>OY284413.1:10581591-13081591 GCA_958301585.1 Merodon equestris | reverse complement strand
ACTAGAATTTGTATCAGAATCAATAGTAAGAACTATGGATTGATGCTCTGATTGACTTAGCATCTCCGACTGAGTTTGCACCATAAATTCAGTTAATTTTGTTTGAATGCTTCTTTTTGGACCCAATAAATTCCGATGTAGTTCTTTATATCTTAACATGCAGAGACTCAATTCCTTTTGAAAAATTCGTACACGTTCGGCATCAGTATCATTTGCTACAAAATAATTTTCCAATTCTGCTGCAAGTTTAAGACCTTGCTTAATCGTCTCTGCTTTAATTGGATGCTCGTCTATCTCGGTGTCGCTGCCATTTTCCGATTCGATTACTTCCGTAGCTATTTCAATCAAATCGTCATCATCGAGCTCTCGGTCTAGAAGAATCTCGTCAATATCTTCTCTCGTCATATCTGCAAGAATTTCTCCTCCCGCGGAACGTGCTAAATCAATGATATCTGAATAATTAGTTGAATTGCTTGTCACGGACATACCACTTTTAACACATTCTGGCCAAAGAGATTTCCAGCATGCGTTTAACGTATGTTGCCTTATTTCAGAAATTGCTTTTGACGCGTACAAGATGCAATCCTTGATAGAAAAATTTTTCCAAGCATCGGTGAAGTCCAATTCAGGATTTTCCCCCAGTTTTTCCATAATGCACTGAAAAGTTTTTTTGAGGTAGTACATTTTAAAAGTCGCAATAATGCCTTGATCCATCGGTTGGATAATTGATGTAGTATTCGGCGGGAGGAAAATGATATTTACATTAGGATGTTCAATCAACGGATGGCCTGGTGCATTGTCAATTATTAAAAGAGCTTTAAAGGGCTGTTTCTTCGTCTCCAAATAACTTTTAACTTCTGGTACAAAGCATTTAGCAAACCATTCTTGGAATATATTTCCAGTTACCCAGGCTTTTTTATTGGCCATCCAGTGAACACGTAAATGTTTTAAATCTTTGCCCTTTAGTGCTCGCGGCCTGAGACTTTTGTTTACTAACAGCGGTTTAATCATGCGGTCACCAGAAGCATTGCTACATAATAAAAACGTCACACGGTCCTTTGCAGCTTTGAAGCCACCTAATGATTTTTGGGTCTTAGACACATATGTTCGTTTTGGTAATCTCTTCCAAAATAGGCCGGTTTCGTCCGCATTGAAAACTTGGTCTGTCGTGTAACCACCTTCTTGAATAATTTTTAATAACTTTGGTGGATAGTCCTGCGCAGCTTTACTATCAGCTGAAGCAATTTCACCCTTAGTTTTTAAATTATGAAAATTATGTCTTTCAATAAACTTCGAAAACCATCCACCACTAGCTGAAAATTCGTTTTTGTTTTCTTGGTTCGATGTTAATCGATTAAAAATACGTAGAGCTTTTTGTTTTATTGTTGTAGTATCAACTGGGATTCGTTTCTGGTTGAGATCCTCAATCAAAATTGTTAATAGGTTTTCCATTTCTTCAATAAAAACATTTCTTGAGTATGAAGTTTTCTTCGCATTTATATTTTTGCCGGAAACTACAGATTTTCTAATTGCATTTTCATTTTTTTTTATTGTCCGCACTGTAGATTCACTGAGTCTAAGCCTCTTTCCCACATTTGTTGGGCCAGCTTCCTGCTCTAGATAGTCCAAAACTTTTATTTTTGTTTCTAAAGAAATGCCTTTGCGTTTTTTATTTTTTTCTGAATTAGCTTCCATTGTAAAGCTAGCAAAAATTGAAATTCCTTATTAAAAATTTTTATTATTTTTATTACAAAATTATAGATATATTTTAAAGTCTTACCAAAACAACTGCACCGGCCGCTAACTAAATACATTATAACTAGATTTGCAATAATTGATACACATAGAGTAAAATTTTTTTGTTGGGACTTCCCCGTATTATATTCGAAAATTATTACGACGAAAAAAAGCAATCGCGTTAAAGTGAGAAATTCGCGTAAAAAAAGGAATTTGCGCTGCAAAAATAACCGCGTTAAAGTGAAATCGCGTAAAAAGAGATCGCGTAAAAAAAGGACTGAGTGTAGTTTCGTCATCGAATAATGTGTTGATGTCATTGTTGGTATGCGAAAGATTTCTTAACAAGTATCTCGTGCTGGTTTTGATTATTTCTTCGTTGACTGTTGGTGTTTGAAAGTCACGATGAATATCCTTATTACAGATACACCACTCGGCGCATACATACATATATTCGTGCGTAGAATCTTAGATTGCTGTCTTTGAATTACATAGATATTGGACGTTTTGGAAGTGTCCCATATTTGCAGTCCATAGGTCCATATAGGTTGTACGATAATTCAAGGTTTTTTGAATTATATTATTATACGATATAGGTAATATCCGAAGAAGCAATCACAATCGATAGAGCCAAAGTGTACTTATGTTTATTATTTGACAGCTTGACTTCGAATGAATTCAAAAAATATATTACATGTGTCTGAGCGCTATGCATGTCGCAATGTACATAAGAAAAAAAAGATAAGAAATGAGGCTTATCGCAAGATATAACCGGAACATGGTGTGATTGGATATGTACATATGCATATGATGTTATTATAAATAATGAACACTGGTGTAAAATAATTATGCAACATTTTTTATTTTGTGAAATCCTGACATAGGTTTTATTATAGTCTTATAGAGTAATAGTTTATTATAGGTTGATAGTTTTGAGTCCTTACACAGAAGCCAGTAGTGTTGTCTAAATTTTACCTTTATATGGTTGCGTTTCTGTTCAATGTGATGTTTCCATTTCAATTTGGAGTCCAAGTACTCGTATACTCCAAGGTATTTTGCTACTGGACCTATTAGGATGGTTTTGTTATTAATATTTAGCGGTATTGGTGTGTACTTTGTTCTGGTTGTGGAAATTACTTGGACTGACTTGTCATCATTTATTTGTACGTTTCATTTTTTGAACCAATCTATTACTTCGTCAAGATATTCTTGTAATTGAGTTGTTGCAGTATGAAGACATTTGTCCGAGTTAAGGAGAATCGTGTCGTCAGCGAACGTAGCAATCATAGAGCATGGTCTGTTAGGAGGAGGAATGTCTGCTGTGAAGAGGACATATAGTAATGGTCCTAAGACGCTGTTTTGAGGGACTCCGGCTTTGGCTACGTATAAATCTGCGGATTCCTCATTGTATCTTACGTAGAAATGTCGATCGGTTAACCCTCTACTGCATGAATTAATGTGTAAGGAAGAAAAAAATAAAAAACGGCTAAAATGGCTTTTCTTTATTATTCTTTAATGATATTTGTAAAGGAAAATTTACTTAGAACAAAAAAAAACAAATAAACTCAAATTTTCCGTTAGGGTCAAAGGGTTCCCCTTTGTAGTTTTTCATCCAGCTTAACTATTACATATTGGAAATTGGTGTTGGTTGAACTTACATTTAAATTCTTTCATCTTTTAGAAAAAAATAACTGTAAGTGTGTAGGCTTAATAGTTTTAATAAAAATTCGTGTTTACATTTACCCCCATCGTTTTTTTATGAAAATGAGAAAAATGGAGTAAATGAAAACAAAGAACTCAGCCTCTTAAGGTTGTAGAATAAAAACTTTTGGGGTAAAAGCAAACTAAATCAAAATGAAAACATTTGATGAAGAAATGAAATCGAAAATGCAATGTTCACAATTACCCCAAAGAAAATTTAATAAGGAACAAAATTCAGAGTTAATTGTTTAAAAATATTTTATTTCGACGTTTTGCCTGAAAATGAAGGACGCAAAGATTTTGTAATTATAAAATTAAAAAGAAAATTCTTGTAAATTTAAGTTTAAACATTACAATTCAAAAACTGGAACTTTTGCATTAAACTCTACGATAATATTTCCTTCGACAACAGTTTTTATTGGATCTGGCAACAATCCAAGAACTTGGTTAATAGAAACAAAACTTTTATCACTTTCGACAATTTGAAACGCTGTTTTTGATGAACCAATACTTAAAGTCCCAACTACTTCGATCTCTTCTTCTTCTTCCAGGACCCTGCAAATCTCGCAAACGTACTTATACGTGGTAGCAAGCCGTTTTCCACCCTTAAAATTGATAACGACAAACTGGCCTGCCCTTAAGTTGTTTATGCCCTCAATATCCAGACATTCTAGCTCTTCTGCTTCTTCTATCCCTTCATTCCACACGGATTAAATGCTTGGTATACATCGTCTTCATCTGAAGATGAGCTCACATTTGTCTTCCTGGTCCTTACTTTTTTTATTTTGAGCTTATTTCGCCTTTTTGACAGCTTTTCAGCTTTAAACTCGTCGGCTTGTTTTAAACGGGTTAGGACTTCTCCGTATTTCATTTGCTTTAAGCGTGAAACCACCTTCTTGGTAATTTCTGGTTTAGTTATAGATGATGGAGACGAATTTTGTAAGCCGAAGATATTTTCCAAAAGTTCTTTAAAAAGGAACATAATTCAAATTAGAATAAAAAGTTTAACTTAAGCAGATAAGTTAAAAGATAAATGCTTGATTAATAACCTACCTTGAGGAGATGACATCATAGATTGTGAAGGCAAAGCTAATTCAGTCTGCACTGTACTTGCGTTTCTGGTATTCTCGAAAGTTTGGGAAGTACCTAGACACAAAATTAGTAGACAATGAAGAGTACATCAATCAGCAGGTTTATTTACCTTTTGAGGTGGATGGCATCTCAATCTGGGCTGTACCTGGAAGAGGAACGGGAGGGCTGACACACATTTTAGGAATATCTAGTGTTCCTCTAATAGCTTCTACAACGTCAAGTGGAATGGATGGTGTTGGTTCTTGTTGAGTCACTGCAATAGATGTGGTTGCCTGTTCTGGTGAACTGGTTGACCAGACTTTACATAGTTCGTTATAAATAGCTTGCTCCTTTACGCTGAAAGCATTAAATTTCGTCGGATCAAATGGGAAAATTCCGGTGGATTTAAATCCTGATACAATATTTGCAGACGTAAGATTATTTTCCCAAATCGGTTTCAGAAGTGCAGCAAATTCACTTTTAGGAAGCCGGCAACTCCCTTGTCCCATCATCTTTTTGCCATAATTGACAAGAAATTTGTCCCACGCTGTTTTAACTGGACCAAAAACACATTTGTCGAGTGGTTGTAATTTATCGGTTAAATGACTAGGGAAACGAATTAGTTGAATATTATTTTTAAGAGCTTCTTCAACGATCCTAACACTGATATGGCTAGAGTGACCATCGTAGAGAAGAACAGCAGTTTGGTCCGAATTGCATTTTTCAATACGAACTTTTTGGACGTGAGGAATGAGTTCGTTTGTAATCCAATGATAAAATTGAGGCTCTTCCATCCAACCTTCCCTCGAAGCAGCATAAAGAGTTACTGGGAAGCAATCTATTGAAGTCCATCGTGCCTGAACAGCGCCGCATTTAAAAACAATTAGTGGTGGTAGCTTATCTCCACTAGCAGATACACAAGCCAAGACGGTTGTTGACTCCCTGCCAGAACCACCAGAAACACGGCTTAAAAGTACACCTTTTTCTCCAATGGCTCTCAAGCGACTTGGATCACTGCCGAAGCCACTTTCATCCGCGTTTAAAATAAAAGCTGCCTTGTTGGGGTTTAGTAAGTTTTCCATAAAGGTCAAAAATTATATCAGCTTTTCGAGCATCTTGGCGCGCTTTCCGCTTTCTTAAGTGTTCCGGTTTTTTCAGTGAGAGATTTGGATGTCTTGACATAAAACTACGATACCAGTCATCTCCTGGCTTACCACTATTGAAAGGGGTAGCCAAGTTCTTTATTTTCACGTAGGAACCCACTAAATTAAGGAGATCCTCCTTATCACAAGGGTAACCAGCCCGAGATCTTGAAATTAGACACCTTGCGATGGTGTCTTCTAAGTTTGACGATAGTGCAGGCTTTCTTCCTCGTGATACAATGGCAAGAGCATTTTTCCTACCACCAATTCGATTAAAAATAATTGACTTTGGGACCCCGTAAGTTTCTTCGGCTTGTCGGTATGTCTTAATTTTGTTGTTGACGTCTTCCACTGCATGTAAGATATCTTCTGATGTATAAGATGGAGGTGTGGTTTTTCGTTTATAAATACGTGGCATCTTTTTGAATTAAAATTATATTAGATCAATACTTAAAACGCATGTTTACAATTACCCCAAAATGTTTACTTTTACCCCATTTCGGTGTTCACATTTACCCATGATGTAAAAAAATGGGGTAATTGTAAACAGCCAATAACTTTTATAATATGTCACAATGAATTAAAAAACACATCACATACATACATTAACAATTATATTTAACATAATTATAAATAAACAGTTACTTACTTTGATCACTTATTTTATGTTTTAAAACAATTTTACTTATCACCAAAAAACTTGAAAACACTGAAAAATTAGTAAATCACGTCAACGATCAGATGCGACTAACCCATTTACAGATTGCGTCTGGCACGTGTCAACATAACGGGAATATATCGTATTTTCAAATAATAGCATGGCATGCCTCGATGCAAAACCGGCTTTTGGAGAATAGAATGCGTTTACAATTACCCCTGCTCACAATTACCCCCCTGTTTATGTTTATTATTTACCCTTTTTCGCGCAAAAAAAAGGGCTCAATAAAACCAAACACCAGGTCACAAACACAAAGTAGCACAAATAAGCACAAACCAAACACAAAATAAACTCAAAATAAACATAAAATAAATACAAAATATAATAGAAAATAACTAAACAAAAACACACGAAATCATGCATATTTGCTTTGTTGCCTAAGACCAGTCAGGTCAAAGACAACGGCAACGGCTGCAGTCACCGTTGACAGATCCCGTAAACAGGGGAAATGTCAACAAGCTGTTGGGATTTCTTTATATTTTCGCTCTTTTCTAAAAAAGCGACGTTTGGTTGTAACTGGTTCACTACCAACATAAGCTGATAGCATATTCACCAACTTGTTGTCAAACCATGACACCAAACTCAGTTGCACTCCATCAATCGTCGCCACTTTTTCTACCATACTTCCTCGTCCTTTTTTCTTCAGTTCTTTTATAGATGGCATTTTTGAATTGGGAACTCGGTTTAATCTCACTGTACCCAAAGGTAAAAGTCCATTTTTAAAAAGATAAACTTGAAGATTGGGGCTATTGAACCAATTATCAAAAAATATTTTGTGGATCACATGTTTAATAACTGTTGAAGTTAATCTTGTAATAACGTTCCCGCTAACACCTAAATCAGGTGCAGCTTGAGGAAAAGTGTTGCTCTGATCGCCAGCAAATATGTCAAAATCATAACTGAACCCGGAAACACCACTTAGCACCAGATTTTTATAACCACACTTATGAGGTTTAGCTGGATTGTATTGCTTGAGTTCATGTCGGCACTTACTTGGTATTATTTGCTCATCAACTGCTAAGAACTCTTTCTTTGGAATTAACAACAATTGTTCCCTTATTTTGTTTAATAGTGGTCTTACTTTAAAAAGCTTGTTGTATCCTCCTGAACCAAATGGCTTAAAATCATTATTGTCATTGAAATGCAAGATCCATTTAATCGTTTCCCATCTGTTGCATGTCATTGTTTCAAAGATTTCCCGCTGGCCTAGAGATTTACTCCAGTAATGTCTTGAAGCCAGAAGTTGAACTAAGGACATGAAGATTATCATGCCAATAAACTGCTTCATTTCGCTATTGCTTATACTTGCAGGCTTGTTTATATTGTCTTGAAGTGATTTTTTGTTCGATTTTCCACTATTACCAAAAGAAAAAACAAGAAAAAATCGTAAGGATTCTTCAATGTTTTTACAAATGCTGGAAGATCAACCCTTCCTTTGAATTTATATTTGTTTTCGTCGTATTATATAAAATAAATTTCTTACATTAATATGAGTAACTGCATCTCCAGGTGGCTGTTAGTCGCTGCCAACTCCTTTTTGCTATCTGCTACTTGGGGGCCTCCTTTCCTGGGACTTGGAACTGCAACCGTCGATTTGCACTACACTTTATTTTAACAATTTTTATTTATTCTTTGTCTGTTTTTGAAACCCGTCGCGAGGTGTTATGCGATTTCTATTTTACCGCGATCTACACTGTTGCGAATCAATGCCGCACTTTTTTTTCCCTGCTCGGGTGCCAGTTAAAATAGTTTTCTCTTTTTATTCAACTTTATTTATTGCCGGTCCCGCAGCTACTGAATATAAAAGTGAAATCTTAAAACTAATGCGACCGAGTCGAATGGGATAGGAAAAGGAAAATATAAGAGGATTGAATTACTGCAGATTGCAGTCGTGAAATTAGGGAAACTCATTATCAGCACATCGCGTCCGATGCATGACCGAAGCGTTGTCTTCCACGAAATTGATGAGGTCAGCTGGGAAGCTTTTTGGGTGGAAAAGTGGGGTGTCATGTGTCGGCATATGTTGACGATAGGGGAATGGCTTGTGTAACTTATACAGCCATCACTGACACACCTTCACAAAAAACACAATGCATCCAAAGCACTTCTTACTGATCAGGCATCGGAGCCAGCGGATTTGAAAAACAATCTTACCACTACCACAAACGAATTGACCGCGGTTAAAAAATCACATCCAGTGCAAGAGAATCGCACGGTAGCTTGCGATGCCATACTATTTGGAGTCCCATACTCGGCAGATGAAAACCTTATGACAATTTATAATTGCCTATGCACCTCGATTAAAATAAAATCACCGAATTTAAAAGGCATTTATCGCATCCGACCGAAAGAAGCTTCAAAAGACACTGTCATCATCATTAAATTTAACACCCCATATGAGCGCAACTCTGTGCTAAAATCGATCGCGCAACAGTGCGTGTAAGAGGTTCATTTGTACCATTTTTGTGACTGTTAAAGTAAGTGAACGGACTTACTTAAACTTAAAAGTTATCAATTAAAGTAATGTCATTTAATGAAATGGGTAAGTGCACTAAGTGCAAGGCTACGATACGTGGCGAAACAGGCACCAGATATGAAGGAGTGTGTAATAAGGTGTACCACTTCCAAGCAAAATGTTCAGGCATCAACGAAAGCACTAGCTCTACAATAGGAAGTGCGAATTATATCCATATATATATGTATATGCCATGACTGCATGATGTACATCAGAAACCTGGACTTGGTAGTAAGGGACATGCAGGAAAGCGTTAACAGGAACACCAGTTTCTTGAGTCTATATAAGGACGAATTCGAGAAGTCATTAAGCAGAAATGAAAATGAAATTAAGACTCTCTTACATGCAGTCGAGACCTGGTATGGAAAAAGATTGGATGAGATGAAAATCGCACAGGAAATATGTGAAAAAAGCATTCTGGAAATATCAAAAATATGCAATATGACCAAGAATTTCACCGACGAAAGTGATAAACTGAGTACCGAAATAAAGTCCAGTAATAACAGAGTAATAACACTATAACGGTCAGCAAAATAAAACTGAAACTAAAATGTCATATGCTGAGACTGTCAAAAACATAAACAAAGAAAAAGTGCTGCTAAAGCTAAAAAAAAAAGAGTTGCCATTAATTGTAAAACCTAAAATAAGGCAAAATATATCCAAAACATAATGGAACAATAATAGTGAAGACCACAGATGAAGAAGAAAGAACCAAGATAAAAAATGCTATAGAACAGGGAATAGGAAAAAAATGACGAAGTACGTGTACCAGTTAAATTAGACCTCGAATCTCCATAGTGGAAATAAAAATGTACAAAAGTATAATCTGAAACATGGGCATATCGATCCAGCTTAAATATATATCTGGCACAATTATTAAAGGCAACATTAAGTTTGCGAGATTGTTCATAGTTAACAACTGAAAATATTTCACAGCCATATAAAATAAGTGGTAAGACATAGGCCTTAATAAGCCTAAGCTAAACATCAGTTGGTAAGAAATGTGTCGTAGGGCTTAGTCCCCGAAGGATACAATATATCTTGCCAACAACATAGTCAATATGGTTATTCCAACTGAGGGATTGATCAAAATAAACTCCTAGATTTTTTATTTTAGATACTCATATTCAATACTCAATGTTGCAATTATTCATTTCTAGTAAGATAGATGTCGTATCTACATTACCCCTGCTTATCTTAAGAGCTTTCGTTTTTGATGGATTACGATCTAAATGATTCTTTTCTGACCATAATGCAAAGAATTTAGGTCTTTGTTCAGATTAACAAGTGCAACTGCCTCTTCAGACATTGGATAAGTCTTGCACAAAGTTGCACATCATCCGCATAGATATGATGATAGCTGATTTGAAACGAGCGATGTTTGTTGAATAAATAGTTTTGCTTTTTTTTGTTTTTAACTCTGCATTCTCAAACAATAGCAATGTTCTATACTCTTGGAAATAACATTTATGAATAAAGTGAACAAAAGTGGTCCTAGAACAGAACCTTGGGGAACTCCTGGTATGATTGCTAAAAAGGCTGATTTGTAGCAAAAAAGAGAAAAGGTTTACGATATTGAGAGGAATAATACAGAAACGCGACGACTTTTCACAAAATACAAAAACAAACTAACTTAGAGAAAAAGAGGAAGAGAAAGAGAGGATGAAGTCAGAGGAAGGATGATGAGTGGAAAGAAGAAAGGAGAGGATAACAATATACTATATTTTTACATACATTTTCATAATTCATTCAATTTAGTTTCTCGAGCTCTTCTTTGCAGGTTATTAAAAGAGAAACGCCATTCAGCTTACGAACATACACTTGTCCAGTATAGGTGTGAACGGAGATTTTTCTCTCGGACCTCAGCTTCATCCCATGCCTATGTAAGAGATAATTGCTCTTCGTCAGACTTTCATTGATGTAAATTCTCCGATCAGATGGTATCCCAACATCTCGAAGACACATCCCAACTTTGGTTTATTTATATTTTGATAGACACCTTCGCAGCAAATTGTTTTTGTCAAAGGAATTGGTGAATTTGAGAATTATTGTGGCGTCGTCCGTAGATCGTTTGTTTTTAAGAGCACTGGGCTTTGCACGAAAATTATTTTCTTTGGTGGTCTTGGCATCTTGAGAGAACTGTAGAGTTTCTCAACTACTTCGTCGAGATCCTCATTTTCGGCGGCTGGTATGCCCACTAAGACAGCATCGGAACTTAATGCCCCTATTACGGTTGCCAACACAATTGGACAACAACAAAATTAATGTGCGTTTCGTAGACTCTAGGCATCCCGGTGCAAACCACAATTCATTCATTTGGAATTCCAGTGAATATAGGCAAGTTTTGAATGGGTTGAACGAAAATACGTGGATTTTGAGGGATGCTGGATATCCTCTTGAGCGACCTCACCGTTCCGGATTGCTGAAAGTGGAAATCCGGAATCAAATTTCAATAAAAGACACGCACAGGCATGAAACGTTGTGGAAATGACAATTGGAGTAATTAAAAGCAAATTTCTTCTATCCACCCGAGGACTTTATTACAGTCCTGAAAAAGCTGTGAAATTCGTTAATGTGAGCTGTGCTCTTCACAATGTAAGTCAACATTACAAAGTTGACTACCCATATGAAATGCAGCATGTCATTAAACATTTAATGATGTTGATGTGAACATTGAAGAGGAAGCGAGAGAAATTCGAAATAATATAATGCGATCAATTTGAGAAAAACATTGTTTTTATTTAAGTGATCTAAAAAAAAAGAAACAAAATTCAGTCTTAAATCCAAACATAAGAAAAATAAAATAGAATACACAGCATGAATTATTGTTTATAGAGAAAAAAAATAAAATTCCTCTAAAAAAGCTTCTTTCGGATGTTATAAGACATCTTTTCTTAAAAATCGAAAAAAAAATTATTTGTTTAAATAATAAAAATGGAAGCCAAATTTGGCTTCGCATGCACCAACTGGTACCAAACAAAAATATTTTTGATATGAGATTAAGTTAATAAAATACATAAGAAATCAACAAAATTCGAAGAATTAAATAATTTATTAACAAAAGATAAAAATCCATTCAATAAAAAAAATAAAAAATAAGAACTTAACATAAAAATTCATTGTATTAAAAAAAATATTTAAAAGTTGCGTTTCTATAGTATACGCCATGGAACTTAGAAAAGCAATTTCTTTTTTCGTTATAGCACAAATAAGCTTTACATTTTTGACAAAAATAAATGACCGAAAGGTACAGTCATTTTGGCAAATTTGACGGTTTTTTTTAATTTCTGGGAAATGACCGACATTGTCAAATCGAACCGATAACAATGGAAAATCTTGATGCCTTTCAGGACGCTTTCTTCTTGGTTTTGTTGGTATTTCCGTTGGTGATTGTGTACGCGTTTCAAAATTGTTAATGGAAGTCGCCGGAGATGCCAGTCTAGATCCCTTCCAGGGCCGTCCACGTCTTTTTAAAAGTTGTTTTTCACCTTTGCAAAAGTTTTCGGCAATTTCGAGTTTGAAGTCAAATATAGGCATGTGAAAATCATGTCGTCGACGCCAAAGAATCCATGCGTTTACTACACAAAGAGCAATCATGTGAAAAAATATTCATTTATACCATTTCTTCGACCGTAATTGTATCCGATATAAGCCCAACATAGAATCAAGCAAATCGACACCACCCATGTATTTGTTGTAGACCTCAACAGCTTGTGGAGTAGGAATAATTTTATACTCCTTATCCTTTCCGGAGTAACGGCTCTTATTAGCAACTGGATTCATTCCAACATAAGGTGACAATAAAGTTACTATTTTATTGTCAAACCAGGACACCAAGCTCAATTTGACTCCATCTATAATGGCCACCTTCTCGATCATGCTTCCACGTCCCTGCTTCATCAGTTGTTCTTTCGGGATTCTTGAGTTTGGAACTCGGTTGAGTCTTACACTTCCTAGTGGTAATAGCCCATTTTTGAACAAATAAACCAGCAAATTTGGGCTATTATACCAATTATCAAAGAAAATCTTGTGGTGAACATTTTTTTGAACTGATGACGTGAGCCTTGTTACCACATTACTACTGACCCCAAGATCTGGCGCTCCATCAGGATACTCATTGCTTTGGTGCCCAGCAAATGAGTCAAAATCGTAACTGAAACCATATATTCCACTAAGAACTTGGTGCTTATAGCCCCATTTATGCTGCTTAGCTGGATTACATATATTGTTTCAGTTCATGGCGGCTTTTCGTCGGAATGATTTGTTCATCAACGGTGAGGAACTCTTCTTTAGGAATCAGGAGCAAACGTTCTCTTATTTTCTCCATCAGTGGTCTGACCTTGAAGAGTCTTTCATGTCCCTCTGTTCCCAATGGTTTAAAGTTATAATTGTCATTAAAATGAATTGCCCTTTTGATCGTTTCCCATCTATTGCAAGTCATTGTTTCATATACCATTGGTTGTCCAACCGTCTTATTCCAGTAATGTCTAGAGGATGGAAGTTGACAACAAGACATGAATACCACCATCCCGATAAATTGTTCCAGTTCGTTTTTTGTGATATTTGCTGGCTTATTTATATCATCTTGAAGAGGTTTTTTATTCGATTCCTCAATAATGAATGTCAACAATTAATCGGTAAAAAAAAACTTGAAAAAGTCTGATGTTGTCTCAAGTTGCTTTACACATTCTGGAAGTTCAGTCGATCCGGCAAATTTAAATAACTCTTCATAGTAATTAGGGAACTGTGCTCTTTTCCACGATAGTTGTTCATTTTTTTTCTTGCCTTTCACGGATTTTAATTTCAGCTTTACGAGGGACTCATCATCTGAATCCGATTCCGTTTCTTCCACCGTAATGTTGCCGCATTGATTAATGAAAAGCAACTCTGCCTCTAACTCCGTATCTGAATTTCCAGCCAATTCATCATCGCTTTGCGATCCATCTCCTGGGAAGGGATTAACTAATGACGAGCCTCCATAAAAACGGCATGTTTCCATTTTTCTAAACAAACACAAAGTAAATAGAATCTCAAACAAACTAAACAGTAAAAATAAAACGAAATAACATACGCACCAAAACAATAGATAACCGAACAAATTGTGTAGTTTTTCAACCCCTTGTTGCATACGAAGCTAAATATGGCTTGCGCAGTTTTACCTCTCAAACTAGCAAGATAATATTTTTTTTTTGATACCAATTTATTCATGGCAAAGATGAATTAATATCTAACCACAAAATATTTTTTATTTTCACTGAAATCACCTTGCAATACAGTTATTACTTTTTAAAACGGGATAATTGTTCACACATTCGGTTCAACGAAAACAACCATATCACTGAGCTGCAAACAGTAATAGCTTCCTTGTTGTGTATCGCAATCGTACATAAAATACCGTTATGTCTTATCTGAGATTCATAGAGGAGAATTGTTTCGCGTAAAGATTTTCTTTTTGTGGGAACAAGAAGAAAAACAAGCATAGAAGTGAAAAGCCATATTTGGCTTCGTATGCGGTAGAGGGTTAAATGAAATCTACATAATTCATAAAAAATAAAACATATCAACTATATGTCACATTTCAGTAAATTATCTCATTGCTTTTAACTGCAGGTCTAGCAACTAAATTTTTCTTTGTTTTATTTGCATATCCAGTTTGTGCAGTTCCGAGGCTTCCTTGTACTTTTTCTTTTTTAATTCATGCGCCCTTTTGTTCAGAACGTAGCCTCTATATGTGCTTCTTTCTAGTTTTTTTGATTGCGTCCAAAATTGTGTGTCTGTTTGCGTCTTAAGATAAGCCGTCCTTTGTTCTTCAACAGTTGGCTTTCTTTTTACACGCTTCCTGATGAAGGAAGTCGACGCTGGTAAGGGATCAGAACGGTTTTCGTCCGGTGGAAGATTCTCTTCGCCTTCGGTTTGTAAAAAAGGGGATGGTTCCGGATCATCCAGTCCAAATGTCTTCCCCATCGGTTTGACTGCAGTTTGCAGGTTAATCAATACAACTACAATCTATGTGGCTGAGGTTCAATTCCTCTGATGGACCGCCTTCTGTGGGTTTCACATTCCTTTTGTTATTCGCTAACTTTCTTTTCAAATTGGCTTTGAAATGTATCCACACCTAAATAATTTAAATCGTATGTATAATAATGTTGCACTCATTTAGAATGAATGAACCATACCCTTTGCCATTTTTTAGTTGTGCATTTTTTAGTTGTGGGCCAAGACTGTTTATTTCTACAGCGATTTGTTCCCATTGCTCCTCTTGTAATTTCTTCGATGAGCCGAATTGTCCCTTACCCTTAGCCAGATCTGGATTTTTCTGTAGCAATTCTATCATCTTATCGAATTGTACAAGCTTGGTAATCTTTAGGCTAAAAACAAACGTTGTATATATTATTACATTTATATTTTTTTGCTCTACTTACGATTTCTTGTCCATTTTCAAAAACGCAATTCGGACAAAGGTACCACACAGCGAACGCACCACACAACAAATGTACCACACAACTGAAAAAAAGCAGTTGTCTAGTTTTCGCATTTATGACAACTCCAACACAACTCAACTGAGATACATAATACCCCCGAGACAACCACTAAGACAACCATTTTGAAAGTTGTCTGCTCGTTGTCAACTGACAGACAACTAGTTGTCATCGATAATACCGAATGCCAGAAGAGTTGTGTTCGTTACAACTAAACCAAGTTGAGTTGTCATCCATAATAGGGGCATAATTGTCCCCTCTCTAAGCAGTCAATTCGTGTCTCAATTTCGTTGCACCGGACTTGGAGTTCAGTTACCTTTTACATTAAGCCTGTTTTAATCTCATTGACATTATTGAGAATTCGTTCCTCCATTGCGGCAATTTGAATGAATTTAACATTAAAATCTTCTGTGAGCGAAACAAAGTGCTCTTCAAAACGAGTCCATAATTCGGCTACATTCTAGTTTGTTGTTTTGGACGCAGAGTTTCCTAGCCGATTATTGTGAACGGACATTTGTTTTATTGCACCGGTTGGAGTATTTTTTATTTGACTTTGAGTAATTTTGCTACGGGTACACCAACGACATTATCACTAAGGTTCTTTTGTTAAATTTGAAAAACGAAAAAAATTGAAAATTGATGCCGGAGTGGGTATTTTGCGGTCGAACAGAACAACTTTTCTTTCAAATGGGTGATTTTAAGTGTACTTGATATTCTCGGAATGGTTCTTATAGGATAAATTATTAAAAAGACCCGGAGCTAAATTTTATACTACTGCTCTTCACAAAACATCACTCAAGGTTCAATATTGGGTGCGGTATTATTTATTTTGTAGATCACTGCCATGTGACCCGCCGGCGGGCACATTTTAAGTCCCTGAGAGGCCGTGTGCACCGCCGGCGGTCCCTTTTGTATGATTTTTTTCTTCGCGGAATGTTATTAAAATACCAATTTTTCTTCATCGGCAACTAGATAAAAACCGAAAAAAAATTACCAAAAAAAAAAAAAAAACTTTCGGCCTGTGTTAGACCACACGGGCGCATAGATTAAACGTAGAATACGTATCAGTATTTTTTCAATAAAAATATAAGAAGTAAATATTGTATAAATGATTTAAATGTTTTAGTAATAAAAAACTCATTATACATTTCTGTATGAAGTTTTTCTATTTATTTTTTACTTTATAATATTTTAACCAAGGTTGTGCGTTTACAAATTTTTTTTGATTATTTACACTTACATTGTAAATAATTATAAAATATTGTAAATAATTGTAAACTACTGTAAATACCTAGTCCTGCCATAAGTTCTGTTACACAATTTTCAGCGCTTATCGTTCAAAACTTTTTCCGGGAATAGAACCGTTAACTTTTTTCCAGAACACATGCACTGATCAGTGAAGAATACTAGTCAGTTTGGTTTCAGTTTTTGAACTATTAACATGGAGTGGGGCGTAAAAGTGAATCGAGTCGCGGTAATAGCGTTGCATAAGTGCGGAAAGAGTGCTGGCCAAATTTTCGAGTTGCTCAAACCACTCGGAATATCAAGAATATTCGTTTATCGGGCTATTACTCGCTTCGGCGAATTATCTAGAGTCGAGGACAGGCCATGAAGTGGTCGCCCGACCATGCAGGAGTGGCTCAGAGTCAATATTCCTGGCTTTATAGCAGCAGAAGATTGGCCGTTGGGGAGTCCAGATCTGAATCAACTGGATTATGGTTTGTGATCAGAATTGGAGAACATGGCCTGCAAGGCTCCCCACAGAAATTTGCAAAGCCTTAAAACAGTATTAACCACAGCAGCGTCCACGATCTCCATGGAAACCGTACGTGCCACTATAGCCCAAATGGCCACACTGTTTAAAAGCTTGCGTTAAAGCAAAAGGCGGTCATTCCGAACGAACCCAACGTTTTTTTAATAACCAATATTGTATTCTAATAAATGAAATAATTTTGAATACAATATGTTTATTGCTTTTTTTTTTATAGCATTTTATATTTGTAACAGAACTTATGGCAGGACTAGGTAATTGTAAATTAAATGAATTATTTGTAATAAATATTTACAATATTTTACAATTATTTACAATATTTTACAATTATTTACAATATTTTACAATTATTTACATAAGGAATAGTTATATACAAAACATACATTACTTACAATAAAATTTCAGACCTGTAAATACATGCATTTACATGTAAATAATTATTGTAAATTATGTAGGTAATTTATAGGCACAACCCTGATTTTAACACTCACATTTATTTAATTTTACAAAGTATTGGCGTATGGTATGAAAAATACTTACACAGTACATTTCTGCCTTTTATTCAAATGATGTTTTGTACTGTATTTTATTCTTTTTTTTTGTGGCATATTCACTTAATAATTTCACTTAACAAACTTTGCTCAATTTTTCAAATGGTTGCCCGAACAGTGTTGCGAAAATGGAAAATATCAAAATCCACTAAATTGTCCAACTTTTATTAAATTAACCCTGGGTTTATGTCTTGAAAATTGTTAGTTGTTTCTGCTAAAATACCATATGTGGCGCAGAAAAAACAGCAATGCATCAAATGTTAATAAAGTTTATGCGCTTGAAATCGTATTTTCGTATAGAAATTTTATGTGAATAAAATTTAATCAATTAACGATTGCGAAATAAAAGTACACATATTTAAGTTGATGAGTGCTTACTTTATTGTTTTTATTGATGACGAGCAAACAGTTTAACAAAAATCGTACTTCAAATTACACCCCCATTTAATCCGAAAGACGTATTCTACGTCAAAAAAAACGCATTTTTACCCAATTTTTCCAAATTTTTTGGGGGTTTATTTTATTGAAAAAAAAATAATAAGGAAAAGAAAATAATATAAAAATAAAACTGTAATGCACTTTGAATGGTTGGAAAATTTGTATAACATATGATTAGAATTAGATTTGGTGCTTGCTAAAGCATTCCAAACATAATGTAGGATTTCCTTCACAGGTACCACAAAATGTTGTTACTTTTTTTGTCTTCTTGACCGCAGCGCCTCTGCCTTCACTTTCACTTATGTATATTAGTATAGCAATCTGCACACCGTTTTCTTATTTTCCTGTTTCTTGAATCCCTGCTCTCGGTTTCCTTCAAAACATGTTTTGTTTTGGATGATGATGCCTGCGGTGCCAAGACAGGGCTACACAAAGCTTCGCAAATCGACTTCCTGAACTCTAAAATTGAGCAGTTTTTAGTTTCCTTATAAAGGACCAACGCGTTTACAACTGATGTTGATAAAAGAAATTCTTTGTGGCACGAATGAATTTTTATAAAATGTGTCCGTACTCCAGTAGTGAGCAATAGATGGGTATTTCACAATGCCCATATACATCACGACTCCAAGAAATGTTTGCATCTCCTGCACGGTGGTGTCAACTCATTTCTTTGCGCGAGAAGTACGCGTTATAGTGGTGCTCCGTAAAAATTGGTGGGCATTTGCATTTGTTTCGGTAACAATAAGCTGATAAACCTCTTCTGTAACCATAAGCCCAAAAATATCAATAGGTGTTGCTGATGCTTGTGGTTGAATGCTCGTAACATCATTCTGTTCGAAAGTGAACGTTTTTTGGGATTGGCTACTAACTGAGGTCCATCAGCGACACATGGCATCACAACTTGTTCCGAAAGCTCATTCTCTTCTTCAAAAGACGATTCTAAATCTTCGAGAGACTCAGAATCGCTTGAATTTCCCTCAGATGGCATGTATTCATCTGAATCGGAAGCCACAAAATGTAAGTCATCATTATCGGAATCCTCGTCTCGGTTGCGATTTCCATAGAACATACTTGGATTCATTTGCGAAATTGTTGTTTTCCAAAAGAATATGTTACTTCAATCAATATCTGTGAATGATAAAAAGCTCGAAATAAATAATGAAATATTTGTTTTCCTATGTGTTTATAGATTGCAGATGTTCAATGTGACGATGTTTATTAATGATATTTCAATTGTGTTAGATAGGGAGAAATCCAAAAACTTAATGGTCGTAGGTGATTTTAATGTTGATTGTTTAGATGATAGTCCCACGGTATCAAATTATCTTACTATGTTAGCCTTAAATGGCTTGACAAACTTTATCAATGTGCCCACTAGGCCTGCATCAGGTACTTGTTTAGACCATATATATGGACGTTTTCGAAATGTGGGTTTTATGGAGTGTGAATACTGCGTTTTTGATTTTCTGATTACTGACCATACCATGACCGGCCTCCTATTAAACATAAAAAGTAAAAACAATATCCAAACTCAGAAATATTCCCAAAGCAAGCCAAAAATAAACTTTACAAGGCTTCGAAATAAGTTGTGTTTTGAGCTCTGGAACAATGTTTATAACTGTAGTGACGTATCGATTGCTTATTCAAATTTCATAACCACTCTTAAAAGCCATATTGCTAGTTGCAGTTCCCTAACCACAAGAAAACCCATATATAAGCTTAAGCCTTGGTTAACTAATTATTTATTAAATAAAGTAACAACAAAAAATAAACTTAGAAAAAAGTGCAAAAAGTACCCTAACAATCTATTTCTCAAAATTAAATATAAAAAGATATGTGCAGATTTGAAAAAGGAAATACCAATTTGCCGTGACTCCTATTACCGTGCTCAATTTTATTCAGCTAGAGGTAATCTTAAGAAAGAGTGGAAAGTTGTAAACACAATTCTCAACAAAAAGTCTTCAATTCAAAAAACCATTGTTCTACGTACTAGTGATAAAGAAATAACAAATAAACATGAAATCACTAACGTCTTTAATACACATTTTTCAAGTATCGGACTTAAACTACATAGTAGAATAACTCAAAGTCTATGTTCTCAATGTTCTGTTATTGGTGATGCAAACTCTGTGCAGTGTAGAAGTTTTGTTTTTGACCCTATAACTCCTTTAGAAATTTTAAGTACAATTGGCAGTTTGAACAACTCTAATTCATGTGGTGTCGACGGTATTTCTAATGTTATCCTTAAAAATATTGCATGTTTCATTGTGGATGTTTTAGCTCAGGTATTCAATCGTAGTGTTTTTTCTGGTATTTTTCCTGACGGTCTAAAGTGTGCAGATGTAATTCCTTTATTTAAAAAAGGTTCACCAACTGAAATAGGAAATTATAGACCAATTTCTCTTCTGCCGAGCATAAGTAAAGTTTTTGAAAAACTTATAAAAGTTAGGTTAGTAAATTTTTTGGACAAGGCGATGTTCTTTCATCCTACTCAATTTGGATTTTTAAAGGACAAATCAACCGAGGACGCACTTTTAGAGTTTAGCTCTCAAATAATACGCAATCTAGACGAAAGAAAATGTACAGGTGCGTTATTCATTGACATAACCAAAGCTTTTGACATGGTAGACCATAATATTTTGCTAAGAATACTAGAAAATGCTGGTGTGCGTGATTTCATGCTCGAATGGTTTAATTCATATTTGAATGATAGATCACAGAGAGTAAAGTTGGCTGAGACGAGAAGTGACGTGCAATTGATCAGTCTTGGAGTTCCACAAGGCTCAGTATTGGGTCCCATTCTCTTTTTAATTTACATTAACTCACTCTTCCAGCTCAATCTAAAAGGCTTAACTACTGCCTTTGCTGACGATGTCGCTTTATCATATGGTGTCAATAGTCCCTTAGATCTTATCGCCGACATAAACTGTGATATACATACACTAAGACAATGGTTCGCTGAACACAAACTTGTAATAAGTCCTAAGACTAAATTAATGTCCTTTAATTTATCTCCGTCCATTAATCCAAAACCAGATGTGTATTTTCATGCACCAAATTGCAAAAAATTTAAATTGTATCAATGTAAATGTGTAACTACTTTGCCTGATCAATTGTTTTGTTCTAGTGAAAAGTGTAGTGATGATTGTTTTTTGATAGAGAATGTAGACGAATTTATGTACCTAGGACTCTTGTTTGATTCTAATATGAAATTTTCATCCCACGCTACTGCATTAAAGAAGTACTGTATTTCCACACTTAGGCATTTCTATTACCTTCGTAATATATGCTCAACTAAGCTCTTAACCACAATTTATTATGGGCTTTTTAACTCAAAGCTTCAATACGGTATAAATTGCTGGGGTGGTGGCTATCAGAACAAAGTACAGCCATTATTAGTCCTGCAAAAAAATGTTGTCCGAAAAATTTGTCGTAAACCTAGTAGGCATCCTAGTTTTCCCTTGTTTTGTCAATTAGGTATTCTCCCAGTTCGTCACTTATACTGTTTTAAGGTTTTAAAAGCCTTCTTTATGAAATCTGGCAATCGAAATTTTCGTATAATCTCAAACCATAACCTGCGAAATAATTCGCATAACTTGCTACAAGTGCCAAACTACCGAACCACCGCTTATAGAAATTCCTATTCAGTTATATGTAATCGTTTATTTAATGTCCTCCCGGAAGATATCAGATGTGTTCACATGTCCGCATGTTTTTTAAAACGCGTAAAAAATTGGTTGTTTTCTAAAGATTATTATACATTGGACTCTCTTATTTCTAATATTTTGATTTAACTGTAATTCTACTTTTGATGTTAGTGCACTGATTATATACATATTTTTATTTTATTTTTTATTTTTTTTGCATCGTTTACGAAATAACATCTAATTAATATTAATATCATGTCAAGTAAATTAAATTAGTGGAAATTGTTTTTTTTTTTTTTTTTTCTCTCTATTTTTTGTTCAATCACCCCACCCCATCTAATTGTACACTTCCTTTTGAAGTAGCATTCAACTCTATTTTGAACTCATTCAGTTTAAAATATCGAATGCCACCTGATTTCTCTTGTTTTATTCAATTGTTTATATATGGATTTATATTGTTATAATGAATTAAGTTTATAAATACCTTAAGAGAAATAAATAGCAAATACAAAAAAAAAAAAAAAATGATAAAAAGCTACTTGTTGACAAAAAGCCTGACAGGAGATAAAATATACACGAAAATAACTGTGACCACCGGCATCTCATGCATTTCAGTTTCATTAGGTGCCGTGTGACCCGCCGGTAGTCACACCCATAAAACACTAAAAAATTGACGAAACACAAAAAACAAAAACACAGAACTATTTATAAACACTAAACATACACTTTTATGCAAAAAAAAAAACACTATTGGCACCCGGGTGAAAAAACTAAATTTATATGGGCGGCAGCGAACGTGTTAATGACTTGCCAAACGTTCTAAATCATTGCAAAATCATGTTGTATTAAAATGTATTAAATACAACGGGATGACACTCATAAGGCAAATGCTAGAGACGTTGAAATGGTTTAACATTGAACCACGACTGCAACTAAATACATTACTAGCTATTTTCAACATCAAGAATGGAAATGCGCCAACCTATTTGACAAGTAACGTAGTAAGGGTGGCGTAAGTTCAGCCATATAGACTAAAAAACACCAATGACTACAGAGTGGAAAGGGCAAGATCATCAGCAGTGGAAAGCACTATAATGGTAAAAGGTTTAAGGTTAAATGGCATGCCTGACGATGTTAAATTAGAAACACATCGTAGAATTCATAAAAAGAAATGTATTGAAATTATCAAAAAAAGACAAATTTCAATTGTATAACATGTAATGTAAATTACATGTAAATTAATGCTTATACTAATAATAATAATTAAAAAAAATATATCGGAAGTCATTGGTATACAGCCATCACTGACACACCTTCACAAAAAACACAATGCATCCAAAGCACTTCTGACTGATCAGGCATCGGAACTAGCGGATTTGAAAAACAATCTTACCACTACCACAAACGAATTGAGGGCGGTTAAAAACTCACTTCCAGTGCAAGAGAATCCAAGAGAGTGGCTTGCGATGCCATACTATTCGGAGTCCCAGATGAAAACCTTACGACAATATTTAATTGCCTATGCACCTCGATTAAAATAAAATCACCGAATTTAAAAGGCATTTATCGCATCCGTCCATAAGAAGCTTCAAAAGACACCGTCATCATCATTGAATTTAACACCCCATATGAGCGCAACTCTGTGCTCAAATCGATCGCGCAAAATTTGTTGTTTCTCGAGCGGATGTTTAAAAAAAAACACTTCCAATTATCTCTTTATTAACATAACACTTTTATTTAAAGGCAAAACACTTTACATTTATTTATGGAGAATTATGCTGATGTATACATAACTCGCATTTCCGCAAAGATAGTAAACAGGAACTTGTAAAGCTCGACTGTAGCTTTGGCAGGTCTCCACTCTCCTTCGGAGAACTCCCCCTATTTGCCACCTTACTTTCTCACCTACCGCGCGTAGGCTGCCCGACGACCGCAGTACACGCTTAGCAGGCAACTAAGCAAAGCGGTTACAAAACTATTTGTCTTTCTCTTCCCCGCGCGTAAGCTGTTCGAGAACCGCCGTATACGCTGAGTGAGCAGCTAAGCAAATATTCCCCCTTAATAAAGGAAAACAACAAAATAATAATTAGCAATAAGAAGATTTTGTTTGCTTTCAAAAGATTTCGCACAAGTATGGCACTTTTCCTGGGACGCTCGAGAGAACTTCGCTAGGTGAAATGCCAAACCTGAGTGCCTGTCCACTGATCGGGCGTCGCCTTTTATGCACCCGATCGTGGGTGTGCTCTTAACAAAATGTTTATAACTAATGTTATTTTAGGGTTGCCATGTCCACATTAATTAACATAAAATATTATAATAGTTAAAAGGCCGATATAATACAATATTTATATAATAGTAATATATATAATAGTATAATTATATATATGTATATAATATAATATTTATTTATGTTATTTATTAACCCATTAACGCCCAAATGAAAACTATTAGTTTTTATTTCTATATAACTTTAATAATGGAACACTAAGGACTACATTACACATATTTTATAGTTAGAATTATAAAAAAAGTAAAAAACAGGAGGTTTTTGGGGTGTACTTTTTATAGTACAGTGGGCACTTAGGAATGAAAATTCTTAAAACAGTCCTTATCGATACACATAGTTTTCTCGCACTGTACACATTGCCATTTTATTCGAGTATGGCACAGAACACATCGTAGCTGCTTGGGTAGTTTTGCTGGGTTATGTCCATTGTTGGTTAGGCTTGGACCCGCTATTGCCGAGCCAGACGGGCGGTTTTTGTTGCTGTTACGGAAGTGAAGATAATGTCGAGCTATATATCTTTTAAAAGCCAGTTGATCAAAGCGCTCAGAGCCGCTCAAACTATGTAAACGCCAAGCGTTAGCTAAGCTCATATCAAGCAAATATGTGAAAATCGGCCACTTCAATTTTTTGCCACGAATACTTACGCGATACAATGATATAGATCCATCCGCCCATTCCTTTGTTGTAATTTTGGAATAAATATGGAATACTCACGTCCACCTTTTGTCTACTCTGTGAACACCAGCGTTTTACTTTGCCAACAGGTTCTACAGTATCAAAATTTGTACCTATAGTGCATACACTATTGTCTTTCCATCTTACGAGCAAAAGTTCTATATTTGTATCGAACATATAGTCATACTCAGCTCTTGCTGACTTTTTCATATTTTTGACAGAACGTAGCGGACATTTTTTGGTCCGGTTATCGCGTTTAGTTCCAGTGGCTTTATACCCAGACGCCTTCAATTCTTTGACTTGTAAAAAAGTTGTCAAAATATACTGTGTGCTCTTCAGGTATTGTTGGCATTTTTGAGAGCAGTGATTTCACAACTCTGGTACCAAGATGTGCCTTTGTACTCTCGGCTGTTTTACCACAATATAAGTCGAAGGAGTAGTAAAACCCATCGGAACTGGCAGCTACCCAGTTCTTGTACCCAAATCTAATGGCCTTACCTCTTATAAACTGTTTTGATGAGTGGTGGCCATAATATTTGATCATAGACTCATCAATCGATATATCTTCATGAAATACCCCATACTGACAGAACTTTTGTATAAGAAGATCTTACTTTGAACTTATCTTGCGAGCCATTTGCTAAGCCATTATCTACCAAATGCAAGTTTCGCTTTATATCTAAAAAAAACCGTTTCTAAACATAGAATTTGCAACAAGGGGTACTGCAAGATCTCCATCATAACTCCAGTATGTACGTTCTCTTGGGAGTTTATGATACCCAGATAAAATAAGCACTCCCAGAAAGCTTCTAAGATCATTTTTGTTCGTTTCAAACCCATGTCTATTATTCTGGCCTGCATATAATAACGTATTGTTTACGATGAGATCCAAAACCTCTTGATCGAATATGTTTTCAAAAATCTCTATAGGTGACAAGCCTTTTAGTTGATTTATTAGCTGAGTTTTCCGTGAGGAACATGTACTGTTACATAATTCAGACGGGGTTGAGTAAGATGGTGAACATTGTCTCCATTTAGGAGTTAATTCATCGGAATCTGGGCGACTTCTTTTACAAGACAAAGGTTCATCATCACTATCTTCCCATTCAGAATAATCATGACGTCGACGCATCACCTCCAATGTTCCTGCTATATCGCTAGGTAAATCCGATGTCTGCAGGTCGTCTCCACCTTCTTCTTCGTCGGTAATAACGGCTGGATCTGGCGGTATAATCAATACATCATATTCATTCTCGCTTTCTTCGTCTGCTATAGCATTTACTACTTCTTCGAGGCCAATAAAATTCTTACAAACTCGGAATAATGACATTTTATATCAGATCTGAGTAAAAACAACGAAGATTTTTTATATTACTTGTGCCCATTGTACTAAAAAAACGACAGTTAACTAAATACTTACATAAAACTTATATTTGGTCAGAAAAGTCACAGAATTTTACCATTTACTTTACGATAGTATATTATCTAATCGCTAGAATCGAAACTAAGCCAAAAGCCTATTAAATACTCTAAATAAATAAAATAAATGCATCATACCTCTCAACTCGAAAAAAATGTGTTGCCAAATGTCTAAAAATGCGGTAAAATTACTATGAATCCCCGATTTGTCATATGAAATTGAAAGGTAGTGGAATCTTTATTGATTATTGTAAAAGATTTATTGTAATGATGATTTGAAGAGGTGTCGTTTTTTTAGTACAGAGGGCGCAAATGGGTTAATATAATATTTAATATAAATATATGTATATACATATATGTGGGATTTATTTCGTTAAAGTTTATAATATTTCAATTCGATTACAAAGAATAACAATATAATCCGCGCGTCCTACCACTCTCAGTGCTTGATTGCTACTGTGCCGCTGATTCACTACTCTACTCTACTCTAGGGGATAGGGAAAACGGTTCGGACTGCATGTTCGTGTGCGTGCGTGTGGTCTCATCGTGTCGTCTGCCAGTGGCGTGATCGTCTGCTGTTGTTAAGGGCTAACCATAATAGGCATAAGCGAGCAGAAGCTTATGTCAGAACCGAACGAAATGCTCGCTTATGTTTCAACGAAAAGTCAAGTTACCCATAATGAACTTAAGCGAGTATGAGGAACTGTCAAATTGTTTCCATTCGGTTTGCTTATTTTCAGTGTGGCTGCAATTGTTTTATTAAAAGCGGGAAAGATGGGGAATGAAAGTGTGGGAAAACAATTAAAACTATTGAAAAATTTGAAAGTGTTGCATTCTATATTGGAAAGCATAATTATTATGAAAAAAATTAATAAATCACGGAAAAGAAAGCGTTCTTGTAGTGTTCGCGAAATTAATCGCGATAGAACAGTACATGGATTTTATGAAGTCTCTTTCCGAAGAATGAAGGCAAACGATATCGGTCAATTGTTTGTGTATACAAGGATGATCCCAATGTTATATGACATGCTGCTAAATTTAACATCCCCTTATTTAGTGAAGACTTCAATTAGAAAACCAATAGAGCCGGAATGTCGACTTGCAGTTACTTTGCAGTAAATAAAATTTTCTCTTGTTTTTGAACACTTCATATTAAAAATAATATCAGATATTTGTCACAGTGAAATTCCTTGTAGGAACAGATAAGGAGAATTTCAACAAAAGATTGTCGCGAGCCCGTCGCACAATTGAGAATTCCTTTGGAATTCTTGTGGCTCGTTGGCGTGTACTGTTAAATACTCTTAACATGGTGCCAGAAAACGCTGAAAAAGTTTTGGCTTGTGGGGCATTGCACAATTATATAATGTTAAATAACGACAATGGGTCTCCGTACTGCTCGACCAATTATGTTGACTGGGAGGACTCTGATGGCGCACAACAGGATGGGTTGTGGAAGGAAGAAGTTCGCAGAAATTCGCCATCTGTTGCCCCGTCCACAATAAGGTATTCCGGTGGTAAAACATAAGAAATGAAATATGTAAATTTTTAAATGAACAATAAAATGGAACAGGCAAATGAAATTTTTATTTTATGTATCTTATTATTGTATTATCTTATGCATCCCTATTTTCAGCCCCCAGTTGCATGAGTCGTTGCAGCATTTCTATTTGAAAGTTATTTTTCACGTCAGCTGGCAGATTGTCCATGTAGGCCAACATGGTCTCCAAAAACATTCGATCTGCGTTTTTCTTTGTTTGAGGTGGGGAAATATCCTGGGCAATGTTGCTCTGGAGTTTCTCCAGAGTATGCCCCAACGTTTTGCAAAGGCTCACCAGTGGATCTTCCGCCTTTCTTTTTTCGTCCCGGTGTTGAAGACGAGAGTGGCGAATAATCCAACGCCGAACCGGAGCTGAATTCTTCGAATGACGCCGTCGTATGCTCTATTGGGTCAATTTCAATTTCATTGCATAGAGTTCTGAAATAAAATAGATTCAATGTATTAAGTATGTCAATTAACAATGTTGCTTACCTCCGTGGTTTCACTGAGTTTGTTAAAAACTCCAAATTTTGAAAATATTGCCATTCTTCGAATTCGAAGAATGCACTCCCGGATGGCATTTCTCTCTTCTTCAGCTCCTTACTGAATCTTTCCCGCAACGACTTCCACTTGTTTTTACATTCACTGTCTTAAATGTATGATATTATTAAACATAACCGCATACATATTTAGTTACGGAAGTCAAAGCGATCGAGGAATCTTGCCGAAAGTTCTTTCTTACCATTTAAGAAAGAAACTTTGTCAATACCTAATAAATTTCAAATAAGACATAAACAAGAACATTTATTAATTTTTATTTTTTTTATCCTTTTTCAATTTTGTCTGGTCGGCAACAAAATTGAACGATTTTCTATGTATTTGACGCGTTTGTATTGCCGTCAAATTCGCTGAAGTTACCATGTTGCTAAGACTCGAAGAAAAAGCTGATTATCGTCTTGGTTCGATTTATCTATTTTACACATGATTTCCGAGAGAAAATCCTTAAAATCGTCCTGATCTTTGGAACAGGTTTTCGATTTTTTAGCCCTTCCTTGGGAACAACTTGGTGTTGGCGGGCTTGGTGTGGAAGGAAGGCTTTCATTCCCCTCGCTCTCAATATAATCTGGTACCGTCAACATTGCTGCGACTTCTGGATCAATTGTCTCTGATTCGGACATGTAACAATCGTAATTTGAAGTTCTTTTATTAAAATAAAGAGTGTGAAATAAAATGTATTTGATAACATCTCTTTGTCACTTACTTCCTGGTTTCTAGAGTATCTTTTAGAAGCATCAGCTGGTCATAATATTTGTATAGCTTTTTATCCGGGGCCTCTTGTCCCGACTTTCCCTTGTTTTCTTTCGCCGTTCTTGCAAACTGGTCCCTCAACGATTTCCAGGCTGTCTTGCAATCTTTCACTGAAAGGAGAAAGACGTTGAAAAAATAACAACGAAACCATCGAATACATATAAAGATATTTATGTACATACCATCAGCTCCCACACTTTCGGAAATTTCCCTCCAAATCTTTTCCTTCATGGAAAACTATTTGTAAAATTTATCCACCTTATTGTAAATCATCGGGTGTTCCCTAACCGCATCAATTAATTTTTCAATTTGGTTTTCACTTATTTTATTCATTTCGGACTTTACTAGATGCAAACGTACTCTATCGAATTCGAAATGGCACGACGTCGTGTAGTAGCGACAGTTTTTCGAATTTTCGAAATTACAGCGTTACGACACGACGACACACGTTCCATTGTGGCTTACTCCATATAATTACATTGTATGAATATGAATTTGACAGCTACGACATTTGTCGTCGCACTGTCGCCTCGCCGTGTAGTAGCATTGTGAATCAGACATCACTCTCCGCGGAATTGGCTTGTGTCAAACGTCAATTGATCGAAATAGTCGAATGGGATAAAGTTCCGAATAGTACTCACCCCCCGATTTTTTTAAAATTTTTTGTACGTATAGTCTAATGCAGAGGTGGGGAACCTTTTTACCATTAGAGGCCACATTTAAATTAGGCAGCAATAAGAGAGGCCGCATAAGCTGATTGACCTAAGAAAGTGACTTTTGTGAAATTATTATAGTTTTTCTATAGATTTAACAATTTATTCCATTATATAGAAAAAATAAAATATAATACAAAATTTTAAATATAATATACATATAAAATAATATAAAAATATTATAAAAAAATACAATAAAAAATATTTTTTTATTCACTAAGTTAGTGACTTATTTGGCTTTGTTTTTTGTTTGACAGTAATTGTATATTTGGATCAAGCTTCGTAACACACAGCTTTAATTGATCCTCTAAATGTGCATCTGTAATTTGCGTTCTTAAATTTGTTTTTATTTTTGACATGAGAGAAAATGTTGTCTCGCAACAGTAGGTACTTCCGAAGCAGGAAAGTAAACGGCGAGCATGTTCTCGAAGGCATGGATATTCAACAGCATTTTTCCAGATTTCTATGGGATCCTTTCTAGCGATTTGATGATACTATCTTCCCCTAAATCAATTAACTCCATTTGTAGTTCTGCAGGAGCCTCGGACATATCCATTAAATGTGGTTCAAATGCCAGTTTCATAGCAGGAGTGTGCTCGTCAAAATCAGAAAATCTATTAGTATACTCTTCTATTAAACAATCCAAGACACCTACATATTCATCGAATATTTTATTTTCACAGTTCTGCTCATTTAACATTTTAGCTAGCTCCGGGAAGTGTTGTGCAGGTATTTCCGATCGACAAAGCAATGCTTTGAAAAATGATAATTTTTTTCTAAACGCTTGGATCTTTTGCCACATTTCATAAATATACCTCGTTTCACCTTGCAGGCAAATATTTAAATTGTTTTGTTTTGTCATCATATCAGACAAAAATGCAAGGTTTCTGAGAAATACTTCATCTGATAGATCACATTGTTTTCCTTGTTCTTGATAAAAGTTTAAAATTTGTCGTCGTAAAGACAAAACTTTTATCAAAACCTGACCTGTTGATAGTCAGCGAACCGTGCAGTAGTATGGTAGGTCAACACTATACGTTTCCTCATCTAAAGAGAGCATCTGCCGAAATTCACGATGACGCATTGCATTTACGCGAATATAGTTGACAATGGCAATGGTTCTATCCAGAGTGTCTTGCAAAATGGTAGATTTTGCGCAAAGATTTTGCTGATGCAAAATGCAGTGAAATGACATTAATTTTTTCAAGTTTAAGTTTTTCTTTTTTAACAAAGCAACGAATCCTTCTTTTTTGCCTCTCATGGAAGGTGCGCCATCGGTGCAGATACTGACTAAATTACTGACATTCAATTGTAATTTATTACATACTTCTTTGAAGTTTTCGAAAATATCGGCTCCGCGAGTTCTTCCAGTTAGTGTACCCAACGCAAGTAGTTCTTCGTAACATTGAAAATCTTTAGTTATAGCACGAATAAAATATAAATCTTGTGCCGAATCTGTTTTATCAGTGCTTTCATCTAAAGCAATTGAAAAATAAACATCTTCATTTTGTATAATTGTATGAAGTTGCTCTGTTACATTTTGCGCTAATTCGTACTGTGGAATTCATTGCATATTAAAATTATTTAAATCAACTGCAAAAGTAAAAAGTCTTGATGTCCTAGCTGTACAATGGGACCTTGGCGCAGGATCAGGCAGAATCATTGCGACGTCATTAATATACAAAGCGTGTATGTCTTCTACATCAGGAAAAACAAATGATATTAATGATCCCGGCGTTTTTCGAAGATAAGATACTTTCAGCTCTGTTGGCGAATAATGACTGAGAACTCTTCCGACGTAATAGACAAGAGAATCTTTTTTTTCAAACTTAACTAAAATAAAACAATTATCTTTGATATTCTCTGGTGTTAGGGGTACACCAACTTTTGTGTTGGTATTGAAATCATGAGCATCTTCATCGGTCTCGAAATCAAATGGAGAAGTAGAGCTTTCTCGCAAGCTTATTTGGGATCCTTTAGATTCCTCTGAATCTTCGTCGCTTTCTATTTTTTTAGCTTTCTTTTTCTTTTGAATTGAATTAAGTTCCAGCATACTACGTTTAATTTTCTTAGCTCTGGCTTTTCGTTCCTGTTCTACTTTTTTCATTTCTTTCTGTCTGAATCCTTCTTCTATTTCATTTTTTTCTGGTGTATCTGTATATATACGAGATTTACCTGGTTTTCTTCCTTTATTAGATTTTCTGTTTCTAGCAACTTTAGGATATTGTCTTATGACTTCTGGCGTTATGGGGATATTAGTAGTCGGTTCAGGTTGCGACTCAGCTGTAGAAATGGATGGCTCGCAAGTAGTTGATTCAGGTTGCGTCCCTGCTATAGAAGTGGATGGTTCGCAAGTTTCAGTGATAATTTCTCGAATATTTTGAAGGAAAGAAGTAGGTGAAAGCTCACGAGCATCATTGGAAGACAGTAGCGGATCCCTTTCATTTATATCAGTCGATGGAACACAAATAGAAGCATGCAGTTCTAGTGCAGTAGAACTGGTTTCCGGGATTGGTGGAACGTTTTCAGATATATTTGAAGCATAAACGTCAATGGGAGCAAAATCTTCATCGCTAAAGGCCATTTCATTGAACGGCCATATACCTGGCTTAGCAAATCCACTTGTTATATTCTTTGCTGTAAAAGATTCTAAATATGCTAATTTAACCAGTTTGGGAATATTGTAAATGCTGACTATTTTCCCTGGATTCGTCATATGCCACGCTATTTTCAACTTTGCCTTAAACGGCCCAAAAACTCCAACATCTAACGGTTGCAAGCGATGGCTTGTATGGGGGGGAAAAGACGCAAAAGTTATTCCATTATCTCGAGCATACGTTATAGCTTGTAAGCTGATGTGGCTTTCATGATTATCACATAATAGTAAAATCGGATGATCTTTAGAGCTTAGTGTGTACTTTTGGATATGTTTCAATACTGATACAAATATATCAGTATTTATCCAGCCACTCCTATTTGCAGCCCCGATGCTTCCTTCTTGTGCTCCTTCAAGAAAATGGTCTTTGTAGTGCACACGTGGAAATACAAATAGTGGTGGGATAGTATTTCCGCTTGCAGAAATAATACCACCAAAAGTAACAAGTTCGCCTCTCTCCGATGAAACGATTTGCCCTACTTGTTTCTGTGATTTAGGAGCCAAAACTTTAGGAGTGTCTAAGACAGTAGATACACCGGACTCATCAAAGTTAAATAATCTGTCTGCTGTAAAATTATGTCGCTGTAAGACTTCGACGAAATTGTTGTAGAACTCTGTAACTGCAGTTTTATTAAAAGCGAATGATCTTGCAGCACTGGTGTTTTCTGGCTTTCGCAAACTGAGATTTGAATTTCGCTCCCTGTATTTACGCATCCACTCTAAGCCAGCCATTTGATTTACGTCCCATTTCCCTGGATACTTTAAATTCAATACTTTTGCATATTCGTAAGCAAGTTTCCGAATTTGTATCGTAGTTAGCCCATAATGCATCTTGCAGCAATTAACAATGTAATCATTTAAACGCTCCTCTTCTTCCAAGGAGAAAACTTGCAAACTTGTGAATTTGGAATGAAAAATACGTGACGGTCTTTCTTTGTCAATACCATCTCTCAGTTTCTTTACTCTGCTTTGCAAAGTGGATGTTTTAATGTTGTATTTCAACGCAACTTTTCTATAAGACAACCGTCCTTGCATTAAATCTTTAACTGCTAACTTAACGGATTCTTCATCAACTTCATGAGTTCGTGTGCCCTTTTGTTTATACTTCCGCACCATGATTCTACAATGAAATGTTTATACATATAAAGAAGTACATATTAAAATTCTAAAATGCGTAAGAAAACTGTTAAAGCGTTATATTTTATTTAATTTAAATCAATATTTGATGTTTTGACTGTAATTTGAGTAAATAAAATTTAAAGGGGAGCATTCGTACGCGTACGAATGTGCCCTCTGTTGCACTGTCCGAATGTACCCCAGGTTATGCACAAAATAAAAATTACAACTTTTTATTAAACTTCATTAAGTATGAAAGTATTAGTAATTAAAACACAAAATAAATATTGTTCACATGATTTCATTATCACTATTTTTCCAAAAACATAAAAAATGTACTCACAATGCGATCGTAAACTTCGATAAAAAAAATTACTCAAAGCACTGGGAAACACGTTATGTCTTGTCAGCTTTCACACTGTAGCGCGAATGACTCGAATTTCGTTGAGCAACATGGCGCCTTTTATGTCTATGCTCACAAGCAAACACGTGTTTCTGTGCCGTTAAGTTTTTTTTGTATACTTACTAGGGTGGTCCTTATTACTAAGAAAATTTTTTTTTTTCTTTAATTTCGCGGGGCACCACGTAGTTTGGTTATATACCATAAGAAAGTATTTCAGTATTTTTTTTGAATTTATTAAATGACATTTAGAGGTCGCTACCAAGGTTTGAATTTTTAATAAAAACTCAAAATCTGTATTTGTTAGATTCTTTTATTTTTATAGCCAGAAAATAATACAAAATATTACAAAATTGTTGTTGTTTTTATGAATTAAGAATATTTGAATCATTTATTTTTAAGATACAAGGGTTGATTTGTTAATATTAGGATACTTTTTCCTATACTCTTTTACCAATAGAAGCAAATATTGCTTTTGTTCTTCATTGGTTGTAATTAATTTATTATATTCTTCCATTAAGGCAACACCGCGCTCAGCTATGTCATTCACTACTCGCAAAGAATGAACGATATTTTTGGCAGCTACATAATCAGTGTCTTCGTTCCAAGTTTCCACGTCTTTTTTCAAAAAATTTGATGAGATACCTAGGATCTTGAAGAATCTTAAGGAATTACTACTCACGAGGTTTTCTATATTTTTTTCGTGAATATGTGTGATATCAAGGTTTATTATTTTTAAGCAATCTTCTGTGCCTTCAATTTTCAGTGCTTCTACCATTTTTTTCTTCTCTTGAACTGAAAGTTCGTCATCGAAAAAGGCAAGCGAAACTAGCTCTTCCGACAAATACCACAAATGATTTAGGATCTTTTCAGCGCAACAGTAGCTATATTTTTATTAAAACTTTCAAAGGCTTTAAGGTCTTTCAATAATTGCAAGTCGTTTCTTGGTGCTGACCATGCGGTAGAGGCTTGAAACCAATATTTAACATAAATCATCACCGTGAAAATGCATATTTCTCTCACAGCCTTTTCGTCCTTCTTCGTCGTTTTCAAACAGTACAAGCTTCTTGCCATCCATCTAGCTCGATGTAGACCACCAGGTCTTCTAAATAAAACGCCTTTTTCAGGAACATTTCCTAAGAAAATGATAGTGAGATTCAACAGTTCTTTGTAGTCATCTCGAGGTTGATGTACTTGTAGTTGCTTTTTGGCAAAAGAAATCCTGTCTGCGGCCACTTCTGCGAGAATATTTGCCTCAGCATCATCTGTTATGGTTTTGAAGTCGCTTTGGTCAATAGTGTTCCACTTGTTCTTAAATCTTTTAAATAATTGTATATCAGGACCACTAGATGGGGCAAGCAATTTATCCACGACAGCTGACAACATAATTTCCATTATGTGGTGACGACAAGCAAGCCAAAGCATATTTTTGTCCATTTTCCGCTCCAAAAGAACGCATACTCCACTTCTTAAGCCGGTATTTACAGCAGTAGTGTCAAAACACAAACATTTTACCTTATCGCTCAAATTCCATGAATTTATAGCTTCGTAGACAGCTGACGCACATGCTTCGCTCGTCCCACGTTCCAATTTTGGAACTGCGAGTAGTTGATCAACTCCATGTCCCGATACCAAAATTGGCAGCCGATCTACAGTTTCGTGTCCAGTAATATCTTCTATAAGTTTACCGTCCCAATGGATTGTTAATGACGAATTAGGTTTAAACTCGCTTTTGAGAGACTCTGCAATAGCTTTGCGATTTTTCACACGCTGCCGACGAATAGAAGATCTATTGACATTAAATTCTGATGGATCACAACCTGCACTTTTCAAAGTAGATGTCACGACCATAGTTGCTTTTCTGTCACTCAATTTAGAGACATCAAGACTGGTGGCTAATTGGCTGTTAATAATGTCTTTTCGAGCTCGTTTCTGAGGTGGTTGCATATCGGACAATTCTGATATGCATTCGGAGCTAGATGAAGTTGTTTCTTTACTGGACGACGAAAGAAATGATAATGAAGAAAAAGAACACTTTTCTGTTAAAGCCGAGATTTCTTTGTTTTCACGCTCACGCAATTTTTCAAGGCGTTCTTCTTTCTCTTTCATTTTCTTACATTTGTTTAAACTTTTTCTGTCCACTGAACCAATTAAAAGTTGGCGCCGATTTTGTCGCACTGCTAATAAAAACTGCTTGTCTTCTTCTAAAGTCATAATATTTAAAGCATCACGATGAGCAATATCAAATAAATCTTCTAATTTTTGTTGCCAGTTTTGTTCTTTTTTCTTTAATGTTTCTGAACGTTTTTTCTTGTTTTCTTTATTTTTTTTAGATTCTGCCATTCTTTGAATAGTTTTTCAATTTTACTGATGACATGTTTTTTTAATTGAATTGGTATACTAGTTTTTTCCCACAAATTTATAACTCCGCAAGCCGTCAAAGTCGCAGATTCACGTATGGTTTTCTTTTCTTGATTTTTGTAGTAAAAAAAAAACGCAAAACTTCACCGATGGATGGCAACGTTGATTGGTTTAATTCGGATAATAATTGACCGATAAGCCAAACTTTACTTTGATTTCTAGTACTTTTACTGAGTCCGCTACTTGTGGACGCCATTGCAAGTTGAAACGCGTTACTATGACTTTTAAAAATAAAACACGTCCGCTCTCGTTAATACTAGAACTGAAGTGCGTGGCGAGCTAAGGGTGTCTGTACGCCTACGCATGCGCACAAATCAATTTTTACTTATTATGATGTTAGTGCGCACGCGTACGTCTTAAATTGTACACTGGTCAATGTGTATAGATATGAATAATTTTTATTATTATTTTTATTATTTGTGTTTTATGATATTTTTAATACCCACATCCTTTCCCTCATTCTATTCCCTTTAATCTAGTAATAAAATATGGTGCAGTCCAAATGACACAATTCATCGTACGGAGGCTGATCTTCCGGTTTTGTTTTGTTTACGATTATAATTTTAGCAAAAAGGATACGAATACGATAAGAAAAAACCCAAAAACGAATTGCACAACCATTAAACAAATAGTCAGGGATACATGCAACATAGACGTCAGCACGCGTACAATACAAAGAATCCTCAACCACGTACGGACGAATTCTATGTGACGAGCCCTTAAATTTTGACGCGTCCGTATAGATGAGAGGTCGACGGGAGGAAGGGATAAGAAGCGATTGTCTATGCCAGTTTCACTTACACGTAAAATGTGATATAAACATCTAAATGAAACAATAATAAAACCATCATTTAAGCTGTTCTTCAACGCTTTTTGTAAAAATTTTGACAGCTGGTAGCGACCTCTAAATGTTAACTAAAAAAAAAAAAAAAAAAAAACTTATTTCATATTTAGAGGTATATAAACAAATGAGAAAGTGCCCCGGGGTTAATTCAAAAGTCGAAAAATAAGGACCACCCTAATACTTACTGTATGAATGTGCCCCATGTACGAAGGGTGACAACTTTCCCCTACGCACCTGAACTTTTTTGTCAAATTATTTATGCGGGTTCGAAGCTCCGTGGGGTTTAATTTAATATTGTGGTGCAACTCCAACTCCTGACACATTTTTTGCAGCACACCAATATTGCGCCTCGCACCGCAGCTCACCGATGTAACATTTCCAAATTTCGATCACTTTAACAGTTTCAGCTTTCGATAAAATTGTTCTTCTTCCAATCACAATTTTAACTTTTCACAAAGATTACTTGATTTGAATTTTCAAAGAACCTTCAAAGATTCGACAACAGAGAGAAAGTGGCGCTGCAATCAGTAAGTTGATGGTATACTAGCAAAAATTTACGAATCTCAATACCAGCTATGTTCCGTGGTATACTAGCTTTAAACATGGTATTGGGGTGACAGACATGTGGTATAGAACGCAATACTATCGTATCAATACTAGCAGTGTGTCTCAGACATAAGACTTTACTAAATGACTAGTGCATGGATTTGCTGAATCACCTAATAAATAGTAATCTGAAAATAATACAATATGTATGTAAATTGTGAATTCAAAGACGTTCCAAATGTAACTTCTTAGGCGTATCTGCTTCTCTTTATTCACCACTTTTACGACTGACTACTACTGCCGAAAACAACGACATCCTCGTTTACCCTTGGTGTAAATGGGATGGAAATGTTCGTTTACATGTATGTTTTTGCAAATTAGTATATTGCACCTACAAATATTGAATTATTCTACCTCCACAAGCTTCATTTAATTTTTCATATATTGGTGAATTTTGGAGGACCCAACTATCATGGGAGGATCCTGCGTATCCAACAAAAATTCCGATAAACTTTTTTTTCTCATTGCAAATTGCCTGTAGGCAAATGCTTACATATCCTTTCCGGTCAATGTAATCATCTTTGCACAGTCTTGGTGAATCAATTGTAATGTGGGATCCATCGATACAACCTATATTTAAATAAGAATTAAATGACAAATAAGTGCGGAATCTATATTTGACTTCCTATTACTTTTCATTTCATCAATGTGTCGTTGTACAGTGTTGTTACTCAAAGGAATTCTTTTGAGCACGTCAAATGGAGGTTTGTGCAGAACAGTTTTAAAACCTCTTCAACGACGGGTAAAAGTAACTGTTTTCCGATGGTGTGCGGTTTTCCAGATTTCGCTATAAACAATGAGATATTGTAAGATGCCCGCAAGCCATCATCGTTACTTTGAGACGTTGAAGCGAACATACTGTGCACGGTGGAGTTCTGTTCATATTTTTCCTTCAATGTTTGAAAATATTTTAAATCTTTGCCTATTTTATCAGAAGTTAATTTCAGTTTAATGAATATACGTGTTTACAATAAGAAGTTCAAGTCCAAATCATAATATTCGCACCTCTATGCTTAGCTGTCACCTTGCAATACTTGGAATTCAGTCGTTGGCCTTTTCTTGATCGGACAGTACAGATCCCATCTGAATTTAAAAGGTTGAATTTTGAATCAGTTGCTGAAAAGTACAGTTTTCCACTTTTAAGCGGACAAACTTGAATATTTTTTCGCGAAGTTTAACCTAAAAATTCAAAATTGTGTAAAAATAACAAAACTGGTTTAGTATGTTGGGAATGTAACCTTTTCAGAATGTGCGTTTTTGTAAGCACTGGTTTCTTACTTGGTCTGTAACTTTTTAATCCTTGCTCTAATGCTCGCCTACGAATGGTACTCGAATCAATATCAAGATTTAAAGATTTTACAATTTCCGTTGAGCTGATAAACGGTTCTTTTTTAATGAAAGAAGTAATTTGTCTATCAGTTCGAGACGATGTTTTCCGGCGTCGTCCGCATAAATATCGACTATCTCTATACCGTCTCTCTGTATTTTTTTATTAGTCGGAAAATTATCGATAAACGGACTGGTTTCCCACGAATGAACTGTTTGGCAGGATGGTGGCCATAGTATTTCACCATTGATTCGTCGACAGAGATACTATCATGAAACACTCCCCACTGTAAAAATGTTTGCATAAGTTTCTCTCCATTTTATCGTTCGATGTTGCTGCTAACTCGTTGTCTACAAGATGAAGGTTTCTTTTTAATTCTCGAAACCTATGTCTCGACATGGCTTTGCCGACCAATTCTACGCCTATGTCTTCATCTAGAGACCAGTACATTGGTTCTCGAGGTAGCTTATGGTATCCAGATAATATCAAAATCCCTAAAAACTTTTTCAAATCAAGGGAATCCAGTTGAAATTCATGTCTATTCTGTTGATTAGCGTATAGTATGCTATTGGATATAATCATATCAATTATATCATTATCAACCAATTTTTCGAATATTTGTACAGGGTTGAGGCCCTTCAGCTCTTCACAAATAGCCCTCTTCCTGTCACATATTTCGGAAGTACTCTCAGCAGTTAAAGAGTATGAAGGGGCACATTTCCGCCAGGTTGGGTTCGAATTCGGAGTGTGTTGGCGGGTCGTCTTATTTTTGGTGCCAGCGGTTCATCATCACTGTCGTCGAACGAACTGTCTTCGCTACCACAATCCTCTCGGTTCATAAATACCTCAATAGTACCAGGAACGTCTTGTGGTATGAAACACCCTGCCATATCATCATCGGCACCTTCCTCTTCATCAGTCAACGCACTTTAGTTAGGTGGTATTATAGCCAAGTCACATTCATCATCATCACTATTCTGTAAAACGGCTTCAATAGCTTCTTTAAGCCCCTTGTAGCCCTTTTGGGCAATGAAATGCTGTTTCTCTTCATTACAAGGAATCTGAAAATATTTACAGCTATTTTACCTACGTATGTTGTCAGTGTACTCGACCGAGTACAGTAATAGTATCTGTATCTGGAAGTCTTCCATCAATTTGCTTTGATGTGGTGATCTGTTGTAAAATACGCAATAATGCGGCACGCAGTTTGAACATTCACATGCATTCGAGTAAACCAACCGTTAATGCACTCACTTCAAAATTACACCTGTTACGATTGGCGCCGTGCTTCCTTGGTTTCTCAAGGGAAGAACGTCAAACGGAGAGTCAAACAAGTTATACCTTTTCTTTTAAAAGTGTTTTCTTTTTATTTAATTTATATTTATTTGATGGTGGTTAGTAGCATCAAGTTAGCTCAACTGACTCTAACTAAAAATGAGAGTACTCATCCTGCTCAACTTCGGGTGGGCTCATCGCCGACGACAAGATGGCCTTAATCGCATCGTCATACTTGCTTTTTGTTGAGCGACCTTTCACCGCTCGCTTCTTTAATGACTCTACCGAGGTATGTAGATGTGCTCGGAGAGTCTTTATTGGCCTCTTCTTCAATGGCTTCAGAAGCATATTCCAATGTATCGTCCTGCGAAAATTATATATATGAATATATACATACAGTTATGAACAAAAAAATAGAAACACGTGCCACCTTTCGACTTCAAAGTTCATAGCTACATTTTTATCAGGTTATATACGTTTAAATTAACGTTATATTATACATGCACATTATATCTGAAAAAAAAAGCCCAAAAAGAGTGTGGAGATGCTATGCCTAACCTGCTTTGGGAAAGTTTTACATCCAAAGTCCCTAATTAGCCTGAACAAAAAAATAGAAACAGCCCCATAATAGATGAAAATATTGACTAGAAACGCATATTAGAGGTATAAATTGATAATTTTATTAATATTGGATGGAATATCCTTTATTTTTTAGTATCTCGTTGACGCGATTTGGCATAGAGTCAATCAGCTTGCGACATTTCTCTATCGAAGTGTTCGCCCATACCTCTTGCACAATTTGCCACAGATTCTCCTTATTTTTGGGGTGACGTTTCTGAACCTCAATTTTTAAGTCAGCCCAGAGGTTTTCAATAGGATTAATATCCGGAGATTGAGGTGGCCATTCCAAAACATCAATGCTTTTGTCCAAAAGCCACTTTTTTGTAATTTTGGCGGAGTGTTTCGGATCGTTATCCTGTTGGAAACGCCATCGTAGGGGCATGTTGTCCTCGGCCCATGGCAACATAACATTCTCCAATATTTCGACATACTTTTCCTTTGTCAATTCGGAAAATTGGTCCAACACCCCACCAAGAAAAACAGCCCCACAGCATTAAACTTCCACCGCCGTGTTTTACCGTGGGCTTTGTGTACTGCGGGTTGTATGCTTGACCTACTGGACGACGTACGGAGTTCCTTCCGTCTGTTCCGAAAATGCAGATCTTCGTTTCATCGCTCCACAGTATGTTCCTCCATTGTTCTCTTGCTTTTAATGGATCGTGGAGTATTTGGTACCTTTTGGCAAATTGGATGCGTTTTGCCAGGTGTGCTTTTTTTAAGAGAGGTACCTTTCTCGGCGATCTCGCTTTGAGTTTTGCTTTAAGAAGAACACGGCGGATTGTTATGGGATGAACTTCAAACCCGAGATCTGCTTTAAGCTCCCTGGAGGAACGAAACGGGTTGGCTTTACACTTTCGGATTAGCCTAGCCTTGTCCTTTTCCGTTAATTTTTGTTTGCGTCCTCTATTCTCTGGCCCTTTGTTCCTATTTAAGGCATTAAATACCATCTTTGGAGAGCATCCAACCTTGTCCGCTATGGCCCTGATGGTCTTGCCCTCATCACGAAGTGCTATTATTGTGGCCCTTTCTGTTTCCGTGCAATGCTTGGCTCTACCCATCCTAAATCTTCCTAAAAACTAACAGTTGAAAAATTTAAACGTTGTTGGTATAACCTTCAATATCTCAAATAACGATTCCTTGAATATGAAAATTGTTTTTATTTAAGTTTACAACAAGTACACAACCTATGTTTCTATTATTTTGTTCAACTCCGTACGTGATCCTTGTCAGTTGAATAGCTACTGATCTTGAATAATTTTCACTTTTTTTTTTCTTTCGCACTTTTTCTTTCCAGTATGAATATACCGTTAGTCCTGGTAACGGCAGAAGGCAACCGAAGTGACGTTTGTTCAAATGATCTCTAACTGCTTTGGTGATGTTTGCAGCGTTGTCAGTTAAAATAATCAAGACTTTGGCCCCTATTGCGAGTGTCGATCAGCGATCGACTCGACAATTGTCGATTGCGTCGATTGATTCTGGGTTTGGTATTGTGTAACTCAATCGATGGAGAAGTAGACTATTGTGAATAATTACGTCAATATTGTGAATAAAACCATGAATATTGTGAATATTTCGTTTTTTGACAGTTGTTCGACTGTCGTTTATTTATTTCATCAAAGAAACTCAATACTCCAAATCATTCCAAAAGGACTTTTTTTTTCTTAATTTCACCCATTTTTCCCATGAACACATAGGAGATCATCCTAGTATAGTACTAATAAACTAGATAAACAAATAAATAAATAAATAAACATCTATATTTAGTACTTAATCTTTCCTATCTGTGTTTTGCTTGTGTTTTCAAACAAACTCGCTTAGCAATATAGGGATTTGCTTCCATGAACGAAACGAGGAGCTCTAATTGTTTTTTTTGTTCGTAACCTGCTTTCACCTGAATTAGAATTTCATAAATACTCCATAAATTCATTATTTTTATTAAAATTACTTCATTTAGTACGCAAAAAAAATGTCTTTTTCTCTAACAGAAAGCAACGATCAGTATTTTGCGATCGACAACAAGCGAGTGTCAAATCGACAACGGTCGATCAGAATCGACATCCACAATACCAACATCTGCAATCGACGATCGATGATCGATAAATGTCGATCGTCGATCGCTGATCGACACTCGCAATAGGGGCCTTTGTCCTTTAATGCCCATAACGTCAGAACGCGATTGATTTCGGTTGCAATGGAAGCTGCGGTGTGTGGGCCTTCAAACTTAATGCACTCTAGCATGGTATTTTGAAACACAAAATTATCATCGATATAATGAGCGGTTATACCAATGTAATTTTCATTGTTCATGGAAGTCCACTGGTCAGTAGCTATGCAAACACTTCTTACATTATTGAGTTTTGATCTTAACAAAACGAGTTGCTCATTGTACATACTGTCTAATAAAGTATTTGAAAGAAATTTCCTACTTGGAAGACAGTATGTAGGAGCCAATGTTTTCATTAATTCTCTAAAACCGTAATCCTCAATAATGTAAAAAGGTTGATAGTCTTTTATAAATAAATTCATTACCAACCTGTCGATTTTTTCTTTCTGTGTAATTGACATTTTTGATGGAATGAATTGGAGTACCTGTTGTCTTAAAACTTGGGTTGAATGCTGAGGTGGACTTCGATGGGCTGGGATGATCTCACTGACGGACATATCTTCTGCAGGTGGTATGATGTTTTCCACGTCCATGGGAGAATTTGTTCTCGTAACAATTGTGGGATGACGAACGTTCATATGTTTTTTCAAATTGGTTATTGACGTTTTGAAGGATAACGACTGCTTGCAAATTTTACAAACAGCCATCTTACCAACGGTTTGTGTAAAATGCATCCAAATGTCACTGGTCTTTTTTCGCTCCATTTCAAAAAATGATAACTTTAAAACTTTTAACAAATTCAATTTAATTTCACACACCTAAATTGCTACTTTCAAAAGTACGCACAAAAAGAACAAAGCAGACAACAGTATATTATCGTTTTCTTTGTATTCTATCAGTTACTTTCGATTGTCAATTTTACAACTTAGAAGCGTTCAGTAGCAAATGTAATTTCGCTATCTAATATTTGTATCATCAAATTTAAACTTAAAATGTTAATAACTTTGAAATAAATTCATTCTGAGAGTATAATAATAAATTCCCAATTTCCCCATAGGCATTCAAATGTATCTACTATGTGAAGAATTGCAAGAGAAATAACAAATCTGTACATCTTAAATAATATTTCATTTTATATACTGAAATCAATCACCACTATCCCAGTGAACGCATCTCAGAAATTATTTGGAATAATGTCCATTGTTTTCTCTTTCGCTCTATAGATTTTCACATAAAAGTAATCAGAACACTGTTCTTCTCTCATGTTCTCTACCATGCTATTGCTATGTTTAAGAGCAGAAGAACAGATAAGGTAGCAGTTCCTGCTCCGTTAACTGCTCCGTAAACTGCTCCCTCCAGGAGCATTTAAAAAGAGCAATCACAGTTGCTCCCTGCTTTTGTGAATAACATAGTTCCGAGTAGCAGCGATCGCAAGAGCAGTCTCATCACTAGGACCAACACCTTGAGCGCTAAAACAACCCCATACCATCACGCTGCCTCCACCAAACTTCACAGTCTTTTTCGTATACCGGGGGTAAAGTTCTTTGTTTGGTGGCCGTCGCACAAAAGTTCTTCCATCCGAGCCATAGAGGTTAAACTTCGTTTCATCGCTCCATATGACCGAGTTCCAGTAAGATGGGGAAGAATCCAGATGGTCCTTTGCAAATTTAACTCTCTCCTTCCTATTACCATCTGTCACCTTCGGTTTTTTCAGACTTTGGCATCCTCGAAGGTTTCCTTCCAACAGCCGCTGCCGCAAAGTTAACGGCATGTTCTTCCTCCATCCGAGGAAGTTAACGGCATGTTCTTCCTCCATCCGAGCTCGAATTTCCGAGGAAGTGCTAAAAGGATCCTTAAGAGCGTACCTAATTAATATGGAATCCTCTCTTTTGCTGGTTTTTCTAAGCCTGTATCGCCTTTTATTCTCGAATGAACCAACGTTTTTAAAGTGCTTTAAAGCGTTTTGCACTTTCTTTCGACAGCAGTTGATGTTTCGTGCAATCTTGCTTATTTTCTGATCCCTTTGGTACATTTGCCATATCAGCCTCCTCTCTGCCGTAGAATTTTTACCCCGCCCCATAATTATTTTTAATTGCACTTAATTACTTGAGTAATCACTTGAATAAATTCGCACGGCAAAAATATGGATAACCACTAAAACTTTCACATGAAACTCAACCGAACCTGTGGGTGTGCTAATTAAAATGCCAGATCGAAACGGACGTTATTTTAAAAAATGTTACTTAAAAAGCAAAGCCTACTAAAATTTCAAAGTTTGAAATTTTCAAAAAGTAACTAAAAGTGTAATATTTTAAAATACAAACGTATATGACAAAAAATAGTTAGTAAATATGTTCTATTTTGAAATAAGGCACAGGTTTAATCTTTCATGGGGGTGTGGTAATTAGCGTGCCAGCACTGTATATCATTGTCATCCGTCTCGTCATTGCGAAATCTTGCTGTGAACGTCTCCGATAAAGTTCCGAAGAATTCCTTAACGCAAGAATCCGCCTCTCGCGGTCTTTTGGCTCTGTTGGAAGTGGTTGGAGTCTCTATAACATCTGTTGTTTGGGTTCCACTGATTTCATCTAACAGAGGTGAAGGAGCGTGGTTCCCGATTTGTCTAAGAAGAAAGAAAACAATATATGATATCATAAGATTAATATTTTTGTATGTTCACATACGAGTATATCCATACCTCCTAGTTTTCATCGCATCCGATAAAAATTGAAGCAGTGGGTATAGATCCCACTGTTCCACATTATCAGCCCCACTACCAGAAGGTTGTTGGCTTTTTTTTTTCTCTCTTACGTACCTATCCCGGAGACTTTTCCACCGCTGCTTGCATTCTTCAACTGAAATATATGAAATAATTTTATATTCGCCATTCAGTTTTAGGTAAACAACTTACTTGGTTTCTGCAGCTTTTCTGCAATTTTGGACCATGCCAAATCCCGCTTTATAATATTTTTATAACTCCGGGACTTGGTATTGTACAGGAAATCATTTTCTTTCACCAAAACTATTAATTTTTCTTCGAAAGAAGCCATTACTTTTGCGTAAGAATAAAAAAAAACTCAAATTTGCACAGCTACTAAACAACCAAATGCACGAATTATTAAATAAAACAGCTGTAATCTGTCAAAACGCGCGACAATGTAGAGACTAGCTCTACTTCGATGTTGAGTTCGAATTTACGAAATTATTCATCGAGGTCTATGGCGTGAAGAAACAAAAACGCTTCCTAGAGTAAGAAGTATGACCTCCAACTTTTCACCTAAGCAATGCTGAAAACTGAGGGATGACCTGAAAAAATATTTATTTACCAATAAAATATAAATCTCAACCGTTTCAATTAAAATATTGTTTTTTAATTTGTACTTTGCTCTTCTAAAAATAATGTCATTTCATCATTAACAATTTGCAGGAATTGCGCCTGAATTCTATTTTCCGTGAGTGCCGGAAACACTTTCATTTTAGCGGCTATCCTCTTCATAAATATGTCGTTATCATCCTCCTGCGGGCTGATCGGGAATCTGCTGTTCAGCTTCTCCGAAAGATTGCCGAAGAATTCCCTGATCGGAAAATCTTCATTGCGTCCTCTTTTTCTTCTCATTGATATGGAAGAAGGCCCTGGAGATTCGGGGTTGTCCGACATTGGAGACAGCACCTCTGGCAGCGTACTACTGCTTTCATCGAGCAATGGTGATTCTTCGTGATTCCCAATTTGTCTAAGAAAAAAACAGCATGAACAATACCAAGAAACAAGCATATTCATATTCATGTACATATCATACCTCCTAGGTTTTATCACATCATTTAAGAATTCTAACAATGGGTACAGCTCCCACATTTCTATTTCAGCTGCACCGCTGCCAGATGGTTGCTCCAATTTGCGTTTCTCCCGGACGAATCTGTCCCGCAAACTCTTCCGCTGTTTGCATTCTTCAACTGTAATTAGAAAACATTTTGTATTCACATCATTTAGGTTGAATAATAAACAACTTACTTGGCCTCTGTAGTTCTTCAGATATTTTCAACCACACCAAATCCCGCTTTATAATATTTTTATACAATTTGGATTTGGTATTATAAATAAATTCATGCTGTAAAGCTCGGCTTTAGCTCTGTCAGGTCTCCACTCTCCCTCGGAGAAAACCCCTTCTCCCTTTTTAAACACCTCACTCCTTTACCCACCACGCGTATGCTGTCCGTAGACCGCAGTACACGTTTAATAGGCAACGGAGCAGAGTGATTTCAAAAAACTATTTGCCTTTCCCTTCACCGCGCGCAGGCTGTTCGGAGACCGTCGTGCACGCTGAGTGAGCGGCTAAGCAAAAGAATATATATATGTAGGATTTTATTTATTTATTATAAACAAAAGTTGGTTCACAAAATTCATAGATGGTCTACACGGCTTGACGGCTGTTCAACGAATGCCCTGTGTCGTGTTCTGCGTTCGTCTTCGTCTATTTCGTTTCGTTTGTGCATGCTGTGCGTTGTGTGTGTTATGTGTATGGCGTGTTCGTCGGATGATCGTCCTGCTATGTTGTGGCGTATGTGACTGGTTGTCGTCAGATCGTCCGCTTCGTTTCACTCCACTTGTCGGTATCGTGCGCTGTGTGTATTATATGTGTGTTCGTCGGATGATTGTCCTGCTACATTGTGGCGTACGTGACTGTTTGTCGTCAGGTCGTCCGCTTGTCTAGGGTGTTGTCTGCGTGTTCGGCCCCTATCCCACATATATATATATTTCCCTGAAGGGGAAAAAGAATCAACGAAATTGCTCTGTTAATAAAAGACAAAAGTTATTATTTACAAACTTTGCTTTATTTAGGTCAAAAGACTAGCTCGAGTGTGGCACTTTTTCTTGGACGCTCGTAAAACTTCGCAAGACGAAATGCCAAACCAGAGTGACTGTTCACTGATCGGGCGTCTCCTTTTATACACCCGATCGTGGGTGTGCTCTTAACAATTTCTATATAAAGTAGTGTTACAATAGGGTTACCCTGCCTATGTTATTTGAATATTTTCTAAAAAGGGTTACCATGCCTACTCAAATATAATTTTAACATTTATAATTTAAAGTTATAAAATAACACATTATGATATACATATATATATATATATACATACATATATATATATATATATAAATATACGTATACTGCGTTACAATCTCCCCCTCTGGCGCTGAGATCGTCTCAGGAACTGAAACTGTATTTTTGGGTCGGCCGCGTCTACGGAAACGTTGTACTGGTTCTTCGTCATTGGTCCTACCGGGCGTGCTCCTATATTTCGTGATGGAGGATATGTGATATGTGCCCAAGGGTGTAGTGAGGTCATCTTTGGATGCAACTTGGTACGTTGATGAGCCTAGTTGTTTTATGATGACATACGGGCCGTCTCTCCTGGGCACGAATTTAGAAGTGACGTTCTTTGAGGCTTTGCTACGGAAATGGGGGGTGATTAATACTTGGTCGCCTACTCTCAATAAAGGCTGCGGTCGGCAGCCTGTCGTAGCGACGTTTATTACTATCTTGCGTGTTCTCAGTGGTTTCTCTGACACGCTTCATAGTTTCGACTAACTGTAATAATCGCGGAATAATCTCCGGTACGAAGTTTTCATTCTCAGATATTGGACGTAAATCATGTGTAACTTCATCGATAGTTCTTAGTTCACGTCCGAACATTAAATACGATGGTGTGTAACCGGTGCTTTGGCATTTTGTAGTGTTCATTGCGAATCTTATTTTGGATAATTCGTCGACCCATGTGATTTGTACCTGCAAGAATAGCAAGTTGAGTCTTCATATCCCTGTTTCTGCGTTCTACTGGGTTCGCTTCTGGATGATAAAGAGGAGTTAGCGTTTGCTGTATTCCGAGGAAGTCGGTAAGCTGCTGCATGATCGTTGAGATGAATTGGGGGCCGTTGTCTGTTAGAAGGCGTCTGGGGATTCCATAGCGGAGGAAGACATCGTTAAGCAAGGTCATTGCGCAATTTTCTGCTGTTGCTTCTCGCAAGGGAAATATTTCAATCCATCTCGTTGCTAGATCTTCAGCTATAAGAATCCATTGGAATCCATCTTTCGTAATCGGCAATGGCCCAAATAGGTCAGCTGCTACTATCTCAAATCGTTGGTGGCTTGATACCGTTTGGAGAAGTCCAGATGGTTTCAAATTGCTGGGCTTATATCGCTGACATGCAAGACAGCTACCGATATGCTTTGTGATATCGTTCGTCATTCCTGGTCAGTAATATCAGGACGCAATTTTTGCGATAGCTCGATCGACTCCGTAGTGACCCGCAGAAGCTGCGTCATGGTAATTTGACAAAATTGCTTTGCGCTCTTGAATGGGTATTACGAGTTGCGCGCTTTCGGCGTCTGAATCTGGGGAATATCTATAGAGAATTCCCTCATTTAATAAATATCCTCGAGATGTCCATCTGTTTAAGTTTTCGTCGTTATTTTCAAATAAGGTGATTATCTCTTTGAGTTGATCATCTTTTAACTGATTCTCACGAATTTCTTTTGGTCTTCTTGTTGGTATATCGACTTGAAAACTACAGAGGTTACATCCGGATTCACTATGAGTGATGTCGGGACAGGGAGGTCTAGATAACATGTCAGCTACAATATTTGTTCTTCCCGGTGTGTATTCTATTTTGAAGTTGTATGGCTGAAGTTGTAGTGCCCATCGAGCAAGTCTTCCTGTTGGTGACTTGAGGCTCATAAGCCATTTCAGGGGTTGGTGATCGGTCATTAAAATAACTTCGCCACCTTCAATATAGCCCCGAAACTTGTTAACTGCCCACACTATAGCAAGAGCTTCCCGTTCTGTTGTTGAATAGTTGCGTTCAGCAGCCGACAAGAGTCTTGACGCGTATTCAATTGGGTGTTCTTCAGCTTTCTCCCCCTGGACCAAAACTGCGCCGATAGCATAATTGCTGGCGTCTGTTTTTAAACGATATGGTTCGGAGTCATTAGCTTGTTGAAGGATTGGTGCTGTAGGGAGAAGGTTTTTTAGCATCTCAAATGCGTTTTGTTCTGACGTTTCCCACTTCCAAATCGCAGATTTCTTCGTCAAATTGCTAAGTGGTCTTGATACGTCAGCAAAATTTTTAATGAAACGCCGGTACCAAGAACAAGTTTGTAAAAACGATATAACCTGTTTTGTGTTTCTTGGTTCTGGTCGGTTTGAAATAGCTGTCACTTTGTCGGGGTCGACTTGAATGCCTTGCTTCGTGATCAGGTGTCCAAGATACTTTACGACCGGGCAGCAAAAGTTTGACTTGGCTCTATTGACTTTTAATTTGAATTGTCTTAGGCGCTCAAAAACCCGTCGAAGGTCTTGTAGATGCTCCTTGAAGCTGCTTGAACAGAGAATAATGTCATCTAAGTAAGCAAGAAGAAATAATTCGGGAAGTCCATTTCGGAATCGGTCCATTAGTCTCTGGAACGTTGCCGGAGCGTTTCGTAATCCAAAAGGCATGCGTTTAAAATGGAACATTCCGAAGGGTGTGATAAATGCTGTTTTGTCAATATCATCTTTATCTACTTCTATTTGATAATAACCAGATTGTAGGTCAAGTGTACTTTTAAATTTTGTATTTTTTGTGGAATGTAGCAAGTCATCTATTCTAGGTAGAGGGTACCTATCTGGGATAGTGATGCTGTTAAGCTGCCTATAATCGATGCAAACCCTGATGCCTTTATCCTTTTTAGGTACCAGGACGACCGGTGCCGCCCAAGGGGATTCGGATTCTTCGATTATGTCGTTCTCGATCATCTTAATGAGCTCTTCCTTCAATTGCTCCCTTCTAATTGGTGAGAGTCTGTAAGGAGTCGTAGCTATTGGGCTATGGTTGCCTGTATTTATTTTGTGGACTGCATATCGTATAGCTTCAGTTATAGTATCGAACACGCTACCTTCTTGCAAGAGAAGTACATTAAGCTGTTGTTTTTCGCTCTTGTCTAGCTCATATGCTTCATCGTCCCGTAAATCTATATCAATTGTTAAAATTTCAGTGAACCAAGGTTCCAAAAATACTTCCTCTTCACTGCGTATTAGAGAAGGAAACAGGTCATCTTTTATGCGCTTGGGTGTTACGTCGGTATCCCTTAATAAGCCGTGAAACATTTGCTGCATAAATCCTGGTGAATATTTATTCTCTTCCAGGTATTGTGAGCTAGTAATGGTGGTGTTTCTTTTTTGCGGGGTATGACGCGGTGAGTTTTTTCTTGACCCATTATTAGACCTACGCTTCGGTGTGGCAGCGAGTGGCGAGATGTGTTCGTGGTGACTGAACCAGGCCAGAAAAGCATTAACTTGCTTTATGGGAGAAAGTTGCGGCATCGTTGGTGCCGAATATTCATCTAATCGCGATTGATTCTCAGCAACATGAATGTCGATGGCTACGTTAGTTGGAGTTTTTTTGGAAATTTTAGTGTGGGATGTGTCGTAGAATTCAAATTTCTTTTCGGTTTGATCTGCGAAGTACCAGATTCTTTGTCCCAAGTCTAACACTACTCTGTTTTCCTCAAGAAAATCGATGCCTATTAATGTTCGATTGTCAGTAGCCTTAGGCAATGCTATGAATTTAATAGGCCGTAAACGGTTTCCAAATATGATATTTGTTTCACCCATGTAGATCTCCTGTTGGCGTGGGTGTCCATCTGCGAAGGTAACATCGGCATCGACTTTCCGAAATTTCGTACCGTTACGCAAGAGATGTAGGAACAATTCTCTGCCAGCAACACTTGTACGGGCCGCGGTGTCTATATATGCTATTCCCGATTCACCATGTACGGCGATGGGAATAGTTGGCAAGTCAGTCCCCAAAGTTGTTTTTATACAGTTGAAAGAAACTGTCGATGGACCCTTTGGAAGATCCTTGCATTTCGGGCAATTTGATCTCACTACTCCCGGTGCTTTACATTTATAGCAGTGTATTGATGATAATTTTTGCTTTTTCCGACAATCGACTGTTGTATGTCCGACATACTTGCAAAAATTACATCGCTTTTTCTCCGAGAGCGATGCATTTAATTGCTGTTGTTTTTCGTGAATTGCGATTTCAACCGCCCTGGCTTTAGACAGTAAATCTTGGAACGTAGTGAAACTGTCCCTAGGAACCCCATCGCGTATGCGTATGTGAAGCAATCCGTAGATCATGTCTAATGCCATTCTTTCATTTGGTATCGTGTATGGAAGCTTTGACAACAACGCTCTTTTTGTTGTAATGAAGTCGTCTGTTGACTCCTCAGCCTTCTGTTTTTCTTCAAAAACTTCCATATAAATGCGATATGCAGGCTTTGCGGGTGCGTAGGCATTACGTAGCAGCGAAATTACGTCTTCCCACGTTTTTGCTTCGCCCTGTATACCCTGCCACCAATTCACCGCACTTTCTGCGAGAAGTAAAGGAAATCCTTTTATCGCATCATCATCGCTGATGCGCTCCACATCTTTGTAGACGTTTATTGTTGCTATGAAAGCTTCAACAATGTCTGGCTTTCGTTCCCCTTTGAATCTAGCCGTGCAGTTGCTAAAGCTGCCTTTGATTGTTGCTTGGCTTTGCATTGCTGCAATGAACTCTTTCAGCTGAGATTCAGTAAACTCGGGCATCGTGTTTTTAGAGGATACGCTCTTTGCAATCTGAGCTGCAATGCGTTTGCTTCTGCGCACGTTTCTATCGTCAGAGAATGTGTTCTCCGAGTAGTGGGCCACTCGTTGGGCGTCAATTGTAGAGCTCGGCTTTAGCTCTGTCAGGTCTCCACTCTCCCTCGGAGAAAACCCCTCCTCCCTTTTTAAACACCTCACTCCTTTACCCACCACGCGTATGCTGTCCGTAGACCGCAGTACACGTTTAATAGGCAACGGAGCAGAGTGATTTCAAAAAACTATTTGCCTTTCCCTTCACCGCGCGCAGGCTGTTCGGAGACCGTCGTGCACGCTGAGTGAGCGGCTAAGCAAAAGAATATATATATGTAGGATTTTATTTATTTATTATAAACAAAAGTTGGTTCACAAAATTCATAGATGGTCTACACGGCTTGACGGCTGTTCAACGAATGCCCTGTGTCGTGTTCTGCGTTCGTCTTCGTCTATTTCGTTTCGTTTGTGCATGCTGTGCGTTGTGTGTGTTATGTGTATGGCGTGTTCGTCGGATGATCGTCCTGCTATGTTGTGGCGTATGTGACTGGTTGTCGTCAGATCGTCCGCTTCGTTTCACTCCACTTGTCGGTATCGTGCGCTGTGTGTATTATATGTGTGTTCGTCGGATGATTGTCCTGCTACATTGTGGCGTACGTGACTGTTTGTCGTCAGGTCGTCCGCTTGTCTAGGGTGTTGTCTGCGTGTTCGGCCCCTATCCCACATATATATATATTTCCCTGAAGGGGAAAAAGAATCAACGAAATTGCTCTGTTAATAAAAGACAAAAGTTATTATTTACAAACTTTGCTTTATTTAGGTCAAAAGACTAGCTCGAGTGTGGCACTTTTTCTTGGACGCTCGTAAAACTTCGCAAGACGAAATGCCAAACCAGAGTGTCTGTTCACTGATCGGGCGTCTCCTTTTAAGTACGAAATACACGATACAATGGTTGTACCGACTTGCGTTGTGCCAATATCGGTACAACTGTTGTATGCAGCGCACACATTATACAATCTGCATACAATTTACGTACGACTGAACATTGTATTTAGTAATTTTTTGCTAGTGGATTCGAAAGTATATTCTATGGCCGAAATAAATGTGAGGAAAAAGTTTGTTTTAATATGTGGTGCCGCAGTTTTGAATGTGAAAACCCGAAAAAAGAAAAAAAGAATATGGGTTAAAAATTGGCTTTTAAATAGATCATTGCATTCTGAGGTTGATCTTGTTGAAGATTTAAAAATGTCTGACCCTGATTACAGATGCTTTTTGCGTATGAAAAGAGAACAATTTGAATATCTTTTAAATCTCATATCACCTGTTATAACTAAACAGGATACTTTAATGAGATCACCAATATCTTCGGAAGAGCGCTTAGTTGTAACCCTGCGATATTTAGCAACTGGATGTGATTTCAGCGACCTTAAGTTCAGCTCAAGGATATCGGCCCAAGCAATTGGAAAAATAGTGCCGGAAACTTGCTGGGCTATATACCATGCTTTAAAAAATGATTACTTGAAGGTTAGGTAAAACCAAACGATAGTACATTCTATTAATTTTATGTATTCCATTGATATTTGCAGTTCCCGTCTACCGAAACTGAATGGAAAAATATTGCCCAAGGATTTCAAAAACAGTGGCACTTTGAGCATTGTATTGGAGCAATTGATGGGAAAGATGTCCTAGTTAGAAAACCCGCAAAGAGTGGTTCAGATTTTTTTAATTATAAAGGAACCTTTAGTATTGTTTTGTTTGCCATTGTAAATTCTAATTATGAATTCATATATGTTCATGAAGGTACAAATGGAAGAATTTCAGACGGAGGAGTTTTAAAAAGAACTGACTTTTATGAGAAATTGCAAAATCATACACTTAAACTACCTCCTGCAGAAAAACTTGAAAACAATGACTTTATTTGTCCTTACGGGTTTGTTGGTGATGAGGCATTTGCTTTATCAGAAAATATATGGAAACCCTTTCCTCAAGTAGGAATTACGAAAGAAGAAAGAATTTTCAACTATAGGTTAAGCAGAGCTCGCAGAGTTATGGAGAATGCGTTTGGAATTTTATGTTCCAGATTTAAGATTTTTAATAAACCAATAAGAACAAGTTTAGATCATGCTGATGCAACTATTTTAGCCTGTTGCGCATTACATAATTTTTTGAGAGCTCAATCTTCAGATTACGTAACTGACAAATGTGTAGACCGGGAAGATTTCGAAAATGGAGTTGTACATCCAGGAACTTGGCATCAGAGTGAGATGATGGTTCCTTTGCATAAAACAAGTACGGGAAAAACGTTTTCAAAAAGCGCAAAAGAAATAAGAAATAAACTCAAGGAGTACTACAACAATGAAGGAAAAGTTTATTTTCAAAATAAAATGTGTGGCTTCCCAGAATAACGTTTAAACACAATTTATGTCATTATGTACTTTCCCTTTATTTAAAAAAGTGAATTATATTATAATAAAAATTAACTGGTGTCAATTTAAATGTTGTGTTTCATTATTATTTAAAATCAAAAATTCAGATATTTGTGAATCGTACACAACTTCATCTTGGGCATTAATAGATGCATTTGATGATTGCTGGAAGGTTTGAGACACTGAATCGAACTTCGAATTAATGGATAATTGATTCATTCTGCCAGTGATGAGTACTTCAGTTATTATTTTCTCTGCAATTAAACGCTGCATTTCCTCCATGCCCCTAAAATGTTCGGCGATCCTCTTCCCCAAGATATCAAACTCATCTTCATCCTTGGTTTCTTTTTGAGCCATGAACCTGCTTGCATCCTCAAAAAAACTCTTTTGTTGTTGTTCTAGTGTTTTTTTTCTTTTTGGATAGTGAGAAGAAGAAGATGATGGGCGTGAAACACTGGGACTGGGACTATTATCTTCAGGAGTCTGAGATCCCTAATAAAAAAATTTACATATGTACATATGTATATTGTATACAAATTACATCAATTCAGATGAAAACGTACCTCTGTAGCAGTACATTCTTCAAATGAACTGATGTCATCTACAAAACAAGACAAGGAGCTGTGGCCAAATCGAGAGACTTCACTACTTTTCAAAAATAACAGCAGGTCGTAGTACCACAAAGAGGGTACATAAATACTGTCAGGAGATGATCCCGTACGTTTAGAGCTTTCAATTTTTTTATATTCTCTGCTGAAAACTGTCCTAAAATTCGCTATTCGCTTGCGAACGTACTCCTTATCAGCACTGGGATCTTGCTCCCGACATTTTTCAACGAGTTCCTGTAGCGCTTCTTCTCTCAAGCCTTTGTTACTGTACTCTTTAGTATGCACATCCCACAAACACGGAAACGAACGGTACTTCTCAATAAAATCTGTCCAAAAATCTTTCTCCTTAATCGACACAATTTTTTAAAACGCTTAACCCGTCGCTAGAACAACTGAAGCACAACTGAAATCGGTACAACAATTGTATGCGCGAATACACACCATACAACTTCCGTACAATCTGTTGCCTGCGACCGCGATTGTATGCTCATGAGCATGCGACCATACAATATCGATACAACGGTCGGTTGGGCGGAAATACACGTTACAATTATTGTATACAACACCAAAATTGTACAACCGTTGGTACAACCATTGTATCGTGTATTTCGTGCTTTATACACCCGATCGTGGGTGTGCTCTTAACAATTTCTATATAAAGTAGTGTTACAATAGGATTACCCTGCCTATATTATTTGAATATTTTCTAAAAAAGGGTTACCATGCCTACTCAAATATAATTTTAACATTTATAATTTAAAGTTATAAAATAACACATTATGATATACATACATATACAGCCAAATTATTATACTCAAGCAAAATTTTCCGTATTTTTGTAATTTTTTATTGTGTGACATAGTTTTATTATTATTGTCACATGTACGTACATATTTAGAATATATTTAAACATTTCAAACTTTGATTTACTTCTTGTCTATGCTAAAAATAATTAAAAAAAAAAATATTCTAATATTTGGTAACTCCGCCTTTTGCTGCTTTTACAGCTTGGATGCGACGTGGCATGCTTTCAATGCATGATACAGCTACTTGTTGCAGTTTCGGAGTGTTGTGCCATGCTTTGATGATGTTTTCAATCAACTCTCTTTTATTGGTTAAAATTTTTTCTTTGGCTATTTCAGTTTTAAGGACTGCCCACACATTTTCGATAGGATTCATGTCGGGGGAGTTACCAGGCTAGTCTAAAGTGTTGATATTATTATCTTTTAAATATTTGGTGATAGCTTTAGCCTTGTGACAGGGTGCAGAATCATGCATAAATGTGAAATTTCCATCTGGAAACCATTCTGCTGTCTGTGGGGCCAGCCTTTCCGTCAAAACTTTCATGTACTGGTCGTGACGCATGGTTCCTTGAACGATGTATAGCCTTCCAGTTCCTTTAGCGCTTATGACGGACCATATCATAACTGAAGTAGAATGTTTAACACGTTCTACAATACAGTCTTCGCTAAATTTTTCGCCAGGCCTTCGTCTAACAAACTCAGTTTTGTCCTGAAGGATTTGAATAGACGACTCATCTGAGAAGCAAACCTGCAATAAGAAGGTTTTTTACCAATAATCATAAAAATTTCACATTAGTTCCTTCCCTAGGTGGCATTACAGCCCATGAAGGACCAGAGCCACATTAGTAATTGTATTTTAATTATACCAACCCGTTTCCAGTCTCCCAGTGTCCAATATTGGTGCTCTTTAGCCCAGGCTAGACGTTTAGCTTTCATGACAGCTGTAAGTCTTGGCTTCTTCTGTGGTCGATAGCATTTCAGTCCCATCTCCAAAAATCTTCTTCTGAGAGTCCTTTCTGATAATTGAACCCCAGAGTCATTTAAAACTTTTTGAATAACATGCCGAGGCTTTCGACGATTCTCTAAAGTAACACGACGAATTTCCCGCTCTGTCCGAGGTGTAGTAATCCGCTTTCTGCCACATCTTCCCATTCGATTCGTCTCAATCGGTTTTCCAGTATCCAATTTTTTCTTAATATTACGAACGCTGGACTGCGAAACTTTTAGTAATTCAGCTATTTGACGCTGGGTATATTCACAATGTTCCAACATTGTGGAAATTTTGGCTATTTTCTTTGGTGTGAGGTCTGCACACTTCCCCATCTCTATAGGGCAAATTTTGAAATTTATTGCTTTATAACACCAATTAATAAAGTAATCACACAAGAAAACGTTAATAAAAATATGCAATCGTACAAAGGTATCATAATTTAATAACACTGACCTAGTATTACAGATAAAATCGATAATTTTTACCAAAAATAACAGTCACAAGAAGCAGCTTGCAATTTGAAATTTTAACGGACACTGACTCTGACGTCTGTCACATTTAAAACAATATAAAAACAGTGCTGCCAGAATACATAGAGTGTTGTCAGAGGTGTAACTAATCATTAAAAAGAAAAAATAATGTACCTCATAGTTTGTAAAATAAGTTATAGCTAGTACTTTCTAAATTATTACAAAAAAATCATTTGAGTATAATAATTTGGCCACCCTCTGTATATATATATAAATATATACAGCGTTACAATGCTCCTTTATTAAATATATTAATTTCTCCTCAAATGTAGCCATTGTTTCTCGAAGGTTTCAATCAAATAAATACAATGGAACACACTCGTCATCTGTCAAACGCGCTCTACTCTGGCGCTTTGCTCGACTTTACGATATTTAGGATAGGGGGTCGAGCAAAAGCCTGAGGTAACATTGTAGGCAACTCCATAGGATTTCCTTGTTTCTACTCATGCCGTCAAAGTCGGCGCGCGAGTTATAGATTCTATTTTATAGTTAAAACAAACTCGATTTTATTTAAAGTTTCACTTTTTTATTTCAATTCAGTAAAGTTTAACTATATTCTATATTTAATAATATTTAAATTTTTTATTAAAATTTTAAGGATCACTTTGCACTTTGGATTGTGGTCTCCAACTGACTTGGCTGATCACCCACCAACCAAAGCATCACTCGCTTTTCTTCTCACCCAAACGCATAAACAAACAAGGGGTTTAGCAAATGAAAAAGACGCCACACATCACATAGCGTTAACAAATAGAGGAGCTAACAAAATGTGAAAAGACGCTAACCATCGTATAAACAAATGGAGGATCTGGCAATTGAATAAGAAGCTATCAAGCCAATGCCGATAGCGGACAAGAACACAGAGTGGGGATTAAATTTGGATAGGTGATGGTTGCTGGGTGATGTACATATATTTATATATGCTTGAGGGTTACCAACGTAACTCGCGCGAGTTAGGGATCCGTGCCGATCGAATTAAAACTTCCGAATGATATTTATTACATATACTTTTATTAGGATAATATAACCTCTGCACTTCTCACTGGTTCGTTGGCGAAAGAATCGATCACTCAGCATTTCCACTTGCTCCCATCGAGACAATCGTACAAACACCTCTTGTAAACAAATAGGAGGAGGCAACATTAGAAAAGGACGCCACTGATAACAGAGGGCGTAAACAAATAGACGAAAAAGAAATGGGATATGAGTAACATAGGGAAAGGTGGATACATAGGGCGTGCTTGTTGCTGAGTGATCGTGAAGGGTTACCAGGATGTAACTCGCGCAAGCCAGATTGTGTTTCCACTTTTAAGGTCGTATTCTGTGCATCCCCATAAGATACCATTGTTTCTAGTCAATCAGTCAACGCGCGACCGCGCGAACGCCACATTGTGTTTCTACTATTATGATGACAAAAAACTAAGAAAATCGCGAAAAACAGTTATTGTAAGGAACAACGAGGAACAAACTGACGTGCAACAAACCGGAAACTGTACAAGACGAAGTATTGTACCAAGAATAAAGAATTTCAAGCTAAAATACAGTTTGCTCAAACAGTTTATTGCTAACCTGAAGCAGAAATTGTTGTTCACGTTGTAGAGATGTCAAGCAAAAAAAAAAATCTGTTCACGTTATCCGGTGTTCACGTTGACTGTATTTTCTTTTGTTGAAGAAAAGTTGAATTTTCCCTTCGAACGATATTAAATTAAGCGAACGATTCGCATGTGTGCAGCAACAATTTGATTTATTTTCAATCAAGTATATTTCTATCTGAATTTATTTCTGTTTTATTATCCGGTTGGTGGTCGGAGACAATATCGTCCCTTACAATAGAACGTGCACGTGAAACAGCGTCGGAAGTACAAAACCTATTGGTTTTTAATAACGTCTTTTTAATTATTTCATTTATTCTATCGTTTAGTGACAATATTGACTTCATTTCAATACATAACCGTATATTTAATAATCGTAAAGTGTCCCGGCCTAACAAAATCGGCATCGGTAACACATCGTCTGCAATTACAAAAAGAAAAATATCTTTCGACTGATTATTAAATCGAATCCATGTTGCTATTGTTCCATATGTAAATAACTTGGTTTTGCCTAATCCACTACAGTTTGAGTAAAGCAATCTTTTTCCACAAATTTTGTCGAACGAGTGACCGATGCACAAAGCTAACCGGACGGCCAGTATCGAGAAGAGAATAGAGAGTTTTAAATTTTGCACTTTCGGCACCCTTTCCACAAAAAGCAACACTTCCCAATTGAACCTCGTTTAATTCCTCGACCAATTCCTGCTCGGTGGTGTCCGATTACTGTGCTGATGAACGCCACCTGGCTGCTTCTGATTGGACAGTTTCGAATGACATGCTGTGTTGATCCACAACGGAAGCATGATCCAATGGCCCGCCGCGGTGCAGGGCAGTTCCGTAAAATATGGCCCACTTTCGAGCAGTTGAAGCACCTTACCTCGAAGGATGCTAACGGGGTTTTCTTATTGGTGTTGGTGCCAGAAGCGGCTGATGATTAGGCGCATTGCTTTAAGGCTCTCGTACCTCGGTATTAGATCCTTGAACTGTCGGACAGTTATGGCCGTATATAATACTGATACAGCCGATGATGAATCTTGCAGTCCACTTATTATGAACTCCATCAAATCTGCTTCCGACACGCTGTTAGATCGGGTCATCGCCTGCATGATGATTTCGTATGTGCTCAGCTTCTCGTTCGGTTGTTTTTTTTCGGTCAGCAAGTTGGCGAAAAACTTTTTGCTGCGTATAAATCCGGTCAAACTCCCGGATCAGCTCCGCTTTAAGCTCGCTCGAACTCCGTGGTACTGATGACATTAAATAGATAGCAGCTGTTTCCTTCATTAAGCGGCGTGCATTAATAAAAGCGAAACTATCACCCTCATTCATCGATGCAACGATGCACTCGTTGTCCGAAATCCATTTGCGTATCAGATACGTGTCTCCACTGGTGAACGGAGGAGACAGCAAAGGTGTTCGTCTTCAAGGTCCACACTGTGTGGCTCTGGTTCGACAATGACTTGAGTTATAGGGACAGTACCCTTCACTTGAGCCAGGGCGTGATCGCTAGCCTGTGCCAGGTTGGTAACTCTGTTCACCGTAATAAGGCTTCCCGTTTGCAGCAAACCAGAAGCGTCAACCCTGGACGGCCCAACTGGTGCTGCTAATGATGCTGAATTTTCGGATGCCTCTTTGACGGGCGGACATCATCACCAGACTCGTGTCCCACGTATACGGAAAATATATATATGTAGGATTTCTTACAAACACTGTACTTCTTTTACTTCTTTATTTATTTTAATTTAACTTCAATATAAATTTCAACATAAACTCTGATGAACTTCAACGCGTTTGATGACGTCCGCTCTCCTTGCTGATCACTTCAAGAGTGCGTGCCTGAATCCAGTGCCGAGAATAACCAGGCAAATCGAATGACTCCGGGACCGTTGGGTTTTCCCGTAAATCGTGCGGTCGACGATCGTTCGACGTCTTGTGTTTTATTGTTTGTTTCGTTTGCTTGTTACCCTCGCTGTTGTCGTTGTGTGTAGTGTAGCGCATTCTTCGTATGTGTTGTCTGTCGTTGGTTCGGCGTCCTATATACTGGCTCCTACATATATACAACTTCAGACTTAGTTTTCTTCATTTGGTATTTTAAGCCATTCTTGGTAAATAGTTTCCAAGAGCTTTCCAGTAATGCTTGGTTTTAGTGCCATGACACGTCTCTTTACAATTGCCCATAAGTTTTCGATTAGGTTCAAGTCCGGGCTCTGAGCGAGAGTTAAAGGTTTTTAGGGAAAAACACATTTTGTTTTTAATATAAAATGTTTATTTTTTATAACACTGGTATGTTTACAAATTTATTTATTTTAAGCAGTGCCACTGTCTTGGCCGTTCCACGAATGCCACTACGATCGCTTAGCATTTTGCAAGACAAGCACAGATGACAAAACAATTAGGAGTAAACAAATAGGGAGAGACAAATAATGAAAAGACGCTACTGAAAGGTATAAACAAATGGATGTAAATGGGAAAGGATAGGAAAAGTTGGGAATGGGTATGTTGCTAAGCGATTGTGCATGTAGCTGAAGATTGAACAGGGTTACCAAGATGTAACTCGGGCCAATCCACGACCAATATGTCTTGTTTCTTCAACCACTACTTAACAGACCTTGTCTTGTTGAAATTTTCTTTTTTAAATTATGATTTACATTCTTGTTGGGGTAATAACGGAACCCCTCGCTGATTCGATCTCGTTCGATGTCCGGAAAAATAAAAGACAAAAAAAGGTTATGGGGAGGATTTGCTTTATTTTTCACGATGCGTGTTACCTCGTTGAGGTCTCGATCCAGAAGAAGGAAAAAACATCAATTAGCGAGAGCCTATGGAAGAGCTTCCGGTTCATTCAAGTAAACTTGAAACCCCATTGGGGGAATTATCACCCGTCTTGTGGGACGTATTCAGCCCTCTTTTGACTTGAACGTTGTACACGACTTGTGGGGCGTATTCAGCCCTCTTTTGACTTGAACAACAACCTATTACGATTCTAACGATGGTCTCTTCATTCAAATCAAAAGTCAACCTATTTATTTGAGCAACTTTCTCCATGACATAATCAGCATACGAAGGGAACGTTTCACTTTCTATTATGGCGACGCTTCTCAACAACTCAATTATATTTGAAGCACTGGAGAACGTGTTAATTAGAGATGCCGATAGATCTGGCCACGTATAAATTTGGTAGCCATGTTTTTCGTATCAGATCTTACCCCTACCCATTAAAGCTGCCCTAACTCTCGGAATTATGTCATAGTCTGACAACTTGTCCCTGTTTGCCCTCTCTTGGATATCCTTGCACCATTTGTTTATATCCACCCAGGAGTGATCGGGGTCAAAACAAGGAAACCCTAATGTGTCATCCCGTTGTGCATAGGCGTTGTGCAGCCTTTAAAATTTGATTGATTGCGTCAACAGTTATTACGAGCTGTTCCGGTTCTTTACGTTGTTCTTTTCTTTTCCACCAGGCATTTTGATGGTGAAAATATATAAAAGGAACAGTAATGGAACGTACTCACCAATGTGCAAACAAAATCTTTTGTTTTTTTTTCTCTATTTTATACACGCAGTAACTAATATTTTTTGCTTTTTCACGTTTAAAGGGTACTTTTATCCCACTTCTGATATTAGAGATAGCACGATTTCTTCACAGTTTTACCGATTCTGTGGAGCGATCCTTCCTCCACGGCTGTCCAGAAGTTTCTGCTTCACTCAGCACCAGGGTTAGCAACTCGTGGACTATTTTCCCCCCAAAATCAACTTCAAAAACCCCTAAAATCCCCTAAAACTGTTTGTAAAGCCGTAATAAAGGAAAAAATATATTTTAAAACTACTAAATACTCAGAATAGGTTTTATTAATTATTAAATATTAAAACATTTTTATTACCGATTATTTAACATTGTAATGTATTTAATCGCAAGCTATTCATAACTTCAAGTATTATTTCTGCTTCTTCTAAACTCTGCGAATTTTTAAAATCGTACATTTGTACATTAAATAAATCCAAATTTTTTTTCGATGGATTACATTTTACGCATGATGAATACTTTCGTTTTAAAGAAAAACGAACCATCCGGATGCTTTGTAACATTTGAATAGATAATTTGTTTCGTAACTTATTTTTGACAATATTATAGATTGAAAAGGCACGTTCCATACTGGCATTGGAAATTGGGATTGTTAATAATGCAATTCCAAATTTTGCCACATTCTCAAAACGCCTACATCCCGCTGCATCACAGTCTTCGCAAACTTCTGCATAAAATTCCGTTGGTCCAATTTTTGTTACTCAGAAGATGCCACTCCGACTCAATATCATTTTTCTCACCATAAATATGAGTTCGCTGGATGTAATTTAATATTTCTTTAATGTCAGGTTTGTTTTGAGATGTCGCGGCCTTTGGATGCAAATTAGAAATCATCTTCAATGTTTCCAAATTTTCCGGGAGTCGTTGTTAAATTTGCTGTGCTAGATGGCATAAAAGTTTTGGCATCTTTCTCTGCCGTCTAATAAATCATTTTGTTCAAGTTCTAGTGAAATATTCTGAAAGTCATATCCAAAATAAATTGCTGATGTATGCATTAGAAGATCCTTCATTCTCAATCTATTACTTTCTCTAACTGTGCAGGTACAACAAGCCTCGTTAGTACATTTTTATACGATAAAAATAAATCTTCAAATAATTTTGTGGGTTCGGCATTGTCACTTTGAAAAAGTAAATTTAACTGGATCACATTTTTCAGTTAATTTTTTTGAAAAATCAAAGAAGCTTTGAATGGCATCCTCTTCATAATATCGTACAGCTGTCCTGTCATGTAACATTTGTCATCTGTTTTGGCAATTGAAAAGAGTAATTTAAGTTCATTCCATTGTTCTAATATTGTGATGATTGCTTCGTAGCGGGCGAGCCAGCGGGTTCCACTCAAACCTTGAATTTTTTTTGGATTCTGATTATTATTCATAGCTTCAAATAAATTTCTATATCGTTCTAAAAGTTTAGGACTGTATGTGAACCAACTATGGGTTTCTCGAACCAGAAATTCCAATTATCTTGGTAATAATTCAGCTGCCTTTTAAGCACACAAATGTAATGAGTGGCTGACACATTTGACAATTATTAAATCAGTTATATCTTTTTTTAACAATGAAGTTACTGAGTGATGTTTACCGATCATGTCGTTTGCTCCATCAACACTAATACCAATCATATTTTCCAGCTTGATCCCATCCTTCTTGAGTTGATTCGTTATAACCTGATATACACTTTCTGCATCACAATCTATTAATTTGATTACTCTATAAAAAGTTGTGACGATTTTTTTAGATTTAAATGAAAAAAATCGCACCTGATGCGCAGAACTTTCTGTTTCGAAACATCAGTACTTTCATCAATAATTAATGAGTAGGGCAAATTTCTTGAATTAAATCTTGAAGCATGGATGGACCAAGAACTTTTTTTATTAGCATTGAGCATTTAGTGCGGTGAAGTTTTAGAATCTTGAGGACATCTGATGAAGAATCCAACTGTGGTAATATTTCGATCAAATGATCTACTGTCTGAATAGCATTATGCTCAACAATGTATGCCGCAATTTTTAATTCTGCTACTTTTGAACTGTCTGACAAGACTGGTTTAAATGTGGCACTTAAAGATTTACATGACTTTGTCAATTTTTCTAAATCCACCGCTTTTTTATGTTTTTCAGTTCTTGTGTGGCCAATTAAATCTTTCTTGTGAGCTTTCAAGGTGGTCCTACAATATTTACAGATAGCCAAGATGTCATCTGTATTATCAGGTGCAAGCCAATCTGAAATTAAAACATTTATTGGAAAAAAACTAATAATTAGTTTATAAGCATCGTGACATGACAAACTTTTGAAGGTCGTTTTTTTTTTTTTTAATAATCTAAAACAAACTTTAGATTGTGTAAATATACATGGCTTAGTGTAGAAACAGAGAGAGAGAGAGAGAGAAAAAAAACCAGATAAGAATGAGACAAAGCAAAGCTACTCCAAAAAGCTGGCAGTTACCTTTGCGCAAAATGCAAATGCAACCGCGCCAAAATTTAAAATAAACCGTCAACAGTGCGTTACAAATATAATTCAATTCTCTTCATACTTTTTTGATTAATAGGAAAAATACAAAAATAAAGCTATGTTACCTTTTAACTCTGGATATGCTTCCCAAACTTTAATGTATTTTTGTTGGTATTTTTTTTTTGACTATTATCTTTTGGCCTTTTAAACAGTTTCGTATATTTTACAGGGGTTCAACAAGACTGAATTTCCTATAAGTGACCATGTAAATGTGTAAATATTTCTATTAAAATAGTCTAATAAAAATGAACAAATAAATACATATCTGGTTTTTCTAAGAACCCGTAATGTTTAATACCATTAATTGAAAATATTTGCAAAGGCCACAGTGCATGGGCTTTAATAGGGTTTGAATTTCACTGTCACTTCACTTTCTCTAGCATTAGTTAAATTTATTTTCGCTAATCAACTATTTACTGAAAAGTTTCTACCATCCAATAGTTATTCGATTCAAACGTATACTGCACGCGTAAGCTATAAAAATGAGCTGTGGCCGTTTGGCATTTTTATTCTTGGAACTCCTTCAAATCACGCTGTTCTATGTATTATCTACAATTTTCAAAATTGTTTTAACGTACTCCGTTTTTAAATATAAAATCGATATTGGATTTTTCACTCCATTTGTAGAAATGGAAATATATATTAGAAATAGTTTTTGAATATTATTTTGTATACGAATAATAAATGATTTAATTTATAAATTATAAAATGTTGAATGAAACAATATATGTACATATTAAGAAATATTATCCTATTTAAATTGTAATTTGAAATATTTTGGAGCATTTTTTAAATACCCCTACAATTACCCCTAAACATTTCTACCCCCTAAAAAAGCCCCATTCTGCATTTTTCCCCCTAAATTTATGGGGAAAACCCCCAAGTTGGTATCCCTGCTCAGCACTCACAGATTCGCTTACCGCCAAGTTCGCCTTAAAAACGCGTCTGCCACTTCACTGGAAGCGGAGGAACCACACACCCTTTTCCTTTGAATATGAGGTACAGTGAGGAACAATAGTTATGATAACAGCTATCATACGGGTATGCTCAACTGTTACGATATACTCTAGCGGAGAGAATAAAAAAAATGTGGGGGACACATCACGTAGGGGGAACTGGGAACCATTATTTAAACGCGCGTTTGGCTTTAATTTAATTAATAAAAAAGGCTTTATTTAACAAAATTCAAAAATCAAAAAAGTTGACCGATTTATAAGCAAAAAGAGAAACGTGATGATCGACTTGTCGTAACCGTGACCATGACCGTACTCGTCTTCGTCTTCTCTCTCTGGTTCTTCGCTGCCCTTCTCGTTAAGTGTTTTTTCTCGTTCGTTGTTTTTTCTCGTTCGATCTTTTTTCTCGTTCGTTATTCTTCTCGTTAGGTATTCCTCTCGTTAGTTGTTCTTCTCGTTTGGTGTTCGGATTTCGGGGCGTTGGTAGTAGCCTACATGAATTTCTTGACAGTATCGAGACAAAGGCACATCATCTTTTTCTGTGAGGTCCTGATCATCCGGATTGTAAAATATCTCACGCCAGCATTTTGAAATTGTATCCCATGCACTTGCTAAATATGAAACACCATGTTTCATACTTATTGCTTTTAGAAAGTCGTATACGTATGTCGTATATACTCTCCGCCTATCGTGCTATAATGTTATGCAACAAAAAATCGCGGTAATACAGTTTGTCAGCCTTATTATGTTCCGATCCATGGGCTGTATAAGTAAGTGAGGTGACATTCGTTGGCAGAAACATAACTGTATCTTGACCATCGGCACTAATGAGTTCATCGGCAGAAAGATGACTGGGAGCATTATCCAAAAGAAGCAATGTTTTTGGAGGTTATTCACTTTCCGCGAAATGTTTTTGGACCTAAGCAAAATGGGAGAATGATTAACTTTTTAAGAATTCGATTTATAAAAGATTCAATTTACCTTTTGTACGAGGAAATTGTGAAACCAATCCCAGCTGATTGTGAATGATCATTTTCAACTGGAACTTCAACATTTTTAAACCCTCTTGACTTTTTGGCCTTTCCAATAACTCAAAGCTTTAATTTATGAGGGCCAGTAGCATTAGTACATGCTAATTCATTGCTATGGTCAATTGTGTTAATGGCAAGTTGATAGGATTCAATGGGCTGTGAGGGCAAGATGTAGAAACATATGATGTAGAGTGTCTTCTGGGGTAAGACAATCTTGATTGAAACATAGTCGAGATGGGGGGGAGGATGATATTGCAATGGAGTTAAGGACGGCTCGGACTCCTCGGTGGCCTGACTGAGTTCGTCATCGCGATAGATGTTAAAATTTGTTGAAAACAGTTCGGAGTTACTTATGCTGGGGATCAGGTTCGTTTCGGTCAGAGCAAAGATTTCAAAGGGTAGAGCGTGTGACTGTTGGAAGACAGTTTGGGTTTTTGAGCGAAGACCTCTTACATTCTGATAATAGAAGGTAAGAGGAAGATTTTGACTGAGTGGGGGTATTGATGGGAGAGGGATAGATTTAGGGACGAAAATACTTGTCGTGATCAGCTCTACTACGTTGCAGGTGGGATATTCGTTTTGAGTGAATGTATTGGCGGAAAGTTTCAAGATCCTTTGACACTTTTTGGGGCGAAATATTGAAGAATTCGTGATATTTGATAAATAGGTTCTTGAGGCTAGCGAAGTCAGTAGGAAGGCCTTCCTGTTGGATGGAGACCATAACCAGACCATATTGTCTTACCTTCGTAGCAAATCGAGTCTGATTTATCGTGAAGTTCTCGTACGTCTTCTTATCCCTCAGTCGAGAGAGAGCGTAGCGACTTTGGATAGGGTCGGTAGTTAGTTGGGTAAGTTTAACTGTAGGGGATCTTTAACTGAAGAGGATCAACGAAAGATTAGGGGGTGACAGAGGGGTGGGGAAGTGGGGCAGAGGTAGTTGCTGTGGGGAGAGATGGGGAGTTGGGCGACGGAATGGGATTTGGGGTGTGGGTGGAGGGTTTGGAGGGGTTAAGGATATGGGAGCTTCGGAAATTAGGATACTTGGCTCCGGACGTGAGGTCGAAGTTAGGAAATTAATTCGGGACTGGTGATCGGGGTGGAGGCATGGTTGTAGTTGTTGGAGTCAAGTTGAACGAAACGCGTTGATGTTGGGGTTTTGGCGGAGCTGTGCGAGACGGATATAAGTTAGAAATGGATGGATGTGTAAAGGCAGGAAATAGGTTAGTTTTGAAACACCAGTTTTGGTAGGAATTGGGGGGAACTTTGGGATGCTTACTGGACTTGGGTTGAGAATTATTAATTTTTTGAGGAATAGCAACTTGTTTTTTAGCTACTTTGGGTTTAAGTTTAGGAAAAATTTTATTAAAATGTAAGCTTTTACCAAAGGGGGTGAGGAAAAGCCTTTTGTATTTGAGGGGGATATCGAATTGAAAGGAATTGGGCTTTTTAGGTATTTTTTTACGGATAGTTATAATTATGTTATATTTCTTATTAAAACAGTTAGCTAACCAAGCAGGATCCGCATTTTCGGGCGTACCGTCGATTGTGAGTTTGGCGGAGTTGTTGTCGCTGATTTTTTGAAGTCTGTTGTTCCACTTAGATTGAGCCCAGGAGGTGCCAAATCGTTGAATGGTCGGTAACTGAGCTGGTTGAGAAGTTACGTTTTCCAAGGGTTGTGTCGTTGATGGTCAGGTTTTTGACGGGGCTGGAGCGTTGAGACTCATCCATAATCGGTGTATCGTATGATTGAGGTTGAGGGGTATTGTTAGAACAAATAGGCAAGTATTTGACTTCTTCAATCAAATCGCTTAGTATTTTAGTATTTTCCGATTAGCAGCGACATCTTTTCGAATATCATCAAGCTTATGGTTTAGATCCAAGAAGCGAAAGTCACTACTGGAGTTTTGGAAATGGATTTCCAGGTCAGATCGCAGTGTTCATAACCGGTACGTGTGAGTCCAAAGAAATTTTTAGGTCAGTACACAGAACACCAAACCACGAGTCAAGAATAGATTTGATATCAGACGTAAAGGTCGCAAGGGGGGAGAAGTTGGGCTCACTTGGAGGCTTGTTCAGAGAAACGTCGATAACTTCCAAGTGTTTGTCCAGGGCTTTGATTTTGGATCTCAGCGCACTGATAGACATTTCTAAATTGGTGTTAAGGTCATCGAGACCCTTATTTAGGTCACCGTAACTCGAAAGTTGGGCAAATGTTTTTTATGACATAATTTATTGTCTGATGTGAGTGAGGCAATGGAATCGCTGACACACTTAATCGGAAGTATAAAGGGAAGGGAGTAAAAGGGAAATGTTTTTGCACTCATTGCAGTAAAACAAAAAATTACTGCAGTAGTCTTTTAGGTAAACACTAGCACGTTTGCTGAGACCGGCACATAAGGGGTGAAACGAGTTACCGCAGATACCATTACAGGCCAATAAATCGGCATTGGTATCGTTGAGAATACAGTTTTCATAAGCGCACTGTAACATATTTATTTATGTATATTTTTTTTTTTTTTTTTTTTTTTTTTTAATTGAGGTCGAGGGGAGTAAACAACGGATTGGGAAGCGAAAATTTAAACGAAAAAGAAACACGTCTGAACGGTTGTAAGGCTGTGTAACAACTGACTAGCCAACAGTCGGACGCCAAACCTCTTTTTAAATTTTGCCGTCCAGTAGTTAGTGGTAGAAAAGGTATTTTCTTCTCCGTATTTGAGTTTAAACGAAACTAAAGCTTGATTTCGTTAGATTTCGCTTGAAATGGGAACATTGTCTTCTCTCTGCCTAAGAAACCACTTGTACAAATGTGTTTCCATCTCAGGGAAATCTCCTTGATGAAACCTTTTTCTGTTTTGCGATTCCAGAAACCATTTTAGTTGTTAAAGATTTAATGTTTACACTGCTTTATTAAATTCCAACAATGTTGGACTTTGCAATGTTGAATTTATTTGAAAGAGACTTAGCAGACTTCCCCTTTTCTAATGCCACAATAATCTCTTACACATTTACAATAGTACTTACGAATTTTTCGTCGGTTCCGAGCGCGTCGACATTATCAAGATCTTTTTTTTTTTTTTTTTAATCAAAAGTAAATTACCTACCGAAACCGATCAATGTTGTCTCTTGGCCTCTTGCTTGCACGTGCAAATGCAAATGAAGCAAAAGAATACGTAAAACAATTCTGTCTTCACAAAATAATTGTTTTAACTTAAAAAAAAAAAAATAAATTTCAGCAGATATTCACTTATATGACGATCGTCACTGTGCGCACTCATTTATTAGAGCATCAGTTCATATAACTGAATTCCAGTACAAAAATTTGGCGGTTCATACCAGGGCGTTCAAAAAGTAATGAGAATAGCTTTGTTAGAAAATGAATTTATTTAATATTATTTTATTTTTCAACGTACTCCCCCTTTAGGTCAATACATTTAGCAAATCTTTTTTTGGAGCCAAAATTCCCTTTTTAAAAAAATCTTCATCTTGAGTACTTAAAAAATCGTTTACGGCGGCCTTCACTTCTTCGTCATCTTCAAATTTTGTGCCTCTCAAGTGTACTTTCAAACGCGGAAAAAGGTAGAAATCACTATGGGCCAAGTCCGGTGAGTATGGCGGATGATCGAGGATCTCAAAGCCAGCATCTTGGATTGCTGCAATGGCAACTGCAGACTTGTGCCCGGCGCGTTGTCTTGATGGAACAAAACTTTTTTCGCGAGTTTTCCTCGTCGCTTTTCACGGATTTTCTGACGTAATTTTTTTATTTGTTCTGCGTAGACATTTCCTGTGATTGTGGCTCCATGTTCAAGGTATTCAATTATTATCAACCCCTGGCTGTCCCAAAAAACTGAGCCCATGATCTTGCCGGCAGATGGTTGAGTCTTCCATTTCTTTGGTGTGGGAGATGACGGTCTTTACCAAGACATTGATTGTTGTTTCGTTTCTGGATCATAGTGATTAAGCCATGTTTCATCCATTGTTACGAATCGAGCCAAAAAAAGATCAGGATCTCGTTGAAACAGTTCCAATGAGCTCTTTGAAATGTTGAGTCGCGTTTGCTTTTGTGCGTCCGTTAGCATTTTCGGGACCCAACGCGCGGATACCTTTTTCATACCTAAGTGATCTTGCAAAATGCTATGCACACTACCAGTTGAAATCTCAACTCTTCAGCTATAAAACGGACTGTTACACGGCAATCATCCAGAACAATTTTTTCAACTTTTTCGATCATTTCCTGAGTGACTGACGTCGAAGGGCGGCCCGAGCGCGGGTCATCTTTAACCGATGTTCTACCACGTTTAAACTCTGCACACCACCGATCCACTGTGAAATATGGAGGAGCAGACTCCCCCAACGTTTCACGTAAATCTTTAAAAATTTGTTCCGTAGTAAAAATTTTCCAGCAAAAGTATTTTATCACCGCACGGATTTCAATTTTATCCATTTTTAGCGAGAGTTATCGACACGTCTCAAACAAATAATTAATACAACTGACACAGACAAGATAGAAAGCTAATTATTTGAGGGTATTATGAGGAAGACCTAATCTTCCCGTGACAATAATTTTTTTTTCAAGTACCCCCCATTACTACGTCATTCTCACTACTTTTGAACGCCCCTTGAAATAATTCGTATAACTGAGGGTTCATATAAGTGAGACCTCACTGTAATGTTTTGAATCTCTTTTGACTCATTACTGAAGAGAATTTTTTTTTCTTCTTCCAATTTCTCATCCAAAGAAGATAACCCGATTGCATGTGTTTCTTGTTCCTTCAAAAATTCCAGCACTTCAAAATACCACAAATTTGGTACATATATGTATGTCCTCCGTGTCACAACCCGTCCGATGGCACGTTCGGAAATTGTTTATTTTTTTCCTTAAAACGCCCTCCGCCGCATCTACATCTACTTCCTTATATTTACTAAGCAATATGCATACGCATTTTCCCTCATATGCTTATTTTTGTACTCGTCACTTTTAACTTTCCAAACTTCCGGAAATGGCCGAAGCAATTCAAAGAAATCGAGCCAAAACTTTTTTCCCGCATTCGATGCCATATTTTTTTCTATTCCGCACGATGTTCACTCAACGAACTCAGAAGTGAAAAACACTCAACGACAAATCGCTCAACCAAGCAAAAAGTTGAAAATTTTTAACTCACTGACTAAAAATCGATCACCTTGTTGGTAAAGCGTTCACATTGGTTTTTCATTGACAAAAATACGGTTGGTAGACAAATCTGATAAAATTGGATTTATTAGCAGAGAGCAGCTAAGAACAAAAAACACAGCCTTTCAGTATCAGCGATAGCAAGGAAGAGAGCGTTTATTTGACATATGTGTATGTACAATACAATTATTGACATTTGTTTAAATGTTCGTTCACACTTTCAACATTTGTTTAAATGTTCGTTCACACTTTCAACACTTCCCCTGAAGGAACATTCTATTTCTATAAGACATTTATTAAAATAGAGATTTGTGAACATAAACTCAAATAACAATTGTTTGTAACTATGATTTCAAATTTTCTAAACAAATAGTTCAGTAATAATTTACTTTATTTCAAATTGAATTTTGAAGTGAATTAAACTAACCCAAATTTACTGGCAAAGTATTCTAATTTCACTTTAGGAAGGCCCTTTGTCAAGGCATCAGCAATCATTTCAGTTGTAGGTACGTGACGTAATTCGATTTCTTTTTCATAAATCCTTTGGTGTAGAAATTTGAGTTTCACATCGACATGTTTTGTTGCGTCAGAGTACGAGTTGTTATTTGCTTTGAACATTGCGCTTTTGTTGTCACAATGCAGTACTGTGGGTTTAAGTGACGATGAGAAAAATTCCTGTTGCAGCTGTCTCAACAAGATTGACTCTTTGGCAGCAGCGACCATGGCCACAAACTCAGATTCTGTGCTTGACAAGGTGATACGTTTTTGCAATTTCGAGCTCCAACTAATAGCTGCCTTTTGAAACAGAAAAACATACCCAGTTGTAGTTTGTTTAGTGTCTAAATTACCTGCATAGTCGGCGTCACAGTAGCCTTCTATGTCCGTTGCTTCATGATGATATACAAGTTTTCGATGTTTTGTCCCTTTCAAATATCGCATAAGACGTTTAACAGCCGCCCAGTGTTGTCTGCCAGGATTCGTTCCAAATCGGCTCAAAAGGTTGACCACATACGAAATATCAGGTCGCGTAATTTGTGATGCAAACAATAAACTACCAATCGCTCGCATGTAGGGTTTCTTTGACATTTCTTCGATTTCTGTTGCATCGGTTGGACACATACTTTTTGACAACTTGTGATTCGGATCCACTGGTGTTGATATCGGATTGCAATCATTCATTCCAAAACGGGTTAGTATTTCATCGATATATGCAGACTGGTCGATTGCAATGCTGTTATTTGTGTGATTGCGTGTTATGCGAATACCCAATACCGAGTTAGCTTCCCCCAAGTCTTTCATTTCGAAGTTTTCGCATAAGACCTTTTTTAGTTGATTTTCAGTTGATTCATCGTTGCTAAGAATCAATAAATCGTCTACATAAATTGCGACGATTAGTATTTTGGTGGTTTCAATACTGTGATAAACACACTGATCTACCTGGCTACGTTTGAGGCCAAAACTCAGCAAGGTTTTGTTCAACCGCACATTCCACACACGACTTGATTGCTTAAGCCCATACAATGCCTTTTTGAGCTTACAAACACGATTAGTTCCATCTTCAAAACCTTTCGGTTGACGCATGTAAATTTCTTCAAGCAATTCACCATTCAAAAAAGCTGTAACAGCATCCATTTGTCGTGTTCGTAGCTTTAGTTTGGCTGCTAAAGCTATTAAATAACGAATTGAAGTATAGCGCACAACAGGTGCATATGTTTCTTTATAATCTATGCCTTCAATTTGCGTGAAACCCTTAGCAACCACTCTGGCCTTGTATTTTACGATATTTCCATTGAGATCACGTTTAACTTTGTAAACCCACTTGCAACTTATGGGTTTTTTCCCTTTTGGAAGCTCGACCAATTCCCAAGTTTGGTTCGATTTTAATGAAGATAGCTCGGTTTTCATTGCTTCTCTCCATAACGTTGAATCGACTCGTGATGTTGCTTCATCATACGTTAATGGGTCACTTGTATGCGTTTCGATCACATTGAAATTATACTGTGGTGGCAAATAACTTGGCTTTGGTCTCGATTCAGTCCGAATCGAATGACGTACCATATCCAGGGTTTCGGTACTTTCGTCAGGTGCAAATGTATCATCATGCTGATTATCTTCATAGACTTCAGTCGTTGCCGAGTCAAACGAATCATTCTCACTGTTGATGGATACAATTGATTCATTCGATTGTTCGTTGTCTGGTGCCTCAATTACGTTTTCATTCGATGACCCATTGTGGACAATTGGTGATTCATTACTGTTTGGTTCTTCCCCTGAATCAGCGTTGTCCTCAACCTCATTGACAATAGCCTCTTCTTGTTCAATTGGTAGAACTGTCGACGATAAAAAATGATTAATTTCATTATAATTTTTATCAATTACCTGTTTCTCGTCTTCAAAAAAGGTAACATCGCGACTGACGACTATTTTCTTCGTTTCTGGATCATACAGGCGATAGGCTTTTGATTGACTGCTATAACCCATTAAAATGCAATCATACGCTTTGACGTCCAGCTTCCGACGTTTTTCTTTCGGTATATGGACAAGTGCCCTACTGCCAAAGACTCTCAAGTGAGATAAGTTAGGTTTTTTGTTCATAAAACGTTCCTCTGGAGATTCTTCGTTGCCCCTGCATGGAATTCGGTTTAACAAATATGCTGCCGTTGACGCTGCTTCAGCCCAAAACTTTTTGTTTAAACCCGAGTCAATTAACATGCAACGAATACGTTCGACGATACTACGATTTATTCTCTCCGCGACACCATTTTGTTCCGGTGTGTATACTGCAGTTTTTTCATGTTTAATACCATTTTTGGTCAGAAAGTCATTGAATTTTTTGTTACAATATTCAGTGCCATTATCAGTACGGAGTATTTTGATTTTGCGCGAACACTGATTCTCCACTGACGTTTTAAATTTTACAAATTCGTCGAAGACATCCGACTTTGCTTTCACAGGTATTAAAAAAACTTTTCTACTAAAATCGTCTATGAAGGTAACATAATAACGCGCACCCGAAAAAGAATTCGTTTCAAATGGTCCACACACGTCAGAATGTATTAAGTCCAAAATTTTTTCTGCACGCTTTCCAGTTGAATTAAACGACGCACGCGTTTGTTTACCTTTCGCGCACACAATACATTTTTCACCTTTTTTGGATGATAATTTCATGCCGACCGAAGCCTTTTCTACTTTTGTTAAATTTTCGTCGCAAATATGGCCCAATCTTCGATGCCATAACTTTTGACTAACACTTGCTAACATAACAACTTCTTTTTTTGTTGGTTTTGTGTTTGATTGGCAGTTTAATTCGTAAAGTCCATTTACAAGTGACGCGGTACCGATAAGTTCACGTTTCTTATTAAATATTTCACAAGTGTCTTGTTCAAACACTATTTTATTACCATTAACTGCCATTCGACTCACAGAAATTAAGTTTGTACACAAGCCCGGAACAAATGTAACATTTTTCAATATTGCTTTTGTTTCAATTTTATCGTGGCTTAATATCATGCTCACATCACCCGAACTTTCCACTTTTAATTTTGAACTATCAGCAACAGTCACTTCTTTGTCCGAAATACGCTGTTTATTTTCTAAAAATGAATCGTCGTTTGTCATGTGAGATGTGGCACCGGAATCGATGTTCCACTTTGGATTCATTGATTTTTTTTTGTTCACTACTAGCGATGCAAATAATACATTTTCATCTTTCTTTATGTTACTTTTGTTCTTGTTGAAATTCTGAGTAGACTTTTTTCTTTGCGAGCAGGTTCTCGCAAAATGTCCGATTTGTTTACATATATGGCAAGGAAACCTTTTTTTTTAACAAACATTGCAGTTTCACTTGATTTCGGATCGAGACGCGATTCTTGAAGCAAAGTTGTCTTGACATATTCAGTCGTTAAGCACTTTTGTGTATTTTCGATTGTCATAACGAAAGTGTCAAATTCATTTGGCAAACCTCCCAACATTATGGATGCAACAACTTCATCGTCTAATTTCAAACCTGCGTTCTTCACACGCGACGATAGAGAGAGCATTTCTGTAACGTAATAGTAGAAACACAATGTGGCGTTCATGCGGTCGCGCATTTGGCAGGCTTTGCACCGACTTACGATAATTTCTGTCAAAACGCACGACCTTACAATTTGTAACACACAATGTAGCTTCAAGTCGGTCGCGTGCTGAGTGTTTAGGAATATGACATAGTTATGTTCTGTTTCCTCAAAATTCTCAAATATGATTTCATTGCCGAAAGAAGAGTAGAAATGTGTTCCTTGGTTCATATGATTCAATTAGGAAACATAAATATTAGAAATATATGTGCAAATAAAGGTTTATAAATAAAAAATAAAATAAAGTATTTACTTTTGTTGAATCTTTGGAAATTTAGTTTGTGTTTTAAAAGCATTAACAAACAACCAAAATTTTTACATATTAAATTCGAACTACTTTGAGTACCAACACATCATAGTAGATGACCTTTTTGCCAAAATCAAACAAGTCTAAAAATACGAAATATTAAAACAGCTGTAATCTGTCAAAACGCGCGACAATGTAGAGACTAGCTCTACTTCGATGTTGAGTTCGAGTTTACGATATTTACGATAAAAAGCCGATCAAACGCTTAAGGTCGTATTATGTGTATCCCCATAAGATACCATTGTTTCTAGCCAATCTGTCAACGCGCGACCGCGCGAACGCCACATTGTGTTTCTACTATAATGCTCCATTTAATCGAAATCACGTAAAACTGTATGTGTCAATTGTTTTAGCAACGCCACTTTACGACTCAAACCGGATTCACTTAGACTTTTTTCTAAAGCATCCCATGCTTGTTTTGCAGTATCTAAACCGTCGATGTATGAAAAAATTGATGGATCAAGTAAAAGCGTTATCTCGGATAGAGCCTTTAAATCGTTTTCTTCGACTGGTGCTGAGGCATCTGACGCTAATGCGGTTTGCGTATAGTTCCAAAGACCCTTTATGACGAGATAACTCTTCATATGTATGTCTTTTCCATACATTATAATTATCGCGACCGCGTAATTTGTCAAACGATATTCAAACACGTTGAAATGTTCAAGGTCAAAAATGAAAAAAAAAATATCAACTATATTCTTTTACCTCTTCAAAAAATTGCAATTGCTATCGCTACAAATTAATTTATCTTCACAGATTGGCTATAGTTTTTTGATGGATGGTATGCCCATAACCTGATAAAATTGGATTTATTAGCAGAGAGCAGCTAAGAACAAAAAACACAGCCTTTCAGTATCAGCGATAGCAAGGAAGAGAGCGTTTATTTGACATATGTGTATGTACAATACAATTATTGACATTTGTTTAAATGTTCGTTCACACTTTCAACATTTGTTTAAATGTTCGTTCACACTTTCAACAAAATCGTTCAATGTGAACCCCGCTTTACTTGTCGTACTCGCAGCAGATCACTCGTTTACCAATAAGCTCGCACACGACTGACGCTACATGAAACTGTAGCCAACTACGAACAAGCAATAAAGAGAAATCACAAAAAGTATGATTGATGTTAGTCGAAAAGACTAACAATACCCGTCTAGGGATAAGAAAACGGGTCAGGCTGTATGTTTGTTTGGTGTGATCGTCTGCTGTTGTTGTTAGTCCCGTTCGTCTTTTAGCTTCGTATCTTTACTTATTTTTCTCGTTACATCCGCTTTTTGTGCATCCGGGTATTTTTCTTTATATTTCTCCAATAGTACTTCATAATCACGAGCTTTTTTGCAATGGTCACTGTACTCTTCTAATTTAACATTCCACAAACTTGGTAACGACCGATAGGTTGCAATCAAATCGGACACGAACTCCAGTTCTTTATCCTCCTTCAATTTAAATTGTCCGATCCCGACAAACATCATTCCACGCTCGCGACACGACACACAATAAGCTTATTTGGTCAATCCAACCCTTACACACATCAATCAGCATGATAACGGTCATCCAATATCAAAAATGTTTTGATTTTTGTCAATCAGTCACCAACGGATGTGTGTGACGCACACAGACGATAATTTATGTCATTCGATTGATCGTGTAAGGGTACCTTTGCGGTGTCCCATACGTGGTAAATCGTGATTACGGAAAAATTATAAAATTTTTATATTTTTAATTTTTAATTGCAAAAGAAATTTGAAGAAAAAACTAACTTACCTTCTTTCAATAGCCACTCTCACAATCTCTGTGAAGTTGTGCCCAATTCATACGTCGTTTTCTCATGACGTTGGTCAATTTGGGCTTCTTTGCTGGTCTTCTACAGACCAAAGAGTTTTCCTTAAATCGACGGCGTAGGGTTCTCAATCATATTTCAACTCCAGCTTCGTTCAAATCCTTCAAAATGCAGTGAGCTGGTGCATTACTTTCCTGTAGAGTTTTATGAACGATTTTCCGGTCACTGCTCTCACCCACTCGCAGGACAGTGTGTAAATCTTGACAATTTTTTAATACTATATATACTCTTTTGAAACATTTTTCAACTTTCTTATATCGTAGAGAAAAGCAAAATTCTCAAAATGTTGATTCAAAGATTTAAATCTTGAATCCATATTGATATTGATATTGATATTCATAAATAAGTTTACAATTTTTTGTTTGTGTTATCCGCAAAGCCTCAAAGGATTGTCTGCAGAAGACTAGTTACAAAATTGAGTTACAATTATTGTTGAGTTTTTTTAATTAATTAGACATATTGTTATAATTACAATTGTTATTATTTTAATTTAATCCACAATCACTCATTGTTCTGAATTGAAATAAAAATCTTTTGCTTTTTTTAGTAGTTGCGATTTATTTAGGTTGCGAACTTCATTCGGAAGTTCGTTTAATGTCTTCGGTATCGTTACGATGTATCTTCTTCTGCCGTAGTCGTTCCATGACCTCGGGATGGTATATCGCAGCTGTTCTCGCCTTCTAGTGTTAAACGCCTGTTGTGTTGGTGTTAGTCCGGTGTTGTCGTTGTAAAAATTAGTTAATATCTCTAATTTATAAATTTGTGAGATATTTAGCATTTTCTTGTCTTTCGTGATCTGTTATCCCTCGTGTTGTTATACCCAAGTCTCTTGATGTAGCATTTTGTGAATTCTTGTTTGCAGTCTTTGTAGAGGTTGCATTTGTTTTGCTCTTCCCCAGGCTAATATTCCATACCTTAGATGTGCTTCAATCAAACCAAAGTAGGATTGTCGGAGAACCGTTGGTGGGCAATGGTATCTTAAATGTGCAAGAGCAAATGTCGCTTGTCTTAACTTTTTGCATAGCGCGTCTATGTGGTATCCCCATTTAAGATTATAATCCAACGTTACACCCAGATATTTATTACGTCGTGTATCTTTATTTTTATTTTGAATTTCTGGATGTGTGGCGGTCGAATATGCATGACCTTAGTTTTTTGTGCATTTGTAATTAACCCATGGTCGTGACACCATGCTATTACCGCATTAAATTCCTTTTGCGTTGTAGCTATGGCTTCTTCTACTTTTCTATGACTGACTACAATTGCTGTGTCGTCCGCATATGCATAACCTGTACTCTACTTCAGAACTGATAGTAGATAATTCATGTATATTATAAATAGTAGTGGGCCCAGTTTTGAGCCTTGTGGGACGCCGTATTCAATAACTTCTTCATCGCTCATATGGTCAGCTATCTTGACTTTAAATTTCCTGTTATAAAGGTAATTTTCGAACCAGGTTAAAAAATGCCCACGCACCCCTATTTTCTCTAGTTGCCTTAGAATTTGTTGGTGATTTAAGGTGTCGAACGCTTTCTTAAAATCAATAAATAAGTTAATTGTGTTGTGGTTTTTATCTAAATTGGTGTGAAGTGTGTTTGCAAAATCCCCCAAGTAATCGGTTTATACTTTTGTTTTTCCTGAAACCATATTGGTTCTTTTGTAGAATTGAGTACTTTTCAATATAATTTGATAGACTCTTAGCTACCACCTCCTCAAGTACCTTGTCAACCACTGAAAGAATTGAAATCAGCCTATAGTTCAAAACATCGTCCTTTTTCCCACTCTTGTATATGGGACGCACAATCGATGTCTTCAGATTTGTTGGTACCAACGCCTGATCTATGCTCATATTAATAAGATTTGTTATCACAGGGGCCAGTATTTCAGAGTTGATTTTAAGTTATTTAGGTCTTATTCCATCTATTCCAGCTGATTTGTCAATTTTCAATGAATTGAGGATATTCATCACTTCTGTAGTGGTTGCTTGTTCTACATATATTGACCTGTCAATGCTATTACCTGCATGCTGATACGTTCGTTGGTCACATTCGTGTACGGTGTTTATTATTTCGGAGGTCAATGCTCTGGCGAATTTGTTTGTCAGGGTGTTTACCCTAGTCTCGTTCGGAAAGTTTTTTTTAAGTGATTCATCGAGGTTCGTTGATTTCTTTCCCAAGATTGATTTCACCAGTTTCCAAGTTTCTTTCGGGTTGTTTTTTGCGCTTATAAATAAGCTCTTAAAATAGTTAGCTTTTGTTTTCAAGATTTGTTTGTTAAGCTCATTTCGAAATCTTTTAAACTCGTTTTTGTAGTCTTCATTTTGTTGGTTGTTTTTGTATCTGCGGTATAGTATGTCTCGTTCTTTGCATGCTTTTTTCAGATGTGTGTTCATCCAGTTATGCTCAGTGCTTCTTTTTTTTCTTACCACTGTTGATGACGAGACTATTTCATTGATTATTTTTTGGAATCGGCCATAGAATATATCGACATCTGTGCATAGGTTAAGTTCATTCCAGTTATGGTTTTTGATTTTTTGTGAAACGATCTGGCTTACAATTTGGTGTTCTTTTATATTTGGGTTAGAGTGTATTTCTCTATTCAAGTCGAGCCCAGTGTATATAGCATAATGGTCTGAAATGCTAATTTGGATTACCGCGGATTTAATGTTTGTGTTTCTCGTTCTTACTAAGCAGTGATCGATAAGCGTTTTCGTATTTCGCGCTATATCAACTCGTGTGTATGCGAATATTGTGTTTTGTAATCCTTTTGAGGCTATCATTTCTAAGTAATTATTGACGTAAGTATTTCCTGTGTCTTTTGTATTTACATTCATATCACCTACGACAATCATATTTCTATTTGGTCGAAATATATCGATATGATCGTTTAACTCCTCAATAAAAATATTAATATTTGTTTTCGGTGTCTTGTAGATGCATATAATTGAGGCCTCAAAGCTTCCACGTTTTATATTAACAATGTAATTTTCGTACGTTGATCTGATACATTGCACTGGTTCAAACTCTATGTTGTCTTTGAGAAATATAGCTATACCCCCTCCTTTTTTTCCGAGTCGATTATGGTATCTGACGTTAAATCCATTTATTTTGTAAAAATCATTTTCCTCAGGTTTTATATTTGTTTCGCAGATTACAATAACGTCTAGTTCAGACACGTATTCATCTATATACAACCTAAAAGCATTCCAATTTGTTCTTAGTGAAGTCAGATTTATGGATAAACAAGAGAGTCCGCAGTGATTTTTTATATATTTCATCGTTTCATGTTTGGATTTGAGATTTTTTAAAATTATGTTATTTAATTTTTCTAATTTTTTTTAATCATTTTTCCCTAGTTCAGTTTCCATAGTGTGGTCTATTACTTTTGTGCACGAGTGTTTTTACGATATTAAGAGAGAGAGAGAGTGTTAGTTCATTTTTTCAATGTCACTTGACGTTTCTATTTCCATAATACGGTCTCCTTCGCCTTTTCTTCTGAGAACTTTATAATTTTTAAACCATACATATTTCCAATTAACCGCCTTTGCTTTTGTTTTTGTTTGCCACAGAAGTTTCTTAAAGTGAGCGGTTAATTGTTCGTTCTTGCTCACTATGGAATCAAGCATGGTGTTAAAAAAATCTATTTCGTACCTGCTTTTGGGAGACTGTATAGGTTCATCGCTTCTTTCATAATCGAACATTCTTTTCTTTTTGGCGACTCTTTTGTTTTTAAAGTCTTTTGGCAGATCATAACTGCTTTTGTCAATAAATTGATGAGCATCAGACAAGCATTGTTCAAACCCAGTTTGTCGATATTCTTTAATCCAGTCACAAAAAGTACGCAAGTGTTCAAGAGCAAGGCTTAAATGGACTTGTGCAGATCGCCATTGTTCCGACTCAGGCCAGCAACGACACGAAATTAACTTGTAACCATGAAGGTGTTTTTATTTCTATAAAAGGAGGCTTATAATAATAATATGTACATATATGGTATATATATTTTGCTTACCGCAGTTTGTGTCTCTTCCACGTGTGCTCGCCTCGACGGAGTTTAGAAATATGACAAGAATGCAAACGGTTGGCGGGTATGTCATCCCGTGAAAGAGACATAGACTGCGGTTTGACAGGATCTGTTCGACTTGACATAAATAAAATGCGAGTTGGGGTTCTGTGACAGCCATAATTTGCTTATAATATTAACACGCGATAATATCTCATACCATATATGTATGTAACGATATGATGAATTCTAAACTGAACTGAATTACAATCACTGAGAGTTTCAGAGTCTTCCGTATTTTTTTTTAAGGTTTCAATGCATTCAACAACATCATCAAATTGCAATAATATGGCCTTTACTTTTTTCTTTACTGCTTTCCCACCTTGTGTCTGATAAAGGCTTTATGGTGTTATAAGATTTAATTTTTCACTTTATTTTTCCTTCTTTTCTTTCTCACGTCTTGAACGGAAGTCCTCGCCCTTCTTGAGCGTGAAGTTGGTGACATTTTCCGAGACTGAGTGAATTTGTTGCAAAATACAAATTAGGACTTACACCTAGATGGCGTTACAAAGATACGTTACATTTTAAATAATTAAAGACATTACAATGGTAAGCTTTAATTTGTCTTTTATTAACTTCCAGCGTTTGCTGGATCTTGAAAATAGCAAATAAATTTTCTGAATAAAACCAAAAAATGTTTTTGCTGCTGCGGAAGAATTAGCTGCATCTACCAACAGCAGATTCCAAATATGACACCCGCACGGTGTAAAAAATGCCCTGGGATTAATATTTAATATTCGAGTTTTAACTCCACTGTTTATGCCTATCATATTTGAACCATTGTCGTATCCTTGCCCACGACAATTTTGAATATCTAGTCCATTTTTTTCTAATTTCTCCAGTATTGCATGTTCTCGCTTGGATAAAAAAGGGAGGCGCGCGCTCAAATGTTGAATTTAAACACGTTTATTTCTAAAGTAACGAGAATTAATTTTACATATACAGTGCAAACTCTATATAACGACACTTAACAGACTGAGCATTTTTCGGCGTTATAGAGAGTGGTCGTTAAATGGAGAGAAATAAAAAAATATTATTTTACTCTTCTATAATAACATGTAATATTGCATTTATTAATATAGTACAGATTTTACATACGAACATTCATATTTATACAAATAACAACACTTATTGCGTATAGTCTGTTATCTTCGTCTGGTGTTTTTTGCTGTTCCAATATTTAAAAGTATATAAAAAGTAATTTTCTAATAGTTTTGCTGCATCAAGTGCTTGTTTGATACTTGGCGGTGGGATTAGATCGTCTATTTCATCTTCTTCATCCACTTGTATTTCGTCAGTGTTTCTCACCAAATCCAGAATTTCTTCATCTGTAAGTGAAGCTGTTGTAACCAGGTTGTCGTCAACTTCTATATATGTTTGAAGATTTTCTGTCAAATTATTTGGCAAGTTGAACTGCTTAACCCACTCAGTTAATGGAAGGTCATCTTCACTTTCAAACTCGGGATCTTTTTCTACTTCGTCACTCGTAGAACAGATGCAAAGTCCAGCATGACGAAAAGAGTGCCGGATAGTTGTTGCTGTCACTTCATCCCAGGCTTTTGATAAAAAAGTTATTGCGTGCAGCATATTAATTGAAGTTGTACCCTCAGATTCGACCAGTTCCATCAAGAGCTTCTTTCGTAGTGACTTTTGACACTTTTAATCACGCTCTGATCCATTGGTTGTAAAACACTGGTCGTGTTTGGTAGAAAAAACGCCAACTCTATATTTCGGAGATTAGATACAAGAGGGTGAGCAGGACAGTTGTCAACAAGAAGTAGGATATTTCGTCCCTTTAATTCTGCCATCTCCCATCTTCGCAATTCTTCTTCAAAAATTTGACTTGTCATCCAGGCTGATTTATTAGCTTTATAGGTCACTGGCAATTGTTTGATGCTTTTAAAACAACGCGGATTTTTGGATTTGCCTATCACCAACAGGTTCCTTTTCTCTGTGCCATATTAGCAGCTACAAGCACTGTAATACGCTCTTTGGAGTGCTTTCCTCCCACACACTTTTCTGCTTTAAATTTTAATGTTTTATCGGGGGTCAACTTAAAGAAAATTCCGGTTTCATCAGCGTTAAAGATGTCACTCGGACCATACTTTTCTTTCAATTTGGGCCACACTCTATTAATCCAGTCGTGAGTTACATTCGTATCGACACTTTGTGCTTCTCCACTAATTTTACCACAGTTGATGTGGTGACGTTGCTTGAATTTCCCGAGCCATCCTTCTGATGCTTTGAAAGCAGTTAATCCTAGATCTTTGGCAAAATTTTCCGCCTTAGCTTTCATGATCGGCCCCGAGACAGGTATATTATTCTGGCGTTGTCTATAAAGCCATGATAGCATCGCTTGATCTAGATCTTCGTATTGAGGTTTTTTTAATTTCTTAGCAGATTTTCCATCCTCCTCTGCTTGTAGATTTTTTTCTTTGTTTTTCCATATCGTAGACACGGTAGAGCGGTTAAGTTCAAAGCGTTTTCCAACATCACTTATCTTTTCTCCCGCCTCTATTGAACGTATTAATAAAACTTTTTCGTTAATACACAAAGATTTTCGTTTACTCGCCATGTTAACAGTTCGAATGTTTGTAAGCAACTGCGATTATAACGTGTAACAATTTCATCATACAAACACAAAAGAAAAGGCGATACGTTAGTCGAATCGGAGATTCTAAGAAAATGTGTCTTTTGTTTTTAAACACATGCAAGTTCATCATACAAAAGCAAATGACAAATTTTCTTAGAAACTCCGGCACGTCAGTCGAAGTAAGCAACGTACACAGCTGCAGTTCTTAGCAATTTCGGCAACTTAAAAAGTTCTTCTTAATGATTTATAATACGATATTGTTGTCGTTAAATAGAGTGAGCGTGACGCTATATATATATAAAACAAAGTAAACCAACCAAAATCAAGCAATTTCGACGTTTTAGAGAGTTTGTCGTTAAATCGAGTGACGTTATAAGGAGTTTACACTGTATTATACATATCCATACACTTACCGCGGTTCGCACCTCTTCCAATGGCTTCGAAAACAGAAATGAGAATTCAGACTGGCTGCTCATGGAAAGAGGTGCCAACCGCGGTGACAGAAGTGGTGCCAGATCAGAGATTCGGCACTGTCTGACAGATGGCGTCATAATTGAAGGTTCTTTCACATTGCATTAGTTAGATATTCTCCAGTCATCTCAGTGACAGCAAGAAATCCAATACAGTTTTCTTCTATTGTGTCGGTTGACGATCACAAAATCTTAAGATTACTGACATTTGTTCAACTCGACTAGAATCTCTGGTGCAGTCAAGTAAAATGGAATAATATTTTGCCTTTTACTCTACGTATCACTTCATCAGTAACTGTTTGTGACATCAATGTGATCAATTCATTTTGAATATCGTGGCTTAGATAATGGTGTGTCGTTTATGCGTTAATGCGCTTCATATGTTCCCGTAATGTAGGATCATATTTAGATATCAATTTAAATAAGTCTATAAAGTTACCAGAATTCCTACCAGAACTTTCATCTCCTGTCTTGAGAGATTCTCTGTGACCCTTAAATGCCAAATTATGAGAAGCTAAGAAATTAATTATATCAATTAATCTCTCAAACAAATTCTGCTAATGTTTTTGAGATTCTTGAATCAGCCTTTCGTTTTCTTGGTCTATTGTTTTTCCATGTTTCATTCCTTTCTCTAATGTCATCCATTGGAACATATATGCCATATGTTCTTTGGTATTCTCATGTCTTTGTAAAATACTACTTAAGTGCTTCCAGTCACAGCACCCTTTCTCAACCATCTGAGTTTGTGAATTGCCAAATAGTCTGCATGGAAAACAGAAAACTTTATTTTGGGAATTAGAATAAACCAACCAGCGACGATGTTGAATTTCACCATTATTTAGTTTTGTTGTGAAATAAAAGTTGGAAAAGTGTCTATGATCTTCATCTTTGGGATATTCTTCATCACTGTTTTTTAACTGCTGTGTAGGGCCGCTGTTATTTTTTCCCCCGAAGCTACGCGGGGAGATGGCCATATAAGAACGTCCTTCTTTTCTTTTCTTTTATGGTACGTTTTATTTCCTGTAATTTTTTTAATATATTTTCAATAATTCATGATGCACAAGGATTTTCCCATACTTACAGTTTGTGTGTCCTCCCCGTTCAAGCGTCGCTTCTAAAGTCCCGGAAACTGTCAAACCAGTTCCATTGGTGTTAAAACCATCGCGATCCACTGAACTTCAGTGTGGAACAATATGCCGAGTGGCTGCGCTGAACGCTCTACTATTTTTGACACTTGAACAGAGGGGACACACACAGCGCTTACAAAGTTTTTTTTTTTTGTTAATGGAATTTTTCAGATTCCACAACAGCCACTTTGAACTGAATCATGACGCTGAGACTATATCAGCCTTGGTGTGTGCCCACAAATCGTTATTATTTGAAGCTTTCACACCTCTCAATGCAACTTTCACTTCTCGCCGTCCGGCAAGTCCGGCGATTGAGAAGGCCAGCTTAAAACATTGACCCTTTTTGCGAAAAACACTCGCTTGCCCGCCTTGATGAGTGTTTAGGATCATTATCCTGCTGAAACACCCATCGAAGAGGCGTGTTTTTGGATAAGATATCCACATAAGACACTGCTGTTATAGTGCCTTCAATTCTGTGGATGGGACCAACACTTTGATAGGAGTAGCAACCCCATACCATAATACAGCCTCCACCGTGCTTCACCGTCTTGATGGTGTACCTACTTATTTTGATGTGCTGTATTGGGTGGTCTCCGGACTTGTGAACTCCGGCGATCTGAATTAAATAAATTGACTTTAGTCTCGTCAGACCAAAGTATATTACGCCATTGTGATTCTGTCCAGTTGCAATGCTCCTCTGCAAAAAGTAATCTCTTTGCAACATTCTTCTTCGACAACAACGGCACTTTTCTTACGCTTCTTGCTTTTAAATTGCTTTGGATAAGCATTCTGCGTATAGTAGAAGTATCGACATTGAGGTCAAATTCTTTTTTTTAATGAATTCGATGATGTCCCAATTATCCATCCTCGTCGCCAATTGTTGTGTTCACGATAATTAACGTTAGATAATTTTACTTTATTATAATGTTATGATACAAGAATAATAGAAATACAGTGAACTCTCGATAATTCGAATTTCATCGGACCAGGGAAAAACTTCGAATTAAAGAGGTTTTTGAATTACGGAGGTTTCAGAAAAAAATATTTTTGGCAAACGAAATTTTTATTACTCGTGGGTATGTATATATGTGTAGATTTAAGTAATGCTAGAAAGATCTAATACAAATTACACGAAAAAATCTGTAATTTTTTCTGAGTAAGCGAATGCAAATAAACCCGGTCCAGGGAATTTTCGACTGTGTTTAAAAAAACGTTATCGTCGACATCTGTTCTCTCTAAAAATTGACGTTGTTTTGTAAGTGATAATTACGCTAGTTTAGAAGTTACGGATCATCACGATCCGAGTTTTCTTCTTCAGATGATAGTATGTTTGCATCCGTTAGGGCTCCAGTGACTGCTAAGTTGTAGACAAACTCTTGGAATGAGACTGAGATTTCTTCGGAATGAGGTAGGAGATTCCATCCGACCTGTATATCAATATTTTATATTTAAAACAATTGCGGATTGTACTATTGGTAACGTTCTCCCCAGCTTTATCAGCCATTTTCATTGCAAGCAGGATTGTTATGTTAAATTCATTCCCTTCTTCTTGTTTAACATTCTTGTAACTACTTCCTTACGGTACAGCGTCTTGAAGTTATTGATAATACCTTGGTCAAGCAGTTGAGGCTTGGAAGTCGTATTCGCTGGCAAAAATTGTATTTTGACGTTGGTAAGGGATGGCATGTCACTGTGAGCTGTGCAGTGACCAATGAACAATAGGATTTACCGATTTTGCTTTTTTATTTCCATATCGAGACTAGTTAGCCTTTCCCTAAATAGCTCAGTTGTCATCCACGTTTTTTTATTTGAACGATAAGACATCGGAAATGATTTTATGTTCATAAGCATCGCGGTTTTGCATATTTTTATATCACCAGCTGTTTCAATTTTTGTGACCTATCCAGATTCGCAGCTAGCAATAGTGTGATTCGCTCTTTGCTGTTTTTTTCCCCGTGACATTTTTCATTTTTAAACGACATTGTTCGGTCTGGAAGACATTTAAAAAATTGTCCTGTCTCATCAGCGTTAAAAATATTTTCCGGTTCATAACCTTCCAACAGTCCTTCTTATTCATTTTCCGAAACACTATGTTATGACGTTTTTTTAAATTTTTCCAACCATCCCTCACTAGCTTTGAAATCCATAAGGCCCGAACGAAGTGAAAAAGATTTTGCCTTTTCTTTTAACATAAATCCTCAGACAGAAATATTTGTATGTCTACATTGCGTAAACCGTTTAAGCAAGCTTTCTTCAAGCTTAGGGAACTCACTTGGCCTACTTCTTTTTCTTGCCTTATGTACCTTATGTGACAATTCTATCTTTTTGCTTTAAAATCGTTGACAGAGTAGATGATGGAATTCCGTAACGTGCCGGTACATCCTTTTTCTCCTGTCCTTCTTCTACGGCTTGGGCAATTTTCTCCCTCTCAGAGATAGGCAAACACTTGTACTTTTTGGAACTCATTTCTATATTAAATCATCGGTAAAATAATTAAGTTAAGAAAGAAATAAAGATTTGAAAAAGGATTAGAATACACCGTAAGTCCAATACCATTGCATCTTTAAGAACGGAAAAATTTAAAATTCTACTGCCAACCATATGCACTCCTTTCTGTTCAATGAATACACAAGGCATAGGAATCTCTCATGCCCATATCACAATATTGCGTTACGGTGTAATGCTTCAAAGTATGCATGAGTGAGTTACGTTTTCTCTCGTTTTCATTAACAGTTGTTGAAATACAAATAAACTTGACTTCGAATTATAGAGGTAAAAAAGATATCATTTTCGAATTATAGAGGTTTTCATGCTATTTTGCACAATAGTAAATTCGAATTAACGAAAGGGACAAATTGCATAGGTTTTCTTCGATTTACAGAGTTTTTTTCACTGGACTGTGAGAATGCTACTATTTACAGAGGTTTTCGAATTATGGAGGTTCGAATTATCGAGAGTTCACTGTAGTTAGCATAAGATGTTGGTGAGTAGAAGCTAGAGATCTGCATGAATGCATTCAAAGAAGCCAGCAATCAGCCAACATGGAGAAGACCATGTCGGCCTCTAGTGGCCAAAGGTGTAACACGGGTAGCATGTATAGCATACAGGGATGTCCAACAGATGAAATAAAAGGTTCCTTTTTGACGTGGCGCAATAGTCTTTGTTTGAGAGATGTGGACATTTTAGGCTTCCTTCCACGAGTTTCTATCTTAGGTTGCCATTTAATTGCATTCTCGATCATTCTCTTTGAAGATTTAAGAAGCTCAGCAATTTTTCTTTAACCCTCTAACAGGCAAAGTTAAAAAAACGACGTAAGGTAAAACTGAATTTTTGTTTATGTTAGATATTAGTGTAAGAAGCACGAATTTAGTGACGAAGTGAAAAATAAATAATTAATTTAGTCACCAGGTAAACAAATTGGAAGGCGGCCTCAGGGCAGCCTTGCCCGTTTAAGCATAAAAAAACATTTGTTGGAAAAAAAAAGTTTTTTTTTATTTTTTCAAAAAATTCAAAATTATTTTCTTTTATGGTATTCCAAAAAACAATTTTTCACATTTGAACAGCACAAATGGAGATCACATTTCGAACAAATGCATTGTGTTTGCGATGTTTTGCAAAGTTTGCATTTTTTTTTACCACCATCTTTGCCAAGCAATATTGGAAAGTGATCGATATTGTCATACCTTATGTCAGCCACAGGATGTTTTGCTCTCTGACCGATGCCGGAACTAGTGCTGGGCTCTTTTTCTTGTGTTGAAGGCCTACCAACTGAACGTTTTCCCTTATAAGATATAAGACCTATAAGATACAAGCAGCTATTTCTTCACGGAATTCAGGCAACGTCAACAACTTTTCTTCTGTATAACTTGAGTCATCAGATGATTTTTCAGCTTCGATACGGCGATATACATATAACGTATGTATTTGTAGCAGCCATGTCAACCAAATGATAAAAAAGTCTTATCATTGGGTTTCTAGTCTTGAGTCGAATATGATATCGACCCATAAGACCATCCATTAGATCAACTCCACCCATATGGCTATTATATTCCCGTATAATTTGTGGGCAGTCAATTTCAACGTACTTCTTTTCTTTTCGATCGTAACGCGATGCCTTACTTGGGTGATTGGATGGGTCCACTCTTGAAAATGGCAAAGTTCTAACGTATGTTGATGCTAATCGGACATTTTTATTATCTCGCCATAATACAGTACTAATGTTAATGACATACGCGTTGCCTACATATTCAATTGAATACCCCCTATCTTCTTTGATATCTTTATCCGAAGGAAGCTTACAATTTGGAATTCTGTTGGCTTTGATTGTTCCTAAAGCATATACATATTCCTCTGCCACGCAAATATACTAATAGGGGCAACGTGGTATAAAAATTGTCAAAGTATCAAAGTTTGTGATAATCTCACGACAACATTTGCACAACTACCAAGATCAGGTGTATTGGGTAAAATTCGATTATCACCGGCACCATTATATATTTCAAAGTGGTAAGCGAAACCGTGAGAGTCGCATAATACAAATAATTTGATTCCCCATTTATGCAGCTTGTTTGCAAGATATTGGCGTAAGTGGTGTTTGATTTTTGTGCTGCACATTTGTTCATCAACACACAATCTAACAGTTTTGGGAATTGAATCAAATCGCTCATTGAATTTGTCGGATAATTTTCGAATACGGAATAGTGGATCGTATCCTGGCTGACCTTTTCTGATGCGATCAGTTTCAGTCTGTATAGTAGGATACCAATGTATCTATAAATGTCCTCTTCGCTAGTTTTAAATTGTATGTTGATATTTTCGGCATGAGCAGCTCGATTTGTTTCTTCAGAAATCATATTACTAATCTCATGCGAAAGAATATACATATGTAAAAATCTCCATTGGAATTTTCCGATTTTTGATTGAAGAGGACAGTTTACTTTTTCCTCGAAATGCAGCCTCGTTTACGTGTAATTGCATTGCTTTTTTTCGCCACGTAATATTGGAGAATTCTTTAGAATCCTTGCTGATATCACACGATGCTGAAAGTAGTTATGAGAAAATTGCTGTAGAGACTGTAAATACAATAACAACTTGTAACAAAAATTATTTTTATAATAATATAATCAATATAGAGTTAACGTAATTGTTGAAAAGAAGAAATAATAACATACAAGACCCAATAAAACCACCAGCTGATGGTACGATATTTGGACCAGTATCTTCGACAACGGGTAACAGCGATCGTTTTCTTTTTCGTGGCTGTATAAATAATGCATTTAAAGGATGTATTATTTCCTCTGCCTCTTGTTCTGTTATTGTTTCTGTTGCTACTTCTACAGTTGCAATTGTAGCAGTTGCTTCTGCTGAAGTCGATGGCTGATTTGATAATATGGACAAATTAATGTCTCGAAGGAGAACATCACTTGTGTTTGCAGAGTTCATTTCACCCACACATTTCATTATAAATTGGTCATCTTCAGGTGATATTTCCTCCGGTATATAATCTGGTTCTTCGAGTTCATCACTAAAATCATCTTCGTCTGAATCTAATTGGACCGAATCCATGAAATGTTGAACCTCTTCATCAGACATTTTCGATAAATCAATTTTTTTCTTCATATTACTATAATGTCTTTCCATTTCTACAAAAATTAAGAAGTAGAATTCAAAAATTAAGAAGAATAATCACACGTAGGGATGATCACTGTTTTACGCTTAAACGGACAAGGCGGCCCTGAGGCAGCCTTTGGATTTTTGTTGCTAAATTACATTTACATATTCAATTCACACTAAATACAATTAATACACCAAACTACATATGTTTAATACTTACCGAAAAAAATTCCACTAAAATCGGAGAGTTGAAAATATATTTTATTCAATATTCACTTTTGCACTAAATGATCAATAATTTCTTTGTCTTCACTCACTGACGTGTCGCACAAAATGCACTTTTGCTGCCAAACGCAGCAGTATGAAACATTCAAACCGGTAAATTTATGAAACTACATATATATTTTGCAAAAAGCTGTAAATTTTAATTGGGCGCGAAATGTTTAAGAATTCAAATTTAGTTAAATTTATGTAAAGGCTGCCTCAGGGCAGCCTTAGCGGTTAGAGGGTTAAGAGAAACCCTTATCGTGGAACTCCTTAAATTTGCTTCCTCATCTCAGCGCTCAATGCCAGCAGAGATTGTATGCTTTGGAAACGTTGACGATGATGTTAATTTGCACATCACTGTATATATTTTATGGCGTTTGTATTTCCGCGTATGACTTGCCTTTCTTTCGCAGCGATAATATCAATTTTCTTTGCTCGTCGGTGCAATGCTTACCACGACCCACCTTTGCACAGAAAAAGGGAAAAATATGTGTATTAGTAAATTTGTCCTTGGAAATGTATTTATTATACAACTGACTTTTTTTCCTTTTATTTCGCCAACAAATCTTTTGGATTCGGATTTTTTGAATAATAATCACAAATTAAACGCACGCACCGATATTTTAAGCGAAATTGGAAGGAGAAAGGAAGCACCGTAGATTTTAGGATAAATTAGAATAGCAGTAATGACGTAGTGATGATATGTCGCAGTGATCTTTATTATCTCGTATATATATATAATCGTATAATCGTATATTCGTACATACAAAAAAAAACAGAGCCGAGGGACCAAAAGTTGTTCACCTCGTCTACTGAACACCCTAACAGTCGTATTTCGTAATTATGAGGTGGCTCCAACGAAAAGCTGTATGCTCACTCAGTTGCTACTCAACAGACTGCGAATTCGTCCAATTCACATCGCCCTTTTATACTCGAATCGTAACAGTTACTTTTCTTTTCCTTTTATTCTTCTACGTCGATTCCGAGTATTGACAGACGCTGTGAAATGACGGACTCGGGTTGTGTATAGCACATATAGAAAGCTAAGGAGAGTGTGTTAAGCACATTTTCCTTTTACAAAATTAAATAAATATAAATTTCAAAAAGTTGAGGATGGCCGCTACAGTAATATATTTTGTCACTATGTATACAATTAAAAGCTAATGGACGACTCGGGATATAAAAACCCAAGCAGTTCACAATAAAAAGGCAGAATTAATAAAAAAGCTAAAGGTATCGGCAGTTTTAATTCTCTTGCCTTAAAACGGCAAAACGTAAAATAGGAGTGCCATATAAATAGGCACCCTGTCTATCCAACGGCGTTCCACGCCGGACACAAAAGTTGAGGTCTACCATTCTTTTGGGGAAGATTATCTTTTGACGACAAAAATACACATACATCTTCAATTTCAAAATGTCTTATATATAGTTTTCTCTATCCTTCCATTCTACTGGATTTGGTATTGGAATAATAAAAAAAATATATTTAAACCAGTTTATGTGATAGTGCACATTTACCGTACGCACAGAAGTAAGTCCTTCGGTACCTGGTGTTGAAATTCAAGAAAGTATATCGATGCTTATAGTCTAAAAGCACGTAACTCCAAAATTGAAAACTTTACAGGAGGCGATAAAAACTGATTCGATTAAAGCTATGCGCAAAATCGAGATGTTGGTGAAGTAATACTAGCTCAGTGTAACCATGTCCTTACACTACTGCGATTTCCCCCTTCTCCACCCTCCCAACCAAGAGTAATTGGAGTTACGAGGTTTTAGTCCTAATTGTTAGTCGTTTTTCATCTATGTGAGGAGTTACGAGGTGTATAAATTTACTGTTATTGTAAATTTATAAATCCTCGTAACTCTTAATATCTTCTTCTTTTCCTTTTTCCGGCGTTGTTATGGTCAGAAGTGTAGGACCATAACCTTCCCACTTAACTGCATTCCTACTGGTCCGCTTGTGAGGTCCGCTCGTAACTCTTAATATAACTCTGGAAAATGAATTAAAATGGAAGAACACGCTAAGTCAATGCCATTTTATTAAATCAAAATGAAATACATGATTATTTAAAATAAAAATGACAAATTATGCGAATGAGAGTGAATCATAGAAGGTATGAAAGTCGACAGGGATTGTTTCCTTCAATTCTTGCAGGTGTAAAAATTTTGACTTTTTGATTTTCAGTTGGATTGAGTATAGATGCGGTAATTCCTCAAAATTAACGAACACACGCTGCTTATCATTATTTTTTCTTGTTTTTTTCTTCTCATCTGGTGGCGGTAGCAAGTTTTTAAAGTCTCCTGTATGGCTCAGTTTATAAAAAACATCATCATTCGGAAAATATTTTAAACAACGAATATCTGTCACCACAGGCCAATATTTCTCATTTTTAGGTTTAGGCGGCCGTATCGAACTCATATTACTCGAAATTCTGGCGAAATTTTTGAAGAAATCGAAATTCAAATCTGCGTGTGCCCCGGCTCTAAATACTTGTGCACTATGCAGATCTTCTTTTCCATGGCCAAATTTGATAGCGCTGCACTGAGCACGGAGTTGCGATTCTGGTAGCCACAACTGTCTGAGTAGATGCATACGGTTTCGCCTTCTTCAGTTTGTTCTAATAAGAAGCTGCACAACATACTAGCAAACACATCGCTAGATAATCCGCCATTCGCCTCGTGCCACACATAGCAGAAAGCTTCCCGAGTTCTACCATTGAAAATGGTATAGTTGTGTACCTGAAGTTTAGTTTTATAATACATAGAGGAGACATTACTTTTCGGACTCAACATCACAGCCTGGACGTCGACTAAAAAAATTTTTGGAAACTCGCTGTGTCATTTTTGTCGAACCCTTTCTGTGAACGAGCTTCGTTTGCTTTTAAACGGTGTTCTGAATAAAGAGATTCACTTAAATGTCCATGTTTATGTGACACGCATTTGTCACATTCATCTTTTTTGGGGCGGTAAAACTTCAAATTCATGCTATCGAACTCTTCATCAAATACTTTTCTAGATACTGGAGAGGACCCGCCGATTTCATTTATATAGCACCTGTATAAATCAGACTGGCTCGTCCAATTCGGTTCTAGGTATAGTTTCGAGGTCGATGATCTACAGTAATGGGATTCCATTTTCGCAAGAGAATTTAACCAATCTCGCAATTTAGTCCGACGCTCCGTTATACCAATTGCACGCGTTCTTTTCCTATTTTTAGGTGGAGATATTTCATTCCGAACACCATCATCTGAATTTTGCGAAACTTTCCAATTTCGAATCATCCATTCGCCAATGCATAACATAACATAAATCGACATTGAATATCAGTTTTCTTTTCACTTGCTTTGCATTTGCAAGGTTCTTTCAATTCTCTAGCAGCCTTTTCGATTTTGTAATCCCAACCTCCTATTCAGAAAAAAAATTATAAAAAAAATTGATAAATTGAAAATTTGAAATCAGGACCTTAAAATACGCTGTGATAATTAAATTACTAAGTATTATTATTACCAGTTTTTTAATTTTTTTTGGTCCCGTAGTATTTTTTTCACTTTTTCTCGTAGGTTGAAGCGTTCATTTTTGAACCGGTCATTACCGGGAGGTTTACTCCCGGTATTGGCATTATCGATGTTTTCATCTTGATCTGCTTGATCACAACTTGAATAATCTTCTTCGACATCCCGTTCAAAATTATCATCTAGATCACCTTCAGATTCAAAATTATCATTTCGATCTGCATCCGGTCCTCGATTACCTTCAGATTCAAAATTCTGTTCATCAAGATGTGGTTGATTAAAATAGACAACTTCCTCTACCAAACCGATTTCTTCCCTGTTGAATTATTAATCACAAAATGATCATTTTGACAATAAGTTTTGATTATTAATCTAGTTTTAAGATACTTACATTCCAACTATTCCTTCGTCGCACATTTCTTACATCAAATTGACACAAAACTGCTTAAAACAAAAAATACTCGACACAAAAGGTAACCAAGCAACGAAATTATTTCGAACACCAAAACCCGTTATAAAATCAAGGCCTTCTTTTTGAAAAAAATCAAATTGCAAAATTCAAAATGGATCAAAAATGCTGTACTCAATTGAGTACAATGGCAGGTAATGGGTTAATAAAAAATTCAATAAATTGCCATCACATTGAAAAAATTCATAAACATTTGTAGGAAAATGTTTACACTGGAGTTACGAGGTTTTTTTTATTTTCAATCTTTTTGGCTTTGAAGGGGATTTTCGAAGAAACATTCTGAACAAAAAAGATGCGTCAATGACTCCACTATCCATTTTCACAAAAAAAAAAAAATCGGTAATTTTGGACTTACGTGCTTTTAGACTATAAGCATCGATATAGAAAACCCGTAACTAACGGTATTCTTAAAAAAAAAACCCATTTCACATAAGACACACTTCAAAAAGTAGCAAAATCCGTTAAAAACTTGATCGGTCACAATTCATTGGACACATACTGCTGTTGTTCCTATCGAAAATGAGCACGAATGATGTTTTTTCTGGTGCTTTTATTTCCTGTAACAATACATGAATTTTATGTATTCTATAAAATAATCTTATAATTACGTTTAGTTTTTTTTCTTTTCTTCTATTTCTTCACTGTCTGCTCTGGTGGCCACTCGTTTCCCGTCTCTCGTACGATGCACTGACAAATGCCATGTGCCTTGTACGATAGACGGAAATCAAAATGGCCACGATATTCATCCGGCTGGGAAATTATTTCTCGCCGGCGTTGCCAGATTTGACAACATACTGCAATTAACACGTTTTGATTTGTTCCGCAAAAGTAATGCAATTTAGAAAAATACCTTTATAGGCAAATCTCAAAAGTTAGTATTTTGTCGAAAAACCTTTATTTTTGAGAACGGCTGCACGTCGTCTCGGAAGACTCTCCATTAAAGCCTGACAACGTGGTTTTGGGTTAGAGCTTCAAGCGATTTGCATTTGTTCCCAAAACTTGGCTGCAATTCTGGTTTGACTGCTTCTATCCGATGCTCGACGTCGTTCTACAGGTTCTTGATCTGGTTTATAAAAAAAAAAAATTATAATCCCTAAGGGGCAACACTTCATAAGACAAGAAGTGTGCTTAGGTTCGTTGTCATACATAAAACGCCATACCAGTGGTATATTGTCCTCGGCAAAGGGGACCATAGCGTCTTCAATTATGCGTTTATAAACATGTTGGTTCATTTTTGTATAAACCTTCACAATCAGTCCCACCCCGTGCCAAGAAAAAGCAGCTCACACCATTACATTTCCTTTACCGTGTTTAACTGTTTTTTAATAGTGGATTGTTGGATTGCCAGGATCACTCTATGCTGACACATCTTTCTAGCAGCAGCGCATATGTCGATCATCTGCCCCGGCTGGTGTGATATTATTTTACTTTGGAATCAAGTCAACTACAAACCTCTGCTACATAGACCATTTTCCCGAATATCCCCGTCTCCCTTACCTTATTCCCAATTCTTCGCGTTTTTATTTTATTTGCTTGCATTTTTTAACGTAAATTAAAAACCTTACAAACCACCCGAAATATTTTCACTATTGCCACACTCGGAGGCTGTTGTTGTTGGATGCCTTCTATATCGAACCATTCTGCCTTTAATTCCTTTAATTTTATATTAAAATTATAAATAGCAACAGTTAGAGAACAATTTTTATTTTAATAACTTTTAAGTTAATTCTCTTTCTTTAAATAAATAAAAATATTTTCTTTAATTAAATGTCTAGCTGTGTAATTTGTGTAAATTAAATCTATAGTTTTAAATCTCAAAGCGCAATAAAATTTGAAAAAAAATCAAATCTATTCACAACGCATGTTAAATTCAAATTTGTCAAAACCTATTTGTAAACAATTAAATCTAAAAATTGTTAAATAAAAAATTATGAAAAAATAATACTTTTAAGGAAATTAAGGAAACTATTTGTATGCGTATATCTGCTGGTGCATATAGCCATATAAACATATAAAAATATTTATATTTGTAAAGCATGCTGTATGCTGAGTATATTTAGATACTTTGTGATATATGGCAACGCGTGTAAAACGAGGAAGTTTGTTTTATTATTTTTTTACAGCAAAGGCTATATATTAAATCACGTGTAAAAAACAAATAAGTAAATTAACTATGCTAATTGAAGTTATATTTTTTTAAAAGTACGTTTTGACCTTTTTTATTAATATGATATTTATGTATGTACTTTTGTGATTTAGTCACAAAAGTGAAAAGAGAAAAAAAAAACAAAGCAGAAAAATATATAAAAATATTCACAATAAATATAATGCATTATTGTATGAAAAATGTTTTTTTGTTTTTTTCCTTAAAACATTTCCTGAAGAAGGTGAATATGTCATGCAGACTAGTATAAGTAAGTATTGATGCTCTAGAACCTCAAGTATGAGGACCATGTAGATGGTTAGGTTAGGTTAGGTTAAAGAAGGGGAGTATGATGGTTGGACATCACTTCCACTCGGAGGCCAAGAGGCCCATTGTGATTCCTTTCGTTTGTGTGGGTACACATAAATTTAACCTGTCCTATCACGTGGTGGCTGAAACCACCCCGTGCTCTTGATGAATCTAAGAAGATCCGATATATAGGGTCCGCCATCTAACGTTTTTTTTTTCAAGTAGTGCTTATTTCGTGAATGGTAACACTTAGCTCATGTCTGATTTGACAGATAATTAGTTTTATCCTTCCGCTGAACGAATATGGTTGTGGTTCGAAATATGGTTGGCTTCGCTAAGTGGGCCTGCGATCGACTTACAGAAGATGCCGATTTTGCCAAAAAAATCATCTTTTCAGATGAAGCTCATTTTGATCTTGGCGGGTATGTAAACAAGCAAAATTGTCGCATTTGGGGCACAGAAAACCCGCACGCATACATTGAAAAGCCGGTGCACCCAAAACGAGCCACTGTTTGGTGCGGATTTTGGTCCAGAGGCATAAAATGAGCAAGGAGTGGCCGTTACAGTCAATGGCGATCGTTATCGGGCCATGTTGAACGAATTTTTGTTCACAAAAATGGAAGAGGAGGATATTGGCAACATTTGGTTTCAACAGGAAGGCGCTACGTGCCACACAGCCGAAGCTACACTCGATGTTTTGCGCCCTGTTTTTGAAGATCGCATTATCAGCCGCAGAGCTGATGTCGTTTGGCCACCTCGGAGCTGCGATTTGACACCGTTGGTCTATTATTTGTGGGGTGCCGTCAAAGATAAGTGTTACGCCGACAAGCCAGAGACAATTGACGCTTTAAAGGACAATATTCGTGAAGCCATTGGTGAAATACAGCTGCACACAATCGATAATGTGCTTAAAAATTGGACCGATCGTGTAGGCTACTGCATGGCCAGCCGAGGCAGCCATTTGAATGAAATTATTTTCCATTATTAACCGGAAGTATTGTACTTTCAAATAAAAAAAAGAAATTTTAGAAAATATTCAGTAGTTTTTTTTATAGCATTTCCAAAAAAAAAAAAGTTATTTGGCGGACCCTATATAACGACCGTAAAATGTAAAAATAACATTTTTCAAAGCATGAATTTTGATAATTAATTTTAATAGTTTATAAGCGTTGTTAGGGCGAGAGTTTTTTCATGGTAAAATGGCAATAATAACCCAATATGTTTGATTTTGACACATGTCACAAATCATACGTGGGCTGTAGAAGATAGAAGACTAAAAAACCAAACGGCAAAAAAATCACTCTTTACAACCACATATTAATATAGTTGTTGATAGCCAACATATAGCAATCAGATGGCTAAACTCATGATGGTCCACAGGAGCTGGCAAAACATCAAACTAATTTAGTGGGTTCATGAAACTCGTCTGATAAATCTCTAGCCAATTCCAAATCTGAAATTTTAATTGGCATTTCTGACCAGTATGAACCGCTAGCGCCATCTATTGAAAAACGATGGATTCCCCTTTGCGCATTAGATATTTAATCTTAACAAACACTTATAACGATCAGAATTCAAACGTTTGGGAAAACAAGCTTGTTATACGTCCATATCCTCACAAAGGGGAGAGATAATAGAATCAAACGCAGTAAAATTGTCTAAGGATATTTCCACACGAAGTATCCCTTTTAGCTACTGCATGATTGTACCATAACTCACCATGTCATCAGAGATACCCTATATGATGAGCTCGGCTTAAAGACGAAAAGGAAACACTCTGCCCTACATTTATGCGGGAGTTGCTTGTATGAGTGCTTCTTTCACGAGTTGTATCGGATGGATCTGATTCTGAAACTGACCTTATAAACGATGGAGTTCCTAAAGGTTCCGTGCTGCCTTCTATACTCTTTCGATTACCTCTATTCCTATTTATTCCTTGGCTGACGATGACTCTGATCTTCGGCGATGGAAATGGAATGGAGTTTAATCCTGACATTGACAATAGAAAGGAACTTATTGCTCCCAAAACACCTTGCTGTCTCCTGTTGTTAATGGGGAACCTCGACAAGCAGCCGTTATTAATCGGCGGACGTGCTGCCAAATTTAGAGATTTTTTAACCGAATCACACGAATGTGGAAACTCCTCGCTGACTTACAAATATTCAAAACCAATGTCCATCGACTTGCAGTTTCAGCAAGGTTGCCTTACCTTAAGCCATAACACCAAATAGCTATGCCTTGGTGGAAGTACCCACTTGATCCTGCTTTCGTTAGCTTAAGACTGTTTAAATAAAACCCAGTGAATATAAAAACATTTTTATTTAACAGGAACGCAGAAAGTGAAAACAAAACTATTCCCAGTCGACTAATAATCCGATTTAGCGGTCCAACTCGACTTGGTCGACATCGTTGTCTTGTCAAAATTACTTCGTAAAAATTTCAGACCAGCTTCAATCGAGTTCTCCAAGGTTTGAGGAGTAGTCTTAGGCCTGAGAAAGGGTTCTGGATCCAAGCCGGCTGGAGGTGGTATCTCTGCTCCGCCATGTCCAGTATCCACATCGTCGTTTGATTCACTTGCCAATGCACTGAAATTCTTTCGTTGGAATTCTCTCGGTTTCCTCGTCGATTGGAAAGGCGCGAAATTGTTTTGCGGTTCATGCGAAGTGTGCACTGAAGGCGGTGGGACCATAGTATAAGATGTAGTGTCACTCGATCTAAAGTTAGTTCGCGCCAATTTCTCCCTCGGTTCAAACTGATCTGAATCAATTTGACGCTTTCGTTCCCGATGGACTTTTATGTTGTTAGCCACTGGGGCGAATTCGGGATTTCTCTCCAATCTTTGTTTCTCGTTCCATTCTTCCTGCGACATGGGGGTACGTTCAGGTTTGTATGTCCAAGGCTCGTCTTCTTGGTCATCACCTTCGGTCGCTTTTTTGAAACCTTGTCGGCCGTTTTTCTCTTTATCCCACGGACGAACATAGTTCTTTCGCTCTTCCTCACGCAGTTGTTCTTCTTTTTCCTTCTTGCGCTTCAGTTTCTCTTCTCGTTTTCTTCGTTTTCGTTCCTCTTTGGTCTCCGGTGGTTGAGCATCGTCAATTTTCGACTTATCATCTTCGGGCTCGTCCTCAAGTGGCGGAAGTCCTAAACGTGCTCTCTGCCTATTCTTTGCAGCTCTTACCCTCTCGGCTATGATCTTATCTCGGCTATTGCGCTGCGCTTCTCGTTGGGCTTGTTCTTCAAGCGTCTTTTGTCGTATCTCCTCCAGTTGCTTCTGTTGACGTGCCCTTTCCTCATCGTCAGTCGAGAACGCGTAGTAGCCAACACCATGTTGACGGGCTTCATCGAAGAATACATCTTGGTAGTGAACGTTTTCTTTAGTCAGATTTTCAACTTCCTTTTTCTCCCAATTGTTTCGCATCTCATCGTGTTTCGACATCATCGAAGCTACATCGCCCGCTAACGATTCGGGTGGCCGAGACGATTCTGTTGCCGCTGGATTCACGTCCAACATCCAATTAGGTTTAGTCTGATCGAGACGTTCCGGTATACTTGCGGCCAATTCGGAATCTTTCTTTTTTACAAAATCTAAATCCTTACGCAGGCATTTACGTGTCCTTCCGAGACAGTCTGTATATTCGACCCATTCATCGTCCGGATGTACCGGACCGATTTCATGTCCATCATCCTCCGATTCCGATGAGGAACCCGACGAGGAGTAATTGTTCCTTGCTGGCTCGCCAGTTGATTCTTCTTGTTTCTTGCGATTGAATAACACCAAACAGTTATCGTCCGAGTTGAGCTTCCCACCCATCTTTGTCATCCGATCGTAATACTTGGATTTGGCTTCGAGAACTCTTTGTGATTTTTCAAGAAGAGCCGAGTCCTCGATTTCATAGATTTTGGCGTCTTTGCTCTTCTCTCCGTTGGGGACTTCGCTGATTTCATCCTTTTTGTAGGTTTTTGCTTTACTGGGCACGAAACTTTCTTTCGAACGAGTGGCCTTAACCTTGCTGACCTCTGCTTGCTTTCGGAGAAGTTCAGCCTTGAGACTGAGCAGGGACGATAGATTGACTTGTATCTTCTTGTTTGGATCGTTCATTTTATTCGATTAGGCGCCCAATACTCCACAATAATTTACAAAATTAAAAACAAACTCAATGACAGCGGGTGACAGGAATCGTTCAAGTGTCATTTGTGAAATTCGGTTACAGGGATGTTAGTAGTGACAGTAGAATACCGAGCTATGTTCGTTGATAGTTAGTGAAATTAAGTAGGTAGTTGTTCATTATACTAGAATTTAGAAAATTATGTTTTATTGACGTAAAGAATGAATAAATTACCAGTTGAATCCGGTAAATAATGAGAAGAGATTATCCTAAAGTTGAGTAGAATTTTCGCGACGTGATTGAATATAGGATTTGAAACCGATTTATTTTAGGAAACATATAATATCATCTCAACCAACTTTTTTACATACAGGTATTATGATCGGGTTTCCATTCCTCGGGAATATTTTCAGTTTTCTATATAGTTGTGATGGGCCCATGTAACTTCTCCGTTATCCATCTCCAGCATATTTTATTAATTCCGATGGTATGAAGTCGATTCCTGCGGTCCTGTTCTCTTAAGATGCTGCTGGTTTTACCTTAATTTCTATTGTTTTCCAATCCCGTTGTTTTTTTTTTTTTTTTTTTTTTATAGGGTTCGTGCAGGTTCAAGAGTGTACGCTCTTATGGTGTTTGTCTCACCACCTGGACAGTATACAGATGGTTTGTGTCGAAGATGTTCCTTCACTATTTTCCGGGGGTGGTTGTCCTAGATAGGATTTTCGAGAGATTGGACTGAATTTGTCGCGTTGGTTGCAGTTCACAGTAACTCTTTTGTTTCCATGTCATTAAGGTGTTATATTAGAAATGCACACACAGAGTATGACTTTTTGAAGTGATGTTATGCTACGAGCGTTATGCTTTCGTCTACATTTTTTTGATCATCTCTCATTCACAACTGATGTTGTTGCAAAGTTTTTCCTTTCAGGCCACGGCGGCTATCGAAAATATCTTCACCTATTTGGACACGATAGCTCACCCTTCTGCCTAGAATGTCCAGAGGAATACGCAAAGCACGTAACATTCCACTGCAAACGCTCCGCAGACCCATTCTTGCGTCTGCCTGCCGCTTCCGGAGCTTCTAGTAAGCCACATGATAAGATCATGGGACTGCTGACCGGAGATCTGTTCCTTCATAACTAAGCAGCTAAGAAGACTCGAAAAATGAAGAAGAGCTGTCACGGCAAATACAGTGCACATATCATAACTTGCTAACCAGCCCCTTTGGCGCAACCAACAATAAATATTAAAAAATGTTATAAATGCTCCACTCCATTTGCATTAACGGAGAACAGAAAATGAGATGTTGGGTCCTAGGTGGTTGGATCTTATAAGCGATTAAGCACCTTAGAAGTTAAGCTTCCTTATAGATTGCTACTTCCTTTCGTCATTTCTCCAATAAACTGCAGATTTCGAATGGAGTTTTTGCATAAAAAAAGAAAAACACAAGGCCAACTGTAATCTTTAATATTTCTGTCAAAAATGTTTAATTATTTTTGATTTTAAAGTTTTCAAGTATCAATCTCCGATCTTTGAACTCTTCCCCTTCTGGCATGCGTTCCCACCCTTACGATATTGAAGTCGTTGACATTTCAAACGTCAACACTGTCGTAAGGGTGATTAAAATTAAAACGATCAGAAATCAAGGAACAAAAACAAAATTCATGGCCACCGAAACGTCAAACGGGCACTTCTTGTTGTTGTTGTATTGATTCAGCAAATAGATTTTCATTCATTCGTGTGATATCTGCGAGTTTTCTTTTCCTCCGAAATAATTCTTACGCGAAATTATATGACAAAGGAACGCATCACGACAACAACAAACGAACGGGCTACAAAAAAGTAAAGATTTTGAGTCTGTGCGATGAAAACTTGAAAAATAATTCGACGACGAAAAGAGAATAAAGTGAAAAAGAGAACAAAATTGAGTCGGTAGGAATGATAAGCAACACAAAAGGTCGTAGACGATAATTAGCAAAAATCGATTGACAATTCCATATAAAAGAGGAAAAACAAAAAAGAAAAATGTTTGAAATAACAATAGAGAGTGTCGGGCACTAAGGCTGGCGAAGGGCAAAACATCTGAGCATACTGTACCGAGATAAGGAGTTTTGTTCAAAGTCGAGATTCTAGAAACCACCTCTTAATCATCATCATTCGAAGTCTTGTTTTTTTTCTTTCTTTGTTTTCTTTCCGTTTGTGTTGCTCCTTTTTGCTTAAGGAAGGTACCATTGGCCGACAGCTGCGAAGGAACGATTGAAGACATTTTGAACGTGTGCAAGATTGTTCGTGGTCTGGGAGTTTGGAAGGCTTGAAAATAAAATTGAAAAGTTGTCCTGATGACTACAGCCGACCCGCCACTTCTGCAATTGGAAGACGATTTAATCAGCCCCTTCAGTGAAGAAACTAAGCACTTGCAGGTGAGCATTCGTTTTTATAATTTTTGTTTTTTTTTGCAGCAATAGCAGCAGATGTTAGCAACTGACGTATGTGTGCTACAAAGGGGGTGGGAGATGAGCTTCTCTTATCTTTCATGCAGGAATCTGCAAATAGATTAAATTAAATTGGATCGTGATGTGGTTTATTTGCCGTAAACATGGGCGCAGTAATTGCTGGAAATTATTATTCAATCAAGGCATGTGGAGTCTTTATAGACACCAGTGCCCCATGCCACATGCATTCACGATTCATAGACTCTGCTGAACCTACCACTCCCTACATCCTGCAGTCAGTCTCGAAGCCGAATTACCATTACACCAAATTCGTGGGGGTTGCAAGTAATTCATGGTACCCCGGTGCCTCTGCCGCTCTCTTTATAGTTAAAGCTTTTCGTAATACAGCTTGCGCGTTTCTTAGTAATGCGCAGATATCTATTCAGTACTTTTTCAATTCCACCGTTGGTTTGATTAGCAATGCAGGGCTTGGAAGGTGATTACCCATTCGATGAACCGCATATAGTCAAAGTTTGCATGCCCCAGGTCCTTATCTTGCTTTAGACACTCTGGGCAATCATCATGTCCAAATCCTAAAGATATTCGCGTTTACCACCGTGTTGTCTATTATTGTAACCACAGTCAGTCTGCCCTTAGAGGTATTATTCCACCGAGTGTGCTATAGCGACATTGAACGTGCCTTTTCTTCTTTTTTGATGCTCTTATACCGCGCTGGCTTCAGTTGACATTAAGAGTTTCCTGTGATGAATTCTCCCCATTTCGTCTTCGATGATGTCAACGGGAATCAGTCCAGACAAACGCGGCTTCGTCGGCTCTCCCCGGTAGTTTCCTAACGAACAAAGCCGGTATGCGAACGGCAGTTGCCGGCAAGTATAGATTTTTTTTTAAAAACCTTCTACCAAACTGAGTTAGCGTATTAGAAAGCAGAGTTGGCCACTCCAGATAGTATTCCACCAACGCATGTGTCTTCACCGCCGCCCTTTTTTACCGCTTCCTTTGATCGGATATTATGATTGCCGAATTGGATATTGATCTAATCCGCGGTTTTTCTGCTCGGCTAGTGCGAGCCTGCAGATTCGAGTCAGTACCCAGTCCCGACAATTACCTAATTTGTCGTTAAAACAAGATATGTCTCTCAACGTACACCGAAGTTAAGACATAACAACAAGATCACAGCTCGGTTTGCTGGGAAATACTCCGTAGCTGGAAGCTCAAAGTGCTTGCGTGACAACTTGTTCCGCCGGACGGCTGATAGATACACATTTGTGATTATTTGTGTTCTCATTATGACTGTATAAGCCCAAAGACCTTTTTTGGTGATCAATTCCATGCCTATCAAAAATCTTCCTGCATCGCTAGTATATCGATAAAGTCTTGGCTATCTGTAGCTCGGCATGTAGCCAACCAGCACTTAGCGGACTGAAAATCTGTAAAAGTTTTCCCTTCGTTAGGTTCTTGTTTGAGGCTTTTTATAGTTTGTTGAGTCGAGTTTCATACCAGGAAAGGATCATTTACGGGGAATTTTATCGCACTATCTGAAGCACATAATTCTGGTTGAGACTTAAATTAAGCCAACTCTGACGGAACCAACATGGAGAGATTTTATTTCGTCGCTTCAAAAATAATGGTAAAGACGAAAAGGCTTGAAGACGAAGAATTGGAGCCATTACTTCAGGAAGACTCAAGTCAGAAGCTATTTGAATTTATAGAATCATTACAAGTAGGTGACATTACAGTCTTCTACGGCAATAAAGGAAAGGAGTAAGCCCGGCCGTACACCAACATCGTCGGCAAAGGCAAATATCCATGGTTCGAGGATCTGCTCACTATTTGGTGGCATCAGCAGGATGTAGGTGATTACTCATATTGCAAAATCGGCAAAATTCTACTAGGAAATGCCTAAGGCCCTATACACACGGAGCAACTGAAAAATAACCAAACCGTTTGGCAACTCGGGTTACAGACCAGTTACGGACTCAGCGGAGACTTGACTCCACACACGAAGAAACTCATCACCAATCAAAATCTCTAGTTCGTTCAGTGTCGGCATGGACACCGGGCGAGAAATGTCTTCGGAAGACTCGAGCGATGATGAAACATCATGTTGTATTACTGTCTCAGAAGGAGAGAAGAATAATAAGAAGGTTTCGGGTACATCCATATCTTGAAAATCCATTCGCACTTCTTGATCATCAATTTGCATAAGATCTGAAAGCATTAATGCTTCCTTTCTGGGCTCCGTAGCCACCTGCCTACCATTGGTCAATGAAGTCGCCTTTTTACGGTCTAAATATTCTATGAAAGCTTTGTCCACATCATCATTCTTCGAGACACGCTTCTTCTTTGGCTTATGCTGTTTGATTGGCTCGGACCGGTGATCCCGATGCCATGCCGTGGCAATGCCGATGTTGAAGTTGAACTACATGATGACGACCTTGGACGTGGTTGTGGAGATGGTGATGGTAAAGAAGTTTCTGATGATGGGTCGTCATCACCCCCATCATCCCCTTCGGATAGTCCTTCTTCCTCCTCCAATTGTGGCTGCGACAGATTTCAGGAAGGTCTTCCCAGGGCCTTGATAGCCGGAAAGGTAATAATTGTACAAAATAGGGTATTTTTCAAACTCCTCCACCAGCAAGTTCGACAAGTTAGAAACTGAAATCAATAGGCAAATCGGCATGCAAATCAACAGACGACTGGATACAAACTGTTTTTTGTGAATCGCAAACGAGATTTCAACCAGTAGCTTCGTGTGTACTATATTGTCCCATTTGATTACATAGGGTATAGCAAACAAGTTGTCAATTCGCATCGCTGATCAGTTTTTTTTTCAGTTGCTCGGTGTGTATTGGGCATAAATAGGAAGTTTACTGCAATCGCCGTATTCACCAGACATTGCCCCTTCCGATGACCACTTGTTCTGGCTGAGAAGCACTTCCATTGTTATGACAATGCGAAAAAATGTGTCGACTCTTCGATAGCCTCAAAAGACGTGTTGTTTTTCCTACGTGCAATTCATATGCTGCAGGAAAGGTGGGGAAAAAAAATGGCTAGCCCTGGGCAATACTTATTCTTTGCGACTTACTTTAATTAAAGCATTATTTTTCACAAAAAATCGACCACTTTTTCAACGTATTAATAAAACGCCACCAATCTAGCTTCCCCTTTCAGTCCTCAAAAATCATATCAACTCATTTCTGATCAACAGGAACATTTACCATAACTTGATGACTAATTAGAGTCTCTCAAGTCTCCATAGATATAACAAACACTACACAGTTAAATCTGTAAACTCAATCTTGGACGTCTGCTGTGGAGCAAATTTTGCACTTTGATCGCTGGGAATATGGAAACAAACTTTCAGAATGCAGCGAGAACTTCTATTGTACTCAAGTAAAGATATTTTTTTTTAGAGGTTTGGTTTTTAAACTGGCAACACTGTTTCTCCAGATTGTCAATTTAACAGTTGATCGTTGATTTGTGGTTAGTACGTTTTGCCATTGAATAGATGAACGATGTGCAAACTTATTTTGAAAACCATTTTGATGAGGGATTCCTGCGTGCTGTTTTGCAACACTCGTGGGTTTCGGAAGAATTTCTTTGCCACGTTTGTCCACGCTTCTCTTCATAAACCGGCTGGTTTGGCACTATGTGAAACACAGGTCGATAAAAAATCCATTCACTCGGTTTTCAGACCTCCTGGATATAACTTAGTGCCATTATTCGTACTCCATCGTAGTGACATCGCTTACCAACTTCTACCACATATAGCCATTTGTCCTCCACGGAATTTAATTTCATGTGGCTGAAATTCATACTCCGTAATGACTCCGTTCATTACTGTTTTCTTTATAGAAGCCTCAATTTAGACAGGAATGCAACATTTGATGCATTCGACGCACTGTCTGATTCCATTCAAAGAATTGTTTCTTTGCTCCCTCGCACTGAAATCTTTTTAGCAGGCGATTTCAATGTGCACTGGTCTCGGTGGCTTCTGGACAAACAACACCCGACGGAAGGTATGTTGAAAATGTTGCCGAGTTAAATCAATTAACTCAACTTGTGAATGAGCTGGCGCGTATTCCCGATATTGCGAGTCATACCGCCAACACGCTGTACTAATTCCTTACCTCTCAGCCTAACAAATACACGATTGATGTATGGTGGACTCTAGGCTCGTCCAATCACTGCGTTATATCAGCGTAATTCTCGAGCTCTCATGACCCAGTTAAAGAAAAGGCTCCTAAAAGAACAGCATGGCTATACGAGAATGCCAACTGGTGCGGTCTTAACAACTTCTTTCGAATCTTTAACGTTTTTTTTCTTCGACAACGACGTGAACGCCGCAGCAGATATTATCGCAAATATTATCCGAATTGGCATGGCAAATTTTATTTTTAGTAGGATTAAAAGCACTAGTCCAAAGTATAAAACGTGGTTTGACTTGAGCTGCAAAGATACTGTTAGGCTGAGGGAGATAAGTTTTCGAAGTTCAGAGGAAAACCGAAAACAGTACATACGAGCCAGAAATGACTGTAACACCCATATTCGACGGGTTAAATTCCGATTCCACCAAAAATTGAGGCGTAAAATCCTTCAATGTCCCAAAGACAGCAAAAGTTTCCGATCGTTTGTAAAAAACATAAAAAACTCAACTGCGCCGTTTATGCCATTATTCATTCACAATGATATTCCAGCTGTCACCCCCTTAGACAAAGCTAACCTACTTGCTGCCCACTTCGCAGCTAGTTCACAGCTTCCAGCTTCTACTTTGTCTCCCCCTGTACTAGAGTGCGTGAATTCCACCATGGGACAAATCCACTTCCGCACTCGCAAGGGTTCTCAAAGATCTTGACATACACGAATCCGCTGGTCCAGATGGTATTGCCCCAATAATCTGAAGAGATGTTCTTCTACGCTGGCAAAACCATTGTGTAATCTTTTTCATCTTTCCTACTCTTCTGGGCTCTTTCCGAGTAGGTGGAAAACAGCATTTGTCGAGCCTATACCAAAAAAGGACAATCGTCTTCTCCCTCCAAATACCGACCCATTGCACTAACGTCCCTTCATTTCAAGGTCATGGAAACGCTGATTAACCGTCGGCTTATGAAAAATCGTGAAACATGGTTTCCGTAGCAACAGATCCACTGGTGATTTTATGGCATTTTTCACCGGAAAGTGGAATCGATCGCTACACTAAGCAGGTGAAAGGAAAATTGTTGCACTGGATATTTCGAAAGCATTTGACAGGGTTTGGCATGAAGCCCTTAATGCGTGCTTTCGGGATCTCTTCTTCAATGGATTAGAAACTACCTTTCGAATCGTTGAATTCAAATTGTGGACGGATTCAAATCTGATATCCATTTCTTAAATGCTGGTGTTCCCCAGGGCTCCGTCTTGTCTCCGATACTCTTTTTCACTTTTATAAATGATCTCTTGTCTGTCACTTCTAATCCAATCCACTCCTTGACCGACGACGGTACCCTTAGCTTCTTATATTGGTTCACTACTTTACGACCCTCCTCTTCGGCTGTAAACGGTTAGTGGCAGCGTATGTTAAGCTCATTCAACTCCGATATTGACAGCATCATTGCATGGGGTTAAAAGAATAGAGTGGAATTTAATGCCTCCAAAACACAGTGCTGTCTCCTGTCGTTAAAGCGTATCTTCAACCCGCAGCCATTATCCATGAATGGCACTTGCGTCTCAGAAACCATTTACGTTAAATTATTCTGAACACAATGAATCGTCTTCGCACCACGTATACTCTTGTGGATAATGCACATCCCTAAAGATGACAAACAGTGCAAAGAGAAGAAATTATTGTCGTTGTAGAGCGCAGTGTTGAGGAGGATCCGAATGAGTCGATTCACCATCGTGCCCATAAATTGGAGCTATGCCCATCCAACTTGTGGAAGATTTTACGGAAATCTTTTGGCTTAAAAGCTTATAAGATCCAACTTGTGCAAGAATTGAAACAGCGTGAACATTATACGCGTAGGTATGGTGAATTGGCCGAAAATATGATTCAGCTTGATTCTCATTTTTAACGCAAAATTTTGTCCTCCAATGAGGCCCATTTTAGCTAAATGGAAAAACAAAATTGCCAAATTCGGAGCGGAAAAAATCCAGAAGTCTCTGTCGAGACGCTCTTACAACCACTGAAACTCGCTGTTTGGCGTGCTTTATAGGCTAATGGAATCATCGGCCCATATTTCTTTAAGGACGATGCCGGCCAGAATGTTACCGTCAATGGAGAGCGCTATAGAAACATAATTTCTGGCTTCTTCGTTCCTCAGTTGAATGGAATTGACGTGAAAAAGCTGTTCAACAAGATGGCAGAACATGCCACACGGCGTGCATTGCTGAGCGCCTTATTTTCACGTAATAGACCTGTGAACTGGTCGCCACGATCCTGTGATCTCACAGCTTTAAATTACTTTCTTTGGGGGTATGTCAAGTCACTAATCTATGACGATAAACCGGAGACGTTGGACGACTTGAAAGTCAACATTCGATGTGTTACTGCTGATATACGGCTCCAGTTGCTCGATAAAGTTGTCGAAAATTGGACTTCACGATTGCGCTTCATTCGAGCTAGCCGTGACGAAGTTGGTCGTACACTTGACTTTGATCTGCCAGACAATAAGAATTGTATTTTGGAGAACTACTGACTCTTTCACTTTCCCAACGAGAGATTTCCTCGGAAGAATTACAGCATGAAGAACATTAATAAAGATGATGGTTTCTCGGCAAGACAGTGGACACGCTGTTACCGGACACATCCATCCCATGCGTTTGACAACATTTGTTTGAAGAAAAAAATACGTTTAGTCACCAAAGGACTGGGTCCGAACATGTACCAAAATATCAATTTCGATTCATAGAACGAGGCACGTATAGAATTAAAGCTTCAAAACTTGTAAAATGGTGATTCGAGCTTTAGAGTTGGTGCCAAATGTCACGTTAAACTTTGTAAATTCGAAAATGATCACTACACAAGCCACATTCATGAGATATTGTGTTCCTTGAGCAGTTGGTGCTCTACGATTCGCTCAAACCAGTGCCGCCCGATAAATTTAAGTCATGGTCGCTACCCTATCATTTATAGTGACATATACAGAAATGCAATGACAACCGATATGCGCGACAATTTTTACGATGACCCAAAGTAACAGTATTGAATTTAGCCTTAAAGCAATTCACGCATTTCGAGAGTTTTCGCTCATACACCATAGAGCACTCTACGACGCCGTTGACGATGAAGTACAATCGCGAAAATGTGTCGATTAACAAGTCACAGCGGAATGACTTGTCTCGCGCTTTTCTGAGATAACTAAGGTCAGGTATGACGCGGATTATACGACGCAGTCAAAGACGGCACCCGGCGAGATGGAGATATCAGTGGAAAACGGGCTGTGCATATATCATCCGTCGAGTGTATATGCAGAAACTTTTGGTTTCCATCCGAGCGCTATTCAGCCGATGATACCGGGTGGAGCACCATCTGTCTATGACGGAAGGATTGGCATATGCAAGCACCGCCACCGACTTAGGTGGTTGCTGCATCGCAACAGAATCCTGGACGATTTTGTGTCGAAAGTCATCATGAGCGACGAGGTTCGTTTCCACTTAAGCGGTTACGTCAATAAGCACGAAGAGCCACTAAATCTACTCAAGGCGACTGTGTGGTGCGGCGTTAAGTGATTTGGACGTATTTTTTTGAGGACACCATTGGCAATACGGTCACTGTTACTGGCGGACGCTAAAGAGCCATAACTTCTTACTGCCGGAATTGGATGAGCGGGGCTTGGTGGTGGTCTCAACAAGACAGCACGAGCCACAATGAATATCGTGAAGGAAGCGTTTCCTGGCCGCCTAATCTCACGTTTTGGCGATCTGGCATGGCCCGATTTAATCATCCCAGACTTCTTTCTTTGGGGTTACTTAAGGTCATGGGCTTATGCCAACAAGATTCAAATAATCGCAGCCCTTAAGGAGAATATTCGATAGGTATGTGAACTGATATCGCCGGAGATCTTGCGCTAACATGAAAAAGGCGATAAAACGGATATCATCTTTTCCACTTAACAGAAAACATTGTAAAGGTCCAAGCAAAGATTTCCATCACTCAGAATCATTTTTTTTTTAGGTGTGCAACTAAGTTCTCGCTTTTTATAAAGAAATGGCTCCAGTAGTAAGTGCTGGTCGATTGTGACGTCGTCATGCACCAAGCTTAGACTATGGTAAACAAACCCCTTGACACATTAGTGATTTTGTTTTTGCGTCATATATTATACTTTTGGTTGTGTGAAAATGTCTGATTTTGTGCCAAATAATGGTCATTTGCGGGAAGTGTTGCTTTTCATCTTTCATTCGAAGAAAACGGCGGCTGAAGCGCATCGAGAACTCCTAAAAGTTTACGGAGATGCTGTCTAAGTGAAACAACGTGCCGTGATTGGTTCCGTCGCTTCAAAGACGGTGAATTTGATGTTGACGACCGTTCCCGTGAAGGAAGGCCAACAACTTTCGAAGACGCTGAATTGGAGGCATTGCTCGATGAGGATCCATGCCAAACGCAAATAGAGCTTGCTTCAGCATTAGGTGTTACCCGCCAAGGTTTTTCCGAGCGATTGCATGCGTTGGGAATGATTCGGAAGCAAGGAACTTGGGTTCCTTATGATTTGAAGCCAAGCGACGTTGAGCGTAGCCTACTGCTCCAGCGACAAAAAAGGAAGGGTTTCCTTCATCGCATAGTTACGGGTGATGAAAAATGGATTCATTACAGCAACCCAAAGAGAAAACAGTCATGGGGACAGCCCGGACATGCTTCTTCGTCGTCGGCTCGACCGAACATTCACGCTGTGAAGGTTATGCTGTGTATTTCAAGGCGGTGTTATTTATTATGAGTTGTTGAAACCAAACGAAACCATCACTGGGGAGCGGTATCGAACTCAATTGCTCCAATTGAGCCATTGTGCGAAATGCGGCCATAATACGAGCAGAGGCACGGAAAAGTGGTTCTACAGCAAGACAACGCTCGGCCTCACCTTGCCAAACCCGTTAAAACCTACATAAAAACGCTGAAATGGGAAGTCCTAGCCCACCCGCCATATTCCCCAGATATTGTGCCGTCCGATTATCACTCGTTCCGTTCGATTACACATGGTCTGGCTGATCAGCAGTTCCATTCATATGAAGACATCTCAAAATGGCTTGATTCGTGGATAGCCTCACAAGACCTACACTTCTACCATGACAGTATGCGAGCTCTGCCAGAAAGATGGGAAAAAAGTTATCGCTAGCGATGGGCAATACTTTGAATGATTCATTTTTAACGTTTTTTTTACAATAAAGTTGCATTTTCATAAAAAAAAAACGCGAGAACTTAGTTGCGCTCCAATATTTAGTAAAAAAGCAATCCAAAAACAAAATTGGATGATTAATTTTGCGCCACCTTGTACTATTCACTGCCAGTGACTATAGTATTACTCCATCGAACGCTACTCCGCTGGACCTATCAATTGTCGAAAAAATCAACCAAGACAGGTGGAATTGATCTGGTTCGACTTTAACCCCGGAGTCAAACACCATCAGAAACCGAATATGACCCCGAATACTGATTTCATAATTAACAGCAAAGAGGGTAATGCGAAATCGATAATCAAGCTCCAAAGCTCGACGAAAATGGCAATGAGATAAATTCGATATGGGCAGCAATATACCAACAACCGCATCAAGTGCATCGAGCTCGAACAATACCAACAATTATTCAAACGATAAATCGAATAATTCACAACGATGACTCTCCTCGCGGTACTTTAACAACAAAGAGCAGTTAACTATATCCGGTCAGCAGCAAGATATTCGTCATCACCAAAATGATCGGCATGAAGGCCCGAAGTATAATACAGCGTGCGCCATCTCATATGGGTCGATGTAAATTTCGAATAACTTCAACAATTCTCAACCGATTTTGGAAATTCAAAAACTTTCATTCAATTTACGAGGGTGATCCTTCTTATCGGACCTAGCCTACAAAAGAAAAACAAACATGTTGGAGAAATGGCGATTTATTTTTCAATATAGTCTCCTTTTACCTCGATACACTTGACCCAGCGATGCTCCAACTTTTTTAACCTGTCTGAAAAATACGTTTTCTCGAGGTCTGCAAAGTAGGCCTTCGTGGCGGCGATGACCTCCTCATTCGACTAAAATTTCTGCCCGGCGAGTGACTTTTTCAAGTTTGGAAACAAAAAGAATTCGCACGGGGCCAAATCTGGAGAATACGGTGGATGGGGCAGCAGTTCGTAGCCGAATTCGGCCAATTTGGCCGTGGCGAGGGCGGAGGTGTGAGCCGGTGCGTTATCATGGTGGAAGAGCACTTTTTTCTTCGCCAAGTGGGGCCGTTTTTTCTTCAATTCGGCGTCGAATCGGCCTAATAATTTGGCATAGTACAGCCCTGTGACCGTTTTGCCCTTCTCCAGGTAGTCGATGTGGTCACACCTTGTGAATCCCAGAAAACGGTGGCCATCACCTATCCCGCCGGGTGAAGTCCACTGTTTCGACTGTTCCTTGGTCTCTGGTGTGTTCCAGTGGATCCATGTTTCGTCGACTGTCACGAAATGACGCAGAAACTCCTTCGGATTGCGCTTAGACAGCGTCAAACACTGCTCTGAAGTGGTCTCACGGTTGCGCTTTTTGTCCGGAGTAAGCAAACGCGGCACCCATCGCGCCGACAGCTTTTTCATGCCCAAAATTTCATGCAGGATATGACCCACGCGATCTTTTGAAATGTCTACTGTCCCAGCTATCTCGCGCACCTTCAATCGGCGGTCTGCCAATACGAGATCGTGGATTTTTGTCACGTTATCCTCCGTGGTAACCGTTTTCGGGGCACCTGGGCGTGGCTCATCAAAAACCGACGTGCAACCACGTTGAAACTCGTTAAACCAATTTTTGATGGGAGAAGGAGAAGAGTCACCGTACACAGCATCCAAACGCTCTTTGATTTCGCTACGCGATTTCCCTTCCAAAAACAAGATCACCGACCGATATTGCTCTTTTTCCATTTTTCTAAAATCCGCGGACACTCCCGCTTCCACACGCGGTCAAAACAAAACTACGATTCCGATCCGGCTGAAACGACAGTAGCCGTCTACTAGAATGTACTACAGGATAGTAAGTTGCTCTTGCGATACTGGCGCCCCATCTGGCGGTGAGGCTAAGTACTTATCGGACCACCCTCGTATACCTTTACAATTTATTTTGATTAATTTTTGAAAACAATATCAATTAAATGACCCCCTTTATTGCCGGTGCTAAAATGGGCTCGTTTTCGCGCATTCTCCATGACATTTTCCAGCATTTCGGTCGAAATTTCTGCGATTTCCGCACGAATGTTTCTTTTGAGCTGTTCTATTGTCTTCGGGCCGTTAGCATATACCTTGCTTTTCATGTATCCCCAAAGAAAAAAGTCTGGAGGAGTCAAATCCGGCGATCTCGGAGGTCAGTCAATATCGCCCTTTTTTCTTCCAGGGAACTTCCTACGCAAAAGGTTCATTGTTTTGTCCGCAGTATGGTCGTCTTGTTGAAACCAAAAGTGAAATAAGCCTTTTTTGCGCATTTCTGGGACTACAATATCGGTCGCCACCTTTGAAGAAATACGGTCCAATGATGGTTTTAGCGCATATACCGGCCCAACAGTAACTTTTGGATCATATGGCGGCTCTTCGTGAATAATGTGAGGATTTGCGGTGCCCCAGAGGCAACAATTTTGTTTATTAACTGAGCCAGAGAGCGTAAAATGTGCCTCATCGGTCATCAAAATTTGCTGCCAGAACTTAGGCTGAGCATTAAGCTCATCTTGTGGCAAAATCCTTTGAGTTATCTGCACTTTGTATGGAAATAAATGAAGATCATCCTTTAAAATTCTCCGCAAAGTGGTCCCACTGATGCCTAACTGCTGCAAACGACGCCGATATGACAAACTTGGGTCTTCTTGAACACTGGCCTTCACAGACTGAATATATGAGATTGAACGCCGCGGACGTGGCCTAGGTTGCTCACGAGAGCCAAAGAACCAAATTGAAAAAAATTCGACGCCCAATGACGAATGGCATCTCTTTTGGGCGCAACACGATCGCGATATTTTGCACGATACGCACGTTGAGTTAGCACAATCGAGCGTTCATTTTTAATGACCATTGAAACTATTTCTGCGCGTTCTTTTGGTGTGAAGCGATTGTACTAAATTAACGTTTCCAAAATGCTATGACAATGATATGAAAATCGGTTGACAATTGTTGAAGTTATTCGAAGTTTACATCGACCCATATGAGATAACGCACTCTGTACTAACCAAGATCAGTAGTCCAAGCAGAATGCATCTCCCAATTCAAGGAATGATCCATCATCTGGAAATGTTCAACACCGAGCGGCGTCAACTACCTCTCGGCACCGGAGTGGGAAATGCAAAACTCGTCAATTGCTGAAGATAATGAGGACATGGGTTAGACCTCAGACGCGCAATTCGTCTTTCCAGACATACATAATTCTGACCAGCCACCACTAAAGGTCTCGGATGCATACATGCCCGTGCCAGTAAGCCTGGCACCCTATAATCAAGGGGGACCAGTTACAATGCATTCCACACCCGCATTTCCCTACATGACCGCCCCTCTAACACCTGCCCTATCTTTGCCTATTCCCGTACGCACCGCCAGCCTCGGAATCGGGGGCTGCCATGATCGAAGGTTCAATCCAAGTAATATTCCTGCTTTGGTTATCATCCGCCAATGCATTTTTATTAATCACCATCTGGGATAGAGGTTCCACCGCCGCTTCAGGGTATGACTATCGTAACCTCGATCAACCAACAACCGACGATTCGTCGTGGCCAGCCCCCAAAATACCGTCATCTATCAACCGGAGAACAATAAACGCGAAGAGAGATAATCCACATACATTCCACATTGCAGAAACAGGCGCTTCTGGTCGTTTTTTTTTTTTATTATATTTAACGATAGTTGCAAGACGCACAAACAATTTCGTTTTGACCTTTGCACATTTAAAGTCGTTCTACAAGAGTACTGGATACCCCAAGTCAGAGAGTGCAAAGAAATGCAACGACAAGGAGGACAAGGCAAATCATCTCAACTTGAGCTTCAGCCTCCAATGATACTCATTTATGGTTTCGGTTTCAATTTTATTTTTATTTCATGTTCTTGTCACTCTCTCTAAGCCACTAGTCAGGTTTTTCTATTTATCTACACACTTTGAATATTCTCGTTTCAGATCACTTCGGATTTATCGAGAAGTCGGCCGCATCATCAGCACAATCGGGATTCAGCAACTGAAACAGCTATACTCAGCCTCGAAGCATCGCTTTATAGCGTTGGCGTTGGTAGTAGTAACGTGATTGAGAATCTCATCGACAACAGCAACACCAGCATAATTTCGCTGTCTTCGAATAGCAATTGTGGCGTGGAAGAGAACAGTGCAACAACGTGCAGCGGCACCGGCAGTAGAAGTAGCAGAAGTACTAGCACGCCAAACAGTTCGCCACATTCGTGTTGTGAGTTATCAAATACCGAAGAGGATATTTGTCTAGTGCCCGACATTGATTTCGAAGGCATCAATCTGGATAATAATTTTGATAACCGTGAGAATCAGCCGCTTCTGGGCTGTCGCGCTGGAACAAGCGCAACTGCCGAGCAGCATCATGCCGACTTTTCGGGAAATGCATTTCCAGGCAAGTATCTCTCATCCATATACATATGTGTTTGTAGTGATAAAGCGCATGGAAAGAAGCCTTACAACTTGTTGATTGCATATAACATCTGAATGACTGGCAAAGTGTAGTGTGTATCATGATGAATCACCGGCAATCGCTTTCAATCCGTCTTTTATTGTGCTAATTATAACGAGTCATAGTCTACCTGAGAAGTACATTCCAACAGGTAAATGAGAAAAAAAAAGTAATTCGCCCGAGCAGGGACTTGAACCCTGGACCGTTGGATTAAAAGTCCAACGCTCTACCGACTGAGCTACCCGGGCATACACAAGCACTCGCGCTCGTTGGAAGTTTCACAAGTTGAAATGAGCAGACATTAGTTCCGCACCACAAATCAATTATAGATTTATGTAATCGCATTAAAACGTCCGTGCAACCACATGCCGGTTCCGACCTAAGAACTCGCTTACCTACCTTTGTACATATGTGCTTTTGCGTCCTCTTGCTGTTTGCTGTTATCGTTTGTTTGCTTTTGAGATCGTATTCTCCATACCATGCGTGTATGCCGCTCTTGCACGTTGGCTGGAAGAGGCCACCCCATTTAAGTAGCTGGGTAAGCATACAAGCGAAGCGTTTATTTAATTATTGCGAGTGGCGACATACTTAAATCAACAATGGAATCGTTTTTCTTGGTATTTTAATGCTACTTTGGTCTTATCTGTTTGAATTGTGCAAAGAAGTATTGAGTTGGGCAGATTAGGTTCAGGTTACGTGGATTATTGGCTTCCAATGTACAATTTGTGGCTTATGAGACAATGTCTGGTATTTGCTCTCTACATATGGCACGTGCGGTTAATACCAATTTTTTTCTTTTTGTTTTGTTAGCTTCTCACTAAGCCCCAAATCGATTCATTATTATGCTTCGTCATTTCGTCTTTGGTGCACTCAGTCTTATCTCCTTCCCACTGACGCAGATTCCTTCAGACAATGGTCCATCAATAGACCCAATTTATGGCTTCTTCGAAAATCAAGTAATACTCAGGCAGGTTATGCGTCTTCGATCGGAACAGGTGGCAGACGGACTGGAGATACGGCGCCGGGGGCAGAGCAACACGTGATCGAGCGTTGTCACTTTATCGTGTGTTTGCTAGTATCGTTTTTCTTTTATTGTTCAGCCAAAACGCATTAGTTGTGTTCGTCAGCGAATCGCTGTGCTGGTTTCATCCGGTTGCAATAACTCATGATACAAGGTTTGTTCAAAAAATAAGGTGACTTTGTAATTTTCTTGAAACGGTTTTATTTATTCATCAAGCTCTAGTGTGTCCCCTTCAAAGTTCATATAATACACTTGCGGCAGCGATTTATCCAATCCCCGAAACACTTCTGACATGCGCTTTTTGGTATAGCCTTGAGCTATCTCCAACTCCCCTTCTTTTCATGAATGAATTTTATTTAAAAGCATGAGCTAGGAAGATAAGTACCTGGGAGTCATCTTAGATAGCAAGCTTCTTTGGTCAAAGAATGTTGAGTCAAAAACCATCAAAGCGCTGCCAGTTTATTGGCAATGGAAAAGTGTTTTTGACAAAACATGGGGCTTATCGCCGAAAAAGGTCATCTGGATCTACACGACCGATAATCTCATATGAATCGGTTGTTTGGTGGAACAGGCTAACACGCAAACATGTCGTGGCCTCTTCAACAAACTCCAAAGAGCGGTTTGTCTCAGCTGTACGGGGCACACCGGGCGCTATGATGAATCTTCCACCTCTTGACATATACATATATCAGAGGGTGCGCACGGTGTCTCACCTCGAAAGGAATGGTTTTTGGTACAACTAACATTGGAGTGACAGTGTAACTGCGTGGGAAATATCCTACGACCCCTGTCTCATGGATATGCCTTCTGACATGACGCAATGACACATGCCATACTATTGCGCTGTAATTTCACAGTCAAATTTCCATGGCGTCAGGACTGGCTCTGGCGAGATACTGGACCTGGAGTGGACTGTCTTCACATTTTTACAGATGGCTCCAGGAATGGGCGGCGATCCGGCGCTGGAATTTTCTTTGAGCGCGAAAATATTTGACTGCACTTCTCGTTAGAATATGCGTCTGTCTTTCAATCAGAGATATACTCAATCCTAATGGCCATGCACGATGTTGTGAAGCACAAGTGAAGGGAAAAAGCTATGCGTCTACAGTAACAGCCAAGCTGCACTCAAAATTGTGTCCAATCCTCTATCCAGCTCCGAATAAGTGCATGAACTCAAGACCTTTTTGAACAAAGTCGGAAGACTAAATTCATTTAGGCTTGTATGGCTCTCAGGCCACTCTGGGATGAGATCTCCGATGAACTCGCTAGAAGGGGATCAGAGTAGAGTTTCTCAGGACCTGAACCCGCCTTAGGTCTACTTGCTTCCACGGTCAACTCCGACATCAACGATTGGATCTTGCACACAATCTTAGATGGAGGGAATATGTAGTGATGCAGGATGACTTAGCGCATACGCCCTGATGTCTGCAAGAAGTCCGCAACACTCTACGTGGTTGTCATCAGTGAGACGCCTACATGTGCTGCCAGTTGCGAGGAGGATGACACAGCTGAACACTTTCTCTGTCACTGTCCCGCCTTCGCTCGCGTACGGTGGCGCACCCTTGGGGCCGACGAGGTGTATGCCGAATCCCTTAACTCTACCTAACTGAAGCTCCTCCTCACTCTTCTCAGGACAACGGGGAAAATACAATAAAAAAAGGTGTCTTTCTGGCAGTACAATGGACCAGTATTTGCGTCTGAGTGCTCCAACAGACAGAAGAAGCGTCCAACAAAAATTGGCTAGCACATAAGATGTATAATCTAGATGTCCCTAAAACTACCCTAAAGCGATGCGCAAAAATGTGACCTAAGTTGCCCCTTGAAGTTGCTGATGCTATAGGTCTTCTCGTGTTAACAGAGAGCGAATTCCATAATCTTATGGTTTAAATGAAAAAGATTCTCTGTCACCTGTGATATCAATGTTCTTCTAAAGTAAAGGATGGTGGAGCTTCGTTCTGTTTTAGTTTAAAAAGGAAAGTTAGTATTCTACACTTACGGAAGCTTTAAAAGTCCATGCTAATCAGGAATTTAACGAACGACGAGATGTGGTCCTGTCGCCTATATATGAAGCGCACACTTAGCTTGAGCAATCTGTGACTATAGAGTCCGCAGAAGACTGGGAATGCGTACGTTAAAAAAGTGGTCAATAACGTCTATACGAGCATTGATTTAATACTAACCAGAGTAGCATAATATACGTAAGACGCGGTAAACAGTACCCCGCCGAGGAGAAAGCTGCTAAATAAATATTCGATGGCGTTGGTTTTATGGGGATCCGAACTCGCTCATGGCGCGTCAGTGGCCGACACACTACTCCTTGCGCCACGCCGCCCTCGCGCCACGCTATTGTAATCGAAGAGAACACATTTGACTGAACTTAGCCTGCTTTTTTTGGTCTTGGCTCTTCCCTCTTGTTCCATGGGGATGATGGGGTCATAATCATAGACCCCTGTTTCGTCACCAGTGGTGACCCAAAAGCTCCTGAATGATGCTCATGCGAGAGTTATTTTGGTCATTTCAGCAACAATCAACATTTCATGTACGGTGGACCACTTAATTTTATTTTTCGCGCAAAATTTAAAACAGAAGGAACGGCGTTCCACAGGGTTCTGTGCTTGGGCCTCTTCTATTTCTAATCTATATACTCGTACATTCTCTGCTCACTCAGGAATTTGATGAGATTTGCTGATGATATAGCTTCTACCATAGCTTCTCACTATAGCTTATCACAGAGATTCCAATCAACAAAAAATTATGTTTCCTGCTTGTATCATTGATTTGTATGACAAATTTCAACTTGGCTCTCAATTAATTTTTGATTAAAATAGATAAACTTGAATAACGTGCAGTTATTATTAAACATCTTGCACAAAGATTTAGGGATGCGAAAGTTCCACATAAGATGGGCGTTGTATTTCCCGTGTGCCGATCAAAAGCAAATGCGCAAACGATCTTCGCAGCAATCTTTAGACCAATTCAATAGGGATTCCACCGATTTTGTGCGGCGATTTGTGAGAAATGGGTTTACTACTACACATCAGAAACGAAACAGCGATTCAAGCAGTGGGTGGACGACGATGGGTCAGCGCCAAAGAAAGCAAAGTCGATCGATCATGGCCAGCGTGTTCTGAGATACGAAGGGTGAATATTACCCCAACCTTCTTGACCAGCTGAATGCCAAAATTCGCGAGAAGAGGCTCAACTTGAAGAGAAAAAATCATCTTTCCCCAGGGCAATGTATCTGTACACAAGAGTGTGTTGGCGCTTCGAAAACTGCAATTTTTTCGGCCATCCTCGTTTTCTCCAGATTTGGCACCCTCAGAGTTCCATCTGTTCCCAATTTTGAAAAAAAAAATTGTTCTGAGAAACGCTTCGCACTCAATGAAGTAGTTGAGAGGACCGTAAATGAATATTTTCACAGCCTTCCAGACTATCACTTCCGAGAAGGAATACTGATGCTGAGAAAGCGCTGGACCAGGTGTAAAATCATTTTTTAACTCAAAATCGCAGTCTTTCACAGTCAGGCCGAGGACTTTGCATTTAAAATGTAAACCGCCACTTTGCTGGGTGGCGCACATTCAAAAGGTTTTATTTTCGATGACTGACTGAATTTGAGCGATGGCATTTGTTATGTTGACTTTGAGGGCGACCTATTGACTATCGATTTAAGGAAACCACAAAAAAATAAGTACAATGCGATCATATCACACGATCTTGGTGGCCAGCCACCATCCTGCGTGAGATAACCAAGCCAAGCAAATCGCTTGTGAAGAATGTCCGATGTAGCATCGGCTGTGTCGCGTCATGTCGCGTAGGACCAAAAGAAAAGAAATTGGTTATCATCGCTCGGTAGCGCACTCCGTTGATAGTGATGGTAATGCCATCGTCATTTTAGTCTTCTGCGTTGCAAAGCTTGAGTAAGGAAGACTTATGCAAAGGCTTTCCTGTCCGTCTGTCCTTTCGTACGCACATATCAAACCAAACCTGCCGAGTAATTATGAGTCTCAAGTTTGACTGTGTACAATGAGTATATGATTCTGAGCTCATGGCGACCGGTTGTAGAACCCTAGCTACTGTGTTTTTGAGATCCAGATAAAAGTTTGCAAAATTCTTGTTAAAAGGCATGGAATTGTATCTTGGCTCCCGCGAGCCAAGTTCAAGTTGTTTTAAGAAGTTCAGACTATTTATGCCACCGGCATATAATCCACACAATCTTTCCCCACTTACTGGACCTCGTGTGGATTGGTGTCGTCCTAAATCCGCCAATTTTTCTGGCGAAACTCGCCAATTTAATGTCTGCAGAAAGCCAGGTTATTGTGGGCGGCCGAGCATTGATTGTCCCAGATTCTCCTGCACACTCTCACAGACAAGGCATTGGCTTCGGAAAATCTTGCGCTTCATTCACGTTCGAGGGTTGGCTGATCAATCATAATTCACGGGGAAATTACACGTCTAAGAAAATCGTCAGACAATAGAGTCATTGTTTCACCCTCTGACGTGGTCTATGTCGGATAACAGTGTTAGGTATGCATTCATCGAATCATTCGTCATCACTCGGAACAATTTTATGTAAAGAATCATGATTAAGTTCATTCATTTCCAGCACTTTATCAGCGAAAATAGGGCGTTATACGTGGTCTGTTGGTTTCGCTTCTTGTGTCAACTGGGTCGACAAGTATGTAGGCCAAGATCACCTTGAGAATGCGGGTAGGTCTAGTTATTGTAAACGTTTTGGAATGGATGTTTTCAAGCACACTTCTAACTTACTTGTTTGGCCTTTTGGTACTTGTTTACAGTGCCACATCATCGATGAGATCCATTTTGACCTGTATGCGCCACCTTAGATGCGGTCGTACTCTACTGCATCATGCCATTGGGCTGGGACCGACGATTCTCCGGGTCGGCGTAGTGGTGTCTATTCACCACTTAAATGCCTTACTAAGCCGGAATATAAACGGAACCAATGATTGCACGTGGAATGGCCATATCTACTTTCGATAATCTCCAAGTCTCTGCGTCGTAGAGGAGGACAATGATTACGTTTTTATAAGGATTTATCTTGGTACGTTCCAATAGCCTGTTGAGCCGAGCAGCGGTTAGCTGAAGATAGTCCGCGTCTGATCTCAACCCTGTGGTCGTTGACTCTTGCCACTAGTGAGCCAATTTAGACAAAATCCTTGACTACTTCAAAGATGCAATTACCAACTCCGGTGGTACGCTTCTTTCTTTAATGATTTCAGATGTTTGGTTTTGCTCTCTTGACCCTCAGACCCACGTTAACAGCTTCTGTTAAAATGCTCTCAATCGCTTCATCAAGTCAGATGTTTGTCCAACCGATTGTGCAAACTTCAAATAAATGGTACCTGAAGAAATCACATAACTATGTGTCGTATCCTTTTTAAAATCAGATGCATCGGTTGGCTCGTTACTGATCTTAATGGTGCAGCGAGGATTCTCTTTGACAGATGCGGGCTTAAATTCTACCAAAAGTGGACTTCCCTGGCTTAAGACCATACAGGGAGCTAAAGGGTCCGCCAAATAATTTTTTTTTTTTTGAAAATGCTATAAAAAAAACTACTGAATATTTTCTCAAATTTCTTTTTTTATTTGAAAGTACAATCCTTCCGGTTAATAATGGAAAATAATTTCATTCAAATGGTTGCCTCGGCTGGCCATGCAGTAGCCTACACGATCGGTCCAATTTTTAAGCACATTATCGATTGTGTGCAGCTGTATTTCACCAATGGCTTCACGAATATTGTCCTTTAAAGCGTCAATTGTCTCTGACTTGTCGGCGTAACACTTATCTTTGACGGCACCCCGCAAATAATAGTCCAACGGTGTCAAATCGCAGCACCGAGGTGGCGAAACGACATCAGCTCTGCGGCTGATAATGCGATCTTCAAAAACAGGGCGCAAAACATCGAGTGTAGCTTCGGCTGTGTGGCACGTAGCGCCGTCCTGTTGAAACCAAATGTTGCCAATATCCTCCTCTTCAATTTTTGTGAACAAAAATTCGTTCAACATGGACCGATAACGATCGCCATCGACTGTAACGGCCACTCCTTGCTCATTTTCGAAGAAAAATGGCCCAATTATGCCTCTGGACCAAAATCCGCACCAAACAGTGGCTCGTTTTGGGTGCACCGGCTTTTCAATGTATGCGTGCGGGTTTTCTGTGCCCCAAATGCGACAATTTTGCTTGTTTACATACCCGCCAAGATCAAAATGAGCTTCATCTGAAAAGATGACTTTTTTGGCAAAATCGGCATTTTCTGTAAGTCGATCGCAGTCCCACTTAGCGAAGCGAAAACGCATTGGATGGTCAGTTGGCTTCAACTCCTGAACCAATTGGACTTTGTATGGCGTCATACCAAGGTCTTTATGCAAAATTCGTCTCAATGATGTCTCCGAAATGTTCAATTGTTGAGAACGACGGTGAATTGATGTTGATGGCGCTTCACGCACACTTTCTGCCGCAGCAGCAATATTCTCGGGTGTACGCACTGTTTTTGGCTTTTCACGCTTTGGTTTATCGATGAGGATGCCAGTTTCTTTCACTTTTTTCACAAGATAACGAACATACGGAGCTGACGGTGCTTCTCTTCTTCCAAAATCCGTACGCAATTTTCGCACACATTCTGCAACATTACCATGATTTTCAAAGTAATGTCGCAATATTTCCCAGCGTTGTTCAAGCGTATTCACAACCATATTCGTTCAGCGGAAGGATAAAACTAATTATCTGTCAAATCAGACATGAGCTAAGTGTTACCATTTACGAAATAAGCACTACTTGAAAAAAAAAACGTTAGATGGCGGACCCTTTATTAAATTGTTCACGACGGATTTCAGGCGTTCACATACTTATTTTGTTTTTTTTCTTGTTGAAAGCTGCTGCTGTGTTGGAGCACTCAGACACAAATACTGGTCCAGACACCTTAGATGGCATTAAAGGTCATGAAGAGCCAAGCTTGGTTTTATTCACTTATGTTATTAGGCCGAGCTTAATGCCGATATCGAACGGCGAGAGCCGAGAAGCTTTTTCAAGGCAAGTGTACAACGAGGGGTTTTGCCAGTACCTCGCCGAGGAGGGGAGCCGCGGAATAATCATTCGATGGCGTTGTTGTTATCCGGATCCGAACGTCCGTATCCGACTACACTACCCACTGTGCCACGGCGCCCTGTTCATATACTTAGTTGCTTAGATGACTTATACCTTTATAATTGGCATAGTTATAGGGATCTCTTTTCTTATAGATCTTGCAATCCACAATGACATTCCAGCGGTTACCCTCTTGGACAAAGCTAACCTACTTGCTGCCCACTTCGCAGTGAGTACACAGCTTCCAGCTTCTACTTTGTCTCCCCCTATACTAGAGTGCGTCAATTCCATCATGGGACAAATCCATTTCCGTTCTCGCAAGGATTCTCAAAGACCTCGACATACACAATTCCGCTGGTCCAGATGTTTGCCCCAATAGTTCTAAAGAGATGTTCTTCTACGCTGGCAAAACCATTGTGTAATCTTTTTCACCTTTCCTATTCTTCTGGGCTCTTTCCGAGTAGGTGGAAAACATAATTTGTCCAGCCTATACCCAAAAAAGGAAGGCGAATCTTCTTCTCCCTTCAACTACCGGCCCATTACACTAACGTCCCTTCTTTCCAACGCTGATTAGCTGTCAGCTTTTGAAATATCTTGAAACATGGAAACGCCTTAATCACCGACGGTATGGTTTTCGTAGCAACAGATCCACTGGTGATTTGATGGCACATCTCACTGAAAAGTGGAATCGCTCGCTTCACTAAGCAGGTAAAAGCAAAATAGTTGCACTACCTTTCGAATCGCTCAATTCAAGTTGTGGACGGATTCAAATCTGACATCCATTTCTTGAATGCTGGTGTTCCCCAGGGCTCTGTCTTGTCTCCGACACTCTTTCTCGCTTTTATAAATGATCTCTTGTCTGTCACTTCTAATCCAATCCACTCCTTCGCCGACGTCAGTACCCTTAGATTGTGCGCATATTATACAAAAAAAAAAAACTGTGCTCGGATCTAATGATATAAATAAGTTGACATCTATCCAACCAACCCAGCAGCTTTGCTAGGCTCATTCGATATCGTTATCTTAACTTTTGACATAGAGTTGGCATAGAGTGTGATGCCACCACAAGTTGTCCATGTTCATCATTGCAGGCTTGTGCTATAATAACACCTTTCCGTCTCCTCGATTTCAAGTTCCTCTTGTTTTATATTCTGTTTTCTCTTCAGAATCGTATGCTATCGCCCATCACTGCAGCGTATGCCTATGTATCCCCTATTCAGTTTCTCCTCATGGGCCTGTTTGCATTCGTCATCTTGTATGAGAGGAAAAATCCTCCATGGCTTTTTCAGAGAGAGTTTGAAAGAGTCATGATCGACAAAGTTCCTGCAGCTTTCCGACGTCAAATCTTGATTCCGTGAAGTCTGCAATAAGGTAAAAATCTGTGTCAAAGTTATCTTGTCCCAAGGCTTCAGACAACCAGAGTCAATTTGGTGAACTTTCGCGTGCTGGCTTCTAAAAGATTATGTCCCGTCACCAAATCCACTCGATTGATCCCGTTCCTAGCGTGATGTTTGTAAGCTATGCTTTCCCACTACTTTTTCAAAGATGTCCTTTTCACTAAGACTCGCATTACTTCTAAAACGAGTTCGGTGTCTGCTCTAGGAGGTCAAACCTTTGCGGGGATCGTTGATGTGTAATCTGTCCTTGGCGGAGACTGTTGATTGCCTTAGAACAAAAATTATTTCCCATAAGCAGGTTACTATAAGGTTTACCATCAAATTCTTATTTACCATAAGAACAAAGGGGATGGATTATGACGCTCTGTACCGGCCTGAGTTCCAAAAACCCAAAAAGGTATTTATCAAGTATTTCTTCTCACTCATATAACGATCCCCCAATGACGCCCAATTGGGAATCCTTCCATCGTGGTTTCAAAAAAGCAATTTTACATACAAAGGAGTTTGCCCGATCTACAGTTGAAGTTCTACGCACCCAGCAACCACCCCTTAACCTTGTCGAACGAATTGCTAGTTAGTCGCGAAATTTAAAATGACACCTCTTGTTGGATTGCCCAGTATATGCGTTTCTAAGAAAAATATCAAGGGTGGCGCTCGTCGCCATGGACAACTTCAAAAAACAATCGATTGATATGACTAAGAACGATAGCCAAATCACAACCGGAAAGGTCTGAAGACGATATCTACCCTGGGCATGAAACCTTTTTTCAGCAAAGCAGGGAATGGGAGTTGCTCAGAAGTTTCTTAATAAAGTTAATGACGCTACTGATAGATGTGTGTTAAGGTCGAAACTAAAATTACCTTGGATCGTTCTATCCAGCAGGTCTTTCTCTTCCAAGTTAAGCGACTGTAAATTAGAACTAAGAATCTAATTTAAGCCACAAGCTTCCGGGTGACACTTCCTCGACGAAACAAGTCAATTAGCCATTTCCTGTTACGGTCGCTTTTAATCTTATATCGAACAGGTGTCCATCAGTGAGCACTGACTATGTTTACGTAGTGATTCATGGTGAGCTCATGCTTGACGATAGTCAGACAATGCACACTCTCCAAACCCATGGCTTCAAGCTCGGCTCCAATATACCACAATTTTTAATTTACAACAAGAACCCGACCTAGTCGGCTCTCCACATTAAATCATCATTCTTTTCTATTAGTAAGCACATGACACCTTTGACAGAATGCCTATAAAGCAGTTTGCTTTCCTTTCACTTATTTATTTTGACAGTTAGCTTATTCGAAAAAGAAACAAAATTCAAATGTATCCTCAAATAACCTTAATCTTATGTTAAAATCAAAGGAAAAGTCAAACGACGATTCGGAAAATCCAAGGCAAGAGCCACACGCGGTAAGCTTGGTTGGTGAAAATGAGTACGAATCTTCAGACACGTCGCCAGAACCGTCGAATCAGAGACAAATGCCGAGATACAAGTCATTGCGGATGGGAGAGTCCGCATCGCTATTTTCAATTTTTGATGATGGTACCAATCCCGCATGTCAATGCAAACAAATTGAATGCCAATGCGATCGTGAAGCGCCAATGTTCAAGTCATTCATTCTTACTCAATCGGCGATGACCTTGGCTGAGTATTTCCAAAGCAAGAAAAGCGACAAAGATGAATGTTGCTGTATAAACTGTCCTTATCAGAATCTATGTAAGTATGGTGCTTGTAAGCTGCTTGTGTCCACGGTATAGCCTGTATGCCGATAAAAAGCATGCGAGTAATGTGAAACCCTTCGATTGTAGTTGCTTTTCTACGCTTGAATAAATCGAATTATTCGTTGGAACTATAGACTGTAGTAGACGAAGGCGGAATAAGGTTGTGACGTTGACTGATACGGTGGTGTTGTACTGCTATTTGCGATTGTGTAGCTTGTTGATGATTTATCGGTTTTCTTTTACCTATCAGTAGACGTGAAAGGCATGAAGTTGATTGTTAATTGCTTTAGTAGCTTGACGCGCTGTCGACTGTCGTAGTGCAGTGGTCAAGTGCGTGCGTGGCGGTTATGTACTTGCCTTGATGGATTTGCCGGCTTACTCGATTTTTGGATGCAATTTTTTTCACGGTAATGTTTGTCGAGAAGTGAGTTCAGATAAGATTTGTTGATGTCTATGAAGTGATCCGTGCTCATCCAATCGGTTTTCATTGGATCGATTTCCAATCGGTGATTGTGGAGCTGGAATATGGGTTTCATATCAAATGCGTTTATGTGTAATTGGTGACTGTGTTTTTCATTCATATAAGGTGCATTACCGACGGACGAGATACGTAATTTAATATTGATTACCTGCGATAAAGCATTTGCGTCGCGACTTTAAATGTTCACCGTAGACGTGCGCACCTACAAATTCGCAGCTTTTTTTCGCTGTTCTGTTTTCATGCTTGTCATGCATTTTGTTTATTTTCTTGTTGATTGGTGATGAATTTGGTGTAGTTATTCAGGTTAAATATTTCGCTTAATTTGATTAACAATTTTTCCTGCAAGCGGCCTTTGACAGATTCTGCGATACAACAACAGCAAATAGTGTCTGGATACTTATCTAAAGAACATATCAAATACCCATTAACATATTAGTATTAGAGGTGATGCATGGAAAATGTCTGTGCTATGTCTGACCAATTGAACCGTTCATGTGCCCATCGACGGTCGCGAATTAACTGAACTCGGCTAACAACCCTTGTATTGGTCCCCGGCATGAAATATGAATTAAACGTTAAAATAACCAGGATCATTCCAAGTCAACCGAAGTTTCTGGAAACAAACTCTTACTAAAGTCCAACTTCACGTCCCAAGCTTTGTGCGAACTGCGTAGCAAAAACGAATGTTCACTGTACAACTCGGTTATTCCCTTTGCCTCGCCTCGTTTACCATTTTTATTCGAGTAAATCTCGCATATTACATAGGAGACATACTTATTAAGTATTATTAAGTTATCTTATCCATCGACCTATATAATATTCTGATTGTGACGTCCTAAGCTATGTATAAATGACGTCAATCGCATAAGGCTTCATTCATATTATTGATCTACTTGTTATTGGCATTCTGCCCATAATTCATGTTGCCTTTAAAAACTACCCTCAACTTAACTGACAAGTCACAGATGATATCTCACCGCTAGCACCGCACCGCACCGCACACTTTGCCGAAACAACCAGGTAAATAAGCTGCTTGCTCATAAATGGCATTTGTGGTCGAATTAAGCTGCCATGGACATGCCGTATATATTTCTATGAGATTGACATCTGTCGACTTTAATCAGTTCACATTATCAGCATTCAAAATTCAACAACATACAACAACATTCCATACGATGATATGCGAGGTTTGTTCAAAAAATAAGGTGACTTTAAAATTTTTCTCGAAAAGTATTTAATATACTTGCGCCAGCGCTTTTTCCAGTAATAGAAGCACTTACTATCGACGCTTTTCGATAGGTTCTTCCACCAATGCGATCTTTTCCTTCTCGATCGTGGCAAATTTCCGTTCTTTCAGTTTTGAGAAGAGAACCATGTTGCAGGGGCCAAGTCCGGTGAATACAGTGCCTGAGACATGATTACGGTATTGTTTTTGGCCAAAATATTACGCATAAGCAAGTAAGCAGGTGCATTATCGTGGTGCAGCTGCCATGAATTTTTTTTTCTCAAAAATCTGAACGTACACTTCTGAACGAGCACTTTTTTCACAAAAAAATTTGACTAATATCACATTAAAAGTTCATGTGGCTTAGTTCTTCTCAGTCTGAGAATATTATTGTGAATATTTAAGACGTCTGCTATCTCTGGATTAATGTGCGTCTGCAGACGATCGTTATGACGAATTGCGTTTTTCTTGATTACTTCTGCTACCAGATCGTCACTGTTTACTATTACTGTTTCCGGAAAACGCGGTTCCGTACCGAACTCTAAAGAATTTATCTGTTATATAAGATTTTAGAATCTCATAGTACTGTCTAGATAGGTCTATGTGTAGTTTATATTCTAACCTGGGGGAACAAATTTACCTTTCTTCTAATGCCTTTTCTATAACATTAGTTATACGATGCACTTGGTCTATGGTTGGGTGCTTATTTCTAAACCCGAACTGGTGGGTGGGGATAAGCCTTCTGTTTTCTATGATCCTATCTAGCCTTTTGAGAAGTAGTTTCTCAGAATTTTTGTTAATACAGGTAGAAGTGAGATCGGCCTGTATGATGTAATTTTTGATAGGGACTTGCCTTGCTTAGGTATAACAATGATTTCTGCTACCTATGTACGAACATAGGTTTGTCTGAAACAAGCATTAATTATAAGCTTGAGTTTTAACAACGTAGTAAAAGGAAGTTCTTTTGAGATTTGGGCCGTTGTAAGATCATAACCAGGGGATTTTCTATTAGATATATTGTGAATACATGTGCTGATCTCTCTTAGCGAAACATAAGGGATTTCGTCTTCATCTACTCTGCCAATTCTACCATGCTAGGTGGAAAAGGTTTGAATATAAATGCTCTGAAAAAAGTTTTGCTTTCTTTTTTGGGTCACTGATCCATTTACCGTTCGATGCTTTCAACAGGGGTCTTGCGCTTGAGGTCTCTTTAAGTGTTTTGCAGCCTTCCAGAGAGAATAGTCTGTATGTTTATCAGCTGTTAGGGTACAAAGGTATTTTCTTAGAGCTCTACTTTTAAATTCTTAAGTATACGAAGGTTGCCTTTTAAGTTTTTACAATCGAACAATAGGTGGCGTTAATGAGTTGTGGCAACACTGTATTTGTGAACATTAACGTTTGTTGTTGCGAAGCCAGTGGTAATTTAGAAATTGACTGAGTAAGTTGTTGATAGTGAACGTTTGAAAGAAGCAATTTTCTGCAAAAATGGAAATCACCCGTGAAGGCTTACGTTGGATGATTTTTTATGATTTTAAAAAAGGCCTTACTCAACTGCAACTTTTGTTAATGAAGCACCATGAGAGAAGACTGTTTACAATTGGTTTGCAGAATTTCGTCATGGTCGTGCGTCCGTCAGTGATGAATGTCGAAAAGGTCGGCCAAAATCGGTTGTCATCCCGAGAAACATCCATGCTGTGCGCAACATGACTGAAGAAGATCGGCATGTGACTTACAGACAGATAGGGACGTCTCTTAGGATACCGCAGACTGCAATACAATCGATTTTGCATGAACATTTAAGCCTGAGAAAGATATGTTCCAGATGGATTCCGCATAATTTGACCGAAGCGCAGAAAAAGGGTCGTGTTGATTGGTGTCAGGAAATGTTGAAAAAATTCGACCGAGGACGTTCAAAATCCGTATACAACATTGTTACAGGAGATGAAACTTAGATATATTCGTATAATCCTGAAAGCAAACAACAGTCTATTGTTTGGGTATTTAACGATGAACCCAATCCCACTAAAGTTGTTCGTTCCTATATTTCTATGATATCAGCTTCAGAGTGGAATAAATGTTTCCGGAATTGGTTTGAGCGTATGCAAAAATGTATAGACCTTAAGGGCGAATATTTCGAAAAGCAATAAAACACTTTGTTTCGAAATTGTTCGCAGTTTTATCGCCGGGATATCTTGTCATGTGCCACTTTCTCCGGGCTCTTCTTTTTACTAGAATTACTGCCTTATTGGCATGTCTTTGATCGTTAGTATTACTGGTGTATGGTCCATAACCTTAACATTTTTTCTATCAATTCCCTTCGATATGAAGAAGACTATTAGGTCTGGAACTTTAGCTGGGTAAGATGGCCTGTAAGTGGGCGAACCGGTTGAGATGAAATCGCAGTTGAAGTTTCGCCCTATTTTGTAAAACTTACTGCCTTTTGTCGTTACTAATCTAGACCCCCAGAAAGTATGCTTAGCATTGAAATCACCTCCAATAATAAAATTGTTGCCTAACGTTTGAAAAAGTTTGTTAAGATCTTCATCTGTAAGCGTATCTCTAGGTGGGCAATGTACGGCAGCTATTTTAAATTTCTTTTTTTTAGTCGAGATATTTACTGTCGCTACTTGCATGGTCAAAAAGTGACCTTATTTTTTTAACGAACCTTATACTTTGGTAATGAAGTTGTATTCTGGCCGAAAAATTGCTGATGCGCGGCGTCCTGATTTTCTGCTTCGATTTGAAGAAATCGGCTGCCGAAACGCATCGAATGCTTGTTGAGGTGACAGTACTTTATCGAACACAAGGTGAAGGGATTGATTTCCGTAATTCAATTTTAAGCTGAGCGACTAAGAAGGTTACAAACTATCAGTTACATATTCGCCGATTCCTATTGCCAATCTTTAATGGTTGGAGCCTTTTTCAAACCCATGAACAGCTCAATGGGTGCTTGCAATTCAATAAACTCGACGCACTGTCAATTGTCCTTCTTACAAATGGATAAAAAGAAAGATGTCGGAGATTGCTGAATATATCGGTGATTCCAACAGATCAACAGATATGGCGTAAGTGCACTAAGGAGAAGACGACATTGTCCGCGTCCACCCATTTACTATTCAGCGCAAATGAGGAACAAGGCACAAATACTCGTAAATGGTTAGAACGTTTGATTTCGATTTGTCCTTTCTAATAACTATACGGGTCAATCATTTTTGGCGCATCTACAAACTTGTATGAGGTCTGGCATTAAACTTTCCTGTTGATTAATTTTGGGCACTCTTTGCCGATTTCTCTCTTTGATCGATCCAAATACAAACAGTACTTGTCCGAATTGATAGTTGTTTGGTAGTAACTCATGGTATACTATACCCTTTCAATGTCACCAAAAATACAGCCTGACCCTTCAAAGTCATTAATGCCGACTCACGTATCTTGCTTCGCGACTTTTTCCGCTTGCCGTGTTGTTATAAATTATCGAATTATTGTCACCTGTTTCAAAAATGAATCGTATCGCGATCAATACGATTCGACCTTCCCTATCTTTTGAAGTTTGCTTGAATGATGGAAGTAAGTGACTTGCTGATGGCTAAATTCGCTGCGATCTCCCGAATTGTAATTTGCTGTTTGAAATCAATTTAAGCAATTTTAAAGGACTATTCGGGACTCAGACTGTCTTCTCGTTCGGTTTCGATTTCTTTGAAAAAAAGCGATGCGTTAACGTCTTGACGCTAACGCCTACTTAAAGAGATGATACCTGACTATAAGACGGTCATGATATGTGACTTGGATTTAGCTTTGACTATCTTCTGTCTATTCAATGAATTATAAACTGAGTCCATAAAAGAAGTTAACGTTAACCGCTGCGTGAACTTAAGGGCTTTTGGAAATCGAGTTTAGCAACTATTTCGAAAATTGAAAAATTATGGACACCGATGAAGCTGGTTTAAATTAACAGTAATTTTCAAAATCGAACCTATGAAAAACGTCTGCGGTGAATAGTATGTATCCTGTACAGAAATATTCCTAGATTTTGTGATCATCCTGAATACCTGAAAGTCAACAAACGATCACCAAAGCCGATAACCTCGTGGAATGAAGAAAACATTGAGAAAGTGAGAAAAATTCGGTAATTATGTCGATTAAACCCCACCTCTCCGATGACCTTGAGATTTTAATATGTTGTATTGGTCATCCTGAACACACAGCTGTTCCTGTTTTTCAGAGAGCCCTTACTCTTTGTAGGAATAGACAGTCCAGGCCCTCGTGTCGAGTCCCGGGTTCTGCGCACGTAGTCGCGTCAGCACTTTCAGCTTGTTTCCAGGTTTTCCCACAATCCAGCAGATGGCACCCATTAATTTTGGGGGAGGGGCTGGGGTTCCAGGGGAGGGATTTTCGGCACCAAACTCCTGATCCAAGCAGATGTCTGCTGTGAGGAACAGCTTACCATAAAGGTACCATTCATCAAAGCAGACCTCTCAGCCTGAATACAGAAGCCTGTTGCTGAAGCTAGCTCCAGTAGATGATCCTCGCAGTATTAGCAATCTGCGCTGGTCATTCTGTTGTCACTGCCAACTTTCCCTGACCTTTTTAGAGGAGATGGCTGCCTCTTTGTAGGAGAGGTGCTTGTCTCGACTCTTTACGGTTGCTTGTATCTCCTTTCCAGGTGAAAGGGTTTTGTTGGGTGAAGTGCCCGCCTCCGAGGAGCAGTCTTTGGTCCTTGATTTTTGCTTTGTCTTTGTTGATCGCCGCATCTACTTTCAGACTCCGATTTTCCTTCGCCACTTCGGAGGAGGAGACATAACATTCTCTCTCTGTCTTTCGTTTGCGGGCGCTCTTACCTTTTTCGGTTCGAGCTCCTACTCCCTTCCGACGCCGCTTTTGAACAGCTTTACCGCTTTGACTTCTGCGATCAGAGTTTGTTTGTCAGCATCATCGCCTTTTTCGGCGGTAGTGCCGGCCATAACAGGACCGTGAACACCTCCAGCTCCGTCAGTTTTAAACCTGGCACACTCTTATTGAGGATTTGACCGTCACCAATAAGAGAAGGAGTGTTTGAGGCTCATGCCGAAAGTGCTGGCATGCTTGTGCCTTCTGCAGCAGCCTTTATTAGCCGCCGACGCTTTCTGCGCTGCGTGCCGCCAAAGGGGCTGCAGAAGAGAGGGTCGAATGGGTTTCGGTAGGGGATCTACCTACCTAATCCTCTTGACTGCTTTCCCCAGAGGTTTCGGAACAAATTGGATGACCCTAATTAAGGTAAACAACGTATTGCTCTCTACGATATTTTTTTTAACTCACCGCACTTCGTTTAGTTCGTGATTGCGCCATATCTGACATTCCCGCAACTCTTATTATTTATAATACTTATCATTTTCTTTGAAGGCACGTACAAATCCTCAATATCAAGTTAAGCCGTTAAGAAGATAAGGAACGCCAAAATTATGTCTTCAAATACTTAGGAGCTTACGCCGCAGTTATAGGGGCAGCGGCAACAGTTACTAACATCAGCATTATTGCTATCGATGGATATATTAAACGTAGTCAAAAGGAATCCATCAATTTTCCAATAGTTGATTTCAATAATCTGTATCGGACGTTCACTAAGTGGCGTTAGAAAGATGAGGTTTCGTACTAATAACACTTCTGTGACAGTTTTATGATTGGTTGACTCAGTCAACCTCGGTTTGGGTTCGAGTCAAAGGTGGTACCAACAGAGGGAAAAAAGGCAAGATTTTACAAATTGCTTCGACAAAGTTAAAAACGCAAGATAGTTGGCTGAATATGTGAATATTGTTTATGGTACTGAATTGTATTTGACAATCACGCACAGTTGGAGTTTCGTCCACTCCATTCTGGTAATTTACCTATAGATATCAAAGATGCACCATGCTCTGAAAGGCAAAATGTCGTAAAAATCATGGAAAGCGTCGAGTCTGGTCATCATGTAAGCACTGTTGCACTACAAACCTTGGAAAAGAAGCTCAAAATATTTCCGACCTTTCTATAAACCTGCAGTCTTATACCGAATTTGCACAACAATGTGAATACCTTTTAATTTTCTCAAAACTTATTCCGATGATCCGAAAATAGTTGCTAATTTTTTTCCTTACGTCTCCAACCAGTCGTTAATCAAACAGGTCCTTCAACCCGATCAAGTAGTCATGATCGTTATACGAAAGACTGCCCTCAAACGTCTCTAGCGTTAATGAATATAACTTTTGTCTTAGTCATCGACATAAGAGACAACTACTTGTCTAGTCCTAATTGGCTCCGCTGCATAGTTTTAAAAAACGCACTAACAATTTACTCCTATCCCTCACGGCCTTATTTTAAAGTTCCACTTCAAAGCGACTTTTTCTTAGCTTTGTAGAAATGCTTACATTATTCCAATTCACAAAATCTATCTACCATCGTAGGGACGAAAGAATAAAGTGTCTATCTATCGGTCCGTTGCTAAACTCTCTTGCATTCCCAAACTCCTTGAGAGTATTGTCTACGATGCAATACTAACTATTCTTGTGCGCACATGAGGATGGCAAGGAAGTAGATGTTTTTGCCACTTTGCCACGCAGACTTCAACAAGGCCTTCGACAAAAGCTCGCATCAAACTATATGTACTTCACGTCTCCTGAACATTGCGTACGAGATCTTCTCTGCCGTACTATGTAAGCGCCCGAATCCGTTCGTGGACAAGACCAGACCACTATAAACCAAATATTTACATTACGGCAGATCTTAGAGAAGACCCATTAAATTCAGGTCGACACGCACCACCTGTTTGTCGACTTTAAAGCTGCATATGATAGTGTTTATAGAGACGAGCTATACAGAGCCATGTCATGTTTTAACATCCCTGCCAAACTCGTCGGACTGTGCAGGATGATTATGGCGAATTATCGCTGTTCGGATGTGAACTAACCGAGACTTTCGATGTTAAAAAAGGATTTAGACAGGGCGACGCATTGTCATGTGATTTCTTTAACATCATACTTGAAAAGATCGTGCGGGACTCTGCGGCCAATACAAGAGGTACGATCTACTTCAAGTCTACTCTATCGCTTGCCTACGTAGATGACATTGACTTTATTGGACGGACAAAGCGAGACATCAGTGAGGCGTTTAAAAAGCATTCAAGCAGAAGCGGCTAAAGTGGTCCTAAAGGTAAATGGGGACAAGACCAAATATATGCTGTCAACAAAGAAAGACGCGCAACACCGATGTCTTGGTCAGAACGTCACCTTCGGCAGCTATATTTTTGAAGTAGTCAAGGAATTCGTCTACCTTGGCTCGATAGTGACAAGCAGTAACGACACCAGCGCTGAGATAAAACGCAGAATAACTCTTGCCAACCGCTGCTTCTTTGGGCTCAAGAGGCAATTGAGTAGTAGAGCCCTCTCTCGAAAAACGAAGGTATCCCTCTACAAAACCTTAATCATTCCGGTTCTCCTCTATGGCGCTGAGGCTTGGACGTTATCAAAAGCGGATGAAGAGGCTCTTGGGCGTTTCGAGAGGAAGATTCTGCGTGCAATCTTTGGTCCCGTTTGTGTAAACGGAGAGTGGAGGAGAAGATTCAACCAAGAACTGGACGGGCTGTGCAGCGACATCGGCCTAGTTAGACGTCTACAGACGTAACATCTAAGATGGCTGGGCCATGTAGAACGAATGAACATCACCGCGCTTGGTTCACCCCGAACTGTAGCGTCATCTAAGTAAGTACGTAAGCGGGCATATAAGCAAGCAAAAAAAATGTATGCAGACTGAAAATACATACATACATACAATACTTTTGGATCAACCCTAGTACGTTATCTGTCATGATGTTGTTCCTTCTGTCAACGTTTTGGTTGAAACCCAAATGAAATGCTACAAAGAACTTCGCTACTACATATCACAGAATCCTGTATTTCGTTGCCATTCGCCATCTCCTCACACGTTTCCTTCCTATTCCATAGGTGCTAAGCTTGTTTAGGTTTAGATTGTTTATTTTGCTCTTTGTTCAGGCATATACTGGGAAAGCCTGTTATCACGGTTTTTGTTTGCATAAAAGGAAAAAACGAAACAAACAAAAATTGTTCGCCCGTTCCACCCTTTCGAATTTTGTTAACATATGGCTCATTTCCCTCGTTACCCCAAGCATACCAGCAAATACAACTTCCTCTTGTCACATGACGGTGGTCATCCCTAACGTTGCTACGATACCCGTTTAAAAACGAAAAATTCTAATTTTAGAATCGAATTTTGTGTTCAATAATAAACGCCATAAACCCAATTCACTGCGTATTGAATGATGCGGATCCTCCCTGTCGAGGTGTTCGTAAGTAGACAAAGACGTTGGAAAATAATTTTCCTCCGGACGAACTTCTTTCGTAAGTCATTTGAGATTTCCAACACAGTCTTCCTTAATCTCTTTTCTCTGCTTTCTATCACCTCTAACAAAACAATTTTTTTTTTTCAGATGATCCCGAGTTTCATGAAATTGTCAGCCAAGCCGAATTTGCGATTGAATATGGCATCTACCCGGAACGGATATATCAAGGGAGCAGTGGTTCCTACTTTGTCAAGAATGCCTCGAGGGTAAGTTCACATCAACAGCCTATTATACTGCACTGAATCGGCTCGAAGGTGTCTTTAAAAACGTGAAATTTAAGTTTTAAACACCAGCTGAAGCCAAGACAAATGTCTAAAAAACATCGATTCCAATTCGGGGAATTCTTTCATGCGAGCACATTCCAAGAGTTTTGGATGAGAATTGAACATTACTCAAAATAAAATTGAACTCAATGTCCTATGTCTTGTTCACGACGATCTTGTCTCATTCTAGAAAATTATCGCAGTATTCAAGCCAAAGGATGAGGAACCGTACGGTCGGATGAACCCTAAATGGACAAAATGGATGCACAAGCTATGTTGTCCGTGCTGTTTTGGCCGGGCTTGTTTGATTCCCAACCAAGGGTATGATATTCCGCATTTATTTTCATTGCACTTTGATATAATTCGATCTCGTTTAGTTATCTGTCTGAGGCTGGAGCGAGTTTAGTGGACCAAAAATTAAATTTAGATGTCGTGCCCAAGACGCGTGTTGTTCGTCTAGTTGCCGAGACTTTTAACTACGCCCGGATAGATCGTCGAAAAGCAAAATTAAAAAAACAAATCAAGGAGCACTTCCCATCGGCACGATTCAATCGTATGAGCCTGCCGTTAAAAAAAGGTTCGTTTCAACTCTTCGTCCAGGGCTATAGAGATGCCGACTACTGGTTGCGACGCTTCGAGAATGAAGCCCTACCACCGAATCTAAAGAAATCATTTCAATTCGAATTCGAAAAACTCGTTGTACTCGATTATATCATACGAAATACGGATCGTGGCAACGATAATTGGTTGATTCGTTACGAGCATCCGAAAATAATGAAAGAAGTCAATGGAACGACACGAGTAACACCAAAGCCATCTGATACAAGCACAAACACAACCGTAGTACCATCGAATGTATTAGTCGAACAAAAGACCGATGAGATTACCAGTGAGAGTCAAGATCTCTCAGTACCTGGGACAAGTCGAAAGAAATCGGTGAGTGACATAACATCAATGCCTAGTTCTGCAGAAGAGTCAGGTGTCGCGACGGCATCGGATTGGAATGTGGTGCAATCGCCTGAAATTAAGATTGCTGCAATCGATAATGGTTTAGCATTTCCGTTTAAACATCCTGATTCGTGGCGTGCGTATCCATATCACTGGGCTTGGTTGCCGCAGGCTAAAGTGCCTTTCAGCAAAGAGATCACGGACCTTGTTCTGCCTTCGTTGTCCGACATGAATTTCGTTGAGGAACTCTGCAATGATTTGTACCAGTTGTTCAAGGTAGGCCTCGACCGGGAGTGTTTGTCGATCTAAAGCATTTTTATTTGTATTTTGCAGCAAGATAAGGGTTTCGATAAGAAATTATACGAACGCCAAATGTCTGTGATGCGGGGTCAAATTCTAAATCTAACCCAAGCCCTGAAAGACGGTAAAAGTCCCGTTCAGCTAGTCCAAATGCCGGCTGTTGTAATCGAAAGGTATACCATCTGTCCGTGGTTCATTTATAACTCCTTTCTCTTTACCTTTATCCCTTTTCAGATGCAAAGTTGGTTCGAATAGTAGGTTCTTTTCATTTACGCAGCGCTTCCAAAACAAAAGCCCATTCTTCTCGTGGTGCTAACGGGAGTGGTAAGCAAACCCAAAATCTAGCACTAATCAACCAAAATATAATAAAATAAAAAAAAACGAAAAAGAGAAAGTTAGAGAACGCAGAGGCAACACGCCGCAACGCAACAAGCGGTTGGCCAGTTCAACAAACGAGAATGTATTCAATGTTCCGCTTTCGTTCTCCTCCGTGCGAATCTTCAGAGAAGGAATTCTATCTAAAGGGACTCATTCAAAATATATATTTATACAAATATCTATTAAAATGTTAACTGTTATCTAATACTATACTTTTATACAATCTTTATTATTATTATTACAATTATTTCCTTTTTAAGTTAACTTAGTGGATGGATAAGAGATTAGAGATAATTGAAAAAAGTACGATAAATGAAAGAGAAATGAAATGAAATGAGATGAAAATGAATTTCATTTGCTTTGTTGTGTTGGTTGGTGATGCCTTGCAGCGTTAAGCGTTTACATAGAAGACGTGGAACAAGTTTGTGCCAAAGGAGATGAACCTTTTCCTGTCCCTAACTTGGCTCATCTTAAGTATTTGCTTGACGAAATACGGAATAGTGCCATAAAATATTATGCCTCCTCACCATAGAACATCGTTAGGTATCAGAAGGCATCAGCAATATTTACTGCAGGGTCTATATGGCTTATAATCACCTCGGAACTATCGCTGTCTGTAATACTAGGGATGTTCGAAAAGTCATTATAAAAACGCTTTGTTCATTCAGTCTTTCAAATCCGCATGATCTTTTTCGAAGTATCCTCTCTCCGCGCAACTAGATCATCCACCTTGTACTGCCCGGCCGTTTTCCTCTCTCTGTCGTACATTTTGTGATTTTCCTGCTAAATCTCACCAATCTGTTCCCTCGCGGCTTTCCTAGTCCCCCTCGTTCCCTCTCAAAATCGTCCCTCGTGATTTCTTTCCGTTCTCATGATGGCTCTAAACATGAGCTGGGATGGGCTGCGACTGGTACTTCGCGAAACCGTTGAGTTGATCACCCTCTGAACCCCGCTGGTATGAGTACGACACTTTTTAGAATCATCAACTGACCTCAATGATGACCCGATTCATTCGTGTTACCTGCCCCTTTCCCCTGGGCACGCCGGTCATTGAAAGCGATTCCCTTCGCAGTATTCCTTAAAGGTGTTGGACGTAAACGCTGGTCCTCGATCAGATTCGATTTGCACACGATTTCCGAAGAACTCACTTGGGAAGTCCAGTTTTTTATGACCTCCCCGTTTCTAGTCACACGAATTTCGTGAACGCATCTACCTAGTCCTGCCATAAGTTCTGTTCGCTATAAAAAAAAAGCATTTATTAGAACACAATATTGGTTATTAAAAAATGTTGGGTTCATTTGAAATGACCGTCTTTTGCTCTAACACAAGCTTTTAAACGGTGTGGCCGTTGGGCTATAGCGGCACGTACAGTTACCATGGAGATCGTGGACGCTGCTCTGGTTAATGCTGTTTTAATACTTTCCAAATTTCTGTGGAGAGTCTTGCAGGCCATGTTCTCAAATTCTGACCACAAACCATCATCCAGTGGATTTAGATCTGGCCAATTTTCTGCTGCTATAATGCCAGGAATATTGACTCTGAACCACTCCTGCGTGGTTTTGGCTTTTTCGCTGGAGTAGAGTCCCGTTGGAAGATCCATCTGTGTCCATTGAAAAGGGTATTGGTCAAACCCTTCACAACACCCTCTAGCACATCTTCTTGGTAAGCATTTGCACCAATTTTTACGCCCTTTTTAAAGAAATGGAGGGATGTGACACCATGGTGAGAGACCCCCCACCAAACCATTACGGAAACAGGATGATGGCCACGTTGAACCCTTGGAACAATTTTTTTTCACTTCCTTGGATGAAGTGGCATAAATCTTGTTATTTTGTTTGTTGAAAACTTCTTCCACGGTAAAAATTTTCTCGTCCGTAAACAGAATGTTTTCATGGCCATTGTCCGCGTGCCACTGCAAAAGTCGCTTGCATCTTGCCAGCCTAATTTTTTTTAATTGAGGAGTTGACCCGTGGACCGACGATCATCCCGAATCAGCCTAGACATGGATCTGGTTTATATATCCAATTCCTTGGACATGATCTGCTTCCTAAGGGGATTTCTCCGAATTCGTTCACGTACTGCCTTTACTACCGCACTCGTACGGACGATGCGCGGGCGACCACTTCTTGGTCTGTCCTCTACTCCAGACAATTGGCCGAAGCGAGCAATAGCTCGATAAACGAATATTCTTGATATTCCGAGTGGTTTTAGCAACTCGAAAATTTGGCCAGCACTCTTTCCGCACTCATGCAACACTATGTATTACCGCGACTCGATTCTCTTTTACGCAAACTGAAACCAAACTGACTAGTATTCTTCACTGATCAGTGCATGTGTTCTGAAAAAAGTTAACGGTTCTATTCCAGGAAGAAGTTTTGAACGATAAGCGCTGGAAATTGTGTAACAGAACTCATGGCAGGACTAGGTACTATCACGATAATGTAGCTGTAGAATTTACTCGTCGTTGGTAGGGGTCACAGGTGGTCCACATGGTACGTGTGTAACGGCACGTCACTCTTTTCGATGGGTGGTCTTCTGCCTTTCCGCTCTTCCAAGTGGCCTGAATGCACACCACACAATTCGCGAGGACCTTCTCGATACTGCTCACCAGTTTCGGAATGTGGTAGTCCTGCTTGAAGATCGCCTCTATTCTTGCGGCTCTGATGTGTCCCCGCTTATGGATGCTCTCTGCATAGTCTTGGGCACGACGAGTAGATGCGCCACTTCCTCGAACTTATATAGGTTTCCCCTCATCTCGTAGTCTTATAGTATTCATTACTAACCGACAAAACTCGTCTTCGAGTTTCAGCCGTTTTAATCCGGTGCAGGGTGCTGTCCTCGATTCTTGCCATCGCCACTGGTGGGTGCCTACTAAGTGCGTCTACGTGTCTCATCGCACTGCCTGCACGTTGTACTACCCTCAAGTTGTACTCCTGCAGCATGATAGCCCACCTGGCTACCCTCGGATAAAAATCATTCTTCATCATAGTAGCCTTGCAATCTGTGAGGCATGTGAACTCTAATCCCAGGATATACACTCTCAGCTTCTTCAGACATTTCATGATGGCTAGGACCTCTAGCTCGTAACTAGTATGGTTTACTTCGATTACAGTCGTTTTGAAGTTCAAATAGAGTATCGGGTGGAGATGCCTGTCCTCGAGACTCCTCCATATGGAACTCCGTCGGTAGCTTCTCGTTGAATAACTTCTGCACGGGATCTCTGCATGAACATGCTTTTAGTGTTCACTGCGTCGACTTCCTTTTCGCACATGTGGAACATGACTTGTTTCCGTAACAAATCAGAAAAAAACCTGTCAGCCCCAGGAAGCTCTATATGCGTTTCACGTTGAGCGGCATCAGGAACTTCTGGACCGCTCTCACTTTTTCCACAGATGGCTTGATACTCTCGTTCTCTACCACATGTCCAAGGAACTCCACAGCTATGCACAAAAGCTACATTTCTTCCAGTCGATGATCAATCCCTGCTATGTAGCACCTCCCTACGTCGTCTACGTAATTAAGCAAAAATTTCCTTGATATCGGATGGCGAAAAACCTGATTGGTGGACCGTTGGAAGATGGCCGGTGAGTCGCACAGCCCAAAGAGCACTTTGAGTAACAAACGCAGTGGTGGAAAAACCCGTTCTTCAGATCCAAAGTGGACCTAAAACTCCAAAAACTCCTCACTTTTTGAGCCCAAGAACAAATCGAGTCAATTTTTAACACCTTCGACTGGAGTGAAGCGTTTTCAAGAAAGTGCCTTCTGCATGGATCGAAACAAGTGGCAAGACTTCGCATTCGATATTTTCCAAGTAAGTTTTAACAGGAAGCACAACATGTAGTCGAGCATTGTCATGATAGAAAATCAATTTATCGTAACTAGTCCCCCATTCCAGCCGTTTCTTCTTTATTACTTGGTTTCAACGCATCAATTCTTGTCGATAAAGATTGTGTCGGTCCATCGATTGTGTGACCACTTCTCAGCAGCTCATAACAGACCACTTACTTCTGATCCCGCCACGCTGCCTTACCTTGGCAGCGTGGATATTTGGCTTTGCACTTGATTTGGGTGGTGGGCCGGGTTTGAAATATGATTTTCTGATTTCCACTTTTCGTCTCCAGTAATAATGCGATTCAAAAAAGACATTTGTTAAAGCGATCGAAATCACCTTTCGACGTCTCACGGCATAAACTCGTATGGTACCCAATTCACTTGCTTTTGAATCATGCCTTCAACCATCTGAAAACCGTTGCAGGGTCCAAATTCTTCTTGCCTTTGACACGGATCTTCATCGAGTACGTCTTCCAGTTCTTCATCTTCAATCTTTTTTGACTGTCGTTTCTTGTCTTCTGGGTCAAAATCTCCAGTTTTGAAGCGACGAAACCAGTACTCACAGGTCGAAATTGATGGAATATGATCACCACAAGTTTCCAATAGCAACCGATGACTTTCAGCTGCACTTTTCTTCGAATTTTGCGACATACATAATCGCAAATATACACATTGGAAAATTGATACATACTACAAGCTAAAGCCAGATGATGTAGCTTTAATGTGACGCAGTTACAGTATGGTCGGATACGTAGCTCCATCTGTTATGAATGCCTTAAAATTAATGCATACACACCCAATATTTATGTAGCTTGGATAGAAACTTGACTTCGAGAAACAGTAAAATCTCATAAGTAGCCAAATATGGGCTGTACAATGAGTGTGGTAGACTTGCGAGTTCCAGCAGTTAGGTCCACGCATTGTTATGATCTCAGTCAACTTGTCAAGCCGTCACTAAAACAAATATTTTGGCTTTCACGAAAATAAAAACACCCCAGGAGCCTCTTGGACATCATCCCGAGACCTACAATTCTTTCCATCGAGGAAGTTTTTCAGACTTCGGAGCCAGTGAAACTCTGAAGGTGCTAAATTTGCAGAATAAGACGTATGCATCGAATTCCTGTTACTATGTGCATCTGGTGAAAGCTATCCTGATTGAATAGAACACATCTTCGATGAATCTGGTCGTTTCTGTTCAAGTGCCAACTTTAATTTGTACAACTGCAGACGGTAGACTTCTGCGGTGATAGTCTATTTCTGAGCTCAAAATAGATTTTTTCCTCAGCATCTCACCACCTAGGAACACACCTTGAGTGGGTGAAGTCCATCTCTGGGCTGTTGTGCTGGTCGGTCTAGGCCATTAGCGGCGACGTTTAATTGTAAAAAGCCAATTCCTCCTCTCCGATAGCGATCCGGTTAAAAAAAAGCTTCTCGATGTAACGCGAGAGAAGCGCTGTATAAGCTTTGCTGAGAATTGTTTTGCTTAAGATATGTGGTAACCATTTTCCTAGACTTTTCCCACTTTTGTTAGGTATCGGTGGCTTACCTTGAGTTCGCTTGAGTGTTTTCTTACTGTGACGGTGAAGTTCAATACGAAGCTTATCGTCTACCTCTTTTTCTTCTTGTCAAGCTCGTGTAGCTCTTCTAGCTCTTCTATCTCGTCTAGTCGACACTTGGGCTAGCTAAGAACACTCTCTCCATAGACAACTTGAATGAATTTTTAATGGCTTCATTTTCTTTTCTTTTTTTTTGAGCAAAAATAATAAATTGTGCCGAATCTGCACTTCCGATACATTCATTTAAAAATTCAGTTAAAAATGCTTCCAATGACGTTAACACAATGAAACTTGCAGACTGAATGAGCAATATATCCCAAATACTAATTTCAATAACGGCGTCAGTATTAAATAGTTTTTTTTGTACATTTAAGGCAATTGGAAAATAGCTCCCGAAACAAAAACGCACAATATTTATGTTTAAACCTGATACCTCTGCGCATCATGGACCTGCTGTAAGACTGGCATTTGCTTATTTGCGCAGGAGCTTAAGAAATGTTTCTTCTCTCGTCCCATCAAGTATTTCGCTTTTGTACGTGTGTGGAATCCATCACAGTCCTGTGCCTTGACTATTTACCATATTTCAATGTTCCATTAAAATCCTGCTGCAGCCTGATGAGCCTGGTCCTCTTTACTCAATTATCAAACTTCTTAGGCACATTGGGCCGTAAGGATATATGGTATATGAAGACGCTTGTCTGCATTATTTAGACCGAAAGACTTGCTATAGACACTCCTTTGTCAAATCTATGATCAAAGTTTAATGACATTTAAGTTGACACCTGCCTCCCGTCTCAACCTTCTCTAGCTCACGCGAACACAATAAAGCAATTGATAAAAAATCCTCAGTTAATTTAAGTACATAATCCCACAACTAACCCATATACAAACATATATTCAATCATTCCACATCCTTGCTCCACTCCCTTCCCCAACGGTTTTGTTTAACAATCATCTTACGTGAAAGTTCCATTGACTCATAAGTAATGTTCCAATATATTAAGTTTAACATATCACATTGCTCATAGGTAATCCATCGGGAGCAGAACTAACTCCGGAATCTTGTACACCGAAGCCAGCTAAAACTAGTTTTATATAAACGAACAGGACGAAAAGCCAAATATCCACCCTTCATTCATGCAACATGTTTGCAATCACAAATTGGTTTTGTTTCGGTCCAACAACATTGTGTTTTGTGATGTTCTCGAGTTCTTCGTTTTACAAACATAGAGTATGGAAAGCATACATATACATATATATAGGGCAATTAATAGGGAATGTATGAGTAAGTCATATGTAAATACAGAGAAAGAAAACATGAAACTGAATGTGAGTCTGTTTCTTTTCCATTGAAATAAAATCAGTAATTTTTAGGCTAAACATTTATTCATGATGCATACAAACATACATACATAAATACATATATGATGTAATACATACTACAGTATATAGGCAAAATGTAAATTTATTCAAAAGAAAGAAAATAAAATTCGACTCAACCCATGACAGATTTTGTTTTATTTTACGAACTTTTGATTGAATGTTAAGGATATAGTATATCCCAGCTAAAAACTAGTAATGCTAAAAACAAGAAAAACTATGTACATACATAGGTGACACATTAGCATCTAAATGCGCCGCCCTTAGCATCAATAAGGGCTATTAACCATTTTGGTATAATATCGATAATTTTTTTTTTTTTTTGAGAAAATGGGTTTAAAAGTTACCATTCTCGTTCTAGGCTTCTTTAAGAGAGGCTTTGCTGCTGATAGTTCAGTTTCGATGTTTGTAGGCTTTCCAAACGGTACTTTCCAAACAGTATTCAATGAAATAAGTTTAAACCTCCTCACCCACCAACACCCACAGCGATTCCGCCAACACTATCAAGCAAACCATATCAACACACACCAACTCATCAAGCTCAACAGTCACACAAACAACATCATCTTCCAACCAAAAACATACAATACCCACCTCACCCCACAAGAAAACCACCACAACACCAACTACGCCACTCAATTTGACAACAGAAAATCACTCAAAACCAGACTATCCCACTCCAAATCACCAACGCCACAAGATCTCCAATTACTGACCTCACTCTTAAACTCATACGTGAAAACAAATACTACACTCAACCACCCCAATCACAGTCCCCTCTTCTCAATAATCTAAACACCAACGACCAGCAAAACAACAACAACAACAACCACATCACATCCACACAGATCAACAATGATGAATCATCTTAACCAGCCACCCAACAACACACCTACCGACCCCGCCATCCACAGACCATCCATGCTGAGCCCATCCTCAGGGCCACAAAACACTACCGCAGGATGGCGGAGTCGCACCAAATCTACCAACTCAACAGTCACCGCCAACAACTACCAACCCGCAACTTCTGAACTAAAAATAATCCAATGGAACATAAAAGGATACCTAAATAACTACAACGAACTACTAATGCTAATCAAAGCTACCTCACCCAAAGTAATAGCCTTTCAAGAAACCCACCTAACATCCACTAACACAACCCCCACTCCCGTCAATTACCAACTTATCTCCCATAACTCCTCCCAGAACCCTTATGGCGGAATTGCCTTCCTTATCCACTCCTCCATAGAACATACACGACTAACCCTCAACAATGACTTCGAAGCATTAGGCATCCCAGTCGTGTCTAAACGAACTCTCTCCATAATAAACGTCTACATCCCCCCCTCACACAACCTAACCTGCTTCCCACCTCCTCCTACCAAAAGGCGCCCAAAATTCAGAACTGACAAAGCGAACTGGAAGTTATACCAAAACCTAGTAGACAAATATACTCAGAAATACCCCATTAGCGACAACCCTAACAAAGCAGCAGCCCACATCAACAAAATCATCCTCCAAAGTGCAACCAATCCATCCCCCAAGCCCATCCATCAACAGGCAAGCACAGAGTACCGTGGTGGAATAAAGAACTAGAACAACTAAAAAAACACAAAAACAGAACGTGGCAACTCCTAAAACGTAACATTTGTCCTACCAATATAATCAACTACAAAAAAGCCAATGCCCAATACAAAAGAAAAATTAAAGCCGCAAAATCCGAATAGATCCACAAACTCACCTCAGAAATCCGCCCCAACACTCCCAATACCAAAATCTGGTCCTCCATAAGAAGGTTTTGTGGCACAATACCGCAACCTCCCATACACACAATTACCCCCGAAGACCAACAAAACCTTAACATTACAGGCCCCACCAACCTCTCCAACCATTTTGCCAACTTCTGGTCCAAGGAATCCCATGACTCTAACTTCCCTCCTAACTTCCCCCCAACTTAAAAGTGCAACGACCCCATCAGTCTCCTACACCCCACCAAAAAGTGCCAAAAACATAGAAAGCAACATCACTCCAATAGAACTAGACCAAGCATTAAACAAACTTAAAGGCAAGACTCCAGCTACAGGCAGAATATCGTACCCCATGATCTCAAACCTATCCCAACCCCTTAAAACAAGACTCCTCAACCTATACAACACCATCCTTCATTCAAATATCCCACAGCAATATAAAAATAGCACCATCATCCCCGTCCTCAAACCTAACTCTAAAAAGACCCTTACTGGGTCTGTAAGAGACCCATCTCCCTTATCCCCTGCTGCGCCAAAGTACTCGATAAAATAATAGCCAACAGACTCTGGTGGTTCATCAACCACAACAAACTGCTTAGCAGTCACCAAATGGAATTCAAAAAAAGCAAATCCATAAACGAAACGCTACTGTTCTTAGACCACCATATCACAAATTCCCTAAAAAAAAAAAGCCATATCTCCCTTGTGTCCCTAGACTTTGCCAAGGCATTCGATAAAATAGGTATCCATACTATCATCAACCAACTCAAAACCTGGAAACTTGGCCCCAATATCATCAGATACATCTACCAATTCATGAGCAATAGGAAAATGTCTGTCCGCGTAGACGGTTCCCTCTCCGCCCCACATCCCCTCTTCAACGGCATTCCTCAAGGTTCTCCTCTCTCTGTACCCCTATTCCTCATAGCTTACAACAGTCTCTGCCAAACCCTCTCCCGCCACAAACACATAAGCTTCTGCGCATACGCTGATGACTTCACAATAATAAAAACCCTCAACAAAAAAAACCCCATCCAATATTAACCTGAACCCCATCTTCCAAGATATTCTCTCTTGGGGTGAATACTCGGGAGCTCAGCTGCCCCCCGAAAAGTGCAAACACCTGCACATCTGTAGAAAACACAAATGCTCCTGTGATATCCTAACCAGCAACATTACTCTGCAAAAAGTAAACAAACTTAAAATCCTAGGTATCGTCTTCCAGAAAAATTACAGGTGAAACGCCCACATTGATTACCTACGCCCAGCCTTAGAAAAAAAACTAAACATCATCAAAATCCTTTCCAGCAGTAACCCTCTTTCCCTAACTTCCATTATCCAATTAATCATCACCAGCAAAATCCGGTACGGTCTCTTCTTATACGGCTACTCCGCCAAGTCCCACTTAAACAGAATCAAAACCATCTACAACACCGCTATAAGAAAAGCACTCAACGCCTATCGCACCACTCCCATTACCCATTTACTACTCGAAGCCAACATGCCAACAATTGAAGACATTCCACGCTAAAATTATTTCAACCCATCTTGCGGTGCAAAGACTCTCCCCTCTATAATATAACAAACTCGACCAAGCAAAAAAAACACACAAATACACTGTCCTGCATACACCGTGCACGAACCCTCTGTAACGCAAACCACATCCCCTCCAAACCCCTCCATACCCCCACCCGTTCCCACCCCCCCTGGCTCTTCCCTACCTCCTCTGTTATCCAAACCTTACGCTCCTACAAGAAATCCCACACTGCCCCAGAAATTTTCCGAACCCTCTTCTCCGAAATCAAAAACAAACTCAACGACCACCACTTCATTTACACTGATGGTTCCAAAACAGAAGACAACGTCAGTTTCAGCGTCACCACAGAAAACGAAACAATTTTCTCCTTTCTCCTCCCCTCCTACACATCATCCTACTCTGCTGAAATCATAGCCATCCTAACAGCCCTACAATATACTAACACCTCCAACAGAAAATTCGCCATCTGCACCGACTCCCTATCATCAATCGACGCCATCATCAACACCAACAACCAAAGCTATTACCCCTCCCTAATCCGCAACCTCCTCCACCAACAGTTCCCGAGAACAACACTAATATGGATTCCAAGCCATATCCGAATCCCTGGCAACGAATTCGCCGACAACACCGCCAAACGAACCCTTCGTACCCCCTTCCTCCACTCCCAAACTTCAGCACACAAGATATAAACAAATATATTAGAACACTTCACTGCCCCGAACAACAATCCCTATTCAACAAATCATCCCACTGGTACCGGACCATAAACAAAGACAGACTCTCTATTAAAAACTACGCCGACGACCCAATCAGTGTTCCGCCCTCCACTCATCCAGACCCCCCTCCCCACATAACAACCTAATCAACCTCCTTTCTAACCCTAACACAAAAAACATAAAAACTGTAATTAATTTCCTCAAAGCCACAGATCTATATAAATTTATATCTAAATTGTAATCAAGAAAGCCGAAGGCCCCCGCTGCTCTGGCTTACCCCAGCTAGCTTGTAATTTTATTCATTACATTGTTAGCCTTATCAAATAAATAAAATAAATAAATAAGTTGGATATCACCACGGATCAAGAAATTCGATTTCAATTTCGGTACTTGCGGTACAGATAGCCACAATCTTGGAACAGGATTCTTCATCAGCAACAAAATTATGTAGAACAAAATGTAATACATAGTATTTTAAAACGACCGAATGTCAATGGCCAACAATGCTTATAGCTGTAACTCTGTACTTCTACGGAAAATAAAGACCAAAAAGGAAAGACACGTTATTAGAAGCAATGGATGAAATATCTGAAAATCGAACTCGGTCTTGAAGGTCTCCACATGTCCAGCAAAAAACAACAGCCTGAAGATAATAAGTTGCGCCAGCTCAAATTGATCCTTTTTTTTATAGAAAGAAGAGGCGATACCACTCTGCTAGATGTCAGAGCGGATTGCGGTTCAAAAACATCCCAATCATCCCCCGAATTAGTAAAAGCGGAATACTCTTGCAAAACCACCAAAGCCAAGTCTTGGTTCGAAGAAGAATGCGAAGAAAAAATAAAAGCCCGTATGAGGTTGGTCCGATAAGTACTTAGCCTCACCGCCAGATGGCGTCAGTATCGCAAGAGCAACTTACTATCATGTAGTACATTCTAGTAGACGGCTACTGTCGTTTCAGCCGGATCGGAATCGTAGTTTTGTTTTGACCGCGTATGGAAGCGGAAGTGTCCGCGGATTTTAGAAAAATGGAAAAAGTGCAATATCGGTCGGTGATTCGATTCTTGCTTTTGGAAGGGAAATCGCGCAGCGAAATCAAAGAGCGTTTGGATGCTCTGTACCGTGACTCTTCTCCTTCGATGGCGACCATAAAAATTGGTTAAACGAGTTTCAACGTGGTCGCACGTCGGTTTTTGATGAGCCACGTCCAGGTGCCCCGAAAACGCCTACCACGGAGGATAACGTGACAAAAATCCACGATCATATCCTGCACGAAATTTTGGGCATGAGAAAGCTGTCGGCGCAATGGGTGGCGCGTGTGCTCACTCCGGACAACAAGTGCAACCGAGACACCACTTTAGAGCAGTGTTTGACGCTGTTTAAGCACAATCCGAAGGAGTTTCTGCGTCGTTTCGCGACAGTCGACGAAACATGGATCCACAGGTACACACCAGAGACCAAGGAACAGTCGAAACAGTGGACTTCACCCGGCGAACGTGCTCCGAAGAAGGCGAAGACTGTCCCATCGGCCGGAAAGGTGATGGCCAACGTTTTCTGGGATTTACAAGGTGTGATCCACATCGACTACCTGGAAAAGGGCAAAAGGGTCACAGGGCTGTACTATGCCAAATTATTGGGCCGATTCGACGCCGAATTAAAGAAAAAAACGGCCCCACTTGGCGAAGAAAAAAGTGCTCTTCCACCATGATAACGCACCGGCTCACACCTCCGCTCTCGCCACGGCCAAATTGGTCGAATTGAGCTACGAACTGCTGCCCCATCCTCTCTCCAGATTTGGCTCGGTGCGACTTCTTTTTGTTTCCAAACTTGAAAAAGTCACTCGCCGGGCAGAAATTTCAGTCGAATGAGAAGGTCATCGCCGCCACGGAGGCCTACTTTGCAGAACTCGAGGAAATGTATTTTTCAAACGGGTTAAAGAAATTGGAGCATCGCTGGGTCAAGTGTATCGAGCTAAAAGGAGACTATATTAAAAAATAAATCGCCATTTCTCCAAAAAAATTTGTTTTTCTTTTGTAGGCTAAGTACTTATCGGACCACCCTCGTAATGTTCTAAGGCTTCAAGCCCTGGGATATAGTGAAGAGATAACGCGTACAAACCCTACAATAGGAAATGTTATCCCGTTTGCGGGATAAAAAACGAGAATGGCAAAGAAAAAAGTTAGATAAAATTTAGGAAGAATGTGCGAGAGAGAGAAAGAGAGAGAGCAGGACTAAATGTGGTATGAAAGGCGAAACCAGAATTTTCCGCAACGATAATGGGAAACTCGTTTGGGACAACGGAAGAGTTGCAGTCCAATCCGAGAGCAAGCACCGATTGAAAACGGTGCTATCCACATAACAGAGGTTCAGATAGAACTGCCAACCATTGAGAAAGTAAAAGAGGCAAGCCATCGGTTTAAGAATAACAAGACCACAAGAACTGTCCCAATACCATTGGAATTAATAAGAAAAGAAAAAAAAAAAGAACAGAGAAAGTAATTGGAATCGTCACAATAATGTGTATGGAACAATGAAACCATCCTCGAGGAATGGAAAAACTCGGTCATCATTCCCATATTTAAAAACGGTGACCGAAAGCAATGCAACATTTGACAAAGAATATCGCTGCTATTAAATTGTTACAAACTGCTGTCAAATATTCTCTTAAATAGTCTGTTCAATGAGGCTGTTCTGGACAGAAAAGTACACGTTTTGCTGTTCAGTTAGAAAAATGTCTGTCCGAAAGTTTTCTGCTTTGTGTTCAGTGATGGTATCTCGGACACTTCAGAATCAGAACACGATTTTCTGCACCTACTCTGGAGTCAGAACAGATTCGTGAAAAGTATCAAAAACAGCTGTCATTGAAAAAACACTAAAGTCCTCGCTCAAACATACATATCATCACTGAAAAATCTTGTTGACGAGTCACTAATCACACTAATTTCACTATCAGTGCCCACCACTTTCACTTTTGTTTATTATTTAATTTAATTCTAAAACATTTGTCACCACTTTTTTTTAATTTAATCTTGGACTACAGGTGATAAATGGAGCCACACCCGCTCTAGCTAACGATCTGAACCTGCTGGGAGATAATGAGGAAGCTGAGGAGGAAATAGAGAACATCTAATAAGGGCAGGAAAGAAAGTAGATTTATAATTTGAAGAAGAGAAAATCAAATATTATATGGGCATTGACCTAATTGGGTCGATCTAAACCTTGCACCCTACTGTACTTGATAAACACATTCAGAACCCTTTCGCGATAAAGCTACTATTCGGAGCAGCACTTTTGTTCCTGAGAAAGATATTGCCGGTGACATTTATTTATTTATTCAAAACAAATATTGCTTACAGCGGTAAGATAATGTAAGCACGACGTGCATAATGTGAATAATGCCTAAGCTCCATAACATAAGACGACAGAGCTGACAATGTAGAGATTTAAAATTTAATGTTTTTGTATTGTACATAAAGAAATAGGTAAAAATTAGGAATTAGAAATTTGTGATTGTTTCAACGGCCAGATGTCGGAGGAGGGAGGGAGTTATAAATACTGCTAATTTTTCTAATATTAACGGGCAAAAAAACTGACGTTCTGACATTCTATTTGATTGTAGAAAGTATAGCTTCTTATACGCAAAATTAATCATCCAAATTTGTTTTTGAATTACTTTTTTTACATAATAAAAACAAAAATGGTTTTGAGTGAGCAAATCTTTGATGATATTCGTCAAGTGGCTGTCGCCAGTATTGATACACATTTGTACCCGTTTTATCACATTTTCAATGACTTTCCTCAAGATTTCCCGATTCTCCTTAAAGGCTGTGATTGTCTGAGGCTTGTTGGCATAAACCCGTGACTTCAAGTAGACCCAAAGAAAGAGGTCTGGGATACTTAAATCGGGCGATCTTGCTGACCATGTCAAATCGCCAGAACGGGAGATAGCGCGACCAAGAATCGCTTCCTTCACAATATAAATCGTGGATCGTGCTGTGTGTGCGGTTGCACCGACTTGTTGAAACCACATACTCGTATGTATTTACCAAACCCCGCTCATCTAATTCCGGTGTAAAAAGTCGTTTATCATGGCTCTGTAGCGTTCGCAAGTAACAGTGATCGTTTTGCTGATGGCGTGCTAAAAAAAATACGGCCCAATCACTCCTCCCGCATGAAGGCCGCATCACACAGTGGTTTTGAGTGGTTGAAATGGCCCTTGTATCACATGCGGATTCAGTGTCCCAGAAACGAAAATGTTGCTTATTGACGTAACCACTTAAGTGCAAATGGGCCTCTTAGCTCATGATTGATTTCGACACAAAATCGTCCTCTTCGTTGTTGAGATTAAGGATGGCTTGATAGTAATTCACACGCGGCTGACGGTCAGCAGGCATTAACTGATGCGCTGATTGTACTTTGTACAGGAACATCTGTAAGTCTGTTGATGCTCAATGGCATGGCCTGTCGTCTGGTTGATGTTTCTTCGTTCTCAGCAACTTCGGCAGCCATAACCGCGATATTCTTGGCCGAACGACCAGTTCGTTGGCGGCCCCGCCCTGCATGTAGTTCCAATATATCCGAGTCGAATAGCTAAGCGCCGGAATGTTTGCCCAGTTGGCGCCGGAAAATTAAAATTAACGTTGAAATTTACGCTGCACTAACACAACCGACCGATTATTGGTAAAAAAAAATCGACAGAATCATTCCACGCTCTTGCGGACTGACAAGTATAGCCAGAAACCAGCAATGAGATGTACCACTTAAAATAGCCGCCGACGTTTGCCTACAAGCTGCGGCGAGCACGTGGGAACCCGGGGTTCTGTCAAAATTATGTCAACAATCACGTACATCGCTGAAATTCCAAGAATATGTGTGACGGGAGTACACTGCGGTAAAATTAAATGAGCTCACACGTATTCACGAATAGAGTTTGTTTGTAACGGATTTTGTCGCTACAAACCTGGACTTCATTCAAAATGTCAGGGTGTCACGGGGGAAGACGCACGAGAGACGCACGTCTCGTTCTGGTTTCTGGTATAGCGCTCCATTGCTTGGCGTTCGTGTACTGCAGCTGTCTAGTTCACAAATTTCAAATATAGTTGACGCACTACGCGATTTGCAAAAATTATAACATCTTCCGATAGGATGATTAATTTTGCGCTACCTGGTCATATCTGCTTTAATTAAAGACTAACCAAACGATAACATTTAACTTCCTTCTTCAATCATAATCCAGGTTACAGAATACCTCACAGCAATAAAACATCAGTGGAAGGGGGAGAGTTTTCGCCAACAAGAGTTTTATCTGAATGGGTATAAAGTATTGGGTGACATAGAGAGCACGAAGTCTACCATACGATTCAGTGGACGACTCCGGTGAATTTGCGTGTCATCAGCAAACATGTGGATGGAGCAATGCTTGATTATTTTGGGAAGTTCGCTGACATAGATAATAGTAGTGAGCCAAGGATTGATCCTTACGGGACACTGCACTTTACAGGTAAGAAAGAGAAGCACCACTCTGCAACCCTTTGCTGTCTCCCTTGTAAGTAGGAACCCAGCAGCTTCGTGGAGAATATTGAAAAATTATACTCTCTTCTTAGTTTTGAGTATCGTAGGTTAGGTTAGGTTAAAGAAGGAGAGTGTAATGGTTAAGCATCAGTTCCACTCGGAGGCCAAAAGGCCCATTGTGATTCCCTTCATTTGTGAAGTAGACATATAATTAACCTGTTCCATCACGTGGTGGTTGAAACCACCCCGTGCTCTTTATGAATTTTAGAAGATCCGTTATATCTGCATTTGTCACGTCCGCAACCTCTGTAAAGAATCTTGGCCCAGCGACGCTAGGCGTCAATTCTGGAGAGCTGGGCAGTGGCAAAACAGATGTTGGATCGTCTCAGTTTCTTCCTCATTGCCGCAGCTCCGGCAGAGATCGCTGGATTCCGAGTCCCATTTCCGGGGCATTGCTCCAATGGGACAGTGTCCTGTGATCACTCCGACGAGCATACGGATCGAGTTTCGGTCCAGCGCCAAGATCTTCTTTGTTTTTCCGATATTGAGCTCTGGCCACGATGATCTTGTCGTGTAGCTGTCGTTTCTTGTAAGCCAAGACGAGTTGGCTTCTTTTATGATTGTGTCATTTATGATCCGGTATAATTCGCTGATCAGTGGTAGCAATGACGTGTCCGCTTCGCTGACACGTCCTTGCCTGGCCAATTCGTCCGCTCTTTCGTTCCCTGCGATTGAGCTGTGACCCGGGACCCAGCAGAATTTGACTTTGTGGTGTCTGATGGACTTCAGTGAGTCGCGACATTTCATGGCAGCCTTTGATCTCGTTATACAGGATTCTATTGACTTCAGTGCAGCCTGGCTGTCTACGAAGATAGTGATATCCGATGGTGGGATATCGGTTACTTGTAGGTGTTTGGCTGCTTTCTCTATTGCTAGGATTTCTGCTTGAAAAACGTTGCACAGATCAGGGAGTCTGAATGATTCCTGTTTGTGGAGGTTTGTGGAGTGATCTCGTGGTCGTTGATCACAGCGTTTGATAGCCACTCTTCTCTGTCGGAGAAAAGGATTGGTATTCTGAGAGAGAAGTCATTTTGGGGGGAAATATAGTCGGTCATAGCTACGAGGCTACTAAAACAATGTTTCTTTCCCAGGTCGTCTGTTATTCTGAGTATGGCCGCATGTCCATAGTTCGCTTGCTTCCAGAGAGAGGACCCCCTTAGTCTGAGAGCGCTCTTTGCAGCGCAGCCTTTTATGAATAGATCCAGGGGAAGGAGATGAAGTATCATGTCCAACCCTGCTTGCAGCGTGCTTTTCATGGCTCCCGTTGTACAAACAGCGGCTGACCTTTGTACTTTGTTGAGCATGTTCATATAGCTTTTCGTGCTACTAGCAGTCCACCAGACTAGGGCCGCATAAGTCAAAATAGGTCTGATGAATGCTGTGTACATCCAATGAATGATGCATAAAATGCATTCAATCCTTTTCTCAAAGTTCCTTTTCCAGGAAAGTTTGAAGTCTAGAATGATGCCTAGATACTTGGCTTCCGCTTTGAGTTTGAGTGCAGCACCCTCTAACTTTGGGGGAGCAAATATCGGGATTTTGAGGATTTTGTTAACTGTAGGAAACCACAGTAGGGGGGAGAGAACTTCCCCCTGCGGTGTGCCTCTAGTTGTCACTTTCCTTATGGAGCTGTGTCCAATGTCTGCATTGATAATTTTGTTCTTCAACATATTTTCAATCCAGATTACAATGGATTTGTATACTTTTATGTCCTCGTTTTATGTTTACGTTGTTGAAGGCCTGCTCTATATCGAGGAAGGCTGCCATTGTAAACTCTTTTAAGTTCAACGAACTCTCAATTTCACGGACAACACTATGCAGAGCACTTACCACTGATCTGCCTTTAAGGTAGGCATGTTGAGTGTTGCATAAGTTGTGTGAGTTGATGAGTCCTCTGAGACTAATTGGCTTATGTCTATAATTAGATTGAGACTGTTTTCTCAAATACTTTAGAGATGTGAAACTGGGTCTCTGACTAAGGAGAAAAATATATTTCGGAACTGTGTGTGAACTGAAATCAGCAAGATATCTATGGAGTTAGTCTTGGTAAATAGCTTCAGTTCGTTTGCGTACTGTTGCAGTCCGTTAGCGTTCCAAATAAGAATTTTTAGGTGCTCTATATTTATTAAGTTTTGTTATTAGTATTAAGTACATTCATCATCTTAGCAATTTGTGACTAGTTTTTGTACCATTGTTTTTAGCTGTGAGGTAATTTGGGGACTGCTTATTGTAAACGTTAGTGCTATGGGAGCAAGTTGATTGGAAGGCTTGAGTTCAGCGAATTGATTTTCCTTTGTCTGAGCTTAGATTTTTAAGAGAAATTAAGAGTGAAAACGCGAAGGAAAAATACCGCCAGGAAGGCCGGGTCATAGATGAGAGGAGGATATAAGTATGGAGTCGAACAGCAAAATATGGAAGGAACTGATTCATGGCATAGAGGCTTGGCGAAGGGTTGTCAACGGGGCTCTAAGCTTCCAAACCCCAAATGGTTGATAATAATATTGAAGGAATGGCGGTCAACTGTTTCACCAGGAAATAACGTACCCAAGTTCGCGCTTTGACCAATAAAACAACTTTGTTCTGGTTTTCCTCCGACTTTTTCAATTTTTTTTTTGTAAATAATTTTTATTTTCAATATCTTGTAATCAGCAAGGTTTCTCTATTTTATTTATGAAATTTCTGTAACCTACTAAAACAAGGACGTTTTAACAAATATTCAAGGGAAGATCACGAAAAAAAGAAACAAGCAAACAAGGAATACAGCGATTTACAGCACATATTTCCGAGAAATTAACAGTACAACTAAGAAACTATTCTAATTATCTCATGGATTCTATGCAGAAAAGCAACAATTGAAGCTACGGTGTATGGTAAGCCTTGCGGAATGGTGGGATTTGGCGGTGAATATAGGAAGAAAAATAATTTGAATAAAATAAAAAAAATATTTTGTATTTTCTTTTTCTAAATTTGTAAAATATATGTAAATAAGTTAACAAAAAGAAAAAAAAAAAAAAAGAAAAGAATTTTACATATTTTTTGCTTTGTTATTTAGAGGTTTTGGTGACTTAAATTTAGTTTGTTGATCAGATGTTATCGACAGAATCCGCGTCATCTTCGGAACTGATTTCGTCGCCGAACTCGATGTCCTCGTCGAGACCGTCGTCGACGAATGTGACTGTGTCGTTGATGCGCACCGATTCGGGGAACTCGCCGTAGGTCTTTAGATTTCTGGCTTCGTCGGGAGTGTATTTCAAGATGACGTCAGCTTTGGAGTCCTGATAGTCGCGAAGACCTACGAGAATGATGTCGCCCTGGTTGATCCATACCTATAAATTGGATTAAACAATGAACAACACATTTAACTGGCATTAGCTCGTAGTGTTTGAAAACAAAGCAATTTAACGAAAATCTGTCGCATATCGTTATCTCTGTGACACACTGTATCATGCATTCCTCCACCGCCCCGATCGGGCATTGGCGGACGGCAAACAAAAGAAAAAAAATCTAATCAACGCACGATAGATGTGCTTTACCATATTACTCGAATATATATTATAAAAAAAAAAGAAAAACAATTTTTTCCGTGATGACACGCCATGTTTCGAGAAATTTGCTAAATTTTTTTCGATTATAGAAAATGTCCGCCATGCAAAGGCGAAGCAATTTTCAGTATTTCACTTTTGATTTTCGTTACCTTTTTTCGAAGTTTCCCGCGAATGTGACAAAGACGTTTAACGCCATCGAAGCACATCGCCTCAAGTCGTCCATTGCCAAGCATCTTGGTGACCTGAGCGTATTCCTGCTGATCCTCCTTGAAAATCAATTCACGTTTCTCGAACTCATTCTCGTTCTTACCACGACGACGATTTTTACCTCCCTTTCCCTTATTTTTCGGCATATTTTCTCAAAAATCTACTTTCAACACTGCAATTGCAATCAATCGAATTCCTGTGATGATGGACCTTAATTTAATTATTACGAACTTGGGTGTTTTCAACAATTGGGTAATTGTTCACTAGAATTCACTTACGAAAATGGTTAAACTTCAAGTCGTGAGAAGTGCTCCGCAATTCGAGTATGAAACTTGTGTGAATAGAGAAAGGATGGCACTCGGGAGGTAAACTCTTGTCGCGCAGCGAACGAAAGGGACGGATGGATGATTTTATCTGACAACGGCAGGAGTGATAGCGTTCAGTGATGCCAAGAATCTGATTAATTTAAAATACGTGTAAGGTTCAATGCCGTACATGAGTTTATGAGTTTAAAATGTTTTTAACTTTCAACTCGGTCGTACGACATTGTGACAGCTGTATGAAAAAAAAACAGGAAATTTTCAAATCGGTCGGTTGACGATCAATTGTAAGTATATGGACAAACGTGGTATTTTGTGAAGTTTGTATTATTTTAGGGATATTAATACTCTTTTTCTTTTCAGGAAAAATGGAAGAGCAAATAATTGAAGCTGTAAGGGAGAGGGAACTTTTATGGAATCTTTGCCATCCGCAATATAAAAATATAAAAAGGAAATCACAGGAGTGGGAAAAAATTCCGCAGATTCTCGGAGTTTCCAGGTAATCGTTTCTATATGATATTCCTGATTAATTTTCAGCAAATTTTTCATGTAGCTGAAATTTTAAGAAAGAAGTGGAAGCTGCTCCGAGACAGCTATTTGCGAATACAGAGAAGTGTATAAGATACACTCAGATATAGACGAGTATAAAAGATAAAGAAAATAGCCACTTCTAAAAAAATGATCGTTTATTCTCGAAGTACAAAAAAACGCAAAAAAAAAAAAACATAAAGTACCCACGCCAACTGACTTATACTTCAGCTTTCCAGCCTCTGTCTCTCGTTCACCTCACTGCGATTCCAGTGCCACCCATCGCCAGTTGGAAAAGGTAAGTCGGCTACCACATTCGGCCTCACGACTCACGACTCATTTCCCATCTCCTCTTTCAATTTAAATTCCGTGAGGCGAGCACTATCACATGCGTCATACGTCTTTTTCAATTTCCTCTTTCGACATACATTCGTGAACCGAGCGCCTCCGTGAGATAAAGTAGAGCTCTACGCATTTTCTGCAAGCAACATCCGACATGATTGCGTCCATTCCCCACAAAGTACGAAACGAAATGAAATGGTAATGAAAAATAACGAAAAAAGAAACAACGAAAAAGAAAAGAAAAAAAATTTCGCCCGCGACTCAGCGGGAATTAAATTCTCCATCTCATTCGCACTCATCTCCTTTCTCTTTTATTCTTATGTGAGTCGTGAGTCGTGAGGCCGCATGTGATAGGTTCGGAGGTTCGGACTGCAATCTACACAGTACCAGAGACCAGAATGAGACGTGCGCCTTTCGTACGTCTTCCCCCGTGACACCCTGAAATTTTGAAAGAATTTCAGGTTCGTAGCGACAAAACCCGTTACAAACAAACCCTATTCGTGAATACGTGTGAGCTCATTGCATTTTACTGCAGTGTACTCCCGCCACACACACTCTTGGAATTATAACAATGTGCGTGATTGTTTACAAAATTTTGACAGCACTTGAGGTACCCACGTGCTCGCCGCAGCTTGTAGGCAAACGTCGGCGGCTATTTTAAGTGGTACGTCTCATTGGTGGTTTCTGCACAGTACTACATCGCGAGTCTTCCAGTGTGCCGGGACACATCCGAATCTATTTTCACTTGATTCCGAAATCGGCCATCGTCATATAGAGCTCTTGACGATGAATGCTGTCGTATATGACTTTAAAATCAATAAAAAACTTGGAACTCATTGTTTTTTTCCAGAACCATGCGTAATATGGAGATCTGGTGCATAGTCGATTGCCAGGCCGGAATCCAAGCCTTTTTTGAATATGAGGCAGACAGGACTAGTATACTAATTACCGGGCATGCTTTCAGCTTTCCAAATTTGACAGATGATCTGGTGCATAGTCCCTATCGGAACATCACCGCCAGTTTTAAAGAGCTCAGCCTGAAGACCCACTAGGCGAGTAGCTTTGCAGATTTCAGCTTATGTATAGCTAAGAAGCTAAGTTGTCTTCTACTAAACTGGGTGGGGCGATTAGTTCTTCGACTGGCGCTGGGTATTCTTCTGACCCTATCACTCTCTCTTGGTCATGCCCGCTAAGCAGCTATTGGAAGTACTGCTTAAACACATTCACTATTTCCTGCGAGACGGTGACAAAATTACCTTACAATTTCGAAGGGCCTGGACGCCGGTTCCAAAGCCGACAAGGACTTTGGCTTTTTTGCAGAAGGCTCAAACTTTCTGTCTAGATTAGATTTAGATTAAAGTGTGGGGAAGAATAATTTCCCCTGATCACTGCGGTCTCTGGTGGGCCTAATGTGATGTCCCCCATTCAGAGTTAAATCAAAAATCCTGAGTTCACGATAAAACTTAGTATGCTTTTGAGTGAACTAGAAGCGATTGTTTCTGCTTCAAGATGAAGTCTGCCCAAGTGTTTGTATCGTGTACTGATGAGGCAGTTACAGTGGCACAATATGTGCTTTGCTGTTTCTGCCTCTTCGTTACACATTCTGCAGGTATCATCTTGTGTGATGCCCATGGTTTTAAGATGTTGTTGACCGGGCTGAGTCAAGTGGAGAATCTGAATCTTAATCCTAGAGAGTTTAAGGAGTTGTTTCGTTCATTTAAGGGAAGTAGTTGGTAGGAACACCTTGGCTTGTCTGCTACCTTCCATTTGTGTCCAGTAGTGGTTGGCCGTATTCCTCAACCATTCCTTTATGAAGCATTTTATGGTGCTGACAGATATGCTGCAGAATGGTCTTAGCATCACGAATGGTGATGCAGAACCTTTTCTTGCTAATTGGTCTGCTTTTTCGTTTCCTATGTGGCCACTGTGTCCAGGTATCCACATGAGGTGAACTCTGTTTGTGTTGGCAAGCTGGCATAATAGTTGTAAGCATACCAATTTAGAGGTGACTTTGTAGCTTTTGAGGGCTAAAAGTACAGCCTTGCTGTCAGAGAGAATATAAATGTTTTTATTGGTTATATGTATGTAGATCCGTCTATATTTTCTCTGAGTCAGAGTTCAATTGGGTATACCTCTGCTTGAAATACGGAGTTGTATCTGTCTATGCTGTGATAGATGTGTGTTCCAGTATTAGCTCCATATACTCCAGCCCCAACACCTTCGTTCGTTTTGGATCCATCTTTGTACCATACATGGCATTGACGATCGAAGAAAAGTCTATTTTGTTCCTAGGTGTGTCGAGAGGGAATTGTGACCTGAAAGTTTTGCCTGAAGTATAAACTTTGGAAGACAATTGTCTATAAGGGGTATTTTTAGGATTTCATGCCTGTTTACGAGTAGTTCATTAAGAATGTCAGGATGAAAAAGCCTAGAATTAGAGTCATCCTTCACGATGAGTCTATGGGCAAATGTGATTGTTTCTTTTTTAAGTTGGAGGTGGACGGGTGGTAGATCCGTGATGAGTTCTAGCGCTGCTGCGGGGGTTGATCTCATGGCTCCTGTAATACAGACACAAGCTAGTCTTTGTAGTTTGTTGAGCTTGGCTTGTACTGATATTTGTTTTGTGCCACCAGACGGGCGCAGCGTATGTGAGAATTGGTTTGGTAATGGCTGTATATAGCCAGCGAGATATCTTGGGATTAATGCCCCAAATTTGAGACTTTTGACGGTCCATAGAGAGATTCTGGCTTTCTCAATGGTCTTTGTGATGTGAGAGTTCCAAGTGAATTTTTCGTCTAGTGTTACGCCTAGATATTTGGCTTCGTTTAGGAACTCTATTGTTTCACCAAATAGAGTGGGTTTTTTAAGTTTATGTCTACTTCTTTTTTTGGTGAGAGTGACTATGGTGCGTTTATTTTTGGGTTGACATTGAGTCCATTGACCATCTCGCAACAAGATTGAGTGCCCTTTGGAAGAGTTCCGAGATTGTGTCTTCGCATTTTCCTCTAACCTTCTGTCTATCTCCATTCTAGTTGTCTCAAAACTGCGCGACAGAATTTTACCCGAAGTTTTCGAAAACTACTATTTTTACCTACCTCACTTGATTCAATAGGCACTCTTCATCCTCGTTTGTAGGCCATTCTGTGCAGACACCATAGTACCAGTCTGCGGCAGATGACCGTATTTACGACACTGCACAGATCAGGTAAGAGACTTGAACCTTTTGAAATGCAACTGACCCATATACCCCAGTTTCCCATACGTCTATGATAGTATATCAGCCAATGACCAACAATATCTCCGAACCTTGTTTCTTGTTTTTTTTTTGTTTAATTCCACTTCAATAATTTTTTTTTTAAACATGTATGTATATTGATTCAACTCTCGAATAGTAGAGCTAATTTACATATAGGTATTTCAGTATGTCTACGAATAGGTATACATTAGTGTGTGCATGCGCGATAGCACACTTATTAATGTCACTAGTCATTACATCGTTATTTTCTACAATTCTTTTCCATTTGTTCATAGCAAAAAGCCGCTAAAACATTTCAAGACAAAACAAACATGAAAAAAGACATAATTCTAACAGTAAACCTAGTATGAGACTAAAAACAACTAAAGAAGAGACTGAAACAAAGACAGTTTGCAGTTTTTTTTGTTTTGTTTTCTGTGGATTTGATTCTTCTTTTTTATATATGGCACGTAAAATATGTTTCGACATTAAAGTAACAAAATTGCTTGACGATCTATATTTGGAATTTGTAACAACTTTTGTATCCGTGTATCTCTTTATCTCTTTGTCTATATCATTATTACCGACAAATGACGATCATGAATATGTATGTTCTTATGCATGTACTTCAATTGAAATTTTGTTGTTTGATGATGATGATGAATGGCTTTAGTTTGATATTCCATTAGGAGTGGGTCATAATGCGCTGCAAGTATTTTTGTTTAAGTGGATCTCGATATCGACGCGGCATATAGGGCAATACTTGTTTGTCACCAGCCACTGATCGACGCATTCGATATGAATAGATGCATGCATGGAAGTCGTCTGAAAGTGGAAATACCAGAAGTCAACGATAATTTTTATTCAAACGAAACAAAGAAAACTCATTTCTTACCGAACTTCGTTATCAATCTCGAATAGCGATAAGCAGATGGCACATTTCTCGGCATCTTCATCGGATTCGCCGGCGCGACGGACGCGCTTGTACTTGTGCGGTAGAGTGTTGCGTTCAATTATTTCCTGAATAGAAAAAAACAATAAAAAGAATTAATGTGGCTCACGTTGCAATTTAAGAAAACGACTAAGCACTATTCCATTTTAACAACTAGCACAGGGCAAATTAAAGGATTCCGCAGTCATACATGAAGACACATGGGCCGACCCTTGCGACTATGTCTACAAATTCCTATTCTCCGGTTCCACGGCTTTTCCTTGACACCTAATTCCTCAACTGAAAATCGGGCTACCAAGGCTCGACTTCTCAGACATAAAACGGGTCAACGTCCACGGCTACTAAAACATATTTGGAGCCTAGGCCGGTAGGAAACGCACATGCCGCCCTCCCGATATCGTTGTAAATAGAAATCTAGCCCTCCAGGTCGGTGATTGTGCTTTCCTATCAGGAGAAATAATTTTTGTTCAGGGATAACCAAAGCCTCGGGTACCCACCCTAAAGATGTCAAAGGAGATGCCTTAAGGTCTTATACCCAGACTTGTACCGGTTTTAACAGATCGGATGCGGCCGAGCAGTTAGTAAAAGCCCTAAATTACTGTTAATGAGACCTTACCGCTCTCCATGAAGTGCGATGGGTCGGAACGGGTAAAAAGTGGATGAAAAGTGAGTGAAAAGGGTACAAGGTTTGTTCAAAAAATAAGGTGACCTTTTATCTTTCTCGAGAATATTTATTTATCCATACAAATCCTTCAAAGTAATCCTCCTGAGACATAATACAATTGCGTCTCTTTGGTACTTTTTGATATAGCCTTGCGATCTTCCAGTGATGCGGTCTTTAACTCCTCACTGTGGCATATCTGTCATTTCATGGGTCTTGCTGAGACATGATTGCAAGCAACAATGAGTGGGCAGGTGTATTATCGTGAAGCAATAGCCTCACAATTTTATCACAATCCGGGCGTTTCTTTCACTTTTGACCAAACTTGGCGTGCTTTCTTGGTCTTGGCACTTCTGATTACTTCCATTGTGATGATTGGGCTTACCATAACCATATATGTATGTACCCATGTTTCGCCGTCAGTGATGATCCTTTTCGGCAAATCTAGACCTTCATTTACACCATTCAACGGCTCCTGAACAATATTCATGCGACGGTTCTTCTGGTCAAAAGTTTAGCAATATTTTAGTCAAAAAATATCATGGCCTGAGCCATCTGATTTGTCAAGATCTTCAGAAAATTCTCTGGTTATGATTGGACAATTTTCCATAACAATTTTCTTCACTCCTTCAACGTTTTCATCCGTTGTTGACGTGCGGGGGCGTCCAGAGCGAGCGTTTTGGGCCTCACAACAGGCCCTGGAGCTTGTGTTCTAGTTTTTTTTTTTTTTTGTTAAGAGAAAACTCGCCACACCGAATATACTTAGCCCGCCAAATGTAAAGTCACCTTATTTTTTTGAACAAACATTGTATACTACAAAAACTGCTCCAGAGAGAATGAATAACTTCTGTTTTATTGTGGATTTGTTATCCAAGGAAGAATTAAGAAAAATGTTTTGAGATTCGGGCATGTGACCAACGCGTCATAACAATAATCAAAACTGTCCTCGGAAACAACTTAATATGCATTCACGTCCCCATAAGAGAGGCAATTGTCTCAAGGATGGTTTCCAGTGACAACAAAATCACCCTAGGAGGAGTTAATACAAGGTAAGGTAAGGAGGACATTATTGGACAGCCGGTCAGAGAACAAGCTCAGACTAATAGACTTAGTGACGAGGCGATAAGTCTCATCATCATGTAAGAACTGTTTCAGTGTCCCGTTTAGTACCATTTGAATAAGGTTGGCTATAAAAAGGAGCTTAATGTATGGGTGCAACTCGAATTAACGCAAAAATACCTTAAGCACAGCTCAAATTGCGGCCAGGATTAACGAGTAGGAAGATGGGATTGGCAGGACTGAGCTGCTTAATTTGGACCCGTACTGCCAACAATTGGATCACCTGAAGGAAGCAATCGTCCAGAAGCAGCCAGCTATAGAAAAAGGAGAGGAATTGTGTGTAATCAGGACAAAGGCAGGCGAAACACGCGTCGAAAGTGACTTGTCAGAAGCTCCGGGAGGTTCCTACACATCTACCTTATAATCCGGGTCTCGCATTAAGTGATTACCACTTGTCCCTAGTGAAAAATCCGCCTCCTGAGAGGCTTGTGAAAAACGACTGTTTCCAATAAGGACAAGGGCTTCTATGAGAGAGGCATAATAGAATTACCTCCAAAATAGCGACAAGTTATCGAACAACACGGCGCAATTTAACTTAAGTCGGATCATTTTAACTATGCTAAATAAGGCTTCGATTTCATGCAGAAATAATGGATTCCTTTTGACTGCATATATCGGCTGTAACGATGGCAATTTCGCGTTCGATTGAGTTCCTGAGATTCTCTAACGTTATTGACTTGTTAGCATTAACCAACGTCTTAACGTAAATCCATCAAAATCCCATCCAATGATGTTAAACCACATGAGCAACATCCTCGAGACTAGACGAGTACCGAACTCCCCCTCCAATAGATAAATTGTTTGACTGACTGTGTGGTATATGGTACTATCTTCTTAGACCTAAGTACATATCACCATGTCCACACCATCCGTATCTGGCCAACCATAGTCTTCCGAAAGCGAAGTTTATTGACCGTAGACAAAATATAATAAATAGTATTTTAAAATGAGCGTATGTCAATGGGCAACAATGCTTATAGCTGTAACTCTGTACTTCTACGGAAAATAAAGACCAAAAAGGAAAGACACGTTATTAGAAGCAATGGATGAAATATCTGAAAATCGAACTCGGTCTTGAAGGTCTCCACATGTCCAGCAAAAAACAACAGCCTGAAGATAATAAGTTGCGCCAGCTCAAATTGATCCTCTTTTTTGCTGTGTACGGTGACTCTTGCCCTTCGATGGCGACCATAAAAATTGGTTAAACGAGTTTCAACGTGGTCGCACGTCGGTTTTTGATGAGTCACGTCCAGGTGCCCCGAAAACGCCTACCACGGAGGATAACGTGACAAAAATCCACGATCATATCCTACATGAAATTTTGGGCATGAGAAAGATGTCGGCGCGATGGGTGCCGCGTGTGCTAACTCCGGACAACAAGCGCAACCGTGACACCACTTCAGAGCAGTGTTTGATCCTGTTTAAGCACAATTCGAAGGAGTTTCTGCGTCGTTTCGTGACAGTCGACGAAACATGGATCCACTGGTACACACCAGAGACCAAGGAACAGTCGAAACAGTGGACTTCACCCGGCGAACGTGCTCCGAAGAAGGCGAAGACTGTCCCATCGGCCGGAAAGGTGATGGCCACCGTTTTCTGGGATTCACAAGGTGTGATCCACATCGACTACCTGGAGAAGGGCAAAACGGTCACAGGGCTGTACTATGCCAAATTATTGGGCCGATTTGACGCCGAATTGAAGAAAAAACGGCCCCACTTGGAAAAGAAACCATGATAACGCATTGGCTCACACCTCCGCCCTCACCACGGCCAAATTGGTCGAATTGAGCTACGAACTGCTGCCCCATCCACCGTATTCTCCAGATTTGACCCCGTGCGACTTTTTTTTGTTTCCAAACTTGAAAAAGTCACTCGCCGGGCAGAAATTCCAGTCGAATGAGGAGGCCTACTTTGCAGACCTCGAGAAAACGTATTTTTCAGACGGGTTAAGGAAGTTGGAGCATCGCTGGGTCAAGTGTATCGAGCTAAAAGGATACTTTATTGAAAAATAAATCGCCATTTCTCCAAAATTTTTCTTTTTCTTTTGGAACCTAAGTACTTATTGGACCACCCTCGTAGGTCAGTTATGAACGTTTTGCTCACTGTTTTCTTCGATTAAAACGGCGAGGTTCATTATTTTTTGCCTGGTCAATACTGGTAATGCCAGGTAGAAAACGTCCAAATTTGTGTAGAAAAAATCATGGCTATTGCATCACGATTGTGCACCCGCCCACACACATAATTATTTGGCCAAAAACAATACCACCATCATGCCTCAGCAACCGTATTCACCAGACTTGGCCCTCTTCGACATGGTTATCTTCTCAAAACTGAAAAGACCCAAGAAAGGACGGGATTTGCCACGATTGAGGAGATGAAGATCGCATCATTGTAATAGTGGAATAGATATTGAGAAATATACAAATATTTTCGAAGAAAAATAAAAAGTCACCTTATTTTTTGAACAAACGTCCTATAATCTCGAATAACAGACCGATTTGGCCTATGTCACTGAAACAGGGATGTCAAATCCAGACCATGGATTGAAAATAGCCCTATGCGACGCGCTAAAGACCATAATAGGCAGGAGCAAGCATATGCAAGCAGAGGGAAATGTCTTCTTACATGCAAAGCCTATGACATGCCCACAATGGGAATATATGTACGAGGTTTCTAGTCTGTTCAATGACGCTGTTCTGGACTGTTCCGGACAGAAAAGTACACCTTTTGCTGTTCAGTGACAAAATTTTTTGTCCGAAAGTGTTCTGCTTGGTTTTCAGTGACGGTGTTTCGGACACTTCAGAACACGATTTTCTGCACCTACTCTGGAGTCAGAACAGATTCGTGAAAAGCAGAAACCACCAATGAGACGTACCACTTAAAATAGCCGCCGACGTTTGCCTACAAGCTGCGGCGAGCACGTGGGTACCTGTAAAATGAAATGAGCTCACACGTATTCACGAATAGGGTTTGTTTGTAACGGGTTTTGTCGCTGCGAACCTGAACTTCTTTCAAAATTTCAGGGTGTCACGGGGGAAGACGTACGAAAGACGCACGTCTCATTCTGGTTTCTGGTGAAAAGTGTCAAAAGTGTCAAAAGTGTCAGCTGTCATTTAAAAAACACTAAAGTCCTTGCTCAAACATACATATCATCACTGAGAAATGTTGTTGTCGAGTTACTAATCACACTAATTTCACTATTAGTGCCCACCACAACTATTCCAAAGCATTTTTATGTGAATTCACTTTGTTTATTATTTAATTCTAACACATGTTTATTACAATGTAAAGGCCCAACCATAAAAGACAGGAGCAAGCAGAGGGGAATGTCTTCTTACATGCAAAGCCTATGACATCCCCATTATGGACAGATGTGACGTTTCGTTAAATGTTCGTTAACTGATGCGAGCAGAAGGAAGGTCTTCTTGAAAGAAGACATGACGGATGGAATTTTTGACAAGTGACATTTGAGGTTGGGAAAGAGTAAAAAGATAAAAGTAAATATGGGATACGAGTTTATTAACAAGTTAATTTCACTTGTGCAGGAAAATAATTGCCTCTATGATAAAGCAGATGGCTTTTATTTCAACAAAAAGGAAAAAGCCAAGTTGTGGGAAAACAATTTGACAGTTCCTTTCCTTCTGCTTGCTCCTGTTGCTCCTGTCTATTATGGGTATCGTGACGGTTCGTTGAAACAGAGGGGAGAATTTCGTTCGGTTCTGACATAAGCTTCTGCTTGCTCCTGTCTATTATGGTTAGCCCTTAACTTGATCTGACAGTTTTCACGAATCTTTTCGTCATTGAACACAGCTTTCGTTAAATTTTCGAAAGAAGACATTCCGGCGGGAATTTTTGACAAATGGCATTGGAGAAAAAAGGTAAACATAAATATTGAGTACGAGTTTATTAACAAGTTAATTTCACTTGTGCAGGAAAATAAGTGCCTCTATGATAAAGCAGATGGCTTTTATTTCAACAAAAAGAAAAAAAACCAAAGAAACACCGAAAATAAACTTAAAGTCTGTTACGCACCGGGACCATCGCGGCACAACGAAACAACGATTGAGAACAAGTATTCCGCTCGTTCGCATAAGCATCCGTCCCTTAAACGTCAGCTGTCAAATAAATTTATGTTCTTGTGTATTGTGTATTGTACGTAAAAAACATGTGTTTTTATCTCTCTTTCGAATAATTTCCTAAATAAATTTCCAAGAAAACATAAAAATAACAAAAATAGTATATGTAGACGAAAAAGCAAAATTTTCATTCTTCCACTGTTACCTACTGAACGCACCACATTCGAGTCACGGTAGTTTCGGAGTGTTCACTTGTCTTGCTGTCGTCGTTGTCGCCATCGCAATCATTCACATTCGGTCGCATTGGTATCAGCAGCTGTTCGTGTCCGCTATACAACGTACCTGCTACATTGCAGCTAATAAAGTTCCTATTCTGTGTGAATTCAGTTGTCGCGTTCTTCGTTTTGTTGTTTGTTCTTCATTTTTTTTTTCTCAATTATTATTATTTGATCTGCCTCATTGCGGTCGCTTTTTTTTTCCCTTACTGGAGAGATAGAAGGACATCCTCGGCGATTAATATCAATCCGAAGGAAAATTCCATAGAATTAAGATGTAGAACAGGGGAAAAAAAAGGGAAAAACTAATCAAATCTCCAGTGCGGCCGAGAGGCAGAAAGTACAAGTGAACAGTGGAGAAAATGAAAATTGAAAAAAGAGAATAAAAACCACAAACAGCCGAACCAACATCAGGGAAAAAATAATATCTCGAAAAAAAGAGCAAAAAGGTATTTATGCACATTTTTCTTTTTATTGTTTTCTTTCGAATAATTGATATCTGTGGCAAATTCGAGTTTAATAGTAGGGTGAGGAGCTGAATAGCATTCGAAATGACTAGGTGACTGTGTAGCTAGAAGAGTCAGAGTCATCATCCAAGAGTGCAGTGTGGAAGTGTGTGCTGTGCGGGTTGCAACGGGAGCTGATTATTGCACTTGTGGTGCTTGGTGATTTCTATTATGTCGTTTGCTTGGTGAAAAAATACAAAAAAAATTGAAAAATTGCATCCCAGCCTCAGTGCAATCATCCCGTCTCGGTTCGGTATAATGCCATTGCCGTCAGCTGACGGCAAAATCGATGCAGCCTCTCACGAACGGCTACAGGGAAAGGCATATGAAAAAAATGCAGATAAAGAGTAGATACAAACATTTTTAAAGGAAATAACTTCGCTAATGGGTAGACATTCTTTTCCATTACGTCCATTAAAAATATGGGAAGGGCTCTGGTTTTTTTTCGAACCATTTAACCACGAATTGGAAGTGTGCGTTGTTGGTTCGAGAACGAACAGAGCAGGGCTTTGTTTCGCGGTGAAGTGTGGCATTGTATATGGCTGTGATCCTTGGAGGTAGGATGTAGTGGTGGTTTTCAGTGCTGTACACGAGGTTTCCTGTTTTAAGAGACTGCGGATAATTGAATTTGTTATCCTCTTTCAGGGAAATTCATAATCCTTTGTTTCTCTTCAGTATGGATTCCTGATTGCCTTATACCCTTAATTTGCTTGGTCTTTTCTGCTACACACACGCACTCATTGGATCTTCCTTCTAATTGCATTTATATAAGCCCATTCACGTAGCTTCTACTGGTCTTTCTATCGACGTTGAAATTGTCATTCTTATTATCACTTTAAACCATGCTAAACCGTGAAATAAATGGGCGTCTTTAGACGCTTTATCTTGGTTGTGGACTTATCTAATAGTTTCCCCATTCACGTCTTGATATGATTATGATGTTGGTCCAGTGGTCCAGCCTTCGACTTTTCTTTTAATTGTATTTAATACTGTCGTGGGACAAGTGCCTTACTTAGGGCATGCTGTTCAATGGCAGTCCAAACGGACGCTTGGAAGACTTTGTTTGTCTTAACATATTAATTAAATTTGGTTCAAGTTCTGCATCATCTGGCAAACTCCATAACTCCATGCAGTTACAGGCGAACGTCTCTCTTTGAGTGTATATATCAGTGTTTCTCTATCCCCCTCCATATCGATTATTATCATAAAATGCATAAGCTAGGGATGATACCCACTCGACAACTAAGCTGCTTTGTATGGTATCTGTATAGGAAACTGCTGTGCTGTGATTCCGCATCGGCTGTTTCGGTTCTTAACATTTTGTTAGCTTTCAGTCTACAGAACAGGAGTACTGCTTTCCCTTGCCCTGATTACGATGCGCTTCAATGCTCTCCGACTTCGTGTACCTCTTTTAAATGAATCATGTGCCACCACATCCCCGAATTTGAACCTCATTTCCTATTGTTTGATAATGGAATATCCCATCTGCATTCACAGACCCGATATATCCATACCTTCATCACGCTCAGCGGTTTCACATTCATTATTTTATACCATACCACAAAGGATACACACCTAACTCTCAATCTGTCTTATTACAGGTAAACAACATAACAACAGGCTGAGCCTGTACACTTAAATAGAATATTAAAAAAAAAAACCTTGTTATGGAGAATGAACACGAGGAGCACCACGATCTACCTTTTCGAGAGATCTTTGAAGCTGCCTTCTCAGCGTCCAGCCTCTCCAACAGTTACGACTTGGAGCCTCCTCCAAATGATGAACGTCAGTCATGATTTCTCCACCCCCTTTCAATCTCTTTTCAAATTCCTCGATTCCTCTTTGTAGATTATGATCTATTCGCATATAACCAGTATTCACCACGTGAGCCAGTACCTTTACAATACGTCAGTTCATAACCGATCAATGCTAATCAAATGGTTGAGACATATTTTCATGTTTTTTACTTTCAGAACGCTATGCATCTGGATGAATACATTCCTCCGGTGTACCATAATCATATTATCTCGCCCCACCTACAACGACGGAATACCATGAATAGGCCACAAGAACGTTATCAAATCGATTTGATGAGCCGCGATCCATGGCTATCGTGTCGTAAATGCCAACCAGAAATATGCAATTGTCCCATTGGCTATACAAGGTTTATAATCTCGATTTCAATTCATCACTTCTATACACAGTGATCTCTTTCGATTGTTTAGAAACTCAGGATATCAAATTGCATCGCGGAGTCGTCAACAGGATGCGTCTTCGTTTAACGGGAACATCAATAGCAGTAGTAGTAATGGTAATATTGCTGGCTCTGGTGGTGGTGCCAACGATACATCTCGTAATGTAATCATCGATGATGTAGGCAATCATCTGGATTATCAGAATCCATCGCTTCAGCAGCATTCGTGCTGGGCATCATCCTCAGCATATGAATACCGTAGCATGCCAAACACCTATCCACATCCAGCGCGAATGCTTCCTGACTACAATCATCATTATCCTCTGCCACCGATGCCACCGCGACAGCAGCAGCTACAGCCGATACCATCAACGGCTCCACTCTATCCCATCTATAATCCGCGAGAGGAAATGCGGATGCCAGAGCCGACTGTATCGTTAGCAACAGGCCTACCAAATACAACAAACGATAGCCTGGTGAAGACTGAAGTAAATCCCGATGGTATGTATGTAAGCAGCAATAGTAGCAGTAGCGGATGCAGCAGCAACGCTAGCGGTATTGCAAGCCCACCATTCACAAGCACCAGCGGGCCATCGACTATTACCGAGTTCCTTGCATCGCACAAAAATGAGCGCAATCATGCAATTACCACAGATATTAAGCCAAAAGCACCGAATGCACCGGTAGATGCTGTCCTATCCCATACGGCAACACTATCGGAGACAATTGCCGCCTCAGCTCAACAATGCCAAATAGCAACTAGTGATCCTAACAATAGTAGTAATAGTAACAGCAACGTATCAGCTGCAGTACCATTTAAATTCGAGACAACCAATAGCGGTAGCACTATTACGATTAGGAACATCAATGATTCTCTCACCAAATATATGCAAATCATACCGCAACACTCGTCTGCCAATTCATCGCTCGAGCAGCAACCTGCCAGCACGGAACCAGCCGCTGCCACTTCATCATCGTCCGCATCATCATCGAATTATTATGATACTGCGCCATCACTGCCCGGGCCGAGTGGTCTTCAGAAGGAAATCCAAAGTGCTGTGCTGGGCGGTGCGGCACGAACCGTCATGTACGACGTAATGAAACTGAATAACTTTAACGCATCTACTGTAGCCGATACAGATTCGTCGGACGACGATGACGTAGTTATTGTTAACCTGCGCCGTTCCAAGTCAAAGTTCTATGCCTTTCAACGACGCGGCTCCACAGATGCGTGTCCAGCAAGTAAAATCCAGAAAACCAGCGATGATTGTAAGCTGAGCACGAATATGCATTCGGCGAATTCCGAAGAACCGGCTTCGGCATCGTGGTCAAACGACGTCCTCACAGCACCGGACCTACAATTGGATTGGCTTTCTGATTCTACAGGCGACGATGATGATGTGGTGTTTGTACATTCCACACGCGAACCAATCGTTTCGATTGATCTTACCAACGACGAGGATATGACAGCCGGCGCATTGCCACCACAGTCTATCGCCTCATCGCTACCATCCACATCGTCGTCCGTGCCACGAGGAGCATCGCAACAGCAACAAAATCCGGTGCCAACCGAAGTGACATCGTCCACACCGACTGCTGCTGCAACAAATCAACCGGTAGATCGGCCGTATATCGATTATCGCGGTCGACGCTATAACGATGTCAGTTCAACTTCGGCAGCAGCTGCTCCTGCGAACAACGGTTGCACATATGATGGCTATCGCTACAACGTGAATCGTCTCCGACCCAATGTATTCGGTAACATTGTCGGTCCGCCACGTCTTGCCCCCTATCAACCGCGCACGCAACGAATGCGTTCGGTCACGCCTCCCGATTTTCCAATGCCCATTGATACCTATCACGGGTTTGGGCAACGCGATCGATTTCTCGAAGTCACTCCATACGCTTACACAGATCCATTATTACCCGAGATATATCACCCTATAGAGCCGTATGCTCCACTCCCCCATCCACCGCAGTGCTATCGGGGAATGGCAACTGCTGCATCCGCATCAGGTCATAGTTCTATTGCCATACCAACGTCGTCATCGACAACCACAAACAATCTAATTCCACCGGACGTGGCCGCAACTGAAGTACCTATTGCCGGTCCGTCACAACCACAAGTAGGTTCTTCGTCCGAAGCAGCTCTAGAACATCCGCCACCGCCGCGACGAGCAAATATTCCCTCGCCACCGGCAGCACACTCGACCGAAAGTTCCAATTATCCACCATACTTCATACGTGACATTCATAATCCAATGCGTGCACCCAATCGTCGGTTTCCAATTTTGAATGCTGCTGTACCGCATCATACGCACCATCGCGTCGGTGTTCCACCGCCATATTTAGTCCATCAGAATCTCTGGTGTCGACAGCAGACGATGCAAGAGATACACCGGCGTCATTTGACACCGACACCAATCGATTTGTCATCGAATCGCAGTCTCCCCAATTACCGTTCGCGGCAGATGTCGAATATTTGCTCTTGCGTGCATAGTCGGACGGGACCGGTTTCCAGTTTGGATCCGGTACGTTCTTTGAGTATATTTCCGTTTCTTCCCGTATATAATGATATCTTTACAGGCCTATCAGATGGTTAGTACGTTGTCGAGTTCGTTTGAACCGCCACCGACGACACAACCACGTCAGAGAGCTACGTCCGCCGTTCATCATCATATGATTCATCATTATGCGTTACCAACGCCGGTGCGGCTGGAGATTGGCTTGAGAGCACCGTGGACTGGCTTGCGGACGATGGATGAAAGACGTTCTAGAATGGCTTTCGGAACGTTTTTGACACAAAATCGTGGCGCTTCTTTGGTAAGTAACAATGCATTCATTAATTAGACCAATCTCTTGCATTAGTTCCACCCTGACCCGATTGAGTATGAGCTTCTTGCGTCGCGGAAGCTATCTGTTGTCTTTTTAAGTCTCCTTATTGCCTTTTTGCAAATATCTATCAAATGATAGCGTCTATTGAGCATGCGATCCTTGGCTCAACTTAAATGCAAAGAAAGTCTACTAACCGATAAAAGAGTCCCACAAGCCTCTCAAGATGGCATGATTTTTAGCCAGCTCCTCCAGTGCCACACGGCTAGTTGATTGAGATCCGTTTCTACCTGTATGCACGTTGTTGTTCAAAATTAAAATCTAAGACTCTTCAGGTCTCCAACTTGAACTTTCGATAATGTCAAAGACTTTGCGCCGTATAGGAGAACCGGTTCCTTCCGTGAAATCACAAAGCGAGCGAGCCTTGCCAGAGTTTATGTTTGTGCTACATTTATGCTATTTATCACCATTTAAACATTCACGGCCTGACCCTAAACAAAAAAAAATATTTTTATATATGGCGACGGGATTCCTTTGTGTTCCAGGACACAGCAACATAGAGGGGAATAAGAGGTCCTATGATTTGGACAAGTTCGGGGCCACCTCAAACTCCCCTATTGAAACCTACTCAAAGGTTACATTCTGTAAAACTTTTTCAACATAGCCAGTAGTAAGTGGGCTAAATTAACTAGATACTTGGTCAATTCCGGAGAGGAGACCATATTTTAAACTTCACTCTTTCGTCTGACCTTATCATCAACAATGTTGGCTCTCAACCAACCTTTGTGACGGCGAGACGACAAGAAGTGATTGACCTTACCCTGTCTAATAGGCATGTGAAGGCCATCACTAACTGGAGAGTCTTACCAGATGTTACGTTGTCAGACCGTAGATATATCGAATTCCAATTGAAGTGTGGGATCTCCCCCTCGCAGCCCAAGCGGAATCCGAGAAAGACGGACTAGGTGTGATTCAGGGAGGAGCTTGAGAAATCCACTTCAGCCCTGCCTAAACTCAAAATAAATCAATTGGTGGAGGATGCCGTACATAACCTGAGCATCGCCCTCACCAACTGTTTCGAATTCGCATGTATTGTCAAAAAAACCTCCCAGCAGGAAATCGGTTCCCTGGTGAAACGCTGAGCTCCAATGTCTTCGCAGGGAAGACAGAAGTCTCCTGAACAGATCGTTTAAATCGAATTCGGAAGATGACTGGAATAAATATCGATCGAAGCAGAAGGAATATAAGAAGCTTATTCGTAAATCGAAGAATGATTCCTATAAGTCCTTCTGCGAAGAGATCAAATCCCTGAGCGCGACCAGCAAGTTGGTTAACGTTTTCAAACGAGGAAAATTGACAAAGCTGGATGTACTCAGATGTCTGATGGTACCTTCACCGAGTCTAAAGCAGGAAATCTTAGTTTAGTTTCTTAGTGGTAGTTGCATGTCCCGTGTCCTGTTAGTGCCTCACATAGCACTCTTCGGTCGGCTTTATTTAGTTCGAGAGCCTCTTGGCACGTTTGGGATTGTGATTCGGCCCCATTAACTTCCTTGTATGTTTAATACCCTACTGTCTGTTCCAAAATTGGTACCTTTGTGCAGGTGTAGGATTGTGTCTGACTTGTCAAAACCATAAAAGGGGTGGTGGCCCAGTAAAAGGTATCTGATCACATTTCTTAGCTTGTATGTCATCCTTTTCATTGCCTTAATAGTTTTCATAACCTGGCACCCAGATCAGCTTTAGTCTATTATTTACAGCCAGTTTGTTTATGGTGACATTCCCAGACAGACTTAAAGTTAAAGGTGTACCCCTTAGCGCTTCAAGAATTGCTTGGCTGTCTGAGAATATAGTTATCCTCCTGTTAGTTGGTCCGACGATGTTGCGTTATTATGTAAGCATTCTGTTTCTTTGCATGGGCCTCTGCACGCGTAATCAACCCAGGGGTTTCGGGTAGATAGTGGTTTGAAACATCAAATCCACGAGTATCCAAGTTGATTTCAATGTGATCAATTTGGTTGACTGTCAACTGCCGAAACAATTGGCCTCAGCATCAAAATTGAAGAAAATCCTGAACCAACGGAAAATCATCTACTACGATGATTTTTGGCCTAATGGCTTTATCAAAATATCGACAAAATATGCGATTTTGAACAAGTGCCTCAAAAGACTCCATTGAGTCCATAAAAAGTGACCGTGTGCTGAGGATTTCTCAGCGGAGGTGTGATGGGATCGTAGTCGATGAAAAGTATAGCCATTTTACGGTCAATGAACTTCGCTTTCGGAAAACTATGGTGGGCCAGATATGGATGGTGTGGACATGGTGATATGTACTTAGGTCTAAGAAGATAGTACCATATACCACACAGTCAGTCAAACAATTTATCTATTGAAGGGGGACTTCGGTACTCGTCTAGCCTCGAGGACGTTGCTCATGTGGTTAACATCATTGTGTCATCCCTGCATTCCTGTGTCATCCCTGTACCCATTTTCCCATCCCAAAAACCATCCCTGGTCTCTCTGTTTTTTGGTTGCGAAGATTCATTCAAAAAGCGGTCGTTGTGATTGACACAATAAAATAATAAACGTATATGAAAATATCCCGGTGTTTTTTTATTCTGGCTGTAGTTCTCGTACCCCGACAATTGGATGGGCTTTTGATGGATTTACGTTAAGACGTTGGTTAATGCTAACAAGTCAATAACGTTAGAGAATCTCAGGAACTCTATCGAACGCGAAATTGCCATCGTTACAGCCGATATATGCAGTCAAAAGGAATCCATTATTTCTTTCTTATGAAATCGAAGTCTTATTTAGCATAGTTAAAATGATCCGACTTAAGTTAAATTGCGCCGTGTTGTTCGATAACTTGTCGCTATTTTAGAGGTAATTCTATTATGCCTCTCTCATAGAAGCCCTTGTCCTTATTGGAGACAGTCGTTTTTCACAAGCCTCTCAGGAGGCGGATTTTTCACTAGGGACAAGTGGTAATCACTTAATGCGAGACCCGGATTATAAGGTAGATGTGTAGGAACCTCCCGGAGCTTCTGACAAGTCACTTTCGACGCGTGTTTCGCCTGCCGTTGTCCTGATTACACACAATTCCTCTCCTTTTTCTATAGCTGGCTGCTTCTGGACCAATTGTTGGCAGTACGGGTCCAAATTAAGCAGCTCAGTAGATGATCCCTGCCAATCCCATCTTCCTGGTCGTTAATCCTGGCCGCAATTTGAGCCGGTTCCCCACTTGAAGTTGTCGAAAGGGATCCACTTTCCATCACCATCCGCTCCAGAAATAGTCGATTTTATTGCGATTCGGCAACGATTCTCAGATGGAGACTGTGCTTAAGGTATTTTTGCGTTAATTCGAGTTGCACCCATACATTAAGCTCCTTTTTATAGCCAACCTTATTTAAATGGTACTAAACGGGACACTGAAACAATTCTTACATGATGATGAGACTTATCGCCTCGTCACTAAGTCTATTAGTTGAGCTTGTTCTCTGACCGGCTGTCCTCCTTACCTTACCCTGTATTAACTCCTCCTAGAGTGATTTTGTTGTCACTGGAGACCATCCTTGAGACAATTGCCTCTCTTTCTTATGGGGACGTGAATGCATATTAAGTTGTTTCCGAGGACAGTTTTGAATATTGTTATGACGCGTTGGTCACATGCCCGAATCTCAAAACATTTTTCTTAATTCTTCCTTGGATAACAAATCCACAATAAAACAGAAGTTATTCATTCTCTCTTGAGCAGTTTTTGTAGTATACAATGTTTGTTCAAAAAATAAGGTGACTTTACATTTGGCGGGCTAAGTATATTCGGTGTGGTGAGTTTTCTCTTAACAAAACAAAAAACTAGAACACAAGCTCTAGGGCCAGTTGTCAGGCCCAAAACGCTCGCTCTGGACGCCCCCGCACGTCAACAACGGATGAAAACGTTGAAGGAGTGAAGAAAATTGTTATGGAAAATTGTCCAATCATAACCAGAGAATTTTCTGAGGATCTTGACAAATCAGATGGCTCAGGCCATGAAATTTTTTGACTTATTTTGGGCATGAGACCAAACCAAAATATTGCTAACTTTTGACCAGAAGAACCGTCACATGAATATTGTTCAGGAGCCGTTGAATGGTGTAAATGACGGTCTAGATTTGCCGAAAAGGATCATCACTGGTGGCGAAACATGGGTATATGGTTATGGTAAGCCCAATCATCCCAATGGAAGCAATCAGAAGTGCCAAGACCAAGAAAGCACGCCAAGTTCGGTCAAAAGTGAAAGTTTTTTCGATTATAATGTTGTGATTCATCAGGACTTCTTGCTGGAATATCATATACGAAGAAAACGCCCGGATTGTGGTAAAATTGTGAGGCTATTGCCTCACGATAATGTACCTGCTCACTCATTGTTGCTTGCAATCATGTCTCAGCAAGACCCATGAAATGACAGGTATGCCACAATGAGGAGATAAAGACCGCATGACTGGAAGAGCGCAAGGCTATATCAAAAAGTACCAAAGAGACGCAATTGTATTATGTCTCAGGTGGATTTTTATTTATTTATTTGATAAGGCTAACAATGTAATGAATAAAATTACAGGCTAGCTGGGGTAAGCCAGAGCAGCGAGGGCCTTCGGCTATCTTGATTACAAGGATTATATGAATTTATATAGGTTTGTGGCTTTGAGGAAATTAATTACAGTTTTTATGTTTTTTGTGTTAGGGTTAGAAAGGAGGTTGATTAGGATGTTATGGGGGGGGGAGTCTGGATGAGTGGAGGGCGGAACACTGATTGAGGATGTGGTGGATGTTGAGTTGGGTTTGGTTGCAGTAGGTGCAGGTGGACGGTTTGTTCTTGTCGAGGTAGTGTTCGTGGGTAACCACCCACTTTTTACTCATTCCGACTCATCGCACTTCATGGAGAGCGGTAAGGTCTCATTAACTGCAGTTTAGGTCTTTTTCTAACTGGTCGGCCGCATCCGATCTGTTAAAACCGGTACAAGTTCTGGGTATAAGACCTTGAGGCATCTCCTTTGAGATCTTTGGGGTCGGTGTCGCTATGCGTATCCGAGGCTTTGGTTATCTCTGAACAAAAATTATTTCTCCTGATAGGGAAGCACAATCACCAACCTGGAGGGCTAGATTTTTATTTACAACGATATCGGGAGGGCGGCATGTGCGTTTCCTACCGGCCTAGGCTCCAAATATGTTTTAGTAGCCGTGGACGTTGACCCGTTTTATGTCTGAGAAGTCGAGCCTTGGTAGCCCGATTTTCAGTTGAGGAATTAGGTGTCAAGGAAAAGCCGTGGAACCGGAGAATAGGAATTTGTAGACATAGTCGCAAGGGTCGGCCTATGTGTCTTCATGTATGACTGCGGAATCCACCCCTTTAATTTGTCCTGTGCTAGTTGTTAAAATGGAATAGTGCTTAGTCGTTTTCTTAAATTGCAACATGAGCCACATTAATTCTTTTTATTGTTTTTTTCTTTTCAGGAAATAATTGAACGCAACACTCTACCGCACAAGTACAAGCGCGTCCGTCGCGCCAGCGAATCCGATGAAGATGCCGAGAAATGTGCCATCTGCTTATCGCTATTCGAGATTGATAACGAAGTTCGGTAAGCAATGAGTTTTCTTTGTTTCGTTTGAATAAAAATTATCGTTGACTTCTGGTATTTCCACTTTCAGACGACTTCCATGCATGCATCTATTTCATACCGAATGCGTCGATCAGTGGCTGGTGACAAACAAGCATTGCCCGATATGCCGCGTCGATATCGAGACCCACTTAACCAAAGATACAAGCAGCGCGTTATGACCCGCTCCTAATGGAATACCAAACTAAAGCCATTCATCATCATCATCAAACACTAACACTCCGATTGCGTGTAATCGCGAATGAGGTGCACAAGTAAAAAGAACGCGGAATGTCCTTACAATTTATTTTCATTCCATTCGTACTCGGACTATCGTCCCGTCGTAACCACATACATAAAAAAATGAATGTTAGAAGAATTAATTGTCGTAGCTCCCCGCCCCCTGCCCTTTATCATGTTTTTTTCTTTTTTCATTCGTTTCTTATTCAAAAATTTCGTTTGTCTTTCGTTAACGTTCAATCGTTCTTACTTACTTTTTTTCGAATTTTCAAGTGATTCATGCGTTAACCGTCGTCTCCCGCGATATTTCATTCGCTGAATTCAAGTCACTTTTTCTTCATTTTCATTTTGATTATTGTTCATGGTTATCTATTATCATAATTAGTTGTGTTACATATCTACATTTTTTTTTCTTTTTTTTTCTACTATTCATATCGCTCTTTTTGCACTAAAAAATTGTTAAAATTTCAATTGAAGTACATGCATAAGAACATACATATTCATGATCGTCATCGTTGTCGGTAATAATGATATAGACAAGGAGATAAAGAGATACACGGATACAAAAGTTGTTACAAATTCCAAATATAGATCGTCAAGCAATTTTGTTACTTTAATGTCGAAACATATTTTACGTGCCATATATAAAAAAGAAGAATCAAATCCACAGAAAACAAAACAAAACAAAAAAAACTGCAAACTGTCTTTGTTTCAGTCTCTTCTTTAGTTGTTTTTAGTCTCATACTAGGTTTACTGTTAGAATTATGTCTTTTTTCATGTTTGTTTTGTCTTGAAATGTTTTAGCGGCTTTTTGCTATGAACAAATGGAAAAGAATTGTAGAAAATAGCGATGTAATGACTAGTGACATTAATAAGTGTGTTATCGCGCATGCACACACTAATGTATACCTATTCGTAGACATACTGAAATACCTATATGTAAATTAGCTCTACTATTCGAGAGTTGAATCAATATACATACATGTTTAAAAAAAATTATTGAAGTGGAATTAAACAAAAAAAAAACAAGAAACAAGGTTCGGAGATATTGTTGGTCATTGGCTGATATACTATCATAGAGGTATGGGAAACTGGGGGTATATGGGTCAGTTGCATTTCAAAAGGTTCAAGTCTCTTACCTGATCTGTGCAGTGTCGTGTTCGTGCCTGCGCAGAATGGCCTACAAACGAGGATGAAGAGTGGCTATTGAATCAAGTGAATTCTGTCGCGCAGTTTTGAGACAACTAGAATGGAGATAGACAGAAGGTTAGAGGAAAATGCGAAGACACAATCTCGGAACTCTTCCAAAGGGCACTCAATCTTGTTGCGAGATGGTCAATGGACTCGACCTCAACCCAAAAATAAAGGCACCATAGTCACTTTCACCAAAAAAAAAAAGTAGACATAAACTTAAAAAACCCACTCTATTTGGTGAAACAATAGAGTTCCTAAACGAAGCCAAATATCTACAGCAGTTGTCAACTAATTAGAAACGTTTTGAAATTTTGCTGAAAATTACATACTTTTTATATATTTTGCACTTTTGTTGGTAAGTTCACATATAAAGAGATTTCAACAGCCGTACTTACTTAAAAACCATATGTTTAGAAATATCATTACATTGTAAAAGTGAATTATTAATCTATAAAGGCTATTGTTTATATATCCATATGTATATATGAAAAAGGAGAATTCTTCAATTTGTATACCACTTGTACCGGGGTCTCACTCAGCATCAGCCACCAGTCACTAAACCACACGCTATGCTCACTCTCTTTCGTATGTAAATGATGTTCTCTCCATTGTCGTACACCCGCGTATAACAATTAATGCATTTTTTCGAAGATCAATGGTTGATGGATGATGCTGAGTGAGACACTCGCCACTTACAAGCTGACCGCCAAACAGAACAGAAGTGATAAACAATAAACTAATTGTAAAGTGTTTTTTTTCGAGTTGTGTAATTATTATCGACGGGCACATTCATCATTCACGTATTTGCGGCGAGCCACGACATCGAATGGTCCTTCGAGCCGGATACAGGATTGGATCAAGCAATTAAGGTCGTATAAACTTGATTAACTATTTTGATTAACTCGACTTTGATCGATATTTCGAGTACCTACATTTATAAGATATACATATATATATATATAATAGAATGGATAGTGTAAAAATTCGTCGCAGTGCGGTAAAGGGACAAATAACGCGCGCGGTTAGCTTTGCGGAAAGTATAGACCCGTCAACACAGTTAGAACTGTTAAAACAACGTCTCGCGAAACTCGATGAAGCGTGGACTTTATTCTGTTCTTTGAACGACGAATATTTAATTCTAGGCAGTGGTGTAAGGGATTTTAATTCGATCGAGGTAGAGAACGAAGTAGGAGAATACGAAGTGAAGTATTTTAACGCATACGCTAGTATATCGCGCGCTATAACGGAACGACAACCGTTACCTCAAGTCCCGCAAGATTTGAATGACTCGATTCTCGAACGACTCGCGGTACAGCAATCCACTTTTCTGGAACGATTACACGTGGCTAATAACACTAACTCAACAGTGAATTTGCCGAAAATTGTGATTCCTCCCTTTTCCGGGAATTATAAGGACTGGCCGTCGTTTCGCGATTTGTTTGTCGGTTCGGTTGGTAGCAAAGGTTCTCTTACGCCGACGCAGAAATTTCATTACCTCAAATCCTTCCTTCGCGATGATGCTGCTAATTTAATAAAGCATATTCCTATATCCGATGCAACGTATGTGGAGGCTTGGGCTCGATTAGAAGAGCGTTACGACAAAAAACAATTTATCGTAAACTCATTCATTCGTTCGTTTTTATCGCTCCCTTCCATGACCTCGACTAGCCTTCAAACATTACGAAAAATCGTGGACAGTGCGGACGAGGTGGTGCGGGGACTAAGTGCTTTAAAGAGAACTGATCGCGATCCGTGGATGATCTACTTGCTAGTGAGTAAATTAGACCAGGACTCGGCTCAATCCTGGGCCGAACATATCGGAGCGCGGGATGACTGCACGATTGATGAACTATTGAAATTTTTACAAGATAGATGTAATGCGTTGGAGTCATGTGACTCGAATCGTTCATTGTCGCGAGTGAAACCGCCTATTCCGATCCGTTCTCATCTAACCGAAAAGACAGTCGAGGTTACACCCAAATGTGCAAAGTGTCAAGGCTCACACCTCTTGCCGCAGTGCCCACAATTCGTCTCCTTAAACACGGACTCACGTCGCGAATTCGTTAAAGGGCGCGGGTTATGCTTTAATTGTCTTCGAGGTGGACATATATCTAATAAGTGCCGTTCCACGTTTCGATGCCGAACATGCCAGTCGCGTCACCATTCGCTCGTTCACCCTAATGATTCTCCTCTCCCTGCTCAAGGGTCATCACCCACACCCACACTCCCTCGATCGAGTTCTACTTCGATATCGCCGGTTTCGGTCCATTCGAATTCGTCTACTTCACCATTGCTCAACAATATGTCCACCCAACTATCTCGGAAGCAGACGATCCTCCCAACCTTACTAGCGAAAATCAAAACAATTCAAGGAAATTTCGTGGTCTGTCGAGCGCTGTTAGATTCAGGTTCACAATCGTCGTTTGTTCTCGAGTCGCTAGTTCAGAAACTTGGCTATGCGCGTTCGCACGCTCGGATTCCAATTCTCGGTCTTTCGTCATTAGAGGCTGGTAACACGCGAGGCCAGGTCTCTATTCAACTTCATTCACTGGTTTCGTCGGCTTACTTGCGCATCGATGCTTATATTTTGAACAAGTTGACCTCTAACATGCCCTATCCATCCGTGGATGTTTCACTCTTGACTCACTTAGATGGTTTACAGTTGGCGGATCCAACGTTCAATGTTACAGGTCCTATTGACCTACTGTTAGGTGCTGATACACTTTGGCAAATATTTGATGGAGGACTGATTCGCGGTTCTAGTACTGTTCCATTTGCGTTAAATACCTCGTTCGGCTGGGTCATTACCGGTGAAGTACCACGAAATGATGCGTTTGATAATGCAATCTCGTCATTTCACACAACCATCGACATCGACGGATTACTTCGACGCTTTTGGGAAATTGAAGACATTGTTCCTTCCAACAATATAATACAGGGCCAGGATCCAGCAGAAGTACACTTTCGTAAAACATTTCATCGGGCTCCGGATGGAAAATACGTGGTTTCGCTACCTTTTAAGTCTCCGTGTCCTTCCTTTGGTGACACGCTCCCTTCAGCTATCTCACGCTTACATGCCATGGAACGTCGCTTTCGTGGCAATTCTGACCTACATCAGATGTATTCAAAATTCATGAAGGAGTACCTGGAGTTGGGCCACATGTCTCCGATTCCCCCCGATGAGTTATCGACCCCTCCAGGTAAACATTTTTATTTGCCACATCATGCGGTACTCAATCTGGGCAGCTCAACCACAAAACTCCGCGTGGTGTTCGATGGGTCAGCTAAAGATTCTCAAGGGGTGTCACTGAATAGTGAGTTACTTATTGGACCACCAATTCAGCGGGAGTTATTTAAGGTATGCTTGCGCTTTCGGCAACACAAATTTGTTTTCACAGCGGATGTCGTAAAAATGTTCCGCCAAATTTGGGTTGAGGAACACCATACAGATTTTCAAAGAATAGTGTGGAGGGAAAATCCACGGGATAACATTCTACATTTCCGATTACGTACCGTTACATATGGAACGGCATCTGCTCCTTTCTTATCTATTCGTGTCCTCAAGCAGCTAGCGGAGGATTACCAGACTCTATTTCCGAACGCCTCAAAGGTTTTGGTTGAGGATGTTTACGTAGACGATGTGATGACGGGGTCCAACACCGAAGAAGGGCTTATTACCTTACAATCCGAACTGGTGAGCTTGCTATCTCAGGCAGGATTGCAACTTCGGAAATGGAGTTCGAACTGTGTACCATTACTGTTAACGCTACCTAAGGCGGACTGCAACTACTCAGCCGTAGATACAGAACCATCATCGTCCGTTATCAAGGTGCTAGGAATGTATTGGAACCCACAGGATGATAACCTGTCTTTTCGAATATCCAAACAAACCTTTTCTATCGAACCAACTCGTCGAACACTGTTGTCAGAAGTGTCTCGCATCTTTGACCCCTTAGGCCTGTTAGCGCCATCAATAATTTTATTTAAAACTCTGTTCCAAGAACTGTGGTCATCCAATTGGAACTTAGGATGGGACGATCCATTACCAACTTCTCTGGCTCAACGATGGATAAATTATAGGAATGAATTGTATCACTTCGAAAGCATCTACGTTCCCAGAATAATTTCCTTATCATCGGATAAAATTGAGCTTCATGGGTTTTGCGATGCATCGTCAGTAGCTTATGCCGCCGTAGTTTATAGCCGGTACAAAACAACAGACGGAGAGTTCAAGGTACAAATCGTCGCATCTAAAACCAAGGTAGCTCCATTGAAACCGGTGTCAACTCCTCGTCTGGAACTGTGTGGCGCCGTGCTTCTAACTCGATTGCTTGCTCGGATAACCTCTTCCTTATCAGCTTCATCAGTAAAGATATTCGCTTGGTGTGACTCGGAAATCGTACTGCACTGGTTATCATCTCCACCTCGTCGTTGGACAACATTTGTAGCTAATCGTACCTCAACTATTCTCGAAAGCCTTCCTCGACACTCGTGGCATTACGTTGCATCAGAGTCCAATCCAGCCGACTGCGCATCTAGGGGCATAACTCCGTCAAAATTGCTTCATTATGACCTTTGGTGGAAGGGTCCATCCTGGCTGGCCTTAGATGACACCCGTTGGCCAAAATCAAAATTTGACACCAAAAGCTCTAATCTCGACAGTTTGGAAGAGAAATCGAATCTCTCCCAAGTCCTGGTAACATCATTTAGCAACGATCTAATTTGTTCCCTATTGACATGTACTTCATCATGGTATTCTATGCAGCGTATTGTGGCTATGTGCCTGCGATTTATCACCAACTGTCGGTCCGCAAGGTCATCTCGTCGTACCTCAGCGCTTACGCTTGCGGATATTCGTACAGCTAAAATACTTATTCTTAAACTCATTCAAAACATATTATTCGCTACTGACATACGTTCTCTCCTCCAGGACCATCAACTCCCACGAAAATCCAAACTACTCAAGTGTACACCGTTCCTGGATAAGGAAGGACTCCTGCGGGTTGGCGGAAGACTACAAAATGCCTCTCTTCCATACGATATAAAACACCCCATATTACTCTGTAGCAAGCATCCAGTCTCGAGAATAATCATCCAAGAGATACACCGTCAGAATCTTCATCCGGGGGTATCAACTACCTTCGCTATAGTTAGACAGCAATTTTGGATCCTAGGTAGTCGAAACCTCATTCGGAATATAATCTTTAAGTGCAAGCCGTGTTTCCTACAACGCAAACAAACAAGTCAGCAGTTAATGGGAAACCTACCACCTTACAGGACGCAGTCCAACCGCCCGTTTGCTAACTCAGGCTGTGATTATGCTGGTCCGATTACCATCAAGCTATCACGAACTCGGAAGCCTAAGTTGGCCAAGGGGTATATTGCGCTCTTCGTCTGCATGGCAACAAAGGCCCTCCACTTGGAACTCGTGAGCGACCTTACAACGGAAGCCTTCATTGCCGCCTTGCGTCGATTTGTTGCGCGGCGGGGAAAATGTAACCACATCTTCAGCGACAATGGGACTAATTTTCAGGGGGCACGGCGTGTATTATCGGAACTGCATAAGCTAGTTTTATCTCAAGCACATAACGATCTTGTTACCGCTGCTCTCGCTGCAGACGGAATCTCTTGGCACTTTTCTCCACCATCTGCCCCACACTTTGGTGGATTGTGGGAGGCAGGGGTAAAATCAGTAAAACATCATCTTTGTCGGGTTCTCGGTTCCTCTATTCTCACCTTCGAAGATCTATACACCTTGCTTTGTCAAATTGAAGCAATAGTAAACTCTCGTCCTTTGTGTTCTATGTCCGATTCTGACTTAAATCCATTAACACCCGCTCATTTTTTAATAGGAGAGCCACTGACAGCAGTTCCCGATCCAAATTGTCAAAACATTCCGACAAATCGTTTGGACCACTTTCGCAGTCTTCAAGCCATGGTACAAGGGTTTTGGAAGAGATGGCAAGCGGAGTACCTTATTACTCTTCAGGAGCGACCAAAATGGCAGACATCTACTGACAACATCAGACCAGGTGACCTCGTGGTCTTAAAGGAGCCTAATGTACCACCTACCAAATGGATAATGGGCCGTATCATCAACGTCAAACCGGGACACGATGGCAAGGTACGAGTGGCAGAAGTTAAGACAGCAACAGGAATCTTCGTTCGACCCATCACCAAAATGGCAGTATTACCCATGTCCTGAACTCGTTCAGGGGGGGCGGCATGTTTAGAAATATCATTACATTGTAAAAGTGAATTATTAATCTATAAAGGCTATTGTTTATATATCCATATGTATATATGAAAAAGGAGAATTCTTCAATTTGTATACCACTTGTACCGGGGTCTCACTCAGCATCAGCCACCAGTCACTAAACCACACGCTATGCTCACTCTCTTTCGTATGTAAATGATGTTCTCTCCATTGTCGTACACCCGCGTATAACAATTAATGCATTTTTTCGAAGATCAATGGTTGATGGATGATGCTGAGTGAGACACTCGCCACTTACAAGCTGACCGCCAAACAGAACAGAAGTGATAAACAATAAACTAATTGTAAAGTGTTTTTTTTCGAGTTGTGTAATTATTATCGACGGGCACATTCATCATTCACGTATTTGCGGCGAGCCACGACACCATATTATGGAAAAATCCAAGAGTTGTACTCCAGCCGTGCGAAAGGCGATTGTAGAGTTGCATTCAACTGGCCTTTCGTATAAAAAAATAGGAATACAATTGCAGTGCTTCAAGAATATGGTTTTCAATGCGTTGGAACATTTCCGTAAGCATCAGACCACTGAGAACATCCTACGCAAAAAACGGCCTCGAAAAACATCGCAATAAATGGACCGTAAGATCGTTCGACTGGCAAAAGCAGATCCGAGAAAAAGTGCTACTGACATTATGCGTGAAATTTGTGATGGAACCGATCACGAAATATCCAGCCGTACGATTGTACGTCGTTTAGTCGAGGCTGGACTTCATGGCCGAATTTGGCGCAAGAAGCCTTTGGTAACAAAGAGGCAAAGAAAACGACGAGTGGAATTTGCCAAAGCACATGCCTTTTGGACGACGAATAACTGGAAACACATACTTTGGTCTGACGAAACAAAGATTAATCATATAGGTCCGGATGGCAGAAAGTATGTACGACGTCCAAAAAATGTGGTGGGGATGTTTTTCTTGGAGAGGAGTTGGGCCAATTCACCGTATTAATGGTTTGCTAACTAAAGAAAAATATGTCGACATTCTGAAAAATGTAATGCTACCTTAGGCAGAAGAAAATTTACCGGTTGTTTGGAGGTTTCAACAGGACAATGACCCCAAACATACCGCAAAGCTCACAAAAAAGTTTTTTGAAGAAAATTCAATTACAGTTCTTGATTGGCCATCATGTAGTGCAGACTTAAATCCAATTGAGCATTTGTGGGGGGATGTTAAGAAGGCTGTTAGCGCGCAAAAAATTGCTAACTTTGACGAGCTCTTCGAAAAAGTAAAAGCAGCATGGGAATCCATCCCAGTTGAAAGATGCCAAAATTTAATCAGCTCTATGACTAACCGATGTCAGGCAGTACTGAAGCAGAAAGGTTTTGCTACGAAATATTAATGATAACACAGGTAAAAAAGTAACTAAACCTATATTTTACAACATTTTTTTTCCAACGTTTCTAATTAGGTGTCTCAATTGTTTGAGGACTTTTTCAATGAATCACCCGCCAAAATTTAAAACAAATTAAAACCTAGTAATATAACTACTTTTTTTCATTAATAATAATATGTTATTTAAAAAAAATAAAAATCAAATAATATTTTTCCAAATCTGTGAATAAAGTCGAAAAAACATGAAATGACATAAGCGTTTCTAATTAGTTGTCAACAGCTGTAGGTGTAACACTAGACGAAAAATTCACTTGGAACTCTCACATCACAAAGACCATTGAGAAAGCCAGAATCTCTCTATGGACCGTCAAAAGTCTCAAACTTGGGGCATTAATCCCAAGATATCTCGCTGGCTATATACAGCCATTACCAAACCAATTCTCACATACGCTGCGCCCGTCTGGTGGCACGAAACAAATATCAGTACAAGCCAAGCTCAACAAACTACAAAGACTAGCTAGTATCTGTATTACAGGAGCCATGAGATCAACCCCCGCAGCAGCGCTAGAACTCATCACGGATCTACCACCCGTCCACCTCCAACTTAAAAAAGAAACAATCACATTTGCCCATAGACTCATCGTGAAGGATGACTCTAATTCTAGGCTTTTTCATCCTGACATTCTTAATGAACTACTCGTAAACAGGCATGAAATCCTAAAAATACCCCTTATAGACAATTGTCTTCCAAAGTTTATACTTCAGGCAAAACTTTCAGGTCACAATTCCCTCTCGACACACCTAGGAGCAAAATAGACTTTTCTTCGATCGTCAATGCCATGTATGGTACAAAGATGGATCCAAAACGAACGAAGGTGTTGGGGCTGCAGTATATGGAGCTAATACTGGAACACACATCTATCATAGCATAGACAGATACAACTCCGTATTTCAAGCAGAGGTATACCCAATTGAACTCTGACTCAGAGAAAATATAGACGGATCTACATATAACCAATAAAAACATTTATATTCTCTCTGACAGCAAGGCTGTACTTTTAGCCCTTAAAAGCTACGAAGTCATCTCTAAATTGTTATGGGACTGCTTACAACTATTATGCCAGCTTGCCAACACAAACAGAGTTCACCTCATGTGGATACCTGGACACAGTGGCCATATAGGAAACGAAAAAGCAGACCAATTAGCAAGAAAATGCTCTGCATCACCATTCATGACGCCAAGACCATTCTGCGGCATATCTGTCAGCACCATAAAATGCTACATAAAGGAATGGTTGAGGAACACGGCCAACCATTACTGGACACAAACGAAAGGTAGCAGACAAGCCAAGATGTTCCTACCAACTACTTCCCTTAAATGAACGAGAGTTTAAGGAGTCTCTAGGATTAAGATTCAGATTCTCCACTTGACTCAGCCCGGTCAACAACATCTTAAAACCATGGGCATCACACAAGATGACACCTGCAGAATGTGTAACGAAGAGGCAGAAACAGCAAAGCACATATTGTGCCACTGTAACTGCCTCACCAGTACACGATACAAACACTTGGGCAGGCTTCATCTTGAAGCAGAAAAAATTGCTGCTAGTTCACTCAAAAGCATACTAAGTTTTATCGTGAACTCAGGATTTTTGATTTAACTCTGAATGGGGGACATCACAATAGGCCCACCAGAGGCCGCAGTGATCAGGGGACATTATTCCTCCCTATAATGTAAATCTAATCTAGACAGAAAGTTTGAGCCTTCTACAAAAAAGCCAAAGTCCTTGTCGGCTTTGGAACTGGCGTCCAGGCCCTTCGAAATTGTAAGGTAATTTTGTCACCGTCTCGCAGGAAATAGTGAATGTGTTTAAGCAGTACTTCTAATAGCTACTTAGCGGACATGACCCAGAGAGAGTGATAGGGTCAGAAGAATACCCAGCGCCAGTCGAAGAACTAATCCCCCCACCCAGTTTAGTAGAAGACAACTTAGCTTCTTAGCTATACATAAGCTGAAATCTGCAAAGCTACTCGCCTAGAGGGTCTTCAGGCTGAGCTCTTTAAAACTGGCGGTGATGTTCCGATAGGGACTATGCACCAGATCATCTGTCAAATTTGGAAAGCTGAAAGCATGCCCAGCAATTAGTATACTAGTCCTGTCTGCCTCATATTCAAAAAAGGCTATCTTATGCATGGATCCCGGCCTGGCAATCGACTATGCACCAGATCTCCATATTACGCATGGTTCTGGGAAAAAACAATGAGTTCCAAGTTTTTTATTGATTTTAAAGTCATATACGACAGCATTCATCGTCAAGAGCTCTATATGACGATGGCCGATTTCGGAATCAAGTGAAAATAGATTCGGATGTGTCCCGCCACACTGGAAGACTCGCGATGTACTGTGCAAATTGCAGTCCAAACCTCCGAACATGCACGGGTTTTCGGCTGTTGTGCTGTCGTGTGATTTCTTCAATTTAGACCTCGAAAAGATAGTGAATGAAGATTCACACAGTGACGATCAAAAGTGAAGTTGAAATATATTTTCTCACAATTTGGAATATCTGTATTATGTGTCGGCCTGTTAAACTGGTAGGTGATTTTAAGGTATAATGTCTTTAATTTCGTGGTTAAAAAGAGCAAAATATCGGTTAATACTGAAAACATCATCGTTTCGATGTCTGAAAAGGATTCTCATGTGGCGAAATCTTAAAAGAAATGAGCGTATGTCATCGTACAGTGCTTGTAATAACAAAAAAAGAGTAAATATTAACGGTCCCGAGTAAAGGAAATGACCTTAAACTCTTAACATTAATATATGTGTCAGCTAGTGGACTAGCCAAATTTGTGAGAAAAAAATGTAAAGGCTAGACTTAAGTTCTGCAAGTTACATGCGAATTGGATTGTCTTCTTCTTTTCCTTTTTTCCGGCGTCGTTATGGTCAGAAGTGTAGGACCATAACCTTCCCACTTAACTGCATTCCTACTGATCCGCTTGTGGGGTCCGCCGGTTTGACCTCAGAAAGTAGCGGCAGGCTTCCCGGTTTGGGATTACTTCATATGTTGCATTTGTTTGCACCAATTGTTTTTCGGCCTGCCTTTTTTGTGTGTCGAAATTGGAACGTTGATTGATAACTTTTGGACGGGGTTCAAAGGATCTCTCCTTTGAACATGGCAATACCAACTGAGTCGGTCGCGCTCTATATTTCTTGTGATGGTTTCTTTTACGTGGAGGCTTCCTCGGATCTTTGAACTTCTAATTCTGTCACGCTTTGTTACTCTCGCTGTCGTGCGAAGCATCTTCATCTCAGTTGCCGTTAATTTGCTCTCATACTTTTTGTGCATTGTCCAGCATTGTGAACCGTATGTGAGCGCCGGACGTACAACTGAAGTGTAGAGCCTTCCTTTCAGCTTAGGGAGCATTTTTCGATCACAGAAGATGGCGGAGTTTTCCCGCCACTTCATCCACCCTACGCTTACGCGATGGTTGATGTCGTCATCACAAGTTGCTTCTTTATTAATCATAGATCCCAGATATTTAAACTTTTCGCATTTGGGAAACACTCTTCCATTCAAGTAAATGTCTGGAATAGGCTGATGAGGGTCAGAGAACGGGCAGCACAGATACTCTGTCTCTTTTGAACTAATACGATACCCGTGTCCCTCAAAAATGTCCACCCACACATCAAGTGCTCGTTGTAGGGACGCCTGATCATCACTTATAATGGCTCCATCGTCAGCAAAGAATAGCTGGTGCACATTGGGGTCCGTCACTTTTCCTTCAAGCAAGCAATCAAGGACTGCTATAAAGAGCAGTGGGCTGAGGACGCTCCCTTGGTGTACACCGACTTTGATTGCGAACTCTTCGGTGACTCCTGCGGTGCATCTTATTCTTGTCGTTGCTCTCTTGTACATGTCCATGATCACTCGCACGTAGATTTCTGGAACTCCTTTTTGTCTAAGCGCTACCCATAAAAGATCTCTTTGTTGCCGGTCAAAGGCCTTCTCGAAATCAACCAACACCATATGCAAGTCCTTTAAAGAATCACGATGCTTTTACATCATGACCCTTATATGTACTTTGGATTGCATCTGTTGTTGATTTACCCGAGACAAACCCGCACTGGTCATCAGATAGTCGAATTATTTTCCGCAGTCGGCTATCTAATACCCGTTCAACGATCTTCATGGTGGCGACATCAGCTTGACAGAACGGTAGTTATCACAATTTCGCGTATCACCCTTTCCTTTGTGCAAAGGAAGAAGATAGCTTTCCCTCCATTGATTAGGCATAGTGTCGCCTCTCATAAGTTTGGAGATAAAAACCATGAGCCATCTAGACCCGATGTCTCCCATCTTTTTCCAGAACTCAGAGGGTATCCCGTCCGGCCCAACAGCTTTTCTTTTCTTGGAGTTTTTAACCGCGTACCGAACTTCTTCGACTGTGATGTCGGATATTTCGGCATGATTCGGGGCGGCTCTTGGAAAGTACACTCGGGGAAACTGTTCGTTCAGAAGTTCCTCGCAATACTGTCGCCATCTGTGGAGAATTTTTTCGTCTTCCACAAGGAGTTGGCCTTCAGCATTGTTAATAAACTTTGGGAAACGAATCTCCTGAGCATTTCTTCTTCTCTGGGCGGCTATCTTAAAGATATTTGCTCTTTTGTTCAAATTGCTTTGTCGAAGCTCCTGGGTAGCCTGGTTCCTGTCAGACGCGGAAGACGATATTTCTTCCAACTCCTGATAGAGGCCTTCCATGCTTTTCGCTTCGAATTCGGCGCATTTTTTCTTCGCGATACCTTTGCAACATCTATATACCTTTTCACGGCGAGCTTTTTCCTCTCTATTAGTAGAAGAGCACTTTGACCAAGCTTGGAAAGCCATTTTCTTTTCGTGTATCACTGCTTTGGCTTCGTCTGTCCACCACCGGGTTTCTTTTGCGTGTTGGCAGGGGCCTTTAGATGTTCGGAGCAGTGATTTGGCTTTCTCCAGGCCAGATTGTTGTAGGGAATCCCACATGTCTTGTGCTCTGCACTCCTCATTACCGACCTCGATAATTGAATAAAGGTAGTTTTTCATGTTGGTAATAAAAGCTTCGCCTTTTCCTTTATCCAGCTTATACCACTTGATTCTCTCAGACACCTTCGTTTTCTGCTTTGACTTCTTTGATGATGGCGATTCCGTTTTTTCCTTGTTCCAATCCATAGTAAAACATCTTGTAGGCTTTTGTTTTAACGTCCAAGAAACGTGCCCGATTACCGGTGTTTCGCCATTTCGTCTCTTGTACGCACAGGATGTCTACTCGCCTTCTAACCATCATTTCTTCAAGCTCAAGGCTGCGACCACTCATGCTTCCAACGTTCCAACTCGCGACTCTAAAGTGTGGCTTACGCCGTTGCATTACTTTGCTATCCCCCGGAAATCCTATAGCTCTGACCCGAGCATTGCTGCTCGTCCCAGGATCGCGACCATTAGTAGTGCCTGGCGGGGTAGTGCTTTTCCTTTTAGCGTTCTTTTCCATAATGCTACGGTTTGACCGTTTTCTTTCTTCCCTTCCTTTTTGACACGGGCATGCTCCAGATTTTTTATTATTTTTTTTTTGATTGATCTTACTCTTACAACACAGGTGATCTCCAGTCGTGTCAACCCACTGATTTGCATGCACACTTGTGGGGCAGTTTAATGGTGGTATATGTGTCCCTAGGCTCACCTTGATGGTGGGGTCCGCCGTGTTTTCTAAATTGCCTAGATGTGATTTTTGTTTACCTTTGTTTAGTCGCCTTTTACGACAAGCGAGAGGTATCGCTGCAGGGATATTCTTAACCCGTCCCAGTACAATTGACCAGTATTTGTGTCTGAGTGCTCCAACAGAAGCCTAAAAAAAAACCCGTCCCTGCACAGGTAAAGATTTATACCCCGGTATTTTAAAAAATTCCTTTTCGTGATCTTAAAATTCTGGCATATTTAAAATATTTAATTTTAAGATATTTAAAAAAGATTCCAGGTGGGCCCAGAGTAAGTTAAAGTTCTGGCGTAAGCTTCGATTATTTTGATGGCGAACTGAGAAGTCGTTTCTAAATTTCCCACTATAAAAGACACTTTCAAATAGGTTTTTATCAAAAATGCTTAAATTCAAGTTTAGTGGTTCTACAATTGAACCAAATGGAATATTGGCCATAAATTATTCTTGAGTTTACCAACCAATAGCAAAATATAAATATATAATAGAAGTAAAAAATACGAAAGAATAATAAATAACATTTTAAGGTAAGTTGGCTAATTTTTCAATATCTTCAAAAGTATTAATTATAATAGATTTATCACCTTCTTTCCTTTTTAGCTCTATTGTAATTTGTTAAACTTTCGTTAATATGAATAGAACTATTTCCAAATTTATACCCTAAAAGCATTGTGTTTAAACTTGTCTTCGTTTTCTTATTTAAAATCACCTGCTTAACCTCAAAGGTTTTAAATTTAATGCGTAAAACGCTTAAAGTTTTGTCTCATGTAGATGAAGAGTTAGATTTTTCCTGTGATATTTTTGATATAACAATGATTTATGTCATCGGCATTAAAGTTTTCGTCGAGTCCCTTTGTTAACAAGTTGACAGCTGTGTCCAGAGCAGAAACCAGAATGGGACGTGCGTCTTTCCCCGTGACACCCTGAAATTTTGAAAGAAGTTCAGGTTCGTAGCGACAAAACCCGTTACAAACGAGCTTCTATCCGTGAATACTAGTGAACTCATTTCATTTTACCGCAGTGTACTCCCGCCACACACACTCTTTGAATTATAACAATGTGCGTGATTGTTTACAAAATTTTGACAGCACTTGAGGTTACTACTCGCCCGAGCTTGTAGGCAAACGTCGCGTCGGCGGCCATTTTAAGTGGTACGTCTCATTGGTGGTTTCTGGTCCAGAGCATTATTGTTGCTAATATGTTGAATCCCAATGACATCAACACACTTGCGCAGCGATTTTTGTTGGAAGAAGTTGACTGTACTTCGCAGTTTATTTATTTGTCTGCATAATATGTCCTTTGTTTTCGTCTTGCAAGCACTCAATTCGCCGCAAAGCACTGGAGTTAACTTCTTTTAGTGCAATTATTTCTTTGTGTAGCATGTCAAGTGTGATAGGAGTCGATGACACATCAACAGGCTGTGAGGAAGCGATGGTGGAGGGAGACCGAAGTATTTCCTCTACGAGTGATTTGCATTCTGTGGAGCGGGTGGCGGAGAGCGTAGATAGTGTTGTCTCTGTTTATCACACGACACACAACGATAGGGAATGTTGTTCTTTTTCATATATTCACTATCACTTTGCTTAAGATTTGCACAGTTTGTGGTATCGTGTAAACCGCGAGAAACGTAGTAGAACGCGTTTAGTACAAATTTGGTTTGACGTCTCCTCGTACACGTCAAACCAAATCGGTAACGAACTGAACGAAAGGCGGGAAAACGAGCTTCCTTCTTTCCTTGGCTGTCGGCGAGTGAGGACGCTGAGAGGTATATCTAAAAAGTAAAGTAGTAAAGTTGTAATGAGTAAAAAGATAGAAATTTAAATAAAGACTACTAAAACATCAGGTGTGGGGTCACACACAAAAAAAAAAACTATATACGTATAAAATAAAGTGTGGACGACCCAGTCTAAGTCTTCTGAACATGAGTCACAAGCTGACTAAATCACAGCTAATAGAAGCATTACTGGGTGCCGGCATTGACATCCCTCCTTCTGCTTCAGTGGGGCAGTTACGAGCACTACACGCACAGGAGCTTCGCGAAATCATGGAAACTGGAGCAACGGAATCGCCTACTTCTGCTGCTATAACGGGAACAGCCACGATCGTCGAGAGCAATGTCGGTTCCGCAAATTCTGCCGACCCGGACACACCAACTGTATCTTCCGTCAACATACAACATTCCGATTCCGCCCCCGCACTTATCGCAACTTCAGAAACTCCTGCCATAGGTGCACCAAGAGCATCCGCTCCCGTAACACTTCCTTCCGATAATTCCGCAACTGCTGGCTCTTCTGGAACTTGTGCTGCTTCCGGTACTTCCGCTACGCTGGATATACCTAGGACGTCTTCCGCATCAGCGTCTAATTCTGACCCTTCTGTTCGTGCTACTCCCGTCACCATACATGCCCACTCTTCATTGACTGACTCCGACGCGGAGGAAGAACGTGAACTTGCACGGCTTGAGAGGCGCAAGCGCATCGCCGACCTCCGACGCGGACTTGCTGAGACAGAACCCGTTCCAGGGGGAAAAAGGGTCGATTTCACTGACATCGAAAACGCCGTGTCGTCATTCTCCGGCGACGACTCCTACGGCATTAAGAAGTGGATTGCAGACTTCGAAGATGTAACTCAATCCCTGGGATGTGACGATCGTTCCAAGTACATTTGCGCGCGCCGGCTAATGCAGGGGACAGCTAAACTGCTGGTAAGAACCGTCCGTGTTGACACTTGGAGTGCATTAAAACACTTATTGTGCGAAGAGTTCGACAAACGATTTACCAGGCGGGAGACCTACAAGCAGCTGAGTCTCCGGACGTGGCAACGGGGAGAAACCCCCCTGCATTATGTACTCTCCATGCAGGAAATTGCCTCACAAGCCGAAGTGGACGAGTCGGATCTAATTGAGTTTATTATTGACGGAATGGCAGATACATCAGTGAATGTGTCCATCCTATATTCAGCAAGGACGCTGGCGGATCTTAAGGGGCTACTACCTCGTTACGAGAAGAAGCGTCAGCAATCATCAACACACGATTTACGGCCTGTCACCAGAAGCGGAGCACAACGGCCAACTTCAGTCGCCCCAAAGAAAACGTCAAATACTTCAGCTTCAGAAAGTCGGATCAGGTGCTTTAATTGTTCAGCCTACGGGCACATCGCAGCCAGCTGCCCAAAGGAGAGGCGGCCCCCCGGGTCATGCTTCCGATGCGCGGACCCTAGGCACACTCACAAACAATGCCCCAACATACAGAGGAAGCAGGTTGGAATCATCAACAAAGGCCCCTTGGTGGATGAAGAAGACGACGATAGTGACGAGCTGGGAAGCTCGTTAAATCCCGTACAGCTGGTGAGTGTTGCCCCTTTTATTAGTGAGACAAAGTGTTCAAGCCCTATCTCTTGTTATTCCCTTCTTGATACCGGCAGTCCGGTTAGCCTTATCCAACGTTCGGTATTGCCAGAAGAGATCGCGCTTGGCGGTTTGGTGTGTTCGCGGTACAGAGGGTTAGGCGGCGTGAGGATCTTTACTTACGGTACTATATTTTGTTATATTCAATTAGCTAACCAAAAACATAAAGTACCTCTAATGGTCATTTCAGACGGTTTTACGCCTACGCCTTTGCTTCTGGGTCGTGACACATTACGGATTTTCAATATAAAGTTAAAAACGAGTATCTCTTCTGTGCAACGACAATGTATTGTATCACATATCAATAAAGACAAAAATACTGAAAAAAAGAAATCGTTAATGGAGCGTTTAAACTTGAGCACTTTTTCTCCTATAACTACCGATTGTAAAACAACAGTGACTTCCGGTTTAAAAGCACTTAATGCAAACGAATTATATAATACTAAATTAGCACACTCCGTAAAGGATTCTAATGAATATTGTAAGCCGTGCGGTGATGACGTCAGTCTTTCGTTTACTCATGCTGATAGTAGTGAGGGAAATCTTATTGATTTAGATATTTCAGCCATAGAACTAGAACAGGAATCTGAAATTATGATAGGCCCCGACTTAGACTTAACTAATAAAGATAAGGTGCGCGAAGTAGTTAATAATAATTATATAAATTTTGATCGATCCGATATTCGGCCCATAGAGTTCGAGATGCAGATACGGCTTACGACGGATACCCCTTTCTTCTGTCCCCCAAGGCGGTTATCATACGCAGAAAAATGTGAAGTGGATAGAATAGTGAAGGATCTTTTAGACCAGGGAATCATAAAGCACAGCGACTCTCCTTATGCGTCAGCGATTGTTTTAACAAAGAAAAAATCTGGAGAAATACGAATGTGTGTAGACTACAGGGCCTTAAACAAGCATACCGTCCGTGACAATTATCCGTTACCGCTAATAGAGGACTGTTTAGAATACCTGGGTGGAAAAAAAGTATTTACTCTGCTCGATCTGAGGAGTGGATTCCATCAAGTCAAGGTCGCACCGGGTTCAACGCATCTGACCTCTTTCGTTACGCCAAGTGGGCAGTACGAGTTTGTAAAGATGCCTTTTGGACTTAAGAACGCACCGAGCGTTTTCCAGCGTTTTATATCTCGCGTCTTTCGCGAGTTTGTAGATTCTAAACAGATCGTGATATACATGGATGACATAGTTATTGCTAGTGACAGCTTGGCTGATCACCTTCAGTTACTTAGCGACGTTCTGAGGTGCCTGTCACGAAATGGTCTCGAATTAAAGTTGTCCAAGTGCCGATTTGCATATGCCTGGGGTACAACGTCACGAGATACGGGATACACCCTAGTGATTCACATTTGAAAGCTATTCGGCAATATCCAGTACCGAAGAGCGTTAAGGATGTGCATTCTTTCCTCGGCCTTAGCTCCTACTTCCGTCGCTTTGTAAGCTCTTTCTCTAAGATAGCTAGACCGCTATACGACCTTCTGAAAAAAGATAAGCCGTTTGTCTTTTCATCCGAATGTGAAAGCGCCTTCCGACAGTTACAAGGCCGGCTCACTTCCGCACCTGTGTTATCCATTTATGATCCAACTCGAGAAACTCAACTGCATTGCGACGCAAGCTCTCAGGGTTATGGTGCTGTACTCCTCCAGCGACAAGACGACGGAAAATTCCATCCAGTGGCTTATTTCTCGAAGAGTACGAGCAGCCAAGAGTCCAAATATCACAGCTTTGAACTTGAGACGCTTGCTATTATTTCAGCCCTGCGACGGTTCAGAGTGTATTTAGAGGGGATTCCATTCACAATTGTAACTGACTGTAGTTCCTTAACGCTCACCCTCAGTAAGAAAAATGTAAATCCCCGGATAGCCAGATGGGCTTTAGAGCTTGAGAACTATAACTACAAAGTGAAGCATCGAAGTGGGGCAAACATGGCCCACACAGATGCGCTTAGTAGATGTTACGTAGTTTCTGCAATAGATACGGAAGACATAGATTTCCAGCTGCGTGCAGCTCAGAGCCGTGACCCAGATATTGTAGCCCTCAGGGAGAAACTGTGCTTGGAGGACTCAAACCAGTACACTTTGAAAGACGGAATAGTTTTTAGAAAAAATAAGATGGGTCAATTACGCCTATATGTCCCTTCGAAATGGAAAATAATCTTATCCGTCATATCCACGAGAAAATTGGGCACTTGGGTCTTACGAAGTGCTGCAATCAGATAAAGATGCATTATTGGTTTCGAGGAATGCAGGCAAAAGTAGATAGGTTCATCAAAAATTGCATTCGGTGCATCATGTATTCCTCCCCTCCGCGGTCGAGTGAAGGCAACCTTTTTAATATACCTAAGGAACCCCTTCCATTTCACACCCTTCACCTTGACCACTTCGGACCACTTCCGGCTATAAACTCTAAACGAAAGCATATACTTCTGGTTATCGACGCATTTACTAAATACGTAAAGTTATATCCAGTCATATCCACCAGTACAAAAGAGGTTTGCGCCTCACTCAGAAAGTACTTTGACTATTACAGTCGACCAGTTCGTGTCATTACTGACCGGGGCAGCTGCTTCACCTCCCTGGAGTTTAGTTCATTCCTGCAGGACTTGAATATTACCCATGTCAAAGTGGCGGTACATTCTCCCCAAGCCAACGGGCAAGCGGAACGGGTCAATAGGGTCCTGACACCTATGTTAGGTAAACTAAGTGAACCAATGCAGCACGCTGATTGGGTGCGGACCCTATCACAAGTGGAATATGCTCTCAATAACACTATTTGTAGATCAATACAAACTACCCCCAGTACACTTTTATTTGGGGTGAATCAGAGAGGTAGTGTAGTGGATAAACTTACTGAGTTTCTCGAGGAGAAAGGATTGAATACTTCAGGTCGCGACTTAGTCTCAGCTAGAGAGAATGCAAATAGGGAAATTCAGAAAGTTCAGGAATGCAATAGTAGGTACCATGAGGGACGTCACCAACCTGCACGCACTTACGATAAAGGGGACTATATTGTCATAAAAAACGTTGATACGACGACGGGAGTGAATAAAAAACTTATACCCAGATACAAAGGGCCATATGTTGTCCACAAGGTGTTACCGCACGATCGATACGTGGTACGTGATATCGAAAACTGCCCTATCACGCAACTACCATATGATGCCGTAATAGAGGCAAAAAACATTCGGTTATGGAAAGAACGTTTATAAGTCACTGCTGTTGTATTCGGGGCAACGCTCGCTATCATAGGAAAGAAGGAAGATATTAGAGTAGGATAGTTGATCGTGGTCGATCAAATAGTCAGGTCGGCCGAGATGTGGTATCGTGTAAACCGCGAGAAACGTAGTAGAACGCGTTTAGTACAAATTTGGTTTGACGTCTCCTCGTACACGTCAAACCAAATCGGTAACGAACTGAACGAAAGGCGGGAAAACGAGCTTCCTTCTTTCCTTGGCTGTCGGCGAGTGAGGACGCTGAGAGGTATATCTAAAAAGTAAAGTAGTAAAGTTGTAATGAGTAAAAAGATAGAAATTTAAATAAAGACTACTAAAAGTTCAAGTGGTGGTAAACCTTACACTGTGAACAATGAATTTACCAGAATGCTACGCAAAGCTAACACCAATCTTTTCGACCTTCACCTCAAAAAGTCCAGCATTAGAATTGCCCTATACCACAACCCCTCACCCTCTCCTTAATCGTTTCCATCCTGCCACAAGTTATAGTTTTTTGTTAAGGCTTGCATTAAGTTAATAAAGTGTCCCAATGGGGGCGTCAAATCAAATCAAAATCAAATTAGCATCACTTCCAAAGTAGTGCGAGAGCTTAGTATCTCCCTAACCAGAGTCGGAAGGCTAAAATCCCAGTGTTTTGAGTCACCAGTCACTCTGGGTTCCTGGGAGGTCTCCAACGATCTAGCCAGATAGGGCTTATAGGATGGCTGCTCAGTTGTCTAAATTCGCTGATTGCCTACAACTTTGGTTTGTCTTTATATCAATAACAGGGAGTGCAGGCACACAATCGCAGATATTGTCCTGGGTATAGGCCACGATGGCTATTGCTAAACTACTCAAACCATAGCAAAGGTTGGTGATTGTCTTGCAGTGTAATGGGCCATTATTTAAGTGGATAGCTAAAGCCTCCAAAGCTAGTGGTTAATAGCTTTACCTCTATATCGAGTTGGGGTTATCCTGGATCTTCATTTGAGCGCAAAGTTATTTATTTTTCTCTTTCCCTTTCGTGCTTGTCGACAGGTAAGCTTCAAAAGATCGGCAAATTACTTATCGGAAAGATTGCTTTGATTCTAGCGCGATCTAGCACCAAACCAAAACTAGTTTCCCACCTGGCATGGTTAAAAAAGCTTCCAAAGTCTATTATCGGGGCTGAAACACTATTCTTCTCTAATTCCTAGCCACCAGCAACCTAGACTGACGAAAATAAGTAACACGTCTTGCGCTTGCAAGAAGCAGGCTGAAAACAGATGTTACGGCGCTCTCGACAACCCTAACGATAGTTAGGTATGTCACAATCGGAATGGTTGCTCGAGTCGATCATCGGCTGAACCACCGAAACCATCCTCCTCCACTAAATAGAACCCAGTTCCAGGCATTCAACTAAATCCTGCACTGGAGCATGCATCGTCACAAGATCGTTGCGAAACAAAGCTAACTGTGAAAAACCAGACAACAACTGATAGCCTTATTCAGTTGAACTGCCAGCCCCTATCGGAGAAGAACAAAAATTATTAAGAAAAAAAGGCCTACCAGCTAATTGCGCCCGGATGAAAACCTACCTGAAGCCTACACATTCTACTTTGCCAATCATCCCATGTTCCAAGAATTTCAAGTTTTGAATTTCACGAATTCAAACTACAATTTTCATTTAGTCTAAAATTTTTTCTCCGGTTCTCCGAAAAGAACTTTTATTTTAAAATTTTATTTTTTTTTAATTTTTTTTATTTGTTCCGTCCCTTCCCTATCAGCTATTGTACGCGTTGACAAAATTACCTGATACTCAAGGGAGAATCCGTCTGTACTCCGGTTTGTGATAAGAGAAGCTTGAAAATGGGTGATCGGCAATTTTTAGGTGATATTCCTATGGAAAAAGTAACAGGCGATTGGTGTGGGACTGCTTGTGTACCACCAGCTGAACCGAATCCTTGTGGTATAGCGCCATGTGCAGTACCGGCTGCGTTCGATCCATGCCAGCCATGTCCGTGTGATTGTACATGCAACGCTAGTTGCTGTTACCAGCAGCCTCCAAGGCAGCCAATGTTTAGACCAATAGTTAGTTTAGGCCGAGCAACAGGGCCAATGGAAAAAGAATCCATCTATAAGCGATCTTACATTGGAAACTCTGGTTTCTGCCGCGCAACACCGATTAGGGGTTGTGATAGTCTCAAACCATTTTCGGGTCGTATGGATCCGAATACGATTCAGAAACTCTCTTATCAGCCACATTGTGGCATACCACGGGTTCCACCCATAGTTCCCCGTTCGAATGGACTTCGTTTCGCCGGACCGTGCTTCGACATTACGAGCCAGAAGCACGATTATGTTCCGAAATGCTATAGCAAGAGACCAATGATTCGGGTGCCCGACGGCATTTCACGATGTTGTGCACCAATGGAGAAATGTACAGTCAACAAACTCTCTTTCATGCCGTACAATATCTGTAATAATCCGCCACCCAAGCCAATAATACAAACAGCAAGTATAACAACACCCAACGTGCCGGGCGAGCGTTGTACCGTGCAAAAGCTCAGCTTTCAACCTGTTCCGCTGCCTGTAAAGGAGCCAATGCCATGGGCTCAGAAGATACGAATTCCACCGCCTCCCAGTACCGGGCTGTGTACAACTTACAAGCTCAGCTACATTCCCAATTGTAATCCACAAAAGATCCCGCTCATACCGCCGGTTCAATCGATTCAAAGTAGTACAGCGATGCCCGAGAAGAACACCGTCTATCGGCTTAGCTATCTGCAAACTTGTGGCACCAAACCAGACCTTATAATGCCCAGACCTGGACTATGCATGCCCAATGCACCGATGGAGAAATGCACGATCTACAAGGTAGGATTCGATAATATTGATTTGATGATGTCGTCTGCATGACTTCCTATTTATAATTTCAGCTTTCATATCAACCTCAAGGATGTCCGGAACGTACAATGCCAATTCGACCGAGATTGAACGTATGCAAGCCCACGGGTGTTGTGTCGGGAATCACCACACAGAAGCATGATTTCGTTCCGAAACCATGTAGTCGACGTTGTCTTATTGTTCCGCCGTCATCATTAGTCACTCCGAATTGTCCAATGGAGAAGTGCACTGTCAATAAACTGTCGTACTTGCCTGTTAGTGCTCCGTGTAAGGCCGCGCCAATTGTACCAAAGGCTGGATTGTGCAGTATTAATGCCCCAATTTCGAAATGTACTACGTACAAGTTGAGTTATTTGCCGGTACCGCTTCAACCTAGAACGCCACTACCGTGGGCCAGGTATTCATCGGTTGCGCGTCCGACTGCGCCAATTGAGAAGTGCACAATACAGAAGTTGAGCTATGGACCGCCGGGAATGTTCATGCAACAAGGCAATTGCGGTAAGGAATTTATGTTCACTTTAACGTTCTTGTTACTACCTTTGAGTGAATTTGTTCTTTAGTAGAGTAGTAGGAAACGCGAGTAGAAAACGCATTCGTTTTTGCTAACGCGGATGATCTGGGTGATTGGCGCTCGCTTGCAAGCCTTAATAGCAGGCTCTAGAGTGCCAATTATACTCCATTTGTCCAGTCTTTTCCCGTCTGTTACTCAACTTCACCTCCATTACCTCGATAGTGTCCTCCCGAATCAATCAAACCCAATTTTACAAAACTTAACTTTTATTCTCTTAAAATACTAATCATTCCTTCCATCCTTTCGTTTCAGGTTGCTGTGCAAACAAAACCGCGCCACCATGCCCATTCCCAAAGGCAGGAATCTGCTAATGTGTGAATACCGATTCATGCTTGGTTTCTTTGGACGAAAATTCCACATAAAAATCTAGATTTACAAAAACCAATTGGAACTTGTTTCATTTAACCTACACCATACACCCGCGGTACCATCGAGCTTAAGCCATTTGGATGAATGTTCGTTTGGCAATGCGCTTTCGCTGTTTCTCACGTTGTTTCCGCTCATGTGTCGCATCATGGAACAGCTCAATACCTTCCCGCTGCTCGATGTCGTCCTGCAGTAGCGATAATGCATAGTAGTTCCTTCCAATCACATCGCGACACTCCACGATCGATTGTTGTAGGCATTTAGTGATTGTACCTATGACAGGTAGCAGCGAGTGGTTGCTTATGATGGGCTTCTGATGGATCCGGAATAGAAACAGTGTCACCTTGCATATGATCTCCGTTTGGTCTCTGTGGCTCTCGACTAGCTTCGGAACGCGTTCTAAAATATCGCAAACGCTCGAGAATGGAAGAATGATTAAAGCGCCTTCCAAGTCCGACGCACGTATTCTCTGCAACACTGCCAGAAGGAATTCATCGGCTGTTTTAACATCGTAAGCGGTCATAAGCGGATGCGGCTGTGGGTGGTCATCAAGTTCGAACTCTTTAATGATTTCCAGACATTCCAAAATGCTATCCGCAGCCTTCTCGGTTCCGACGGTTTTCCGAGATGGCAGCTTGAGTCCAGGGAGCATGGGAACCTCGTTGGTATCACCTGTTGCTAGAGTGCGATTCTCGATTTCTTCGCGTTCATCTTCTTGCACGTCTTGCAAGACTAGCGGCTCGTCAGTTCGTTCATATAAGCGTAGTGTACGGTCGGAACCGCATGATACTACGAATCGTCCATTTGGACTTACAGCCAAGTTGTATGCTTCTCCGATGTGACCGGGCAACGTGACGATCTTGTCGAAAGTGTCTCCATCCCATTGCTTGACTTTGCCATCCTTACCGCATGTAAAAAACATGTGCGTCTTTGCGATGAATTGCAAGCTCATCACCGAGTCATCGTGTGCGAACAAGGATCTGTGACAGTCTCCGAAGTCCAATCCCCATATCTTAACATTACGATCCGCTGATCCAGTGGCAATAATTGCTGAATCGAACGAGATGTCCATGCAGAGTATGGGCAATTTATGGCCATAGAGCGAGAGATAGAACTTGAAGGTGTCCAGAAAGAAAATCTTTACTGTCGAGTCCAGCAAGCCGATGGCTAAGAATTTCATATTCGGACTAACCTTAACACAGAGAACAGTCTCCTCGAGCTTCAGGGTGTTCTTGTGCAAGAGCGAAAGCAGTTTGGGTCGCAGCACACTGTCCTCATTGTTTGGATTATCAATCAGTTCAAATGACCAGGTCTTCACTGTCTGGTCACCACTACCCGTGACGCATCCCTTCATATCGGGCAGAAGACAAATCGCCCAAAGCTCCTTTTCGTGTGCTGGAATTTCTTCGATCACCTCGCCGGTGCCGGAGTCGACTATTAACAAAGTTCCTGTTTTCAATCCAAGGAGAACGTATCGATCGCCGGGAACAAAACAAGATGTCAGGACATATGCTGCCGAGACCGTTCGCAAACACTGCATCGACTCTCTGTTCCAAACCTTCATAGACTCCCCGCTGCCTGAAACGATGGCCAATGAATCTGAACTAAAGCAAACGGATCGGACCTCGGATTGATGGCCGCACTGAGTGATCGAACGAAGGAGTTTCGGTTCGCTTTGCTTTTCAAGAACATTAAGCGAATACAACTGCAAGCAGTTATTGGCTAGATTCACAATAACGCGAAGTTCATTGTTCACACCCATCAATATGTCGATGGATTTGATTTTATTCTTGGTGGCCACGCTGGGTAAACGTTTGATTTCGTCCGATAAGCTTAGGTCTTTTGAGATATCTGCGTTTTCTTCACCTTTTCCGAGCTTCTTCAATCTCTTTGACAAGCGTTTTCGTGCCTCTTCCTTCGAGCAGAAATAGAAGTTTTCTATAACGTCGTTTGTTCCGTGGCAACTGACTACTTTCTCAGTTGGATCCGCAACCAAATTCACTGTCCTTCCCCGACCACTTCGCTGAATTATTCCACAATTTGTCACTGCAATCGGACTCACCGTCTCCTCATTATCAAAACTAAATCCTTCTATCGCTGCTGTCAACATTGTAACACTGTCATCCTGCCTCTTCAGTCGGTACACGTTCATTGTACTCTCTCCCGTGCCGGCTATCATCAAATCGTTCACAAACGACAGTGCCCACACCTCGGTGCGATTGTCCACGATGGTTTTAAAACAAGTTTGTGTCTCCAGGTCCCAGAACTTGATCTGCGTGTCCTTCGAGCTTGAGACGACCACATTATCCACTTCGAGGCGTTCGAAAAAATGTGCATCTGTAATCGGTGCATTGTGTCCGCTCAAACGCTGAGTGCCCATTTGTGTGATGATGTCGCTTACTACCAACTCCGTGTCCAAGCCACCAGAGACCAAGCGAATACCCATGGAATCATACCGCAATACACTTACAGCGGATTTGTGAAGTGACAAAGAGCATAGAGATGATCTGCTGGAAATCTCGAAAACCTCCACTACGCCGTCAGCATACCCAACAGCAATGTGTAGACGATCCGGGCTGGCTCGAATAGCCGTAACTTCTTCTTTATCGCGCTTTAACTGGAGTACCTGCTCGCTAAGTCTAAAAATTAAAGAATAAATCAGTTTAAATGGACAAAAACGTGGCCAGGCACAAACCTTAAATCCCAAATGATGGCACTTTCCGCGCCGCCGACCACAACATACCGCCCTTCGATGTTGTTGTATATGAGAAAGTTTATATTCGGACGACCACTCGCAATAATGTTAAATGTATTATTAAGTTTGTAAGTCAAATACTGTTTGGTGAGGCCCATTTCGAAGAAATTTTGAATTTAAAGTGGATCTTCCACCTGTTTAAGTCGTTTGCAGCAGGCCAAGAAGTGTTTATTTTGACATTTCCACACGTGCGACAGCTTTTGTCACAAACTGTCACCATGCGGCCGTGAAGAATGTGTACAGTCCGAAACAACTTTTCTTGCAGTGTTATTTTTATACTCATGCAATTTCATAAATGCATTTTCATGGGTTGCTGCAATTACAAAATTATATAAATTGTATTATTGACTATCTAAGTCAAAAATCGTCTGAGTCCTTCAAAGTTTAGGGGACCGTCACGGCGAAGTGCTTTTTCTTCTTTTGTGTACTGCGGCAGGTTTGTCAGTATCCCATGTCGTCGGCGTCAGAGGCCAATGTAAATGCCACTAAGTCGCACACATCATCATCTTTCCACGAATCATTATAAAAAGTTTATACTACCATGACACCAACCCGAACTATGGCCTTTGTTCAAGAAGTAAGGTGACTTTTTTTTCTTGAAAATTATTTATTCATTCGTCAAAATCTATTTTGCCCTGTCAAAGTAATCCACCTCAGATATAATATAGTTGCGGTAACGCTTTTTCCAACCCTGAAGAACTTCTGATATGCGCCTTTTGCTGTAGCCTCTTCCAGATGCGATCTCTATCTCCTTAATCGTTGCAAATCTCCATGATTTCAGTGTGGGGAAGAGTAAAAGCTCGCAAAGGAGTAAATTCGGTGAATGCGTAGCTGAGGCATAATTACTGTATTATTTTGGCCAAACAATTACGCATAAACTACGATATGTGAGCATTATCGTGACGCCCGGAGGATTTCTTCGTATTACCTAAGGCAAACGGCACATGTTCCTTATTGGCCGTGCTACCGCCCGGCAAGAACTCATTGCGAACCAGTTTTCGATTTTGGTTCTTTTGGTCGCTCCATTGGTATGATTGAATTATGGTTTAGATGTCATAACCATACGCCCATGTTTCACCATCCATGATGACCCTTTTCGGCAAATCTGGATCGTCATTCAAGTCATTCAACAGCTCCTAGGCGATGCTCCAGCGATGGTTGCAAGATGGAACTTTGGTGACACACGTTTCATGCCCCAAAAAATGCATGGCATGAGCTAACCGGTGTGCCAATACCTCAGCAACTTCTCTGGTAGTCCACTGCTTCATCGTTTTCATCCATTATTTACGTGCTGGTGTGCCCAGGCCCAGCATCCTCATTAACATCTTTTCGGCCTTCTGTGAAGAGCTTGTATTACTTATAAACTTTTTTTTTCAATTTTTTTCACGCGCACTACCTGCAGGTCTTTTGAACAATGTCGATCAAATTTTCAATGGTGGTGCTATAGCACGTGCTCATCGGTATCAATGCACAAAAACAGTGATAAAGCATATCAAAATATAATTTTGAATAAAAATACTTCGTTTTACGAGGGTGGTCCGATAAGTACTTAGCCTACAAAAGAAAACAAAAATTTTGGAGAAATGGCGATTTATTTTTCAATATAGTCTCCTTTTAGATCGATACACAAAGTAGGCCTCCTTGACGGCGATGACCTCCTCATTCGACTGAAATTTCTGCCGGCGAGTGACTTTTTCAAGTTTGGAAACAAAAAGAAGTCGCACGGGACCAAATCTGGAGAATATGGTGGATGTGGCAGCAGTTCGTAGCCCAATTCGACCAATTTGGGTGTGGTGGAGGGCGGAGGTGTGAGCCGGTGTGTTATCCTGGTGGAAGAGCACTTTTTTCTTCGCCAAGTGGGGCCGTTTTTTCTTCAATTCGCCATCGAATCGGCCCAATAATTTGGCATAGTACAGCCCTGTGACTGTTTTGCCTTTCTCCAGGTAGTCGATGGGGATCACACCTTATAAATCCCAGAAAACGGTGGCCATCACCTTTTCAGCCAATGGGACAGTCTTCGCCTTCTTCGGAGCACGTTCGCCGGGTGAAGTCCACTGTTTCGACTGTTCCTTGGTCTCTGGTGTGTACCAGTGGATCCATGTTCCGTCGACTGTCACGAAACGACGCAGAAACTCCTTCGGATTGCACTTAAACAGCGTCAAACACTGCTCTGAAGTGGTCTCACGGTTGCGCTTGTTGTCCGGAGTGAGCAAAAGCGGCACTCATCGTGCCGACAGCTTTCTCATGTTCAAAATTTCATGCAGGATATGACCTACACGATCTTTTGAAATGCCTGCTGTCTCAGCTATCTCGCGTACCTTCAATCGGCGGTTGGCCAATACGAGATCGTGGATTTTTGCTACGTTATCCTCTGTCGTAGGCGTTTTCCGGGCACCTGGACGTGGCTCATCAAAAACCGACATGCGACCACGTTGAAACTCGTTAAACCAATTTTTGATGATAGCCATCGAAGGAGAAGAGTCACCGTACACAACATCCAAACGCTCTTTGATTTCGCTGCGCGATTTCCCTTCCAAAAACAAGAATCGAATCACCGACCGATATTGCTCTTTTTCCATTTTTCTAAAATCCGCGGACACTCCCGTTTCCACACGCGGTCGATCCGCCTGAAATTTCGACAGTAGCCGTCTACTAGGAACTACACGATATTTAGTAAGTTGCTCTTGCGATGCTGGTGCCATCTGGCGATGAGGCTAAGTACTCATCGGATTACCCTCGTATTGTTATCAACTTGGCATCGACTCCATGACCCGAATGACATTATCATCATCTGTGGCGATTTCAACTTACCATACTTGCCACGAGCTAAATCCAACGATTAGACTCACTTCTAGTAAGAGAATTGGTAATATGTACAATGGACCAATATTTGCGTTTGTTTATGTGCTTCACCAGGTAGCAGAAGAAAAAGTAAGAAAATCCTCTTCACAGATCACAGACTTTTCGACTCTGTTCTCATCCAACCCCGTAACATCGTCACCAACATGAACCGACAACTTGTCTTATCTTCTCATCTTAAGCAGAAAACGGTGTTATTACCGCAAGTATCCACCTCCTCTTTATCTTGGATCCGTCCCATCCCAGCTTATCAGGAATACTTTCACTTGGCAATCATTTCTCCATTCTCCACTCCGACAATACTCGTACATATTGTTCAAAGAGCAGACTTCGCAATATATCCGTCCCATATTCATCAAAAAAGAACTGCACCACATCTCCATCCCGGAACACCAAGGAATTACATTCCCTACGCAACAAAAGAAACAAACGGTGGTAGGCCGACCTGAAATCCCGCTCTGCTTCAAACCTTAATATAGGGTCCGCCAAATAACTTTTTTTTTTTTTGAAAATGCTATAAAAAAAACTACTGAATATTTTCTCAAATTTCTTTTTTTATTTGAAAGTACAATCCTTCCGGTTAATAATGGAAAATAATTTCATTCAAATGGCTGCCTCGGCTGGCCATGCAGTAGCCTACACAATCGGTCCAATTTTTAAGCACATTATCGATTGTGTGCAGCTGTATTTCACCAATGGCTTCACGAATATTGTCCTTTAAAGCGTCAATTGTCTCTGGCTTGTCGGCGTAACACTTATCTTTGACGGCACCCCACAAATAATAGTCCAACGGTGTCAAATCGCAGCTCCGAGGTGGCCAAACGACATCAGCTCTGCGGCTGATAATGCGATCTTCAAAAACAGGGCGCAAAACATCGAGTGTAGCTTCGGCTGTGTGGCACGTAGCGCCTTCCTGTTGAAACCAAATGTTGTCAATATCCTCCTCTTCAATTTTTGTGAACAAAAATTCGTTCAACATGGCCCGATAACGATCGCCAATGACTGTAACGGCCACTCCTTGCTCATTTTCGAAGAAAAATGGCCCAATTATGCCTCTGGACCAAAATCCGCACCAAACAGTGGCTCGTTTTGGGTGCACCGGCTTTTCAATGTATGCGTGCGGGTTTTCTGTGCCCCAAATGCGATAATTTTGCTTGTTTACATACCCGCCAAGATCAAAATGAGCTTCATCTGAAAAGATGATTTTTTCATTTTTTCACATTCTGCAACATTACCATGATTTTCAAAGTAATGTCGCAATATTTCCCAGCGTTGTTCAAGCGTATACACAACCATATTCGTTCAGCGGAAGTATAAAACTAATTATCTGTCAAATCAGACATGAGCTAAGTGTTACCATTCACGAAATAAGCACTACTTGAAAAAAAAAAACGTTAGATGGCGGACCCTTTACTTACCTGCTCTCTTATATAGAATTCGGCCAGCTATGAACATATTGAATATCTCTACCTCCGATACCTAAATCGAATGTTATCCTCTCTTATCACCAGTTCCAACCATTTTGTAAATGCAGAAAAAAGCTGATATCCATCCATCTACTTTAAATTTTCTTAGTACTACCTCCAATGATCCGAAAGTGGTTGCCAACTTTTTTGTTTCAGTCAGTTATTCAACCCGATCATGAATACTTTCATTATATGAAAGGTTGCCCTCGCATCTTCAGTGAATATAACTCCTGCCTTAGTCATCGAGAAAATACGTAACTTAAAGGATTCGTCCGGTCTTGACTACCTCCCCGCCATAGTTTAAAAAAAAATGCGCACCCCTCACGAGCTAATTTTAGAGTTCTATTTCACAAGGACTTATGCATCAGATTTGGAAAAATGCTAACATTATCCGAATCCGCAAAGAAAGACGACATAATCAAGTATTTAGCTTGCAAGTCCATCTTCTGTACAAGCCACCATGTGTTCCTAAAAGGTCGATTGACAACAAGTGACCTAATTGAGCTTGCCTCACAATCCTTGTGTGGACTTGAGGATGAAAGAAAAAGGAGACTTTGTTTCCACAGACTTCAGCAAGGCTTTCGACAAAATCTCGCACCAAATTATACTTCTTAAATCCACTGCTCTTAGTTTCCCCCCCGGTCTTATCCTATGAGTGCATCGTGCATCAATGACCGATGTATCGAGCTCAAATTTATTCCTTATCGGAATTACATATCACTGATGTCGAGTCCATGCTATTGAGCGTAGTATGGCGGTTATTTTCATCCACGAAAAAATAAGGCCCAATCACACCACCGGCAGGAAATCCGCAATACGCCGCCACTTTTTGGGGGTGCTCTGGAAGTCTCTTGGAACACATGAGTGTTTGTTGCATAGTTTTCTTAATGACAAAGACATTAAGCTAACAAAGCGCCTTTTTGCCGAAAATGATTTTTTAATGAAATTTGGGAAATTTTTTCTGAACTTCTGCAGAGCCCAATCGGAAAAGCTTCGGCGCTCCAAAAGTCCAAAGGGGACTTTAGTTCTTTAGCTGATTTGACTCTGTAAGAATGTTGGCCACGACCTATAGGCAAAATTCGCCACAATGTGGACTGAGAGATTTCCAATTTCTGTGAGTGGCGTGGAAGCGACTGATTTAGCTCATATTGAACTGAAGCATTCGTGGCTGCGATATTTTCGGTCTTCTATCGGTGCGTTGATTCACTGGCACAGGTACGTTCAATAATGAATAAATTGATTCGAATGTGACGATTATAAACGCTGATAACAGTTGGACTAACGATGATAAAAATGTAAACTTAGACTGCCGAGTTGATATGGACAGACTACAAAAGGGTTTGTATTAAAACACAAAAATCCACAATGGGAATGTAACCGTCACATTTACCCCATGCTCTAAGGTTTCCTTGGTTACCTTAACGAAGCACAACAATTTCTTAACATATGTCAGTTTGCAATTGCTGTTTCGACACCCCGCTAGACACTGTTTATTTTTCATAAAAATTCACATAATTACAAAAATGGTGAGCGACGTTGGAGAGAATGAAATATTTTTCGTAATGGTAACAGGGACTATTGAATCAGCCGTCTTTCACCTCGGCTCCGAGTGTAGTCAAGTGTTTTGCCGTTTTGAAGTAGTTGCAGGTGAATCTTGGGATCTCCTTTCGGGTTTATCACATGGAGTATCGCAGGCAGTCATGCCCAACTACTCGAATGATAAAATTGTTTTCAATATGCCATTCGAATGCACTTATAGAAGTAGCAGTCTATATGGATGTAAGTTGGCTGATAAAGAAGCATGTATAAAGAAATCTAAAATGTTACCTCTCTCCAGGGCCGCGGATGCTGGTAAGCGTTTATGGAAAGAATTGCTTTTCGGTGGAAACCACGTTAGGATACGCATGGTGTAATATGCCCGTCATTGGATCGAAGATTGAAAAGGTGACGGAGCCCTTAAGAATACCAAAGGAATCGACTGTTCTTGCCGGCCTATCTACTTGGATAACTTCTAGAAATGCAGAATTAAAAAATCCCAAAATACTACTGGATGCATGCGAAGGACAAGGTGAAGGCCAAATGCTTTACCCTAATGTTGTCATGACGATGATTTATTTTTTCATTTCTAGAAACGCTCTCGATGGAAACGCATGGGGAAGTGTGCCTTCATTTACAAAGCATCTGCAAGGGAGTTCAAGACATTTTTCCTGAGCCCAATCTTGAAAATTCCCAATCTATGCTTAAGACTTAAGCCAATACTTTTTGTTTTGTTTGCTTTTGTCTATGATTCTTTTAATATTCCGAAAGGATATCGAGTAAAATGAAACTTATCAGTCAAAAGCTCACATTTTAATTCCACTCATGAGACTGAAGGTGAGGCAGATATTCATATTCTAAGAGAAGGACAGAAATAAATCCGCATCAAGATGAATCAATCGAATCAATCAATCAAATATAAATGTACTGCCACAGTGATGAGCGGGTAGGCTTCATTTTTGCACTTCCTTATTTCTTTGTTCTTATTTTTGCGATGTTGCTCACATGCGTTTCATACTTCTGTGTGCACTTTACAAGTAAGCGGAGAGTTACGTAGTGTTATTTTAAAAATGAGTGAAATAAATGATTTTTAGTGGACAAAGAAATTGACATGTGAGCTCATAAACAATTATGAGACGCATCCAGTATAGTCTACTAATTCATTTACCTCCGATTCCATATTTATTATCCAAACAGATTCAGCTAACAACCTTCGACGCTAAATAACGCACATCGGCGAATAAAGAGATGCACCATGTAATAGCCACCCCAACTCGGAATGTCAGTTCAAAAGGAAACCATCAAGAGTTGCACGTCATCATGCGACGTGTAATACCTGACTAAAAATTAATTAATTGACAGGCGTGATGTTTCTGAACACTTATACATATTCGTTCGCCCATCCTCGTGTGTTAAACCACTTGTTTCCGCGCCGTCACCGGCTTGCATTTGATTGTCTTGATTGTCTGTCAATCAATTGGTCAAAGCGCGATAGCCGTCAGACTGTAAAACATGTTTTTGAAGTCAGTACTAGCTTTAGACAGTTATATCTGTTAAACCAATTCAGATCTGTCATTATCATTTTTATTCAGTAGTTTTTATAATTCTGCCACGTTGACTTACATGATTCAACGTTACCAAATTTAACAGATGTGATTCCAAAGCGGTTCCAAGTGCAAAACCTATGGAGCACTTACACCATATTGTAATTGACATAATCGATCATCTGCAACCGCTCCTCACCGTGTTGTTGACCGTTTGCACATAAGATTATCTTTGCAAAATTTGGTGGCACTGAGGTGCCAAAGAACAGATTATTGCAGTTCAGCAGTGTTGAAGAAAATCCAAATTTATCGATTCGTCGTCGTTTACGTTATCCTTGTTCCTTGTGCAACTACTTTATGAAAATTGTATACAACGATCTTGGATTGAAGGCTAACAAGATCGTACAAGAACAGAAAACGAATGGCCATCGTTTGCCTCGAAATATCACTGAACGGGCTCAAAATCAACTGACACGGGGGCCGCTTTTGTTTTTTTTTTTTTTTAATTTTTGATCAAGAATGATGTTCAAGCGATGAGATTCATTTTTGGCTCAATAGCGGCGTTCAGACTTGTTAAAAATGTATAAATGAATCCAATGTAATCGTTGTGGTCAACGCTAGTGAACGTACTTTATATTATATACTTGACGTTTGTCAATTCGAACCGAATTTTATTTGAACCCTTCAATAGCGGCGTTCACACTCTACGATTTGTTTCTCTGGAGTCAGAACAGATTCGTGAAAAGTGTCAAAAGCAGCAGTCATTGAAAAAACACTAAAGTCCTTGCTAAAACAGACATTTCATTACTGGAATATGTTTTTGACGAGTCACTAATCACACTAATTTCGCTATCGGTGCCCACCACAACTCTTCCAAAGCATTTTTATGTGAATTCATTTTAGTTTATTATTTAATTCTAAAACATGTTTAATACAATCTGACACATAAGATGTCTTTTGCTTTTTGAGAACTAACATACGGCTGTACTTCTATTCTAACTTGATCTGACAGTTTTCACGAATCTGAGCTGTCCTGACCTGTTCTGTTCTGATCTTTTCGTCATTGAACACAGCTTATATTTTGCAGAGGAGACAATTCTGAAGAACTTTTGTTCTACGGCTCACCTGGGTATGTGACAGGTGATTTCAGGTAATGCGTGCCCAACTGGGCACACTGGTCATAACTCGCAAAAAAAATCAAAAGGTGTGTGTCTCATGTCGTGTGAAATTCTATGAAACAGTTCTTTTCTCTGCTGAGCCACAGATGAACTAGACATTTCTGGCAAACAAATCGAGTTCATGACTCGCAGCCAGGTTTTTTGCATCGATGTCGAGTTGTAGCGTGCTCCGGCAAGTGACCGATTGTGTCTAGCCATCTTACGTGCAGAATTTCGTAAGACAAGTGGCCACTTCTATGATAAATTCGTACAATTTTAGTGGCTTCGTAGTTTGTACCGTACAATCGAAGTGGCGTCAATATAACATCTAAGCCTTATCGCACATGTGGTAGAAAAGGCGGTGTGTCCATTTGCGTGATTTGATGCGACAGCGAACCAAGCTCCGCTCCATTAGATCGAAGCCGCCCATGTATGTATGTATTTGGTTTATTCGTGTATGACGTTGGGGCACTCAACTGATTCCACCGATTTCGACTTTTTGTTGAAACGTTGAACAGCTGGAGCTGTTGTCGCTGCCGTTTTATCGGACGATAAATATGGTCGTTTGATTCCAGCCATTGTGGAAGCCACAATCACAACTTTGTTGTCGTTTCATGCGACTGTAGAGACATCGATGACGTCGAACGAAGCCACATATTCAATGCTATTACCACGATTGTCAAACTTTTGCCGCAGTTTGCGGCGAATCGTTCCAAGCGAGCATATGCCTTGAGTGCGGGAGTAAATAATAAGCGGAATGGATGGAATGTAGTACGTAGTTATCGAAAAGTATGGTGTGCCCAAAACAGCGTGGTATGTCGCGAGCCAAACGAACAACTATATTGCCTGAAGCGCCTAAATTGGGTTCACCATCACGACGATTATCGTCATCATCCGAATATATGCATGTATTGTTTGAGAAAATGGGCAATCTTGGTGGGCACACATCTTTTTATCAACGCATAGTCTTCCTTTTATTGGAACTTTTTTGAAGTTTCTATTCAACGCATCTATCAGCGGGCGCAATTTGTATGTTTGATCGTTATGTGGAATTGGGCCGTGCGTTTCGATGTTGTGTTGTTGCACCTCAAGACGGTTTCTCAATCACTGTCTTCGTGCAATCGCCTCTGTCGATGTCGACGGCTCTGTCGTTGTCGAGGGCTCTGCGCTGTTATGCAGTCTATGGCCAATTTCGATTTCTCTCTCGCTTATCGGTTTCAAAAAGATGGCATCACTCCAGTACATTCGTGAGATAGGATATCTGACCACCGCGCCAACGTGACTGCAACAGGGTACAGTAAATGCGCCGATCCTTTTTAGCATTTACCTGAGCGATCTCCTTGCTCCGTGCAGGGACGGGTTAAGAATATTCCTGCAGCGATACCTCTCGCTTGTCGTAAAAGGCGACTAAAAAAGGCAATTTAGAAAACACCAAGGTGAGCCTAGGGACACATATACCACCATTAAACTGCCCCACAAGTGTACATGCAAATCAGTGGGTTGACACGACTGGAGATCACCGGTGTTGTAAGAGTAAGATCAAACAAAAAAATCTGGAGCATGCCCGTGTCACAAAAAAAAAAAAAAAAAGGCAGGGCGAAAAACAATTGGTGCAAACAAATGCAAAAACACCAGCATTTGATTGGCCTCAGCGATGAAGTAATCCCAAACCGGGCAGCCTGCCGCTACTTTCTGAGGTCAAACCGGCGGACCCCACAAGCGGACCAGTAGGAATGCAGTTAAGTGGAAGGTTATGGTCCTACACTTCTGACCATAACAACGCCGGAAAAAGGAAAAGAAGAAGAAGAAGAAGACCTGAGCGATCTCCTTGTTTCTCTTCACCACTCAATATCGTATGCGGACGACCTAATCGCGTACAGATCAGGTCCAACGATTGACGTCATTGTTACTCTTCTGGAGCGTGACTTCGAAAAAAATCAGCAGTATTGTAATGACTGGAAGTTGAAGATCAAGTTGAAGTTGAAGCTTATAACGCCTTTGTCTAGGGCCTTAGGGCCTCTCGGGACACTAGAAAAAATTGGCGCAGGTTCTCTATCTGGTCCACTAGGTTCTCTATTGAGCCAGACGGGCGTCCACCGGCGAGACAAAGTGTAGTCAGATACCTTGGTATCGTGCTGGATCAGTATCTATGTTTTGACAAACATGTAGATGCTGCTCTGGTAAAGGCCCGCGGCGATTTAGCTCTGACAAGATGGCTATTTCATAGCAGCCAAATTGATTCCAGAGTGAAGGTAATCTGCTACATGGCCTTAATCAGGCCCATGGTTGCCTATGGATGTCCGGTCTGGTTCAATGTGAGAGCCAGCTTAATGGAAAGGATTCTGGCTACATAGGACTCCCGAATCTGAGTACACGAAATTTTACCCGAACGAGGTCCTATACAATAGTGCTAGGATTGTACGGGTGGATAACTTTCTGATCAAATTGATTCGGAGCCACGTTGCAAGAGCAATGACTTCGGTCAATAACCTGATCTTCGGGGCTTACTATCCTAATGAATTATACCACGAGAGAGTGCGTCTTAGCGGCTTTGTCCCGCCAGAAGCATTCCTGTACTTAGATAGATGTGGACTGATCCAGGATAGATCGGTGGTACCGCTAATCTTCCACGTGGGTCGCAATTCCGTGGAACGGCGATTCGTCTGCGAACCCGATGACGCGCTCCGTGAGCCCGAGCGCCTCAGGTTCTGTAGATTTGTCTCACGCTGGGATCGAGGAGACGTAGTCCGCCAGCACCAACGCTTTTGGTGGCTGGAGAAGACTCCGTCAACGGACACTTCACTTGGTGAAGCCTCTTCAAGGCAAAAAATGATGAAACATTTTTAAATTTTTATTTTGAATACTCATCACTTTCTAGACACAATAATAAACACGGAAAAAATTCTTTCAGCGTCGGACTCGATTTGATGACCAAATAATGCCTAGCGTTTACACCATACAATTTGCTTGACAGACTTCATTTGCAATAGAAATTTCGAAGTGTTAACATGGTGACTCTCAAAATTGGTGTTCACTCTCTGAAGTCACAATCAAAAGTGAAAAAATGCTCTGAAGTTGTACGACAACTGTTCACACTTTACGATAAGTCAATCAAGCAAGTCCAAAAGTTGAACTTCCAAACGACAAATTTGCCGACATGTTGTAAGAACGCTCACAATGATTATGTCATACGATTTGGACCATCAAGTATGACTGAACTAAAATCTATAATGGACCATTAGGAAAGCCAAAATTCTAATCCTGGACAGAGTAGTGTCAGTCCATGGATGACCTCAAAGACACGGCTTGATTCAGTAAGATCTACCCAAGGGTCTTTCCGGCTCATCGTTTATTAGAGCCGCTCCCAGATCAAACATGAAAAATCCTGGCGGCAAATTAAAACAACGAGTATTACTTAGGAAATTCTTTTAATTTGGGCGGGAATACGTAATGAGATTCTTTCAGAAAAATGAGAGGGGTATGGAATCACATCCGCTCTGGATTACGATGACGACCGGGACCCTCTAGAGTCTAGAGCAGAAACCAGAATGAGACGTGCGTCTTTCGTACGTCTTCCCCCGTAACACCCTGAAATTTTTCCGAGATTTTGACAGCGGTTCAGGTGCATAGCGACAAAACCCGCTACAAACGAGCTTCTATCCGTGAATACATGTGAGCTCATTTCATTTTACCGCAGTGTACTCCCGCCACACACACTCTTGGAATTATAACAATGTGCGCGATTGTTTACAAAATTTTGACAGCACTTGAGGTACTCACATGCTCTTTTGACAGCACTTGAGGTACCCACGTGCTCGCCCGAGCTTGTAGGCAAACGTCGGCGGCCATTTTGAGTGGGACGTCTCATTGGTGGTTTCTGGTCTAGAGGATGGTAAGGAAACAGTTGAGAAAATCAATGCAAGTCTAGTAATGTCAAGAAAGAAAGTAGGTGAATGAAGGGAAAACTAAATATATGGTCACTTACCGACTTGAACAAGTATTTTATAACAGAGTTGTGATATTTTTATTGTATTGTAAAGAAGACATGTTCCGATTAAGTATGGAATAAAATATCCGCCAAATGACCCCCACGACTCCGATGATAGGCCATTACTCTTTTCATGAAATTTTCGATGAATTTTGCACAGAGATGTGGCTGTATCTCACCGATGACGCGTTGTATTTCCGATTTGAGCTCAGGAATTGTTTCGGGTTTATGCGAATAAATAAAGATTTCACAAAACTCCAAAGAAAAAAATCGCACGATCTTGGTGGCCAGTTGACATCAGAATTTCGTGAGATAATGTGTTCTGGAAATCGTTGCTGCAATAAGTTGATTGTTTCATGCGCGGTGTGGCAGGTTGTGCCGTCCTGTTGAAACCACATGTTGTCCAGATTCATGCCGTCCAGTTGAGGCCACAAGAAGTCCGTTATCATATTCCTGTAACGAATGCCGTTCACAGTCACTGCAATTTCGGCCTCATTTTCAAGAAAGTAAGGTCCAATCACGCTGCCTGACCAAAATCCGCACCAGACAGTTACTCATTGTGGGTGCATTTGTTTCTCATGGATTGCATGAGGATTTTCTGAGTCCCAAATTCGACAATTTTGTGTATTCACGAAGCCATTCATATGGAAATGCGCTTCATCGGAGAAAATGACTTTTTTCGAAAAATTGGCATCGACTTCACTTTGCTCCATTACCCATTGAACGAATTGCCGGCGCTTTCCGTGGTCTGCTGGTTTGAGCTCCTGAGTTAACTGAATCTTGTACGCATGAAGGTGGAGGTCTTCAGTCAAAATTCGCTGCGTAGTGCTTCGTGAAATTCGCAGTTGTTGAGAACGATGTCGAATTGATGCTTTCGGGTTTTCGGATGAAAATTTGGCGAAGTTTGCGAGCGGTTTCAGCGTAACTTTCCCCATTTTTGTAATGAGTTTTCACAATTATATCGCGTTGTTCTTTCGAAAAGCGCTCCATTTTTAATAATCGGAATAAACAGAGGTGACAGCTGTCAAATTTCAGAGTTGCCACTTGCATGAAAAAAAAAATATTCCAATTTTAAAAAGTGCACTCTTACTGAGACACCCTTTACAAATTACTGGATCCAGATGGCATCATCCTAATCATGCTACAAAATAATTCTGTACACCTGCAGTAAATTAAAGGTAGAGACTTTTGCTGCGCCTTCGCGGCAATTTACGAAACAATGGCAATGACAATATCAGTCTTCGATTAGTGATATTAATTGATATTAGTCTCACTCCTGTTTGCTACCGGACTTGTTTCATGATCCTTTTTAAGGATTAACCACAATAGTCTTTGATTTGAGTCTTTAATTTCCTTCTTCGCTATTTTAAAATGTCACATTCACTGCGCTTGAGGGCGTCTGCACGTCTTGTACGTTATGTATGCAAATCGTCTCTTCCGTGATCGACCAGTCATCCGTTTCGTAATTAATTACGATACGAACGATCGTATCGAATATATTGAGATCATGGCATTCGATTGCTCAGGGAACGTAGATCTATACTACAAAAATTAGTACAATATCTGACACAATTTCAGTCGAAGTGTCATTTATTTCGATTTGGAATCGTGTAAAAGTAAAAAGTGATTTTGGAAAACTAAAAATAGAATTATGGATTCGGTGGTATTATTGATGCTATTAAATAAAAATGAAGAATCCACTGAGAAAATCAGAAGAAGGCGTTTGTTATCCGCTATCCGAAAAAGCGTAAATAGTTCAAAATAATTGTCCGCATTTAAATAACATTTTATTCTCGTTTGCAGATTTATTAAAAGATTTCGATTAAACAAAGAAGCTTTTAGTTTTGTTTTATCGAGTTTGGATTTTCAGTGCCACTTGTCAACTGAAAGACCTAGCGCGAATGAGCACATGTTTTTTAACCGGAAAGCTTTTCACAGTCTGAATGCCATGATTGTAAGTTAATTATTGTGTAATGAGAACATAAAAAACATTTGTATTTCGCTATTAAAGATTTATGATCATAAGAACCGGATTTTGGCAATTAATTGCAAATATGGAGGATTAACTCACGATTCATTTGTGTGGAAACAATCAAATGAAAGAACTTTTCTCGAAGAGCAGTTCCGAGCTTATAGGAAAATTCCTGGCTCCTTGGTATGTTTCAAACCTTATTTGCGATAAAATAATAGCTCCAGTTCCAATGTCTTTATTTCTAGCTCTACTTTTTTCACTGCCATTATTATTGCATGTTTTTCCTCTTTCATAGTTAAACATTTTTCCTCGATCGCAATTAGCTTATCCAATTTTTGACTGATTTCTTTTTCGAATTCGATGCCTGCATTTATATTTTCTTTAAGGAGTGCATATTTGGGGTCGTTTATATTTAAGTTATTTTTTTCGTTACTACTCTTTCTTCGTATATCACCAGAGTAGTTGGAGTTTTCTTTATCATCTTCTTTACTTACAAATGCAGGCATTTCGAATGAGTCCTCAGATGAGCAAATCTGAGATGAATGCGCACGAGGTGATGGGAACGATGTTTTTTTATTGGTTGTAGCTAGACCAAAGGTTCTGACGTTCTGAAGACCTTCCACAGCCACCTCTAGACCACTTGAGTCAACTATTTGTTCCACCGCTTGGCTAAGGAATTTTCCTCATGTGGTCAACCCCCAGTCTTTAGTTGGCTTGTTTGTTGAACGATCGTTTTTTTTTTGCTTGGTACTTCTGGTCAGCGTAAACCTATAAAAATGTATTTTATAAAAAATCTTTTAATCCATATTTATATACATACTTTTCTCCACAATTTCGCGTCTTTTATCGGTGGGCCAAGGGAATTCAATTTAACTTCCAACTTTTTCCAAAGCCTAAATGCTTTTATTTTGCCTTGTTGACTATTCAGGAGAATGTTTTTAGCCAAATCCGGATGCTGCTGCATCAAATCAAATCAGCCATCATACTTTTTTGTGCAGCATTTATTTTATTAAAATTTGTCCTTAAAAATAACCAAATTAATAAAATTCTTAAATTATATAAATAAAACTTACATTCTCTCCATTTTGCTGCCGACTTAAAATAATTCCGTCACGAAATTTACTATCGAATGACGTTTCGAAATAATGAGTACGTTCACGTAAACAAAAGTGTTCATTCACGGAATTCGAAATTACGTGACGAGTCATACGTTCACAGAAGAGACGATTTGCCCCCAGAATGAGACGTACATTTTCGTACCTATGTCTTTCCCCGCGACATCCTGAAATTTTGAATGAAGTCCAGGTTACAAACTCTATCCGTGAATAGGTGTGAGGTCATTTCATTTTACCGCAATGTACTCGCCCCACACACACTCTTGGAGTCATAGCAATGTGCGTGATTGTTGACATGATTTTGACAAAACCCCGGATCAGAAACCAGAATGGTGGTTTCTGCCCCGGATGCCCCCGTGCTCGTCAAATGTCTGCGGCCATTAAAAGTGGCACGTCCCATTGGTGGTTTCTGCCCTGGATTAAGCCTAAATAAAGATTATTCCATTTTGAATTTTTTTTTCACAATGTCTCCTCAACATTTTGTCGTTGAATCCAGCCATCAAGAGTTACTCTGATGAGCTACACTCATTACAGCTGTCAGAGGCAAATTTCAAATGCAACATGCATATTTGGAAATGTCACATATGTCATCGCCTCAAACCCACTGAGCCCTATTTGCCGAAAACATAATACAAGATTTAACAGGATTTCTAAATTATCTTGAATTCAATGGACTCGCAACTGCGAAACGTAATATGCTGACTTCATTCTCCAATTTATTTCATATTGATTCTGTGAATTTTCAGTTCAAAGACTTCCTTCTATTATACAACAGGATCACGGAATTGTGTTTCAACAATTGTGTGGACAATTTCTTCAGCAGGAACGTCGCGGACAATGAGGTTCGTACTATCAGTGAATCAGCTCAAAATATGATGATTTTATTTTAGAGTCAATGCGTCGATAAATGCGTTACGAAATTCGCGCGTTTCAATCAAACTATGATGGGAGTTTATGTGGAAGTTCAGACTGAAATCAACAACCGACGAGTGCAAGAAATCGAAGAAGCGGCGAAGAAAGCGGCTACTACTCCAGCTGATACTACCCCGACCACGGATAACATACCTTTAGTAACGGAAGTCCCAAGCACTCTTGCAGAAGCACTCCCCCAAAACATACCAAACGCACCTTAGTATCGGATTTAACCTTCATAATTTTAGGCTTACTCTTAGGACGTAGTTTTATCATAATTTTTGTTGTCTTCTTATTTTTATATTAAGGAAATGGTGAGGATTTGTGTTATTGCCTTAGTAGGCCTTCCAGCATCAGGGAAAACAACATTTTGCAAAACCTTCATCCAGTCATTCGGCCAATATGATTGCATCCACGTGTGCTACGACCAAATATTTACATTTAAACCTCATGAGAATGTGACTCCATACAAAGAAAATCGCAGGAGAGTGCTTCAGGAGATAGAACAAATTGTAGATCGATTAACATCGAATGAGAATCCAGATTGGCGGTCTTCGGACGATCATATCGTCATATGTGATGATAACAACTACTATGCTGGAATGCGATATGAAATCTATAGGCTGTGTAAGAATCGCCAGCTCGCCTTCGGTCAGATATATTTTCCATTGAAGTTTTGTGAAGCTTTGGAACGCAATCATAATCGAAATCCCATGGAGAGACTGCCGGATAACGTGATAGAACACATGCAACATCGTTTGGAATCACCTTCTCCTAAGAACAAGTGGGAGAAGAACACCTTCACGTTTCGGAGCCCTTCCGACTTGAATGATGTACAATTTTGCCTTGAATCCTGGATAGCTAGTCCTCTAGACAAGCCTTGCAAACGCAATGATGAAAGCCAGCACTTTAACGTAGTTCACCAAGTAGACATTCTATTAAGGAAGCGTATTAGGCAACTTTTACACGGTTTCGACGGTGATTTAAGTGAAAGAGCGAAAACATTGAATGAAATGAGAAAATCGATTCTTCGTGATTTGGTCAGGGAAAAACCTTCGGATGTGGGCGTGGACGTGGATAGCATTGTCAAGCGGTTAAAATAAAAAATACGAGATCGGCAGACACGTGCGTAATATTATTTAATTGTTTTGAATAAATGATTGTTAAAGGAAAACATCGAAAATTAAATTCAGTCTTTGTGGGACTAGGAGTAGCAGGAATTCGTGAAGGTTCCAATGGAAATTCTTGCCACTCCAGTCATTAACTTGAAAAATTAAAATTATTTGTATTATTACATCCTATTCGCGGCTAACCTTATAGATTGTGTCCTATATTGTCTTGATTGGAAACTTTATGGAACTGAACAAGAAAGCACGATTCAACTAGGCATCGATGGTGACGCCAGGTAAAATAACCGATGTCAAAGCGCCTAAATCCAGCGATTTCCAAATAACAAAAAGCTCATCAACGGTGAAAAACATGGGAGCAGTGTATGCAAGTCTAAACGCTGTACGAAAAGGATACCAGACAGGTTTTATAGGCAACGATAATGGGAGTATCAGTGTGCCTAAAGGAAGACAAGGGGCGAGTTTAAGTACGAAATGCCTTATCTGAAACATTCGAGATACGTGATGGAGTAAAAAAAGGAGACCCTTTGTCACTTATGGTGGTATGGTATGCACCTTTTTGGAGACAGTTAAGTGAAAACCAGAAAGTCTAACAGGAAAGGAAGTGTGCTTATAATCAAATGTCGCAACTGAACCAGTTAAAATATCTGAGAACCCATAAAAGACTACATATGGGCAACTTTTTGTAAGGGAGTAAAGTCATTTACCACTGCGCAGGCCAAACGTGAGAACCGGATACTGTTCTTCTTCCTGGTCCAACTATCACCCATTAGCAAACTGGAGAGGCTTAGGACCATTACATCCTTAGCATCCCAGTCTGTAGGTGGAGTAAGGGAGATCTTGTGCGCCTCTGGTAACTTCCCAGGAGCCGGCGACCATATCCCACCTACTGAGGTACAAGGACTAGTAGAATATTGCCACCGGCGCAAACGACTTATTATCATCGGATACGATCATGTGGAATGGAGCAGCAACAATACGAATAAAGGAGTTGAGTCAATTATTGAATATTTATGTAGTAATAACCTCATCGTTCCCAATAGGGGCAACAAAAACAAAATTCATAAACCCTATTAGAGGAAAGATGCCTGACTTTACCCTCTCTCTCTCTACCCCTTTTTTCTCAAATATAATTTATGACTGGCAGCTCTCCAATAAGGCCTCATTATCTGATCATCAACATATCAGACTTCTTAGCATCTCTGGTGAGGCTGGAGAAGCTGACCAAAGATATCAGCCCAAAAGAACCAACTGGGATCTCTTCCAGGCTCATCTTTTGGCCGAGAAAGTCATGCTTCTTAAATCCATAAAATCGATGGATGATATTGAGGAAGCGACGAAGCGCTGCTCTCATCCTTCAAAAACTGCTGTGCACCCAAGATAGATACACACAAGCGGTGAGTACCTTGGTAGGCTGCAGAGTTCGAAACTTTGGGCGAACAAGTGGGATCTATGTTCAACAGAGCTAAAAGAACGAAGAGTTGGACTGATTGTAAATCTGCTCAAATAAAATACAACCTCGAATTGAGAAATACAAGAGAAGGTCTTGCAGAAATCCACCAAAAAGTTGAACAGAAAACTACAATAGGTAAAATTCAAAGGCTAGCATGCCAGCATAACAGTCGACTTGCCCGACGGCAGCCCAAGACACAGTGATCGGAATTACTCCACTGTACCTTTTTACTAAAAAGGTTGCAATACTCAGTGCAATCAGACTCCTTCGTTCAGAAACAGACCATCCATGTAGACCATTGGGTCACATCCTACACCTTCCTGAGCTGTATATGATTACCACAATTTCGGACGCATTACCACACGTTCATCTTTGACAAAATATTTGGGATAACTGATCCCAAACTGCACAGCTTGGGAAAGCGGCGATCCCTTGCTAAATGTCAAAGGCCTCAGGTGGTACACAACTGGCTCCAAGATGGATTCCGGCGTTGACGCTGGCATCTTTGAACTAAATCGGAAGATATCAAGGCCCTGTGAACTAGTCCTAATGTCTTCCAAGCCGAACGATACGCCATCCTAACGTGCGTCAACCTAAACATAGAAACTGGCATAAGAGGTATAACCATTAATATACTCTCAGACAGACAGGCAGCGAACAAAGCGTTGGGCTCGTATAGTACGAATTCGGAATCCGCCAAGAATTGCCACGATGCCCTGCAAGACTTAGGCAAAAGAAATAAGGTCAAACTCTGGTGGATGTTCACAAAGGCATAAAAGACAACGAAATCGCCGACCAACTCGCTAGGAAAGGTTCCAGCGAAAGGTACATAGGTGTCGAACCTTTCTTCGGAATCCCCAGGCCAAAGATTAATTTTCTTTTAGACAAGGAGGAAAAATATCAACACCTTTGAACTGCGTCATAAGACTCCATCAATCGAAGAGATTTATACGGTCCTGAACAAATATTCTATCAATATTCTCAAATTTAATATCAGAAGACTGGTCAGCTACCTTTCGGGACACTATAGTCTGAGATATCATCTTACCAACATTAACCTCCCGTCTGAAACCGAGTGTCGACTCTGTCTAAAGAACGAGGAAATTGCAGAGCACATCTTACGCGGATGTGCTGCCCTTTGCCATCTTAGGAAACGTATCTTCCTCGGAGAAATCATGACTCCTGAAGATAGTAGAGGAACTCCTCGTCTAATTGGCTAGCAGGCACAATAGACCTACAGTGGTCACACTGCTCCCAGTCTGTAAAATGGAAGTTTAACTTCTCCCACTCTTTTGAAATGTCAAGGGTTCGAATACGACTGTGAGATGCTGCCTCGAGGCGTTAGGTGTGTAAAGAACCACAAAAACATGGAATGTGACCTGAGCCAAACTAAGTTCGCAGACAGGGAGCAGCTCGAGTGCGTGCTGTGTAGGAATCGATGACACCCTACAAACTATAGGGGATGTCCAAAGTTCCGAGACTTAAAAAAATCAAGTAAGCAAAAGATTGAAAAGAAACCGACACCAGCCGCCCATCCCAAATAATCTACGCCCAAATGGAAGACGGTACAAGGGCCTATAGTTGTTCCCAAAGCACCAATGCCTGTCACTAAGACACCGGAGGCCGAGGTGGACCTGTACAGATTTGCCAACTCCAACAGCAGATCCATGAACAGGCGCAGCGAGTGGACAGAATCGAATGGGTACGCCGCGCCATGAGGGAGTCCCTTAAGCATCCTGTGGGTGAATGTAAAATCACTGACTGAGAATGAGCGAAGAGCCATACTTTTCAGTTTATCGCAGAACGAGTGCCCCAAAGTACTTTTGCTTAGCGAAACAAAGCTAAACCAGGAATTTCTTTCAATTTGATCAAGATTTCTTTTAAATCTGGATCTTTACTTTCCAGAAACTCCAAGACGGATTCAAAGAGTGAGTAAAATCTTGTTAAGCATGCACCTTTCGACAATCAGCGTACTTGAATATGTAAGAATAATCGTTGGAAGTCTTCATCATTGTGCAACCAATCGGGTATTCAACGCATTGCTTCTTATTTTTTTAACCGCTTTAATCACAAATTGAAGCGATTGGTGCAATCTATCACTCAATTCGCTATTAGGTGTTGTCGATAGATGACCCAGTGAATTGCAGTTACTTCTGGTATATTTCTTTTAAGATGGCTTATAAACCCACGATATCGCCCGAACATGGCAGGAGCTCCATCTGCTGCCATCGAAATGATGTTTGTAAAGTTTTCGCGAATAGCAGCTCTTCATGGATTACTTCGTCCATAACAAATCGAACATACGCTAATATTAATGCTTCATTACTAGGTAAAGTTGAGTGGTCCAGTTGAATAGAAAAATGAATTGTTTGTAGATAATTACACAATGAGCTTTCTATATCAGAGCTCATTTCATCAATGCGTCGGTGTACAGTGTTGTTACTCAAAGAAATTCTTTTGAGTACATCAAATGGAGGTTTGTGCATAACAGTTTTTAAAACCTCTTTAACGGCGGGTAAAATTAGCTGTTTTCCGATGGTGTGGGGTTTTCCAGATTTCGCTATAAGCAATGAGATATTGTAAGATGCCCGCAAGCCATCATCGTTACTTTGAGACGTTGACGCGAACTTACTGTGCACGGTGGGGTCCTGTTCATATTTTTCCTTCAATGTTTGAAAATATTTTAAATCTTTGCCCATTTTATCAGAATGACATCTTCTCAGATGAGCTTCGATGGTTTCATAGAGTCATTGCTCAAAATGTTGTTACATAAAAGGCATATGGGCAGTCATTTGTCTGCCTTTGATGGAAGAAAAATAAATTTTAAATACTCAACACTGTAATGTCGACATTTTTGCTCAGATTCAGCCATGTTTCATATCAGTTACCTACCCGTAAAGAAAAAAAAAGTTTGTTTTAGTAATCATAAGGCGATTTTAACAGGATATGGCTTTTTTTAATAGAATAGGAATAGGAGCAATAAACCGTTAAGACCCATAAAGACGTTCTCACAAGACGGCTGGAACTATTTTAATGTAATATAAAACATATTTTGATTAATTATTATATATTTTGATACATTTCTGTTAATTCGACAGCAAATACCTATGTATTTTCAAAATGTATTTCGACATCAAAATTCCACGATTTCAATGATTTATTTGTTAACGTATATCAACGTTACGAGTGGTACCTACATACATGAAGAAACGTACAATTTATGAAAATATTTTTAGTCATCTAGTATTAGCAACTACGAAGGCTATATCTCTTCTTTAATGAATCGCCACAGTCGGAAAAATAAATCATTTTATAATAAAAAGTATAATACTAAAAGTTAAATTTATCTCGGCTATCTCTTCTTTTAAAGAAATGTCGAATAATGGCCCTGTTCAGTATTTAATTTTTAAAACGTACATACTACAAATAGATGTATGCATAACAAATGTACAAACTTAAGACTTAAACCTTCGATATCTAATCTTTTACTTAGAAAAGTTGTATATGTATAAAAATGAACTCAGAATTAAGTGCAAGATATAAGAAACTATGTGTTGATCTTAAGAAAGAGATACCAATTTGCCGCGATAACTATTACCGTACTCAATTCCGCTCTGCACAGCGAAATTTAAAAAACGAATGGCGAGTAGTAAATAGTTTATTGAATAAGTCAACTGCCTATAAGAAACCCACTTTTATTCGTGTTGAAGATTGTTTAATTTGTTGTAGAATATTGGCTGCAGCCTACAATCCAGTATTGTCAAATCAATTAATTGTACTTGTCTTTACATTCGTGGATGTGGTGAACCGTTGCATAGTAATGGTTTTGTTTTTCAACCCGTAACTGTTCTTGAAATTTCAAAAATTTTTGGTAACTTACCTAATTCGACTTCGTGTGGAGCTGACTAACTATCTGCTTAAAAAAATTGCATGTTTCACAGTGGATGTCCTGGAAAAATTGTATAATCGTTGCGTATTTGAAGGAGATTTTCCGAATGTCTTAAATGTCCAGATATCATTCCGTTATTTCAAAAAGGGTCCCCAGAAGATGTCGGTAAGAGGCCCATCTCACTTCTTTCAGTGTTCAGCAAAATTTTTGAAAAACTAATGAAAAAAAGATGCAGAAATTTTATTGATTAAAGAAAATCAGAAGCATCAAATTGATGCTCTTATAAACAAAAACAAAGAGTGTCAAGAGAAAATTGCATTGCTGGAAACCAAAGTTAACCGCCTAGAACAACAACTACTGGCCAACACCATCGAAATTTTTAATATTCCCAGAGCACACAATATATCCAACACCGAAATTGCTCTGAAAGTCTTCCGAGAAGGATTGAATATGGATATTAATGAGAAAGATATCGACTTCTGTCATATGAAAAAAATTACCACGTTTAAGCCAAAAGCCTCTCCAAAAAATGTAAATATTCTCCAAGTGAGGCTTATTTCACGCGCTTGCAAAGAGAGAATTATGAAGGCGAAATATGACCACAAAACAAAACTGATGACAACGTGTATTGACAGGAATGTTGTACCACAAAATATGTACATAAATGAGAGCAGATCATATCACACTCGTCAACTGTTGAAGGCTGCTGCAACGAAGAAAGTTTCAAAGGGATATAAATATGTATGGACGAGGAATGGAGCCGTATATATGCGAATGAAGGAAGGTGATAATTTAATAAAGATTAATTGTATTGCTGACTTAGACAAATTATGAATTTAGTTAGTTTATATAACTCGATCTCCGTCCCACAGCCTCTTCAAATCACCCTTCCTCCTTCCCCGCCTGTCCATAACCTTGAAACCTTTTGTTTACTTCAGAATATTCGTAGTTTAAGAAAAAAATTTTATACATTGTTAGCACACATCGAAAGTCTCGCGAACTTACCTACCATCATTATTTTAAGTGAGATTTGGATTTACCAAGATGAATTAGACTTTTATAATATTCCTGGTTATTTACTTTATGGTAAATGCAATGATTCTTACGCAGTCGGCGGTATTGCAGTATATGTCAAAAATGGTTATATGCCATCAAAAACATAACTTGTAAAAAAAACCAAGTCTCGCAACTCAGTTCTTCTACCGTAAAAAGTTGTGAGATCTATGTAATACCAAGTCGGTTAATTTATTCAGCCCCTACTTAAGGGACCTTCTGTCTTAAGTTATTACGTAATTAGCTAACCTAACAACATCTTATAGTGACCATATTAATATTGAAAATCTTTTATGTTTTAAATAAATAGATTGACTTGTCCATCGCATGCATCTCACAAGTAATACATATTATATTAAATTAGATTGTTTAGTGCGATTGCCAAGTCAATCTATTTATTTAAAACATAAAAGATTTTCAATATTAATATGGTCACTATAAGATGTTGTTAGGTTAGCTAATTACGTAATAACTTAAGACAGAAGGTCCCTTAACTCTTTCCGGGCCGGTGGTATGAAAACCATACCACTTATCTAAACATAATTCCCTAATCGAATGTGCAATGGAATACTTTATATACCACTTTTCTATACAAATTGAAGTTTATATTTTCATAAAAAAATAATATGCAATGTAGAAGTAAGATGGATATATGAAACAATTGCGTATTTTGAGGTTACTCTCTTGAATTCTCAAAACAGTCTAATTGTTTTTAATATTTCACGACTCGTAAATTGTCGTGAAATAATCCGAGGGGAAAATTAGTTATTTTAGAGAAGTATCTGTTTGTTAGAAACATATTTAGTTCAGAATAATCAAAAGTCTGATTCCTGTGAGTGTTCTAAGTTGGTGGTATAAAAACCATACCAGTGCGCACTGAACGCTAGTTACACATTGCCCAGCACCAGACCAATAAAAAAAATCCGGTCTAAGTTTATTATTTGGGTACAATGGACCGTTGGTTTATAGGAATATTTTCGAAAAGAAAACGGGAAAGTAAGATCACTAATTATCCAAGACCCTTCGATCTCTTCCTGTCATAAAACTAAATGAAGATATTGGGAATTTTCGATAATAAAATATTTGCAACACATTATCCTTGCATTTTCTAGCATATTTAAAAAGTTGTTGAAGACGATCGGGGATTAGTCTCTTTTTGTTGTTAGAAGGATTAGAACTAAAATTCAATCGTGGTTCAATTTTTAGTCTTATTAAGCTTATCCGAACCATGGCAGTAAAAATCTAAAAAAAATTATATTTCGTATCTGCTTCAACAAAGTGATTGTGAAAGCATTAGCTTGGCAGAGATTCCCTCCGACGAGGATTCTGTAGTTGACGATTCATTCGACAGTAATGATGAAGAAAACAATCTTCGAACACTTTGAAGGTTTTGACGCCGCGGCCGCGCCGTAATTAAAGACAAAACAAATCTGTCTAACTATGTTTCACAAGATAACTTTGATAGCGAAGATGAAATTGTGCTGAGTGAGCTTAAGATTGCGAAACCATTTGTTCTACCGAAATGGAAAAAAAATTATTCGATTGATCCAATAGCTGGCTTTTTAGGCAAAAAACATGGTCCAGCTTATGAGATTGAATGTATGGAACACCATGATGCTGCTTCAATATTTGATAAAGTTGTAACACAAGAAATAATTGATCATATCGTCTTCCAAACAAATTTGTTTGCTGAGCAATCAGACAGACGCTTTACTCCCACCAATGCGACAGAAATAAAAGCATTTATCGAAATCAATTTTCTAATGGGCATACAACCTCAGGGAAGTTATAGAGATTATTGGTCAACTCGACCTGAATTACATGATTCCTACGTATCAAACATAATGCCGGTGTAAAGATTCGATTGGATTTTGAGCAACATACATACTTTTGAACGATTCAGCACTGATGCCCAAAAGAGGATCAACCACATTTAATAAACTTTACAAAGTTCAACCGTTTTTAGATCTCTTGCAGCAGAGATTTCAAGTGTGCTTTTATCCTGGCCAATTTCTAGCTGTAGATGAATCAATGATCAAATTCAAAGGTAAAATAAATTGATTATGTTTTCATTGCTTCACTGTTCTTCTTTTTTTAGGTGGTTCTACTCTCATTCAGTACATGCCTAAAAAGCCAATCAAAAGAGGATTCAAAGTTTGGATGTTATGTGACAGCAGTGGTTATGTTTGAAGTTGTTCGATGTTTACACCGGCAAAAAGGGAAATTTGGTTGAAAAAAGGCTTGGTGACTGTGTTGTGTTAGATTTAACTTCAAACTTCGCAGAAAATAACCACAAGGTGTATTTTGATAATTTCTTCCCGTCATATACACTATTACTTGAGCTGAAACGCAAAAAAATAAACGCATGTGGAACTGTTCAACAAAATAGAAAATTCCTACCAAAAGATATAAAAAGTGATAGGGCATTGAAAAGAGGAGAAAATGACTGGCGAATAAGTGACAGTGGCTTGGTTTTTATAAAGTGGATGGATAAAAGAGCTGTGACAGTCTTGTCCAGCTTTCACGATCCAAGAGCTAGTGTCAAAGTTCAAAGGCGACAGAACGATGGTTCCCGAAGGGAGGTGGAAATACCGGAACGTTTCTGACTATAACATGCACATGAACAGCGTTGATAAACTTGACCAGCTCAAGAAATATTACGAAGTGGACCGGAAAAGTAGGAAATGGTGGCATCGATTTTTTTTCCATTTTCTTGACGTAGCAGTCGTAAATTCTTATATCTTGGCAAAACATACAGGGTACACCTTACCACTCAAAGAGTTTAAGTTGGAACTTATATCACATTTGTGCCAACATTCAGATTTATAGCCTAAAGAAAAAATAAATAAAACTAACGTTCGTGTAAGAAAAAATAAGCCATTTGTTGACAAAAGTCTTCGATCCAGTTCATCTCATCAACCAATAAGAACTTCAGCGCGAAGATGTGAACACTGTAGCATATCAGGACACCAAAGAAGAACACAATGGATGTGTTCTACTTCAAATGTTCCACTTTATCTAAGTAAGACAAAATCCTGTTTCAATGAATTCCATTCATGAGAATATGCACTTTATGCGCAGTGGTATAGATTTCATACCATGTCCTTGCACAAAATCCTGTAGGTATAAAATTTTAATTTTTGTCTTTTCTTAATAATATTACATAGATAAAGTAATTTTTGCAAAAAAAATGTAGAATTTTCTTCGTTTTTTAGTAGTGCCCCAGAAAGAGTTAAGTAGGGGCTGAATAAATTAACCGACTTGGTATTACATAGATCTCACAACTTTTTACGGTAGAAGAACTGAGTTGCGAGACTTGGTTTTTTTACAAGTTATGTTTTTGATGGCATCTCATTTCTTTTTGTAGATAGTCCTACTTTTCTTCCTTTCCGGTACCTTCTACTTTTTGAATACCAACAACAGATTTTCTTAAAGCCCACTCTGTGTCTTATGAGCTTTTCTTATTTTTGTAGGTTGTCTTCCTCTTTTTCTTTTCCGGTACTACTTCTTGAGCTTCAGCTGCGGTTTTTCTCAAAGCCCACTTCCTATCTCTATGGGTTTTCTCGGAGGCTTTGATGTTACAATTTTTGTCAAGTCTGAACGGTAAATGCTTCTTAATCTATTGTATTCACAAATTGAGGATTCCTGCGCTTTAATATTTCCAAAGTCGACATTAATTAGATGTAAGCCGCCCAGACTTGTAACTCTCGAAAGTGCCACGTAAGCTTGACCGGATGTGAATACTGCAGAACCGATATCCATCAGCGCATTATTTAGACTTAGGCCCTGACTTTTGTGTATAGTTATAGCATAGGCTATACATATAGGAAACTGTTCGCGATGAAAATAAGCTCTATTAATAATTTCAAATTTAGTTTTGACCGGACCAAGCTCGTAAACCTGTTCTTTATCAAATGTAATGTATATTTTCTTAATTATTTTTGTATTTTCCGGATCAACCTTTACTCTTTGCACTATACCGATAGAACCATTAACTAAACCAAGACTCACGTCAATATTTCGCCTTAACATGACTTTTGCTCCTATTTTTATAATTATGTTCTCTTCTAGGCCCGCAGTCATAAAAGCATCGTCTTCATGATTTTTTATGCATTCACAATCTATGCTATCTACAGCTGTAAGTTTTATTTCGGGATGTGGGAGAGATCTAAGCATTGCAGTATTTAATTGTTGACACATGTTTTTTTGTAGGTAATAAGCAAACGGTATCATCAGGGAGTTTCGAGAGGTGTTCAATTATTTCAATCAATCTGTTTTCATTTGAATTGGTTTTTAGAGTTATTAATCTAGTCGAGAGTAAGTCGCGGTCTTTTTGTGTAGTCACACCTAATCTTATTCTATTTAGCATTTCAACAAAGTCAGAATCATTGAGCTGTCGCATGTTAATAGTAAGTTCATCGTATACGAACAGTTCAATAAACAGATTCGGCATACTGAGGGAACCTAACAACTTGTTAGTTTCAGCAGTTGAGTTTTTCAAAAGGTGACTTTTCTCTTACCGGCGGAAGCTGTAAAAGATCCCCGAAAACTACAAGATGTTTTTTTCCAAACCACCCATTCTGATCATCGCTTGTGTCAAATATCTCAGACAAGCGTAAATGAATATATGTTAAAGTAACATTGGAAATCATCGACACTTCGTCTATGATAAACAACACTACTTCTTTCAAATCTGATCTCAGAACTTGGAGCACTTCATCGGAAAGTGGCTTGTACCTCGGTGTTTGCTTGTGTTCCACAGGCAGCTGCAATAGTCTGCGTATAGTCAATCCATTCACATTGAATGCAGCTATGCCTGTTGGAGCACTAATTGCCACTTTTTTGTTTAAATACATCTTAACCCAAACTTTCAGAGTTTTTATTAAAAAGCTCTTTCCAGTGCCACCAGTTCCACTCACAAAACAGCGTAAAACGTCAGCGTTATTATCAGTTGTGTCCATTTTATGTGTGATCATATCGAAGACTCTTTTTTGATCGGCATTAAGTTTTGCGATCATACTTTGAAGATTAGTCTGCTCTTCTTCTACCAGATTGATTCTCTGAAAGTCATCCATTGCGTTTGCAGCTTCCACAGCTTCAAAGTCTAAAGGGTTTTCAGGACCATCGTCATCATTAACAATTTCCCTTTCTTCATTTATCTCAGCAACTTTAGATTCTATCATTTCACATGTTTTTTGTTTCTTATATTTTGACTCTATCATTGAATTATCATAATCGACTCCTTCTTTTAAATCTTCTTTCGCAAAATTAAAGGCCTCCGTGTAAGTATCACACCCCATTTTGAGTTCATCTAAGGAACGCCATGGCTTGAATAAAAGAAGTAAAGAGAAGAAGTATTTCTCTGGTACTTGTTCTCCGTCGTAGAAATAGTGATTGATCAAATATGGGTTATCTCTTCTTTTCAGGAACTTTTTACCGTCATTTATCTCGTAGCACTCGACTTTAGAGGAGACTGGGCGTGTTTTAACAATATCGTAATTTTGAGCGAAACTGTACAAGTTAGTAGTCTCCAACTCTTTAAGCCGTTTGGGATAGTGGTCATCAATCCAAGACTCGTAATAAATATCGGTGGACTCTGGTTCCAGCATCATCATATCAGATTTAGATTTAACGCGCCGGTTACGAAAGATGTTGACGTCCAGCCATCGAATTGTTGTGGTAGGATCTGTACCGTACAAATGAATACCAAGTAGAGTGTCACTGGCTTCCAAAGAGCCGCACTCTCTATTAGATAAAACTCTAAGGCCAATGTTAAACAGGCGGCTTCTTAAAGGTTTTGTAGAGTTTATGTCTTGAAAGATATCAGCAACATGAGTTTTCTCGCTTTTGGTGGTATATTTTGCAAATGTAACTTTGTAATCCTATGTACTAGAAAACCCGTGGCCGGACACCGAACATACAATTTGTTTTAAAATTAATTTAATTATAAGTTCATCAAATGGTTATTAAATATATGTACATAATAAAGATATTTATTTTATATTCCGTCAAATACATGAACCACATTGACCACTAAACCACTAAACCCAATTCCCCAACCGCCAATTGATTGTTGCATTGCATATTTTTAGGAGTTAATCGCCATCTAGATAAATTGAAAAAGGATACATACAGACACTATCCTATTAGTAATAATATTTGGTGTATCTAGAAAACTGGACCAAAATTGCAAAATATTTTAGTTTTTCCTTGATTTATACACTAAACACTAATTGTATTCTAAATTTCAAGCTTCTATGTCTGCTAGAAGTGCCCTAGAGTTTTGATGATCGGTCAGTGAGTGAGTGAGTGACAGAATTAAGAAACTTTGACTAGTTATAATTCTTAAACTACTTGTTCAAATTTAATGAAATTTGAAATATACCGTCTCTATGCGATGCCTGCTTGGTTACTGAAAATTCAGGCTTCTAGTTTTATCCACAACGAAGTTATAGGGGGTCGAAAATGGCCCGAACTGCTTCGAGAAAAGGATGGTACGGCCGTCCGCTTTTTTGCTCGACTTGGCGGGGGCACTGCCGTGCCCTCAGATATGTGAGTGTTTATTGTTTAATATCCCTAGTGCCGATATATTGAAATTGTCCTTAACATACGGTGGAGAAATGTATGTAATACTATGCATTTACAGATTGCATGTATATAGTAAAAGCGTCTTTATGGAAGAAGTCAGTTCCATTTTAAGCGAAATCAAAGCTAAAAACTTAATTGTAGCAGGAGATATTAATATTGATATTTTAAATGAAACGGACAGAGACACTGAGAACTACTTATTCTTGATGGCTTCATATGGTCTTAAGAGTGTTATAAATGAACCAACTCGTGTATTTAATTCAACTGAAACTTGTATTGACCATATTTTCATGCGAGTGCATAGGAATAATAAGCATCATTTTCGTGGTAATGTTTACGACTACAGATTAACCGATCATCATATGGTAATTCTAAGTACCGATGATTTTACTAATGCTAACAACGAACCTATGACAGTACGCGAAAAAATTCGAATAAATTATGACATGCTAAATGACTGTCTAAAATATGAATTTTGGGAATCTGTTTACTTAGAAACTAATCCTTCGGTTGCTTATGACGTATTTATCTCGATTTTAAAAAAAACATATTGATAATTGCACTTCTATATCTTTGCATGATTCTGGTAGCAAGAAAAATAAGCCCATCAAACCTTGGATGACACTTACTCTCTTAAAAAAAAATTAAAAAGAAGAAGAAAATTGCAGTAAAATGTAGTAAAAGTCCACATAATTTAAGATTAAAAAAGTACTATGACAAATTATGCAGAGATATAAATAAGGAAATCACTAACACTCGCGATCATTACTATATCGATAAGATGAAAACTGCAAAAGGCAATAGTAAAGAAGTATGGAGAATTGTAGAAAATATTTTAGGAAAAAATCTACAGTCCAAAACAATCGATGCTTTGGAAGTAAATGGAGCCACTTTATTAGAGGCTGGCGATTTAGCGAATAAATTTAATGAGTACTTCATAAATATTTCCGGAAGTCTTAATCCTTCAACACTTTCAGACAACTCTTGTAATTGCAATAATAGTCAAAATATGTTTACAGATGAAGGACTGGTGAATAGTTTCGTTTTTAATACCATCACTTCTGAGGAAATTTACAAACTCATTATGTCATTAAAAAATAAACATTCCTACACAAGTGATGGCATCACAAATGTGCTTTTGAAAAATATTGCCTTTAATATAAGCGATATTCTTTCACACTTATTTAATCAGAGTATAACTTATGGATCCTTTCCACAATCATTAAAGTCCGCAGAAGTTATACCTCTCTTCAAAAAAGGAAATCGCAAAGATGTGCAAAATTATCGACCTATATCTTTGCTTTCGACTTTTTCTAAACTGTTTGAGAAGCTTTTAAAATCTCGAATGATCTCTTTTTTGGATGATCATAATTTTTTTCTAATAATCAGTTTGGTTTTCGATCTGGAAAATCCACAGAAGATGCCATTCTTAAGCTTTGCTCTTCTTTGTATGAGGGCTTCAACCTTTCAAAATCTACCATAGCTCTTTTTATAGATATGTCGAAAGCTTTTGACTTAGTAGACCACAATATTCTTCTTAGTAAATTGTACACTTCAGGGTTCAGAGGAGCTATACATAATTGGTTTCACTCTTATCTTACAGATAGAAAGCAATCTGTAAAAATTGATGGTACTTTTAGTAGTTCCCATACCATAATGAAGGGTGTTCCACAAGATTCTGTCCTTGGACCCCTTCTATTCTTAATTTATATAAATTCGCTCTTCAATCTGAATTTCAATGGACTACCCACAGCTTTTGCCGATGATATAGCGTTTGTGTATCAAGAAACCACTTTATTGGATTGCGTTATCAGTATAGAGAAAGACTTAGAAAAATTGTTTACTTTTCACTAACTAACTATGTTAACTGGGGAGGTTCCTATGGAAGTACCTATAATTCCTTATTTAAAGCTCAAAAATGTTTAATTCGATTAATTTGTGGTAGAAATCGTTTAGCTCATAGTTGGCCGCTTTTTAGAGAACTGCGTATTCTTCCATTAAAACATCTCTACGTTTTTAAAGTTCTTAGAGAATTCTTTAAACGAAGTGGTAACATCTCAAATAGAAATTCCCGTTGTTACAACTTACGCGTTAATAATCATGCATTAGTTAATGTTCCGGTCGCGCATACAACTAAATTTTCTCATTTTTTTACTATTACTGCCCCGAAATGCTTTAATAAACTACCAATTGCTGCAAGAACAACAAAGAATTTCCACTTATTTCTAAAAAAAGTTAAAGTATGGTTATTTAATACCGATTACGCTGATATTGAATCCATATTTCGATGTGTGACTTAGAGGTATATATGCATCCGATGTTTTTAATCTTAGATACGTCCAAGCTATGATATGAAGTCCTTTCTCACTGTATTCTTCTTTTTTGTTAATCTCATCCACTCCACATCAGATCCCGAAATTGTAACTGTTATAGATCGTTCGACACTAACTTGTGTATAATAGTTACAGAACGATTTTTCTTCTAAACTTAAACTTATTTAATTGTTCAATAAAAATAACGTTTGTAACAATAGTCTTAAGTAAGGAATGAATAAATGAAATGAAATGAAAAAATGAAATGAAATGAAGATTTTTGAGTTTTTTAGACAAAACCAAGTTTTTCAATCCTAATCAATTTGGGGTTTTGAGAGGTAAATCGACGGAAGATGCACTTTTACAGTTTTGCTCTCTTATAATGTCACACCTCGATGGGAAAAAAATGTACTGCTGGTTTATTTATTGACATCACCAAAGCATTCGACATGGTCAACCACAACATCTTGTTAAGTAAACTGGATAAAGCTGGATTTTGTGGTTTTATACAATACTTAATTAGTTCAAGTCATATCTTAAAAATAGGGCACATCAAGTGAAAATAGATGATATAAGAAGTGAAATAAAGCTCTCCAACGTGGGCGTTCCACAAGGCTCGGTCTTAAGTCCGATTTGGTTTTCGGTCTATATAAATCACTTCTTGCTCTTAATTTCAAGAGTTCCCCAACTGCTTTTGCGGATGACATTGGATTTACTTATGGCTCTAACAGTCCTTTGGACCTAGTCTCTGATATCAATTGGGATCTATTTTTATTGAGACACTGGTTTGCTGAACATCTTTTTGTAATAAGCCCTAAAACAAAGATAAGGTTTTTTAGCTTATCTTCCTGGGACTTCTTGGATGCTAATATATATTTTCACGCACCTGAGTGTCTTAGATATAAAATTGTGCGTCTGGTTCTTCATCTCCCTCTTTTTGTGAAAATATTGTCTGTTGTGATTATTGTTTTAAAGTTGAGAGAGTAGATGAATTTAGATATCTGGGGCTTATCCTTGATTCTAGGATGAGTTTTGCGAATCACGTTAATAAACTGAAAAAATATTTTCGATGCACCCTTCCACATTTTTATTATATGCGTAACTACTAAGCTTGTAAAAATTATTTATTATGGTATTTTGCATTCCAAGTTAGAGTATGGAATTGCTTGTTGGGGTGGCGTGTGTCGATACAGAATTATTGTTGATTTTATTGTTGATTTTGCAGAAAAGTGTCCTTAGAAAAATTTGTCGTAAATCTGGTAGACATTCTAGAGATCCCCTGTTCCATGAACTCAAAATTCTTCCTGTTCGTCACTTGTATTGTTTTAAGGTGCTAAAAATGTTCTTTATGAAGACTGGTAATCGTAATTTTCGTTTAATTTCTTGTTATAATCTTCGTGGTAACCTGTCTAACACTTTTTCCGTACCCAATTTCCGTACCACTGCATATCGTAATGTTTTCTCTTTCTTTTCGCCTATTTAATGCACTGCCCTCAGTCTATTAGGACACTAACAATGCCTGGAATGTTCTTTAAAAGCATAAAAATATGGCTCTTTAGTTTTGATTATGTGGCTCTTATAGCTAATGTCTTGGTTTAATTTGTATATTTCTCATTCAATGCCTTGTTTCTTTTCTTTTTCTTAATTATCTTTATTTATATTTTCGTTTGTAATAATTATTTTTGGTTCTTGTTTCTTATAATGCTTAGAGATTATTTATTTATTTACTTTTATTTATTTTTAATTTTTAGGGTCACCCCAGCCATTTTCAACATATTTAGTATAGTCTTAGATAATTGAAGTGGCTTTCTACACTATTTTTACATTTGTATTTAAATACTGAATGTCACTGCCTTTTCTTATATTTCGTCACCATGTATTCCAAGCATGTTGTTTTTATTTCTTCAATTAATTTATAAAAATAAAAATGTATCTATCTATCTATCTAAATAGGCAAGTACTTACCTTTTCGGGCGCTGGCAAACTCTGACATCGATTCACTCACACTACTCTTTTCAAAATTCAGAAAACAAATGAGCGTTTGTCCTTGGCAGCATTCGTATTTATATTGGTGAGGGATTAGACAAGTTCATGCAAGATTGCAAGCCCAGTACAAGTCGTACTTCGTCCCTTTGCACGTCCGAACAAGCGTTGCAGGCGGGATGGCGGCGCTTTGCAAGTCTCGATACGCGTTGCACTGATTACAAGTTCATATACAAGTTTCTACAAGTAACAGTCGCTGATCTTGCGAATTCATGCTAAATAAACAGGCTATCTGATCCATATACCAGCCTAACCGAAAAAATTGTTCTTTACTATTAAAACCCGATAAATTTTCGTGGACCCCCACTTAACTGGTCTAGTTAAGATATTTAAGCCAGTTTCAAGCACTTTTGTCCAATGTACAAAAAATTATCTAAAACTTCTTAAATTTCGAATTCACCACAATGTCTTTCGTTAAAGTGTAAACTTCATTACCGACACTTGACACACTCACTCCATCAGCTCCCGACTCAAATGTCAAACCATATATTTTTGTAAACAAGCCAGGCATTTCCATCCCCATTTAATAGAAATTATTCCGCAATGAAATACGAAATTTCACCGGACGCCTGCCGAATATGTTTGCGAAAGAGCCGATCATGTCGTTCTATGTTCAAACCCTACGACGATGACGATATTCCGCCAAGCGAGAAACTCAAGCTTATCTCTGGAGTGAATGTGGTAAATGGGTGATGAATTGTTGTTTGATATGTAATTTGCAAGTCTTTATCTTTATATGAAGGTCCAGGATGACGACGACAAGACAGTTCTTCCTCAGCTGATTTGCAGATCATGCGAGATCTCCCTAAATATGGCTTTCAGTTTCCGTAATAGGGCGAGGAAATCCGATCACATCATACACATTTACTGCAACAAAATGCATAAAGGAAATATCATCGTCGAATTGAACACCGGACGTAAGTTCAAGCTTTCCAAAGAGTTGACGCTTAAAGTGGTACGAAAGAACGAGCAGGAAAAGACAAAAGGGTCTCCGCCCGAATGTAGTGAGGATGCAGCGATAGACAATAACGAAACACAACTCGATGAGAGTTTACACGACGAGATTAAGGAATATGAAAACATGGATGACAGCGAACTGGAGAATGAACCGGAAGATATTTTCCCAGGTAACGAGGAATATCTAGATAATCTTCAAAGCGACGAACCAATCGAGGAGAAATCAGAGAACCAAGACACATCCGATGATGGTCACCATGACTACTCGCCGCAGCTTGAACTCGAAAACAACGACAACGATAAGGAGCATAGTCCTAAGACCATACAGACATACGACGCAGAAGAAATTGCTTCTCGACTAAGGGCGTGTGACAAATACGAGGTGGTGTCGTGGAAACAGGAGGAAAAGAACGGTTCGGTCCCTATATTTAAGCTTCGGCTGAAAGATGTGCGTAAAAAGAACGTGGCCAGTGATTTCATTTGCGAAATATGCGGCAATATCTACCGGCAAAAGCATAGACTGACTGAGCACATGCGGCGACACAACAACGAAAAGCGTTACGCATGCGAGTGAGTCGGTTCGTTTCACCTTTCGCGGTCCTTATTAATTCTGTTTTGTTTTTTTTACAGAATATGCAACAAGCGCTTTGCAATTGCTGAAGGTCTTCGGAGGCACGTTCTAACACATGGTGCTAATAAGCCTTTCAAATGTAACTACTGCACACGGCGTTTCTACAATCCAAGTGCGAGGAAGGCACACGAAATGTAAGCCTGTCGACTGCCGTTCTACTATCTCATGATTTGACGTTCCCTTTCTTTTGTTTTAGAGTCCATAGCGGAGCAAAGCCTTACACCTGTAATGTGTGCGACAGAGCGTTCGCCTACACTTGCTCACTGCGGAAACACATGCTCATTCACGAGAACAAGAAATTATATCGCTGCGACTACTGTGACAAAGAGTTCCGACTGCAGCATCACCTCAAGCAGCATGAAGAAACACAGGTTCACAAGGACGCTCTGGCTGAGTATGGGATTCTTGAATCCCTCGATACCGAAGATGGGATAGAAACGTAGATGAGAATTTAGCAAAGTTTGATTTATCGTGTTGAATAAAAGCCGATGAACGGTAGTACTAGGCTTTATTAAATTTCTAAATCCTTAAATAGCTAAAAACGATCTTTTGAAGTCACAATCGATCGTGCTCTTATAGAAACCGATCTTTTTCGAAGTCATCTGGCGATGTCGTCGTATTCCCTCGTTGATCTCTTGAATTGTTATTGGCCGAACAGCCTCCTGTCCACGGCCCTGAGTCACTTCCGGGCATAGGTGTAGCATTGCAGACGAAGCTCCCGTCGATGTCACCCTGCTATACGGCTCGGTAACGCGATTATTTGAATTCAATCGCGTCAAAATCGCATAATCCACGATAACAGCAATTGTTTCATGCGAAAAATATGCCAAAATGTTCATGCACGTGTTGGAGATTATTAAATCCGCTGGCAGATCCAAGAACTTGTGAAATTTCTTCTTGATCTTCTCGCCGTGCCGGCAGCAGAAGGATGTTTTGCGTGCTTCATTGAATTCGTGATACTGTTGTCCGGTGAGGATTTGTGATATACGATCGGCGCGGAATAAGCGACGCGTACGCTCCTCGTCAAACTTTTCCGGTACATCAATGCTCAATTCATCCTCTGAGTCTTGACTCTCGAGTTCTTCCATGAAATCCTGTGGACGACGCGTTCTGATGCTTAGGAATTTCTTCAAAATCCGCATGTCTTTTAAATGTTTACGCATTCGAGCGATTTTCACCGGGTGATTACGCATGAGGAACTCGAAATCAGCTTGAGATGGGCACGCGGCATTCTTGCGGCGCATTGAGATTAAAGAGGCTTCGTGAAATATTCCGCGCAATTGTTGTTGGAGGATTTGTTCAACTAGCTTGACGCTCTCGTACCGAGGTTGATCGCAGTCACCGAAACTTCGCATGATATCGGAGATTTCAGGAATCAGACTGACAGGCGGCTCGTCCACGTTTATCTGGGAATGAGGATTATTTTCTCCATGACTTAACTGACCACCGGATGAGGCTGAATTTTGTCGTGACGTTTTCTTCGGATTAAAATTCATCGTTTTGCGGTGTTCTTACAAAAAAATTGAAAACAAATCGCTGCAAGTTTCTGTGTAAATGACAGAATTGCATTGCAAATGTCAAAATTCCGAAGAGTTCAGTGCGGATGACGTTTGCAGAGTTCATTCGAATGGTCGTGTTTCAACTCGGAGGGTGTGATCCGAATTTTTTTTCCCTGAGCACTTGTTACACTTTTTCTTAACATTTTTAATTTTATGAAAATTATAAAATAAATTTCTATTTATCATTAGTCGCAAATGCGTCATGCTTGAAAACAATATTTGAAAACACGGTTTGCCCAAACTTCTCGCCTCCTATACTTCCTTTCATTTCCTTCCCGGTTTAGTAGACTATTATTGCCTCTGACGTTTCTTCTTTCGATGTAGACGTCGATGTAGATGTCAAATATTTTGAAAACTCTGAAATTTTATTCTAGTTTGTAGATATATCCGTCGCTACGATGGATACTTCTATTTAAAACGAAAAAAACCTCGTCCATTAGAATCGACTGAAAATTAAATTCGAATTCCTTACTGAGACTTGTATAAAATTCAAAATCGGCGCTAACCATTTGACAACACACGCTGAACAAATATATAACAAATAATAAAAATTCCAAGTGTCATCGACCCATTAAATCTTTCTTTCAATCAGATCACGGTTCATTTCGAAACAATTCGGACCAATTTGCAGTTAGCCTATTAAACACCCTTCATTGTGCATGTGTTAAAGTTCATCGTGCATTGCTCATTTGGTTAAAGTTCTTTTTTATCGTTTTTTCGTCATTCTTCTTACGGATGTAAATCAAATTTCCAAATAGATTACATGATATCGTATTAATTGCTGAGTAAACCTGAACTAAATAATTGCGCGATTGATTCTCTACAAGCGTACATACAAGTGAAAATTTTGCAAATATGGCCGAAGCTGCTGTCGGAGAAAGAACATCACATCCAACTCGATTCTATTGTCATACCTGCAAGCTTGAAATTAGTATTTTCAATAACGATTATATATGCCCCCTATGTTCTGGTGGCTTTATCGAGGAATTACCCCCGCCTTCACCACGAAGCGAGAGCAATAGCAGCACGGGCGGTATCAGTGCCAGTAGTAGCGCTATAACTCCTGAACAAATAGACATCGAACTACGAACGGATTTTCCTCACCTACGAATGGATGGATTGGTCGGATCGCCAATAACCGCTCGTCGTCGAGCATATGAGGCTTTAAATGCCAACGGTCGACGTAGTGTAGGAACGAATAATCGAAATGGTAGCGGTGCCGGACGTCAACAGCAACCGAATTTTCACGGACTGGACGACGTGTTCCTCGATCTAATCACTTCACTATCAGCCAGCGAGGATAATGTGTTTGGTAATTCGCAAATGTTCTTCATGGGCAATCCGGGCGACTATGCATGGGGTCGGGAAGGAATCGATACAGTAGTTACACAACTTTTAAATCACATGGACATATCCGGACCTCCACCCTTGCCAAAGGAGAAAATCGCCGATATACCGACCGTTTCAATAACCGAAACCGAAGTGTCACAGAAACTCAAATGCTCGGTGTGTTGGGAGGATTTTCAATTGCAGGAGGCAGTGCGTAAGCTTCCCTGTTTGCATGTGTATCACGAAAATTGTATAGTACCGTGGCTCGACTTGCATGGCACCTGTCCAATATGCCGTAAATCACTTCAAATCGAACCAAGCACCAGTTGTTCAATGCAAAACGGTTCCGATTACACGTCCTCGCCGACCGCCACCGTTTCGGTTACGGTGACAACACCCGATCCATGCACATCATTTGCCGCCAACCGAATCGATGCCAATATACTTCATCAAATGGACAATAATACATCGTCCTCACATCAAGCCATACCTCCGCAACCGCAGCCACCACCACCGCCGCCTCCCGTCACGCAAGCGATCCCTCAATCGGCGGCCCAAGCTTCATCAGCCCCAGGACATGCTGCTCAGAGTATTAACTTCTTAGCGTACGACGACGGCAACATAGAATACGACTTTGATTAAATCAAACAACAAGTAATACATATACACACACTAACTGTATCAATCCTTCTCTATAATATATATTTATATATACGACATATAATGTTTAACAACAAAGAGTAAATGATCGCTTATTGAAGTCACGTTCTTTCTTTCGTTTCTCTGTTCCAGATTTAATAAATAAAATTAAAAACAATTCGTAAATAGACTAAAGTAAGAAACGAACTAAACGCAACCGGGGAATGAATTGTATCTCGATTGATAGAATAGCATATTAACAAATCAGCGCTCGCCATCGACGAGCTAGCTGCGAATAGATCAACTTTGAAATACACTTGTATGAATGTACGCTTTTCCCTTTAGTGCTAAAGTTTTTTTTTTCTTTCTGTCTTCCTTCTACTGTGTGCCCTGTTCAGTTTTTTTTTTGTTCGTTTATTGACAATATATGACTTAAAAGTCCATACGATACTCACGTACGAGCTAGTGGTGATCTACATTGTTTATAATGGCCGTATTCGTAGGCTTTCCAGTGGGGCTCGATTTTGTATACTGAAAGTTTCTGCTTTTCAAAGGCTAATTATAGTTGATGGGAATCGAAAATAGCGATACCTAAGCGGTATTGTCGGCCGAAAGACGCGTAGGCAAAGTACGAGTGAATTTTTAAATGTTATCGAATAAGAGCTATATTTATATAAGTTCAAATAAAAAGCACAACGGTTAAGACATGGATGCATTCTTGGCATTTCAATTTTTGTGTACTTTTCTCCTTTTCGAACATTTCAGGTAGAGGGCTGCTTTCGGAGTTAAGACGGTTCGAAAACTGCCAAGCACTATCAGCTGTCTATCAGACATGCAACCAACTGGAGGTGGTAATTGACGGAGCATGAGGACACTCAAATCAGCAGTATGGATCTAGAGAGGCTCCTATGTACGTGTACAACCCTAGAAGAAACCATTAAGGCAGAAGATGGTGAGAGGGCTCTAATGAATATGCAGCTGGTTTGACATTAGACGACGAAAAAGCGTTCAACCCTGCAAGTACGGGACTTATGGTGCATTACCTTCAGTTAACGATGGTACCATGCAAAGGTAAGGTGAAAAGTGAAAAGATCGGCGGAGGTAGCCTCTACCGAAGCCCATCCGAAGTGCAGCGCAAAAAGCGTCGGCGGCTAGTCAAAGCTGCTGCAGGAGGCACAAGCATGCCAGCACTTTCGGCATGCGTCTCAAACATTCCTCCTCCTATTGGTGACGATCAAATACCTAATAAGAGCATGCGAGCTTTCCAAACTGACGGAGCTGGAGGTGTTCAGGGTCCTGTTATGGTCGGCGCTACCACCGAAAAAAGCGGTGATGCTGACAGACAAATCTGTTCGCAGAAAGCAAAGCGCTTTCGGATCCCAACAAACCTCAAGCTGGCAGAGCTGTTCCAAAGTGGCGTCGGAAGGGAGCAAGAGCTCGAACCGATCGCGTAAGGGTAATCGGAGTCCGAAGGTAGATGCGGCGATCAACAAAGATCAAAGCAAAAATCTGAAAACGGAGAGGACCAAAGACTGCTCCTCGGAGGCGGGCACACAAGTGACTGTAAAGAGTCGAGAGCACCATCTCCTCTGAAAAGGTCACGATAGGGAAAGCTGGCAGTGACAGCAAAATGACCACCGCAGATTGCCAACACTGCCAGGATCATCTACTGGAGCTAGCTTCAGCAACAAGCTTCTGTATTCAGGTTGAAAGGTCTGCTTTGATGAATGGTACCTTCGTGGTTTAGCTGTTCCTCACATCAGACATCTGCCTGGATCAGGAGCATGGTGCCGAAAATCCCTCCCCTGGAGGGGAAATAGTACCTATCAGGAAGTTAGTCTCCCAAAATTAACGCGCGCCATCTGCTGGATTCTGGAAACAAGCTGAAAGTGCTGACGCGACTACGTGCCCAGAACCCGGGCCTGGACTGTCTAGAGAGTAAGGGCTCTCGTAAAAAAAAGGGCTTCACTCTGGTTGTGGGATTGGACAACGGCTCTGTCAAGACCCTGAAATCCGCGTACGACTCACGCCCCTACTTCGGTCGAAGGATGGAACGTGCTCCGCAGTCTAAATCTATGGTTTTTACTCAGATTAATACAGGAATCATGGGTGTGGAATAAACGCGTGTATGGGTTTGGTGGTATATGTGATGCTACGATTCTTTATGATGAGCGATCCGAAAGGCCCAGAGTCTGCCTCATCATATCGAACACGTTATCGGCAACTAAACTTGGTCAATTCTGTGGATAAGATCTGGTGGCTGCGAGAGTTAGCTACAAAGCGCACGGGGAAATTGAACACTTCGTCGTGGTGTCTGCTTACTTCCTCTACGATTCGGTACTGCCCCCGCCATCGAAGGCGATTTCTGAACTCGAAGAGTGTTGTGAAGCCCGAAGAATTGGACTCATCATCTGTTGCGATGCTAATGCTCAAAATACTGTTTGGGGCAGCAGCAAATGCAACCGGAGAGGAGACCATCTTTTAAACTTCGTCTGACCTTATCATCAACAACATTCGCTCTCAACCAACCTTTGTGATGGAGAGACGACAAGAAGTGATTGACCTAACCCTGTCTAATAGGCATACGGAGGCCATCACTAACTGGGGAGTCTTACCAGATGTTACACTGTCATACCATAGATTTATCGAATTCCAATTGAAGTGTGGGATCTCCCCCCCAATTCAGGGAGGAGCTTGAGAAATCCACTCAAGCCCTGTTTAAACTCAGAACAAACCAACTGGTGAAGGATGCCGTTCATAACCTGAGCAGCGCCTTCACGTCTGTTTCAAACTAGCATGTCCTGTCAAAAAACCTCACAGCAGGAAGCCGGTTCCCTGATGGAACGCTGAGCTCCAACGCCTTCGCAGGAAAGCCAGAAGTCTCCTGAATAGATCGCTTAAATCGAACTCGGAAGATGACTGGAATAAATATCGATCGAAGCAGAAGGAATATAAGAAGCTTATTCGTATATCGAAGAATGATTCCTATAAGTCCTTTTGCGAAGAGATCAAATCCCTGGAAGCGACCAGCAAGTTGGTTAACGTTCTCAAACGCGGAAAATCAACAAAACTGGATGTACTCAGAAAGTCTAAAGCTGAAACTCTTAGTTTACTGTTGCAGACCCATTTCCCGGGAAATCAGACTGTCATCGGCTTGTTGCACACTCCCTCATTGGAAACTGCGACTGAAACGATGAAAACAACTCGGCGTAGCTGGTATATTGCGTGACGCGTGGCAACTACTGAGGCCATTGAATTTGCTGTGGCATCTTTCGATGACTTGAACTCACCGGGCACTGATGGGATATATTCTGTTATGCTGCAAAAAGGTATAAGACAGCTGCTTCCTACTCTGAAAATAAATTTCACTGCTAGCCTGGCACTTGCCTATTCCTTGGCGGGCGGTGAAGAGTTTTAGTCCAATCAGTCTATCATCCTTTTTGCTGAAAAGCATGGAGAGATTAGTAGAGCTGCACGTGCGCAAAGTTGCCTTTCGAATGCATCCTCTCTCGAAGTGACAGTGTACTTGCGCGAGAAATATCCTACGACCCCTGTCCCTCATGGATATGCCGTCTGACGCAATGACACCCGCCATCCTACTGCGCTGTAATTTCACAGCCAGACAATGAACCTGGAATGGACTGTCTTCGCATTTTCACAGATAGCTCCGGGACTGGGGGAGTCCGATGCTGGAGTTTTCTTTGAGCGCGAAAACATTCGGCTGCACTTCTCGTTAGGAAAATATGTGTCTGTCTTTCAATCAGAGATTTACGCAATCCCAATGACCATGCACTATTTTCTGAAGCACAGGTGAAAGGGAAGAAGCATATACGTCTGCAGTGATAGCCAAGCTGCACTCAAAGCTGTGTCCAACCCTCTATCCAACTCCAAATTAGTGCATGAACTCAAGACCTTTTTGAACAACGTGTGAAGACTAAATGGGTCCCAGGTCACTCTGGGATTCCAGGAAACGCGATCTCCGATGAACTCGCTAGAAGAAGAAGGCTCAGAGGACAATTTCTCAGAACCTGAACCCGCCTTAGATCTACCTGCTTCTGATGTCAAATCAACGACTGGGTCTTTAATGTACACAGTCGTAGATGGAGGGAATATCCCGGATGCAGGATGACTAAGCGCGTACGCCCTGATGTCTGCAAGAAGTCCGCAACATTTTTCTTATCCTTAAGGAGAAATTATTGCAGAAGGCTTACGGGCCATTACACTTTTGCCTCTCTACGTGCGTGGCATCAATGAGATCCCAACCTTTGCTGCATGTTGCGAAATGGATGACACAGCAGAACATTTGCACTGCGACTGCCCCGCCTTCGCTCAGTGGCGCACCCTTGGGGCCGATGATGTCCGGACAACGGGGAAAATATAATAAAGAAAAATGTCTGTCTGGTAGTACAGATCTAAAATCTCAAGAGATACTAAATTGTTAAATTGTTTATGGCCCTGTCCTCAAGAAAGGGGACCCCTATATTTGACCCAAATACAGGGCAATAGGTGACTTAACATCGCAAAGAATATTTTCACTGCCGCATTGTGTGAACGCCTGAAGCCTTTTGTAGATAACTCGATCGGCTCTTATCAGTGCGTCTTCAGGCCAGGCAAGTCCACAATAGACCAAATGTTCACGTGGGGAAGACCCATGTATTCCAAATTGACACCCATTACCTTTTCGTCGATTTTAAAGCCGCATATGCCAATGTCCGAGGCTTGTGGTTGGTTCGTAGTGAGTAATTTTTTTACACGTTCGGCTCACTAAGCCATAGCCCAACCGACTAACCCTGTTTTCTGGCGCAGGATACTCGCCATTCGCCCTTCTCCGTTAGTAACTCCTAAAGGGAGTCTCCAGATGGCACCACGAGGGGGTGGAAATAGGACTTGCTAACAGCGCCGCAAGGTGTTCGTCTGCGGTGGCTCTTCTCGTTTTTTGTGGAACTAACATCCGTCGAATAAATGTTACCCCTACGAGGCCTTTGTTAACCTTTACCATCCACAAGAAAGGAGACCCCTTTGACTGCACCAACTACAGAGGAATAAGTCTCCTTAACATCGCCTACAAGATCTTCTCTGCCGTTTTGTGTGAACGCCTGAAAACGTTCGTCAACAACCTGATAGGTCCATATCAGTGTGGTTTCAGGCCAGGGAAGTCCACAATAAACCAAATCTTCACACTGCGGCAGATCCTGGAAAAGACACAAGAGATGCAGATCGACACTCACCACCTATTCGTCGACTTCAAGGCCACATAAGACAGCGTGCATAGAGACGAGCTATACAAAGCCATGTCTAGTTTTGACATCCCTACCAAACTCGTCAGATTGTGTAGGATGACGATGGAGAACTCTCGCTGCTCCATCAAGGTCGGTAACGAACTTACCGAGACCTTTAATGTCAAAAAAGGTTTTAGGCAAGGCGACGCGCTGTCCTGTGACTTCTTCAACTTAATACTCGAGAAGATCGTGCAAAACTCACAAGACCACCAGAGGCATGATCTTCCAGAAGTCCGTTCAACTGCTGGCTTACGCAGTGGTCGAACACAGCGAGCCGTCAATGAGGCGTTTGCTGGCATTGAAGCGGAGGCGGCTAAAATGGGTCTAGTGGCAAATGAGGGCAAAACGAAGTACATGTCGTCAAGAAAGGACACACAACATCGACGTCTCGGACAGAGCGTCACAATGGGCAGCATGAACTTCGAGGTAGTCAAGGACTTCGTCTACCTCGGCTCTGCAATAAATAGGGACAACAACATCAGTACCGAGATCAAACGCAGAATCACTCTTGCCAACGGTTGTTTCTTTGGGCTCAAGAGGCAATTGAGTAATAGATCCCTCTCTCGAACCAAGTTGGCTTTATACAACACCTTAATCATCCCAGTCCTGCTTTATAGTGCAGAAGCATGGACGCTGTTGAAAGCGGATGAGAAAGCTCTTGGTCTTTTCGACAGAAAAGTTCTGCGTGCGATCCTTGTTCCTGTTTGCGTTGATGGCATCTGGAAGAGAAGATTCAATCACCAACTATATGGGCTGTACGGCGGGATGTGCCTAGTTAAGCGTCTACGGATACAACGCTTAAGATGGCTAGGCCATGTAGAGCGTATGGACAACACAGATCCGGCCCGAACACTCTTTGAATCCGAGCCATTGGGACAACGCAACAGAGGACGTCCTCGACTCAAATGGCGCACACAAGTGGAAAAGGACCTCGACCAACTTGGTGTGGGTAGCTGGCAGGAGATCGCACTGGCTGGAAACGCTTGTTGGTTGAGGCCCAAGCCCAAACCGGGCTGTAGCGCCACTAAAAGAAGAAAGATATGCCAATGTCGGAGACATGTTTAGTTTTAACATCCCCGCCAAACTCGCATGTGCAGGATTACATGGAGAACTCTTGCTGCTTCATTGAGTTCGGTAACGAACTAACCGAGACCTTTGATGTTAAAAAAGGATCTAGACAAGTAAATATCATCAATAAAAGGTTTTTCAATAAGGGCGGGTAGATGTTGAAATGAAATAAAACAAGCTGTGTGAGAGGTATTAATAAAATAATTTTTTTATTTGAAAGACCTGTGTATGTCATTATGTATAGAATCTGACATCGTTCAAATGCCTGCCTCGGATCCGAGTGGTCCAATTTTCAAAGATTCCACCGCATACATCCGCGTGAATTTGAGCGATGGCCTATATTATGTCCACCTTTAGGGCATCGGTCGATTGTGGTTTATTCGCATAGACTTACGAATGAGGAAATTCCACAAGAAAAAGATTGACCATGACCTTGGTGGCTAATTCACGTCATCTCTGTGAGAGATAACCTTACCCTCAAATCGTTTATGCAGAATGTCAATCGTTGCGTCTACTGTGTGGCGCCATCTTGCTGGAACCACATTTATTCAATTTGGGGCATGAGAAATTGGCTTTCATCGTACTATAGCGCTCACCATTGACGGTGATTGTTTCATCAACGTCGTTTACGAAAAAGTACGGACTAACAACGCCGCCGGCCTAAAATCACACCGAACGGTAACTTTTTGAGGATGTGTTGTTACCTGGTCAGTCTCGTGTGGATGGATGTGACCATTCATCCAAAAATGCACCTCTCGCAAAAAATTATTTTTGGGCTAAAATTGGGGTCCTCTTCCAAACGCTCCGAAGCCCAGTCAGCGGACAAGCAGCATTGTCTATGGTGATGAATTTTGAACTGCTGAGTCAGATGGATCTTGTACGGGTGTAGGCCGAAGTCCTGAAGCAAAATTCGCCAAGTTGAAGTATGCGAAAGGTCGAGCTCTTGTGCACGGCGGGAAATCGATTGTCCGGGCTCTGCGATACACTTCCACGGGCCGCTGCGATGTTCGTTTTAGCACATGGACGTGCTGTTCAATCGTGTAACTTGCCATTGTGATTTGGCATCAGTAACTGAATAATAATCAGCAGATTTGACAGATGTCACCACAACAACACGGCCGCCAAAAACCACCCGCGCCAATTGAAAAACCTTTTTTAAGGGTAGAGGTTGTTTTGACGTTCGAGTTTTGCTGTCACCTTTTCTTTTTAAGCGGATGGATAATATCGTTTTCTAAAGCAGGACCGCACTACTTTTCGACGTTACAATAGCTTCTATTCGACACCTTTTGGTTCTACTCGTAGATTATTGGAAAAGCTTTCAGGTCTTCCGCGACTTGTGTTTGGAATGTTTGCATCAGTATAGACATTTATGGACTTAAAAATTTAACAGAATTTCCCGCCATATTTTATAACACTTTTTAAGAAGATTGTGATTTCAAGAACATTGCCCCCATCGCTTTATACGATTGAAGTGCCCCTATATACACAAATCGAAGGCAAATGAGTTTTGACACGTCGTTAAAGAACAATAAAAAAACAATAAAAATAGAAAGCTATTTAAAAACTTTTAAAGCAATTTATCAATGTAACCTGACCCCAAGGTTAGAATTCATTGAATTTCAACGTCAACAATGCGCTGTCATCGCTGTTATTTGTTTGAAGGACGGGCAAAATAAATATTTTTTTTCCAACGAAATACGTGAAATCCGAGGGAGGTTTACATTAAATCGTATTTGGTTGCATCACAAGCAGTTAACACGGAAATCTCCAATTTGGAGCCACGAAGATGCATGCTATAGGAACCACAACCTTTGGAAAACCGCCGGTAACGGCCCTACAGGAATATTGTGCAAAAAAGGGACAAGAACTCCCCGTATATACACATCTTGATGTTGATAGCGAAACAAAATCATTTGTGTGTCGCGTCGAAGCCCTCGATAAAGTTTCCATCGGCTCGGGTCGGTCCAAGAAGGAAGCCAAACACGATGCTGCAGCAAATCTCATTAAAGATATCATCTCTATTCACCCGGACATTGCTTTAATTCCACAAGCAGCCCATGAGACCATTCCCCTAGCCGATGCAGTTGCCACACTTCGTGATCTCTGCGTCCGGAACAATCATCCTCAGCCCGTTTTTGATCTTGTCCAGCAGACTGGTCCGGCCGAAGCACCAGAATTCACCATGCTCTGTCAATTGGCTTCCATCAAACGTTATGGTATTGCTAGTAACAAAAAGGCTGCCAGACAAAAGGCCGCCTTGAAAGTAATACGGATTGTTGAAATGGTAAATCGTTGTGACTGAGTGGCTATTCCGATATCTTTTAATCATTATATTCTCTTTAAGGCACAAATGCCTGTTGACGACCTTCAATTGACTCCTGTTAATGCGGCGATCGAAGAAACGCAAGAGGAACGTTATAAGAAATTGAAAACCTATCGCGAGCTGACCGAAGCTGAGCCAGGCGAACGACCAAGTCAACTCTTGGGCGACCGACATTTCTTCTTCGAAAAGTTTCATGATCCTTTAAAGGTAGCTGCCATGCACGTACTCAGTGAGTTTGACCCGGATCGGAGCCTTAAGGATGTGGTTAGTAGTCTTTTCGCGGCACTTAAAATAGTGCCGCAAATTAAGACTATCAGCTCAAAGACAGCAGCCGAATTGATACTAATCGATCTGCGTCTGGAGTACGATGTTGTATTCATTGGTGATCATAAATCTATCTACGTCGACATTATAAGGTATTTCCGGCACATGATTTAAGAGCTGTTATGATTGAGTTATAAACAAATGCAATTCTTATTAGGAATAATAAATAGTCTTTCGGGCTGAATAAATATTGTTCTGATTTAGGAGAGTGTACACTGCATTGGTTGAGTTGAGTGTATATTGCCGTTTTTCTTGGTTGCGCCAGAGTATGTGTAATCTGGAGATACCAGTTCGCCAGACTACCAACGTGCACGATTTACTACCCCTAGAACGCGCTTGGTTTGCTATTTATGCTAATTTTTCGTTTGCTGGCTCAGCTTTTGCTTTTTCTCATTCTGTAAGAGATACGTCTCGGGCTTTGTTTTTATTGGATCACATTCCATTTGCCGAGGTTTCTTAATGATCATTGTTACAACCTATTTAATTATTTTTCCGAGGTTGGTATCTCTTCGATTCTTGATAGTTTTTGCTCTTCATCGTGAAAACTTTTAAATTAGACGAATCGCAGATGATATTTTGCCAATCACTATGTTTGATATTGAAATCATTTTCCAGACTGTAGAAGTTGTCTACCGAGCTTAAGCGGAGAGATCGAAAAAGTGTCTCGAGCTATATGATGAAAATGGTCAGCTTGTGGTCGGTCTTTTCGAATTGAACGGTGGGCCACCTAGTGTTTTTGTTTTTTTCTTTTCTATCATAGGTTATTTTGACACTGACAGCTCGAAATCTTGACAAAAAGTCAGTATTATACCTCCGTGGAACGAAATCAATCGCTTTGCGCTTGAACAACGTTGGGAAATGTTATCGTTATCGCTCGTTATCTGCTGGTTATCGCTTCGCAGTTGGGGCCTTAGAGCAGCTTGAAGTGGACAACGATTTTGGGCGAAACACTATCTTTTCTGACGAGGCTCATTTTCATCTCACAACAAGCTGCATGTGAAGCTCGGAAAACCCGCGAGAAGCCAATGCATCCACAGAAGGTGCGGATTGTGAAGTGGTGGCATCATTGGATCGTTTTTCTTCGAAAATGAGGCTGGGAACAACGTTTCGGTCAACAGTGGACGTTGCAGAGGCATATTAAACGACTTTTTTTTTTATTGAAATTGAAGACATGGATTTGGACAACCTCTGGTTCATATAGGATGTCGCGCCATTCCACAGTCCATGCCACAATCGGAATGTTTGTTCTTACTAATAAAGCCATAATACATGGAAAAAAAGTAATTTTGTTCATTTTATTGCATTTTTAAAAAGAAACTTGTATTTGGCTCACCCTGTATTTTGCAGGAACTGTGCCGGATTTTGTGCTTCTAGTTTAGCTGAAAAGTCGAAAATCTTGTGAGAATTCTGAAAGCGGCTTTCAACAAATCCTGTCCCTTGCAGCGTGCTCGCAGGAAGACCAGCGCAGTCTGGTGGACCACAGAGCTAAAGCAACTCAGGACCAGGACCCGAACTCTATTCAACAGAACAAAGATCTCAAACAGAACCGAAGACTGGGATAATTACAAATCCAGCTTCAACGAATACAAGAGCAAAACAAGAGCAGCAAAATCTAAATCCTGGCGGGAGTTTTGCGAATCAATTGAGGATCTCAACGAAGCCGCAAGGCTCAGGAAGATCCTATCCAAGGACCCCTGCGTCCCGGGATTCATCCAGATTTTTCCATTCTTAAACCAGATGGTTCTTGGACAGAATCCAGTCAGGAATCCCTAGAACTGCTGACTGAAACCCACTTCCCAGGCTGTAAAAACCCTGAAACCACAGTCTCCTTTGAGACGACGGTTCCTACGGTTCACACAACCGAAGAAGTGATAAACAAGATTATCACAGCGGATAAAGTATCATGGGCAATAAATTCGTTCAAACCCTTTAAATCTCCGGGCCCGGACGATATCTTGCCAGCGATGCTTCAAAAAACACAGATCCACACTGTACCCCATCTCGTAAGCATTTTTTCCAATTGTCTGCGAACGGGGTACATCCCAACACAGTGGAGAGAAATTAAGGTAATTTTCATACCGAAGGCAGGTAAACCATCCCATACTGCCGCAAAGGACTATAGGCCAATTAGTCTCTCGTCATTTCTATTAAAAACCTTGGAGAGACTCCTTGACCTATACATCAGAGGACTCACAAATTCACGAAACCTATGCAACACTCAACACGCCTACCTCAAAGGCAGATCAGTGGAGAGTGCTCTGCATAGTGTTGTCCGTGAGATTGAGAGCTCGCTGTATTTAAAAGAGTTTACAATGGCAGCCTTCCATTGTTGAAGGGTGAACACAGAGGCCATAACAACAGTTCTTGAGGACATAAAAGTAGACAAATCCATTGTAATCTGGATTGAGAATATGTTGAAGAACAGAATCATCAATGCAGACATTGGACACAGTTCTATAAGGAAGGTGACAACTAGAGGCACACCACAAGGAGGAGTTCTCTCCCCCCTACTGTGGCTTCTTACAGTCAACAAGATCCTCAAATTCTTTATGGAAAAAGACACAAAGATCATAGCGTACGCGGATGACCTGGTTATCTTGATAAAAGGTAAATTTCTACCAACTATCAGTGAACTAATGGAATCTGCGCTGAGTGAACTCTCCTCGTGGGCAAGACAGAATGATCTGAGAATAAACCCCCAGAAAACCGAGCTAGTCTTGTTCACCAGGAAAAGGAAAATTCCGATATTTGCTCCCCCAAAGTTAGAGGGCACTCCACTCAAACTCAAAGCGGAAGCGAAATATCTAGGCATCATTCTTGACTCAAAGCTCTCCTGGAAAAGGAACCTGGAGGAAAAGATGAAAAAAGGATTGAACGCTTTTTATGCATGCAAAAAGACCTTCGGAAAAAGATGGGGCTTGCAACCGTACATCATTCATTGGATGTACACAGCAATCATCAGACCCATTTTAACTTATGGGGCCCTAGTCTGGTGGACTGCTAGCAGCACAAAAAGCTATATGAACATGCTCAACAAAGTACAAAGGTCAGCCGCTTTTGTACAATGGGAGCCATGGGGAGCCCGCCGCAAGCAGGGTTGGACATGATTCTTCACCTCCTTCCCCTGGATCTATTCATAAAGCGCTCTCAGACTAAGGGGGTCCTCTCTGTGGAAGCAAGCCAACTATGGATATGCGGCCATACTCAAAATAATAGCTGACCTGAAAGAAACATGGTTTTAATAGCCTCGTAGCTATGACCGACTATATTTCTCCCCAAAATGACTTCTCTCTCAGTATACCTATCCTTTTCCCCGACAGAGAAGAGTGGCTATCAAACGCCGTAATCAACGACCATGAGATCACCCTCTTCACCGACGGATCGAAAATGACCACAGGCACTGGGGCCGGGTTCTACTCTGAGACCCTCCACAAACAGGAATCATTCAGACTCCCTGACCTGTGCAGCGTGTTTCAAGCAGAAATCCTGGCAATAGAGAAAACAGCCAAACACCTACAGGTAGCCGCTATCCCACCATCTGATATCACCATCTTCGTAGACAGCCAGGCTGCACTGAAGTCAATAGAATCCTGTATAACGAGATCAAAGGTTGTCAAGAAATGTCGCGACTCACTGAAGTCCATCAGACACCATAAAGTTAAACTCTGCTGGGTCCCGGGCCACAGCTCAATCGCAGGGAACGAAGAAGCAGACGAACTGGCCAGGCAAGGTTCTGAAATGAACATCAGCGAAGCGGACACGTCATTGCAACCACCGATCTGCGCATTATACCGGATCATAAACGACACAATCATCAAAGAGGCCAACTCGTCTTGGCTTACAAGAAACGACAGCTACACGACAAGATCATCGTGGCCAGAGCTCAATGTCGGAAAAACAAAGAAGCTCCTGGCGCTGGACCGTAACTCGATCCGTATGCTCGTCGGAGTGATCACAGGACACTGTCCCATTGGAGTAATGCTCCGGAAATGGGACTCGGGATCCAGCGATCTCTGCCGGAGCTGCGGCGATGAGGAAGAAACTGAGACGATCCAACATCAGCTTTGCCACTGTCCAGCTCTCCAGAATCGACGCCTAGTGTCGCTAGGCCAAAGATTCTTTACAGAGATTGCGAACGTGGCTAATGCAGATATATCGGATCTTCTAAGATTCATCAAGAGCACGGGGTGGTTTCAGCCACCACGTGATAGGACAGGTTAATTTTATGTGTACCCACACAAACGAAGGGAATCACAATGGGCCTCTTGGCCTCCGAGTGGAAGTGATGTCTAACCATCACACTCCCCTTCTCAAACCTAACCTAACCTTAGCTGAAAAGTATGGCTGTTTGCTCAATCCCAATCAGTGAATTCTCATTTACCGACAGCATCTTTAAGGGACTCTACTTCTTCTTTGGCGCTACAGTCCGCATTGGACCTGGGCCTCAACCAACAAGCGTTTCCAGCTGGCACGATCTTTCGCCAGCTGTTTCCAGCGCCGCACGCCCAGACGGTTGAGGTCCTCTTCCATCTGCGTGCGCCACCGAATATTCGGCCGCCCTCTACTGCGTCGTCCCTCCGGGTTGGACTCGAAGACTCTTCGGGCCGGAGCCGTGTTGTCCATCCGCTCTACATGGCCCAGCCATCTTAGACGTTGGATCCGGAGACGTCGTACCAGGTCCATGTCGCTGTACAGCCCGTACAGTTCTTCGTTGTTTCTTCTCCTCCATACACCGTTAGTATAAACGGGACCATAGATTAAACGCAGAATTTTCCTCTCGAAACGACCAAGAGCGTCCTCATCCGCTTTAGTTAAAGTCCAAGCCTCCACGCCGTAAAGGGGGGCTGGGATGATTAAGGTTTTGTACAACGTTATCTTGGTCTTTCGAGAGAGGGCTCCACTTCTCAATTGCCTCTTGAGCCCAAAGAAGCAGCGGTTGGCAAGAGTTATTCTGCGTTTTATCTCAGCGCTGGTGTTGTTGTCGCTGGTCATAAGTAAGCCAAGGTAGACGAAGTCCTTGACTACTTCGAAACTATAGCTGCCAAGCATGACGTTTTGGCCCAGACGTCGGTGTTGTGTTTCTTTTTTCGATGACAGCATATATTTGGTCTTACCCTCGTTAATGCTAAGACCCACTTTGGCCGCTTCCGTCTCAATGCTTATGAATGCCTCATTGACGTCTCGCTTCGATCTCCCGATCACGTCAATGTCATCTGCGTATGCAAGCAGCTGGGGGGACTTGAAATAAATCGTACCTCTTGAGTTGGCCAGTGACTCTTGTACGATCTTCTCAAGTATGATGTTAAAGAAATTGCATGACAGTGCGTCGCCTTGTCTAAATCCTTTTTTAACACCAAAGGTCTGGGTAAGCTCATTACCGACCTTAACGGAGCAGCGAGAATTCCCCATTGTCGACCTGCACAATCGGACGAGTTTGGCAGGGATGTTAAAACTAGACATGGCACCGTATAGCTCGTCTCTATGCACACTGTCATACGCGGCTTTAAAATCGATGGAAAGGTGGTGCGCATCTTGTGCGTATTTTAAATTCTTGGGTCTTCTACATAAACTGCCGCAGTATGAATATTTGGTCTATTGTGGACTTGCCTGGCCTGAAGCCACACTGATAAGAGCCGATCAGGTTATCCACAAAAGGCTTCAGGCCATCACACAATACGGCAGAGAAGATCTTGTATGCGATGTTGAGGAGACTTATTCCCTTATAATTGGCGCAATTATAGAGGTCTCCTTTCTTGTGGACCGGGCAAACGATGCTGAGATTATATTCGTCGGGCATGCTTTCCTGCGACCATATTTCACAAATAAGTTGGTGTATGCGCCTTACCAACATATCTCCAGCCGCCTCGAAAAGCTCAGCAGACAGGCCGTCCGCGCCAGCAGCTTTATTAGACTTAAGTCTCGATATCGCTATTTTGACTTCGTCTATGTCGGGTGGACAGGATTCTCTTACGTCATCGTCCGTGGCAAATGGATCATTCTTCCTAACAGCGGTATCTTGCCTACCATCGCGGTTATACAGTCTGCAGAAGTGGTCCTGCCATATTCTCAGCATCGAGTGTGATTCTACTACCAGATCGCCGTTTTCATCCCGGCAGGCTTCTGCTCTAGCTTTGTAGCCCTGGTATGTTCGTTTTACTTTTTGGTAAAACTTTCGAAATTCATTCCTGTTATGACATCTCTCCATTTCCTCGATCTCACGCTTTTCGTGCTCCTTTTTTTCTTTCTGAAAAGCGCATGTTCTTCCCTTCTTTTCTGCTTGTAGAGCTCGCAAGCAGCTCTCATCCGTCTATGCAGCATGGCTTTGTATGCGTCTTGCTTTGCTGCATGGGCTCGTTCGCAATGCAGGTCAAACCAGGGGTTTCTAGGCGGTCTCGATTTGAAACCCAGCACATCAGAGGCAACTTCTCTTATTGCGTTCTGGCAATGCTCCCACTGCTGGTCTGTGGATAGTGTCGTCGTTGTTGGGGTTTGAGTGAGCTTGAGGGAAACGCGATCGGCAACACGATTCTAGCGGTCTCTTGCGATTGTAGCTTTCCGACGTCAAACTTGCCTTGTCCTACTCGACTCCGTAGCATTCTCGATATCCTCATTCGTACCCTGGCTACAACAAGGTAGTGATCTGGGACTCTACTAGCGTACTAATTACGCTAGGTCCGGCAGAAGCGAGTTGATCCTATACATTCGGATCGCCTGCTCATGGATCTGCTGTTGGAGCTGGCCGATCTTCCCTTAGATGGCGAACAGAATCGAACGCAGGTCCACCTCGGGCTCCTGGCTGTGGGTTTGGGAACAGCCACAGGATTTTGTAGCGTCTGCCGTTTGGTGGTGTTTGTAAGCGACTCGAGGGACGCTTTCCCTCGGACTTCTGCCTACGAACCAGACTTGGTTCCTTCATATCTTGGAACTTAGGACATCCCGATAGTTTACAGTTTGTCCTCATTTCTTACAGAGCACGTATTCGAGCTGCTCCTTATCCGCGACCTTGTCTTGTCCCGGGTAGCATTTCGCAGTTCAACGCGGTATGCCCGAACCGTTGGTAGTGAATAAATTGTAAAATGTTTCTCTGCCTTATTTCCTAATATTTCCCAATTTACAGCCTGGGATGCTAAGGAAGTTATGATCCTTAGTCTCACCCTCTTGGCTAATACATCTTGAGCTCTGAGAGCACTTACTCGGGGTAACCTTTTGACCTTGGGATGAAGGAGAAGAACTCAGTCATGGTCTTCTTTAAAAGGTCCGCTTATTCTGCTCTAGTATATTGCACTCGATAGCATAGCGATTCTCGCCTATTATTTACAATAAAAATAAAATTACCTACGCCAATAACGTACTTATACAGATCTATGGTATCGCGTAGGGCTGCAGTATGGTTAAAGATGGGTGGTACGTTCTCTTTGGGAGATTGTTGCTGTTTGCTGCTGTTGCAAATATCGTTGTTGTTGTTGCTGCGGTTGTTTCGGGGGCTGCTGTTGCTGCTTCAGTTGCGGTTGTATCTGTTGAGGTTGCTGTTCTTGTTTTTGCTGTTGCTGCTGTTGTTGCGATTGCAATTGGACGCCCACACCCTTCTTTTTTCGCATCTGATCTAACCTATCTACTAAGGCCTTTAATTTGGCACGTATTGTGCGCTGTTTATCCTCTAGATCGTCACGCCCCTCCTCTATGTCCGAACTTGAAATAACGACGAAGGAACTGTCTCCCACGTAGTCGTTTGGACGAAGGATGGCATTGATCCATTCAGCTGATCACCCGATTCGAGTGCGTGAAACGAACGAGTCTTCTCCCTTTCGACATTTCTTCCTTCTACTTCTAATGTATGATTGTAAGAGAAGCACCTGACCGTTGTACTAACGTGGTTAATGGCGACACTCCATTCAAACGCGCACTTGAAATTGCCAATCATTTTTTTTACACCATTTAGTTGTAACACCACTGCTCAATACCATGGTCTGTAATAAACTGACATTCTCTTCTCATTCCGGAGAGGAATGAAGGCCTGGCATCTCCACACTTTAGCGCTATATAATTTTGGTTTAAAATTATTTCTAAAGAAGATCGTTGGTGAGAGTTAGGGTCGGCGTCTTCGAATAAGATCTGTTCCGAATTTTGTGCTTCTGGCTTAGCTTTTAGTTAAACAAAAATATATCGGGGCTTTCGTCCTGCAAAGGGTCGAATGGTAAAGTTCTTCGCTCAATGCTAATCCCAATGAGCCTGCACACACAGGAGAAATTTTATCAGGAGTAAAACTGGTGTAATGCTCTGCTCTAAGCTTATACGGAATGAACTACTCCAATTGAAAAAAATGTATATGTGAACCTCGTTTCATTGTGTTAGTGTTTTCGTCTTTTTGACATTTCATTTGACAGAGATATTTCGCAAAAGACGTCTCCTCTCCATTTGGTTTATACAGTGTTCACTGCTTGAAGGGCGAATTACGATTGAGACGCAACACGAGACAAAAAACGTGCCGACTCGAAAAGTAAAGAGTTGTGTATGTATTAGTTTTGCTCTCTCTTCAACCACTCGATACGCGGTTGAAGATTTTACTCCGTTTCATACTTCACACTTCAGCTCCCTCTCCCATGAAATCAATTTTCAGCCGGTTGGATTACTCCCGTGTGTGCAGGCCCAATGTGAGCATAACACCCCACGTCAATCGATCTAGATACCTTTCGTCAATATACGAGTATCCACTCAAAGCGGATATTCCACCTCCAGAGTAGCAGAGCCGACCACGACAGATATTTTCGTCCCTAATTTCCATCCTCTTCCTCTTGCCCCTCATGCCAGCCTTCCTTCCACCTTCTATTATCCGAATGTAAGAGGTCTTCACTCGAAAACCCAAGCAGTCTTTCAACAGTCTCATGCCTTACCATTCGAATTCTTCGCTCTGACTGAAACCAACTCGATCCCTAGCATAAATAACCAACAATAAATCCGATGACGGTCTCTACCGACCTACCGATAGCTGCCCGTCTCGTGGCGTTTCAATAGTCCGTCCTAAAATCAATCGGCTCATCCCTTATTGCAATATCCTCCTCCCGACTTCGTTTCAATTAAGATTGTACTGGCCCGTAAAGCGCTCTAGGTCGTCTGCTTTTATATCTTGCCACCTCAAACTATTGAATCCTATGAACTCGGCATTAATATGATTGATATCATAAATGATTTACGGGTTCGCCATGATGAAATCTTTCTCTTTGGTGATTTCAATCTTCCTTTTCTTAAATGGGCTCAATCAGACGATCAATCATTTAAATTGACACTAAACCCTCTGCTTCAAAGAATGTCTTTTCTTAGATCGCCTAGCTAATTCAAACGTTAGCCAAGTTAGTGGCATCTCAAATTACATGGGTAGACAGCTAGACCTGATTTTCACAACAGACGGTTAGTTCCTCTGTTTCGATTTGTCCCCTTTTCTTATCAACTATCGACACCTATCATCCCCCCCTTCTTCTCACATTTTTTCACGACTTTCGACACATTTCCCCTCCAGCGCTTAAGTTCTACGACTTTCCCAAGGCAAATTTCAACCTAATCAGTCGCCAACTTTTTTGTCAACTTTGACGACTCCTATGAACCGGACACTACTTACTTCGACTACGTTACAAATTTTTCCCTTGGACCATTTCTCCCACGTACCATTGACCCCCATTTCATCGAAGATAAATTGAATCATTCTGTCTGTCCCGCTCTCAAAAATATTTAACTCATTCCTGTCCTTTGGAGAATTTCCCCAGATATGGAGAACCGCTTTTATAACTCCTGTTCACCAAAAAGGTCCGAAGATTAATGTAAACAACTACCGCCCCATCGCCGAAATGTCACATACCCCCAAACTTTTCGAAACTATGTTTTATGACACTCTAAGTTTCCACTTTAAAGCCCTAATCTCCTCTGGCTTCCTCAAATGCAGGTCTACAACCACAAACCATCTCGAATTTATGTCCATCACCTTCTCAGCATTAGAGAATGAGAATGAAGTCGACTTCATTTCAATTGATTTCAGTAAAGCCTTTGACAAAATTTCCCACAAATTTATACTCTTCAAACTGTCTTCCTTTGGCTTCGAACCCTGAACTGCGTTGAATTGGATATCTTCTTATTTAAAAAACCGTTACTACAGTGTTCGTTATACATATGCCTTTTCCGGCGTTCCTCAAGGCAGCCACCTAGGTCCACTTCTTTTTATTCTTACCATTAACGACATTGAGTTTGTCAAACCTGGTGGTGGACAGACGAAGCCAAGAAGATCGGTACGCGGTTAAAAACTCCAACAAAAGAAAAGCTGTTGGGCCGGACGGGATACCCTCTGAGTTCTGGAAAAAGATGGGAGACATCGGGTCTAGATGGCTCATGGTTCTTATCTCCAAAGTTATGAGAGGCGACACTATGCCTAATCAATGGAGGGAAAGCTATCTTCTTCCTTTGCACAAAGGAAAGGGTGATACGCGAAATTGTGATAACTACCGTTCTGTCAAGCTGATGTCGCCACCATGAAGATCGTTGAACGGGTATTAGATAGCCGACTGCGGAAAATAATACGACTATCTGATGACCAGTGCGGGTTTGTCTCGGGTAAATCAACAACAGATGCAATCCAAAGTATAAGGATCATGATGGAAAAGCATCGTGATTCTTCAAAGGACTTGCATATGGTGTTGGTTGATTTCGAGAAGGCCTTTGACCGGCAACCAAGAGATCTTTTATGGGTAGCGCTAAGACAAAAAGGAGTTCCAGAAACCTACGTGCGAGTGATTATGGACATGTACGAGAGAGCAACGACAAGAGTAAGATGCACCGCAGGAGTCACCGAAGAGTTCGCAATCAAAGTCGGTGTACACCAAGGGAGCGTCCTCAGCCCACTGCTCTTTATAGCAATCCTTGATTGCTTACTTGAAGGAAAAGTGACGGACCCCAATGTGCACCAGCTATTCTTTGCTGACGATGGAGCCCTACAACGAGCACTTGATGTGTGGGTGGACATTTTTGAGGGACACGGGTATCGTATTAGTTCAAAGAAGACAGAGTATCTGTGCTGCCCGTTCTCTGACCCTCATCAGCCTATTCAAGACATTTACTTGAATGGAAGAGTGCTTCCCAAGTGTAAAAAGTTTAAATATCTGGGATCTATGATTAATAAAGAAGCAACTTGTGATGACGACATCAACCATCGCGTAAGCGTAGGGTGGATGAAGTGGCGGGAAAACACCGCCATCTTCTGTGATCGAAAAATGCCCCCTAAGCTGAAAGGAAGGCTCTACACTTCAGTTGTACATACGGTTCACAATGCTGGACAATGCACAAAAAGTATGAGAGCAAATTAACGGCAGCTGAGATGAAGTTACTTCGCATGACAGCGGGAGTAACAAAGCGTGACAGAATTAGAAGTTCAAAGATCCGAGGAAGCCTCCACGTAAAAGAAACCATCACAAGAAAGATAGAGCGCGACCGACTCAGTTGGTATTGCCATGTTCAAAGGAGAGATCCTTTGAACCCCGTCCAAAAGGCGTTATCAATCAACATTCCAATTTCAACACGCAAAAAAGGCAGGCCGAAAAACAATTGGTGCAAACAAATGCAAAAACACCAGCATTTGATTGGCCTCAGCGATGAAGTAATCCGAAACCGGAAAGCCTGCCGCTGAGGTCAAACCGGCGGACCCCACAAGCGGACCAGTAGGAATGCAGTTAAGTGGGAAGGTTATGGTCCTACACTTCTGACCATAGCGACGCCGGAAAAAAGGAAAAGAAGAAGAACGACATTGAGTTTGTCATCAAACATTCCCACCTCTCACTGCACGCCGACGACACCAAGTTCTTCAAGACCATTTCCTCGCAACAAGATTCTTCCCTTATTCTCGGATCTCAACACCTTTTTTTTTTATAGGGTTGGCGCAGTTTCAAGAGTTACGCTCTTATGGTGATTTCACACAACCTGGACGGGATGCAGATGGTTTGCGTCGAAGATGTTCGTTCACTCCGAGGTAGGTTGTCTTAGATAAGATTCGAGAGATTCGATTGAATTTGCCGCGTTGGTTGTAGTTCACAGTAACTTTTCCATGTCATATTAAGGTGTTATATTGGAAATACACACACAGAGGATGAATTTTAAAGTGTTCTTATGTCTTCGTTAGCATGTTTTTGATCATCTCTCATTCACAACTGATGTTGTCGCACAGTTTTTCCGTATAGCAATTATTTTTGTCCATGGACAGACTTTTCGCTCAACAGATGGTGATGATTACCATTGCACCACGACCACCTCCGACCTTTTTTAGTGCTCCAAAAATTGCTTGGAGCTTAACATTTCCAAATGCCAATCTATCACTTTTCACATAAACGAATCAAACCTCCTCCTCGTCTCTATTTCCTCAATAATCAGCCCATCTCCAAGTTCAGGTTATCCGCAATCTTAGCATATTACGTGACTAAGAGTTCAATTTTCGCGCACATATCGACGATGTTTTTCTTAAAGCCAACTCTGCACTTGGTTTCGTGAAGCGTTGGTCTAAGGAATTCTCCAATCCCTACGTGACTCGATCCCTTTATATCATCTTTGTTTGCCTCAAGATCAACAAACCCAAATCCAACGTCGGTTCTTACGTTTCGCTCTTCGAGGTCTGCCCTGGAATAATCCGTTGTTCTTACCGTCCTATTAAAATCGTCTTAAACTATTCAATTTGAAGGAAGAAGAAGGGTATCTGACATCCTCTTCATTCATAGACTGCTAACAGGTACCACTGACTGCGCCACCCTTTATATGTAGCTCCATATCTCTTCGTAATACAGGCAATCCTCGACTCTTCTATCTATCCACCCCCGCAGCTCATACGGCTCCAATGAACCCATTTCCCGTATGCTGGCAAATGTTAATTCGAATATTAACTTCGATTTCAACCTCACCACTCCATGCCTAAAACTCCGTCTTCTCACAAGCCTTCCCTTCTCCCAATATTAGTTTCTAAGGATCGCGCCCCCTTCACCCGTTCTTTTTAGTTATGTTACATTAAGTTAGCTTGAATTAAGCCCCTACGAAAATTCGCTTTCAACGTGTTTGAAACAGTAAAGCCAAGTGCTCAAGAATTTGTAGCACTGTTCGTGAAGTATTAGACATATTTGGTAAATTCCGAAGCTCGAAGCCAGCGCCACTTTGCTGAGCTCTTTTACAAACGCATTAAATTTAAGGCTATGGTAAGTGGTCACATTATCGACCCCCAAGCTGGTGGAACAACTTGGTCTTGGTCCTTTTTTGTTGATAATGATTTTGAATAGAATGTTTCCGTATATCATACGTCTTGATCCATCTGCCCCTCGCCCAAAGAGTTTTAAATACGACGAGCTTCGGCTCTCTTCAATAGATGACATCGATTGTGTTGTTTTTTTTTTTAAATATGAGTCCACATTTAGTAAGAAGGGCACTATGACCTGAGAGATCTATTGTACCAAGCGACTCAATTGGGCTAAGGATGTCCTGAATCTTTATAATAAAGCTGGGAATTGATGCTGCAGGTATGAAAGGTCAGAAGACCCAACTTCTCTGATGAATGTTTCTAGGTACGTTTTCTAGGGTGGCAAAGGGCAAATGAGTTGGATTTAAATTTGGGAATAACTCTTAGAGCAAGCGAGAGTTAAAAGGTCAAGATAGGGCATTGGTCTCCCTGTGTCCAGGAACTCGCCAGTTCACTAGTTCACGCTATGTGGGCTCAGCGCTTTGAGTGCCTTCTGGCTATGATGTCAGACTTCAGATATATGTTTGCATAGGTGTAGATGGCGTACAGTTCGGCTCGAAAGATTCTCATACTGAGGAACAGTCCCAGTGCCTTACAAATGTTACAGGGTGTGTTAACAATACGAGCTCCAATAGCTGACTGCATCTCCCAGCCATCTGTGTATCATCTAAGACCTTTAACGAAGGACTCTTTCGGGTTAAAAGATTTGGGATCAGTACCTCAGCAACTTATTATTTCGAGCTCGGACAGTTCATGAAGAATGGCCATATAATTCGACATATTGTGGCTCTTGCGCTACCTTTAGGCAAGATTGCACGACGCCTGTTAAGCCGAAACTGGCGAGCCTTGGAAGACTGCTCTCATGCTACAGAGGCATGGAGGTAATGATAGGTCTCCCTAATCAAAAGCCGAGAAAGCTGAGATTTTAATTCCCAGGTTTTTTCATAACTGCGATGACAGGACCGTACTGTATTGGTCGCATTTGTTATTGGTATTAGAGTTCAAGTTGAGTTTACAGTCAAGTTAATACTTAAATATTCAACTTAATCTAAGAATTCCGCGTTTCCACCATTTAAGGTAGAATAAATCCGTGCCTCGGAATGTCAGTCGTAAGAGGCGACTTAATCCCAAATAGATTTCTGCCCCATGAAACAAAATGACGAGGTAATGCACTGCGTACACTCACATTTCTGGAGGAAAACTACTTTCCCGATGGGAATTACCCAAAGAAGAACATCAACTAAATTCACTGAAGGTGGCAAAGGTGTCGAATAGCGTGAAATCAGTGCTAAACTCGATCTTATGACCTAACCTGCTTGTCGATTATCACGATCGTAACATTTCTTACAGATTCCACCAGCGAACTTCCGTCGTCCGCTACCAACAATATTTATCGGGCCAGATCGCTTCACCCGAACTAGCTCCAAAAGTAGAGAGCCAGCTCAAGGGGACGACCTCTTGCCCTCAAAAAATTTAGCTTTTCGAAACAAGAGAAGACAACGAAGTCATCTCAACAGTTTCATAATTAAAAGCACGGCCATGCGTTAACATGGCTATGTTATTTTCCTTACTCGTTAGTTTAAGGCACGAAGGTTCAGCTGGTTCTGCACCCTCTACAGTATGTGACTCTCTACTGTAGTGGATGTGAACTATAACTTAATTAAAAAATCATATGAATATGAATACAATTATACAACTGTCAGTATACTATGCAGTTTGAGAACCACTATTACTCGGAATACTGTTTGCATTCAAAAGGGAGTTGCTGTTGTAGTATTTAAAACGTATTAAAAAAAAATTTATTTAATAAGTAACAAAGTCGCACACTATTCAACCATAGTTCGTACATTGATTCACTGACACAAATGTTTGGCGATCCAAAGTGTTCAAAGTCAACGGTATATGATTGGTCTGAAAATTTCATGTCGGCGTAGCCAATCTACGATTATCGTAGCTATTTCATTCCTATCAATTTAGGTATATGAAAAGGTCTGCAACACTAAATATTCACATTTTACGAGTATTAACGTTCGTCGACTCATGTTTGCTATCTGACTAAGCCTTTATGTCATAAAGTACGATAAATATCTAGTGCTGCTGCTGTTACTGCTTGTCAATAGTTCTAAGAAAGGTTAGAAACTAGATCCCTTGTAAGTATAGCTGTTAATACCGATTTGCTAACCAAGACGGTGGTGTTGTATGTTTTTTTATGTCTTCTTCTTAGATGGCGTTACAACTCAAGGAGAGCCAAGGACAAGCTTCTCTCATTCACTTATGTCATGTGCGATTTGTTTTTCACACAAGCGAACGAGACCTACAGTTTAATGCCGATTCCGAACGGCGAGCACCGAGAAGCTTTTTCAAGACAGGTGTACTACGGGGGGTTTTGCCAATACCCCGCCGAGGAGGGAAGCTGCGTAATGAACGTTCGATATCTGGTGGTTGTTTATCGGGATCCGAGCTCGCTCATCGTGCGTCAGAGGCCGACACACTACCCACTGCGCCATGGCGCTCTCTCTTTTCTTTGCTGTCAGCAGTATTAATTTCAAATCTACTTTCTTATGTCTTGTTGTGCTTGTCAATATCATCTTGTAGATTTTTGTGCGCCTTGTGTTGGACATGAGTTCGGTGCGATCCTATGACTCTGTTTAGCTCTGTTTACATCATTTACTGACATTAGTTCATTGCCGACCTTATTATCATTTTGCACAACATCACTAGTATAAGAGCCATGACAGCCATATGTCGTAGCTTAGAAGAATCTGGGAATCTTGTGAGTCTTGTACAGGACCTGCCGCAGTCTGGTATATCGTGAATTTTGACAGCATGTGCCACACTGCTAGACGGCATGGCGTAGATGAAGCAGTGGTTTTGCGGATCAAAGCAATGCTTGTGCACAGGACATTGGTCGTTGATGCCGGCCTCGAACAATGTGTCATATCTGGCGTAAACGGGGGCTGTCCGAAAGGTGGCGTCGTGTCTCCGCTGCTATGGTGCATGGTGGTCGACTCTCTGCTCGATGCTCTTAATGCCTTTGGAATCTATGTTCTCTCTGTCGGCTCATGTTTAGCGACTGTCTATCTCAAAGCACAGGCGGCGCTAAATGTGATCGATGACCGGCGCGCAAGTAATAGCCTGGCGGTTAATCCTCTTAAGACTGATGTCGTTCTCTCACGAGGAGGAGCAAAAAATAATGGCATTACTCAGCAGGTGCTAAAAGGCATTCCCATCCCGACATCCAAGGAAGCTAGGAGATAGCAAGCTTCTTTAGTCCAAGCATGTTAAGTCAAAAACTCCCAAAGCACTGTCGGCTTTTTGGCAATGAAAAGGTGCTATTGGTAAAACTTGGAGCTTATCGCCGAAAACGGTCCTCTGGATCCACACGGCAATGATAAGACCGATAGTCACATATCCATCGGTTGTCTGGTGGAACAGGCTAACACGTCGTGACCTCTTTCACCAAACTCCAAAGAGCGGTTTATCTTAGCTGTACGGGGGCTTTCCCCAACACACCGGGAGCTGCTCTAGATGCTATGTCTCATGTATATGCCTTCCGACGCAATGACACCAGCGCAATAGGATGGTGCTATAATTACACAATCAAATTTACCTGGGGTGGACAGGACTGTCTTTGCAGTTTTTCTGATGACTCTAAGTCTGAGCGGGGTCTGTCTTTCAATCAGAGATATACGCAATCCTCCGAGCTAAGCTCAAAGCTGTGTCCGACCCTCTATCCAGTTCCAAATTAGTGCATGAACTCAAGACCTTTTTGAACAAAGTCGGAAGACTAAATTCACTAAGGCTTGTATGGGTCCCAGGTCACTCTGGGATCCCAGGAAATCAGATCTTTAATGAATTCGCTAGAAGCAGCTCGGAGGAGAGTTTCTCAGGACATGAACTCGCTTTAGGTTTACCTGCTTCCACGGTCAAATACGACATCAACGATTAGGTCTTTATGGCCCACAGTCGCAAATGGAGGAAATATCCAGGGTGCAGGATGGCTAAGCGCGTCTGATGTCTGCAAGAAATCCATTGCACCTTTGCTAAGCATCTCTGCGTGCTGTACTGCATGTTGTAAGGAGGATGCCACAACAGAATACTTTTTCTGCGACTGTCCCGCCTTTGCTCGTTCACGGTGGCGAACCCTTAGGGCCGACGAGGTGTATGCTGAATCTCTTAGCTGTACATCACTGAAGCCCCTCCTCACTTCTCTCGAACAACGGGAAAAATACAACAAAGAAAGGTGTTTGTCTGGTCGAACAATGTACCGGTATTTGCGTCTGAGTGCTCTAAGAGATAGTAGAAGCCATCATAAAAAAAAATCGTGAATTTTTCTGGCTCGAGACCACACTGATAAGAAATTGATAAATTTTATGAAAAAGATTTTCAGCATTCGCGCTATACGCCTGATCGCTTTACTTACACAAAACTATCATAGAATGCGTCAGTATTCCGCTAAAAGGGGCTCTAACTTGGCTGTTGCATGTTTCAAGCCTTTCTTCATCGGCGTCAGGGGTTAATACATTTTTTTCTGAGGAAACTCAGTTCTCTTTTCTTAAATCTAACCTGCTAAGGTCTAGTTTAACTATCTTAATGACCTTACTGACCATGTGCGGGCACAGTAAAGTAAACAGGGACCCATTAACCATTGGGCCACATTTTGTTTTCCGGCAAAATTTTCGCATATTTCCATCCCTTCGATCGCACGTTTCTCGTGCTCGTTCTTTTGCTTCGGAACATAGCGTGTGGCTCGTGTTTTTTCTGCTGATAAATCTCAAGAGCCGCTCTTAGCTACTCGCGTAGCCTTACATGTAGTTAATTTTGCCACACGGACCTGTCTGCATTTTATGGAGCCGGCTTAAAACTTTATCAAATGTAACATCCGCGTGCATTTAGACTCCTCTGCTATCTTATGGTTTCTAGAGAATTTGAGGAGGACGTGATCGCAAAATGTCATTGCAGTCTTTTGCAACTTTCTGGAGTCATTTATTGATGTCCACTAATGAGCTAATGTGAGTACGGATATCCGAGACGTTGGGAAAGTATCTGACATGGATCACAATGTGATAATGATGATGATCAGGGGAATGTCCATACGTTTTATGAAGGTTGAAATGTCATAAAATCTAGAAATTTGAATCTATCTTCGGATGCAGTTCAGTGTAGACAGTAGTTTGCTATGATCCATTCTATCTGCTTAAGTTCGCGAAAGCAGCTTTAATGCATATTCCTACGAGACGGTCGGCCATATGCTATTGAGACTAAGCCTGTCTCAACGAGTGTCGCTTCTAACACTGGTATGATCGCATCCGGTGCTCTGAACTCTAACTCTCATGTGCTTTAATCTAAGATTTTCCTCTATCGTTCAGAAAATGGAGCAGGTTCCGGATACCCGATTCTCATTCTCGGAATTCTTACCCCCGGATCAGAAGATAAGATAGAAGAAGATAAAATAGTTAGTAGACTTAAGAAGGTTGATTATATTGAGCAGACCATGGATAGCGACCTTAGATAATCATTGAGCAAGTGTCTACCAAATGTGCATAACCTGCGTGCTGCAAGGGTCAGGCATTCGCAGGGGGATTGATTTTAGTGGCTGCTGCGGAAGTAATAGGAGCTTTGTTGTACTCGCAAGTTCTGAGTCTAGTGGTCACGCTGTCTTATGTCTGATTTTAGCTCAAGTTGGTATGTATTGGTTGTAAAGGTTCCAGAGCAGGATGAGGAGCATTATGTTAAGTGCTTCGGTGGAGCATGATTTCATCTCATGATTAGACGTCGCTGAGTATAAGCGGTATAAGCTTCCCTTAGGGCAGGACACCAAACCAGAGATTCACAGATGAACATGGAATAGACAACATTTCTGTACATTCACAGAGTTAATTTAGGCTTAAACTTTTACTGTGCTACGTCAGTTTTTCTAATATGATTTTCTATGCTAAGCTTCGGATCTAGGATGACACCCAAGTATATGGCGCCGGAGGATAGGTATGAAGTCTTGTTTAGTCGAAACTTTAAATTGTATCTTGGTGGTATAAGGCATCAATTCGGTATTCCTTGGGTTTACGTTTATGCTGCAATCTGTCGAACAGGCGTATTCTCTGAACAAGGCCCCCCTGTGGTCAGTAGGACCACAGAAGGTAGCAGCACGGATACTTAAGATGAGGAGGCTAATGATATCATCGTTTAAAGAATCTTCTTTATCCGTGAATATCGCTAGAGCATGAGGTCTATTCAAAAAATAAGGTGACTTTTTTCAATTTCGCGTGTTAAGCCCATTTGATTGTCGATTTTTTTTTTGTAATGGTGCTTGGTGATTTTTTGCTAATGAAAAAAATTGATCAGAGAATCTTTTAAAATTTTGAAAGTAAAAAAAAATCTTAGTGGTCTAAGGTACTTGCAATGTTGACTGTGGCGTTTGGCGAGTCTACATTGAGCCAAGAAAATTGTTTATAAGTGGTACAAGCTGTTTACCGAAGGCCGAAAACATGTTAACGACTATGCCTTGGACGGGCTTGGTTCAGAAATTGCTTATTTTGACCAAAAGAATCGTCGCATGGGCATCGCTCAGGAGCTATTGAATGACGTGTTTGACGATCCAGATTTGCTATAAAGGGCCATCAATGGTGACGAAACATGAGTATATGGTTAAGCCGTCGAAATCGAATCCCAGTCATTCCAATGGAAGCAGCCAGAATGCCAAGATTGAAAAAAGCACGCAAGTTCGGTCATATGTGAGACTTTTGCTTTGTTTCGTTGTTCAACATGACTTTTTGCTTAAAGGTCGTACGATCAATAAGAAATATTATATTGAAGTTATGCGTTGCTTGCGTGAAGAAATACGAAAAAATCGTCCGTATTTGTAGGAAAAAAAATCATGGCTGTTGCATCACGATCATCTGCTCATTCATCGTTGCTTGTGCGGATTTTAATCATGCCTCAGCCTCATACCATGTTGGCCTTCTGCAACATTTATCCCTTCCCAACATGAAAGGATGGAGATTCGCATGATTGAGGAGATAAAGGCCATATCGGTGGAAGAGCGTTCGCGGAAGTGTAATACATCATAGCAGGATTACTTTGAAGGAGCAAAATAGATATTGATGAATAAAGTCACCTTATTTCTTGAACAACCACGTATGTCATTTGATGTTGATAGATCTCCCAATCTTGTGCAACTAAGCAAAGGAAACCATATCGAGACGATGTGATGAGATGGTAGACTGACTTCTGACCTACTGCTCTATAGGGAGAGAGGTTTGTGATCTGGGCCTTAAATATCCACTTAAAGGAAGCGAAGACATATAGCAATACCGAAAAGGAACTTTGTTGTTATCTGCCTCTGCAGAACTGGAATCGAGAATAATTCAAAAGAGATATTAACTTTAAACCAGCACAAATTTTTTGTCTTTATAATTGGTTTTTTGTCATGAAACAAGTGATATTTTCGAAAAAGCAAAAAATTACTTTTCTTTAATCAATTTTTGGTTGATAGTCCTCATTCTCCATTATCTACTTGGAATTATTTTTACGGTAATCACCTTTTATTTGAATTCGATTCAATAATTAAAATACCAGTCAATCAACTCAAATACGGATGTTCGAAAGCAGTCTTCGAACACGAGTGACAGCCGCTATCGACACATGTAGCGCCTCACTTAAATGTTTCCACTCTTCTCATTCCCTTTTGTTTTCTCCGTACAAGTGCTCCCCACGAATAGAATTGGTTTGCCGCATGCCTCCAACTCGGCTCGACCAAAAGTCAGACGCGATTTTTTCCACAACTCAGAAGTTATTCGTAAAGTGAGCCAGTGATTGGTGATTCGCGAGCGTTTTCATAGTAATCGTCATCGTTGTTGTCGTCGCTGTGTTATACGTCGTCGTCGCCTTTCGTGGCCGTTGCAATTGCACTCGCACCCGAACGTCGTCGTCGGATGATTCCTTTATTTTATCATTTTGTTTATTATTATGCACTTTGATTTCTGTGAACAATTGGGCAGCTACCGAAATATCCACAACTGAGTGTGACGAGGCAATAAATCTATTTCTATTCGTTTAACCAAGCGCGCCGTGCGAATTATTTGAGGAAAAACCTCGAAATAAATTGAAGAAAAAGGAAAAAAAAAAGTTGGAAAAACGAGGAAAAATCTATTGGAAACGAGGAAAAGTGTGTTGGAGAAATTTTCATCGGGAAACGGGATTTCTGTGTTTTTTTTTTCTTTTTTGATTTGAGAAAATTCAACTTCAATATTTGGATCGACGTTACCGTGCCTTCCTATCATAAGTTGTCTGTCCTCAAGTATTTATTTGAATTCGTTAGCAAGTTGGAGCCGAAGGTACATGGGCGAGGAGATAAATATTAATTCGATTTGATTGCGTGTTGGTAGTGTGTTAAATTCTTGACGAATCTGGGAAGGAGGAAAATCAATTGGCTTTTCCTTGACGTAATTCGTGTCGTTCGGTATAATTTTTTGTTGTTGTTTTTGTCTCTCGCTACTCCTTTCTTCATCAGCTTGGTGTGGTGGTACTGTGGTGTGCTGTGTTACCAGTAAAGAGTTCAGTCATCAGTTCAATATACGACAACGACAAATTCGTTTGCTTTCATCATCGGCCGATCCAACTAGACAGAAAACGGCACGACAACAGAACCGTGTGAGTCAAGTGGAGTGGAGTGGCCCAGGTCTAAGCTCTACCAGTACCATTACTAGGTAATAGCACTAGCTGGAGCAAAAGTGCACCGCGATCAGCAGCAGTAGAGTACATAGAGTAGAAGCAACCAGTACCAGCTGCAGCAGCATTTCAAATACTACATTTGTGGTGCGTTTTCTTCTCTAGTTTTTCATTACGGAATAAGGTGAGTTTCCTTTTATGTGTGAATTTTCTCAGTTTTTGCTTTTTATCATCATAGCCATAGCGCATACCTTGTTATTACGTCGCTCAAACTATGTGTTCACGAGAAAGAAGAAAAGCCTCCTCAGTGTACTCGCCTGTCCAGCAACGATGGAAAACTATTTTGTACTTGATAGTCGAATAGGAATACGAATGCGAAGACGAAAGAGGATCATAATAGGCGTATAGAAAACAAAACAAACAGGAAGTGTTACGAGAGCACATAACTTGGTCATTATAAGAAATTCAAGTAAAAATAAAGTGAGAAAAACAGCATCCAACGATCCTGTTGTATAGTAGATTGGCTACGCTCCGTTTTGTCCACACTTTTGCCGTTCTTATGTGAAAGTTATTCACAACAAAGAGCCAGGGTCAATTTATTTTTGTCGTCGCTGCCTCCTCGAATGGATTATTAAATGTTTACAATGCCATATGGTGTTTGGCTTAAAGTTCTTGTCCAACAAGACAAGTCCCCGAACGATCTGCGTTGGTTGTACGCGGCGTTATTGTGCAGTGTTAGACGTACGGCTTGTGCCGTATAGTCAATGGCATTTGTTACAGTCTGTCAGCTAGACAAGGGTCCATGCAAGTCCGTAATGGCTGATTTCGGAGAAGTGTAGTTGGGAGAATCGTTTGATCCTCGATTTTATTCTCCATTGGAGCCAGATTTGCTTCCATGCGTTGATATATGAATAGAGTCCGATTGGTCTATCTAGGTCAGTCACTGATGGGAAATCCAGGTAGAATCTTGTCTTGTTTACTCGAACAGAGAGTGAGTTTTAATCCCGACTATGTTCTTCGGTTAAGAGCTTCACACATGGAACATTTTTATAGGCAGTTGAGGTCCGCATGAAATTTGTTTTCCTTTTTCTCCTACGCTTTCAGCTTTTACACAGTTTCATCGTATAATGGAGATCACCTATAAAGGTTCTTAAATGAGATCGCACATTGAATAAAAATGTAAACTCCTTGGGGAAGCCTCGAAAGTTGGATGAGTTTCTCGTTGCTAACGAGACAAAGCACCTTTTGATTAGAGGCTTCCCTAGTATTGATCAGCTAACACTCTTTGTTTAAGTTAGCTGCGTCGTTTGAGATTTACCAATTCTGTAGAATGAATGACCATAGACGAAGCTGATCCAGATCATCGGAACATAGGATTTGTCAAGAAACACTGCGAAATGCGATTCGATGACTTGGCTGTTGTGGGATTCAAAATCCGTGTAATCAGCGTCAGCCAGCACACCAATCTCTGAGACATGGTTCTATCAAATAGGTAGGTGTCGTCGACTACCTTTAATGCACCACAGACAATGTCTAATTAGCGTGAAAGCGCCGTTTGACTGGACTAGAAATAGATTTTCAAATCCAATGGATTTGATAAAGCTAATTATATAGGCCAGGCTGATGATATCGAACTCAAATAGGTCTGTGATTACTAAATGCGCGGAACCTGCGTGCTCAAGTGCTGGGTGTTCCCAGAGGAAATTTGTGTTAAACGATGGTCTGGATATTGAAGGTGAAAGATGACCAAAAAAAGGCTCAACACTCACAGTATAAGATCACTTCAAAATTCATACTCTATGTGTGTATTTCCAATATAACACCTTAATGACATGGAGACAATATATGTAAGTGTAAAGTGTAAAGAAGTTATGAACTACAACCAACGTGGCAAACTCAGTCGAATCTCTCGAATCCTATCTAGGACAACCACCCACGGAGAATAGTGAACGAATATCTTCGACACAAACCATCTGCACCCCGTCCAAGTTGTGTGATAAACACCATAAGGGCGTAACTCTTGAACATGCGCGAACGTTATAAAAAAAATTATTTAGTCCCCTTTAGATATTCATAACACTCGTGCCAGTGCTTTCTCCGTCAAAGAATTTCGGATATGCTTTTTGGTATAGATTTGAGTTCTTCTAGCGATGCGATCCTTATCTCCTCATTTCTGGAAAATCTCCATCCTTTCATGGGTCTTTTCAGTTTTTGGAAGAAGCATTATCCTGTTGCGGCAGCCACAAATGTTGTCTTCGTACTACTTTACCCAAACGGCGCATAACTTCAAGGTAATATTCCTTATTGACCGTAGGACCTTCCGGCAATTGACATACGCATTTGACCGAACTTGAGGTGCTTTATGACGATCTTGACTCTTTTAGTCGCTTCCGTTGGGATAATTAAGCTTTGGTGATGATAATCATAGGTATACGCATGTTTGCTCACCAGTAACCTGGATCGTCATTTACTTTATTCAACTCCTGAGCTATGCTCATGCGACGGTTCTTTGGTCAAAATTTAGGAATTACATGATAAATACATGGAAAAAATCATGAGTGATATGCCAATATCCTCAGCAACTTCTCTGACAATGATATTACGATTCTCCATAAAAATTTTCTTTACTGCTTTAACGTTTTCATCCGCTATTGACATGCTAGAGCGTCCAGGGCGGGCATCGTCATTAACATCTTCTCGGTCTTTCGTGAAGGGCTTGTATCATTTATAAACATTTTTTTTTTTGATCAGAGTAAATTCATCAAATGCCACAGTCAACATTTCAAGTACGATGGAGCACTGAATTTTGAAGCATTTTTTTCAATAGCAAACATTCTAACATCTATGTATATCTGTGAAAGACAAACTAAATATCCAAAATCGCTGACAATGTCAAAATATGTTAGGGGACGTGTGTACCAATAAAACAAAAAAAAAATCGAAAATCGATTTTATTACTTGACTTGTGAAGTTCAAAAAGTCACCTTATTTTTTGAACAAACCTTGTATGTAGCCTGAAACCCAGAGAAGAGTAATCCCGATACTGTTGCTAGCCTGTTGGATTTCTTCCTTGTAATGCTCCACTAATCTGGAGGTTGTGCTTGCTGATTATAAAGCTTTGTTGGCGGTTGGTCCTTCACTGCAAATACACTAGCTCTGACAGTGTTGTTGGGATGGGTTCTTCTTTGGTACTGCCACGCCCCACTGATCGCCGGATTTTCTGCTGAGAGATGCATGATTAAACATGAAGGTATTCTGGTGGGTCGAAAGTTCCCCTAATCCTATGCCAAATTCCATCAGCGTACGCTTAGATCTGGAGCTGGTTATCTGAAATCAGCGTGCGATGCTATCGGTGGTCACAATAATCTTTTTATGACACGAATATCAACCTAGGTGCGTAAAGGTGAATCTTGATCTTGGAAAATAAGAGTTAATAATGTTAGCATTCCAAACACCAAAGAAGGCAGTCCAAATGTGAACAGCCACGCTCAGGCTTTGGTACGATTATGGCGAAGCGTATTCGCGTGGCGCGGCGCTATGGCTTTTCGCATGATCGCAGGCGATTGAGTGTTTATGGCAAAACTTTTTCACCTATTCAGGCGATTGAGTGTTTATGGCAAAACTTTTTCACCTAGTTTTATTTGTGTTTTGACAGTGGTAAAGTGAACAACATGAGAGCAAAAATTAGGCGCTTATTGTTATTGGAAAACCCAAGAATCTCGTATTAAAGTTTTATTGTGGTAATCGGGATGCCGAAAATTCCACAAACATTGCTTTTCACGCACAAGATCAATGAATGTGTCCATATCTGACGAGCGATTCACTAAACTGATTCAAAAAATTTTGATTGCATTTTTTCGTCGTTTCCAGGCGCTCAATTCGCTTTTCGCTTGAATCGCCACGCCATAGGTACCTCCATATGTTCGCATGTAACTGATCACCTGCAGCGAATATGCTTCACCATAAACGTAGCCTAAGTGTCGGTTTTTTGAGCTCGAAATTTAACAGTTTTGTTCTAATATAACTGGCGAAATTTAAGAAACCTATATTGGTTTATATATGGTAGGATATTTTGCTCTAATGTCTAGGAAACTGCAATAGTTTGAATAAAGGAATAATTCCATTCATTTGTTCAGGGAATTCAAGCTAATAGCTGAACTAATGTTAAGTTCTCGGACTCAGGCGGACATTTCATGGGCGAACACGATGATAACTTGGGTTGTAGCATCCCAATTTTACACACTTTCTTCGTCAAAACAGCGTTATAAGCGATCATAAAACTTGTCGAAGCACGGCTGGCACTCGAGGGCCGGAATAACTCTGAGGATAGCGGTGGAATCTTTCTGAATGTAAGAAATCGTACTTTAGGCGTCCACCTTTAACGCTGATTTCATTTTGGAAAACAGAAGTCGTACTGCACTAGACCAGATGAATATGGCCAGTGGTCAAGCTTTATTTTTTTTTTTGGTCAATTAGGTTTTCATGTGACGGCGCATTCACAGTCTAATCTTGTGACACAAATTCCTATGGATAATACCCTTGGAATCGGAGAAATCGGTGCTTGATTTCGGATCATCTGGTGACTTCCTCTCCCTTCCTTTTGTTAAATGGTTCGTATTAGAAGCACCACTTTTCATCGCCAGTTACGACAAATAACATGAATTAAGGGTCTTTTTCTAGGCAGATTTCATGTCTTTTTGCTCCTACGTGAGAGTATGGGGAACAACAGATCTTTCTCTTTGCCAAAACCTAGGTAACAATACGATTGACGCGTTTAGGAATGCGTTTAGTCATCTCCCCACAAAGTTGCGTGGACACACTCGCCAGAGCATAGAATTTTTCCGACTTTCTCAATGTTTTCTTCATTCCTCAAGGTCCTCGACTTCGGTGAGCATTCGGTGTTGTAGTACAAACAATGAACACTTCAATCAAAGCGACAAAACTCGTTACAAATGAGCTTCTACCTATGAATACATATGTCTGAGCTCATTTAATTTTGTCACAATGAGTTCATCTAAATATGCTCCCGCCACACATTCTGGGAGTTATAACAATGTGCATGCTTGTTGACATAATTTTGACAAACCCCGGGTGCCCACGTGCTCGTTACAGCTTGTAGGCAAACGTCAGCGGCGATTTAAAGTCTGAGGTCTTGTTCTGGTTTCTCCACCTAGCGTATCTCGCTCAACAGGGCGTACATACTATATACATACATACATCCATATGTACATATATCCTGACGGCTCTGTGGCCATTGATCTAGGAAACAAAAATGTGCAAACTATTTCTGATGAAACTAATGCAATCATCCTTAACCGTAGTTTTTTTTTTAGCTTTTAGGAGTATGACAAGAGAAAATCTGGCACAAAATTATCCACACAAGCTCAAAAGTTGTTTTATAATATCAGTCAATCCTGTTGAATAATGTGATCGTAGCAACAAGCAGAAGGATAGAGGATAATTCTGAGAAAATAAAGTAAAGAAAACGAAAAAAGAGCAAAATAAGGCGAAAAAGTTGGAAATTTCTTGAGAAAAGCGAAAAAGCCAATTCCAAAGTTAGATTGCGATAGGAAAACCTTCTGAGAAGCTGGTGAATTAGTTGGAAAATCCTCTCCCCTAAAAAATAACATCCTATTAATATACATACATATGTATGTTCACAAATGAGGGCTACTTAGAAAGTACGAAAGGTTGGGTGGCATATTGTCAATGAAACAAGCAAAACTCCAAGACGCCAGTGGAATTATTGACCACAGAGATGTCCAGATTAGAAAACCACTCTCTATCGAAACAGTAGGTTAGGCTTTACGGTTAGATTAATTTCACCGGCAGAGTTGGATATTGCAAACCTTTTATTTCCAAAGTTAATAAAGCGACTCGTATTCGTCAGAGAGTATGTTGACAAGACTTTTGACTTTGGAACATCGTTATTTTTAGTGACGAAAGGTCTTGGTAAAAACCAACTACTGAGCTGAAAGGAGCTAATCTTCAAGCGACGGTAGACTACACAATGAACTACCTCCACATTCTAGAAAGAAATTTCACGAGTTCAAAGAAGCGCCACGAAATTGGATCCAGGGTTAAAGTATGTATGTAGGTATATATGTACATACATATGTATGTGTTTCAACTAAACAAGAACTCGAAGTTCTCAATGTCAAAATGTCGCTTCGTTTTAATGCTTGCTAGTAGCTTCAAACGCCTCTACAATAACCCGACATCAACCCCATTGAACGCTTGTGGGCAAAGCTTAAAAAAACACTTTTTAAATCGAGCTATCAGCAGCAAAACCTCTCTTTGAGTAGCTTTACAACTTCCCAATAGTGTGCCAAAACGTCTAAAAGTTGTCGGAAAAGCATTTTTTTTTTTCAGCTTTCGGTCATGTCAAATAGGTACCAAGCATATGTACATAGTTATTGGACGGCCCGATAGCTGGTTGGACCCCTGACCGAATTCACTTGTTTGCTCCTTTTCTAATGTCGCCCCTTATGTCAGGCGCAGGATAGTATCAATTGTACTATGGCAAATACAGTATTTTCCTTCAGGAAGCCTTTTTCCTTACATATGTACATACATATTTTTTTTCGAAAACATTTGAGCGATTCGAAAGGGGAAAACGAATACAATATTCCAACAAATGATTGATAAGTGCAAATTAGATTCATTAGCGTAAATTGGCTGCTCTCCTCCCTTTTATGTCGTTTTTGCCTCCAGTATCGTATAACGGAGTTCAATTACTTCAGGCAATGACCTATACTTATCAAGAGAGTGTTAATGCACGTTCCATCTTTCTTCTTTGGAAAAGGAAAATAAATTTAGGGTTAGTGACGTCAAACATGATGCCTGCGAAAGCGTGAATCCCTCTTTCTCCGTAGGCTATGGGATACATGGTACACAAATATTTCACTCTTTTTAGCTGTTTCAAATATAGCGGCGTAGAATGTTTTCCAATCTTTTATTTTTGTTTAGCTTTTCCATTTTCTCCTCGTCTTTCAGTCGTTATTTTCCTTTCGTTCTGTTCTTTTTTCCCTTGTGTCGAATTATACAACGAAATCCAGCACGCGAATATCTCGAATAATTCGCCTATACATGCACTCCATACACCCAGATGCCTTTGATTAGATGGGCTTGGGCCGGTTGTTAAAATAATAAAATGGGAATATGAAGCGAAAATCAAATGCAAATGATCGACAAGCACGAAATCATCCTCGTGCACAAGTCATCGCCAAAAAAATATTCAAAGTGTGTTTATGCTTTTGTCGAGGAGTGTGTTGGGACGAAGAAAAGCGCTTGACAAGTTGTAGGCGACACACGTAGCCTTGATCGATCCGAATGAGTCATTTTCATTGGTCATTCTCGAAAATAATTTAACGAATTTGTTTTTTTTTTTTTTTTTATCTTTACGTCGTGGCTCTTCGGCTAACGTGTGAAGGACAAGCGCATCGTTCAGCCATCGGAGAGGCGTGCAGATAGAACAAGTGAGAGTGGCGCGGCTGCGATTGTTTCTCGAACACCCTCGCAGTTGGGTACTAAAATATCGCTTTTACGTGATGGCCTTTTGATTCGGTTTTTTATTTGTTATTTTTTTTATAACGGTGTTGAGACATGTGACGCAGCGGTAAATAGAGTCATCGATAAGTTTGCACTGGTTTTCGATTAAAGATGATTTTTTTCTAAATGTTTCCAAGGCCGTTAGAAGAATTAGGTTTCTGGGGCTTAACGATGTGGGAGTGCGATTCATATTTATTTTGGTATGCGAACTTATTTGCAAATTAGCAAAAACCGTTTATAAATGCAAATGACGAATTCTGGTTCATTTTATGACAGAACACTATGCTGGAGGAAATGTAATAGATGACGCGAACAGCTGGTCTACAAGGTTTTTCAACAGGGATATAACAATTTTATATTTAGATACGAACGCACCCTTAAATCTTATGTACAATCTGTCGATGTCAAAACGTCCGCCAAAATATACGTTTTCATCATGGTGAAGATCACAAACGAGAGACGTTTGGAAATTATTAAAAATGCTACTAAAATTCTTAGTCGGTGCTATCAACTTTAAGAGCGTTTAATCCAATTTCCGGTGGTAATTATTACCCCATCCGACAGGCTATGCGTACCGTAGTGGATAAATTGGAGTAACGTTATTTACTATTGAATGTTTAGCTCAAAATGAGCTAAATCACTCTCAGTCCAGATTGTGGCGAATTTTGCATACAGATCTTGGCCTACATACCCCCAATATCCAATTAATTTAAGAACTGAAGTCTGATCATTTGGAGCACCGAAACTTTTTTAAATGGGCTTTGCAAAAGCTTAAAGAAAATCTTGAAATTCATCAGAAAAACCTTTTCAGCCATGAAGCTCATTTTTGGCTTAATGGTTTAGTCTATAAGTAAAGTATGCGCTGGTAGACAACAATAAACCCACAAGTGCTTATAGAGACTCTAACGCGTCCACAGAAAGTGATCGTGCCGTTTGGATTTCATGTCGAAGGTGTGTTTGGACCCTATTTATTATAATAGAGTTCTCTGTCATGTCCTGTTGGGAGACTACCTGTGGTCGGAATTGAGTGGACTTTTTTTTAGGGTTGCGCCAAAGGATGTGTAATCTTGGAAAGATACCTGTAGCCCGGGCTACTGGTATGCACGATTTGCAAACCCGAATACTCGATGCCAGGAATACGCCTACATACGAGTACTTAACCACATCCTGCGCACTTCACCACTCTCCCCATGGGACTGCCATTAGGTATTACTTCGCGGGGCTGGTTAGAAACTTTTGCTATGTGCTTTGTAGCTGCCGTTTCAGTTCTTAATTTTTCGAGTCTTCTTAGCTCATTCTGCACGCTCGTTATGAAGGAGCAGATCTCCAGCCAGTAGTCTCCTAAGCTTCTCATGGGGTTTACTACAGTGTGCGCCATCTCATATGGGTCGATGTAAATTTCGAATAACTTCAACAATTCTCTACTGATTTTGGAAATTCAAAAACTTTTATTTAATTTAATTTTAGAACTTTACAATTTATTTTGATTACTTTTTGAAAACAATATCAATTAAATGCCCGCCTTTATTGCAGATGCAAAAATGGGTTCGTTTTCGCGCATTCTCCATGACATTTTCGAGCATTTCTGTCGAAATTTCTGGGATTTCCGCACGAATGTTTCTTTTGAGCTGTTCTATTGTCCTCGGATCGTTAGCATTCACCTTACTTTTCAAGTATCCCCACAGAAAAAAAGGCTGGAGAAGTCAAATCCGGCGATCTCGGATGCCAGTCAATATCGCCCTTTTTTGACACCAATCTTCCAGGGCACTTCTTACGCAAAAGGTTCATTGTTTTGTCCGCAGTAAGGCATGTCGCGCTGTCTTGTTGAAACCAAAACTGAAATAAGCCTTTTTTATGCATATATAACCACATAATGGGCCAACATCCACCGATATCGATTGCCATCCACTGTATTGCCAACTCTGAAGAAATACGGTCTAATGATGGTTATAGCGCATACACCGGCCCAAACAGTAACTTTTTGATCATATGGCGGCTCTTCGTGAATAATGTGAGGATTTTCGGTGCCCCAGAAGCGACAATTTTGTTTATTAACTGAGCCAGAGAGCGGAAAATGTGCCTCATCGGTCATCGAAATTTGCTGCCAGAACTCCGGCTCAGCATTAATCTTTGCAACGACATTTTGTGCGTATGTTAAGCGCCGTGGCTCATCTTATCTGTACTTTGTATGGAAATAAGTGAAGATCATCCTTTAAAATTCTCCGCAAAGTGGTCCCACTGATGCCTAACTGCTGCGAACCGCGCCGATATGACAAACTTGGGTCTTCTTGAACACTGGCCTTCACATACTGAATAGATGAGTTTGAACGCCGCGGACGTGGCCTATGTTGCTCGCGAGGGTTTTGCCGCAGAACCAAATTGAAAAAAATTCGAGGCCAAACGACGAATTGTATCTTTTTTGGGCGCAACACGATCACGATATTTTGCACGATACGCACGTTGAGTTAGCACAATCGTGTGTTCATTTTAAATGAACATTGAAGCTATTTCCGCGCGTTCTTTTGGTGGGAAGCAATTCATGGTTAAAATTGTACTGAATTGACGTGATGAAAATCGGTTGACAATTGTCGAAGTTATTCGAAGTTATTCGAAGTTTACATCGACCCATATCGATGCATTCTTGCATCTGCAGTGGAATATTGAGTGACCTGACAGGAATTGCGTGAGGTGGTAATTGCAATCCCTGTGAGCTCTTTTTCCCCCAAGCCTCAATCGTGGGGATCAGCTGCCTTTTGCCAAATTATCCCACCCGGCTTGTCAAAGTGCCACAGATGTTGCTCTTTCTTCTGCTTTTATCCTCTGGATAACGCTGGTCTCTTGACAGACCATAATTCGACTAAGGTAAACCCTGTGCATCTCGTCAGCGAGGATATCGATAGGAATCATACCCGCTATAACACTGGCTGCTTTATTCGAAATTGTCCGAAAACCGCATACTGCCCTTATTGCGCATAGCCTGTATGTAGCCGAAAGCTTTCCTTTTATCTTCTTCGTTGGAAGAGCTCCCGCCCAGATCTGAGTAGCGTCACCACTCTGGAAAGCAGAGTCTCCCTCGCGTATCCTGGTCCACCGATGTTTGGCAGCATTCTGGAAAGCACTGACTACATTTGTGATGCCTTTTTAATGCAATATTCAACATGGGTCTTAAAGTCAAGTCGGTATTATAGTGCCTCCTAATTAAATGGTTCCCAAGCCGGAAGTTTGCGTATTCCAAAGTCTTGCGGCTGGTTATTAAGACAACCTCCGTCTTGTGGTCAACATACTCAAGGTCGGCGGACTTTAGCCAATGTTTGATTTTGACGACCGCTTCATCCGCGGCAGACTCTACCTCATCGATGTGTTTCGCTACAGTAACTACGGCGATGTCGTCAGTGAAACCGACAATCTTGACTTGGCAGCGTTAATCGCAAAATCATACATTATGTTCCACAGAAGAGGTCCACGGACTGATCCCTGGGGGACTCCTACGGAAACATTGTAATATTTAGGGTACCGTCCGTCTCCGTCACCTCAATTTCCTCTTAGTAGGTATAGGAGTCAAGAATTATTCTTGTGGTTCAGCTGAAAAAAGCGCCACTAAATTTAATTGTACGTCGAAAGACAAGTTTAAGGGTAATTTGATGGGCGAGACGAGTATTATGGTTGAATTTTTGAAGGCAGATTAATACAATTGACCAACTCGTTTGAGCTTTGTTTGTTGAAATAGCGATAAACAATGACAAAGAAAACAACTTTGCTCCAACATTCCAACGAGTCAAGTAACTTCGCAGCATCAATGCCTCCTATAAGCTCTACAACCCGGCTTTTTTTTTTTTGGAGTACGAGATCAGATACGACCGTTGCACTCAAGCTTGGGACGGATATAAGCCTTATGGACTGAAGCTAAATCCGAAGGCGTGAAATATTTCTTGATCGGTTAAGAAAACCTAGACATTACGCAGCTTCTTTGCACCTTGAATATGTGGTCAATTCGAGTAGATGTTTTATTAACGCACATAACAAGATTGGGAAGTTTTTCGGTTTGAACGACACAAGAGCCATTCATGGATAATGGCTGATTACTAAGGGTTCGTAGTAGACAGCATTAAACTTTAGAGGACTTAAATCCCACTCTATTGTTTATGTCCAGTTTTAGTGTGCTGTAGAGGTTGGTAATGAGTGTACCTAACATACGTTGCCATTCCAATTCTACGGCCGAAGAGCCGGGACTTAAGTATTGCAACGAATATAAAAAGCTGAATGTGCTGTCATCAACGAAGGAGTGGATTAGATTAGAAGTAGCTGACAGGAAATCACTAAAAATGAAGAAGAGTGTTGGTACAAGAATAGAACCTTGGTGAATACCAGAAATCTCTTATTTTTCGAATGATCCGAATTAGGTCAAATATGCGCCGTTTCGTTCGATAGCTTGTTGCTATTTTCAAGGTGATTTCATTCTCCTCCCTATTGTCAAAATACTTTGACATTCATTTTCAACTAGAGGCGAGGAACAGGTGGCAATCACTTGGTTCCAGTCCCGAACGAACTATGTATGTATAAGGTAATGCAAAAGAACCTCTCAATCAAGCTCCCGGACTCGCGGTCACTATTGATTTTTGTCGCCTAGCGTTGTCCTGAAGGAACACTATTCCTTTCCTATTGACCAAAACTGGCCCTTTGTAGGCGATTGCTTCCTTCAGACGATCCAATTTTTGACACTACAGATTTGAAATAAAAGTTTTGGCGCAGGAGAGCAGCCCATAATAGATGATTTCCTCACCAATCGGACGATGACCATTTTCGCTTAAAGTTGTCGTAAGTGATCCACTTTCCATCATCACTTACGTTGCGTCAATTTCGTTGCGATTCAGCAGCGATTCGCAGAAGGAAATTCGGTATATTGGGCGTTAACTCATGTGGCACCCATTCATCGAGCTTCTTTTGACATCCAGCCTCGTTCAAATGGTTTCAGGGCTAGTGGATTTATGCGCATTGAGATTTTTAAGCACTCCTGCAACTGTACGAATGCGAAGTGGATTTAACTCATAGAAGATGAGACCGTCGCACTCGGGTACATAGCCGATAACCTATTCCCCCATTTAGAGTCATACCACACCTTTGCTACCTCTATGAGGAGGAAGGATCTCATATCTAGCAAGATAGTGTTTGAGATCGCATCAGTAGCGTCATCCACGTCACTATCGACGAAGCACAGTGACGAGCTAAGATTCCTAAAGAAGTTGTTTATTCCGATCCAATTAGCCTTCTCGTACAGCTATACCATTCGTTTAAAAGTCTGTTCTCCAACTTAGTGGGGTGAGTACGAGAAATTACGACATAGTGATCTAACGCGCTAAGAGATGACAATATATCAGTAGAATATTTGTCAGGAACAGAGGTGAGAGACAAGTCCAAGGTGTTGGTGGAAGACCGATGTCGCGTATTTGTTTAGGCTTATTTCCCAGCTGGGTTAAATTATTTACGTCGGCAGGGATCTCATCAAACCTTATTTCGGGTGATGTCTGGCCTGAAAGTTGAGGCCAGTTAGAATTGAGTATTATGCATTAATAATGTTGAAAAGTGCGAATTCGAATGACTTGAGAACCAACCGCTCCAAACGTGCTCAGCGTAGTCATATGAACAAGATCGGATTCCGTATTTAAATTCAACAAGCGCACTAAGTCCGGAATAAATTACAGCCCGATACCGCAATTATTTTTTGTTTCATTTAAATACGAAATTGTTATGTCCTTACTGATAAAATCATATTTACACATGTTTTGCATTCTACACAGTCTATTATCAGCCTGGAGCTAACAACGTAGAATGGCCTTTGATCCCTGTTAAGCCTAGCATTTCCCAGACTCTGTTTGGACGGGAAATCCCTATAGAGTTCCCATGCATTCACTGGTATGTCAAAGGAAAACCTGAAGATATACACAAATAGACAAAACATATGAATTAACCAGATGTAGCACATATTCCCTAAAGCCGTTCCGATCATCCGTTTTACTATCCAACTTTCCCACCCTTTGTTCGTCATAAAGGTTCTTGTTAAGTGAATGAACAACTATTAACGGTCTTGTCTACCTGCTGTCATTCAAGTACCTTGCCACACCTTCATTCTTATAAAAAAAACACGTTGTTCCTGCTCTTGACCTTTGTCGGTACTATACACAAACCAGACCACCCGTAGTTACCCTCGTTCTTCTACCATTCAGAATACCCTTCAAAACCGAATTCATGAACAGTACCATGAATGACCTCTGGGAATTCGTTTTGCACTTGCTCGTCGAGCACGCACAGTGCCATCATTGAATGTTATGAAAAATGAAGTTCACACGTTACTTGTCAATGCTTTCACTGTTCCCGCTGACAAGTCACATTGAGCGGGCGACAACGAGCTCTAAATGAATCGGGATTGACCAATACTCGATGGTAAGTGTCACCTTCAGATTACAAGTCGTCCGACAAGAACAACTACTTACATCAGCACAAGTTCTGTTTTTCATTGTAATGCATACACGACATCTGCAACGCGATCGAGAACGCCCAAAGTCCAAGTCGAAGACCAGTTTTGTTTGATTACCATAAACTGTTTGCATAAATTACCTTATTTGTTAACCTTGAAGGTACGTGCGCTTTGGTCAAGAAAGAAAAAAAACTTGCAAAAGAACAAAGTATCTGCATCGGTGCAACTTTTATTCATATCAATTAGACTAAATGCAAACAACGGAAATGCTAAACACAGTGTAGCGGGGAAACTTAAGTGGAAAATTCCAAGTTTCACTTGATCAGTTGTGGAATTTCACCTCGCAGATTGAAAACAGCCGCATCGCTGGCTTGATGAAATGGAGTTATTTAAATTTCTTAGTTTTATGGCTTTAAGTAAAAGGGTGTAATGGTTACATAAGTTGTAGGCTATTGGATCGGTAGAAAGAGCTGCATAGTAGGTGGGCCGGTAAGGTGCATTCAATGTCAATGTCTTCCCTTGATACTGTCATTCTCCCACTCAATGTTGCCTATTGTAGTGTAAATGAATAAATTATAGCTGATGTCATGTGTACTAGTCAAGAGAGCCATCCATCATCCGGATTGCAATTAGATTAAGACATGCTCGTGAGCATAATAACCTCGTACATCACATCCAGTCACCAGCGACCACTAAGAATTGCCCCCAAGGAGACATTCACTCAACATTCTGTGAATACGACCTGAACTATGTAGCTGATAATAACTCCGTTGCCTTGGACTATGTTATTGGTTGGTTACTAGAGCGCTGGAGAAGGGGTTTCCATTAGTTCCATATTTTTGTGTTTTGTTCACTGGGAGATACCACCGAGAATCTTATGTATGTCGCGAGGTCGCTATTTGAAAAATGCTGTCATTTTCTGGGAGTTGGAATTAATTCGTGTCGTTAAAAAAAAGTTTATTTAAAATTAAAATTGAAAAACTGTATTTCTAGAGGCCATGAGGCATCGATCAGACAAGCCCTACTTAGGAAGAATGTTTCGAGAATGCGGCAGGTGGGATTGGACTCCCCATTTGAATGTTTTCAAGTTTTTTTTTCCTAATTTCGCAATGTTTGACAATGCTTGTCGTCCTGCAGAATCACTTTCCGAACGTTTTTCTTCAATACACAGCTTAAGCGCATGTAGTCGGCAGCGATCTGCAATAATGGTTTCATAGCAGTTCATATTAGACCACACTCTTCTGATCCCACTAAATACGGAACATGAGTTCGGATCTATGGATATTTAGCTTCACTTTGGATGGTGATGGTTTCTCCGTCTTAGATGGCGCTACAGTCCGATGTGAACTTGGGCCTTAACCAACAAGCGTCTCCAGCTGGCACGATATTTTGCCAGTTGTTTCCAGTGCCACACTTCCAGTGGGTTAAGGTCAGATTCGGTCGTCCTCTGCTGCCTCGTCTTTCAGGGTTGGATTCGAATACTCTTCGGGCCGGAGCTGTGCCGTCCATTCGCTCTACATGGCCTAGCCATCTTAGACGTTGGATCCGGAGACGTTGTACTAGGCCAATGTCGCTGTACAGCCATCGTTGTATCTCCTCCTCCACTCTCCGTTTATAAACTGGACCATCGATTGAACGCAGAATTTTCCTCTCGAAGCGACCAAGGGCATCCTCATCCATTTTCCTTAAGGTCCAGGCCTCTGGTTTTTCCCTCGTTCACCGAAAGACCCATTTTAGCCGCTTCTGCTCCAATGCTTTTGAACACTTGGCCAGTCAGTCTCTTATGATCTTTTCAAGCACGATGTTGAAGAAGTTACATTACAATGCGTCACCTTGCCTAAACCTTTTTTAACATCGAAGGTCTCGGTTAGTTCGTTACCGACCTTAATGGAGCAGCGAGAATATTGTCATACTGCACAATCGGACGAGTTTAGCAGAGATGTTAAAACTAGACATGGCTCGGTATAGCCCGTCCCTATGCACACTGTCGGTTTCCTCCGACCATATTTTACAGATGAGCTGGTGCATGCGCCCCACCAACTCATCTCCAGCCGCTTTAAGTAGCTCAGCAGTCAGGCCATCTGCGCCCGCGGCTTTGATAGTCTTAAGCTTCGAGCTAACAAGCTTGATTTCATCAAGGTCAGGTGGACGGAATTCTCGTGTATCTTCGTCCGTCTATCATCGCCGTTATACAGTCTACAGAAGTGGTTTTTCCATATTCTCAACATTGACTGTGACTCTACTACTAGTTATCTATCTTCATCCCTACAGGCTTCCACTCTGGCTTTATAGCCTTGTCAGGTTCGTATTACCTTTTCGTAAAACTTGCGAGCGTCATTGCTGTGGTAGCATCTCTCCATCTCAAGCTTTTCGTGCTTTATTTTTTTTTCTTCCTTAAAAGCGTGTGCCCGTCTCACCTTTTCTGCTCGTAGAGCTCACGAGCGGCTCTCGTCCGCCTATGTAGCATGGCTTTGTAGGCGGCTTGCTCTGCTACATGAGCTTGTTTGCATTGCTCATCAAACCAGGGGTTTCTAGCTGGTGGCGGTTTGAAACCCAGCACATCAGAGGCAACGTCTCTGATGGCGCCCTGGCAATGCTTCCACTGCTGTTCTGTGGATTATTCCGGTGTTACTGGACTTTGCGGGAGGTGAAGGGAAACTTGATCGGCGAAGATCCATTGGCCGGGTTTAATCTATGACTTTCGGCACTGGGATTCGTCCATTGACCCAATCTTCATCCACCATTGACATTTTGATGAAAAATTCTGACTTTGAAGCAGCTGTTCCCTTTTGATGACCTTTGATTTCAATTCGTGTGGAACCCAGTTTCCTAGCTTTTGGTTCGCTCTCATAGCTTTACGGTGTCTTCCTACCATTGCCATTTCAATTTCCAACTCCCACACGAGTATCCGACATGGGTCTCTACCGATTAGTTTCTCTAGTTCTTCAGCATATAGCTTTGTCCTGACTGGGTTATTCCTGGGCCTGTCTTGAAAGTCCAAACCACCACATATACGTTTGCGTAGCAAGAGCATGGCAAATGGCATATACTGAAACTGGCACCTTATGGCAGCTGTTCACGGAAAATATTTCTCGTAGGTGAAAAATAAAATAATGTACTATCAACGGCATCTCTGGGAAGACGAAAGCCAACTCAAAATGGTTTTACTTCCTTGGTTCATATGTATATCTAAAAAATACCTTCTTGGGCGCAACTGGTCTAATTTGGTACCCTTAAGCACTGGAGGTAGTGTACTTAAAACGGAATTTCTAGTTTTTCAAAAACAATGAGAATTGTGAGAATTCAATCAATACTTTATCGTGCAATTATGCTCGAATAACATTGGTCCGGAATCGATATCATTATTTCTTCTCAAGATACGCGAAGCAAAGGAAAAGTTCACGAGCGAATGAACGTGCATACACACCTCAAAATTGGGCCCATTATAATAATTTCCAGATAGAAAGTTAACAATAATGTTGTCTCAGCTACGTACGAGTACCTTCGACTATTCCCTTGAGAAAGGAAAAAAATTAGCTCTGGTAAACGTCCGTTCTGGCTCGGCGTATAGTCGTCTGTAAATCAACAATTTTGTCCGATTAATTCTTTAAGCATAATTTCACATAACCTCAACCCGTTAGTTTGCGGGGAATAAGTTTTGAAATGCCTACTGTCTCAGCTATCTCGCGCACCTTCAATTGGCGGTCTGCCAATACGAGATCGTGGATTTTTGTCACGTTATCCTCCGTGGTAGCCGTTTTCGGGGCACCTGAACGTGGCTCATCAAAAACCGACGTGCGACCACTTTGAAACTCGTTAAACCAATTTTTGATGGTCGTTATCGAAGGAGAAGTCACCGTACACAGCATCCAAACGCTCTTCGATTTCGCTGCGTGATTTCCCTTTCAAAAACAAGAATCGAATCACCGACCGATATTGCTCTTTATCCATTTTTCGAAAATCCGCGGACACTCCCGCTTCCACATGCGGTCAAAACAAAACTACGAGTCCGATCTGGCTGAAATTTCGACAGTAGCTGTCTACTAGAATGTACTACACGATATTAAGTTGCTCTTGCGATACTGGCGCTATCTGGCGGTGAGGCTAATCGGACCACCCTCGTATTTAAGAAGAAGTACGGGTGGGAGAATTTCTTAGATTTTCACGAAACTTAGTTCTAAGCGGGTTTTAAAAAGGTTTGACTGATATGTCTAGGGGAATTCAGGTCCTAGTACATATAATATGCCAAGGTTACCGGTCACCTGAATGGTGAATATGGGTTGATTGTGGAGAAAAAGTTATCAATCGGCATCTAGAAATGCTAAGCCTCAATACATTTTCGGACTTTAGGATTCAGTTGGATAAGGGAAGAGACATGCCAAGAAGAAATAGTCTTGAAAAGATTGGTGTCGTGAAGGTATAGGTGAGATTTTAATATCATAAATAGAAGAAATGAAAAGAAGTGGGCCTATGTGGGTACCTTGGGGGACACCGGAGGAAGCCCAGGAAGGGTTGAAAGAGAAATTGAGTAGTAATATAATCTGCAAAAGATTGCTGATAAAAGTGGCAAAGAGTTGGGGATAGTGTTAGGATAATTCGAAATCTATCATTGAAAGAGGGCGAGGTTGGGTAGCAACCGGATTTTCTTTTATAACTAGTTGAAAAACGGGAAGAAGGATTTGCATATCGACTAGTATAGTCGAAACAATAACATAAGTCGTCTTATTTCTTAATTTAGAAGCAATCCTTAATATTTAACTCGCCTTGATCCTGTTTTTTTTTCAGCATCATCCACTCTAGGAGTACTTTCACATTACTAAAAGTTGGCGTCGTTTTCTTCCAGTCGGCTTTTGCTTCATTATACTGGCAGACTGGGATGTTGTCTTTTCCAATTTAGTGAAAAACGATGAGGAGCTGGGTGATGTAAGAGTTTACCTCCCTATTTTTTCGTTTCCTCCATCCAGTGACGTTTCCAATCAGCCTTGCTGTCCTCAGTCCTCTGCTGTCGATGCTGTCCACACCCATCGCTTTTGCCACCACAGTTTAGCAAACAGAGCAGAAGCACAGTCGCGGTTTTTAGCCCGGTTTTACCGCTAGGAGGTCGTTGGGATCTTTTTGTTTAAACCTACGATGCTAGCTGCTTCTACAATGTGACTTCTGCTGTCGGAGAGTACAATAAGTCGCCTATAATCGGCGTCGGTCCGCCAATGTCTTAAATCAACCTCAATTAGGTAATGACCTTAGCGGCTAGCTTCGATATTTTCCTGTTTTGCTGTCAGAAGCTACATTTGGTCTCTAGAGCCAACCCTAAGTAGTTGACTGTCACCTTACTTCCCATTGCTTTAGGTCCAACTTGGAAGTCCATAATCCCTTGGATTAAGATCGGATTGTGTTCATCGAACGTATGATCTCCCCCATCTCATGATCTGCTTTAATTTTCTTTGTGAGCGGTCAGCTGGGTTCCCTATACGAGGGCTGTCTAACAGGTCTAACAAGTCTTGAATCTAACATAGAAACAAACTTCTTTCCGACATAGTCATTGGCGGCTTTATAGCCCAGAAGATTCAGAGCTGAAGCATCTCTGAATCACCTATGTTGTGAGTGATTGCCTTTTTTAGGCGGGGTTTTGTCTACATCTCGTTAAGGAGAAAAAACTTCAAACTAAATTTCGATGATATGGCTAATACCAACCTTCTTCTCTTCTATGCTAAGGCGTTATGATTCTATCCTCCGACTGGAACATTTTTGGTCTTTCGAAGCAGCTTTACCTATCTCAGAACACTCCAAGCTCAATCTTTATATGAAGTTATGACTTTTTGCAGATATCCCACGCACTCTTCATAAGCCACTGTCACAAGGCCTTGGAAATATCTGGTTCTACGATCTTTTGGTTTGAAGTGACTTAACGTGGTACCTTCTTCAGTCCGGGAAATAGTAACTCGAAGCTTTTCAGATTACCCTCGTATGCCATACTATACTGATTCCGGGCAAGAATAAAATGTCCGTTTAATTTAGGAAAGAATAGGCTAAGATACACAGTCACGGCTGATTTGGCCATTTGGAAGTTTGCAGCTTAGAGCCTCGTTGACAACCCTTTTTCAAGCCTTCCTGTCTTGATGGTGTTCTTCGATGTTTCGCCGTTCTATTCCATCTTCCCTAGCTCCATACTTGTATTGTATTCCCCTCTACGACACGGCCTTCCTGGCGGTCTTTTTCCTACAGGTTTTTCACTTATTATATAATACTTTTGACTGTTTGTTCACTGTCCATCCGTTCTACGCGTCTTGTCCATTTGATATTATCGTTGTGGATTCCAAATTCTGATTAAGTCTGCCTGTAGTATACTTACAAAGATAAGAAAGAATAATGTGAGGTGGTTGAGGGCAGTGTTTGGTTGTCTGACGCCAACGACGTGGGGATCGAATCCCGGGAATAGCTAAGTCATCTGCATTGTATATTCGATTCGATTCTATTTTACTGGAAAATCGAGTTCAAGTCAAGGTTTTCAAAATTTGGCATTGTGGCAGAAAGTCTTACACATCATAGGTGATTGAAGTTAAGACTTGGCTTTATACCTTCTTATTTGGTCAATGTGGACGGGGCAACTACCGTGGCGCAGTTTGATTTGATTCTTGACTGAGGGCGATAATCTGTTTGTTGTTAGCGAATGTTAGTTGTACACTTATTTCGCTCTCATTCCTGTGTTTTCTACTTTCATTATGAGTAATTTCTGGGCAAGCCTTTATACAGGCCCGTAGGCTTGAGATTGAAAGTCAAACTGTTTGACTCATTTTATGCTTCAGGACCTATTAGGGCTGGAGATGTGATTTATGTCTTTTTGAAAAGATTTTTCGAGAAACTTTGAGAACTTGCTCCTAAGTAGTACGGGCTTAAGGGAAAGTATTCTTTTTCTGGTGACTCTATGGGAGCCCTTTCGTTTTTCCTACGATGGTAATCGATTTTTTCCCATAGAATCTTATATACAGTGATATGCTATACTTTCAATTTTCTTAGAACGTGAAATCGCAGTCCTTTGTTGTAAATTGCTATTTGCCTTGCATCAATGTTGTCTAATGGAGGTCTCGAAACCCATGATGAGTGACACACTTGTCAATTGCAATGACATCAAAATATAAGCAAAACTCGCTGTTGTTGATCTAAAAGACACACACACAAACATGCAACTGACCTAAATAGCTTCTTTTAGAAATTTGTTGTTTTCCCTTCTTCCATGTCCCATAGGGTTTATTCTCTTCGGTATCCTGCCCTAGATCCTTCACATTTTCTCTTTTTCCATTAATAAAATGCATGAAGCGTTTCGTCACTTGATTTCGCTCCAATTGAAACGAAGCACAACACAGATGTAGGGGTTCGTTAAGTAGTGACAAGTTACCTTTATTGCAATTAGATTGACTTACAGACTGTGTTGACACAGTTGCCGGATATTATTTTCTCTTTTAAGAATTGTTTTCCCGACAAATACATATCAACGTGGCCAAATAAGATTTATTTTTAATTTCAACCAAAAAAAGAAAATAACAAGTCAAACAACCGGTCACGGTTTATTAATGGATATTTCAGACAAATTATACAACTAATTGCGTTAACAAAAAAACAATCCAGTAAAACAGGGAAAAAAGTTTAATGGACTCGATACAAATTATAATGTCTATCAAGTTGTACTTCAACCAGAACATGACACGGACGCAAGTCAATGCAAGGGGCCAAGGGGCGTCGAGGGCCGACATATATACGTTTTTTTTCCTCTCCTACTTATGCCAACATTCTATCCGAAAGCATTAAATGTAATTTCATCGTAAATTACGGAGGAAGGAAGGGGAGAACGAGCAACATATTGAAATCGAGAGTAAAGTGCAACCGCTACTCCTCAAGAGGTCTAATTTCCCCGGCATTTGGTGTCTGAGAATGAAAACATAAATACAAAAAAAAGTCTAAAATTAAAAGAGAAGAAGCAAATATCTATTGACGTCTCCTCGACTCCAGTCAACAGATCTGTAGCATCAATTAAGCCATCAAACAAATGAGGTGAATGCGCAACACATCAAAGGCGACTTTTCAGCTTAAAGGTCGATGTCTGCTGCGAGGTACAATATCAATTCATCAGAGTGCAGCAAAGATGATTTAGGACATTCCATCTGTGGATACTTACTTGTATGCGTCCCCGAGCAACAAGGAGACGCATGCACAATAGAGCCATAGCATCACGAGTGCCACAAGGAGACTGGGTTGTAGTCGGAGCAGGGTTCACTGCCAGAATTTGAAGAATTCTGCTTTTATGGATGATCACATAAATTATAAATATAAAAAAGCAACGTCGAAGAGGAGCAGGCTCTCGGATATACAAAAAAAAAAATTGGAAAAGCATTGCCACCATACGAGGCTACTGTCTAATGTGCATTGCGTTCTACACGCTATCGTCGCTTGCTTAGTATTGGAACAAATGTCATAGACAAATGTCTATTTTCGTAGGGGGAGAGGTTCATTTAATGTTTCCTGCGTTATAAATCAAGAAAATCCGAGTTTTTCCGAATTTTTCTCCTTCTGTTTCCATCTTTCCGAGGAAACTACTCGTTGGATTATGAAAGCAAAATAATAAAATTTCGTTCTTTGTCATTCTTTTTTTTGTAGATTTTCCGTTTTCCATTTTCCTCGTATTTTTATTTTTAACGCACGACGAATTTCTCCTCTCTACGTTTTTGCTGCAAATTCTCTACCAATTTAGCGTGTTTAATGAGCTAAAAATATACGCAAAACATCTTTTGTACGATGTGTGCCTACTAGATATTGGATGTAAAATACTGCTACAGCAGCGATAGATGGACGTACTACTTGGGCTGCATGTACATGTAGCCATTAAAGTGAGGAGAAGCTGAAAAAGAAAAAAAAAAATTAAGAAAAGATACAGAAAAAAATGCGTGAATATTTGTGGACGTAGTAGGTTTTTGTGTCATCATATTTCGTTTTGTTTGGGGTTACTCTCCTGGCCAATTATTTAATTTGGAGAGCTTCGTGTAGCGTTTTAGTGATGTAGTGCATCTTAGTGATTCTCTGTGATGTTGTAGATGGAAGGTCTTTTCTTTGTCTTATGTTCGTGTTTAGGATTTTGAAATTAGAAGAGAGTGTAATGAAATGATATTTTTAAAAGTTTCATTGTCACATCTAGTACGCGGTATTGTAGGAAAGTTTGTCACAATGTTTTAGCCAAAATTGTGCTTTTATTAGAACATAAAAATAAAAGTCGTGGCAATAGCTACAGTGTCGTGCACATAATTGCCAATGCTAGGTGTGAGCAGCTTTTCGTCTTTATAGAGTGTTGGGAAAAATTAAAATTGTTATTTTTTTTCATAAAATAAATTAATTTACATTGAAAGTTCTCATTCTATTTTTTAGTATTTGGTCGTAGCACGTTTGTTTTTAATCACTGCCTCACATCTTCGCCTCATGGAGTGAACTAAGTTGGCACAGATTTCGGCAGATATAGAGTACCATGCTTCCTGTATTTTGTACCACAATTCTTCTTTGTTTCTGGCTTTACATTCCCCTACATTGCGTTTTAGAGCGTTTTTTTTTTTCATCAATTGAGTACACATTTACTGTTCTCTTAAGATTACTTACTAGATGTACAACTTTGCTTCCGCCGTTTTTTCCCCAACATTTCAGGCTTTAATGAAACAAATTGGTTACACATGTATCACTCAAAGTATTTTCCATCGCTGGCCACTATTTTCTCTCATGTTTCGGGCGCGAATCCCGAGTCGAAAAAATTGTTCATCTTTTGAAGCGATCCACGAATCGATCCAATTTGTGACTTCTTCATGAGATCGGAAGTGTTGGTCAGCCAGGCCATGCGCCATTGATCGAAACAGGTGATAGTCAGAGGATGCAATGTCTGGAGAATACGGCGGGTGGGGTAGGACTACCCATTTTAATGTTTCCCCAAGTACGTTTTGACCTCTTTTGCTGCAAAATCACTTTATCGAGCCTCTCGCTGTATTGCGGCCATTTGTCTTTTAATGCTCCGTTCAAACCTGTCATTATTTCACTTGGTTTTAACACCTCATAGTACACGATGCCGAACTGGTCCCACCAAATGCAGAGCATGATCTTGGAGCCGTGGATATTCGGTGTGGCCGTATACGTGGAAGCATGGCCGGGATATCCCCTTGATTTTTTGCGTTTAGGGTTATCGTAATGAACCCATTTTTAGTCCCCGGTCACAATGCGATGCAGAAATCCCTTCCGTTTTTGCCTCTGAAGCAACTGTTCACAAACACACAAATGCCGTTAAACGTCTCTTGGTTTCAACTCAAGTTGACCCAAGTTCCTTCTTTCTGAATCATGCCCATGGCCTTGAGACGTTTTGAAATGGATTGCTGTGTCACTCCCACTGATCGTGCCAATTCTTCTTGAGTTTGACGCGAGTCTTCACTCAGCAATGTCTCCAAGTCTGCATCTTTGAAAACGTTCTCTCTTCCACCACTATGCCAGTCTTCGAGGTTAAGGGGGTAGTCTCATGTGACTATCGAACATTTTTTTTCATATTTCGATAGTAAAACCTATCGAAAATATGCTGTGAAAAATTCAGATCGAAATTCCTAGTATTAAATAAGTTACAACTCATAGTCGCCGACGCGCCGTAAGCGACTTGTTCTGCTCTTGAAACTTTAAACGCATTTTTTTCGAAACATCATTTTCTAAAACTGTCATGGTCCTAAAAAAACTATTCAACCGATTGCTCATTAATGGTTATCGGCCGTACCAAAATTGCTTATTTTCGAAAATATTTTCTTATTTTTTTTTAAAGATTTTTTAACAAAAAAATGAACCAAATAAACGAGATTTTGGTCTACAGTCCGCCATATTTTTTTTTTCAATGAAATTGATTAATTTTAGTAGGGACGATAGCGACAGACCTACTGAACCATAATCCATTCGATTTTTTTATTTCAGACAACACGAACAGCCGTTATTACCATGATCAGTCCCCTGCGTTTTTTTTTGTGTCTAATTTAATTAAAAGAAAAATATATGAAAACTGTAAAATAAGAGAAAAAAAAAATTATACAGTTTAAGATACAAATAAAAACATAAAAAAATTAAAATGATTGAATTTTATTGTCTTATAAAAAAAAAATTCCCTAAAAAGCCGTAAAATGTATGCGTTCACATGAGACTACCCCCTTAAAATCATCACGACATGCTCTTTTACTAATAGCGTCCACACCATACGTATCTGAGAGCATTCGATGAGATTCAGCCGCTGTTTTCTTCATATTGAAACAAAACAGTAACACCTCCCGCAAATGACGAGAATTTGACTCGTAGACTGACATTTTCAATCGAGAACAACTTTATGATGCAGACCCAAATCGACTAATGTTTGAATGGTGTTCTGTTGACCGAGGTCCAAGCCAACTGCCTGACGTCTTCGATCTGTTTTTTTCGACCGCTACTTACCGTTATCGCCACATATCGGCAAACGACGGAAGCAAAGTTGTACACCTCATAATATAAAAGAAATGCTTATGAACTTCCACCATTGAAGCTTAGCGCTAAAATTAGGAGGTTTTTAAATGAATATCTACTGACAGAGAAATCGATAGTACTACAAAATTTATTCGATTCCCTGAGGCATCTTGAAATTGGTTCATTGAAACCATAGTTAACTCTATGGTGCGGTACATAAAATAAAGAACGATTTCTTAGTGATCTCATAGGAGCATACAAACCTAGAAAAGGGCAATTGATATGATTATTTATAAGGTTACGAATAAACATAATGGAAATATATGGCCTTCGGGTGAATAGAGGAAAAAAATTCCTAATAATTTGCACCTCGTTTCATGGTCTTCAGAATTACGTAAAATAAAGCCCATAATTGAGTTACTCTTTGCAACCAGAAACTATATGCTTACCAAAGCTTAGTTTATGGTCAAAAATAATTCCAAGATCTTTTTTGAATGAGATAATGGACAATAGTACATTATCAATTAAATACATGAACGGAATTGGGGAGATGTTTCGGCAGAAGGTAAGGCTTTAACATTTACAAACATTAAGGTGAAGATCATCATTTTCATGACAGAAATAGATAGTCTCTCAAGATCATCCTGTAAATAAATACAGTCCTACTCTGAATTGATAGTTCGGGAAATTTTCAAATCATCAGCATACATAAGACAATGGGAATGATGGAAAATATCGGGGATATCATTAACGTATAATAGGAACAGCAAAGGACCCAGATGGCTACCTTGGGGTACGCCCAATGTAGTATAGATTGGCGACGAGAGTTAGTCATTAATGCGGACATACTGAATACGATCAGTAACATGAGATCTTATCCACTTTAGGACGTTAGGGTGAAGACCAAATTTACCTAACATGCTGACTAGTATGCCATGGTTAACACGGTCGAATGCTTTTGAGAAGTCAGTATAAATGACATCAGTTTGTATACCTTTCTCAAGGCAATTACCACGTACAAATCCATGTTGAAATGGGGAGATAAATCTCATTATAAGTAAAAGTTTACCATACACAAGTTTTTCGAAAAGTTTGGGTATGGTTGAGATATTACAAATAGGACGATAATTGCTACATCATGTTTAGAATCTGATTTATAAACAGGTCTTAGAAAGGAATTTTTCCATATGCCCAAAAAACTACCACAATTGAGAGATGAGTTAAACACCAAACAGAGAGGAGTGGCAAAAGCATGAGAATTTAAGTAAGATTGGTGGAATTCCATCAAAACTGGGACTTTTATCTGAGATGAGCTAACAAAGTTACTTATATTTTTATATCGAATTTATATCAGGAGATACCATAACAGCAATTTTATTTGTTTGGAACCATTGCTTTGTTAGTTTTGAGGAATGCTTGGGATCATTATCCTGCATAAACTCCCATTTTAGCGGCATATCCTCTTCAGCAAATGGCAGCATTACCGTATTCAGGATGTTAACATAAATCACAATCAGCTGACCTCGCGCAATTTTCAAGGAGTCTTTCTTTAACCCAAAGTTTGATCTTCGGTTGGCTTTAAATTTAGTTCTATTACCGATGAGGATGTGATTGAAGCACTGCTTTCCGTCAAATCAAATGCCATAGGACTGGATAACATGCACCCTTCTTTTCTGAAAATCATTTTCTCTCGATTTCGCTATTTATTACACATACATATATTTCAATTCGATTGTTGAAGCGATCAAAGGTAATTTCTATCCCAAAAACAAATGAATTCCTATCCCAAAGAGACGAATTCAGACCAATTTCAATATTACCAAGTCTTCGAGAGAGTAGTTCATAAACAATTGAATGCATTTCTTACTTGCTTCGAATTACTGAAACCCAGACAATCAGAATTTCGAAAGAAAAATAGCTGCTTGACTGCACTATTAAGTCTTTCAGAAGATATTAGAAAAGAAATTAACTTGGATAGGATCATGTTTTTAGTACTCCTCGATATCTCGAAAGCCTTTATATCCTTTAATATCCCTGCAGCGATACCTCTCGCTTGTCGTAAAAGGCGACTAAAACAAAGGTAAACAAAAATCACATCTAGGTAATTTAGAAAACACCAAGGTGAGCCTAGGGACACATATACCACCATTCAACTGCCCCACAAGTGTACATGCAAATCAGTGGGTTGACACGACTGGAGATCACCGGTGTTGTAAGAGTAAGATCAAACAAAAAAAATCTGGAGCATGCCCGTGTCAAAAAAAAAAGCAAGCCGAAAAACAATTTGGTGCAAACAAATGCAAAAACACCAGCATTTGATTGGCCTCAGCGATGAAGTAATCCCAAACCGGGAAGCCTGCCGCTACTTTCTGAGGTCAATCCGGCGGACCCCACAAGCGGACCAGTAGGAATGCAGTTCAGTGGGAAGGTTATGGTCCTACACTTCTGACCATAACAACGCCGGAAAAAGGAAAAGAAGAAGATCTCGAAAGCCTTTGATATAGTAAACCACATCATTTTTTGCCAAAAGCTCTTACTTAAGTTCAAATTTTGTTGTTCTGCAGTCAAACTTCTGTTCTCATATTTAACTAATCGTGAACAAACTGTTGAATTCATCAAACTAAAATCAGAATTTCTGCCGGTTAAAAGTGGTGTGCCACAAGGGTCAATCCTTGGCCCTTTGTTTTTTCCAATGTACGTCAACGAATTACCCGAGTTAGTTACACATTAATGTACGCCGCCGATACACAGCTATATCTAGGCTGCCCCTTAGGGCTAATCGAACATTCGGAAGCGTGCTTGAATGAAGACCTGAACATGATTGATCGATGATCTATTAAAAACAGCCTTCAGTAGAACCCAAAGAAATCTAAATGTCTTGTTATTTCTAAAAACAATGTTGATGTTGATCTCTCAAATACTGCTCAAGAAAAATCATATTGCTTATGTTGAGTCAGCCAAAAATTTAGGTGTAATCTTTAATCGGACCCTAACTTGGGAGCTTCATGTCTATAATACGGTTGCAAAAGCCTCTGGTGTCCTTCGAACTCTCTGGCATGTCCAACACATAATTCCAATGAAAGTCAGGGTTCTCTTAGTGAAAACGTTGTTTCTTCCTCTGCTCACTTATGGTTGCGAGATCTTTTGTCATTTGAATTACGAGAGCAAAAGAAAGCTAACTGTCGTATTCAACAGTGCGGTATGTCTACGGTCTACGTCGTTTTGATAGAATTTCGCAATATGCTTCACAATTTCTTAGTATGACCTTCGAAAACTTTTTGAAATATCGTTCTGTAACTTTCTTTTCTAATATACATACTCTTAACCCGCCAACCTGCGGATCTTTATAATGAAATCAGTTTTTTAAAACTCTAATCGATCGTTAATGTCCTGATTCCGCACTTTAGTTGTACGACATCCGAACGTCAGTTTTTTGTAAGCTCCGCATGAATTTGTAACTCTCGGCCGCGAGAAATAAAAGGTCTGAGTTGCACGAGAAAGGTAGGAAAGGAATTGAAGAAATACGTTAGTAACACAAAATTAAATAAATTTTAATATTGCTTTTTCACTTTCATATACGAGGGGCAATCAAAAAGTAATGATAAACGGGTATTATTCCAGGGCCTAATTACGTGAAATCTGTTGTTTTCACTTACGTATACCCTCACTAGTAGCGAGCAAAAAAATCATATAAATAGTTCACCTTTTCTGGAAGAATAAGATACATTCATTCAAACACGAGCAGTCGAAGAGATCACATCAAAATGGAGAAAAATGAAGTAAGAGTACCTCTGCCTGAAAAAAATGTCTACGAAAGAAATTCACGCTGACTTAGTGGAAACATTGGGGGACTCTGCTCCTCCATATTCCAGAGTTGCAAGGTGGAGTAAGGAGTTCAAACTGGGCAGAACGTCGACTGAAGACGAACATCACTCCGGGCGTCCATCCACATCCCGCACCGAGGATAATATCAAAAAAATCGAAGACGTCGTGCTAGATAACCGACGAGTGACCATCTAACATTTAGTTAAGATCACAGGGCTCTCATTTGGAAGCATTCAAAGTATCCTGACAGATGATTTGAACATGAAGAAGGTCTCCGCAAGATGGGTCCCAAGAATGTTGACCGACGAACAAAAAGAGAAGCTACTTCGCATTTCAAGAGCGAAAATCCGGCGGCTTTTTACACTCGTTTTATAACGATGGGCGAAACTTGGGTACACTACTTCGACCCCGAGACTAAACAACAGTCTATGGCCTGGAAAAGACCTTCTTCACCGACTCCTAAGAAGTTCAAGGTTTCAAGCTCGGCAGGCAAGATTATGGCGTCTGTTTTTTAGGATGCCGAGGGAATTATCATGATTGATTATTTGGAGAAGGGAGCTAGTATTACAGGGTCCTACTATACAGAACAAATAAGAAAGTTGCGGGAAGCCATTAAGGAAAAAAGGCGGGGCAAACTGTGTGCGAAGGTGTTGTTTCACCAAGACAACGCACCCTCTCACAAAGCTCAAGTTGCGTTGGATATCATGCGGGAAGCGGGAAGCGGGATTCGAATTGGTTGAGCACTCTCCTTATTCTCCGGACCTAGCCCTCAGCGACTTCTATCTCTTTCCTCGCCTCAAGGAACACCTCAGAGTCCAGAAATTTGCCGATGATAGTAAAGTGATGGCTGCCGTACAAGCGTTTGAGGAGCAGGATAAAGATTTTTTTTAAATGAAATACAAGCTTTAGAGAAGAGGTGGACTAAATGTATAAACTTATTAGGAGATTATGTAGAAAAGTAAATTTAATTTGAAAGAATAAAAAGAATGGCTAAGGCATGATAACGGCACTCTTTTTGGCAAAAAAAAAAATACGCACAAACAACGATGAGTGAGTAAGTGAATTATAGTAAGGCAACAGCCATGTGCATAGCTTCAACTCAGTATATCTAATTGATCGTATGACCCTCCGGCAAAAACTCATGGTCAAACTTTTGGTCAAAATTTACCAATTTCGAACAAAACGTCGCCGACACAAAAAAAATTCTTGGCAAGAGCCAAACGATGTCAATATCTTCAGCAATTTATCTAATAGTGATTCGACGATTCTCCCGAGCAATTTTCTTCACTGCTTCAACGTTTTCAGCCGTTGTTAACGTGTTGAGTCGTCCAGGGTGGGCATCGTCATAAACATTTTCTCGTCTTTCTGTGAACAGCTTGTACTATTGAGTTGATGCATAATTACTGCGGTTTTTTTTCAACAAATTTTATTCAGCAAAAACGATCAAAATATTTAACAAAAACATGTTTAAAAGATTATTCCGTAGCGTAATCACCATCCACTTCAAGAACTGCTTCACATTTGCTTCGTAGTCTGCCGCTTCCACGGGCGAAGAAGTCACGATTCTTGGTGGCAATCCATGCTTTAACATCGGCCATCAAGTCATCCAAATCGTCGTAAATTTTGTTCGTTTGCCAGTTTTTCAACGACCGATTGACGTGGTAGTCTGTAGAAGCTTCGGTTGGTGAATATGGCGTACACATACTGCTTTGTTGTTGTCAGAGAGTTCATGAGGGACACATCCAGTCAATTTCCTCACTTTTCTGAGCTTCTTGAGACGAGGGACGATCGTCGACTGGTTGACATTGAAGCCATCGGCTAGCATTGGTGTTGACAGGCTTTCGTCTTCTTCCACGGCCTGGTCGTTGAACTCCGATGGTCGTCCTCTTTCTTCTTCATCTACAAGGTTTGTGTCGAACGCTTGAACCTCTTGAACAATCTTTCAATTTGGGCTTTTGCTGACTGTTCCCTCGCCGAAAAGTTCGTTGAGATCGCGAAATAACTACCGCCTTCCAACATTTCACGAAGCGGTAGAGCATAATTTTCGCATACGCATTTCTGTTAATGAAAAAGGGAAGATTATTTTTATGAAAAAATAATAACCATAACGCCAATTTATTCAAAAAAAAAAAAATCCACGAAAAAAAAAGCCGCAATAATTATGCATTAACCTAATACTTATGAATGTCCCAGTCAATATTTCAAGTACGTTGGAGCACTTAATTTTATTTTTTACATACAATTTAGCACAGAAACGCCAGGCACACCAGAACACGTCTAACCTTTATGTCTGTAAAAAACAAACTAATTATCGAAAACGCAGAGAATGTCAACATTTGTTAGGGGACATGTGTACCAATATAACAAAAAAAAAAAATTGGAAAGTCGAATGGACTTAGCTAGTGAAAATTGAATAGTCACCATATTTCTTGAACAAACCTCGTCAAACGAAATAAATTTTTTTGAATTAGTTTTAAAGCTTAATTTGACAATTGAATGATCCGATTTAGGCTAACCATGCGCTGTTTTGTAATTCCATTATACCTCTCTCATAGAAGCCCTCGCTTCTATTGGCAAAAAACTGGGACAGTCGTCTTTCACAAGCCATTTTTCGCTAGCAAAATCGTTCGCCATGAACGGGAGCAGGTGGCAGTCACTTGGTGCGGACAATAATAATTTGGATGCATAAGAATCTCAAAACCAAACTCATGGAGCTTCTGGCGAGTCACTATCGATGTGTGCGTTCTGGCGATGGAACACAATTTCAGCAAAACTCTACCTACCTTTTCCTTTTCTGGTACCCATACAACGAACTTCTTTTTATATCCAACCTTATTCAAATGGCTCCCTATGGGCACACAATTGTGAGAGAAATTATTCCTCTGAACGTTTCACGTAAAACATTGAATTTTTGCTGCTCAATATGACTCGCCCAATAGCGTTCCCGGTGACCGTTATTTTTTAAAATACATCAGGCCTAATTACCACTATGTTTTGGGCATTTCTCTTCCCATACGCCGCAGTTCTGTTTGTTAACATGTATATATCCAGGAGTTGGAAATGGACCTCATTGAGAAAAGCATTTTCTTCGGAAAATCAGCATTAACTTGCTGATGGCAGCCAATGACCAATGGCAGCACGAAGATAGGTTCAAATCTTTCCAGCGGCGACGAATCGATAATTCCACTCCATTTACTATTGTTCTCGGCTGAACGTGCGCAATAATAATAAACAGCTTTCCTTTCCCATCTTTAATGCTTTCCGTTTCCTCATTTTGCCGTCATCTATTCGTAGAGGCCGTAGTAATAAGGCTTCCAACACGTGCCTACATTTACAGGCGTTTTGTTTATAATATCGCCATTATAGGAAGTTCGAACTGGGTCACCAATTAATCCATAGGCCAAGGCATTGATGGTTTAACCTCACGGCAAAAACTCTGGACTATAACGTGAACACCGTAAAACACAGTGAACATGACTTCCACCTTCGACCATACCAGTCGAGATTATCCGGTCTTAACTGCAGCGTTATATTGGGAAATGTGGTTTCATCACATATTACATTCCATTCGCCAAAGGTTAGAAATCCAACAGATATGGAAGAAAATTTGCTGCCGCGCTTCATACCGATAGGATTGGAGAAAAAATCATTTCATGGGCTAATTGATATGCCAACATCTTCAGCGATTTCTCTGATTGTATTCGGCAATAATCAATTCGTTCACTGTCTACGCCTTTTACACATTTTCATTTGTCGTCGATGGGCTTCGGCGTCCAAAGCTCTCCTCAACGTTTTCACGTTAATAAGTTGAATGAATAGCAAAGGGTGAAAACCGTTGAAAACGATCAACAATCCAAATGTCAGCTGATGAGGTTGTGGCCTCCGCATTTTGGCATGCGTGCCTTATTTTATTCGTCGATTACCTTGAGAATGGAAGGACCATTAATAGCGAATATCAAATGGAGTTGATACGTTTGGAGGAACAAATTGCGGAAATACGACCAAGGTAATGCATCGTGTCATAAGTCGATCGCAAATTAAAGGAACTGCCCTTTGAATTGCTTCCCCATGCACCGCATTCTCCAGATCTGGCTCCTATCGACTACTACCTGTTTACAGACCTGAATGACATAGAATTCTTTAGGGGAAAAAAAATCCTTTCATGAAGAAGTGATCACCGATACTAAAGGATATTGTGAAGCCAGAGATAAGTCATTTTACAAAAAGGTCTCGCTCGAAACCACATAATTCCTGTTACTTTTTGAACACCCTTAACCACCTTTTCGTTTGATTTAACATTTTCTGCTTGGATCTAGTGGATAATGTCACATTCCCCCCTCTGGCTTTAAGATTATAGTTTAACTTCCACAAATTGCCATGAAGCATTCTTATAGAAAAAAACCAGAGCATTCAATTGCGTTAAGTTTGTTGTTTCGAAACTTATCTTGCGAATAACTTTCTCTTTCGTGGAAGTACTGTCATTCAGTCACTGTCAGTTATGTGTATCTACTGAAAACATGTAATATACATGTAATTATGGCCCTTATAGTCATTTCATGTTCTTTTCATTTTTAATGACCATTTCACCATCCATAGTTAAGTTTTCCGGAACAACGCAATATACTCATCTATTACTGAGAACAGAAGTTTAAACTTATTGAAATTCCATGCATCTAGTGCATTTAACGACCTGCAGAAATGAACGAATACTACCTCTCATCGGATCATATCCCATTACTCACCAGGCACGAGTGTGTTATTAATGAGCTTACATTACACGGGTAAGGTCGTTAAAATGTTTCGATTCTTCTGTGAAATGTTTTCTTTGTATTCACGGAATCCATGCAATTCAATCAATTTCTTAGGTCCTTGACTTAAAACTACTGCATAAAATAAGTTGTAAACTGATGAGTGGCGTTTCAGATGGCGAATCAATGTACTAGTATTTGTAGGTTAAGAGCATGAATAAAAGAGCTATGAGAGCGCACTCAACTTTTATAAGACGAAGTTCGTCTGGCGGAAAATATCTACTTTTACCTTTAAACCTTTTCCCATTACCTTTTGACGATGATACAGGGTGAAGTGGGCGCCAATATTGTTGATGACCATTTGGGCGGAGAGATCGTTCAGAGCTCATTTTATGAGTCTCTGCTTGTTCTGAAAGATTCGTGACTTTAATAAACCTAAAAAAATAAGTCTGGAGCGGATAAATTGAGTGATCTTGCCGGTGAGTACTAATCGGCAAAATGAGACATTAGACGACATGGCAATGCAACCTTCAAAACGTTTATTGCCATGCATTCTCATACCTTCATGAACCATGCTATTGGAACCCCATGCCTTCCAGTCCCAACTCATCAATTAGCTGATGTGAAAACATGTTGCTTATTAGCCAGAGTTAACCTATTAACCAAGGCGTCCTCGAACAAATAAGGACCAATGACACCTCCGGCGAAGATGGCTCACAATGCAGTAACTAGATGTACTGATTCTTCGAGAATGATACGTGGATTTTTAGTAAACAAATTTGTTAGTTTACGTTCTTCTTCTGATTGAAATGGGCCACGTCGTTCATAACCAATTTCGACCGAACATCGTCCACTTCGTCGTTGAAGTTCAGGAAAGCAAGAGCGTGATTTACACGCGATCAATGGTTTGTAGGCAGTAGCTGGTCGACTATCGATTTCGAAAGGGAACCTCTTCAAGCATATCACCGATATTCGCTGCAAAGACGATGGTGTCGATGTTGACGGCTCATTCAAGACTCTTGAGCCACAGCGGCGATCATATGAACAGAACCAGCACTACAGGGCTAACTGGCGTTTCTCCTGTCCTACTGACTTTTCTTTTCAGTCAGTGCAAATCAAAAGAGGCTATATCTGGTGAATACGGTGTGTGTGATAAGACTTCCCATCCACAGTTTTGTAAATAGTTTCTAACTGGTGTAGCAATATGAGAGCCGGCTCAAATCTTGCCAGAATTTCGTAGTATATCACTCCCTTATTGTTCTGTTCCTTCAACTATACAACATTACCTTCACACCATGAATAGAAGTCGAGGTGCCGGCGGCAAGGCGTCAGCTTGCCCGATCTTCACGGATGATTTCCTATTTTTAGGGCTGGCATAATGAATCCTTTTTCTGTGCCATGCACATGAGTGAAGCGTTTTGACGTCGCGAGGTTTTAACTCATACGGCATCCGCTTTTGGCATCTTGCTTTTATATGAATTTCAATGCCTTCATGCGCTTGGAAATTGCTGCTTGTGCACGCCCAACGATTCTGTAAGCTATTACCTTTGACGTCTTCGAACTTTTTCACTTGGCCAGGCCGTTCTTTATCTCTGCTATACTCTATCTCTGCTATGTCCCTTATATTGTTCTTCCGTTTACGGCACGGCCTTTCTGGCCGTCTTTTTCCCTCGGGTTTTCCACTCATTATTCTTTTGACTGTCTGTCCACTGTCCATTCGTTCTATAGGTTTGCCCAGTTGCGATCTTAAAGGGGATTTTCAATTGGCGCGGTTAGATTTTAGCGGCCTGTTGTTGTTTATTATTCAGTTATTGAGGACACCATGGCAAGTTACACGATTAAACAGCACGCCCAAGTGATAAAATTCTGTAAAACTCTAAATTCGTTCGTTAGTACATACATTGCGCGCGTTGCACCCATTTTACGGTAGACGTAGTTGGTAGACACAGTTGACTGACTCTTCAACGTTTGGTGGCCAAACTTGAGACGATCGGTTCGGTAGTCAATCAGCCAACATTCGTACGTCAAAGGAATGCATGATCAGCTGAGAACATCACCGCGGTTCGTGAAAGTGTACCTCAGAACCCGATGCAGTCAACCGTATACAAGAACTCGGCCTTTCGCAGACTTCCATTTGGTGAATTTTGTGTCGAGACTTGCGCCTGAACCCGTACAAGATCCAACTGACCCAGGAGCTCAAAGTTCATGACAAAGCCCTTTGTACGCTGACTGGGAAAAATCATCTTCAGCGACGCAGTAAACAAGCAAAATTGTCATATATGGAACGACACCAAGACAAACGAGGTTCACCAAGTGACAATGCATCCTTAATAAATTTCCATTTGGTGTGTATTTTGGTGGCGTCGCTGGTCCGTACTTTTTCGAAAGCGACGTTGGTGAGGCGGTCACCGTCAATGGCGAGCGCTACAGAATGATGATAAACAATCAGCACAAATTGAACACATGTGGTTCCAGCAGGATGGCGCTATGTGCCATACAGCGGACGCCACGATTGACATTCTGAATGAACAATTTGAAGGGGTGACGAGAACTGGCCACCAAGGTCATCCGATTTGAGCCCGCTAGAAAAATCTTTGTGGGGTTTCCTGAAGTCGCAGGTCTATGCCAATAAATCACAATGAACCGAGGCCCTTGATGTGAACATAACATAGGCCATCGCTCAAATTCAGCCTGATCTATGCGGAAGAGTCATTGAAAATTGGACCACTCGGATCCAAGCCATTGTAAAACGTCGAGGCGGACATTTGCACGATGTCGAATGGCATATATTGGCCTTTTAAATAGAAAAAGAATTTTGTTAATACCTCCTACACGGCTTGTTTTATTCCAATTCAACATCTAACCGCCCTTATTGAAAAAAATCTCTATTACCCGGACAATGCTTGGGTTTGAAAAAGTCTCCTTGAGCTTTTGATTATGTAGTTGACTCCTCTCGCCTGTTTTTTTGGTTCTACCTTCCAACCAAATTCCGAAGTCTTTTCTTCCGTCTTAGTCTGCGCGCAAGTAGTAAGTACCACATCGCGAGGATCCACGAGTTGCCCATTCGTTCTTTATGTAGGATATTTGAGCTCGTCTACCTTCACAAAGCGTTTATTGAGTCCAGTTAGGTACGGGGTTTGGATCGATCCAAGTCGATCAGTGGCCATATATGTACTTCGTTTTATCGTCATTTACTTATAAGACTGCTTCCTGCCGTTCCTCTTAAATGTTTCTTCATTATCGCCCAGGTTCAGATCATCAGCGTAGATTGAAGCGGGTGTAATTTTGTTACGGGTTATTTCCTGCTCATTTAAGGGATCCCATTGCGCAGTCCAGCCCCAAATTAAAAAGAAGTGGTGACAAGGCGACTCCTTGTTTTAATCCTTTACGAATGTTTCAGATAAGGCGCTTTGTACTATACTTCGTTTTTCCCTTTAGGCATCTTGCATCAGTTTCACAGTGCAAATCTGTGAAAAGTTAGTGGATCGTTTCGCTGAATTCTCACTTCTTTTACAAAAGCTGACGTACAGTGAAGATCGGGCTACTCGCCGGCGGCTCCTTCTGAAATCACACTGATTGCCTCAGGCTCTTTAAGCTAACACCTTGTAACAACTCTGCAGTTTCACCTTACGAGGGGCGAATTCCATTCCGATCATTCGTCAGTTCTGCAAATTCTCGTTCGATATGCAAAAGTCGGGCGCCGGTGGAAATTTGAAAAGTGATTACCGCAAGGCTAATAATAAAATATAAACCTACATCCACGACAAGCTTAAGATTTAGTCATTGAAGCCATCTTCTGTGTACACATGTGGCAGGCTGTCTTTATTACTATCGCATCGCCCATAATATAGAGCGCGGACGATACAAGTACTCTGTTTGATTACATGTACTAAATCAAATAGTGAACTTGTGAACTTGGATAGATAGCGGGGAACTACTTATTGCTTGTTATATTTTTATGATTAGGTGTGGGATGTAGAATGGCGAGTTAGATCTTATGGTTGCAGTTTTTTTCCGATATTCTACTACTTCATTGGCATTCTGTCACACGCCAGAAAGCTCACTTCCAATCGAGAGCATTCCAATTATCGTGCATGATCATTAACGATCGATTCGATCGAAGGTGAGAGAAGTGCGATTCTTTCATACCTGCATTTTCAAAACCTAGGTCAGAAGTACATGTTTCTGCTCTTTGCCTTAAGGTCTAATGGCAGTCTAGATCATCGAGACGAAGAGAGGGTAAGAGGCCAGCTTATCAGTAAATACAATATTCAGCAATATTTTTATATTTATTTCTAGAGCCAAGGATTTGAACTGGGCGCGACATTTCCGAAATAGCTCGTGATTGCTCAAGAACTTGATATCATCGAGCGTGGGATGAGATGATTCCGTAACGTCAATCAAATTTTTGGTAATACGATTCAAACTAATAAAAAATAGCAGTGATTACGTCGAATATCTCCATTTCGACATGTCAAACCAATTTGAAGGCCTTCTGCTTGAACTATGGCTTTGTTATCGGCTTTTTGAACCGATTTATGTAGTTTTCGAAGTTTCAATGTAAATCCCATTCTTCTTCTTCTTCTTTTCCTTTTTCCGGCGTTGTTATGGTCAGAAGTGTAGGACCATAACCTTCCCACTTAACTGCATTCCTACTGGTCCGCTTGTGGGGTCCGCCGGTTTGGCCTCAGAAAGTAGCGGCAGGCTTCCCGGTTTGGGATTACTTTATCGCTGAGGCCAATCAAATGCTGGTGTTTTTGCATTTGTTTGCACCAATTGTTTTTCGGCCTGCCTTTTTTTTTTTGTGACACGGGCATGCTCCAGATTTTTTTGTTTGATCTTACTCTTACAACACCGGTGATCTCCAGTCGTGTCAACCCACTGATTTGCATGTACACTTGTGGGGCAGTTTAATGGTGGTATATGTGTCCCTAGGCTCACCTTGGTTTTTTCTAAATTGCCTAGATGTGATTTTTGTTTACCTTTGTTTTAGTCGCCTTTTACGACAAGCGAGAGGTATCGCTGCAGGGATATTCTTAACCCGTCCCTGCACGGAAATTTCAATGTAAATCCCATTAAAGTGGACAATTTTGAAGACCATACCAAGCAGTAGGAATGATGTTGTTATGTATTATACTATAAATTCAAAAGCCAGGAAATATTTTCCCACTGTGATTCAAGGTCTGTTATTTTTTTTTTATAGAAGGCTTGATTTTTGGGCGTCGTAAAATCTCTGATGCCTGTTTACCATAGCAGGCTGCTTTTTGGCCCATTCCGCTATTATTTCTTCTAATTGAAAAATGAAAAGTAGATTGGTCTTCCACATGTCCACCATAACCTCTTCTGAGTGAAGACTGCTTTTGAGGGTATGTGTTGGCCTTTCGTCTGGTCCAGATCTTTCATCATAATATAAGTGACTTTATCGGTCCATGAAGAACCAGAGCCGTAGCTTTTCCAATCACTTACCTGCGGTTTATTGAAAATTTGGTTCCGATAAATTGGCAAGTATAGGGATTCGGAAATCGTATCACCGGTGTCAAAAGGCAACACAGTAGTCATGCTGCCATATGTCAAATGGTTTATTTCTTGTGCCTTATGCTTATTGATGGACAGATTTCTAAGTGACGGTTGTGCCTAGTTGGGTTCGTGGGGAACCCACCTTTCCTATTAGATATAGGAGTCGACTTACCGTCATGGGGAATTTTGTTCATTCTTTAGAGTCGTTTGCTATGCGCTAAAGTACCCAGACTACCACGGGGGATACTGCCATGTGCTCAATGTCCCGCATCGTTGTCTGTTGTGTCTGTTTATGAAACATTGTCGGCAATTACAGTTTCCGGTTTTCTACGTGATTCGTTTTCGAGCTCAAGACTCCTCGAATGTAATTATCAATTCTCGAATTCAACGTTCTTTTACCGTTACATTTTTAGATGCTTTATAAATTTTTATCGCTGCCAGCGTCCCAGTTTAAATTCTTTAAGGAAGAGAGTCCGAATTTGAGCCTTTGGCGGCATGATAATAAATTATAAAATCCTCAAAAACCGGTTACGTGTCTTATAAAAAATGCACGTAGTACACGTACAGCCGAACACCGACAATATTTGGTCTTCTTTCTCATAAACCCTTCTCATCTGGTGGGATATAATGTTTTGGGTTTTTGTTTTCCTTTTTTATATTAAACTTGAAAACTTTCGGATGTACTCTAAGTACAATTGGGAGCACTGAATAAAATTCCAGGGGCTCGTTATCCTTGTTGTTATAACTGCGCATTGGTCGATCCTCCCCTTCCGGTAGTAGTTGATTTGTGGTTGGAGGTTTTGGAAATTAGAGCATAGCCTCTGTAATGCACAGTCACTTGAGCCTCTCCTGAATATTTTTTTTACACTTGACATTGATCACGTTGCATATACAGATATTTGATCGTCGAGTTAAATGCCTTAGTCGTCATAGCAATCGCCATGTTATATTTAAATCATATTCTTAAAAAGAATGGGTCTTAATACAGATCCTTGCGGAACTCCATCATATGCTATGTTAGTGTTAAACACTCATTGATATTGTGCCCGAAGCATCTTTTATAAGCTCAATTTCGAGGCTGACAGCTCTACCATTAACCTAGTCGGTTGCTGTTCAACGTATTTTATGAGCCTTCGCACACAGTTTTCTAAAATCATAGTCTTCATTTGAAGGTCACGGCTTCGTCAATTATGTTCACTCGATCGATTTTTAAAATTGGCCATCTCAAATATTTATAACTGATAACTGCTGCGAAATGTGGTTTCAACAGTTACAATAATCGAACGGAGTGGTCTATCTTATAAAACTGGGAATACTGCATCCTATACAAGTCCTCAATATTTTTGTAGAATGGCCAATCTATGTGATTAAAATTGTTTTTTTTATTTTTGTGAAGTTGTCACTCCATTGAGCTGCCATGTAAGTGCAATAGTGGTTCATTGCAGTTTGCGGTCAGAGAGATCTATTGTGCCAGGTAAGTCGATTGCGAGAGGATATGCCCAAAGTTCCTAATGAAACAGAATTCATCCCAGAGAGGAATAGAAATAATTCCCTCAGGAGACTTATCTCAGAAAGGTACGCTTCCTAAGGTTGCAGAGGACAACGAGATTTTGTTTTTTGATTGACAGACTTTAAAGTCTGTCCCGGTGAGATAAATGTGATTTTTTCCAAATATCTAAAAGTTGGAGTTCATTTTAGGCTTGGGAATTCCACAGAAAGGTTGCCTATGTATTTACCAGAGGGATCGTTTCCGGCTAAGCGGTCAGCTATTTCGTAGCCACTGTTGCTTCTGTGTTCAGAATCCTACTCAAGTTCTTAACGGATTTTGGGTTCACTATATGATATCACCGCTTTGAGTGCTACTTAGCTCTCGTTAATATATTTACGTGAACGCTTCTAGGTAAAATCTGCGAAGTTTTTCAGGGAATCACCACTTACCCAGGCTAAATGGTGTTTTCCGATATTTTTTTTTGTAAACATTTGTGGTAGGGTATTCGACAGTGTTTATTTTTTTTTTATTCAAGATGTTCAAGAGTGTATGCTCTTATGGTGTTTGTTACACGACCTGGACGGGGTGCAGATGGTTTGTATCGAAGATGTTCGTTCACTACTCTCCGGGGGTGGTTGTCCTAGATAGGCTTTGAGAGATTCGACTGAATTTGCGTTGATTGTAGTTCACAGTAACTCTTTTGTTTCCATGTCAATAAGGTGTTACGAGTATATGAGAAATGCACACACAGATTGAATTTTGAAGATTGCTTTGGCTTCGCCAGCACTTTTGGATCATCTCTCATTCACAACTGATATTGTTGCACAGTTTTTCCATATAGGAATTTTTCTTGACTACACGGACGGACTTGAACTACAGGCCTTCCGCCACAGTCGGTGATGATTACCATTGCACCACGACCACCACGATGTGCTTAGTGTGCTTTCGAGTTCCCGGAAGTTCATAAAAAATTGGCATGTGACTGTATGTCGAGATTCTTTTTGGACGAAGGAGTCTTGCTGCACTAGCTGGAAATAGCAAAAGGCGATCATTGCCTCTCAGAAACCACCAATGAGACCTACCACTTTAAATGGCCGCTGACGTTTACCTACAAGCTGTAGTCTCTTTTAACCCCGTTTGACAGAGGTATAGGTTATGATAGGTTATGATAGTATCGCAGCGTCGCGAGAGAACCATATTGCCTCAATCACTTTTGTTACATTGTTATTTATATTCACGTCTTAATTGTTATCTAGATTTTGAGTTAAATTCGTCTGAGAATTCAATAATTGCATTATTTTGGGTAACCAGGCAGGAGTGTAACTTCCTTTTCCTAGCGAAATGGATGTGGTGAATCGACTCCACATTGTGGGTAGCCTTTCGCAGCTGGTATTGTCACTGTGACCCCTCTGGATGAAGTTGTAATAATAGCTTTGCCCTAATCTAAAGGTTAGTGGGAAGATCAACGCCCCTATGAGTTTCGAGTCATAGCTGCGTGCTATGGCGATCTCCTTCAAGCCTAAGCTGGCTTCTACATGTCGAGTTGTATGATGAAGGGTAGTCTCGGATAACCTTTTTTGCGGTACGTATATTGCAGGATGTATTGTCTTATTTTTTTTTCAGAATGCCTCTGATATGAAGCTAACGAAGTTTTTCAATCGACTTAAAAGGGTTTAGGCAATTTATTGGAAGCCCAAGGATTTTGTTAAGAAAACCAGGTTGATTTTCCGTCAATTTTCGTCGTACTCTAGGTTGATGTTGTACTTAAATAGAACCACCACAGGAACAATGATGGGGCGGCGAGACTTCATCTTAGCCTGAGGCTCTTTGAAGATTAAAGGAGCCGATTTAGTCTATCACTACTCAAGAGTAGTGGAATTTCGCTGGTATTCGGTGTACTATTGAACGGGCGTTGTGGTACTGGCTGTACTGATTACTTTTATACAATTGGGTCTTGCAAGCTTTATAGTCTCATCCGATCTAGATCTTAACTCGAAAAGGAGATTATCCGTCCTTGAAGAGTTTTGATGTTATCTGACAAGTGCCATAAGAAACCAGAAATGAATGTGAACACATATTTTGGGCATTAGAAAAACTGTTCGTCTACCTATCAGAAGACTTCGAACCCTAGATAGCGTATTGATCTTTGCTCAATTTTAAATTTTGGATTTAAGCAACTTTCTGGGACAACGTCCGAAAAGAATGTGTACCACTTGACCTACTAAATCAGGGCACTGATGTTTCTTTACAATTGCCTCTTAGAAGCTTCAATTCAGAAAGGTCTTAGATGGTATTTACCTGTTTATCCTGCCATCAATTGTGCGACTTCTACTCGTATTCTTTGTTTATTCTTTATTTTCTGCCCAATGTGTCATTGGCAGCTCAATTTTAGGTTGAAGCTGTCCATCTTCATCTCTCTTTCTACAGGAGGCCTTAATTTGATTTTGTTTAATCAAAAGTCTGCCTTTCTTTAAATCGTTTGATGATTAAGATGTGATTACGACGCAAGAAAAATATTTTTACATCGGCTAACTCTAGCATTCATACTCTTAATCTCAGTGAAGCATAAGAATTTCGCCAGAATTTCAGCTTTCACTAGGCTTTCGAATATATTGAATCACGCTGAGTCCTAATCTCCTATTGATTTGCGTGAAGGCATGAATGAACTACTATAAAGTAGGGCATCAATCTGGTTTAGTCGAACGAATGCATTAGTTCCAGCCCTCACGTGGCTACTGCCAGTTAACTTTTCAAACATGTGGTTTCCCACTTTCCGTTCGATTCTACAGTACGCAACCGCACAATTCCCGTGTCTTTGACGCATTCCGTTCCAGTGACCGGAAACAATTCCATCAAATGCAATTGCATTCAAAGATCTAACAGTTCATCTGCATCCAAATGACAACGATTGCCATTCCATTTCTCGCATCTCACCTAGCACATCACGGGCAATCGTCTCGATTAACATACGGGTCTACTGAAACCGACATAGAACCAACCATGTGCGAGGTATGTAGTCTACTTGCCTGGCCTGGCCTGGCTCAGACCGTTACATTTGCATTCGTCGACTTTATCGTCATCGATTCCGACAGTATACCGTGTGCGTAGATACTTTTCCCCGACTCGTATCTGATTTCCTTCACCATTTCCTTTCAGCTTTCTTTGGGGTTTTTTGTTTGTTATCTGAAAACCAATATCAGTATAATGATTAACCTATCATTCGATACGCGATGAGATAGATGGTAACACTAGCCGGGCGAGAAAATCTATCAATCAATCCGGGGAACCACTTCCCAGAGGAGGACGTTGGTATGGTAGGAAGGAATCTCTCTGACGGGGATGCCATGTGATGACGGGCGGTAATGAAAGCTGACGGTATGCATGCCGTGTGTTTTTATGTCGTTCGAGGAAATATGATATTAAATCCTTAACGAGTGACTAGATTTGCACATAGTCTCCCGGATGGATGTGTTTTGAAAGTTTTAAGCTTATAGACCTAGAGAGTATGATGACAACGTCGATGATGCTGATGATGATGACAGGGCTAATGCACGATCGTAGCATCCATCCTAACTGGTTGGTATCGGCGGAAATATTCAAGAGGTTCTGTGTCTTGGTTATAAAACAAAAATCTGCGGTTTTACGTGAAATCCATACAAACATACCCGTGTGCAGGGGTATCGGTAGGATAGATTGACGGCAAGTATTCACCTCTGCCGGCATATGCTATAAATACGAGTACACACGGGTGTTCATGTGAAGCCACGCTAATCGATATGCTTCAAATATTATCGTACTTCCGGTTAATTATTACCTCCGTCAACTATGTTGGCGGCGCGGCGGTGGATTGTCTGTAGTCTGCCCCGTTCGTCGCTACTATGGTTACAATGGTGAACGTAACAAAATAGAAAGAATAGACGACGAGAGACCGAGCGAGAATAGCACAGTTGAGTGAATGCTCTTGGGTATGTGACCAAACAACCGTGCCTCTACGCTACTTTGGACGGTCGCTCGGTACATACATGGCTGCGTACTACAAGATGCGGTAATTCTACAATTCTAGATTCTCGATGAAGGGACTAAAGGGAGGGTATGGTCGTGGTGGCGGCACAGCTAGCTATGATGATAGGCTTGTGCGCCGCATAGTTTTGTATTTATTTATAAATTTGCTACGCAATGATGGGACTGAGTGTTGTAAGGAGTCCTACAGCCCACTGGGCTGACGCGGCCCATAACACACATGTGTGTTGAAGATATTTTTGGCAATCTGCTCGATTTCGCTCTCGATATGGAATAAGCACTAATTTTAGTGACCTTGGCAATAGAATTTTTATCTGTTCCTCAGTCTTTTCGCGTTTTGTTCTTATTTTGTTTTGTTCTCTCTGTATCGACGTTAATTACCAGGTAAACAGTTTTCTGTTGTTCTTTTTTATATCCATTATCGAGATCATATACTTATGGCGCGGTTGAAATGCGGCGTGACGTTCTTCGAACTTCGGGTGGTGAGTTTAGAGTTTGCCTAGCACTTTGATGAGAGCGACTAAGCTAATATAATCAAGCGTGAGATGATAGAGGGTGACTTATGAGGGGTTGTGTGAGAATTGTTTGCTTTTTAATCATAAAGTTGTTTGCCTATTAGTGGCTATAGTATGCTCTTCCAACTTCCGGCAAATCATTTTCAATTTTTAATTGCTCTTAGGCACAATAGCTTCTAGATCCTATAAAATGCTTCATTTTGCTCTAGACGAACTTACCTATACATTCTATTCATCCCTATCACAGAGGACAAAAAGAAAGCACAAAACCAGCTGGGAAACTTGATGGAACGACCTTATTTTGCCCCAATGTTTTGAAAACCTAACACAAGCTGACCCTACAGTCTTTTGATTGTTTTGTACCAGATTCTAGGCGTAGTGCACATGGTAAATTTAAGTATGGATTTTTATCTCATTCAATTGATTACCGCGCGCACGTTTTCGTGGTCGACCGGACCATTTTATGGGACCCTACTTTCCCTTCAGTAGATCAATTATTTGTCCGACTGTGGTGCACTATCTTGTTGAAACTATATGTTACTGATGTCCAATCCATTCAATTCAGGCTGGCTAACGTGGACGGGGTGCAGATGGTTTGTGTCAAAGATGTTCGTTCAATGCTCTCCGGGGGTGGTTGGCCTAGATAGGTTTCGAGAGATTCGACCGAGTTTGTCGTGTTGGTTGTAGTTCACAGTAACTTTTTTTTGTTTGGCATTTTACATTGCAATCATTTTTATTGATGAAAGAGTACGGTACAATCACGCCCCCGGAATGAAATCCATAACACATGGTCACTTTTTGTGGATGCAATGGAGGCTCTTGCAGCTCATTGTTGTTGTCCAATAACGCGTATTGTGCTTATTCATAAACCCACAATTTTTCAAACTTGTCTTAACTTTCAAATTAAATAAAAAGAGTTGTGTGTAAGACATTACAGAAACATGACAGAGGATTAAGGGACATTTAATACGATTATGATTTAAAAGTTATATCATATAAATGACTTCAGCGGCTTGCATAAGTTTTGCTGAATCTCGCCAATGTTTTCGAAGATGTCGTTCTCCACTTGCTCAATTGTTGGAGTATAAGCTAGGGACCTTAAGTAGCCTCAGAGAAAAAAGTTAAATCTCACGATCTTGGCGGCCAATCTAAATCACTTTTTCTGGAAATAATGCGTTATGGGAACTTTTATTTTGCAACAATTCCAATGAAACGTCCGACGTATGGCAAGTTGCCTCCTCACCATACATTGTCTAGGTCCATGCCATCTAATTAAGACCTCCTTCGCCATTGATAGAGTACTGCCACCAGTGTAGGTCTATTTTGCCTAGTAGCCAATTAGACGAAAATTCCTCTACACTATAGGGACATGAGCTGATCTACTCGGAAGTCATGATTTTTCTGAGGAGGATACGCTTCGCAAGATGACAGAGGGCAGCACACTCGCATAGTATGTGTTCTGCAGTTTCCTCGTCTTCTAGTCGACACTAGCTTTCAGACGAGTGGTTAGTTTTGTTAAGATCATATCTCAGATAACATCGACTTATATCGACTCTATTATATTTGTTTGAGACTGTATGTTGTCTTCGATTGTCGGAATCCATGAACGCTGTTCCAAAATACCGAGATTACTCTCACCCCAAATGTGTCAATTTTTCTTGTTCACAAAACCGCTCAACCAAAATTGTTATTGGCCACATTTTGGATCCGTATCCAACCACCCCAGAGCCCAATCAATAAAAGCGCGGCGATTTTGTTGATCTAGGAGCTTCAGTTTTTCAATCAGTTGGATCTTATGTGCAAGCATATCCAAGTCTTTTCAGAAAACTTGCCAAGTCACTGTTCGATTAACGACTAATTATTGGGACGATGAGACGATCATTTCAGCCATGAATATTTCGTAGCTCATAGCCCGTAAGTGTGGCTAATGGAAGATGAATTTTTATAATAAATTTTAACAATTTCGACGCATTGTTCAATGATGTAGCGCTAGTAAAATGCTGACTATGATGGAACACAAACGTCAAAGAATGATAGCTTCGCCACTTGAAACCTCAAAGCAATACGCTGTCAATATTTAGACATTCCGGCGAAACCATTTACGTTGGTGATAGGCGATTTATTTTTTACAATGCTTTTTGATTTCAACGCTATTGAACGTCATTAGTTTTTTTTTTCAAACAACTAGAGGAACGTTCGTGTGATCTTCGTTCCATGAATCAGGCATGAATCAGCATTCTGCCCCATCAGTAACTTACTCTACTTGCTTAAGACGCTCTAACGTGTACTCGATTTTCATATTCGCGGACTCCTAAGAATCAATCATTTTTCGAGCTTGCAACACGTTTACATCAAGGTTAATCCATTGAGACCTCTTTTCACAGGTCGTGTGCTATATACTTTTAACAACGTTTGATTTTGGGCTCTGAAATCAAAATCATCCAATTAGGCAATAGTCTTCCCTTTGAATATATTTAAAGAGGCCATTCTTATGGCTTATAATCATCAACCAAATCTGCAGCGAATCCATGGACCAATTGAGAAATGAGTTCGGTGAGCAATTTACCTCTCGTTTTGGACCGGTGAATTAGCCAACGTGTGATTTGACGCCGCCACTTCCCACTTATGACTCGTTAGACAAACTAAATAAGGTTCAAAAATCGACGGTGATGTCAAATAAGGCCAAATTTGAAATTTAGTTTTAAAGGAAAAAATATGGAGGGCTGCTGCCCCATGCGACTTCCCTTCTTAGGATTGTGAGTAAGAGCTAGTCTGGGTGTGAACAAATTTCTGTTTTTTTTTTTACTGTAGATTTAAAGAAATTCGGCATGAGCCCAACCTCGCACCTACTCCAAATCCTATATGTGGTCAAGGAGGGGGGTTATATGCCCCTCCCTCTCCCATATTTTTTCATACCTATTCTTATATCGCGAGTTTTTGAATCGGCAAAATGAAATAAAGTCACATTGGCCTTATTTCGTTTTCTGAATTGAAATAAAGTCAAATCGGAAATTTGGCGTTATTTCTAGTTTTAAACAAAATAAGGCCACGTTTTAAGCCTAATTTCACGTCACTAAAATCGACAGGCACCATGGGACACGTAAGATCATGCCCCAATAAATTATCTACATCTTACCCTTGTAACTCTACGTCAAATATGTAATTGGTAACTTCTGCTGCTCTCAAGGCTCTGTGACTTCCGCCTGTCTGAATCCGACATCAGCTTCATCAGACTACACTACTTATCGACAGTGAGAGATGAAGCTCGGCGCATAATCAAGGGTATTCTCGGCTCCGATCAACCAGTCCCTACGACACGGTCATAGCTATCCGCAGTGATAGCTAAACCACTGTCAAAGCCCGATCCTCAGCAATCACTTCATCCAGACCGGTGGAGTAATACAAGGAAAAATCAAACTGGCTACCAGCAAGCTCATAATAATATAAAAGAGAGTAAGAAGGCTGTATTCACCTCCAATACGCACATCGAAATTGTGAAATGTGTCCCACTGAAACAACTTTTTTTTTTTTATACAGGTAGGGTTCATGCAGGTGTACGCTCTTATGGTGTTTGTCACACAACCTGGGTGGAATGCAGATGGTTTATGTCGAAGATATTAGTTCACTACTTTCTGGGGGTGGTTGTCTTGGATAGGATTCGAGAGATTCGACTGAATTTTCGCATTGGTTGTAGTTCACAGTAACTTCTTTGGAAATACACACACAGAATATGATTTTTGAAGTGATCTTATATTGCGAGTGTTATGCCTTCGTTCGCAATTTTTTGATCATCTCTCATTCACAACTGATGTAGTTGCACAGTTTTTCCGTATAGAAATTGTTTTTGACTATGGACAGACCTGAACTACGGACCTTCGGCTCAACAGTCGGTGATGATTACCATTGCACTACGATCCCCTCAAATCATACATCGTCACCACGACTAACCCAAAGGTGGGCGAGCTCAACTAGGTTCAACATTTCTAGGGAATCATGACGGATCAACGAGAATTGTTCAAAAAATAAGGTGAAAAATATTTATTCATCAAAATCTATTTTATCCCCTCAAATCCGTCCCAGGTATAATGTACTTGCTCTAGCGTTTTTTCCAATACCCGAAGAACTTCTGATATGCACTTTTTGATATAGCCTCCAGCTCTTCCACCGATTTGGTTTTCAACCATGCTGGACAAAAATAAAACCGTTCAACCCTTACTTTACATCTTTAAAATGACTGAAAATGTTTGATGACATGTGTATCAACATAACAAATAAACAATTAAAAAATCGAATGTATGTACTTCGCCCGCGAAATTCAAAAAGTCTCCTTAGTTTTTGAACAACCTCGTATATGAAAGCTAAAACACATGACCATTCAGTGGGCATCCGATATCTCTAGAATAGTGGCAGTCAAGACCGTTTAACAGCTACCATCGCATGCCACAAAGCTCAAACGGCATCATTTCCTCTGTTAACGCTAGGCACATGCACCACGCAAGTTCTGCGTATTCCGTAAACGTTTTCTTAATGACTTGCCTGGGCAGTGTAATCAACTTTCTCAACTCCTCTCCAACAATTTGTACCCAGGTCGAACAGGCTTGTCGTCAAACCGACGCTTATGTACCTGGTCTATGATACAAGCCAGGTAGCTACCCCTACCTTCTCTCATTCAAACCTCTGAACGCGCTATAAGTTAAAGTTTCAACTTTGATTTCATTTCAAATGTATTAAATGCGAAACCTGGCAACATGTTTGACGAGAAATAACCAGTTTTTTGATTTAATTCTAAGAAAGAAGAAGAAAAAAATTAAAGCGAAAAAGCATTTCTATCTTTAGAATTTCCAATTCACACTCGACCTTGCCACGAGGCATGCATTTACTGCGTATCTCGACTAACTCGCGTAGGCAATTGGCTGAAACAAACTTTAAGGCGGATTATGAAAGATTGAAATTTTATGCAAATGCGGATTGTGTTGACAAGAAAATGAGTTTTCCACTCTCGCAATATCGTGGGGATTGAAGGGATTATGAGATTAAAGCCCACAATTCCATGGTTGAATGAAGAACTTTTGTTCAAAAAGCTTATGTTTATCTCGAACAGGATCCAGCTCACGTGTGGTTTCAATTTCTCTGTTCACCATTTGGCCATTATCTGACAAGAACACATTTCAGCGGGCTAGCAAGCTATAAATACTTCGGTAAACATAAATAAATAAAAGGCGAGGAGCACTCGGACGGGTCGAAGAGGGAAGAAGAAGAAAATATCTTTCAGATCATATCTCGCCATTGTTAGGATCAGGTTGAACGACATTAGATTCTTTATGGCTGCCGCCGTTAAACCCAACCCGAGACTATGTAGTGAGGTCGACGAGGTCGATTTGGAAACCAAGTACGAACATCTGTTATGGGAAGATCCGTTTCGCATTCGCTACAGTAGCTTCGCTTCACTCTCACTTGCAATTTCTGGATGCCGATGAACCCACTTGCATTCAGCATTCGTTGTAGCCTAATTTCTTAACTGTTTGCGCGTTTGTAACAGGTATTCGTACACCGAGCTCGAAGGCAGCCGTCTTGTCCAATTAGCTGCCGTCGATGGATGTACAATCTGTTTGTTGTTCCATGTTCGCCGGTCGACAACAGCACATTATCCAGTTAACGCTAATCAGTTCATATTTAAGAACGCGTTGTAATTGGCAGGCGATGCTTCTTTCCTTTTACTGGATGGTCTTCTACTGAACAATAGATGTTTTCGATTTCTCCCCGCTCGACTTTGGTTCTGGATCGGCTGCGATGGATGATATCTAGCTCTGATATCTATATGTGTATCAATTAAACTTAAATTGGACTAATTCCATTCGAAGGCGCATCGCCAGCGTTGAGACACTCAATTATTGTGTCATGTCACGAAGCGTTCGTTGTTATTTGTTGTTAGGCGTGAGCATACACTAAATTCAGATGGATGCGTGGTTACGATTTTTTTTCGGGGCAGGGGGATCGTCAGCAGTATTCTGTTTGTTCTATTAATATTCAAAGGAATTTAATTCGACTCATCGATTATATTATGTTGTTTGTCGGTGGTTAGATGCTTGAGATCTGGTGACTGCCGCCGATGCGGTTCTAGCTCTTACGGAGTGATTCATTTTGATTTACATAAATAATTATTATTCCGCCGCTAACGGGCTACGAGATGGTTACTAAATACACGAGCGATGCCGTTCGTTCCGTTTTGGGTATTCGGCTAACGCATAGGCACGTCGAGCGACGCAAGGGGTCATAGCACACGACTAGGAACTACTATTGTCGGAACTTTGAAATACATACTTAGTTGAGGGCATAATCTCTGCATAACGATCGGCTTGGGTAGACTGTCTTTCTATTAAAGTTCCGTTGGCTTTTGAGAGGGGTCAACGCTGCTGACTTCGTTGGAACTCTAAGAAGACGGCGGGCATGGAAGAAGACGTGAGTGGCTCTCGTAATCCTGACTCTGATTCCGGGCAATTCGTTTCGTATTTAGATTCTTGATTACTTGTTTTCCTTTCGTCGTCGTCGTTTTTTTTTTTTTTTTTGTATTTCCCAAGGCAACAAACAGGTTTCTGGATCAGTTTTGAGAACCCACTCAAGTGGATGTTTCCTGTGATGAGTAGGTCAGTCGTTATGTGTTAAGCCTATATTTAGACTGAACCACTGCACAACAGGTACCTCTGCTTATATTGCTGAATATGTATTATATTTGCCCACGGCAGGCATGTGGTGACTCATTGAAGAATCTGTAACGAACATTGTAGGATCAGGCACATGTCGACGATGGCAATTATTATGACAATATATTTGTATGCGTGAAGCTTAGTGATGTTTATTCGCTTATGAGTCACTGATTTGAACGCAAAAAGAACTGCTTTCATTGCCCAGGGATCTTGTTTGAGGAGCGTAGGAGTTAATCTGTGATATTTCACCACAGAATAAGCGGGACGTCTATCCTGTTGGTTAATGTTATTCAAACTGCGTAGATAGAATGTGCGTGTAAAGTGGTTGTTGTGGACTTTTATTTGCATATTGCCTTTCGTGGTCTTTATATCACCTTCAAGTATAGAATGCTAACTCGTCCCCTCATTTCATTGATCAATATATTATCAATGCGTCCGCAAATAAAAGCAAATGAATTGTTTTTGAAAACATACTTCACTTCAGTCTACTATTCCATACGGATTTTCAATAGGGGCGTAACAACTTCAAATTTTAATACAAACGCAGCCTTTAACCTTTTTTATGATCTGTCAACGTCAAACCGTCAATTAAGGATGACATTTTTATCATACTGAAGTGCTTGAACGAATAACGTTGGGAAATTTTTAAAAACTACTTTTGAAATTCGGGGTCGGTAGTAACTTTCGGAGCACTTATTCCAATTTTGAATGGTAATTATCGTTCTTCTAAACAAACTGTGCGTGCTGTACTGGGTCAATTCGAGTCACATATTCACTATTGAATGTTCCTGTGCAATTGAGACAACGCATCGGTCGAAGTACTAAAAATATCGCAGCCGTAAGTGCTTCAGTTTAAAATGAGCCAATTCGGTCGATTTCCCGCCATTCAGAAACTGGAAACCTCAGAGCTCTCATTGTGAACAATTTTGATCTTAGCTCACATTCCTACAAAGATCGAACTAACTCATAAGCTAAAAGCTCCTGATCATCTGAAGCGCCTAAACTTCTCCGATTGGGCTCTGCAAAGGTTTGAACAAAATAAATTTCATCGGTAAATCATCTTCAGCGATGAAGCTCATTCATAAGGCTTAATGTCTTAATAGCAAGACATGACAATGTTGTGTGGATTTCATGCCGGAAGTGTGATTGAACCGTATTTTTTCGTAGATAAAAATGATCTTACAGTCAATCGAGTGTCAGGTAGAAAGATGATTTTTGGGCACAATTAGATGGGCTTGACAGTAGTGATGCTCATATGTGGTTCCAACAAGTTGGTTCCATATACCACACCGCTGGTCAAACGATTGACCGATTGAAGGAGAAGTTTGTTAATTGTCTAATCTCGAGAAATGGCCCCGTCGAATAGACAAACAAATTCTCGGGCGATTTATTTCGCTTTTTAGTCATGTCACCAAGATCGTGTGATTTACCGCCGTTGGATTTCTTTTTGTGGGGCTGTGCACAACCCTAAAACTCTTGGCTCAACATTCGCCAATTTGTGCTCGATATGTGCCGAAAGGTCATCGACAAACAACCTTGTCAAAATCTGCTCCTTCTAGAACACCCGCGGAGAACATATGAAAAATACTATATTCAGTAACTAATGGCAAGATTCAAGCAATATATTGAAATAAAAATTTGATCGAAGTCTAAATCACAAATGTTTTTCAATATAAATTGACTTTCGGAAGCACAAGTTGGATAACTCTATATATTAGTGCAAGAACGTGTCGCGAATGATTTCAACTTTAGGAAATGTGGTGATTTTGACTTGAAAGCTAGATAAAAAGGTTGAAGACGCAAAGCATTTCCTATTTCTTGAAACTCTTTGTTAGGATGGTTGAAACCGAGAGATATCGAATTGTTGCTCCAGTCGTAAAAAGAAATCGTTTTCATATTGCAGATCCATTACGACAATCGTGTGGGCGCCATGCATCAACATCGATAGCCAAACTGAATGTCCATGGATCGGAGCTCATGCTAGGTATTTGGGTAGGACCAATTAGTTATGGTTATTAGTTATAATTATATATACAATAATTAGTTGGTAGAAACCATACTGGATCTCGCTATAGAACGCAACAAATGCGATTGATTCGAAGGATTGGATGAAAAGCGACCACAATTCGATTCAAGGCATGTAGTGATCGGTCATTTGGCCCTGGTCGTTAAATCCTACGTAAAACTCGAAACATTAAAATGGGACATGCTACTCCACTCGCTGTTTTTTCCAGGCATCACCGCTTCAGACTATCACCTATTCCTTCCTGTACTTAAAAGTTGTACAGATGCCTTAGAGGTAAAAGGCCGCTTACAATTAGAAATAATCTGAACTAAATGTTTTTGAGCCGCTAGTAAAGATCTCAATCCAGTACAGTATTACCTTCTCCAGCTGTTGATGCTATATTGCAACTTTAACTATGCAAGGCCACAGTATATTTGACTTAAAACCTTCTCGGAGAATCATGGCTTGATGGGATAAAGTTTATTTGTCACAAGCATCATATGGGAATATATTCCTTTTGGCTCAAGTTATAATCGATTATAACTACAAGATATTTAAAATTATCTCCTGATTCGATCATAAAACAGCTAGTAAGGCATTGGCCGAAATCGGGAAAATTGTTAATACCACTTTTGAGCATAGGTAAGCTGAATATTTCACAGTCATATAGATGAAAACATAGATTGAATAAGTTAAACTACTTCCCTATAGTTTTATAGAAATCAGCTTGAATTTCTCACTGATAACCAACTTATGAGCAGCACACAAAAGTCTCAATCTCTCGACGTCTACTTCGATATTTTCTATATTTTCTATACATAATGATGTGTGAAAGCTATATTAACAGCTGTTAGTTTCCTGAGTGAATAGGGAATTTATACAGATTAGAAATAGAAGAGGCCCGATCACAGCACCCTGTGGGACACCATTTTTTAATACACGAAAACTGTTGAAGATTGTTTTTTTTTTCTCTTTCAGATACCTTTTGAACCAGTTATATGTATATGACTCCTAAAGCGAGCATTATATAACTTGTCCAGTAAATACTCATGGTAGACCATGTCAAATGCTTTCGTCATGTCAATAAGAAAGACCTAAGCACACTTGAATTACCTTCATACAAACTTAGGATAGTACCTTTTGTTGTCATGTTATGATCCACAAACGATAGGAATTTAATCAGTTTCTCAAATAATTTAATAAAAGGTGGCAAGAGATATAGCTCTATAATTGGATACATTTTTCCTATTGCCTTTTTTTTTAAAGAGGAATTATTTGGGCCCATTTAAGGGTTAGGTTTTGTTTGGTTTTAGGTTAAGCAAGCAACTCGGGATGTCAAACATTCGAGATTTTTTAAATTTCGCAAGCTAAGTACGAGGATGAGATTAAAGTTCTTCGCCTGACAATGGAAGACTGCGACTTTCGGTTACAAATGATTTTTTAATATCGGGTGTACAACTTTGCTTCCGCCGTTTTTTCCCCAACATTTGAGGTTTAAATGAAACAAATTGGTTACACATGTATCACTCAAAGTATTTTCCATCGCTGGCCACTATTTTCTCTCATCTTTCGGGCAGTGTACGAATCCCGCGTCGAAAAAATTGTTCATCTTCTGCAGCGATCCACGAATCGATCCAATTTGTGACTTCTTCATGAGATCGGAAGTGTTGGACAGCCAGGCCAGGCCAGGCGCCATTGATCGAAACAGGTGATAGTCAGAGGAAGCAATGTCTGGAGAATACGGCGGGTGGGGTAGGACTTCCCATTTGAACGTTTCCAAGTACGTTTTGACCTCTTTTGGCCTCTGCGGGGTCGAGCATTGTCGTGCTGCAAAATCACTTTATCGAGCCTCTCGTTGTATTGCGGCCGTTTGTCTTTTAATGCTCTGCTCAAACGCATTAATTGTGTTCGATAACGTGCACCTGTGATTGTTTCACTTGGTTTTAACACCTCATAGTACACGACGCCGAGCTGGTCTCACCAAATGCAGAGCATGATCTTGGAGTCGTGGATATTCGGTTTGGCCGTCGACGTGGAAGCATGGCCGGGTTATCCCCATGATTTTTTGCATTTAGGGTTATCGTAATGAACCCATTTTTAGTCCCCGGTCACAATGCGATGCAGAAATCCCTTCCGTTTTTGCCTCTGAAGCAACTCACACACTGAAACAAACACACAAACGCCGTTCAACGTTTTTTGGTTTCAACTCATACGGGAACCAAGTTCCTTCTTTCTGAATCATGCCCATGGTTTTGAGACGTTTTGAAATGGCTTGCTGTGTCACACCCACTGATCGTGCCAATTCTTCTTGAGTTTGACGCGAGTCTTCACTCAACAATTTCTCCAATTCTGCATCTTCGAAAACTTTCTCTCTTCCACCACCATGCCGGTCTTCGACGTCAAAATCACCGTTCTTGAAGCGTTGAAACCACTCACGACACGTTCTTTCACTAAATGAGAGCATTTGATGAGACTCAGCCGCTGTTTTCTTCATATTGAAACAAAACAGTAACACCTCCCGCAAATGATGAGAATTTGGCTCGTAAACTGACATTTTCAATCGAGAACAACTTTACGATGCAGACACAAATCGACTAATGTTGGAATGATGTTCTGTTGACCGAGGTCCAAGCCAACTGCCTGACGTCTGCGATCTGTTTTTTTTCGACCGCTACTTACCGTTATCGCCACCTTATATAATCTCCCTTGTTTTCAATACACTTGGTTCAGCATTTCCGAATAGCAATATTCTTTCTCGGAAGTGAGAATCCGGAATCATCCGTGGACCTCTCAACTTCTTCATTCGACTTGAAGCACTTCCCAGAAACAAATTTACTTAAGTTTGGGAAATGATTGAAGTATGTGGTTGCCAAATCAGGAGAATAGGGGGGTTGGCTGAACATATCGTACCCCAAATCCCGCAGAAAGATGTTTTTTTTTTTCTTCAAACCAGGACTCTTCTCTCAAATATTCTCAAATATTGGCTATAACAGCTGGTTAAGAACGTTGGAGCAATTGCCTGTAATTGTTCTGCCTTTTGCAAGATAATGCCTTTCGCATCCAAAATACACTGGCCATGTCTTCAGCGTTGAACCGCCGGCTTTCGCCCACTGGTCCCATTCAATTGGACTGCTGTTTCATTTCTTGCGTGTAGTCGTGAACCCAAGCCTCATCCATGGTGATAAATCTCCGCACAAATATGGTCGGATTCGTATTGAATCGGTCCAAAGACTTCTACGAAAATCGTTTGCATATTTGATTTCTACTGGTGGTCAGCAAATGGGGCTTCCATCTTGCATAGAACTTTCGCATCCCTAATTCTTATTTTTTTAGGTTTACTCGCCTATCGTCCAACATGATATGAGGGTCGGTCAAAAAGTTTTTGGAAAGAGATGAAAAAAACAACGTTTTTGGGGTAAATTTTTTTTTTAATTTTTCGATATATGTAATCACCTTTTAGTTCAAAAGACTTTGACAAACGTCCCCCCATATTTTATTTTTTTTTTTAGAAAAATATGATTGTGATAGTTCTTCAAAATAAGCATTTGTGTGATCGATGACCTCCTCATTCGACGTAAACCATTGTCCGCTGAGCCATTTTTCTAAATTTGGAAGATCAACAAATTTTAGCCATTGAAACTGCCATAACCTATGCAGCTGATTTCATCGTCTTTGCCTTCTTTGGAACCTATTCGCTTACTCACCGCCCTAAACTCACTTTTTGCAATTTTTTTTTTTTAAACAAACATAAGTTGTTTACTTCAACTGACGACAAAAGCGAAACCACTCGAAGAATATGGCTGCAACTTTGTCATATAAGAAGTGAGGAATGATGCTTACTATAAAACAGAACGTTTGCGATGCTACAGTCGCCATCTCTTAGAATTTCTAAGGACTTATTGACTCGCCCTCGTATCATGCATTCTTTCGTTGGTTCCCGATGTGGTTGTGGAATTTGACCGTCTTTTACGTGGGTCATCTTCGAGAGATGTGCGATCACGTGAATTGGGCTCCACACTTTTTAACGATTGATATCGGGGAAGCAGGGTCCCCGTAAACTTAGGGGTTCATCCATCCAAAACGAAGAATTGTATGACCACATGATATCCAAGTTTAGCCATTTTAACGAAAAACGCGCAAGACGTCTACTCCAAAAATTCGTGTAAACAAATTTTTTGAAAGAATCTGGAACTTGTCATACGAACTAATGGTAGGAAACGTTAATTTTTGCTGGTAAGCTGAAGACTTTTCACCTCTCGAAAAGTTATGTTATTAGTACATCCAGCAGATGTACCATAAAATTCCTGAGTGAACAGAGAATTTCTATAGAAATAGAAGAGAGAGCGCCGTGGCGCAGTGGGTAGTGTGTCGGCCGCTGACGTGGGATGGGCGAGTTCGGATCCCCATAACACCAATGCCATCGAATGTTCATTTCGCGGCTTCTCTTCTCGGCGGGGTACTGGCAAAACCCCCCGCAGTACACTGGCCCACACACAACATATGTAAGTGAAGGAGAGAAGCTGGCTCTGGCTCGTCATGAGCTGTAACGCCATCTAAGAAGTAAGAAGAGGAAATAGAAGAGGTCCAAACTCAGAATCCTGCGGGACGTCATTTCTCCTTTTTTTAATTTGGTGTGAAAAATAAAATTAAGCACTCCAACGTATTTGAAATGTTGAGTGGCATTTGGCGAGTCTACTCTGGACAAAGAAAAGGCCGAAAAGTTGTTAATGACGATGCCTGCTTGGACGCCCTAGCACGTTTGTAACCGATGAAAACGTTGAACAGTGAAGAAAATTGTTATATTGAACTGTCGAATCACTATCAGAGCAGTTTCTGAGGATGTTGGCATTGCGGTTGGCTTATGCCATACGTTTTTTTCCAACATTTTAGGCATGAAATGTGTGTTAACGAAGTTTGTTCCGAAAATGCTAAATTTTGATCAAAATAATTGTCGCATGAGCATCTCTCAGGAGCTGTTGAATGACGTGAATGAGGACTCAATTAGCGAAAAGGCAAATCACTAGTGACGCAACAAGGGTGTACGGTTATGACATCGGAACCAAAGCCCAATCACCCGAATGAAAGCGACCGGAAGACCCGAGACCGGAAAAAGTACGTCAAGTTCGGTCAAAAGTGAAAGTTCTGCTCACGGTCGGCTATTACAATAGCATTGTTCAGCATGGGTTCTTGCGGTAAGGTCGTGCGATTAATCAGGAATAGTTATGCGCCGTTTGCGTGAATCAAGAAAACATCCAGATCTATGGGTAAAAAATGCATGGCTATTGCATCACTACATACATATAATGGACCTGCTCACTCACGTAATTTTCTGGCACAAACAATACCGTGATTATGCCTCAGACAACATAGTCACCGGACTTGGCCCCCTGGGACTCTGTACTATTCCCAAAACTGAGGAGGCTCATGACAGAATGGAGATTGAGGAGATAAAGAACGTTTAGTCTGAAAGGGCTCAAAGCTATACCAAAATGCGCATATCAGAAGTGCTTCGAGGGTTGGAAAAATCACTCTGAGTGTCATTATTTTGCAGGGATCAAATTAGATGTAAACGAAAAAGTAAATACTTTTCGAGAAAAATAAAGTCACCTTATTTTTTGAACAGATTGCATATTTGATTTTATCAGGCTTTCTTCTGTATGATTGCGATCTAAACATGATTACATCGTCTTGGCGTGATCAATTACTAAAAACCTCAATGAACAAACCCGAAAAGAAATATTTGAACAGTGATTTTGGTGCGTTATTTAAGCATGAGCAACTAGTTGAGCAAACACAGATTAGTTAGCTAAGCAAAGCGGAAGACTCGAAGGCACTCGACCTATATGTCAAAACTTAATTGAAACGTGAAAGATATTTCCCAATAGTTCATCTAAAACGCGTTAAAGAAAACGGAAATAATTCACTTTTACGTGTCTATTAACCACGGCCTACGTAATGCCAAAACACTGCGCCAAATACCAGATATAACCGTTAAATAACGATCAAACCTATCACGCGCATTCGATTTTATTTTTATTGCATTTTTTAACGAGGAACAATAACAAACAATATCCGATACATGGCGCAAGTGCAATCACAATAAGCTTCACATGCCTCAAATGTGCGTGTGGCGCAATGCAGCGCGAGCAACATCCTCAATACCACGGATTAGTGGTTATTGCTGACTCCAAACAAATATAAAGAAATGTGTGTCGATCGACTTTTGTTAGTCTTCATAACTTTTCACATTTTGTCACACTCACCTCGACATTAAACCGATGATGGACGGAAATGGCCCAATAAAAGTAAAGTGTCTCGGGCTGTCTGGACAGTAAAATCAAATTGCATGAGTTATGGTCGTTTCGTTAAGAGAGAAACAATATCAGAGTTTTTCTGGACCGGAATACAGAGCTTTGTGTCACCGAAGCACGGATTGTGACGACCGTCAAAAGCATTCATTCGGTACATCATATATGCGAGGAGCACGACCGCTTTCAAGGGTGGTTTTACGGGCATTTTTTTCATCCTCCTTTTTGCTTCATTAATTTGTTTATTGGAGGCGTTCCTTTCACTGAATCCCATTTTTTTTCTCTTGCGACTTGAGAAAAAGTTAAGCAAGCGAAAACGAGTACAAGTGGTATGCCGACGGCGCCAATACTCGCGGCGATTAACAACCCCCGCCATAACGACCGGTGACAAGTTGTAAGTCATATGCTGTTTATACAAGGTCTGGACAAGGTCTTACCTGTCACCGAATTATTATACATGTGAACCTGGGCTATTAAAGGAAAAAGTTTTTTCGAGTTCAACTCGGACTATTCGACCACACGAATCCGTATCCGGAATGCTGCCTCGTAAAACAGTAGTTTCGTAATTAGTTTCGAAAAGTTGGAAAGAATTAAAATGATACGAAAAACGTGGAAAAACAAAAGAAAAAAAAAACAAAGAAAAAGGGAAAGAAGCGAAAACAATTTACGGGTACGTTAACGAAATTACAGTGACGCGCTTGCAATTGCACTTTCTCTAACTTTTTTTTTTTTCGTTTTTCGCGGCGTCTACCTCCCACCTGGGTCGTATAACAACCTCGAAAAAAAAATAGAAATTTTTGATAGTAACATTGTGGATTGTTTTTCCCCCCAACATCGTATGGAATATTTCCCATTTGCGCTACGCGACTTTGCGCCGCTTGGATCGGCGGCGTGCAACTTTATTCATTAACAATGCCGCGTAATCAGGGTGTAACAATTACGTGTTCTGAATGGCATGGTATTGGGTATGGCTCCACACACAATACCCACTCTGCGCACTCAATGCTCTGGAGTGGCGATTTGCCTCGACTATTGCGCGCTACTGTGTGTGTTCTTTCGAGGTTTTTTTGTTTTCTCGAAAACATTCTCTCAGGTTTTGATTTCATCAAATGGAGTTTCTAAATTAGTCATTTAAACAGTCATTGTTGCGCTGTACCCGGCAAATCGTTCGCTATTTCGTTGTATCTAGATAATTGAATGTCACTCCTCAAATTTTTTATTTTTGGCCAAATGCCTGTTGTTTGGAGTGTGGTACACGACTTCGTTGAATGTCACTAATAGCAAGCAATGATGGCCCAGTTTTTGGTGTTTTTTTTTGTTTTGTTTTTTTGAAAGCGTCAACGATTCTTTGGGCTTATGAATTTCGATTTTATTGACTTGCGTGTCAGGCTGTTGCTCTTTCTTTCTAATTAATTTGGAATCAACAGGAAAATGCTGTCAATTGTGGCATTGAATACGGTCTGCTGGTTCTCGCTCGTTTTAGCCGTGAAACCATTTCTAGTTGTTCGACTTGGTTAAGTGCTGTTTTAAGTGCTACCTCGAGCATGGCTATCTTAGATAACAGGTTAAAGAGCAGCAGATGTCTGTTTTGTAAGTTATGGTCCACTTTCCATGAAAGACTTAGATAAGAACAGAGAGATATGTGTGACGGACAGAAATAGGACAATCCGGGCTTAAGTTGCTGAAGAGATTTTGTTTGTAAATTTCGTTGGGTTGTTGTGTAGACAATATAGCACTAAGCCCTTTAACAACTCGTTGTGGTGCGCAGTCAATGAATCCAAGCTGTGTTTCTTGAATATTGTATGCAATCATGGCACGTGCTCTTCAGTCAACCATGTGGCAGTACGAACAGAAACGAGAATAGGTCGAGAATGTGACGGCTTTGAGTAATGACTTCAATGGGAGGACCTATCAGTTTAAAATTGCATACAAAGTCACCAGCCATCTAGTTGTGGCATATTTTCTTAGTCAGTTTCCCTGGCATCAAGACTGGCTCTGGCCTGATACTGACCCCGAGCGGAAATGATTTCGTATCTTCCCGGACAACCACCGGACCACGCAGTGCTATTATTAATGCAACGGAGATATTCGCAATCCCAATGGCCATGCACTTCCAAAAAATACTGCGCAAACCTATTATCTCCCTGAACAGAGTCGGAAAAATAAATATACCTAGGTCCAAGGCCTAAGATCTCTGATGAGTTGATTTCTCAGCACCTGATCCTGCTATCTAAACCATTGGCTGCAGGTGACCTGTACAATTTACGGTCTTGGCATGGATGAAAAGGGTTACCCGCCTTTGCTTTCAACAGGTGACGTGCCTTAGAGGCCGTTTCTCCTCATTTTTTTTTTTCCAAAAAGCAGAAAACAAAAATAAAGGTAAAGTGTTGGCCCAGCATAATTAGGCGTGCCAATTGGAACTAGAGTTTTCTAATAGATGGCGCCAGTGATAAGTCACAGGCTGATATGTCATATTATAAAACTCCCCTTAAAATAAGCTTCTTTTGCGCCTTCAGTGCGAAAAAAGGTTGCAGGATGTCGAATGTTTATAGAAATTAACGATGAGGCTTCTATTAGTAAAGTATTTTGGATTTTTTCAACGCTATAAAAGTCGCAGAAAAGAAGAAAAGTTTAAAGACACTGAATCGAAGGTATTACTGAATTTTCTGTAATTCAACAAGATTGATCCAAGAGCAAGGAAATTGAGTACCATACTAGTTGAAGCCGAGAGATGTCGGACAGCGTATTTTTTTCATGAATGCACTACTGTTTCAGTGGCGAGAAGGGTTTCATGCGTCGCATGGTAACTAGTGATAAAACTGAATTCATTATGACAGTCTAAAACGAAATGCCGCCGCGGCCACGAATCAACTTCGACGACCAAGCCAAACATCCATGGATAGTCGACCAGCTCGGCGTGGTTATCAGATGACACACTGTAAACACTGAAATGGGACGCCTTGTCCACCCGCCGTATTCTCCAGGCATGGCCTCTTCTGGCTACCACCTGTTTCGATCGTTGACATGGGGCTCGGCTTAGCAGCACTTCCAATCTTTTCAAGAAGCCAAAATTCATGGATTATCTCTGTCTGAAAGATGGTCAAAAGTTGCAAGGTAGTAATGGATTTCCAAGAATAAATATTTTTTTTCGAAATAAAGCTCCAAATTTCGAAAAGAAAAATTGCGGATTCTCATTCGTACACAATCGAGTAATATTTTTATCTAAGTATTGAAGTGGAAGCAAAAAGAACATCATTTGACAAGGGCAAATTGCTTTTCAGCTAGAGCAGGACCTTTCGGTGGTTAGAAATAGCGGGGTAACTCCTAGTCCAAAACTGAAAAATATAGTCTGTTAATCGTGATGAGTCATTGGTCGGGATTGCACCGCACATTCGCGGTTGAGCAATATTTAAAAACGGGATCGTTGGTTCGTAAGCGTCGCAATTTTTGTACTCACTTCAACTTACACAGACTGAGTGATGCTCCGAGCACGCAACTTATTAGGGCGTAGGTGTAAAGGTTTAGGCAAAAAGGAACGATGGGTAATAGAACTCCTCCTAGACCATCAACATCAGTAGCAACGTCGGAACATGTCGCTCTAATTCGACAGGCAATTATACGAAATCCGCGTAAATTCATAAGAAAGATTGCGGTCTCTACGAGAATGAATAAATCAATTGTCGACGTTATTTTGAAAAAAAAAAAAAAAAAAAAATGTTTACCCGAACAAATTGATCAGCAAGCCACCTCGCTCTCTGAACCTCACACCACGCGACTTTTTCTTGTGGGGATACCTCAAGTCAAGGGTTTACAATAACAATCCTCGAACAATTCAGGCCTTGCAATAGAATATTCACCGCTAAACTGCCGACATTGAATCAGCTCTTTCTTTACGCGTTATTGCAAATGTGAGGGTCCGCCTGCAAGAATGCCTGGAAAGAAACGGGCGTCATTTAGAAGATATTGTTTTTAAGAAATAAAATCCGCAAAATTAAATATTACCTACAATTTTCAGTTGACATTGAAACAAACTTCAAAAGTTTCCACTGGACACAACTTTTCACGCAGTTACTTACGTTTGGTTCAATGCTGCAAGTCATCTACTGCATCTTAACCCAGATTCGTAAAAATATGATTTTTTGTTGTTAATGGGTGCGACTAGTCGTTGTGCGACGTTGAAATTAGTCCGGAATCGATACCAATATTTGGTATCAAGATATGCGAGACGAAAACGTGCGCCAACATTTCACATTCGTTTTATCGAACCCAAGTCAATAAAGTTCAGATGGGAAGTTAGCAAGGTCAACGCCCGCTTCTAAAAACTGCTTGAAAGTATCCATATGTTCTAAATTTTTTATCGATAAACAATTGTTCTTAGTAGCTGATCTAATCCTAGCGAGCCATTCAATGTACCTTTCTGTACAAGTCAAATTCACCTTCCTTTTAAACAACACCATCAGCGGCATCACTTTTGAAATGTAAAATTTTATGAAACCTTTATGCGTCGAAACCAGCTGCTATTTAAAATATCAATTCAGTAAACCTTTCCTTGAATTCAAATGCCCAGTTTCGATTTACCATAGAATATCCTTTCGACAAAGCAACATAAGGTTCGACGGAGAATACCAACCTTCGTTTACGCTTTCAATCATGGTCAAAGCATGGAGGTAGCCGAATGATAATTAAAATGAATGAAATGCCTTTGGAGAAGAAACTGCAGATTATCAAGATGCAAGGACAGAAGGAGCGGCAAAGACAAGTGAAAAAATCAGAGATTGCGAGGAAAGGCTGCTTGCTTCACAGCTTCAACGGAGAATCAGTTTAAGACAGGCCGAATCTCTTGATTCTTAAAGGGTGGGCCATCTAGTGTTTTTTTTTTAATCATATGTTATTTTGAAACTGACACCTGTCTCCCGCTCGAAATCTTGACAGAAAGTCAGTATCATACCTCCGCGCAACGAAATGAGTCCTTTTACGCTTGAACAACGTTGGGAAATATTGAAAACTTATTTCCAAAGTGAGCGCTGTATGGCCCAAACAGTGCGTTTTTTAAAAAGAAGTTTTGGCCGAAATGAAGCACCCATCGCGACTGCTGTACGCAAGTTTGTGCAAAAAGTTCGTGAGACTGGTATGCTAGTGGACAACACTCATGATCCCGTCGTCGTACGGTGCGCACGGCTATGGCCGACTGAATTCACGAACATCAACTCGTCATCGATCTCAACAGCTTAAGATTACACGCACTAGCCTGAGGAGAATTCTGCACAAAAACCTCGGATTATTTGCTTACAAGATCCAATTGACTCAGCAATTGAAGGCGCGTGACCATCCGCTTCGTTATCGCTTCGCAGTTTGGGATTTGGAATTAGACAACGATTTTGGGCGAAAAATCATCTTTTCAGACGAGGTTCATTTTCATCTCAGCGGCCTCCTTAACAGACGAAATCGCCGCACATGGAGCTCGGGAAACCCACACGTTATTGTCGAGAAGCCAATGCATTCACAGAGAGTGACAGTTTGGTGCGGATTGTGGAGTGGCGGTATCATTGGATCATTTTCACAGGATCACCAATTCTGTGATCATCAAAGGAATTCAAGTGAATTCTGAGGAAATACAGCATCCAGTAAAGTCCCATGGTCATTTTGTTGGCGTCCCTCTCGAGGTGACTCACTAGCCTTTTCTAGCCTTCCAAAACTTTACTTCTAGATAATGTGTACCTATTGAACTATAGTACCTATGATAACGACCTATGGTAACAATGCTAATTTCTACATAGTGGATGGAGAACTTAAAGAAGCTTACCAAAACTTTGATAAAGACAAGTTAATGGAAGCATTCACCATAGTTTCAACCAATTGGGCGTTCTTACTATCCCAACACTTGGATGGAAGCCGGCACTGCTAATGAACTTTTGCGAAGCAAGCAGATTGAGATAGAGAGCATCGTTAACGACCGTTTGCTGGCACACATTCCGCTCAGCAACAAAGGCGATGTTAGCGTTGATGGTAAAGTCCCGGCAATATACCGAGGGGAAGTGTAAACCACCATGACGATCGAGTAACAGTAATTGGGTAGGCGTGGTGCCCTGATAACTCAGAAGTAATTTGTTAGGGCAGTCTACACCCTTTTTAACTTCTTAGCCGATATGTATACACGATATTGGACTAGACATTGTGAGACTACAAGCTTTCTACTATGTTAACTGAAACGTAGAAAAATAAATGTGCAACCTCCCCTAAGTAGAGTGAAAGCGATCGCCACAACGAGCCAACACCCTGTATATATAACAAGTGAAATCAGCCTTTGGCTTTGGTATTTTTGGCGCAAACTGCGGGTTTTCTAAGGAACTGGAATTGTACGCATATTAGTAAAAGTAGAGGACCTTGCACTGAACCTTGTGGAATTCCGTACTGAATCCTGTACTTCATTCTGACGCGAAAAGTTCCACCTCTTTAAACAAGTCCAATTATCAAGGGTGTTGAACGCTTTGCTAAGTCAAGGATTAAGCTCACAATATAACTTCGTAGTTTTTTGGGGCCTTTCTCTTATAAAAACCGTATTAATTCCTACTTATATATGTTGGTTTCTCTATAGAGCAACATTCATTTCATAATCTTTATTTATAGTTCACTGAACAACCATTGCTACCACCCCTGTCTAGCCTAGCAAGTTTAGGCTGCTTGAGACGTAGATTGATTTTAGAAATGGAACACAGCACAAAGGATCAGAAATGTCGAACAGGAAGTAAGAACTGAAATAGAAATATAATAGAAGGCAGAGTTTAAAAATATAGAGTTTCCAAGTCGATAAGCCTCGGTCTTATAGTAAACTCGAAGTCTAGAATTACTCAAGGGCTATTATTTAACCCATACGGTTGTTTCGATTGTGGCCCGATTGGGAGTTCGACGAGAAGGTGCAAAACCATTAATCATCAAAATTCCGCCTTATAGCTTCCAGAGCTCATAAGATCAACTAAGGTTCTAGTAAGCTAACACCATGAGTCATGACTACAGCCGATGGTACGGTGCTCCAGAACGCGGGCATCTCATGCGTCTGCATTATTTTGGTTGGCTGAAGATCACCGGGCCGATGTGATGTCCCAGTTGACGTCTGAGTATTTAATAGTTCAGAATAGCTATTGCCACACTATGCCTACTCAACCCATATGCCATGTGTCACGATTGCAAAACGAACTTGCCTAAAAGTCGTAGAAGAAAGAATGAGTAACAAAACTAATAACTCATCGGGGATGTTCCAGATATAATTAGTGCTTGAGTGTGCGCTTAGTCAACTTTTAAATTTTTGAATGCAGCCAGTTAGATCATCTGTTTGCTTATACTTAAGATATATTTAGACAAAAAACAAAAACTCCCTGTTTGCTGAAACTTGAATAGATAATGGCATGCGTGGGCGGGTTGGGCACGGTGTGTATTCTGACATGACACCTCAATGTCATTTCGTCGATAAAAGTCACACGCATCACAGGCACTTTGTTATGAGTTGCTCACTTCCTACGAGTAGTTTACATGGGAACAGGTGGAACAGCACAATACCGCATTGCACACGAACAGCAAACCATGTTGGATCGACGGATGGGACGGTGTTGGCGCATTCTCTTGCGAAATATCCAGATCCGCACTGGAATTGATTGTTTCAATTCCGTTGCTACAATACTTAATTTATGCCTTCCCTGTGTGAGAGAGAATCTGAATAGCTGAAAATCAAGAAATCAAGAGATCTCATGAGGTGGGACGGAGCAAGCAAAGCTGGAGCAGTGCAAGGTGCACCGTCATCACGCAGTGACGGTGCATAACATAGGTTTACGGTCGAAACGAATCCAGCATCTGTCGGTTGGATGCAATTCTTTTTCGGTGAAGTTGGTTTTTGCAACCATCAGGCCGACACAAAAACACGCTTGTCCCATGAGATCACCTTTAAGTATCCGCCCGCGCTTACCACTCGCCCGCTTCATAGAATCATTCATCCATCCAATCCAAGTTGTACCCAGAGTCGGTGTGGTGCTTGTAGGCAACCAGCAACGACGACGTCTATGAATGGCCTTCGGGGCGTATGATGGGTTCGTGCTTGGAATATGTTCGGTGGCCAACTTGTTACGGTTTGCGCTGTATGCCTTTATGCTCGTAATTATATTCATTTTGTTGGCACTATTTTTGGTTCTTGTTTCTTGCTTTTCACTTCTTCGTCTTCTTCCAATCTGTTTCTATTATGCGCTCCACAATATAATGCATAACTTGTCGAGGTCAGAAACGGTTGTTTAGATGCTTGTACGGCCTGTAGCATAGGCTAGGCTGGGCTGATGACTGTTGGCACGGCGGTGTGAATTAACAGTAATGCTGCATTGGATTATTGTTTAAATGTGATTTCCTTTTTGTTTTTCCAGCGATTCGCATTGTTGTTGCCGTCATGCTGATGAGTTTTTTTGTTTTGTTTTTTTTATTTTGGATTTACGATGGGTCTTGGCTTCAGTTATATCGTTTGCTGTTTTTTTTTTCTTGGATTTTCCTTCTCCGCCGCTTCTCCACGCGGGAAAAAAGAAAGGTTACTGACCTGAAGTCGCGTTGAGATCTGATGAATAATTAAATATCTTTGCCCAATTTGTACTGGGTCGCATGGTGCTTAGATGAAAACAAAGAGGCTTGTGAAGGCCTTGTTTGGCCTTTGGGATCTTCGTTTGACAATGGGAATTGTTACAGTAGTTGCCACCTAGACTGTGTTCCGTGTGTGTTAAAACCTTTCTTTTTGCTAGCATCTTCGGATCAAAACATGGCTTGGTCTCTGGGAACCAATTAGCTTGTTAGGATGACGAATAAATATTGATGACAGATAAATGTCGGTATAATATGTACGTGACGGATATTGCCATTCGAACTCTTGGAAATCAGACAGTTGTAATGCGCGATGAACTTCTTTCCACATTTTACTCCTTTTTTTTGCAATAGGACAGGGAATTAAAAACCGAAATAGAAACATCTCTTGAAATTACGCTAATTTAGGGAAGAGGACTTGCACATCTTCTCATTAGGCATCTTACTCATATAAAGCCTTCAGGCTCTAAAGATATGTTTCGGGCTGAACAATGGCCATTTTCTGTCGGATATTGTCTACTATGGATTTAAAGTAATTTCACAGGAATAAATCTGGAGACGTTAAATCGGGCAGTCGCAGAAGCCAGTCACTTTGTTTCAAAATTAAGCCACCGTGGCTCAGTCTGTGTGCGCTGTGGTGTCATCTTGTTGGAACCAAAAGTTGCCCATGCTCTTATTTGTTAGAAATTCAATGAAAAAATTTTTTTTTTATTCGGGTTCGCACAAGTGCAAGAATTACGCTCTTATGGTGTTTGTCACACAACCTGGACGGGGCGCAGATGGTCTGTGTCGAAGATGTTCGTTCACTACTCTCCGGGGGTGGTTGTCCTAGATAGGATTCGAAAGATTCGACTGAATTTGTCGCATTGGTTGTAGTTCACAGTAACTTTTTGTTCCCATGTCAATAAGGTGTTATATTGGAAATGCACACAGAGTATGAATTTTAAAGTGGTCTTATACTGCGAGTGTTATGCCTTCGTCAGTATTTTTTTTTTATCATCTCTCATTCACAACGATGTTGTTGCACAGTTTTTTCGTAAAGGTATTGTTCGTGGCTATGGACAGACTTGAACTACAGATCTTCTACTCAACTGTCGGTGATGATTACCATTGCACTATTTTACACCAAAATCTGCTGCTCCATTCTTTCAGTCCCATACTCACCAAAAAAGAACTACACTTCATCTTCGCCCTGGTATACCAAGGAACTACGCTCTTTGCGCAATAAAAGAAACAAAAATTTACGTTTATCTCAGATCCTCCTCGGCATCTTTTTCTAATACTAAATTTGCACAACTATGTGAATCATTCTATCTTCGATACCTGAACCGAATGCAATCCTCCCTTATCTCTGACCTCACTTCATTAATACAAAAAGAAAAACCGATAGCTACCCCGCTAAATTTAGTTTTCTCAATAACTCTTCCAAGGAACCCGAAGTAATCGCCAACTTCTTTGCTCATTTCTTCAGCTAATCATTCACGGACTATTTTCGATATTTGAAAGACTGCTCCCAGACGTCTCTTGTCTCACTGAACATAACTTCAGACCTAATCGCCGAAAAAATACGCAACCCAAAGGACGACTACTATCCCAGTCCTGACTGTCTGCCTGCCAAAGCTCTATCTCTCAAGGACTCTTTCTTAAGCTTTGGAAATATGCTTGTATCATTCCAGTCCACAAAAAAGGACTGAAAAGTGATATGTCCAACTATCATCCCATTGCCAAGCTCTCATGCATACCTAAACTTTTCGAGAGCATCGTTTATGACGCACTATTCTTTCACTGCAAACCCATATTTTGTCTCCTGACCAACATGGGTTCCTAAAAGGTCGATCGACAACTACTAATCTAGTCGAGTTTGTTTCACAATGTTTGTGTGCACTCGAAGCTGGAAAAGAAGTAGACGTTGTCGCCACTGACTTCAGCAAAGCATTTGACAAAATGTCTCATTGCGCTCGGTTTCTCTCCCGATTTTATCTCATGGATCAAATCTTACCTTGAAGATCGTCAATACAACGTTATCTTCAGATCCTCTATCTCTGATCCAATTAATGCTACCTCCGGTGTCCCACAAGGTAGTCATCTCGGTCCATTGATATTTATTCTAACCATTAATGATGTTGACAGCGTTATTCTGAACTCTCAGCTCTCCATATATGCCGATGATATGAAAATATTTAAACACATATCATCCCCTGTCGACTCGTGCTCTCTCCAATTGGACCTTAACAGGTTCACTACTTGGTGTCAAAAAAACTATCTGGAGCTCAATGACAGTAAATGCCCAACCATCAGTTACTCCCGCAAGCGCTCTTCCTCACCACCCAGAACCTACATTATTCGTAATGAAACCGTTCACCCTGTTGATCTAGGGGTTATTTGTGACCGTGAACTCAATTTTCGCCTCAATATCGACAACATTATCAAACGTGCTAACCCTGCCCTCGGTTTCGTGAAACGTTGGTCCAAAGAATTCTCAAATTCTTACGTTACGAAATCATTATACATTACTTTCGAGAAGAGGCCTACTTCGAATATGCTAGCCAAGTCTGGTCCCTCTCTTACGAATCACACACTACGCGTATTGAAGCGATTCAACGTAGGTCCTTCGTGGCTTTCCCTGGGCCGACCCTCTTAATTTACCACCTTATTCGGATTGCCTAAAATTAATCAACCTCCAACCCCTTAAAGAACGACGTCATGTTGCAGATATTCTATTTATTCACGACCTTCCCAGCGGTAACATTGACAGCCCCACATTATTGCACATGATTCCCCTTAACACCAACCCACGTAACCTTCGATCAACGCCCCTTTTCCGTAAAAACAATCACCGCACAAATTATGGCTACCACGAACCAATGTCCAGAATGCTCCGCAAAGCTAACACCAATCTTTTCGGCCTTCACGTCAAAATTTCCAGCCTTAGAATTGCCCTATACCACAACCCTTCACACTCTCCTTAATCGTTTCCACCTAGTTAATAAGTTATAGTTTTTTGTTAAGGCTGGGGACGTCAAATCAAATCAAAGCACCACGACCATCCTCTTTATTATGGCCCGATAACGCTCTTGATGGCTCCAACTTTATCTTCGAAAATGAACTTATTTCTGCAAAAGTCCTAGCATAAACCATAATGCGTTGGTCGTGGAAAGGTTCCTCGTGAATCAATTTTATTAGCAACAATATAGCTTACTGTTCCATTCAAAGAACAATTTGTCCCACGCTCATGATTATTTTTTTAACAAAAATCATCCTCGGTTTATGCAATGTTCATCACGAAATTCGCATAATCCAAGCGACATGGCTTTGCGATCACGACTTCTGTGTTGGAGAGACGTGCGTAGGCTACTCAATTGATGACTCAATGTTGCTGGTGATTCCTCAACAGCCTAACCGACTCGGGAATGCGGGTGATGTTAAAACAATTGGTGCCTGATGTTAAGACCTGGAGGTCCTTTGTTTCCTCGATATTTTGTGCGATAGGCAGGTTGCGTTTTAGCAATTAAGAAAAAGTTTTAAATGTGAAGCTGAATGGATCGAATCCGGGCTTTCATAAGCTGATTTAAAAACAGATGAAGCTACAAGATTGTCAGGTAGTAGTTTTAAATGGTCTGACCTGTATTAAGGCGATATTCCCGCTTGTTTGCTTGGCAGGCGGTCGGAACCATTTATGTGGGGATATTTGTGAGTACGTGTGTGCACTTTTTGTTTTTCTTTCGTCTCGCCCATCTAGAGAATTAATTATTCTATCGATTCCGGACAAATGTCATTTTATACTTATTTGCCTAGTGAACATTTGATAAATTTTGCAAAAAGCTTGCATTGGCGATTTGATTTTTATAACGAGAAAAAACTATTTTAAAACTATTGATGGGTGTGGTAGTCGCATCCATAAACCTATTTTTAGCTTTAGATGGCTTTAGTAAAATATATCTTTCTGAAATTATCGGACGTACACTAAATGGCGTTAGACAGATTAAGATTCGTTCTAAAAAAACACTTCTCTTCTTCACTTGGCTATCGTCGAGTCTGATCGTCACGCAAACACTATTTTAATTGGCCAGAAGCTTTGCAAATTGGATGTCTGTTTGGAACCTTTTAAAAAAGGACTAGATATAACAAGAAGCTCGATTTATGGGTTAAAAGAAACCTCACTGATCTAACTTCTATCTCCGAATGAATCGGCGCAAATAGTGGCCAAGCTAGGATTGACAACTCGTAAGATTTTTGCTTTGTACATATTTCATGGGCGCGGCAGGGAATTATCTGCTATGAGCCACTCCCCTACGGCAACACTCCTTCTTCGGACTTTTACTGTTAACAATAGTATCGCCTGACGGACTGTTCCAGTTTTTTGCCAATAGGGACGAGGGTTTTTATGAGAGAGGCATTATGCAATTTTCTCAGAATGCCAAGAATTTATCGAGCAAAACGGCGCATATTTGACCTAAATCGGATCATTTTAACTATGCTAAATAATGCCTATAATTTCATACAGAAATAATGGGTTTCTTTTTACTACACCTAACATAATATGCAGTAGGTAGTGCAGTTTTTGCCATCACGAGCGATAAATTGATCGTAAATTCTTAACTCTGGCGTGCGTACATCAAAATTAAATTATTTTACGGGTGGAAGTGAAGGAATATGTATCTTTAGCCAATATATATACATACATATATACGTTGGCTGAAGGCCAACTCCTTGTGGAAGACGAAAAAATTCTCCACAGATGGCGACAGTATTGCGAGGAACTTATGAGCGAACAGTTTCGCCGAGTGTACTTTCCAAGAGCCGCCCCGAATCATGCCGAAATATCCAAGAAAAGAAAAGCTGTTGGGCCGGACGGGATACCCTCTGAGTTCTGGAAAAAGATGGGAGACATCGGGTCTAGATGGCTCATGGTTCTTATCTCCAAACGTATGAGAGGCGACACTATGCCTAATCAATGGAGGGAAAGCTATCTTCTTCCTTTGCACAAAGGAAAGGGTGATACGCGAAATTGTGATAACTACCGTTCTGTTAAGCTGATGTCGCACACCATGAAGATCGTTGAACGGGTATTAGATAGCCGACTGCGGAAAATAATACGACTATCTGATGACCAGTGCGGGTTTGTCTCGGGTACATCAACAACAGATGCAATCCAAAGTACATATAAGGGTCATGATGGAAAAGCATCGTGATTCTTCAAAGGACTTGCATATGGTGTTGGTTGATTTCGAGAAGGCATTTGACCGGCAACCAAGAGATCTTTTATGGGTAGCGCTAAGACAAAAAGGAGTTCCAGAAACCTACGTGCGAGTGATTATGGACATGTACGAGAGAGCAACGACAAGAGTAAGATGCACCGCAGGAGTCACCGAAGAGTTCGCAATCAAAGTCGGTGTACACCAAGGGAGCGTCCTCAGCCCACTGCTTTTTATAGCAGTCCTTGATTGCTTGCTTGAAGGAAAAGTGACGGACCCCAATGTGCACCAGCTATTCTATGTGACGATGGAGCCATTATAAGTGATGATCAGGCGTCCCTACAACGAGCACTTGATGTGTGGGTGGACATTTTTGAGGGACACGGGTATCGTATTAGTTCAAAGAAGACAGAGTATCTGTGCTGCCCGTTCTCTGACCCTCATCAGCCTATTCCAGACATTTACTTGAATGGAAGAGTGCTTGAGTGTGAAAAGTTTAAATATCTGGGATCTATGATTAATAGAGAAGCAACTTGTGATGACGACATCAACCATCGCGTAAGCGTAGGGTGGATGAAGTGGCGGGAAAACTCCGCCATCTTCTGTGACCGAAAAATGCCCCCTAAGCTGAAAGGAAGGCTCTGCACTTCAGTTGTACGTCCGGCGCTCACATACGGTTCACAATGCTGGACAATACACAAAAAGTATGAGAGCAAATTAGCGGCAGCTGAGATGAAGATGCTTCGCATGACAGCGGGAGTAACAAAGCGTGACAGAATTAGAAGTTCCTCCACGTAAAAGAAACCATCGCAAGAAAGATAGAGCGCGACCGACTCAGTTGGTATTGCCATGTTCAAAGGAGAGATCCTTTGAACCCTATATCTTATATCCTCGATTGAGATGACTGGGTGATGATCATAAGTGTCATGATGATGAAGGACAGCAGACATGGCTTAAACGTCCCGGTAACGAGCCATACCATAAGTCTTACTTTCGAGTTTGATATGATATAGCCTGCCTTTGAAGGCAGGCCGAAAAACAATTGGGGCAAACAAATGCAAAAACACCAGCATTTGATTGGCCTCAGCGATGAAGTAATCCCAAACCGGGAAGCCTGCCGCTACTTTCTGAGCTCAAACCGGCGGACCCCACAAGCGGACCAGTAGGAATGCAGTTAAGTGGGAAGGTTATGGTCCTACACTTCTGACCATAACGACGCCGGAAAAAAGGAAAAGAAGAAGAAGAAGACACATATACGTAGGTGTGTCCAAAAAGTAATGGGAATTATATATCGGATCCATTAGATTTTTTCCTTTATGTTGGCAGGCATGTCTGAAGAATGCTAGTAAACCACAACTGCGAACTTTAATATAGTAGCGACTCAAGTAATTATTTTAAAATATTTCATGCGGTTTCTTGGAGTTTAGAATCTCGTAAGTCCCCCTAACACCGAAGTCTTGCCTAGATATTCCACGAAGGCGTTAAAACTTGAGAGTTTGTTTCCTTTTCATATTCTTAGTCTTCTACTTTACAAAGCTGGGGTAGGGAAGACTTACGCAAAGGCCTTCCTGTCTGACCATCTGTCCATACATGCATATGCATATATCAAATTTGCTGAGTAGCTATGAGTCTGAAACTCGGCTGTGTCATAAAGTACATGATTCTGAGCTCAGAGCGATCGGTTTTAGAACCCTAGCTACTGTGGTTCCTGAAATACCGGTAAAAGTTTGCAAAATTCCAGATAGAAGACCTGGAATTATAGCTGAGCTTCCGGCAAACTATTCCCATATTTTTTCATACAACAGAATTAGACCCATTTACAAATTTGACGGCATTATGGGCCGACATGTGTCATTGTAAATATCATAGAAATATGTATCATGTTACAAATGGCGGAGTGAGAAATGCCTTTATATTAAATCCTACAGAAAGACAACGATCGGAGACATATGAGCCCTCGAACAAAAAGTTGGTTTCACGACAATGCGATTCAGTTTGTGGAATGGCTAGCTCATTCTCCGGTTCCGAATCTCATTAAAAAACATTGGGTCGATATAAAAACCACTTTTTTTTCAACAAAAAAACTTACCTTACCATACGGATCTCTCACTGTAGATGCCTTGTTGACTCCTTACCTCGGCGATGTAGGCCAGTTTTGAAATATAAAAGCAGGTCCACCAAATAATAGTATTCAGAGTTATTCTCAAACTATATGACGATAAAAATCCACCAGAATGTTAGAGTGTAACTCTTATTATTTTTAAACAGCTCTAAACCGTTGAAAAACACTCTTAGAGTTCGAATCTAGTTGACATCTTGACTATGGGGGTGTGTATACGTTTCAGAATTTTTATTAGATATCTTGAGAACCAGCTGGGTCTTATGTGTTGTCCACCCTGATCTCCATGATTCAATAGTACCAAATGGGAAGAAGGTAATTTGGGTAGACCAATCGCATCCTTTAAGGAACAATGATATCTATAGTGGTCCCACTGTGATAGCCATTCTGAGTATGCACTCTTGTACACAGTTTTTTACTTTTTTTTTCCCTAAATTTAACTATACGTACGAAGACATACTCAAAGGTCAGACTAGATATGAGCGTTGCTGTCGATCTTAGGGCGGATATGGCCGGATGTAAACCAAATTAGATGGGTTGAAATCTAGACATTTTGCGGCGTTCTTTCCGACCTTAAATAGGTTGTCATTCTAACGCATGTGAAGGATGGAAAGTTTTTCGATTTTTACGACACGAGCGCCATTCATGGATAATGACTGATTGATTACTAAGGATTCGCTTAAGAGACGGTACACGGCATTGGGTTTTAGAAGTCTTCAATACCACTCTTTTGACTAAATCCCTCTTAATTATGCTGCCGAGGTTGGAGTTCAATGTGCTCTAATTCTAGGCCGAGTAGGGATGTGAGTCTTCGAACTGATATGAAGTGTTGATAGTACAGTCACGTGGACCAAATTAGAGGTAGCAGGCATCATTTATGAAAATGAGGAAGAGCGTCGGTGAAAGAACAGAGCTTTGGGGGATACCAACATTTATTTGGTGAACTTCAGACTTGAGACCATCCAATACGACTTGAATTGAATGGCCCGAAAGATAATTTCTAGTTCATAGAAAAAGACATTCATCGATACCATAAACACGCATTTTCGACGAAAGAGTCCGATGCCAAATCTTGTCAAATACTTAGAAAATCGAGGGCAAGGTGAAAAGTTTTCGGCTTGACAATGAAACACTCTGATTTTCAGTCAAAAAATGATTTAATTTTTCTACATAATCTCCCCTGAGTTCAACACCTTTGGTCCAGCGTTTCTCCAAAATCAGTATTGCTTCCCGAGAGTCTGGAAAGCTATGACCATATTTATCTATGACCCACTCAACTTCTTCATTGGATGTCAAACCCTTCCCAGAAACAAATTTCTTTAAGTTTGGGAACAGCCCAAGTCTGAGGGTGCCCAATCAGGAGAATAGTGCGGATGGACGATCAAATCGTAGCCCAAAATCCCGCGTTTTTTCCATCGCCAGCGTACCTTTGCGTTGTCCTGGTGAAAGATGAATTTTTTCTTCTAGAAGGTAGGTTTCTTCTGACAAATTTCGGCATCCAGCTGCTCAAGATGGTTGGAGCAGTATTCTCCTGTAATTGTTCTGCTTTTTATAACATAAGGTAATCAATTAGCAGGATCTTTTGCGCATCCTAAAGCAATTTGGCCGTGACCTTTCCAGCAGATGCGATTGAGTTCGTTTTTTTTGGCGCTGAACCACCGGCTTTGACCCACTGCTTGGACTGCTGTTACGTCTCTGGCGTGTAGTGGTGGATCAATTACCGCACGAAATCGGTGGGATCCCTATTGAATCGGTCCAAAGTCCGCAACTTTTTATCGCCATTCAGCAAATCCGGGCACCCATTTTGCGCGGTTCTGAGGTCGTGAACTGTTCACCTTACCCTCGTATTACTTACTTACTTAACAGGCCCGCGATCCTTGGATGATCTGAGCCTGGGCTATGGCTGCCTTCCATCCTGACGGTCCCGGGCATTCTGTTTCTAGTTGTCAAGACGGTCTGCTCTCTTTTTTCGAACCAGGAGGCTCGGAATCAAAGACCTACCGGACTACATCCACATCTTTGTACAGCTCGTAGAGTTCGCGGTTATGTCTTCTCCACCATTCACATTCCTCACAGACAGGACCAAATATCCGGCGCAGAATTTTTCTTTCGAACGGACCCAAAATTAGCTCCGCTGTCCTGCTTATCGTCCACCTTTCGGCTCCGTACAGCAAGACTGGCAGTATAAGCGTTTTGTAAAGCATGACTTCTTCGAATGAGGAGTTTTGACCCAAGTTGTTTGGACAATCCGATGTAGCAGCGGTGGCCAAGGTCGATTATATGCCGGATCTCCACTGTGGTGTCATTTGTGAACTTTACCTTTGCCCCGAGGTAGACAAACTCCTTAACCACCTCGAAATTGTAGCTGTCAATTACCCTCGTATAAGCCGCAAGAATTTTATGGTGTTTGTCACAAAACCTGGACGGGGTGCAGATGGTTTGTGTCGAAGATGTTCGTTCACTACTCTCCGGGAGTGGTTGTCCTAGATATGATTTTGAGAGATTAGACTGAATTTGCATTGGTTGTAGTTCACAGTAACTCTTTTGTTTCCATGTCATTAATGTGTTATATTGGAAATGCACACACAGAGTATGAATTTTGAAGTGGTCTTATGCTGCGAGTGTTATGCCTTCGTCGGCACTTTTTTGATCATCTCTCATTCACAACTGATGTTGTTGTACAGCTTTTCCGTATAGGAATTGTTCTTGACTATGGACGGACTTGAAACAGTCGGTGATGATTACCATTGCGCCACGACCTCCCCATCCATCTTCTCGGAAAGTACATATTGCGAGAGTAGAACAACACCTCTTCGGAGGAATGGAGGAATATCATCAGGGCCAGTTGTGCACGTTGAGATTTTTAAGAACTCTTAAACTACTCAACTGTACGAATGCGATGAAGCGTGATGCCTCAAATACGAGCCACACACCATAAGGTAAAGCGCTACGTGGAAGTCATCAGATGAAAGAGAACGTGCGGGTGAAGGAGATTCGAATGAAGCGCACTACCTTCATGACAGTTTTCTTCGATTCCTAAGTAATTATCCATACGGAATTAATTCAAAAAGGTCAGACTGTGCATGCTCAATATTATTTATATGGTCTGAAGATTGTGGGACATAATTCATCGTGTTCCACCGCCATACAAGGAAGTTGGCAGTTGATTTTTAGTGTGCCGAGCACCCCAACGCCCGACCACACACCATACTCACCCTATCCAGCACTGTGCGACTTCTGGCTGTATCATAAACTGAAGTCCTTTGACGAATACCTATAATATGATTCCTATCGTTCCATTTGGCTCTCGCATATCATTCTTAGTGGTCTTTCTTCGTACCATGTTTTGATTATCGATTCAGAAATCTATCTATCCCTTGGACTCTTACTTTTACAGATTTCTGAGGCTGGAGCAATCTACACCAACGGGTCAAAAATGTACTTCATGTGTGGTCGGGCATTTTCTTCTCAAATCTAATCTTTTAATTATCCAATCCCCAAATTTAATAGACGGGTTTCGAGACTCTGGCCATTGGATCAGCATTTCACTTTGGCTGAGTCGTTGAGCTGTTTGCAGACTGATTGTGGTCATCACGGGACACTAGGCTATTGGGATTGAGAATGGGAATTCCATATAGTTTAAAAAAACACCTTTTCTGCCTTTCGCGCCCGTTTAAGGATATTTCAATCAGTCTTGCACATCCCAAGAGCTCCATGATCGATCAAAACCGCGGATTACCGCAAATAGGTGTTTCCCCAAATGTCTAGAAAATCTACCTTGTATTGCCAGAACAATAGTCAAACAGATTGTCCCTTGAACCAGTTCAGTGTAATTGTTCCAACGAAAACAATTTGCATTTGGCCGTGTGTGTAGTGTTTTCCGCATTTTTTATGGCGTTGTTACTCTTGCTTTGAGTACAATGATCCTTCCTGTCTGGCTTTTCTAGACTGCCTCTCTTAGTCATAGTTTATGTTAAACGCATTTTTTTCTAGGACTTGCGTTCATTGTTTTTTATGATCACAAGAAAATAAAAAAATTATTTTACAGGCTAAGGGTCTGTTGTTTAGCTTCGATTGATTGTTTCGACAACAAACAAACGGCGCGTGAGTTATATGTTATGATTCCCTGCATCTTTTGTACTTTACAACAAGTGTAAGTTTAACCTTGGTTTCCCTCTCTAATTCTATTTCCGAGCAGAGATAAAGCTTACGTAGCCCATGTATAATCAGTCTCGTGTTGTCTTCTGCTGTATTAAGTTTTCGTTAACTTCTATGACTTTTAACATAAGTATTCGAAGTCATAAACGTGTCTTATTTGTAGAATGACATAAATTCTGGTTCGCTGAAGAGTGTCTTGGCGTCTGACGCTAATGATGCGGAGTTCGAATCCCGACAAGATTGAAATTATATTTCTACTCAGTGCAGTTTTTGGAATCCGCGACTCGGAGTCGGCAAATATATATGTAGTTGTGTATAGTGACGACGTTAATAGGTAGAAACACAACGAAACACTTTTATAACATCCGTGTTTACATCCGGGCTCCAAAAGCTGCCGATGGAATCTAAAGCTGTCACTTGTCAATCAAACGGTTTGATCAAGAATTGTCCATTCTTTTCAACTTGATATTTGTTTAGACCAAGCAATCATTGCGTTTACATACCTGTCATGCGGAATAAATGTACATACGTCGGTCCATAGAGTAATATATTGTTTGAGGTCATTGTTCCCGCACGCTTGGTTACCCCGGAAAACTTTTGTTCTGCTGTCGCTTCAACCGAATTGAGTGAACATTGGCGAAACCTTTTGTCAAACACTTTACCCCTACTCGTGCTGAAACTTTTCGTCTCGCATTACTCGCACTTTGAATACCAATATCACCATCCAATGCCTAAGCACCACTCCCTTCTTCCTTTCATCCCATGTGTATCGGGCAATTGTTCAAGCATACATCGATACCCAATCCAGCGCTACTAATAGCCCTCCAGTCTGGGCGGGCGTGCTTGGATTCTTGGAAGGCAACAGCAGCAAGAGAGAAACAAAAAAGACCCAAGAATTCTATGCAAACATTAATCAGCCGACAAAAATCTGCTGCTCTCCTCGCTCCAGTCCGGGTGTGAACGAACCTTTTATTGTTTTCCTTTTATTTTATGTTCCGGTGCGACACTACATCCATACTCATAGGGACTACATCACACAACTTGTCGCACGAGGGGTGCCACACTCTCTTGGAGCCGAGTGGCCTCCAAAGGGTTATGTGCCATGAGAAAGAAGAAAAGCAAAAGCTAAAAAAAAAAAACATTAAAAAAGCCACGACGATTACAATGTTTACTTAAATTATTTTTGTTGCTCTTTCTTTTATAGGTCGTTCGTTCCACGGAATACTCGGAAACAATAAAACAACATAACAATCGCCCAAGAATAAGTACAACGTGCCCAAGACAAGCCGTACCTTGAAGAAAGTTGTAAGAATCTAAATATGAGACAGAAATCTACGCAAGATGCCAAGTGAATGGGAGAATAATCTATCATCGTCGTCATCCGCGAAGGTATCGTCATCGTCGGCGTCGTCACTGTCAGCATCATCGTCGACGGCAACATCACCGGAACCGAATCTTAATGGAAACAACGGTAGCAATAATGACTCTGCCAAAAATGGCCATGGAAAGGATTGTGCATTGAAAGTGAGTATGCCTTTGAGTCTGGCTGTAAATATGTGTGGGGTTTGTTTGCGGTGTTTGGATTTGACGGTAATTATTTGCGCTGGATGGGGCAACCTGTTTGGATGTCACGCGGTATCTTACCCTGGCCTTAGTGGTGTCACTGGATGACATAAGTGAATTTTGCTTACATCATTCTCCTTCATTTACTTATTTCTGGCTACAGCCTGTGTTGCATTGGGTTATGTCGATGGTTTATCTATATGGAAATGCCACAGCAGGTACTCTAGAAATTAGGTCAATTATACTGCTGGCCGAGAAGAGGAAAATATGATTAAGCAAACTAAATCGGGGAATTAGCTGATCATTTGCGCTCAAGGTTTTTAAGCAGATTTTTTTTAATGGTTCCGTACGGCCAGGCTTATCTTCCTTTATACGTAGAAATTTGTATACTTCATAATAAATGGATTGTTTTTGGTCTTTGAATCGAAGAAGTATACTTTGAAGACAGAGCGACGTAAACTTTGGGGTGGAGGCTGGTGGCGATTATACAGGGTTTCCCAATAGGGACATAACAATTTCATATTTTAATACCAACGCACGCTTAAACTTTCTTAATGATCTATTAATGTCAAGCCGTCAGTCAGGGCTTACATTTTTAAAAGCCGTTCACGAATGAGCAAATTATTTAAAATTTCGAAATTCTGCGTCACCGGTCGCGACTTTAAGAGCTTTTGCTCGTAATAATCGCCTCGGTAGGCAGGCAGTGCGTGCTATAATGAATCAATTCGGGTCAACATATTAACTATTGAATGTTCCTTTCTCAGTAAGACAACACAAGGGTCGAAGTGCTGGAATAATCGCAGCCGTAAGCGGCTCAGTTCAAAATGAGCCAAATCTGTTCATACTACACCATTCACCATTCAGGGCATCACAGTCCCCGTTGTGACAAATTTTGGGAATAGATCTTGCCTTACACCCGTCCTAGATCGAATGAACTTAAGAACTGGAGCCTCTTGATCATTTGAATTGCCGCAACTTCTTCGACTGACCGTTTTAAAAGTTTGAAGAAAATCCTGAATTTCATTAAAAAACCGTCTTCAGCGATGAAGCTAATTTTAAGCTTTGTTGATAAGCAAAATATGCGTTGTTGGACAACAATGGGATTAAATCCATAAAAAGTGATCGTGTAGTGTGGATTCCACGCCGGCGATGTGATTGGACCGTATTTTTTCGTCGATAAAAGTGATCGACGGTCGATGTTACGGTCAATAGAGCTCGTCATCGTGCCATTTTGGAAGACTAGTTTTGATCAGAGATAAATGAGATGGAATCCTTTACACCCGGAAAAAATGTCAGTCATATATCTCAGTTATTCTGTGTTTTATTTAAATGTAAAATTGTTATGTCCTTATTGAAAAACCCTGCTTTTGATTGGTGCGATGGCTTATTCATATTGCCTATGAGATTTTGATTATTTAGGGGGTTTCAACTTGGTGTCTATAGCCTCGCAGCCTAACCATGCAATACTGCAAAATACGTTTTTGCTTAGATCCATCCTTCATCCTGCAAAGAAGATTGAATTAATTCGTGGAATTAAGAAAGTCGTGATACTTGACCTCGCACTGTCATTTCTTTTGGGCTTCTAATTAGATCCAATTAGATACGGCTGTACACATGGTTTCCTACACTATTCAACGTATCTCCCTTAGAGTATGGACTTAAGAGAAGCAGACACAATATGTCCAGTTGAAAGATTCGAAAATTTTGTGTTTAATATTTTTGTAATAGAATGTACGAATGCTTCTATTTCCTTTCCTGACCCTTCTTTAGCTGGTAGGTAGAATTTTTTTTCTTGTAGATCTAACTGAACAAACTAGAACTCTTGTTTGTACAAAAAACTGCCAATCAGTGGCAGTTACAGGCAGTGGATGACCTGGATAGAAGCTGAAGCTACCCTTAATTACCTTTGTGCGGTTAACTTTTCTCATAGGTAAATGGGGCCAACGGTTTATTGCCGGCTTCGAACGAAAAATTCCGAAGAAGGAGATTTTGTCAGTATCCCAATTATTAGAAACACCGCGGGATCTAACTTCTATGATTTGGCTGTTGCAGGACTCGAATCCCATCTCATGGGCGGCAGAAGCCAGTTCCAACAGAGATGTTGTTAAAAATGTGTTCTTGATTCTCTGAAACCTTTTCAAATAAGATCGGATGGAAAATGTGCAATGATCTCGTTCAATCCCGTTGATCCTCGATTCCTTGTCCTTACTATGTTAATAGAAAGTTCTCATGTGTCAATTTTCTGAGCCGAAAATGTCGATTTGAACTTATGGCGAGTTTTTAATTTGACTTATCATAGTAGAATATTTTCCTACAGCTCTGTCAAGGACCGCAGGTTACCAGCACAGACTTTCCTTTGAGGTATCTTCACAAAAAATAACTAATCTTTGGCCACGGGACGTACGGGATCAAGATGGATATTCTCGAAAATCAGATTTGTGATCGTAATTTTCGTTGTTCACATTTACGAACTCTTTTCTGGAATTTCAAAAACAAAAAAAAGTTTGTTTTGACTATTCCGTTCATCGATAAGGCGCACTAAACACGTACTTTAAGGCAGTATAAGGATTGTTGGTGCCTTACGTCTTGACGTGGATTACGTCGAATAATTTAAAGTCATTTTCCCTCGTGGTCATTCGTAGTTGCTTATTTTTCCTCAAAGCTTAAGTAAGTTGCAGCTCATGGTTGGAGAGTTCGAATCCATAGAAGAGAGATGTTTGTGGGTGTGAGAAGTTCATGAACGGTCTTTCCTTTCCCGTATCTTGTGTTTAAATTGCGATATCACCAGTTTTTTTTTTATTCGTTTCATTTCATTGCTTTCATTCAGCAGTTGACTGGACTATCATTAGAGGGTAAGAATCATCAATATTATTGCCTGTAAAATGTTGTCTTTTATATGATTTACAAATTGGGTTGGGGTATGGAGACTAAAATAAATGGTGCTGTGGTTCTACCTGCTTTATGTCAAAAGGGCTACATTTATACTTATCTTTTGGCACCATATTGAGACATTGTTCCAAAACCCATAAGATTGCTTTGTTCTGTTTCTTACTTATAGTAGTAAATCTTTTATTGGGGATCATAATAAATAAATAAATATATTCTACATTGGCGGAAATAAAAAAAGCCCAGCAATATAAGGTGTCCCGAAAATACTCACCCGATTGTCATGAATGTATTTCTTACATGTTTCATTGTTCTCTTCCACTGCTTCGGGGTCCATCGTTATATCTCTACCATCTACGGAGCGGCCTTCCTGGCAGTCTTTTTCTTTTTGACTGTTCGACAACTGTCCACTCATTCTCGCCCATCTTACTCCTCGCGATTTTATTACTTGGGCAACGCTTGGTGCTGAAGAGAGTTCCTCCAGTTCTGTGGTTTTCTCCATTCGCCTGTTCTTTGTCCTTTTTTCCTCTATAGGATTTTAAAGACCCGAATTATTTTATCCTACTTCTTAGTCAGAGACAAGTTTTACATCCCTTGTGTCGCTGGCATTAGTATGGTTTTATAAATATGAATTATATTTTGATATTATGGGACAATAGAATTCTCTTGAATAAGTTCTTCATCGTGAAGAAGCACGGGCAACGCGTGCTCAGCCTTTTATTAATTTCGATCTTTAGGTCTTTTTTGGCCAAATATGTATTTGAATCGTGTGGATCGATCCAAGTCGGTCAGTGACCATATATTTGATTTTCTTTTCATTTACTTCTAACCCTGCTTCCTTTCCTGCCCTTATTAAACTTTCTGCGTTTCTCTTAACTATTTCCTCACTATCTCCCAGTAGGTCCAGATCGTCAGCGTGGGCTAGAGCGGGTATGATTCCATTAGAGGTTATATTCCTATTCTTTTCTGACGGCATCTCGTCCTTATTCGATATTTACAACTTCAGAAGGACATGATTATATATTTTCGATAACTTCATAGAGTCAGGCCACTTTTTAAAATCTACGAATAATTGGTGAACTGTTCAGTGAAATTTCCATTTCTCTTCGAGAAGCTGTCGTATAGTGAAAATCGGGTCATTCGTGGAGCGGCTCCTCCTGATGCCACACTGGTAGTCTCTGATTATTTCCTTAATGTATGATGTCAGTCTCTTAAAGAGATTATTTGGGGTCACTTCGTAACAACTTGAGAGCGGAGAAGTGACATAATTTTATGATTTGTTATTAAATGTTTATATATTATTATAAGGTTTGTTCTATCACTTTTTGAAGATGATATCGGTCAAGTGGGTGTCCCCTCTGTTTATGACCATTTGGATTATTTTTATAGCATTTCACTCGTTTCATCACGATGTTCTCGCACTCTTGTCGGATATTCTCCCTGAGACCTTCTGTGATTTGTTTTGATAGACACGTGACTTCAAAAAAATAAGCTTCGGATGGTCAAATTGGGCGATCGTGCCCGCAAGTGCAAAATGTCTATTGTCGCGCAAGCTGTGTGTGCGGTTTCACAGTTCTGTTGGAACCATATGTCCTCCAGTTCTGATTCATAAATTTGTTGCAATAAAAACTTGTTTATGATAGTTCTGTACGAGGTTTGTTCAAAATATATGGTGACTTTTCGAATTTTGTGAGCTAAGTGCATTAAATGTTTGTTTGTTATGTTGGTAAAGGTTAGACTTATTTTGGGATGTTTGGCGATTTGTTGCTATTGAAAAAAAATCATCCAAATTTATGTGAAAAATAAAATTAAGTGCTCGATCCTACCTGAAGTGTTGATTGTTAATTTTGGCGAATTTAAACCGAGCAAAAAAAAAAATACTTATAAGAAGATATTTATGACCATACCCTCCCTCCAGTATTCATCAACAACGGATGAAAATATTGAAGCGGTGAAGAACATTTTTATGGAGAATCTTTGCACTATTATCAGTTGCCGAGGATATTTGCATATCGGTTGGCTTCCCAAAGGCCAACAAAATTCATCGTACGATAGACAAAGTTGTAATATATTCGATTTATTTTGATAGGATTAACTTTTTCCCTTTCCCTCAAGTTATTTATAAAAGCAATAAAATCTGTTGCAAGTCAAACGACAAAATTCATCCTACGATTACTGATTTCGTTACCTTTTCTGTTTGCAAATTACAGTTTCAGCAAAAATTATATCATTTTGCATACAGTGCTCAGTGAGTTTACATCTTTTGTAAAAAAAAACAACAACCGAGAAAAGAAGCGACCCAAGATTTGCGCCAAGTGGTGGTAAATTTGTTTTCTAAAGAAGGCAAATCGTTAGCAGAAAGTGCACACATAATGGGAAAAAGCAAATCAACTGTACAACAAATCATAGAAACGTTCAAAAAAACGGGAAGTGTTGAGTACGTGCGAAAAAGTGGTCATCCACGCAAATTGAATGAAAGGGATAAAAGGGTCATTCTAAACACTATTCGAAAAAAATTCAAAAGCTAACTGCCCTACCAACAAAAAAATAGTAGTTTGAAGAATCACGGTGGAGGTAGTATTATAGTGAGAGGGGAGCATGGGTTGGGCCGGCTTGGGAAATCTGGTGTTTATTGAAGGTATCATGGACCAGTAAATGAATCTTGATATAGTAAACGAAAATCTGCGTCCTGCAGAGAAAGAAAGAAAGGTTTGGGTTCCGGCTGGATATTTCGTGTGGGATAACGATCCTAAACATTCAGCTCGAAAAGTGAAGGAATGGTTGTTATACTATGCTCTAAAACAAATGAATTCTCCCACACAGAGCCCGGACTTAAACCCAATAGAGCATTTGTGAGACTATTTGGAAGAACAGCTCCATAAACACCGAGTTTCGTCAAAAGCGACTCATAAACAGGGTCTCCAAAGAGAATGTGATAGTGTTCCCCAAGATTTTACACAAAATCTGGTCTCTTCTATGCCACGTCGGATGCAAGTTTTTTTGAAATCTCTGGATTTATGGGAAAAATAGAAAGGAAAATCTACAAAAATCCGCGGGCATTGTAGAAAAATCCCTGAAAGCAAAGAAAGGCGCGACTTGCGCCTTTGTGGATATAGAAGAAGCATTTAATAATGCAAATCATTCATCGTTAACAAATGCACTTCGTAGGGGGCTAAACCCAAAAATGAGTTTTTGAATATACAATCTTCTTCTTTTCCTTTTTCCGGCGTTGTTATGGTCAGAAGTGTAGGACCATAACCTTCCCACTTAACTGCATTCCTACTGGTCCGCTTGTGGGGTCCGCCGGTTTGACCTCAGAAAGTAGCGGCAGGCTTCCCGGTTTGGGATTACTTCACCGCTGAGGCCAATCAAATGCTGGTGTTTTTGCATTGCCTGCCTTTTTGTTTTTTTTTGTGAAACGGGCATGCTCCAGATTTTTTTTTGTTTGATCTTACTCTTACAACACCGGTGATCTCCAGTCGTGTCAACCCACTGATTCACTGATTTGCATGCATGTACACTTCTGGGGCAGATTAATGGTGGTATATGTGTCCCTAGGCTCACATTGGTGTTTTCTAAATTGCCTAGATGTGATTTTTGTTTACCTTTGTTTTAGTCGCCTTTTACGACAAGCGAGAGGTATCGCTGCAGGGATATTCTTAACCCGTCCCTGCACGGAACTTTTGAATATACAATCAAATTGTTAAATCAACAATTCTCTATAGCGCTGTTGTTTGGTGGAAAAAATATGAACAAAAAAGCTCCATGAATAAAATCAATAAAATACAAAGGCTAGCATGTACCTGCACTACTGGAGAATGAATGATAACTATTCCGACTGCAGGGATGGAAGCTATTCTAAACATCCTACAGTTACACACTGCCGTATAGGCTGAAGCTGCCAAACAAACCTTAACCTTACAGAGAACCTACGAGGGTGGTCCGATAAGTACTTAGCCTACAAAAGAAAAACAAAAATTTTTTCTCCTTTTAGCTCGATACACTTGACCCAGCGATGCTCCAACTTCTTTAACTCGTCTGAAAAATACGTTTTCTCGAGGTCTGCAAAGTAGGCCTCCGTGGCGGCGATGAAATTTCTGCCCGGCGAGTGACTTTTTCAAGTTTGGAAACAAAAAGAAGTCGCACGGGGCCAAATCTGGAGAATACGGTGGATGGGGCAGCAGTTCGTAGCCCAATCCGACCAATTTGGCCGTGGCGAGGGCGGAGGTGTGAGCCGATGCGTTATCATGGTGGATGAGCACTTTTTTCTTCGCCAAGTGGGGCCGTTTTTTCTTCAATTCGGCGTCGAATCGGCCCAATAATTTGGCATAGTACAGCCCTGTGACCGTTTTGCCCTTCTCCAGGTACTTCGCCTTCTTTGGAGCACGTTCGTCGGGTGAAGCCCACTGTTTCGACCGTTCCTTGGTCTCTGGTGTGTACCAGTGGATACATGTTTCGTCGACTGTCACGAAACGATGCAGAAACTCCTTTGGATTGCGCTTAAACAGCATAAGACACTGCTTTGAAGTGATCTCACGGTTGCGCTTGTTGTCCGGAGTCAGCAAACGCGGCACCCATCGCGCCGACAGCTTTCTCATGCCCAAAATTTCATGCAGGATATGACCCACGCGATCTTTTGAAATGCCTACTGTCTCAGCTATCTCGCGCACCTTCAATCGGCGGTCTGTCAATACGAGATCGTGGATTTTTGTCACGTTATCCTCCGTGGTAGCCGTTTTCGGGGCACCTGGACGTGGCTCATCAAAAACGGACGTGCGACCACGTTGAAACTGGTTAAACCAATTTGGGATGGTCGCCATCGAAGGAGAAGAGTCACCGTACACAGTAGTCGATGTGGATCACATCTTGTGAATCCCAGAAAACGGTGGCCTTTACGTCCGATGGGACCGTCTTTGCCTTCTTCGGAGCACGTTCGCCGGGTGAAGTGTTTCGACTGTTCCTTGGTATCTGGTGTGTACCATTGGATCCATGTTTCGTCGACTGTCACGAAACGACGCAGAAACTCCTTCGGATTGCGCTTAAACAGCGTAAGACTGCTCTGAAGTGATCTCACGGTTGCGCTTGTTGTTCGGAGTGAGCAAACGCGGCACCCATCGCGCCGACAGCTTTCTCATGCCCAAAATTTCATGCAGGATATGACCCACGCGATCTTTTGAAATGCCCACTGTCACAGCTATCTCGCGCACCTTCAATCGGCGGTCTGCCAATACGAGATCGTGGATTTTTGTCACGTTATCCCCCGTGGTAGCCGTTTTCGGGGCACCTGGACGTGGCTCATCAAAAACCGACGTGCGACCACGTTGAAACTCGTTAAACCAATTTTTGATGGTCGCCATCGAAGGAGAAGAGTCACCATACACAGCATCCAAATGCTCTTTGATTTCGCTGCGCGATTTCCCTTCCAAAAGTGAGAATTGAATCACCGACCGATATTGCTCTTTTTCCATTTTTCAAAATCCGCGAACACTCCCGCTTCCAGACGCGGTCAAAACAAAACTACGAGTCCGATCCGGCTGAAATTTCGACAATAGCCGTCTACTAAAATGTACTACACGATAGTAAGTTGCTCTTGCGATACTGGCGCCATCTGGTGGTGAGACTAAGTACTTATCGGACCACCCTCGTATAAACACAAAGAAGGAGACTTGTTGGACATCTAGAAATTCTTAAAAAAGTGGATAACATCCAAGTGGTACTAACCTGAGTGAATGATATGATGTCCCCTGAGTTAAACTTGAAAAAATTCTAGGAAGTATCGCGGAATGGAACAAAAACTCGCCTTGGATGAAGGATGGAGCATAAATATGGTACACAGATGACTTGAACTCTGGAATCAAGGTAGGGGCTGGTGTAATAGGACCAAAATGTAGCCTACTCATTCCCCTCTACAATGAGTTAACTATATTTCAGGCCGAGCTATTTGCAATAAATGAAGGAGCACATAGCACCAGCGACAGGAAACCCACTAACACAAGGATAATTATATTCTCAGACAGCCAAGCGGTTCTTAAAGCGCTAAAAAGGTACACCTTTAACTCTAAAGCTGTCTGGGAATGTCACAATATACTAAACAAATAGGCTGTAAACAACAGATTTGATCAGTTGATCAGGATGTCAGGTCATGAAAACCATGAAGGCAATGGAAAGGCTGACATACAAGCCAAGAAAGGTGCGTAGATACCTTTCCTCCATCCTTCCTTTATGGTTTTGACAGCTCAGACATAAACCTACATTTACACAAATGGATTATAAAACAAAAGAACCAATTCAGGAACAGTCAGGAGGGTATTAAACACTCAAGAATGTTCATGGAACAGAATAACAATCGTGCCAAAGAAGCTCTAGAACTACAATAAATAAAGCTGACCTAAGAGTGCACTAACAGAACTCGGGGCATATAACTACCACCTTTATAAAATGCGCACACAAATCTGCAGGCGATGTGGGCATGTCAAGGAAACCATGGAACACATACTGACCACCTGCCCAAACCTTGCCCGAGAAAGATTCAAAATGACAAGTAACACAAGAATAACAGGGAAAGACTTCCAAGAAATCCCATCTAGAGAAGTTGTTAAATTCTTGAAGGCAGCACTCAAATCATAGATCAAAGAAGGGGGTACAATAGATCTTTATGGTCGAAGTACTAGAGTCTTTAGGTGACACATCCCGACTTCTTCAATTCAATTCAATTTCAATTTAACCGCATTAACTAAGGCGTCCCCAACGAGATGATGCCCGGTGACCCCCCAGCATGGCGTAACATGCAGTCAGGAGTAAATGCCTCGTCGTGAATAACACGGTGATTCTCAGTGCCCAAGAATCGCAAATTTTGCATGTTTCCTTATCCATTTAATATATATGGAAATGGGTCTCTACGCTCATGATGATATTCGACTGAAAATCGTTCACTTCATGCGTGATTGTAGTTCAGACACTATTGACGGTCTGCAGCGAAGAGTTGAAGGTCTGTCTGCACTTTGAAATGGAAAATCTTCCATTTCCCAACATTTAATTGATAAACACAAAAAAAAAATTACTTTGTTAAGGGGAAACCGTGGTTTCATGGTTAGAGTCTTGGTTCAAAATTGTATTCCTTGGTGTTTATCGTCAGCTAGTTCTATGCCTGGAATTTGTTGTTGTGCCCGGTGTTTCAGCAGAAAACATGGCTAAGGAAGTTGCTTTGAGTAGAAGTAATTTAATTTCGTCATATAGGCCCGAGCGGAGTCCACTACTGGTTTGTAAATATAAAGCTTTTGTCTAAACCCAACCATAACTGCTGCTTAAACCAGTTGTGAAGCTTTATCACATGATCGATGATTTTGTTCATACTTTTCTACCATTTGAATGAGCGAATTCGAAAGAAGATTCGATTAGAGATTGACTATTTCCTTTCATTGAATTGAAGACTTATCCAATTTATATGGCGTGATACACTAATTTAGGATTTATTACCATGTCGCGACATGGCTTTATTTTCTTTGCATGCACTATTGGCGCTCGTCCAGACCGTGAATGTCTTTTATACAATATCTCCACTGTTTAAAGCATCGATTCCCTATTGTCTGATGTCGCAAATTGTTTGAGGGCCTTTCACCTTGTCCTCAACGATTAACATCCCTAACAGTTCCATTAAGAGCTTAAAGGGCATAGATGATTTGGGTACCAGTGATTCATTGATAATTTGTTGTCGATAGGATCCGACACGCTCGCCGGTGAAAGGTCCAGTTCCGATTTCTAGTTCCACTTTCAAATCATCGTAGAATTTCTTAATTTAACATTCATACCAAGCCACTTTCTTAACCACGGAAGCCATCAGATTGACGAGAACCATATCAAATCATTGAATTAATATTTTGCAATCATAAACGAGTCTTTCTCAGAAAGCCTAAATCAAACACTTCCTGCTTAATCCGTCCCCCAATCGTATATTACCCCCAGCCGTATAGTCTAAATACTGCTACGCGTTGCATAAAACCCTGTGCAAATCCATTGTTTAAAAGGAATGAAGAAATCAAATAAACAAAAGAGATACTCACGAGCAGCACAATGGGATTGATGGGCGTTCATAATTTATTTACTCGTCACTGTTTGTCTTCGCCGAGCGCAGACGAAATCTCTAATTAAAACCCGACCCGCCCGAGCTCTGATTTGACTCCTGCTCCCCTGCTTATGCAATAGCCTACTACCTCAGCCGGCGATCGCTTATTAGCATGACAGTTACTTAAGTGGTTACTAAAATATGATCATTACGAGTAACTGTCGGCTAGTCCATTGGTCATCAGTGTCATCACAATTGAGACATTAATCATTGCATTGAAGCTGCCTAATTCTCCTCCTCTGGTTCGGTTGACGCGACGCCAAGACGTAATTGAATGGCGTTTTAAATATAAATCACGTTTAAGCGCATTGCATACAATGCGCGGGAATATTTCCCACCCGAGCTGCGTGATCTGGTTACGAGGAGCACAATTGGGCGGCCACGACTCTTCCTTTCCGTGGTGTGATGGTGATCATCGTCATTTGTAACAACCTGCCACCGCCATTGGGAAACGACAAACGACGGAATGCTGCTTGGTTACGAAACACCTTACTGTCAAATAAAAATTCGAATTTTATCAAACGAATAAATTTGAAAAATTTGCATCGCATCGCAAGGAGCTCCTGTAGAACTGGTTGCAGTAAATGTCAGTCGAGCGCGGTCATATATACTCGTACTGTCGTGGTTTGACCTATTCGCCAGGCGGCCTATTCGATGTGGTTGATTTGAAAAATTTGCATTTTAGTTATCAGCGGCGGCAAGTGGGAGCAAATGACCGTTAGGCTGATGCGTGTAGGCGGTTATAAATCACTATGGGTGCCATGTACGCTATGGGCTTCGATGTGATTACAAGTCGAGATGATGGTCATGAGGATTTGGTTGTCGTAAATTCTGGGAAATTAAATTGGAAACTTGTATTCCAATGGGGTTAGGAGGGAACTCTCGGATAAGATATGTGTGTCACATGTCAAGTGGCCGTTTTGGGAATGTCTGCCCGTATTTGTGTTGCTGTCGTTTCTTATGGAAATATGATTTAACTTGTTGGAGTCACATCTCATCTTTGAGTCATGGAGTGCCATTTATGGAACGGAAACGATAAGTCTTTTAGGAGACCCAGAAGCCCTGGACTTAAAAACGTATTAGCCTCTAAAGGTATCGCAATTTATCAAAGTCTCTTTTGTTGCCAAAGTGGCTTGCTTGTAATGAACTCCATACTATTCAGGAAATGAGACTTCGTTGTCTGCTGCGATGAGGCGAAGGTAAGCTTCTAAGATCCCAACTTAAACGTCCCGGTAACGAGCCATACCATAAGTTTTACTTTCGAGTTTGATATGATATAGCCAGGCTTCCATATGGTTTCTATAACTCTAAGCTTTACTTATAGCTTCTCCATAAATTAAGGCCTAGGGTCCATGCTCTGTCTATACCAGGTTTTAAGCTTTTGGATTTGAAGACCATAACAAACTTTATCTTCTACCCCAACATTGGGAAAACCCCTTGCGGCATACTGGGTTCATAACTTCTTTCTTTCTTTCAATTGTCAGCAACATTTAGGCGTGTGAACTGAAGTCGTGATTGACGCCTATTTGAATGCATCATTACAGAAGAATAATGTCATGTCATTGACATACATGGGTTATGCGTAATCACGTCTAATCATTAATTCTGTCACACAACGAAATGAATTCATTGTGGATGAGGAACGGAGCGCATTCATTTCAAGTCGATTAGCAATTACCTTTCTTTGACATTTACGCAATATTACTACCAAAGACTAAGAGAAAGCTAAAAGTTCGTCTTTGTTTTTTGTTTGATCACACGATCACTCGTCTAATTTGTGTGATTTTTAAAACATACAATCTTAGGCTTACTGCGTGACTTGGGTTTATTCGTTGAAAAATGAGATTGCACTTATGCGTTTGGGACCCTCCTTTGCACTCGTTATGACGATGATATAGTGCGCTGTGGAGAAACCTGACTGTTTTAGTTGAGAGAATGAAAGTACAGGCGGATCTCAGATTGTATTGTGTGGTAAATTACCTTTTTTAATATTAATATAGGGCTATTCAACAAGAGGTGTCATTTCAGTTTTCCTGCTTTTCTTGAACTCTCAATACTCAACTTTCATTGCGATGATCCGCGATAAGTGAGGAGGTTATTCAATCGAATCACAACCGCATAACGTGTTGAAATGGTTAAAGTGCGTGACAAATTTCCTGGACGTCAGCCAGCCACTGTTTCGGACAAGATACCGGTTCTGGTCCATCTTATCCTACCCTAAATTGCTAAACTTGGCGATACTTACACACTGATACTAATGGAAACACATTGGTGGCTACACTGTCGTGTATCGTAATTTCCTAAACTCTGTGGTACAAGACCTATTTTTTCAACAGCATTTCCACCACCTTTATTTTTCCGTCTGAATTCAAAAGGGCTAAAATATTCCAGTTCCCAAAAGAACTCATTGCAGTCTTGCCGAATATCGATTCATAGCACAATACTAAACCGTTGAGTCAAAACGACTTGACAAAAGGGAGTTGACCATCCTATTTAAAGAGTCTTTGATCCCGCCAATCACTCTGTTATTGAACGAGTTAATTCTGGCGACAAACAGCAAGGGGAACCTTCCCTTATCTCGCCGTTATAATGCAGATTACGGTAAGAGGCGACAAAATGTCGATGAAGATAGGCGTACCGCAGGGTTCTATTTTAGGTCTTAATCTATTCTTTCTGTACGACAATGAACTATTCAACATTGTAGAAAATTTTTACACATGTAGGAAGATGACATGCAACTTATCTCCAGAATGTCCTTAACTGAGCCCAAACTAACAACATTCACTCCAATCCCACGTTATTTGTTATACGAGATTTGTTCAAAAAGTAAGGTGACAAATTATTTCTCGGAAAATATTTCTTTACTCACCAATATCTATTTTGTCCCCTTCACATAATTCCCATCAAAAACAGTACACTTGCGGTGTGGTTTTTACAGTCCTCAAAGCCTTTCTGATGTGCCCTTTTTGGTAGAGCGTTAAGATGATCCGGTGATGCGGTCTTTATCTTCTCAACCGTGGCAAATCTTGTCCTTTCATGGGTTTTTCAGATTTGACAGAGAAAAAGCCACAGGGGCTAAGGCATAATTACAGTATTGTTTTTGGCCAAATAATTACGCTCAAGCAACGATGAGTGAGCAGGTGCGTTATCGTGAAGCAACAGCCATCAATTTTTTTTCCTACAAATCCAGACATTTTCTTCGTATTACTTCACGCAAATTTTCCTTATGAACTGTACGACCTTCTGGCAAGAACTTGTAATGAACCACGCCAATTTAATCGAACCGAACTTGCTTTTTTCAGTTTTGACTCGAGTGGCTCCCATTGGCTTGATCGGGCTTTGGATTGAACGTCACAACCATATACGCATGTTTCGCCGGTGAGAACCCTTTTGAGCAAATATGGTTGGCATAGGCAAATCGATATGCCAATATCCTCAGAAACTTCTCTGATAGCGATTCGACGGTTCTCTATAACAATTTTCTTCACTATACTTTAGGGTACTTGATTTTATTTTTCGCACAAAATTTAATACAGACTCCTTGATCCATTATTTTTTCTGAGCAAATATCATCCAAACACTTCTAACTTTAATATCTGTGAAAAACAAACTAGATATCCAAAATGGCTTACAATATCAACATATGTTAGGAGACATGTGTACCAACATAACAAAAAAAATAATCAAAAAAATAAAATCCGCTTGCTCGTAAATTTTAAAAAGTCACCCTATTTTCTGAACAAACCTTGATACCGCAACTCGGTCAATACCTTAACCCTTCTTGTCATTAAAATTGGGCAGTGCAATGTTAAACATGTTCAGTCTGCAAGAATCTTAGGGGTAGCCTTTAATCACACTTTAACCTGGGACGACCACGTATAGGCCAACAGGGAAAAGGCCAAAAGTGCCCAAAAGGGAAAGAGTAGTCTTGCTATATAACAAAGCTCGGCATTAAAAATGCAGTTCGAAGCGGAAGTTTAAATCCCTTTATGAATTAGAATTAGCACTCTTAAATTTTTACTAATTTCAGTCTCTGCAGAAGTCGCTGATTGGGACTAACTTCGCCCACCGGAATCAGCTATAGGTATCTTCCACTTTTAGGTCTGTGAGATTATGATCATGTGTGACCAGAGTTTATAATCAGGTCAAACCTTATTACAAGACCGCCTAAGATCTGAGACTATAGCTTAAGCCACAAAAAATTAAAAGAACGAGTCAGAAATGACTGCAGCACATACTATATTCGACGTGTCCAACTAGTTTGATTAAAATCAAATCAAAAAGAGTTTGGATATCTGTTAAAAATTTCAAGAACTCAGCCTTGTCATCAAAACCTACGCTCATTCATGATTGCATACCAGATTTTTACCCTTAAACTCAGCCGATTTGCCGGAGCTAGCTCTAGACTATCTCAAGCTTGTTTCTTGTACCTTTGTTTCAGGGTGAATCAATGCCAATGTGCGATTGATCCATTTCCGCATTTGTACAGCTGCCAGTCCTCTCAAAGATCAATTAGAAAACTTAATTTTCAATAGTTCAATACAAGTTGATTCAGACTGAGTAAGTCTGATATTCTCCATATAAACACTGGTATTCCTCAGGGCTCCATATTATCCCTAACACTTTTTCTCATTTTTATGTATGATCTGTTCTCACCCAGTTCACTAGAACGGCGTTGTATCTCTAATTTCTAATCGAGAGTATCATTCAATGATCCAATAAATTTGACAGATGGTACCACCCAACATGGTCGCTGTAAACAAACACATTTCAAGCTTAAAGTACCCTTTAGATGCAGTACCTTTCTCCTACCGATGTGGATATCATCTATAAGAGATTATCCAGGTTTAAGTTTAACATTCACGCTTGGGTTGGTGCAGCTAAGACCTGGCAACACTTGCTAAAAATATCACAAAATTTCGTGATCAAACCTATTATAGGCGCTTTTGTTACAAAATCATTACAGAAAAGCTCTGCAGCAAGGCGGGTAATACTAGGTCCCATGATATATGTAGGAAGGAAAATCGATTTCGGATGTGGTACGAAAGTTAAAGTGTTCCAGAAAGCTGTTACAGAATGCCATCAAAGCTATACGACACACTCAATACCATTAGAAAAAAAATAGAGAGAGCAAACCTCCGAAAAAAACGACAGAATTATTCACAAGATTAGTTGTGATTCCTCTTGACTGCGCCGCCGTCAAATGAAATTTCAGCTCAATGGAAGAATTGCCGCGAAGGAACTCAAGAGAAGATTTGCTTTTGCATATGCTCACAAGTCCAAATTGTTGTTCTTTCGGCGAAACCAAGTTTAATTGCCTGCAATCTGGGTACACCATCAGGACCGTTAAACATGATGATAAGACGGGGCCACAATGTCCTAGCATCGTGATGGACCCATAATAGAAATTGATGGCATTCTGGATTAACCAAAGTACAAGATGATTCTGATGAATTTATGCCTGCATAATGAACCTTCATGCATGACAATGATTCAAATCAAGTCTTTTGAAGAATTTGTTTTCAAATTCCCGATATGAATCTATAAGAGAACCTTTGGGAAGATGTCTATTTCATTGTGAAGGACTCAAATCCAAAAAACCATAAAGGCAGTGTGGGGTGCTATCCCTTTGGAAAGATGTGATTGTCGCAGGAAGGTTATTCAGAGCAAATGAACTTGAATTGGCCGTTAAGTTTTTTTTTTTTTTACTTCCGCCCACTGACCCGGCATTTAGATCGAGGGACAGAGTGGGCTTTATAACACTGACGGTTGAAGTGCTCTGTATCATTGTCCTGTTGTAAGTGCCATCGCCATAATCAAGAAAAGCAGCTCCACATCATGACGTAAACAGGAAATGAAACCATCCCCCCGAGGGTGTTAAATATTTTATTTACAGCTGTCAGGACCAAATAAATTTATTTTGGTTTCAGCACTCCGAGTAGATTATTTTGTGACTATCTTCTGTCAACAGTTGGAGCACTGACTACACGAGTATCATTTGGTTCTGCGACAGCTGCCCTTGACGATGTAAAAGATTTCTCTTTTCTTAGTGGAACAATATGGGAATCAGCCGTGGGAGTAGTTATTTTTTGTTTCTTGTTTCTGAGTTCTTGAAAGAGTATTGAAAATAAATTTGGGTGACCTTCCCAATGCGTAGGCATTCAATTTTAGGAATTTTCCTTGAACTCTCGAATTTCCAGTTAAGCGATGTCCTTCATCAGTACAATGTCTATTGTGTTCTATTTTTAACACTACACGGAAAATAATACTTTTAAATACATTTTTAGAAACTACAGCACAACAGGCCGACTAATTGACCAAACAGGCATCCTAAGAAATACTTTTGTTTAAGGAGAGAAAAATAGTTTAAAACAACAAGGATATTCGTTGTTAGCGAAATCCCCTATTATCTTGATCAGCTTTGTAAATATTCCCTGGAGCCATAGTTCAATCGAACCACTCTTCGTCAAGTTCACATTTTTCTTCAATATGACTTACATAGGAGTTAATTCCTCCTCTTTTCAATCTTAAATTCAATTCCATTCTTTATTGACACGTCATAAATAATTTATATGCAAAGCATTAGGGGCTTATCTGCAGAAGATTAGTTATACAAGTTCGTCTGAGATTTAACTCCAAAAACTAGCGTTCAGTGATCATGTCAAGTTTTGTGCCTGAAAGAGAACATTTGCAGCATGCATGGCTTTCTTATTGAATCAAAAGAAAAGGCTGTTGAAAGTCATTGTTTACTGGAAAAAAAACATATGGTGAACCCGCTCCGTCAATTAGAACATGTGGGCCGTGGTTTTAATGTGAAAGATAGTGAGTGCTCTGGTAGTGAAGACGAGCAATTGCAGGAATTATTATGGGGGCGGTCGTAGTGCAATGGTAAAACCGACTGTTGAGCCCAAGGTTGGTAGTTCAAGTCTGTCCATAGTCAAGAACAATTCCTATACGGAAAAAACTCTGCAACAACATCAGTTGTGAATGAAAGACGATCAAAAAGTGTTGACGGAGGCATAACACTCGCAGCATAGGATCACTTCAAAATTCGTACTCTGTGTGTGCATTTCCAATATAACACCTTAATGACATGAAAAACAAAAGAGTTACTGTGAACTACAACCAACGCAAATTCAGTCGAGTCCTTCAAATCCTATCTAGGACAACCACTCCCGGAGAGTAGTGAACGAACATCTTCGGCACAAACCATCTGCACCCTGTCCAGGTTCTGTGACAAACACCATAAGAGCGTACACTCTTGAACCTGCACGAATTATAAAAAAAAACAAAAAAAAAACCCAACTAAACCTCAATGGCAATTAGCAGAAGCATTACATGATAGAGAAGCAATTAACAGACGTTTACGAGCAATGGGGAAGGTTAATAATCTTGGTAAATGGGCCCCACCCGATTTGAATGAACGTCAAATGGAAAATCGCAAAGACACTTGTGAAATTATGCTTCAACGGTCCTTCAACACCAAGGCCAAATCGCTTCGGCAAGAAGACCATGCTCTGTTTCTGGTAAGACCAGAGCGGTATTGTGTGTTATGAACCTTAGAAATCCAGCGAAACCGTTAATAGACAACGCTATCGTCAACAAATGATCAATTTAAACCACACATTAATCAAGAGACGATCGGAATGGGCCAGAAAACTTGACAAAGTGATTTTGTTACACGACAATACGCCGTCTCACACAGCAAAACTAGTAAAAGACACCTTGAAATCGCTTGGATGGGACATTCTTCTGCACCCGGCGTATTCCCCAGAGCGTATTTTTTTTTTTACCAAAGAAACCGGAAAAAACGTATGCGTACACCTTTCAAGTTGCATAGGGTTCTTTGCACTATGAAGGCAATTGGTGTCATGTATTTTTATTTTTAATACTGCTTTTTGGATATGGGGGTGGTCGCGGTGCAATGGTAATCATCACCGACTGTTGAGCCGAAGATTTGTAGTTCAAGTCTGCCCATAGCCAAGAATAATTCCTATGTGGAAAAACTGTGCAACAACATCAGTTGTGAATGAGAGATGATCAAAAATAAGCTCAAAATTCATACTTTATGTGTTCATTTCCAATATAACACCTTAATGACATGGAAACAAAAATGTTACTGTGAACTACAACCAATGCGACAAATTCAGTCGATCTCAAAAGATAATATCAAAGACAACCACCACCGGAGAGTAGTGAGCATCCTCGACACAAACCATCTGCACCCTGTCCAGGTTGTGGGACAAGAGCGTACACTCTCGAACCTTCACAAACCCTATAAAAAAAAATGTGGTGGGCGTATGTGCATTAGTTTTGTCTTCTTTGCATTGATCAAGAGACCGTGATCATGGCACCAGGTTGTATCCTCTTGCATTATTTTTATTGCCGTTTCGGCACATCTGTAATTGCCAACTATAGCTGTATCCTCTGCATTTGCATATCCCCTACTCTATCGAAGAACAGAAAGTAAATCATTTACATATATAATGAAAAGTAGTGGACCGAGTTTGGATCCTTGCGGTACTCCATATATTGTTTTTTTTTGGCTTGCTATAGTTATCTTTAATTTTAACTTTAAAGCTACGGTTTTCTAGGTAGTTTTCAAACCACTTTGCTATCACTCCTCGTACACGAATTCTGTCTAGCTGTCGAAATATATTCCCCGGTATAGCTCAGGGTATCGAAGGCTTTTTTAAAGTCGATGAATAGAAGTATTAGGTTATGATTTCTATTCAGGTTGCTGTTTATTTGATTGGCGAACTCTCCCAATAAATGATATATGCTTCTGTTCTTTCTAGGTATTAATATCGTCTTTCTGCCATTATCCCTTCAAGCACTTTTTCAACTACTGCAAGATAGAAATGTCATTTTTGGTACCACTCTTGTATATTGGTCTCACTATAGAGATTTTAGTTTTGCTTTTATTGACCAATTTACAGATTAAAGGTGATAGAATTACAGCGAATTGCTTAAGGTCTTCCGGTATGCCATATATTCCTGGTGATATGTTGTCACTGAGTACATTCTGCATTTTTCACACAGTCACTTCCTCCAGATATATTGAGCCTGCTGCATTCGGCGTTATGCCGATAAAAGTTTGCCGAATACACTTGATTTGCAAACTTGTTCGCCAGACTTTTTATGTTCGATTCACTTCCAAAGTTTTTGGACAAGGTGTCATCCAGATTTTGAGGTACTTTTCCCAATTTGCGGTTAAATTTTTCTTTGTAAGATCCGAATTTTGTGGCAGTTATCCTTTTGTTTAAGGTGTTTCGAAAAGTCTTGTAGTCCTTTTCGTATTTTTGGTTTCGTCTATTGTTCTTGTATCTTCTGTATAATCTGTCCTGTTCTTTGCAAGCCTTTTTTAGCTCCCATGTCATCCCCTCACACTCGATATTTTTTCGCTTTAAATTTTATGTCATTTTTGCCTCTTTCATCATGTCCATGTCCTCTTTCTAAATTGTTTAGACAATTTCATCCCAATTGTTATTCATTCCTTGTGCAACTTTACGCCTATTAATGTATTGTTGCATTGTTTCGGGTCGCGCTTAAACCTTAAACGCCAAGATTTTTTAATTTTGAACATGCTTAAAAAAGTTTCTAATGTTGATCCAAAATAACCAAATTAACCAAGCCAATTAACGACCCAATGTGCATACATTTTTGTTTTTTTAATTTCCAATTCCATAATGATGACCCGTCTTGAGGGCGTTACAGTCATGTCTCATGCTTATGATGCTTCAACACTACGATTTAAAGTCTAGGAGTCAAACAGCAGTCAGCTAGTTTCGAAATGGGAGCCTAATTAGAATTCCACCAGTGACTGCCAATAAAATTACGCCTCATGCATGTCAGCATGACTAACATAACGCGAAGACGCAAGCTTCAGTCAATTTGTGTTCACACGTACCTCGAAATGAACTTTAGTTCCGACTCCAGCGCGGCATATGGTATATTATAGCTTCACAGTGTAGAGTTTCACAATCGCAACAAATCCCTTGTCACGCGATGTTTGAATATTCGACATGTCGCGACTACAGCTGGAGAAGAATCGCATTATTTGCTTACTTAATTAACTGACTCCCGATCGCGTCGCCACTTACGACTACAACATCTAACAACAACGGCTTTGTCTGGGCTTCCTCATCGCCCTCCGCTCCAGCTCGAGATCACTTAATCAATTTAGATTCTTAACCACACTGAAATGATTCCATGCGGGCGGGCAATCTGTCGATCGATCAGCGATCATTTATGCGAGTGTCGATCAAATTGGGTGATTGAGGAAGTCGGTCGTTGTGGTTTCCACGCAGACTAGCGTGGGCTTTTCGCTCGAACCATGAAGTTTGGAGTTCCTAACCCGAAATATCATACGGAAGTGATTCTATAACAGACGGTCTATCGCGATTGAGGAATTTCAAGGTGAAAGTCAAGTGCACTTTTTAATTACCGTCAAACTAATTTCTTTTTTTTATTAAACAATTCTACGACTCGTGGATGTGTTGTAATGGCAAGTGGGTCTGGAGGCTTTCATCATTTCATTTAAATTATTTTCATTGTTATACTACTGGAGGAGCTTGAGAAAATAACTCATTAGTACACGTTGCTCACGCCGCCAGTGCACCTTTCATAAGTGGATGTTTAATATGTTAAGATGTAAAAAAACAAATTTCTTTTCGAAAGTGAATTTCATCAGTGAAAAGAAAATGGAAAGAAGAAAAATTTGTTTTACTTCCGACAGTCAACAAGCTCTTGTCAGATAATAGACTATCAGGAACCTAGTTCAAGTCCAAAGAACTCACGAGATGCGGTACCTATACTCGTGTATTCACCGTTTCTGTTGCTGATATCTTATCACTTTGGCGTCGAGCATTTTCACTTTGCAATTATCGCATCGAAATTGTGAGAGTGAAACAAAAGTTGGACGGCTTCACCCTTATTGGATTTGTGATTTTATCTTTTCTTTTTTTATTCTAAATGCCTACACGTTGAACATGCACTCGCGTTCATGATTATGTGGCAAAGACTCTTCATGCTCATCGTAAAGATTTTTATCTTTATAGGAAAAGGCTGTAAAGTAATTCATGACAATATGATGCACTTGGCTCGATTGAAGTGAACGGCCTATGAAGTAGTTTGCTGGTCTCGGTCCCCGTCATGTGAGTGGATGAGACAATTTGATTCTGTTAAACTCTCGTTTCAGCTTTATGAGCTTAGTGTTTTGTTATGATTTTACGACTTTTGCTTAACGGTTTAGAATGGTATTGAAATTTGCACTGAATTAGGTTTGAATTGAATTAGATTATCTTACCTCTTTAAGCTGTATTTTGCTTTCCACAGTTGGGCATGCTACACTACATATATTAAAACACTAAATTGTGGGCGCCCCAACCTTAGACCAGAAACTGGAGATTAGAGAAAGAACTGGAATAAAGTATAGATGAACATGACTATTTAAGATTACTAAGGAGTTTAGCTTAGTTTATGAATGCATTATTCTCATTGGCATTAGGAAAATCGGACCTAGAAATCGGTTCGACAGGTTTAGAGAAATGGGATAAATTATATGAAAGACTTTGAAGAGGCATGTCGTCGCCAAAGTGCTTTTAGGAATATTGAACTAAGTTCAAACACATTGTTCTCCAACAGATGGTATAACAGAATCCTGTTTGGGTTTTAATTGTCAACAGAAGTACAGGAAATTTGCAAAAATGTATACAATTTGTATTGGAGTTGATAAATCAATGCTTGCCATTTACTTTCTAAAAATTAATTTGCGTAAAAGTTGGATACGACTACGCCCTAAGTGGTCCATACGGAGAGTCAAATTTTGAGTCTCTTCGTCGAACTAATTGGCTGGTATCTTGCTAATAATAGTGTACTGTTGTCTTCCACAGTTGTAATCTATACTGGCTTATCGGCATCGACGAGTGATTTGACATATTCCCATAAAAAAAGCCTAGAGGCCTTAAATCGCATGATCAAGCCGGTTAATTTCCCGAACCAAAAGGGGAGATAAATTGCTAATCTAACCCATTCCACTTCCATTCTTGCTGTAACCACATGTCGACCGCGTTCAGTTCGTACATCTTGACCAAAAAACAAATTCAAAATCAATGGACGATAGCGGTCATGGCGCCCACTGACAGTGACTGAAGGTAAGGTTGTTCCCACAAAAGAAAAAAAAAAACAAAAAACACAATGATTCCGTCGAACCATAAACCGCACCGTACTCTACATTGGCAGCTCTTGTATTGCTTGAGGTTGCTGATCATATAAAATACGGCCATTCAACAAGGAGTGAGCTTCGTCACTGAAAACAATTTTTCGATAAAAAAGCGGATCTTCCTCTAGCTTTTCTCAGGCCCATTCACCGAAAATTCGACACTATGGTAGAATGTTCGGCTTCAGTTCTTGCACGAGCTATATTTTCTAAGGTTTTAGGCCAAGATCCTTGTGTAAAGTCTTCCACATATTCCAACAACACAATTCTAAATGCTACGAACGAAAGGACATATCACGGTCGTCACTAATACTGGCGGATACCGCAGCAATATTTTCCTCTCTAAGCCCTCTACGCACACGGGTAAGCTTGGTTTGATGATCAAAAAGCGTGAAATTGGTCAGTATGGCTTGAATAGCTTGCTCAGTAGGCCGGTGAAGACTGCCGTAAAATGGAGAGCGCGAAAAAACACTATTCACAGAGCCCGAATTTTGATAATAATATTCATAATTTCTGAGTATTGTTCAGGTGTAATTCTTTTCATAATAGAATGGCAATGTTAACTGAGCATGACTGAGTCTGACACATATCACCAATCACGAGTGAGCTGTCAAAAATAAAAAGAATTAAAAACCAAAGCACAAAAAATCACCGTTTATAATGGAGAAATATAGGGATTTAGGCTTGAAGATTTTGGTGCTGAAGACTAAGAACGTTCTAGCACCTTTATGACAAGTCATGAAGACTCGTGTCAGAGTCTAGCTCAACTTGCGAAATCATTACAAGTAGATGACACAACAGTTTCGAAACGTTTGAAAACCTTACGAATTATTCAGAAGCAATGGCATTGAGTGCCGTATGACTTGAAACCCAGAGACGTCGTTTTAGTCTTCAACCTCGCAAAGCTAGAGTAGGGAAGAGTTTCGCATGCTAAGGCTTTCCTGTCTGTCCGTTTGTCCGTCCGTACGCAAGTATCAAACCAAACTTGCCGAGTAGCTATGAGTCTGAAACTTGGCTATGTAATAGAGCACACGTATGCTAGATACTGTGGTTCCTGAGATACTGGTAAAAGTAACTTGGCTCCCGGTGAGCTGATTTCACCTTGTTTACGAGTACATATGCCTTGTTCAGCTTAAGATGTTTTAAGAGCAACGTCCGAAATCGGATCCGAACCCAACAAAATCGGTGCGGGATATTGCACAAAGCATGGGAGTATCCTCAATAACAAGTCGACACCTTTCTCTCATAGGAAAGGTAAAGAGACCCTATAATAGGTGGGAATCCCCTGAAATGAACGAGTCCCAAAAACTACGCCACGGGGAAATCTGCTCATCGCTTAGATTAAGAAACCGAACTGAACCGTTTTCGGATAATTACCTGGATTCTGTATTATAAACGTAAAAGGCCTGGGCAGTGGTTGAATGCAGATGAAAAACCAAAACACACTCCCAAGCCCAATCTTCACACAAAAGGTTATGGTGACAATTTAGTGGACATCGAGAGGACCAAAAGCAAGCTGCGTTGGTCAATAGCCACGGTCTAATCCTTTAGCATGACAAAGCTAAATCCCATACCTCAAAAGTTACTCCTGATTTCATCGAACATGAGGTTGAGGTTGGAATGCTCATACAAGCATTCAAACAATAAATTTATTACGAATGAAATTTGAAGCCCACTTTACGTCGGCTAGAGAAAAAGTTGGTTTCTATAACAGCCACTATCCAGACGTCCAAACTGAAATTGGCCAACTTACCCACTTATTCCTTGAAAAATTCATCTATGATCTTGGATAAGGATGATCGCCTGCAACAGAATCCGGGGTAGATAAGTGAACGATGTTGTGTCCCATTCATATTTGTTGAAAACTTCCAAACTAGCTGCTGGCTCACCCTATATTTTGATCATAGTAAAACTCTTGAACCCTATATTTATCAATCAAAATGGACATCATTAAACCTGAGTGAAACACTTTTCCCAACGTATAAGGAAGGAATTTTTCAAACTGACTACTTGACAACTTCTTCATTGTTGAATTGTTCCCATCAAAAAGCGATTGTCGGCGACAAGTGAGGAGAATGTGGTGGACGAGAATCAAACAAATGAGTTTAATTCTTGATTCGTAGTTCTTGACACACTTCTCTTCTGACTAAGGAGGAAAACAGCTCTCGGGTCTTTGAAAATAAGATCTAAAGGAGAATCTATGGTGGAAACAGGACGAGGAAACAGACGAATGGAGAATCAAGAACCCGAAAAACTCTATTCAGCCTCAAGCATTGTCCAAATAATAAAATTGCGAAGACTAAATGGGCAGGACACGTAGAATGAATGGACGAACAGAGAGAAAAGGAAGAAAAGACCCCCAGAAAGGCCGCGCCATAGATGAAAAGACAGAATAAGGATGAAGCCAGAAGGGATGATATGATAATAATAGTTCTTGACACATGTGGTTGAATTTCTTTCAGGTGATTACAAGGTTACTCAGCATTAGTTGGTTCACCACTTTTCAAATAGCGCTATTGTAAAGGGTGTTTTTTATAGAGGTATAGAACTTTGAAATGGAATAAAACAAAGATGATTTTTTTAAATTGGCATGAAATTGACTTTATTCGAAAGATAATCTTCCGACATTATAATTTAAATATGATTTATGGCATATGACCACCACGGCTGGCTCGGACGTAGTCTAATCTGGAGGTCAAATTTTCGATGATTTTTTCCAACATTTGTGGCCGTATATCGGCAATAACGCGGCGAATGTTGTCCTCCCAAGTGGTCAATCGTTTCGGGTTTATCGGTGTAGACTAGCGACTTCACATATCCCCACAGAAGATAGTCAAGCGGCGTTAAATCGCACGATTTTGGAGGCCAATTCACGGGTCCGTAACGTGAAATTATGCGGTTACCAAACGTTTCTTTCAATAAATCAATTGTGGCACGAGCTGTGTGACATGTTGCGCCGTCTTGTTGCAACCACAGCTCCTGCACATCATGGTTGTTCAATTGATGAACGAAAAAGTCAGTAATCATGACTCTATAGCGGTCACCATTGACTGTAACGTTCTGGCCAGCATCGTTTTTAAAGAAGTACGGACCAACCCATAAAGCACATCAATCAGTCTGTTTTTGTGGATATAACGGTGCCTCAACATACTCTTGAGGATTATCATCACTCCAAATACGGCAGTTTTGTTTATTGACGTATCCATTCAACCAAAAGTGAGCTTCATCGCTAAACAAAATTCGCTTATGAAAATTGGGAACTACGGCAATCTTGTTTTGGGCGGTCATCTGCCAGAAATTATATTTAAATTATAACAATTTAAAAAAATCATCTTTGTTTTATTCCATTTCAAAGTTCTATACCTCTATAAAAAACACCCTTTATAATGCCAGCAGAAGATGACCAAACCGGTCTCATTATCTTACTTGGATAAAAGTTCAGTTTTGTCATATGGTTCGGGGCATCATCAGCTTTTATTCCTATTATATCGACTGTCGAAAATTATCGCAGGGATGTCAGACACTGATGTACCGAAAGCAGAGAATTGCAAACCCCCAGCCGACTCATCATGTTTTGCTCAGTCAGCTCATGAGCAGCTCATCGGTCGATTTTCTTGACTCCTAAAACGCTTGTAAGTAATGGGATATAGTCAAATAATGCTGAACCAATTTTCCGGCAATGTTGAACGAGACTCTATTAAAGCTGCCCGAGGTCGCAAAGTTAGCAAGTACAAGAAATTTGAAAATTGTATGTAATTTCACGGTAGTGCTTATGGTCGATCCCGTTTCTCGGCTTGAGAGCTACTTTCTTGACTGTATTTTGAGTTAAGCAGTTGGCGCGACTTCAGTTCTAGCCTATGAAGTCAAATCTTGTGTGGTTCCTCCATGGTAACATAGCTGCCCGAGGTCGCAAAGTTAGCAAGTACAAGAAATTTGAAAATTGTATGTAATTTCACATTAGTGCTTATGGTCGATCCCGTTTCTCGGCTTGAGAGCTACTTTCTTGACTGTATTTTGAGTTAAGCAGTTGGCGCGCCTTCAGTTCTAGCCTATAAAGTCAAATCTTGTGTGGTTCCTCCATGGTAACATAGCTGCCCGAGGTCGCAAAGTTAGCAAGTACAAGAAATTTGAAAATTGTATGTAATTTCATATTAGCGTTTATGGTCGATCCCGTTTCTCGGCTTGAGAGCTACTTTCTTGACTGTATTTTGAGTTAAGCAGTTGGCGCGACTTCAGTTCTAGCCTATAAAGTCAAATCTTGTGTGGTTCCTCCATGGTAACATAGCTGCCCGAGGTCGCAAAGTTAGCAAGTACAAGAAATTTGAAAATTGTATGTAATTTCACGGTAGTGCTTATGGTCGATCCCGTTTCTCGGCTTGAGAGCTACTTTCTTGACTGTATTTTGAGTTAAGCAGTTGGCGCGACTTCAGTTCTAGCCTATAAAGTCAAATCTTGTGTGGTTCCTCCATGGTAACATAGCTGCCCGAGGTCGCAAAGTTAGCAAGTAAGAGAGACGGAGAAAGAAAAAAATTATCTTTTTTGGTTAGCATTCATATTTTTCTGCTTGGCTATCTTGTCCTACCACTTTGACATTTAAAACTGTATTGATGTTGTTTAAACGCAGAGGTATTCATTCATTACAACTTCAAATCAACTCGAAATCCAGCATTACATATAAAAAAAAATATTGACTTTTACATTTTCACCAAAAAATCGGGAATTTCATGTGGTACAACTCAATAGTAACACATTACTTACGCTTTCATTTCGATGCCCTATTTTTAAAACGATTTATCTTTGGCCTCAAAATACCCTTCAGTTTCGGCAATCACTTCTTCATTGGAGCTAAAACTCATTCCCTGGAGCAATGTTTTTAGGTCTGCAAACAGTAGCAGTCGCCCGGAACCAGGTCTCAAACGCATCAGTAACGCTATTAATGACGCGTATCCAAAAATCCGTCGATATTTGCGTTGTTGGTCAGTTTGGACGGTTTTTATTCTTTGCTGTTCACTTAGCTGACTTCCGATTGGACTTTGGAGTGTAGTGATGAATCAATGTTTCGTCCATTGTCACATTTTTACAATCGGCCTAAAACATTTTGTGGGCTTTTTATGGTTTCTGAAAAAAAAAAAAAACTGCTGGTGTTGGGCGACCTCAGCATCATCGGCAGCATGTAACATACGTAAGTGCTGAAAATCTGCAAACCACTACTTTATAATTCTTACCGATGGAGCAGAGTCCGAATAACACTTGTCAAACTCTTACTTTGCTTGAATGGTATGCTTCTTTGTTGTGCAAAAGACTTTTGGTTTTAGTCCTCTACAATCACGGAATGGGATGGTCTGGAAAATCGTGTTGTTCTGATTAGCTTGTGATGATATTTTTCGAACCTTGCGACTGCTTGAAATCACTCGCAGTTTCGTTTCTCGTACTATTAAATTATTCGAGTTTACTGGTGGAGTATGTGACCCGCAAAGATCCAGTCGTCCACGCGGCTGTGAGGAATCCAGCAAACCATTAAAGCCGTGAAGGCTTGATGCAAACCACGAAAGTAAAAGATCTATCACCGAAATATGAAGTCGTTGAAGAGAGTCCTTGTCCGAGCTGTTTTGAGTTTGAAAATTAATTTCTCAAAAACTATTCCTTAAAACAGCTTCGTTTAAAAACAGGATGAAAGAAGAGGTTTCTGGCTTTACAAAAAAGTATACCACGGCATTGTGGATGTAACTGTTGATTTTTAATATTTTTTTTTCCAAATTAAGTCAATTTTTTTAGAAAATTGCCCCTCCCGGCTAAACGGGGGGGGGATAGATCCCCCCCTCCCATACGATTTTTTTCTTGTCTTGACCAGAACTACACGCTCTAGCTTTTTGGCACACTGCTCGTGGGACACCCTGTATGCGTACGGACAGACAGGAAAGCCTTTGCATAAGTTTCCCTACCCCAGTTTAGCAAGGTAGTAGTCTAAAAAGCACCTGACGACTGCCGTCAAGTAGATGTTGCTCGAAACACGAAGTCTCTGATCGATCATTACCTAATATGGGTCACGAGAGTATATTGTCAGCAGTAATTGAAATCTTGTTTCACTAAGCGATAAATTTAGCAATCGAGTCGGAGAACCATGTAGACCAAATAGAACGACGATATATGTCAAATAGCCTGATCACGAAGAGCATAAGAAAATATATTTGGGACAATACAATACAACAATACCTGCGACCTTAATTTCAGGAATCGTAAAACTTCCACTGAAAGAGGAAAACACAAACATATAAACAGTGAACACATTTGTCAATGCGCTTTCATCGGACGTTGCTCATGAATGTGACTTGAAAACCTTCATCGTGCATCACCCTACATAGGAAGATCTACGTAGAGGGAGTAATTGAGAAAGAAACTAAAACAATCGTCTGAGACCTCAAAAATTGTAAATCGCCCTGTATTGATGGTATTCATTCTTGAGTCCTCAAAATATGATGACTAGGTTAAGTAACGTGAGCTTTATTCAATTCTTCGTTCCGCATCTATGATAAACGTCGGTCGCACGATTTATAAAAACGGCAGGACATCACTTATCTCATTCAATCTCATTTCTTACAGAAATGATGACTTGAAGGCTCTACAATTTCGTAGAAAAAATATACCAGGTTCAAAAACTAAGGTGACTTTACATGACGTTCCTGAAATGTTGACTGTGCCATTTGTCGAGTTTATTCTGTCTACTCTCTAGACACCCGAGCACGACAGCAACGGATGAAAACGTTAAAGGAAGGAAGAAAATTGTTATAGAGAATCGTCAAGTCATTATGAAATAAGTTGCTGAGCATATCGGTCAGTTCATACCATGACATTTTTCCAGATATTTTGGTAATGAAAAAAGTATCAGCGAAGTTTGTTCCGAAATTGCAATATTTTTACCAAAAAACGTCGCATGGGCTCTGCTCAGGAGCTGTTGCATTGCGCGAATGATGATCCAGATTTTCTGAAAAGATTTTATGATATTTCGCAGAAGCAAAAGCACAATTGAATACTTGGAGATTTTGTACATAATATAATATGCAGTAGCCTGCTTAAAAACCACCAAACAATAAAACTTTCGACACACTGTGCCACAAAAGAAGCCTGGAATAGTTAGGAAATAAAGGAGATGGTAGAATACGGAGTCCCACAAGGATCCAATCTAGGACCTCTAATCTTCATAATTTCTATGAACGAAATATTCTTTGTCATTCGAAACAGTACTGTTTTATATGTGAGTCACAAAGATATTGTACAAGCAGCAAGAATTATGCAAAAAGAATTTAATGTAATAACTGCAAGTCGTCATGATCATGGCCTGACCGTCAACGTGGAAAAGGAAACAAAGTTATGCAAAAAAACTAAATTAAAACGGCAACAATCGGCAAAGGGTCTCAATCACTTAAGCATCAGTTCCACATTAATGCTATTTTAAGCTGGTTGAATCTAATTTCAAATACCGAGCTCTACTTTAAGGAAAAGCACCACAAATGGAAAATCCTAACTAAACGGGAAATATTATTCAAAGAATAGTAGACAAAGCATGTGAGGCATCTCTTATCAGCAACTTCGTATACATTGGAGGTCAAAATTCCTCTAGAGAAACGAATTTCTACAGCGAGGTTCAGTGACAGGACACGCTAATTGAAAAATTCTAAAATTTAGTTTTTGAATAGATCCCTCTAACATTTGAGTTACTCTGCTCTTAGGTAGGGCGCCAGTGTGTTCCTTAAGCTTCTCGCTGAAACGTGTCCATTTTGTCTTTTCAGGCATTTGGAATTCGCAATTAATTTAAAATTATGAGCGTTTATGGTTTGAGAAAGCGGCTTGAGTTCACAGCCACCCAGTTACTGATAGTCTTAATGTACCTTTTGCCAGGTTGTCAAATGGTAATCCGCGTTCTTTTATTTTTGGACATAATTATTCTTGAATTCTCGAAAGTATTGTCAATGTTTCCACCAACTTATGAACATCTTTCTAGCATACGAATACGTACTAAAAACTGCACTTTTTGAACCGATCCATGAATTGTTTATTTGGTTCTTCGGAAGATCGGAAGTTTTGTTCGACCAGGCCATGCATCGTCTATTGACTGGTGAGATATAACGTCCCAGTTCACAGTCTCTTTGCTCATATTGTGGCATTTTGTCAATGCTAGGGTCAAACGCCTTAGTTGTGGTTGGTAGTAACCTTCTGTGGTTTCACTCGGATGCAACCACCCATAATATACCTCGCTGAGCGTAACCAGCTTGCATGAGTCTCGATCCATGGATGTTTGACTTGACCGTGTATGTTCATGCATGACCACGATGCACCATGATTCGCCTCGGATCGTCGTAGTGGATTCACTTCTTATCACCATACAGAAAACCTCCCCTTGTCGCTGGAGCAAGAGTTCGCTCTTGTAAAACCTGCGTTTTGCGTCTACCGTTTTCAACTTGTACATCATCCAATTTCCTTCTTTTGGAACCATTCTCATTCCAAGGGAAATGGCAGCTTGTTGGGTTATAGGTAGTGGTTCTGCAAGCTCTTGTTGCGTTTTATATCGATCTTGATCTAAAATGCCTTATGCAGGTTCAAACTTATTTTTTAATCAGTCTGGGACGCTCTTATCCTTCCTCGCTGAAATCACCACTTTTGTAGCGTTTAAACGCTATTTTACGACACGTTCTTCAACTAATAAAAGCCCCACCATAAATTGCTCTAAGCATACGACGCACCTCAGGTTCAGGTTTTTTTTTTCGGATTGAAGGCGAAAAGCATACATTTCTGCAAATAACGCTTATCTGTCTCGAAAATCGACATTTTCACTCACAAAAAAATGTATGATGTCGATAAAAATTCATGCATGCCATCTGGCATGAAGCGAGTTAAGTTGGTAGATAACATCGCTTCCACATGTTACCACTTATAAGGTGTTATCTAGTGTGTCTCCTATAGAAGTGATTTTCTCGCCCTTGACCGTCTAGTTAGCTATTTACCCATTCCAGCTCGATTCAAGTCCCCAAAGAGTCATGACTCATCATCCAAAAACCCAAGTTCGCAATGATCAAACGTCAATTTAGTAACTAGCCACTCCTTTAGATCAGCACTGCTTTCGACCGAAACTCGTCCCGAAAGATCATCCGCCCACGCAGCGCAATGACACATTACCCCGCGAACTCGTTCATTCGATTGAATTGGCTTATCTTGTCTCAGCTAAAACTACTCAATTCCCCGGATAACGTATCGTACTTTTACTTCTTGCTGCAACTATAATGCGCACTTCAGACGTCGACGACAACGATGGCTACGACGGGTCTCCTCGTCGACTTTTATTACTTCTGCACACTCGACAATTTGCCTTATCTGTCCTAATTGTTACAAGCATACCTACATCCATATACCCTAATGGCAGTTATTTTTATTTTTCAATTTCAGTCCACCATGTCATATGATCCCACAGCGTACGTGGCACGGGCTCGCGTTACACGACCGACACCGCCCAAACCGTCCTGCAATCCGTTGCAATTCGTGCAGATAAAACCGTGCAATTTGTACCAGAGTGCGCAGCAGCAGCTCAAGAAGGCAGAGGAAATAAAAAAAGTCAAAGAAGTCATGAAAGAGGAACCCGAGGACTGGCAGAATGTAAGTACTTGCATCTACAATAGGTTATACATGGTTGGTTGGAACTTTCTAATGTACCGGACCCCGTCGACGATGGTGGTCGAATTGTTTATTCCGAGCTGTCCCAGTATCAGTAAGGGCGGACCGGGTGGACAATTGTTATCGAACAAAGCTACCGAATAACGACGATTGAGTGGTTCGCTCTGTCAAGGTTTCGCAACATACGAAGGAATGGGGCATGGTGGCGGCCGGGTTCATTGATTATGCAGGTGGTGGCGCCTTGACTTTAGATTTATTGCTCTGTTTTACTATACCTCTTCCAATTCGTGGCGCGAACACCACTCGTATGCTGTGAAGATACTATATTTGCGTAAAGAGCTGCTGACGGACGACGCTAAGGTGCATTGTTGTGCTGTCGTGAAACGTAGTGTTCCGCACTGAATCTGGGATGGAAATGGTTAAATTGCATAAGTCGTACGTGATTATTTGTTTTTGTTGCTTTTCCCTCGGCAGAGAGTGCAAGTGTTGGGATGAATAATGAGGCCGACTGACAGTGGCGGCATTAGGTGACTGCCAAGCGGGTCGGGAAATGTAAAAGACGAGGTGATGGAGACGTTTTTGGACAGGCTTATCGGAAGCTTAAATCGTGCGATGGATCGGGCTGAACGGAGTGCCAATATTGATTTCTTTTTATGTCGATTTCGTAATGGCAACGGGTGAAGTGAAGATGTCTTCGTTGGGTATGGACGACATGGATTGGGATTTATGTTCAAATGATCTAACATCGGGTGACAGCGGACGTGTGACCGATTTTTTTGTAGTAAAGAAATGCTTGCTTGGTTGAATGCCAAATATGCGGATGGGAAGCTACGATAATAGAGATTCATTGACGCAGACGATAGGCCTTTTATCTGTGCGTTATGGGTTGCGTAGCTTTTTGGAATTTGTAATGGGTCTAAAGCTTTATCGAGTAGATATCCCATCTGTTGAGTAATCCATTGTCCGATTTCACTGGTTGTGCGTCTTCTGATGCCACCTTTTCTACGACTTTTAACGTCACGCACAAGCCCTTGCGAGAATTCGCTTTCACTTAAAAGAGATATGTACAGCCCTAAGTCTTATTTGGCCACAATACTGATGAGACTAAGTTTTCATATTTCCACTAGCAATGTCTTATTTTAACCTCTGGTCTGGTGATTATAGAGCACCTTATGCCTTTGGACGAAGCAAATAATTTGCCACTTGTATGCTAGTATTCAAACAATTTTCGCACTTTTTGGCTTGTATCTTGGCAAGGCATCAGGTATAGACATCATACTCTGATGACATTTTAGTATGATTGCCTTTTATAAGTTTTAGAACTCCATACGAAGACCTTGCGTTGGAACAGGAACTTAGATTTCTCTAGCCGATATGATCTTTAGCCAATTGCTCCAGTTTGTTGAGAAGCCATTCCACCTGTAGGCAACATTTTAGACGCAGTAATCTTCTGCTACGTCGTCGCTTTTCAAGGTAGAATCGAAGACTCTTCGTTTTACTCTGATATTTTCTTCTTCTGGTACCTGAATCACTGGTAGAGCATCGATGTTACACGGTCGAATGGTGCTCAAGTGCACATTCTGGGCGAGAAATTTCAGTCAAGAAATCACGCGTCCGAAAAATTTGTCGAAAAAAGTCGGTCAACTTCGTTCCATTCCCTGAAACGCTCGCATCAATGTATTTTTTAAATAAAATATGTTCCAACTGCCACTCGTTATGGATGGAGAGGACGTTCCATTATTTTCCTTGGGGTTTTGGAACCCAGCCAAGTAAGTGTAAATGAGCATTATCACTTACATATATGGCGTACCTAGTCTGCTGTCTTCATTTTTTAAAAAGTCAATTGGACCTGATAGGTATTAAAGCCAAGATCTTATGCGGCGCAATGTGATTGAGGATAGGATCGATTCTGTGATCGTCTTAAAATTGACACACCTGGTTCTTTGTTCACACTCCCAGCTACGATGGCGGTATTTGCAGCTTATATTACCGGACTAATATGAGTTGGGGTCTTCACATTCCAAACTTGTCCGAGTCAGTCAAATTTTTCGGTTAAACTTGCTAAAGCTGTGCGAGAAGGCCACTGATGGAGATCAAGAGCAGAACTTACTTAACGAAACATTTTCGCGACATTTTCACTATTTTTGTAGTGAATATTCACTGCTCCAACGCAGCTATTTATCAAGAGTCATGGCATTGGTAGTTAAATATTGACAGTTCAACAATGGCACAAAGTTGAAAATGACACCTATTGTTGGGTTAAAACTTTACTAAGGCCCCTACTACGAGAGTAAAAGTACAAAAGGGAGAAGTTTATGTTTATTCGCAAGGTTATCACACAAGTCCATATTTATATTGTATTTTACTCATTTATTTTATAGGAGGGCTATGATACCCGTCTACAGATTAGATACAGCGTGCGCCATCTCATATAGGTCGATGTAAATTTCGAATAACTTCAACAATTCTCAACCGATTTCGGATTTGATTCAATCTTTACAATTTACAATTTATTCTGATTAACTTTGAAAACAGTATTAATTAAATGACCACCTTTATTACCGATGCAAAAATGGGCTCGTTTTCGCGCATTTTCCATGACATTTTCGAGCATTTCCATCGAATGTTTCTTTTAAGCTGTTCTATTGTCTTCGGGCCGCCCCAAAAGAAAAAAGTCTGGAGGAGTTAAATCCGGCGATCTCGGAGGCCAGTCAATATCGACCTTTTGTGACACCAATCTTTCAGGGAACTTCTTACTCAAAAGGTTCATTGTTTTGTCCGCAGTATTGCATGTCGCGCCATCTCATATAGGTCTTTTTTTTTACGCATTTCTGGAACCACATAATGGGCCAACATCCACCGATATCGATCGCCATCCACTGTATCGCCAACTTTGAACAAATACGGTCCAATGATGGTTTTAGCGCATGCCCAAACAGTAACTTTTTGATCATATAGCGGCTCTTCGTGAGTAATGTGAGGATTTTCGGTGCCCCAGAAGCGACAATTTTGTTTATTAACTGAGCCAGGGAGCGTAAAATATGCCTCACCGGTCATCAAAATTTGCTGCCAGAACTCAGCATTAATCATTGAAACGACATTTTGTGCGTATGCCAAGCGCCGTGGCTCATCTTGTGGCAAAATTCTTTGAGTTATCTACACTTTGTATGGAAATAAGTGAAGATCATCCTTTAAAATTCAACGCAAAGTGGTCCCACTGATGCCTAGCTGCTGCGAACGGCGCCGATATGACAAACTTGGGGCTTCTTGAACACTGGCTTTCACAGACTGAATAGAAGAGTGTGAACGCCGCGGACGTGGCCTAGGTTGCTCATGAGGGCTTGCCGCAGAACCAAATTGAAAAAAAATCCAGGCCCAACGACGAATTGTATCTTTTTTGGGCACAATACGATCACGATATTTTGCACGATACGCACGTTCAGTAAGCAAAATCGAGTGTTAATTTTTAATGAGCATTGAAACTGTTTCCGCGCGTTCTTTTGGTATGAAGCTATTTATGGTTAAAATAGTACTGAATTGACGTTTCCAAAATGCTATGACATATCAAAAGATGTTGACAATTGTTGAAGTTTTTCAAAGTTTACATCGACCCATATGAGATGGCGCACTCTGTATATAAATGAGAAATCACCGTTTTCCAAGACAATCGCTGATCAGAAATGTCACATGGGAAGTTTGGACATGTATCAGCAACATCGGCCATTTGGAACTCGGTATTTCAGAGCCTCGTCGACAACTTTTCACCTGTCACGAGCATGTGCTTCCGTATTTCGCTGATCTGTTCTATCTCTTTTAGGTCTGACCTTCCATCAAGACCTTCTTGATGGTCTTTTTCTAACGAGTTTTCCACTCAATGTTCTTTTGGCTGTTTGTCCACTGTCCATTCGTTCTACTTGTCCTGCCCATCTTAGTCATCGCGATTTTATTATTCGGACAATGATTGGCGCTGAAGTTTTCTCCATTCACCCTTCATCATCCAGTTTTCTATTTCCTTTTTCTATTGTTCGCCTTTTTTAGGCAGGAACCATCATTGATATTCGTAAAATCTCATTATCATTATCATAGTTTGATAAATATGGAAGTCGACATTCCGGGACAAAAGAGTTGTTTTGTTTTGCATTTGTCCACTTTCTGAGAGGTTTTATCGAATTCAGTCGATGATTGGGTTGATTCAAGGCGGTCAGGAGCTATATATGAAGTTAGATTTTATTCGTTTCTTTTAACTGTTTCGTCGGTATCTCCCAGAATTTTAAAATCTCCAGCATAAGCTAGAGCGGATGTGATTCCATTAAGGGTTATTCGCCTAACATTTTCCTGGAAGGATCTCATTACGTATTCCAGCCCTCAATTAACAAAAAGTGGTAACAAGGCATCTCCTTGTGTAAAACATCCACTTTCCTGAATGTTTTAGATAAGATTCTTTAACTTGGTTCTTGTTCTTGGCATAATTGTATCAGTTTCACCAACTTTTTTCGGATTTCCAGCATTACAAGGACATGATACATTTTCGATCGGGTTATTCACACGTCTTTGTAAAATTTAAGAATAGCTAGTGGACCTTTTCGTAGTGAAAATCACTTGTCTTCTTTACTATCTTGAATGTATATCATCATTTACTGGCAGAGAATACCTTGTAACAACTTAATAGCAGTTATACATATATCTCGGTAATTGTTGCATTGGGTTTTGCCGCCCTTTTTTGATACGGGAAAGTTGGCCGAGGTTTCCATTCCTCGGAATAGCTTCGTTCTTCCATATGGGTTGTGATGAGCCCATGTGACTTCTCTGTTAATTCATCGTTTATTAATTCTTATGTTATTAGAACAGTTCGTTCGGATTTGATGGCTCGCACTCTTCGAACACTTTGCAATAGTTTAGTTTTACAACAATTTTTATTGCCGATCATACTCTTCTACCTGTCTTTCTACGTCGTTTCCATGTTATTTACCTATTCGAGTGTACGCTCTTATGGTCCTTGTCACACAACGTGGGCGGGGTGCAGATGGTTTGTGTCGAAGATGTTCGTTCACTACTCGACGGTGGTTGTCCTAGATAGGATTCGAGAAATTGGACTGAATTTGAAGCGTTGGTTGTAGTTCACAGTAACTTTTTTGTTTCCATGCCATTACGGTGTTATTAAGGAAATGCACACAGAGTATGAATTTTGAGCATTTTTTTTTTTTATCATCTTTTTATTCATAACTGATGTTGTTGCACAATTTTCCCGTATAGGAATTGTTCTTAGACATGGACAGGCTTGAACTGCAGACCTTCCGCTAAACAGTTGGTAATGATTATCATTGCACCACGACCACTCCCTAAAATTTACCTTTTCTAGTCATAAATAGGGATATAAAGAAAAAATGTCTCATGAAAATGCGCTGATTTTTTTAAAAACAAATTTGTACATTCCTTTGTCAAATCTTTAGCTAAAAGTTATGAAAGACTTCATTGGAAAACACCGTCATTCGCCTTAGAACATGACCTGAGACGCACGGAAGAGTGGCAGATAACAAGGACTAGAAGTCACGTGAAAGACTCAATATCTCGGTGATGAGTAGAGCAGGTCATTCCTTCAAAATCTGACCGTAGCTTGTCAGACTGCGAGGTCCGAACTACCAGCTAGTCAATTATCCGGTGATCTTAAATCGAATGCCTGTAGCCTTGTGGGCTGGAGCAGAGTGTTTGTTTGCAAACATTGTTCCTCTTAGAGGTTAAACGACAATAGTGGTTTGGTAAACTTTCGCCGAAGTATTGAATCATTTTTGACAAAAATAGAAGTTGATTATGCCATCTTAGCTAACTGCCCATCACATCTTTATTGAAACTTGTTTTGATGGCCGAGCACGATATACTCGATCATTTTGTTCATTAAAAGTTTCTTCAATGGTAAAAACTTTCTCGCCGGTAAACAGAATTTGTCTGTGAGCATTTTTAACGTAACGCCTTAAGAGAGCTTTTGATTTTGGGTGTTAGCAGATACTCAGTGTATCTTTTTTAGGCATTCAGACCCAGTTCTTCTCTGATGATACGAGGCATGATCTTGTATTTTCTCATAGCATTTACGTCTGATTCGAGCCTTTGATGGCTTCCACTTTTTTGTGCATAAAAATGTCGACTTCGAGCCAGGTACGCGCCGTTTCCCGGAAGTTTTGATTTTCGCCGTCGATTCGGAAAAAATCTGCGTGTTGTGACCAACAATCTCATACAACAAAATTCCTGATGGATCCAAAATAATACAACGCAGCGTTATAGTGTCACACGCAATTGTGACCGAGTAAATAACAGTGTCAAATGACACACGCAACAATTTTTTCTCACAATCATTTCTCTAAATTAAGTATAATTTTAGTATATAAGTTAGAGTACGAAAATAAAGAAGCAAGTTGTTCATCACCAACATTATAGAGTTGTTACCTTTCGAGCAACACACTGCGACTGCGATTAATTTTAGAAATGAGGCTTCTGTTAATGAACGAACGCGTCGCTACAAAAGTAGTGATTTCGGCGTAGAAGCTGTGTCCCGAACCGGTGAAAAAGTTGGAAAACGGGAATCGGAGACATTACTAGGTTGAGATCAATGTCAAATACAACAGGCAGATTAAATGGTCGTAACTTTCCGATCCCCATCATTTGAAAGTCTTGGAAACAGTATAAAAGGAAGGAAATTCGGTACCATACGATTCGAAGTCCAGAAAGTTCGAATGGCAAGAAAAGATTATGTCACAGACGATGTCTTGTCTCATCATCGATTGCCACATCAAACATCCGTGGATCGAAAGGTTAAACCAAATCGGTGAAATCTGTTATGACTCGTTACAACTGGGTGAAACCATCACAGGAGCTTTTTCCCGAACACAATTATGCGTTTAAATTGGCGTCCAACTTGGTAGACAGTTCTGGAAAGATGGTCCCACACATTCTCAATTACGTCGAGGTTGGGAAACAATACTGGAGAGTCAAGAAATACTCTTTGACTCTCCGGGCTACATTATCTTGTTCTCGTCTAAAATAATAAGCTAATCACAGCTCCTCCTTTCTTGAATCATGAAAATTATGACAAGATTCATCAGGTCCATCCAAACAAAAGAAGTTCTCATCTGAGTTTTATGTTTAAATTCGGAACCCCTCCTACTATCGCGATTTTTTGGTTGTTTTTCTCAGTAGGAACTGTCGATTAACTGATGTCAGACTTTCGAAAAAGGTCCGTATCTTTTCTGTTATTTTTTTTTTGATCCTCCAGATAGTTTTAAACAAAAACTACGCGACAGATGCCCAATTCTTTCGAAGAACCGGTTCTTTCTTGGATTAACCACTGACAAACGCACGACTTGAACTAACTAAATTAAATGGCCACAATCGAAACTGGTTTTCCGATATTCCGTGGAATATAAGACTTTGAAAAGGTCTTCTTTGCATCGAGCAGGATCTTTTATATAAAAGGGTTGATTTATAACAAAAGTTAAAAATTAACTTCCAAAAGTCGGAAATGACTCAACAGGACGTCGGGGGATACCAGGAAGAATTAGAGAACAACATGTACAACTTTTAGCGGTGTGAAACAAGGTTAGAATCCTGGTATCTGGGGGTGGTCGTGGTGCAATGGTAATATCACCGAGTGTTGAGCGGAAGGTCTGTAATTCAACTCTGTCCATAGTCATGAATAATTCCTATACGGAAAAACTGTGCAACAACATCAGTTGTGAATGAGAGATGATAAAAAAAAAATGCAAACGAAGCCATAACACTCTCAGTATAAGATCACTTCAAAAGGTATACTCTGTGTGTGCATTTCCAATATAACACCTTAATGACATGGAAACAAAAAAATTTACTGTGAACTACAACCAACGCGATAAATTCAGTCGAATCCTATCTAGGACAACCACCCCCGGAGAATAATGAACAAATATCTTCGACACAAACCATCTGCACCCCGTCCAGGTTGTACAAACGCATATCGCATATTTTGGAGCATGGGCGTGTCATCATGCTTAGATAACCCTGAGAACTGCCTGAGGCCTGTTCGCCTTTGTGTGGTCTTAGGACCACTAAGAAAGAAACTAAGAGTTCCAGCCAACTTGACTATATTTAAAATGAGAATTAAGCAGCTTAGGGTAGGTTAAGCTACTTTAATATGGGGTTTACTAGATGGGGACAGTCAAGTAGGTAAACTGAATGTTCCTATCTTCCCATGTCAATGTTATCTACATACAGGGTCCGCCATCTAACGTTTTTTTTTTCAAGTAGCGCTTATTTCGTGAATGGTAACACTTAGCTCATGTCTGATTTGACAGATAATTAGTTTTATCCTTCCGCTGAACGAATATGGTTGTGTATACGCTTGAACAACGCTGAGAAATATTGCGACATTACTTTGAAAATCATGGTAATGTTGCAGAATGTGTGCGAAAATTGCGTACGGATTTTGGAAGAAGAGAAGCACCGTCAGCTCCGTATGTTCGTTATCTTGTGAAAAAAGTGAAAGAAACTGGCATCCTCATCGATAAACCAAAGCGTGAAAAGCCAAAAACAGTGCGTACACCCGAGAATGCTGCGGCAGAAAGTGTGCGTGAAGCGCCATCAACATCAATTCACCGTCGTTCTCAACAATTGAACATTTCGGAGACATCATTGAGACGATTTTTGCATAAAGACCTTGGTATGACGCCATACGAAGTCCAATTGGTTCAGGAGTTGAAGCCAATTGACCATCCAATGCGTTTTCGCTTCGCTAAGTGGGCCTGCGATCGACTTACAGAAGATGCCGATTTTGCCAAAAAAATCATCTTTTCAGATGAAGCTCATTTTGATCTTGGCGGGTATGTAAACAAGCAAAATTGTCGCATTTGGGGTACAGAAAACCCGCACGCATACATTGAAAAGCCGGTGCACCCAAAACGAGCCACTGTTTGGTGCGGATTTTGGTCCAGAGGCATAATTGGCCATTTTTCTTTGAAAATGAGCAAGGAGTTGCCGTTACAGTCAATGGCGATCGTTATCGGGCCATGTTGAACAAATTTTTGTTCACAAAAATTGAAGAGGAGGATATTGGCAACATTTGGTTTCAACAGGACGGCACTACGTGCTACACAGCCGAAGCTACACTCGATGTTTTGCGCCCTGTTTTTGAAGATCGCATTATCAGCCGCAGAGCTGATGTCGTTTGGCCACCTCGGAGCTGCGATTTGACACCGTTGGACTATTATCTGTGGGGTGCCGTCAAAGATAAGTGTTACGCCGACAAGCCAGAGACAATTGACGCTTTAAAGGACAATATTCGTGAAGCCATTGGTGAAATACAGCTGCACACAATCGATAATGTGCTTAAAAATTGGACCGATCGTGTAGGCTACTGCATGGCCAGCCGAGGCAGCCATTTGAATGAAATTATTTTCCATTATTAACCGGAAGGATTGTACTTTCAAATAAAAAAAGAAATTTGAGAAAATATTCAGTAGTTTTTTTTATAGCATTTTCAAAAAAAAAAAAATTATTTGGCGGACCCTTTATATGTAGGTATATGCTGCAATGTACGCCTTCCAATTAGAAGTTTTAGTTAATCAAATTCAATAACAAAACCGGGACTGACAATCATCGTGCCACCTTTCTCCCATACTTGGTTTCTGGTCAGGGTAACATCTAAGCACGCAGAGCAAAGATGGAAAATTATAAGTCCATCATGGCAAACCTATGACTCGCTGGTACTGTCATTATTGACAGATATTGACACAGCTTGCTAGTAAGTTTTCAAATTCGGAACAACAATAGCAGAAAAAAGTTCGTTTGGGGCATGCACACCGCCATATGTGTCATAGTCATGATGCAATCCCGCCTTAGTCACATATTAAAATCACTGCTCACCGCGTCGGATCACGTTCTACAAGCAGAAGCCTTAAATGCACCTAACCTTAGCAATTCTAGTGTCAGCAGTAATTAAACAAGTAAAAGCGAAAAAAAATAAAAAACCGTCCTCCACCTATCTCCGACGATGGACGCCTCTGAGCATCGCTGTGCGCCTCGTTACACTTCGTTGAACCTATGTCATTTGAATAATTCTGAATTTCATGTCTTGAGTTCGCTCGATATGATGATGAAAGGCAACGACAACGTCAAACCCAAGGGAGGTGAATAATAAAAGAAAAAATCTCAAACAATAATAGTCGCTGGAATCTCTCTTCTAAGCAACGATTGCTTGCATCCTCCACCCAGTGCTCGGTGGTGAGTGGTGAATAGTGAATAGTAAGTGGTGCTGGAAATATATTCATCTGGTTAATTAGTTTTCATTGAATCTGACATAACCAGTTGTTCGATCCCCGCCTTCGCCTCGTCCCCCTTCGTGAGTCTTCACGTCAACGCGGCTGCTGTTGTCGTTTTCGTTTGTTGCGCTTTCTGGCTTGATCGCCAGTCATGCATGTCTCAATTGAATGGCATTTCGTAGGCTCACATTCGAACTCGTAGATCCGTTCACATAACAATCTCAAGGTCATCGATCCCTCACGAAACATCTGATTAACAAAACCTCTAACTCCGGCATCGGAAACAAACAAGCAACGACGAACGATCGGACGCATTAACTGCCAAGTTGGCTTATTGAATAGTCTCCTCCAAATGATCCTCATTTATTCTGGGTTTCTTCAAGATTGTTAAGTGCGTTCGTTAGACGGTTGAAACGAATCCAGATATGGAGAGGGCGGCGTTGACATAAGCTCAACGGCAAACGTACAATTAGATGCGAGATACAATTACAGACGAGCGTAACTTTCACTTTTTATTCTGTTCCTGTTCGCGAACAGATGTTGGTCGATGCATTCGGAGACTTATAAATTCTCTTAAAATGTCACGACAGGTTAAATGTGTCGTGTACGGAGACGGATGGGGGGCAAGTAGCATGATAGGCTACGCCACAGTAGCATGGGAAGAAACGGTGCCGAAAACCAACATCAACCACAAGAGGCACAACAATGACGACGGTTTATTATCAGTAAATTAACCCGAGACTCAATTGAATCGGTCTTAGAGTTGCAAGTCGCCGGGGCCAGGAGGCTAGGGGAAGCACTCGGAAAGTGTTTATTATTCCATTACGGAACGACGACGATGGCGACGTGGATTGACGGGGAGGGAAGTTCTTTAACAAATTTGACTCACACTCAAGTGATGGATTTACGATAGCTGCTTGCCGAGTCTCTCTCTAAGATTGGCATTTGACGTTGCATATGACAGGTGCTGCCGGACGGTATCCGAAATCCGAAAAAGGTGCAGCGTCATGATTGGTCTTTGTTTTAGTTTTTCTTCGAAACGATTAATCACATTCCATCCGTGAGCAAACAGGTTCAGTCGAGTGAGCTGGTCGAGTCTTTTAGGCGTTAGTCGGCATCTGACGAGCGAAACATAGTGACTTAGGATAGTGTATGGCATCATTTTCGATTACACACGACAGAGGCAATTGTCTTCGAATTAGAATATTTAAATGTTTGGTGAATGTCGGGTAGGAGACAGGGGGAGGCGACGCGGTCATTAGTCGCGTTTGATTAATGTGAGTATGTTGAAAGAAGTCGTGAATGAAGTATGCGAAAATCTGTTAATAATTTGTTAGTTGCGAGATGATTTAGGTGGTTTAATTGGATGTTGGGAAACGAGTGACTGTTTGCGTGACGCGAGAGGTCTTTCTCCATAGATGAATGCATAGGTGTTAGGCATGGTCATTGGACGTGGGAATAATTACTTATGGCTTTGCTAACCTTTTATGTTTTGTCAGGGCCTTAACAACTTTTTTCTAAGCACCTTGAGATATTGATAAGATCGGGCTCTGCTTACATCTCATAATTATACTAAACTGAGCCCTTCGTATTATACATGCAGCAATCCGATGTTGAAAAGGATCTAGGCAGGACGAGGTATAGTCTTTCTTCAACATTATTCTTAAAGGGATCAATTGATATGCAGATGACATTGACGTGATTGGCCCATCATAGCGAGACTTCTAGGGATAAATAAGGGCATAGTCATGGTGCAATGGTAATCATCACCGACTGTTGAGCGTAAGATCTGTAGTTCAAGTCTGTCCATAGCCAAGAACAATTCCTATATAGAAAAACGGCAATTACATTTACAATATGGAAACAAAATAAGTTACTGTGAACTACAACCACTGCGACAAGTTTAGTCGAGTCTCACGAATCATATCTAGGACAACCACCCCCGGAGAGTAGTGAACGAATTTTTTCGACACAAACCATCTGGATCCCGTCCAGGTTGTGTAACAAACATCATAAGAGCGTAACTCTTGAATCTGCGCGAAAAAAAAAAAATCAGAAAAGACGTCTTCGACAGACATTTTAATAATTTCGTTCAGCTTGGCTGCCTAGTCTCAATGACACCAGCATTAAGATTAGACGCAGAATAAGCTTTGCCGACCACAGGTTGATTCGAAAACTCCTCTGTGTCTCTGATGTTTGGACATTATCGATCATAATCTGCGCGCGATCTTTGGTCCCCTTCAAAAACGAGAATGGAGGTAGTTTAACAACCAAGAACTATACCGACACATGATCTTAAGCGTCTGCGAATGTAATGTCCAAAATGGGTGGACCATGCAGAACGATTGCACCATTGCTGCGGCGGGAAGGGTCTTTATTCCAGGACAGAGAGGGAGTTCTGAAAGCAGAGGCTTGTTGGTTTCGATCCAGGTACATCATAAACTGCACAGCCATCTAAGACGGAATTATGTATGTCTAGCAACAATGGAAGCTGTTGCATCATTACAGCTTTATTTGTGACTCACATGGAGTATGAGCAAATGCCTTGTCGTGGAGTAAAGGCCATTTCGGCACAAATCCAAACATTTTTCTCGAATTACTTCACGTCAACAACGTGACTGCCTCACATCTGAAAACATCGGAAAATCATCCACGCTTTCATCGGTTGTTGATGTGCTTCGTCGTCCAGGCCCATCGTAAACTTCTCATTTGATGGTTCCGAATCAAGCATTTTAACACATAACAGGGTACAGCACTCGATCCCAATCGAACTGCAATCTTTCAGAACGCTGTAATGATCATGTATAGACTATAGGAACTATGCTCGGTTTGATAATATTTTTATTTACTTAAGTGGGCTTAGGGAAGGTCGCAACGAAATGAGACATCCAATGCAGAATTTTGATAGCTCAAATAAAAAAAAATTCAAATCGAATGTAACGAATGTAAGCAATTTAACGATTCATTACAATCGCTTTAAATCGTTAAAAATGAATTGAAGTGTTCACCCGGCTTAGAAATAAGTTTAGCCCCTTTAGTCTAGTATACAGCCTTTTCACCTAATGACAGTTGGGGTAATTGTTTACAAGCCTGTAGTATCATTTGCGTCATCGGTAATGGTTTAATGCCGCTAAATTTAAGTGGGTAGTCACAAGTCTCTATCGTTCGTAGGTTCACCGCTAGAAGTGGATCGGCAAGAAACTGCTCGAATTAAAAAAAATCTTCAGAGTGGACAGAAAATGGCCGCTGAGCTGGAGATTTCAAAGATAACCATTCCATTTACTCATAACAAGCTACCTTTAGGAATATCTGCATTTTTTTCCCGTGCTTATAGCAATATTTAGTGTTTTTGGTCCATTTTGTCAACAAATCGGTTCAATGGTTGTCAACAAAAAAATCAGACTAAGACAGGGTGGCCAAAAAACACTCATCCGATGTTGCTTTGATATATCTCTGGAATGAATCGACATAATTTCATACTTCAGGCGCCGCTATTGGTATTGACCAAGGCTTCGTTTAGACTTTTTTAGCACACTCTCAATCGTTTCAGGGAGTAATTAGGGATATTCTCTTTGAGAGCTTCCAAGGTCTGTGGCTTGTTCTGATAGACACGTAACCTCGAAAAACCGCAATGAAATAAGCTTGGAGTAATCAGGTCGGGGAAGCGATCCGGGAATGCATTTCTATTTTTACGTAAGCTGTATGTGCGTTAGAACCACATGTCCTCCAATCCCGATTCTTCAATTTGTGACAATAAAAGCTCGTGATTCTGTATCAGTCTCCAGTCAGAGTAATCAAGTTACACTCGACATACCCGAAAAAATGTTGTAAAACTTGATTTCTGATGTCAGAATAAGGAAAATAGATTTCCTGGAAAATAGGACAAGCGAATGGAGAAAACTACACAATCAAGAACTCGAGGACCTCTATTCAGCCTCAAGCACTGTCTGGGGAATAAAATCCCGAAGGCTTAGATAGCCCGAACTCGTGGAACAAATGGATAGTGGACAGACAGGTGAAAGAACAATACGTGGAAAGTCTGAGGGAAAACGATTGCCAAGAAGGTCGCGCCATAGAATGGACCTAGAGAAGATGAGACAGAACAACGAAACATGGAAAGAACATACTCATGACACAATCATTCATTTTTATTAATTTTACTGAAAACTACCTGTTTAGTGTAAACAAAAATGCTCAAAACTAGCCTAAATATGTCAACTAACTTAAAATACCTTGCTGGCCCTTTGCGAAAACTAAGATAAACAAAATATTAGTATTTTTTAGATAAGCTTAGCTAAACTTAACTACTTGAAATCCTAGCTCCCCTCAACCTACCCTAACTTACCCTAGCCTATGTACGCCTGTCATTGGCATTTGGCAAGCATTGCTTTCAAGAGGCTACATATGTATAGTAAAAGTACCATTGACAAAGCTCGCACCATCCACCAAAAGCATTGATGCTGTCGGACGATATCTAATCGATCTCGGCGTGAAACCTAAACCTTAGCCGATCGGGCTCGCGAAGCGCGACATCATGTTCGTATAGCAACAGTTGCTCCAAGTAATTGCGGGCGACACGAGAGACAAGTCCTAAGACATCGTCGCTCAAACACCCGAACACTGCTCATTAAGTTGGCTTTTACCTTGAACCTTGAACCTGAACATGGACATTCCTAGGCAATCGTGGGTCTGATTAGGGCTATGTAGCAGATAACCTTCACTCTTGAATTAAGTTGACTGCTATGAAACAGCCATCTTGTCGAGACTCGGAACTTCCGAGTTCCAAATTGCCGATAATAATAATGATAACAATCCGCGAAAAAAATAGAGCGATTGACAGTCTGCAGTCAATAGCTGAAGGACTGTCTGCATTTTAAAAGGGAACATCTTCAAGTTTTTACCAAAACGCGCTGCAAAAATGACATCAATTGAGAGGTACGTTGTCTGGTCGACTTTGACGGCGTATCAACAACAGTCATAGGGGCGATATTCTCGTCGGAATATGCATTACAAGTTCTTCCAGCGACTCTTCTGTCACTTGTCGCTCCATTCTTTTCAAGGCCAGAGGCAAAATGCCTTGTTGACTAATTGGCGTGGAACAGTCGAGAAATTCGAGTACATCTAATAAGAAGCTCTATCAGATTTTCCATTGTTTTTATTAGGAAAGATGTAAGGTTGATAGGGCTATAGGATTTAGGTTGTTCACTTGGTTTTCCACTCTTAGGGATGAAGACCAGGTTGACTTCTCTCCAGATTTGAGAAATGTTTCCCAAGTTGAAATAGGACCTAAAAAGAGCTATCAGTGGTGCAGGATAGCAGGTGGGATAGCAGGAAAGACAACGTCTTCACCTGGAGGTTTGTAGGGATTAAATAAGCCAATTGCCCATTTAACTCTATCAGGGTTGAAGAGTCTGCTAGGGAGGCTATTTGATCTATTATCGATGTAATTTGTGACGCTCATTAGACCATTGAGAGGTGTTAGCAGGATAGTAGAACCAGAAAAATGTACCTTTGCCAAGCAACCCGAGTTCATTTGTGGCTTTATAGAGTTGGGCCGCGGTTGGTAGTAAATCTGCGCTTTCGCAATGTTTCCTCCAAGACCTTCTCTTAGACTTCCTCGATTCGAGGTTTTATTGTGTTAGACCAGAGCAGGGAGAACCAACGTTGTGCGCGAAAATTGAGCTGTTGGTCACATAATGTGCCAAAATCGCGGATAACTTGACCGGTTGAGGTGGGCTGATTATTGAGGAAGTAGAGACTAGTCGTTTATAAAAAGTGATTGATTGGCATTTGAAAATGATAACCTCCAAGCGATTTTTGGAGCACTAAAAATGGTCGGGGTGGTCGTGGTGCAATGGTAATCATCACCGACTGTCTAGAGGAAGGTCTGTAGTTCACGTCTGTCCATAGCTAGGAACAATTCCTATATAGAAAAATGGCAATAACATCAATTGTGAATGAGAGATGATTAAAAAACGCTGACGAATTCCATAACACTCGCAGCATATGATCACTTCAAAATTCATACTCTGTGTGTGCATTTCCATTATAATATAGATGGAAACAAAAAAGTTACTGTAAACTATAACCAACGCGACAAATTCAGTCGAATCTCTCGAATCATATCTGGGACAACCATCTCCGGAGAGTAGTGAACGAACATCTTCGACGCAAACCATCTGCACCCCATCTAGCTTGTGTGACGAACACCATAAGGGCGTAACTCTTGGACCTGCGCGAGAAAGCTGTTGGGATCCGATTGAATAAGGGAAGAATCATGTTGCGAGGAAATGGTCTTGAAGAACTTCGTGTCGTCGGCGTACAGGGAGAATTGGGAATGTTTGATGACTATCTCAATGTCGTTAATGGTAAGAATGAAAAGAAGTGGACCTAGGTGACTGCCTTCGGGAACACCGGAAGACGAACACTGTAGTAATGGTTTTTTTTTAAAAAAGAAGATATCCACTTCAACATAGTGGGCTCAAAGCCAAGGGAAGACAGTTTGAAGAATATTAGTTTGTGGAAGATTTTGTCGAAGGCTTTACTGAAATCAGTTGAAATGACGACAACCTCATTTCCATTCTCTAATGCTGAGAGTGTGAAGGACACAAATTCGACAAGTTTTGTGGTTGTAGACCTATATTTGAGGAAGCCATGTTGTTTAGAGGAGATTAGAGATTTGCAGTACGACAGTTTGACGATGGAGCGGTAGTTGTTAACATCACTCTTTGGACCTTTTTCGTGAATAGGAATTATAAAAGCGCTGGGGAAATTCTCCAAAGGACAGGGATAAGTTGAATATTTTTGAGAGGGGACAGAATGGAGGAACATCGGGCTCAGGAGTGAATTCATCATTTAGTTGATTCCATTTATTTTCGATGATATGGGGAGCAATATAACTTTATTAAGTAGTGTCCGGTATAAAGGAGTTATCAGCGAAAGATTATTTGAAAAATTTGACAAAAAAGTTGGCAATCGTGTTGGGATCATTCGAGGTTTCGCCATTGAAAGATAGTGAGGTTGGGTAGCCATCATATTTGCTTTTGTAGTTGACAAACTGAATGAAGGACTTAGGATCGTTTATAAGATTGGCTTGCGTTTCAATCAAATGGCGTTCGTAAGAGAGAATTATGAAGCTCAGTAAAGCACTCGTTCGACTACCAGGAACTTGCTTATTTTGTACCCCTAATATGGTAGAATCATGCAATGCCCTTCCTTATCCACGCTCAGTGGTAATACCTACGACTTCTACGCCCTAAGAGATTAACAGAATAAATCCAAATGTTGCGAGAGAGACGACAGATCTGCTATATGTTACACAACAACTGTTTGCTCTAATTCCAGATTCAGAGCAGTGATCCGTCGAAGCTGTAACTTTAATGTCCGCAGATAACTTGCTGCCCTTCTAACCTAAGTCTGCTCTGGGGTATTCAACAGTTTTCCAGTTAATCGCCATCTAATCGTCCGATTTCAATTACATCAATAAATTGAAATATGATTGATTGGCAAATGTCAAAGTGTACAAAAAGGCGTAAGCATCCAATAAACAATTCAGTTGAGCATTTGTTCGCTCTTAATTCTTCGGGTAGTTGAATGAAAAAGCTCGTGTTTGCGGGCTTACTGAGTTTTGATTAGCTCAAGGCGTCATGGCCTGGGTCATTAAAATTGTATTTCTACTGATCATTAATCTTAAATTAAGTTCACAATGAATTTTGTTTTTCTGTTTTAAGTTTAATTGAACTTAATTTCTTTGCATTACGGACAATAAACAACGCCATTTGTGGCCATTATGTTTCCAACGAAAACATTTTATTTGCTTTCCGCTTATATGGAGTGAAATATTCGATTCGTTTGCAAGGTCGCCTCATAACATTTTAAGTATACCGTCCCTATCAGGCTCCTAATTACTTAAAAGCGCTAGTAACACAAGTTTGATTGTACATTTTTCCATCGAGTTTGCAGCCACCTGCGTCTGCATTAGAAATGAACTCCGACTTAACTGGAATCGTGTTATATTCTGGGAAGCACGCACAATGAAAGCAATTGAAAGAGAATGAATGCTACCGCTCCTCAAGCATTTCCTACTTGCATCACTTAAAAGCACTTCCCGAGCCACCACCATCCGTGACATGGCGGCAGTCATCCATTCATCCGCGCTGCTATGGTAATGATTTGTTTGACTTCCGAAAGAATGTTGGTAATGGTATCCAGCTCTTCTTTTTGTGTTTCCCCTCTAACTGTCATTAGTGTGTCAATATCGGCTCTTTGCCGTATCCCCTGCTTGCTGGGTACAATCAATCAGGGACGCCGGAGCATCTTATCAATAGAAGTGCTGTGTGGTACAATGCTGTGATAATTGTTCGTTAGAATCATGGGCTTCGCGCTCATGCTGCTGCTACGTTTCCCAGATAATGTACGACTTGTTGTTCGGAATTGTCGGTTAATTATTCTTACATTTTAGCAGGTTTGGTATAATTGTTTTCAATTAAATGTTCCCTCGGTATCAGTGCCTCAGGATTGCGAAAATCACTTTGCGGCCTTGTTTACTTCCCCCGAGACTAGGTCATTCGGTGTTATCTATATGTACGACTCGGCTCTTTCACAAGTTCGAAGTGTAAACGTTTTATCTGCATGCGTAGGAATGTACGTCTACATTTTAAACGAATTTGGACATTCGATTATCCGATTCGATGATTGGTGATGTAATAATCGAGGATTGGTACTCCTATAATCGCGGGCGTTGTTTATGGCCAGAGCGCAGTAGTGCTTGGTAACGTTTCATAAAATCGTGTCAAGGTATAATGACCGGAGATTGAACTGTTGGACGGATTCGATCTGTGCTAATGAGAACCATGGAGTGGCGCTGCCCAATATGGTAGAATTACGTGTTGGACGTGAGTGCCTTCGCTTTATGGCTATATTTTGGAAACAATGTTAAATGGCATTGCATTATTGAGATCCGCTGATTGTTCATCAATACTCTTGCTCGTGGGGTGCCAAACGTGCAATGATACTTTGGTGAATGGAAAGTCAATCAATGAAATTCAAGACTGATGAGGCCAACGAAAACATGTTCGATCTGTGTGAGATACTAGTATGTGGTTTGGTTAGTGATTAATTGGCATTTAGGTAGGAAATTGAAGTATCAATCAGGCATCGATGGGTTTTTCATCGCGGACGAGTAGAGTGTGTCTTAAATTGAAATGAAATATTGTTAACATGCCTCAGGCGGGCAGACTTGTTTGTGCACTATCTCGCTTCATCAAACAAGTAACTTCCTATTCGAGGAGGATTTTGATTGTGGACTTATCCACCATCATCCATTGCTCTATATTTCATCAGCTGATAGTCTAATTCAACGAGTTTGGAAATCCTACCAGCAATCAAGTCGTTGTAAATTATACTCTTAACTCTGCAGTAGAGTCTGATATAAATTCTGGTTTAGCTCCAGCTCTCTACCTATTTAAAACAGAAAGGTTAGAAGAATTGAATTGATTTATAGGGGGAAAAGTAGGCTTTTCGCAGAGTGGAGACTACATTACGCTGGTAAAGTACGTTGTTTATAACAAGATTGATATTTTAAAGCTTTTTATACCTTTACTACATACAAGACCAACATTATATCTGGTTTTGAGACTCATTCGAGACTCACTTTATGTACGTCTCGTTGTGATGGTCCGATCACATCAATATCATCTTCGTATGCAATCAATCATGCAGACTGGTCATAGAGCATGCCTCTTTCATTGGCTAGTGAGCTGTAGCACGTCAAAGGCTTGTGGATGTTTATGGTCACAACGCTCCAACTGATAAATCATGTAGAGAATGGATTCTACGTTTTAAGAATGGTGATTTCAGCGTTGTCCTTGCTGTGGACAACCAACAAATTTTGAGGCAAAGAATTGGAGGCATTACTCGATGAACTGAGGTTGAGGAAAGGATATTCCACGATAATCCCAAGAAGAAAAAAAACTACGTTAAGCGTGGTGAATCGTTACCATCGACCTCAAAATCAACACCACAGCAAAATTTGAGTTCGAAGGTTATGCGGTTTATCTTGTGGGACCAAAAGGGTGGTGTGAACTATGAACAACTACAACCGCGAATTCGTTTGAGCCGTATATGACGAGAAAAATGGTCGGAATACGAACATGACAAAGTTATTCCTTTGCACGACACCCTCGACCTCATATCGCAAACGTCGTAAAAATATATGTGGAAGCGCTCAAGTGAGATGTATTAACGCACTCGCGGTATTCTCCGGACCTTGGCCCTTCTTATTACTGGTTATTCCGACATTTTGGCAGGTCACTGGCTTACTTCTTTTGCAGAAATCGAAAATTGGCTTGAAAGTTGGATCTCGCCCCAAAAGACAAAACATTTTTTCGAGATATAAGAAAATTGCCTGCAAGGTGGGAAAAAAGTAGTAATCAGCGGTGGACAATACTTTATTTATTGTTTATTCATTTTGTTTTGAAATTTTTTAAAAATTAGTTCTTAACAACAAAAACCGGACTGAATTAATTTGTACCCCCCAATAAAATGTGATTTTTTAAGCGTTTGGTTGTTAATGATAAAAAAAATACAAAAAAATTGTAAAAGTGTGTAAAATTCTTATTTGAGTTGACAAACCAATTCTTGCCATTTTCTTTTTAAAGATTTGTTCATTTAAGTGTCAACCGTGACTACGTTTTACGGGGTCCATACTGAGACTCTACTTTTGAGTCACTTTTACCAGCAAATAGACTGGTACCTCGGTAATACCAATGTTGTCTTCAAAGGCTGCAATAGACGCTGGTTCCTCCCTCAATTGGTCAATCGATTTACATGCCGTGTGGTAAGTAGCAGCGTCATGCTGAAACCGACTGCGAACAGATTCAGTTCATTTGCATTTTTGGGCAAAAAAAAGTTCGAAATCATTGGCCCATAGTAGCCACCATTGACCGAAAACTTTGTTCTCACCTTCGTCTTCCAAAAAATACGGTCAATGATTCCGCGGGACCGTGAACCGCACCAAACACTCCATTTTGCCGGGCTCCTGTATTGCTTGAGGTTGCTTATCGTACCAAATAAGGCAGTTTTGTTTATTAACATACCCATTTAGCCAGAGATTAGCTTTCTCGCGGGAGATCATTTTGTGGTAAAAAAGCGGATTATGTTTTAGGTCTCCTGTCGAACTCACCAACGATTCAACACTGTCCCAGGTTGTTAGGCTTCAGTTCTTGAACGGGCTGTATTTTGTAAGGCAATAGACCAAGAGTTTTGCGTAAAATTTTCCATATAATCGAGTAACCCAATCCCAATTGCTGTGAACGGCGACGATTTGGCAAATCACGATCTTCAATAACACTATCGGATGCAGTAGCAATATTGTTCTCTGTAATGGTGCGAAATTTAGTCACTATAACTTATATTGCTTGTTCAGTAGGTCGTAGGTTTCACAAAGCATACATTTTGATAATAAAATTCAACAACTTGTAAGTGTTGTTTGGGTGTAAGTCTTCTCATGATAAAATGGCAATGCTAGCAGAGCATGTTTGACCTGGCACATTTCACGAATCACGCGTGAACTGTCAAAAACATAATGCTGAAAAACCAAACCACAAAAAAATCACCCATAAATTATAAATAAATGTTTCATAGAGCATGCTGTTTTTCGATCATAATTTACAGATAAAATGTGTGCTGCCAAACTGTTGTAATGTAATCCAATCCCAATTTCAGTTTCGATATCTCTACGAGTATCTTAACCTCATCTAAGTGTCCGATGAACGCAATTCTCTCTTGACTGTTCTTGACTATCGGCGACTTTATATACTGTTAGGTAAACTTTAGCCAACTTCACGTTTCTGTGTCCGCCAAACTACGAAAGACAGCGCGCTGAAACTTGGACAGATGTCAATTCATTTCATTGTTGACAAGCTTGTGTAAGGATCTTTTTTATCACGTCTTTATTGTGATTGCTCCTTTTTTGACGCTCTACAACGAAACCAACTGCATTTCAAAGCGCTCTGAAAAAACATTAAAATCGTCAAAAGTGTTTCGAAGTGTTAAGGCCAGAATAGAACGAAATTCTTGACATAGTGGACGGAAGATGTCATATCCAGAGAATGGATGCAACATATTTTGAAAAATAAACTCGAACCCAAGGCCTTAAAGTTCCAAAAAATGGACAGCCTCATACCTGGCAAAGGTGTAACCAACTGCCAAACCTATCAAAGTTGCTTGCCAAAGAGGCTATTCGATAATTTTGACCAAAGAATGACCATTAGGAAGCAAGCGCCACCCTTTTTGATGGTTTCGTCGCAGTGACTATCAATGATCGATCTCCGCTTTAATTTTTGGACCGTGGATTTAAGATCAACGCAATCGTTTATCATGAAATTGTATTGAAGCCGTGGGCACGCAAACATTCTAGCCGAAGACCCTGGACATTCCAATAAGGTTGCTACCCTGTTCAGATCAAAAAGCCTGCAACAAAGTGTTCACTCCCTCTACACACTGGCTCTCGAATTCTACCGATTCTGCCAAGGTTCTTTTGCAAAAATTGTAAACGAGGGACGCGCTCAAGATTTATTGACCTTCTCAAGGAAATTGTTCGTGCCAAAGTGGCCGTATCGAATTTTTTTTTTTAAAGGGCTCGCGCAGGTTCAAGAGTGTACACTCTTATGGTGTTTGTCACACAACCTGGTCGGGGTGCAGATGAAGATGTTCGTTCACTCCTCTCCGGGGGTGGTTGTCCTAGACAAGATTTTTTTTAAAAATTCAACTGAATTTGTCACGTTGGTTGTACAGACTTGAACTACAGACCTTCCGCTCAACAGTTGGTGATGATTATCATTGCACCACGACCACCTCCATCAACTGTGGCTTTACAAGTTATTCATGTTCATCTCTGCAAAAGCTTTAACTCGAACCTGGCTTTATTTTTTTGGCAAAACTTTCAACTGTCCTACGACAAGCTCATTGCTAGTTCTATTTCCGCCCCGGTAGCTCATGCAGAGCTCTTATCCATCGATACCAGTATTTCCCCACAAAGGCTAGCTTGAAATTTTCATCAAATTAGGGGTTTCTTCTTGGTTATGGCTTGAGACTGAGCGCATAAGAGTTGGTGTCTGATGGTGCTTTGACAGCTCCGTCATTCCTGTTCTATGGCTTGTGCGATTACATCGATTCTGGGTAAAGTTGATTGACGGAGATTCTGGCAGTCTTTTGCATCACAGCAAATATTGTTGACCGTGTTGTAATCTGCAACCAGGTAATGGTTCGAGACGTTGTTGGCTTCTGAAAAGGTTCGGACATCTAGAATGCTGGAGCAGTTTCTTGGGTTCGTCGATCGCAATGTGATCAATTTGGTTGACTTTGAATATGCCATAGGTACATAGCTAAGTCTAAAAAGTTGGCTTAGCATGCAGTTGTTTCCATTTTCTTTTTTTCTATTATATGTCCGGTGTACAAATGAAAATCCACTTTTTTCCAATAGATGGCGCTATGATGCATTCTGGTCAGAAACGTCACATGGTGAGCTTGGCTACGTGTAAATGACTTCTCATCATCACATTTTCGATTTACCTCGGCGTCAATCCGAAAAGATTTTGCGTCCGAGGTGCCTCGAATGATTATAGAAAAGACGGGGAAAACACGTGAAAGACAAGGAGCCTCTCGGTCAATTGAAAAAGTTTAAAGACCCACAATTGAAGGCATCTGTATCAAGACCCGTGTCAAACGCAAATTTTCAGATTCATTAGACGTATGTAACTCAACAAGTCAATAATATTGCAATATGAAAATAAATGTCGTACGGGCTGACGCGGGAGACGTCAAATAGCATTTTCACCACCGAACAGCTGCTCCAGGTTTGGTGGATCGTATATAGTAACTGGCGACAATTCAAAGCGAAGAAAAGCGTGTATCGTGCAACATAAATGGATTGAAGCCCATGCTGGATATTTCATGATCGAGCTCGGCGTATTGTTGCAGCTGGGTAAAACCATCACAGGGGCTTGCTATCGAACACTATAAAAGCGCTTGAACCAAGCGTTGGGGGAAAAACGGTCTCAATACGAGCCAAGACACGGCAAATTGGAAACACCAGCAATGCTATTTCATGCGGAGCCAGGTCAAAGAAGCTAAAGGCTTGATACTCCTAGTTCTCCTAGGAGACTAGGTTAAATTTTGTCCGAGACTATATGGCATGGAGCCATGGTGGATAGAAATTTGTTATTTTTAGAATTTCCGCTTTCTCGACGGTGTCGGTTTATTTATTATGATGATTCACAAGACGGAAAGGTCGTTAACCCGGAATAAGCTTCCAGATTCAACACCCTGTGATTTGTACACGTTCACGTACGTTCTACATGAATTTAAATTTCCAAAAATAAGTTTTTATTCCTTTTTTTTGAAAGTGACCAGTTTACTGCGTTTGCACCTGAATGCCTGAGGTTAACCTCTCTGTCGACAAAAGCCTTTCCGCGCCGAAGTTGGATTTGTACGATTTTAACGTTAATTTTACATAAGTAACAGTAACAAAGACCTAAAACCATTTATAGCCAGGAAGTGTCTCTTGAAATTCGCAGTTAATAACGTACTAAATCTGAAACTCCAGACCAAGCAATACTCGTAAAACTAATTCAAACAGATAGTAATTGAAAACTGAAACGATAAATACCTTAGTTTATCGTTTCGTGGTGAACGCTATTCAAGTCAGGCTAGTATCTCTCATATAGAGATAATTCAATTGCAATTTTATTGGATTTGTTGACCAAGCCTGTTTCTGTTTGCTTATGATATCAGGAATCTGGAATTTAGACAAAATATGTGAAAATACAAGAAGAAGATAGCAGCGTGATACGCGATTAGATTGCAGTATTTCTTGAATTTGTCGGAGAATCCTATGAATTACTTGTCACATTCCAGCGCCAATTGTACGTGGGGAAATATTTCGAGTACCAGCTTGTCTATTTAATTACGTCTTGAGATAAACATATAAAAAACGTTTTTGAAGTGGGGCTGTTGAAAATGTTTTTCTGCAATTAAGAACTCTTGACAACTGCATTAACTATATCTATCGGAGGAATTGAATTGTTGCTCTTGAGGTGTACACAAAGGCTACATTCCGTACATTGAAAAATAGCGGTAATAGATCTCGTTTCCTGCTTCTAAATCTCATTATTGTTTAAAAAGACAGTTAAAAAGTGATAATGAACTGGGGTAAGCACAACAGAGTGATTTACGACAAACCATTTAGCTGTTAGGCAGAACAAGCCATTATTCATGTTTTAACCTAGTCTCAGCCACACTTATAATCTTATTCAGGTATAAATGGAAACAATGCAAAGAGTTCTGTTTGGCCGACTATGAGAAGGGTTTTGATATTGCCTAGTGAGAAGGTTTTATATTAATACTCGTAGTCTGGGCTGGGCTTACCGAAACCGGCAACGTTACAACGATGCTACAACCAGGGTCTTTACAATTTGTCATGTTTTGTGCGCTCATTAGCCTTGGACTGTAAAAGCAGCAGAATTTAAGTACAAACTAAGTTCTCTGAAAAAAAGCTCGTCTAAGCAGAGTCGGGGTGATGTTGTCAAGGTAATTATTAATGATAATTCCCTAACTTAGAGGATCTTTCTTGTTTATATTCAGAAAAGGAATTCGGTTCCTCAATTACATTGATAGGTAATCACTGGTGATAGGTGGGTGGTTGGCATCAATAGCACCTTGCCAGTGTTCGTTAACTCTTTCCGTATCGCAGGTTCAAAATTTAAACCGCATATTTCTTGTCGTTGCGGCTAAGTGGGACAAATTTTAAACTATGTAGAAAATATTTTCTGCAACTGGTTTAAAGGTTTAAAATTTGTACCGTATGAAATAAAAACATTGTATGACTTGCAAGAGAGAACGAAGAATTTTTCGTTTGAAGTCTTATCTTACGGTAAATTGAGTAACGGTGCTTTTGTGAAGTTGACACTGGAATTTCATTTCTTAAATTTCGTGCTGGTGTAAATACGTGTTTTTGCAGAGTTACTAAGAAAATTTATAATTTATAAAGTGTTGAGTGTGTTTATAATACAGTTGATCATTATTAGTAGAAGAGTTTCCTCGAAAATCCGTAAATATAGAAGAAAAACAAGTGGTACGTTTTTTGACCCACTGCGACGGAAGCCTTTTTTTTCACTTTCCCACTATTTTACTTATTTTAGTCATGACGGATTATAGAGCCAGATTTTAATTTGGTTGGCATGAGTTTTGTCGAATTGTTGAGAGAAATGGAAACATGATGTTGCGGCTTCACTTCCTTCAAGACCTGATTCTGGATATTTCTTCAGTTACTTCATGTGGGTTAGATTCTGATTTACAGCCTGATGGTCAGGGATCTCAGTTGGTATTGTCTTTTGATTCGGAGAACGATATGCCTCTTTCGGAAATACAGCAACAATTTCCAAGACCTAATCCTCCAAAGGTGACTCGTAACTGGACTCAAATCTTTCAGAATGATCAGGAGCAAATTTTACCGGAGTTTACACATGAGTATGGGGCTACTGATTTCGTCAAATGTATTGAAAATCCAACACCCATAGATCTTTTCCAGTTTTTGTTTGACGACCAACTTTTTGAGCATTTGGTTTTCCAAGCAAATTTATACGCTCAGCAAAAGCACATGAAAACAGGCAAACCATTTGAGAAAACACATAATATGAGCGAAATGAAAACGTTCGTTGGTTTGAACTTGCTTATGGGAATTAAGAAGCTTCCTAGCTATAAAGATTATTGGTCTTCTTCACCAGACTTAGATGATTCCTATATCAGTTCCTGTATGAAGCAAGCACGGTTTAGTTCGTTGCTGGGCAATTTACATGTGAAGGATGGATGTCTTGAACCAAAACGAGGTACTCCCAATTACGATCGACTTTATAAAATTAAACCTATGCTCCAAATGCTCCCAAAAAATTTTAAAAGATGTGCAAATCCTACTCGTGAAATAGCCATAGACGCGAGCCCATGATAAAATTTAAGGGCCGGAGCTATATGAAACAGTATATGCCAAAGAAACCGACAAAAAGGGGGTACAAGGTGTGGATGCTTGCAGATAAAATGGGATACTGTCATGGGTTTGATATTTACACCGGCAAGTCAGCAACTGGAGTTGCAGAAATCAATCTTGGAGCTAAAGTTGTAAGGAACTTGAAGTCCGATTTCAAACACAAAAATTGTGTGGTGTATTTTGACAATTAATTATTTTACTGGTGTGGAGTTAATGGAAGACTTGAAAAAAGATGGAATCTATGCCTGTGGAACGGTAAATGCCACGATAAAATATCTTCCGCGGTTCCCATCAGATAATCAGATGAAAAGGGGAGACTCTGAGTTTTTCTACAGTGACACAAACCTAACCGCTATAAAATGGAAAGATAAGCGGTCGGTACATATCCTCTCCAATTTTTACCCCCAAGAAAAATCTAGTGAGGTATCCCGTAAGAACAAGAATGGATCTGTTTCAAAAGTATTGTGCCCAACTGCAGTTGCTGACTACAATAAACACATGAACTGCGTAGACAAGTTCGACCAGAACAGAACAGTTTATAAATTAGACAGAAAAAGTATGAAATGGTGGCACCGTATATTTTTCTTTTTTCTCGATGCAACAGTGGTAAATTCCTTTTGCTTGTACAAAATGCTCAACCTTCCGCATATGGATATGAAGACATTTAAGCGTTGATGTTATAACTGGTTTATTGGCGAAAAATTTAGTTCATGATCATCACCCATTATTGCCACAAAAGCTTGTAAGCCTTTCGTTCCCTTGGAAGTTCGTACATTGTCTGCCGCTCATCAGCCGGAACGCTGTACCCGTCGAAGATGTTCCATCTGTAGTACGTTTCGGAACGAAGTAGGAACAAATTGGATTTGTTCCATTTGTAAAGTTCCTCTGTGTTTAGGAAAAAATAAGTCATGTTTCCAGAATTACCACAAAAAATAAATTGAGCCTTGCGGTGCACTTGTTCAAAATTTAACCCACCGGTTTTAATAGGTACTATATTTAAGAAAATATATGTAAAAAAATGAAACTAAATAGTTTTTTGTATATGTCAATAAATTTGAGTACTTTTTTTAAAAATCTATTTTTGTTCTTTTTTGGCGACGCATGGGCCGATTTTTCTGGCAAATTTTCGCGCCGGAAAGAGTTAAGAGCGTCTAATATCTATCTGCATATGAGAGAGGTTTCGCGTTTAAAGGAAGGCCTAGGGATATTTTGTCTTGATAAAGGGTCATCTTGATAAAGTGCCATTTCAAATTCCGGGCCATTGTGGAAATTTCAACGTTCAACGCTCATTGCGGTTAAATTTGATAAGTACAAGTTAGGAGGTTCTTAAAAATTGACTGATACCTTCGCGAATAGTGAATATTAACTAGAAAAATTGTGAGCATATCATATCATATGAACACGTTTAGTAAAGTTCGTACTGTAGAGCTCGGCTTTAGCTCTGTCAGGTCTCCACTCTCCCTCGGAGAAAACCCCTCCTCCCTTTTTAAACACCTCACTCCTTTACCTACCGCGCGTATGCTGTCCGTAGACCGCAGTACACGTTTAATAGGCAACGGAGCAGAGTGATTTCAAAAAAGCTATTTGCCTTTCCCTTCACCGCGCGCAGGCTGTCCGGAGACCGTAGTGCACGCTGAGTGAGCGGCTAAGCAAAAGAATTTATATATATATATATATTTCCCTGAAGGGGAAAAATAATCAACAAAATTGCTCTGTTAATAAAAGACAAAAGTTATTATTTACAAACTTTGCTTTATTTAGGTCAAAAGACTAGCTCGAGTGTGGCACTTTTTCTTGGACGCTCGTAAAACTTCGCAAGACGAAATGCCAAACCAGAGTGTCTGTTCACTGATCGGGCGTCTCCTTTTATACACCCGATCGTGGGTGTGCTTTTAACAATTTCTATATAAAGTAGTGTTACAATATAGTCCAGTCAAATTAGTCCTTAAAATAGAGGTAAGGTTACAATAATTCCCATAGAGCTAAAAATTGGTATGAATGTTCAGAATACCATTATAAATGAATTGTGAAAAGTCCCCATCAATCCCCCTTGTGCAAAAAATTTTATCGATGGTGAAAGTTTGCAAAAATAGGTTTTTCGCGTTTTTCAGCTTAACGGTGAGTTTTACAGCAAAAATAGTTCAGACAAAAATTGTAGATCATCCGATTCTCTACAAAAAATGTATCTACACTTTTTTTCATAAGTATTGTCATTTCCGTGATATAGCGGTTGAAAGAATTGAAAAAAATATTTTATTCGTAATATGCACGTTAATGTACTTTTATATACATTTTTGAACCGTTATATGAGTAAATACATGAGTCCCTATGTCTTATACATACAAATTATAAAATTCTTAGAATATAAATGAACGTCAAAAACTCCTCCCCTATTTTCATTTAGTCGCATGGCCTTGAGTAACATCTGTCTTCCATTCAATTGTCAGCGTGGCGATGCTCGTATACCTGCTCCGTTTCGAAGGTCTCATACTCAACAAAATACTGTTAGTCGTAAGCATTCCTTCGTAGTGACAACTCGTGGCTATCGCTTATATTTTGTAACAAAGTTTGTGCATTTTTCGCTTTCTTCTTTCTATGTACGGAGCTCCAAAAAAAATTACCTGCTTGGATAAGCTCCGATACTTATCTTTTGCAAAAAAAACTTATAATAAAAAACAAGTGCAATTAGCTTGTCTTCCCCCAACCTCTGCTGCTGCTCAACAACATCTATTCCGGGTATATTATCAAGTTCAAGTGTGGCTTGGTAATAAAATGGATCCAGAAGACTGGGGTTGGAAGTTAGTTGACAATGCATTGGAACCAATTCATACGTTACTCCCACCTGCACCAGAAAAACTCCTTAACACCATCTTTTGCAATTGCAAAAAAGGTTGCAATGCTAAATGCGGCTGTAAAAAGGTTGGACTGTTTTGTTCTTTAGCATGCACCAATTGTCAAGGACAGTCGTGCTCCAATGTTGAATCGATATTAGATGAGGATAATTACGATATCAGTGATGAGACATATGATCCATCACTTTTAGAACATATTTGTGTCCAGCAGGAAGATGAGGAAAAAGAAGATGAAGAAAAAGAAGAAGAAGAAAACGAAGACAATATACTAGAAGTTCCATTGGATTATTATGAATCCGATGAATAATTTTTCCAAATTATTTTTTCATTTATGTATTACATAATTTACGCAGCTTTCATCATTTTCAATACTCCATTTGCATTCAATAGGATCATAATAGATCGTGGAATAGGCCTACCGGGGAAACCACGTTAAAAAAAAAGCGCCAAGCACACTACCTCATAGGTGGTGTGGAAACGTGTGCATATTACGAATAAAATATTTTTTTCAATTCTTTCAACCGCTATATCACGGAAATGGCAATACTTATGAAAAAAAGTGTAGATACATTTTTTGTAGAGAATCGGATGATCTACAATTTTTGTCTGAACTATTTTTGCTGTAAAACTCACCGTTAAGCTGAAAAACGCGAAAAACCTATTTTTGCAAACTTTCACCATCGATAAAATTTTTTGCACAAGGGGGATTGATGGGGACTTTTCACAATTCATTTATAATGGTATTCTGAACATTCATACCAATTTTTAGCTCTATGGGAATTATTGTAACCTTCAAAGTCTTATTTGACTGGACTAATAGGGTTACCCTGCCTATATTATTTGAATATTTTCTAAAAAGGGTTACCATGCCTACTCAAATATAATTTTAACATTTATAATTTAAAGTTATAAAATAACACATTATGATATACATACATATATATATATAAATATACGTATACTGCGTTACAGTACTGCTTTTTATCATCATCATTCGTCTATTGAACTCATTCTATAAATGTGAAGATCTCGGATAACCTAGTGATGTTAAGACTCAAACAGTTTGTATAATGTCTTTGGTCTATATGCTTGGTTCACTTGGCACAAGTCCTGAAACCAGCGGATTACGCACAACACCATAACATTATTCTGAGTGATGAAGGTTATTCCCATTTGACTAGGTACCTAAACAAACAAATTCGACTTCTAAAACTGAAAAGAAATAGGGAATAGGGAAAAGCTCTCCGTCAATAGCCAGAGGCAGTTTGGAGCGGTTTTGGGGCTGTCGTCGGGCCATATTTTCTACCAAAATGTTGGTTGGTCTCAACGAATGGATTGTCTTACCGAACGATGTTGACTAACTTTTTTTGCGTGAACATTTTGACGACATTTTTTTTTTCAATAGAAGGCTGAACGCTTTATTGCGTGACAAATTTCCTGACAATGTTGCATGGGGGCTCCAATTGGTCGCCGAGATAGTGCAATTTAACACTTCTTGGGTCTATAACGAATTGTAGGGCTAGACCAATAGTTCGGCAAATAGGAAACGATGGATATTTTTTTTTTTGAGATTATTTTTACTAATTGCTGGAGCATTACTGGTACTTTGTATTGCCAGACAAACACCCACAGACATCTTCAGTATCGCCCCAGCTAGCCAGTTCGGATCATCAAAACGCGACATAACTCATATGGCACTGGCTTGTTGAAACCACATAAAGGGTGGGCCAAATACCAGTTTCTTTTTAAAAATGCAATAAAATGAACAAAATTAATTTTTTTCCATGTATTATGGCTTTATTAGTAAGAACAAACATTCCCATTCATTATGTGGCTGCCTAGGCTGGCTTCGCAGTAGTGCATTCTGTCACCCCAATTTTCCAAGACCTTGTTGGTTGTTTTCAGGTTGTAGCTCACGGATCATCAAAACGCGACATAACTCATATGACACCGTCTTGTTGAAACCACATAAAGGGTGAAACCACCACGGATTGCTTGGATGATATTGGCCTTAAGTGCTTGAATCGTTTCCGGATTGTTGGCATAACATCGGTCCTTCACGGTCCCCACGAAAAAAAGTCCAATGGGGTAAAATCGCAGCTCCGAGGCGACCAATTGACATCGCCAAGACGGCTGATAACACGATTTGGGAATTTGGTGCCCAAAATATCGATTGTGGAATGGGCTGTGTGGCATGGCGCACTATCTTGCATGAACTATAAGTCGTCCAAATCCATGTCTTCAATTTCACGGTTGACGGAAACCTCAGCCTCATTTTCTAAGAAAAATGGTCCAATGATGCCACCACTCTCTCTCTCTCTCTGTGGATGCTTTGGTTTCTCGACAATAACGTGCGGGCTTTCCGAGTTTGTTTGTTAACGTAGCCGCCGAGATGAAAATGCGCCTCGTCAAAAAATATGATTTTCCCTCAAAAATCGTTATCCAATTCAAGCTGCCCTAAGGCCTAAACTGCGAAGCGATAACGAAGCGGATGGTCGCGCGCCTTCAATTGATGAGTCAATTGGACCTTGTAAGCGAATAATCTGAAATCTTTGTACAGAATTCTCCTCAGGCTAGTGCGTGAAATGTTCAGCTGTTGAGATCGATGGCGAGTTGATGTTCGTGAATTGAGTCTCACTAGCCACATTCTCATCTTTGCCCACCGTACGACGACGGTGACCATGAATGTTGTCCTCTAGCATATACCAGTCTCACGAACTTTTTGCACAAACTTGCGTACAGCACTCGCGGTGGGTGCTTTTTGTTTTTTTTGTATAATTCGTGCAGGTTTAAGAGCGTACGCTCTCATGGTGTTTCTTACACAAGCTGGACGGGATGCAGATGGTTTGTGTCGAAGATGTTGGTTCACTACTCATCGGGGGTGGTTGTCCTAGATTGGATTCGAGAGATTCGATTGAATTTGTCGCGCTGGTTGTAGTTCACAGTAACTCTTTTGTTTCCATGTCATTAAGGTGTTATATTGGCAATGCACAGTGTATGAATTTTGAAGTGATTTCATGCTGCGAATTTTATGCCTTCGTCAGCATTTTTTTTATCATCTCTCATTCCCAACTGATGTTACACAGTTTTTCCGTATAGCAATTGTTCTTGGCTATGGACAGACTTGAACTACAGACCTTCCGCTCAACAGGCGGTGATGATTACCATTGCACCACGACCACCCCCTTGTGGGAGCTTCATTTCGCCCAAAACTTCTTTTTAAAAAACGCACTGTTTAGGCTACACAGCACTCACTTTGGAAATAAGTTTTTAATTTTTCACAGCGTTATTCAAACGTAAAGCGACCGCGGAGGTATGATACTGACTTTCTGTCAAGATTTCGAGCGGAAAACAGCTGTCAGTGTCAAAATAACTTCCACATCCAGATTTTCAATTTGAGGCCACAAAAAATCGCTTAACCTTTGGTTATATCGGTGAAAATTTAGGGTTACGGCTACATCTTCCTCACTTCAACACGTAGCTACATATAGTGTTTGCAGAGCAAGCATTTCGATTATGGTTAGGCCTTATCACTTCTGTAACTTTTTATCTCTAATTTTTTTCCAATTTTTTGCCTACGCGAATAGTGCACTCAGGTTGATGATTATGTCGATCATATTCTGTACTGCAGTGTCTGAAATGTACTTACTACAGAATCACTCTAGCCAAACCTTAAGCTAAACCATACAGTCTCGGATGACATTTCGGTTTGACGTATGTGATTGAAACAGGGATGTTGAAACCGGACCACGAATTGGGTTACCTTTTACAAATTAAATGACTTGGCTCTTGCCGGATCCCAACCCCATGTCATCGACATTAGGCGTGAGTACTCTAACCACTGGGTCACGGTGCTCTCTAGGTAATGGTGGTTATTTGGTCTGCGCCATTTTAGTTTCCCAGGTCCTTCCTCTGTTATTGTATATCGCAGGTGCAGCATTGTTTGCTCAACGTTATTTCAGGTGGCCTGTACTGACTGCCACGATTCTATCGATATCGGAACGATGTCTGTTCAAAAGGTCTTGTGTTTTACCTTTCATTTAGATAACTCACCTTTTGTTACCTGTGGTTAAGAAGTATTAAAAGATGTTTGATTTGGTCTCTTTGTTAGTGCTATCTCGAATCTGGGGGAGTGTGATCCTGATCCTTCGGTACTTCAGTTGATTTATTTCCTCCATTCGTTGCTCCACTAGCCAGGAGCAACTGAATGCTGAGGTAATGGCATGGATGGCATCTTAATTTTCACCAAAGAAAGCCGTAATGGTATTGTTGGGACAGCTTACTGAATACGCCATCCCGACCGTCAGTATTTCTTGTTGAAATATGATCGAAAGCACAGGAAGCAGTTAAGCTTATAAGGCATCATTCTATTCCGAACTTGATCTTAGAGTCATCTTTTTAAATCAAGAGCTGGTCATCAGAAATCAGTGTGCGGGCCTTGCATTTCTCTCTGGATGGGATGTGCATTAATATGTCAAGTGCATCGCTAGAAAATGATCTCATGGCTCCTACGGTACCGCAGTTGAGTTTGCTTGTGTTATAACCTTTGCTTAGGTCGTGCCACCTAATAAGCGAGCCATAGGTGGAGATGGGCCGAACAACGGCAAGTGGTCGGGCGTTGAGGTTCTTTTGTTGGTCAAAAACTCGCGCTTTGTCATGTAACTCATTGTCTTGTAATAAAATCCAACTGCCAACTTCCTTGTACTCTGGTGTAAGACATTGAATTTTGTCCTACAATCGCTCCAGACCACCCAAGTAGTATTGAGCATTCACAACGTTTTGATTTGGCTCTTCTGTATCCGCATTTTCTTCTCTTCCGGCTCATCTGATAACTTCCATGTCGCGCTCTGTCTTTTGATAAGTGCCTCGAATTGGAATCCCCATGTTTCCTCGCCAGTTACGTTAGATTTAATTTCATTGTAATGACTAAGTTTCAAGTTTTTTGAATGCAGAACAAATTGCGTGCCGATTTTTCCCATTCCCAATTACTTGGTAAGAATGCGATGGACCACATTCCTAGGAATGCCAGTCCACTCCTCAATAAGTCTCTCAGAAATATGATGGTCAGAGCGTAGAATTTTTTTTGACTTTCTCAAAGTTTACTGAACGGTTCTCGGCTACGGTGAGCGTTTGTCGTCTTTGTTTCACAGCAATTTTTTGACGGACACATTAGACGCTTGGTTATAATGTCATAACTATTGACAAAACAATGGGGAAGCTGACAAATACGGTGTGAAAATGGGTGATAGATGATTGAACTACAAAGTTCAATAGATGAATCAGAGATTACGATGCAATTGGCTGTTATTATACAAAACGCATCGTTTATGTCGATTAATAAAAAAGGAAATGCCCTCACCGAGCAAGAGATGTTGGATTTTCGAAACATTATAGAAAATAAAGAAGTCTTTCTAATTTTTTAGATAAAATCCGACTTTCCAGCGTTGAACATAATACAAAGGGTCATGATGTCTGATTGCTGGGTTCAATTCCTGACATGGCCTACACCTTCTCAATCACATATGTATGTCGTGCGCTCATTTCGGAAAGGGGCCATTGTTATTTGAAGCTATATTGAGTTGGAACTTTCACAAGATTTTGTAATTTACAACGTGCGGTCTTTATACTTCCTAGTCATACAATGGATTCTACTTATTAGCTATGGCGTCCATTGTGATTCTACAATATCTGGATGATATCATTCTGATTTCATCATCACTCTGATTCAATACTATAGTAATCTCCTATCTGTATGCACGAAGTAAAATTAAAAGTGAAGCCCAACCACCAGGTTACTTATTGCCACCATTAAATTTTAATTGATTCTTCATTACAACATGAATCGCCGGGCAAACCTATTTCCTAGCTAATACCTTCCTTTGTTTATAAGATACGCGATACGAAAAAAAAAAGTTTAGCACACATATGTACATCCGTATATCTCTCTAGTAATGATAAAATCAGGTTCTGAGCATGTATAAAAAGGGTGTTTTGTTAAGAGTTTTGGTTTTTAAACTGGCAGCACTGTTTCTTCATATTGTCATTTTGACAGTTAAAAGTTGATTTGTGGTTACTACGTTTTGCCATTTTACGGTGAATAGATTACCACCAGATCAGGATCTGAAACTTCCGAGAACGTCAGACAATGAACGTTTGCTACGGACAGTTAGCATCGATCCAGATGGCGCCATCCTGGATGACGACTTTTTCGGGATTGAGGATCCTCAGGAGAAGGTGGCGACAGTGGGAGCTGTCTTCCAGGAAGTGTACAAGGTGAATGATAGTATTCGCCCGAACCATGACCTGGAGGACAGAGCCCTGCTTCATCACTTCTACCTTAGAAATGATTTCGATCATTGGCGATCTGAGAATCTTGGTTTTACCAGGTTCAATGAAGATTTCATGGCAAGCAATGCCATCGCCAGTGAGGGGGCTAACACCCTGTTCATTTCGACGGAAGATCTCCAGATGATCTTTCAGTCATTGAAAAGGAAAAAATCCGCGGGTATCGACGGCATATCCAATGTTGTGCTAAGGCAACTTCCACCAATGGCTGTAGAGAGGTACGCCATCCTGTTCAACAATGCATTGAATAATGCATATTATCCAGTGCACTGGAAGACAGCGGTGGTTCAACCAATCCCCAAGAAGGGGAAAGACACCTCTAACCCGGCAAATCTCCGGTCGATCAGTCTCCTTCCGAGTATCAGCAAGGTCTTCGAGAAGGTGATCCATAGAGCCCTGTCTAAATGGGTTGAGGACAATAAAATCATTCCGGATAACCAATTCGGTTTCAGAGCGGGGCATGACACTATTCATGCCGCGTCGAAACTTGTATCGGATATCCAATGGAATAAATGCAAGAACCAATGCACGGGTGCCTGTTTGATTGACTTGGAAAAAGCCTTCGACACTGTATGGTTAGAAGGCCTTTATTACAAGCTCAGTCGGCTGGGCATAAGTAAACCACTGCTATATATGATTTTTGACATGTTAACCGGTAGAAAGTTCGTTGTGAAAATTGCCAATGTAACTTCTACCCAAATATTTGAAATCAAAAACGGACTGCAACAGGGTACGGTAAATTCGCCGATCCTTTTCAGCATTTACCTGAGTGATCTACTTGTTTCTCTACACCACTCAATAGCGTACGCAGATGACCTAATCGCGTACAGATCAGGTCCAACGATCGACGTCATTGTTACTCTTCTGCAGCGTGACTTCGAAAAAATTCAGCAGTATTGTGATGACTGGAAGTTGAAAATCAACTTCCAGAAATCAGAATCTATATTGTTCAGAACGCCTTTGTCTAGGGCCTCTCGGGACACTAGAAAAAATTGGCGCAGGTTCTCTATCTTTGGGCCGGACGGGCGTCCACTGGCGAGACAAAGTGTAGTCAGATACCTTGGGATCGTGCTGGACCAGTATCTATATTTTGACAAACATGTAGATGCTGCTCTGGCAAGGGCCCGGGGCGCTTTCGCTCTGACAAGATGGCTGTTTCATAGCAGCCAACTTGATTCCAGGGTGAAAGTAATCTGCTACATGGCCTTAATCAGGCCCATGGTTGCCTATGGATGCCCCGTCTGGTTCAATGTGAGAGCCAGCTTGATGGAAAGGATTCGGGTGTTTGAGAGACAATGTCTTAGGACTTGTCTCGGGCTACATAGGACTCCCGAATCTGAGTACACGAAATTTTACCCGAACGAGGTCCTATACAATAGGGCCAGGATTGTACGGATAGATAATTTTCTGATCAAACTGATTCGAAGCCACGTTGCAAGAGCAATGACTTCGGTCAATAGCCTGATCTTCGGGGCTTACTACCCCAATGATCTATATCATGAGAGAGTGCGCCTTAACGGCTTTGTCCCGCCAGAAGCATTCCTCTATCTAGATAGATGTGGGCTGATCCAGGACAGATTGGCGTTACCGCTAATCTTCCACGTGGGTCGCAATTCCGTGGAGCGGCGATTCCTCTACGAACCCGATGTCGCGCTCCGTGAGCCCGAGCGCCTCAGGTTCTGTAGATCGGTCTCACGCCGGGATCGAGGAGACGTAGTCCGCCAGCATCAACGCTTTTGGTGGCTGGAGAGAACTCCGTCAACGGACACCTTGATAGGAGCAGCCTCTTCAAGGCAAGGCCTGCCTAACACCAATGGCAGGCTTACATAGGCTAGGGTAGGGTAAGGTAGGGTAGGGTAGGTTAGGGTAGGCTAGGGCAAAAACGACAAAAAAAAAAAAAAAAAAATACAAAATGAAAAATCACAAAAAAAAGAATAAAACTTAAAACAAAAAAAAAATTAAAAATAAAAACATAAAAAAAAAGATATAAAATAAAAACATAAAAAAAAAGATATATATATAAAATATATATAATGTATATATTTGTGTATATATATTTTAGTTAAGTTAGAATAAGATAGGTTTAGTTAGGTTTAATTAGTTTAAGGTAGTTTTAAGTTTTATATAAAATATTTAAAAAACAATAATCATATGCTAAGTTTTTTTAATAAAAAAAAAACATTTTTCTTAGCTTAAGTTAGTTAGTTATAATAATGTTAATTGTAAATTCATGTAGACGTCGAAAGACATAAGTATGTTTCAATTGTTCTGTTTGTTTTAGAGTGTCCGCCTAGGGCCAGTAAGATAGTTACATTTGTTAAGATAGTTAAGCTAGTTTGAAGCATTTTTGACTAGTGTAAGATAGATATAAGTTAATATGAAATAAAAATGAATTGAAAAAAAAAAAAAAAGATTACCACCAGAATAAGGCATGCAAATTGAGTAAATTTATTTTGGAAACCATGATTCGGTTCGCCAAACTTATCCTGCGCTACGTCCATTTTACAGTCGACATAATCGTCCATCTGAGCAGGTTATTCGTACTATAGAGGTATATCCCTGCTTAATGTAAATGTCTAAAGCCCTTTTGCACCGCACTAATCGGCAGCAACCAGTGCGGCATCCGGCCCAGCAAATCGACTATAGACCAAATTTTCACACTTCGACAAATCCTGGAAAAGACCAACGAGTTTCAAAGCGATACACACCATCTCTTCATCGATTTTAAAGCCGCATACGACAGCACTCATCGTAAAACATTGTTTGATGCGATGGCTGAATTTGGGATCCAGAAAAAACTGATCCGCTTGTGTAGCGCCACGCTAAAAAATATGCGAGGCACCTTGCAGCTCGGTTCTAGGACCTCTGAACCGTTTGAAACATGCACCGGATTTCGGCAAGGAGATGCGCTGTGGTGTGGAGCAGCTAGCGCGAAGGGCAGGCATCAACAGGGAAGGCACTACCTTCTACAAGTCTGTCTAGTTGGTAGGATACGCGGATGATATTAACATCATCGCGCGGTCGCGCCGTGACGTTGTGGAAGCGTTCACGGCGATTGAAAAACAGGCAAAACGGGGTGGTTAAGAAGTTTGTCTACCTCGGGGCGAACGTAAAATTCACAATCGACACCACAGTGGAGATCCGGCATAGTATCGCCCTTGGCAACCGCTGCTACTTCGGATTGTCCAATTAACTTGGGTCAAAACTCCTCACTCGAAGAACCAAAGTCATGCTTTACAAAACACTTACACTGCCAGTCTTGATGTACGGAGCCGAAGCTGGAGGATAAACAGGACAGCGGAGCTGATTTTGGAACCTTTCGAAAGAAAAATTCTGCGCCGGATATTTGGTCCTGTCTGTGAATGGAGGAGAAGACATAAGCGCGAACTCTACTAGCTGTATAAAGATGTGAATTCGAAAGGCAAAGATCCGTCGACTACACTGGCTCGGCCACATCTTCTTCGACTCCGAGCCTCCTGAAGACTCGAGCAGAAGAGGAAAACTGAACCTCCAGTATAAAGACCAAATAATCGCGAATGTTAGACAACTTGGCCTTGACAACTGGAAACTGCGTGCCCAGGACCGTCAAGGATGGAAGGCAGCCATAGCCCAGCCTCAGATCTTCCATGAATCGCTGGCCTGTTAAGTTAGTAAGTATAGACGACAAACAGTGCGAAGAGAGAAGAGGAGAATCCAAATGAGCCAATTCGCCATCGTGCACAGCAATTGGAGCTATGTCCATTTACTTTGTGGAAAATTTTTAGGACAGGTCTTGGTTTAAAAGCTAAGTGCTGTTCTCCGATGAGGCCCATTTTTGGTTAAATGGATATGTAAACAAGCAAAATTGTTGAATTTGGAGTGCAGAAAACCCATAAGCCGTTGTCGAGACGTAAGAACGTATTAAAACTCTCTATTTGGTGTGCTTTATCGGCTCATATTTCCTTAAGCACGATGCCGGCCAGAATGTTACCGTCAATGGAGAGCGCTATAGATACATGATTTCTGAATTCCTCGCTCCTCAGTGACAGAGCTTGGCCCAACATGCCACACGGCGCATGACATCATCGATTTATTGCGGGAAACGTTTTCTGAGCGCATAATTTCGCGCAATAGATCGCACACATCAAGATTACTTTCTTTCGGAGTATGTGAAGTCACTTGTCTAAGCCGATAAACCCGAGAAGTTTGATGATTTGGAAATAAACATTCGCGGGGTTATTGCTGATATACGGCCCCAGTTTCACGATTAAGTTGTCGAAAGTTGGACTTCAGGATTGCCCTTCATTCAAGCTAGCTGTGACGCGCATATGTTTGAAGTCATATTCAGACACCAATGGCATAAAATTATCTATAAAATGAAGCTAACACCATAGACATTAACATTCGCTTCAAGTGTTTTATTTCATATTGAAGACATCTACCTCTTAAAAAAACACCCATTAGTATGACAACATTTTTATTTCGAAAAAAAATCTATCCGAATAGGAAGTTATTAATTAAAATAAATGCGAATGGACAGACCAAAGCTCTTGAACTAGTGGAAAACGTGGTTTTCTACTGAAACAGGACTAGAGCAATAGACCTTTTGGCTCTCTGTTTCTGCTCTAGACCTTATGAAGCGCATCTACAAGTTGGCGCGCATTTTGAATGCCAAGCATATATACTTAAACTCGCCGAGTACGTAGCCGGTTTGCAAAATATGTGTTTATCCAATCGCTCAGATTTAATTTGTTCCTTCTCCATGCGATGAATTACATTTCGATTTTGGCTTCGTGTGGCTTATGCAAATCCCAATGTCAGAATCCGATTCTATTTCAGCTAACCGTTTTGCGGGGGATCTCAGTGAGCAGCATTCAAATGATTTAATAAATGCGATGATATCAATACACGAACGATTTATCGACGAAAAATCGTAGCTAAGATGCAACCAGTTTCTCCCCTAAAGAGTAGAAAACCTGTTTTGAGACATGAGTGTGAAGCTAAATGGTCACCGTTTGAGTCATTACGGCCTTCTAATCTTGTTTACTAATATATTCTGAGTAATGATACTAACATCAGTATATAGTCAGGCTTTGAATAGGAAGTTCATTTTTACCTGCTGCTTTCTGGGACTATTTCTGTACAGCCTTTTAACTAAGATTTATTTCAAAAAAGAAAAGATTTCGAGTAACCGACATTAATCAATTCTCATTTCTATTGCAGAACTTAGACAATTGGAAATCATCGAGACGAAAACGCGTCGAACACATCATCGATCGAGTAGTGGAAGTGAAGAAACTTGAGCAGGAAGAACATGATCGAACGAGAAGAAAATCGAAAACGTTTTCAGAAATGATGGAGGAACGGTAACGCCTGTCAACACCTATCCCAAGAGAATTGAACGAACTTTTGTTAAATTTCTTTTCAGAGGTGAACGGAGTCGAGGCCGTTCCAAGCTTCAGTCTTTAGCATCGTACAATGAGGATGAAGCGAACGATTTCAGTGATTTGGGCATCGGTACAAGCAGTGCCAGTGGTAAGAGCAGCATCTCGGAAGATTGTGAAGTACAGAGTATTGTGGTAAGTCGACCCTCTTAGCTCCACGAGCTTAATCGATACCATTTCCTTACGTTTGCAGAGTGAACCTGCGGATGTGGATAACATTTCCTCGTTCGATATCGAGAGCAACTCTTGTCCGCCATGCAATGATGATCGAAATCGTGATCGTGTTTCATCACCCGGCTACGAGACATCATCAACAGCACCCGTGGCATCACCCGATCCCCGTGAATACACATACGAAGGAGCAATCGAAGACTACAAAAGTCGTGTATCCAAAGCAACAGCTTCGAGTATCTACAAGAAACCACCTGTCGGCGATAGTTCCCTCACACGAAGCCTCATATTCGAGCGTAGGCAACCATCCCTAGACAGTGACAACGATATCGAATTGAATGTGCCCACAGTGAAGAAGGAAGATCTTCCGAAAATCGATATATCAAAGAAACGAGAGCTCTTCGAGAAGCCCGACATGACCAAGAGCCTAACAACCCCGTCATCCGTCGCGGGGACACAAAACCATGACCAAAACGAAAAGAAGCGAATTGTTAGCGAGTTCGCCAACGTTCGCACGATCAAAGATCGCCTAAGCAGCTTGGAGAAGAAACCCGAACCTGTCGACGAATCCACGACCGGAATTCTATCTGGCGAAATAGCCAGCGTGAAGGAGCGCCTTCAATGTCTTGAGCAACAAAAACAACAGAATTCAGTCAGCCCTAAGCCAAATACAAATAAAGTCGTTGCCGAAGTGGTAGCCGTGCCACCGCTCAAGGATCGACTTTCCAGTTTGCAAAATGCTGTTACCAAAGAGGAAATTCATAAGAAACCCATCGTCCTGGTCGACGAATATCAGCTCGAGATGCTAAAGAACGAGGAATTAGCTCGCAGGCAGCTAGACACTACCAAGGATGACAGTGTCGTCGAGAAGGCACCATCCGACGATAGTGGCATCAATACAACAGACGAGAAAATCGATCACGATCCAGCCACAACCGAGGACGAGGACGACACCATCGAAGGAAGAACCCAACTTGTGCCCGAGGAAAAGGTACCGCCATCTGCTAATTCTAATGAATTTCATGGAGAATTTGATTCTAGTGTAAGTCTTTTACAGTCAAAAAATCTAAACACTCCAACTGTAGTTAGTTTGGTGGATAAGCCCGTTGTTGTTGATGTTGGTGGCGGTAAAATGCCTACTTTGTTGAATAGCGGTAAAGTCGGCCAGACTGACACGAGCAGCGATGTGAATCACGCGCAAAATTTGCTTAAAATGTTTAAGATGGCTTTCGATACCGATGATGATGATGATGATGACGGCAGTGGTGTGGTAGATCAGATTGCTTCTGTGAAGGAAGCCGCAGGGCCTAGTGATAGGGAAACAGGTTTAGGAGTTGAGAGAAAGCAGGAAAACATAGTGCCATGGCGTAGGAAAGTTGAATCCACCGAGTCGGTTGTGAAAGCATCGCGAATCCCAACAGGTAGTCCACAGGTTAGGGATTTCGAAGTAGGATCGAAGGGGCCGCCGGCTACAGCTAGTGCTTCGGTCGACGAAGGCGTGAAAAAGTTACCGGTGCAACTGTCAAAAATTCCCCAAAGTGTTTCCGGTGCTCCTAAGGCGCCCGTTCCATCGCCGGATTCAGACCAGATAGACACAACTTCACAGAAAGCTTCAGACCTTATAGCAGCCTTCAGGAAACAAATAGAAAATGAGTCTAAGAGCCAAGTCAAGGTTCCAGCTTATAGTAGTCCATTGACCAAGAAGCGCTTCATCCCTACACCATCGGACGAGGTTTCTAAAAATGTCCCCGTAAACGCTTGTCACCATAACAGGTCGGTCGAGTCGGACTTAAACCTTATCCTTAACATAGATAATAGCCCGAAAGCCTTGGAAAAGAAATCATCGATCCCAGTGGCTTCGAAAAATCAAATCTCTAGTCCGAAGATCGAAACACAAATTTTTACGTCTTCTCGGTCTTCTCCCAGCTCTCCGAAAACACCTTTAATTTATCCTGACGGTTCACCCAAAATAGACATCTCTCCGCTGGCATCCCCCATCAGTTATTCGTCAGCAGTTTCCCCCAAGATAGACATCCCTGCTCCTGTATCTCCTATCAGCTCTTCTCTGGCAGCCAGTACTCCACAAATGTCGCCAAGCAGTCCGATTTATGACAATATTCCTTTCGAAACCGATATATCACGTCCTAGTTCAGCTGTAGGCTTGAGAAAGACCTCCTCGTTGGATATAAACGGACGTATTGAAATATTCAACTCAAAAAGTATGCCACCGAAGCCCAAGTCTCCGGAGGTCTTGCCGAGATCGATGAAGAGTTTCCCAGTCGACGCGTTTAAGCCTGAAATCCAATCTAATGAGTTTCAACAATCTGCTCGGGATGATTTCTTCAAGGATCTTACCTCTTGGCAACCAAAAATTATTGCCGAACAACCGAAACAAAATCTAGAGACAACTGCAGAGTTAAGCCAGGAATCTGTAACAAAAGCGCCTAACATGGTATCATCATCGCAAATAGCCAAGGAACCATTGAAAACTCCCGAATCTGAGCAACCACAAACGAAAGGCGCGTTACCCTTCGATAACTGCGTTGATATTCTGAAATCTTTCCTCGATGCCGAACGATCCTATCCAACGAACGAAATAGTCTCGCAAAAGAAGACCACTTCACCTGGCTCTTCCGATGCCTTTCTTCGTCAAGAGACCGTGGTGGAAGTGCCATGTACGAAAATCGACGTCAAGGACCTTCCTGATCCGAATTTCATTCGAACACCTTGCATAAATGTCGATTGTAATGAGAAAATTGTCAGAGATTCTATAAAAGCACCCGAAGCAACGGTGCGGGATAGCATTTCCAGTGCTGGTGATAGCTCACCTTCCTCGGAAGTCACTGTCATCTTCAAACCGAAGACGACCCCAACACCGGGTTCGCCTACTCCAAATAAATCGACCCTGATGGAAATCGCAACCCGCATGGGATCACCGATAGCCGCTCGGCGAACACCGCAATCCCCCACATCTCCTATCAAGGAGAAACCTTGCCTTAAGATTGATGTCAAGGACTTGCCAGATCCGAACTTTATTCGCACCCCCTGCATCGAGGTGAAAAAGGAGGCGCTGAAGGAGTGCATGTCATCACGTCCGACACCACCCTCGTCGCCCAAACTTCTTCTTCACAAAACCAACGCCGAGGTGTTGAAACAAGCTTGCGACGAAGTATCCAACTCCCCACCTCTTAGTCCGGTCCTGGAAGACCCATCCGCAGAGAAACCGAATTTCCTCATAGCCCGCGTCGAAGTCGTCGAGACCAAAATCAAAGTAACCACAACCAATGACAACGAATCCCCGCCACCAATCCCGGCCACCGCCCCACCCCAAGCTCTACCCGGCTCGCCGAAACCAAAACCAAAATTCCCCATCCCCTCGAAACCGAAAAACATTTTCGAATTCCTAAAGAAAAACTTTCAATCCAAGTCCGACTCAACTGAACCCAGCGGTTCGAACGACTTCGAACCGATTTCGGTCGACAACTCCAAATTCTACGTCCCCTCTAACGCGACCGAAAGCACACCCGCCGCGCCCCCTGCAAATAACGGTGTCAATATTGAAATCACAAAAACCATCACAACCGACGCAATTGTCGAACAGACCGATTCCGATCTAACCAGCGAGATCAACGATATGTTAGACGAGGAAATCTCGAAACTAGTTGTAGAAGACGCTAAGCTCTAGGTGTCCAATGTACATAGGAATCTCAGAATAGTAGCGATTGGTGCTCTCACGAAACCATACATATCGAACGAGAAAACTTATATTTATTGCTATTTATTTCCTTTTTATTTTTATACATTTGTTTTGTTGCTTTTGTTTACTAGATGAGATACAAAAAGTTTATCTAGAATTATTGAAATAAATACATATTTGAGAAAAAAACCGTATTTAATAATAACTGTTGTACAATACATGTTTATGTATTTCTTATAATGTTTTTGATTATTTTTTTAAAATTTTTATTTTGTTTTTTCTTTTTTTTTGAAATTTGGCAATAAAGTGGTGAATAGTTGAATTATGATCGAAATCGTTTCAGAAGTTGTTTGTATGTATCGCTATCGTTCCGCATTGCTCTTCTCATGCTCATGCTCATCTGCTTACATTGCTTGCTTATGCTTACATAAGGCTTATGGTCTTATTCGTATATGCGATTTCATATCAAGTTTTTTTGCGATCACGTTTCAGGATTCACCTTTCTATGGTCCTCTGTAGACTTTAAATTCTTTTTTTCTTTCGATTGTTTGGTCGTTTGTAATACTTTTTCTTAATGGACCACCGGACAGGCCAAACCTCAGAATGCTCCTTGATATAGCCGATTTACTTTTAGAGATTAACTCTCCTAACCCTACTAACTTAGCCACCTCTTGTGCTGAGTCTTTTTCTCTGGAATGTCACATATCTCTTCTATCATCGCCATCTTCTCTAAGAACCAGACAACAATACCTGCTTTGGGCTTGGTTACACTTACATATCGTATAGATCAGGGGTACAAAATGTTCTAAATCTACTGACCCTAGACTGATCAACACATTATATTAGATCCCGGGCGATAAAAATCTGGTAAACTCTGCACTTTCCGACAGCCAAATTGTGCTACTCAAAAAACCCAGGCCACTGTCATAACCTTCATCTGCTTGCTTTTTCGATGAAGAAGAATCCGGACATACGGACGTTTCAAAGCGAGATCGTCTACGTCTGATCTTGCCAAGCCATTCCCATTGGCATCCATATGACATGAGTGGGAGTACCCTACACTGTCATTGACCTAAGCAACAACATTTAGCCTACTTTCGGGAAATAAAAATTTGCCGATCTAGGCCAAGATCTTTCCGTGATCACCATCCCACAGCTGATCATGATCATCAAGCTTAATGGATTTAAGTGCTTCCGTTCTCCATCTACTATTACTTTTTGATCACATCCGTCATTCCATGAATTCGTGGTCTCAAAAAAGCCTCGTTATTGAGGCGAAGGGCTATCTTTGATCCCATGGGCCTCATCCCAGGTCCCATCGTCACCTTAAAATAATTACCCCGAAGACTGTGTTTTAATATTTTGATCGACAAGCTCTAAGCACTGGATCGTAACTTCCGCGAGGTTTCGAAGTTGGCGATAACATGAGACCACTTAAGTCTAAATAAGGATCCCTTGGACATTTAACCTGGTTTAATCTAACAGATTTTACGTAATGATCTGCTGATATTTGTTTAATTTAGCTTTCGGTTTACTTTTTGTGGTGACTTAATCGATAGCCTTGACTTCTGTCAACATACCACTGATCAAGTTTTAAAATGCTTCCTTATCTCACACCCTCTGAGAAGTTGTATTTCGCCATAAAAAAATGTCATAACTTCAATGGCGCCACGACGCGACGCTCTATTTCGTGATTGCTCCAGCATTTGAGTAGACAGAACAAAATTATTTGGGTTGATGTAAAGGTCGAGAAGTGACTTAGTTTCGTTTTCTGTTTCTGAACGAGACTCCGTAAATTTGTCAACAAAACCTTAAAATCGAAAAATCAGAAGAATCTAGGCAGTTTGATTACTGGCCACTTGGAACTCGGAAGTTCAGAGCCACTTCGACAGTTCTTCGCCAAGCCTCCCTGTCATGAGTTTGTGCCTTCCATATTTCGCTGTTCTGTTCAATCTGTTCTGTGTCCATCCTTGTATTGTCCTCCCATTTACGATGCGATCTTCTCGGCGGGTTTTCGTCTTCGGGTTCTTCACTCATTATTTTTTTGACTATTCGTCCACTGTCCATTCGTTCTACGCGTCATGCCCATCCAAGTCTTCACACGATTTTATTATTCGGACAATCTCGCTTGGAGCTGAATAAAGTTTCTCATGATCTTGGTTGTGTAGTTTTCATAGATTCTCCTTAAGGTATATTTATTGTCAAATATGACTTGTGGCGGCCCGTTAAATTTGCTTTATGTAGTTTCATGCTTCGGTTTGGACCAGTTTGTACAATTACGCAGGATCCGAAATATAGGATGAGCTGACAGATGTTGTCTAAGTTTTTGTGAAATTAAACACACATCTTTTGTGAAGTCAATATTGGCCTTTACTGTTTATGAAGTTCGGGCTATAGCAATTATAAACGGAAGACGATATCGCTCTTATGGCCACAACGGCTTCTTTTACCGTAGGTCATAAAAGGTCAAAATGATCGATGATTCAAGTCCTTCAATGGTCACAGGTTGGTTGTTATGCTTGATATCTTGAATTGTCGCTCAACCATTGGATAGAGCTTAGAACTTACTCTTCAAATAACCCCAGAGAACGAGCTTAAATATGTTATTGCATGATTCAGAGGCTAGTCAACTTCTCCTTTAGCCGAAATAATACGACTTTGTAATTTCATATGTACGCGGGAAAACTTTAAAGTTCTCGGCCTGAAAATAAAAGACTTAGTTAAAAAATGATCTTATTGGGTTGATGCATAATTATTGCGGCTTTTTTTCAACAAATTTCAGCAAAAACGATAAAAATATATAACAAAAACATGTTTAAATGATTATTCCGGAGCGTAGTCACCATCCACTTCATGAACTCCTTCCCATATGCTTGGCTGTCTGTTGATTGCACGGACGAAGAAATCACGATTCTTAGTGGCAATCCGCGCTTTAACATCGGCCATCAAAACATCCAAATCGTCGTAAATTTTTTTCGTTTGCCAGTTTTTCAACGACCGATTGACGTGGTGTTCTGTAAGAGCTTCGGTCGGTGAATATGGCGAATGTGGGAGCAGATCTCATCCCTTATTGCCGATCGATTTGACGACACGACGTTGAACATGAGGACGAGCGTAATCAGGGTGGAAGACGATATGGTTTTTTTTCATGATCGTTTCGCTTCGATTGCAGCGTGAAGGCGGTCAAGACAACGCTGTTAATGTTGAACTGCCGCTTGCCATTTTTGTCCGGAATCCGCCACTGTTGGCCTTCATCATTGTCATCCCACCGCCGTTTGAGATGATATCCCAGTGGATCATTTCGCTTTTGTCCCTCCATACACACTACATAGCATTCTTACCCAGCGACCCGAAAACCTTTCTTTTGACGTTTTTGAAGAATAGCCACGATTGGAACTTGACCAGAACTTGGTCATTTCGTTGCAGCAAATTAGTAAAAATGCGTAGGCATTCTACTTTTTTGTTGTCGGAGAATTCGTGGGGGACCCATCCAGTTAATTTCCACACCTTTCCGAACTTTTTGAGACGACAGGCGATCGCCAGCTGGTTGACATTGAAATCATCGGCTAGCATTCGTGTTATGAGGCTTTCGTCTTCTTCCACGGCTGCTGGATGGGCCTGGTCGTCCTCTTCCTTCTTCCTCTACAAGGTTTGTCTCGCCCGTTTTGAACCTCTTGAACCATCTTTCAAATTGGCTTTTGCTGATTGTTCCCTCGCCGAAAAATTTGTTGAGATCGCGAAATAACTTTACCGCCTTCCAACATTTCTCGCGAAATTTTTCTACAATACATAATCTCCCTTAACTTCAACACACTTAGACCAGCCTTTCTCCAACATCAGTATACTAGATGAGATCGACTTCACTTTCTTTGGGCTGAACCACCGGCTTTCAATCACAGCTTGAACTGCTATTTCATTTCTGACGTGTAATGGTGGACTCATGTCTCATTCTATTGAAACGGTCTAAATATTGCTGCGAGAATCGTGTGCGCATTTGCTTTCGACATACAGGAAATGTGGCAAGCATCTTGCGCAGAGCTTTCGCTAATTCCTAATTCTTAGTAGTAAACGGTTCTGTGGCTAGAATTGCCTAAGACTGTTTTTGACATCCACACCATCTGCTGGTTCACCCTGCCAGTGCTTCGAATTTCATTACTTTTTTTTAATTTCTCTCTATTTGAATCCTCAAAAGAGACATTTCACATTTCATTGCTTGAAATAGGAAACCTTATTGGTCAGCAACAATAGAAGTTAAGGACCCTATCAGTCAACAATTTTTCTCAGCCCTTCATATTCGATCTCTGCGGCCTTAACTTGTTTGTGAAAAACTCACTCTTTTTAGTTACTCAGTACTACTATCACTTGAACCTCAGCTGGTTCCCATTAAGCTCATTTGACTTTCCTTTCTATAAAATTTAGAAAAAAAAAATTTGCTCCTAACCTTAGGAGAATCAAAAACAAAATTAAATTGGAGGCTTTATTTAGCGTAGTAAGAATTTTTTCGCCAGCGAAATCGTTTGCCATGGACGGGAACAGGTGGCATTCATTTGGTGCCAATTTCGGACTATAAGACCAAGCTTCTGAAGCTTCTGAAGAGTCTTTGTCAAAGTCTGATATTTACAAAATAAATTCTCGACAAAATTCAATTCTATACTGGTGGCAATTTACGGTCTTCCTCTTCTAGTATAGAATTCGAACGACGATATGAGTTAGGAATATTTAATTTTGACCCACTGCCTCCGCAAACTTAATGCTGAGTCGTGTCACTAGAATGTAACCTTGGCATTAAGCCTTTTTTCATAAATGGCATTCTCGATATCAAAACCTTAATTAAGAGCTATCAATTCGAAATCGTCAAGTAAACTACGAATTGTTTAAGCATCCTCAAATGATATAAGAAGTAATATGTATAAATAAATGACATGGAAACAAAAGAAAATTACTGTGAACTACAATCTACGGTACTAATTCCGTTGAATCTCTCGAATTCTAGCTACGACAACCACCTCCGGAGAGTAGTGAACGAACATCTTCGACACAAATGATCTGCATCCCGTTTAGGTTGTGTGACAACCATCATCAGAGCATCTTGAACCTGCGCGAACCCTATAAAAAAAAAACTCTAATTAAGCTGTAATTTCTAAGACCTATATTCCTCCCATGCTATAACCTAAGACAGAAAAAAAATTTATTCAGTCTTCTAAATTTACTTACTGTTTTCGAAGTAAGCTTCTCGTTTCTAATATTCTTTTTCCACCATTCTCACCGTTCCCACGGACGCTGTCATCTATCTTGAGTTTCTTTCAGAACGCTGAATGACTTCGTGATCAATCTCGAATATCCATCCTAAGCGGAGACTTGACTTAGGAGGAAAGCCAAAATTTGTAAGTGGTAGAATCCTTAAGTCTTAAGCTTTCAAGAAATCCACTACAATGTAGTAGCTAAGTACGGCCACATATTGTCATGATGCAATATGATTCCTCGTGCGACCGTGTTTTTCTTATCAACTGAAATAGGGACGCATATATGATAATTCGTGGATAAGGCCAGCTATATTCCTCGGTTCGAGTTGTTCATATGCGCCCCTCACATAGCTAGTCGATGGTGTTCTCTTCAAATCCTTGATACGGTTTCTATACTTCCACTTATAAATTCAAGTCACAAAGTTGCTCTAACCTTTGATCCACAAAGGACTTGGTAACATGTTACGTGAATCGTACCATACGTCTGCCCTGATCGACTTGAATCTGATCATTATAGCTGTATAACAGACCGACCTACAGGGCGGAATGCAGTGGTCTCGCCCTTTACAATATATTTACTGCGGAGTCACTAAGACGATCAACACTAATGCGGAATGTGCTTTCCAGTCCAATATTCTATGGGCACCGGTACCCTCTTTCTCCCTCACTCTATCTTCCATCGGCAAGTGAGGTACCATGGTTGCCATGTTAAGAGCAGCGTAAGCCTCACTTATAAAAATAAAGTAGGAAATGAGTTAATTTTTTGTTTTGGTTATGTTTCTATGTAATTTAGACTTTTTGTATGTCTCTCAATTTTAACCGATTTCGTTTCAAACTACTTTTAACATTGCTTACCACATTTCACGATTCAAAACTAACATTTTCTTTTCTCGTTTTCTGAATTTTCTTTCATCACACAGCAACTATTAAAGTAATCTCATCGCAACGCTATAGCAAATAAAAAATCAAACGATCTAAAGATACACTCTAAAAGACAGAAACCATTATCAAAATAAAATAAAAATAAATAAAATCAAAAAAAAAAGGATAAATTCAAATCGCTTTGTTCGTATTTTACTTATATGATCTGGATGTGTACTCGTTCAAGCTCACCTCTATGTGTGTCTATTGTACTCGTACTAGCTGTTGTTTAAATCGTGTGTGTTCACAATACATCTAGTATCTACAGAGCTATATATTAAAAAAAAAAATATGAAAATTTTGAAAATTTACTAACGTTGATCGAAAAGAATTTATTGATGTTTGTCGCACTTGAATTTATTTACAACTTTAGCAAATTGATTGAACAAAATATACAAATATCTATCTATCTATACATGGTTAACTGAAAGGAACTGCTTTAACAGAAAATAAAAAAATTAACTCGAATATTGATACTCGTACATATACTATATAAAACGTAGATTAACATCGACGGCTTCTTGACACATGGCAATAAACTTTGATATTTAAGTCTATAAGCTGAAATCAAAAAATATTTACGAAGAAAAATATTTTTTGTTCGTCCTCTATGAGTTTGATCTACGTTCTCTGTCCATCTGTATCTGTACTTCTGTGTGAAGTGAAAGGTAAGGCTTTGGATTATCCAGTTGTCATTGATGTGCAAGTGTCCCTCAATTTTTGGTTTTAAAATTAGATTTTTGTTTGATATCCCCCTTGAAAAAAAGTCTACAGAAATGAATCTATGTTATCTATAGTTTGCATTTTAGCATGGATTTTATGTACTATATGGTAGAAAATATTTTTTTTTTTATAAATATTTAAAATAAAATTTTATTCAAAGTATTTTATGGATGCATTATAAATAGTTTGGTGTTGTAAATATTTAGCAATATTTTCAAAACATTTTAGAAATACATAAAAAAATATTTCCAAAAAAATAAATAAGGGATTGTTACGGTGCGGTGTCTAAGCACGTTTTGAATTATACTCCACTTACCTGCTCTTGTCCCCATCATTTGCTCATTCCTCGTACTTACAAAGCTCCATACGAAAACGAGGGATGTGATAAAAGCCCTTGAGAGTGTCAAGTGGAATCATTTGTTTCCTCCGATGAAGGTAATTCAATGTTAACAAGCGAGATATTTAACTCTTGTTTTTCGCGATCAGATAAAGATAATAATTTTTTTTTCGTTTTTGTTTACACTTTAATGCACTTATCAAGGCTGACGAAGTCGTTTAAAAATGATTTTAGAGCACCATGACTTTTAATTAAGTGCTGCTTAAGCATTTTGATTCATTAACTCGCATGCAAGCAGCTTGTTGATTTCACTTATTTTTTTTTTATTTTGTTAATCCTATTATGTAACATGCCTTAAAGACATTTTTGTTATATTATCTACTTTCTAAGGTAGAGTCAACAAACTGGTTGGCCCCTGCTTCTCTATCTCTTGGGGTTAGAATATACAATCCTAAGATGTCACAGTATCGCCCATATATACAGATTGCGATTGATTTTAAATTCCCCATTCGTTTGGCGATGATGACTGTTAAGCTTTGTCTCTGCGATGAAACCTTCGCTTCTGTTGGTCTCTTGAGTTGTTTGGAATAATTCTTTCATCGCGAAGAAGCACGCATTTCCCATATGCAGCCTTTTATTTATTTCGATCTTTTTGTCGCTTTTAGCAGTCAGTAGAATTTCAGATATTTGAGCTCATCCACTTTTTCGAAGCGTGTATCGAGTACAGTCAGTTGCGAGATTTGGATGGATCCAAGGCGGTCTGGCCATATAATACAAGGTGCGCCATCTCATATAGGTCGATGTAAACTTCGAATAACTTCAACAATTGTCAACCGATTTTCATATGTCATATGTCATATCATTTTGGAAACGTCAATTCATCAATCGCTTCACACCAAAAGAACGCGCGAAAATAGTTTCAATGTTCGTTTCGTTAAAAATGAACGCTCGATTGTGCTAACTCAACGTGCGTATCGTGCAAAATATCGTGATCGTGTTGCGCCCAACAAAGATACAATTCGTCGTTGGGCCTCGAATTTTTTTCAATTTGGTTCTTTGGCAAGCCCTCGTGAGCAACCTAGACCACGTCCGCGGCGTTCAAACTCATCTATTCAGTCTATGAAGACCAGTGTTCAAGAAGACCCAAGTTTGTCATATCGGCGCCGTTCGCAGCAGTTAGGCATCAGTGGAACAACTTTGCGGAGAAGTTTAAAGGATGATCTTCACCTATTTCTATAAAAAGTACAAATAACTCAAAGAATTTTGCTACAAGATGAGCCACGGCGCTTGGCATACGCACAAAATATCGTTCAAATGATTAATACTGAGCCGGAGTTCTGGCAGCAAATTTTGATGACCGATGAGGCACATTTTCGCTCTCTGGCTCAGTTAATAAACAAAATTGTCGATTCTGGGGCACCGAAAATCCTCACATTATTCATGAAGACCCGCTATATGGTCAAAAAGTTACTGTTTGGGCCGGTGTATGCGCTAAAACCATCATTGGACCGTATTTCTTCAGAGTTGGCGACACAGTGGATGGCGATCGATATCGGTGGATGTTTGCAGATTATGTGGTCTTATTTTACTTTTGGTTTCAACAAGACGACGCGACATGCCATACTGCGGCCGAAACAATGAACCTTTTGCGTAAGAAGTTCCCTGAAAGATTGGTGTCAAAAAAGGGCGATATTGACTGGCCTCCGAAATCGCCGGATTTGACTCCTCAAGACTTTTTTCTTTGGGGATACTTGAAAAGCAAGGTGTATGCTAACCGCCCGAAGACAATAGAACAGCTCAAAAGAAACTTTCGTGCGGAAATCGCAGAAATTTCGACTGAAATGCTCGAAATTGTCATGGAGAATGCGCGAAAACGAGCCCATTTTTGGATCGGCAATAAAGGCGGTCATTTAATTGATATTGTTTTCTGAAATTAATCAAAATAAATTGCAAGGTCAAAATTGAATAAAAGTTTTTGAATTTCCAAAATCGATTGAGAATTGTTGAAGGTATTCGAAATTTACATCGACCCATACGAGATGGCGCAACCTGTATGTGATTTTTTAAGCGCTTGGCTTTTAATTGTTAAGAAAAATACAGAAAAAATGCAAAAATGTATACAATTTTTATTTGAGTTGATAAATCGATATTTGCCATATACTTTTTAATGATTATTTCAATGTACTCGTAAATGCAAATGTTAACTATGACTACGTTTTAAGTGGTCCATTCGGATAGTCCAATTTTGAGTCACTTTTTTAAGCATAATGGCTGGTATCTCGATAATAACATGTCTAATGTTGTCTTATCAACATAGAAGAGGATAGACGAGTGATTTGACGTTTCTCCACAAAAAGTCGCACCATTTACCTGACCAAATCACCGGTCCAAAACGTGATGTAAATTGCTTAACGAACTCTTTTCGTAATTGGTTCATCCATTTGGGTGTCGCATCGCATCTTCTTGGAACCACATTTCGACCAGGTTAATCTCGCACCATTGACTGTAACATGGGCATGATTCCGTTGCTCAACGGACCAAGTACGGCAGGTTTGGTTATTACTCGTATCATGCTCATTTAACAAAAGCTTTGTCCCTAAAGACGATTTTTCGATAAAAAAAAGCTCTTCTATGGCCCACTTTCCGAAAATTCGAGTCTGTGGCAGGTATTTCGGCTTCAGTTCTTGCACTAGCTGTTTTTTTTGGAAAGTTTTAGGCCAATGTCCTTGCGTAAAATCTTCCACGTAATCAAACAACACAATCTTGATTGCTACGAAGGGCGACGAATGGATAAATCACGCCTTTCATCAATACTGGCGGATACAACAGCAATATTTCCCTCTGTACCCATTATACGTATTCAGGTAGGTGGGCTGAGATCCAATATCGTGAAATTGGTACCAAATCGGGTCATTATGGCTTAAATTGCTTGCTCAATAGGTCGATTATGACGACCGTAAAATGGTCGAATTGCGCGAAAAACATGAATACAGAGCACGAATTTTGATAATAAAATTAAATAACTTGCAAGCGGTGTTCGGGTGTAAGTTTTTGCATGATGAATTGTCATACTCACTAAGAATGTTAGACTTTGGCACATGTTATGAATCACAAGGGAGCTGTGCAAAAACAGAACACTGAAAAACCATATAGCAAAAATCACCCTTTATTTATTAGAATGTCAAAATCGTCATCGTAAACTAGCGGGGTGTGATTCTAATAAAGGTTATGCCTCTACCATTTACCTGAAGGGAACTCATTACGTACTCCAGCACCAAATTAAAAGAGGTGACAAGGCGTCTCCTTGTTTTAATCCTTCTTTAGGCGTCTTTGTATCAATTCCACCAACTTTTACGGGATTCCCAATCTTACAAGAAACGTTTTCGACCAGTTTATAAAGTCATACACCTTACACCTGATCTGCGAATAGTTGGTGGAGCATATCGTGAAATTCCCAATAATCTGGTCACTCGTCGTGCCTTTCCTCCTGAAGCCACACTGGTAGTCTCTGATAATTATATGATATGAAAGCTGTCTCTTTAGGAAAACATTTGATAATGAATTGTAACAACTTGACAACAGTGATATTATTGTAGTTGTTGTATTGTGTTCAGTCACTGCAGTCTTCCAGGCTGAATTTTGCCTCATCTGAGAAGATGACCTTCATCTCGACGTTCTACGTTTTCTGCCTCATTCCAAACGGCTTTTCCTAACTCTTACCTTAAGAGCCGAGTTTTTTCGTCGCCCAGTTGGGCAAACAAATAAATTTCGTTAAACCGTCTTTGAACTGTTGTCACTTACTCACTTATGGAGTACATTTTTTTAAAAGCTTCCCCAAGGCTGTGCTGGACCTGTTCTATTATGCAAGCGATTCAACCTCCTTATGGTTTGCTCGTTGAATTCTAATAGACGAGAAATTTCTCCCACCGATTACACTTAGTCCTACCCGCCCCCTTTTACCTCCCACCTTCGTCCCACAGTTGGAAAACGCTTAAAAATCAGGACAATTTCGAAGAAAAGGAAATATCAGACCATATTAGTAAAGGGTGTTTTTCTTAGAGCTATATAAATTCAATATGAAATAAAACACCTAAAGCTAACGTTAATGCCTATAGTGTAGCTTTATTTAATAGACAATTTCATGCCATTAGTGTTTAAAAATGATTTCGGGCATATGCGCGCCACGGCTAGCTCGAATTAACCCCAATCGTGAAGTACAATGTTCGACAACTGGAGCCGTACATCAGCAATAACCCGGCAATTGTTGACTTTCAAATCGTCCAACATCTCTTGTTTACCGGCATAGACTAGTGACTTCACATACCCTAAAAGAAAGTAATATATACATAGGTGTGAGATCACAAGATCGTGGAGGCAAGTTCACAGGTCCATTACGCGAAATGTTGCGTTCAGCAAATGTTTTTTGCAATAACTTGATGGTGCCGTGGGGCATGTTGCGCCATCTTGTTGAAACCAAAGCTTTGTCACGTCAATGCCATTCAACTGAAAAAGTCAGAAGTCATGTTTCTATAGCACTCGCCAGTGACGGTAACATTCTGCCCGCCATCGTGCTTAAGAAATATGGACCGAAAATTCCACCAGCCTATAAAGCACACCAATCAGTGAGTTTTAATGGCTTTGCGTCTCGACGATTTGCTTGTTTACATATCCATTTAACCAATTCATTTGAGAACAATATTTTGCGTTGAAAATGAGGATCAATCTGAATCATGTTTTCGACCCATTCCCCAAACCTACGACGCATATAACTGTCACGTGATTTCAACGCTCACACATGCTGGATCTTATTAGCTTTTAAGTCAAGATCTTTTCTTAAAATCTTCCACAAAGCATGAATACATTGATCATAGAGCCAAATAATCGTCATTCGCGGCAGGTGATACCATAGGCGACAAGACAAGGATTGTCCTGAACCAGTAAAAAAGTTTGCAGACGCAGAATAAGTTTTTTTTTGTTCGGATGTTACAGGAAAACACAGTTTGACCATCAAATATAATTATGGATATTTGAAGATTTTTTGGTGGAAGTCAGAAGGCATCATCGGCAGTGATTTGAGCTGAATCAGTTTAAAAGAGGATCTTGCAGTTGGCCTTAATGGAGTGACATATTGAATTGAATTGTATAATTCGGATGTGTCATATGAAGACACTAGTACTGCGACCATAAGGATCTATTGTACCCCTTCTTGGGTCTAGGATCTGAGTGCTGTCTTAAAAAACTTGACAACTTCTCTAAATGGGATTTCCTGGACGTCTTTCCCTGTTATGTTGTGTTGCTTGTCATTTTGAATCTTTCTCGGGCAAGACTTGGGCAGGCGATCAGTATGTGTAGTATTACTCAAACCCGGGAAAGTGAGTCTTTAGAAGTAGCTCTAGGGTGTCTGTAAAATTATGCGTCCGATTTTCATCCAGGTTTTAAGCAGACAAAATGAGTCGTGATTGCCTTTGGAGAGCGCCTTAAAAACCCTTGCCGTTTCAATTGAGTATTTTAGGTTTCGCAATATTTTTTCCACAATGTCCTCTTGGAGTGACATATGCAATGAAAGTTATCGCTCGTAGCACGTAGTATTAAAGAATTTTTTGTAAGTCTCCTATATGTCGAATTTTTAGTCGATTCAATTTATAATGGTTGTTTTTATAGTATTATAGCACGGTTTAAGGACACTTAGCTGATCATTATACCCATTTCTAACCACTGTCATTTGTCGCCTAGCTTATGTCAAGGGAGCACCGTTAGTGGTTCGAATCCCGCGATAGTCAACCGAATCATCGAAAGTGCATTTTGCCGAGTTATGTCTAAAGGTGTCTCTGGCAGTAGTTATGTCTGACTGCTCCAGAAGATGGCAAAAGTCTCCAAAGAAAAAAGAGCTTATATCGTCATTAAATTGTCCATCAACAGCGGCTGTCTTCATAGAAAATAAAAATTACTATAAAATTACTATTTCGATTTTTACAATCGCCAGACGCGAAGAAAACTGAAAGAGTTTATGGTTACACAAGATTATACCCATATATGTATGTGAAAGCTGCCTGCATCAAAGGCTAAACTAATAGTCACATCAAAAGCGACTTAAGCATATAAGATGAAAGTTAACTTACATGGATGAAACTCATTTAATTGATGCATCGGCTTACTATACAACGAGAATATCGAAGAGTAAACCTGTCATGGTCAGTCGTGTCCCGCGCCTTAGGTGATATATGTCAATATAAACAATTAGAAACGCTTTCTTTTCTTTTACGAGTTTGAGTGAAATTTTTACAATTGTGTGGTAGACTTTTCTGTCGACATTCGTTTCCCATATTTTCCGTGTTCAAGAAATAATAGGAATTTTCAGACCTTCACAAAAAAAGTTTATTAATTCCTCTATATCAATGTTCTCCCTTAAAGATAACCACCATTAAATATTATAGCGTTATACCAATTTCGAAACACTGGAACTCGATTTCATTTAGGCTCGTAGGACGGTGACCCTTGAAGTTCTTCGCGGACGGAGAAATGTCACACGAAGCCACGCTTCCCAACATTGCGGTCCTGATTTTCCCCCGATATTTACCAACAAACAATAAACAAATTTAACATCCGACCTAATTAATATCCCAATTTCCCTGTATCTTCATAATCAATTGTTAATTTTTATCTGTTCATCATCATCAATTCTGGAATTCTGGGATGTCCAGGGGACCTTCTTGGAAACGCATATACCACTCGTAGGCTCTAGTGTTACACGTATTCTGTCAAAATGCGAGGGGAACTGAGTCAATAAAAAAGACTCAAATCACTTATTCCTCAAAATTCATCCTGTCTACTTTAAAATAGTCTCCAGTCGAAGTGGGACATTTTTTCCAGCGATTTTTTCCTTCATGTCTTGAATCGACTTAAAAGTTGAGTTTTTAGGATCGACAAAAATCAAAAAAGTCAAAAGGATGTGGAGACTACGGTGCTTCCTCAATCGTATTAGTAGCGTTTTTGGGTGAAAAAGTCACTCACATAATAGACACACAAAAGGCTTGTGAAATGGTGCAGAATCAAAGAATTGTTCCGTCAAAATTTCGGTCTTTTTCGGCGAATTCTCTTCTCACTGTTTGGCTCACCGGAAAATATTTCGACTGAATGACGCAACGAATATCGTTAGGCGATTAAGGCGTTTTTTTTTCGGATTGGGTTCATTTCAGTGGCACCATTTCAATGCCTGTTGGCCTGTTGGTCACACTCCTACCATGTAATGATGCGTTCCATGAATGTAAGGTCCAAATTGAATCGTTCCAACATTCTTTTACGATGATACGAGGGTGGACCGATAAGTACTTAGCCTACAAAAGAAAAAGAAAAATTTTGGAGAAATGAAGAAACCCGTCTGAAAAATATGTTTTCTCGAGGTCTGCAAAGTAGGCCTTCGTGGCGACTGAAATTTCTGCCCGTCGAGTGAGTTTTTCAAGTTTGGAAACAAAAACAAGTCGCACGGGGCCAAATCTGGAGAATACGGTGGATGGGGCAGCAGTTCGTAGCCCAATTCGACCAATTTGGCTGTGGCGAGGGCGGTGCGTTATTATGGTGGAAGAGCACGTTTTTCTTCGCCAAGTGGGGCCGTTTGTTCTTCAATTTGGCGTCGAATCGGCCCTATAATTTGGCATAGTACAGTCCTGTGACCGTTTTGCCCGTTTGTAGTCGATGTGGATCACACCTTGTGAATCCCAGAAAACGGTGGCCATTACCTTTCCGGCCGATGGGACAGTCTTCGCCTTCTTCGGAGCACGTTCGCCGGGTGAAGTCCACTGTTTCGACTGTTCCTTGGTCTCTGGTGTGTACCAGTGGATCCATGTTTCGTCGACTGTCACGAAACGACGAAGAAACTCTTTCGGATTGCGCTTATACAGCGTATAGCACTGCTCTGAAGTGGTCTCACGGTTGCGGCCGTTGTCCGGAGTGAGCAAACGCGGCACCCATCGCCGACAGCCTTCTCATGCCCAAAATTTCATGCAGGACATGACCCACGCGATCTTTTGAAATGCTTACTGTCTCAGCTATCTCGTGCACCTAAAATCGGCGGTCTGTCAATACGAGATAGTGGATTTTTCGGGGCACCTGAACGTGGCTCATCAAAAACCGACGTGCGACCATGTTGAAACTCGTTAAACCAATTTTTGATGGTCGCCATCGAAGGAGAAGAGTCACCGTATACAGCATCCAAACGCTATTTGATTTCGCTACGCGATTTCCCTTCCAAAAAAAGAATCGAATCACCGATCGATATTGCTCTTTTCCCATTTTTCTAAAATCCGCGGACACTCTCGCTTCCACATGCGGTCAAAACAAAACTCCGATCCGGCTAAAATTTCGACAATAGCCGTCTACTAGAATGGCGGACCCCACAAGCGGACCAGTAGGAATGCAGTTAAGTGGGAAGGTTATGGTCCTACACTTCTGACCATAACGACGCCGGGATAAAAAGGAAAAGAAGAAGAAGCCGTCTACTAGAATGTACTACACGATAGTAAGTTGCTCTTGCGATACTCGCGCCATCTGGCGGCGAGGCTAAGTACTTATCGGACCACCCTCGTACACTTGTACAAAATACAGCTCTTTTGGAGCAAGCGGTGCTGCAATGAGTCTCGTGCACTACATATGACAAACTAATTTGTGACGATTTTCGAGCACCATTTTCCTCGATAAGTCGATGTTTTCTTGAGTAATCATTGCGGGCTGTCTCGGATGAGGCAAATTTTCGAGCTCTTTGGACGCTCTGTATCAGTTAAATGCTCTTGCTCTCGATAGTACAAAGAACGCGTCTAAACAATATTTGCTCTACGCGATAGCATTTGAGCGCCCAAACTCAGTATCACAATACGATGTTTGTTCAAAAAGTAAGGTGACTTTTATTTTTCGCAAAAAAATATTTATTTATTCATGAATATCTATTTTGTTCCATTTAAATTAATTCTCCTCAGATATAATAAATTTGCGTCAGCGCTTTCTCCAATCCTCGAAGCACATGTCCGTTTGCTATAGCCTTGAGCTCTTCCAACGATGCGGTATTCTGCCTCATTCGTAGCAAATCGCCGTCCTTTCGTGGGTGTATTCAATTTTGGAAAGGGAAAAAAGTAGCAGGATCCGGTGAATATGGAGGCTAAGGCATGATTACGGTTCTTTTTTGGCAAAAAAATATTCGCAAAAGCAACGAAGAGTGAACAGCTGCATTACCGTGCTGCAACAGTCATGAATTTTTATTCCACAAATCCGGAAGTTTTCTTCGTATTGCTTCACACAAACAACGCGTACCTTCAAGGTAATACTCCTTATTGACTTATTGGCTGTGTGAGCATCTTTCAAGAATTCATGATGAGCTAACAGTGATCAAAACTTTCACACTTGACCGAACTTGGCTTGCTCTTATCGGTTTTGACTCTTCTAGTTGCTTCCCTTGGGATGATTGAGCTTTGGCTTCGACGCCATAACCATTTATCCCTGTCTTTTCAGCAAATCTGGATTGTCATTCAATCCATTGATTGCGATTTCTCTGACAGTGATTCAGCGACCAAAATGGTTGTCACTTTCACCATATTTGTTATGTATAGTAAAATAACAAAAAAAAAAAAACCTCCGAAGATCGAAAGTACTTGGCTCGCGGAATCCAAAAAGTCACCTTATTTCTTGAACAAATCTTGTTGATGACAGTTGTACCAATATAGGAAAAGCCATAAACGGGAGCCATTTGAATGACTCAACTCGATTTCATTTTGATAAATTTACAGATCCACTAAGCGCTATCGCTATTGTTACAATTTTGCTGCGTTTTATTCCGTTTTTTTATTAAAAATTCATGCCAATGCTCTTATCGTCGATTGATAACTGAGTGCGAAATTTCATTCATAGTTATCAACATAAATCTCCCGAATCGGACATATACAACTCGCGATATTAGACCATTCCTGTAACTTTTTGAACACATTTTTATGGTGCCCATTGGTTGGTATTATTAAATGATGTCTATTTCGTGTTCTTTATGTCAAGCTAAAGAAACTAACTTTTGGGTTGATCTCTTAAGTCGCTTCTTGTACTTCATTCTAAAAAACTGTCTAACTATATTAGTCTAGTGGTAAACCGATTGCCCTCTCACGCCTAAGAAAGCTGACGACTTCGACTACTTCGATCCCTTAGTTTTCAGGTATAGCAAAACATTCTTTATGAGAGCATTTCGTCCGTCATCATAGACTGTTCATGCCTCTGATAACCCTTGCTTTTTAGCAATTTTTATTGATCGATGTCATAATCAGTTCGCATTGATGCCCTTGGTGTGTATAATAAATTCCAAACATTCCAATTAGTCGCTGTATCGCTTCCCCCGTCTTGATTGTACCAGACGTACGTACTCATAAACCCATATATCAGCCATCAATATCGAACCACATCGCGTAACTCTTATTGAATTTAGCAACAAATAATCAGCAAACTAGGAGGCCTATCTGTGCAAGAGTAGAAAACAAAAGGCCATTTAAAGGCGGCACATGAGCTATGACGAGCGGGTGGAATGGACAAGACAAAATTAATCAGAACTTCGCCGATAAGCTAATGTTTCCCGAGTTACGCTCCAGTCCCCACATTGTAATCGCACTGACACAACTCTGTCCATCACATAGAGTGAGCTAAAAAGCCAAAGGGATTACTGGTCAAAGGTGCGGAAAAATGAGCTCCACTATGGTGGTGCGGCGTCGCCAATCGTGGCGTTCAGGTGAAAAATGTTTCAGTTGATGTTCTGCATTCGTTTAGTTAACAACTGCGACTACTAACGCTCAGGAGCGTCTTCATTTCGTTTGTTTTTCCTTTGCTTTGCGTGTTGTTTTCATTTTTATTCTCTGTTTTGTGTAAGTTTTGTTATTATTCGTGTCTTGTATCTTGTATCTTGTGTTCTTGTTCTTGCTCTAATTGCATGTGCACTTGTAGCATACTATTCGCATTATTCTGTAATTACAACGTTACTAATCGATTTTTCGCACTTCAGTTGCAGATAAACGAAGCACTCGAGCTGGCACTACAGGCTATAGATCAGGAGGAGGAGGACGCGTCCATCATTAGCGATATGGAGAACAACGTAAATGAGCAGAACGATATCCAGCAACAGTCTAGCAACGATAGCAGCAACAGTCAACTAAATGCACAAAGCGAAGTAGAACAACAAACGGAACGTCTCGACACGCAGAGCGTTGCATTATTCGAGCCCATCTACGAGAATATCGCATCGGAGCGAGAGAGCAAGGATGATGAGGCATCGACTCTGCCGCCGCCGCCGCCGCCACCTGTAATGGACGAAGTGAATTGCTACGAGGCTGCTACCATGTCTAACATCGCAGAGACGACGAATCTGTACAATGGGAAAAGCACCAGTTCTCCGTCAAAGGTTGTCGAAGAGGAGCCGTACTATCAGGTGCCAAAATCATGTGAGCCTCTTTATCAAGTTCCCAAGCTGCAAAAGCCGATTCCGCTGTACGAGAATATCGAAATGTTCTGCACGGCCAGGACCGAGGAGTACCCGTCCGGTCATATTCCGTCGCACTTGCAGCCGCCTAAGGAGAAACCTCCACCGCCACCGGTATCAGATGCCGGTGATAGCGACGATGTGGACGGTGACGATGCGGAAACAGGAAGTACTGGCGGCAGTAGCACGAACACTTACGAAACCATACCGCATGGAATGGTCGATGCCACCGGTGGTGCACCGGTAATGCGTATGAATTCGACGAAACGAATTAAAAAGGAGCTGCGTAATAAACGCTCGAGTTTCCTCGGCATCGAAGGATCAGATGATAGTTTCCTCGAACTGACGGTAGTACCGCCACCGGATATGGTCCAGATACTGCAGGAAGAACGACGCTTGGAGAAACAATTGTACATAAAAGCCGGTCTCTACGACAACTCTGATGCTGGTAAGTTGAACTAGATTTTGCCCGTATGGTGCAAATGGAATGTCATCTAATCCATTTAGGCTTGGGGAAGACCTTTAGCCTTTGCTTTTGTGCTTTTGTTTCTGTGACTCAATGGAAAATCAATAATGTGTGGAATTATTTGTGTAAATCTAAACGAAGGTAACAGCCGAGTACGATGACGATGGCACTGATTTGACCATTGGTCGGGAATTTTTTATTATTTTTTTGAGGTACCATACGGCTTCACGCAAATATTTTGTCGCGATTTTTAAGCGGATAGATGGAATGAAGCAATTGTTTTCGCTTTGTGGTGGCCGTCAATTTATGGCTTAACGCCGGTGCAGCCTTGGGGGGTGATGATGGGTGAAATCAGTTGGGAAAATCTGGGGCTGTGGAGACCATTCATCCCATTCTTAATGCAATAAGGCTAGTCGATAAGTGGAACAGACTCGCGAGGCATGCTACTTATTTTCTATCCCCTTCTATATAATTCGAGCAGATATCGGCGGATAGTGCACAGTTAATCTGGATTTGCTGCCACCGGCTGTGAAAAGATTCCATTTGTGGCAGCACCTCTGATGTAGGTCTCTGATTCAATTTTCTAAATCTCTGTACATGATCCCCGGTTACAGTTGCTGTGCTCGGACAATTTAAGCTGATATTTATCGGGCCTTGAGAGCGCCGTGACGCAGTGGGTAGTGTGTCGGCCTCTGACGCACGATGAGCGAGTTCGGATCCCGATAACACCAACGCCATCGAATGTTCATTACGCGGCTTCTCTCCTCGGCGGGGTATTGGCAAAACCTCCCGTAGTACACTTGCCTTAAGAAAGTTTCTCGGCGCTCGCCGTTCGGAATCGGTATTAAACTGTAGGTCCCGTTCACTTGTGTGAAAAACAAATCGCACACAACATAAGTGAATGAGAGAAACTTGGCTCTGGCTCTCCGAGAGCCAGACATGAATCGAAAGGAGTTATACAGGATCTGCAAGATTCCAAGTTCAATTAAAAATTTAACTTGAAATTCTTAAGCCTGTTTGAGATTTTAGAGGCCATGGAATTGGCTTACATTGGATTTGTTTTATTTTTTAATTCTTGTTCCTCGTCATATTATCCAGTCTGAAGTGGAACAGAGCCTTAAACGATAAGCCTTTCAAGCTAACACGGTGTCAAATATCCTCCTCCTAGGTCTCCTTACTCCTTACAGGGTTGGTTAAAAACGCTTGACTGGTGTCACTGCACAGCAAATATAAACAAACAGTGGCAGGCCTATCTTAAATCCTGCTCTGTGTCTGACTTTTCTTATTACTTTAAGTATTATTCTGAATTCGCAAAAATGTGTGAATTTCTCTGCCTCCAATTCCTGAACCGCATGTAATCCTCTCTCATCTTCGACTCTAAGCAAAAAAACCGACAACTTCACTTCTTCTTTTAATTTTCTCAATACTTTCTCAAATGACCCCAAAAGAGTTGCCAATTTTTTCGTCCATTTCTCCAGCAAATCGGCCACTGGCATATCCCTTCCACCTGATCATGCCCATTTTCGTTATATGGAAGACTGCCCCCAGACGGCTGGTAGCTTCGGTGAATATAATTCCCACCGTAGTAATATAGAAAATACGTAACTTAAAAGATCTCTACTCGTCCGGTCCTCGTTAATCCTCTAACCCTCCACTTCTCGGCCTTGTTTCCAACTTCCGTTTCACGGAGAATCTTTGCTCGGCTTTCTACAATCCATAAAAAAATCACGAAATGATGAGGTGTTCAACAATCGCTCCATTGCCGCACTCTCATGCATACCCACACTTTTCGAGAGTATCGTCTATAGTACATATTCTTTCACTGCAAGCCCACATTTTCCCCAACCACATTTCGACAACCACTAACCTAATTGGGCTTGTCTTACAATCCTTGCTTGCACTCGAGGATGGTCAAAAAGTTAGCGCTCTTTCGTTCTATTTATAAAATTAATATCAACTTCGGAGTCCCTCAAGGTAGTCATCTCGGCCCATTGACATTAATTCATTAATTCTAATCATTATTGATGTAAACCGTGTCATCATGAACAATCACCTTGCCGTATACGCTGGTGATATGAAACTCTTGCCCTGCTGAATCCCGCTCTCTTCAACCTGACAAACAGATTCGCTATTTGGTGTCAAAAAGCGATCTCGTGTTCATTTTATCAAATGTCAAGCCATCACTTATTCTTGTAGGCGCTTCACTTCACCTCTCTTCCATAACCTACTTTATCTGACATAAAGTTGATTCTCCAACCAACTTCTTGGTTGACTTCCTGGTTATGGGAACGCACTCTGCCACCGGCTTTATGAAACACTGCTCCAAGGAAATCTTTATACACTACCTTCGTTACGGCTCTTTTTGAATATTTCAAATCTGGTTTCCCTCTAACAGGATCCACACTGCACGTATTTGACCTATCTGGCGGTAATATTGACGGACCACTACCGCTACATATGATGTCCTTTAACATCGAAACTTTCGGTCTGCACCTCTACTATGAATACTTATGACCTCTACCTCGAATATCATTAGCGAATGTCCAGAATACTGTGCGAAGAACTCCACTATTTTCGATCTACTAGGTGATCGATTTCTAAAGGTGGCGCAAAATTAATCATAATTTTTTTTTATTTTTGAATTACTTTTTTACTAAATAAAAAAAATTATTTTGAGTGATGGAAATATTTATTTGGGCCTTTATAATGTTTTCCGATAAGTGGAAAACATGATATCCGTCAAGTGGCGGCCACCAGTGATGATACACGTTTGCACCCGCATTTTCCATGACTTTCTGCAAGATTTCCAGTGATAATTCTTCGTATTCCTTTCGAATATTCTACTTAAGTGCTGCCATTGTCAGGCTTGTTGGCATAAACCTGCGACTGCAAGTAGCTCCAAAGAAAGAAGTCTGGGATGGTTAAATCGGACGATCTTGCTGGCCATGCCAAATCGACAAAACGGAAGATCAGGAAACACTTCCTTCACAATATCCATTGAGGCTCGTGCTGTGTGCGGTTGTACCGTCTCATGGCCCTGCAGCCTTCGCCAGTAACAGTGACCGCATTGCCGATGGCGTACTCAAAAAACTTACAGCCCAATCACTCCTCCCGCGTTTGAGTGCATGTGCATGTTATGGCTCTTCGTTCATCAGACGCGGATTTTCAGTGCCCCGAAGATTTTGCTTATTGACGTAACCGCTTAAATGGAAATGCGAATTGTCGCTCATGGCGATTTTCGACACAAAATCGCCCTCTCTGTTGTTGAGATTAAGGATGATTTGACAGTAAGTCACATGCGACTGACGGTCAGCGGGCATTAACTGATGCACTGTTTGCACTTTGTACGGGAACATGGGTACGTCTTTCGTTAAATTTCGCTGTAGGGTCCGTCTGGTGATGACCAATTGCGTGGCCCGTGGTCCGGTTGATGTTTCTTCGTTCTCAACGACATTGGCAGCCACAGCCGCGATATTCTCGGCTACCTATCCGATGGCGGCCAGGGCCTGCATAGTCTACTTTGGTTCCAGTCTGTTCGAGTCGAGTAGCTAAGCGCCGGAATGTTTGCTGCGCTAATACCACCGACCGATTATTGGTCAAAAAAATCGACACAATTATTCCACGCTCTTGCGTAGTATAGCGCTCCATTGCTTATCTGTTTGTATACTGCAGCTGTCTTGTTCACAAATCTCAAATATGGTTAACGTCGTACGTCCTTTGCAAAATTTATAACATCTTTCGATAGGGTGATTAATTTTGCGACACTTTGTATATAATAAACTTAAGAGGGCTTAAGATTGTGTTAACTTAAGCGGACTTAATGAACTGTCAAGTCGCTTACCTTTTTTTATTTGAGCTGTCAAAATTCTGCGTCGAATGTCTCATTTCGTTGAGCCCTTCCGTCAGTCCACTTAAGGTTATGAAACCGATCATAATCCTATTGTGGTCATGCCACACGAGCATGTAATTGAACATTTCAGTAAGCCCGTGCAAACCTACTTAAGTCTATTATGATAGGGAATTTAAAAATGTCCTCAACCGTTAATCGTTTTCCTTTCTTTTCTCTTTTAATAGATTTTAAGTTTATTATCAGTTTAGATTTATGAGGAGTATGGCAGGGATGTCAAAGCATGATTCGTCTAGCTATATGAGTTGGAAGTAGACAATTAAGCGGAGGTATCGATCGTGGGCCTTTGTAGCCTATATTTTAATCGCAAAAAAATTTAAACATTCGCTCCTAAAACGGTGGAACGGACACGGTGGAATGACCAGTCTGTTTACGGCGGCAGCTTTGTTCGATTAAAAATTTGAATATTGCTATCTTATTCAATTAAGTCTCGTCTTCCGACATTATGAGAGGATCATTCTTCTTTGGTAGTCTTTCCAAAATATCAGCATCGAGATCGAGTTGTATGTCTTCATTTTTCTAGGCTTCTACCTTGACTTTATAGCATGCTTTCTGATTAAACATTTAATGTTTATTTTCGCAGCAACAATCGTTCAGCACCTAGATCGCATGCTTGTCATGCTCTGAGGAGCCTTTGCTTTTCCAATGATTGAATTGAATTGAAGAACTCGGGTGTGTCACACGAAGACACTAGTACTGCGACCATAAAATCTCTTGTACCCCCTTCTTTGGTCTAGGATTTGAGAAATGTTCCTAGAAGTTTTTCCCTGTTGTGGTCGTGTTGCTCGTCATTTTGAATCGTTCTCGGGCTTGGGCAGACGGTCATATGCGGTGTTCCATAGATTCCTTAGGCTGCTCACATCGCCTACAGATTTTTGTTCTGCTGAGACCCATTTTGTAAAGGTGGTAGTTGCATGCCCCGTATTGTACCTCACATAGCACTCTTTGCTTGCTTTTCCATTTTTTCAGCTAGTAAATCTCTCACGAATGACACTCGTTCTCTTCTCCCAAGCGACGTACCCGCTGATGTTTTCCTGTATATTCTTCGCCCAATCAAAAGTTTTTTTTTTTTTTGTGGTGGCGCTTTGTTGCCTAACCATCTTAAATGGAACCTCTAATGGCTTGTTGGCAACAATTCCATTGGTATTCTAAGCTATTGTTGAGCAGAGAGGGCTTATCAAAGATCTTAGATGAGAGGTGGTCAGGAAACCGCTATCCGGTTTCTTACGACTTAAGCTTATCAACGTTAAACGTCATGATCCATGTCTGAAATGTCCAGATGTCAGAATCTAAAATATTGGAGAAAGTCATATTCCAGGTACAGAGCCGAAGGGAGAAAACAGGTCTGTCAGCATCCATGACACATTGTGGTTTGGTGACCCAAGCTATACAAGGTATATAATACTTTGAGAAACATCAGCCTCGCCATTAGCCCTTCAATATGCAATCGTGTGAAGATGCATACTAATATAGCTATTAGGGTATTGGCGGTACTGGCGTTTTCAATTGGGAGATGTCTCCCCTACGAATCTCTAGTTAGTCGTTATCATCTTTGGATAATTGGATCTCTTGGGCATGGTTTTAGCTGATACCTGAGGGAGATTCGTAGTGACTCAAGACAACTGTACCCTTAAAAACAGTCTTAAGAAGATTTGTCTTACAGCTGTGTAAGGTAATAGACCGTCCTCTCGTTCTGCGTTGGTTCCCCAGAGCTAACAGAACTAGCCATTCCATTGCTTTTATAATAATACGAATAATATTAGCTTTCATTGCGTCCATCGGTGCGGGTTTGTTAGCGTATATTAGCGACTTGAAGTATCCCCAAAGAAAATAATCGAGAGGCACATAATCATAATCCACTACACGAAATTGTAAGTTTGTCAAATTTTTCCTTCAATAAGTTCATTGTTACGTTTACTTAATGGCACGTAACGCCATCCTGTCGGTACCATATCTCTCCCACATTCATGCCATTTAATTAGGGAATGAAAAAAATTATTAATCATGGCTCTGTAGTCAATGCCGTTGACCGTAACACGATGATTAGCCTCACTTTTGAAAGAATATGGTTCGATGATGCCAAAGACCTGACTTCCTGATTTTGTCTTCCAGTTACTGAGCTTCGCCGTCTCGCGCACTCTGTATGCCTGAGATCTCACCAAAGCTAAAGGCTACGATCAGTTCTCAGTTTCATCTAAGCTTGATGACGCGCCCAGCCAGGAGTAAGGAGAATCTTATCGGAGTTACACACCATTCTAGGAAGCGTTTTCACCCGACTAGTACCAACATTCAGTGTGCTGTTTACCAATATCCGTGAAATCCCAGCCCGCCATTGTGGTTCTATAACGTATTGTTGCGTTTTTATTTATTAAAATGTTCGTCAAATAAAACTTATTTTCTCTTCTTTATATTTTTTATTACAATTTTATATTCGACTATCAATCGCCTCCTGTCATTATTTTTTTATATTCACCTCCTGTGATCTTTTTTAACTTAATAGGTGTTGAATCGTTACACTACCCCTTCGTTAAGCTTGTTCGCCTCGAACAAAAGCATCATCATTACTTCCAGATTTCACGACTTTTAGCTTGCCTCTTTATCTTCGCTGAATTCTGTAAACTACATCATTGATTCGTGTGATTATACGGTAGGGGCCTTCGAAGTCTTGCTTCCCTTTTTGCCGATGGAGACTGCACAGCCACAAAAAATCGCTTTCCTGGAACCCCTGCGCCGATGCTTTGGTGTCGTACCTGGTTTTCATCCGATCGCTCGCTATCTTGATCTTTACTCGAGCTCTTTGATGGATGTCGAGAATTCTTTCTCTAAGGTCCGCCACGTAATCTCCGACGAATTTCGGTTCAGTAGATGGGGAACCGAACTTTACTTCACCAGGCAACCGCACACTGAAAATAAATTTGGCTGGGGTACGGCCCGCCTAACTATGGACTGCATTTCGGTAGGCCAGTAACAAGAGGGGAACGTGCCGATCCCAATCCCGTCCACTACTTTGCAAAGATGTTCCTTTAACGACTAGAATACCTATATATCGGTTGTCACGGTTAGATGGGCCTGCGATGTTAACGACTATTCGTTCGAAGGGCACACCTACATTGTACTGGCGCATCTTCCCTTTAGTTTTCACATTAGGACCTTTGCTGACGCATTTTCGGCACCAGTTCTCGACGTCCTCTCTTGCACCAAGCCATTAGAATCGTTGCCTTATCTTCTCCAAAATCTTGTTAACTCCCAAATGTCCACTCGATAAGCCTGCATCTCCCGGAGGACGTCCTGTACCTTTGAGCACCCATTTTCCCATTTTCGTTTCAAGACGCCGTCCTCGACATGGAGTGAGTCCCACTGTGCCTAATATGCTTTCAGAGTACAGCTTCTGTCGGCTATATCTCGGCCGTCAGGTTTTTCCATGTGCTCCTTCCACGCCAATATGGGCTCGATATCCGCATCTTTCTTCTGGCTATTTCGGATCGTTCAATCCATCTCGCAATTTGTCCTTCGGTATTCTTGAACTCCAGCAACCATTTCAAAGCCGCGGAAAAGGAATTTCTGTCGTACAAGTTTTTGTGGAAGTGGTTCGTTGCTAAAATTAGCGTCAAGAGTTATCGTTTGGTCACGCAGTAGTTTCTTTCTGGTTTGGAGAGCGTCTGCATCTACGATAAAGGTTTTTCCGTCAACTGATGCAAGCTCTTCGCAATCCCGGCGAAATCCTTTATGAATCGCCTGTAGTAGGTGGCCAGACCTAGAAAACTCCTCAATTGATGTTTGTCCCTGGGAGTTGGCCCATTATTGACAGCTTCGACTTTTTCCAGGTCTATTCTTACTCCTTCTGATGATATGACAAGTCTCAGGTAATAACCTTTCCGCTGGAAGAGAGCACATTTCTTCGGAATCACCTTCAAGCGGGCACTTCGTTGTCGTTTGAAGACGTCCCTTAGATTGTTTGGATGCTCGTCGAATGTTTTTCCAATCACGATGATCTAAATACACCAGGCAGGTTTTCCAGGACAGCCGATGCGGAACTCAAAGCCGAATGGCATTACTGTCAACTGCCACAGGCCGCTTAAGCGGCTTACTCGCGGTCTTTAGGATGCATCTGTATCTGTCAGTAGCCGCTTTTTAGATCGAGAGTGTAGAACCACTGAGATCCAGAGAGGGTGTCCAGCGTATCATCTATTCGTGGTAGATGGCAGCTGTCCTTGGTAACTTCATTGTCTTCGGTAGTCTACACAGAATCGTGTACTGCCATCTTTCTTTTTGACTTAAACGACAGGTGATGCCCATTGGCTGTTGGACCTCTTGATTTGCCCTTCTTTTTCCATTGCTGAGACCATCTCCAAGACTACTACTACAATTGCTATGGCACTTGTCTAGCCGTTTGCTGAATTGGTCTTGCATCATCGGTGTTTATGCGATGCTCCCCATGATCTCCGCTCTGCCCAACAAAGATATCTGCAAATTCAATCTGCAAATATGTGCCGTTTCTTATCGAATTCACAGTGCTTAAAAATGGTATTTTTAAGCTCCGCTAGTCTAGGTGCAGGAACTCGTCTCGCCGACTCCACTCCAGTTGTTGTCGAGATTGCAAAAACTGACGCACATTTTGCTTGAGGAGCGTAGGCGTCAGGATGGGTGTTGCCCCTGTCGAACGCCGCTTCGTTGCACCTTCCCTTTGCGTAATGTGGACAACTTCTGGTTCTTGGCGGTGACCTGCATTGGCGTTGTATATGTTCGGTTTTATTGCAGTTTCAGCAGCGTGCCTGTCCTTTTATTCTTTGACAACAGCATTCTTCCGTTGATGAATGCCTTGGGAAGCTTGGTTTGCTGCCTCCATCGTCAGGCCAAAAGCCAAAGCCTCAGTTTGTGATTTCTTTCCAGTTATCCGCCCTGCCATTTGAAGTTTACCGTCGGTAATGGCCTGAATAAAGGCTTCATTTGCCATTTCGTTGATAATCTCCTTGTTTGCGTTCGGGTATGAGAGATATGCCAAACGTTCCACATTCGCTTGTAACTGCTGAAGTGTCTCGCCCTTCATTTGTGTTCTTTGGCGTAACTGGGTCCAATATACTTACTGGATGTGTTCGTCGAACCAGAGACCAAAGATTTGGAAGCAAATTTCTACCCTTTGGTGTGTATGCTATCACGATAAACTTGCAAAGACTACTGAATAAAATGACGTTGACAGTTGACAATCTGGCAGTTGGTGTGATATAAGTCAGCATTGGCCTTAACACCCTGAATGAAATGATAGCCCCGATCGTACTAGCATATGTCTGTAAATTGCTTTATGGCGAGGCAGATCGTTTGCATTCAATAAAGACTTGCCTAGCTCTTCTGGTCTTTTATACATGTATGGGAAAAGCCTATTGTATACTACGCAACGTCAGTTGTGGTCGGTTCATATAATGATCACCTGTTTCATAATTATTTTATTTTTTTTCTTCTCTCTCAGCCGAAAGCCGTGACTCGGGAGTGTCGGAAAATCATTCGCGTCAGAGCAGCGAACCGTTCACAAACTCATCGGATGAGCCCGATCATCACGAAGAACTTTTAGCCATTCACGCCCGAATGAACCACAATGCCGAGCAGCAAAGGCTACTGATGCCTCAAAATCAAATCCCAATCGTTGCGGGCATGGATGAAGCCAACGTCAAAATGCAATGCATTGAGGATCAAATACGCGAGCAAGAAGAAGTCCTACGCGTTGAAAGAGAACTACTCCAACTCGAGCAAGAGGAACTGAAACGACAACGCGATAATCTGATCTTACGCGAGAACATAGCACGTCGTGAGCTGCAACATGGAGCTAAAATGCTAATGTCAGCTAACCGCCGATCACTACAGGATCTTAATATACCGCTAAACAATAATAACAACAATAACAACAACATTTACGCCAACATACAGAATCAACAAGTCTATCAAGTCGAATCGGATTATTGCCGTTCAATGTCGGACTTGCCCGACTTTCGCGGGTCGAAATTAAGTCAATTGCCGCCCGTCAAGCCGACTCGTTCACAAATCTTACCCGAGGAGAACGTTCAAATGCGATTGTCACAGCCGAATGTGCATTTATCCGCATCCCATGCGAATATGACACGAAATGCCTTGCACGCGCTAAGTGCTACACCGAAACCAAAATACAATGACGCCTGGGTGCATACGAAGAAGGAATTTGCCGAGAATCAACTCGACAATGGATGGCTATCGTATCAGCAAAAGCGTAAATCCGTTCCGGACACGTTCAACTACAATAATCATTGGCTGGTTCAAGAGGCTGAGCAGAGACGAATTCAACAGCAGCGAACAATGCGTAACAGTAACGGATGGATACGCGGCGTGAATAGTAACACCGTTACAACACCGCCGAATACGAATAGTGGCGGGAATAAGGAGGGTAAGCACCTGCCTGATGCTGTGATTCAAACGCTTACCCAACGTGTGCAGAGCAAGGGAATTGGCGAACGAAAAAGGTGAGTTCACGCAAGTTCACATGCGAGGTGATGTATTTATTGTCGTCTTTTGTTTTGTGTAGGTTTGAGGATTCATCAGCAGCTATTGTGCCAAACCATCAGATTGGGTCACAAAACATTTTGCACAACTCGTCGCCGACCAGACTGTTGGAGAAGCAGCCGCCCTTCCAGCAACAGGACAAAATACTAAGCGTGAGCGGCAAGAAGAAATGCTCTCACTGCGGAGATGAATTAGGTAGGTGACGCCATGATCTACCAACTAGTCTCCATCGAATATGTGTAGTACTGTTCCATCATCTTTCACGCATCAACCACTTCATCTAGTATAAGCAATAGCCTTTCCGGTTTCTAACAACTCTTTTGTATCCATGCATGCGACACAGATGGCGAGGATGCCGCTTGTAAGAAAACCCACAGCACGATCAAGTACATCGTCTGGGTTTGAAATCTGTCAGCTCAAACTATTCTCAATCGGCTTCTCTCTCCCGATCCCTTTACTGAAGACATTTCTCTATCTTACAGGACGTGGGGCGGCGATGATAATCGAATCTCTGGGACTCTTCTACCACATCAACTGTTTCAAATGTTGCGTGTGCCACTTACAACTTAGCGACGGGCGAAATGGTACCGATGTCCGTGTCCGGAATCACAAGCTTCATTGCCAGAACTGCTACTCCAGCGATGACGGAATTAAGTTTAGTTGTGTATAACACTTTTTCTCTTTTTTTCTCTCCTTTCAATTTCTTGCGTGTGTTAAGTCCGTTTATAAGTATGTTACGTTAATAAATAAATACCGTTACGGATGTATAGTATAAGAGCAACCATATGTGGTTGCGAGATCGATTACAGGACTTATCAAAGGCAGAGACCAGGCATTTACCTGCTTCATGTTCATCTACAATAAACATACTCCTTCGAAGGAAACACGTGTGCAGCTGTATAGTGAATTGAATCCAAGCCCTCTTCGGTCTGGAATTGTATCTTTCTTCCATTTAAATAATTGTTATTATAGTTTTAGCTGTTATTTATATAATAAAAGTTATACATACGTACGTACATGCATATATACAATATAAAGAGAGAGACGCGAAGGAATAAAGCAAACAATATTTTTGAATTGATTTAATATATACATACACACACATATGCATAGATACATATATATACATACGATGAAAGCTACGACGCAATCGAGTAAAAGATATAAATTATTTAGATATTTTATCGTAAATTTTATTCATACAATCACATTCACATGTATTCACATCTCTTATTTACATAACAAACTTTTTTTTCTTTTTGAGAATTAACAAATAAAACTGTTATTGAATTGAAATTGGTTTTTTGTTTATTATTTGCTTCCGGTTTCGGCGTTAGAACAACACGGACGTGTCGTTTACGAGCTCCATGGCGACGGCTGTGTCCCACTCGCGGGTGGATGGGTACGAGTAGACATTCTCCCATTGATTCCGGCTGGGGTAGTAGCGAGTGATTTCCTCACTCGAAATGCTGTACAGGTCGTTGCCGATCGAGAAGAGTTCGAAGAATTCCCTGAAAAGAAACAAAGCGGAAATGAATTCTAAGGAACATGTGCATATGAATGTTTTGAGGTCTACCTAGACAAGTCACTGCATTCATGCATGGACATTGAATTGTAATTGCAACACTCACGCGCCAACCTTAAAGGCAGATCAGTGGAAAGTGCTCTGTATAGTGTCGTTCGTGAAATTGAGAGCTTATTGAATTTAAAAGAATTTACCATGGCAGCCTTCCTTGATATAGAGGGAGCCTTCAATAACGTAAACACAATAACAGCTCTAGGGGACATAAAAGTAGACAAATCCATTGTAATCTGGATTGAAATATGTTAAATAACAGAATTATCAATGCAGACATTGGACACAGCTCTATAAGGAAAGTGACAACTAGAGGCACACCACAGGGGGGAGTTCTCTCTCCCCTACTGTGGCTTCTTATAGTTAACAAAATCCTTAAAATCTTCATGGAGAAAGGCACACCGACCATAGCATATGCAGATGACCTTGTTACTTGATATAGGGTAAATTTCTACGACATATCCCAATTCACTATTCTTCCCTCCGAAAATACGTACTGTTTCAATTTCCGGAAAGCTGACTTCGCGAAACTAAATAATCTGCTCAACAATGTTAATTTTAACTTCCTCCTTAACCCTAACTCACACATATCTTTAAACAAAACCCTTGCGCTATTTTACACGAAAATCCTCAGCTGCTTCATTCTTTCAGTCCCATACTCACCAAAAAAGAACTACACTTCATCTCCGCCCTGGCATACCAAGGAACTACGCTCTTTGCGCAATAAAAGACAAAAATTGACACGTCTATCTCAGATCCTCCTCTGCATCTGACCTTTCTAATTACATGCAGTCCTACACTAAATTTGCACAGCTATGTGAATCACTCTACCTCCGATACCTAAACAGAATGCAATCCTCCCTTATCTCTGACCCCAAGTGTTTCTTCCACTTCATTAATACAAAAAGAAAAACCGATAGCTACCCCACTACATTTAACTTTCTCAATAACTCTTCCAACGAACCCGAAGTAACCGCCAATTTCTTTGCTCATTTCTTCAGCCAATCATTCACTGACCAAGATCTTCAACCCGATCACGACTATATTTTAAAGACTATCTCTTGTTTCATTGAACATAACTCCCGAACTTATCGCCGAAAAAATACGCAACTTAAAGGACGACTACTCTCCCGGTCCCGACCTGCCATAGTATTAAAAAAGTACGCGAACCATCTTATTTTACCACTTACCGCTCTATTTAAAAGCTCTATCTCTCAAGGACTCTTTCCTAAGCTTTGGAAATATGCTTATATCATTCCAGTCCACAAAAAATGACTGAAAAATTATGTGCCCAACTATCGTCCCATTGCCAAGCTCTCATGCATACCCAAACTTTTCGAGAGCATCGTTTATGATGCACTATTCTTTCACTGCAAACCCATATTTTCTCCTAACCAACATGGGTTCCTAAAAGGTCGATCGACAACCACCAATCTAGTCGAGTTTGTTTCACAATATTTGTGTGCACTCGAAGCTGGCAAAGAAGTAGACGTTGTCGCCACTGACTTCAGCAAAGCCTTTGACAAAATGTCTCACCAAATTATTCTCCTCAAGCTCACTGCCCTCGGTTTCTCTCCCGGTTTAATCTCATGGATCAAATCTTATCTTGAAGATCGTCAATATAACGTTATCTTCAGATCTTCTATTTCTGATCCAATTAACGCTACCTCCGGTGTCCCGCTAGGTAGTCATCTCGGCCCACTGATATTTATTCTAACCATTAATGATGTTGACAGCGTTATTCTGAACTCTCAGCTCTCCATATATGCTGATGATATCAAAATATTTAAACACATATCATCCCCTGTCGACTCGTGCTGTCTCCAATTGGACCTTAATAGATTCACTACTTGATGTCAAAAAAAAAACCATCTCGAGCTCAATGTCAGTAAATGCCAAACCATAACTTACTCCCGCAAACGCTCTTCCTCACTACCCAGAACCTACATTATTCGTAATAAAACCTTTCCCCCTGTCAACTTCTTGGTTGGTCTAGGGGTTATTTGTGACCGTGAACTCAACTTTCGCCTCCATATCGACAACATTATCAAACGTGCTAACTCTGCCCTCGGTTTCGTGAAACGTTGGTCCAAAGAATTCTCGAATCCTTACGTTACGAAATCATTATACATCACTTTCGTTAAGCCCCTTCTCGAATATCTAGCCAAGTCTGGTCCCCCTCTTATGAATCCCGTACTACGCGTATTGAAGGCATTCAACGCAGGTTTATCCATTTTGCCCTTCGTGGCCTTCCCTGGGCCGACCTCCTTAATTTACCACCTTATACGGATGTGATGTTGCAGACATTCTATTTATTCATGACCTTCTCAGCGGTAACATTGACAGCCCTTCATTATTGCACAAATAATGGAATCTGCGTTGAAGGAACTCTCCTCGTAGCAAGACAGAACGGTCTGAGAATAAACCCCCCGAAAATTGGGCAATATGATATCTCAGACTAAGGTAGTCCTCTTTGTGGAAACTATGGACATGCGGCCATACTCAGAATAATAGATGACCTGGGAAAGAAACATGGTTTTAGTAGCCTCGCAGCTACGACCGACTATATTTCCCCCCAAAATGACTTCTCTCTCAGAATATCAATCCTTTTCCCCGACAGAGAAGATTGGCTGTCTAACGCCGTGATCAACGACCACGAAATTACCATCTTCACCGACGGATCGAAAATGGATACAGGCACTGGGGCCGGGTTCTATGCTGATACCCTGATGAAACGGGAATCATTTAGACTCCCTGATTTATGCAGCGTCTTTCAAGCAGAAATCCTAGCAATAGAGAAAGCATGCAAACACAGACAAGTAACCGATATCCTGCCATCGTATATCATTATCTTTGTAGACAGCCAGGCTGCACTGAACTCAATAAAATCCTGTACAACGAGATCCAAGGCTGTCATGAAATGTCGCGACTCACTGAAATCCATCAGACACCACAAAGTCGAACTCTGCTGGGTCCCGGGTCACAGCTCATTCGCAGGGAATGAAAAAGCGGACGAATTGGCCAGGCAAGGGTCTGAAATGGACATTAACGAAGCGGACACGTCATTGCAACCACTGATCAACGCGTTATACCGGATAATAAATGACACAATAATTAAAGAAGCCAACTCCTCCTGACTTGCAAGAAACAACAGTCACACGAAAACATCATCGTGGCTAGAGCTTAATATGGGCAAAACAAAGAAGCTCTTGGTGCTGGACCAAAATTCGATCCGAATGCTCATCGTAGTGATCACAGGATACTGTCCCATCAGAGCAATGCTCCGGAAATGGAACTCGGGATCCAGCGATCTCTGCCGGAGCTGCATCGACGAGGAAGGACCCGGGACGATCCAACATCTGCTTTGCCACTGCCCAGCTCTTCAGGATCGGCGCCTAGCTTCTCTGGGCCATAGACTCTTCACAGAGACTGCAAACGTAGCATATGCAGATATATCGGATCTTCTAAAATTCATAAAGAGCACGGGGTGGTTTCAGTCACCACGTGATAGGAAAGGTTAAAAGAATGTGTGCTTCACAAATGAAGGGATTCACAATGGGCCCTTTGGCCTCCGAGTGGAAGTGATGCTCAACCATCACACTCCCCTTCTTTAACCTAACCTAACCTTATTATTTGCCATTCAAAAACATAGAAAACGCATCTAATTCGGCTGTTTGGTCCCAAATGAGCAGATCGTTCACAAGAAATGGAAACACCTTACTATTTCTAACATCTATGTACCTTATTAACAGTAAGTTAAGTTATAACATATAGGAAGGAGTCAAATAATACTACGTCTCAAAGGGAGTACCCCAAGGTTCCATGCTGGGTCCCCTCTTATGGAACCTTATGTGAAAACAACTTAGTTTGAATAAAATTAGAAAAGTGGTCCGTCCTTGTCGTGAATGAGACGATCTTGAATGATCTACCATAATTATCGTTTCAGACAAACTGATACCTTTCAGACCAAAACGCCAGATGGGTTCTCTTCCAAGCACAACTTGCTGCCAAAGAAGACATGCTTTTTAAATCCTTTGCATCGACAGATGACATTGAAGAAGGGGCTTATCAAATTTTAGGAAATAAACGTGGAAATATAATAAAAAAATAATAATCTTTCAAAAACAGCTATGCACTCAAGATAGATACACACAAGCGGTGTGTACCTTGGTGGGATCTAGAGCTTGGTACAATCGCAGGCTCCTTTTCTTTAAGAAAAAGAAATAAGCAGCGGACAATCTTCTTTCGTACTAAATCCCCTAATGACTTTTCTAACTATCTATCTAACTAGCTATCGTCACTTTACCGCCCTTCACCTCAATTACCGCCCTCTATCAATGCTATTAACTAAAACACAAGCCAATCTTATAAATGAACCTAAGTCTTTCTTTAAGTTTAAGTACCCGATCTCTTTACATTACCTTTGTCCGGCCTCTTCTTGAATACGCCTCTGAAGTGTGGTCTCCTTACCAACAAACCCACATTTCTAGAATCGAGAGCATCCAACGCTTCCTACGTTTTGCTCTTCGAGGTCTCCCCTGGTGCAATCTTTGATTTTACCACCCTACCAAGACCGCCTTAAACTAATCAACATGAACACGTTGGAAGAATTGTATCTGACATTATTGCCATCCATCGACTCCTTTCAAATGCCATTGACTGCGCAACCCTCTACAACTCTGTCTCTATCAACACTAACCCCCGCAATGTACGAAATCCCGATTTCTTCTATTTACCCGTCCCCCGTACTGCCGATGGTTCCAATGAACCGAATCCTTACTTCGATTTCAACCTCAGCACTCCATGCCCAAAAATCCGCCTTTAATAAGTTAGATTAGATTAAGTTAGCTTGAATTAAGCTCAATAAATGGGGGTGTTTGCCCCCACGAAAATTAAATTAAAATCGAATCTCTGAGAAAATAGATGAGATCTCTGTTTAACAGAGTTAAACGAACAAAAAGTTGGACTGAATATAGATTTGCCCTAACAAGCTCGAATTTATGAAATCCAAGAGAACGTCTTTGAGAAAGCACAGACCCGCTACCAACTGCGACCCGACTCTATAAAGCCCTAACCTAAGAGCATACAAATGAACTCGGGCTGCTTCGCAAATCAGACGGTAGTTTTACTGTCAATAGCAGGGAAAGCAAGGTCTCCAGTTTAAGGTAAATTTCGCTGGTTCTACTAGCCAACAAATACCTATTGATGCTCCAATGAGCGTCACAAACTACATCGATAGTAGAACAAATAGCCACTCTGGTAGACTCTTCAGCCCTGATAGGGTAAATTGGGCAATTGGTTCATTTAAACCCTACAAAGCTCCAGATAAAGAAGGTGTCTTTCCTGCTATCCCCCAGAGAGGCCTAGACATCATCCTCAAGATTGGTGAATTAAGTAAGCAACCTAAATCATATCGCCCTATCATCCTCCTTCCTACTAAAAATAATAGAAAAACTAAGAGAGATGCTTGGGTTCCGTATTATATCAGTTACATCCGGAGAGGTCTCTGCGACAGTATCGGCAGCTAAATAGCAGCTTTGGTCGATATTCATCGACGACCTACTCTTCAAGTTAACCAACCTCGGTTGTGAAGTAATCGGATACGGCGATGACCTTTTAGTTATTGTTACAGGTAGATTTTTCGCCTGTGGACGCATGCAACTTGCGCTTCAATTTATCTCTGACGATCGATATATTCAAATAAGACAATCTTAGTCCATTTACAAAAATTCGGAAAAATACAACCTTACTCCGTCCCCCTAAACGGTACAAACATAGGGTTTTCAGCAGAAGTCAAGTATATAGGTATTGACCTTGATCGTAAACTTAACTGGAACTCCAACTTAAAAACAAACCCACGAAGGCGACTAAGGCACTGAGGGCTTGTCGACGTCTTTACGGTAAAACGTGGGGATTGAAACCTAAGATAATCTACTGGTTTTACATATACCGCTTATCCTATTCGTCCATATGTACGTCTGCAGCAAAATCACTAACCAACTTGCTAGAAAAGGTACCAGCGAAAGGTACATAGGTGCCGAAGCTTTCTGCGGAATTCAAAAGTCGAAAATCAAATTTCTCTTAGACAAGTGGGGAAAAATTGAAACACTTGCATTTTTGGAACAGCGTTCAAGGACTCCGACAATCGAAAATATTTATACGGCCTCTCAACATATACTCTATTAATATCCTTAATAGTATTATAATAGAGTCGATATCAGAAGACTGATCAGCTACCTATCGGGATCAAGAGTGTACGCTCTTATTATGTTTGTCACACAACCTGGACGGGGTGCAAATGGTTTTTGTCGAAGATGTTCGTTCACTACTCTCCGGGGGTGGTTGTCCTAGATAGGATTTGAAGGACTCGACTGAATTTGAGTTGGTTTTAGTTCACAGTAACTCTTTTGTTTCTATGTTATTGAGGTGTTATATTGGAAATGCACACACAGAGTATGAATTTTGAAGTGATCTTATGCTGCGAGTGTTATGCCTTCGTCAGCACTTTTTTGATCATCTCTCATCCACAACTGATGTTGTTGCACTTGAACTAAAGGGTCCGCCATCTAACGTTTTTTTTTTTCAAGTAGTGCTTATTTCGTGAATGGTAACACTTAGCTCATGTCTGATTTGACAGATAATTAGTTTTATCCTTCCGCTGAACGAATATGGTTGTGTATACGCTTGAACAACGCTGGGAAATATTGCGACATTACTTTGAAAATCATGGTAATGTTGCAGAATGTGTGCGAAAATTGCGTACGGATTTTGGAAGAAGAGAAGCACCGTCAGCTCCGTATGTTCGTTATCTTGTGAAAAAAGTGAAAGAAACTGGCATCCTCATCGATAAACCAAAGCGTGAAAAGCCAAAAACAGTGCGTACACCCGAGAATATTGCTCCTCCGGCAGAAAGTGTGCGTGAAGCGCCATCAACATCAATTCACCGTCGTTCTCAACAATTGAACATTTCGGAGACATCATTGAGACGAATTTTGCATAAAGACCTTGGTATGACGCCATACAAAGTCCAATTGGTTCAGGAGTTGAAGCCAACTGACCATCCAATGCGTTTTCGCTTCGCTAAGTGGGCCTGCGATCGACTTACAGAAGATGCCGATTTTGCCAAAAAAATCATTTTTTCAGATGAAGCTCATTTTGATCTTGGCGGGTATGTAAACAAGCAAAATTGTCGCATTTGGGGCACAGAAAACCCGCACACATACATTGAAAAGCCGGTGCACCCAAAACGAGCCACTGTTTGGTGCGGATTTTGGTCCAGAGGCACAATTGGGCCATTTTTCTTCGAAAATGAGCAAGGAGTGGCCGTTACAGTCAATGGCGATCGTTATCGGGCCATGTTGAGCGAATTTTTGTTCACAAAAATTGAAGAGGAGGATATTGGTAACATTTGGTTTCAACAGGACGGCGCTACGTGCCACACAGCCGAAGCTACACTCGATGTTTTGCGCCCTGTTTTTGAAGATCGCATTATCAGCCGCAGAGCTGATGTCGTTTGGCCACCTCGGAGCTGCGATTTGACACCGTTGGACTATTATTTGTGGGGTGCCGTCAAAGATAAGTGTTACGCCGACAAGCCAGAGACAATTGACGCTTTAAAGGACAATATTCGTGAAGCCATTGGTGAAATACAGCTGCACACAATCGATAATGTGCTTAAAAATTGGACCGATCGTGTAGGCATGGCCAGCCGAGGCAGCCATTTGAATGAAATTATTTTCCATTATTAACCGGAAGGATTGTACTTTCAAATAATAAAAGAAATTTGAGAAAATATTCAGTAATTTTTTTTATAGCATTTTCAAAAAAAAAAAAAATTATTTGGCGGACCCTTTACATACCTTCGACTCAACAGTCGATGATGATTAACATTGCACCACGACCATATACCAACATTATCACTAGCCTTCCTTTAGAAAAAAAAAAAAAGACACTAATATCTCGGTGGGCTCCAAGAAGGCGCTTACCACCACAAAAATTGACAAACAGTCTCAAAAATGTTAAAGGCTAGATTACTTAAGGCACGCACTATATAAAATACAAGTATTCAAATCAAAGCTTACAACTACCACCAACAATTCCCGGACAGTTCCCGGCCTGACAATGGAAGACTACAATTTTCAGTTAAAGAATCATTTTATTTTCCTACGTAATCTCCCTTGATTTGAACACACTTGGTCCAGCGGTTGTTCTCTTCACGAGTATTTTGGTTCCGGTTTTGCAAGATAATCAATAAACTGAATACCTTTCGCGACCCAAAGAACACTAGCCATGACCTTTTCGGTAAATGCCATCGACTTTGCTTTTTGGCACTGAACCACCGGCTTCCACCCAGTGCTTATTTCGCTTCTGGCCTGGTGGATTCATTTTTTATACATGGTGATAAACTCCGCAGAAAATCGGTCGTCAATTTCAATAGGAATTGAAACGGTCCAGAAATTTTGAAAATCGTTTTAACATTTGCTTTTGCAAATGCGCCACCCATCTTGTGCAGGGCTTTTGTATCTCTAATTCGTTGTACAAGATGTTTCGCACCATTATTTTCGTTTCATTTTATATCGTCACAGCCTCAGCTATCTTACTCACCTTCACTCGCCTATTGTTCAGCACAACATCGTACACCTGCATGCTGCCCACTTTTTAACGGTTGACATCGAAAGATCAGAGTCCCCGTAAGCTTTTGTCAACTATGTTGAAAGCATTTGTCGGCTTCCAATAGGAATTAATATCATGATATGGCTCTTGTGACAAAGCAGATTCAAGTCGCCGAGTCAGCCACAAATGTGGCAATTTCATAGATCAAGTAGCGGTTTGAATTTGTATGCCTGAAACTAGCTGACCACAAAAAGGAGGCGTTCTTATTACGAATACGAAAAACCGTGGATTATATTGATATTCACAACGGTAATATCCGATCAAAGGCAGTGACTTAGGAGTACTGCTCGATTATAGGCCGTGTTGGCGAGCGAGAAAGCGTCAATGCTACAAATGGTACTCTTTAGAATACTATCAAACGTGGGTGGACAAAGAGGACAAGGAGCTAAGCAAAAATGTGGTCAATGGTATCGCCAGCCTAAAATTCACACCAAACTGTCATTCGATGTGGATGGTTAGATTAATTTTCAGTCGATTAGAAACGAACTCAAGAACTGAAGAACTCCAAGAAGTTGCGTGTAAAAATTCATGATCTTGTTCAATTCCAGTACCTACTCAGCAACGTTTTTCGTCGTCTGCAGGCTTCAGTTCTTGTGCCCATTGGTTCTGTAAGCATGTAGGCCAAGGCATTTATGAAAACTGTGATGCACAGTGGTTGCGGATATGCCAAATGTCTGTGATCGCTACCAATTTCAGCTATCAACACGTGTTAAGATCTCTACTCGTACTTCACTAGAGTGAACAAGATGTTCAAATTTATTGATTAACTGCTAAACGCCATCATCAACTATGAGCAAAGAGACGAGCCAAGAGGTACCGCCTCTGATGCGCACATTTTACACATGGCTACGTTGAATCGAAAGTGGATTGAGCGGCCAACAATCTTTGGTCCCATTTGTATTAATGAAAAATGGAGAGGAATATACAATCAAAACCTACATATGTACATATGTACATATATCAACTGTACAGCGACATCCCCTAAGTCAGGCGTTTACCGATCCAACTTCTAAGATGGCTGGCCAACAAGCATATGTGCACCAAAGCTTTGGCCCGAAGAGTCTTCGATCCCAATCCCTAAGGATTACGTATCACAGTACGACCGCAAGATTGTGCATTCAAGTGGAAAGGAACCTCAACCAAGTGGAGGTGCGACGCTGAAAGCATCTGATTAAAGATCATTTCAGCTAAGTTAATAATTAAGCGAAATATTTCCGCGAAATTCTCATTATTTTTGTCGTCACTTTTTACTAGTTGAACACTTCATCACAATGACATTTGAATGTTGACAGTTCAATAGTGGTGCGAAATTTAAAATGACGTCTTTTGTTGGATTGTCCTGCAGTATGCGAAATGGTAAGCAAAACTGTTTGACTTTCGATTTCAAGCGAATGACCAAAATTTAAGTTAATTTCCTTAATTTCTTAAATGACCAAAAAGCCCAAGTGACCTAGGCAGTATGGTAAAAGTCCATCTTTAACATAATAGCAGTATATTAACTACTCACCTGTTTGACGTGAACTCAATCATTTCCCACATCCCGGAACGAAGTTCAAATCTCTCCATGGAGCTGCCCAAGCCTTCACAGCAATAAATATAATTGTCCGTGACAGCACTCGTACAATAGCTATTGACAACATGAAGTTTTGGCATGCTCTCCCAAACGCCGACACGGGGATCAAAACGTTCCACCGAACTAAGACTCTTGTGTTCAGTTTCGCCACCCATCACATAAAGGCATTGATCTAGAATATGGACTCAATCGTTAATCTTCAAAGTCAACATGTCGAGAAATGCCTACTGCAAACAACAGCGCCCATGGAACTGCGCTGTGACAGCAACGGTTCAATGGACATGGTCGTTCCCGTCTCCAGGTCCATACACTCGACAGTCCTTAGCGCTCCCTTTAAGCCATAACCACCGATGGCGTATATAAAATTATCTAAAATCAAAGATCGATGATGAGAGCGTGGCTCGCGCATTGATGCCATTTTCAGCCATTTATTCCTGTACAGGTTGTAGCAATAGCACGTTTGTCGACTGTCTTTGACACTGCCCCCTTGAACGTATAAAAAGTGCTTGCTGCCTGTTAGGCTAAGAGCGAATGCCTTTTCAGGAACGGGAGTCAGTGCAATCATATTGCTGGTCGCTAAGTCGAATTTGTTAAAGTCCGGCTTACAACCCATTTTATCGAGGACGAATACGTTCCATTGTCGTCTATCCACGCATTGGTATACATTGTCCACCCAGTCGCGACATTCTTTGTCTTCATGAAGCAATGGAATTGACTTGACCGTTTTCTTACTCACACAAGCCGGATGGAGACAAGTCACTAGTTCGCTGAGATACTGACGTCGTTCGGGTAAATCGTGCTCAATCCATTTTACGATGCTACCGAGGAGGGCTTCCTCGTCGTAGATATAAAGCTCTGCATTTTCTAAGATAATTCGGAACTGAAAAGGAAAATATTAAAGATATTGGAGAGATGTGATTGAGATGGACACTTACCTCGTCGTACGGAAGGGACAGAAACTCTTCACCTCGGGCGATGTCTAGGAAGTGTTTGAATATGAATTCGTTGGCAACTTCAACGAGGCGTGGAAACGAGTGCTTTTCTGAAACAAGTAATCAATTGTGTTAGTTACATGGACTTTTGTTTCTGGATAGAATAGCAAGTAGTTTTGATTTGGACGACAAGACTCAACACTCCCAGCTGAATGGTCTCTATGGAAGTCCTGCTCTATAGAGCGGAAGAGTAGGAGAAAGAATTATGGTTTTACTGTAGTCTATGCTGAGGTTAAGGCTTTGAATATAACGATAAAAAAGGAGTACGGCATTGGCCAAGAATGAACTTTGATAGGATTTTGTTGCTAACAGCATAAACGAAATAAAGGATGTTTTTCAATTCAATATAATATTATTACGTATAAATTCATATGTATACATGTTTCTTTTTTTTTATCTGCGAAGCCGGAAGGGCTTGTCTGCAGAAGACTAATTCTTAATATGTTGTTACATTTTATGTGTTGAGTTCTTTACTTTAAAAGATTTACATTAAGATACCTTGAACTGATTACATTATATACAATAAATTTAATAAAAACCAAAACTAACATATATGAAGAACGAAGAGCGAATAAAAAAGAACATATTTGAAATTATAAATTTAAGTACATTTCTTTGGCTTTTTTCAATACTTAATTTTTTTTAAGGTTGCGAAACTCTCTTGGGAGTTTTTTAAGTACCATTGGAACTGCGACATCATACGTCCTTCGTCCATACTCGTTCCTGTACCTCGGAATCTCATGAAAGTGGTGTTGCCTTCTTCTAGTGTTTATTGTCTGTTGCGTTTGGATTCTGTAGGTATTGTCGTTGTAGAAATTAGACATGATTTCTAAATCATGGATTTGGGAGATGTTCAGCATATTAATCGTTTGGTTTCTTTGATGCTGCTCTTCGCTGTTTTGTTTTGCTTTCCGCACTATTTTTTGCAGTCGTGTTTGAAGCTGTTGTAGGGGTTGCATTTGCGACGCTCTTCCCCACGCTAGTATACCATACCTCAGATGTGATTCAACCAATCCGAAGTAGCATTGCTTAAGCACTGCCGGTGTGTAGAGATTGCTTGGATGGAAGAGTGCGTAAGCTGATTGGCGTAGCTTCTTTTTTAGTTCGTCAATATGGTAGCTCCACTTAAAGTTGTAGTCAATCGTTAGCCCGAGATATTTGTAAGTTGACACGTTATCTATATATTCTTTGCAGTCGTCATCATCTCTTATTAGGTCGCTACATCCGGTTTTGTGCAAGCAATCAATATCATGCATTTTTATAACAATTTTGGTTTTTGGGATATGGACGAATATGCATAACCTTTGTCTTCAGTGCGTTGATTATTAATCCATGATCATGGCACCAGGACGTGACTCCATTAAAGTCTATTTGCATTAATCTTACATCTTCCTCTACGTTTTTATGGCTGACAACGATCGCTGTGTCGTCCGCATACGCGTATCCCGTACTGTATTTCAGCACAGACAGCAGATCGTTTACATATATTATAAACAATAGTGGACCCAATTTTGATCCTTGCGGAACACCATAAACTACTTTTTCTTCTTCACTGAGAGATTCACCGATTTTTACTTTAAATTTTCTATCTCTTAAGTAGTTTTCGAACCATGCCAAACAATTTCCTCGCACTCCAATCTTTTCCAGTTGTCTCAAAATTTGTTTGTGGCTTAATGTGTCGAAAGCTTTCTTAAAATCTATGAATAACACTACTGAGCTATGGTTTTTATCTAAACTTTTATACATTTTGTTTGCGAAGTTTCCCAGCAGTTGATTGATGCTCTTGTTTTTGCGAAAGCCAAATTGATTTTTTTCTAATATTTTATATTTCTCAACGTATTCGTACAATCTTTTTGCCAGTATTTCTTCCATAACTTTGTCTACAGCCGATAAAATTGAAATTGGCCTGTAATTCAAAATTTCGTTCTTTTTTCCGCTCTTATAAATTGGTCGAACAACTGACATTTTCAGCAGTTTAGGGATTGATGTTTGATCAATACTCATATTAAAAAGTTTCGTTATCACTGGGGAAAGAGTCTGTGCATTTATTTTCAGGTCTCTTGGCCTTATTTCATCTATTCCCGCCGATTTGTTGCAGTTTAACGAGCTTAGAATATTTTTCACCTCTGCAACAGATAGATGATCGGTGTAAATGGAATTTGGCACACTGTTTGAATGACCAAAAAAGGTTTGTTGATTGCATTCGTGTGCTATGTTGAGGACTTCGGATGAGAGTGTGTTAGCGAATCTTTTTGCAAGATCCTTAAAATCCATTTCGTCTGCAAAGTTCTTTTTTAATATGTCGGTTTTTTTAATTTCTCGGTTTTCTCCCTAAAATTGAATTGACGACTTTCCAAGTCTCCTTCGGATTATTTTTACAATTTTGGATTTTTTGTTTATAGAAGTGAGCTTTTGTCCTCGCTATTTTCTTGTTCAGCTCGTTTCGATATAATTTGTATTCTCTAAGATAATCTTCGTTTAGTCTGTTGTTTTTGTATCGTCTATATAATCTATCGCGTTCCTTACAATCATGTTTCAATTCAGTCGTTATCCAGGTATTTTCTGTGCTTCTTTTCTTTCTTAACACCGTTGATGATGCAACTATCGTATTAATCGTGTGTTTGAATTGTAAATAAAATTCGTTTACATCCGTAAAAATGTTTAGCTCTTCCCAGTTGAACTCGTTTATTTTCTGTGTAACTACATGATTTAAAATTTGGCGTTCTTCATTCGATTTCTTTTCAGTTATGGTATTAGTGTTCACTCCGCAGTATAAAGCATAATGGTCTGAGATACATACTTCAATCACCGCTGATTTAATTTCCGCTTTGTTTATCCTTACTAAATTGTGATCAATCAAAGTTTTTGTGTTTTGGATTGGATCAACACGAGTGTACAAAAAAATTGAGTTATGGAGACCCTTGGACGCTATCATAGAAAGATAGTTACATACATATGTATTATTTTCGTCTTTAGTGTTAATGTTTACGTCACCCATAACAATCAAATTTCTTTTCGCTCCAACTGCGTCGATATGTTCGTTAAGTTCATGAATGAAGCTACTCATATTGGACTTTGATGTTCTGTAGATTGAGATAACTGAAGCTTCAAAGTTACCACGCTTAACATTTAGGGAGATGTTTTCATACGTCCTTGACACTCTTTCTATTTTTTCGTATTGTACATTGTTTTTTATATATACTGCTACTCCTCCTCCTGATTTGTTTCGATTAAAAAATTCGTGGTTGTATCCTTCTATGTTATACAAATGATTCTCCTCGTTAGTTATATTTATTTCGCAAAGCATTATTACATCAATACTCGACAAAAAATCATCTACATACAACACAAAAGCATTCCAATTCTTTCTCTTTGTATTCTCATGGACCTCACATTTAGGGATATACAGGAAAATTCACTATTATTATTTTTTATATATAAACACGTCTCATCGTGTGATTTGAGATTTTTAAAATTTATATTAATTATTTCATTTAATTCGTTGGTCATTATATGGTGCGTTAATTTTGTACACTAGTGTGCTTACGACATTGTGAGAGAAATGCAATCATGCAATTCTCTCTATATCGTTGATCGTTTGTAATTCGATTATACGTTCTCCTTCATTTTTTCTTGCAAGCACTTTGTCATTCCGAAACCATACATATTTCCAATTTGACTCTCTTGCTTTTGTTTTAGCTAACCAAAGAAGCTTTTTAAAGTGTGCTGTTAATTTCGTTCGTTTATGCATATGTTTTGATTTGAGTACACCGGATTATCTTCTTTCCCTAATTTATTTGACAACTCCCCGTACTTCAATGTTCTCTTTTGTTTTGCTCGCTCCAAGAATGCAACTTTTGTTTGTTTACGTGTGAAGCTTACAACAATATTTTTCTTTTGTTTATTTTTTCGGTCGGGGTACGAATAGACTTCTTCGATATCACCTTCCACTATCTCTGTATTAAGTATTTCACCTAGTGCCTTTATTATATTGGCAGGATTTTCTGTGTTCGGCATGGGGACATTTTTAATTTCTATGTTCTTGTGAATTTGTTTTTGGGTTAATGCATTGACCTGTGTTTGGAGGCGTGTAATTTGGGCATCTTTTGTTTCGATTTGTTTTTTTTTATTCCTCTATTTCACTCATTAGTTTTTGTAACAATGTGTTGTTTTTCGCGAGTGAGATGTTGATTTCGTCATATTTAGTGGTAGTGAATTCCACTGCTTTAGCATAATCTTTTAATAATGCCTTTATTTCTTTTAGTTCTTTATTTACTGAACTGTTGTCGGGGTTGTATCAGATGTAGACTTTGCCTTTGGAGATTCCGCTGTCTTTGATCTCTTCGCCATTGGGATATTTTTCATTGCTTGCTCTCTGTCCTTCAACCTGCACGACGTACATGTCCAGTTCTTTTTGCCGATGCTGCCATTTTTCTGTAGGAATTCTGTGAGACAGAGCTACACTCAAAGTGCATATTCCCACTACAGTTTGAGCAGTTTATGAACTCACCATCAAGTGGCAACGGGTCTTTACATCTTACACAAGAATTCATATTTACCAAAATTTATAAATTAAGATTGGCTCACTTGTTTTTTTTTTTCGTTATGTTTTTTAAAGAAATAAAGAAACAAAGAAAGTTAATTCACTTTGTTGTAGTTTTTATTTTCACTTTTTTAAATAGAGCTTGTTAAAAACACGTCCGCACACTTTGAGATGTCCACGATTACCAAAACCATCCTTAAACTAAAACGTCTTTTCTGAAGAGGCTTTTCCTGAAGAGAGGCGAAAACTGTCTGTTCATTAAGTTTGCCTTTAGGAGATCTTGTTGCAAACAGCAAACCCAATTTATTTAATTTTCTTTAATAGAGGCAACCGCGGCATCATAACACGTCGAAGTGTCTTAAAAAATGGGCAACTAAAATACCCAATTTATTATTGGCTGTCAGTTCATTAGCCTTCAAGATAGTTTGAAGCGACCTATTATTGACGAAGGTCCTATCTCTGGTTAGGCAGACATATAGCAGGTTACCTTCCTGGAGAATTCTTTTCCGAGCTCTTTCTGCTTATTTGATCGGAGGTCTTTTTTTCCTCCGTACATAATAAAAATAATTCTCATCAATTTAGTTCGTAATGGTTCATCCAGCGCTTTTCAAATTGTTCCTGAGCTTTCCACCTCTGTTGTATTCTATTGGATCAAATCAGCGCCGTTGACGAAACATGTACAATTACTGCATGACGAAGCACTACTGCCATCACTGCGCCATTAACGAAATGGTCTTGATCTCACGCGCTAAGAGGAGTGGATTTTACAGTTTGCTAATGCTGCCGCACGAAAATATTGATCGCGTTCCCCGGTCCTTAGAGATATTTTATAAGCGTTATGGATACCGAGTTCACAGCTTGACTTTACCACGGTGACTTATTGAAAAGACACATTCCATGCTTTCTGACTGGGTAAAATTTCAAAATTACATATTTCTTCGAAGAGGTATATTAAAAAAGGTTGATTTTTGTGCTGTTTGGTTTTTCATTTTACAATTTTAATAACTCAGGCATAATTCATGACATATACCAAAATCAAGTGTACTCAGTTAGCATTGCCATTTTTTTTACGGACAACCTTATATCTGTACAGCGCTTATAAATTATCGAATATTATTATCGAAATTTGCTCTATGAAAAATATTTTACCCGTACTTAGACGATTTTGCTGTCGACATAATTGACCTCCTGAAAAAGCAATTCAAGCCATTTTGACCAAATTTCGAACCAATTTCATGATATTGGACAAATCACCTACCCGTACGCGTTGAGTGCGTACAGAGGAAAATATTGCTGCTGGATCGAACAGAGTTAATGAAGACTGTGATTTGTCGTCGACGACAATTCAGCGTCGTTGTCAGCAATTGGAATTGTGTTATTCGAATACGTAGAAGACTTTACACATGAATGTTGGCTTGAAATTTTACAAGGAACAGCTCGTGCAGGAACTGAAGCCGAACGACAAAAGCTGGAGTAAGATGCGCTTTTTATTGAAAAAATGTGTTCAACGATGAAGCTCATTTCTAGATGAATGGGCTACATTTGGTCTGATGTACAACCCATGCAATATAGTATAATAAAAAGCTGACAATGCGTCTGGAGCTGCACTGTTTGGTGCGGTTTATGGTCTGGCGGAATCATTGGCCAGTATTTTTTTAAAGCTGAACTTTGGTCAAAGCATTTTTAACCCATCGGCTATCTGCTTTTTGGCAATGCAAAGGTGCCTTTGGCAAAACATTGGGCTTGTCACCGAAAATAATAAGACCGATAACCTCATATGCATCGGCTATCTGCATACACGCAAACACGTCGTGGCCTCTTTCACCAAATTCACCGGTCTGTTTCAGCTGCACGGTGTTTTCACCAGCACACTGCGAGCTGCTATAGATGCTATGATGAATCTTCCACTTCGTGACATACGAGTGTGGTCCGATAAGTACTTAGCCTACAAAAGAAAAACAAAAATTTTGGACAAATCGCGATTTATTTTTCAATATAGTCTCCTTTTAGCTCAATACACTTGACCCAGCGGTGCTCCAACTTCTTTAACCCGTCTGAAAAATACGTTTTCTCGAGGTCTGCAAAATAGGCCTCCGTGGCGGCGATGACCTCTTTATTCGACTGAAATTTCTGCCCGGTGAGTGTCTTTTTCAAGTTTGGAAACAAAAAGAAGTCGCACGGGGCCAAATCTGGAGAATACGGTGGATGGGGCAGCAGTTCGTAGCCCAATTCGACCAATTTGGCCGTGGCAAGGGCGGAGGTGTGAGCCAGTGCGTTATCATGGTGGAAAAGTTGGTTGTTTTTTCTTTAATTCGGCGTCGAATCAACCCAACGTTCGCTGGGTGAAGTCCACTGTTTCGACTGCTCCTTGGTCTCTGGTGTGTACCAGTGGTTCCATGTCACTGTCACGAAACGACGCAGAAACTCCTTCGGATTGCGTTTAAACAGCGTCAAACACTGCTCTGAAGTGGTCTCACGGTTGCGCTTGTTGTCCGGAGTGAGCAAACGCGGCACCCATCGCGGCGACAGCTTTCTCATGCCCAAAAATTCATGCAGGATATGACCCACGCGATCTTTTGAAATGCGGTCTGCCAATACGAGATCGTGGATTTTTGTCATGTTATCCTCCGTGGTAGCCGTTTTCGGGGCACCAGGACGTGGCTCATCAAAAACCGACGTGCGACCACGTTGAAACTTTAAACCAATGACGATGAGGCTTAGTACTTATCGGACCACCCTCGTATATGTCAGAGGGTACGCAGTGAAAGCCATGTGTCGCTTCAAGAGACATGGTCTTTGGTACCAGTCGCTTTGGAGTGACAGTGTACCTGCGCGAGAAATATCCTACGACCCCAGTCTCATGAATATGCCTTCCGACGCCTGCCATCCGACTGCACTGTAATTTCACAGTCATATTTCCATGGCTTCAGGACTGGCTTTGGCCGGACTGAACCTGTCATGGACTGTCTTCACATTTTTATGTGTTGTGAAGCACAAGTGTAAGGGAAAAAGCATATGCGTCTGGAGTGACAGCCAAGCTGCACTCAAAGCTGTGTCGGACCATCTATCCAGCTTCAAATTAGTGCATGAACTCAAGACCTTTTTGAACAAAGTCGGAAGATCAAATTCACTAAGGCTTGTGTGGGTCCCAGGTCAGTCCGGGATCCCAGGAAATGAGATCTCTGATGAAGTCGCTAGAAGGTGCTCAGAGGAGAGTTTCGTAAGATCTGACTCCGCGTTAAGTCTACCTGCTTCCACGGTCAAATCTGACATCAACGACTGAGTCTGGAGGGAATATCCAGGATGCAGGATGAGTAAGCGCGTAAGCCCTGGTGTCTGCAAAAAGTCCGCAACATTCATCTTATCCTTAAGGAGAACTGCTTGGAGAAGGCTTGCGGATGTCATCGCGGGCCAAAAAATTAATTGGCAAGTATTGATTTATCAACTCAAATCACAATTATATACAATTTAGTAATTTTCCCGTATTTTTCTTGACAATTAAAAACCAAGCGCTTAATAATCATTTATTATAAAATAATGACTCCAAGAAGTTCGTAGAGACGCTGAAGATGACAAGTGCCCTGGACGACTCTGCACATCGACAAACAATGAAAAAAATTGGAACATTTATGATATAATTGAAATTATAGCGTCGTACTAGAGATGGCGTACGTAGTCGTCGAAAAGCGTTTTTTTTTTTTCAACTGTGCACGACAAGAACTGTACTTCAACGACAACATAGGAAGGGATTTTTGCTTCAAATTGTCTCTGACGATAAAGAGCGTATTCATTTCAACTCCATGCCTCGAAAGAGCTATGCCCGGCTAGTCATCAAGCTATCACTCTTTATTTGTTTCATCAGTGAGTTGCTCAAACCGAATGAATTCATCACCAAAGATCAAAACAGATCACTAGTGGCCCAAAATAATGCGAAGGAAAATCATTGATTTTGCCACACAAGAAATACTCGACCGCACGTCGCAAGTCCGATCAAAATATAGTTGGAAATGTTCAAATGGGAAATCCTACCCCATTGGAGCTGTGTGCGTCATTAGCATTTATATCGATCGATGATTCATGGCTCGATCAGAAATGTACTTGTTATGAGTATTACACAGAACAGGTTTGTTCCATCTAAAGACGAGGATTTTTTCTTACAGGGTATTTGTATCCTGCTCTAAAGATGGGTAAAAAGCAGTGACTAGCAATGGACAATACTTAGAATAATACAATCCTATAATTTTATTTGAACCCAATTCTATAGTAAGGTCGGTAAAAATGAAGATATCCTTAAACAGCCATTATTTCGCAAACACAGGCAAAACCCCAAAAATCAAGTTCCAAAATTGTTTCGGGGATTTGAAAAGACGCTGGCATGAGACTTAGATGCGTTCCAAAATGATAGTGCCATCCTCCAGATGTTCTGTGTACATAATTCGACACAATAAATCGGGGAAAAAATTACCCAGTTCTTCGAAAATTGCAACTAGTTCGAACGAATTAATTGTTATTTGCAGTAATTTGGGCAAACATACACAAATTTAGTGTCCCATAAAGATAGAGCCAAACTCCGACTGCAGCTGTTCCCTTTCTCTACGGAGCAATTTTAATATGTCTTACAATGTGTACTCCGTGGCTGTATGCACAGCGATGATTTGCACTCGATCAGTGTCGATCATTTCGCGTTTAAGTAGAAATCTATTTAGATGTCAAGATGGGCGGAGGAATGTCGTTGAATGAATTCGAAAAAGTGCAAATCTACGCATGAAATTAGAAGGCAGTTAAATCGTTCTCACTATTTGATTCAAAATTTTAAGAAATTGGGGATTCTTTATTACACAAAAAAGTCATCAGACCGTACGACGGCGTTAACTAATCACCAAAAAAGGGTGCATTTTTAGGGAATTGTCTAATTCTACAAACAGTATTCGACGTGTTGCAGCATGTCCTGGAATAGAAGCTCCCAAGTTCACCGTTCACAGATTTGTAAAGGCGTACGGTCGGCTGCAATCGAAAGAATGAAGTCGCAACCTCCTCATACTATTCAGCATTGGACGACCAGGTTGGACTGGGCCCGAAAGCACATGACCTTTGATGAAGAATGGAGATTTAGATTCAATTTAGACGGGCCGGACGGATTGGCACACTTAATTAAAAATGGGCACATGATTTTAAAAAAAAAGAAGAAATCTCGTTTTCCAAACGTCAGCATGGAGGAGGTAGTGTACTGATATGGGACGCCTTTAGTTGGTTTGGAACATTCCGCTTAGCTACTATTTAGTATTGTTCCTAACAGTATGAATGCGGCGAAGTACTAAGACATGTTGGAGGAAACCTATGTATATACCATTTCTTGAAGAACTGGACCAAAATTGCTCCAATTTAAATGGCGACATCTTCTAAAACCTAAAAACCTATGGTGCATATTAGCAAGAGTATGCTGGGGGACTGCAATTTAGCAACGTTCTTGAGCTTAAGAGCGCAATTATGGATAGCTGGCACAAAATTAAAAAAGAAATAATCCAAAAATTAGTAAGCTCAATGCCGAACAGAATCTACGACAAAATTTAAAAAAAAAATAGGATTCATTGGAGGTTAACTGTCCGCAAAATACAGATACAACCAGTGACACTATCATTTTGGGACATAAAAAAAATATTTTTTTTTAATATTGTGTACTATTAAATTTGTAAAGAATTTTGAAAAAAATTGCCCTTTTTCTATATAATCGAGACAGAATTTTTATTATTAGTAATACTATTCTGTACTTCCAAGTTTTTCGATTGCTCTATCATTTGTTTAAGAGGAAATAATAAAACGAAGAAATAAAATTCATCTCTAAAACTGAAATTCCGCTTATTTTTTTTAACACAACTTGTGTACATTGTATTTAGTAACAAAAAATGGCAGTTTGATGTAAGCACTACGTTCACAAGAAATAGCATATCTAGATGAAAGAATGTCTGCTTTAAAAACCAACGAAATGCTTAACAAAATTATAAAGCATTTCTGAAAAATGGCTGAAGGCAAAGGGACAAAATAAATGACCATAAAATGAAATTTTAATTTAGAAAAAAAAACGGATTTCTAGTAAATGACTAGTAAAAATCACACAACCAAAATTGTTTATCTTTGAAAAGTCTCCAGACTTCAGTAATCTTGAAGTTTTCTCCAAGATGGAGTGGATGCTAAAATCTCTATCACGATTATGACGTTTGCGCGTTCTTTGCCGGCTTCCTACGTGTTCAAAAGAAAAAATAAACTAAATCGGGGCACGACCTTTGGAATACCCCGAGGTTATATGTTATAACCCCGAAAGCTGCATTTTCTAGGTGATTAGTAAAACACGATTGCTCAACAGGTAGACGTTAACCTCGTACCCCATCCTGCCACCGCGCACTATCACTGAACATAAAAGCACATGCATACCATAACGTTTCCTTACCGCTAAATTTCTTGACACCCAAACAATTGGTCACGTCAATCGCCCTCACTAAGAAATCACAGCACCTCTCCTCGATCCAGTCGATTTGCAGGAAGGAAGCAGTAGCCAGGAGACCCTGTACATTCCTATGATTAATCACCAATTGTGCCGTGTATATGTAGTCGAGGATTATTTGCAAACAATCCGGATCCACGCCATTCAAAACAATCTCCTTCTGGTCGATTTCTGGAAAGTAACCTTTGATACGACACAAAGCTGAAATTCAGGAAAAAAAATCTTAAATTCGAATTTTCCAAATCATTCACAAACCACTGAACATTGCCAGGAAGTAGAGGCTCGCCGCGGACAGGACATTCTTGTGGGCATTGAATTTATGATCTCCGGCGATGAGAACGACATCACAAAGCTTGAAATAGAAGGCGAAACCGGACAAGTGACGTTGCATGTGATTCGATTTCAATTGATTGTTGATCCTTACCTGGCTGTCCTTACGCAGTTCGTTGAGGCGTAGCAATACGTCATCGCTGTGCTGACAGTTTTTGACGTTACTATAAGTCTTTTCAACCTTATTGGTCTTATTCGGTTTTCTTTCCATGTTGAAACGTTAGGTTACCTGGGGCTCATTAGTGAATGACGAACCTTTCGTATGGAATCAATGCTGTGTGTTACTGTTACGGGGGAGATTTCGTTATCGATTGCAGGCAAGTGCGGAGGAGTGGCTCAATGCGCAGGCGTTGTCTGAAGAGTCTCATGTCACTTTTGGCATTTGTTTTGCTTTTTCCTTGAGTTAGATACTCATAGATACGTGTGGAGCGGAGGTGTGCTGGGCGCTATCTAGCACTCAGTCTATGAATTGTATTGTTTACGGGAATGAATGGAATCATTGTCTTGGGCCGTTGGGAGTTCTTTTTTTCATTCTTTATATGAATTGCAGGATGCGAATGACCTACATATTAAGCCTTTCGGCTGACGTAAGCGAATGTTGAATGAGGTAATGCAAGCGGAAAGTGCTGTGGTTCCGTGCATAGAAGTTACTACATCGGTCGTCGGCGCTTCATCCCTTTGCACTGTTGTTGTCTCGAGCACAGGAACGTGTGAGTGTGTGGGCGGCAATTCCATAGAATAAAGAACCACTATGGATGGTACATGGTTACAGACGAGATTTATTTTAACTTACCAGTCAAAGTCAGTTGCTGGAATTTCGATGGCACTAACGCGAGTTAAGCTGTTTTCTTATTGTCTTGAGCACGTGTGTATACTAATCCTTTATATAGTACGCTTGGTCTTCTGTAGGTGCTATACCATGCAAGCCATTAGTATGATTTCTCTGCTATTATTCCTACAGACTCAACGAGTTGATAAATGAGTCTTTCGTTTATTGTTGGTTTCAAATGCGTCGACACATAGCCTCTGCTTTGGCGGTTACAACCTTTGGGGGAAAATGTGGGTACCGACCCTCGGAGGATGAGATGTCTCTTCCTCCAGGGAAAATCTTTTTTATAGAGGCGGTGTCTGTAGAATCGCTCTTACAGCATAACTCTATAATGCCATGGTACATACCCCTCTTTAGGGGTACTCTGGCATTTTTACAGTTTAAATCTGAAAGGAATTGCACATTTTCAAGGAACTGAATTTGAGGATTAACGTTTGAATGACTTTTCCACCAAGGAACTGGACGGATTTAATGTTGACACCCCCCCCCCCCCCCCCCCCTATACACTTTTAAGTTGTTTGATTGTAATATTAACCCCTTCGGCTTCTAGGTAAGCCTTAGATTACTATGAAAACGACGGACAGTCGCACTCGAAGAAATACAATGGATGGTCCGGTTATAGACGGATGAAGCCTTTCGCCTTCCTCAAAGAAAAAGGCTTCTTATTCCCATATGTGCTTTTTGATCATACTTTGGACAGATGGACAGTCCTTAAACGATTCTTTGATTCCATGTACTCGTGCATGGCGCCCAGGCATAGACCGTATTTAGAAGAGCCTGATTAAGTCGAGATGAAAGTATTGCATGAGGTTTTTGAATTAGTTTTACACAGACAGAGGATGTCCATCCATCTTGTTGTATTGAAACAGTTGCCTAGTTACAATATAATGTTTAAAAAAGCTGAAATATGTTCAGCAACTGGATACCCTAGGTCTACGCTTAAGAAAAATGTTCCCTTAGTTCGGTATACATTGTAGAAAAAGGATTAAAAGCAACTCATAATACCAAAAGGATGGCATCTACCAGCTGATCGTACTATCTCCAGAGGTTTGATAATTAACGTTTGGTCTTATATTCTTAAGAATATGACGACAATTGGGTACCAGTACCACCCTTATGCTTACAGAAATAGACTCCCAACAACTGGGACCCATGGCCACTGTGACAATGGCTGCAAATCCAAGAAAAGAGTGCCATGGCCGCAGTGCTCTTAATGGTAATTAACAGCTCATCTTCCCTTCATCTCTATTTCATAATAAAAGAAAAATTTCTACCAACTATCAGCGAACTAATGGAATCTGCGTTGAATGGACTTTCCTCGTGGGCAAGACAGAACGTTCTAAGAATAAACCTCCAGAAAACCGAGCCGGTCTTATTCACCAGAAAGAGGAAAGTCCCGATATTTGCTCCCCCAATGTTGGAGGGTACTCCACTCATATTCAAAACGAAAGCTAAATATCTAGGTATGATTCTTGACTCCAAACCCTCCTGGAAAAGGAACCTGGAGGAAAGGGTGAAAAAAGGATTGAATGCTATTTATGCATGCAAAAAGATCTTCGGCAAAAGTTGGGGCTTGCAACCGTACATCATTCATTGGATGTACACAGCAATCATTAGACCCATTTTAATTTATGGGGCCCGAGTCTGGTGGACTGCTAGCAAAGTACAAAGATCAGCCGCTGTTTGTACAACGGGAGCCATGAGAAGCACGCCTCAAGCAGGGTTGGACATGATACTTCATCTCCTTCCCCTGGATCTATTCATAAAAGGCTGCGCTGCAAAGAGCGCTCTCAGACTAAGGGATTCCTCTCTGTGAAAGCAAGCCAACTATGGACATGCGGCCATACTTAGAATAATAGATGACCTGGGAAAGAAACATGGTTTTAGTAGCCTCGCAGCTACGACCGACTATATTTCCCCCCAAAATGACTTCTCTCTCAGAATACCAATCCTTTTCCTCGACAGAGACGAGTGGCTTTCAAACGCCGTGATCAGCGATCACGAGATTATCCTCTTTACCGATGGATCGAAAATGGACACAGGCACTGTGCAGCGTTTTTCAAGCAGAAATCCTGGCAATAGAGAAAGCAACCAAGCACCTACAGGTAACCGATATCCCACCACCGGATATCACTATCTTCGTAGGCAGCCAGGCTACACTGAAGTTAATAGAATCCTGTATAACGAGATCACAGGCTGTCATGAAATGTCACGACACACTGAAGTCCTTCAGACACCACAAAGTCAAACTCTGCTGGGTCCCGGTTCACAATCGCAGGGAACAAAAGAGCAGACGAATTGGCCAGGCAAGGGTCTGAACTGGACATCAGCGAAGCGGACACGTCATTGCAACCACCGGTCAGGCACTGGGGGCGGGTTCTCCTCTGACACCCTGCGCAAACAGGAGTCATTTAGACTCCCTGATCTGTGCAGCGTTTTTCAAGCAGAAATCCTGGCAATAGAGAAAGCAACCAAGCATCTACAGGTAACCGATATCCCACCATCGGATATCACGAACTGTCACGACACACTGAAGTCCATCAGACACCACAAAGTCAAACTCTGCTGGGTCCCGGTTCACAGCTCAATCGCAGGGAACAAAAGAGCAGACGAATTGGTCAGGCAAGGGTCTGAACTGGACATCAGCGAAGCGGACACGTCATTGCAACCACCGATCAGCGCATTATACCGGATCATAAATGACACAATCATCAAAGAAGCCAACTCGTCTTGGCTTACAAGAAACGACAGCTACACGACAAGATCATCGTGGCCAGAGCTCAATATCGGAAAAAACAAAGAAGCTCTTGGCGCTGGACCGTAACAGGACACTGTCCCATTGGAGCAATGCTCCGGAAATAGGACTCGGGTTCCAGCGATCTCTGCCAGAGCTGCGGTGATGAGGAAGAAACTGAGACGATCCAACATCTGCTTTGCCACTGCCCAGCTCTCCAGAATCGACGCCTAGCGACGCTGGGCCAAAGATTCTTTACAGAGATTGCGGACGTAGCAAATGCAGGTATATCGGATCTTCTAAAATTCATAAAGAGCACGGGGTGGTTTCGTGATATGTCAGGTTAATTGTTGTGTACTCCACAAATGAAGGGAATCACAATGGGCCCTTTTGCATCCGAGTGGAAGTGATGCTCAACCATCACACTCCCCTTCTTTTGGGATGTTTGATGTGTCAGCTCAAACTCAACGACAAGTAGCATTAGCGTTATATGTCACAAAGCAATAAGCAGACGGTTACGGGCAATGGAGAAGATCAATAAACTTGATAAATGTGTCCCACACGAGTCGATTGAACGTCAAATGAAAAATCGCAATGTTACTTGTGAAATGCTGCTTCAACGCGACGAAAGGAAATCATTTTTGCATCGAATCGTGACGGGTGACAAAAAATGGATTTATTTTGATAACCCGAAACGAAAAAAATAGTGGCTTTCACCTGGCGAAGCCGGTCCTTCAACATCAAGGCCAAATGGCTTCGGCAAGAAGACCATGTTAACTGGTGGAACCAGAGCGGTATTGTGTATTATGAACTCTTGAAGCTATCATCAATAAATGATTAACTGATAATCGAAAGACGACCGGAATGGGCCAGAAGACATGGCAAAGTGATTTTGTGGTCTCATATGGCGAAACTAGTGAAAGACACCTTGAAATCGCATGCGCGAAAGACAAGCAGTTTTTCTGGCATGATGTTCATAAATTACCTGAAAGATGGGCGAAAATTTATTTCACTAGAAAATAACGCATTTCTCTACCAAAAAAACAGGCAAAAAATTGTGCATACACCTGGTATTAGTTTCACTAACCTTTTCGAGATCCCCAGCCTTACAGGACGACAGACATTTTCAATCGGTTCATAGAGTCATACACGTTTTAAAAATGTACGAGAAGTTGGTGTATCGTTCCGTAGAATTCGCTTTTCTTTACTAGAAATTGTCGTATGATGAAAACCTGGTCACCCGTCGAGCGCTTCTTCCTAAAACCGTACTAATAGTCTCCGATTATTTCCCTTGTGGGAAAGAGAGAATATTTGACAGCACTTTGTAACAATTTGGTAGCAGTGATATTCCTCGATAATTGTTGCACTGTGTTCGGTCAGCCTTTTTAAATACGGGAATGATGACCGAGTTTTCCTATGCCTTGGAGATAGTTTCATTGTTCCATATAGTTACGGTAAGCCCATCTGACTTCTCTGTTAATTCTCTGCTGGGTGGATAACACCGTTTTCCATTGCTGCTGGCTATTCATGTACATTAGCAGTTTATCAAAATATCTCCTCCATTATGCTGCAAAGTTGTCCGAAATGAGCTCCCCATTATCGTTGCGGATAAATCTGGATCTAGCCTGGTATCCTTTTCGTACCGCATTTAGCCCTACACACATTACCCTTGTGTTTTCAGCCGCGCATTCTTCCTGGTCTTTATCAAACTTTTTCCTTGGCAATCGCCGTATTTCATACCGAAGGAAATGGCTTACTTGCTTTCGTAGGGTTTGATATCTTGTACGCGTGGTCTCTTGGCTATTGTCCGGGGCTTGAAGTCTTAGAACATTACGCGCTTTTATTCTTTCCTCGCATTCTTTGTCGAATCATGTCTTTACTTTACTTTGAGGCCTTGTAATAGCCTACTTTGCTTTCCGCTGCCTCGTTTCTAACACTATTTATTGTTTGCTCAAAATGCTTGTTTCGTCGTTGGTCTCTATACCATCTAGTAGGGCGAACCGGTTATTAAATTCGTTCTGGTTGATAGATTCGGCTTTTAATATTGGCGATGATTAGGATGTATGCTTTAACGTCTATGGTGGTGTCGTTGGTATGGTGTCTTTTATCTATCAGAAAATGATCAATTTATTTGGGCGGTATTCCATCCTCGTGGCCCTGTATATTGCCTTGTGATGAAACTTATTGTCCTAAGACCATTATTGTTTGATGAGACATAAAGACTTTCTTCTCTTATTATTGGCCTATACGAGGGTGGTCCGATAAGTACTTAACCTCACCGTCAGATGGACCGCCAGTATCGCAAGAGCAACTTACTATCGTGTAGTACATTCTAGACGGCTTCTGTCGAAATTTCAGCCGGATCGGACTCGTAGATTTATTTTGACCGCGTCTGGAAGCGGGAATGTCCGCGGATTTTAGAAAAATGGAAAAAGAGCAATATCGGTCGGTGATTCGATTCTTGTTTTTGGAAGGGAAATCGCTCAGCGAAATCAAAGAGCGTTTGGATGCTGTGTACGGCGACTCTTCTCCTTTGATGGCGACCATCAAAAATTGGTTTAATGAGTTTCAACGTGATCACACGTCGGTTTATGATGAGCCACGTCCAGGTGCCCCGAAAACGGCTACCACGGAGGATAACGTGACAAAAATCCACGATCTCGTATTGGCAGACCGCCGATTGAAAGTGCGCGAGATAGCTGAGACAGTAGGCATTTCAAAAGATCGCGTGGATCATATCCTGCATGAAATTTTGGGCATGAAAAAGCTGTCGGCGCAATGGGTGTCGCGTTTGCTCACTCCGGGCAACAAGCGCAACCGTGAGACCACTTCAGAGCAGTGTTTGACGCTGTTTAAGCGCAATCTGAAGGAGTTTCTGCGTCTTTTCGTGACAGTCGACGAAACATGGATCGACTGGTACACACCAGAGACCAAGGAACAGTCGGAACAGTGGACTTCACCCGGCGAACGTGCTCCGAAGAACGCGAAGACTGTCCAATCGGCCAGAAAGGTGATGGCCACCGTTTTCTGGGATTCACAAGCTGTGATCCACATCGACTACCTGGAGAAGGGCAAAACGATCACAGGGCTGTACTAAGCCAAATTATTGGGCCGATTCGACGCCGAATTGAAGAAAAAACGGCCCCACTTGGCGAAGAAAAAAGTGCTCTTCCACCATGATTATTTAAATAAATAAATACAAATACAAATACAAATAACGCACTGGTACACCTCCGCCCTCGCCACGGCCAAATTGGTCGAATTGGGCTACGAACTGCTGCCCCATCCACCGTATTCTCCAGATTTGGCCCCGTGCGACTTCTTTGTGTTTCCAAACTTGAAAAAGTCACTCGCCGGGCAGAACTTTCAGTCGAAAGAGGAGGTCATCGCCGCCACGGAGGCCTACTTTGCAGACCTCGAGAAAACGTATTTTTCAGACGGGTTAAAGAAGTTGGAGCATCGCTGGGTCAAGTGTATCGAGCTAAAAGGAGACTTATATTGAAAAATAAATCGCCATTTCTCCAAAATGTTTGTTTTTCTTTTGTAGGCTAAGTACTTATCGGACCACCCTCGTATATCGCTTCTTTTACTATTTTCAGTTTAACGCGAAACGATTTTCACGTCGAACGATGAGGACTTGTCGAACATTTCATCCATTGTTTCGTAAAACGCGGCCTTTACCTTTTAGTCCTTATCTTCCGTAGGACAGTGTACGCTCAAAAGTACATTGTTATAGCTGGGAATTCAGACGTTAGGTCGTTGTAAAATACTACGTCCATTATGTTACACAATGTTGTTGCAGATTAAGAATCCTGCTCCAAAATTGTTGGTACCCGTACCGCCACACACGACAGTCTGTCTCTTAACCGTTGTTCCGTTTGAAAGTCGAACTTCATGTACCGCTGCGATGTTCAAGTTTAAGCTTAAATAAATAAATAAAAAAATTATGTCTTCTACCGCTCCTTCTCCTTCATTCTCTTCCCTTTTGTGGTCGGTATTAAGCTAACAGGGGCTCTGTGGGGTCGTCAATTTAAAGTTATTGGTAGGGTAAGGATCAGGTTTATTCTTTGTGAAACAACAGCAACTTAAAAGAAAACGAAAAGGCTTACGAGCTTGCCAAGCTTGGAGCTACCGCTATTATCTACAATGAAATCGTGTCACCACACTGAACCATCTCAAATCGAACATCCTTCAAACTTCTCTGTATAACCTAGGTCAACACTAATTGTGCCGGGCTTGGTATAGCAGATGCCCACATTTACTTACCTATCTTGGACATGACATACTTCACCACAAGGTACTATCCCGACCCTTTACGATTGTGAGTGAATCAGGACTTTGTTCACATAATATTTAGTAAAAAATTGCAGCCTTGACGAACATGCGCTACTTTTCCAACATTTCAGCTCAATAAAACTAACTCAAGATTCATATGAAATTCGTTCTTCTTATACGGGCTGCACTGTCTTCCATGCCAGGAATGAGAGCTGTCACTGAAGACATCACTGAACACGTTCATTCGTTGTCATTTCTTGTCATCATTTGTCATTGAATAGTTGATGTGAGAGGTGCATTCGGCGTAGTACCCCAATTCAGCCCCAATTGTATCAAGCACCAGAGACCAATCTCTGTCATTAACTAAGTTGTGTATGGTTTGTGTGGGTACAGTCAATCTGCCCTGCCACAGGGAAACGCAAAAACAAGCAACACAGAAAATCGCATAACGGATTAATAACAGCAGACTTGGGGACTATATTTAGCGCAAAGTTCTGGGAAATCTAACAGCGGGACGAGAATCGAAGAAAAAAAAGAAAATAATTCACTCCAGAGATCAGAATTGATCTCTGATTCACACATTGAGTATTGGAATGATGAAATAGGAGCCTAGCCATGTCGGATAATGCTGGAGTGCTTCGTGTTGGTATTCCGCTTAAGTCACTGCTTAGATCGGCCTTATTCCGTCTCAACAAGCAGAGCGTGAGTTTGTACTTCGATAACACTAAAGTCTCATGACTGATTTCGTCTCTTTTTTCGTTATGACTAGAGCGAAAATGCCAAAAACTTTGTGGAAGGTTTTCGTCGGCTGAGAGAGGAGGGAACGGTATGTGTAAATAGACTAGTTGATGGACTATGATCCCATTTAAGGACGTTCTTGCTTTTTTTGCTTTTCGTCGACAGTTCTGTGATATTAAGATTAAAGTCGGCAATGTGGAAATAGTGGCCCATAAGACGGTTCTGTGTGCTTGCAGTCCCTACTTCAATACGATGTTTACTGGTACTATCAGAGCAATATGAAACCATGATCAGATTCGTTAGTGACTCATTGTCTTTTATTTTTCAGGTCCGTTTGTGGAAGCAGGTCTAAGTGAAATCGAAATGAAGTACGTCGATGGAGACAGTCTGAGGATTCTTATCGACTTTCTGTACACGGGAACGTTGCAATTCACTGCGGACAATGTGGAAAGTGTCCTTCTCGCTGCGAACTTCCTTCAGGTTACAAGTGCAGAGAAATTGTGTTCTAATTACCTGATTGTCAACCTTAATGCCGAGAATGTCTTGCACTACATCAAGTTTGCAGGTGATCCCTTACTGTGGTATGAGGCGGAGGGAGGCTATAATTTTCGTCTTTTGTCTTAATTGTAGGCAGTTATTCCCTGCACGGACTGCTTAAGAATGCCCTACAAGTTGCTGTGATTTACTTCCATCGCATGTTTTGTGACGACGAATACCTGACCCTTGACGTTGATGTTGTAAGTACTTGGTTGTGATTTTAAATAATTGGTTAAGTCGTGCATGCTACTATATAGAGATGGGTAACGGTGGGGCCGCGTGATTCATATCCCGTTGTCATGCAAAACGGGAAGCGAGACCCAAGCTATGCACAGTTGCAGTTGATGTCTGACGAGTGGTGGGTGATAGGCCTGACTAGTTATGATGCCTTATTTTTCCGCTCGTTGTGTTCACCTTTCCGTCTTTATTAAGAGCCAACTTAAGTTGGACGGAAACAGTGCCAACTTAGATATCATTACATGAACACGAAACTGAAGCGGTCCCCTTAAATCGGGTACATAGTCGCCGTTATTTTCTTCAATTACGTATCCTATTTTCATACAAACTTCCTGGTATTCACCATCGTAACCTAGTTATGGACAGCTTCGATGAAACATTTCTTATCTAAAGAGATCGAAGCAGCGATAACTCTGAAGAACAAAAGATCTGGGGAATGCTGGAGTGCTGAGAAGTTCCCATTTGAATTCCTTTAGTCCAGCGTCTGTCGGGCGAGTGGTTTTTGTTTTTAAATCTAAGTTATTGTGACACTGACAGCTGTTTTCCGCTTGAAATCTTGACAGAAAGTCAGTATCATGCCTCCGCGGAACGAAATGAGTCGCTTTACGCTTGAACAACGTTGGGAAATATTGAAAACTTATTTCCAAAGTGAGTACTGTGTAGCCCAAACAGTGCGTTTTTAAAAAGAAGTTTGGGCCGCAATGAAGCGCCCACCGCGACTGCTCTACACAAGTTTGTGCAAAAAGTTCGTGAGACTGAGATGCTAGTGGACAACACTCATGGTCTCCGTCGTCGTACGGTGCGCACAGATGAGAATATGGCTGCTGTGGCCGAGAGTGTGAGACTCAATTCATGAACATCAACTCACCATCGATCTCAACAGTTCAACATTTCAAGCCTGAGTAGAATTCAGCATATAGAACTCGGATTATTCGCTTACAAGGTCCAATTGACACAGCAACTGAAGGTGCGCGACCATCCGCTACGTTATCGCTTCGCAGTTTGGGCCTTAGAGCAGCTTGAATTGGCCAACGAATTTGGGCGAAAAATCATCTTTTCTGACGAGGTGCATCCACCTCAATGCATCCACAGAGAGTGACACTTTGGTGCGGATTGTGGAGTGGTGACATCATTGGACCATTTTTCTTTGAAAATGAGGCTGAGAACAAATTTTCGTGCAACGATGGACGTTACAGAGCCATCTTAATCGACTTTTTTTGTACTGAAATTGAAGACATGGATTTGGACGACATCTGGTTCATGCAGGATGGCGCGCCATGCCACACAACCCATGCCACAATCAATATTTTGCGCACCAAATTCACATATCGTGTTATCAGCCGTCTTGGCGATGTCAATTGGCCGCCTCAGGGCTGCGTTTTTGACCCCTTTGGACTGTTTTTTTTTTTTTGTGGGGAATCGTGAAGGACCAATGTTATGCCAACAATCCGGAAACAATTCAAGCACTTGAGGCTAATATCATCCAAGCAATCCATGAGCTTCAGCCCGAAACCGTCAACAAGGTCTTGACAAATTGGGGTGACAGAATGCGCTACTGCGAAGCCAGCCGAGGCAGCCACTTGAACGACGTGCGTTTAACGAACATCGTGACATTGTCGTTGGCAAACAAAAAGTCCATTGCGCATTGACAGAGTGTGGAGTACTCCACGATAGTGGTGATGTACTTAAGCGAGCATCTGTTTAACAGCATTAAGTTGCACTCACTCATGTCGGCGACACAGTGCGGGCGGAAGGTAAAAGGGAAGAGGGATAGAGGAGATGCATTTAAGACATTGGTCTTAAATGCTAGCACGTTGAACGGAGGGAGAAGACTGAATCCGGCAGGGAATTCCAGATTCGTGTGGTTTGGTTAAAGAAGGATTCTCCATATTTGACAGTACGTCCGAGAGTGGGCTTCAGACTATATCGGTGAGCATTGCTTTGAAGGTGCGGAATGCAGCTGGCTATTTCATCCTAATTTTTGTGAAAGTAACGATAAAACAGGGAAAGGCAGGATGCATTCCTGCGATGTTCCAGCGAATTGTTAATGCTGGAGTTACCTATCAGTTTTATCGCGCGATTTTGTATTCTGTCTAGCACCGGACCAGGCATGAGCGTTATAGATTGCAGCCAGATCTAAGGGTGAGAAATATTTCTTGCATCTGTATAAGAAGCCTAGGCATTTCGCAGCATTCTTGGCGACACTGAATATGTGGTCGTTCCAATTAAGATTATTAGTGACTCACATTCCCAGTATGGGAAGCATTTCGGTCTCTGAGATGGCTGCGGGTTGGTGTCACGGCAGCACTGTGTTTTGGAGGCATAAAATTCCACTCTATTCTTTTTACCCCATGCAATGATGCTGTCAATATCGGAATTTAATGAGCTTAATATACGTTGCTTAGCATGCGTTTACAGCCGAAGAGCAGGTATTAAAGTAGTGAACGAATATGAGAAGCTACGGGTCCTGCCGTCGGCGAAAGAGTGGGTTGGATTAGAAATGACAGACAAGAGATGCTTTATAAAAGTGAGAAAGAGTGTCGGAGACAAGACGGAGCCCTGGGGAACATCAGTATTTAAGAAATAGAAGTCAGATTTGAATCTGTCGAAAACAACTTGAATTTAACCATTCGAAAGATAGTTTCTAATCCATTTAAGAACAGAGTCATCGATCCCGAAAGCAGGCATTTTCGACAACCCTGTCAAATGCTTTCGAAATATCCAGCGCAACTATTTTGCTTTCACCTGCTTGGTGAAGCGAGCGATTCATTCATAAGCTGACGGTTAATCAGCGTTTCCATGACCATGGAAAGAAGGGACGTTGGTGCAATGGGTCGGTAATTGGAGGGATAAGATGTGCCTTTTTTTTGGTATAGGCTGGACAAATGATGTTTTCCAGCTACTCGGAAAGGGCCCAGAAGAGAAAGATGAAAAAGATGACCCAATGGTTTTGCCAGCGTAGAAGAATACCTCTTCAGAACTATTGGGGCAACCATCTGGACCAGCGGATTTGTGTATGTCGCGGTCTTTGAGAACCCTTGCCACTGTACGAGTGTGGAAGTGGATTTGTCCCATGGTGGAATTGACGCACTCTAGTACAGGGAGAGACAAAGTAGAAGTTGGAAGCTGTGAACTAGCTGCGAAGTGGGCAGCAAGTAGGTTAGCTTTGTCTAAGGGGGTGACAGCTGAAATGTCAGTGTGGATGAGCGTTGGCATAGGCGACGTAGATGAGTTTTTGTTTTTTACAAACGACCAGAAACTTTTGCTACCTTTGGGACATTTAAGAATTTTACGTCTCAATTTTGGGTCAGATTGGAATTTAACCCGTCGAATGTGGGTGTTACAGTCATTTCTGGCTCGTATGTACTGTTTTCGGTTTTCCTCAGAACTGTTCGCCTTATATGCCAGAAAGCTTAGCTCTCTCAGCCTAGTCAAACCACTTTTTATCCTTTGGCCTAATCCTACTTGGAATAAAATTTGCCATGCCAATTCGAATAATATTTGCGATATCAGCTGCGGCGTCACCGTCGTTGTTGAGGGCGCACAATGACCAGTTAAAGACTCGGAAGAATTTGTTACATCCGCCCCAGTTGGCTTTTTCGTATAGCCATACTGTTCTTTTGGGTGATACTCGACGGCTCATTCACAAGTTGAGTTAATTGATTTAACCCGGCGAAAATGTCAACATACCTTCCTTCGGGTGTTGTCTGTCCAGAATGTCGAAGCCACCGAGTACATGTACATTGTAAATCGCCCGCTAAAACAATTTCAGTGCGAGGGAACAGGGAAACAACTCTTTGGATGGAATCAGACAGTGCGTCGAATGCGTCAAATGTTGCATTCCTGTCTAAATTGGGGCTTTTATAAAGAAAACAGTATTGAACGGGGTGCTTACGGAGTGTGCATTTTAGCTATATGACATTAAATTCCGAGGAGGACAAATGGCTATATTGTGGTAGAAGTTGGTAAGCGATGTCACTACGGGCGTAAACGGTGAGACCGCGAAGGAGTATGAATAATGGCACTAAGCTATATCCAAGAAGACTGAATTCCACAGAGTGCCAAAACAGCCGGTTTATGGAGGGAAGCGTGGACAAACGAGGCAAAGAAATTCTTCCGTAGCCCCCGAATATTACGAAACTGCAAACAGAAATCCCTCACCGGTACAATCTACAATTCATTTAAAGACACAACACCGACCAAGCAGAACCGTGTAGTTAAGCTTTATCGCCGGTTTTGCAAAAAAGCTTCTTAAGTGTAATCTACACTAGAGGACACTCATGCGCATTTATGAATTTTTTTCTCATTCGCAGAAAGCCTCAGTTGATGCCAGTCGGCGGACGACCAAAAATGGTCGGCTCTTAATTAGACGGAATGAAAATGTCATTGAGTGAGTGTTGACCCAGGCACCACAAGACCAAACCATCGTAAAGGGAGTTCTTCGTCGCCTTCGTGGTGCTGTGCGGTACAAACGACTGGATCTGCGGGCAGAAAAACTTGGCAGCTCCATCATGATAACGCATCTGTGCATTTGATCAGGCTTTCCTTACCAAACGCAACATGGTTCGTCACGCTCCCTACTTACTCGTCATGGCTTTATGTGCCATTTGGCTGTTTCCCAACTGAAAATGCCTCTAAATGAATCAAATATGAGTCAAGTGTCACCATTTCAAAAACTGTTTTTCAGATAAAAGCTTAAGTCGTTCATGGACCTTAAACACCCAAAGGTGATATCATTTATGTGGAAAATTTGGGGAAAAAATATTGCAAAGCCAAACCACTCAATATATTTCCGTTAAAAGTCTTCTGACTGTGGAAGTTCTCCAAGTGCTATCTGCCTTTCTGGTCGGATCGGTATTGGGACCATTACTTTTCTTCCTTATATTTCAACGAATTTCCATCTCGCGTTAGACTTACGCATAGCTTAGTGCATTTGTACATGAGATTAGCTCGCACGGCGCTGTCCTATATGTTTAATTGAAGACAGCACTACCTGAATGAATGACGATCTGGTTCATTCAAGAAAGCCTTTAGGCCTGTCATACTTCCATCATTTTGAAGAGTAGGTTAAATCGGAGTTATGAAAATCTCGGTATGGGCTGCAGTCGAAAGTTTCCTGAAATAAGCGCATCAAACCAGGAGAGTAGGCAAGACCTATGGATTCGTCCTGCTTCTATAATACATTGCTCTTCAATTCCTCTTTATTTTATTTCTTTAATACCTATACGTTCTAACCATAAACATTTTTCTGATTTGCAGTTTTTTCTTCTCGTTCGAATTTTGGTCAAGAGCAAGACCCATGAAGATTCCTTATTTGCCTTTGTAATGCGGTGGGTTAACTATTCCTATACCGATCGACAAAGCTATATCAAAGATTTCCTCGAACTTCTTAATCCAAAATTCATATCACGAAACATATTGCTGTCTGAGAAGATTATTAATCGACCGAACTGCTTCCTAGATGATTGGAGGGCTGAATTTAGGGAAGCCCCAAATCCTGAAACCCGGACTCAAATATTGATTTCAAAACGAGTCGGCAGCTTTCGAGCGAGAACTTTCAACATCTTCGAACCATCGTCGGAACAGACCCCTATCGAGAACCTGCCGTCGCATTACAACGACGGAAGCTATTCGTGCAATGGGTATTATATCTATCATCACGGCGGATGGGATGCGAAACGTACCACGGATGAAGCGTTCGTCTTCGATCAGAACAAACGAATTTGGATGTCTTTTACGCCACTTCTGAAAGCCAGAGCTTATCATCGGAGTTGTGTAATGGATAACACTATTTTCATAGCTGGTGGCTCGGACGGGCATGTAGCTATTGCCTCGATGGAGTTCATGGACCTTTGCAGTGCTGTCAAAAGCCAATCTACTCCTCTACCGCGTGCGAAAGAATTGATGGCTTTTGCACCTCAAAGTAAGTCTTTTAATCGTTTCAGCTTTGTGTTTAATGCAACATTTTCTGATTACAGATCATGAGCTTTACTCCATTGGCGGTAAGGATCGTGCGATTCCGCTGCCATGTGTTCATCGCTTCGACACTCGCGTGGGCAAGTGGGAGCTGCTAGCATCGACGCCGTATATACCGGGCGCTTCCTCATGCGCACTGATCGACAATCACATTTACACAACTCATTCCGGTGGAATGCAAAGGTACGATATACGCACCAACAAGTGGACATTAATTCGCACGCAGTACAATAGGTAAGATGAGAGAAGGGAAATTATTTTTCCACGGAAACACTAATCGTGTTTTGTCAGCAGATATCCTGATGAGGTTTTCTCGCTGCAACAGGAGGTGTATGGTCTATTTAAGGATCACATTGCGCGTTACAATCAGGACAATGGGAGATGGTTAATGCATCACCAATTTAGGTATCATCAGGAATATCTTCACGTTGTAACGAACCTTGTTGATCCTACTAACGAGCCCGACACCTTGCGAATAAACTTGCCCGATGAGGAATTCTTCGCGCTAATAATGGAAAATGAGGATATTAATGAAAACGACTTTTTAGAATAGATTTCGACAGCATGTTGTACCTATATTACTACTTTGTTTGTATGTTAAGTTCAATGTACATATATACAAAAATGTTTTGATTATCAGTAGCTCTGGGCGGGAGCTGTGACGACGACTAATGTGGATGTAATAAAACTGAAATGCTTAGACGAATTGCATTAAATAACGAAATGCTCAAAACTCAAGAGAATCTCATCGCCGATTTGGGTTTGGGGAGACATTCATACAGTTTTAAGCTATTGCTTCTCAAATGGCTTCATGTGCAGAACAATTCTTGTGGCTTTGGCTTGGAAGATTAGTATTTCGGGTGGAGGAAGGTGATGAACACATCATTCCCTTCAACATGTCAAGAAGGCAACCTAAGATGCGATAATTGCTCACCTTGCCGCAGTGTGGAGGCTTAGTACAGGTAATGACTCTCGAAATCTGCCTCAAAAGAAACCCGAAACCAAGAAGCAATTACTGACTCTTCCTTTCCCTTTCCCCCGTACCCATCATTCCCCACTCCCCTAACTCCAAGGTGGAACAGCATACGCCGATGGATGCATGGCTTAGAGGGTGCTCAGCTATTGGTGTGCGAACTTCGGATACCGGGCGACTCCCGATTTCACTCCAGCCTTCCTGCAGCTTCTCGGGCTTCGCTGTAGGTAACCGTTTTTCTCGTGTACTCGTGGGGACGAGCCCTCAGCGGCACAACAAAAATCAGCAACATCGATATCCTTCGTCGACATTACCGCCGGACGGAAAGCAGAAGATGTATCTTCGCTCTCTGTGAAATCCCAGACGCGGAAGGAAATGAAAACACCATTGTGGAAAATAAGTCTCTACCATCTGGTGGCTTCGTCAAACTAAAGTTGTCTCGTTTTTAGGCCGTCATTAAGCAGAGAAAAAGATGAAGCTCTAGCATATGCAAATTCTGCTCCTGCCACTAAGGGTCCGGAATACTGGAAAGAATACTCACGCAGTACAAGGCGGATATGACTGCGGTCCAGGAAATACGCTGGATAGGAAACGGTTTGATGAGGAAAAAAGACTGCGACATTTATTACAGCTGTCACAAAAGATTGCATATATTGGGATGCGGATTTGTCGTGGGAAAGCGGTTAAGGTCTTTAAACCCATAAGTGATCGCCTGGCTGTGATCCGCATCAGATTTTATAACATCAGCCTCATATGTGCACACACGCTTACCAAAGAGGCTGGAGACCCTATCAAGGAGGACTTCTATGATCTCCTGGACAACGTCTACGGAGCTTGTCCAGAGTACTATGTTACATCGTACTCGGAGTCTTTAATGCCAAAATCGGTATGGAGAACACCCTTGGCGGAGTGATCGGAAAGCACATCCTACACGATACAGCAACAGATAACGGCTTCCGACTCACGGACATTGCGACAGCTCGTAATGCGGTGATAAGTAGCACAAGATTCCCTCGAAAGCGAATCCACATAGCAGCCTGGATGGTCGAACCGCCAACCAAATCGACGTGCTCATTGACGCAAGATACTCGTCAAGCATCCTGGATGTGCGAACATTCAGGAGGGCAAATGTCGACTCTTACCATTACCTCTACCTCGTAGCGAATCTGGCGAATGCCAGAAAGCTGCACCAGCCCACCATGAGGTAGTTCGACATTGGACGCCAGAGCACACCGGAGGTTGCCAGTCTTCAGGAAGCAACTGAGCGAAAGACTCTACGGTATGCCTTCTTCGAACACAAATGTCAACAGTACGTGGCTGCATTGCCGCTCATCAATTAAGGAAGTAGCCGAGACCACCTTAGGCTACCTACCACCCCCGACAAGAAACTCGTGGTACGATGGAGAGTGTGAGCAGAAAAAGCAGCACTCGACGAGGCGTACCAAAAGGCGCTACAGCGAAAAATCACGGCAGCGCAAGAGGAGTACCGAGCCAGAAGAAGGGAGTAAAAAAAACTACTGCAACAAAAGAAAAGAGTCTTCGCGGCCTCCCAAGGATATCCAGGAGTTTAGGGATAAGCACAAAATTCGAACCTTTTATAAGAAAGTCAAAGGCCTTGCAGAAGGCTTCAAGAAAGGCACCCAGGCTCTTCGAAACTGCGAGGGTAATCTTGTCTACAACTCGCAGAGAATAGTGGATGTATTTAATCAGTATTTCCAGCAGCTGCTTAACGAGCATGACCAAGAGGGTGGTAGGAATCGAGGAACTTCAGCCGCTAAAGTAGTCCTCATACCCGGTTTCGAAGAAGTCGGCACAGCGATTCACCAGCTGAAGAACAATATGGCCACAGACACAAATGGCTTGCCATCAGAGCTCTTTAAGTCTGGCAGCGAAGTTCTGAAGATCATCTGCAGAATTTGGGAAGATGAAAGCATGCCCTACGACTGGAATACCAGCTCTATTTGCCCCATCCACAAAAAAGGTGATCCCACCTCTTGCAAGAACTATAGAGGTATATCCCTGACTAATGTCGCATACAAGGTCCTGTCCAGCGTATTGTGTGAATGTCTAAAGCCCTTTTGCACCGCACTAATCGGCAGCTACCAGTGCGGTGTCCGGCCCGGCAAATCGATTATAGACCAAATATTCACACATCGACAAATCCTGGAAAAGACCAACGAGTTTCAAATCAATACACACCATCTTTTCATTGATTTCAAAGCCGCATACAATCTTCTACAAGTCTGTCCAGCTGCTAGGACACGCGGATGATATTGACATCATCGCGCCGTGACGCTGTGGAAGCATTCACTGCGATTGAAGAACAGGCAAAACGAGTTGGTCTTAAGGTCAATGAGGATAAAACGAAGTACATGCTGTCAAGCAAAAACCAATCCGTCACTCATCACCTGGGACAAAACGTAACAATTGACAGCTACAATTTCGAGGTGGTTAAGGAGTTTGCCTGCCTCGGGGGCAAGCGTACATTTCACAAACGACACCACAGTGGAGATCCGGCATAGAATCGAACTTGGAAACCGCTGCTACTTCGGATTGTGCAAACAATTTGGGTCAAAACTCCTTACTCGAAGAACCAAAGTCATGCTTTACAAAATGCTTATACTGCCAGTCTTGCTGTACGGAGCCGAAAGCTGGACGATAAGCAGGACAGCGGAGCTGATTTCGGGTTCTTTCGAAAGAAAAATTCTGTGCCGGATATTTGGTCCTGTCTGTGAGGAAGGTGAATGGAAGGAAAGACATAACCGCGAACTCTACGAGCTGTACAAAGATGTGGATGTAGGCCAGAAGGCAAAGATCCGTCGACTACACTGGCTCGGCCACATCGAGTGCATGAACACCAACGCCCCAGTTAAGAGGATCTTCGACTCCGAGCATCCTGGTTCGAGAAGAAGAGGATGACCGAACCTTCAGTATAAAGACCAAGTAATCACGGATGTTAGACAACTTGGTCTTAACAACTGGGACCGTCAAGAAACGAAGGCGTCTGAAACCGAGTGCCGACTCTGTCTAGAGGACGAGGACACTGCAGAACCCATACTGTGCGATTGTGCCACCTTAGGAAGCGTATCCTCATCAGAGAAATCATGACTCCTAAGGGGATCAGCTCAGCTCCTACGAGGGACATCTTCCATTTTGTTAAGAAGGTGAGGAAACTCCTCGTCTAATTGGCGAGCAGGTACAATCGACCTACACTGGTTGCAGTGCTCTATGCTATTTGTTAGCACTAGCCCCCTTTTGAAAAAAACAGGCCCAGCCGTCTCAGATATTGGACCCGTAGGTCACTGTTGCTATACAGCGTGGACATTTCCACCTTTGACCGAGACCATTCTGTTAGTCTTGTCCTGTTCGAATCTTCACCTGCTAGTCCCCATCCAGATAAGAATGCCCGTACACTGGTTTTAAATTACCAGGCATGATCGATACTCTCAGCTCCAAGATGCTTTTCGTACCGCCTTCCTGTTTACTCGAGCATCTTTTAAGCAAAAGTACTGGGGTGTGAAACCTTCATTAAAATCTGTTGCAATAACACATCGACGGCTACCACTCAAACAAGCTGCTTTTAAAGCCCTTTCCTCAGCAAGCACCTTCTCCAGACTGTTGGAGCAAAAGAGGAAATCAAACGGGCTAGCAGCACGATCAGGATCACTCATCCCTGGTCTTCAGGCTACAGTAACATCGAGGAAAATGGGAAGGCCGCCGAGCTAGCCAGATTAAGGCCAATTCCAAAACTCAAATCGAAACTGTGAGTCTCCTGCGCAACCAGCTTTAATCGAACATCTTTCAAGGGTTTTTAGCTAGAGACAAGCTCAGAGTTTGATGTGTTGGCGAACACTTTTTACTTTTAAGCCAACTTTTCCTTTCATTATTAGATTTTTTATGTTTCTTTTAACTGTTTCACTACTATCTCTTAGAAGTTCCAGATAGTCTGTGTAAGCTAGATGCGGTTCTATTAATAGCTATTCTGCTATAATTTTCAGCACAATCTTAAAGATAAATGATAACCACTAACCTTGTTGAATTTGTGTCGTTTACTCTATCAGCCTTGAGAGAACGGCAAAGAAGTCGATGTTATTTCAACCGATTTCAGTAAAGCTTTCGATAAAATTTCCCACAGACTGATACTCTTCAAATTGTCCTCCCTTGGCTTCGACCCCATTTCTTTGAAGTGGATATATTCTTACCTGGAAAATCGCTATTACAGTGTTCGCTTTAGATCTGCGTTCTCTAACCCTTTTTTAGCCTCCTTCGGCGTTCCCCAAGATGGTCACTTAGGTCCGCTTCTTTTCGTTGATACCATAAACGATATTGAAATGTAATATTATTGACGATATCAAGTTTTTCAAGACCATTTCATCCAGTCATGATTCTTCCCTTATTCAATCTGATCTCAATAGTTTTTTCATCTGGTGTTCCAAAAATTGCTTGGAGCTTAACATTTCCAAATGCCAATCACTCACTTTTTCACGTAAATGAATCAAACCTCCTCCTCGTCTCTACTTCCTCAATAATCAGCCCATCTCCACCTGTCAGGATATTCGTAGCTTGGCATATTATGTGACCAGGAGCTACATTTTCGCGCATACATCGATGAGATAATCCTTAAAGCTAATTCTGCACTTGGTTTCGCGAAGCAATGGTCTAAGAAATTCTCGAACCCTTGCGTTACCCGATCTCTTAACATAACCTTTGTCCGGCCTCGTCTTGAATACGCCTCTCAAGTGTGTTCTCCTTAGTCGGCTATCACATGCGGCCTCACGACTCACGACTCACATAAGATTAAAAGAGAAAGTGCGAATGAGATGGAGAATTTAATTCCCGGTGAGTCGCGGGCGAAATTCTTCACGACTCACATTGACGTTTCTCTTTCTCTTTGTTCGTTATTTTTCATTTCCATTTCATTTCTATTCGTCCTTTGTGGGGAACGGACGCAATCATGTCGGATGTTGCTTGCAGAAAATGCGTAGAGCTCTATTTTATCTCACGGAGACAACTTCAAAATGAAAAAAAAAAGTAGGCGCTCGCCTCACGGAATTTAAATTGAAAGAGGAGATGGGAAGTGAGTCGTGAGTCGTGAGGCCGCATGTGATAGCGCTCGCCTCACGGAAGTTAAATTGAAAGAGGAGATGAGAAGTGAGTCGTGAGGCCGCATGTGATAGCCGACTTACCAACAAACCCACATTTCTAAAATCGAAGGCATCCAACACCGGTTCCTACGTTTTGCTCTTCGAGGTCTCCCCTGGTGCAAACCTTTGATTTTACCACCCTACCAAGACCGCCTTAAACTAATCAACACGAACACGTTGGAGGAAAGAAGAATTGTCTCTGACATTCGATTGCTTTCAGGTACCATTGAGTGCGTGACCTTCTAAAACCATGTCTCCATCAACACCAACCCCCGCAATATACTAAATGTCAATGGCTAACTAGTCGCATTGAAAAACTAATTATAAGTTGAGATAGGGCTGAATAAAGATGGAAGAGGTTTAAACTTCCCGAGTTTCTAAGCTATTCCAAACGCCGTAGGAAACTTGTTACAAATGAAATTAGGAGGTCGAAAACTAAGTTTCTTACATTTAAATTGAAACCTGGCTTAAACCTCTTCTGAGACTTCAGAAGACGTCAATATCACAAAGCTAAATAAGAAATTCGCCTCGGTTGTGACACCATAAATCTTATTAATGCACCCATCTTGACAGAGAACTTTGGCTTTTCTAGAGTCTACGAAAGGGATGTGCTTAAATTGACCCTTGCCATTGGTTAGATTTATTGAGCCCCAAATTCTTAAAACTAATCATCCACATCATCTTAACATCTCCCACATATAGGTATATGTTTAATAGCATCCTTACCACCTCCGCCTATCCTAGATTCTAGCAGGCTTCCAAAATCATACCTGTCCCTAAACATGGAAATAATCATGATCAAAACCAAAAAAAGAGTACCTCAAGGGTTTATACTAGGGCCCTTATTGTTCGCGCTGTTTAATAATGACATTCCTGGTATTCGCAAACACCGTATATACGTATACGACGTCCAATTTTATATGAGTTACCCATTTCACCTAAAGGTAGATGCTATTGCGTGGATAAATGAGAATCTCCAGACCGTTACACGATGGTCATATAAAAACGGACGGAAGCAACATCGGCTATGTAATGGCTGTTTTAAAAGCTTGAGGTCATCTTTGGTGGTGATCACATTACCAACTTATAATAAGTAGAGTTTGGGACATCTTGCATATATTGTTCCACACTGAAAATTGTCTTCCAGTTAGCATTAAACTAATGCTCATCAAGACGCTTCTAACCTCTGTTTCAATATACGCCCTCCTAGTCTTGTGCGACCTCAATGGTCACAGCTCGTGCAAGCTAACAGCACAGTGCGTTAAAATGCTCGTTAAAGTCATTCGTTAAAATCCTGCTTGGCATGGACTTTCAAAGCTTCCTTATGTGAAGCATACTAACCTTCCATTTTAGACTCAAACAGAGTTTTACCTTTATCAAAGACTTCGATTCGCTACACCTGCGAGAAGTGGAATGCTGATATTACCTAATATTAGTTACGAGTACAGGGTGACAGAAAAACAGTTTTTCATGTACGACATAAAGTTATGGAATTCATCACATCTAGGGTTGCCTTAGATAGAAAACAAAATAAAATGCTTCGAATCTGACATTTCTGATCAGCCTATGCCCCTAGTGCCATCTATTGGAGACTGGTGGCTTCCCGTTTGTACGGCTGATAGTACGTTCTCTGGTGTGTCGGCCCTATTCCCTGTTTTTCAACAATCATTCCACGTCTCTTTCATACATTCATTAAACAATCACGTAGCAACGTAAAAGGTTTTTCAGTAAGGGCGGGTAGATGTTGAAATTGAATAAAACAAGCTGTGTGTAATGTATTAACAAAATTATTTTTTTGTTTGAAAGGCCCACGTATGCCATTTTATACGGAATATGACATTGTTCAAATGCTCATCTCGGCTTCTTACGGTGGTACGGATCCGAGTGGTACAATTTTCAATGACTCTCCCGCAAAGATCCACAAGAAAGTCTAGCGGGGTCAAATCGCATGATTTTGGTAGCCAATTCCCGTCACCTCTGCGAGAGATAAGCTTACCTTCAAATCGTTCACGCAGAATGTCAATCGTGGCGTCCGCTAGGTGGCACGTATCGCCGCCCTGCCAAATGTCGTCTAGGTCCATATGGTTCAATTTGGGCCATGAGAAAATTGTTATCATCTGTAGCCCTCGCCAATGACGGTGACCGCATCACCAACGTCGTTTTCTAAAAAGTACGGACCAATGACGATGCCGGCCCAAAATGCATTCCAAACCGTAATTTTTTGAGGATACATTGTCACTTTTTGCTGGTTAGCACCTCGTCGCTAAAGATGATTTTTCGGCCGAAATCGGGTTCCTCTTCCAAACGCTCCGAAGCCCAGTCAGCAAGCAAACGGCGTTGTCTATGGTCATGAACTTTGAGATCCTGGATCAGATTCCGCTATGTGTTTAACGTGGACACCTGCCTTGATGGCTTAATTCCACGGTGGGCCTTCCCACAAGGGGTTGGTTTTTGGGACGACAACCAACGTCCTTATTTGCTACAAGTACCATTTCGAACGCATGTGTAGGACCATGACTTCCCTCTTGGTGAGGGGCGAGTCCTACCTAAAACCTCTTACCGATCTAAGGCGCCCTTCGAACAACTGAGTAAAATTACTGTTGTTCGTTATTGCATTAAAAATTCCCGCGATTTGGGATAACCACAGCCCCCACGATACTCCCACAAGGGGGCCTACCGCAAGACAGGCCGGGACTGTCATTCTGATATCTGACATTACTGTCATTTATGATGTCTGACATTACTGTCCCGGGGGCCATCTGACAAATATCTCCCGTGGTTCCGGAATTAGGCTTCCGGTCGAGTCGTTACTCCCAGTTGGGTTACCATACACCCCAACTGAGAGCCTTATAGAAATGATAGGAAGAAAAAGAAATTTAGCTAAATAGCTATATGGCTAAATAAATAGCCACACAGCTAAAAAGCAATGTAGGCTCCGCCACTTAGCCTTTTAATCTAGCCCCCTGGGTAAATGAATCGCATATTGAGAATGCGACCCGTAGTTACCCAGAGGGCGGAAGATCCTGGGTCAGTTGGATATTATACGGATGTGGGTCCAAGTCCCGACTCAACATTAGCCAAGTTGAAGTCTGCGAAAGCCGAGTCATTAAGCACGGCTGATCTTGCGTTCCTTTGACGTACGAATGTTGGCTGATTGATTGCTGAACCGGTTGTCTCAAATTTTGCCAAGTCGACTTACCATAGTGATTTGGCATCAGCAACCGAATAATAAAAAACACATTTGACACCGGCAGACAAACTCTACCCGCGCCAATTGGAAAACCCTTTACATGTAGGTAAGTATCTGTATATATTTGACTTTATTCATTAATAATTAACATTTGTAAGGGACTTGTTAACACACGAACGAATATACACGTTGGATATATAGTTAATTTGATTACAATTCAATGGAGTAAAAATTGACGTGATACACACGAGACAAAGATAAAGCAAAAGTCTGGAATGCGTAGGTCAAAATGCAGAATTTGTTTGAATAACCGTAGAACCTAACCCTAATAAGCTTTCCAAGTTCTTGTTTGCATTATTTAGCCGGTGAACGTATACCTCGAACTTTAAGCGTGTGTGTTCCGTAATTTGGAAATAAATGTCCTTGCCTTTCCCCTTAAGCTTAGTTAGTGCCGTCGCTGACAAGTTTCGTTGATTCCACAGTGATCAAAAGTGAATTGGATTTAATTAAATTTTGGAATAATTAGTCCTTTAAGCATGTCAAAACTGTTTCCGTCGGGTTGCACCGATTCGGTGTTTCCTTTTCGCGTTTTGATTTTCAAAAAGCCGTAGTCATCGATACCTATGACGGTAGCGTGTTCCTTACGTCCACTACGGTCCTGAATTTCCACTTTCTGTTGACTATAACAAAAACCAAAAGGATATATGAACCACCTGTGGTTGAGGGAGTATGTTGCGGTTTACTTACTCATGCAGCCAGTATTTGTAGTACAATTCGTATAAACTGTCCATGTGACCGTCTTGGGCTAGGTTAATTAGTCTTTCCATTTCATTAAAAACGAGCGCCAGGGTACGTTCGTAGCCGAGCGGTGGAATATGCTGATGTGTACTGCGATTGTGCTCTTCGACTAGATCGTTGAGGCAAACTGTTGGAGTTTTATTATCTAAATTGAAACCTAGACCGATGTTGACTACGGCAGTTGAGTTGGAGCATTTGCTGGTTACTATTAAACCACCGATCTTCACTAGCCCGTTGACGTAAATGTCGTTGGGCCACTTTACTCCGAGGTCAAGAAACTGAAATAGAAAGAAAAATGTTTTTCAATAAAAGCATAAGAAGGTGTGTAACCAACTGATAAGCTTAATCGTTAGATGTCCGCGTGCAATTAAACCTATATGATTGCCAAAGACAGATAAGATTATGATGTGGATGCCCCGAGCCTTTTTTCGTTAAATTTAATTTTATAGCTCTGCAGCAAGCCAAAAGGTACACAAGTATCGACATCTATGCCCCTGTCTACCAAATATTAATAATGTTTACCTACAAGTTGAGGCTCCTGGGTGCCTAGTAGTCTAATACTCAACTAGTCAGGAAGACCACTTGTTACAAGGTACTTGCTGCAGCATGGTGGTGGATGGGTTCTTTAGGGGAGTCATAAATGGTTCGGGTGAGAACGACTATCCGATGGACACCTTATTCGGGCTACTAAAGCATGTTTAAAACTCAGATGTGTAAGGAGCAGAACGTGCTGATCAGTTGGTAAATAAGAATTTGGCCTTCTAGGTTAGGAAATAACAACTCATCATCCCGTGTTCAAAGACAACCAACAGCCTTTGATACAGCCGGATCACCTGTTCAATACCCTGCAAAATTTTAAAAGGTAACGAAGGATGGGTTTGTTCTTAGGTCCGTTAACAGCCTGGCTGCGGCCGAACACTTTCAAAAAGCCTTAGGCTGATATGCATAAATCAGATGTAGTACATTCTAGTAGGCGGCTACTGTCGAAATTTCACCCGGATCGGACAGCGAAATCAAAGAGCGTTTGGATGCTGTGTACGGTGACTCTTCTCCTTCGATGGCGACCATCAAAAATTGTTTTAACGAGTTTGAAACTCGTCGTGGTCGCACGTCGGTTTTTAATGAGCCACGTCCAGGTGCCTCGAAAACGGCTACCACGGAGGATAACGTGACAAAAATCCACGATCTCGTATTGGCAGACCGCCGATTGAAGGTGCGCGAGATAGTTGAGACAGTAGGCATTTCAGGAAATTTTGGGCATGAGAAAGCTGTCGGCGCGATGGGTGCCGCGTTTGCTCACTCCGGACAACAAACGCAACCGTGAGATCACTTCAGAGCAGTGTTTGACGCTGTTTAAGCGCAATCCGAAGGAGTTTCTGCGTCGTTTCGTGACAGTCGACGAAACATGGATCCACTGGTACACACCAGAGACTAAGGAACAGTCGGATCAGTGGACTTCACCCGGCGAACGTGCTCCGAAGAAGGCGAAGACTGTCCCATCGGCCGGAAAGGTGATGACCACCGTTTTCGGGGATTCACAAGGTTTGATCCACATCGACTAGCTGGAGAAGGGCAAAACCGTCACAGGGCTGTACTATGCCAAATTATTGGGCCGATTCGACGCCGAATTGAAGAAAAAACGGCCCCACTTGTCGAAGAAAAAAGTGCTCTTCCACCATGATAACGCACCGGCTCACACCTCCGCCCTCGCCACGGCCAAATTGGTCGAATTGGGCTACGAACTGCTGCCCCATCCACCGTATTCTCCAGATTTCACCCCGTGCGAATTCTTTTTGTTTCCAAACTTGAAAAAGTCACTCGCCGGGCAGAAATCTCAGTCGAATGAGGAGGTCATCGCCGCCACGGAGGCCTACTTTGCAGACCTCGAGAAAACTTATTTTTCAGGCGGGTTAAAGAAGTTGGAGCATCACTGGGTCAAGTGTATCGAGCTAAAAGGAGACTATATTGAAAAATAAATCGCCATTTCTCCAAAATTTTTGTTTTTCTTTTGTAGGCTAAGTAGTTATCGGATCAGCCTCGTAATATGACTTCACGCCTCAGACGACCGAATTAAGTATGACTTCTATGTCGTTTTAGATACGAGAGCTTTTCTAACGAGTCTTAGGGCACAATAGTCTACAGAATAGCAGATTAAGGCCACATCTCAAAATCCATTATCAACTGATCATCAATCAAACTGATTACATTGTGATCAACGTCAGACACTCATCCAGCATCCATCCGAACCTTCCGAGGAGCTAACATCAACTCAGATTACTAACTTGTTACAGCAGAGATACGGATGCGGATTAGTGTCGAGTAAGATCACCCACATTTGCTGGCGTGGCAGCCGATCATCACTGATCATATCTCCTCCAAGCTCTCTCAACACCTGATGCCATCAAACCTGAGACATTTCAATACGCCATCACGGTTGCTCCCTCTGATGCAGTTGGTTTCAAGCCACAAGCCAACCACTGGTTTGATGTGGACAAATTTCCGCTTGACCTTAAATTCTCATCTGACAGTGTCTACAGACACGAGTTATATAGAACCATGTCATGTTTCCGAAGCTCCATTATGACCCGTAAGGGTCTGGTAGTGGTGCAATGGTAATCATCATCGACTGTTAAGCTGAAGGTCTGTAGTTCAAATCTGACCATAGCCAAGAACAATTCCTATACGGAAAAAGAACTGTGCAACAACACCAGTTGTGAAAGAGAGATGATCAAAAAAAAAAATGCTGACGAAGGCATAACACTCGCAGTATAAGATCATTTCAAAATCCATACTCTGCGTGTGCATTTCCAATATAACACCTCAATGACATGGAAACAAAAGAGTTACTGTGAACTACAACCAAAGCAAATTCAGTCTAATCTCTCAAAATCCTATCTAGGACAACCACCCCCGGAGAGTAGTGAACACAATCTTCAACACAAACCATCTGCACCCCGTCCAGGTTGTGTGACAAATATCGTAAGAGCGTACACTCTTGAACCTGCACGAATTACATATATAAAAAAAAAAAAAAAAAAAAAGGAGCAAACGAAGAGCTTTGATATTAGCCAATATCAAGGATTTAGGCAGGGCAACACATTGTCACGCGGTTTCTTTAATATCATTTTTGAAAAGATCGTACAGGACCAAGAAGCACGACATCAAGTCTTTACAATTACAAATGACATTGATGTGTTTGGACAGGGAGATGTGAGTGAAGTTTTCGGACACTATGAAGTAGAAACGACTTAAGTGGTGTCATCAAAGAAAAATGAGCAACAGGGTAGCCCTGCGACATCGTTTGCCTTAGTCGCTATAACTCTGAAATACAATAGATAAGGAGTACGGCTCACTAGGCCTAAGCAATGACACCACCGCTATCATACACAGAATAAAGGCTCAGCAAAAATGGACTTAAGTGGATAGGTTAACCTTTACCTCAAATCGTCGAAAATCCCGAAAATCAAGTTTTTTGAGAAAGTCATGGGACATTGCAATAAACTCACTGAAGTCTTTTATGGCTAAGGCTTCACTGATGCTTATTCGGGCTTAAGAGGCAAATGAATAGAGAATAGAGCTATTTCTCGAATAACCAAGGTAATCGTTGATCACCTAGATTCTCCTCTATGGCGCAGAGGTCTAGGCATAATCGAAAGTGGATGAAGGGGTCCAATTTTTGAAAGACGAAAGCCGCGATGTACTTTTGGTTAGCGAAAGCCTAAATACTTTTAAATTAGTATTATACATATATAGCAGTGAAGTGCGGATGTTACGGGTGTTAGAGGCCTTAATCCTGTGCGCTCTTCTCTGAAGTGGAAAGAGAATGTACATTAAACCAACCTGAACCTCAACCTAATATTTTCACCGCAGAACTCAAGACACTTTTTTGAGTCACTGAGCCTAAACTCGGTAGAAAACTTCTACATTTTGGCCGGCGATTTAAAGGCGAGACATAGAGATAGCAACATACTCAACACTAGGGAGAGCCCACTAAGGTATAAGTGGGTTCTGCAGATAGAGTACAGAGTCAAGTTATTGGCAACCGATAGTCCGTCGTTTTCTGGAAGCGGTTCCTATCTGGATCTCATGCAGTTTGACTCTCGACTGAGACTGGCTGATACAGCGAATTGCCTACTAACTACCTACGGACGTTCGTAACGACAGTGACCCCTGCCGACTTAGTGTCTTGTTCACTGTGCGAGACGAATTCGTAGGGATTGCAAGATACATATGTATGTTCAAACACACCTCTAAAACGCTTTGCCAATTCCCAGACGAGAGCGCCCGCTTCGAGCACATCCTTTCTACTTTCCAATAGGAACCTGTCAAACTACGAATTTGACAGGTATCCTCAACCAAATGGATGATATAACTAATCAGACAATGAACAGTATAATACAACGCCAACGACATTACGATACCACGAACGTGTGCCGAAACGCGACAAGCGACACACTGCACAGACAGAAAAGTAGACTCCTGACAAGAATCAAACTCTTGTATACGCCGTTAACTGACAAACAAAACTCGGAGGTCAGGACACTTAAGTCACTGTGTTCAGGACATACACGTACAGCAGCATCACGCTATCTTATCACAGAACGGCACGATACCACGAAACCGTACGATACTCGGAGTCGTACGCATGAAAGACAAGAGCTGTCCATCTTCTGATTCCGTGCGCATGGAACAAGGAAACCGAGCGACTACGTAGAACTGAGGAACGGGAGCGGTGATACGATCAACATCAAAGACTGGAAGGAGAGCAAAGGAACCACCGCAAGCTGTTATACAAGAGCGACGCCACCGGGACTGGAACCAAGGCAATCTACCGAGGATCATTCGTGTGCAATCCTTCAAAGTGGAAGGCCGAAATACAGCCCACTTAATAAATAAAGAGAAAAATAAACAGAACGTTTCTGTTTTTTATCGGAGCTATTGAACACACTGATTGATCAGTCAGCATCCATCCAGAGAGCGCCATCCTAGATGACGACTTTTTTGTGATCGAGGATCCTCAGGAGAAGTTGACGACAGTACGAGCTCTATTCCGGGAAGTGTACAAGGTGAATGACAGCATTCGCCCGAATCACGACCTGAAGAACAGAGCCGTCCTTTATCATTTTTCTACCTTCGAAATGATATCGATCATTGGCGATCAGAGAATATTGGTTTTACCAGGTTTAATGACGATTTCATAGCAAATATTGCCGTCGCCAGTCTGTTCATTTCGACGGGAGATGAGGTGATCTTTGTAGTATATTAGCAACACAGCGAGTATTAGGTAAGCTTTACCATCAACAATGTATAATAAAACCTGCGTAAGGATATGATGATTGAGAGCTCGCCGTGGAAGAACAGTTGGTACATAATGTAGTTCCACTTTCACACATCATCTCTCTGGTTGTCTCGTGTGCATGCATGATCCCGATCAATAGAACGAGAGTGCATTTGTTATTGGGTGATCGAGGTGGACGCGTGCAGTGACTGAGCCAACTCTACAATCTTCGAGTCTGTAAAGGAAATAGTCCACAGGAATCGATCGTATCTCTAATGCTTTGCTCGGGCTCCTCCCATCAGTAGAGATATATACTATCGACAACGTACTGAATAATGCATATTATCCAGTGCATTGGAAGACAGCGGTGGTGGAATCAATTCCTAAGAGGGGTAAAGACCCCACCAATCCGGGAAAGTTTTCTTCCGAGTATCAGCAAGATTTTTGAGAAGGTGGTCCACAGAGTTCTTTACACTATTCATGCCGCGTTACTAAAGTCAACTCCAGCTCCGAGGAGCACGCATGTCGCGTTTAAGTCAGACCCAACGATCGTCGTCATTGCCATACTCTTGCAGCGTGACTTCTATTGTAGGTATTCAGAACAGAGGCTAGTGCCTCTAGGGACACTGGAAAAGTCGCGTAGATTCTCAAGTTAATCGGAAGGCCGAAAGGCATAGTCTTAAGTTGTCGTGTTTACTATAGAGTATCCTTATAGGGTCAGTTTCTTAAGCTTGAAGAGGTCCTTGGCTTACATATTTAAAAGAATAATTCTGCATACAAACTTTGATTGTCGTTTGTGTTAATGAAATCCACATCTTGATCTTAACCAACTAGGAATGGCACTGAGACTAGCTGGAAGATCTTTTGAGGTGGATAAATTTTTTGTTTCAGGCCCATGTTCACTCCAACTGTAGCTCGACATAAGCAAGTAATTTTCTTTGACTTTGTTCTCTGCAAGGATGTATGACGACAGACATGTTGGGCTAGTGGCCATCTAGATGGGCCACCACTCATAAGTCTGCAAAGTGTTTTGCTTGTGTTCTTGGGTCTCTTTTCCTTTATTATAAACACCAGAAACCGGTCATAATAATGTATTTACTACTCCCTGGCAATCATAATATGTTCGTCAGCTGATTCTCGGTAAGCATACTCCGCCTCAAGCGCGATTATAAAGAGAGAGGCAGAGAAGAAAAAACAACGGAACTGGAAAGCTTTTCTGGCCAGCAAAATTCCCTGTATCTCGACATTATTCCAATCATCCATGCTTGTCTTTTTGTTTATACTAGAGAGAGTGAGAGTAAATTGTACTCTCTCTCGGAGAAAAGGAGAGAGTGAGAGTTCCCCGGTGAATGGATGGAAGAGAGAAACCATTTGCAGAGCTCTTAAGAACGACAATTGGAAATGACAATTCACATCGGGCGAATTGATATGCACAAGAAGGTCAACATAAAAGTAGTTTGTTCCTTTAAGCGCACGCAGTGATGCCAAACATCAGAGACACAAAGATTTATTAAAAAGAATCTGCGATAAGAATGTGAGTAAACAGAAACTAGATTTTCACCAAAATTGTGGCAAAAAAGGGAAAGTTGTTTAACTAGAAACCATTTAGAGAAAAAAAAAGGTGAACTGCGTGTGTAAAGAGTATTACCAACAGTTTTATATATGACATGTAGAACTTTCCAACATACAGTCTGAAAGTTTGAAGAACAGATTTCTTACTAAAAAGAGGTCAAAACGTATGTAAAAACTGCGTTCAATTTAAAATAACAATTTGAGAAAATGTTTCGTAGAACAAAATTTGTACATATGCATCCTATCCTTACTTACTTACCCAGCTAGCGACCCTTGGAAGGCCTGAGCCTGAACAAGAGCTTGCTTTCACTCATATCGGTCCCGGACACGCTGCTTCCAATTGGAGAGTCCAAGTTTCTTGCTGTTCGCGATTACGTGGTCTCTGAACCGGAGGTTCAGTCTCCCTTGCCTTCTCCAACCAGGTGGCTGGGATTCGAATACCCTCTTTGCTGGAGGGCGGTCGTCCATGCACTCGATGTGACTAAAGCAATGAAGTCGACGAATTTTTGTGTTGTGTCTTCTCCTCCATCGGCCTTCCTCGCAGACCATATATTTGACGGTTAATTTTTCTTTCAAAAGAGCCCCGAATCATCTCTGCTTTCTTGCTTATCATCCAACGTTCTACTCCGTAAAGCAGGACTGGAAAAATCAGTGTTCTGTAAAGAGTAATTTTAGACTTCCTTGTTAGGAGTTTTGTCCCTAGCTGTTTTGACGAATCGAAGTAGCACCGGTTGTCCAGGGTGGTTTTTCGTCGGATCTCCACTAAGTGGTGTTTTGTGGAGTTAACGTTTGTCCCAAGGTAGACAAACTGAAAATTATATCTGTCGAAGGTTACGTTCGACGAAGCGGTTCTTAGTCGACAGCACTTATTTCGTTTTATCCTCATTTACTTTGAAACCAGCGAGGCCTGCCTTTTTTTCAGTTGCCGTGAATGCCTTTACTATGGCGCGCTGGGAGCTTGCAATGATGACAATGTCGTCCGCATATTCCAGCAGTTGGACGCTCTTGAAGAAGATAGTGCCTTCAGTGTTGAGCTGCCTCATCATCCTTTCAAAAATTAAATTGAAGAAATCACAGGACACCGCGTCTCCTTGCCGAAATCCGGTGCATGTTTGGAAAAGTTCGGAGGTATGGGGTTCAAATTGCACATTGCATCGCGAGTCTTTCAATGTGTCGCGACACATCCGAGTTAATTTTCCCAGGATTTTGAAATCGGCAATCGTCCTGTAGAGCTCTTGACGATGAATGCTGTCGTCTGCGGCCTTAAAGCCGATAAAAAGGTGGTGAGTATCGATTTGGATCTAGCGTAGTGTTAAGATCTGGTCTATAGTCAATTTGCCAGGCCGGAATCCACACTGGTACGTGCCTATTGGTGTGGTGCAAAACGGCGTTAAGACGTTAATATAGTACACTGGATATGATCTTGTAGGCGACATTTAGCGGTAGTTGTTATCTTAAATTTAGTTTAACAAAAAACTGAATGATCCGAAAAAGATGTGTCGAGAGTTCCCTACTTTTAAGAGATTACACCATCCGGAGATTGTTGTTTTTCTTTCTTTGGTTTAATGTACTCGTAAATATAAAAGATGTAAAAATATTTCTGGAATAATAGCAATTTGTTGTTAGCTGCTTAAATGCTGTTTATGACACCAGTATTGCGTAGAAATTCTTGTAGAAAAAAATACACCTACCCTCTCAAAAAACCGATAAATCAATGACGAAAGTACAACTTAATGATATATTGATTTATTGAGTTCAGTGAAAAGCATGATTTCCCTTCATAAGTTTATCAAGAACCCTAGCTATCAATCGAACCCAATATCATTATTGTAGTTTCCCTCATTAATTCGTCATAAAGGTCGATGTAGTAGGTTATTTAGTTCGTAAAAAATTCGTGCCACAGTTTTTTTTTTTTTTTCATTGAAAGAATCATCAATACGCAAACTTTACATAAAATACGAGTGCCACCTAGCGATCACATGGGACAACAAACCGGCGATCAATCGAGGAACCAACGTTCCATTTTGGATTGTTAATAAAAGCCATGTTAAACAACTTTCAGATTCTTAAGAGTCAATTAGGAAATAAGGCGCAAATATGATTTTTTATATTCATCTAATCAAAGTTGCTCTCGAACTTTCTTATGGAGCTGAAGATTGATCCTCCATAAATAGAGGTCCTTGTTCAAAGGAACAGATATTGCGATTTTTCTGAATTGTTTAACGGTTGTGGATTCAATCTAGATTTGGGAATACTACTGGATTACAGACTTTGTGTCCAGGCGCCCTTCAACGTTTGACTTTGGCAGTTCTTAACGTACTCCAAGTTTGCGATATGTTAGCTTAGCTTATCTTGAATGCTGTTTGATTGTCGGTAAGTATGGTTATGGTTATACCTCAAATGCAAGACTAGAGATTTATGTTGCCGAACATAAAGTCCGTATTTTAGTTACCGTCAAAATCGAAATTAATAGCCGGTTTGCCCCACTAAATGGTGTGGAAATTAAGGACGAGCAAAACAGATAGAAGCAATAATAATAAAAAATAAAAAAACCAATAATGCTTTTAAGGAAGGAAAGAAAGCTCCTAAAGGTAAGCCTTGGATATACAAAGAAAGTAAAAACCCCTAATGTTATTAGAATTCAAGTCCTGGAAAATTGTGGGAGATCACTCGTACAAGCTAGGGTTGTACAGTCGATTTTTGATTTCAGACCTCTTAACATGCTTATGTTGACATTGTCAGCAATTTTGGATATTTGCTTTGTTTTCACAGACATATAGTAAAGGTTCGATGTGTTTTAGTGTGCTTAGCGATTTTTCGTTATACGTGTTTTTTTCGCGAATTTTCTTCCGAAATTGCTAAACTTTGACCAAAAGAACAGAGCTAAGCATAGCTTAAGAGCTTAAAAATAATATCGTAACCAAGCCTCAGCCAATATTTTTACCTGACGTTTTTCTCCTTCTAAGACCCATGAAATGATGAAGATTTGCTACCGCATCACTGGAAGAGCAACACCGTCTCCTCCTGACTGATTTTTTTATGGAGGCGAGTAAGAAGTCAAAGCCGCAAACGAAGGTGTCTGAGAGAATCAAATGGTATAAGCTGGATAAAGGAAAAGGCGAAGCTTTTATTACCAACATGAAAAACTACCTCTCTTCCATTATCGATGAGGCCGGTAATGAGGAGTGCAGAGCACAAGACATGTGGTATTCCCTACAACAATCTGGCCTGGAGAAAGCCAAATCACTGCTCGGAACATCTAAAGGCCCCCGCCAACACGCAAAAGAAACCTGGTGGTGGACAGACGTAGCCAAAGCAGTGATACACGAAAAGAAAATGGCTTTCCAAGCTTGGTCAAAGTGCTCTTCTACTAATAGAGAAGAAAAGTTCGCCGTGAAAAGATATATAGATTTTGCAAAGGTATCGCGAAGAAAAAGTGCGCCGAATTCAAAGCGAAAAGCATGGAAGGCCTCTATCAGGAGTTGGAAGAAATATCGTCTTTCGCGTCTGACAGGAACCAGGCTACCCAGGAGCTTCGACAAAGCAATTTGAACAAAGGAGCAAATATCTTTAAGATAGCCGCCCAGAGAAGAAGAAATGCTCAGGAGATTCGTTTCCCAAAGTTTATTAACAATGCTCCACAGATGGCGACAGTATTGCGAGGAACTTCTGAACGAACAGTTTCCCCGAGTGTACTTTCCAAGAGCCGCCCCGAATCATGCCGAAATATCCGACATCACAGTCGAAGAAGTTCGGTACGCGGTCAAAAAATCCAAGAAAAGAAAAGCTGTTGGGCCGGACGGGATACCCTCTGAGTTCTGGAAAAAGATGGGAGACATCGGGTCTAGATGGCTCATGGTTCTTATCTCCAAACTTATGAGAGGCGACACTATGCCTAATCAATGGAGGGAAAGCTATCTTCTTCCATTGCACAAAGGAAAGGGTGATACGCGAAATTGTGATAACTACCGTTCTGTCAAGCTGATGTCGCACACCATGAAGATCGTTGAACGGGTATTAGATAGCCGACTGCGGAAAATAATACGACTATCTGATGACCAGTGCGGGTTTGTCTCGGGTAAATCAACAACAGATGCAATCCAAAGTATAAGGATCATGATGGAAAAGCATCGTGATTCTTCAAAGGACTTGCATATGGTGTTGGTTGATTTCGAGAAGGCCTTTGACCGGTAACCAAGAGATCTTTTATGGGTAGCGCTAAGACAAAAAGGAGTTCCAGAAACCTACGTGCGAGTGATCATGGACATGTACAAGAGAGCAACGACAAGAGTAAGATGCACCGCAGGAGTCACCGAAGAGTTCGTAATCAAAGTCGGTGTACACCAAGGGAGCGTCCTCAGCCCACTGCTCTTTATAGCAGTCCTTCATTGCTTGTTTGAAGGAAAAGTGACGGACCCCAATGTGCACCAGCTATTCTTTGCTGACGATGGAGCTATTATAAGTGATAATCAGGCGTTCCTACAACGAGCACTTGATGTGTGGGTGGACATTTTTGAGGGACACGGGTATCGTATTAGTTCAAAGAAGACAGAGTATCTGTGCTGCCCGTTCTCTGACCCTCATCAGCCTATTCCAGACATTTACTTGAATGGAAGAGTACTTCCCAAGTGTGAAAAGTTTAAATATCTGGGATCTATGATTAATAAAGAAGCAACTTGTGATGACGACATCAACCATCGCGTAAGCGTAGGGTGGATGAAGTGGCGGGAAAACTCCGCCATCTTCTGTGATCGAAAAATGCCCCCTAAGCTGAAAGGAAGGCTCTACACTTCAGTTGTACGTCCGGCGCTCACATACGGTTCACAATGCTGGACAATGCACAAAAAGTATGAGAGCAAATTAACGGCAACTGAGATGAAGATGCTTCGCATGACAGCGGGAGTAACAAAGCGTGACAGAATTAGAAGTTCAAAGATCCGAGGAAGCCTCCACGTAAAAGAAACCATCACAAGAAAGATAGAGCGCGACCGACTCAGTTGGTATTGCCATGTTCAAAGGAGAGATCCTTTGAACCACGTCCAAAAGGCGTTATAAATCAACGTTCCAATTTCAACACGCAAAAAGGCAGGCCGAAAAACAATTGGTGCAAACAAATGCAAAAACACCAGCATTTGATTGGCCTCAGCGATGAAGTAATCCCAAACCGGGAAGCCTGCCGCTACTTTCTGAGGTCAAACCGGCGGACCCCACAAGCGGACCAGTAGGAATGCAGTTAAGTGGGAAGGTTATGGTCCTACATTTCTGACCATAGCGACGCCGGAAAAAAAAAGGAAAAGAAGAAGAAGAAGATCACTGGAAGAGCTCAAGGCTATACTAAAAAGTGCAAATTAGCAGTGCAGCGTTGATTGGGAAAAGCACCGGCGGAAGTGTGTTATCTCTTGGGCGGATCACTTTGAAGGAGACAAAGTAGATATTGATAAATAATATTTTTGAAAACTTGCCTACATTTCGAACTCGCGAGATTCATTAAGAATGGATATGTGTCTATAAGTCGGGGTGCTTTTCAAAGGAAGGAGCCTTACTACACTGTGTATAAAAGTATTTTCTCGTATGTTTCTAGCCGAGTCAGTCCAGTCAGTGTCTCTTGGGCTGAATTTGGAAGTGTTATAGTCTGGGGTTTATAGTTGGAGTTCCAGTTAAATGTACGATCAAGGTATGCCCCTAGTTTTTGATTTAAATAGCCAACTTAGTAAGGTATAACAAAGATCAAAACAGTTGCGTCAGGATATTGCCAGTTGCTTGCTCGGTTGGGAATACAAAAAAAGAGTTGATTGGACTATTGCAAGTAAAGGGTTTTCCAGTGGGGACTTGACCGCTTTGAATTTAATTTGTGAACGCACCCTTTCACTAATCATCGAACTGTCATCGACAATTTATTCAGTAAACTCAACATTTTCATCATGGTAAAGTACACGAACGAGCAACGTCTGCAAATTATAAAAATTTTCTACCGAAATTCGGAGTCGGTGACCGCAACTTTAAGAGCGTTAACTCCAATTTTCGGTTGTAATTCTCGCCCTAGTAGACAGGCAATAACAAGCTTAGTGCAAAAAATTGGGTCTTCATGTTCGTTGTGTGATGTTGCCGTGTCAGTGAGACAACGGGTTGGTCGAAGTGTCGAAAATATCGCTGCCTTTCAGGCGTCCGTAGCAAACGATCCAAATCAGCCAATTCCACGGCGTTTTCAAGAATTGGGCATCGCTCAGACCACATTATGGCGTATTTTGCGTAAGGATCTTGGTTTACACCCATACAACGTCCAGCTGACTCAAGAATTGAAGCCGATGGACCATTTGAAGCGTCGTATGTACGTTCTCCGATTGGGCTCTGGAGAAGATGCGCCAAGATGATGAATTTCATCGCAAAATTATCTTCAGTGACGAAGCTCATTTTTGGCTCGATGGGTTCGTCAATAAGCAAAATATGCGTTATTGGTCGGGTGAAAATCCACATGTGCTTCATGAATCACCACTTCAAAAAATAACTGTTTGGTGCGGTTTGCATGCCGGCGGCGTTATTGGGCCATATTTTCCGTCAACGATAACGATCGTCACGTTACTGTGAATGGCCAGCGTTATCGCGCCATGATGACCGTTTATTTTCGGCCCGAATTGGAAGATATGGAATTGGACGACGTGGTTTCAACAGGATGGTGCCACAAGCCACACAGCACACGTTACAATCGATTTATTGAAGAGTAAGTGTGATGAGCGTGTTATCTCAAGAAATGGGCCAGTCGATTGGCCGCCTCGTTCGTGCGATTTAACGCCTCTAGACTATTTTCTTTGGGGCTACGTTAAGTCATTGGTTTATGCCAACAAGCCGACGACGTTGGAAGAGCTCGGAGCCAACATTGAACGCGAAATAGCGGCCGTTTCGGCCGAAATGTGTGGCCGAGTCATCGAAAATTGGGTCCAACGAATCGACCACTGCAAACGTGCTCGCGGTGGCCATATGAACGAAGTCGAGTTCCATTCATAAATGTTTTAATTGTACTTCAAGCCGATAATAAAGTTTTTGAAATATCTCAAATGATTTGCGTTTTATTTAAAAAAAAAAGTTGTGAAGTCCTTCTTGGAAAACCCTATATATATACCCAAAGGAAAACGAAGAACGGGTTAAAGTACGAAATAAGGGAACGTCTTGGGTGCTGCGGTACGTAATGGGATCCCTTTAGGAAAAGAATTGTGGAAAATTCCTTAATGGTATCACACCCGCTCTAGCTTACGGTAACGATCTGTAGAGATTTTGAGGAAACTGTTAAGAGAAACGCAGAAAGTTTAATACGCGCTAAGAAATGGATGAATCCAAATATTGGGGAACCGTTTTGACTAGCAAAAAGGACATATGTACAAATCAAAATAAATATTGTAAAGTGCTGCATGTGGGCAATGAGTGCTTCTTGGAAAACCAGATCTAAGGAGAACTTATGGTGAAAAATAGGACGGAGAAGCAAGCAAATGGAGTAAACTATAAAATCAAGAACTGGAGGAACTTTATTTAGTCCAAAACATTTCCGAGTAATAAGATTGCGTAGATCAAGATGGCTAAGACACGTAGTCGACAAATAGTCAAAAGAACAATGAATGGAAAGCCCGATAGAGATGGAATACAATTGAATTGAATAGGCCGGTGAAAAACAAAAAAAAAAAGTATAGGAAAGAATCAGCCAGAATGTCCTAATGACTATCGAAGATGAGTACCATGGTTAGCTTCTTTGTAACTTTCTTCCTTCCTTCAATTTTCGTACAATTTTCAAAGTTTCTTATAAAGACCCTCTTTAGAAGGCTTCATATATTTTGAAATGATTATTTCCCTTTTAGTCTTCTACCTTGCAAAGCTGAGGCAGGGAAGACTTATACAAAGGCTTTCCTATCTGTCCGTCTGTACGCATATATCATATATGTATATGCAAACTTGTCCACAAGAAAGAAGACCTCTATAATTGCGCCAATTATAGAGGAATAAGTCTTCTCAACGTCGCATACAAGATCTACTCTGCTGTATTGTGTGAACGCCTGAAGCCTTTTGTGGATAACCTGATCGGCTCTTATCAGTGTGGTTTCAGGCCAGGGAAGTCCACAATAGACCAAATATTCACACTGCGGCAGATCTTGGAGAAGACCCAAGAATTTCAAATCGATACGCACCACCTTTTCATCGAATTTAAAGTCACGTATGACAGTGTGCATAGAGACGAACTATACGGTGCCATGTCTAGTTTTAACATCCCTGCCAAACTCGTCAGATTGTGCAGGTCGAATTCTCGCTGCTCCGTCTAGGTCGGTAATGAGCTAACCTTTGGTGTTAAAAAAGAAGTTAGACAAGGCGACGCACTGTCATGCAATTTCTTTAACATCATACTTGAGAAGATCGTACAAGAGTCACTGGCCAACACAAGAGATACGATTTATGTCAAGTACTCCCAACTGCTTGCGTACGCAGATGACATTGACGTGATCGGGAGATCGCAGCGAGACGTCAATGAGGCATTCATAAGCATTGAGACAGAAGCGGCCAAAGTGGGTCTTAGCATTAACGAGGGTAAGACCAAATATATGCTGTCATCGAAAAAAGACACAAACACCAACGTCTGGGCCAGAACGTCATGCTTAGCAGCTATAATTTCGAAGTAGTCAAGGACTTCGTCTACCTTGGCTCACTTGTGACCAGCGACAACAACACCAGCCCTGAGATAAAATGCAGAATAATACTTGTCAACCGCTGCTTCTTTGAGCTCAAGAGGCAATTGAGAAGTAGAGCCCTCTCTCGAAAGACCAAGATAACGTTGTACAAAACCTTAATCATCCCAGTCCTCCTTTACGGCGCGGAGGCTTAGACTTTAACTAAAGCGGATGAGGATGCTCTTGGTCGTTTCGAGAGGAAAATTCTGCGTTTAATCTATGGTCCCGTTTATACTAGCGGTGTATGGAGGAGAAGATACAACGAAGAACTGTACGGGCTGTACAGCGACATGGACCTGGTACGACGTCTCCGGATCCAACGTCTAAGATGGCTGGGCCATGTAGAGCGGATGGACAACACGGCTCCGGTTGGTATTAATGTGATCCGCGGTATCAGTACAATTTCGCCTTTTGCTTTGCCGGTGAGAACTGTTGCTTCGATCAAATTGGACGTTAATTTTTTCACGGAAAGTCTCGTTCCATTGCAAAGTTTTGCTGAATTGAGATTTCGAAGAAGTATGATCGATCGAAAGATTTCAAAAATTCAATCGGATAACTTACCGCGTCTTCTTTATTCGTAGCGGTATAAATGGATTTTTATAATACCAAGTGACCTTGAAATTCCTGTTGAATCTGAAAATTGATGTTATTAACATTTGCATTTTGTGGTGCTAACATTACGCGTTTTCTTTACCAAACATGATTTTAATAGTTTTGAACAATGTTTGGAAAAAACGCGATCAATTAATTCTTCTTTTGATGTTAAAATTGTGCATAAATTATTTGGTAACGTGATAAAGCGTCAACATGATGGGAACTGAGGTAATCGTCACCTCAACCTATTTTCCCGGTGAAGAAGAGGAAGCACCACCAGAAAACATAAAAAAAACTGGTAAGATTCTGTAAACAGAATAGGAAACACTTAGTCATTGGCTGCGATGCGAATGCTCACAATACTATCTGGGGCAGTAGCGATACAAATTCAAGAGGTGAGTCTCTCCTAGAATTTCTCGTCGATACTAACCTAGATACAGTGAACATTGGAAAACGTGAACCCCCCAAAATGTGAACTACCCCAAAACATGAACACTGTATTTTTTACATTGACTGCTCCAAAACGTGAACAAATGTGAAAGCTCTAAAACGTGAACAGATTTTTTTTACATTTCTACATAAAAATGCACTGAATTCATTTCCAGGAGTTCAGGGAATCCCTTAATATTAACAATGCGTAGTATCCGGGGAATCCCATAATATTGACAACAGTATGTATTTGGTTCGTATTGCTATCATCTCTCATTCAGTTGCATAATTTGGGTTGATCAACGTCTTATTTTATATTCAAAAATGTGTTCAAAGAAAGTGAAGGTTTTAACATTAAACGAAAAAGCTGAAATTTTGGAAAACTTAAAAAATGGTGTAGGCGTGACAAAGTTATCAAAAAAGTACGGTGTCGCTAAGTCAACAATATGTAGTATTAAAAAGAAACGAGATTTAATTTTGAAATGTGTTAGTAATACATACTCTGGACCTGGAATAAGAAAAACCTTAAGAACATCAGAGCTGCCAAAAATGGAAAAATGTCTTTACAAGTGGTTCATTCGTATGCGAAATAATAATTGGCCTGTAAGCGGACTAATGCTGAAAGAAAAAGCGAAAGATTTACATTCAAAAATAAAGGAAAATGAGAGTGTTTTTTTGGCGAGTGACGGGTGGTTAAGTGGTTTCAAAAAACGATATGGCATTCGACTTCTAAAAATAACGGGCGAGAAGCTATCATCGCAGCCTCACTTAGTTGATCCGTTTAAATTAAAACTAAAAGAAAAAATTGAAGAAATGAGACTGTGTAAAGATCAGTTATACAATGCAGATGAGTCGGGCTTGTTCTAGAAACTTTTGCCAGAGAAAACCTACGTTTCAGCATTAGACAAATCTGCTCCAGGCGCAAAGACGGAGAAGCAGCGATTTACTTTCTTGTGTTGCTCAAATGCTTCAGGCACACACAAGCTCAAATTGTTGGTTATAGGAAAAGCTAAGAACCCCCGCTGCTTCAAAAACTTTGCTTGTCCGACCGACTATAAAAGCTCCAAATCGTCTTGGATGACTACGTCAATTTTCATGGAGTGGTTCCACCAGTCCTTTGTACCACAGGCAAACATTTGACTTATCCAATTAATTAAAGGTTTTTTAAATTTGGATATTTTTAGGTTAAAACTTTTCTGAGTCAAAAAAACTTGCCACATAAGGCTCTTCTATTGTTAGATAACGCACCTTCTCATCCTAGCGAAAGTGAACTAAAGCTGGAAGATGGGAACATCAGCGTCATGTTCATGCCGCCTAATGTAACTCCGCTGATCCAACCTATGGATCAGAATGCCATAAAAATAACAAAATTGTACTACAGAAACAGTTTGCTAGCATCGATTGCAGCAAAGGAATCAAATCTTATTGAGTGCATGAAACGCTTGACCTTGAAAGAAGCTGTTATTCTCTTAGCAGACTCATGGAATAGAGTCAACACAGAGACTTTAGCTAAATGCTGGGCGAATATTCTAAGTTTTGTAGGAAATGAGGAGGATGAAGAGGACAATATGCCATTAAGTGTTTTGAAGGAGAAGTGGGACTCAGAGCTTAAGCCGTTGATAAGATCTACAATACTACTTCTTCAAAGTTTGAATCCTCAGGTTTGTTATAGATCTGATTAAACTTTAATCAAATTACATACCAGCTTCCAATTTAACTGCAGACTGACTATCCATTATCAGTTGTTGAGGAATGGAATGAAGACAAATTTGAATTTGACCCGTCTCAGAACCATGAACATGAGCAGGAGGAAGACGACGACGATGCCAATGTTGAAAAAGACGATGTTCAAAGAGTAAGCGCAACTGAAGCAGTTAAAATATTTAACAAGGCTTTGGAATGGTGTGCAAGTGAAGGTGTTGACCAAAGCGACGTAAACGTACTTAGACGCCTACGAGAAAATGCAGCTATTCAAATGTTGGGAAAAATACAACAGAAAAAAATTACAGATTTTTTTATTACATAAACCTTTAATTTTTAAAACGTCCATGTAAAAAATAAATTTTATCAATTTTTTTTAATGAGCCGTCCCAGTATGTGTAAATATGTAAAAATATTCATGAATTGAAGCATAAATGAGATAAAATCGAAGAAAATGTGTTTCGTTTTGATTGGGATAGTAAGCCAGTGCGTTAGTAATACAATTTAAATCATAAAATGTTACATTCCAAAACATGAACAATCTCATAAACATGAACACCCTCGGTTTTAATTAGTTCACGTTTTCCAATGTTCACTGTATAGCAAATAGAGGCAAAGAACCAACTTTCCAAAATGCAATAAGGAAAGAAGTTCTAGACCTCACACTAATTACTAACAAAATATCTAACTTGATTAAAGAGTGGCAGGTCTCGAAAGAAAACTCCTGTTCTGACCACAACCACATCACTTTTAAACTTAACATGGGAACTCAGGCTGAGACCCTGGTGAGATATAGATCTCCCAAAGCCACAAACTGGGAAATGAACAAATCCCTCCTAAATGATAAACTATCAGGGGTTCATCTGAACACCAACACTCCAGAGGAACTAGACAACACAGTCGAATTCCTCACGGACACCATATTATCTTCCTACCATGCAAGCTGCCCACTAAAAGAAAAAAAATCCAAAGTATCCGTACCCTGGTGGAACTCCAAACTGAGCAAACTTAGGAAGTCTGCAAGAAAAGAGTTCAACAGGGCAAAAAAGACGGGCAACTGGCAGCCATATAAGGAAGCTCTCACCAATTATAATAAAGGAATCATGGCATCCAAAAGGAAATCATGGATGAACTACTGTATGGATGATAACCTTAAAGACTCATCAGAAACAGCAAGAGTTTACAAAGCGTTATCCAAGGGAAACCATGATTCCTTAGGTCTGCTCAAAGACCTGGATGGAAACCTGACAAATAACTTCACGGACACCATAGAATTACTCCTAAAGACTCACTTTGCTGGCTGTACCGTGGAAACTAGCTGTAATCTCAGCCATAACTTACCAAACTATTATCAAAATAGTAATAACAGCGTGAGGAAATATATAACGTACGAGAAGCTAGACTGGGCCATTAACAGCTTCAAGCCATTTAAAGCTTCGGGACCTGACGGAATATTTCCAGCTTTACTAATACATGGGAACAATAAACTAAAGGCACTGTTGGTAAAAATTATCCGAACCAGCCTTGCCACTAGTTACATACCACGTACATGGAGAAGGATTAGGGTCATATTCATACCTAAAGGGGGTAACAAACCACCAGAAAATCCTAAATCGTACAGACCAATCAGTCTATCCTCGTTCCTACTAAAAACAACGGAAAAACTGATTGAACTAATCATAAGAACAACACTGGAGATATCTCCACTCCATAAACTACAATTTGCATACCAAAAAAGCAAATCTACGATAACCGCACTCCACAAAGTTACGGAAATCATTGAAAAGGCCTTAAATTCAAAAGAAGTAACAATTGGAGCATTTATGGACATAGAGGGAGCATTTGACAATGCAAATCACTCATCACTAACTAAAGCATTACATGCAAAAAGGGTGGACCCCCTAGTAGTTAGATGGATCAATAATATGCTAAAAGATAGACGCATAACAGTTAGGTACCTCAGAACTAGTTATCAAAACTATTAGAGGTTGCCCGCAAGGGGGTGTTCTATCCCCGCTTTTGTGGTCAATTCTGGTAGATGAACTTCTCTGGGAACTTAACAACAAAGGCTTTACTGCCTTTGGATATGCAGATGACATCACCATATTCATAAAAGGCAAACAAGAAGACATTCTAGGGAATCTTATGCAAAACGTCTTAAAAATAACATGGAACTGGTGCGATAAAGAACAACTCTCTATCAATCCCAGCAAAACCCAAATAATTAGGTTTACCAGGAAAAGATCAATTGATCTACCAAACCTTAAAATAAAAGACACCTGCATCCCAATAAAGAAAGAGGTAAAATTCCTAGGAATAACACTGGATCATAAACTCTCATGGAATGCACACCTAGATAACATATACTCAAAGGCTGTAAAGGCCTTATGGTCCCTAAAACAGCTGGTGGGCAAAACATGGGGACTCAACCCAAAAATGAGTATATGGATATACAATCAGATGATCAAACCAACCATACTATACGGCGCTGCGGTATGGTGGAGGAAATGCGCATAAAAAGGCACAATACGCAAACTCAACAAAATATAAAGACTAGCATGTATTTGTATAACTGGAGCAATGAAAACCACTCCAACCGCTGGAATGGAGGCAATTCTAAACATTCCGCAGTTACACACTGCCGTTCAGCCAGAAGCGGCCAAACAAGCCCTAAAGATACAAAGAACTTATAACTACAAAAAAGGGAACCTGACTGGACATCTAGAGATTCTAGAAAAGGTCGACAACGTCTGGAAACTAACTCGTGTAAGTGACCTAATGTCCCCTCAGCTGAACTTTAAAAAACACTTTGAAATACTCATTCCAAACAGGGAGGAATGGAAAAACAATCCCCCTTGGTTGAAGGATGGTGCCCAAAAGTGGTTTACAGATGGGTCCAAATCCGGATATAAAGTAGGGGCTGGTGTGATAGGACCTAAATGTAGCCTTCACATCCCTCTCTGCGGTGAATCAACAATCTTTCAGGCTGAACTGTATGCAATAAATGCGGCGGTACACTACATTAGTGAACAAAAGCCCAATAGATTAAAGATATCCATATTCTCGGACAGCCAAGCGGTTCTCAAAGCTCTAAGAAGCTATACATTTAACTCTAGAGCTGTCTGGGAATGTCACCAACGTTTAAATAAACTGGCGATAAACAACAAAGTAAAGTTGATTTGGGTGCCAGGTCATGAAAACCATAAAGGCAACGAAAAGGCGGACATGCAAGCCAAAAAAGGCGCCCAGATGCCTTTTACTGGACCCTTCCCCCTTTATGGATTTGACAACACAGACACAAATAAAACTTTAAACAAATGGGTCATCAAACAAAAGAACCAATTCTGGAACAGACAAGAAGGCTTAAAACACTCTAAAATCTTTATGGAACAGAATCACAAACCAAAACGTGCAAAAGAGGCACTAGAACTAAATAAAGCCGAACTAAAACTGCTATGTGAAGCTCTAACAGGGCACGGCACTTGCAATCACCACCTATTCAAAATGGGTCTCAGCAGCACTGAGTCTTGCAGACGATGTGGGCAGGATAAAGAGACAATGGAACATATTCTCACAAAATGCACAGAACTCACTGAAGAGCGACTCGAAATGTCAACAAAGACACAACTAACAGGGAAGGACTTCCAGGACATCCCATCTAGGAAAGTTGTTAAATTCATGAAAGCAACACTAAAATCCTAGATCAAAGAAGGGGGTACAATAGATCTTTATGGTCGCAGTGCAAGTGTCCTGTAATGACACACCCCACACTCTTCAATTCAATTCAACGTGATAAAGCCATTATCACTTGCAATTTTGCCATCGCCAATGTGCAGCAATTGTTCTGAAAACTCACGTGCTGATGGATCATTTTGAAGACGCACACAAAATTTATGTCAAGCGATAACTTCTGTAAATTTCCACAAAGAAACGAACTTTTCAAATATGCATTAATCCCATCAGCTGGGGTTGATCTGGAAATGATGGGCAACTTTTACCGAAAACCACCAGATGTCAATATTAATGCACCGCCGAGCAACTGTTGATTTCCACGTCAAAATCAGATGTTGATATAAAAAGTCATAACGAATGCGTTGACCAATTTCGTTTAAACTTTACATAAACCATCTACATGACCATATAAACAAAGCCTGAAAATTTGTTCAAATTCGGTTTGACCGTTCGTCAGTTATAAAGCCACACCAAAACTTGCAACAATTTTTTATAAAGGGTTTTTCAAAAAGTATTTGACAACTTTTTTTTTTAAATAAAACGCAAACCATTTGAGATATTTCAAAAACTTTATTATCGGCTTGAAGTACAATTAAAACATTTATGAATGGAACTCGACTTCGTTCATATGGCCACCGCGAGCACGTTTGCAGTGGTCGATTCGTTGGACCCAATTTTCGATGACTCGGCCACACATATCGGCCGAAACGTCCGCTATTTCGCGTTCAATGTTGGCTCTGAGCTCTTCCAACGTCGTCGGCTTGTTGGCATAAACCAATGACTTAACGTAGCCCCAAAGAAAATAGTCTAGAGGCGTTAAATCGCACGAACGAGGCGGCCAATCGACTGGCCTATTTCTTGAGATAACACGCTCATCATACTTACTCTTCAATAAATCGATTGTAACGTGTGCTGTGTGGCTTGTGGCACCATCCTGTTGAAACCACATGTCGTCCAAGTCCATATCTTCCAATTCGGGCCAAAAATAATCGGTAATCATGGCGCGATAACGTTGGCCATTCACAGTAACGTGACGATCGTTATCGTCGACGGAAAAATATGGCCCAATAACGCCGCCGGCATGCAAACCGCACCAAACAGTTATTTTTTGAAGTGGTGATTCATGAAGCACATGTGGATTTTCACCCGACCAATAACGCATATTTTGCTTATTGACGAACCCATCGAGCCAAAAATGAGCTTCGTCACTGAAGATGATTTTGCGATGAAATTCATCATCTTGGCGCATCTTCTCCACAGCCCAATCGGAGAACGTATGTACGTCGTTTCAAATGGTCTATCGGCTTCAATTCTTGAGTCAGCTTGATCTTGTATGGGTGTAAACCAAGATCCTTACGCAAAATACGCCATAATGTGGTCTGAGCGATGCCCAATTCTTGAAAACGCCATGGAATTGACTGATTTGGATCGTTTGCTACGGACGCCTGAACGGCAGCGATATTTTCGACACTTCGACCAACCCGTTGTCTCACTGACACGGCAACATCACACAACGAACATGAAGACCCAATTTTTTGCACTAAGCTTGTTATTGCCTGTCTACTAGGGCGAGAATTACAACCGAAAATTGGAGTTAACGGTCTTAAAGTTGCGGTCACGGACTCCGAATTTCGGTAGAACATTTTTATAATTGGCAGACGTTGCGCGTTCGTGTATTTTACCATGATGAAAATGTTGAGCTTACTGAATAAACTGACAATGACAGTTCGATGATTAGTGAAAGGGTGCGTTCACAAATTAAATTCAAAGCTGTCAAGTCCCCATTGGAAAACCCTATATACAGGGTGTCCCACGAGCAGTGTGCCAAAAAGCTAGAGCGTGTAGGTCTGGTCAAGACAAGAAAAAAATCGTATGGGAGAGGGAGGTCAATTCCCCCCCGTTTAGCCGGTAGGGGCAATTTTCTAAAAAATTGACTTAATTTGGAAAAAAAATTATTAAAAATCAACAGTTACATCTACAATGCTGTGATATATTTTTTTGTAAAGCCAGAAACCTCTTCTTTCATCTTGTTTCTAAACGAAGCTGTTTTAAGGAATAGTTTTTGAGAAATTAATTTTCAAACTCAAAATTTTGACAAAAAAATTAAAAAAAAAATTTCGAACTATTTTTTTTCAAAATTGTATGTAATTAAGTACTATTTTTTTGTCAAAAATTCAATTCTCTTATTAGTTTTTAGTTAAAAACAGAAAACCGGATGCAAAAATGTTTTGTAGTTTTTGAGAAATGAAAAAAAAACCCGAACCATTTTTTTCTAAGAAAAACCTTTTTTTTGGTTTTAACGCGGCTGGACTTGTAGGCAAATTAATGTATGAAACATTGACATCGTTTTTATTATTTTTAAAAAAATTGGAGTTTTATTATAATCAATTTTCAATATGATCCCCATTTTTTAGAAAGCAATTTGACTCCAGCGACTTCAATCCGTGCTTTCAGTCGTTCCAAAGATACTATTTCCACTTCGTAAACATAATTCTTCATGAATCCCCACACATAAAAATCTAGAGGAGTTAAATCTGGTGATCTAGGTGGCCATTCCCTGGGCCCTTTCTTCCGATCCAACGGTCACTAAAATGATCATCCAGCCAGTTTCTAACCGTAAGCTGTAGTGTGCTGGTGCTCCATCTTGCTGGTAGATTAAATTATCTGCTATGGCCAAAGGAACGTTGTCCATCAAATCGGGCAAAAGGTCTCGTAGGAACTGCAAGTATGATTCTCCATTAATAACGGCATTCAAAAACCGGGGCCCGATTACAGTTTGACCAACAATACCAAACCAAAAATTACAGCTAAAGCGGTGTTGTGATTTATTTTGTTTTTTGTTGTGTAGATTGGTGATACTCCAATGATGCAAATTGTGGAAGTTAGTAACCCCATCTCTGGTAAACTGTGCTTCATCCGTCCAGAATATCCTTCCAAAATTGTTTCGTTCAGTTTCATTTCGAAGCAGTAATGATGGACAAAATTCTGCTCTCAAAAACTTGTCGTTTGAGGTGAGTTCCTGAACTGTCCTAAAATGGTACGGGTGTAAGTTTTCGGTATGTAGCACTCTCCGTACTCTAAATTTGGGCACTCCAAGCATAATAGGTATCCTCCTCGTACTAAGGGAGGGATAACGTCAGACCAAATCCAAAAATTGCGGTTTTATTGTCTTAAGGTCCTAGCCGGTTGAACCCATTGGCGGCGGGCGGACCCAGACGAAATTGGCAGGTCAGTTTTCAGGCGTTATCAATGAAAAAAAAAAGGATTAATCCAGGGTTATTCCAATACTGTGTCAGTTTATTGAATCCTCATAAAACTCCAATTTTTTTAAAAATAATAAAAAAGATGTCAATGTTTCATACATTAATTTGCCTACAAGTCCAGCCGCGTTAAAACCAAAAAAAAGATTTTTCTTAGAAAAAAATGGTTCGGGTTTTTTTTTAATTTCTCAAAAACTACAAAACATTTTTGCATCCGGTTTTCTGTTTTTAACTAAAAACTAATAAGAGAATTGAATTTTTGACAAAAAATTAGTACTTAATTACATACAATTTTGAAAAAAAATAGTTCGAATTTTTTTTTCAAAAATTTGAGTTTGAAAATTAATTTCTCAAAAACTATTCCTTAAAACAGCTTCATTTAGAAACAAGATGAAAGAAGAGGTTTCTGCCTTTACAAAAAAGTATATCACGGCATTGTGGATGTAACTGTTGATTTTTAATATTTTTTTTCCAAATTAAGTCAATTTTTTAGAAAATTGCCCCTCCCGGCTAAACGGGGGGGAATAGACCCCCCCTCCCATACGATTTTTTTCTTGTCTTGACCAGACCTACACGCTCTAGCTTTTTGGCACACTGCTCGTGGGACACCCTGTATATAGATAGATTATCATATATCCCATCAAATACATGAACCGTAATGACAAATAAACCGAACTTATCAACCGCCTATTTTTAGGATGTTCTACATTATAATTCACATTCAGTTCGCGCAAGTTTGTAGGTATGTGATATGTGTACAGACGTACAGAAGACCTGGAATTGCATCTTCTTTGCAATTCTTTTGAAAGCTTAAAATAATTGAAGAGCATAAAAATATAAAAATTATAACAACGGTCAGACGTGAATTTAACAAAGAAAATATACAGCATAGGGGGCTTTGGCAGCACTGTCCAAGCATCAAACAAGGCAGCAACTGACAGCTGCCGTCTGTATTTTCCCATTAAACTTTGGGAGTTGTTATTTTCGGCAAGAAGGAAAATTGATTTCCTTCACATCGTTTTCCTGCTTTTCACCCGTCGTGCGTTATTTTTTTTCACGCTACTGCAGTCGGTGTGCGCGAATCGAAAAGAAAATTTCCCAAATCAATAGAGAACACACAAGACATTTTGCACAATTTTCAATTTTCCGCCGCGGAGTGTAAACGAGCGAAGCGACGAAGACGAACCAAAAAAAGCAAAAAAAAAAAAAAAAAAAACGAACCCGATTGCCAGAATGTAGTCGTTCCGTGTGTTGCTTCTCGACTAAAAATCCAAAAGAAAAATCAATTTTTTCATCTAATTTTGTTTTTCTGTTTGTTTGTTAAGAAGAAGAAAGAAACGAAACAAAAGAACTAAAAACAAATCTTGTATTCGCGTTACGTAAAGCAACAAATTACGGAAAAAAAGAAAAAAAAATTGAAAAGAACGTCTCGTCTGGTCGCCCGAAGAGCAGAGTCCGTGTTTGCCGTGGAAGAAAAACATTTTTTCTTGTTTTTTTTTTTTTTTCTATTCCCCGAAAGATATCTCGTCGGTTCGTGTGCAGTTGCGGAGGACTCCTTTTCCAGGTGGAAAATCGATTTGATTAAGAAAAGTTTTTTTTTTATTTTTCGATTTTCACTGTTTCGCCTCTACGCGTGTTGTGTGATGTTTTTTTTATTTTCGTTGATTTTGGATCTCGGTAATTGCAATTGGAAATCGGTGTTATTGAAAGAGAGAAGTGAAATGAGAAGGACACCGTCGTCGTTTCCTTCTCGGAGGTAATATGACATTTTGAGAAAGGAAATAAGGAATTGTTCAGAGGTTAGTTGGAATTCGATTTTGATTTTTTGTTGTTTATGTTTTTGTGGATGGGTTGCGGGAGCGATATTGGCGAGATAATACGTGCGGCAAGCTGCAAAACGACAAGTACTCGTACGTCAGTGAATCAAAGTAGGCATGTCCAGTAATAAAAGTCTGTCGTAATTTTCTTTATGCATGAGTAAGGAATAAGCACCTCAAACGGGGCGGAAAACAAATGAGTAACCATTCTCTTGTCTCTGTAATTGGAAATTTCGTTAAGGAGTTTTCGTACCGGCAATGGTGATTAGACTCTCGACTATGTTATCTTATTTTTCGAAAAGTGACTTGAAACGCCCTCAATCCATTGGCAACACAAAACATTTCGCATTTCGATCTATTCCATGAATGACTTTGGTCTCTTTTTTTCATTCCAGTGAATCTACTTTAAAGCAATGGACACCACTGCAGTAGCAGCAGCCGGTAATGGCTTGGACGTCATCCAAGGTATGATAGACATATCTGCCGATCGACTTGAAGGCCTTCGCACACAATGCGCGACCAGTGCAACGCTCACTCAGCAGGAAATTCGCAGTTTAGAAACTAAGCTCGTGCGAATGTTCTCCGAATTATTGATCACAAAATCCCGCCTGCCAGAACGAATACCAGCCAGTGGGTTAGCCGCATCCGGTTCCGAACTTAAGCAATGGCTACGAGTAGTCGGACTCAGTCCCGAATCGGTAAACGTCTGCCTACAGCGGATTAATTCCCTCGAAGACATACTTCAACGAAGCGACAATGAGTTAAAGGAAACGCTGACTTATAATCCGAATTTTCGCGAAGAAGAAGTGCGTCGGCTGACTAATGCAATGGATTGCCTACGACGATGTCGTACAGCACTGAGTGAAAATGCAAAAGAGCCGGAAAACCTCTTCTGGGACTCATGGGATCGACATCACCATCATCATCATCACCATCACCACTATCATCGCGGGAGCACGGGTAATATCGGTGTGAATGCCTCGCCCCGCACCTATCGCACGATGAATAAACAGAAAGCAGTGCAGTCGCCGGTGAATAACAACTATGACGCACAGTCACCACCGTCGACGAGTAAAACACCTGACGAATCATCCAGCACACATGGATCTATTCTCACACTCACCCCATCGCCGTCGCCGCCCAATTCACCAGGCCTGATGAACTGTGCCAATAATAGTGGCGCTGCCAGTTCAACTCCTACCGGTGGTGGCAGTGGGGGCGGTGGAAATGGAACGCCAGTTCGTAGTGTACACAGAAAATCGACTCCACCGCCTAAGAAGAAACATCAGACCTTGCTGTCGTACCATCACCCATCGACACCGTCACATAACGGTATGTCAAATGCAAATTCAATGACTGCTTCGACCAGTTCATCATCTAGTCAAGACCCACTGGCCATACCTATTGCAAAATCCAAATCACACGAATCGCAGTTTCAAGAGGGAGCTGCTGGAGCTGCGACTGGTTGTACGAATGGCAGCAGTAGCGGTGGCACGAGTTCGAATTCAACCAACAACTCGGTGTCAATGCCTCAGACTATTCCCAGGACGAGACTACATACCGACCCCAGTCCCGAGAGTCACTCGTCATCAATGAGTTCCGATATATTCATGGAAAACACCCACAACTTGACTGTTCCTCGCTCACCGTGCACTCCGATCGTCTCACTCGGCATGGGACACATGATTTCGCATCGATTCACAAAGGTATTCAAAATGATGTCGACTTGTGAGCTCTGCCAAAAGCAAATGTTTTTCGGACTTAAATGCAAAGAGTGCAAGTATCGTTGCCACAAGGATTGCGAGCCCAACGTACCGCCATCGTGTGGTCTGCCCCGGGAATTTGTTGACGAATTCAAGAAGACTCTCAAGTCAAATGACGGTTTTCTCCCGCCTTCGAATATATCGCCGAATCTAAGCATTATCGGTCGTAGTGGCAACAACATGGGTGGCTACATGCCCGGACGACGTCAAAAAGTAGTTATGGGTGCCGCAGGACACCATCATCCGGACAGCAGTTCTCCCGGTTCGAGTTGCAACAGCTCATCACCATCTAGCCCCGCATTATTCAACTTACAGCAGCAACAATTGCATATTAGCGGCAGTAATAGCGGCGGCGGAAGCTCAACCGCGAGTGCCAGCACTAGCACTGGACCGAATCCTATTTCCACACCTTCATCGTTGCACAAGAATGTCAGTCAGTTCAACTTTCCGGACGTTACGATAACCACATCGTCGCAATACAATCAGCAAACTACCCAGACCCTCTACCTATCATCGTCGGGCAGTGGAACTAGTACAGCTATCAACAATAATCCCGAGCAATTGGATAACCAATCGTCGCTTCATCACTCGCAGACCAGTACTGCAAACAGCAATGCATCCAACTCGATGACCTCTAGCATCACATCAAGTGGACATTTCTCCGAAACTAAGATGCACAGTGAAACATCAAGCATACGCACCACATCTGGCACCGGATCGGTACTTAGTCAAATGAATCCGCCGCTCTCTGAACTGGCCGACACTCATAAGAGTAACGACAGTGATAAGACTGTTTCACTATCCGGCAGTACCAGCGCTAGCACCGATTCCGATCGTACTCCAGTGCGACTCGACTCGACCGAGGAAGGCGACTCTGGAAACTGGCCACGCCAGAATTCTCTCTCGCTGAAAGAATGGGACATTCCGTACGACGACCTACGTTTGCTGGAGAAAATCGGAAAAGGCCGTTTCGGGACTGTACACCGTGCCCTATGGCATGGCGATGTTGCTGTGAAGCTTCTCAAAGAAGACTACCTAGACGACGAGCATATGTTAGAGGCATTCAAGCTGGAAGTAGCGAATTTCAAGAAAACTCGTCACGAGAATCTAGTTCTGTTTATGGGTGCTTGCATGAATCCACCATACCTCGCAATTGTGACATCCCTCTGCAAGGGGAACACCCTCTACACGTACATTCATTTGCGACGCGATAAATTCACCATCAATCGCACCACACTAGTTGCCCAGCAAATCTCTCAGGGAATGGGCTACCTACATGCCAGAGGCATCTTTCACAAGGATCTGCGAACAAAGAACATATTTCTGGAGAACGGCAAAGTCATCATCACCGATTTTGGCTTATTCAGTTCGACAAAACTCTTGTACTGTGATATCGGATTGGGCGTGCCCAGTGGCTGGTTGTGTTATTTGGCTCCCGAGCTTATGCGTGCATTGACACCGTACAAACCGACTGAGGAGATTCTTCCATTCTCCAAAGCATCGGACGTCTATTCGTTCGGCACGGTCTGGTACGAACTACTTTGCGGCGAGTTCCCATTCAAAATGCAACCGGCCGAGTCCATCATCTGGCAAGTGGGTCGCGGAATGAAGCAAACTCTTGCCAATTTACAAACGTCGCGGGACGTAAAAGACATCCTAATGCTGTGCTGGTCCTTTCAAGCCGACGACAGGCCAGATTTTCCCAAACTACTAACTCTCCTCGAGCGATTACCCAAGAAACGACTTGCTCGCAGCCCATCGCATCCCGTGCAATTGTCTCGATCAGCCGAGTCCGTTTTCTAAACAACAAGCAAACAAAACGACAACAACACAACAGTATTCACTACTTCACTAAGAAATTAAACAATTGTATTGTAGTTTTTCATTTTTATCTTTTCTTTTCTCTCGAAACAGTTATTCCTTTCTTATTCAATCGAAAAACAAAGCTACTCTCTCGTACGTACTATAGAATAACTATCTTCAGTGACAAAGAAATTATGTAAAAAGCAATGTCTACGTTAAAAATAAGCAAAAACTAAATATATATCGCTAGGATGACTCTCTAAGCCAAACACAACACAAAACACACTTTACGAAAAACAACAGGCAAACACAGACGGCTTTATAAAAGGCATTTTTTTCGTTTATTTGGAAAAAACAGGATTTACAAAAACCTTTCGGGTAGATATCATTTTTAGTCTTTTTAACTCTCGCGGCCGCATTGAATGCGACCCGAAGACACTAGAAAAACAAACTTAAATACGAGTAAGAAACAAAATGAAATTATAATCGATTCCTACAAGTTTTATTAAAACAAATCAAGGCTTTTACATTAAAATTTCAAATTAAAACTAAAACGTTTACGGAGATAAGCAAAAATGGTTATCAAGTATGTTTAGAATAATGTATAGGATGTGTAGGTAACACTAAAACTATTGTACTACTACAAACTACTACGACTACCCCCGGGCATCGGGGGCATGTATTAAATTATATTAAAAATATAAATAAAATTCAACACAAAAAAAGAATAAAAATTAAATATTAAATTCCATAATATCTGGTGTTTTCAGTAAAAATTTTGCAGGGCACAAACAAGGATGATGGGACAAAAGACTCAAGAGTCTGATAGTGCGGCAGCCGAACAACGAACAAGCTTAGAACTATAAGTGTAAAAAAGACCTTAAGAATAGGGTTCGTTCGAATTCCCTTATACCGGGGACCAATTTCAGAAGGCTGTATCTTCTTAAGCAGTAGGCAAAACAGAGTCCATGTTTCGTCTAATGACTGTTGGGTTCATTGCTTTTCTTTTTGTTGGAGGCTTCTACTATCTGTTGGAGCACTGAGACACAAATACTTGTCCATTGTACTACTGTATTTTCCCCGCTGTCCGGAGAAAAGTGAGGATGGGCTTCAGTGATGTAGAGCTAAGAGATTCGGCACCCACCACGTTGGCTAAGGGTGCGCGAGCGAAGGCGGGATAGTCGAAGACAGAGTGTTCTGCTGTGTGATCCTCCTTGCAATATGAAGCACAGGTAGGCGTCTCACTGATGCCAAGCACGTAGAGATGCTTGGCAAAAGTGCCCGAAAGCCTTCTGCAATCATTTCTCCTTAAGGATAAAAAAAATGTTGCGGACTTCTTGCCGACATCATCCTGCATTCTTGATATTCCCTCCACCTACAACTGTGAGCATTAAAGACCCAGTCTTTGATGTCAGATTACACCACCATGGAAGCAGGTAGACCTAAGGCGGGTTCAGATCCTGAGAAACTCTCCTGTGAGGCCCTTGTAGCGAGTTCATTGGATATCTTATTTTTGGAATCCCAGAGTGACCTGGGACCAAAACAAGCCTAAGTGAATTTAGTTTTCCGACTTTGTTCAAAAATGTCTTTAGTTCATGCACTAATTTGAAGCTGGATATAGGGTTCGACACAGCTTTAGCTGTCACTGCAGACGCATATGCTTTTTCCCTTCCACTTGTGCTTCAGAACATAGTGCATGTTCATTAGGATTGTGTATATCTCTGATTGAAAGACAGACGCATATTTTCCTAACGAGAAGTGCAGTCGAATATTTTCGCGCTCAAAGGAAACTCCAGCGCCGGACCCCTGCCCAGTTCTGAAGCCATCTGTAGAAGTGTGAAGACAGTCCATTCCAGGTCCAGTATCTCGCCAGAGCCAGCCCTGATGCCATGGAAATTTGACTAAAATTATAGCGCGATAGGATGGCAGATGTCATTGCGTCGGAAGGCATATCCATGAGACAGGGGTCGTAGGATATTTCTCGCAAGAGCAATTTACTATCGTGTAGTACATTCTAGCTACTGTCGAAATTTCAGCCGGATCGGACTAGTAGTTTTGTTTTGACTGCGTGTGGAAGCGGGAGTGTCCGCGGAGAGCAATATCGGTCGGTGATTCGATTCTTGTTTTTGGAAGGGAAATCGCGCAGCGAAATCAAAGAGCGTTTGGATGCTGTGTACGGTGACTCTTCTCCTTCGATGGCGACCATCAAAAATTGGTTTAACGAGTTTCAACGTGGTCGCACGTCGGTTCTTGATGAGCCACTTCCAGGTGCCCCGAAAACGGCTATCACGGAGGATAACGTGACAAAAATCCACGATCTCGTATTGGAAGACCGCCGATTGAAAGTGCGCGAAATAGCTGAGACAGTAGGCATTTCAAAAGATCGCGTAAGTCATATCCTGCATGAAATTTTGGGCATGAGAAAGCTGTCGGCGCGATGGGTGCCGCGTTTGCTCACTCCGGACAACAAGCGCAACCGTGAGACCACGTTTGACGCTGTTTAAGCGCAATCCGAAGGAGTTTCTGCGTCGTTTCGTGACAGTCGACGAAACATGGATCGACTGGTACACACCAGAGACCAAGGAATAGTCGAAACAATGGACTTCACCCGGCGAACATGCTCCGAAGAAGGCGAAGATTGTCCCATCGGCCGGAAAGGTGATGGCCACCGTTTTCTGTGAATCACAAGCTGTGATCCACATCGACTACTTGGAGAAGGGCAAAACGGTCACAGGACTGTACTATGCCAAATTATTGGGGCCATTCGACGCCGAATTGAAGAAAAAACGGCCCCACTTGGCGAAGAAAAAAGTGGTTTTCCACCATGATAACTCACTGGCTCACACCTCCGTCCTCGCCACGGCCAAATTGGTCGAATGAGGCCTACTTTGCAGAAATCGCGAAAACCTATTTTTCAGACGAGTTAAAGAAGTTGGAACATCGCTGGGTCAAGTGTATCGAGCTAAAAGGAGACTACCATATGTTGAAAAATAAATCGCTATTTCTCCAAAATGTTTGTTCTTCTTTTGTAGGCTAAGTACTTATCGGACCACCCTCGTATGTCAAGGAGTGGAAGATTCATTATATCGCCCAGAGCAGCTCCCGGTGTGCTGGAGAAAGCCCCCGTGCAGCTGAGACAGACCGCTCTTTGGAAAGAGGCCACAACGTGTTTGCGTGTTAGCCTGTTCCACCAAACAACCGAGGCATATAAGATTATCAGTCTTATGATTGCCGTGTAGATCCAAACGAGTTTCTCGGCGATAAGCCCCATGTTTTGCCAAAGGCACCTTTGCATTGCCAAAAAGCTGAGAGCGATTTGGCCAAAGAAGCTTGCTATCTAAGATGACTCCCAGGTACTTAGCTTTCTTGGATATCGGGATGGGAATGCCTTTTAGCACCAGCTGAGTAATGCCAGTAATTTTCCTCCTTCTCGTGAAGAGAACGACATCAGTCTTAAGAAGATTAACCGACAGCCCATTTCTCGTGCACCAGTCTTCAATCACATCTTTGAGACAGACATTCGCTAAACATGAGCGGACAGAGAGAACAGCACAATCATCCACATAGGCCTGGGCATAGATTCCAGAGGCATTGAGAGCATCGAGCAGAGAGTCGACCACCATGCACCATAACAGCAGAGACAAGACGCCACCTTGCGGGCAGTAGCTGTTAACTCAACCTTGACACTTAACTTCGAGGCCTGCATTAACGATCAATGTCCACTGCACAAGCATTGCTTTGATCCACAAAACCATGCCGTCTAGCATGTTCTCCCAACTAGGTTTTGAAGCGCAGTCTCGTAGGATTTTCCATGCTGATAAGCACGTTGCATGTCCGAGAGAGGATGCATTCGAAGGGCAACTTTGCGCACGTGCAACTCTACTAGTCACTCCATGCTTTTCAGCAAGAAGGATGTTAGACTGATTGGTCTAAAACTCTTGGCGAGTGAGTAATCTTTTTTTCCTATTTTGGGAATAAAGCCCACTTTCACGGCGCGCCAAGGAATAGTTATATAGGCAAGTACCAGGCTAGCAGTGAAATTTTTTTTCAGAGTAGGAAGCGGCTATCTGTCTGTCTTGCAGCGTAACAGAGTATATCTTATCAGCGCCCGGTGACTTGAAGCCATCGAAAGATGCCACAGCAAATTCAATGGTATCAGTAGTTGCCACGCGTGACGCAATATAGCAGCTACGCCGAGTTGTTTTTATCGTTTCGGTCGCAGTTACCAATGAGGGAGTGTGCAAAGAGCCGATGACAGTCTGATTTCCCGGGAAATGGCTCTTAAGCAGTAAACTAAAAGCTTCTGCTTTAGATTCGATGAAGGTATCATCAGACTTTCTGAGTACATCCAGCTTTGTCGATTTTCCTCGCTTGAGAACATTAACCAACTTGCTGGTCGCGTTCAGGGATGTGATCTCTTCGCAGAAGGACTTATGGGAATCATTCTTCGATTTACGAATAAGCTTCTTATATTCCTTTTGCTTCGATCGATATTTCAGTCATCTTCCGAGTTCGATTTAAGCGATCTATTCAGGAGAGTTCTGGCTTCCCTGCGAAGACATTGGAGCTCAGCTTTCCACCAGGGAAAACCTCCCTTCCTGCTGGGAGGTTTTTTGACAGGCCATGCGAGTTCGAAACAGTTGGTGATGGCCCTGCTCAGGTTATGAATAGCATCCTCCACCAACTGCTTTGTTCTGAGTTTAGGCAGGATTTCTCAAGCTCCTCTCTGAATCGTACCCAGTCCGTCTTTCTCGGATTCCGCTTGGACTGCGAGGGGGATATCCCACACTTCAATTGGAATTCGATATATCTATAGTCTGACAATGTAACATCTGGTAAGATTTTCCAGTTAGTGATGGCCTTCACATGCCTATTAGACAGGGTTAAGTCAATCACTTCTTGTCGTCCCGCCGTCACTAAGGTTGGTTGAGAACCAACTTTGTTGATGACAAGGTCGGACGAAAGAGTGAAGTTTAAAAGATGGTCGCCTCTAGGGTCGCATTTACTGCTGCCCCGAATAGTGGTTTGAGTATTAGCATCGTAACAGATGATGAGTTCGATCCCTACCGAGTTGTAGGGGAAGTAAGCCGACGCCGCGACGAAGTGTTCAAGCGCATAATATTCAATGCATTGTGCGTCGTCTCGATTTACCTTGTCTCGTTTAACGTCGTCTTATCTCTCGAATGTACCTCTGAAGATACAAATGGGGATAATCCTAAACAACTTCAAAGAGAAATCCTTGATGTAGCGCATAGCATAGGGTTTCGGATGATGATGAAATAAACATAACTGAGATATTCAACGAATATGAGAAACCGCTGTTTAATGGGGATCTACAGTTTTGTGCTAAAAAAAACCTTCTCTAACAGTTTTCTGATCGGATGACTTAGTTTTGTTTGAGCGCGCGTCAAATATCGACAGCAGCAAAGGGAACATGCGCCATATTTCCAGATTTTTTCGATAAAGGTGAAAACGAAAGCCGAGCGGCTGAAGACGTGAATAGTGTCTATGATACGCTCTGGAGGGTTAATTGTCAAAAATGTCGATGAAACATGAAAATCGCCAAGTCTGATCATCATTTAAGCACTGCTTCGATTGCTCAGGAGCTGATAATTGTATAAAAAACCATGTGGAACCCGTGGTTTAAATAAAGCTAGTACAGGAGTTAACGCAAACAAACCTGATGGACCGAATTCCCATTTGCGAATCGTTGCTGAATCGCAATTTTTGAAGCCGTTGGTGACTGGTGGTGCTGTAAGTTTGGTGGGGTTGGCAGGTAATTTACTATATGTTACTCTCCTGCGGCACCAGTCTTAACTCGGACCTTTTCTGTCAACAATTGCATCGTCTGAAGGAGGCACTCGCCCAGATGCTGCCAGCTCTGATCTGATAGGAGAGAAATAGTTTTCCATCAGGACGATGGCAGGCCACACACTCTCCAGAAGTTCCAAGAGCTTGAGTTCGAGGTTCTTATGAGTTCACCTTATAGTCCGAACTTGGTACTAAGTGATTACCACCTATCCCTGTCTGGCCAAACTGGCCAGGATACGCAGAACGAATTTACAGTGGACGAACAGTCAAAAGAAGGAAAATATAAGGACGGACTGAGAAGAGATGGAACAGATCAACGAAACGTGGAAGGAAAACAATCACAATCATGGGTTGTCACCGAGGCTCTGAACGTTCAAGTTCCCAGTAGCCGGTAATAATAATAATAAGGTTTGCGATCTCAACTCGGTCTATTACCATGCAGTCAGACTCCAAATCAGGTGCCATACAAACAACGAAGTTGGATAAGAGATTCAGAAGAAACTGCTAAATTCGTTGGCGATACGACCTTCCAAGTTCTTGTACAATAATTGAACTGAACAACAATGAAATCAGTCGGCTTTTTAATATCTGGATTTAAGACGGGAAGGCAGGTATCGAGGGGGCTACACAAACCGAATGAGGGAACTGAGAATATATGATATACCTTTGTATATCCTAGTGATATTGACAGACGTATGGGAATTCTATCCAACCAACTTTGGCGCAGCGATTTTATATGCCCAATAAAGTCGGTTCGTTGTTGTCCTCTTCTGTGTTCTACATGTAGTCTAGAAGATCTTTCTGTCGCATTTTATTTACATTTGGTTAAAAAAATATTGGAGATTTCTGTTTATGTCGATGTTGTCCCCACTTTGAATTCCTTCACCGCTGCTTTTAGTTTCATAATTTGTGAACAGAAAAACAAAAATCATACGGAGCCATGTAGAATCGGAATATATAAGTCGGCTGCATACCACCTGCCCTCTGATTTCAATTTTACGACACAAGAAACAGATATGTAAGAAACAGCAACAGAGGGCAATTGGCTTATACCCATAGGTTTATTCTTGTACCTTTATAAATCCGGACATGGTTTTACATATCCCCTGGTATAATCAAAAGAATTAAGCAGTTGACAATCTTTCTTCGTACTCAATCCCTTAATGACTTTTCTAACTATATGGGCAGCTATCTCAACTTTACCGCCCTTTACCAAACCTTCTATCAACGTTACTTTGCTGAAACGCAAGCCAATCTTATAAGTGATCTTAATTCCTTCTTTAGGTTTGTTAACTGCAAAATAAAATCTGCTCGCTTCATGATCAAACCTCAAATGACCCCAATATTATCGCCAACTTTCTCGCCATCTTAAACAGTCTTTCGCCAACGACTCCTTTCTTCCGGACTTCGCTTACTTCGATAATTTACCGAAGTTGACCATTTCTTCCTCGTACAGTCGATCCCTTCTTCTTCTTCTTTTCCTTTTTTCCGGCGTCGTTATGGTCAGAAGTGTAGGACCATAACCTTCCCACTTAACTGCATTCCTACTGGTCCGCTTGTGGGATCCGCCGGTTTGACCTCAGAAAGTAGCGGCAGGCTTCCCGGTTTGGGATTACTTCATCGCTGAGGCCAATCAAATGCTGGTGTTTTTGCATTTGTTTGCACCAATTGTTTTTCGGCCTGCCTTTTTTGCGTGTTGAAATTGGAACGTTGATTGATAACGCTTTTGGACGGGGTTCAAAGGATCTCTCCTTTGAACATGGCAATACCAACTGAGACGGTCGCGCTCTATCTTTCTTGTGATGGTTTCTTTTACGTGGAAGCTTCCTCGGATCTTTGAACTTCTAATTCTGTCACGCTTTGTTTATCCCGCTGTCATGCGAAGCAATTTCATCTCAGCTGCCGTTAATTTGCTCTCATACTTTTTGTGCATTGTCCAGCATTGTGAACCGTATGTGAGCGCCGGACGTACAACTGAAGTGTAGAGCCTTCCTTTCAGCTTAGGGGGCATTTTTCTATCACAAAAGATGGCGGAGTTTTCCCGCCACTTCATCCACCCTAGGCTTACGCGATGGTTGATGTCGTCATCACAAGTTGCTTCTTTATTAATCATAGATCCCAGATATTTAAACTTTTCACACTTGGGAAGCACTCTCCCATTCAAGTAAATGTCTGGAATAGGCTGATGAGGGTCAGAGAACGGGCAGCACAGATACTCTGTCTTCTTTGAACTAATACGATACCCGTGTCCCTCAAAAATTTCCACCCACACATCAAGTGCTCGTTGTAGGGACGCCTGATCATCACTTATAATGGCTCCATCGTCAGCAAAGAATAGCTGGTGCACATTGGGGTCCGTCACTTTTCCTTCAAGCAAGCAATCAAGGACTGCTATAAAGAGCAGTGGGCTGAGGACGCTCCCTTGGTGTACATCGACTTTGATTGCGAACTCTTCGGTGACTCCTGCGGTGCATCTTACTCTTGTCGTTGCTCTCTTGTACATGTCCATGATCACTCGCACGTAGGTTTCTGGAACTCCTTTTTGTCTTAGCGCTTCCCATAAAAGATCTCTTGGTTGCCGGTCAAAGGCCTTCTCGAAATCAACCAACACCATATGCAAGTCCTTTGAAGAATTACGATGCTTTTCCATCATGACCCTTATACTTTGGATTGCATTTGTTGTTGATTTACCCGAGACAAACCCCCACTGGTCATCAGATAGTCGTATTATTTTCCGCAGTCGGCTATCTAATACCCGTTCAACGATCTTCATGGTGTGCGACATCAGCTTGACAGAACGGTAGTTATCACAATTTCGCGTATCACCCTTTCCTTTGTGCAAAGGAAGAAGATAGCTTTCCCTTCATTGATTAGGCATAGTGTCGCCTCTCATAAGTTTGGAGATAAGAACCATGAGCCATCTAGACCCGATGTCTCCCATCTTTTTCCAGAACTCGGAGGGTATCCCGTCCGGCCCAACAGCTTTTCTTTTCTTGGAGTTTTTAACCGCGTACCGAACTTCTTCGACTGTGATGTCGGATATTTCGGCATGATTCGGGGCGGCTCTTGGAAAGTACACTCGGGGGAACTGTTCGTTCAGAAGTTCCTCGCAATACTGTCGCCATCTGTGGAGAATTTTTTCGTCTTCCACAAGGAGTTGGCCTTCAGCATTGTTAATAAACTTTGGGAAACGAATCTCCTGAGCATTTCTTCTTCTCTGGGCGGCTATCTTAAAGATATTTGCTCCTTTGTTCAAATTGCTTTGTCGAAGCTCCTGGGTAGCCTGGTTCCTGTCAGACGCGGAAGACGATATTTCTTCCAACTCCTGATAGAGGCCTTCCATGCTTTTCGCTTTGAATTCGGCGCACTTTTTCTTCGCGATACCTTTGCAAAATCTATATACCTTTTCACGGCGAGCTTTTTCTTCTCTATTAGTAGAAGATCACTTTGAGCAAGCTTGGAAAGCCATTTTCTTTTCGTATATCACTGCTTTGGCTTCGTCTGTCCACCTCCAGGCTTCTTTTCCGTGTTGGCAGGGGCCTTTAGATGTTCCGAGCAGTGATTTGGCTTTCTCCAGGCCAGATTGTTGTAGGGAATCCCACATGTCTTGTGCTCTGCACTCTTCATTACCGACCTCATCGATAATGGAAGAAAGATAGTTTTTCATGTTGGTATTAAAAGCTTCGCCTTTACCTTTATCCAACTTATAGCACTTGATTCTCTCAGACACCTTCGTTTGCTGCTTTGACTTCTTACTCGTCTCCATAAAAAAATTCAGTCAGGAGGAGACGGTATTGTCGATCCCTATGTCATCAAAAACAAATTAAATCTACTTAATGATTAATTCACTCCTGAACGTGATGGTCTCCCTGCCATGTTTCTTAAAAAAATGCTCCTCAACCCTTTATCAAAAATCTTCAGGCTATCCCTATCTATAGGTGAATTTTCCCGGTTATGGAAAACTTCATTTATCACCCCTACACACAAAAAAAGGATCGAAGAACTTCGTTAACAGCAATCGTCTCATTGCCAAACTGTCACATATACCCAAACTCTTCGAGAGTATTTTGTATGGAACTCTAAGTTTTTGCTGCAAGCTTTGATCTCTCCTAGACAACAGGGTTTCCTCAAATGCAGATCTACAACCATAAACCTTGTTGAATTTGTGTTCCTTACCCTATCAGCCTTAGAGAATGGCAAAGAAATCGACGATATTTGAACCGATTTCAGTAAAGCTACTCTTCAAATTGTCTTCCATTTGCTTTGACCCCATTTCTTTGAAGTGAATTTCTTCTTACCTGGAAAATCGTTATTACAGTGCTCGTTTCAGATCTGCCTTTTCTAACCCTTTTTTAGCTTCCTTCGGCGTCCCCCAAGGCACCCGCTTAGGTCCACTTCTTTTCGTTTTTACCATAAACGATATTAAAATGGTTATCAAACATTCCCACATCTCACTATATGCCGACGACACCAAGTTCTTCAAGACCATTTTCTCCGGTCACGACTTTTCACTTATCCAATCTGATCTCAATGGTTTTTCCATCTGGTGTTCCAATAATTGCTTGGAGCTTAACATTTTCAAATGCCAATCAATTACTTTTTCAATCAATGGTCTAAAGAATTCTCCAACCCTTACGTTACTCGATCTCTCTACATAACCTTTGTCCGGCTCCTTCGTGGATACGCCTCTCATGTGTGGTCTCCTTACTAAGGCCTATGGCTGCAATGAACCCATTTACTTCGATTTCAACCTCAGAACTCCATGCCTAAAATCCGTCTTTTTAAACGCTACCTGATAGTTCTAAAGCTCTGATTCAACACAAAAATCTCTCAAGAAAATGTAAAAAGAAAATTACAAAAAATAGATCGACTGAGGGGAATGAGAAAGAGGAATAAACTTCTTGAAAGGGTTTATAACTTAGCCTAAGACCACTGACTCACCTGGTAATTTTCGAGTTGGTTGATAGCAGTCACAACAGCCAATCCAGCAATGATCTGAATAAGTGATAACCTCCCGCCCAGTGGAGAGTTTAACGGTATATGCAGTTGCAATGAGAACATGGTACAGCCAATCGGACTCAGCCACTAGAATAACCAAGAACATCATTATCAACGAAAGCACATTGACCCTTTTTGCACATTCACCTGGTTATTACCTCGACCCACGCCCTGAGTTTGTTGTCTTGCCAGCACAACAATGCCATTTGAGAGTTCCAATTCGGAAATCACATGCATTGTGCTGCTAACAATCGGGGCATAGATGACTAGGCGACCGATATCTTTTGTAGAAAGATTCTGTGAAATGAAAAGTGATTAGAGGGTCTTAAGAAAGTCAGGCTACGATGACTTACATCGAAATAATCCACCGTAGAAAAGTCCTCAGGACAATGATGGATTAAAATCGGAAGCACATCGGTTTTGGCGCTAGGCGGTGTCTCAGTTTTTCCACAGAACTTCATCGACAGCTTAGAAGTCTGGATCATGTTGTCCGCATTGTAAGAGCTCTTCAGCCTCTCCAAGACTTCGAATTTTAACTGAAAGAAATTGGTTTATAAAGGGAAGAATGGCATCGAAGACACAGTAGGTGCATACCTCATGTCGTCCAAGGAAGTAGGCGTTTTGATAAGTAATCTTAGGCCCACTTTGCAAAAGAGATTCATCACGAATTGTGACGCCCAAGTGTTTGACGAGTAGATCAGCGAATATTTCCAAGCGGTTCTTCTCGTTGTCCTTCAAGACGCGAAACTTTCTATCATCCGCCTCATATTCACTCGGATTCGTCTCCAAATGCACCTAAAACAACACATGCACTTACCATCTCCCTCATTCGACCATGGTTTAGGGATCATACCTGAGAGAATACAGCTCGCCCGCCGCTCTTTGTATTGTTAGCCAGCAGCAAGCTTGGGGTATTCCATGTCTCCTCCGAGCCAAGCACCTTCACATCCAGGTTGTGCATGTCGCCTTGCAGATCTTTCAGTTCAATGGACCTTGGACACACTAGAGCTCTAAGCCGGATGTAATGTGACCACAAATACGAAGAAGTTTTCACACACGAGCAAAAAACGACGAGATAAAGACGAAAAAAAAAAAACGTTTTCGAGCAAGCAGGCAAATGAGGTTTTTTCGTGTTTTTTTATTTTTTTCCTTTTTTGATTTACTTTGGTTAATGGTTAGTTATGGGTTATAAGAAGCTAGTGTAATAGAGATTGTATGAAGTTTGCGATTTGAGGATGGTGTGAGAATGAACATAGTGTACAGTGGCCCAGCTGATTAGGTGAAGGTGTTACTTCTATTGTATAAAATTAGCTGCAGGAAGTGGTCGATCATTGAGGTATAGCGGCGGGCATTTAGCATAGAGTGGGCTTTAAATTTGTGGCTTGTATGCTAATGAGTAATAAACATATACGTTAGGCGAGAGTGAAAGAGCTAATTTGCAAGTTGAATGTAGACCCAGATTTTAAGATTAGAAGCAGATTCGGTGTCTCTTTCGAGGGTGGGTCAAAAGGTGTTTACAAATTAGGAGATTCAAATCTGTTCGTATTCTTTCCTTCCAAGTTACCTAACTAACTGTTGCTATCAAATACCTCTAAGTTCTCTTACCATTGCCTCTGTTGAATGATGGTTTTGATCAGATCGAGGCATTTGGACAGATGACAGGGGCTTACTTGAGCAGTAGAGTTCGTATCAGATGTTTGCGCAAACTTACTCTATTGCGTACTACTACTAGGGTCACTCCAAGAGACATCCAACCCTTAATTATTACAAATGGCGTTATAGCCCCTAGAGGGCTGAGTTGCTGACTCTGGACGGTGGAGTTCGTAATGCTTTTCCAAACTACTGAGGTTTTGCAAATAGCCCTTTGATGAGAAGTACCACAAAATACGTTTTGGAACCTCATATCTTCAAGGGCAGGAGTTACTAAACCAAGCTCTGAGTCACGGTATCCTTGATCTTTGCTTGCAGAAAGTGAATATTATTGTAAAACCCACAGGGACTAGCCAAAGGTAACGTTAGACTGACATCAATGGAAATTCTGATTTCTATTCCTCCGAGTTGTTTTCTTACTTTAGTACAGGTGTTTTCGATAAGGACATAACAATTTCGCATTCTAATAAAAGAATGATGCGGTAGTACACATGTTAAAGTATAAAATTATATCATACGTCCACGTTTACGGCGAAGTTTCGGCGCTTCAAATGATCAACAGACTTTAGTTCATGAGTTAATTTGATTTTGGGAGATTTGGCTCATTTTAAACTGAGCCACTTACGACTGCAATATTTTTGGTATTTCGACCGGTGAGTTGTCTCACATGAACTGAAACAATAGTGAACATATTGACTTGATTTATCCGCAACTTGTCTGGTGGACGGCAATTGCGACCGAAAATTGGAATAAGCGCTTTTAAAGTTGAGACCAGTGGCTCCAATAATTTCAAAAAGTTGTTCGCCCGTGGACTTCACCATGATAAATATACAGGGTGTCCCACGAGCAGTGTGCCAAAAAGCTAGAGCGTGTAGGTCTGGCCAAGACAAGAAAAAAATTGTACGGGAGGGGGGTTCCTTTGGCCATAGCAGATAATTTAATCTACCAGCAAGATGGAGCACCAGCACACTACAGCTTACGTGTTAGAAACTGGCTGGATGGTCATTTTAGTGACCGTTGGATCGGAAGAAGGGGCCCCACGGAATGGCCACCTAGATCACCAGATTTAACTCCTCTAGATTTTTATGTGTGGGGATTCATGAAGAATTATGTTTACGAAGTGGAAATAGTATCTTTGGAACAACTGAAAGAACGAATCATTTTGAAAATTTATTATAATAAAACTCCGAATTGTTTAAAAATAATAAAAAAAGAGGTCAATGCTTCATACATTAAGTTGCCTACAAATCCAGCCGCGTTAAAACCAAAAAAAAAGGTTTTTCTTAGAAAAAAATGGTTGTTTTTTTTTTAATTTCTCAAAAACTACAAGACATTTTAGCATCCGGTTTTCTGTTTTTAAGTAAAAACTAACAAGAGAATTGAATTTGTGAAAAAAAATTAGTACGTATTACATATAATTTTGACAAAAAATAGTTCGATTTTTTTTTTTAAATTTTTTTTTTCAAAATTTTGAGTTTGAAAATTAATTTCTCAAAAACTATTCCTTAAAACAGCTTCGTTTAAAAACAAGATGAAAGAAGAGGTTTCTGGCTTTACAAAAAAGTATATCACGGCATTGTGGATGTAACTGTTGATTTTTAATAATTTTTTTTCCAAATTAAGTCAGTTTTTTAGAAAATTCCCCCTCCCGGCTAAACGAGGGGGGGATAAACCCCACCCACTCCCATACGATTTTTTTCTTGTCTTGACCAAGACCTACACGCTCTAGCTTTTTAGCACACTGCTCGTGGGACACCCTGTATAAACCTTGACCGATGGTATGGCATTGACAGATAAAAAGAAAGTCTAAAGGTGGGTGTGCAATTCAAAATGGTTATGTCGTCATTGCAAAACCCTTTTAATTCCATCCGTATAGTTAGTTAAATCCTTCTTCTATTGGTAGTTTAGGAAAAACACATTTTTGAATGGGACATTCGACATGCGAATACACAAGGCTACTTGGATATCACCGGATGGAGTAAAGCGCAACCAAATATGTATGTCAAAGCATACAGAGGCGCGAATTGTGATTCTGACCAGATTCTAATCACCACCTAAATAAAAAGAATCTAAATTCACTGAAGCGGAACACAAGAATTTATACAAAAATTCAATGCTGAGAAGTTAAAGGACCCTCGTATCCATCGCTAGTACAGGATGAAATTAATAATCAGTTGCCTACCATATGGCATGGAAATTAACGACAGGTAGAAGCATTAAGGTCAAGAATACATAGTAAAGGAAGTAGCTGATAACAAAATAGCAAAGCTTCCAAATAAAATCCTTGGTTCGACGAAGAATGAGAGGAAAAAGCACAAGCCCGAAATGTTTTAACACTTCAAGCCCTACGAGAGGTAGGGCCACATCCGTCAATTCCAGTTTTACGTGGACCCCTGCCTTGTCGGCTGAATTCCACGGCGAGCCTTCCCGCAAGGGGTTGATTTTTTGGACGACAACCAACGTCCTTATTCACAGACCTGTGTTAATAAGTACCAAATTGAATCCATGCATAGGGACATGGCTCCCCCTTGGTACGAGGCGAGGCCTACCTAAAACCTCTTACCGATATTAAGGGTACCGGCCACCCCCTGAACAACTAAGTAATAAATTACTTGTTGTTCATTAATGCTTCTTTTCCCGCGATTTGGGATAACCACAGCCCCCACGATACTCCCACAAGGGGGCCTACCGCAAAGACAGGCTAGGACATTATTGTCCTGGGGGCTACCTGTCTCCCGTGGTCCCGGAATTAGGCCTCCGGTCGAGCCGTTACTCCCAGCAAGGGTTACCCTATACCCTTACTGGGAGCCTTATGTTAGCCAAACAGCTGTATGGCTGACAACCATACAGCTATTTGGCTATGTAGGCCATGCACCACTTGGCCCTATACTGTTGCCCCCCAGGTACGTGAGCCGCATATTGAGGATGCGACCCGGTGTACCCATAGGGCGAAAGGTAGGGCCACAGATTCCGTCAATTCCATTTAACGTGGACACCTGCCTTGTCGGCTTAATTCCACGGTGGGCCACCCCACATGGGGTTGATTTGGACGACAACCGACGTCCTTATTCACAGACCTGTGTAAATAAGTACCAAATTGAATCCATGCATAGGGACATGGCTCCCCCTTGGTACGAGGCGAGGCCTAACTAAAACCTCTTGCCGTTTTGAGGACGACCACCTCCGGACTTCCACCAATGTTACCATTAGTGTTTCCACTAATGTTCCACCAGTTTATCGTCCGTTGTTTCCCGCATTTGGGACAACCACAGCCCCCACGATACTCCCACAAGGGGGCCTACCGCAAAGACAGGCCAGGACAATACTGTCCTGGGGGCTACCTGCCTCCCGTGGTCCCGGAATTAGGCCTCCGGTCGAGCCGTTACTCCCAGCAAGGGTTTCCCTATCCCCTAACTGGGAGCCTTATGTTAGCCAAATAGCTGATTACAGCTATTTGACTATGTAGACCATGCACCATTTGGCCCTTTAATGTTGCCCCCCAGGTACGTGAGCCGCATATTGAGGATGCGACCCGGTGTGACCCAGAGGGCGTAAGGTAGGGCCACAGTAGGAAATCAGGCGTTTCCTAAAATTTGCTAATAATTAGGAAGAATGGACGGCTGAAAACAAGAGAGAAAGGAGTGGGATAAACGCTGCACGAAAATGATAACGGGCTAGATCAGTAGTTATACGCAACGACAACGGAAAGCTCGTTTCGGACAACGGAAGAGTAACAGCCCAATGGTGGAGATGAGGGTATCATTTTCCCAATAGATGACATAAGTAATCTTTACCTCGCGTTGTACGCGGCCTATCCGACATACAATAGATGGCGTCAGAAGGACGATTTTCTGATTGGTTGACTCCGTTTTGTTTGAGCGCGCATTAATGATGGATAATAGCAGAGAGATAATAGTCAAACTTCATGCGAAGTTTTGGTTCCGTCGGTTCCGTTCCAGTAATTTTGATGTCAAAGACTGACCAAGACCAATTGATAAAAATATTGATAAAATCATGGAAATCGTCGAGTCTGGTCGTCATGTAAGTACTGCTTCGAAGGCTAGATACAGAAAGAAGTTTGATGTATGGATACCACATAAGTTAATGCAAAAAAAAACTCATGGATCCGATTTCCATCTATGAATAGCAACAAAACCGAACTATTTCTGGAGCGGATGGTGACTGGCGATGAAATTTTTTTTTTCTTTTAATTAGAGGTTATTTTGACACCGACTCGAAATATTGACAGGAAGTCAGTATCATACCTCCGCGGAACGAAATGAGTCGCTTGACGCTTGAACAACTTATTTCCAAAGTGAGTAATGTGTAGCCCAATCAGTGCGTTTTTTAAAAATAAGTTTTGGACGAAATGAAGCACCCACCGCGACTGCTGTACGCAAGTTTGTGCAAAAAGTTCGTCAGACTGGTATGCTAGTGGACAAGACTCATGGTCTCCGTGGTCGTACGGTGCGCACAGATGAGAATGGGGCCGAGAGTGTGAGACTCTATTCACGAACATCAACTCGCCATTTCAACAGTCTCAACAGCTCAACATTTCACGCACTAGCCTGAGGGGAATTCTGCACAAAGATTTCGGATTATTCGCTTACAAGGTCCAATTGACTCAGCAATTGAAGGCGCGACCATCCGCTTCGTTAATGCTTCGCAGTTTGGCCCTTAGAGAAGCTTGAATTGGACAACGATTTTGGGCGAAAAATCAACAAACAAAATCTGGGGCTCGGACAACCCCCACGTTATTGTCGAGAAGCCAATGCATTCACAGAGATTGACCGTTTGGGGCGGATTGTGCAGTGGTGGCATCATTGGACCATTTTTCTTCGAAAATGAGGCTGGGAACAACGTTTTCGTCAACGGTGGGCGTTACAGAGCCATGTTAAACAACTGTTTTTTTTACTGAAGACATGGATTTGGAGGGCTCTAGTTCATGCAGGATGGTGCGCATTCAACACAGGCCATGACACAATCGGTCGTTCTTTTGCGCACCATATTCCCAAATTGTGTTATATGCCGTCTTGGCGATGTCAATTGGCCGCCTCGGAGCTGCGATTTGACCCCTTTGGACTTTTTTTTTGTGGGGAACCGTGAAGGACGGAACGATTCAAGCACATAAGGCCAATATCATCCAAGCAATCCGTGAGCTACAGCCCGAAACCATCAACAAGGTCTTGGAAAATTGGGGTGAAAGACTGCGCTACTGTGAAGCCAGCCGAGGCAGCCACTTGAACGACTTTGTATTTCATAAATAATGGGAATGTTTGTTCTTACTAATAAATTACTTAGTAAGACTTACTGACTTTACTGTCAACAATTGGAAGGTCAGGACAAAAGAAAGCAATCGCCCATAAGCGACCAGCTTTGGCCATTGGAATTGTGTTCCATCAGGACAACGCCAGGCTCCATACATAGATAGTGACTCGATAGAAGAACCAGAACTTGGTGTTGAGGTTCTTATGCCTCAATCTTATAGTTTCACCTTAAAAGAGAGTTAGAAAACGACTGTTTCAATTTTTGCCACTGGCGACAAGAGAATCTATGCCATGCATAATGGAATTATTATCAAACAAAACAGAGCATATTTTATGTAAAATGAATCGCTTTAACTATTGAGTGTATAACTTAATTCGTGCGGTTTGCTAAGAAATGGCGTAACTTGTATTATTCCATTGGAACATGCGTTGGAAAGCTACTGTCATTGTACGTCATTTCAGTATATGTCATTATTTGAATCTTAAATAACAATAATTTTTTTTCACTCAAATATGTCGAACTTTGTGCCTGGAAAAGTGTTTTTGCGCGGAGTTCTTCTTCATTACTTTTATATGAAGAAAACTGCTGCCGAAAGTCATCGTATTTTGGTGGAAGTTTATGGTGAACATGCACTAGCTGAGCGAACGTGCCAAAAGTGGTTTGCACGATTTAAAAGTGGTGATTTTGTCTTGAAAGACGATGAACGTCCTGGGCAGCCAAACAAGTTTGAAGATGAAGAACTGGAAGTATTACTCTATGAAGATTGCTGCCAAACACAAGAAGAACTCAAGCAGCCATTTCAAAACGTTTAAAAGCAGCTGGATATATTCAAAAGCAGAGAAATTGGGTTCCACATGAACTCAAGCCGAGAGACGTCGAAAGGCGATTTTGGATGTCCGAAATGCTGCTGGAACGCCAGAAAAGGAAGTCATTTTTGCATCGGATTGTTACTGGTGATGAAAAATAGATCCATTACGACAACCCCAAGCGCAAAAAATCACATGTGAAACCCGGCCAACCAGTCAAATCAACGGCAAAGCCGAATATCCATGGCGCGAAGGTAATGCTCTGTATTTGGTGGGATCAGAAGGGTGTGCTGTATTATGAGCTGCTAAAACCGGGTGGAACCATCAATGGACAACGCTACCGCATACAATTAATCCGTTTGAAGAAAGCAGTAGCCGAAAAACGCCCGGAATATGCGACCAGACACGAGGCAATCATTTTCCATCATGACAACGCTCGGCCCCACGTTGCTATTCCGGTTAAGAACTATTTGGAAAACAGTGGATGGGAAGTTTTACCCCACCCGCCTTATAGCCCAGACCTTGCCCCTTCTGACTACCATTTGTTCCGGTCGATGCAGAACGCCCTCACTGGAATACGGTTCACATCAGAGCAGAATATCAAACAATGGCTTGATTCATTCTTGGCTGCCAAGCAGGCGCAGTTCTTTTGGGATGGGATCCACAAATTGCCAGAAAGATGGGAAAAAGTCATAGCTTCAGATGGGTAATACTTTGTAATACTATTGTACATGTTTTTCTTAAATAAACGTTAAAATTTTGAAAAAAAAACCGCACGAATTAAGTTATATACCCAATAGCTAAATAAAGCATAAATAATGGATTTCATTCTACTACACCATATATTTCAATGAACTGCTTAGAATGCATGGAGAGCAAGCAGCATTGGAAAACAATGTTATCCCAGCAGAAATTCAGGTAGAACTGCCAAACATGGAATAAGTAAGGAAGCAATCCATCGACTGATCGACTGAGATGGTTTGCCAGATGAGTAATATAGGTTCATCGCAACTATAGGGAACAAGATGTTATAAGGTGCTGTAAAATATTGTCTTAAAGAGACTGACAAGAGACTGCTAAGGAAATAGTTAGAGACTACCAGTGTGGCGTCGGGAGGAACCGCCCGAAATGGCAATTCCAGGAAACGGTCCATCAACTATTCGTAGAGACGTATGACTCTACAAACCGATCGAAAATGTGGGAAGCCCGAAAAGTTGATGAAACCGATATAAAGTATGCTAAGGAAAAACCAAGAACACTTTAAAGTAGGAAACGCCTTGTCTGAAACATTCGAGTTATGTGAGACACCTTGTCACCACTTCCTTTTAATTTAGTGCTGGAAAGCATAATGCAACACCTTCAGGAATTACACCCTGATGATCTGGGAACTCTGGAAGATAGTGAGGAAACAGAAAAAACGCAAAAGGTCATATTGACTGCCAGAAACAACATAAAGATCGAAATAAATCAAAGGCATATGGGCAGAACCAATGGCAGTCTACGGATGTGGTCGATTTTTGGACTTTGAAAATGAGTTCTTAAGGAAAATGTATGATAAAAATCAGGGCGGGGGAACACGTGAATGGAGAAAACTACACAATCAAGAACTCAAGGAACCCTATTTAGCCCCAAGCATTGTCCGAGTAATAAATTTGAGAAGCTACATGAGCAAGGCATGTAGAACGAATGAACACTGGACGAAAACTCTTAGGAATAATGAGTGGAAAGCCCGAGAGGAAAAGAAGGCCAGAAATGCCACACCGTAGATGGGAAGACAATATAAGAGTGGGCCTAGAAGAGATGAAACAAAACAGTGAAGCATGGAAGGAACACACTCATGACTGGGGGGCATGGCAAAGGGTTGTCAATGAAGCTCCATGCTAGCGTTTCATCCAGTCGCGAAAAGCTTATGGAACTAGATCTTTGAGACATCTTTTAATTATATCCATCTCATCTAGTATATGCTTGAAGAACGTAAACCTTTGGAGATTGGAAAGGTCCCACGGAATTATGTCTGAAGCAACTATAAAAGAGCAAAGAAGTATTAGCAAAAGCTCTGAACTGTTCCGAGCTTTCCTCTGTATAACTTCTCGGAAACGGTTTTGCAATGGTAAATAGTAGACATAATTGCTCACCTAACACAACGCCAAGAACCACATCCGAGCACAATGATCTAGCGATTCAGAATGTCTTGACTGATCATTAGTTCCGACATCCTGCATCTTTATGGCCATATCACAATGTGGCGTTCGAGCGATCGGGCTTTTGACAGGCGTTGTACCGACTTACGATAAACATATGTCAAACGTGTGATCTAGGAATTTCTATAACGAAATGTGGCTTCAGGCGATCGGCGGTTCAAAGATCGGGAATAGGACAACCTATACACCCATTCAGAAAAATTTGTTTTCCTTTTTTACAAAAACAAATATACAAAATAACCTATACAAGTATTGTCAGCTATCAAAACCGAGTAGCCAGTATCTCTACGATATTTACGATAATAGCCGAGGCAAAGTCTGAGGTCGAATTCCGTATGAATTCATTGTTCCTACTCATGCTGTCAAAGATGTCACTGTGATACGGTCGTTACTGACTCTATTAAGAAAATTTTGGACAATTGCCATTCGCCGCGGTTTATGCTCGAAATAAATTTTTTGGAACAAATTTCCTATTTAATTTTTTTATTTAACATTTCATGCCCGTCAGCAATCGACAAAAAATTGGGGGAACGGAACCAAAACAAACTGCGTCCTAAAAAAAATCCTGTCACTTTTGGAACACCTCCTTATTTTGTCGGACTGATAGGGTTCGGTAACTTTATGACAAATGCTCGCAACGAACAAGATCACTGCAAAATTCATACTCTGTGTGTGCATATCCATTATATCACCTTAATGACATGGAAAACAAAAAAGTGATACTGTGAACTACAACCAACGTAAATTCAGTCGAATCTCTCAACTCCTATCTAGGACAACCACCCCCGGAGAGTAGTAAACGAACAGCTTCGACACTAACCATCTGCACCCCGTCCAGGTTGTGTAACAAACACCATAAGAGCGTACACTCTTGAACCTGCACAAATTATATAAAAAAAAAAGCAAAATAGATTAATATTCTCACGTAAATAGGACTTCTACCACCCCCCAAGCCAATGGCGGAAGTGTTCCTAATAATGCTATGTTCTAATATCACTAACAATCTCACCTAATAAAAAAGTAAAATTTGACCACAATCTAAACCTTCTCTAGTTATATGGATCCTCAGAGAATGTAGTTCGTTCTGTTTTACCACAAGTGTACATTTGTTCAAAGAATAATGATCATTGGGACCACTAGATGACTATGGTGTAACGAGTAGCCTTGCAAAAGCACTATGCAAATGTACATCTTTAAATGAAGCATTCGAAAACAAGCTCTTAGGTATACAATACAATTCCGTTTACATACTTTATTGAAGCTAAATACGAGTGATATTCAAAGCATAGATACAACACATAGCTGCAGTAGAAGAGAGTCTTTTCATCAAAGCCGATAGTTTCATTCTCGTTGTGAAAATTTCATTAAAAAAATAATAATTTAATATCAAAAAGAAAAACAAAAAAAGTGGAGAAAAACACACAAAACTAGAATTTACACATTGGAAAAGGAATTCGAAGGAAATGGAGACAGATTTGAAACACAAAAACCATAAAACATGCAAGACTTACGGTTTCTTCGCGAGCATCGAGCTCGATTCGTCGCTGTCGGTCGAAAAGTTCTTTCTGACGGGCGACGGATGGTAGCAGAAGATGTAGTGCATCATCGTCACCTTTTGCCACTTGTCGTAGGAGAATTGGACCAGTTCGTGCTCGCGCACCTACGAACATAGAATATTGATATTGGAAAACGAATGAAGAAACATGTAACTCACTTCAGCCGTGCGATAGGTTGGAAGCACGATGTGTAGCACGTCAGAGCAGAGTGATAATAGTTTCCCGCCGCGCAGAAAGTAGTCCACTAAAATCTCTCCCAGGTCGGAGGACACCGACCCGCATATAACAAGTAAACACGTATTGTCGATCCAGGATTTGTCCTGCACTTGCTGGGGCGTAAGTGGATATACCGTGTACCTGGAATGGTGGAAATCCTCGCAACATGCTTCAAAAACTAACGATTCTTACCTGTCGGTCTCGAGGATGTTCTTCAGCGTTGCAATAACATTATCTCTCGAGGTAGCAACGTCTGAGTAGACAAGAATATTGGGAGGCTTACACTCCTTTACACTGTCTTTACTACGTCGAAGGCTTGGTCGTTTTGCGTTACTTTTAACCGATGAAATCGGCTCGGGAGCTGCTTTTGGCAAGATTTCAGTTTTCTTTTCTTCTTTCTTCGAATTGAGACTCGGAGACACAGCAGCTTTCTCTGGCACTGGTCGCGGTGTTGGTTCCACCTTAGCGGTAACTATAGATTCCACTGGATGCGATGGCTTGGACTCAACTGTTACATCGGTGGGTTTGAATGACTTAATTTCCTCCTTCTTGCTTTCGATTCCTTTTACCGGTGAACCTTGCTTCACTGTAGCCTCTTCAGGAGCTCGCTTCATCGGGCTTACTTTCGCTTCGATTTTCTGCTTCTCACCTACAGCTTTGTTCGGTGAAGACTTTCTGGACTCGATAACATTTTCAATCGATTGTGTCGGCATATCCGAAGAAACTTTTCCCGATGGGATCAAGTCCGGCTTGACGATTCCCGTTTTGCCTTCAGTTCGATTCTTGTTGTATTCAAACTCGGTCGCCTGATTTGCCAGCACGCTCAGGCTACGCAATCCTTCCAAGTGTCTCTGCCAATCGTCGTCGGACAAATAGACTTCGGAACGTGAGGTAAGTTGCTTCCGAAGATGTTTCTTTAGTATTTGATATGGTTGCGGTTGGCCTTCATAGGATACGGCTTCAGAATGTAAAAGAGAGATGAGTGGATGGAAAGAAAGAACTTATTTAAGGTTTCAGGGCATTTAGGTTGATTGTGCCTTACATTCAATACGAAATAAAGGCAGCGAATCGTTTATAAATAGATTGTTTTGAAGGAATGTCGCAATGAGTAGATTGGTAAAATGGTTTATGTCGGTCTCAAGCAGCACGGCGAGATGTGAGTCGACTTTCCATGCAATTGGCTTACCGTATTTTTCGATCTAAAACGAGAAAATTGCGGAAATTGATTTGCGAAATGTCTTTTTTCGAATAAGTATGAGCATTTAAAATAGGGTTTTTTCTGTGTAAAGTGGTTCTTCACATAGCGTGATTTAATTCTTAAAAGAAATAATAAGACTTGTGTGTGAGATAAGACGGAAGCCTTTATTGCGGATTAAATGGCATTCAATTTTGAATTTGACACCGCCTTGAGAGAGTTTATTGGCTTAAAGAGCAAAATAACTTCAACAAACTTGACAGGAGTGACAGGAGAGGACATTTCTAAGATGAAGTTTGGTGAGATGGTAAATTGTAGGAATCAGCCCAAGGAAAACCACGAAGGGCAAAACGAATAAATCAACTTTGGACGGCCTTAGTGTGGGCAGTGTGGACATCGTAAGAGAGGAGCCAGTCTTGGCTAGCTTATTCAACAAGGAGCTTAATGAAGACAAACGTTTCACCAAGCCGAGGGCGGAATTGACACGGTTGATAATGTTGTCGATGTGGAGGAGAGAGTTAAGTTATCGTCACAGATAGCATCTAAGTCAGCCAAAAACTTGACAGGAGGAAGAGAGGTGAAGGGAAGCGCACACAAGAATTGTGAGATTAGCGGTTATCGATCGACCTTATGCTTGCAGTCAATAAATATTGTAGACGATACTCTCAAAGAGCATTTTCCCGCCCGAAGCTGGGGAAAGAGTCCCTGTGAAATGGAACTTCTAAATAAGGCCGTGAAGGGTAGGGGCATATGGTTGGCATATTTTTTTAGATTATGGCAGTCAGAATTGGACGTGTAATCGACCTCAAAATGATGTATTATCCCGATGACCAAACTTGGTCAATTCTGTGGACAAGATCTGGTGGCTGCTAGAGTTAGCAACAAAGCGCACTTCGTCGTGGCGTCTGCTTACTTCTCCTACGACTCGGTACTGCCTGCGCCACCGAAGGCGGTTTCTGAACTCGTAGAGTACTGTGAAGCCAGAAGGATTGAACTCATCATCTCTTACGATGCTAATACTCAAACCACTATTCAGGGCAGCAGTAAATGCGACCGTAGAGGAGACCATCTTTTAAACTTCACTCTTTCGTCTGACCTTGTCATCAACAATGTTGGTTCTCAATCAACCTTAGTGATGGCGGGACGACAAGAAGTGATTGACCTAACCCTGTCTAATAGGCATGTGAAGGCCATCACTAACTGGAAAATCTTACCAGATGTTACGTTGTCAGACCATAGATATATCGAATTCCAATTGAAGTGTTGGATCTCCCCCTCGCAGCCCAAGCGGAATCTGATAAAGACGGACTGGGTACGATTCAGAGAGGAGCTTGAGGAATCCTGCCTAAACTCGGAACAAAGCAATTGGTGGATGGAGGATGCCATTCATAACCTGAGCAGCGCCATCACCAAATGTTTTGAACTCGCATGGCCTGTCATAAAACATCCCAGCAGGAAATTGGTTCCCTGGTGGAAAGCTGAGCTCCAATGTCTTCGCAGGGAAGCCAGAAGTCTCCTGAATAGATCGCTTAAATCGAACTCGGAAGATGACTGAAATATCGATCGAAGCAAAAGGAATATAAGAAGTTTATTCGTAAATCGAAGAATGATCTCCATAAGTCCTTCTGCCTTCTGCGAAGAGATCACATCCCCTAGCGCGACCAACAAGTTAGTTAACGTTCTCAAACGAGAAAAATCGACAAAGCTGGATGTACCCAGAAAGGCTTCACCGAGTCTAAAGCAGAAGCTCTTAGTTTACTGCTTCAGAGCCATTTCCCGGGAAATCAGACTGTCATCGGCTCTTTGCACACTCCCTCATTGGTAACTGCGACCGAAACGATGAAAACAACTCGGCGTAGCTGCTATATTGCGTCACGCGTGGCAACTACTGAGGCCATTGAATTTGCTGTGGCATCTTTCGATGGCTTCAAGTCGCCGGGCACTGATGGGATCTGATCTCTGAAAATAATTTTCACTACTAGCCTGGCACTTGCCTACATACCTATTCCTTGAGCCGCGGCGAAGGTGGTCTTTATTCCCAAAATAGGAAAAGAAAATTACTCACTCGCCAAGAGTTTTAGACCAATCAGTCTAACATCCTTCTTGCTGAAAAGCATGGAGTGACTAGTAGAGTTGCACGTGCGCAAAGTTGACCTTCGAATGCATTCTCTCTCGGACATGCAACGTGCTTATCAGCACGGAAAATCCTACGAGACTGCGCTTCAAAACCTAGTTGGAAGAATTGAATGCGCTCTCGAAAGGAAAGAGTATGTACGAGTACTAGGCATTTCCGTCGACATTGAGGGAGCTTTTGATAACGCTATTTTCGATAGCATGTGTAACGCTGCTAGACGGCATGGCGTAGATGAAGCTGGTTTTGTGGATCAAAGCAATGCTTGTGCACAGGACATTGATCGCTGATGCAGGCCTCGAAGTCAAGTGTCAAGTCTGGAGTAAACAGCGGCTGCCCGCAAGATGGCGTCCTGTCTCCGCTGTTATGGTGCATGGTGGTCGACTCTCTGTTCGATGCTCTCAATGCCTCTGGAATCTATGCCCAGGGCTATGCGGATGATTGTGATGTTCTCTCTGTCGGCTCATGTTTAGTGAATGTCTGTCTCAAAGCGCAGGCGGCGCTAGATGTGATCGAGGACTGGTGCACGAGTAATGGGATGTCGGTTAATCCTCTTAAGACTGATGTCGTTCTCTTCACGAGAAGGAGGAAAAATACTGGCTTTACTCAGCTGGTGCTAAAATACCAGCGCTGTCAGCTTTTTGCTTTTGGGGCTTATTGCCATCTATATGGATCTACACGGCAATGATAAGACCGATAATCTCATATGCATCGGTTGTCTGGTGGAACAGTCTAAAACGCAAACACGTTGTGGCCTCTTTCATCCAACAAAGGGCGATCAGTCTCAGCTGCACGGGGGCTTTCCCCAGCATACCCGGAGCTGCTCTGGATGCTATGATGAATCCACCACTCCTTGACATATACTCGTATATCAGAGGGTGCTCCTCAATAGCGGGAAATGGTCTTTGGTACAACTCGCTTTGGAGTGGTAGTGCACTTGCGCGAGAAATATTCTATGACCCCTGTCTCATGGATATGCCTTCTGACCAAATGACAGCTGCCATCCTACTGCGCTGTAATTTCACGCACTATGCTGTGAACCACAGGTGGTAGGGAAAAAGCATATGTGCGTGAACTCAAGACTAAATTCACTAAGGCTTGTATGGGTCCCAGATCACTCTGGGATCCCAAGAAACGAGATCTCCGATAAAATCGCTAGAAGGAGCTCAGAAGAAAGTTCTCAGGACCTGAACCCGCCTTAGGTCTACCTGCTTCCACGGTCAAATCTAACATCAAAGAATGTGTCTTTAATGCACACAGTCGTACATGGGGAGAATATCTAGGATGCAGGATGACTAAGTGCGTACGCCCTAATAACAGAGGATTATTGTATTCGGTTCAGGTATCGGAGGTAGAGAGGGTAGTTGTGCGAATTCCGATTATGATCATTTCATTACAATAAGTGAGTTGTGAGGGGGAATCTAACAGCAGGCAAGGTAGAGCTTCATTATCGGGAAAGTAAATCAGCAAAGTTCGACGTTTTGTGAGGGCAGAGGATCATAGCTCCTGTCAACCGCTGTGATGAATACCCTTGTGTCTTAAAAATTATATCATTGAAATGACTGCGTTTACAGGGCTCAATCCGAGATGTTCAAATCAAGCGTAGAACTCGCAGGCTATACTTTTCCTATCCTGGCATTGACATGGTCGTTATCCTTTTACAGTTTCTTACAGTCTGAATATAGTTAACTGGGCTGCCCATATTAGATGGCAGAAAGGGTAGAAGTATCGTCCGAATTGCGGTAAATAACAAGTGACTTGGACATATTGGCTTTTTTGGGAGCAAGAATAATTGCAGCATTTTTCCATTTAGAAATGAAAATAGAGGTGATTACAATGCTATTGAAAATATGAACTATGTAGCTAGGAGTGACTGCTTTAGGATTTTAGGCTCCATCCAGTCATTCCATGAAGTTCATTCGGAGCTTAGGCAAGACAATTTACGCCATCCGGGGGCTAACGCGTGAGTCAAGATAGTGTACAACTTCTTTATGATATTTCTTATTCCGGATATTACTTTATTCCTAGGTTTATTCGGTCCAAGAAATACGGAGAATTCTTCTGTTAACCCACATTTCGAAGGCTTACAGCCTTCTCTTCTGTGCACAGTCTATGTTTCTGCTCCATACAAGAGCACCGAATAGATATAAAATTGTCTATCCTTAATTTCAACGCCAGGTTAATACCACTATTCACCTCCAGACGCAGTCCGAGCACTTGTGCGACACGCCAAGTCACGCGGACTGTGTCTATTGATAGGCTGCGACGCCAATGGACACCACACTCAATGGGGAAGCAGGGACATTAATAAAAGGGGTGGGTCCATTTTCGATTTCATTATCTCCACCAACCTCAACATATGCAACAAAGCTAATACACCAACGTTTCGCAACCTGGTTAGGGAAGAGATAATTGACCTCACTTTACTAAGTGAGTCTGACTCCATCCGAGTAGAGAAGGGGAGAGTGTCCACTAATTGTTCCTTTTCGGACCACAGCCGGATACTCTTCAACTTTAACGTTAATAAAGAAAAACCGAAACCGTTCAGAAACCCTCAGTAGATAGACTGGAATCTTTTCTCAAACCTAGTTGCCAACAGGTTAGTACCGCCACAAGCCATCACTAATCCTGATCCAACTTACATTGAGAATTCAGTCGAAAATCTTGTGAGAATTCTGAAAGCGGCTTTCAACAAATCCTGTCCTTTGCAACGTGCTCGCAAGAAGACCAGCGCAGTCTGGTGGACCACAGAGCTAAAGCAACTCAGGACCAGGACCCGAACTCTATTCAATAGAGCAAAGATCTCGAAAAGAACCGAAGATTAGAATAACTACAAATCGAGCTTCAAGGAATACAAGAGCAAAACAAGAGCAGCAAAGTCTAAATCCTGGCGGGAGTTCTGCGAATCAATAGAGGATCTCAACGAAGCTGAAAGGCTCAGAAAGATCCTATCCAAGGACCCCTGCGTCCCGGGATTCATCCTTAAACCAAATAGTTCTTGAACAGAATCCAGTCAGGAATCCCTAGAACTGCTGACTGAAACCCACTTCCCAGGCTGTAAAATCCCTGAAACCACAGTCTCCTTCGAGACGACGGTTCCTACGGTTCACATAACCGAAGAAGTAATGAACAAGATTATCACAACGGATAAAGTATCATGGGCAATAAATTCGTTCAAACCCTTTAAATCTCCGGGCCGGACGATATCTTGCCAGCGATGCTTCAAAAAACACAGATCCACACTGTACCCCACCTCGTAAGCATTTTTTCAAATTGCCTGCGCGCGGGGTACATCCCAACACAGTGGAAAGAAATAAAGGTAATTTTCATACCTAAGGCAGGTAAACCAATCCATACTGCCGCAAAGGACTATAGGCCAATTAGTCTCTCTTCGTTTCTATTAAAAACCTTGGAAAGACTCCTTGACCTATACATCAGAGGACTCATCAACTCACGCAACTTATGCAACACTCAACACGCCTACCTTAAAGGCAGATCAGTAGAAAGTGCTCTGCATAGTGTTGTCCGTCAAATTGAGAGCTCGCTGAACCTGAAAGAGTTTACAATGGCAGCCTTCCTCGATATAGAGGGGGCCTTCAACAATGTAAACACAGAGGCCATAAGAACAGCTCTAGAGGACATAAAAGTAGACAAATCCATTGTAATCTGGATTGAAAATATGTTGAAGAACAGAATTATCAATGCAGACATTGGACACAGCTCTATATGGAAAGTGTCAACTACAGGCACACCACAGGGGGGAGTTCTCTCCCCTCTACTGTGGCTTCTTACAGTTAACAAAATCCTCAAATTCTTTATGGAGAAAGACACAAAGAAAATGGCGTACGCGAGTGACCTGGTTATCTTGAAAAAGGTACATTTCTACCAACTATCAGTGAAATAATGGAATCTGCGTTGAGGGAACTTTCCTCGTGGGCAAGACAGAACGGTCTGAGAATAAACCCCCAGAAAACCGAGCTGGTCTTGTTCACCAGGAAAAGGAAAATTTCGATATTTGCTCCCCCAAAGTTAGCGGGCACTCCACTCAAACTCAAAGCGGAAGCCACATATCTAGGCATGATTCTCGACTCCAAACTCTCCTGGAAAAGGAACCTGGAGGAAAGGATGAAAAAAGGATTGAATGCTTTTTATGCATGCAAAAAGACCTTCGGAAAAATATGGGACTTGCAACCGTACATCATTCATTGGATGTACATAGCAATCATCAGACCCATTTTAACTTATGGGGCCCTAGTCTGGTGGACTGCTAGCAGCACGAAAAGCTATATGAACATGCTCAACAAAGTACAAAGGTCAGCCGCTGTTTGTACAACGGGAGCCATGAGAAGCACACCGCAAGCAGGGTTGGACATGATACTTCATCTCCTCCCCCTGGATCTATTCATAAAAGGCTGCGCTGTAAAGAGCGCTCTCAGACTAAGGTAGTCCTCTCTGTGGAAGCAAGCCAACTATGGACATGCGGCCATACTTAGAATAATAGACGACCTGGGAAAGAAAAATGGTTTTAGTAGCCTCGCAGCTACGACCGACTATATTTCCCCCCAAAATGACTTCTCTCTCAGAATACAAATCCTTTTCCCCGACAGAGAAGAGTGGCTATCAAACGCTGTAATCAACGACCACGAGATCACTCTCTTCACCGACGGATCGAAAATGGACACAGGCACTGGGACCGGGTTCTACTCTGATACCCTCCACAAACAGGAATGATTCAGACTCCCTGATCTGTGCAGCGCTTTTCAAGCAGAAATCCTGGCAATAGAGAAAGCAGCCAAACACCTACAGGTAACCGATATCCCACCATCGGATATCACTATCTTCGTAGACAGCCAGGCTGCACTGAAGTCAATAGAATCCTGTATAACGAGATCAAAGGCTGTCATGAAATGTCGCGACTCACTGAAGTCCATCAGATACCACAAAGTCAAACTCTGCTGGGTCCCGGGCCACAGCTCAATCGCAGGGAACGAAAGAGTAGACGAATTGACCAGGCAAGGGTCTGAACTGGACATCAGCGAAGCGGACACGTCAATGCAACCACCGATCAGCGCATTATACCGGATCTTAAATGACACAATCATCAAAGAAGCCTACTCGTCTTGGCTTACCAGAAACGACAGCTACACAACAAGATTATCGTGGCCAGAGCTCAATATCGGAAAAACAAAGAAGGTCTTGGCGCTGGACCGTAACTCGATCCGTATGCTCGTCGGAGTAATCACAGGACAATGTCCCATTGGAGCAATGCTCCGAAAATGGGACTCGGGATCCAGCGATCTCTGCCGGAGCTGCGGCGATGAGAAAGAAACTGAGACGATCCAACTGCCCAGCTCTCCAGAATCAACGCCTAGCATCGATTACATTATTTATATTTATAACAGAGATTGCGGATGTGGCTAATGCAGATAATCCGAAAATTCATGAAGAGCACGGGGTGGTTTCAGCCACCACGTGATAGGACAGGTTAATTATATGTTTACCCCCACAAATGAAGTGAATCACAATGGGCCTTTTGGCCTCCGAGTGGAAGTGATGCTTAACCATCACACTCCCCTTCTTTAACCTAACCTACCCTAACCTAATATCACTATTAGTGAATATCTTTTTCATTTTACAGAAGGCTGTCGTTGCTCGCTTTATTCTACATTGAGTTTCTTTATTAGGGTTTGCGGTGTTATTTATCATACGTTAGTACTCAAATACCATGCTATTAACTTTTTCTACTACTATGTCAGAGATTTTCAGTAAAAAATTGTGACTTCGGCGTTGATTTTTAATCCAAAATCGTTGGTTATAGAGTTAAGCTTGTTCATCTTTAGGTTATATTCACTCACTTGCTAATACAACAGAATCATCAGAATATCCAGCACTTTGATCCCGCCGTCGCACCCTGATATTGCGTCTTTAAAAATTAAAAATTGTAGCCTTTCGACCCCAGTACAAGTTCTCGATTATTCTTCGGTCGTTTTTGTCTATGTTTTTATTTCTTAGAATTTCGATCATTTTTGTGTAGTGTACTTTGTCAAAAGCCTTTTCATAATCCACAAAGCACGCAAAGACTCTTCAATTCATTTCTAAGCTTTTGAATTAACATGTTAAAGGCAAAAACTGCGTCGCGGGTACCGAGATCGTTCCTAAAGCGTATGGCTAATATCTTCACCAAACAATAATAAACACTTCCTACACACTGCATAATAAACATTATATAATAGCATCATGCGACACCAAAACAGCTAAACACTGGACGGCACACGACGAAATGCTGACACCACAAGAATACAGGCAGAAAGAGTTGGAGTTGCAATGTTCACTGCCCAAGTGTTCCGATAGATGTGTGTCATGAATGGCATTCAACATCACAGAGCATCATTTTTAATGTGTCATCTTTGTGGTGACACAATGTAGTGTAGCCAAAATATGATGGCACGCGACCTATTTGAGATCGATATGCATTGGAATGCTAGTGGGGGAAATGGTGTATAAAGACCGATTGAAAATAAATTCAGATTCAATTTGACCGCAATCAAATGCGTTTCTCTCTTTTTTATGGCAGACCTTTAAGACATTCGTGCGCTGTCCGTCGATTAAGCTAACCCTTATTTGGCAGAACCCAATATCATTCGTGCCCTGCTGGATTGCTTGAATATAAAGAAAAGATTACAACTCCTACCTTTTTCCTTACAATCTTCTTCTAACTTTTTATATATTGTACATACATACACGTTTGTAAATAATTTTTGAAAAGATCTTTAATGCGTGACTCATTAAGCTTATCGTTCCGTGGTCGGGACAATGCTTTGGTTGTAGATGTCTTTTTTGCCTGTTTATTTTATTAGATAGATTATTCGTTAATATCATTTATCGCCACTTGAAGAAGTTTTCTGTTTATTTCTATCTTAATACGGTTTTGTACCTCTTGATTTTTCAGTAAATGAATATTTAGTTTTTTCACACTTCTCTTTTTTACAATTCTTTTCATTTTTATTTTAATTTTGGATACGATAGGATTATGATCAGATCCTACGTCTGCGCCTAGGTACGTTATTGCCGCTTTAACTACATTTCGAAATCATTTATGATGACAAAATCTATTTGGTTTCGTACTACCGTATTCGATGTGTGCCTTGAAGATAACCAGGTGTATAATCTTCTGGCTGGGAGTTCGAACCATGTATTCATCATGACTAGATCGTGGGATTGACAAAATTCTACTAAGTTCTTTCCTCTTTCATTAATAGATCCTAAGCCATAATTTCCTACTATATTCTCTATTCTTGAATTTCCTACTTTAGAATTGAAATCTCACTTTCTTTTGAGTTTGAGCGTTTGCTCGATGTTCTTCTTCTTCTTTCAGTGGCGCTACAGCCCGGTGTGGGCTTGGGCCTCAACCAACAAGCGTCTCCTGCCAGCCTTCTCCAGTTACGCACACCAAGTTGGTTGAGGTCCTTTTCCACTTGTGCGCGCCATTTGAGTCGAGGACGTCCTCTGTTGCGTTCGCCCCAATGGCTCGAATTCAAAGACTCTTCGGGCCGGAGCTGTGTTGTCCATACGCTCTACATGGCCTAGCCATTTTAAGCGTTGTATCCGTAGACGCTTAACGAGGCACATGCCGCCGTACAACCCATATAGTTCGTGATTGAATCTTCTCCTCCAGATGCCATCAACACAAACAGGACCAAAGATCGCACGCAGAACTTTTCTCTCGAAAAGACCAAGAGCTTCCTCATCCGCTTTCAACAACGTCCATGCTTCTGCACCGTAAAGCAGGACTGGGATGATTAAGGTATTGTATAAAGCCAACTTGGTCCTTCGAGAGAGGGCTCTATTAGTCAATTGCCTCTTGAGCCTAAACAAACTGCGGTTGGCAAGAGTGATTCTGCGTTTGATCTTGGTACTGATGTTGTCGTCTTTATTTATTGCAGAGCCGAGGTAGACGAAGTCCTTGTCTACCTCGAAGTTCATGCTGCCCATTGTGACGCTCTGTCTGAGACGTCGATGTTGTGTGTCCTTTCTTGATGACAACATGTACTTCGTTTTGCCCTCATTTACCACTAGACCCATTTTAGCCATCTCCGCTTCAACGCCAGCAAACGCCTCATTGACGGTTCGCTGTGTTCGACCAATCACGTCAATATCATCCGCGTAAGCCAGCAGTTGAACGGACTTCTGGAAGATCGTGCCTCTGGTGGTGACTTGTGAGTTTCGCACGATCTTCTCGAGTATTAAGTTGAAGAAGTCACATGACAGCGCGTCGCCTTGCCTAAAACCTTTTTTGACATTAAAGGTCTCGGTAAGTTCGTTGCCGATCTCGATGGAGCAGCGAGAGTTCTCCATCGTCATCCTACACAATTTTTGGTAGGGATGTCAAAACTAGACATGGCTTTGTATAGCTCGTCTCTATGCACGCTGTCATATGCGGCCTTGAAGTCGACGAATAGGTGGTGAGTGTCGATCTGCATCTCTTGGGTCTCTTACAGGATCTGCCGCAGTGTGAAGATTTGGTCTATTGTGGACTTCCCTGGCCTGAAACCACACTGATATGGACCTATCAGATTGTTGACGAACGCTTTCAGGCGTTCACACAAAACGGCAGAGAAGATCTTATAGGCGATGTTAAGGAGACTTATTCCTCTGTAGTTGGTGCAGTCAAAGGGGTCTCCTTTCTTGTGAATCGGGCAAACGACACTGAGATTCCACTCATCGGACATGCTTTCCTCGGACCATATCTTACAGATGAGCTGGTGCATCCTCCCTACCAGATCATCCCCAGCTGCTTTAAACAGTTCCGCGGACAATCCGTCCCCTCCAGCTGCTTTGTTTGACTTAAGTCTCTGATATCTTGACTTCGTCAAAGTAGGGGGTACGGAATTCTTGTGTATCGTCGTCCAAATTGAGTGGAGCATTCTGCCTGACAGCGGTATTTGGGTCGCCGTGTAACAGTCTGCAGAAATGATCCTTCCAAATTCTCAGCATCGACTGCGATTCTACTACCAGTTGTCCATTTTTGTCCCGACAGGCTTCAGTCCGAAATTTATATCCACTGGATAATTGTTTTACTTTCTGGTAAAACTTTCGGACTTCATTCCTGTTGTAGCACCTTTGCATCTGTTCGACCGCGCGCTTCTCATGCCCTCCCTCTTCTTCTGTTCGTAGAGCTCCCGAACAGCTCTCGTTGTTCGATGCAGCATTGCGTTCTAGGCGTCTTGCTTGGCTGCATGGGCCTGTCTGCACTCGTCGTCAAACCATGGGTTTTTCCTGGGTGGTGTTGTAAAACCCAGCACATCAGCGGCAGCTTCCTTGATGGCTTTTTGACAACGTTTCCAGTCTTCTTCTATGGTCAGTGCAGGCGATGTCGAACTTTCAGAGAGTTTTTGGGAGACTCGGTCGGCAAAGTTCCTAGCGATCGTTTGCGATGTTAATGTAATAAAAAAATTCTTCAAATTCTGAGTCCTCTCATTCTCATTTGGTGCATACTCGTAGTACTGTATGTTCGTTTTAGTATCTTTTGTTTTGAGTATCTTTTTAGTATCTTTTGCCATCTGGAGACTCCCTCTTACTAACGGGGAAGGGCGAATGGCGAGTTTCTTGCACCGGAAAACAGGATCAGTCGGTTGGGCTACGGCCTAGTGAGCCGTACTCGTAATAAAAGCCAAATCACTTCGAAACAACCATAAGCCTCGGATAAGGATGGATACACTGTTGACGACCCCGGGCCAATTGATGTCTTTGTGTTTGCATGATAATTCTACTAGGGAAAATATTGATATTATATTATAAGAGAGGCGGTTTTACCGTTGCCTTCCTCTCTACGCGTTTTTGTTTTTATATCCTTATGTGATTCAGTTTCATTTTATGTCATTTTTACTTTAATAATAATAACGTTTGCCTCATCGTCAGGCGTGAGTGCCCTTTCAATTATATGTTGTTTTAGTACATATTTCGTATTACAGGAGGGTCCTGCATATTACCTTTTTTCTTCCCCTACTACGCGGTTGTTTTTGAATATCGCTAGTAGTAGCGGTTATGGTATCGTCTGCTCTTTTTTTCTTTCTGTCATTTATTTCGTTTACGGGTGATCTACTCCTTTTTTGAAATGACTCGAGGTTAGTGCTTGTCTCAGTTCTGAGTCAGTTACACTTTTTTCCTTACCTCTCCTTAAGGTCATTGGTTAGATCGATTTCTTTCCCATCTGCAAATATTTTCCCGTGTCTTGCTTCCACAATTGTTCCCTTGTTCCGCAAATCGCACGCAATGGGGATATGTCAATCAAATAATGCCATAAATCAATGACTTAAAGGAGAGGTAAGGGACAAAGTACAAGGCTGTTATATTGCACAATCTTAGCGCCTATTCCACATCGCATTTCATCAGATTCAACTATAACTCCAGTGCAGATTATATACATGCCAAGACTGCCCCATCTGTTTTAGATAGCGTTCATGTTTCTGTACCATAAATCAAGACTGGATTATGAGGGCCCATTTCTTTGTCTTTCGAAAGAGTGCTTTGTAACACAAATTTTTTTCTTAATCAACAGAAACAACCATGAAGATCGTTGAACTGGTATTAGATAGCCGACTGCGGAAAATAATACGACTATCTGATGAACAGTGCGGGTTTGTCTCGGGTAAATCAACAACGGATGCAATCCAAAGTATAAGGGTCATGATGGAAAAGCATCGTGATTCTTCAAAGGACTTGCATATGGTGTTGGTTGATTTCGAGAAGGCCTTTGACCGGCAACCAAGAGATCTTTTATGGGTAGCGCTAAGACAAAAAGAAGTTCCAGAAACCTACGTGCGAGTGATCATGGACATGTACAAGAGAGCAACGACAAGAGTATGATGCACCGCAGGAGTCACCGAAGAGTTCGCAATCAAAGTCGGTGTACACCAAGGGAGCGTCCTCAGCCCACTGCTCTTTATAGCAGTCCTTGATTGCTTGCTTGAAGGAAAAGTGACGGACCCCAATGTGCACCAGCTATTCTTTGCTGACGATGGAGCCATTATAAGTGATGATCAGGCGTCCCTACAACGAGCACTTGATGTGTGGGTGGACATTTTTGAGGGACACGGGTATCGTATTAGTTCAAAGAAGACAGAGTATCTGTGCTGCCCGTTCTCTGACCCTCATCAGCCTATTCCAGACATTTACTTGAATGGAAGAGTGCTTCCCAAGTGTGAAAAGTTTAAATATCTGGGATCTATGATTAATAAAGAAGCAACTTGTGATGACGGCATCAACCATCGCGTAAGCGTAGGGTGGATGAAGTGGCGGGAAAACTCCGCCATCTTCTGTGATCGAAAAATGCCCCTAAGCTGAAAGGAAGGCTCTACACTTCAGTTGTCGGCGCTCACATACGGTTCACAATGCTGGACAATGCACAAAAAGTATGAGAGCAAATTAAGCAGCTGAGATGAAGATGCTTCGCATGACAGCGGGAGTAAGGAAGCGCGACAGAATTAGAAGTCAAAGATCCGAGGAAGCCTCCACGTAAAAGAAACCATCACAAGAAAGAAAGAGCGCGACCGACTCAGTTGGTATTGCCATGTTCAAAGGAGAGATCCTTTGAACCCCGTCCAAAAGGCGTTATCAATCAACGTTCCAATTTCAACACGCAAAAAAGGCAGGCCGAAAAACAATTGGGGCAAACAAATGCAAAAACACCAGCATTTGATTGGCCTCAGCGATGAAGTAATCCCAAACCGGGAAGCCTGCCGCTACTTTCCGAGGTCAAACCGGCGGACCCCACAAGCGGACCAGTAGGAATGCACTTAAGTGGGAAGGCTATGGTCCTACACTTCTGACCATAACAACGCCGGAAAAAAAAATAAAGGAAAAGAAGAAGAAGAACAGATTTTAGTTTCGATGAATATTGTTGGAGATATTGAATTGAGAGACATGAGAAATTTGCCGTTTCTTTCGGAATAAGAACCGACAATGGCACAGGAAAAAATGTGAAAAATGGTCTCTCACTAAGGAGAAAAATAGATTTCAAATCTTTGAAAATAAGATCTTAAGGAGAATCTATGATAGAACTCGGGGCATTTTATTTAGCCCCAAGCATTGACCGACCAATAAAATCACGAAGACTGGGCAGGACACATATGTGGACGAATAGTAAAAAAAAAACTAATGAGGGATGGAAGGTCGCGCTATAAATGGGAGGACCATATGATGTTCAAGTCTGTCTATAGGTAAGAACAATCCTGATACGGATAAACTGTGCAACAACATCAGTTGTGAATGCGAGACGATCAAAACAATGCTGACGAAGACATAATACTTACAGTATAAGATCGCTTCAAAATTCATATTCTGTGCGTGCACTTCCATTACAACACCTTAATGAGATGGAAACAAAAAAAAAATACTGTGAACTACAACCAACGCGACAAATTCAGTCGTATCACTCGAATCATATCTAGGACAACCACCCCCGGAGAGTAGTGAATGAACATCTTCGGCACAAACCATCTGCACCCCGTCCAGGTTGTAGAGTTGGGTAGTTCAGGACATGTATAGTTCCAGGAACAATGTCCTCAGTGGGAAACATTTCCGATCGTTCCTCAAACTGAACGATAATATGTCCATAGTTCCATTCAACTTAGAAATTCGTCAATAGCGGCGTTCATATTATACAACCCAGCTGAACGTCCGAACGACGCGGTCGTACAACTATGTTGTAGAACAACCTAATCACAGACAAAACGAAAAGAAAGATAAATGCAATCGAACATGTCTTATACTACGTAGTAGACAACTAAAAACAAAATGTGAATACATATCGTATATGTACATTGATGTAGCTATAAACTCGAACAGTTTATGTACACCCACACACTGGAACTGGAATGGCAGAAGAGTGATCAAACAATAATGTCCGCAATCATACTTGTATAGGCAATTCGTTCCGTGTTTCTCGAACGAATTAGGTATCAAGGATCGGATATGGATCTCTCTTATAATACTAATAGTTCCGACAGTTTCGATAGTTCCGACAGCTCCGATAGTTCCGATGTAGTTTCGAGGAGATAGTTCCCAGAACTAGTTCCGACTGAGAAAGGAAACGTTCCATGTTCGTTCCGGGGTTGGAACTATTTTGCGCAACTCTGCCAGGTTGTGTAACAAACAGTATAAGAGCGTAACTCTTGAACCTGCGCGAACTCTAGAAAAAAAAAACAATATATGGATGAACCTAGAAGAGAGTGATCAGAATAGCGAAATAATAGGCTAGGTCTGCAGGCTAGACATTAGCAACCACAACATCCGTGTTCCATTTCTGTGGTAGTATTCCCGGATATTCTGCCCCTTACGCTTTCGGTTTTCTTTCTCAGAAGCCGGTGTTTTTCTCGTTGTTACGTAGAGCTCCCAATTAGCATGCCACTCTTTATGTACATACATAGATCCCTTTTACAAATGTTTTGCTTATCAACTCCTGCTTCTTCAATTTCGTAGTTGAAACAAGGTTGGTGTCAAGACTAGACATATGGAGATTTTAATAGTACGCTGCCATGCGGGTATTGTACCATAACGTGAATGTTCCTAATCCTGTACCCGGCTTAAAGCTAGGAGAGAATAACTAAAAAACTAGGTAACTCATGTAATGCTCATGAAAGAGGCCGGTCTCGAAGAATCCACAATGTTGACATTGACGCATGTAACGGAGAGAATGACTTAATGACCATGTCATTGTTGAAATAAGCCTTTCTTGCATCTATAAAAAAAGTTCGAACCATACTGCCAAATTAGTTATCGGGTTCGGGAGAGAGAAAAATGACGCGTTTTATCCGTGGCATTCACATCAATTGAAACAACGTCGTAATGGCAGAAGTTGGTTCTAGACCTGACTAATAGGTTTGGTACTGATATACGAAAGCCCTCCTGAACTAAGTAAGAACCTTGGGTTAAGGCAAAGGTTGGGTCATAAGGTTTCGCGCTGGCACAGCCATAATCGTCAACGACGTCTAAGGACTCTTCAAAAGAAAGGTAAATAAACTAGTCTCGGCAACTGTGCACTGAAACAATTGTTCGTTTTTAACATCGCAGTTTCAAAACAAGTATAGTAACTAAGCTACCGTTTTGCATACATATATGGAAACAACTAACTCGTTGTTGTGTGAATTAACTTTAGTTTCCTTTTTAGGCAGCCGCCAATAGTTTTTTTTTTTCCCCCATATTCTTCTGTCATTCTTATCTAGGTCACAGAGCATTGACTGTGTGTGTATTTCGCAACCTCAGGAAGAGTGAGACACGAAAAAGCTTAGAAGAAAAACGAACAAAACTTAGATAACTACATCCGTTGTCAAAACAATAAGCACCCAGCTCTACCGCCCTACAGTAGCACGAATGTTATCCAACCAGACAACGAACCACCCCATGAGAGGACGCCCTCTAAACGTGCCAAACTAAACCCTTTTGCTACAATGACCTTATTACCATACACCAACTAAAAATACATAATCGATTACGAGTCAAGTACTTGGTTATATGCGCGCCCACGAGTGCATCACTTACCATAACACTCTCCGTGCTTGCTCCCACCACCGAACTAGGGATAATGTCAGTCTCCAAAAGTAAATGCACCAGGTTATTCCTATCTAAGATAAGTTCATCTGACGCGGCGCTATTGCATTCGAACGGAATCAGGGTTGGGCTTTCGGGGAACGTCACCCACGGACCAATGTGCACGCTCTGTGTCGGCTTCAGGCAACATCCCCGATGATCTGCAAACATCCATAGTAACTCGCACACCTTGGACTCGGACCGATTTGTGCACAGTTCCGAGGTGACTTGGTTTGCTTCTGGAAAAACGATTGCATAAACAGAAAAGTTAATTGTCTTGACACGACAACCAACTGTTTAGGTTCAAGCCTACCATAGCCTTCCTTGGGCAGCACGTAAAACACAACACTTGACTTTTCCGTGAATGTTTCAGCGATTTTCATGCAGGCCTTCTTGATGCGCCACGATTGAAGGAACGTAGCCGTTATGTAGTAGATGGATAACATGTCTAGTCTCTCTAATATGGCACTGATAAGAGGATGAGATGTTGATTTAGATCACCGACTTTTCCAACTCGACGTGAGTGAGTGGATGCGTTTGTTTGGCGACGGAAACTCCCGATTCAAGTTGGTAGCACGAACTCCTTATGATGTCATGTTATTGATTACAAGTTCGATGGCAGTGGACGAGGATTTGGTCGGGATGAATGGGGAATTGTTCACGTAAAGATTTGGGATTTCGATTGGATTCTTATTTACTGCCTCGATCGGAAACGGACAACAAGCGAGTGCCGCGGCGACACAATCTTGGAATCAACTTTGAGAATTTCTGCACGATTTCGTAACTGCACGATATTTGACAGTTTATTGTTTTTTAAGAGTGCGCGCAAATGAAGAGCGCGCCGTACACCGATGAGAGGTGAAAGAGAATGGGAGAACTGTCAAAATAAATGAATGTCAAACGAAGTGCAGCTGAAGAAATGCATAGGGGTGAGTTGTATTGAATGGTAGAAAAGTTTAAGGTGGATGCACAGTAATTGTGAGAAATTTCGTTGAATACTGTGTTTCGAGTTTAATAAATTGGAAAATTGAACACGGTCTGTCACCCACCTTTTTAAAATACTTTTAAAATGACTTACATTCGTCCTACTATAGGAAACCTACCTCTAAGACAACTAAGACACTTTGGAAACAGTAAGATTTCCGTGCCGGCCAGAATAATTTGTTGATGAGATAAAATAGAAGATTTCATTCATACGCCTACCTATGTTGTCCGCAGTTCATTGCTACCGACATGGGGTTCGAATTCAGGAGGTTTCATCAATAAGCCGATGAGTCAGTACCAATACACTAACTTCTAAGCCATGCCAATCAAGGGAACGAGTTCTTTTCTGGGGAAGAGGTTATAGCAGAGGAGTTATGGTTGCTTGAAATAAAAAAGGTTTGTTCAAAAAATAAGGTGACTTTTTATTTTTCTCTAAAAATATTTATTTATTCATCAGTATCTATGTATATTGTTCCCTTCAATGTTATCGCCCTTAGACATAACACCTTGCGTCTGCACTTTTTCCAGTTCTCGAAGTTTACCTCATATGCACTTTTTAGTATAACCTTGAGCCCTACAATCGATGCGGCCTTTATCTCCTCTCCGTCCCTTCATGAGTATTTTCAGTTTTGGGAAAAAAAGTCCTAGGGGATCAAGTTCGATGAGCATGGTGGCTGAGGCAATATTATTTTTGGCCAAGTAGGTGCATTATCATGACAGTCGTGAAATATTTACCAACCACTTAAAAAATCACCAATTACATATAAACGAATTTTAAGCTTGCCTAATTTTAGAGATCACTTTGTTTCTAAGTGATTTATAATTCAACAAACTTAAATTCTTGAAAGAAAAAATATTGAATGAACTCGTTTACATGTCTGAGATCGCGAAGTCTAAGACAAACGACTTCATAGGTGAATTAAAATCCTTACCATCCAAATCACCGGAACCGGCTTTGAGTGCATAAACTTTTCGCTGATGAACGAATGATGGATGGATGATGGATGGATGATGGATGGATGATGAATGGATGATGGATGGATGATGGATGGATGATGGATGGATGATGGATGGATGTTGGATGGATGATGGATGGATGATGGATGGATGATGGATGGATGATGGATGGATGATGGATGGATGATGGATGGATGATGGATGGATGATGGATGGATGATGGATGGATGATGGATGGATGATGGATGGATGATGGATGGATGATGGATGGATGATGGATGGATGATGGATGGATGATGGATGGATGATGGATGGATGATGGATGGATGATGGATGGATGATGGATGGATGATGGATGGATGATGGATGGATGATGGATGGATGATGGATGGATGATGGATGGATGATGGATGGATGATGGATGGATGATGGATGGATGATGGGTGGATGATGGATGGATGAAGAATGTGGTTACTGTTATACATCTTACTACATCTGTACAAATACAGACTACTTCGAGTCCTTTTAAGCAAACTTTCCCGTCTACCACAATTCAATCGACCCCGGCGAAAACTGAAACGTTTGGGAATTATATGGATCCCATCTGATTGGGAGCGGAGAATAAATAAGTTGTCTAAGGGAAATACAATTCCCCACGACTCAACTTCTACTTTAATCCCATGGGATGCACTATATGATGTTGATGACCGCTGGGTTCGTAGCCTTCTTGTTGTCTATCACCCTCGTATAGTGCACGAAGTTCACTCCGGCCATATCATACAGAAGAAATTGCTTTAAGGCTTGCATCCCACTTCAATATGTGTGGCTATTCCAGTGCTCTCCTAACAAGGAGATTAAGCTAGACAAAATACGCATTACTGTTTGGAATACGGAAGTGAGGTCAATAAGCCAAATTCTAATAGTAATAGATCTAGGTCTCAATCAGACTCAGTCCTCCAGTTCAACCCCTCCCCAATCTAGACTCTATCTAGGACTTAAAAGTAGGAATATTTCCCAATTTGTAATTCGTTTCCACTATCAAAAATTCATAAATCATCAACAACTCCTTATCGTCTTCGAACCGCTAACATATCTAACCCCGAACGCTCTCATGTAAATCCGATGCAGCGCATTCGCATAACTTTCAAACCCGCGCCCATAACTCGGCCCACATATCGTGCTAATACAACCCTCTTCCTAAACCCGCAGGATCCTTAAAAAAAACATTTATACCCTAGCTTTATACACGGTCACACTCTCAACCCAACCCCTTCCACCTCTTCTGCTTCGCTCGAAACTTCCGTCAGTCCCTTCCCATCCTTCATAGATCCACTCCTCATTCCCACGTTTCAACACCTTGCCGAAAATAACTTTCAAGATCGATATGTTATGCCACGCTAGAAAGACATAAGAATCTACAAAAACGTTTAAAGAGTATGTTCAATCCAAACTTAACCATCTTTGTACTGATCGCCCTGACAATACTGGCGGTCTGGGCGGTTCCGGGTGCTCTTAGAAATTCATAGCTGCTATGATCTCTTATCCATCAAATAATCGAACTCTACTAACTCTACTGATTTCAACTTTCCAGCCAGCGCCTTAATAACTTTCTCGAAACGTAAGCTTTACATTACCTCTTTTCACATTCGTCTATCTCAACCATCGATTTCAAAGTTTCCATATTTGATATTCTGTGGCGATTTTAACCTTCCGTACCCAAAATGGGATGAATCCGACGATGAGACTTGTCGCGACTAACTTCTTAATAGGTCGTCTCTCCGCCTCTAGTGTCCTCGCAGTATAAGATCACGTCAAAATTCATACTTCGTATGTGAATTTTCAATATAACACCTTAATGACATGGAAACAAAAAAAAAAAAAAGTTACTGTGAACTACAACCAACGCGACAAATTCAGTCGAATCTCTCAAAAAATCCTATCCAGGACAACCACCCCCGGAGAGTAGTGAATGAACACCTTCGACACAAACCATCTTGTGTGACAAACACCATAAGAGCGCACACTCCTGAACCTGCACGAACATTATAAAAAAAAAAACTGATCTTTTCTCCTGGTGCCTAAATGTTATTACTGTAGATAACCATTTCCTCTCTACGTTGGATCCGCTCCATCCATTCTTATCGGGAACACTTTCCCTCAATAATCATTTCACTATTTTCTACACCGAAAAAAACCTGTTAAAAAAAAAAAACAAGTCTAAATGAACCACTCGATAGTAATTTATTATTTCTCGTTGAATTAGTTTTCCACCAATATTTCCTTAATTCCTTACGTTGTCAAATTATCCAAGTTGCGCTCGATAGAAGGATTTACATGATCAATAAGTATTTATAAATAAATATTTCAGGAAGTGGAATGGTTCTAAAGTTCCATTTCATCCTAGAATCCCATCCTCAGCTTGGAAAAATGGTAACATTATCCCAACCCTCAAAAAGGGGCGAAAGAATGGGGTGTCCAACTATCACTCCATTGCTAAACTTTTCTACATTCGTCTGCGGTACAATCCATTTTCACTGCAAGGCTATCTTTTCCTCAAATCGACATGGTTTCCTAAAAGGTCGTTCGACAACCACTTACCTAATCGAGTTTGTTTCATAATCCTTGTGTGCATTTAAGGATGGCAAAAAAATAGATATCATGTGCAGATTTCATTTAGGTTTTTGACAAAACCCCGCATCAAATTATACCTCCTCGCGGTTTCATCCTAAAGATCAAATTTAATATCGAATAACGTCAGTAAAATGTGATTTTCAGATCCAATCAATATCACCTCCAGAGCCCCCAAGACTTTTGTTTATACACGGGAGCGACACTTTAATAAAAACACATAACTTCTTTTGTTCTTTTGTTCTTTTATTATTTTCGTCCTTCTTTTCTGATAAGCTCGGCTTGTAAACAAAATCTATTTTGTAAAATATATATACAGTGCAACCTCGATATAACAAATCGGAGGGGAACAAGTAAATATTCGTTATATCAAGTAATTCGTTGAACTGAGGTTTGTTATGTTGAGGTTAGGTTGATCTAAAATTCGTTATAAAAAGGTAAAAAAATAGTTTTATTCACCTCAACATTACGTACTCATCTTGTTATAGCGAACAAATTCTACTAATAAATTATAACATATTTTCTTCAAATTACTGTATGAATTTTCTATTTAAAAACAATTAGGTAGTTAACAAAATTTTTTTCTCTGTGTTATATGTCGACGGTAGCACTAACGCAGAATTGTGAATCAGGCTTAAGAGTCATACATTGGTGGGAACTTTATATGTATGTATGTATAAAGGTTTTGGGTTGACAAAATTCGTTAACTAGAGGTATTTATACTTTTTCTTGATAGTTGAAAATTCGTTATAAAGAGGTTGTTCGCAAAAAATGTTCGTAATGTAAAGGTATATTTTATATTGACTCCTATGGACAATTCAAGGGGATAACGAAGAATTCGTTAAATCGAGGAAGTCGTTATATTGAGGTACGTTATATTAAGGTTGCACTGTATATATATATTAAAATATATTTTGCAATTTTGCAAAAACAGGTACAGCCATGTAAGTTAGTGCTAGTTGGATAATAAGCACATACCCGGACATATAACTCAAGGCGGCCACCTTGGGCCATTGATATATGTATATGCAAAACATTAGCAACTTTAACTGTGTTATCAAGAACTCTCATCGTTTCGTATCCTCTGATGATATGAAAATCTCCAAACACCTATCTTCACTCGTTGGTTCAAACCGACCTTAGCAGGTGTCAATAGATCATCTCGAGTTCAATATCAGCAAATTCAACATCACTAAGACCATCCGCAACCTACATTATTATATTAATAAAGTCGTTCCCCCTTTTAACCGAGAGTTTAGCTTTCGCCTATTCATCGACAACATCTTCAAACCATGAGCTAATGTCCTGATTGAGCCCAAAGCAATCTCCGATATGACTTACATCTCAACAAAGCCTGTCTTAGAAATGTCCTTCACCGCCGCCATTCACCCTCTACCCAGTCTTTTCCTAATACTATTCGTATAGGTGTTCAGCTTTTTTAGGTATAGATTGTTTGAGTTATTTTTTTCCAGGTTAAGGCTTGCATTAAGCCAGTAAAGTGACTCTTAGGTGCGTCAGATCAAGGTATGTATATACAAGGTGGAGCAAAATTAATGAATCCATCGGAAGATGTTATAATTTTTCCAAAAGGCGTCGTACGTCAATCATATTTTTTCACCAGTAATTGGTCGGTGGTGTTAGCGCAGCGTGAATTTTGACGTCGATTTCCTAATCGTGTTGCGCCAACTGGGCAAACATACTAGCGCTTAGCTCGATTCGAACAGAATGGAACAACAAGGGATCGATGTCGCTGAGAACGAAGAAAAATCAACCAGACGACGGGTCACGCAATTGGGCATCACCAGACGGATCCACGAATTTTAGTGAAAGACTTACATATGTTCCCGTACGAAGTGCAAACAGTGCATCAGTTAATGCCTGCCAACGGTCAGTCGCGTGTCAATTACTGTCATGCCATCTTTAATTTCAACAACCAAGAGGACGATTTTGTGTCGAAAATCATCATGAGCGACAAAGCGCATTTCCACATAAGCGGTTACGTCAATAAGCAAAATTTTCGTTTCTGGGGCACTGAAAATTCAAGTGTGACGCACGAAGAGCGGGAGGAGTAATTGGGCCGTCTTTTTTTGAGGACGCCATCAGCAATTAGGTCACTGGCCAACGCTACAGGGCCATGATAAACCACTTCTTACGGCCGGAATCGGATGAGCGGGGCTTGGTGAACATGTGGTTTCAATAAGACGGTACAATCGCACCCACAGCACGAGGCACAATGATTTGACCATCCCAGCCGATTTTACCATCCCAGCTGATTTGACCATCCTAGACTTCTTTCTTTGGTTTTTCATTCACTCAAAATTATTATTTTCTATTTAATAAGAAGGTAATTCAAAAACAAAATGATTAATTTTGCGCCACCCTGTATATACGAGGGGGGTCTGATAAGCACTCAGCCTCACCGCCAGATGGCGCCAGTATCGCAAGAGCAACTTACTATAGTGTAGTATTTGAGAGAGCCGTGGGTAGTGTGTCGGCCTCTGACGCACGATGAGCGAGTTCGGATCCCGATAATACCAACGCCATCGAATGTTCATTACGCGGCTTCTCTCCTCGGCGGAGAACTGGCAAAACCCCCCGTAGTACACTTGCCTTGAAAAAGCTTCTCGACTCTCGCCGTTCGGAATCGGCATTAAACTGGGACCTACAGTTCACTTGTTTGAAAAAAACAAATCGCACACAACATAAGTGAATGAGAGAAGCTAGGCTCTGGCTCTTGATGAGCTGAAACGATATCTAAGAAGAAGAAGCACATTCTAGTAGACGGCTACTGTCGAAATTTCAGCCGGATCGGACTCGTAGTTTTGTTTTGACCGCGTGTGGAAGCGGGAGTGTCCGCAGATGTTATAAAAATGGAAAAAGAGCAATATCGGTCGGTGATTCGATTCTTGTTTTTGGAATTGAAATCGCGCAGTGAAATCAACGAGCGTTTGGATGCTGTGTACAGTGACTCTTCTCCTTCGATGGCGACCATCAAAAATTGGTTTAACGAGTTTCAACATGGTCGCACGTCGGTTTTTGATGAGCCACGTCCAGGTGCCCCGAAAACGGCTACCATGGAGGATAACGTGACAAAAATCCACGATCTCGTATTGGCACACCGCCGATTGAAGGTGCGCGAGATAGCTGAGACAGTAGACATTTCAAAAGATTGCCTGGGTCATATCCTGCATGAAGTTTTGGGCATGAGAAAGCTGTCGGCGCGATGGGTGCCGCGTTTGCTCACCCCGGACAACAAGCGCAACCGTGAGACCACTTCAGAGCAGTGTTTGACGCTGTTTAAGCGCAATCCGAAGGAGTTTCTGCGTCGTTTCGTGACAGTCGATGAAACATGGATCCACTAGTACACACCAGAGACCAAGGAACAGTCGAAACAGTGGACTTCACCCGGCGAACGTGCTCCGAAGAAGGCGAATATATGTCCCATCGGCCGGAAAGGTGATGGCGACCGTTTTCTGGGATTCACAAGGTGTGATCCACATCGACTACCTGGAGAACGGCAAAACGGTCACAGGACTGTACTCGTACTATGCCAAATTATTGGACCGATTCGACGCCGAATTGAAGAAAAAACGGCCCCACTTGGCGAAGAAAAAATTGCTCTTCCACCATGATAATGCACCGGCTCACACTTCCGCCCTCGCCACAGCCAATTTGGTCGAAGTGGGCTACGAACTGCTGCCCCATCCAACGTATTCTCCAGATTTGGCCCCGTGCGACTTCTCAATCCCCAACTGACTTCTCGAACTATTTCGGTACTTACCTGCGTTTTGTAGAGCTTTATAAATGTCTCTATCAACACTACTTAGTTGAGATGCAAACCAACCTTATAAATAATCCCAAGTCCTTCTTTCAATTCGTTAATTACAAAAGAAAATCTGATGGCTACCCAAACTCACTCCCCTTCAATAATAAAACTTCCAATGGTCCTCATTACATCGCCAACCTTTTTGCCACATTTTTCAATCAATTTTTCATCCATGATTCCTTTGCACCCCTACAATATTTACCAAACTTCTCCTTTGGACCATTTCTCCCTCGTAGTGTCGATCCCGTTATCATCGAAGAAAGATTAAAACAACTCAATGATGAATTCACCCCTGGCCCCGACGGCCTCCCAGCTATATTTTTAAAAAAATGTTCCTCCTCCCTTTCTCTACCTCTCTCAAAAATCTTCAGCCTATCCCTTTTCCAAGGTGAATTTCCCCGGATATGGAAAACCTCTTTTATAACACCTATACACAAAAAGGGTCCGAAGAATGACATTAACAACTACCGTCCCATTGCCAAACTGTCTCATATACCCAAAATATTCGAAAGTATTTTGTATGATAATTTAATTTTTCAATGCAAGTCTTTAATCTCCCCCAGACAGCACCGCTTCCTTAAAGGTAGGTCTACAACCACAAACCTTATTGAATTCGTTTCCTTCACCCTTTCAGCCTTAGACAATGGCAAGGAAGTCGATGTTATCTCAACTGACTTCAGTAAGGCATTCGATAAAATTTCACACAGATTAATACTCTTCAAACTGTCTTCTCTTGGCTTTGAGCCCATCTTATTAAAGTGGATTTCCTCTTACCTGGAAAATCGCCACTACAGCGTTCGCTTTAGATCTGCCCTCTCTAACCCCTTCCTTGCTTCCTCCGGTGTCCCCCAAGGCAGTCATTTAGGCCCGCTTCTTTTTATCCTCACCATTGACGATATTGGAATGGATATCAAACATTCCCCGATCTCTCTATATGCCGACGATGCTAAACTCTTTAAGATCATTTCCTCAGAACATGACTCTTCCCTTATTCAATCGGACCTCAACAGCTTTTCCACCTGGTGCTCCAAGAACTGCCTCGACCTTAACATTTCAAAGTGTCAATCTATTACTTTCTCCCGTAAACGTAACAAACCTCCTCCCCGCCTCTACTTTCTCCATAATCAACCCCTTTCTACCGTTCAGGTGATCCGTGATCTTGGTATATTATGCGACCAGGAACGCCTCAAGAGTGGTCTCCTTACTATCATTCACACATTTCCAGAATCGAGAGTATCCAACGTCGTTTTCTCCGTTTTGCTCTTCGCGGCTTACCCTGGGACAATTCTCTGATCCTACCTCCCTATCAAGACCGCCTAAAACTCATTAGTTTGAACTCGCTGGAAGAACGAAGAAGGATATCCGACATCCTTTTCATCCACCGACTCCTCTCAGGTACCATCGACTGCGCGTCCCTTTATAACTCTATCTTTTTTAACACTAACCCTCGTAATACACGAAATCCACTTCTCTTCTATGTACCCACCTCTCGTTCCTCCTATGGCTCCAACGAACCTATCTCCCGTATGCTGCGGAATGTTAATACGAACAACTGTTTCGACTTTAACATCAGCACTCCTTGTCTAAAACTCCGTCTCAATCGCCCTCTTTCTTAGTTTCCTAGATTGTAAGTTAAATTAAGTATGTAGCTTGAATTAAGCACAATAAAATGGGGGTATAGCCCCCACCAAAATCAATTCAGGCAAATCAGGAAATGGTTCCACCAACTTGATTCTGAAACCAAGCGATAATCGATGACTTGAAAGCGAGCCTCCTCATCGACATCAAAGATATTCAAAGTGTCAAGTTCGGCGGGTTTCGGCATCCGTTTTTTGGGACGTTGAAGGAATAATTCTGGTGTAATATTTGGAAAAGGAAGGCACTATTTTGGAATCCCGGGGGGATTATCTTGATCCAAAAACGGGATTCGAACGAACAACCGGTACCTCTTTTTCGGTTCAGGGAACACATCCGAAGCAAAGATTTTGAAGATGATGGCGAAGTTATGGCCGCTGTTGAAAGAGGCAAAGAATTTTCAGAGACTATGTAGAAAATTAATCAATTATTTGACTCTTATCTCTGAGTTTTATTTTCCATATCATTACTTTTGGATCAATATATATAAGCCTTGGCTGATAATGTGGCATTGGCCGATTATTAGAACAACTTAAGGACGCCTTGCACAAGATTCGAATGTCCCTATTGGAAAACCATGCAATTACAGAAAAAAAGACCAAAAATAGATTTTTTCAAATTTATTTAAATTTTTGTACATTTTTTCGGTTTTGTGTTAATTTAAAAGACGATTACGATCCGTCCTGACTGAACATCCGACCAACGGAATACATTCCAAATAACATTACAATAGTCAATGAAATATATATTTTTTTAATTTGCTTACTTTGTATTTAATTTTTGGTTTAATCATTTTTTAATTAATTTAAAATTAGCTTTGAACATTTAGATTAAAGGATTGGTAACAAATAACAACGGTTTGTCGTAATTATTATTCATTTAAGCTATGTTGTTTGAGATTTAAGAGTTCTGGACACACGTATAGCGGTAATCGACATTGCAAAGCTGTTTTCCTAGTGTGTACATAAAGACATTTATTTTCTAAGTTTTCTAAATATGCCTACCCCGTAGGGCGAGGCATGTATTATAGTTCTGAAGATTAAATAGAAAAGTTAGGTTCACGGTAAGTTCTTGTTCGAAATTTTGCGGATATCAATTACGTTTCGTTGATTTGAATTTGAGTTTAGGCTTGTTCTTCACTTGGTGTTGAATTTGTTACATTTAATATAATTTTTTTAATAGTGGCTTTCTTTAAATTTAAACATTTATTTACGGTAATATAATAATTTCTTTATATATTTATATAAGTATCTTACAATGTTAACGTTCGTGTTGTATTACTTTCCCTAAAGACAAATTTGGATAGCGCTTTTGACTTTAAGTCTTGTACAAATAAATGGACTTGGAGTTTACCTGGGGTAATAACAAAAATTAGTAGAACCAACATCTTACACTATGCTACGAAACACGTAATGACAAAGGTTAATGGAGCCTTTAAAACCATGTTAGACAACCAAGTGCGAGACATTGGCTGTGTAGGCCGGTGAGTATCGTGGAGGTGGTAGAAGACTTGATAGCTGTTGCTTCTTGCCGAAGGCTGTCTTGCCTGACTCTTCATATAAACGACGATTACGCACGAGATCGGAGTCTCCGGGCCAAGCGCGCTCAGGCCCCCGCGGTCCCAGTCGCGGGTAGCGATTCTTGTCCACCGCTAGACTTATTGTTCCAGGATTGGCGTTTAGACCAACGTTATACTGGCGCTGCATAGCCAAGGAAGCTCGAAGTGTTTTGCGTTTCTGTAACAAGAGAAAACCAACTGGAGATTAACATTACTTGGTATTCAAGGACCTACCTCAATAGTTCCCCTCCATTTGTCGGCCGCGTGCCGTGCAATTTCCATTCGTTTCTGCTTCTTTATCTGATGCTTCTTGTACACTACTTCGATGATGATAAGCCCTATACCTCCAGCTATTCCTGCTGCGACTAATATGAACACGCCTGCCATGTTCTTCAGTCCCAGGGTATTTGGAGTCTTCTCGAACTGCTCGCATTGTTGCACATTCCCATGGAAGATCCAGTCCTTATCTAGTGACTCCATGAAACCACCTGCAAGAAAATAAACTCTCAACAATTAGCACGAAAAACAACGTCAATGGGAACATACTCTCATGAAACTCGAGAATTGCCAATGTAACAGCATCCGTCCAGGGCGAGCCCTTCTGTAAGCCTATTCCGTAACCACTCCGTCCGAAGAGCTCACCTGCTGTAACCAATTCACAGTCCTTAGCTGCCTCGTACTCCAATCGCGACGAGTCCCATATGAAGGCCATCAATTTCCTATTCAAATAAGTCATCAGTCACAGTAAACATCGAATACTCACTACTCACCCATTCTTCACATCCTGAATAGCCTGTTCGGCCGTTCCATAGTTATTCGCCTCCATCGTACGATACATATTCGATAACTCAACTTGTCGTCGGAAATACATATCAACCGCCGAACCTTTGACCGTAGCACATGTCAGATTCTCCATTGTGTTTCTCAGTCGCGCATCGTTTATACCACTAAGCTTGGTCTTCGGTCGTTCCAACACGAGGAAGGCAGCCAAGTTGGCAGTGTACGATGCGACAATTATCATTGCGAAACCAGCCCAAACCATGCCTAGCACCCGTGCCGAAAAACTACGCGGTGTCCCTTCTCCGATTCCGCTATTGAGAAGGACACCCCAAGCAAACCAAATGGCCGAACTCAAATTCAGAGCGTCTTCTTCGGTGTTATCGTTGCTGGTCAGCTTGAATCGGCCAAACGGTGAGAATCTAAAAAATAGAACATTACAGCCTAGTTTGACATCCCTTAAAAGCGTCTCACCTATCGAGGAGGTATAGGACCAAGGCCACGACATGCACCGAAACCATCACCAGAATCCATAGAGTATTGCTGAATGGCTGCAAGAACGATACCAACGTGCTGGAGCGGGATGGTTTCTTCTCGAGTATCGTGATGCCTTGATATTTGAACGGTTTCGAGAACTCAATGAATTCCGCTCTTTCTGGATTGATGGTTAGCGGAGCTACTATCATGTCGGCACGCTCGTTTACTAGCTCACCAATGAGCCCGTTCCATTCCTTCTTGACAGCCATGTTGCCGGTTTGGTTTTTCAATATATAATGCCCGAATTGACCATCGGGCGACAGGGCGAGGTCATAGGTGAAATTGATGCGATGTGACAGGGCTATGAGCAGGTCGATGCAGTACCCACGGCAACAATAGTCATCCTCTGCGGAATACATCAAAGATTTGCATTACAAGTTTATCCGAGCTCAGTCAACTATTCACATAATGTCACATGTGTGCTTGGTTGTTGAATAATCGGATTGATCCTTGTTGTCTAGAACCTATTGTAGTCCTTGGGAGACCGAAGATGCATACTTGGGGTGGATGACGCGTTTGATTAGTTTCCAGTTGATCGAGTATGAAATGAAGGGAATGAGGCGTAAGCACAACTCCTTGACTTGTTACAGGATAGCCTTTCACACGTGTGAACATAATGCTTTTGAAGGAAATGTGGTTGTTCATATACGCAGGGCACAAGGATAAGGGACGTTATTTATAGTAGAGTGCCTAGAACTTATGCGTTAACATGAGATTTCAGTAATGTACTTAAGGTTGACGAGAGGGGATCAATAAACTCAATTATTTGTCTCATGGAATATTATATAGTCAAACTTGTATAATTCGAAAGGAGGGGGACTCCTTCGACTTGAAAGGAAGGAGACATCGCGAAAACAGGAAAAGAAACGATATACATACCAACAAGGGGGGGAAGTCTCCATGACTCATCAAACGATAATGGTTTTATTGTAGGTTATTCACAGAAGCAAAACTTAGTAAGGGAGAATTTTTTTCTGTTTGGTTTTTCAGTGTTCTATTTGCAACAGATTTCGTATGACTCGTGACATGTGTTGAAGTTAATCATATTTACTTTATATTGCCATTTTACCGCAAAAAGACCTATATCCGAATAATGATTAAAAACTGTTAAATATTACTATCAAAATGTATGTTCTGTGAAAGAAGTTTTGCATCTACTTTGACCAACTCACGGTTTTCAAAATCGAGCTACTGAGCAGAGAATTCAAACCATAGTGACGAAATTTCACACTGTTGGCTATAAGCCACATAACTGCATGTGTTGAGTATGTACAGAGGAAAATATTGCTGGTGTAGGGTTAATGAACCTCGTGATTTGTCCATTCGCCGACGTTTGGAGTAATTGGGACTGTTTTACCGTCAATGTCGCCCGTTATCGTTCAAAGATTTTTAACTTTTTTTTAACTAATTGTGAATCATTCAAAACGTAGTCGTGGCCAACACTTTACAAACTTATGCAGCTTTCTTTGTTTTTTTTTTTCGAGAGTAAAAACCAAACGTTTAAAAAATCACAAATTATAAAAAAAAATCGACTTTGAAACCGAATTGTCCTGCTAGATGAGAGAAAAAGATCACTCATACAAGATATGAGATCCTACGAAAGGAAGTCAAAAACGACAGAGTTTCGGACAAAGAGTTACAGCCCAATGCGGGCGGTATTTCGATGGAATAAGAAGTAAAGAAGCAACCCATCGGCTTAAGAAGACAGGGCTGCGAGAATCGACCGTCATACCATATGAATTAATGAAATATGCCGGAGAAAAATTAACAGAGAAGCTACATGGGTTCATCTCAACTATATGGAACAATGGCCCTACTCGAGGAATGGCAAAACTCGGTCATCATTTCCCTATTTAAAAAGTATGACCGAATAAAATTCAACAATTACCAAAGAATTTCACTGCTACCAAGTTGTTACAAAGCGTTATCAAATATTCTTCTAAAAAGAGCGACTTCACATGTTAAGGAAAATATTTGAGACTATTTGTGTGGTTCAGAAAGAGCCACTAGACGAGCGATCAGACTTTGACTATACGACAGCCTTTAGAAGGCATATGGCTCTATATATTTATAAACCGACCAAAGGTTAGGAACATCGAAAAACTTGGTAAGCTGATACAAGTATGCTTAAAGGGAAACAAATGACGAGATAAAGTAGGAAATGCCTTATTTAGAATATTAAAGTTACGTGAAAGATTAAAACAGATGCCTTGTCACCACTTAATTTGGGGCTGGACCAATGAGATCCCTTCAAGAAAATGATAAGGGAATAACTCTTAATGGAATCATAACATCATAACAGAAGGGTTAAAATATATTTCAGAAAACAAGATCTTAGGAAGAAGAAGAAAAAAACAGGCGAATGATTGTACATAATCAAGAGCTTGATAACGTTGGAACTACAACCTCCAGGCCGCAAGCGGGATGGCAAAAACCTATACGATATAGTCGTGGTGGATACAGCCATATGTTCAAGGAGAGAGACAAATATTAGTCGACACAGTCCCCGCGCACTGGGACTAGTTCCTAATAGAAAGTAAAAAATAGTAAAATATTTTATTCAGCCATGACATTCTAGAGCCCGTCAGAAACTGAGTTAGACAGGTCGAGAACAGCGAGCCGCGTAACTGCTCCCTTTGTTTCGATAGATTCATCTGCATGTGGATATCTGCCGCACTTATTACCTCGTCAGGTCCAGGGCAAACTTAGATTACTCGCCCCATCCGTCGTGACCCGAAAACTAACCCATTTACTTTTACGTAAGTAAAAATGATACTGAGTTCTTTATAGATAGTCTAGTGACCAAAAAGTCTAGATGGCTGTGCCTTATAAGAAAGAGGAAGCTTGCTAAAGTAACACCCATACTAGGAAGCCTCGATAGCTATCGGCCTATAAGTTCACTTAGTAGCTTAAGAAAAAATTGATAAATGAGTTTTCGAAAAAAGCGAAAGAAAAGTTGCTTGTGTCCCTTTCACTAACTTACAAGTGAATGAAATTAATGTGGAGTGGCTAAACACCGTTAAATCTTGATACAAAACTGACATTTCATGAACATAATACCCAGACCGTTAATAATGTTGAGAGGGCCGTGGCGCAGTGGGTAGTGTGTCGGCCGCAGAAACGCGAGAAGCGAGTTTGGATCCCGATAACACCAACGCCATTGAATGTTTATTTCATGGCTTCCTTTCTGGCGGGGTACTGGCAAAACCGCCCGTGATACACTTGCCTGAAAAAGCTTCTCGGCTCTCGGCGTTCGGAATCGGCATTAAGCTGTAGGTCCCATTCGCTTGTGTGAAAAACTATCGCACACAACATAAGTGAATAAGAGAAGCTTGGCTCTGGCTCTTCATGGAGCTCTAAGGTAAGGTTAATAATGTTAAAATTACAATGAAAATTCCTTACTCGGCCAACAATATACATAGTTATACTCAAAGCTAAATGTCAAGACATACTTCTTTATGTCCCCATGCTACTTAACAGAATGGGGCAAATCACCCTAGTGTCATGTAAAAGAGCTATAAGTTTCCCCAAACAAAATCTTAAAAATTATGTTAAATTTTTTGCCTCATAATGAAGGTTTTTATCATATTTTCCTTTAAAATATTTTGTTGTGTGGTTGTGAACAACAACTTACCACAAATCTACCTACAATCATTGTACAACATTATCACGAAATAAATCTCTCTATCTCTAAATACGTTTTGCGCTTATGTATCTGGCTTGGTGATCTTAGAGTCGTATTTAGACGTTAGCCAATCCGCGTTTTTAAATACTTATCTACTATTCTTTTCAGTCGTGTACGGGCAACCAGAATTTACAACTGGCTTATGCTATTAATGAGATACGTTTAGGTATATGGTCCCTTTGCATATGCTTTGGAAGTTTTGTTTAGAAAAATTGTTTGCTTAACAAACAAAAATTAAAAAGAATGTCGTGTTATTGATAAAATTCTAAATGGGAATCCATAGGTCCGCTGCTAAGAAAATAGTTCTGAGCGTCAATAATTCAACTGTCTCTAAACCTGTGGCAATTGCCAATTTATTTAATGACTTCTTCTGTAATATCAGTTCCTTACAGAGCCCATCCAACTATAATTTTAATCACAGGGGCAACATTGACGTAATAGATATAAGAAGTCAAACAGAGAGCTTCTTCTGTGAGCCATTTACTCTTTTGGAGATTCATAAATTAATTTGTTTGCTAAGAAATCAAGTTTTATAATAAAAAATATTTCATTCCATACCTCTGATATTTTATGTTTTATTTTTAATGTACATAAGTATTCAACTAGGGATCTTGCCTTAATCTATGAAAATGTCAATTATAATGCCGTTCCATAAAAAAGGTGACAGTTCCATTGAAAATAATTTGATATCGGTTTTTTTCAAACATATTTGAGAAGGGTATCAAATTTATAATATTGTCATATCTACTCGAATATAGAATTAAATTTTTAAGAAAATGTCAATTTGGTTTAAGAAGTGGAAAGTCAACTAAAACTGCTCTCCTCAAATTAACTAGAGAGTTATATAGCAGTATTAATTCATCAGAGATTCCGGCTTCTCTATTTATAGATATATAGATATAACCAAAGCGTTCGATATGGTGGATCATTTAATACAATTAGATAAACTTTTTTACTTGGGTTTTCGAGGCAAAACCCATAGTTGGTTTAAAACTCGTATTTAAAATTTCATCAATAACATCGTGAAAATCGAGGATACCCATAGTTTAGTTTAGTTTATTTCCAATAGAATGATTACATGGATACATTAAGATTTAAATCTTGTAGAGCATCTAAATAAAATTTTGACCAGATTCATTGAAGAAAGAGTACGTTAAAAAAAAAATAAAAAAAAATAATAAAAAAATATAAATAAATAAATAAGGGAATAAATAATAAATAAGCTTGAAACAGACATAGATAAATAATAAATACATTAAAATATAACAATTTAATTTACAGTGTATCTAATCACGATTGGAAAGGTGCAAAAATAATTTTCTCTTGAAGGCTGAAAGTGAGGTAGTGCTTTGTAATCCGTTTGGGAGAACATTCCACAAACGAATGGCAGATACATAAAATGAGCGTTCAGCAATACTGTGTGTAAAGCGCGGTAAAGTTAATTTTACGCCTCTTTGTGACTGAGCAAAGTTGAGAGTATCTGAGAGGTACGTAGGACTTTTTTTATGGATGATATTGTGAAGCCTCACAAGCAGCCTAAAATTTAAGTAATTATCAAGACTCAAACCAAAGATATGATGCCGCAAGTGGGATACACTTATATGCCTAGGGATACGGTAAATATAGCGAATACAATCATTTAGAGCAACATTAAGTTTTCTTCTACAAACACAGTCCAGAGATGGATAAACAGACGAGTTGAAAACAAAATAAGGCATTATTAGGGATTTGATGAGATGTTTCTTTAGGTTTGGTATCAAAAGGTCTGAGGAAGATCTCAAACAACGCAAACCAGAGTAAATTTTCCGGATAGCGTCAGAGATTGCTTTACAGCAACTCATATTGCTGTTTAATTTGAAACCTAAATAGGTCACGTCTTTAACATAGGCTATGACTTCATCATTAAGAATGACAGAGGGAAAATCATCAGAGTTGAGCTCATCTCTAGCGCATAGCATAGCAACGGACTTGGACGGGTTAAGTGTTAAGCTGTTATTTCTAGACCAAGCAAAGATACGGCTTAAATCATCATTCAATCTTACGATGCAGTCATCCATCAAACCAAAAGGACGAAAAATATAAAGAACAACATCGTCGGCATATAAATGAACCTGGCAATTAGAGATGAAATCCGGGAGGTCATTAATAAACAATGAAAAAAGCAGCGGGCCTAGTACCGAGCCTTGCGGAATACCAATATTAGTGACAAATGAATTTGAGGTTCCGGTTTCAGTTTTGATACATTGAACTCTATTAACTAAGTAGCTGCGCAAAAGCTTGAGAGATGAATTTGAGAAATTAAACTTCGATTTTAGTTTGGAAATAAGCATTGAGTGGTCAATACTGTCGAAGGCCTTGGAGAAGTCTAAGAGTACCATTACTCCAAACTTGCCAGAGTCAAGCGCAAATCGGATATCTGTAGTAACTTTAATTGCAGCAGCTTCACAACTATGAAGGCTGCGAAACCCAGATTGCCACACAGAAAGCAAGCGACGTTCGTTTAGGTATAATTGTATTTGATCGTGCATTATTTTTTCCAGTAACTTGCCAGGAAAGGATAAGATACTTATAGGTCTGAACTCGGAGGGTTTTGAGGGATTTGCTTTTTTGGGTACTGGGATAATATTTGAGTTTTTCCACACTTCCGGGAACTTCCCACTATAGAGACAAAAATTGAAAATATGGAGCAAGTAATTCATTATAAATGGAAAAATGAGCTTTACAAACTTCGGAGAAACATCATCAGGACCGACGGCATTCGATTTAACAGATTTAATGGAATTTAAAATCTCGGGTACACCGATACAAGCGTAACTGAAGGAGTTTTCATTGTCAGGTATGTCAAAGATACTTTGGGGAATTTTTAAGCTTGAATGGCTGGGGATTAAAGCATTAACCATTACTTCAGGGCCGAAAGGACATTTATGTTTGTTTTTGTCTTCTTTTATGCCAAGTTGTTTGAGATTGCTCCACAGCTCTCGAGAGCTAAGTGATAGATCTAGTTTTTGCGTTAAATATGCACGTTTGGAATTACGAATGGTGGTATTGACCTGGTTTCGCGCGTATACATATTGACTTTTGTTGAACTCAGTTGGATTATTCTTAAATCTTCGGAAAAAACGTTCTCTTTCCCTAATAAGGAATTTTATGTTATCAGTGAACCACGGACATTTATTACTCCTTACTTCTTTTGTCACTATTGGAATACATAAATCATACAAACTAGATACTAAGTTATTAAACCGAGCAACTTTAACATTAAGGTCATGCGTGTAGAAAATATCATCCCATTCGGATCTATTGAAATATCTTACCATAGTCTCAGAATTAAAATTTCTATAAGATCTATACCTAATAGTTTTAGTTTGGTTAGACCTGTCTAAATCCAGATAGAAGGAGCAGAAAATGAAATCATGAATAAACTCTGAAGATGGTTTAATTTGGTCACTTCCTAGAATTTTATGTCTAGAGCTAGTCAAGAACATATCGAGAAGGGAAGGATTCATGTATGATTTGAAACACGTTGGCCACTGATTATTTACCACTGAAAGACCAATCTTATCACAAAAGTGAATGAAAAGTCGCTTAGAAATGCTGTCTTTCAAAAAATTTACATTAAAATCCCCTCCAACCAAAATATGATTATACTTTGAACTAAGTCGCATTAAGGTTTCCTCAAGCTCGGTTATGTAATTCTCTCTAAACATATTTGGTGGACAATAAACGGCAACAAGCAGTAGTTTTTCAAACGAACTCCTCACCTCAACACAAACAAAGTTAATATAATTCCCAGTTGATTTGTAAACAGCAGTCCCAGACAAATGTTCACGTATGTACATACACGCTCCACCTCCAACTCTATCTCTTCTATCACTTCTAAAAATGTTGAAGCCAGGTATGGAAACAAGTGCATTCAGGGTATAAGTGTTCAACCAAGATTCTGAAACCATAATGACATCCAACATAGAGGTACTAAATATCTGATATAACAACGTGTACTTAGCTCGAATACTCTCTGCATTTAAACAACAAACTTTGAGTCCATTTTCGTACGCGCCACACAGTACATTTAGAACGCGTCTCACATTATTAGGATCCATGCCAGTAAACATAAAATAGAAAATTAACCTCCACCATCAAACACAGCAAAAAAGAGAAAAACAATTGCACCACCAATAAATATTTAAGAACGTATACATAAAAATTATAATTAAAGGAGATATTCGAATCTTTGTGTTTATACATTTTCAAAAAATATTTATGAGGAATGGACATTATTTTAAGCATATAATCCGAATTGAAAATTCTATTATAATACATAGTAAGAGTGAAAGCTCGAGAAAAATAAATAAATAAATAAATAAATAAATAAATAAATAAATAAAACAAAACAAAAAACAAAAAAAGTACCTACAAATGCTCTAATTACAAAAGTATATATGTACAATATTTAAAAACAAAAATAGAAAAAGATCATATATCGCAAGCATCTACACCAACAGCAGTATCAGCGACAACAGCAACGGCAACACCATCGCCCACAGCGTCCACAACAACATCATCCAAAGTGACAACATGAGTAGGAGAACGGCACGCAGGTGGAGAGAGTAACGACGATTCTTTACTCACAGAACGAGTTGCACCATTGGGAGAAGTATTGAGAAAGACTTCAAGAGAGTCCAAGCTCTTTATACAAATTGGTCTCTTGCTCACATCATTGCTATGTCTAACAAAAACTCTTCCACGTCTGGTGAAAACAGAATGCAAAGAACCACCCTTCTTTAGTTCATATGCTCTTCGAAAAATGGTATGGTTGTACTTCGTTAGGCTCTCGTATACACGTACAAACTTATTACTCACGAAGCCGAGATCATTTAACGTGACAGCTCTCTTATTATTTTTGAAGAATGCATTTGCATTAGATAAGACTTTTACCTTATCCAGCGCGTGAGGCAGTTTAACGATGATTGCACTTGACTTAGAGTTGCTTTTTGGTTTAGCTCGATGAATGCTGATAGGTGTCGGTGGTTGTAAGTCAATCAGCTCACAATAACGTTGAAAAAGAGCGCTAAGATTTTCTTTTGCCGCAACGGGAATACCATGAAGTACGACGTCACCAGCAATGTTACTTCTAGCTAAGGCATCAATTTGCATTTTAAGCATAGCGTTGTCTCTTTCCATCAGCTGCGCTTTAAAGAAAGTGAGCTCTTCCTCATGTCCGTCCAATCTACTTTTTTGCTGCTCAAGGTCGTCCAATCTGCCTCCCAGCGTAAAGAGAGTGTGGTTAAGGGAGGTTAATCTCTCATCAGATTTCCTTTCCAATGATTTCAACTTTTCATCAAACTCTTTTTCAATTTTACTAATCCGAAGAGAGAGATCATTGTACATCAAGTTAATTTCTGCTTTTAATTGCGAAACAATTGATTCAGTTAATGATCTTGACAGAGAGTCTAATCTAGCATCAATTATGTTCCACATATGAGAGTTCTCTAAAGATGTTGAGGGGGTGCTTGGACAGGAGGGAGAGGATATCACTTGCTTTTCTGCAGATCGTAGTTTTTTTTGTATACCGGTTAATTTAGCATTTGACATTTTTTTTTTTTTTTTTTTTAAATTTGCTCACTTAAACACTTATTTTACAAAGAGTAAAATATGTTATACTGTACACTCTTACTTTAACTTTACTGACAACAGAAAATGTGACTATAGAAGAACTTTACATTAACAAAATAATAGAATTTATACGGAGCACAGCCTCAGTGCTATCTACCTTCCCACATAGTCTGATCAACACTGTTTGTTTTCAGTGTTTTAACAATTTTCCTCAATTATTTTTGTAGCCCGAACTCCCCTACAACAATCATATATTTTCCAATTTCGTTTTTACAATCTGGTATGTTCAACGCTAGTACTATACAATGGAATCTACCTTACTATTTCATTCTTATTAAAACAAATTTAACATTACTTCCACTCGGAGGCCAAAGGGCCCATTGTGATTCCCTTCATTTGTGGACTACACATAGAATTAACCTGACCTATCACGTGGTGGCTGTAACCACCCCGTGCTCTTTATGAATTTTAAAAGATTCGATATATCTTCATTTGCTACGTCCGCAATCTATGTGAAGAATCTAGGTACCGATCCTGGAGAGCTGGGTAGTGGCAATGCAGATGCTGGATTGTCTCGGTTTCTTCCTCATCGCCGCAGCTTCGGCAGAGATCGCTGGATCCCGAGCTCCATTTCCGGAGCATTGCTTCGATGGGACAGTGTCCTCTGATAACTCCGACGAGTTCGAGTATACGGATCGAGTTTCAGTCCAGCGCCAAGAGCTTCTTTGTTTTTCCAATATTAAGCTCTAGCTACGATGATCTTGTCGTGCGACTGTCGTTTCTTGTAAGCCAAGACGAGTTGGTTTCTTTTATTATTGTGGCATTTATGATCCGGTATAATGCATTGTTCGGTGGTTGCAGTGACGTATCTGCTACACTAATGTCCATTTCAGACCCCTGCCTAGCCAATTCGTCCGCTCTTTCGTTCCCTGCGATTGAGCTGTGGCCCGACACCCAGCAGAGTTTGACTTTGTGGTGTCTGATGGACTTCAGTGAGTCGCGATATTTCATGCTAGCCTTTGATCTCGTTGTACAGGATCCTATTGACTTCAGTGCAGCCTGGCTGTCCACAAAGATGGTGATATTCGATGGTGGGATATCGGTTACTTGTAAGTGTTTGGCTGCTTTCTCTATTGCTAGGATTTCTGCTTGGAAGACGCTACACAAATCAGGGAGTCTAAAGGATTCCTGTTTGTGCAGGGATTTAGAGTAGAACCCGGCCCCAATACCTGTGTTCATTTTAGATCCGCCGGTGATGAGGGTGATTTCGTGGTCATTGATCACCGCATTTGATTGTCACTTGTCTCTGTCGTGGAAAAGATTGGTATTTTGAGAGAGAAGTCATTGTGGGGGGAAATATAGTCGGTCGTAGCTGCGAGGCTACTAGAAACATGTTTCTTTCCCAGGTCATCTATTATTCTGAGTATGGCCGCATGTCCATAGTTAGCTGGTTCCCACAAAGAGGACTCCCATAATCTGAGAGCGCTCTCTGCAGCGCAGCCTTTTATGAATAAATCCAGACGAAGGAGATGAAGTATTATGTTCAACCCTACTTGCGGAGTGCTTCTTATAGCTCCCGTTGTACAAACAGTGGATCTGTTTGTATGTACATACTTTGTTTACAAGCCCCATCTTTTGCCAAAGGTCTTTTTGCAGGCATAAAAAGGATTCAATCCTTTTTTCATTCTTTCCTCCAAGTTCCTTTTCCAGGAAAGTTTGGAGTCAGTCATCTTGGCTTCCGTTTTGAGTTTGAGTGGAGTATCCTCTAACTTTTGGGGAGCAAATATCGGGATTTTCCTTTTCCTGGTGAACAAGACCAGCTCGGTTTTCTGGGGGTTTATTCTCAGACCGTTCTGTCTTGCCCAGGAGAGTTCCCTCAAACGCAGATTCCAATATTTCACTGATAGTTGGTAGAAATGTACCTTTTTCAAGATAACCAGGTCACTCGCGTACGCCATTTTCTATTGCCTTTCTCCATAAAGAATTTGAGGATTTTGTTAACTGTAAGAAGCCACAGTAGAGGGGAGACAACTCCACCCTATGGCATGCCTCTAGTTCTCACTTTCCTTATAGAGATGTGTCCAATGTCTGCATTGATAATTCTGCTGTTTAACATATTTTCATTCCAGATTACAATGGATTTGTCTTCCAGAGCTGTAATATGAACTCCGTATTTACGTAGTTGAAGGCTCCCTCGATATCGAGGAAAGCTGACATTGTAAATTCTTTTATATTCAATGAGCTCTCAATTTCATGAACAAGACTATGAAGTGCACTTTTCACTGATCTGCCTTTAAGGTAGGTGTGTTGAGTGTTGCATAAGTTGTGTGAGTTGATATGTCCTCTGATGTATAGGTCAAGGAGTGTTTCCAAGGTTTTTTGTAGAAACGACGAGAGACTAATTGACCTATAGTCCTTTGCGGCAGTATGGATTGGTTTACCCGCCTTAGGTATGAACACTACTTTTATCTCTTTCCACTGTGTTGGGATGTGCCCTGCGCGCATGCAATTGGAAAAAATGCTTACGAGGTGGGGTACAGTGTGGGTTTGTGCTTTTTGAAGCATAGCTGGCAAAATATCGTCTGGCCCCGGGGATTTAAGAGGTTTGAACGAATGGAATATGGAAAGATGAAATATAGCATCATTCAAATGTCCGCCACGGGAAGTCTTCCAAATATATTTTTGATGACTTTCCGATACATACCGTCAATAGTTCGTTTTCAAAGTAAAAAGGTCCGCGGCTTATGTGCATAAGCTCGATTATTTGTATAGTCCATAAAAGAAATCCAACGGCGACAAATAATACGTTCTTGGTGGCTAGTTCATATCTTGAAGTAAAGCTAAGGTGTGTCATGTCTTATGAAGTGTTCAAACCACGTGCCTTCGATATCCATTTGTTCGAATTGAGTCCAAAAAAATCGGTTAACATCAATCAATAGCGGTGAGAACTAATTGGGACGATTACTCCTTCTTCACTTTAACAATTCATTTAGGTCAGTCTTACAAGGGTGGCCGATAAGTACTTGGCCTACAAAAGAAAAATAAACATTTTGGAGAAATGGCGATTTATTTTTCAATATAGGCCTCTATTGCGAGTGTCGATCAGCGATCGACGATCGACATTTATCGATCATCGATCGTCGACTGCAGATGTTGGTATTGTGGATGTCGATTCTGATCGACCGTTGTCGATTTGACACTCGCTTGTTGTCGATCGCAAAATACTGATCGTTGCTTTCTGTTAGAGGAAAATATCTTTTTTTTTGCTTACGAAATGAAGTAATTTTAATGAAAATTATGAATTTATGGAGTATTTATGAAATTCTAATCCAGGTGAAAGCAGGTTACGAACAAAAAAGAACAAATAGAGCTCCTCGTTTCGTTCATGGAAGCAGATCCCTATATTGCTAAGCGAGTTTGTTTGAAAACACAAGCAAAACACAGATAGGAAAGATTAAGTACTAAACTTAGATGTTTATTCAGTTTATTTATTTGTTTATCTACAATAGTTAATTAAGTACTAAACTAGGATGACCTCCTATGTGTTCATGGGAAAAATGGGTGAAATTAAGAAAAAAAAAGTCCTATTGGAATGATTTGGAGTATTGAGTTTCTTTGATGAAATAAATAAACGACAGTCAAACAACTGTCAAAAAACGAAATATTCACAATATTCATGTTTTTACTCACAATATTGACGTAATTATTCACAATAGTCTACTTCTTCATCGATTGAGTTACACAATACCAAATCCGGAATCAATCGACGCAATCGACAATTGTCGAGTCGATCGCTGATCGACACTCGCAATCGGGGCCATAGTCTCCTTTTAGCTCGATACACTTGACCCAGCTTCTTCTAACCCGTCTGAAAAATACGTTTTCTCGAGGTCTGCAAAGTATGCCTCCGTGGCGGCGATGACCTCCTCATTCGACTGAAATTTCTGCCCGGCGAGTGACTTTTTCAAGTTTGGAAACAAAAAGAAGTCGCACGGGGCAGCATTTCGTAACCCAATTCGACCAATTTGGCCGTGGCGAGGGCGGAGGTGTGGGCCGGTGCGTTATCATGGTGAAAGAGCACTTTTTTCTTCGCCAAGTGGGGCCGTTTTTTTCTTCAATTTGGCGTCTAATCGGCCCAATAATTGCCCTTCTCCATGTAGTCGATGTGGATCACACCTTGTGAATCCCAGAAAACGGTGGCCATCACCTTTCCGGCCGATGGGACAGTCTTCGCCTTGTTCGGAGCACGTTCGCCGGGTGAAGTCCACTGTTTCGACTGTTCCTTGGTCTCTGGTGTGTACTAGTGGATCCATGTTTCGTCGACTGTCACGAAACGACGCAGAAACTCCTTCGGATTGCGCTTAAACAGCTTCAAACAATGCTCTTAAATGGACTCACGGTTGCGCTTGTTGTCCGGAGTGAGCCAACGCGGCACCCATCGCGCCGTCAGCTTTCTCATGCCCAAAATTTCATGCAGGATGTGACCCACGTGATTTTTTGAAATGCCTACTGTCTCAGCTATCTCGCGCACCTTCAATCGGCGGTGTGCCAATACGAGATCGTGGATTTTTGTCACGTTATCCTCCGTGGTAGCCATTTTCAGGGCACCTGGACGTGGCTCATCAAAAACCGACGTGCGACCTCGTTAAACCAATTTTTGATGGTCGCTATCGAAGGAGAAGAGTCACCGTACACAGCATCCAAACGCTCTTTGATTTCCCTTCCAAAAACAAGAATCGAATCACCGACCAATATTGCACTTTTTCCATTTTTCTAAAATCCGCGGACACTGCCGTTTCCACACGCGGTCAAAACAAAACTACGAGTTCGACAGTAGCCGTCTACTAGAATGTACTACACGATAGTAAGTTGCTCTTGCGATACTGGCTCTATCTGGCGTGAGGCTAAGTACTTATCGGACCACCCTCGTATTTTCTGCAGAGCACACATTTCGATGATGGATAGGCCTTAACATTTCTGTAACAAAATCAGTCTCTGCGAGGCATTACGTCGAATGCAATGCGAGAAACAAAATCACTATATTAGTAGCAAGTTGTAACAATTTGAACAATTTCAGCGATTATTAAGATATCTGCATTATAAAATGGTAAATCTAAAGCTAAAAATTTATAGTCTCAAACGACAGTGCATACAAGTTGAGTCCGCCATAAACTAGCGTCTTTGTTTTATCGTTCAGTGATCGTGTCAAGTTTTGTGCCTGACAGAGAACATTTGCGGCACGCATTGTTTTTCTTATTTAATCAAAAGATAAAAGTCATCTTTTGCTGGTAGAAACATATGGCTCCATCGATTAGAACATAAAATTGTTTCGACAATTTATAAGTGGTGATTTTAATGTGAAAGACATTGAGCGCTCTGGTAGACCACAAGAATATGAAGGCGAGCAATAGCAGGAGTTATTGGATGATCTAACTCGAACTCAACGACAATTAGCAGAAGCATTACATGTGTTACAAACAATAATTAGCAGACGTTTACGGGCAATGGGGAAGATCAATAAACTCGGTAAATGGGTCCCAAACGAGAATGAACGTCATATGGAAATTCTTAAAGTCACTTGTGAAATACTGCTTCTACGCCACGAAAAGAAATCATTTTTGCATCGAATTGTGACGAGTGACGAAAAATGGATTTTTTTTTAAACACGAAGCGGAAAAAATCGTGGCTTTTACCTGGCGAAGCTAGTCCTTCAACATCAAGGCCAAATCGCTTCGGCAAGAAGACCATGCTCTGTGGCTGGCGGGACCAGAGCGGTATTGTGTGTTGTGAACTCTTGAAGGCTGGCGAAACCTTTAATACATAACGCTATCATCAACAAATGATTAATTTAAACCAGGCATTAATCGAAAGACAACCGGAGGGGCCCAGAAGACAATGCAGACAGCAAAACTAGTGAAAGACACCTTGAAATCGCTTGGATGGGACATCCTTCTGCACCCGCCGTACTCCCCAGACTTGGCACCATCTGACTATCAGCTCTTCGCATCAATGGGGCACGCGGTCGCAAGGCATAGTTTGCCGCGAAAGACGAGGAGTTTTTTCCCGCATAATATTTATAAATTACCTGAAAAATGGGCGAAATGTGTAGAAGCCGATGGCCAATATATTGAGTAGAAAAATGAATTTCACTTGAAAATTACGTATTTTTCTTACCAAAAAAAAAAACGGAAAAAACCTATGCATACACCTGGTAAGATTAAAAGAGGTTTATCAAATCCAGATCACGAAATGGATAACCCTAATAAAAAAGAGCAACTTGAGTAGAACTCTCCTCGGCAACATTTTAAGAGGCCTTGTCCGTCGCCAGGAGCTTTGCTTAATTTACTCGTAAGCGTCGATATCATATTTTGAAATTCGGAAAGCCCAAACCTTCCTACTGAATTATTCGTCGCCATGCCCGACAAATAGGATTTTTCATTAAGGTCATAACAATTTCGTACTTAAATAAAACATAAAATAATTGAGTTTTTGGGCTTTGGGTGTGGTATACAAGTTAAATTTAAGTATTAGATTTGATCTCGTTCATATCACATGTACCAATCGATCCTTTGGAGCCAATAACCGCCACCTTTTCGGTAGGAAATTTAACGTTCGATAATGTTCCTATAGCGACTCAACAACCCCACGGCGTTAAATGACATGACCGGTGTGGCCGAACCATTTCTCGAGATTAAACGATTAACGATTTGGTCAGCTGTGGCATGTGACACCATTCTGTTGGAAGTATATATTACTGATGTAAAATCCTTTCAACTATGACCAAAAATAATCTTTCAACATGGTACGATAGCGAAGTCCATCAACCGCAACATGACGGTCCAACTAAACTAAACTTCCGAAATTCACAATTCATACCACAAGGTCCCTTCTTGTGTCTGTCTTTTGCTAGTAGGCCGAAAATGAGCTTCATCGCTGAAGATGATTTTCGATGAAATTCATGATTTTATAGAGCTCAAGTTTCAAGTTCTTCAAATGGACAATAGGCTTCAGTTTTTTAGTTAATTTGATCTTGTTACGGTCCAGGGTGTAGTTTTAGGGACTGAGATATTTCTAATTCCTTTGAAGGCCGTTGAACTGACTGATATGACCTGTGCGCTATCTCACTGGCAGAGGAACATTCAATAGTGAGTACATTGATTCAAATTTATCCACTACAGGAAGCAGAGGTTGTGGATAAATAAAAAATGAGAGTAAGAGCTATTAAAGTTGTGACCCCGACTCAGAATTTTTTTTTGTAATTTCTAGTAATTTCCAAACGTTACTTATTCATGAACTTCGCCATAGTAAGAACGTGAACCTTGACTAATGTTTTGACAATGATGGATAATTAAGAAAGATTAAGGGTGCGCTTGTATCACAATACAAAATTGTTATGCCTCTATTGAAAAACGCTGAAGAATAATAAAGTGGAGTGTGACCCCAAAGATAGCCAGGGCAAGATGGCAAAGTTTTTATCGGATAAGTATCAGTTTTCGGTCGTCTCGCACATAAACCAAACCAAATTGCCATCCCTACGGCGCCAGTATTTTTCATTAATACCCCTTAAGTCCATTAAATAATTGAAGGAATCATTGTCGTGTACGCTCCACGGACGTGCATTTGCCCAACTGTCGGAAAACTCAACGGCTTTCCCCGGCAGATTGTATTAAGATTTAAGACATTCACTACACAAAACCATCCAACCGTGTGGGCCGTTAAACTACCTCTCAACAAATGTTTTCCGGAATCCTCTTCCGCATCCTACCTTCCACTATACACAATACCTTCGTCGAAACACGCCCCAAGTACACATCTACATCTCGATCCCAAAATAAACTTAACCTACATAAGTCATCAAAGTAAAGTGCCACAACGTTTATTGTCCCCCAACCACGATTCTGGGTCGGGGTTCACCCATATACCCACACAATCAGCCAGTCAGTGTTCGAGGACAAACGACTATGTAACTTACCGGTTCCATCGGTCGTGTTGTAATACGGACACGGAATTTCATCGTCGTCACAGTTCACCTCCTCGTCACCCAGTCGTCGTACGTAAACAAACGGCTTCTCCTCTATCGTCAGGACTTTCAAGTGAGTTGGAATTATAATCCCTTCCGGCTTCTTCCTCTGCTTCCCCGGCCACAGGATCTGACTGTCGTTGATTTTCAAACGCATTTTAGCCTTATCCTGGATCATACAGGGAAAAAATTGTTTTATTCGTTTTTTAGTTAAAAGTATCCTACTCCTATCTAAAGAGGTGCACGTACGGAATCGTAGTAGAAGGAGCCAACAACATTCTGCTCCTGCTGTTCCCCGATGTTTATCACGTTGTAGGCCGCATAGATTCTATCGCCGTTGTCGTCGAATGCCACTTGCCCTGTCTCGCCTGTAATGTTCCTCGTCTTTAGATACTGAAACAGGCGTTTTCCTTAAACAAATAAAAAAAAGAGGACGAAAAACTAATAAGAATCCTTCTCACCGGTCCCATTTGGAGGATATGTAATGCAGTGATGACGATTATGCTTACCGGATTCCCAATTCACACCGGAGTCGCCACAGTCCTTGGGTGCTTCTGTTATAGTTTCATTGGCCATCATTTCCTTTATCGCCGAAGCCAGCACGTAGACGCTATCCTATAAAATGCCAAAAGTGAAAGAGGACAAGAAGGACCAAATGAATGGAATTTCAGAATTTTCGCAAGAGTTTCCGTCCCCCCCCAATGAGTTTCTAAATTATTCATGCCCACAAAACACCTTCGTTCAACGAAATCTGAAGTCGGAATCGTGTGGCCGTCTTATGACCAGCTGATTCCGGGACGAGGGAAGGAGGTGGAAATTTCTGTCGAACAATAACCCGATTACCCTTATGTGTTGCTTTTCGTTATTCGAATGTTCCAATTGTAGACCTAAAACCCCGTCGGGGGTATTGTTGGCTTTAAGTGCCTGTTCGGTAACAATCCAAACGTGACCGGCCTCGGTCATGTTGAATAGGGCAGCGTCCCGGAAAATTACATGCGCATCTTCGGTGCTGAAAATTCATAATTAATTAAGTGACAAGGGATTTGATTTCGGATAGAATATTTGATTTGGACGACATACCTCGCGTACATGAGGTAGACTCGCGACTGTGCTGACTTCATGTCGATTAGATGCTCGGTGAAGGTTTCTAGCTTTGGCTCGAATTCCACGATTAGTTCCACTGTTGCTCGTACATCAATGTCATCGTAGTTGGTTTGTGATGATGTCTGGAAACGGCCAAGAATTGCCCGACCATCCGTATCCGAGCTGTGAATGATGATTACCTAGAATTGAACGGGTGAGGTGGAACTTGAAGAATTAATTTATTTATTATGTGGCTTTGCGGGAAAGTGAAAGTGATTTCCTTGGAATCCCATTAAAACTTATCTGCCAAGGAGTGCGTCATAAAAGTTTTTATTCCCATCATCTTGACTGGCAACAGTCAAGAAAACTTCCAAATGACAGATCAAAATGGAATTGAGTTTGAAACCTTTGACAAACATTGGAGGGTTATCGCTCGACGTGTGTATGTACTTGACAGAGCATGGTACGTTGCGTAATACCTATTAAGAAGATAAATATGTGATATCCTTATCGAGCATCAGTGCTCCCTACCCCCTGGGGGAAGTTTTGTTTATGAGCTACAAAGAGGAATTAAAGACAAACAGTAATGACTTTTGTAGATTATTGGGGTGAGAGGACTTATGGCTTATGGAGTCTATTGACTTGCCATGGGGACGCCTTGAGTGTACGTTTACTTTAAAGTTATTTGGTACTTATGAAATGGCAACGATGTTTGCATTATAACCAAGGAATAATCAACAGAGAGTTTAAGTAGATGGTATGTGAATTGGTATGGAGAAGAGTTACCCGAACTATTAAAGGGCCATCCAACAAGAGGTGTCATTTTAAAGTTCCCGTCATTGTTCAATTCCACTATGACTATGTTAAATTTTAATAAAGAGAAACTAGAGGGTTATAAAATATGGATCCATACACCCTCGCACAACGTGCTGAAATACTGAAAATTTACTACAAAAAGTATAAAATTTTGGAAAAGTCTCTTAAATGTTTCATACGGCTTTTGAAGCTCGTATATGGTATCATGGAAACCGCCATATTTCTGCTTATTAGATTTAGGAAATGAATGAAGAGATGACTGATCTTTTTACATAAAAGTCTGTTAAGTGATGAAACTGGCTACGAGAACTCAAGACCATTAGTGAAACAACTTCTCGTACGATTTTTGAGTAGGTGGTATGATTGGGCCATTTTTTTTTGAAGATGATATCGATAGAGTACGTTACTGAAAGATGTTGACTGATTGTTTTTTTTTGCTTAAAAATTGTATTTTGGAGGTAGACGAAGTTTAGCTGAAAGTGGAAGTTGATCAAAATGTAATTTCAGCAAACGTTGTTATTGGTTTTGTTACGATTGCAGATTGGATTTATGGGTCTGCGTTTATTGCTAACAGCTTTGACATGACAGGTTATTTGGCTATATATATTACAGTCGTTTGTATGTGGGGCTGAGATGGCCTACCTTCAGGAGTTTTGATCGATAAATGTTTGGTTTGGTATCGATATTGATGCATGGTCACGGCATCCCGCCATGGATGCTTTTGCTTTTAGTTTCCAATCCCAATATGAGGCAAATAAAGGGAAATCCTTCCCCTCACACCGTTCGTGATGAACGCCACCTCCCACCAGTAGCTGTAGAGATGTACGCCATCCTGTTCAACAATGCACTGAATAATGCATATTATCCAGTACACCTGAGAAAAGCGGTGGTGCAACTTATCCCCAAGAAGGGTAAAGACACCACTAACCCGGCAAATCTCCGGTCGATAAGTCTCCTTCCGAGTATCAGTAAGATCTTCGACAAGGTAGTCCATAGAACCCTGTCTAAATGGATTGAGGACAATCAAATTATTCCGGATAACCAATTCGGTTTCAGAACGGGGCATGACACTATTCATGCCGCGTCGAAGCTCGTATCGGATATCCAGTGGAATAAATGCAAGAACCAATGCACGTGTGCCCGTCTGATTGACTTAAAAAAAGCGTCGACACCGTATGGTTAGAAGGGCTTTATTACAAGCTCAGTCAGTTGGGCATAAGTAAACCACTGCTATAAATGATTTTTGACATGTTAACAGGAAGAAAGTTCGTAGTGAAAATTGCCAACGTGACTTCTACCCAAACATTTGAAATCAAAAATGGACTGCAACAGGGTACGGTAAATTCGCCGATCCTTTTCAGCATTTACCTAAGTTATCTGCTTGTATCTCTTCACCACTCAATAGCGTACGCAGACGACCTAATCGCGTACAGATCAGGCCCAACAATCGACGTCATTGTTACTCTCCTGCAGCGTGACTTCGAAAGTATTGTGATGATTGAAAGTTGAAAATTAACTTCCAGAAATCAGAATCTACATTGTCTTTGTCTAGGGCCTCTCGGGACACTAGAAAAAATTGGCGCGAATTCTCAATTCTTCGACAAGACGGGCACCCACTGGCAAGACAAAGTGTAGTCAGATACCTTGGGATCGTGCTGGATCAGTATCTAGATTTTGACAGACATGTAAATGCTCCGCTGGCAAGAGCCCGGGGCGCTTTCGCTCTGACAAGATGGCTGTTCCATAGCAGCCAACTTGATTCCAGGTTGAAGGTAATCTGCTAAATGGCCTTAATCAGGCCCATGGTTGCCTATGAATGTCCCGTCTTAATGGGGCCAGTTTAATGGAAAGGATTCGGGTGTTTGAGCGACAATGTCTCAGGACTTGTCTCGGGATACATAGGACACCCGAATCTGAGTACACGAAATTTTACCATTCGATCACAGACCAGTGAAGGAGTAGGTAGTATTTCGGCTAGCAAAGTGTAAAAACAATTATAAACAATATAAGTGCGCGTTTAGGCGAAGTATTCACGGAACTTGAATTAGCCCAGTGGTTAAGTGCCCGACCCGCAGTGGAAGGTCGCCGGTTCGGATCCCAAGTCGGGAGGAAAGTTTTTCTCTGTTTCTTCTGCTGCTTCTGAATTAGTTGGAAGTAGCAGGAGGAGATGTCGGGAGACGGCGGGGGAAAAACCCGTACGTCGTACGGAGTCGGAATCGGGTTATTTATCATCCGATTCCGCAACACCGGCCGTCGTCTTAAGAGGCGCAGAAGGGGCAATCCGAGGCCCAATCTAATTAAGCGCCCCTCCCTCACTACTTCGACTGAAAAGCTGCAGGTCGAAGTGAGGAAACGTGCGCCATCACCAACCAACACCATCAAAGTCGAAAGCAGCTGGACAACAACAACCAAAACCAGCGATCCCCGTGGAAGCGGATACTGCCTACCTTTCCTATGGTAGGGAAGGCCGCTACACGGGGGACAATAACCCCTTCGCCCCCCTTTTATATTCGGCTACGGAGGAAGAGCGTAGCGAACTGGAACAGAAAGAGCGTATCCTACGTGCCCAGCTGCAGGTCGTAGTTGATAAGCTGAAGGACATAAAGAAGAGGGATTTAGAGCAGGAAACAGCCGCTCCACAGCAAAAGCAGCAACAACGACAGCCACAGCAGCAGAAACAGCAGCAACAACGACAGCCGCAACATCAGCAGCAGAAACAGCAGCCGCAACAGCAGCAGCAACAACAACAGCCGCAGTAGCAGAAGCAGCAGCAACGTCCTAAAAAGGAGAAAGTGCCACCCATCTTCACCTATACCACGGCCCTACGAAAGACCATCGATCTCTGTAAGTATGCCATTGGTGTAGGCAATTTTGAAATCAAATGTTTAGGCCAAAAACGCTATGCTGTTCGGTGCAAGACACTGGAGCAGCATAAGCGTATAAAAAGCTTATTAAAGTAGTCCACAACGGAGTTTTTCTCCTTCATGCCGAAGGCCGAGAGGTTGCGGACAATGCTCCTTAAAGGCGTGGAGTCGATTGCAGACCCCGAGGAAATGCTCTCAGAGCTCTAAGAGTTCGAGAGTGACGACCTCAAATTCGTGGGGGTTAAGCCATTCTCTACGGTGAGCTCCCGACGGGAGAAGCGAGTTATTCCCTTCTTCTTGGTACAGCTCACACCAAGCAGCAAGCTGGAGAGGTTAAGGACTATCACCACCTTAGCGTCCCAGACTGTCACATGGGAAACAGTAAAGAGGAGCGGAAACATTTTGTAATGTATCCACTGCCAAAGGTTCGGGCACGCCGCGTCGAACTGCGAAATGCAGCCTCGATGCGTTAAGTGTGCAAAGAACCACAAGAACGAATAATGCGACCTTGGGAAAGACAAGATGGCGGATAGAGAGCAGCTCGAGTGTGTCTTGTGTAGGAACCGAGGGCACCCTGCAAACTATCGGGGATGTCCTAAGTTCCCGGACATCAAGAAAGAAAACCTGGCCCGTAAGCAGCAGGTCGAGGAGAAGCGTCCCTCGGGTCGCTTCCAAACACCAGCCATCACATCCCAATTGACCTACGCCCAAATGACGGCAGGTTCGGGAAAGACGGTACAAAAGCCCATGACTGTTCCTAAAGCCCCAGTGCCTGTCTCTAAGGCACCGGTGGCCGAGGTGGATATCTGTCCGATCTTGCTCGCAATCCAAGGGCAGATTGGGAGCTCCAGCAACAGATCCTGGAGACGGCGACCCGAGTAGATAGTATCTACTCGCTTCTGCCGGGCCTAGCGCACCTAAGGTCGTGATGGGTACGCTGGTAGAGAAGCCCTTGAGGATCCTGTCGGTGAATGTAAATTCACTGATAAGGATCGAGCGACGAGCCGTACTTTTTAACCTGTTGCAGAACGAAAGCCCCGATGTACTCTTGGTTAGCGAAACAAAGCTAAACCAGAAGCACAAAATCCGGCACAGTTCTTATAGAATAATTAGAAGGGACCGACCCAACGCTATTCAAGGCGGGGGAGTTGCTATCTTTATTAAAAACAATTTTAAACATAAAGTCATATATAGCGGTGAAGTGCGGAGGTTCCAGGTGCTAGAGGCCTGTATTGTGTGCATTCCTCTCCGAAACGGAAGGAGAATGTACATTGTATCAGCCTATGCACCTGAAGCACCTCAACCCAATATTTTTATCGCAGAGCTCGAGACACTTTTTCGTTCTCTGCGCTTAAATTCAGTAGAAAACTTTTACATTTTGGCCGGCGATTTAAATGCCAAACATAGTGATCGGGAAAATAACATTCCCATCACTAGGGGGAGCCTACTAAGCCATTGGTGGGTTCTTCGCAGCATTGAATATAGAGCCAAGTTGCTCGCAACGGATAGTCCGTCGTATCCTAGGAGCGGCTCCTATCTGGATCTCATGCTAATAGACTCTCGACTGAGACTGGCAGACACGAACGAATAATAGGAACCTAATAGGACTAATAGGAACCTGTCAAACTACGAGATTGACAGGTATCTCAAACAAATGGACGATGTCATTAAACAGACAATGAACAGTACGATACCACGCCAACGACAGCACGATACCACAAACGTAAACCGAAACGCGACAATCGACGCACTGCACAGACAAAAAAGTAGACTCCTGACAAGACTCAAACTCTTGTACAGGCGGTTTACCGACAGACAAAACTCGGAGGTCAGGACATTGAAGTCACTGATTAAAAATATCCAACAGTTAATCAAGGAAAATTACAGAATATCTGTAAGTTTGCATTGGAACAACAGAATTCGTGCTGTAAAATCCAACAGCGCGAGTATGTTCCCGCAAATAAATAAAATATTTCGGAGAAACAAGATTTCATGGCAAACAATGTCATCGCCAATGAGGGGGTTAATACTCTGTTCATATCGACGGAAGATCTTCAGATGATCTTCGAGTCATTGAGGAAGAAAAAATCCGCGGAAGTCGACGGTATATCCAATGTTGTACTTAGGCACCTTCCGCCAGTGGCTGTAGAGAGGTACACCATCCTGTTCAACAATGCACTGAATAACGCATATTATCCAGTGCACTGGAAGACAGCGGTGGTGCAACCAATTCCCAAGAGGGGTAAGGACACATCTAAATCTCCGGTCAATAAGTCTCCTTCCGAGTATCAGCAAGGTGTTCGAGAAGGTGATCCATAGGGCCCTGTCTAAATGGGTTAAGGACAATAAAATCATCCCGGATAACCAATTCGGTTTCATAGCGGGCCATGACACTATTCATGCCGCGTCGAAACTTGTGTCGGATGTTCAATGGAATAAATGCAAGAACCAATGCACTGACTTGGAAAACGCCTTCGACACCGTATGGTTAGAAGGTCTTTATTACAAGCTCAGCCGGATGGCCATAAGTAAACCACTGCTATATATGATTTTTGACATGTTAACAGGTAGAAAGTTCGTAGTGAAAATTGCCAACGTGACTTCTACCCAAACATTTGAAATCAAAAATGGGCTGCAACAGGGTACGGTAAATTCGCCGATCCTTTTCAGCATTTACCTGAGCGATCTGCTAGTTTCTCTTCACCATTCAATAGCGTACGCAGACGACCTAATCGCGTACAGATCAGGTCCAACGATTGACGTTATTGTTATTCTTCTGCAGCAGTATTGTGATGACTGGAAGTTGAAAATCAACTTCCAGAAATCAGAATCTATATTGTTCAGAACGCCTTTGTCTAGGGCCTCTCGGGACACTAGAAAAAACTGGCGCAGGTTCTTAATTTTAGGACCGGACGGACGTCCACTGACGAGACAAAGTGTAGTCAGATACCTTGGGATCGTGCTGGATCAGTATCTATATTTTGACAAACACGTAGATGCCGCTCTAGCAAGGGCCCGGGGCGCTTTCGCTCTAACAAGATGGCTGTTTCATAGCAGCCAACTTGATTCTAGGGTGAAGGTAATCTGCTACATGGCCTTAATCAGGCCCATGGTTGCCTATGGATGTCCCGTCTGGTTCAATGTGAGAGCCAGCTTAATGGAAAGGATTCGGGTGTTTGAGAGACAATGTCTCAGGACGTGTCTGGGGCTACATAGGTACACAAAATTTTACCCGAACGAGGTCCTATACAATAAGGCCAGAATTGTACGGATAGATAATTTTTTGATCAAACTGATTCGAAGCCACGTTGCGAGAGCAATGACTTCGGTCAATAGCCTGATCTTCGGGGCTTACTACCCCAACGATTTATATCACGAGAGAGTGCGCCTTAATGGCTTTGTGCCGCCAGAAGCATTCCTCTATTCAGATAGATGTGGGCTGATCCAGGATAGATTGGCGGTGCCGCTAATCTTCCACGTGGGTCGCAATTCCGTGGAACGGCGATTCCTCTACGAACCCGATGTCGCGCTCCGTGAGCCCGAGCGCCTCAGGTTCTGTAGATCGGTCTCACGCCGGGATCGAGGAGACGTAGTCCGCCAGCATCAACGCTTTTGGTGGCTGGAGAGAGCTACGTCAGTGGACACTTTGAGAGCTTCAGCCTCTTCAAGGCATGGCCTGCCTAACACCAATGGCAGGCTTACATAGGCTAGGGTAGGGTAAGGTAGGGTAAGGTAGGGTAGGGTAGGTAGTAGTAGGGTATATATATTGTATATAAAACAGAAAAACAAAAAAAAAAAGATATATATATTACGTATATAATTTATATATATATACTTTAGTTAAGGTAGAATAAGTTAGGTTTAGTTACATTAAGGTAGGCTTAAGTTTTATATATAATACAAAAAATGATCATATGCTAAGTTTTTAATAAAAAACATTTTTCTTATCTTAAGTTTGATATAGTATCTAATGTTAGTGGTAAGTTGATATAGTAGTCGAAAGACATAGTTTAAGTTGTTCGGCGTACTTTAGAGTGTCCGTATAGGGCCAGTAAGGTATTTTAAGTTTGTTAAGTTATTTAAGCTAGTTTCAAGCATTTTCGTCCCGGGTAAGATACATAGCTCTAAGTAAAAGTTGAATAAAAATTAACATTGAACGTTCGACATCTCTCGGCTTCAATTCTTATGGAACATGATCCTTGCTTTTGGTTTTCGAGTTACGTCTAATTAATCTGCAAATTCTTATTGTGTTTGGAATTCTGCCAACTTTATTCGAAAACGTAATGAAAAATATCATCTCAAGGATGACCACGATAAGCAGAGACGAGGCGAAAATTGTATTCCACTCTTAATCTCAAAATGTATGATTTAGATCAAACATGTAATATACATATGTGTATAACATTTATTTCTCAAAAGATTGTTCCTTTTCTATTGATTTAAAATGACACGCCTTAATGGATGACCCGATTCTTTAAAGGCCTTGGCATTTCCTAATTATTATTATTACTATTACTATTGAAGATTTGGAACTCGAAAGTTCAGAGAATCGTTGGCAACCTTTTGCTAAGCCTTCAAAGCCTCAAAAATGTGATCCTTCCAAGTTTCGCTGTTCTAATCCATCTCGTCTTGGCCCATCCTTATATTTTGCGTCTATTTACGGGACGGTATTTACCACCAGGTTTTCTATTCTTTATTCATTTGTCTCCTTGTCTCCTGTTCTTTCGTGCTATGTGTGTATAGTCAAGTACAAGGTGTGGTTCGACCCAAGTCGATAAGTGACCGTACACACGGTGGCGCAAAATTAATCACCCTATCGGGAGATGTTATAATTTCTATAAATGTCTATTTGACATTTGTGAACTAGACAGCTGCAGAGTACAAACAGACAACTAATGAAGCACTATACTCCGGAAGAGCGTGGAATAATTGTGTCGATTTTTTTTTTTCAATAATCGGTCGGTTAGCGAAGCGTCGATTTTCTAATCATATCGCACAAACCTGGCAAACCTTCTGGCGCTTAGCTACTCGACTCGAACGGACTGGAACCACAAGAGACCATGCGGCTGACACCGGACTGTTCGGTTCGTGAACGGAGAAACAACAACCAGGCGACGGGCCGCGCAGTTGGGCAGCGAATTTTAGTGAAAGCCTTACATATGTTCCCGTACAAAGTGCAAACAATGCATCGGTTAATGCCTGCTGAACGTCAGTCGCGTGTGAATTGGAACAAGGAAGAGGGCGATTTTGTGTCGAAAATCATCAGTAGCGACGAGACGCATTGCAATTTAAGCGGTTACGTCAATAAGCAAAATCTTCGTTTCTGGGTGACTGAAAATCCGCGTGTGATGCACGAAGCACGAGCCATAAATCTACTCAAAGCCACTCTGTGGTGTGGCGTTCATGCGGGAGAGTGATACGGTCACTATTACTGGCGAACGCTAGAGGATCATGATAAACGACTTCTTATTGCCGAAATTGGATGAGCGGGGCTTAGTGAACATGTGGTTTCAACAAGACGGTGCAACTGCACACATAGCACGAGCCACAGTGGAAATTGTGAAGCAGGCATTACCTGGTCGCGTAATTTCCCCGGAAATCTTGCGAAAAGTCGATTAAACGGGTACAAATGTGTATCAACACTGGCGGCAGTCACTTGATGGATATCATCTCTTCCACTTTACAGAAAAATGGTAAAGGTCCAAGTAAAGATTTCCATCACTCAAACTCATGCTTTTTTTATTTAGTAAAAAAGTAATTCAAAAACAAAATTAGATGACAAATTTTGCGCCACCTTGTATTGGGTTTTCTTTAAAGCCTACTTCCTTTCTTACACTTAATAGACTGTTTGCGTTTCTCTTTACTGTTTCCTCACAATCCCTCAGAAAGTTCAGCCCGTCAGCGTAATGTGATTCCATTATGGGTTATTCCCCTCTCCTAAAGGGATCTCATTACAAGGCATCTCGGGTGACAAAGCATTTCCTTGTTTTAGCCCTTCACGTATCTTGAATGTTTCAGATAACACGTTTCGTACTTTAAATCTACGAATAGAAATAAATTAATTCAAAACTAAGATAATACCACTGGCAGCGATTAAAGAAAATTCCGTTCACTTGCTTTAGACGAGGTTAAGATAGCGATACTGATGCTTAAGTCTAATTAAGTTGCCTGCTGGGTTCTTTAATACACCCAACTACAAATCTGTAAGTACGTCTCGCAAGCCACTTCTTTCCAAAGTTAACAAAGAGAAACGACTGGCATTCGCCATAGGGACTCCAAACTTTTGGAAGACCATTATTTTTATTAACGAGAGAAAGACCAACTTGTTCGGTAACAAGTATTGAATGAACACAGCAAGACTCCTATGAAGCGTTTGAGAGTCAGGATAGATGAGTGCTAAGCTAAATATGTCTTGTCATCAAGGAAAGACTTGCAACACCGAAATCGTAGCCAAACGTTACCTTTGGCAACTATAAGCAGTAGTAAACTAAGCGCTAGGTCAGACGAAAAATACCTATTGCCAATGGTTGATTCCTTGGGTTCAAGAGGCAACTGAAAGCAGGAACCTTTCTCGAAAAACAAAGGTAACTCTTTACAAAAACTTTCTGGTCCTCCTCTACGTTGCAAAAGCTTGGACATAATCGAAACTGGATGAAGAGGTCGAAGGCCGATTGGAGATGACAATTTAGATACAATCGAGCTGTAGAGCGATGTCACCTTAGCCTAGCGTCTAGCGTGAAGAGGCTTTGATTCTAACCCTGCATCTTAGGTGCTATACACAGGAAAAAAGGGGTTATAATTCAGTTGAGCAGGGGGCACTGGAATCAGCTGACTTAAAATAGTGCCAGCGTTCTATTTGAATGGAAGCTTATTGGTTAAAGTGCATGATCACCTTGGATAGTAGTAGTGAATATTGGGACCACGATTCATTTCTCGATGTTTTCCAACTAGGAGCATGTAAATTAATGACATGATATCGGAACGAAACCCACGAGTGCTACCCAACTTGATTATATTTAGGAATGTAACTAACCGCCTTGCGGTAGGTTAAGTTTTGAAATAAGTTGTCGCTGTTATCGCCTAAGCGTAAACGACTTTTTTGTCATAGTCTCTCTCTGTCGGAAGTTTTGACGGTTCAAAAGTAACGATTTTTATGTTGAAAGTAAATAACGATCAGGTGTACCGAAAAAGTTTAAAAGCAAAGAATTGGAGGTTTTATTTTAAGAAGACTCGTGTCAGACTGAATTTGCAAAATCATGACATGTATATGACACAACAGTTTTGAAACTTTTGAAAGTCTTAGAAATGACTACAAAGCAAGTACACTGAGTGCTATTCAAGTTGAGGCTGGGTCGTCGAATGGCGTTTTTTTTCAGAGGCAGAGTCGGGAACATTTTTTCATTGTATTGTAAATACGACTTTAATGCCAAGGGTAATAAAAGTTAGGGTCGGCCATACATCAACAGTTTCGGCAAAGGCTCTAAAATCTCGTATCCACACTTCTAAATTGACCCATCAATATCCATAATGTTATTTAAAGTCCTCCTGATTCAACAACAAGACAGTTATAGCTGGCCAAGATGCGGATATTACGTTACTTCATTTTATAAACTTCAAACTTGGCATTCCAACTGGCTTGTTTAATACTGCTCTTCAACCGTCTATTTGGCCCATGGGAGTGCAGATTAAACAATTTATGAGCCGCTCAAAAAACGACTCGGCTATTCAAACAAAAGACAGAATATAACCTCGCCTGTTATCATAGATAATGATCAACATCGCTTGTTTTATTAAAATGTGGGCGGGACGAGAACTAAGACGATTGATTTCTTCACCGCTGTTGCCGACTGTCTCTACGTTTTCATCGCTCTAACTGAAACTTGGCTGAATCCTGATTTTCTCACTACGGAGCTGTTTATATCGGATTTCTATGTCATCCGGAGGGACCGACATTATGATCAGAGTTGTTCGAGAAGAGGCGGTGGTGTTTTATTTTCGGTAGATCTGAAACGTATTTTGCCCTTTAACATAACTCAAGATGCGGAGAATAATGTAGTTGATACTTTTACCTCTCTGAATATGTACCAAGTTAACAATATTTGTAATTCAATGGATCGTATTTTACGAGTAGTTTTTGTAGATCAAAGCCTTGAAGTGCAATTGTTTGAAGTTGGCTTTCCACTTTTGAATAATACTCTCTTTCACTTAATTTTAACTTTTCCTTTTTAATTGAATCAAAACGTTCCAGCGATTACGTAATTCAACATTATGATGTCAAAAATGCTGGCTTCTCTTCTATGAATATTTTTTTTGAAATTGTCGATTGGTAGCACGTTCTTAATTCCTCTAATTTAGATACAGCTTTTACTATGTTTCGGAATATATTTGATTCTGCTATAATTAATTCTGTTCCAATTTTTTTTTTTAAGAATTTTACGATATCAGTTTGGCTTAATAAAAGCTAATCGAGACTCAAAAACGTTATGAATAAATTTCATAAGAAAGGTAAAAGCTCAATCCCTTCTCAAACGAGTTTTTTTCAAGTAAGGAGAGAATATGAATTTCTTAAAAAGTTTTTCTATAGCCGATATTTGTGGTCGCAAGAGTCAAAGATGAAAACCAATCCTAAATCTTTTTGGACCTTTCTAAATAAAATTTCATTGCTTCAACGTGTTCATCCGATGTTTACGTGCTGAAGCGTCCAGGGCGGGCATGGTCATTAACGTTTTTTTGTTTTTTTTTAAATTAATTTTTATTCATAGATCTATCTTACCCTAGACAAAAATGCTTGAAAACTAGCTTAACTATCTTAACAATCTAGATATCTTACTGGCCCTAGGCGGACACTCTAAAATAGACGTAACAACTTAAATCTATGTCTTTCGACTACTCTATCAACTTACCACTAACATTACTATATCTAACTTAAGCTAAGAAAAATGTTTTTTATTAAAAACTTAGCATATGATCATTTTTTGTATTATATATAAAACTTAAGCCTACCTTAATGTAACTAAACCTAACTTATTCTACCTTAACTAAAATATATATATATAAATTATATACGTAATATATATTTAATATACAGGGTGTCCCACGAGCAGTGTGCCAAAAAGCTGCAGCGTGTAGGTCTAGTCAAGACAAGAAAAAAATCATATGGGAGGGGGGGGTCTATTTCCCCACGTTTAGCCGGGAGGGGCAATTTTCTAAAAAACTGACTTAATTTGGAAAAAAAATTATTAAAAATCAACAGTTACATCCACAATGCCACGATATACCTTTTTGTAAAGCCAGAAACCTCTTCTTTCATATTAATTTTAAATGAAGCTGTTTTAAGGAGTAGTTTTTGAGAAATTAATTTTCAAACTCAAAATTTTGAAAAAAAAAAAATTCGAACTATTTTTTTTAAAATTGTATGTAATTAAGTAGTATTTTTTTTTTAAAAATTCAATGCTCTCATTAGTTTTTAGTTAAAAGCAGAAAACCCGATGCACAAATGTCTTGTAGTTTTTGAGAAATTAAAAAAAATAACCGAACCATTTTTTTCTAAGAAGAACCTTTTTTTTGGTTTTGACGCGGCTGGACTTGTAGACAAATTAATGTATGAAACATTGACATCTTTTTTATTATTTTTAAAAAATTCGGAGTTTTATGAGGATACAATAAAGTGATACAGTATTGGAATAACCCTGGATTAATTCTTTTTTTTCATTGATAACGCCTGAAAACTGACCTGCGAATTTCGTCTGGGTCCGCCCGCCGCCGATGGGTTCTACCCGAATTTTGGATTTGGTCCGACGCAATCCCTCCCTTAGTACAAGGAGGATGGCTATTATGCTTGGAGTGCCCAAATCTAGAGTATGGAGAGTGCTTCCTACAGAAAACTTATACCCGTACCATTTTAGGCCAGTTCAGGAACTCACCTCAAACGACAAGTTTTTGAGAGCAGAGTTTTGTCGATCATTACTGTTTCGAGATGAAACTGAACGAAACTATTTTGCAAGGATATTCTGGACGGATGAAGCACAGTTTACCAGAGATGGGGTTACTAACTCCCACAATTTGCATCATTGGAGTAGCACCAATCCACACAACAAAAAACAAAATAAATCACAACACCGCTTTAGCTGTAATGTTTGGCTTGGTATTGTTGGACAAACTGTAATCGGGCCCCGGTTTTTGAATGCCGTTATTAATTGAGAATCATACCTGCAATTCCTACGAGACCTTTTGCCCGATTTGATGGACAACGTTCCTTTGGCCATAGCAGATAATTTAATCTACCAGCAAGATGGAGCACCAGCATACTAGAGCTTACGGGTTAGAAACTGGCTGAATGATCATTTTAGTGACCGTTGGATCGGAAGAAGGGGCCCCACGGAATGGCCACTTAGATCACCAGATTTAACTCCTCTAGATTTTTATGTGTGGGGATTCATTAAGAATTATGTTTACGAAGTGGAAATAGTATCTTTGGAACAACTGAAAGAACGGATTGAAGTCGCTGGAGTCAAATTGCAGGAAAATTTGTCAAGCATAGATATGTGCAGCCATTAGGAGAAGAAGGAGATATAATCTTTGCCTTTTAAAAAATGGGGATCATATTGAAAATTTATTATAATAAAACTCCGAAGTTTTTAAAAATAATAAAAAAGAGGTCAATGTTTCATACATTAATTTGTCTACAAGTCCAGCCGCGTCAAAACCAAAAAAAAGGTTCTTCTTAGAAAAAAATGGTTCGGTTATTTTTTTTAATTTCTCAAAAACTACAAGACATTTGTGCATCGGGTTTTCTGCTTTTAACTAAAAACTAATGAGAGCATTGAATTTTTGGAAAAAAAATTACTACTTAATTACATACAACTTTGTTTAAAAACAGAATGAAAGAAGAGGTTTCTGGCTTTACAAAAAAGTATATCACGGCATTGTGGATGTAACTGTTGATTTTTAATATTTTTTTTTCCAAATTAAGTAAATTTTTTAGAAAATTGCCCCTCCCGGCTAAACGGGGGGGAATAGACCCCCCCCTCCCATACGATTTTTTTCTTGTCTTGACCAGACCTACACGCTCTAGCTTTTTGGCACACTGCTCGTGGGACACCCTGTATATATCTTTTTTTTTTTGTTTTTCTGTTTTATATACAATATATATGTATACCCTACTACTACTACCCTACCCTACCTTACCCTACCTTACCCTACCTTACCCTACCTTACCCTACCCTAGCCTATATAAGCCTGCCATTGGTGTTAGGCAGGCCATGCCTTGAAGAGGCTGAAGCTCTCAAAGTGTCCACTGACGTAGCTCTCTCCAGCCACCAAAAGCGTTGATGCTGGCGGACTAGGTCTCCTCGATCCCGGCGTGAGACCGATCTTCAGAACCTGAGGCGCTCGGGCTCGGAATTGCGACCCATGTGGAAGATTAGCGGCACCGCCAATCTATCCTGGATCATCCCACATCTATTTAAATAGAGGAATGCTTCTGGCGGCACAAAGCCATTAAGGCGCACTCTCTCGTGATATAAATCGTTGGGGTAGTAAGCCCCGAAGATCAGGCTATTGACCGAAGTCATTGCTCTCGCAACGTGGCTTTGAATCAGTTTGATCAAAAAATTATCTATCCGTACAATTCTGGCCTTATTGTATAGGACCTCGTTCGGGTAAAATTTTGTGTACTCAGATTCGGGTGTCCTATGTAGCCATTGTCTCTCAAACACCCGAATTCTTTCCATTAAGCTGGCTCTCACATTGAACCAGACGGGACATCCATAGGCAACCATGGGCTTGATTAAGGCCATGTAGCAGATTATCTTCACCCTAGAATCAAGTTGGCTGCTATGAAACAGCCATCTTGTTAGAGCGAAAGCGCCCCGGGCCCTTGCCAGAGCAGCATCTACATGTTTGTCAAAATATAGATACTGATCCATCACGATCCCAAGGTATCTGACTACACTTTGTCTCGCCAGTGGACGTCCGTCCGGTCCTAAAATTAAGAACCTGCGCTAGTTTTTTTTAGTGTCCCGAGAGGCCCTAGACAAAGGCGTTCTGAACAATATAGATTCTGATTTCTGGAAGTTGATATTCAACTTCCAGTCATCACAATACTGCTGAATTTTTTCGAAGTCACGCTGCAAGAGAGTGACAATGACGTCGATCGTTGGACTTGACCTGTACGCGATTAGGTCGTCTGCGTACGCTATTGAATGGTGAAGAGAAACTATCAGATCGCTTAGGTAAATGCTGAAAAGGATCGGCGAATTTACCGTACCCTGTTGCAGTCCATTTTTGATTTCAAATGTTTGGGTAGAAGTCACGTTGGCAATTTTCACTACGAACTTTCTACCTGTTAACATGTCAAAAATCATATATAGCAGTGGTTTATTTATGGCCATCCGGCTGAGCTTGTAATAAAGACCTTCTAACCATACGGTGTCGAAGGCCTTTTCCAAGTCAGTGCATTGGTTCTTGCATTTATTCCATTGAACATCCGACACAAGCTTCGACGCGGCATGAATAGTGTCATGCCCCGCTCTGAAACCGAATTGGTTATCCGGGATAATTTTATTGTCCTCAACCCTTTTAGACAGGGCCCTATGGATCACCTTCTCGAAGACCTTGCTGATACTCGGAAGGAGACTTATTGACCGGAGATTTTCCGGGTTAGATGTGTCTTTATCCCTCTTGGGAATTGGTTGCACCACCGCTGTCTTCCAGTGCACTGGATAATATGCATTATTCAGTGCATTGTTGAACAGGATGGTGTACCTCTCTACAGCCACTGGCGGAAGGTGCCTAAGCACAACATTGGATATACCGTCGACTCCCGCGGATTTTTTCTTCCTCAATGACTCGAAGATCATCTGAAGATCTTCCGTCGATATGAACAGAGTATTAACCCCCTCATTGGCGATGACATTGTTTGCCATGAAATCTTGTTTCTCCGAAATATTTTATTTATTTGCGGGAACATACTCGCGCTGTTGGATTTTACAGCACGAATTCTGTTGTTCCAATGCAAACTTACAGATATTCTGTAATTTTCCTTGATTAACTGTTATATATTGATTAACTGTGATATTTTTAATCAGTGACTTCAATGTCCTGCCCTCCGAGTTTTGTCTGTCGGTAAACCGCCTGTACAAGAATTTGAGTCTTGTCAGGAGTCTACTTTTCTGTCTGTGCAGTGCGTCGATTATCGCGTTTCGGTATACGTTTGCGGTATCGTGCTGTCTTTGGCGTGGTATCGTACTGTTCATTGTCTGTTTAATGACATCGTTTGTTTGTTTGACAGGTTCCTATTAGGCGGTGGAAAGGAGGCGCTCGAAGTGAACGCTCTCGTCAGGGAATTGGCAAAGCGCGGCCAGCACACCCTACTGTAATCGTAGGAGTGCGTTTGGACACACTCTGCCATCTCCGCGAACTCGTCAGGTACTGTGATCACGGCACATAGTCCGCAATGGTCACTGTCGTATACAATGGTCCGTAGACAGTTAATAGACCATTCGTTCGTGTCTGCCAGTCTCAGTCGAGAGTCCATTAGCATGAGATCCAGATAGGAGCCGCTCCTAGGATACGACGGACTATCCGTTGCGAGCAACTTGACTCTATATTCAATGCTGCGAAGAACCCACCAATGGCTTAGTAGGCTCCCCCTAGTGTTGGGAATGTTATTTCCCCAATCACTATGTTTGGCATTTAAATCGCCGGCCAGAATGTAGAAGTTTTCTACCGAGTATAAGCGCAGAGATCGAAAAAGTGTCTCGAGCTCTGCGATAAAAATATTGGGTTGAGGTGCTTCAGGTGCATAGGCTGATACAATGTACATTCTCTTTCCGTTTCGGAGAGGAATGCACACAATACAGGCCTCTAGCACCTGGAACCTCCGCACTCCACCGCTATATATGACTTTATGTTTAAAATTGTTTTTAATAAAGATCGCGACTCCCCCGCCTTGAATAGCGTTGGGTCGGTCCCTTCTAATTATTCTATAAGAACTGTGCCGAATTTTGTGCTTCTGGTTTAGCTTTGTTTCGCTAACCAAGAGTACATCGGGGCTTTCGTCCTGCAACAGGTTAAAAAGTACGGCTCGTCGCTCGATCCCTCTCAGTTAATTTACATTCACCGACAGGATCCTCAAGGGCCTCTCTACCAGCGTAGCCATCACGACCTTAGGTGCGTTAGGCCCGGCAGAAGCGAGCAGATACTATCTACTCGGGTCGCCGTCTTCAGGATCTGTTGTTGGAGCTGCCCAATCTGCCCTTGGATTGCGAGCAAGATCGAACAGACATCCACCTCGGCCACCGGTGCCTTAGAGACAGGCACTGGGGCTTTAGGAACAGTCATGGGCTTTTGTACCGTCTTTCCCGAATCTGCCGCCATCTGGGCGTAGGTCAACTCGGATGTGACGGCTGGTGTTTGGAAGCGACCCGAGGGACGCTCCTCCTCGACCTTCTGCTTACGGGCCAGGTTTTCTTTCTTGATGTCCTGGAACTTAGGACATCTCCGATAGTTTGCAGGGTGCCCTCGGTTCCTACACAAGACACACTCGAGCTGCTCTCTATCCGCCATCTTGTCTTTCCCAAGGTCGCATTATTCGTTCTTGTGGTTCTTTGCACACTTAACGCATCGAGGCTGCATTTCGCAGTTCGACGCGGCGTGCCCGAACCTTTGGCAGTGGATACATTACAAAATGTTTCCGCTCCTCTTTACTGTTTCCCATGTGACAGTCTGGGACGCTAAGGTGGTGATAGTCCTTAACCTCTCCAGCTTGCTGCTGGGTGTGAGCTGTACCAAGAAGAAGGGAATAACTCGCTTCTCCCGTCGGGAGCTCACCGTAGAGAATGGCTTAACCCCCACGAATTTGAGGTCGTCACTCTCGAACTCTTTGAGCTCTGAGAGCATTTCCTCGGGGTCTGCAATCGACTCCACGCATTTAAGGAGCATTGTCCGCAACCTCTCGGCCTTCGGCGTGAAAGAGAAAAACTCCGTTGTGGACTCCTTTAATAAGCTAAGCAGTGTCTTGCACCGAACTGCTTTTTCTGCGGCTGCTGCTGTTGTTGTTGCTGCTTTTGTTGTGGGGTGACTGTTGCCTGCTCTAAATCCCTCTTCTTTATGTCCTTCAGCTTATCAACTACGACCTGTAGCTGGGCACGTAGGATACGCTCTTCCTCCGTAGCCGAATATAAAAGGGGGCGAAGGGGTTATTGTCCCCCGTGTAGCGGCCTTCCCTACCATAGGAAAGGTAGGCAGTATCCGCTTCCACGGGGATCGCTCGTTTTGGTTGTTGTTGTCCAGCTGCTTTCGACTTTGATGGTGTTTGGTTGGTGATGGCGCACGTTTCCTCACTTCGACCTGCAGCTTTTCAGTCGAAGTAGTGAGGGAGGTGCGCTTAATTAGATTGGGCCTCGGGTTGGCCCTTTTGCGCTCTCTTCATGACGACGGTCGGTGTTGCGAAATCGGATGTCTCCCGACATCTCCTCCTGCTACTTCCAAACTAATTGAAAAGCAGCAGAAGAAACAGAGAAAAACGCACACGAAAAACTTTCCTCCCGACTTGGGATCCGAACCGGCGACCTTCCGACTGCGGGTCGGGCACTTAACCACCGGGCTAATTCAAGCTCCGCGAATACTTCGCCTAAACGCGCACTTATATTGTTTATACTTGTTTTTACACTTTGCTAGCCGAAACACTACCTACTCCTTCACTGGTCTGTGATCAACTGATGGTCATTAACGTCTTCTTGATGTTGTGTAAAGAGCTTTTACCACTTAGAAACTATTTTTTTTTGGTCGGAGTATTTCAGCAAATATCACATTGAACAATTCAAGTACGGCGGAGCATTGTCGCACAAAATTTGATACATTCTTTGATACTTTTTTTCAATAGTAAAAACCGCCCACCAAAACACATCAATAATGCCAAAACGATTGATAATGCTTATATATTCTAGGGGACATGACATGGGGCCAACATTATAACAAAAAAAACTGAAAACGAATGTACTTAAATGGCCAAAATCAAAAAAAGTCACCCTATTTTTTGAACAAACCTCGTCTATATTCTGAATTATTTTGTAGTTAAGAAGTTAAAAAATATGTAAATACTGGACTTTATGCCAAAATGGTTTTGGAAATGAGATAAGTACCAAATTTGGCACATTTTTCTTCTCCTAGCTTAAATATCTAATGGCATTAGGCACTTAGTCTGTGATCAAATGTTTTTTTGTAAAAAATGATTACGAGCTAAGAAATAGGTTTCAATAATTTTCTAATCACAAAAGGCTAGAAATAGCCCTTTTATAGACGTCGAATCAACGAAGGTTTAGTAACACCAGCTTACATATAACCCTTAGTAATCTAGGGTTAAGATGAAACGTTTCACCAAGACCTTACTTTTTGCCCCTAATTTCAGTTTTTGTCAACTTATTTCCATCATTTGTATATCCATGAAGTAAAGCGGTTATTGCTCGAAATTATTACCAAAAAAAAATGGCAGTATCCCCTGCAAAATATAGGCCGGAAACTGCTCAGAAAACTATTACAAAAGCATCACCGCAAATATATTAAGATTGACACTCTGGCTCTTCCAGCCCAAGCCCGTCATTTATTCCCCTCAATTGATTGTGATGAATGGATCGGCACTTTCCTGTCCCCGCATCGTCCTATAAACGCTACAAAAACACCCACACATCACATCCATTGATTGACACTTAAATATCTTATACTTATATCACAACCATGAAGGGAAAAAACCAAAACGTACACAAAATCCTGTCAGGAAAAAATGATATTTTGACCGGCAATTTCCCTCTCACATCAGGCAAACAGCATGCAAAATAACGGTTGTCAAACGGAATAAGAAATAACCCAATTACAGATTTCCACAAAAAATTGCGGGCGCCGAAAGGAAAAAGAAGGAAAAATGAAAAGCAAATGAGAATCGATAGCAATAAATTACCTTGGTGTATCCAAAATGACTTAACATCTCGAGCCACACATCTGCCTGATGGTAGTACGGCGGCACCGTCCTTAGGAACGAAACGTGAATATTTTTATCGGAAAATGCAGCATCCCTCGAGGATATTCCAATTACGGGAATCTGATAAAATCCACTCGTATAGCTGACAGCTGCCGGTGATAGATCACCCGACGTTTGTTCATGCGACACCACTACCGCATAGACCTATTTAGATATACAGTAGGTGGAGGAGGTCGGGTAAGAAGAAGTGGAATAGAATAAATACCATCATGAAGTGTTATATTATAAGAGTATCTACGATAGAATCTATCGAAATGCTATGGATACCCGCGCGGATGGTGAAAGGAAAAAGGACATCTCGGAATAGATAAATGATGAACTTGTAAATTGATTTCCTAAACGAGTTAACCGTCTCGTTGGTTGGCACTGTCGTCGTCGTCTTAAGCTCGACTGAGCATCAACCACCATGCGATGGGATGACGATTGTAAAAGGGCTGGCGAGCTACCTTGATCCTTATGTCCTTTGCCGGGTCCTTCTGGTCGTTTGTTACTCCTCGAAGGCGATGGTGGATGGTGTGAAATAAATTGAAACGAAACAACTCACCCGTTTCTCAATCAGCTTATCGCAAACGTTGAAGACCGTTTTGATGGGATTCTTATCCATTCGTATCGTCTTGTCATAATAGGTCACCTTCCTTGGCACGTAATGCTGATCAAAGTTCAAATGCTGCACCAGGAACAAGGTCAGCGGTTTATTGAAATCAACTAAACTTGATTGAATGCATAAAACTTACCGCTATTGTCGTTTTGAAGTGCTCCTCGCTGCCGCTGTCGCTCAGCACGCCACCGATATTATACGTCGACGGATTGTCCGAGTTTGACATTTGCTTTTGCATTGTGGCCACACGGAATTGGCTCAGTACCATGAGCACCACGATGATGCCATGTGCGAATGGAATAGATGCCATCATCTTTATAGATCTCGCCTCGTTTCAAAGTCGGATGCGGAACGAAAAGATTGCTTACATCATGTCAGACGCGAGTAAGCCTTTATTCAAATTGTATCTATATCTAGCAAATCTAATATAATAATATCTACTTTAGCATAAGGTTTTCTATGTTAACTCTTCGGTTATATTCCTTTCAAGGGCTTCGGCAAGCTCAAGTTTACATATTCGCTTGTTGGGCGTAGAATTTCCTTATTCAGTCGTGTGGGCTTGCTCGGAATCTCGAGATAGGTTCATAATGGTCGGATGACGAGCTGAAATGAAAAGGAAAGATTAGAAACTGAGTGACAACCTACCCGTCGGCGTTAACATTGCTTAAGTGATGTATTGATCGATTAGCTATAAAACCATAAGGACGAATGTAAAGTGCTTCCTAAGTGGATTTATTCATTCAAATTGGTTTTATGGTTCATGCTTTTGGTTAAAGCAAGTGCGTGGGATGTAAAAACAATATTACTTGCTTATAACGGTGGTTTTAATTTAACTGCCGACTAAGGAGTCGGTTTCAATGAGTCAGCACTAGGAGTGACATTAAATTTAATGCTTTAACTGCCGGTTTTCTAGATTTATTGTGCAATTTATCATCGTTGAGATGCCATTTGAGTGGTACTCACGCGGAATGGCTTATTAATCTCCAGAAGCGAGCTTACATACAATACAGAAGAACGAGATGTCATGCTGTTTTCCAGGTTTTTACAATAGCCTAGAAGCCATTGATCATGATTCTTTATCGAGTTTCTGCTTTCTGATGAGCACTTAATTATTAGTAATTGGAGAACACTTCGCCTTGGTTCGCGCACATATATAAGTTTTTGAGTTGTTTGAATCAAACACTCAACGGTTTTTTGCAAAAGTAGTAAACGAAGCTCTGATTAAATGGGTTGAGGAGAAGAAAATAATACCGGACAACCAGCTTGGTTTCAAGGCGAGGTATGATGCTATTCAACCTGCGTCAAAACTGGTTTTCCAACATTCAGTGGAATAAGGCAAAAAAAACCAACATATGGGTGCTTGTCTTGTCGACTTACGGCTTTCGACACCGTATGGTTAGGAGGTCTGTTCAATAAGTTAACCAGACTCACAGCTCACATAATTTACGTAATGAAGCTTATTGTTAAATGTGACAACATTACTTCGAGCAGGATCTTTGACATTAAAAACGGTTTACAAGAGTCGGAAACCATACTGTTTAGAACTTTGTTATACAGGGCCTCAAGGTATACCAGAAAGAACTGAAGGAAATTCGCGATCGTTTGGCAACATTAGTAAGCACGGTGAGATATTCCGGCTTAACCAGTATCTATATTTCAATAGACATATAGACGCTTGTCTTGCTCGAGTTAAAAAAAAAACTTTTGATAAGAAATCTGTCTCACAGCAGTCAACTTGACTGCAGGGCAAAAATCATATGGTTCGTGGCCTTAATAAGGCCCATCAGAGCGTATAGTCGTGGGGTGTGGTTTAATGTAATCTTATATGGAATATTCGTGTGTCTAAGAGACAGTTCGAAGTCCAAGTTCGTTAAGTATTACCCTAATAAGATCTTGTACATCGGAGTGGGTCTAAATAGAATCGACAATTTTCTTGTTAATATGACCCGAAAGCACTCCGGCACTGATCTTCATGGCCTACTACTCTAATTATAGAAACCACGAGGGCATTTCTTCATATTGATTCCGAAAGGTTAGTGTTGAATACACATGATTTCTGGTAATTTACCACCATCACCGGGACGCCGGGTACCGCTCATCCGCGACGGGTATGTTGGCAGTGTTCATGAGCTCATATATTATAGTACCGCAATGGCGGACTGGGATCTCGCTGATGTTGCTAAACAACACGCCAAATTTTGATGGCTGTCGAGTGAAAACGCTCCCCAGAACGGGGCTTCACTCCTGTAAGACCGTAAGTTAGTTTAGGATTAGCTAGGGGACCCGTTGAAGGCTGGACGCGTCAACATACAATACTTAGATGAGTCTGAGAACTAACTGAGCCCTCGGGTAGGTAGAGAGAGGCTGGTTGGACCACTTTTTAATCGAAGTCTCATAATTGCCAAACTATTACTTCTTCTTCTTCTTTTCCTTTTTGTTCCGGCGTCGTTATGGTCAGAAGTGTAGGACCATAACCTTCCCACTTAACTGCATTCCTACTGGTCCGCTTGTGGGGTCCGCCGGTTTGACCTCAGAAAGTAGCGGCAGGCTTCCCGGCTTGGGATTACTTCATCGCTGAGGCCAATCAAATGCTGGTGTTTTTGTATTTGTTTGCACCAATTGTTTTTCGGCCTACCTTTTTTGCGTGTTGAAATTGGAACGTTGATTGATAACGCCTTTTGGACGGGGTTCAAAGGATCTCTCCTTTGAACATGGCAATACCAACTGAGTTGGTCGCGCTCTATCTTTCTTGTGATGGTTTCTTTTACGTGGAGGCTTCCTCGGATCTATGAACTTCTAATTCTGTCACACTTTGTTACTCCCGCTGTCATGCGAAGCATCTTCATCTCAGCTGCCGTTAATTTGCTCTCATACTTTTTGTGCATTGTCCAGCATTGTGAACCGTATGTGAGCGCGGGACGTACAACTGAAGTGTAGAGCCTTCCTTTCAGCTTAGGGGGCATTTTTCGATCACAGAAGATGGCGGAGTTTTCCCGCCACTTCATCCACCCTACGCTTACGCGATGTTTGATGTCGTCATCACAAGTTGCTTCTCTATTAATCATAGATCCCAGATATTTAAAATTTTCACATTTGGGAAGCACTCTTCCATTCAAGTAAATGTCTGGAATAGGCTGATGAGGGTCAGAGAAGGCAGGCAGGGCAGCACAGATACTCTGTCTTCTTTGAACTAATACGATACCCGTGTCACTCAAAAATGTCCACCCACACATCAAGTGCTCGTTGTAGGGACGCCTGATCATCACTTATAATGGCCCCATCGTCAGCAAAGAATAGCTGGTGCACATTGGGGTCCGTCACTTTTCCTTCAAGCAAGCAATCAAGGACTGCTATAAAGAGCAGTGGGCTGAGGACGCTTCCTTGGTGTACACCGACTTTGATTGCGAACTCTTTGGTGACTCCTGCGGTGCATCTTACTCTTGTCGTTGCTCTATTGTACATGTCCATGATCACTCGCACGTAGGTTTCTGGAACTCCTTTTTGTCTTAGCGGTACCCATAAAAGATCTCTTGGTTGCCGGTCAAAGGCCTTCTCGAAATCAACCAACACCATTGCAAGTCCTTTGAAGAATCACGATGCTTTTCCATCATGACCCTTATACTTTGGATTGCATCTGTCGTTGATTTACCCGAGACAAACCCGCACTGGTCATCAGATAGTCGTATTATTTTCCGCAGTCGGCTATCTAATACCCGTTCAACGATCTTCATGGTGTGCGACATCAGCTTGACAGAACGGTAGTTATCACAATTTCGCGTATCACCCTTTCCTTTGTGCAAAGGAAGAAGATAGCTTTCCCTCCATTAATTAGGCATAGTGTCGCCTCTCATAAGTTTGGAGATAAGAACCATGAGCCATCTAGACCCGATGTCTCCCATCTTTTTCCAGAACTCAGAGGGTATCCCGTCCGGCCCAACAGCTTTTCTTTTCTTGGAGTTTTTAACCACGTACCGAACTTCTTCGCATCTCTTATTATTGCTAATGGAAGTAGTGTTTGTTATTTTTTGTTCAGTTTGTTTGGTCGTTCTAAATAAAAAATAATTATTAAATTTTGGATTTATTGTCCTATATCGAACTAATTTTTCGACTTTACAGGGCTTGGTCCAACTTACGCCACCCACTGATCCAACTTGCCCCCATTGTAGTGCAAGTTGGACCACTTGGACTTGATTTATTTAATGTACCATTGTTTTCTGGGATTTCATATTTTCAATTTTTTCAAATTTCATTTATTGTAGAAGCCAGATGTCAATTCTTTCTTTTGATATTAGTAGTAGATTATAATAAATTAAAGTTTAAAATAAGTTAGGAATTGTAATCGTTGTAACAATCGATGTATACAAATAAGGGCCTATCTCCCTTACCGCACATTTTGTATGAGCCCACTTTCGGCGAGTATTGTCGAGTATGGAACTGTAGCCACTCCTCACCCGGTAAACTTTCAGCGAATGTTTCCATGCACATTAGGCAAAAGTAAAAGAAGTGTATTTCGTCTTCTTCAGCGCTTGATTTTTTGTAATTTTTTTTTCTTTATTTGAACTTTTCCTTTTTTGAATTTTGGGCTTGGAAACTTTTCGATTTTGTTCTTCTTGTAATGCATCTTTTTCAGGGGGAACATTTAAAATTGCAACTCGTCTTTTCCTTCTTTTTGTCACTGTTTGCTTTCTTGGTCCACCTTTCGGAAATGGTAAAACAACTTCCTCGGGATGTAGATGGTAAATAGTCATTAGTGGCATTCTCATCAGGTCTCTCAAGAGCAACATGAGGACCTGTTTGCTAAGCAACTGTTTCCTGAACCACTGTGCTGAATGCTAGATAGATAGATAGAACTTTATTTCATACAAGTATTTTACATTATAATAGTATGACATCGCACCTTGTACAGAGATATAATAACGTATTTTGTGTTTCAACTGAAACATTCTTCTTGATGAAAATATTATGGTTACAAAAAGATAATATCTTAGAAGGAAAAAACAAAGAAAAAACCTTCTATACAAAATTAATCAATATATAATATATAGATATAAATATAAATATCAGAAAACTTGCAATAAATAAATAGATAAAATAAAAATATACCGATGATAAATAGATAAATAAATAAATAATTAAATATTTAAATTAATAGTAAATAAATAACAGGTATATTATTAATAAATATGTAAATAGAAAAATAAATAAATAAATAATAAATAAATATTTAAATAATAATAAATTCCTATAAATAGATAATAAAAAATGGAGTAACAATGTAAAGAAAAAAAAAACCAAAACAAAAATTAATAAATAGATAAACTAAAGAACAAAATAAATAACAAAAAAAAAAAAAAAAATTTAAGCTATAAATATATTCAAAATAAATATGTTAATCAAACAAATTGCAAATCAAACTATTATCAACGAAGGCTCACTTGTTAATAAAATTCTGGCAAAGTTTTGGAATCCTATCAGAGATCAATTCAACATTCGCTCGCCGATGTAAATCTTCCGTCGAGTGATGCCAGGGAAGATTGAGCATCATTTTTAATAATTTATTTTGGGAGACTTGTACTCTTTTGATGTGACATTTTATTCATTTATTTATTCATTTATTTATTTATTCATCTACAAGCTACTTACGTACTAACAGATTTGAGAAATTGTATTGTACAATTTTATTTATTTAAATTACATACAATACCTAAAAGGAAAGGTTTTAAAAGATAAAAAGACTTAACAAATTCCTTTTGAAGTTAGGTCTAGTATCAGATAAGTCCAATTGTATTGACAATTCGTTAAAAGCCTTAATTATTCTTGTTAGTGGTTCGTTTTTCCCATAGGCTGTATTATGGAATCTTTCGTTTAAAATACGCCGAGTACGAAGAGGCCTGGGGGGCACATAAAATTGTATTAACTCAAGAAGGGAAGAGCACTTTATGTGATATGAAAGTATGTCCCTGGCAAACATTAAATCATAAAAAGTGCGTCTAGAAGACAAAGATTTCAAACCAAGTAATTGACACCTTGCTTTATAGTTAGGACCAAAATTCCAATGCAGTTTAAAGATTGCGAACTTGGTGAATCGTTTTTGGACCTTCTCAATACGCTCGGAAAAAGTTATGGAGCTAGGATTCCAGATTACAACAGCATACTCAAGCAATGGTCTGACGAGAGAAGTGTATAGTGCCACCAGAGTAAATGGGTCGGTGAACCCTTTAGTATTACGTTTAATGAAGCCTAGTGTTGAATTGGCTTTGGCCAGTGTCTGGTTGATGTGAGTATGAAATGAGAAAGAAGAGCTGAGCCTAACACCCAAATCTTTAATATTATTAACCCTTGAAAGACGTGATGAGTTAATAGTGTAATTAAATTCTGTAGGAAGGACTATTTTAGAAAACGAAATTGAATAACACTTGTCTAGGTTAAGTTTAAGTCCATTGATTTTGCATCACTGAAAGATTCTGTGTAAATCTAATTGAAGCAAATTGCAGTCATCAACATCTTTGATACTTTTGAATATTTTCATATCGTCAGCATATAGCAGACACTTGCTGTGCTTAATCGAGAGAGTAATGTCATTAACAAATATAATAAATAATAGAGGTCCTAAGTGACTACCTTGAGGAACGCCAGAATAACAATTAATTGGTTTCGATAATGAATTGCCAATTTTAACTCTATGGGTTCGTTCTAAGAGAAAAGAAGATATCCAACGAAGTAATTGAGAGTGAAGTCCAAAAGCCTCAAGCTTGCTGATCAGTAATAAATGATTAACAGAGTCAAGAACCCCAGATAGATGGCTTGATATATAACTTTATAAAGGGTGTTTTTTATAGAGTTATAGAACTTTGAAGTAGAATAAAATAAATACAATTTTTTTTTAAATTGACATGAAATTTACTTAATTTGAAAGATAATCTTCTGACATTATAATTTAAATATAACTTCTGGCATATGACCGCCACGGCTGGCGGTGAATGGGCCCAAAACAAGATCCCAATTGTTGATCCCAATTTTCATAAGTGAATTTTGTTTAGCGATGAAGCTCACTTTTGGTTGAATGGATACGTCGATAAACAAAACTGCCGTATTTGGAGTGATGATAATCCTCAAGTGTATGTTGAGGCACCGTTACATCCACAAAAACTGACTGTTTGGTGGGCTTTATGGGTTGGTCCGTACGATGCTGGCCAGAACGTTACAGTCAATGGTGACCACTATAGAGCCATGATTACTGACTTTTTCGTTCATCAATTGAACAACCATGATGTGTAGGAGCTGTGGTTTCAACAAGACGGCGCAACATGTCACACAGCTCGTGCCACAATTGATTTATTGAAGGAAACGTTTGTTAACCGCATAATTTCACGTTACGGACCCGTGAATTGGCCTCCAAGATCGTGCGATTTAACGCCGCTTGACTATTTTCTGTAGTAATATGTGAAGTCAGTAGTCTACGTCGATAAACCCGAAACGATTGACCGCTTAGAGGACAACATTCGCCACGTTATTGCCGATATACGGCCACAATTGGACCTCCAGATTAGACTACGTCCGAGCCAACCGTGGCGGTCATATGCCAGAAATTATAATTAAATTATAATGTCGGAAGATTATCCTTCGAATAAAGTCAATTTCATGCTAATTTAAAAAAACTATATTTATTTTATTCTACTTCAAAGTTCTATACCTCTATAAAAAACACCCTTTATATTATGATTTTATTTTGCAAGGATCGAGAAGATTTTCTGTTTAAAAATGTATATAGCATCTTGATTGCAAGATTGAATTTGGCAATGGTTCGAGTGATATGTTCCCTAAAAGTTAGTTTTTGATCCAGAAAAACCCCTAAATATTTAACACTGTTGGTCCATGAGATAGGTGTTCGGCTGAATGCTGAAATTAATAAAAGTATTGTTTTTCTTGTTGAAGGCTGCTGCTATATGTTTGAGCACTCAGACCTAAATACTGGTCCATTGTACTGCCAGACAGGCACCTTAGATGGCGTTACAGGCTCATGAAGAGCCGGAGCCAGCTTCATTTTATTTACTCATGTTGTGTGCGATTTGTTTTTTTCACACAAATGAACGGAACCTAAAGCTTAATGCCGATCCCGAACAGCGAGAGCCGAGAAGCTTTTTCAAGGCAAGTAACACTAAAACTCTCCACCACATAGAGCTCAGGTTGTTAGAACATATTAGGAAAAGTTGTAGCTGGCGATAAACAGTACCTTAAAAAATAAATAAATGGGTTTTTCCTTTAATTTTCCGTCGAAACGTGGCTTGCCTTCGCGAGCCTAACTTAGCCTAGCTTGTTGTTCATTGCTTTTTTTACAATACTTTCTTTAGTTGACCATACGACTTATACACACTCCCGAGACTTCAACATCATCAACTCCACTCTCTCCAGTATACCTCCAAAGCTCAGGGCAATGAAACCCAACAGGGAGGACTGAAAGAGATCAAGGGCAATTTTTCATGAGGGAAGTATAAAATTGGCCATAATCTGCTTTGACCCATTCAAATATCCTGGAGAAGATAATATTTTCCTAGCTCTACTTCAGAAAGGAAGTGCGCCAATCTACGGGGTGATTGGGGCTTATCAATATTTTTAGGACGAGCTATGCATGGGGGTATATACCGACAAGCTGGAAAGAGCTAATGGTAAAATGTATCCCTAAAACAGTCCGCAGACCTACGGACCTGTCCAAATCATACCGACTGGACAGACATATAAGAGACAGTCCTCTCAAAAGATCACCGTTTCACAAACAAACAATATGCCTACCAGCCTGGAAAATCAACCACGCATGCTCTTTAAGAACTAACAGCTCGGATCAATAAATCCCTGAGCGATAAAGAAATTTCCATCGGTTGCTTTCTTCATATTGAGGGTGCTTTCGACAATCTCGATCACGCCCAAATACAACGCTGTATCCTCAGCACATGGGTAGACAATACCACATGCAGATGGATTCAACACATGCTTAATAACAGGAAAATAAACACCTCACTAGGCAATGATAAAATCAGTGTAAAAACCACGAAAGGCTGCTCTCAAGGCGGGGTTCTTTCACCCCGCCTGTGGTCTATCGTAGTCAACGAGCGGATTAGCATACTCAGCAACAATGGCTTATATGTCCAAGGCTATGCTGATGGCATTGTGATCCTAATTAGAGCAAAATTCGAAGACACAATCTCGGAAAGATTGTGTTGTGCCTTCAAAGGATACTCAATCTTGTTGCGAGCTGGTGCATAAAAGTTAGACTAAATGTCAACCCTAAAAAAAGCACCATAGTCGCTTTCACCAAAAGAAGAAGTTGGCATAAACTTAAAAAAACCCACAATATTTGGTGAAACAATAGAGTTCTCAAACTCATCGCGGAGGATGACTCTAATTCAAGGCTTTTTCATCCTGAAATTCTTAATGAACTAAACAGGCATGAAATTCTAAAAATACTCCATATAGACAAATGTCTTCCAAGGTATAACTTCACCCAAAACTTTAAGGTCACAATTCCCTCTCGACACACCTGGGAGCAAAATAGACCTTCCTTCGATCGTCAATCCTATGTGTTGGGGCTGGAGTATACGGAGCTAACACTGGAACACACATCTATCATAGCGTTGACAGATACAACTCCGTATTTGAAGCAGAGATATTCGCAATTGACCTCTGCCTCAGAAAATATAAACAGGGCTATAACCAATAAAAACATTTATATTCTCTCTGAGAGCAAGGCTGCATTTCTAGCCCTCAAAAGCTACGAAGTCACCTCTAAATTGGTATGAGACTGTTTACAACTATTACGCCAACTTGCCAACACAAACAGAGTTCACCAGGACACAGTGGCCATATAGGAAACGAAAAAGCAGAATTATTAGCAAGAAAAGGGTCTGCATCACCATTCTGCGGCATACCTATCGGCACCATAAAATGCCACGTAAACAAATGGTTTGTAAAGTTGGATCTGGTCAAAAGAACGAAACAACTCCTTAAACTTTCTCAGTCAGATTCGTATAGTTACAGGATTCCTCACTGGACACTTAAAACCATGGGCATCACACAAGATGACACCTGCAGGTAGAGGTAGAAACAGCAGAGCACATACTGTCCCACTGTAACTGCCTCATCAGTATACAACACGAACATCTAGGCAGGCATTATTTTGAAGCAGAAGAAATCACTGCTAGTTCACTCACAACCATAGTTTTATCATGAACTCAGGATTTTTGAGTGAACTCTAAATGGAGTACATCACAATAGGCCCATCAGAGGCCGCAGTGATTTATGTAAATCTAATTTTTTTTTTATTTTTAAATCTAATTCTACTAGTACCTTTTTTTTGTGTTTTTATAATTCGTGTTCAAGAATGTACGCTCTTATGGTGTTTGTCATATAACCTGGACGGGGTGCAGATGGTTTGTGTCGAAGATATTCGTTCACTACTCTCCAGGGGTGGTTGTCCTAGATAGGATTTGAGAGATTCGACTGGATTTGCGTTGGTTGTAGTTCACAGTAACTCTTTTGTTTCCATGTCATTAAGGAGGTATATTGGAAATGCACACACAGAATAAGAAGTTTGAAGTGATCTTATGCTAAGAGTGTTGGTCAGCACAGTTTTTCCTTTCAGGAATTTTTCTTGACTATGAACGGACTTGAAATGCAGGCCTTCGGCTCAGCAGTCAGTGATGATTACCACTACACCACGGCCACCCCCTATCTTGCTTCGTCGACGCCATTTAGTAGACAAACTGGTTATGAATACTTAGCCATGGATACTAGGGTCGTTTAACTTTTCAAAGCTAGATTTTTTTTATTCGTTGCTTTGATCTGCTTCTGTTAATTGGGATTTGACCTTTAATTTTGGTGATGATTAGAATATAATCAAGATTGCAATGCCCTCCTCTTTAACATCGAAAAAATTGGTTTGGCGTCTTCTTCTTGTCATATAATGATCAACGTGTGCATTATCTTGGGCTTGAATGTCGAATTTATTTTTGAGCTGGCAGAACTTATTGTCCTAAGACCACTCTCTTATTTTTGGCATCTACATATATCCCTCCTTTTCCTCTTTTCACATTGAAATCCCCGAGTTCGGCTTACATCTCGACTGATAAGAAATTGTCGAATATATCATCCATTGTTTGGTAGGATAGTGTGGGTTCAGAAGTATATAGTCTTAGCGGAAACCCCCGATTTTGGGATTCCGAAGATCCGATTGGAAGACTTGTTTATCTTCGCAATATTTTACTCAAAGAAGACCAACAATAGTGGTCTATGCGGAAGAGTCATTAAAAACTCGGATCCTCGCTACCATAAGAAGCCGAGGCGGGCATTTGAACGATGTCATATTCCATAACTGGCATAAATAGGCCTTTCAAATAAAAATAGAATTATTTTAATACCCCACACACAGCTTGTTTTATTCCGTTTCAACATCTACCCGCCCTTATTGAAAAGCCCTTTACGTTTCAGCTCTCCGATGAAGTCTCGAATTTGATGGGTCACTAGGCTCAGGCTCACAATTAGACGAGAGGTCGTTATCTGGGTGTTCAAAAGAATGCTCTAAAAAGATGAGTTTATTCAACGTTCCTTAACTTTGTCCCTTCTGCTACAACCCATTAAGGATTAAGGTGAATGAAGCGATACTTGGTTGTTTCGAGAGGAACACAGTACGGTTGCTTTCGGTTCTGCACAGGGTCATCGTTCAAGTTAGATCAAGATATCCAAGTTCAACTCCCACCGTAGCATTATTCAAGTAAGTACCAAGATACAATTGAGGCAATTATTAGCACATCTCTTCGACGCGTTAAGCCGATTTATTATCCAAAATGAAAATATAAAAATAAAAGTAGGGAAATCGAAATCATAGATTTTATCGCCTCTTAACCCAGTTTATTCAATATCTCATTTATTTTATAGTCGATTCGAGTATAGTCGTTATGTAGTGCGAACCGCCACCACAAGCCATTCGCATAAAACTGATGCATAATAAAAAAAGAAAACAAATTCCTTGACTTTTACGATCGGACATATTTTTTATTCGCTCGTATAATGAGTATTCACACAGCGCATGTATATAAAAATACCGCGCGTCCGCCATAATTTTCAAATATTCAAACCCAACCGTCCAAACATACCATCCATTTGTAGAGATTAACAATTTCCCCCCAATAGTCGAATGGCTGAACGCGGCCCGGTAACCCAATCGGTGCCATTTGACAGCTCTCCACAATTAGTCGCGAGTCAAATTTCACTTGTTGATCTCTCGTTCGGTCGCGTTTTATTTTATATGGACTTGCATCTGTGTTTTTTTCGTGTTTCATCCGAGTTTTTCCTTGTTTTCCCACGTTTTCACGTCTCGAATAATCAAATTTCTATTTGTTTGTCGATCGAATATTGTGTGTAAAGTGCCCGCAAAGTGATGCAAATGATCTGACTAGTAAACGAAAAAATAGAAAAGAAAACAAACAAAATAAGAAAAACGAAAACGAAAACTGCTTCCGTGCACCATGTTAGCAAACCGTATATAAAAAAGGTAACAACTAATGGTTTTCCGATGAATTTTTTCCCCGTTCTTTTTTCTCGTAGATCTTCTCCTTGTTCTTTTTGTATAATTTATTTTATAGCTTTTGATAATCGCAAACGTAATTGTTAATTAATACGGCGACGAAGAATGTGTGTACATCGCGACGATGGTTTTGTTTTGTTTTCATTTCGCGGTGCGGCACGACCGGAGAGACGACGGGGCAACAGAAAGATCATAGATTACGCGAAAGCAACCGCACAGTGTGTTGTGGAGCGCCGTGGGGCGGTTGGCCCGTCGGCGGTCGTGCAATTGCGATTTTTAACTTTGTTGATTTCATCCAGTGATATTCTGTGAGGCTGGTCGCGAGCATATGCAAAATCGGTCCGGAACAGTTGCCAGCGATAGCGAGTGCTTGAAAGATTGGCTGTATGCCGAGCAAATGAATTTATTGACTGATTCCCGATAAGTTTAGATAAGTCAGTCGCGTGGTGCAGCCATTCCGAGTGGTGTGTGGTATGTGACATGTGGGGTGGGTGGCTGGTCTACCCGTCCTGCGCGCGTTCAATATCCATTATCACTTCCAATGTCAATATACATAATTCGCAATGTAGCATATTCAATTTGCTTATTTATAGCCAATCGAATACGAGTGGATGGACGTTTTCTATATCCGTGGCGGGGTCTGTGCTTGAGAGATTGTGCTCGTGTGTTCGTTAGCCTCTTGATCGGGTAGTCTATTCCTGGAGCAATCTTCCGCGAAATGCAGTGAAAGAAGCCATAATTCTAGTTCTCATTCATAGAAAGTCGTGCAAATGATATTTCTCTTTAAATAAATTACAAAAAAAAAAACCAAATAACGACCAATAACAAGTGCACAAGTGGCTCGTCTGTGGAGCTCGCAATAAGCGCGTTTCTCAGTTGTTATAAAAAAAAAAGAATCAAAGAAAAGAAAACGAAAACAAGTGACAAATTCCAGCGTGTATCGACGGCACATCTAATTATTCATAAAATTCTGGTTCCATTGTTCGACAAACAAAGCATACTCAAGCGAGTTGCATCGTTAGTCTGATATTTTTGGGGCTTTTTTTCCAAAGGCTCATGTGCTCTTTTGTTTCGAATCGATTGTTTACGTTCACTGTAAGTATGTATGTACATGTCTTGTTCGTAAATCGCTCTTGGAATGAACGTAGGCCTTGGGAATCGGGCGCTTAAGCTGGAAGAAACATATTATCTCTTAGCAGGTTTATAATAACTATAATCTTCATGGGCAGATAAGAGGCTCTTTTCTACGCTTTGAATGAATGAAATTATAAGCCCCGTAGCTGGTACTTAGACGGGTATTGAGGATTAAATAGGGGAAGATATGGTTGGAGTGTTTCCACACTGAGTAATGAAATAAAACGATCATAAATCGGGAAAAAAACTTATCGCGTTTGGTGTGTCCGCTCATGGGGTCGTATGTGAACTTTTTTTGCATGCGATTTCCTATTTAAGGGTTGTTCTTGGCAAAGTTGTGGAGATAACAGTTTTCATGTTACATATGTGAGGAATGGCTTGGGAGTAGAACTGACTAAATTCCTATTGACGGAATTGTGGCGGCATGCATTACAATCACATTCTTCGGTGATACGAGGTTTGTTCAAAATATAAGGTGACTTTTTGGATTTTGCGAGCTAATTATATCCGATTTTGGAATTTTTTTTTTTGTTATGTTGGGAAAAATGTTTCCGAACATATGTTGGTATTCTAATACAAAGGTTTGACGTGTGTGGTGTGCTTGTCGATTTTTTGCTATTGAAAAAAAGGGGTCCAAGGATCTGTCTTAAATTTTGCTTGAAAAATCAAATTTAAGTGCTTCAAGGTACCTCAAATAATGACTGTGGCATTTGGCAAATTATAAGTGATAAAAGCTAAGAAGTGGTTTATGATGATGCCCCAGCACTTCAACAACGATGAAGACGTTGAAGCAGTGAATCACCGAATCGCTAACAGAGAAGATGCTGAGGTTATTGGCATTTCGGTTGGCTCATGCCATGCTTTTTTTTTCAGATATTTTGGGCATGAAACGTGTGTAAGCGAAGATTGATCCGAAATTCCTAAATTTTGACCAATAAAACCGTCGCATGGACATCGCCCAGGATTTGTTGAATGGCGGGAATGCCGATCCGGATTTGCTGAAAGGGGATGTCACGAATAACAAAACATGGGTATATGGTTATGACGTCGAAACCGAAACCCATTCATCACATTAGAAGCGACCCGCGTGTTCGGTTAAATGTGGAAGTTTTGCTTACTGTTTTCTCCGATTACAATTCTATTGACGCTTTCTACGTGTCGGAAACTTGGTTTCACCCAAGTGTGAATAATGTGCCTTATAATTTGACGGACTCCAAACTCTTCCGTTCTGATAGGAATCGTCTTGTTGGTGGTGGTTTTGCAGTTTATTTGAGAAATGGTCTTACTTATAACCCAAAACCATTTTCATCACCTACTGGGTCTGCGACTATTTATTTATTCGTACATATAATCAATGAGGATGATAGTGTCCTCTAAGGAGTGGTATATAGGCCAAATAGAAACATTGGCTTATTGCCAATGTATCTTTTAATTGATGAAGTCTCATACTAGGTCAGCTAATATTATTATCTGTGGTGATTTAAACAATACATAATCTGCTTAGTGACAATAATTTAATTGAAAATATGAGATCTTATGATCTACATCCGGTAAATACTCAGGTCCCTACTCATTTGACAAGCCCTCCAGGTATGTTGTTAGATTTATTTATTTTTTAATTTTTTTTGTAAATAACACCGGCAGAGTACTACTTTACGATGAGTCTTCTGTACCAGTTTTTTCTAAGCATGACCTCATCTTCCTAACTCATGACTGAGACATGAATGTCCGTGCTTGTAGACATACGTTATCGAGATTTGAAAAATAGGTATAAATTTTGTCTTCAAGATCATATTAATAACATTCCATGGAATTTGATTTTATGGACAGTTATATAAATCTTTTCCTTGAGTCGTACGCTCCAATCAAAACGTATCACTCTCGTAATTACTATATTTATGACTAGCATCTTCCCTCGCCAATAGAAAATGAATAAAATCATACCAATCTCCAAGAGCTCGATAGGTGATGAGTTTAGACCTAGTTATGTCGATTTTGCTATTTCTATCAAAAGTCTGTGAGCAAATTATGCATATGCAACTGAATGACAACTTGGATAGTGGTTATGAAATCTTCTTGGCTTCTTGGTGCTTTTAGATTTTTTCAAGGCTTTTGACACGGTTAACCACTCAATTAAAACATTGTCTCTTATTTTTTTGTACTCCCTATCTGCTTTGAATTTCATTCATCGTACTTAAATGGAAGAAAGCAAGCTGTGTTTACGAATGAGATCCTCTTGGAATTTCTTCCACTATCACGAGGAGTTCCGCAAGGGTAAATTGTGGGACCCCTCTTGTTCTCATTTTATATAAATATTATAGTTTTGGTAAAACATCAAAATATCTTCACTGCGCCGATCATATACATGAAGACTGGTCGGTGGAAAATAGTCTGGTACTTAATACAAAGAAATATAAATGTTTTGTCATTCCAAAAAAAAAGCTGGATCCCTCATCTTTTCCATTCTTCATGTCAACTAATTCAGCAATTGAATTTGTGGACTCTTAAAAAAAAAACGGGGATGGTATTCAATAGAAATATTAGGTGGAAAAACCACATACATTTCGTAATTGGAAGAGCTTATGGTGTCCTCTGATCATTATGGATTATGCGAAAGCTTACACCCCTCAGAACAAGATTAATACTTGCCAAAGCATTGGTAATACCAGTGCTCATGTACGAATATGAGATTTATGGCAATTGTGATTTTGAGAGCAAACGCAAGCTGCCAGTAGCAGCAATAGTACTATTCGTTATGTATATAGGTATAATATTAATACATGTATATGATCATACCTCACGTTTACTAAGAGTTTACTGAATATGTCCTTTCGGAGCTACATAAGGTTTCGCACAGTTATCTTTTTTTCTAATATTATCAATACAAAAGAACCGGCATATGTTTTCAATAAAATACAGCTTCGAACATCCAATAAATCTGTCTGCTTAATTCTACCGCGTTTCTCTCGTCTAACATCAAGAGGCATTCATCGTCAAGAGCTCTATAGGATGATGGCAGATTTTGGAATGCCGGGAAAATTGATTAGGATATGTCGCGCCACACTGGAAGACTCGCGATGCACTGTGCAGTTTGGACCCCATACCTCCTAACCTTTCCAAACACGCACCGGATTTCGGCAAAGAGACGTGTGATTTCTTCAATTTACTCCTTGAAAGGATAGTGAGGCAGGTAGGTGTCTTCTATCTCTCACTATCTTCTTCACGAGCCTCCAACTGCTGAGATACGCGGACGACATTGACATCATTCCAAGCTCCCAGCACGTCATAGTAGATGCAAACACGGCAATTGAAGAAAAGGCAGCCTAAATTGGTTTCAAAGTGAAAGAGGAAAAAATAGAATATATGTTGTCGACTAAGAACCGCTCCGTCGAACACAGCCTTGAGCAAAACGTAACAATCAACAGATAAAATTTTGAGTTAGTTTAGGAGCTTGTCTACCTCAGGGCAAATGCTAACTCCACAAATGACAACTTAGTGAAGATCCAACGAAGAATAATCCTGGGCAACAGGTGCTACAACAGTCCGTCAAACAGCTAGTAACGAAACTTCTAAAAAGGAAGTCCAAAATTACTCTCTACAGAACACTGATTTTGCCAGTCTTGCCTTGCGAAACCGAATGTTGGACGATAAATAAGAAAGAAGAGATGATACTGGTCTCTTTGAAAGACTTTTTTTTCTCCGTCGGAGTCCTGTCTGCGAGGAAGGCGAATGGAGTAGAAGACACAGCCGCGAACTCTACGAGCTGTATAATGATGTGGACGTAGTCCGGAAGGCAAAAATCCGTCGAGTACATTGGGTCGGCGACATCAACCCTCCAGCAAAGAGAGTTTTCGAATTCCAGCCACTTGGTTCGAGAAAGCAAGTGAGACCGAACCTTCGGTTTAAAGATCAAGTGATCGCGGACATCCGCAAACTTCGACTTTCCGATTGGAAGCAGCGTGCCCGGGACCCATATGAAAAGAAGCAGGCTCTTGTTCAGGCTTAGACCCTCCAAGGATCGCTAGCCTGTTAAGTAAATAAGTAATGCTATTGCTCAATCACAATTTCTTGTAATTTTTTGGCCAAAAACAATATTGAAGTTATGCCTCAGCCATTGTATACACCAGACTTGGCCTCTAGAAACTTGTTTCTCTTCCCATGAAAAGACAGAGACGGAGATTTGCCACGATTGAGAAGATAAAGACCGCATAGCTAGCAGAGCTCAAGGCTATACCACAAATCGCGTATCAGAAGTGTTTCGAGGATTGGAAAAAGCGTTGACCCAAGTGTCTTATATCTGAGGACTATTTCTTTGAAAGGGATTGATTGAATAAAGAAGTGTCTGGCGCACTAAATTGAAGGCATTTCTACATGAAGACCCATGTCAGACTAAATGACGAAATATCTTCTAATCGTTTGAAATCATTAGGAATAATTCAAAACTCAGGTCACTGGTCCCCGTACGAGCTGAAATCAAGAGTCGTCGGACATCGTTTTTTTCCATTTTAGTAGGTGCTTTATCGTTACGTAGGCACGACAAAGTGACTGACAACGTGCGGCACGTGTTGCAAAAGCGGTGAAAGCCTACTTGAAAACGCTTAAATGGGAAGTATCCTCCCAGGTATTCATCAGACATTACCTCTTCCGATTATTAATTATTTGATGGCACATGCCTTGCCTATGAAGATTCTAAAAAATGGATCGATTCTCCCATAACCTTCATGTTGTTTGTCGTCATGGAAGACGCTGGCAGGAAGATGAAAAAAAAATAGGCGCTAGCGATGGGCTATGATTTGTCATGCTTTTTACGATTTGGTTTTATTACAACCCATTTATAACTTGGAAGCTCAGATGATCATTGACAACCCTTCGGTAAGCCTCCCTATAATGGGTGTGTTCCATCCATGTTTCGCTGCACTGCTATCCTTAATTGGTTCTTCTCCTTATGCTCTCCCGGAGACTCGACCGACTAACTAGTTTACCACCAGAATATTTTCGGACTTCATTCCTGTTGTAACACCTTTCCATCTCCTCGACCGCGTACTTCATGATCCTTCTTTTTCTTTCTGAGAAGTCGGTTGCCTTCCCTCCTTTTCTGTTCCTAGAGCTCACGAACTGCTCTCGTTGTTCGATGCAACATTGCCTTGTAGGCGTCATGTTTGACTGCGTGGGCCTGCTTGAACTCGTCATCAAATCACGGGTTTTCCTGGGACAACTGGTTGTAGATTCGTGGTCGATGCTGAGAATTTGGAAGAATCATTTCTGCAGACTGTTGAACGGCGAGGAAGACCCAAATAGCGCTGTCAGACAGAATTTTCCACTCAATTTAATTAGAAAAGAATCCCGTGCCCCCTGACTTTGACGAGATTAAGATAACAATATCAAAGCTGAAGTCAAACAAAGCTGCTGGAGTGGACGAACTGCCCATTGAACTATTTAAATCAACTGGGGATGATTTGCTTAGGCGCTTGCACCAGCTCATCTGTAAGACATGGTGGGATAAAAGCATGCACAACTAGTGGAATCGAGAAAGGAGACCCCTTTGACTGTGCCAATTACAGAGGGATCAGTGTCCTTAACATCACATATAAAATCCTCTCTGCCATTTTGGTCGAACGCCTGTAACCTGAAATAACCTGATAGGTCCTTATAAGTGCGGTTTCAGGCCAGGGAAGTCTACAATAGATTCTGGAAAAAATACAAGAAATGCATGTCTCATCACCTATTCGTCGATTTCAAGGCCGCATATGATAGCGTGCCTAGAGACGAACTATACAGAGTTATGTCTAGTTTTCACCTTCCTACCAAATTCGTCAGATTGTGTAGGATGACGACGGAAAACTCTTGCTGTTCCATTAAGGTCGCTAATGAACTTACCACGACCTTCAATGTCGAAAAGGTTCTAGGCAAGGCGACCTGCTGTCATGTGGGTTTTTTAATATCATACTAGAGAAGATCTTCGCGAAGCTCACAAATCAACACTAGAGGCACGATCTTTTGAAAGTCCGTTCAACTGCTAGCTTACGCGCTTGATATTGACTTGAAGAGTCTTTGAATCCAGCCTTTAGATTTCCCGTGTAGAGAACAATTCAAGACGCAACAGAGGACGCCCTCGACTCAAATGGCGCACACATGTGGAGAAGGACCCGCTTTCGTAAATCTTGCGCGATCCTGCTGGAGATGCTTATTGGTTGAAGCCCATGTCGACACCGAACTGTAGCGCAATGAAGAAGAAGAATTGTTGGATTAGTTGAATTTTATACGAGTGCAGGCAAAAATCCTTAGGCTATCATAGTTAAATGACATATTTTAAAAATGTGTTATATTAAACAAATATCCGACCGTAAGGAAATTCACCCCTATTCACCGATGTTTACGTTATTGTATTACCAATATATGAATCTCGACTTGGATCACACTTTTATATAATTTATGAAATATTTTATTTTATGAAATTCTGCATTTGCTCGTAAATGAGCAGCTAACTTCATAATATTATTGAGTGACTGGTTCAACTCCGGTTGTCGCACCCTATCCCGTTTGATTAACACAAGCCTCCAAGAATACCTAAATTAACAAATTTATTATAAAAAAAATCGTTTCAAAAATAGCTCTGCAATAAACTTGAAAATATTGAAATAAGTTTTAAAAGAGAAACACGACTTAAGGTCAATGGTACTTAAAAGCCTCGTTAATATTGTTTTTTTTTTAAACAGCTCTATTCGAATGCAGACAGGTCCAACTTGTTTGGCGATTTGCAAGATTGCTTAAGTTAGTATCATAGGGACATTATTGTTATAAAGATCAGCTGATATATTTATATATTTATTTATTTATATATTTATGTATAAATATATCAAAATCAAAGCATATTAATTAAAATCAATTAGTCAATAAATAAGACTAATTGGGTTAACCTCAGGGATATGGTTATGATATTCTTCCTAAAAAGGCTATAATTTTCTACAGGATTTATCGCAACCTTCGTAGCTTACATAGATACTTAGAAGTTAATGAGATATATACGTATAACAAGTCGGTGTGAAAAAGTTATGTATAGTTTGCGGGGATTCCTAAAAACTGAGTGACTTATAGAAGCATATAAGTTGGTACTCCCCGAATATCATATAGGTATAGATTTTTTAATGGTATCAACGTCTATGTGTATGTCATTCAACTATTTTATTCGGCGACACTCGTATTTTAAGTGAAGATTTTGTTGCGAAAATAGTGCAGAGAACGATTCAATAGAACAAGAACTGCTAAATGAAAATCAACTTGAAGAAGAAGTACTCGTCGTGACTCAACAAAAAAAAAGCGATAGTGAACGCCTGTTGAGATTCAAGCATGTCCCTTTGCTATTCAAAAATCGCTGAAATAATCATGATTCCAAAACAAGGAAAGAAACACATGAAGTGTCTTATAGACCCATTTGTCTGCTAGTCATCATGTCGAATATATTTGACAAGATTTCCATCAGGAGACTAAGCCTGATTATTGAAAATGAAAACATGATTAGAACTCATTAGTCTGGTTTCAGAGAAAAACACCCAACCATTGAACGGAGTCATAGAATAATCTATGTTATTGAGAAAGCTGTGGAAGGAAAAATGGTTTATTCAGCTATATTCTTAAACATACAAACTTAGACTGCTATTTCCCAAAGAACATACAACAATACTGGAGCATACAAAAATACTTTCGTATCAGCAAGAAGATGCCTTAAGGCTGAAGTACCGCAAGGAAGTATATCAGGCCCAATACTCTATCTTTCTATCTACTCTTTACGAATTACCTATCATTTCCTCCAAGTGATGCAATAACCACATTCGCATACTTATAATGGAGAAAACGAAGTAGAGCCAATTGGACAAAAAAATGGCATATAAATCTTAACACACTAAATCTAACTTACTTACTTTGATGGCGCTATAAATCGGTGTGAACCTGGGCCTCAACCAATAAGCCTCTCCAGCTGACACGATCATTCGCCAGTTGTTTCCAGTGCCGCACTTATAGTTGGTTAAGGCCACCTTCCAACTGTGTGCGCCACTCTCGGTGTATACAAACAGAACCCTAGATTGAACGCAGAATTTTCCTCTCGATACGACCAAGGGCATCCTCATCCGTTTTCGTTAAGGTCCAGGACCGGGATGATTAGTGATTTACGAGTATACACATATAGAGCTACGTTGTTTTTTCGAGAGAGAGCTCTACTTCTCAACTGTCTCTTGAGCCCAAAGAAGCAGCGGTTGGCTGGAGTAGTTCTGCGTCTTACCTCAGTGCTGGTGTTGCTGTCGCTGGTCATATATGAGCGCAGGTAGACACTTCCTTGACCACTTCGAATTTGGAGCTGTCAATTGTGATGTTTTGGCCAAGTCGTCGACGTTGTGTATCTTTTTTTTTTTTTGATTAAAGCATATATTCGGACTCACTGACCTTAAGAGGCCCATCTAAGCCGCTTCCGCCTTAATGCTTACAAAAGCCTCAATGACGTCTCAATCACGTTGATGTCATCCGCGTACGAAAGTGATTGCACAGACTTGAAATAGATCATACCTCTTGTGTTGGCCAGTGATTTTCGTAGGATCTTTTCAAGCACGATGTTGAAAAAGTTATATGAGTGTGCGTCATCTTGTCTAAAACCTTTTTTAACATCAAAGGGGTTGGTTAATTCGCAGCGAGAATTCTCCATTGTCATTCTGCACAATCTGAAGAGTTTGACAATGATGTTAAAACTAGACATGGCTCGGTATAGCTCGTTCTTATGTACACTGTCATATGCGGCTTTAAAATCGACGTAAAGATGGTGTGCGTCGATTTGGAATTTCTTAGTTTTCTCCAAGCAATGCCGCAGTGTGAATATGCCCTACCAGATCATCTCCAGCCGCTTTAAATAGCTCAGCCGACAGACCGATAGACTTTATAGCCCTGGCATGCTCCTTTTCCTTTTTCGTAAAAATTCCGAGAGTCATTCTTGCGGTGGCATCTCTCCATCTTCTCGATCTCACGCTTTTTGTGCTCTCTTTTTTCCTTAAAAGCATGTGGTCATTCCTCCTTTTCTGCTCGTATAGCTCACGAGCGGCTCTCATCCGTCTATGTAGCATGGCTTAGTAGGCAGTTTCCTTTACTCGCATTGCTCAACAAACCAGGGGTTTCTAACTGGCGGCGGTGGAAGTCCATTACAATTAAGTTGTAGTAGTCGGATTAAGGCGTTCATCAAGTAGATCTGCTTTTTCAAACTGTGGATGCCGTCATTGATTTTTCCTTGTTCCATCGTTCTTCCACAGTTGTTATGTATCGAGAATGGATGGCAGCTCAAGGCCGCCCTCCTCTCTCATTCACTACCATCCAACAATAAACACTAATTGTTAGTTAAAACTAATTGCAGTATTATAAAACATTCTTATTAAGTTTAAATAAAGAAACAAAAACTGGACCTCAGTCGAAACAATTGTCGAGCTGAATGAGACTTCTCATAGCTTTTAAACTTACAGATGGGTATCCATCTGACCGCTATATGCTGAAATTCCATTAAATCGTACATTTTTTTTTTGTAGGGTTCGTGCAGGTTCAAGAGTGTACGCTCTTATGGTGTTTGTCACACAACTTGGATGGAGTGCAGATGGTTTGTGTCGAAGATGTTCCTTCACTACTCTCCGAGGGTGGTTGTCCTAGATAGGATTTGAGAGATTCGACTGAGTTTGCCTTGTTGGTTACAGTTCACGGTAACTCTTTTGTTTCCATGTCATTAAGGTGTTATATTGGAAATGCTGTGTGTGCCCTTCGTCATCATTTTATGATCATCTCTCATTCACAACTGATGTTGGTGCACGATTTTTCCGTATAAGAATTGTTCTTGGTTATGGTCAGACTTGAACTAAAGATATTCCGCTCAACAGTCGATTATGATTACCATTGCACCACGACCACCACGAAGGCTGTTGTCGCAAGAGAGTTCAATGAGATTCTTTTCTTCTTCCTAAGTGAATTCTGCTGGAGCATGGAAGGAATTGAGGATCCAAATAAATTGTTCGACATATTTTGCAAACCATCTAATGAGCTTCGAGAACTCCTAAGAAGACTAAGGAATTTATTTAATTTCGCGAAGCAATTCGTATCGCATCGGACGCATTACCACATGCGTTCACTTTTGCTAAGAGATTTGAGATAAATCCCAAACCGCACATTTTGGGAAAGCGGCGATCCCTTGCTAAATGTCAAAGGCCTCATGTGGTACACAGATGGCTCCAAGATGGATTCCGGTGTTGGCGCTGTGCTGGTATCTCTAGAGCAAGTCGGAAAACTTCGAATCTCTGGGAATGAGTCCTAGTAACTTAAAGGCCAAATTGTGCGTCGACCCAAATTTAAAGCGTGACAAACCATCTGTATGAATAACGATGATTTGCTCTCGATCAGTCTCGATCATTTTGTGTTTGAGTAGACATTGTCAAGATGGGAAGAGGAAAGTCGTTGAGTGAATTCAAAAAAGTTCCAATAATTGAATTATTGAAAGAAATTAGGGACTCTTTACGGCATAAAATAGTTATAAGGCCGTCCGCCGGCATTAATTAATCACCAGAAAAGGCGCATTTTAAGGGAATTATCTAAGCCGCCCAGTCCACTGTTCTCAAATTTATAAAGGCGTCCGGTCGGCTGCAATCTACAAGAATGAAGTCGCAGCCAGGACGAACAGATGAGACTGGGCTCGAAAGCACACGACCTTTGATGAAGAATGGATAAAAGTTGTGTGGAATGACAAAATAAGTTCAATTTAGGCGGGTCGGACGGACGGGCACACTACTGGCATGAAGAAATTTCGTTCTCTAAACGTCAGCATAGAGGAGCTAGTGTAATGGTATGGGGCTATTTTCGCTGGTATGGTATATCCCGTTTAGCAATTGTTCGTAACAGGATGAATGCCGAGAAGTACCAAGACATGTTAAATAATGCTCCAATTCACGTGGCGGCTTCTTCTGAAAAGTTGTTTTCCGATAGAAATATTCCAATTATGTCATGGACAGTACGTTAGCCATACTTGAACCCAATTGAAAACTTTTGAGGCATATTAGCAAGACTGGTGTATGCTGGGGGATGGCAATTTACCCATTTAAGCTTTGATCTTAAGAGTGCAATTATGGACAGTTGGCAAGAAATTTAAATAGAAACAATCAATAAAACAAAAATTAGTAAGCCAAATGCCAAACAGGGTTTCCGACACAATTTCAAAACAAGGAGGATTCATCGGACGTTAACTGTGCGCAAAATACAGATACTACTAGTGGCACTATCATTTTGGGACACCCCTTACTATGTGAGTGTGCTGCCCTCTGCCACCTTAGCAAACGTATCCTTCTCAGAGAAATTATGATTCCTGAGGGGATTATCTCAGCTTCTACGAAAGACAACGTCAACTTTATTAAGAAAATAGAGAGGAGTTGTCTGATAGCAAGCAATTCAGATCTACATATGTATATTGGTCGCATGCTATATGTTAGCACTAGGCACTTCGCATAACATCACATCCTTTTCGAGTGAACACGTTTTTTCTTGTAAATGTTAAGTTCGAAATGTCATTTGTGATAAAATTGTGAAATAGAGCACGAACTACGGTCTTTTCCATTTTTTACTTCCATTGAAGCAAATCCAAAGTCCAGGAAGCTACTTGTACTTGCGATATTTTCGCTTTTTTGTTCCTCCGACACTTCTCGATGCTTGATCACTCTCATTTGAACTATGGGCTTGCTTTTTAATAAAAATATTTCCATTCTGCGAACGACTTTTTTACGAAAATACAAAGCGACCGACCTTCTCTCGCGTGGTGAACCTAATGAATATATGTACATAGATAGTGTACTGGTAGGAAGGTGAACCCGTTAAGAAAATACACATAATTTTTCGAAATTCTATTTCTTTTTTAAGTCAAACCTACATACATGTGATGTTTGTACACGTGCACCGAGATGGAGTTGGAATTATTTTCCATTCTTATTTGCTTAGTGTTAGTCTGTTATTTTCATCTCTCAATTCATTGCGTTTGTTTTATGTTTAGGTTCCGCCTCATGGCGCACACTTTGGGAAGGCCTGGCTTATACGGTATATGTAGGTTATGTTAGGTAAGGTGGCTTCCCTCCGTAAAGCGGTGGGGATCTCTTAGACTCTTCGGCTTGGCGTAACTGCTACTCTTGGAACCATTTTGACTGTTGAATAAAATTCGATAGTTTGTCGATCTCCGTTTCGGGTAGATCTATTAGTCCATTAAAGAAGTATTTTCCCAGAAATCGTTTTATTGACGAAGCTAGAGCAGGGTAATTTCATAAGAGATGGGATGGATATTCTTCCTCTTCCTCTTCCTCATCATGAAACCTACTGCAGTAGTCATTATATCAGTCCTACTCTTGGGGTATGTTTTCCTAAAGAGCAATGTCATGTTAGGACTTTGATTAGGCTGCTTATAATCTGCCTGCGTATTATTTTTATTTGGTTGGGTCAATACCCAATTCAGCTACATACTTAATTTAATTTACAATCTAGGAAACTAAGAGGCCGATTGAGACGGTGTTTTAGACAAGGAGCGCTTATGTTGAAGCCGAAGCAGTTTTTCGTATTAATATTTCGCAGCATATGGGAGATAGGTTCATTGGAGCCATAGGAGTTAGGAGAGGTAGATGGAAGAGACGTGCATTTCGTATATTACGAGGGTTAGTGTTGAAAAATGGTACCTGAGAGAAGTCGATGGATGAAAAAGATGTCGGATATCCTTCGTCGTTTTTCCAACGAGTTCAAGTTAATAAGTTTCAGGCGGTCTTGATAGGGAAGCAAGATCAGAGGATTGTCCCAGACTAAGCCACGAGGAGCAAAACTGAGAAAACTATGTTGGATACTCTCGATTCTGGAAATGTGTACATATATGATGGTAAGGAGATCACACTTGAGAGGCGTATTCGAGAACAGGGCTAACAGAGGGTAATGTAGAACGAATGACGTAGAGATTGGACCATCGTTTCAGGAAGCCGAGTGCAGAATTGGCCTTAAGAATTATATCACCGATATGTGCAAGGAAATTGAGTTCCTGGTCGCATAATACGCCAAGATTGCGGGTCCTCTTTAATAAGATGGGTTCAAAGCCATGGGAAAACAGTTTGAGAGTATTAATCTGTGTGAAATTTTATCAAAGGCCTTACTGAAGTCAGTTGAGATAACATCGACTTCTTTTCCATTTTCTAAGGGTGAAAGGGTACGAATTAATTAAGGTTTTAGGTTGTATACCTACCTTTGAAGAAGCTATGTTGTCTCGGGGAGATTAAAGACTTGCATCGAAAACTTAAATTATCATACAAAATACTTTCGAAGATTTTGTTATTTTTTTTTTTTATAATTCGTGCAGGTTCAAGAGTTACGCTCTTATGGTGTTTGTCAAACAACCTGGACGGGGTGCAGACGGTTTGTGTCAAAGATGTTCGTTCATTACTTTCCTAATTTATTTCTGACAGTTTGGCACTGAGACGGTAGTTGTTAATGTCCTTTTTGTGTATAGGTGTTATAAAAGAAGAGAATTCACCTTAAGAAAGGGATACGCTGAAGATTTTTGAGAGCGGTAGAGGAAGGAAGGAGGAACTTTTTTTTTTAAATACGGCAGGGGGGCCGTCGGGGCCAGGAGTGAATTCATCATTAAGTTATTTTAATCTTTTTTCGATGAGATCGGGGTCGACACTACGAGGGAGAAGTTTGGTAAATAGTAGTAATAAGTAGAATCGGGTGCAAAGGAGTCATGGATGAAAGATTGATTTAAAAAAGTGGCAAAAAGGTTGGCGATGGTAAGAGGATCATAGGAAGTTTCATTGTTGATGGAGAGAGAGTTTGGGTAGCCATCAGAACTTCTTTTGTAGTTAACAAACTGAAAGAAGGGCTTGGGATCATTTATAAGGTTGGCTTGCATCTCGACTAAGTAATGTTGATAAAGAAAGTTATAAGGCTCTATAAAATGCCGGTAAATGCCGAAATAGAGAGGTCATTGGGGATTGAGTATGAAGGAAAATTGTCTAGAGCTTGTTCCGTTTGTTTCTCGAAGAACGGAGCCTGCGATTATACCAAGGTGGGGAGGTCGAGGGGGTTTTGAGTCGAGAAAAGGGTACGTAAAGGGAGATAGAATTAAATATTTCTATGTAGAATATAGATATGGCATCATTAACGGTAAGGTTGTTGCCGTTATTGTTCATGTCACAGACAGCCAGTCGGCAGCCTCACCAATTGCCGTTAGTTCAGCTTGGAATATATTACAGTGATTCGGAAGTCTAAAGAATTAGCTGATTTTAAGGGTCAGTGCATAGACACCAGCACCCACACCTTTGCCCGTCCTGGACTAGTCTCTGTATATTTCCAGTGCAGCGCCTTTGCTTGGAAATTTATTCCCTTCCCACTGTCCTCGGTTGGGGTTATGGGGCTTTTTACCCCATTTAGTGCCCAATGCTTTTTGGCAGGTGTATAGCTCAGTTGTTGCTTTTTTGATGCCTTCTTCCGCATTCAATTTCCAGTTGAGCTTTTTCTTGAGAATCACGCCAAGGTATTTGGCATGTTATGCGAATCTAAGGTAAGTCCTGTTGAGTTTTGGTGGAGTGATCTGAGGAATCTGCCGTTTTCTTGTGAAAACTAGCCCCTTTTTGGAGAAATTTATTCCAAGTCCACAGCTCTTTGCTCAGGCCTACTTCCGTCAAATCTCTGATAATTGGGAGATGTTTTCCGCTAATTACTAATGCAATATCGTCTGCAAATGCAATGACTTTGTACCCAGCGATAGGAGGTTTCGGCTACTTCGCTTACAACTAGCACACACAATTGCGGCGATAGTACTCACCCTTGTGGTGTGCCACATTTTATTGCCCTTTTTGTTTTATATGGTATAACCGCGGCATTGAAGCAAAATAATCATCCACTATTGGCCGATTTTCGTTTGAAGATGACGGAATTGAAGAACTTGAGTTGAACGGAGCATAGTTCTAGCAGGATGGCTAGAGTCTCTCGCCCTGCGCGGAGCTGCTATTTGTCAACGTTATGTTATGTGAGGTGACCCAATAAGCAGACAATCCCGAAACGATTCAGGCGTTTAAGCAATATATTGATGGAGCTATTTGTGAAATCATCAACCTGGTCCGCCAAATGGGTAAATGTGCAAAGTTTACTCTTTTCAATAAATCATTCAACTTTGAAAATCATTGAACGGGGTTAGCCCAGCATCAAGCCAAATGCCAAATATTCTTGGATACGAATCATTAGACTTTTCCAGTTTCCGCATAATATTGTACTTAAACAGGACGAGCGGACAGCAATCCCTTTTCACCCTTTGCTGCGATTTGCTTTTCCATTGGACACCTAGAAATTTCTCTAAAGCCACTTGGGAATGAACTCAACCGATAATCCTTAAAATATGTTTAAGCACTTACAGCTAATTTGTAAGTTTTTACTATGTTCCTACCTTTTCCTTCTTACGCAACTTTTTCCTCACTAAGCTGCTTAACAGGAACATCTCGTGTCGAAGCAATAAACCCAGCTGTCACTCTTCCTCTATATTTGATGGAACAGCTGGAATGTGTACAAATTTTTCATATACTCGCTCCCATGCGTGTAATCATTTTTAATTTACGACCTGAAGGTCGAGGTACTCTGTCAGTGAGATACAATTTGTACCGCACCAGGTGGTGATCAAGTTCACAGTTTATTTCTTTGCAATAAGTGAACGTCACAAACCATTTGTCTTGGGTATAAAAGAAACACAACGATTTATTAGGAATACGAGTATATGTCAAAGACTCTGACGATGCTACTTAAACTTGTGTCTGTTTTTGGTATGCGGACAGTCGGTAGTAGTCACCCTGGTAGTTAGACAAGGTGAGTCAGAATGTATTACTCTATTGGTTGAGGCTATAATTTTTGCAAAAGACGGCAACTGTCAGTTTGTTTTGGGTAATTGGGAAGGAAACAGATGCAGAACATCGTCGACAAGCTATGGCAGAGATTTCCAACCTAGGACAACTTGTCGCTTAACCTCTCTCCTCAAAAGACTGGAACAACACGTAACAGGAGGGGCTTCTTATTGCTCGTTCTGATGTAAACGTCGCTGCTGTGTTTGTAGAAGTCGCGGATGAGCACTCAGTGTCAACCAAACTACTGTCACGCAATTGGCCACCACACGTTTGTCTTTGCAACGCTATTTGGATGAAGATGTTTCCTTTCGAGAGGCAGGCAGTGCACCTACTGCTTGCAGACTTTTAATCGCATCTAAGCTCACGCGCTTCTGAACCTCAATGACGAAATGGACGATTTTCGGTCACGCCCGAAGGTTTAGAGGGAAAAAGGGAGATGAGGTGCCGGTGCCCATTGACTACGGACAGAAAAGAGAATTCCATATTCGTTTGATTCTGCTACAAAATGAGTCTATAAATGTTACTGTACGAGGCTTAAGGGTAAATTGTTGTGCATTCCTAGCGAGACGAGTATTGCAAATGAATTCTTGAAGAGGACGCTAGCTCATTTGAGCCTTATTCGTCGGAATAGCCATAAAACAATGATAGAGAAATAGAATCAAGTGATTTTCATTCCAACTATGGAAAGTTTTTCGGTTTCAATGGCACAAGCGCCATTCATAGGTAATGGTTGAAATTTAATGTGCTTAACATACCTTGGTGTTTCAATTATACGGCCGAAAAGCAGGGACGTGAGTCTTGGAATGAATATGAAAAGCCGAGAGTACCGTCAGCATCCAAGGGTTGGATTAGAAGTAGCAGACAAGATATCAATTATAAAAATGAGGAAGAGCGTCACTGATATAACGGAGTTATAGAGAACACCAGCTTTGGGGAACACCTGTTAAATGCTGTAGAAATATAAAGCCCAAAATTCTTGCCTTAATGATTGATTTGATTGATTTGATTTTTAAGCTGGCAACACTATTTCAACAGATTTTCCGTTTGACAGTTGAAAGTTGATTCATGGTTAGTACATTTTGCCATTTTATGATGAGTAAATTCTCAACCGATCTTTTAAATTCAAAAACTTTTATTTCAATTTAGACCTTTCTTTTGATTAATTTTTGAAAACAATATCAATTAAATGACCGCTTGTATAGCCGGTGCAAAAATGGGTTCGTTTTCGCGCATTCCCCATGAAATTTTCGAGCATTTCGGTCGAAACTTCTGCGATTTCCGCACGAATGTTTCTTTTAAGCTATTCTATTGTCTTCGGGACGTTAGACAAAGAAAAAAGTCTGGAGGAGTCAAATCCGGCGATCTCGGAGGCCAGTCAATATCGCCCTTTTTTGACACCAATCTTCCAGGGAACTTCTTACGCAAAAGGTTCATTGTTATGTCCGCAGTATGGCATTTCGCGCCGTCTTGTTTAAACCAAAAGTGAAATAAGCATTTTTTCGCATTTCTGTGACCACATAATGGGCCAACATCCACCGATATCGATCGCCATCCACTGTATCGCCAACTTTGAAGAAATACGGTCCAATGATGGTTTTAGCGCATACCCCGGCCCGAACAGTAACTTTTTGATCATATAGCGGCTCTTCGTGATTAATGTGAGGATTTTCGGTGCACCAGAAATGACAATTTTGTTTATTAACTGAGCCAGAGATCGTAATATGTGCTTCATCGGTCATCAAAATTTGCTGCCAGAACTCCGGCTCAGCATTAATCATTGAAACGACATTTTGTGCGTATGCCAAGTGCCGTGGCTCATCTTGTGGCAACATTCTTTAAGTTATCTGCACTTTGTATGGAAATAAGTCAAAATCATCCTTAAAAATTCTCCGCAAAGTGGTCCCACTGATGCCTAACTGCTGCAAACGGCGCCGATATGACAAACTTGGGTCTTCTTGAACACTGACCTTCACAGACTGAATAGATGAGTTTGAACGCCGCGGACGTGGCCTAGATTGCTCACGAGGTCTTGCCACAGAACCATATTGAAAAAAATTCCAGGCCCAACGACGAATTGTATCTTTTTTGGGCGCAACACGATCACGATATTCTGCACGATATTGAGTTAGCACAATCGAGCATTCATTTTGAATGAACATTGAAACTATTTCCACTTTTGGAGGGAAGCGATTCATGGTTAAAATTGTACTGAATTTAAGTTTCCAAAATGCTATGACGTATGAAAATGGGTTGACAATTATTGAAGTTATTCGAAGTTTACATTCACCCATATGGGATGGCGCACTCTGTAAATTGTGCAAACTGATTTTGAAAACCATGATTCGGTTCGCCAAAGTTGTTTTGCGCTACATCCATTTTAGGGTCGACATAATCGTCTATCTGAGCAAATTTAATCGGAAAACGATGAATCGTTTTCGCTCCACGTATAATATAATACACGGTTTTCCAATCCTTGGTCCGCGCAGCCCCTGGGAGTCTACCGACCCTAACTAGGGGGTCTCCGTCGAAATTGAGTGAATAAATAAAATTAAAAATTCATCACTCAAAACTACATTTTACTGCAAATAAAAAAAAAATAAAATAAAATAATAATACGAGTAATAACAATGAAAACAAAGTATGATCGCTGGTCTCTCGGTCGCTTTTCCGGAAATTGGAGAGCTGCATGTGTTCATTACCGGAAACTAATGCTTTTCGAACATTCTGTTTTTATCCACAGAAGTATATAAAAACGCCATAGTTTCTCGAGAATACCAGTCAAGCTCATCATTCTTTCGCGAGTGTTCTACCTATTTGTGTCTCTTCATTAATTAGTTATTTACGAGTCGGGATCTCAGAAGAAGCAATCACAACAAATTTCCGTCAAGAACGTTACAGACGACAAGCTAAATGAATCTACGGTTGATGTACTGCAGCAGATTCCAGCATTCACAGATTCAAAGTCACCAAATAGTTGCAGTTTAAACAGCCAGTGGAAGTGAAGTTAAAAAAAGACGTAAGTACCGAGACGGTTACTTAGAGTTGGGATTTGTAGGGGCTGGCGAGGGTAAAGCTTAGTGCGTGATTTACGCAAGAGCCCTTCTAAACAGTTCAATGGTTCCAGTTAAACTGCGTCGTCTCTTTGGTCCAAAAACAATGACTGATCTGAGCAATCAAAAATCTAAAAATTGCAGCAGCAGTCATTGTGTTAAGAAAGTTTTGGATGAGTCTGTTCAAATTATTAATTATAAATATAAAGGCGCGGCCGTTAAATTCAAGACTTTTTGTATTATTATGTGATGATATAGGAAGCCTTCAGAATTCCCTGCTTCTCCACACAGAAGGGAGATGACAGTCTCGAGGGAAAGCACTTTCATGATTACAGGAGTTATGTTCTGAAGTTGTACATATCTCTGTTGATGGAACACAATATGAAATTGGCCAACGTTTTTAAAGATGAGACATGGCAGTGTATACTTTCGCATTTAGCAAATATTTTCATGAAATTTAATGAGATGAGTCTTTCTCTGCAAGGGATCATTCAGAAAAATCCAGTTTTGGGTTGAGTCTGTACAGAAGAAAGAGGTGAAGTGTTTATGATTTTTGTTAAATGATTTTTTACATGAAAACAAACTGGATTTTGAGAAAAGCCGTTTGACTGATGAAATATGCGAACATCTTCAACATCTATCAACATGTTTGATAGACATAACTTCAGACTCCACCATGAAATCTACTTTGGAGTGATCCCATTTTTGGATCCGCCTGGAAAACAAAAAATTCAACCGCTCGTTGAAAAAGCTTCTTCTTCCTTTTGCCACCACTTACTTATGCGAATCTGGATTTTCTATCTATGCAGCCACCAAAACTAAATACAGACACCGTCTAGATGCTGAACCTCACATCCGACTTCGGCTATCAAAATTAAACTAGATATTTCTATATTGTGCCAATTAAAACAACCTCGTTGATCCCATTCATCCATTAATTAAGCCGACGGCTCAAATCATTACTTTTGAATTTATTCTGCTCAATTACCTACAATCGTTATACCTACCTTTCGATTCCGTTCTGGTAAATTTGATTTTTGAGGTGTAAATACTCGTAAAGTTGCGTTTGTAAATCTCAAGTTTGTTTTCATAGTGATATTCCCCTCAACCACTAATAATAAGCCATGGCCTGACTAATTTACTAAACTATCGTTTACCACAAACTACAAATTTAGTTTAATGTATCGAAATCGAAATTCTTGAGAAGGACGGGTTCGTAGTAGATATTGTTCCTTGAAAGGGGTCCGCAAGCCAAAAAGTCTGGGAAGCCCTGCTCTAGTGGATAATACGCATCTCCAAAGGCGACAAACAGTGCGATGAAGAGAAGTTATGGCCGTTGTAAAGCGCAATGTTGAGGAGAATCGCCATCGTACACAGCAAATGGAGCCATGCCTTTTGGAAGGTATAACGGAATGATCTTGGCTTAAAAGCTTATAGGAACCAGCTAGTGCAAGACAGCGTGACCATTATACGCGTCGTAGGTTCGGTGAATGGGTCGAAAACATGATTCAGCTCGATCCTCATTTTCAACGCAAAACTTTGTTCTCCGATGAGGCCCATTTTTGGTTAAACCAAACAAGCAAAATTGCCGAATTTGTAGTGGAGAAAACCCAGAAGCCTTTGTCGAGACGTCCTTACAACTATTAAGATTCACTGTTGGGTGCACTTAATGGGCTGGTGGACTCATCGGCCCATATTTCCTTAAGGACGATGTTGGCCAGACTGTTACCTTCAATGGAGAGTGCTATAGAAACATGATTTCTGACTTCTTCGTTCTTCAGTTGAATGGCATTGAAATGACAGAGCCTTTGTTTCAAAAGCACAACATGCCACACGGCGCGCGACACCATAAATTTATTACGGGAAATATTTGCGATGTTGCGACCACGATCCTGTGATCTCACACCTTTGGATTATTTTCTTTGGGCGTATGTGAAGTCAGTTGCTCAATAAAGTTTTCGTAAATTTGACTTCATGATTGCGCTTTATTCGTGACGCGCATATGCCCGATATTAAATTTAGGCATCAATGGCATAAAATTGTCTATTATACAAAGTTAATATCATAGACATTAACATTAGCTTCAAATATTTTATTTCTTATTGAATTTGTATAGTTCTAAAAAAAACACCATTTACATATAGTTCTACCATTCTGTTTTTTTTTTTTTATAATTCGTGCAACTTCAAGAGTGCAATTAACCTGTCGGAAATGTTCGTTCACTACTCTCCGGGGGTGGTGTCCTGGATAGGATTCGAGAGATTCGACTGAGTTTGTCGTGTTGGTTGTAGTTCACGGTAACTGTCTTGTTTCCATGTCATTAAGATGTTATATTGGAAATACACAGACAGAGTATGAATTTTGAAGTGATCTTATACTGCGAGTGTTATGCCTTCACCAGCATTTTTTTTTATCATCTCTCATTCACAACTGATGTTGTTGCACAGTTTTTCTGTATAGGAACTTTTCTTGACTATGGACGGACTTGAACTACAGATCTTCGGCACCGACAGTCGGTGATGATTACCATTGCACCACGACCACCTATACTCTAGTGGAGCTGCATAGTTCGCGCGACAATAAACAATATAAAAATGCATTTCTGGGTGGCCTTATTTGGCGATTAGCATAAGCCGGCAAGATTGCTCAATTTGTCAGCTCCACATTCTTTTCTTTTGAGTTTTTTTTTTAAACCGCGGGTATATCAAAATGAGTCAGAGGCTCTTAAGTTCTCAAAGCGAATATCCAGCAGGAGTGCGGGAATCTATTACCCGAAATTTTCGACAGAAAGGGATTGAAAATGAAGTAAAGAGAGCCTTTACTTTCAACTTGACAAATATCATCTTCAAAATATAGTGGAAAAGAAGAACATTAAGGTCCTAATAAACATATTAAAAAAGCCAATACAATATCGAGTGAGTGTTTTTGATGCTTCGTGTTACATAAATACCAAAGAGGGTTTTTATCAGGTTTATAGCCAGATTAGGGACATACGAGTTTATTTTGCCTTAGATAAAATGAGCATTCTAAGATTTTGACCTGTGCCTTTCTCTTTGGTATCCAACCGACTTGGGTATAGGTGCGCAAATTACACACTAATTAGTCCAGACAGATTCATAAAGGGTATTACAACTACATACGAGGTTCAACAAAATTTTCTGGAAAAATATTTATCTGTTCTTCAATATTTATTTGGCGTTCTTCAAAGAAATCCTGCTCTATTTTCGAAAAACTTTTGATATGCTTTGATCACGAGGGGTGATTCAAAAGTAATGTAAATGACTCCTAACAAGTCAACATATTTAGTTCATCTTATTTTTAAACCCTTAAAAAATATTCTTATTCTTGACCTTCCAATGCTGCGCCTCAATAGCAACCATAACTTCGTTATCGTCTTCAAATTTCTTACCGAGGAAAGGGGTAGATGCATTCGGAGCTAGATCTCGCAAATAGAGGAGCTTGAATCCTATTTTTTAATCGCAGCCAACGCAACTGCGGTTTCGTGAGCCGGTGTGTTGCCCTGGTGAAACAGCACTTCAATTCGCAGTTCATTATGCGTCATTAATGATCTCCCGCAATCTGCTTATTTGGTTTTGCGTAGTAAGATACCAAAATAGTGACTCCCTTTTCCAAATATTCCACCATTATTAGTTCAGCTTCAGCGTCCCGAAAAACAGATGCAACAAGCATTCCCATCGAAGTTGACATTTTGAATTTCTTTGTTATTTTGGTTTTAGGATCAAAATGGTGGATCTAGGTTTCGTCCATGGTCACGAAACGTAAAAAGAGCATTTCCTGATCTACATTGAACTTCTCGAGATTCATCAACGAAATATCGCTGTTATATGAGATCTCTGTGACCTGATAGTCACTCTTCGATCTGCCATTACAACATTTTCGACTTTTTTCACGTTGCCTTTAGTGAGGGACGTGGATGGGCGTCCTTCTCGATGTTCACCTTCAATGGATGGACTGCCATGTTTAAGGTCCTTTGCCCAGAGTGCTACTATGGAATATGGAGGAAATGTACCTCCTGGGGATCAGGGAGTATTTGTATGAATTTTTTATAAACCAGGGGGTATATAAGCAAAAAAAAGGATTTTCTTTTGGATTTTTGTGCGGACTATCATCACTTTCAGATAACCCCTCGTAGCATAGCCTTGAACCCTTTCAGCGATGTGGTCTTTATTTCCTCGATGTGGCAAATCCCTATCCTTTCATGGGTTTTCCTGTTTAGGAAAGTGAAAGAATTCGCAGGGAGCCAAGTACGGTGAATACGGTAGCTGAGGCATGATTACCATAAACAACGATGAATAAGCAAGTACATTATCGCGATGCAACAGTCATGAATTTTCTCCCCACAAATTCAGAAGTTTTCTTCGTATTGTTTCAAGTGAAAGGCGCATAACTTCAAGGTATTGACCGTCGGCAAGAACTAGTGATAAACCACGTCATTTAAATCGAAGGAAACAGTTAGCAAAACTTTCACATTTGACCTAACTTGTCGTGTTTTTTACGGGCTTGGTTTCATTGGGTTGATTGGGCTTTGGTTTTGACGTCATAACCATATATCCATGTTTCGTTACCAGTGATGACCCTTTTCAATAAATCTGGACCATCGTTCACGTCCGTCAACAGCTCCTGAGCGATGTTAATGTGGCGGTTCTTTTGGTCAAAATTTAGTACAATAAATCGGGAACGAACTTCGCTGAGACACGGTTCTTGCTCAAAATATCTGAAAAAAATCATGGCATAAGCCAAACGATATGCTTATGTCATCAGTAACATTTCTGATTCGACGGTTCTTCATAACAATTTTCTTCAGTGCTTGAATTTTTTCATCCAGCATGTTAATGCTGGTGCGCCCATGACCGAGCATCATCATTAACATTTTCTTACCCTTCTCTGAAGAGCGTGTGCCACCTATAACCATTTTTTTTTTGGCTCAGGCCAGGATCGCCAAATGTCACAGTCGACATTTGAAGCGCAGATTCGTTGATGTTTTGTTTTTTTTTTTTCAACAGCAAAAAATCGCCAAGCTCATCAAAACACCGGTAACCTTTATATCTATGAAAAACAAACTTAACATCCAAAATGGATAACAATGTCAGCATATGTTAGGGCACATGTGTGCCAACACATCAAAAGAAAAAATCGAAAATTTAATGTACTTAGCTCGCGAAATTTAAAAAAAGTCACCTTATTTTTTGAACAAACGATGCTAATACAATTTTGGGTCCAGTGCCTTTCTGTGATGTTTAGCTAGGATAAAGTGTAGAACGCCTTTATTCTTGAGAAGTGGAGGATTTCGTATTTCAATACAAACGCGTCTTGAAACCCTTTTTTTATGATTTGTCAATATCAAAAGGTTGGCCAAAGTCTACATTTTTACCATTTAGACGTCCTCGACATTATTAAAAAATGTCTACTCAAATTCTGAGTCACTGGTAGCAATTTTAAGAGTGCTTACTCCTATTTTTGATCGCAAACATCGTCCCACTGCATAAGTTGTTGTTTGTTATAGGGAATGAATTCGAAACCCACACGTGCTTCATTGCATGCATACAATTCGTCCGTGTGGTGTGGATCACATGCCGGAGTGATTGGACCACCATTTTGCGGTGAATGCAGTCTTCTTCCTTGTCATCTTGGAAGACTATTTTCAACCAAAATTGGAGGGATATCGCCGCATGTCACACAGCTATCTATCAATCTATTGAAGGAAAAGTGCGGTTATCATGTAATCTCGAAAAATGTTTCAGTCGAATAGCCACCTCGCTAAAGCGATTACGTTAGGTCTTTAGTTTATACCAACAACGTTGGAATAGCTCTTTAGCAGTATCGAATGCGAAATTACCAACGTTCCGGCCGATAAGTGCAGAAGGGGGAGAAAACTGGCTCCAAAATTTACCAATGGATTGCTGCAAACGTGCTCACAGTAATCGAGAAGAAGATCGAATCCTATAATTAAATTTTGTCTGGTACTATATCTGGAATAAAGCCCAATACAATAATTACTTAGTCATTTATTTAAATACTAAATTGTTATGTCCGTGTTGAAAAACCTATATTATCGGACAAACTGGTCTTCTTCTTTTCCTTTTTCCGGCGTTGTTATGGTCAGAAGTGTAGGACCATAACCTTCCCACTTTACTGCATTCCTACTGGTCCGCTTGTGGGGTCCGCCGGTTTGACCTCAGAAAGTAGCGGCAGGCTTCCCGGTTTGGGATTACTTCATCGCTGAGGCCAATCAAATGCTGGTGTTTTTGCATTTTGCACCAATTGTTTTTCGGCCTGCTTTTTTTTTTTGTGACACGGGCATGCTCCATATTTTTTTGTTTGATCTTACTCTTACAACACCGGTGATCTCCAGTCGTGTCAACCCACTGATTTGCATGCACACTTGTGGGGCAGTTTAATGGTGGTATATGTGTCCCTAGGCTCACCTTCTTGTTTTCTAAATTGCCTAGATGTGATTTTTGTTTACCTTTGTTTTAGTCGCCTTTTACGACAAGCGAGAGGTATCGCTGCAGGGATATTCTTAACCCGTCCCTGCACGGAATGGACAAACTGGTATTAAAAAAAAAGTATATCCCGGCAGTAGTTGTATAGGCGACTCACAACCTCCTTTGTTCAAACGATGCTCCCTCAACTAAAGCAGAGGGGGGCCTCAAACTTTAATTATTTAGAAAATTAATTAATCCCTAAGCATATTCGCATGACTATGAGTTCAAGAAGAAACAACAAGGCGAGATATCCAGCTGTTAAAAGAGACACACAAATTAACATCAATGAAGTGTGCGAATTATTGACAATATGACAAGCAGATAACATCTCAATATTCCAAACAAAAAAAAAATAACCAAATAAAAGCGAACTTGGAAACAATAAAATAAACAATTCATGATTCACGGAGAGAAGTCTCCAGAAACATATATGTTTTCGACTTGTAAACATCGAGTAGAAAACAACCCCTCGGTGCTTAAATTGTCCCACATAGGGTAGTACATAAAACCTTCCGAACATATCCCTATAATTCATTGTAAGTCTACTAATTGACTTATTCCATTTTGATTAATTATTATTATTTCATTAGAAATCCAGAGACAGGGATGACAAAGTAAGAATCCAGCCGCGTGTACCGGAAATCCAATTTCGTCACGAATGACGAGATTAGGCTTCAGGGGTGAGTGCTTGGTAGCTGTCGCCTTATCAAATTTCAACTTTAGTGATCTCGGTTTGAAGTAAAATAATTATGCAAATGAATCCACTGTGTCTGAAGGAGGGAGGCCTAAAAGCTGACACAGAGTACATGCTTCGTTAGGATTGACCTGGAGTTGAAATATTTAGGGTTCTGTGTATTCGTATATACTTTAAGCCGTAAAGGGATTTGATTTTTTTCTTTTATAAGAATATTCAGGAAGCCTAACTTTGTTGACAATTATTTAGGAATTACAAATAAAGTAAATATTTTTGACACTTTGGAAAATCCACTCTTTACGGGCTTAGGGCGTGATAATCAGAGAGTTGTATCGTCAAGTGTCAGGCTGTCTGAAAGACATACATATGTATTACAGAAAGAAAATAGATATCATATGATTAATGGCTTTCGACAAGACACCTACCATAGACCGGGACAACAAGGAGGAGGTTTAATGGCTTTCATAAAAGAGGACATGAGATAAACGAAAATAAATAAGAACTATAACATATATATAATATGTGAGTATTGAACAAAGATGATTTGAGATCACAGATAGTTGCTGTATATAGACCCCCGAGGTTTGATTCAATTTAATTTATAAGTCTTTTAAGCCATAAAATTGATAAAATTGACCATAGATGGTGAGATCAATACTGATATAAACGATAAACTTAGTGTTTATCACCCAATTGTCAGGAGATATATCTAACTCATAGCATCTTGGAATATTATTAACGAAAATAACAGGAATAACTTAACCAATCTTGAAATAGCCACAGCCAACGTTTGAATGAACACAACTGGTTGGAATAAGTTATAGCCGGTAAACTATATGATTATACAGAGAAATATATTTTAATCTTAGACAAAACGGACATTTTAGAAACAGAATCAATGAAAAGAAATAAATCATAAAAAAAGACGACTTTTTTACTGTTTGGTTTTTCAGTATTTCATTTTTGACAGCTAAAGTACGACTCTTGACATATTTCTATACTTAGCATACTTAGCTCACATTGCCATTTTATTGTAGGAAGACGAACACCCGAAGAGTGGCATAAAAATTATTTAATTTTATTACCAAAATTCGTACTCTATAAAAAATGTTATTTGCGCACTTAGACCACTTTGCGGGCGCCATAATCAACCTATTGAGCAAGCAATTCAAACCATAGAAACATATTTTCGCATGTATTATACGCTACAGGACATCAATCTACCTAACTGCATGCGTAAAGAGAAAAAAATTGCTGCTATAATCGCCAGTGTTTATGAAGACCATGATTTGTCTATTCGTCGCCCTTCGCAGCAATTCGAATTGTGTTATTCGCCTACATGGAAGATTTACGGAAGGATCATGGTTTAAAACCTTACAAAATAAAGCCCGCATAACAAATTAAGCCGAATGACCTCCCTCAGCTTCGAATTCGGTGAGTGAGCCTTAGGAGGGAGGGACCTCTTTTTTTTATCGAAAAATGTCTTCAGCGACAAAGCTCATTTCTTTGAATGGATGTTAATAAACAAAACAGTTTTTTTTGTTCCGATAACCTCAGGTAATACAAAAGCTGTCAATGTATCCGGAAAAATGCAATGTTTGATGCGGTTTATAGTCCGACAATGTCATTGGCCCGTATTTTTTCAAAGATGACCACGAGCACAACACCGTCAATGGCGGCCACTATCTAACAATAATTTCAATTTTTTTTAAAAAGGTACGAACTGAATCTGGTCGACATGTGGTTCCAACAAGACAGCGTTACATGCCACACAACATGTGAATCGATGGACCAATGGAGAAATGAGTTCGGTGAGCAATTGGGCTACCGATCATGTGATTTGACACCTTTAGACTAGTTTTTTATTTTATTTTTTTTATAAGGTTCGCGCAGGTTCAAGAGTGTACGCTCTTATGGTGTTTGTCACACAACCTGGACGGGGTGCAGATGGTTTGTGTCGAAGATATTCGTTCACTACTCTCCGAGGGTGGTTGTTCTAGATAGTATTCGAGAGATTCGACTGAATATTCCGTGTTGGTAGTAGTTCACGGTAACTGTTTTGTTTCCATGTCATTAAGGTGTTATATTGGAAATACACTCACAGGGTATGAATTTTGAAGTGATCTTATGCTGCGAGTGTTATGCCTTCGTCAGCACTTTTTGATCAACTCTCATTCACAACTGATGTTGTCGCACAGGAATCGTTCTTGGCTATGGACAGACTTGAACTACAGATCTTCCGCTCAAGAGTCGGTGAATTTCACCACGACCACCCGACGAAGATATGGGGATACGTTGAGTCACTCGTCTATGCCGATAAGCCAGCGTTAATTGCAGCCTTGGAAAGCAACATTACACGTCATTAGCCAATATGCTCGAAAAGGGACTTAAAATTGGATTCTCCGTAGGACCACAACGTGAAGTTGATACAAAGTTTTTCCACATTCCACTTATATCTCATCAATTTATAAGTCTTTTTCTAAAAAGATGGTTCTTGTTTGAGATCTTGCTTCGCTTCCAATAATTATCAATCAATTGATTGAAGGCTTTTGAAACAGAGTCAATGAATATCAAGAACTAAAATACTTTTTATAGACTTTAAATCTACTTGATATGATCGTACCATCATCTTAGTTTGCACTTTTCATTAGGTCCTGGGAAATGAGATCTTCGATTGATGTATGAGGAGTAGTTCCTAGAATCTGAACCGGCTTTAGGCAAGAAGTCTGCGGTTTCCCTCTTAACATTAATAGAATTAACTGTAGTAGAATTGGAGGTATCATTGCGGGCCATTACATTTTTTTTAACAATATAGCAAACACGATTGTATCTAAGGTTAAATGAAAAAAAATCTTAAGTAATAGAGTTTGGGCCAACTGGAAAGACTTATAAGTGAAGCCTCGGGTTCAGGCGATACTGCAAAGGCGTATTAAAAGGGGAAGAAAAACGCCAAAACGTGGAACCTCTCCATTTTATTTTTATTTCTGCTCATAGTGTTTGTGAGCAGGTCTCGTCTTTCTGTACCGCTCAGTTTTATACATTTTCTGTTTGACTGCCAATACTATATTACATCGTTAACAATCCAAAGCTTCTCGGACACGGCGCTATCGATTGAGCATATAAAGGGCAGTTTTCACAAAAATTAAGAGAAATGCGGTAAAGAGCCAAGGAAATGATTGCGGCTTTCAAATGTCAGAAGTTGCTGGAGAGTTATAATTTGGTTCAATACTTATTCCTCCGAATTTTCTGCATCGGTCGCCATGTGATCAATCTGGTTGACAGACAGTTATGAGCGATTCGCTTGCAAGCTCAAGCTTTTGCCTTTTACCAGAATTCAAGTGACGCAAGTTTAATTTTGAACAGGTGAATAGAAATGTTTAACAATACGTTATGATTCTATGACATAAGAACTTAATAAAACAGAAAAGTACAGAAGATACAAAATAAAAATCCAGGGAAATCTAAGCAACCACGATCTCTCAAGCAATGGGGTGCCACAAGGTTCGAAATTGTGTCCAATAATATTTATTATTAGAGCCATATGAGTCATAAAAATGGGAGATAATATATTGCAGGGGGCATTCAACGCAGTAGCATCGTCACGTCATGACACTAGACTCATAATTGCACAGAAAAAGAAGGTAGAACTTATGCGACGGTCGCATATTATGAAATGTAAAGTTTTAATCAAAAAGCACAGCTCAAAATTTCTGCACAAAATCCATAGTCCATAGATGATTGCTGTACATCTTTGGAAAACGTTTTAAAGTATAATTATTTAGGTGTTACCGTAGATCTTAGACTTAAATTGAACTAAGCCATAGAATTATTAATGAAAAAATTGAGGCAGTCGGCCTTTGCTTTATTTGATTTAAACTATCGGTGCCCGGCAGACGTTCTGAGGCAATGCTACTTCAGCTTGGTGGAGTTCCACCTAAGATCTGAAATGATAGCCCGGGCAAAGCCCCACAACTCTAACGAGTCAACTCTACATATTAGCATAGAAAGTAGTGTAGAGGTCGCAGCATCAATATAGAGTTTCTTATCGCGCACAAGCTCTACAAAATGCAGATTTCGAAAACACTTAAAGATTACAACACCTTCGAGCTACCAATGCAAAATTCACGCTGGCGCCACCCTCTAAAAACAAACGATGCCGCTTGACTTTTGATATCCAATCGGAAGTTCGGATTTTCGTGTAAGCGCAATAGCTCCTTTGCTCTATCGGACCTCACTTTTTTTGAGCATCAGTAAGATTTTATATTTTTTGGAACTCATAAGGCTTTAATTTTATCCCATCTTCCAATATCCTTTGTATGCTTGTCTTTGATATCTTCAGCTCAGAAGCCACTTTCCTCCAATTACGTCAAGATTTCGTTCAATTCGTGCCTTTGACTTTGGGAGCCACTGCTAGTGCTGATAAAGATTTCTTTTCCGAGCATCACCATAGCGTCTTGTAATACTGCCAGTCTTCTTCTTCTTTTCTTTTTTCCGGCGTTGTTATGGTCAGAAGTGTAGAACCATAACTTTCCCACTTAACTGCATTCCTACTGGTCCGCTTGTGGGGTCCGCCGGTTCGACCTCAGAAAGTAGAGGCAGGCTTCCCGGTTTCGGATTACTTCATCGCTGAGGCCAATCAAATGCTGGTGTTTTTGCATTTGTTTGCACCAATTGTTTTTCGGCCTGCCTTTTTTTTGTGACACTGGCATGCTCCAGATTTTTTTGTTTGATCTTACTCTTACAACACCGGTGATCTCCAGTCGTGTCAACCCACTGATTTGCATGTACACTTGTGGGGCAGTTTAATGGTGGTATATGTGTCCCTAGGCTCACCTTGGTGTTTTCTAAATTGCCTAGATGTGATTTTTGTTTACCTTTGTTTTAGTCGCCTTTTACGACAAGCGAAAAGTATCGCTGCAGGGATATTCTTAACCCGTCCCTGCACGGAATGTCTTGTAATACTGCCAGTATTGGTGCAAAATGCTGTAGTTCGGGACACAAAAGATCAAGTGCATTACTGACGTAAACTGTGTATGTCATTATTGAATGTCATCTTTCAAACGATAGCTTTTAAAATTTCAGACAGATTTATCGAGTAGTTTTGGTTTGATAAAGGTTTTGTTTTTTAAAAGTTCTTGGAAATATGAAAAAAGGGCATTCGTGATTCGATTCTTTCCTTCGAATGGAAAGAGGTGTGGGAAAGAAAAGTGAAGTTGCATATAATTCATGACTTCCATCAGAAAATGGTTTCAATGAAGAGCATCCAAGCTGTCCGATTGAGGGGACTATGGAGAGTGTATGGTTAACAAAATTCATAATCGCTGGGTGAAGGTCAGACCGACTGCTGGCATTGTATGCATATTAATTGAAAGCATAGAAAGTATCCTGCATGAAAATGGGGCATGAGAAAGCTTACGACGAGATGGGTACCGCTTTTGCTCACACTTTGGAGCATTATTGGGACATGTTTAAACGCAATACGTAAGGGTTTCTACGATATTTCGTGACTCTGACAGAAATGAACATAAAAAGTCAAAACAGTGGACGTCAACCGACGAACCTGCTTAGTCATGGCCACAGTTTTTTGGGAGGCAACATCTCCACCGACTACTTAGAGAAGGGCAGCGCAAACACGGGGATGATTTATTGATTCGATTCTCTGCTAAATTGATAAAAACACATTTGGCGAAGAAAAAAGTGCTCTTTCACTATGACAACGCACCACCTCACTCAACCGCAATCATCGCAGCAAAACTGGTTGAATTATGCTATGAATTGCTGCCTCATTAATTCTATTCTCCAGATTAGCCCCCATGCGATTTCTTTTTGTTTCGAAACATGGAAAAATGACTTAGCGATTCACGTTACATGATGAAGTCAACAGAAGAGGAGTTCGACAAATCATATTTTTTGGATGGCTTTTTGACTAACAGTTAAAAGTATAATGAGCCGAAGGGGATCCAGGGGGATAAGACCACCAAGAAGGGCGCGCTGCAGATGGGAGGGCAATTTTTATAAGGATGGTGCTAGATGAGCTGAAGCAGAACAGCGAAACAAGGAAATGACAGGGGGAATTGGCTAGGGGTTGTCACCGATGTTCTAACCATTCGACTTTCTAATGGCCGGTAATAATAATAATAATTGAAAAGGAAAGGAATGCCGGACTAAATGTATCGAGCTCAAAAGAGACTATATTGAGGAATAAATAAAAACATAAACAGAAATAAATGCCGTTTCTTGCCCAACACAAGTACTTCTCATATAGTCCTTTATGGCCTATTCTGTATGGAATTCATCGATTCCCATTAGGTTATTAATAACTATTAAAACTTCTGGGTCTGACGGCCTTTTTTCACTCCCTGCCATATCGCATAAAAATGAAAAACAAGTCGCAGAAACTTGATACCATTTGTTCTGATTTAACGTGACTGATGTAGTAAATGCCATGGAATGTCCCACAGTTACAGATAGAAAGGTCGTCCCTCGCCCATATATCCTAGACTATTGAGCAAAGGTAAAAACGAATTTAAGAACAAAAGAAAAATGTATTTAAGGACAATGTGCGTTTATTCGCAGTTCTTGGTGGATCTGATGGTTCTAGACATTCGCTTCGTAATCTGATATCAAATTATTCTTGTGCAGTTGTTTACTTATATTAAATATATTGCATTACACCTTCATATGGCTTATATATGTTGAACAACAAGCTCCTCGCCCTATTTAATTAACTGGGGACGTACATTCGACCCACACAACCTTTTTGTGTAATTCAATGTTACGATACATTGCGAAAGTGCACTGCACCATAACGCCTACTTCCTCTCCAGAAAGTGCAATTACTTCATTGCCGATTTCAATTATCTCAAGAAACATATAATTAAACATTTAATTAAGTTAAACCGAGCATCTAAATTTAAAGTAAAATTTATTACTAAGCTCATGAAGGTTTTGTGGGCAGCGTAACATGCCGATATGGATATATTCAGCTTTTCCGTGCACATTAATAGCAGCATAAGCCTTAAACTGGTTCGAAGGCATATATCAAGGTGACTGATTAAGCAATTAACTAGTTCCAGAAATAATTAGCTGACGTACTTTTTTGCGAATTAAGTAAAGGCATGATCTTATTAAAATTTACACCTTCCCAGCACACAATTCCATTTTAGATAGAAAAAAGTGTCGAAGAGTATTATAGAAGTATTACTCTGTTGTCTCTGTATGGCTAGCAAAAGACATTTTCAAATCAATAGTCATGCCCTCGTCTACTACTTCAAACAAAAAGCAATCTTCGTTGCAATCTTCGTTGCTACGGAAAGATTAATGTGATAGGCAGCATCAGAATTGCATCATACCAGAGACATTCCAACCAAGTTAAAAAACATTAATTTAGTCCAAGAGTTGATCTTCAAATCATTTCATTTTCATTGGCGCATTTAAATCATGCTTAAAGCGCCAGTTTCATTGAAGACTAAGATCTAAATTTAGATTAAGTTTAAGTTAGAATTGTATTCGTAACCCACATCATATGCGAGAGCGGTTACTCTGCCCTTAAATTGTATACAAACAATAAGTTTATTTATATTAGGAACAAAATTGGCCCCAACACAGACCCTTGAGGAATGTCTCTATTATAAAATTAGATCTCGCTTCTCGTACCATCAAACTTTACTCTTTGAAACGAGTAAAATGAAGTCACGAAACTCAGCTTACTTAATTTTTCCTTTGGTTACTGCTAGAGACCTAGCAGTGCCATAAGGCCACTCGAGTTCTTGTATTAATTGGCTGAATTGATTATTGTACAAACCCATGATTCGTCGGCGACTATAATATTCCTTTGATTCCTTTACTTATAATCATGAGTGGCGTTACAAGGTAAGGAGAACCAGAGCCGAATATCCTCTCAAACACCGTGAATTTCGAAAAGCTTTTTTCAGACAAGTATCACAGAGGTTTTGTTAGAGGTTTGCATGATTAAAACCCATTGTTATTTGTGGGAGAACCCAGTACTATCTCTTAGCAGATTCCCTACCAATTTCCGGTGAGCTGTGTAGGACCCAGTTGTCACAATATCTGTCCGAAACTTGAAAAAGCATTTGACTTATATGACACCTTCGCATCGTACACTCATTTAGATTTTTGAAATTATTATTATTATTATAACTCGGAAGTGCAAAGCCTCGTTGACAAGTCTTTGCCAAGCCTTCCTGTCATGAGTGTGTTCCGTCCATGTTTCGCTATTCTCTTTCATTCGCTGTTTCATCGATTCGCCTTAAGTTATTTTTTTTCGAAGAACTGAACGAGAATGCGTTGCCTGTATGCAGCCTTTTATTTATTTCGGTCCCCGATATTTGTATTGTACTTGTTTGCTTTCTCAAAGCGTTTTTCAAGTGTAGTCGGGTTTGAGGTTTTGATCGATCCAAGTCGATCAGAGATCATATAATTGAGGCTCTATTCATTTACTTGTAAATCTACTTCCTGCCTTATTGAACTTTCTACATTTCTCTTAACTCTTTCCTCATTATCTCCCAGAACGTTCAGATCGTCAGCGTAAGCTAGAACGGATGTGATTCCATATGCTGCCATATAATGGAAATCTGGTCACTCGTCGAGCGATTCCTCATGAAACCACACTGGTAGGTAGGTAGGTAGGTAGGAGTGGCCGCCTGATATCAAGATGCCAGGCCCAATTAGCGCTTATGCGCTGTTTTGATGCCACCACTCAGTGACCTAAAGTGCTATTATTAGAGTTTCATATCCATCCTGTGGAATTAAGGAATTTGATGATATTGCAGAATCCTATTTCCCTGAATTCTGATAGGTCGTCGAAGGAGATTTTGCCGAGTAGGCGCTGTCTGGTTCTAGCTAGAGCCGGACATTCACACAGGAAATGGGTGAGAGTTTCCTTTTCCAGTGCGTTCTTGCAACTTCGGCAGTAGGTGTTGAATGGGATGCCTAACTTAGCAGCGAGGGTACCGACAGGCCAGTGGCCAGTACAGATGGCTACAATTCTGGCAATCTCTTGTCGGGGTCTGTTAGTTAGGTCGAGGGTTCTTTTCCTGTTATAGGAGGGCCATGCTTTCCTTGATATGACGCAGTTGCTAAGACTGCACCATCTGGAGTACGCCTTCGAGAGAAAGTGTTGTAGAAGGTTTGCCTTTACCAGTCTAATGGGAGGGGAGTACTGCCTCCGCCAAAGAATAGTCGAGGGAAGAGCCGTGCAACCACACTGGTAGTCTCCTATTATTTCCTTAGTTTATGATGTCAGTCTCTTTTAGAGAATATTCGACTGCACTCTGTAACCATTGATGACAGTGATATTTTTCGGTATTTATTGCACTGTGTTCTATCACCCTTCTTAAATACGGGAATAATGACCGAGTTCTTCTAACCTTCGGGAATAGCTTCATGGTTCCATGTCAGTTGTGATGGGCCTATGTAATTTCTCCGTTATTTATTTCTCTCGCATATTTTACTAAATTCGATGTTATCAAGTCAATTCCTGTGGTCTTGTTATTCTTAAGCCGATGGATTGCTTCTTTTATTTCCTTAATGGTTGGCAGTTCTACAATTCCTGAATTTCTGCTATGTTGATAACACCGTTTTCCATTGCTGCTGGTTCTCCTTGTACATTGAGCAGTTAATCGAAATATCTCTAACATTGGACTGCAACTCCTTTGATGTCCGAAATGAAATAGCTTGAAATACCTGAAAAAAGAGTGTCCAGGGGAAGATTTTCAACCTAAAATTTCGAATGTTTGAAAACCAGCGGGATGAGTTGGGAAGGCATCGTTTGATGCGCATTTTTTGCGGATTTATTAATCGCAGTGAGTCATTGGACGAGAGCAATATTTGCAAACGGATGAATCGTTGGTTCTTACGCGTCAAATTACTCACTTCAATTTACGCAGACTGAGGGATGATCCGAGCACGCAACTTATCTGGTCGTGGGTGCAAAAGTTTAAACAAGAAGAGAGAATGGTGAACTGAACTCATTTGGGACCATCAACATTCGCAGCGACGCCGGAACATGTCGCTCAAATTCGACACGAAATTATATGAAATCCGCGTAAATTCGTAAGAAAGATAGTGGCCTCTATGGGAATGAAAAAATCAACTTAAAAAAAAAAATTAATGATCCACCTATATAAAATCCAAATAGTGTCTAAAGGAAAGTGACTATCCTGTGCGAGAAACCGTCAAAGAGCAATGCTCAAAAATTTTCGAACAGTACGAACGCTTGGCAACATATTATTTAGTGATGAAGTTCATTTTCATATCGACGGTTACGTACTTATAAATAAATATAACTTGTGTGCCCAAACAAACCTAGAGTACGTCATCAAAAACGTTTTCATTGCCCCCAAATGACGTTATGGTGTACCATTTCTGCCCGAGGGATAATTGGCCCTTATTTTTTCAACCAACAAGAAATAGCCACTGCTGTACTGTACCACATTGTCTAATGATGCACGAGTCTCTGTTGCCGCAACTGCAGCCGCAACAGAAGACTATTTCAGCAAGACGGTGCTATTAGGTGTGCAACTAAGTTCTCGCTGTTTATCAAGAGATGGCTTCAGTAGAAAGTGCTGGTTGATTGTGACGTATCCAAAACGTCATGAACCAAGCTTAGACATATGGTAGACAAACCGCTTTGATACATTACTGATTTTGTTTCTGCGTCATATACTTTTGGTTATATGAAAATGTCTGATTTTGTGCCAAATAATCGTCATTTGCGGGAAGTGTTGTTTTTCTTCTTTCATTTGAAGAAAACATCGGCGAGAACTCCAAAACTCTACGGAGATGAGATGCTGCTCTAAGTGAAACAACGTGTCGTGATTTGTTCCGTCGCTTCAAAGACGGTGCTTTCTATTTTGACGACCGTTCGCGTGAAGGAAATCCAAAAACTTTCGAAGACGCTGAATTGGAGGCATTGCTCGATAAGGAGCCAAACGCATAAAGAGCCTATTAGGAGTTACCCGCCAAGCTATTTCGCATGCGTTGGAATTGTTTCAAAAGCAAGGAACTTGGGTTCATTATGATTTGAAGACAAGAGACGTTGAACATCGTTTTTTCGCCTGTGAACAACTGCTCCAGAAGCAAGGAAGAGGAAGAGTTTTCTTCATGGCATCGTTACGGGTGATAAAAAATGGATTCATTACAGCAAACCCAAGAGAAAAAAATCATGGGGACAGCCCGATAAGGCCTCTACGTTGTCGGCTCGGCCGAATATTCACGCTGCGAAGGTTATGCTGTGTATTTGGTGGGATGAGGGTGGTGTTATTTATTATGAGCCATTGAAACCAAACGAAACCATCACTGGGAAATGGTATCGAACGAAAGTAATTCTACAGCATGACAACGCTCGGCCTCACGCTGCCAAGCCCGTTAAAACCTACTTAGGAAAGCTAAAATGGAGAGTCCTACTCCACCCGCCATATCCCCTAGAAATTACGTCGTCCGATTAACACCTGTTTCGTTCGATGGCATATGGTCTGGCTGATCAGCAGCTCCATTTATATGAAGACGTATCAAAATGGCTTGATTCGTGGATAGCCTTAAAAGACGAACACTTCTACCGTGACGATATGCGAGCTCTGCTAGAAAGAAAAAAGTTATCGCTACGGAGGGACAATACTTTGAATGATTCATTTGTAACCGTTATTTTCTCAATAAAGTTGCAATTTCATAAAAAAAGCAGCGACAACTTAGTTGCGCTCCTAATACATCACACACGACTAGGATCTCGATGTAGAAGTTGAGGGCTACGAGGGTGGTCCGATAAGTATTTAGCCTACAAAAGAAAAACAAAAATTTTGGAGAAACGGAGTTTTATTTTCCAATATTGTCTCCTTTAAGCTCGATACACTTGACCCAGCGATGCTCCAACTTCTTTAACCCGTCTGAAAAATACATTTTCTCGAGGTCTGCAAAGTAGGCCTCCGTGGCGGCGATGACCTCCTTGTTCGACTGAAATTTTTGCTCGGCGAGTGACTTTTTCAAGTTTGGAAACAAAAAGAAGTCGCACGGGGCCAAATCTGGAGAATACGGTGGATGGGGCAGCAGTTCGTAGCCCAATTCGACCAATTTGGCGTGGCGAGGGCGGAGGTGCGAGCCGGTGCGTTACCAAGGTGGAATAGCACCTTTTTCTTCGCCAAGTGGGGCCGTTTTTTTCTTCAATTCCGCGTCGAATCGGCCTAATACTTTAGCATAGTACAGCCCTGTGACCGTTTTGCCCTTCTCCAGGTAGTCGATGTGGATCACACCTTGTGAATCCCAGAAAACGGTGTCCATCACCTTTCCGGCCGATGGGACAGTCTTCGCCTTCTTCGGAGCACGTTCGCCGGGTGAAGTCCACTGTTTCGACTGTTCCTTGGTCTCTGGTGTGTATCAGTGGATCCATGTTTCGTCGACTGTCACGAAACGACGCAGAAACTCCTTCGGATTGCGCTTAAACAGCGTCAAACACTGCTCTGAATAGGTCTCACGGTTGCGCTTGTTGTCCGGAATCAGCAAACGCGGCACCCATCGCGCCGATAGCTTTCTCATGCCCAAAAATTCATGCAGGATATGACCCACGCGATCTTTTGAAATGCCTACTGTCTCAGCTATCTCGCGCACCGTCAATCGGCGGTCTGCCAATACGAGATCGTGGATTTTTGTCACGTTATCCTCCGTGGTAGCCGTTTTCGGGGCACCTGGACGTGGCTCATCAAAAACCGACGTGCGACCGTACACAGCATCAAAACGCTCTTTGATTTCGCTGCGCGATTTCACTTCCAAAAACAAGAATCGAATCACCGACCGATATTGCTCTTTTTCCATTTTTCTAAAATCCGCGGGCACTCCCGCTTCCATACGGGTTGCGGTTAAAACAAAACTACGAGTCCGACCCAAGGACAGTAGCCGTCTACTAGAATGTATTGTATTACACGATAGTAAGTTGCTGTTGCGATACTGGCGCCATCTGGCGGTGAGGCTAAGTACTTATCGGACCACCCTCGTATTTTCCCGGACAAATTAATCAGCAAGTATGCAGATTACCCTGGCCCTCTTCGGATCAAACACCATGCGAATTTTTCTTGTGGTACCTCAAGTCAAGGGTTTACAATAGCAATCCTCGAACAATTCAGGCCCTGCAAAAGAATATTTGCCGCAAGACTGCCACTGTCTGTACGCATATACCATTTATCTACAAACTTGCGAAGTGGATGTGAATTATAAACGGTGAATTAAATATAAATGATAAAATCAAATATATGAACCGTAATGACGAATAAACCCAATTCACTAACCGCCTATTTTAAGGATATGATTTATTATGATTCACATTCACTTCGCGAAAGTTTGTAGATATATGATATACGCATACAGACTGACAGACGGATAGACAGGAAAGCCTTTGCGTAAGTTTGCAAAATTCAAGGTAGAAGAGTTTAAATTCTAGCTTGGTTCCTGGCGAGCTGTTCCATTTTGCTTATTTATTTCAAACTTGAATATTTTTCATTGGACACCCTTATAATAGTTTGAAAATATTTTAAGGAAGTTCGCATTTTACATCCATCAATAAGTCGGTTATTGTTCCCGTACTATATCAGTCTTCTCACGGGTGGTGCATTACCTTGGTGATTGGTAATAATTAAAAAGAAAAAAAAAATGTTCAAATCACTTTTTGAATATGATATTGCGTAAGTAATCGTCTCCTTAACGAACGCTTTTTTAACTTCCCAGTGGGAAGTTCTTGTTTTTTTTTGGCATCAAGTCGATCAAAGCTTCTAGGGTTCATGGTTAGTTATAAACTTTTACTTATTGTTAATAACTCCATGGACTCATGGGAAGAAGTCTGGAGGCGTTAAAAAAAGATGATCGCGTAAGCCTGGTAAAATGTCCATTATCAAAATTATGCGAACTCGGCTCGGGCTGTGCGAACTGTGGTGGCATCTTAATGGAATCAAAAGTTGTCTTTGCCATTATTAGTCAGAATTGGCATAAAAAAATCCATTACCATGGCCCGCTAAAGCACTCTATTGAGAGTAAATATATTAGTCTAGATTCAACGTGTGTTCACGGTCTCATTCAAGGAGAAATGAGCTTCATTGCTCATGATAATACGAGTACCTAGCCAAAAATCATCATCGGTTCCATGTGCACAACTGGCTCAGTAAAAGTCGATGCATTGATTGAATTTTTGGACGGGATCAATTGGAAACTATCCCGAAATTATGGCGTGCGGCAGATGCCCAACAGCGAAGAACGACTACGACTTCATATTTTCCATGATATCTCAACTCACACCGGCTCATTGGACTTTGTGACTGGCATTGCCAAGATTGTCGGTTTGATGATTGTTTGGTGTAAATCCCGATGGTGTGGTCTAAAGGCACTTTGTTCATTCGGTATTTTGGTTTTTACAATTGAGAAAGAAAAGAAACGCGTTGTGGTTACGTGTTGCAGGGCATAAATTAGCCTGGACCAACACCTCCAACGCGGGTTGTCATAAGGCGTTCTGGAAACAGATGTGAAAACTACAGTATTGTCATATGCAGAAAGTATTAATGACCCACCCTGTACATATGAGATCAATGCAGAATCCGCATGTTTTCGCAATGAAAGTATTGCTGCTCCAGTTTGTGATCCAAGTTGGATTTGTTGATGCTCGCCTCTCACACCTCCGTAGATTCATCCTGTTTTGACGATGTTTTGTGCACTTTGAGCAAATCCTTTTATCCCGGTTTATCATAGTGTCCCCGGTCGAGCGCCAATGTAATGACTTTTCTCTTTCTTTCTCGTTCGTGCCCAAAAGTCATATTTGAAAATGTCGTCATTTTCTACACTAATGTGTGGTCTTCGCTTGCCTAAGACAGTCTCTCCGTCTGTCATACTTCATTCTGGATTCCAGTAACTCTTGTTAATTTCCTCTTATGCCCCGTTTACGAGTATATCTATTACTGTTTACCACTAAAGATAATTGCATTGTTTTGTTCATTTTTATTGGATAGAATTTCATTTTTACTTTTCGAGCAACCATATTGATTATGCTGGATGGGTTTACCAAGGTTCTCCGAAATATTGCTTAAGGGTCGATGTCGTTAGAACATGCGAATATCTTAGAATGCCCCCCGATACGATATGGACGAGAAGAGATGATGCCACAACCAAACGCCATACCTGCGACAGAATTACTTTCAAGCAAATGAAACCGATAATTTTATCCAGTATCCTACATCAGAGTCGAATCAATAACAAAAGAAAACCTCCTCTCGCCACACGTACAAGTACGTACGTAATCGTATCCATCTATTTCAAACACATAACACAACGTCTATTTATAGCATCAGCAAATTGAATTACTCGTAATTCTAGTGATTTCCAAGATTTTCCTCCTCCGACATGGGCTGCAGTCAATGCTCGTTCACATGGCTGCAATTTCGCCTTTAGGGAAGCTTTTCACAGAATCAAACTTGGTAGATAAATATTAAATATTCATTTATGGTGAAAGATAGAAGAATCTTTGGGTGGAGGATGTGTTAAATAATTCAGTATAGCGGTAGATGAGCCTGAAAAACTATGGAATTGTTGAATATGTACGGTGAATCCCTCCTGTCTGGGGTATTCTGCCATGCCCGGCTGTAAGATGAATTCCGAACAGTTAACAGGCTGTCCGAAGGGACGTCAAGCGATACGGCTATTAAAGATACTTACGTCAAAGATAAACTTGGGAAGGCCGTTTATAGTGAATCCTAACTAATTAATGAAAAAGGGAGGTGATGTCATCGGTACTCCTGTTACTTTTGGCTTGAAATATTTATCGACAGAAGTGATTAGAAAATTAGAATTTTAGGATGTCTGCCTACAAAAGGCAATCCAACAAGAGGTGTCATTTTACATTTCAGGCTGATGTTGAATTGTCAAGAAACACATCGTTTCGATGACTTTCGATGAAAGATAAAATGATGGTTATTGTCAGATGTCCAAATGATTTCTTATTTTTCCAAAGCTTGGAATTTTATTTTGGAAATGTGGTTATCCTTGAAAGTGTTATCTATTGCTAGCAACAGCTTGTTTGTTCACCTTTTTCGACAGCATACGAAATCCTTGTTGGAAACGGCACGTCTTTTGAGACGATCCACGAATCGACCAAATTTTATAGAAGATCGAAAGTGCTGCTTAGCCGATCCATTTGATATCGATTGGAGAAGATTTACAGAATAAGACAGGTGGAGCACGATGCCCCATTTCAGTCTTTCCAGGTAGATGTGGACCTGGGCAACCCATGGCTGAGCATCACTATGTTGCAAAAGCATTTTGTCTTGTTTTTGGTCTTATTGTTGGTGTTTTCTTCCTTCAATGCTTGGCTTATCGCTTAAATTGGGTTCGTTGAAGAGCTCCCGTGATACTCGTAACTTATATTGTACTGGACCAAGTAGGTCCCCTCAAATGCACCGCATGAGCTTCGTTCCAAGGCTGTTTGGAATGCAGCTTTGACACCCTCCGATTTATTTCGCTTTGGATTATTATGCCGGACAGAGTTTTAACGCCAGTAACAACACGATGCATAAAACGAAGAACGAAAGAAAGAACGAAAAGCGTCGTTCGAAGCTTTTTGGCTTCAATCGTATAGCACCAGCTTCCTTGCTTTTGGACCATTCGCTAGCCTTTCTGCCTCTTCAACCTTATTCACCGGTCCAGGAGGCTTCTAATCTTCCATGTCCAAGTCACCACTTTTGTAGCGTTACACGCTTTTCCCTAAACTCTAACTAAAACCCTTATTGGAAAATTCTAGCCCGACATTTCTGACTGATATGCGCTATTAGCGCCACCTGCCACCGCCATCAACACCCACTCCCACAACTTTTTGAAATAATGAAAAATCACTACAAAACTGAGAATATGTGGTGCGCTTTTGGGCACCCTCAAGCCTAAGTATTCGAAAAAAGCGTGCATATTCCAGTCCCCTAAGTCTAAGGAAACAAAAGCCGAAAGATCTTGGTAACACTAACTGTGGCCAGCTGAATCTGAACCTCAATCGCCAAGTAATAGGAGCACGGCCTCGACTAACACAGAGGGAAATACGGAATGCTACTATGACTTATGTAGACTGCGCAAGAAAGATGTGAAAACATTAATTTCTATCAAATCGAAAGCCATAAGAGTTAGCGAAGTGCGCTCAAAATTCGTTAATCTACTATATATGTATATTACTTTTTATACAACAATGTCGGCCTGCTCTACGCAATAGAAGGAGGCTAAGGTTATTCTTATCCCAAAGAAGTTAAAAGGAACTTCAGTGGAATACAGAGCAATATCAATTCTGCAACTTCTTTCATAATGATTGGAAAATACCATGTTAGTTCCAAAGGCAAAAATAACTTTCAGGTATAAAAAGCTTTTATGTGAAAATCAATCTGACTTTCGCCCAAAATCGAGCTGCAAAATTACTTTATTGTTTGTCGTTGATAATATCAAGAAACCTGTTGATGTAAATCATGCAACAATTTTAACATTGGTCGATTAAAGCTTTCGATACAGTCGACTTTTAAAGAGTATAATTTCCTGTAAAGTGTGGGGTCCCACAAGGGTCGTTCCTTGGCCCACTACTGTTTTCTATGTGTGTCAGTGAACATCCTAGACTGATCCAACACTGCTCAATCCATATGTTTGCTGACGACACGCAAATCCATTTCAGTCGTCCCCTTAATTGTTTAAAAAAGCTACTATGAATGAAATTATATTCGATTGGTCAACTAAGAATGATCTACGTTTCAATGTTCAAAAATCAAAAACGTTTGTGATTCACAAAACAAAATTGGCCTTAACTAATGAAATTAGCACAAACCCCAATAAAGTACGTTGATTCTGCTAAAAACCTTTGTCTGATTTTTCACAGAAACACATTCGACGTTTGTTCAAGAAATAAGGTGACCTTATTTTTCTTGAAAAATGTTTATCTATTCCTGGTAACCAATTTTGGCCTCTTCAGAGTAGTCTCCCTCGAATATAATAAGTCGCGTTTTGGTATTGCTTTGAATTCCTCCAGCCATGCAGTATTTATCTCCTCAATTGTGGGAAATCTCCGTGATTTCGGTATTGATTTTCGTACGAGCAACGATGAATAAGCAGGTGCATTGTCATGGTGCAACAGTCATTATTTTTTTTCCCACAAATCCGGATGTTTTCTTCGTATTGCTTCACACAAAAGGCGTTTGAATGTAATATTCCTCGATTGTAATAGAAGAAAACAGTGAAATTGGCGTGCTTTTTTCGGTCTAACTTCTTCTGATCGTTTCCATAGGAATGGTTGGGCTTTGATTTCGACGTAGTAATCATACAGCCATGTTTCATTACCAATGAAGACACTTTTCAGCAAATCTGGATCGGCATGCACGTCGTTTAATATCTCGTAATTTTTGCTAAATTTAGGCATTTTGGTACAAGCTTCGCCGACTAACGTTTCATGCCCAAAATATCTGAAAAAAATTCATGGCATGAGCCAACCGATATGCTAATATCCCAACCTTTTGTGCGGAGTTCAATCGTTATTTAGTGGGTTGTCACTAGCGAATCGGACGACGTGGTAGATTGACATAATTGTACACCTATCTTGGTTCCGACCGATCCGATCGGGATGTAGGAGTACCTTCGGAGGGACAAATCCGTTAAAGCGTGCGTTCCCATAATATTGAATATTGGGATAGAAGGCACCAGCAATTATAGTAGATTGTTTTTCGAAGTCCTTGCTCTCGCAATATAGTCCCGATTTCAACACAAAATTGTCTTTAAAGTTTAAATTAGCCATAATGTATGAAACCCCATTGCTTCGATACAAACTCAGACATGCCTGAAAGAAGGCCTCTCAAACATCTAAATTCGGCCGTATAAGGGCCGTATAGCAGATAACCTCCACCCTGAAGAGAGCTGACTGTTGACGAAAATCTTGCAGGCTCTCGGGTTGAAGCACCATCTACATGTTTATCATTAGGTCGTTACATATGAAGTTGCCGATTTTAATGTGGAAAGGTAAACAGCGCTATTTCACGAACTAAAGAAGTTTATTCCAAAAAATAATCTGCATTTATATCTGTGACATTTTTCCAACCTTCCTCATCCTTTCAGGCTAAGAAATCCTTAAAGTCCTATTTCATGGCATACACCCTTATGAATTGTTTATTTTGGAGGTGGTTGCCCAAACTTCGAAATCGGTGATTATCGGTCGGCGATAAGTTTGGTGAGTAAGGTGGATGAGCCAAAACTTCATAACCCAACTCCGCCAGCTTCAGCAACGCCGACTGTGCGGTATTTGGTCTTGCGTTGTCGTGCGGCAATACAAGACCATGCCTATTTACCAGTAATGGCTGTTTTGGGAGCAATCTGTTGTGCATTATGTCGATTTCTCTACAGTACCGCTCGGCCGTGATTGTTTTCACGCGTTTGAGAAAGGAATAATGGACAACTCCCTAACTCGTTCACCATATTGTCACCATTACATTTTTGGGAAGCTCACCCATGTCTTTTTATTTTTATTTATTATAATTCGTGCAGGATCAAGAGTGTACGTTCTTATGGTGTCTATCACACAACCTGGAGGGGGTGCAGATGGTTTTTATCGAAGATGTTCGTTCACTACTCTTCGGGGTGTTTGTCCTGGATAGGATTTTTTGAGAGATTCGACTGAATTTGTTGGTTGTAGTTCGCAGTAACTTTTTTGTTTCCATGTCATTAAGATGTTATATTGGAAATGCACACACAAAGTAAAAATTTTGAAGTGATCAGATACTGCGAGTGTTGTGTCTTCGTCAGCATATATTTGATCATCTCTCATTCACAACTGATGTTGTTGCACAGTTTTGCCGTATAGGAATTGTTCTTGACTATGGACGGACTTGAGCTACAGACTTTGGGCTCAACAGTCGGTGATCATTACCATTGTACCATGACCATCCCCATGTCTACCATGGGTATCCATGTCTACTCTCTCGACCTCTTCCAATTAAAGTGATGATGCGATGCAAAAAAGATTCCATATATTGTCTGTTGGACAAAGATACTGCGATATCCAAATGTCGTAGCATATTCGCTTTCCGATGGCAGAAAGGTGGCGACTTATGGTTGCAGTTGAACACTTCGAATCTTATAGCAAAGCTAAGAACAGTCGTAGCTGGATTTTCTGTAACAACTGCTGCAAGTTCGTCCTTATTAATGAGATTATTTGGTCTAGCCCCTAATCGGAATTAGATTTGCCCTTTTTTGGCGATGGGTTACACCACCGATATTTTCCAGTATTCCGGATAATGTGCATTATTCCGGGCATTGTTAAAATTATTGGTATATATCCCTACAGCTTCAACTGGAAGGTGGCTGTAGTATTGGGTAGTATAAAAGCAATGGCAACACTTGCATTGGTTGTCATATGTAGGAGGCTAGCAAGGAATACTCACGTCCACATCGAGTTAGTTGGTTGTCCTCACTTTAGGCGTAAGCTGGCACAATTGAAATAAAAGTGAATATCCAAAACGAACGTCTTTGCTTAAACACGCGGTTACTACAGTGGCGACGAGGATGGGATCGTTGGCGGTATGCTGCGAGTTTGGCACAGCGCTGGAAACAGCTATAAGAGATAAGTTTGTGATGGGTCTGGAGAAGGGACCGGCTAAAGACAAGCTATTTCTTGAGAAGGTAACGGACTTGAAATTCGACAAAGCCGTAGAGATAGCTAACGCGATTGAATGCGTCAGACATCAGTACGATGTCGTAATAAAGGAAGAGCCAAATACTAACGAAATGTTCCGTTTGACACACACAAAGCCAAATGTTGAAGAGAGGCGTCGAACTATACAACGGGGAATTCAACCAGTCCAAGAGCAAAGCAGTGGAAGCAGCGGAAGTAGCGGAACCAACAGAAGCGGTGGTACCGGGGGAAGGCAGTGCTCCGTATGTGGTCTTCGAAATCATAAAGAGACTATGTGTAAGTTTAGATCATACAGATGCAAAAAGTGTTATCAAAAAGGTCATCTTCAAAAAATGTGTACCCAAAAAGTAGATAACAGTTTTGATTTTAATTTTATGGATAACACAAATCTAAGCCTATATCATTTTCAATATAACCGTAATAATATTGAACCCATTATAGTTAGGGTTTTATTGAATGGTGTTTCTATGTCAATGGAATTGGATACAGGCGCTTCGAAGTCGGCAATTTCGCTGAGCACTTTTCGAGAGTATTTTAAGAGGCATGCGATAGAAAATACAGACGCGATATTAACTACTTATGATGGATCGAAAATTAAACCTTATGGTGTTTGTGTTATGCCCGTAACCTATAATAATTACTGTAGAAATTTAGAAATAATGGTCGTGGAAAATGGTGGTCCACCATTGCTTGGGCGTAATTTCATAAAGACTTTTAATATAGGATTCACAAATTTAAATTTTTTGTATCATTCAGGAAATAGTGATGAAAGTGTTTTATTAGATAAATTCAGTGATCTGTTTAAAGATGAGCTCGGTAAATTTAAGAAAGGTATGGTCTCGTTATGCATGAAAGAAGACGCAAAACCCAAATTTTTCAAACCAAGACAAATTCCATTTGCCTTAAAAGAGAAGGTCGAGAAAGAATTAGAAAAGTTGGTTAGGCTGGGGGTCTTAGAAAAAGTTAATTTTAGTGAATGGGGAACTCCAATTGTTCCAATTTTGAAAACGTCAGGAGAAGTTCGTATTTGTGGGGATTTTAAAATATCAGTTAACCCTCAGTTAAAAGTTGATAAGCACCCCTTACCCCGTACCGAAGAATTATTCTCACAGCTACATGGCGGAAAGGAATTTTCCAAATTAGACTTATCCATGGCTTATCAACAACTGGAATTAGATCCCGAGAGTAGAAAAATGACCACGATATCAACAACGAAGGGTCTTTATCAGTATACGAGATTGGTGTATGGTTTGGCTTCGGCTCCAGCAATTTTCCAGAGAGTTATGGAAAGCTTATTAATGGGATTAGACGGCGTCGTCGTATTTTTAGATGATATTCTGGTAACGGCTCCAAATAGGAAAATGCACATGGTTAGGTTAAATAGAGTGCTAAGTATTTTGAGAGACGCAGGATTCAAATTGAATAAAAACAAATGTAAGTTTTTCTCAAAATCCATAAATTATTTGGGACATGTTATTGATGAAAACGGAATACATTTGTGCCCAAAAAAGGTAGAACTAATTGCTTCAATGCCAAATCCAAAAAATACCAAAGAAGTCCAATCATTTTTGGGAGTAATAAATTATTATAGGAATTTTTTACCAAACCTTACAACCATATGTGCACCGTTGTATGCATTGTTAAAACAGGGCTCTAAATTTGTGTGGACCGAGGAGCACACCACGGCAGTGCAGGAAATTAAAAGGGAGTTGCTATCAAATCGAGCTCTAGCTCACTTCGATCCGAATCTTCCTACGAAACTGACGGTGGATGCAAGTCCGGTAGGGCTAGGAGCTATGTTATCCCAAATTTATGAAAATGGCCTTGAACGTCCAATCGAATTTGCAAGTAGGAAGTTAACTACCAGTGAACAAAACTATTCCCAATTAAATAGAGAGGCTCTGGCGATACATTTCGGTGTAAAAAAGTTCCATCACTATGTATATGGTAGGAAATTCACGCTAGTTACTGACAATAAGCCGCTGATGTACATATTAGGCCCCAAAAAGGGAATCCCTATGATGGCAGCAAATAGACTTCAAAGAATAGCACTTTTTCTGTCAGGCTACCAGTTTGATATTCAGTGTATTAAGTCGGAAAATAATGTGGCTGATTACTTTTCGCGCTTCCCATGTGAGAACGATATTGGGGTAAAGGAAATTAGTGATGTGCTTTACCTCAACTATGTTAAAGAACTAGGACGATTGCCTGTAACTGTAGAAGTAGTTAGGGAGGCCACGGATAGCGATGAAATTTTGAGTGCCGTTAAAACATTATTGAAAACAGGATGGGTAAACTGCAATGGCGATGAAAAGTTGCGGCCCTATTTTCAACGTATTCAAGAGCTCAGCATAGAAGCAGGATGTTTGTTTTGGGGCTATCGAATTATCGTGCCATTATCATTGCAATCTCAGGTCTTAGAAGAAGTGCACAAATCTCACATGGGGATAAGCAAGATGGAGGCGATGGCGAGGGAGTATTGTTGGTGGCCAGGACTTGATAAGGAGTTGGAAAATCTGGCTAAATCATGCGAGCAGTGTCTTAAGACTAGAAACGATCCACCCAAAAGCATATTAATTAATTGGCGGTGGCCTGAAGAACCCTGGGATCGGGTACATATAGATTTTATGGGTCCGTTTATGAATAAATGGTTTTTAGTAATGGTGGACAGCCACAGTAAATGGATCGAATGTATCGATATGGGTACAAACATCACTAGTCATGCCACGATTGAAAAAATACGACCAGTGTTTGCTCGTTTTGGATTACCGAGAGAAATTGTTTCCGATAATGGTACTTCTTTTATGTCGCATGAATTCAGTAAATTTCTTAGATTTAATGGCATACGGCATACCACTACACCTGTAGGAAATCCTGCTACAAACGGACAAGCTGAAAATGCGGTAAAAATTATTAAAAATGCACTTAAGCGCATACTTACAGACAGAAATCAGCATTTAAGTTTAAATACCGCGTTGAATTCATTTCTTTTGGACTATAGAAACACTATTCATACTAGTACAGGTTTATCACCATCTGAATTAATGTTCAGAAGAAAGCTAAGAACTAGATTAGATTTAATGAATCCTAAAAGGAATTTAGAAATAGGCAGTGTAGAAAGGGCGAGTACCAACATAAAAAAAAGTCAAGGTAATCAAAAAAACAATTACAAAGCCGTAAATAGAAGACCTTTTGAAGTTAGCGATAAGGTGATGGTTAAGGATTATTCTAGTGCAAATAAAGTTGTTTGGATAAAAGCTGTGATTTTACAAAAACTAGGCAAACAAATTTATTTAGTACAGCCATTAAATACGTTTAAAAATGGAAGCGACATATCAACCAAATAATAAGTTGTAACGGAAATAGTTTGGAAAACCATTTACCGAGTATAGGCCCTGATGATATTGTTAAGGAACAAAATCCTAAAATCGATGTAAGCTCAGAAAGTGTAGAACAAGTCACGAAACCTGAACAAGAAAATGTCAATGAGCATGAGAACACAGAAGGAATAGATAAACCTACATGCAAATATTTTTTAAGATCACGAAAAAATTAATTACGAATTGGTATATGTACGAGTATGTATATGAACTGTTTCTATGTTATCTATTATTAGGATTTTGGTTTTGTTATACATAAGTAATACATTATATGAATTTTTATTTGTTTATTTTGCTTTTGTAAAGGACATCCAACTAAGGGGGAAATTGTAGTATTGGGTAGTATAAAAGCAATGGCAACACTTGCATTGGTTGTCATATGTAGGAGGCTAGCAAGGAATACTCACGTCCACATCGAGTTAGTTGGTTGTCCTCACTTTAGGCGTAAGCTGGCACAATTGAAATAAAAGTGAATATCCAAAACGAACGTCTTTGCTTAAACACGCGGTTACTACAGTGGCTATACACAGTGTAAGAAATACCATCGATTCCAACAATTTTCTTTTCTTCGGTGATTTGAACTGCACTGTTTGTGATCTGAAGCTGTTGTTGGCGATGAAATTATTTGTCATGCTGTTGTCATTGAACTCGGTGAAACCCAAGCTATCAGATCCTCAAACCTGAATCTCCTCTCCAAGAGAGCGATTTTGTAATTCCTGGAAAGTTGCAGCTATTACTTCCATTTTATCATCTATTACTTGAAAGCAATTTATAATATGCTGAAAGCGATAATTGAATTAATAAATTGAAATTGAAAGTAAAGGCACTATGCGTGACAAAACTTCTGGACGTGCGATTCCTCAAATTGCAGACTTCAGTTACTCATAGCCGTCCCATTCGTGGCTGCGTTTTTCCATTCATAAAATTCCATACCTTTTGTTGGATAATTCAAGTATTACACAGTAGCCGCTAATTTATTGCCCCTGAGACTTGCATGTCCTATAATGGGTCTTGGTTTCCTGATAAAAGTAAAGTTTATTTAAGAAGCTTCAGGAGGTTTTTAAACTGACTCAATAGCCTCTAGTTCCATTTAGTTATTAACAATTGCTATATTTGGTAAGCAAAACTGATTAATTGATTCAACGAAAAAGGCGAATCGCTTACATCTGGACGCCTTTGAAAGTTCCTGCCTTCTCTGGAATGTACTGATCTCGGGTCATATTTTTTCCGTCGTTCGTCGATATATGGGCTGACAACTTTCCTATCTCTTTGCATTTTACTACATCACCTAAAGTCCTTTTTTTATGGAGTATACTAACATATCACATCTCTACCCAATGAGAACGGCTTATATTGTTCTACCAGTGAATTGAATCCCACTTACTAGGCCTAACGGACGAGCTTAATCGTTTGAGGGAATAATACTCTGTGTACGAAGGTATGGTTTGAAAGAAAAAGACACAGAAAAAGGTGGGAGACACCTAAGTTTGTGTCACCCTTTTTCGTAAAAACGATTAAATTTTCCATTGCTTTAAATAGACACTTCTTGGATGACCCTGCACTAATGATATTGTTTTCCTGATTTTCAATCAATCGAGGATTGAAAGTAATAGGCGTTGAGTGATTTATTGACTTCATAAGACTGACGAAACCAGATACAGATCTAGGACGTCAGTGTGTGACGACACATCTAGGCATTTCCAAGTAATTTTGTTTTAGTCGATATCAAATCAATTTGGGAACAGCTGTTTGCTAACTCAACGAGAAAGGACATTTACTTTAAACTGATTTCTGCTGAACAACCAGGTCCTTTTCATGAAATTCTAGAAAGAAAATTAATCACATCTCCGTACATTTGCCGTTGAATTTCGTAAGTAATGCCTTAAATGTTAGCTTTGAGTATTTCAAGCGATGGGGATGACATGTATTTTCCGAGTAATATATCTCTGACACTTAAACAATGCCATTACTTATGGTTGGCTCTGGAAATGCTAAAAATCGATTCCACTGACGCAAGTATACGGTGAGGGGTAGGAGGGCCATCATTCTGCCGTAGAATTGGTGGATCTAGGGTGTCAAGGAAACAAAGTAATGACACATGCCTGTCCTTTGAAGTCTTTTCTGATTGCTTCTCCGGGGAATAAATACAATTTGACTAGGACGGTGTCTGCTTTGATGTGTAATCAAATTATTATGCGATTGTCAGGAAAGTGGGATTCCTAAAAATCATTTCCGCAACAGCTGAAGTGATAAGAAAAACCTAGCACAAGTAGAACACTCATTTTGCCGATTTCTACGACAAGGATCCTTCGATGACTTTGGATTTTGACTTAAGCTTTTGGTCTTTAAAAGTTCACCCCTAGATTTGATTGATCCTCTTTTCTTTGTTTAACTTCAATCAGTGATAAACTAGAGTCAGATAAATCCATAAAAGTAATTACGGGAATAACCGAAGGCGACTTCAAGATTGCCTTATCGTAATCGATATAGCCGGTCGGGATCTTAAACTATCATCCAGCAGTTTAATTGTCAATTTATATCTAAGAGAATTGCCGCCAGTTAATTGGTATCCATGGGAAGATCTTCCACTATGTGATTGAAGATAGATTGCACGTAATGGATCTCAGTTTCCAAGTTCATTAAAAGTAATTGTGCCCTTTACCAAGAGGAAAGATTTCAAATACGAGATATACTCGTATTAAATAGTTTTTCTGTCGCAAGCTATTGTTTCTAAATAATTACTTATTGCAGACGATGATACCTTGTGGCAGGGTATGCCATACGGTCGTATTGCTACGGTTAAGATCATTGGCAGTATTTAAACATCTATCAATCACTCGCCTGTTAAAATAATGTATTAAGCTGGCGCCCGCAATTTATCTTCCACTGAATCCAACCACATGATACATGAATTAGTTCAAGAAATTTGATAATTGGGATCATACTAAAGAACAGACAAAACAGTTCGGGGGAGAGATAAATTCGGAGTGAGTGACATTTGACGGCAGGAAATTTTGTCAAACGATTTACTAGGGCCCCTTTCGGTGTTGATAGTCAAAAGTGACTTGAAGTTACTTCCTGAAAGAATATGTACATGAGAGCTGGAACAAAAGAAGGGCAGTGAGGGGACAGGAGGGCTGGGAAATTAAGATAATAAGACGATGATTCAACACGTAATTTTTGTAGTATTTTTATGTCAATTTTCAATTTATTTGCATAAGATAGCTGTCATTAGGCATCGGTTTCTATCGAATATGTTTTTGTACTTCATTTTGTTACTTTAATATGAAAAATGCTGCAGGAGCTCATGGTATTTTTAAGAAAGTTCATATTGACCATGCTCTATCTGAGCAAACGTGTCGGAAGTTGCTTGCACGATTTCGATTTCGAAGACAAAGATCAACCTGGACAGCTCCAAAAGTTCGAAGACAAGGAGTGCTGACGATGAAGTCGAAACAGTTTTTCGCATTAACATAGGTTCATTAGAGATATAGGAGGTACGAGAGGTGGGTAGATAAAAGAGACGTGGATTTCGTGTATTACGAGGGCTAGTGTTAAAGAAAGATAGAGTTGTATAGGGTCGCGCAGTCAATGGTACCTGAGAGAAGTTGATGGATGAAAGGATGTCGGATATCCTTCGTCGTTCTTCCAGCGAGTTCAAATTAATAAGTTTTAGGCGGTCTTGATAGGGAGGCAGTATCAGAGGATTGTCCCAGGGTAAGCCACGAAGAGCAAAATGGAGAAACTCTCGATTCTGGAAATGTGTGAATGATAGTAAGGAGACCACACTTGAGACGCGTATTCGAGAATAGGTCGAACAAAGGTTATGTAGAGAGACCTAGTGACGTAGGGATTGGAAAACTCTTTAGACCATTGTATCACGAAGCCGAGTGCGGAATTGGTCTTAAGAATTATATCGCTGATATGTGCAAGGAAATTGAGTTCCTGGTCGCATAATGCGCTGAGATCGCGGTTCACCTGAACGGTAGAAAGGGGTTGATTATGGAGAAAGTAGAGGCGGGGAGAAAGTAATAGATTGACACTTGGATATGTTAAGGTCCAGGCAGTGCTTGGAGCACTAGGTGAAAAAACTATTGAGGTCCGACTGAATAAGTGAAGAGTCATGTTCGGAGGAAATGATCTTGAAGATCTTAGCATCGTCGGCGTACAGAGAGATCTGGGAATGTTTGATAACCATTTCAATATCGTTAATGGTAAGGATGAAAAGAAGCGGATCTAAATGACTGCCTTGGGGGACACCGGAGGAAGCAAGCAAGGGGTTAGAGGCGGCAGAGAAATTTCGGTGACGAATAAATATGTTGTCAAATTTCAATGACAACCGCGTGCATTTCGATTACGGATAGCCTTTAGGCGTCTAGTAAAGAGCTAGTCTCTTCGAGTTTTGACTATAGTGTGCGCTCAGATTATATCGACCATAATCTGCTCGTAATGCGCCAAACGTATTTACCTATGCAGTGAAACCCGGACTAGACATATACAGTCTCGGATTACAGTTTGGATGTGACGTATGTGACTCAAGCAGGGATGTCAAATCCGGCCAAAAATTGGATAAATTATAAGTAAAAAGTGGTTTCTTTTGCTGCCTTTTCAGTGTTCTATTTTTGCGTGATTCTTGACTTGTGTCGAAATCAAGCATTCCCATTGCCATTTCATCATGGAAAGGCTTACACCTGAACAATGCTTTTAAATTGTTGAATTTTATTATCAAAATTTGAGCTCTATGAAAAATGTTCTTCGCACACTGCGACCGTTTAACGGCCGTCATAACCGACCTACTGAGCAAGTAATTGAAACAATAGTGACTAAATTTTGCACCAATTTAACGCTATTGGGCATCGAACCACATATGATCTTGGTCTAAAACGACCTGCCCAAGCGCCGAATCTTAGGTGTGTGCACCTTCAATGGCTTTGAACTTTCTTCTGACCAAAATACACGAACTGAACCTGGTCGACATGTGGTTCCCCCAAGACGGCACTTCATGCAACTCACACAGCAAACGAATCATAGACCAAATGAGAAATAAGTTCAATGGAGAATGTATCTCCCGTTTTAGGCCGGTGAGTTGGGTGGGTAGATGGTGCGATTTGGCTATTTTAAGCCAATTGTTATAGGGATACTTGAAATCACTTATCTTTACCGATAACCTAGTGTTAATTGCAGCCTTGGAAGACAAATTTACACATGTAAATAGAGAGATGCCAGCCAATATGTTCGAAAAAGTTACCCAAAATGGACTCTGGTTAACAGTCGTGGTCAACATTTTTTTAAAGTAATCTTTAAAAGGTAAATGGCAAGCACTGATTTATGAACTCCAATAATACTTGTATATACTTTTGAAATTCTCTTGTGGTTTACATCACATATTAGTTTCGCGAGCTGAGTCGATAAGATAATTGGTGTTGCAATTATTTCCCCAAGTCAGCTGCTGAATGTAAAATTGTGGATTGGAATTAAGGATAGATTCTTGAAAATTGCGGTGGGTATACAATACTATGCGATGTGATGCCGAATCCCGTAAATGATTAGCGGAAAAGAAATACATTAAGTCATTTACCAGGTGTATGCAAAAGATTTTTTTGGTTGAACTAAGAGATGGCGCGAGAGAAAAGTACGCGTACAAATTTGACACATACGCCATTTTATTCGTCAAAGATTTAATTACAAACGCATATAAATTGAGTCTGCCAAAAACTAGCGTCTTTGTTTTATCGTTCAGTGACGCGGCACGCATTGCTTTTTTTATTTAATCAAAAGAAAACAATTGCTGAAAGCCATCGTTTGCTGGTAGCAACATATGGTGAACACGCTCCATCAATTAGAACATGTGAGACACGGTTTCGACAATTTAAACGTGGTGGTGATTTTATATTGTGAAAGACAGTGGGCGCTGTGTTAGACCATAAAAAAGTGAAGACGAGCAATTGCAGGAATTATTGGATGACCCATCTTAAACTCAACGATAATTAGCACAAGATTTGCATGTGTCACAAGAAACAATAAGCAGACGTTTACGGAAAATGGGGAAGATCAATAAACTCTGAAAATCGGTTCCAGAAGAGTTTAATGAATGTCAAATGGAAAATCGCAAAGTCACTTGTGAAATGCTGCTTCAACGCCACGAATCGTGACGGGTGATGAAAAAATGGATTTATTTTGAAAACCCGAAACGGAAAAATCGGGACGGATCACCTGGCGAAGCCGGTCGTTCAACATCATGCCCAAATCGATTCGGCAAGAAAACCATTCTCTGCGTCTGGAGGGACCAGAGCTGTATTGTGTATTATGAACTCTTGAAGTCCACGAAACCGTTAATCGAAAGACGGCCGGAATGAGCCAAAAGACATGGCAAAGTGATTTTGTTACACGACAACGCGGCAAAACTAGTGAAAGATATCTTGAAATCGCTTTAATGGAACAACCTTCTGTACGCGCCGTACTCTCCAGATTTGGTGCCTTACCAAAAAAAAAACCGAAAAAACGTATGCATACACCTGGTGTATGATAGGTACTTGTTTAAAACCATGCCATATAAATTAAACTGTTTTACTGTTGAGAGGAGAGTTCAGGCGCTTTGATTTTTTAACTGTGAACAGCTGCTTCAACAACGGCAGATTGAGGAGAAATTTTTGCATTGAATTTTCACAGCCGATGAAGAGTAGATCCATTACGACAATCCCAAGAGCCGAAAGTCGTGGTTTAAGCCAGATATCTATGCTGAAGCCAAATATTAATGGAACCAAGCTCACGCTCTGTATTTGAGAATTCAAAAGGCTATAATCTACTGTAAGCTGCTTAAAGAAACCATCATTGCAGGTCATTAGCGACTACAATTAATTCTCAGTCGTTCAATCGGAAGTTACTCTTTCTGGTTATCAGTTCTTCCGATCAATTACTCATGGCTGGTAGGTTATATGGTTTTTCAACTAAATTTGAAATTAAAATTTTATTTGATAAAATCAACGCTACAACGTTATTCCAACTCCCAATAAAATTTAATCGTGATATCTGAATATCGTACATTTCACGACAGTTGTTACATAAGTTGCATCACATCACAGTACGCCATATCCAACATATCCAAAGCGACTTATAAATTTTTCTATGAAAACGGGCTTATGGGAGTATGGGGAGCCACCCTATTTTATTAAAACCATGCCATGAGAAAAATGGATGTGTTCACAAATCATAATTTTCACTGTTCTCCCTTATCGACTCCTCTCGCACTAAACACTTATTTTTAGGCAACAGTGTAGCGACAGTGTTATTAACTAAGTGCCTATTTAGGTGAAAGTGGCCATGGTCATTCCAGAAAATTCCATTAACTTTGGAATGCCCAAACCGGACTCAGTTTTCCTTACTGAAGATTTGGATTTTCGGTAAAGTCTTACTCCACCTTCTTACTGTTCTCGGTGGTCTTTGAAGTTCTGTTGGGGTCTGGCGGAAACACTTTTAGAACTGAAGAAGTTTGGCGGAACTTTGCATCCACTACTCTATAAAACTCACATTTGACCCAACATTCAATCGCCGAATATTGTAAAGTGACCAAAATTGGCGACGTGCATCGTAAAACTCGCCGCTCTTAAAGACGTTTTGATAGTAAACACAAGATGCACTTCCGACCATTATAAAAAAAAATTCAACATGAATCAAATTACCTCATCTGGACCCGTTTATAACTATTTAAAATATCAATTCTTAAAAATGCGAATCTACCACTGGGCACCAAGACTTGTAACAGTTTCTTGATTCGCAATTTATTTGGTGATAAACGAAATCATTTATACAAATCAGTAGAGAATTAAGTAAATAATTTGAGTAAAAAATTGCGCGAACTACGAACTACGAGAATAAGCGAACTCTTTGTCACACAAGCTGGACAGGGTGCATATGGTTTGTGTCGAAGATGTTCGTTCACTACTCTTCGGGGGTGGTTGTCGTCGATAGGAATCGAGAGATTCGACTGAATTTATCGCGTTGGTTGTAGTTCACGGTAATTTTGTTTGTTTCTATGTCATTAAGGTTTTATATTGAAAATGCGCACACAGAATATGAATTTTGAAGTGATCTCATACTGCGAATGTTTTTCCTTCGTTAGAATTATTTTGATCACCTCTAATTCACAACTGATGTTGTTACACGCTTTTTCCGTATATGAATTGTTCTTGGCTATGGATAGACTACAGACCTTCCACTCAACAGTTGGTGATAATGACCATTGCACCACGTCTTTTAAGAAGAGGTTAAATTCAATAGATAAACTTCGTTTCAAGGTAGCAAATGTTTTAAAAAGTTATTTTATCTTTCGAATCATAAAAGTGAGGAGAGTCCAAAAGAGAAAAAATCCGACAGGTAACCGCACTAGAAGTGCAGCATTTAGATTGTCTTTCTAAGGCTTAAACATATGATCAGCGAATCATCTGTAGTTTCTCCCGGGAAGTCTTGCAAAACAAAACAATGGAGAATATTGTAAGGTCATTGAAGCGTATACCTATTATAACTATGATCAGGCTAACGCTAATATTTTGAAGAGCTTAGCCAAGTGTGAGAAAATTATTAACAATATAAATAAGGCTAATTCAATTGTTTGGCCTTAGCGTGTTAAGGTAACGAACAGTATAAGCAAACAATTATGTTGTTGACATGTTATGATTTATCGGACAAGAACAATTTACATTTTCATTTTTTCCATGTACCTTTGGGATTAAAATCCAAAATTCGTAATTTATTTTCAACGTAAATTATATTAAAGAAACATGAACTACAAATCCAGTGTTTACTGTTTTAGTTTTACATTACTTGCTGACAGCGAATAAGTCAGTTTCGAATTAGTCAGTGTGCATTGCTCCTTAAAGCTGACGACCGTTTTAGTGAGCCACTGGAAAAGAATGTTCTATAGATTTCATTCAAGCTCGGAATACGACGAAATTCTCAGCTCTCGCCTTTGTGGTCCTTGAAGTATGAATCGTTACTTTATCATGCGACAAAATCCACTGCTCCCCACAGAAATCTATGTAATAAGTCATGTTTTTATCAACCCTCATCTTTGTCCAAATAAAGCTTATGGGTATCTCCCCATGATACGCTGTATGTAGCTGTCCAAATCATGATGGTGCCTTCACCGTTTCGTGTCATTTGCTGTTGATTTTCTTCTCTTTTGTCATGCCAGTGTCTACGAAAACCGTCGGATATTGAACTTTTTATCGTTCGTTTGAAGTTGGTATTTTGCCGGAGATTAATTTCGCGTTTTTTTTTTGCCGTATCATTAGCTTCGGTTTGGGGGCGTTTGGAAAACGCTAATCTATTATATGCCGCCAAAATTCGCCTCGTCTTGTATTCGTCTCTTTGTGTCGTTAACATCAAGCAAACATGGAATATCAGTGGCGCTAAGCACCTAATTAATCGCTAAATGCTTTATTTTTATATTTTTCACCCAATTTAAGGGAGTATGGATGGGGAGGTTGTCCTAGTATTCTTCTTGAGTTCTCGAAGCCCAGGATGTGACAGTTTGGTTTGTTTACGTACCCGAGCAGTAGGTAATGAGCCTCATCACTCAGAATAATTTTGTGTAAAAAGCCATGACCTTGCTCGGTTATTTCTTGAAAAGAATTAATTTTTTATTTTCTTGGTTTCGTTTGTTTTTTTTTTAATCAAATATTCTTATCTAAGGTTTTTTCTTTATGCCATTATGATAATTTGAACGTACCGCTTAAAATTGCTACCCTGCGATCAAACAGACAATTTCCTTTGCCGTTTTCGTAGAGTCGATCATTGGAAAGTGCGTGCTGTAAAAAACCATCGTCTTCCTCAACTTTACCGACCGTAGAAGGCGCTTGGTAATGACAATGAGCACTATGAACTTTATTTTTTTTTTACAACAATTATTTTAACTCTCCAGAGTTAAAGGTGAATGCTTCGTTCGAGAATTTACCTAGTGAATATGCCGATACAGTTGGCGAGTTATGGTTAACGTTGTTGAAAGATGTCTGTGACAATCTTTCGATGATAGTGTCAAAGTGGATTCATAATTCCAGTCATAAAAAAAAAAAAACTTTGATTGATCATTATTTGATAAGAGTAGCAAGTGCGACAATTAATTCACCGATGATTGAGTTGGGCATTTCATACCGTTACGCAGTAAGGCTTATTCATAACGGATTTAAGGGCTCTTAATCTTATATCAAAATCAAATGAAAATCCTAATTATGTTTCAACGAAAAGTCAAACTAACCATAGTGAACTTAATAAAGAATTTAGTAAACTGTCATACATACATTGTTTGCCCACATTTTGTTTTTTGTCAAAACTCCGGGACGAATGTGTCATTTCATTGGGAAAAGCCTAAGCCCACTTAAGGAAACGATAATTCAAGGCATTCGAGCAGAATTTCATTATGGTCGTGTTTTCATATTTCGCATTACAGTAAGCTGGCGAAAGTCCACTTAATTCTATTATGGCTGGGATCTTCCATTGCAGAATTAATCGAAAGAAACCTGATAAAAATGCCAAATGTTGAGTCACGTTATAGGATAGAAAACAAACGATTTTAATAGTGATTAACCGTAGGCCTATGTTTAAAAAAAAAGACTTATTTGACGGTTAGGGTCGTTTTCGACCCTCATATATATTATAATAAGAGATAATACAAAAATTAATATTTCTTCGAACAAAAAAACAATATTTTAAACTTTTATTATATTTATTATATATATAAGTCAAAATGGTAGTAATTCTGTGCGGCTTTTAAGTCTTTTCTAAGCATTTATCACACACATTATGGCTGTGCTTCTTTTTGCAAATGTTTTTTCCGTATCCGCAGCAGACAAGTTCTATTTTAATTTATTTTGTCTCTTCATTTTCGTCCACGCAAAGAGCACACCGTGCATGCTTTTTTGTTTGGGGTGATAAAAATCTTGGTCTTTGTGCAGGCGTGCTTGAATTTTCCCTCTCAGCGCTAGCAATTGTTGCCTGAAGAACAAAAGAAGACAAGGAACGATCTTTTCAGTACATATTTTTTTGTCAACTCGACACCCAAGTCAAGTACATTTTTTTTGCGGCTTTGCTTTCCTCTCGATGTCTGATACCCTGGACCGGTTCGGGTGAATACCATAAAAGCATTCAATGCTGAAATATCTACGATATTTTCAAAAACGCATATTGGCCAACGATTTGTATTTCGTTTTGCGCTGAAGCCGGATAGCATTTTGTCAGCATTGTCAACTTTTCTGGATTGGAAAAGTGGCTGCTTTTTTTCTAATAATACTCGTAATTTTGGGGTTATACAGGGTGCGCCATCTCATATGGGTTGATGTAAACATCGAATAACTTCAACAATTGTCAACCGTTTTTCACATGTCATAGCATTTTGGAAACTTAAAGTCAGTACAATTTTAGGGAAGTAGTTTCAATGTTCATTAAAAATGAACGCTCGATTGTGCTAACTCAACGTGCGTATCGGGCAAAATATCGTGATCGTCTTGCACCCAAAAAAGATACAATTCGTCGTTGGGCCTCGAATTTATTTCAATTTGGTTCTGTGGCAAGCTCTCGTGAGCAACTTAATCCATGTCCGCGGCGTTCAAACTCATCTATTCAGTCAGTGAAGGCCAGTGTTCAAGAAGATCCAAGTTTGTCATATCAGCGCCGTTCGCAGCAGTTGGGCATCAGTGGGACCACTTTGCGGAGAATTTTAAAGGATGATCTTGACTTATTTCCATACAAAGTGCAGATAACTCAAAGAATTTTGTCACAAGATGAGCCACGACGTGGCATACGTGGCATGTCGTTGCAATGATTAATGCTGAGCTGGAGTTTTGGCAGCAAATTTTGATGACCGATGAGGCACATTTTACGCTCTCTGGCTCAGTTAATAAACAAAATTGTCGCTTCTGGGGCACCTCACATTATTTACGAAGAGCCGCTATGTGATCAAAAAGTTACTGTTTGGGCCAGTGTATGCGCTAAAACCATCATTGGACTGTATTTTTTCAAAGTTGGCGATACAGTGGATGGCGATCGATATCGGTGGATGTTGGCCCAATATGTGGTCACAGAAATGCGTAAAAAAGGCTTATTTCACTTTCGGTTTCAACAAGACGGCGCGACATGCCACACTGCGGACAAAACAATGAACCTTTTGCATAAGAATTTTCCTGGAAGATTGGTGTCAAAAAAGGGCGATAGTAACAGGCCTCCGAGATCGCCGGACTTGACTCCTCCAGACTTTTTTTCTTGGAGATACTTAAAAAGCAAAGTGTATGCTAACGGTCCGAAGATATTAGAACAGTTCAAAAGAAACATTCGTGCGGAAATCGCAGGAATTTCGACCTAAATGCTCGAAAATGTCATGGAGAATGCGCGAAAACGAGCCCATTTTTGCATCGGCAATAAAGAAAAGAGTTTTTGAATTTCCAAAATCGGTTGAGAATTATTGAAGTTATTTGAAATTTACATCGACCCGTATGTGATGGCGCACGCTGTACTTCTCTTATTTTTTTTCATCGTGCCAACCATTGTCAAATTTTTTATTGTATCAATTTTTGGGCTAGGTTGTAGTGGGAAAAAAAGTTATCCATGGTAATATTGTGACCCTTCAATCCATCGACTAGCTCCAGAACTACACGCTCGCCTTAATTTTTTTCAGCTGTAGCACCGAATTTTTTCCCTAGATAGGGTTGAATCTTCCAAATGTAGGAAGTCTCAGAGCAGTCTACGTGTACAAACGTGAACGGACGTGTTAACTTTGACTTATTGTCTTAAAAAGTCTCAATTTATTTAAACTTAGTTTCTTAAAATGCATTGTTCCTTCTGTAATAAAAAAATAGAGCGCAGCTACGATTCCAAAATCAATTGTGCGGACTGTAGCATGTATTTTCATTGCTCATGCGTTAGTATTAATCCAGCCGACCTTGAGTACATGCACACACACGAAGTGAATTATCGATGCGACAAGTGCAGCATACTTCGTCGGAAATCTCTCCACTTACAAAGTGCAACAATAACACCGACTGTCGCAACAACATAATCTCCAACCGAACTGCATTCGCCAATAAAGAGAAAAGCGGGAACAGCAGCAGCGGCTAAACATCGCCCAAAGTGCAATCAGCAAACAACACCTACGCAACGGAATGATAACGAACCAGCAGAACTGAAGCGGGCACAAACACAGCTGATCGCCAGCAATCAGTCAAGTAGTAGTTCAATAACCTTGCAAATGCTCTACGAAGAAATTCTCTGCCTGAAAAAAATAAACAATGATTTCCTCAGCACAGTCGAACAGCTGAGAGAAGAAAATGAAGCACTGCAACTCAAGGTTACTTCTCTCGAGTGCAAACTCAACTGGAGAGAGCAGAAACAATTGGAGAATGTAATAGAGATCGTTGGTGTACCTGGTGTTAACAATGTGAATGCAGAAGAGTGTTTGCAGAAAATTCTCTGTGACACATTAGATGTCTCTATTCCTGCCTCTGATGTTAAATAATGCTACGTCAAACGCAACTCTAGCAATAATGTAATTAGCAACAAGCAACCCAGCAACGTTTTACGCGTTCATATCTCTTCACAAGATGTCAAAAAAAAAGGTAATGAAAAGTAAGAAGAATGCGATTAAGAAATTAAACTCGGCGTTATTTGTTGCGGGTACCGAGAGTAGAATTTTTATCAATGACTGTTTCACTAGTCACACAAGAGCTCTGTTCAAGGTTGATTCGGAGTTTTTGTGCGAGATTCGTATGAGTGTGAAGCGATATCTTATAGGTGGGCAAGTGCGGATGTATTAAAGATCTCCTTTTGAATTAATAACACGAGTCTTAGCTTTGTTTGTGCTTATAGGTTTCACTCTCTACCTCCTCAATCATTTTTGGACGAATTTTATATTTTTCTTAATAAAGAGAAAACAGCAAATCTCGTCATTTTAGGCGACTTCGATTTAGATTTGTTAATGTCTAGCGCTCCTCCAGATTCGTACCTATCTGTTACAGCAGAACACGGGTTAACATCTTTCATCAATGAACCTACTAGACCAATATCTATTACATGCCTCGACCATGTTTTTGGTGGTTTTATGAAAATTTTATTAAATCAATGCTCAGGGGTTAACTTTGATCTCCGAATCACTGATCACTGCATGACGGGTATTATGCTTGGTGGTTTAAAAAAATTGAAGTGCTTTAGGAAGTGTTTTGCGTCAAATGTGACGAAGATTAGGTACGATCTATTGAATGATCTACTGCGTTTTGAGAATTGGGATGAAGTCTATTCAAACACAAATGCGTCTAGCGCGTATGAATTATTTATAAAAACTTTAAATGATCATGTCAAAACTTCTAGCATTACAGTGATTCAGAGGAAATCTAATATGAGCCTTGGATAAACAGTAGAATCCTTAAATGTGTGTAGGTCTACGGTTAAGTAAATTTTCTGTTCAAAAAATATGGTGACTTTTTGAATTTTGCGAGCTTAGTGCATTCGATTTTGTCTCCTTGTTAATATTGATATCAGTGGAAAATTTTACAGATATAAAAGTCGGTCGTGTTTTGATGTGTTGGGCGATTTTTTCCTATTGGGAAAACGGATCAAAGAATCTGTATTAAATTTTGTGAGAAAAATGTTGACTATAGTCAATGGCACAAACTCTTCAAAAAAGGCCAACACGGTCCACAATGGACGATCCAGGACTTTAACACTTGATGAAAAAATATAGAAAATCGTCGAAACACTATCAGAGAAGTTGCTGATGATATTTTGATATCAGGTGATGATTTATACATGAAACGTGTGTCAACGAAGTTTGTTCCGAAATTGCTAAAAAAAAAGTGACGCATGAGCAGCGCTCAGGAACTGTTGAATGGCGTGAGTGACGATAAAGAATTGCTGAAATGTGTTGTCACTGGTGACTGATGACGTCGAAACCAAAGCCCGTCCCGATGGAAGCAAGCAATGGAACCAAGACCGACAAAAGCATGCCATGAATTTATGCGCCGTTTGCGTTGAGCAATATAAAGAAAACGTCCGGACTTATGAAAAAAAAAAATGCATGACTGATGCATCACGATATTCCACCTGCTCACTTATGCTGTTTGTGCTTAATTTTTTGGCCAAAAACAATATCGTTATCATACGTTTGCCACCGTATTCGTAGTACTTTGCCCCCTATGACTTTTTCTCTTCTTGAAACTGAAAAAAACCCCTTACAGAACGGAAATTTGCATTGATTGAGGATCTAAAGACCGCATTGCTAGAAGAACCCATGGCTATACTACTCAAGGCTAGCTCATATCAGAAGTGCTTCGAGAATTGGAAGAGCGCTGGCGTAAATAATTGAGGGAGATTGGTTTGAAGGTTACAACATAGATATTGAAAAGAAAAATTCTCCTTATTTTTTGAACATCTTAATTGAAGTTTATAAGCGTTTCGAACTAACGATTAACTCAAATGTTACATCGTCTATTGGTATGAAGAAGAAAATGGGCACTGAACGACAATACAGAGGTAACAATGAGAATATCCTGGAAACTTTTATAAACAGAAGCTCCAAGAAAGATACTTCGAAGCTTGCTAATTCAATACTAGAGAAAGGGCAAAATCAATCTGGATACGATCTTAAAACATAACGTTGCAAACGAGACAGATTTTAAAAACCTTGTCAACACACTTCAATAAAGTATTCGAAAACTATTCAATAACGCACATTTTACTTATTGACAAAGCTATTAATCAAAAATGAGCTTTATCATTGAAGATGATTGTTCGATTTAGGATTTTCTTTTAACCTTTTCAGAGCCCAATCGTATAAAAATTTGGGCATCAAAGAGGCTTGAGTTCATAAGTTAATATGTTCTAGTATGCAGGCGAAAATCTTTAATCTTTCGCCACTATGTGTCGTGAGAGGTACCCCATTCCTGTGTACGCCGTGAAATCGACTGATTTGGCTCATTTTTAACTAAGGTACTTTTCGGTACTTGTGATCACTGCGTTGTCTCACTATCATGGTAATATTAAAGAGTGAAAATGTTAACTCCAATTTATCCGCTATAGCATATGTTGTCTGATTGAACCAACAATTGGAGTTAGCGTTCTTTTAGTTGCGGCCATCGACCCAGTAGTAATTTACTATCGGTAGAAAGTTTAATAATATTCGAACGTTCGTGAACTTTACCATGATAAAAATATAAGCCTTGACTGACGTTTTAACATTGACACATCATAAAAAAAGGTAAAGAGCGAGTATTATGTAATATATAAAATTGTTGTCTCCTTGTTGAAAAACTCTGTACTACCTATATATGTCGAGAATCCACTGTCAATGCTTAAACATAAACAGGGCACGCGAGAATAGTACGGGGTAGACATAGGGTCGTCGACAAAGCTACAAGATGAATGCAACTAGACTCTAACTATAGCTTAGTGTCATAAAAAGGAAAATAAAGGTAATACAAATTTATCCTCCGCTTATACTAAAAACCACACTTAAGATAAAATGCATGACATAGACTGCTGCCACTTAACTGATTGCTAGGATATAATGAGAGAAGAGAATGACTCCTCCGGAAACACAGAAAACCTACCAATTTATAAATACAATGAACCATAGGGAGCTATACCGTATAGCACTCAAAGAAAAGTTGTGTCAATCAGCTTGTGCACTTTTCCACCTAAGCAATTTTTACACAGGTACAGTTCTACTCCAGATTTGTTAAATCGAATCTGAGTTACGGTGTACTAGCATGAGGAAAGATCTCAAAAATCCCGAACTTATAATGGCTCCAAGCACGATTGCACAAATAGTGCCCAAAGTAAGGCATAACAAGACTAGAAACCAGACGGCTAAGACGCTGAATTTTTTCCTAAAATATTTGGAATTTCTCACGAATTTCTACAATGACAACACTTTAACTATCCAGACGCAATAGGCTTTAATAATGCCAGTGACATTTTACGGATGTGAAACTTAATCGCTGACTAAGAAGAAGGATATTCGATTTCGGATCTTTGTAAACAAGAATCTGTGGTGGAAAACAGAATAAGAAAACAAGCGAATGGAGACAATTAAATAGAAAATAACTCCAAGAACTCTATTCAGCCCTAAGCATTGCGCGAGAAATTAAATCACGAAGACTAAGAGGGTCAGGGCGCAAGGAAACAACCAACCATTAGACGAACAGTCAGTAGGATAATAAGTGGAAAACCCGTAGGAAAAATACCTCCAAGAAGACCACGCCGCGCCGTAGTTACCACGATAGCATAGGGATAGACTTAAAAGAGACGGAACAGAACAGCGATACATGGAAGGAACACACCCATGACATTTACATTGGAACTTGAGTAAGTTCTTGCTCTCTTCCAACAGATGATTTTACAAGAATTACATGGAACTTAAGATGGTTACGAATTTACAACGAAGTAGTGCACGCAAGCCCGAACATCACTGTATGTAAGTTCCCCGAAGTGTAAACAACTTTTCTAAACATGTCGAGTTTCGTGCCAAGAAAAGAGTATTTTAATCAAAACAAATCTACAGCTGAAGTACACAGAATTCTTGTTGAGACTGACGGTGTGCGTGCTCGGGAACGCTCTAGCACACGGGAAAAGTTTGAAGACCAAGAATTGGAGGCATTTTTTTATGAAGACTTATGTCAGACGCTAGCTGAACTTGCAAAATCTTTACAAATAGATGACAGAAGAGTTTCGAAATGTTTGAAAGCATTAGAAATGATTCAGAAGCAAGAACATTAGGTACTGTATGAGTGGAAGCCAAGAGAACGCGGAACGAACTTTTTTCCTATATGAACTGCTGCGTCAACGGCAAAGAAGTGTTTTTGTACAGTATTCTAACTGGTGATGAAAAGTGGATAGTCTACGATCATCAGCATCAACATGGTTCAGAGGTTCTGCTCTGCATTTGGTGGGTTCAGCAAGTTGAGTTGGTCAAACCAAACAGAAACTAGGACGGTATGACTGGGGTGCTGTAATAGCTCATCGGGATTCTGGCAACGAATCAAAAAACTGTTTGTCACACAACTTGGACGAGGTGCGGATGGTTTGTGTCGAAGATGTTCGTTCTCTACTCTCCGGGGGTGGTTGTCCTAGAAAGGAGTTTTTTGAGATATTTGACTGAATTTGTCGGGGTGGTTGTAGTTCTCAGTAACTTTTTATTCCTATGACATTAAGGTATTATATTGGAAATGCACACACAAAGTATGAATTTCGAAGTGATCATATATACTGCGAGTGTTATGCCTTCTTCAGCACTGTTTGATCATCTCTCATTCACAACTAATGTTGTTTTATGTTACAGTTTTTCCGTATAGGAATTGTTCTCGACAATGGATGGACTTGAACTACAGAACTTCGGCTCGACAGTTGGTGATGATTATCATTGCACCACAACCACCCCCCTTGCTTTCAATATGCGACGCCAGACATTTAAAACGACATTCTTGGTGACCCAATAACGCAACAGGATCTTATGGGTGCGCTTCTTTCTCTAAAAGACAAAAAAGCTGCCGGGGCAGATTGTATCCCTATCGAATTTTATAAGTACAGTACCAATGATCTGAAGGAACGCCTCATTGAATCGCTCAATAGCATTTTAAACTACGGGACAGTACCTCGACCATTTAAAGAAGCGCTTATCTTCCCTATTCATAAATGGAGATGCATTGGATCCAGCTACATAAATATCGGGGATTTTTAAACGCTACCTACAAAATCTTCGCAAGTATTCTGCAAAGGCGACTTAACACATGGATAGAAACAAATAACTTCTTAATTGTCGACCAGATTTTTGTTCTGAGCAGTATAGCAGATACATACATAAGGCGAAATAAAACAACTTTACGCATTCTTTGTGGACTTCAAAGCGGCCTTCGATTCTCTAAACCGAAATGCAATATTTCATAAATTGTATGGAATGGGAATGTCGGCGAAATTTGAAAGAGTTTTACAAAATCTGTATATAGATACAACGCAGCGGTCTGGAATGGAGAGGCGTTAACTGATTGGTTTCAGACGGAATCGGGATCAAGACAGGGATGCCCAATAGGCTCAACCTTTTTGCTCTTTTTATTGAGGATATTGTGCTGTTGGCAAGATCACCGGAATCCCTGCAATTGATGATCAATCGATTAAATGAGTATTGTGCTCTAGGGTGTTTGATCGTCAGTTAAGAAGATAACGATTTTCAAAAAAGATAGAGGGAGACTTGCCTGCAACGAAAAATGGCGCTATAGAGGGGTAAACTTAGAGGTCGTAAAAGAATATAAGTATCTTGTAGTAATGCTATCAAGCAATCTAAATATAAAAAGACATCTGACCGACAAACTAACGAAATCTAAGCCCGTCAAAAATACAGTCCGGAAGAATTGTTTCAGCAATACAAATATTCAGCACAGTACTAAATTCAAACTTTACGAAGCAGTATCCGAGGCAGTAATATTCTATGCGGCGCAAATTTAAGTTTATACTCGTAAGCCTTATAAGGAGGTAGAAAAATTACTCCAAAGACTCCAAACTATATATATGCTTATGGTGAAAACAGGCTTACCTCCACTAAATATAAAATCATTGAAGATGCAAATGAATTATATTCTGCGGGTAATGAACATGACAGAGAACAGACTACCGAAGATAGTGGCGCTGCAGACAATTCGAAACAAACTGCATGGTTCGAAGAGCGACTGTAATTAGCTCGAGGGAATGGGGTAGTCTTGAACGCAGATGGTTAAAACTGGGAAAGTTCACTATCCCAATTAATAAAACATGTCGATGAGCAGACCAGAATGCATTTAAAAAAAAAGCGGCGGGATCACGACATCGCAATATGTACAGCCTGCTAAACCACAACCTGGGGTGTCGAAACTACTTTAAATACATTTATAGCATCCAGGAAATTCCGAAAGTGTTTAGTCTTCGAGGTGAACTAGTGCAACTCAACTTTATACCCTATAGAAAAGATCTTCATATATACTCTGCAGCATGTGCAATGTGGAAGAAAGGGAAGATACCATACATTTCAAAGGCAAGTGTCCTATCCTTAAGGAAACTAGGAGATCTTGTTTCGGAAAAGACTACTTATCGGAACAACAAATTATGTCTCTCCCAAACGCAATGGAAGTAACCAAGTTGGATAAATACTGTGAAATCGCTTTAAAATATGGAGAAAAAATTCTCACAGGGAACTTTTGAAATTTGTATTATTATACAATAGATTAACAGTTTATAAATATTACCTGCCACTATTTCTATCAGCCAAACGACAAGCCATGCTGATTTTGAATAAATACACTTTTTGAAAAAAAAGAATATTAATTGATAAAATAAAATCCTAATCTAAATCCATCACGGAATATCGTTATCGACTGCAACTGATGAATTCGTTTGAGAGACTACTATGGAAATAAAGACACGACAAGGAGATCTTGTTTATTGACAACATTCGACCATATGTTGCAAAATTGGTGAAAATCCTTATGAAGATCCGCAAACATTTTTCTATTCTTTTATAGCATCAAGAGACGTGCTGTTTTTTGAGCGAATGAGTGAATTCTGCCGGAAAGATGGGAAGAAGTAGTGGCAAGCGATTGGCAATACCTTGAGTGACATGTTTTGTTCATTGGAATTCAGAAGTTCAGAGCCTCGTTGACAACCCTTAGCCAAGCGTCCCTATCATTCGTTTCCTTCCATTCTTCGCTATTTTATTCCATTTTTATAGCTCTGTCTTTATATTATCTTACATCCATGGCGTAGCCTTCTTGGATGTCTTTTTCCTACGAGTTTTCGAGTTATTATTCTTTTAACTCTCTATTCGTTATAGGTGTCCCGCTCATATTACTCGTAATTTCTTTTTTTTTTTACAAAACTGACACAAAAACTTATTACTGTGACCAATCCTTCTGGCCTTCGGGATATATTTAGTAAAGTACATAAAGGGTGTCTCAGTAAGAGTGCACTTTTTCATTTTAAAATAAAAACAAGTATTTTATGACAGAGTTGTGATATTTTTATTGTATTGTAAAGAAGACATGTTCCGATTAAGTATGGAATAAAATATCCGGCAAATGACCCCCACGGCTCCGATGACAGGCCATTACTCTTTTCATGAAATTTTCGATGACTTTTGCACAGAGATGTGGCTGTATCTCACCGATGACGCGTTGGATTTCCGATTTGAGCTCAGGAATTGTTTCGGGTTTATGCGAATAAATTTCACAAAACCCCAAAGAAAAAAATCGCACGGCGTTAAATCGCACGATCTTGGTGACCAGTTGACATCAGAATTTCGTGAGATAATGTGTTCTGGAAATCGTTGCTGCAATAAGTCGATGGTTTCATGCGCGGTGTGGCAGGTTGCGCCGTCCTGCTGAAACCACATGTTGTCCAGATTCATGCCGTCCAGTTGAGGCCACAAGAAGTCCGTTATCATATTCCTGTAACGAATGCCGTTTACAGTCACTGCAATTTCGGCCTCATTTTCAAGAAAGTAAGGTCCAATCACGCCGCCTGATCAAAATCCGCACCAGACAGTTACTCGTTGTGGGTGCATTTGTTTCTCATGGATTGCATGAGGATTTTATCAGTCTCAAATTCGACGTTGACGCAAAGGATTCTTATTGTCCATAATTGACCCAGTTTCTTCAAATTTTAAAATTTAATTCCGAAAATCTGAATCGGTGGTCACTACTTTAAGAGGGCTTTCTCGAAATTTCGGTCGTAATAATCGTCCCATGAGACAATAAGGCATGCTGTAATGGAACAATTAGAGTCAAGAGCAACACCATTAAATGATGCTCCATCAGTGAGACAACTCATCAGTCGAAGTACCGAAAATATCTCAATCATAAGTGCTTCAGTTCAAAATGAGCCATCGATAAAAATGATTGTCATCTTACCGTCAATGGAGCTCGCAATCGTGCCAGGTTTAATCCGGAACCGGATGGTAATATAAGTTCCGAAAGATGGTGTTACATTCCACACAGCTGGGTAAATAATTGATCTATTGAAGAGAAAGCTGGGTAACCGACTACTCTTGACATAATCATCTAAATAGCTCGTTGAATGCCAATGTTCTGGCCGATATGTGTAAAAAAGTGGTATAAATTTGGCTCCAGAGTTGAATGCTGTAAACATGGTCGCGGTGGTCATATAAACGGGATCGGGTTCCATACTTAAACATAACATTTAAGTCAAAAATGTAACAAAATTCCTAAACCCTTAAGGAAAAATCTTACATGAGATGCTAAATTCTATTATCTGAAGCCTGAAGAAATCATGAAGACTAGAAAAACTTGCATACAGCCAAGTATTACAACGTAATCTGCCGAACATAAATCGCGATATCGAGCCAAAGATTATATTGAAAAGACAGAACAGGCTCGAGCTGCCTGCAGTAGCTCTAAACGTATTCTCCTAAAACAATGTAGTTGAAGGAATTTTCTGAAGAATCCCGAACTGTGAATACGATAGCAATAGTTTAGTCTGTGCATGCGAGTATTCCACGAGTGGACTTTTCACGATAACCTTCAATTAAGTTTATCTTGTTCAATATGAGCTTTAGAAGAAGGAGGAACACTAACGTAGTGTCGATAAATCCAATTGAATCTGCAAATAATTCGGAATGTAGTTCAAACAATGTCGTTTGTTAACAGCATTTTGGATTGAAGAGACAATTAATTGATAAATAACAACAGAAAGCACTAAAAAAGCGAAAAACGCCTAATAGGTCTATTTCCTTGGACCACGTCGCACTTCAACAAGACAAATATTTACCTCCCTTCCTGGCATTTGTCATCGGAATGTGTGGCATGACATAACAAACTTACTGTCTGGTCACATGCAACTCATAATCTGTCCATAACAACAGACTAATCCTATACAAACATCTAATTGAAAGGCAACCTTTACCGGCAATAACACGTCCATTTATATCGAAATTACCGCCGTGTTCCAAAACTCCCAGAACAGCCGTTCGTGTTTGTATTAAAAACAAAAGCAACTGCTCCTAGAAACCGTTCATACATCACGACGATACAAAAAAGCACTTTGCTTCTCCAATGCGCTCTCATCCACTTTGTATACACGATAAATCACAATCAAATGAAAACAAACACAAATCGCACATGTTCTGGCTTTCTGGAGGCTTACGGCAGCCTCATCCGCCACATGGCTACTGGTACTCTTCGTACCAGTAGTAAACACCCACTTCGCTGCGCAAAATCACTCTCAAGATACAACTCTCCAACTTCGACATACACTCCGACGAAGGGGTAGCAACGTGTGCTTTCTGTAACCCTAAGGCCAAGTAAATACCTACTTAGGGAGAAGCTTTTCGAATCACTTGTTCCCGAGATGCAAGTGTTTTTCACTATCGTTTTTCTATTTTGCTTTTTTATGCTTTTTTCTATATTTTCGTTTCGCGAAACAATGACTCTTCAAATCCGATATGGAATAGAGAGAAGACAATGGCAAGTATCGAAGACGGTGGTGGCGAGATGACCTTATTTATAGACATAGGGGCGTGTTACAGCAGCAATTTTTCTGCTGTACCCCTTTCCCGACCTCGGGTTTTTCAATTTTTTTCACAATTTCTTTTCGGATTTTGAATTTCTTTTTATTTATATGAATTTCGATCACATAACGAACCTTTTGGCTGGATATAAGGACAGGGGTCGTGACTTGAAGTGTGTAACGCTTCGTTTTTTTTCTTATCAAATCACTAACAGGCTATATGGATGAAAGGAAACAGAAACTGAATTCACTATGAGATGAAATCACTGGTCATTTTGTGTGGTATTTTCGGGTATTTAGTTAGAAAGAAAGAAAATCCATTTAGGGTTGGTCTAGGAAAAAATAATCACTTTATGAACCGCCGGATCGACCTACTCGTTTAAAGAAATTCGCACAACTGAACTGGGGGTTGAAGGATACAGAGCGACTAGCTCTCAGGGAAATCTTACTTCGAAGTTGTTTTTTGTGTTTAAGTGGATTTTTAGTTCAGGAAAGAGCTTTTCGCGGCTAGAGTTTTTCGAATTTAATTTCCCCTCCAGAGGAGTACAGTAGGTGTTGTAAAAAGTGTTTTCTTTTTAAGATTTTCCACTTTTCCTAATGAAATAGAAACTTGTTCAAGGACCATTTCGTAGTCGTTGAGTATGTGCGCCCGATGAATTGAAGATAATTTTTGGTTACATAGCCTCAAGGGTATTGCTATAAATCTGGTAAGGCTAATGTTGTTAACACCTCAACAAGTGACGTTAATGAAACGTACTATGCGATTCTATACTCATCGCTTACAATTTAAATAAAATCGCTTGGAGTAACATAAGCCGTGTCATTATTAACACCTCCGAGTCTTTTCGGTCAATGAGTCATAATTAAGCGGTCCATTTTGTGTGTTATTTTAAATTAACATATCGACCGACAGAATCGGTTTTAATAGAGGTCTTCAATATTGCCACTATATTCAACTTACATTCGGCCACCTTTTTCAGTTCGTTTTATTATGAAATTCCTGTTACTTTTTGAACAATATCGTACTTGGGAGACATGCATACCAGATATTCATAAGATCAATGCATTTCCTTTATTACATCGTAAAAAAAACTCGACGAATTCATATATGACACATGAGCAATCACACGAATGTCGTATGAAAGTCTGAATTGTGTCAACGCATTGTCATGTACAACGTTGGCATCCACGTCGCTTTTTGGTCATTGTCGATAAAAAGTCTTTTCCATTTTTTTGGTAAATAAGGACATGAACGCAGTTAATAGGTTAGTACCTTCAACTCACTTTCATATACATATATTTTGCATGACGCTCACAATATAGCATGGAATTCATCGACAAGTGCAATCCGACCCACGACCCTTTCTCATTCCTAGGCCCTTTAATCTCCTAATTATTCGTGAATATCTATAAATATTAGCCAAAATTTCGTGCCGGTTTTTAATAAAATTCAATTGGTTTTCTCATACATAGTCTGAACAAGATTCCAGGTCTTCTAGTTTGAATTTTGCAAGCTTTTACCTGGATCTCAGGAACTGGGGTTTTTAAAACAGGTCGCTATGAGCTCACAATCATGTACTCTATAATGCAGCCATGTTTCAGGCTCATATAAGCTTGATATATGCGTACGGAAGGACAGACGGACAAACAGGAAAGCCTTTGCACAAGTTTTCCTTTTCCCAGCTTTGCAAGGTTGAAGACTAAAATTAATTTATTTAAGACACTATTATCCACAAAGATTTGGCAGTTTGGCCCTTTGATGCCCCCTGTTGCCTTATAGCAACAAGACTTTCCATCACTCTTAATAGAAATATTTTTCATCTCTACTAAAAAACAATTCGGGCCTCAAAAGCATTTTTTTGAAAACAGCTTAATTAAAGTGGGAGAGCTCTGAAGAGCATGGAACATGTGGTAGCATTAAAGGTACTATATCTATGTGGACTATATGGTGTATGCATCAAAACTTCCCAACCAAGTTTTCACAATTTTTGACGGGTCTTCAAAGAAGTATGTGGGTAGACGTTGTCATGATGGAAAATTACATTTCTTTAATGTCAGTAAAATGTCCACAGCAAAATTTAGAATTAGTCTTCTGATCAATTGAAAGTTGTTCATGGCAGGCTCCATTCAAATCCCAACACGCACATCAGACGGCATCATCTTTTTGGCGTCAATCCTGGCTTTGCAACATGTGGCTCACCATCCATTGTCGACGTTCTTTGATGATTCCGATTATTTATCGTCTGTGATCCATTTTTTAACACTGTCTATAACACGTTTTAAGAATGGTTCAATTTCATCGCGTTTTTGCAGCGCATCGCCGACATTATACCATGCTTTTCGCGCACATCTCATTAGCTTCTTTGTAACCTTGTAACCTTCTTTATTCAAAACAGTCAATGACTAGCTTTATACCAATATCGACACTGCTGATATGCTTATCTGACCGGACTATAATTTTATAAGCTTTTTCAATAATTGGACTACCAGAGCGTGACTCATATTTCTCATAAAAACTGCCAAGATGAAAGTGAAACATCTATGTACAATAGAGTTTGATAAAACACCTTCACAGTATATAGGTATAGCATAAATATTTTCATAAGCCTGAGCAGCGTTCTTCCCCTTGTTGTAATAATATTGCAAAATATTTTCTCTCCATTTTCGAACGCAAAGCAGTTTCCAACTATTGCACCAATTTCGATGTTTATAAAGGGTGTTTTTTTTAGAGCTTTGGTTTTTAAACTGGCAATAGTGTTTCTTGTTGACAGTTGAAGGTTGATTTGTAGCAATTACGTTTTGCCATTTTACGATGAATAGATTAATGCCAAAAAAATGCATGCAAACTGTGCAAACTTATTTTGAAAGCCATGGTAGGTACGGTCCGCCAAACTTATCATGAGCTATGTCCATTTTACGGATATGATCGTCCATCTATGCAAGCGGAACACGTTGAATCGTTTTCGCACTATATGGATAATACGCAGTGTTGAGGAGAATCCGATTGAATCGACTCGCCATCATCCACAGCAATTGAAGCTATGCGCATCCACTTGTGGAAGATTTTCCGGGAAGATCTTGGCTTAAAAACTTAAAAGATCTAGCTTGTACAAGAGTTGCAACCGTGTGACCATATTACGCGTTGGGTGAATGGGCCGAAAACATGATTCAGCTTGATCCTCATTTTCAACGCAAAATTTTGTTCTCCGATGAGGCCCATTTTTGATTAAATGGACATGTAAACAAGCAAAATTGCCGAATTTGGAGTGGAGAAAACCCAGAAGCCTTTGTCGAGACGCTCTTACAACTATTGAAAGTCACTGTTTGATGTGCTTTATGGGCTGATGATTATTTCATGTTTCTTTAAGGACGATGCCGACCACAATGTTAGAGTCAGTGGAGAGCGCTATAGAAACATGATTTCTGACTTCTTCGTAACTCAGTTGACAATTTATTTCGGCCAACGTTTGCTGAGCGCATAATTTCGCGTAATGGACCTGGGAACTGACCTTCACGATTCTGTGATCTCCCACCTCTAGATTACTTTCTTTGGGGTTTTTTTTTTAAGACTGGAGTTAGTGCCAACAGATAGCATGGAGCACTGCAACCAGAGTAGTTTCCTCTCCAGACAGAGTCGACACTCGATTTCAGACGAGAGGTTCATTTAATTAAGATGATATCTCAGACTACAGTGTTTCGAAAGGGACGACTCTATTATACTTAAGGATATTAATAGAGTGTTTGTTCAGGGGCCGTCTGAATCTCTACGATTGTCGGAGTCCTTGAGCGCTGCTCCGAAAATGCTGGTGTTGCGATTTTTCCCACTTTTCTAAGAGAAAATTAAGAGCTTTGACTTGGGGATTCGGCAGTAAGGTTCGGCACGTATGAGCCTTTCGCTGGAACCTTTCCTAGCGAGTTGGTCGGGGATTTCGTTGACTTGTATGCCCTTGTGACCTGGCACCCACCAGAGTTTGACTGATCACTTTTGCCCAGATCTTGCAGGGCATCGTGGCATTCCTTGACGGATTTTGAGTTCGTACTATACCTATACGAGCCCAACGTTTTGAGCGCTGCCTGACTGTCTGAGAGTATATTGATGGTTATACCTCTTATATCAGGCTCTAATTTTACATTGACACATGTTAGGATGGCGTATAGTTCGGCTTGGAAGACACTAGGACTTGTTCCCAGGGCTTTCGATATATTCCGATTTGTTCCAAAGATGCCAGCGCCAACGCCGGAATCTATCTTGGAGCCAACGGTGTACAACCTGAGGCCTTTGACATTTAGCAAAGGATCACCGTTTTCCCAAGCTGTGCGGTTCGGGATCAATATCTCAAATCTTTTGTAAAGGTGGTAGTGTGGTAATGCGTCCGAAACGGTGATAATCATATCCACCTCAGGAAGGTGCTGTAGTAGGGACATGGTCTACATGTCCGGTCCGTTTCCAAGCAGAGAAGTCTGATAGCAACCATTTTAATAAAAAGGTTCAGAGGAGTGCCTTTGGGGCTGCTGTCGCGCAAGTTGTCATGGCGCCTGTAATACCGAGACATGCTAGCCTCTGAAGGCGTTGAAGTTTAACCATCGTAGATTTCTGTTCAACTTTTGTCCACCATATAGCAGATGCATATGGTCTTACGATCACGGTATATAACTAGTAGATTACTTTAAGTTTCAGACCCCAGGTCTTACCGTATGTGCATCGACAGGCCCAGAGTGTCTTAATCGCTTTGCAAGTTTGCTTTTGATGTTGAAATTCCTGTCAGGTTTGCGACCAAGCTCAATACCTAGACACTTGACTTCTTCTGAAAATCCTATGTTTGCCTCGGAGACGAGACGTTGTATTTTCCTTCTTTTTGTAAACAGGACTAAGGTTATCTTAATTGGGTTTATCGATAAACCTTCTCTGCAACATCAGTCAGAAATAAATTGAAGTGCAAGTTCCATGCGTTCACAGGCTGAAATTTCGCACTTACCTGTAACGATAACTACCAGGTGCTCGACGTATCCGATGACTTCATAACCGAGGTTGGTTAACTTGTAGAGTAGCTCGTCGATGATTATCGAACCGAGAAGGGGTAAAAGGACTCCACCTTGTGGACATCCCTTAGCTGCCGATACTGTCACAGAGACCTCTCCGGATGTAGCTGATATAATACGGCTCCCAAGCATCACCCTTACCCAATGGTTAGGGGTGGTCTACACCCCTCTGGGACAGTGCAGTGGTGATTAAGTTGTAGCCAGTATTATCAAATGCCCCCTCAATATCGAGGAAGGCGTAAATTGCGAGCTCCTTGCGAGTGAAATTATTTTCCACATGCGCTACCAACTGATGCAGCGCATTCTTAGTAAATCGTTCTTTGCGGTATGCATATTGATTTTGATGCAGAGGTGGTTGATTTTCTGATATACTTCTAATATGAAGCTCTATTAGCTTTTCCATTGTTTTTAGTAAGAAAGATGTTGGGCTGATAGGGCGATACTATCTATGTAGTTTGTTCACTTGGTTTTCCAATCTTAGGGATGAGGACAAGGTTGTCTTCCCTCCAGATTTTAGGAATGGGAGTGTGTGAAGTCACTAGTATCTGCCGATAAGCCAGAGACGTTGGACGATTTTGAAGTCAACATTCGCCGTGTTATTATAAAGTTGTCGAAAATTGGACTTCACTATTGTGCTTCATTCGAGTTAGTCGTGGCACGCATATGCCCAAAATAAAAACACGAACTTTTATTTCCCAAACCTAACATCTGTAAATGCTTGATATCGCCTTTGACAAGGTGAAAGCAAAAGCAGGGACACTAGCTGAAATAAAATATTCAGGCGATAAGTGGTTAACGTGCCACATTACGTCATTAGCCGATTTCGGTGACCATATAAAATCATATAAAATAATATTTCGCGTTTGAAAATGAGCCAAAGTTAAATTGAAAAACCTGGTGAACGACTTAGGATTATGTGAAGTGACTTATCTAACAATAATTCCAGCAAAAGTGACGAAGCATTTGTCCGTCTCATAACTTATTCCATCAAACTTTTCCAGAACAGTCATTAAAGAGTTTTGACAGAAAATATAATTAACGTGATGCCAGGATTGAATTTTATTCTATTCTATTCTGTCTCATGAATCACTGACGTAGAAATGTCAATCAATATGGGGCAACCCTACCTCTACAGTATAAATATAAAGCTAATAAGGTATGACAATAGACAGAAAGCGAACGACGATGCTGGATAAATTTGCACTAAGACATGAGTTATGGCATCAATGGGCTGAGATATTACCGAAGTTTATAATCCTTCTGAAAATCTTACAGTAGCAGTTAGAAGCATTCAGAGGAAGATACCCATTCCAACCGTACATGCCATTAAAACCGATAAAGTATGGTATTAAGTTTTGGTTTCTTTGGGATTTCGTTACAAGTCATAATGCTTATATGGGTTGAAATATTCAACCTTTTGCTGGCGAAGAAACCGTAAGTATTCCTGAAATATGCTTATACTCGATTTGCTTGACTTAACTGCGGGGTTACATGGTGATAACGTAACAAGCATTTAAACATTAACTGAAGCCGGAGCTGATTGGAGAAACAAACAACTTCAGTAAGAAGTGTATATTCAAATAAGAAACAAAAATGAACATAGTAGTGAGTACACGGAAGACCAATTTATTCATCAAGTTTCGTCTTTACCAAGGCAAGACAAGACACTACTCTTGTGTCTTACATATCTAAAAAAAAATCTGTACATATCTGTAAATCTTTTAAGTATATATAACCCAGAAGTAAGTACTGTACAGACACAGAGCCAGCAGTTGGTCTGTATTGGACTATACCAATGGTAAATGCGGTGTGGATATCCAACGTTCATCCCTTATTAAAGTAAAGCCAAGACATTTCACAGAGCTTTTTTTCTGCGTGTTCATTGACGATCTTCCATAAGTGTGTAATCGTTCCTTAGCTCACCAATGTGCTGATGATGTTCAATTACATCTTTCCAAACCGGTGCGTAAACTTAATGAATTTGTCTCTCTAATTATTGATTCGAATCATCTCTTGGTCTAATCCTAACGGAGTACGACTACTTAGACCGACGAAACCCAAGTTATTCCAGTCTTTAAAAAACTGTTTAACTTTGATCTTATACTCGACCTCTAAGCTCTCAAATTAAAGTGGTCGGGCCGACTACTAGCCTTGGACATGCTATAAGCCGAGACTTATCGAGCCAGTAATAAAATGCCGATTTTGTCTTATCCTCTACTTTAGGATAATATGTTGGCACCTATCTGGTTATTTTCATTTTTTATTTTTTATGAACGCTTTCGTGGACTTCTTGTTCCTTATCAATTTTGTATCCCCATTTACTTGTGTCCCTTTCTGTATTTGTATCAGATTATAGTATTTGTTTTTAATCAACCTTTTATTCATCGATTGTCTAATTGGTATCATTTGCTCATATCACTGTATCAGTGCTCATGCAATCCATTTTTATTTTTCTACCATAAAGCCTGGTCACCTTGACTATGGCAAGCTCCTTTCATGGCAAGCAGAAATTTCATTCCGCAATCAAAATTCAATCCAACTTGTTTCCTCAATCAAAATCAGACATTGTAAAAGTCACCAAATTCCCTGTCATGAGTGTGTTCCTCCCATACTTCGCTGTTCGCTTAGGTTTCTTAGGTTTCTTAATATCAAGAAACTTAAGCTTTTATATTTATAAAATATTGCTCGTGACCCCAAATTAATAAGCGATTTAACCTAAGTAATATATCTACATCATTTGACTTCAGCATACAAAATATGATTCCTAATACCCCCCTTATATACACATAAGAACTTAAGCCCTTCAAGTTAAAGGCTCTAATCTGCTAGTTCGAAATCATGACATATCACGGTCATCATCTACAGCACTTTTTTTCCATTTTCCTTTACTTTTGTTCCTTAATCAGCTCAACCCTTGTAGGAATAGTGTTTAGCTATGTGCCGATGAAAGCTTTCCAGCTCGTTAGTAATGAATGAGTAAATAAATTAATTGTGATATGGATGCTAACAAAATGGATTATATGCTTTATCGATTTTATTTATCAACTGCAAATAAAAAAGATACACAGAAGTCTGATTGCTCTACGTACATATGTACGTGCATATGTATGATTTATCTCACAAGTGCGTATCTACTCGTTTGAATTGCCTCGTTTGTTAGAGATCTAATTCTGACTTATTTGCAGTTCAGTCTCGAGAACATTAGGCACTCAAGTGTCACTGGAAATGTGTTATAGCAAGAGACCTTACAACCGCCTTGGGATACAGCTTGTTAGATTAATTGTAAATAAAAATTAGTAAATAACTATCACTTAGCTAGAGTACATATGGGTTGCCAACCAAGTTGGTATTGGCGACAATTGTATAAGAAGCAGTATTCAGCAGATGTTAACTTTTTGATCTAAGCCTCCTAACCGGTGATATGTTCAGAAAAGAAACCCCAAAGTTTGATTTTGATGACTTGATCAGTGTCGAACCACGTGTTATAGGCATCAACTCATGCTCACGGTCACTGGAAAGTTGGACAAACACCAAAGGGTACTCTGGTGATATAAATCATTCTACCTATGTCTTCTTCTTCCTTAATTTTAAAAATTTTGGAACAAATTGTCAAGTTTTCTTCAATGAACTGAATGTTTGATAAGAGTCTTAACCAATGAGCCGATAAACCAACCTTGGGCTTTTCTTAAATTTAAAATCTTCAAGGGCAATAAAAACTTCAGACTATCCAACTACAAATCATCAGAGTTGAAAACGTAGATGAATTTACAAATCTGTTTTCTTTTTAATTTCAATTTTACAAGTAGAAATATATCCCCCAAACGTCTTCGATGGCTTAACGTCTTGGGTTACTATTCTCTCCTTGTAAACGAATTCCATCTATGTTCACTGGCGCAATTTCTAGGCAGGATTGCCCAATACTTTCAAGCCGCGTTAAAGTTATCTCCTTTACTTAATTATCACTACAGTCCCGGGCGGAGCACAAATTCTAGACAGCTATTTCCAGTGATTTTAGGAAGGTTGTGGTTCTTTACATTTGTATACTCCAGCTTAAGTTGAACTTGGATGGTTCAGTTAGGAGTGAAAATAAAACTCCAGCAAATAAGAGCAGTGATCCATTTGCTCTTTTAGGCCTAACTTAACCAAGAGAGGCCGATTGAAAATTTTTTTTTTTCTGCATTGAGTCTTCATGCTATACATATTCAAGCTAATTATCGTCGTACATAATACTGTGACCAAATTAAAAGATGACTTAACATTAAATTGTTCAGGTATATCGAATCGAAATCAGACCTTATAGTCAAAGGGTCTTATCGATAGACTAAACACTATGTTCTTTTGAATCCCACGCCTTGATGGCACTTCCAATATATCAAGTTCTAGTAGTCAGAAATCCATGTCCATCATGAAAACCTTCACCTACCTGCATTTTCGACTTGCAATTGCAAAAAAAAAACAGCCTCCTGGTTGCGGCCATTACGAGATATTCGCCTATTGTGCCCATGATGTTGTTCCCTACAACACCCAGTGCTGCACCCGGTGTTTGTCATAGTCCAAAAAACAACAAAAACTCGTTTCACCAACTTTGCAAATATTCAGGATTTTCAAGGGTAAGTTACCATACCAGAGCTGGTCACCTGAAGTCTGAAGTCTATACTACAATGTAGACGGTAATCTTTATTGGATATCAAACTGCATTCTTTCTTAAAGTTGAGATCATTTAAATGGCCTCCGTGGGCTGGATGTCTGAATGATGTCGCTCTCAAGTTAGCTAATTGTTGTTAGTTTGCTGCTATGAACCAGCCACTTAGCGTAGCAATAGGGAAGCATGTCTAAGGCGTTAAATCAGATCACCTTCGCAGCCATTAACTATCGCCTTTTTCAAAAATAACGCATTTTAGGAACTTTTCTTGCAACAACTTCATTATAACACCCGTTGTACGGGCGGTGAGTCGTATTACGACATGTAGTCCAGCCCCACAAAAAGTGAGTCCTATACCGTCCTACACCGTTCGCAATTGACAGTCACCGTTTGGCTATTCCCGTTCCGGATGATATATGGCCCAATGATGTCGCCTGCTCAATTTCCACACCGAACAGGAATTTGATTCAAATACAACGAAAACTCTTGAACTGCTTTGGATTATTGTCCCCCAAACGCAGAATTTGACTTGCTCAAGAAGACCAAAAATGCCCCTGACTACTGAAGATGATTTTTCACAGAAATTTAAATACGTTTCTAACTGTTCCAAAACCAAATCAACGAACGAACAAGTTCGCGAGCTAAGAGCTTCAGTTCTCGTATCAACAATCGTACACGAATGCATGAACAAGTCTTTTCACCAAATTTAGGTCACAGAATGGCTAATTCTTTTTGCACGACGAGAAATCGGTGCGTTTTGTCGTACAAGGATTGCTAGATCAGCAACTGAACCGATTTCCTTAAATTTCAGGATTATTATTTCGTAGCTTGCGACAATCTTTGCGAGTAGAACATAATTTTTTATAACTTATTTTAACAATTTCGACGAGTGGTGACTATGACAGAATACAAACGTCAAAGAATGACAGCGTTACCACCTTAATCTGGGGTTTAATCAACTTTTAACCACCAAGAACAAGTTGGAACCAGCTCGTAAAGACCTCCGCGAGTACGTTTGTAGCGATCGATTTTTATTTTAATTAGGTGGGTAGGGTTGACATATAGAATGGGGCACTGCGACCAATGTATATCTATTGTGACTTCTAGCCGATTAGATGAGGAGCCCTGACCCCCTCAGGAGTCTTAATTTCTCTGAGGAGGGTGCGCTTCCTAAGATGGCAGAGATCATCACAATCATATAGTGTGTGCTCTGCAGTTTCCTCAAGACAGACTTGACACTCGGTTTCAGGCGAGAGCTTACTTTTGTTAAGATGATATCTCTACAGATACAGTGTTCCGTAAGTTAACTGACCAGTCATCTGATATCGACCTTGCTCCGTCTCCTGAAAAGGTAAACACATTGGATTTTCAGAAGAAGTATCCTTGATCGCAAACTTAACTGAACTCCAACATTAAAAGTAAGCCTGCAAAGGCGACTAGGACACTGTGGGCCTGTCGACGCACCTACGGTAAGATCTGGGGATTGAAACCTAAGGTAACTGGTTGCATATCATGATAGCAAGACTTATCATCACTTATGTGTCTGCTGTGTGTTGGACAAAAGTTGAACAGAATAATAAATAATAAATTTCAACGACTTCAGAGGCTAGTATGTCTCAGCACTACAGGCACCATGCCAACTTGCTCGACCGCAGCGCAAGAGGCACTGAAAGGAATTGAACCTTTTTATTAAAAAATTGCAATATTCCTTCGCTCAGAAACAGACTATCCAAAAAGACCATTGGATCACATGTCCATTCTACAATACCTTCTTGAGCAGGATATGATTATCATAATTCCGGATGTATTACCACAAACGTTCACCTCTGACAAAAGGTTTGAGATACTGATCCCAAACCGCACAGCTTGGGAAAGCGGCGATCCCTTGCTAAATGTCAAGGGCCTCAGGTGGTACACAGATCGCTTCAACATGGATTCCGGTGCTGGAGCTGGCATCTTTGGACCACATCGAAAGCCCTGAGAACGAGTCCTAGTATCTTCCAAGCCGAACTATATGGTATCCTGATAGTTGACGTGCGCCTACCTAAATTTAGAGGCTGATATAAGAGGTATAACCACTCTCAGAATGTCACGACACCCTGCAGAACCTAGCCAATAGAAACAAGCTCAAACTCTGGTGGGTGCCAAGGCAGAAGGGCATTAAGACGACAAAATCGCCACTCAACTCGTTAAAAAAGACTTCAGCAAAAAGTAAATAGGTGCCGAAACTTTCTGCGGAATCCTCGAGTCGAAAATTAATTTTCTCTTTGACAACTGGGAAAAATCGCAACACTTGCAGCTCGGCTCAGTTCCAGTTCGGTTGGAACGTTGGTATTTTCGTGATTGACATTGTTAGTGAGTTCTTCTGTTGACATAAACCAACTACAACACTTAACGTAACCATATAAAAAAAATCCAACGGCGTTAAATCGCCAGAGCAAGGTGATCCTTCGATCAGACCAATTCTCGCGAATGCTCGATTACCTTCCCCTTGTTTGGTATGTGGCATCATCCTGTTATAGCGACACCACTGATGCGAAGTCCATCTAATTCTGGTCAAAAATAATTTCCCAACATGGCACGATCATTTTCATCAACGAAAAAATATGGTCCAATCCAACCACCAGCATGAAGTCCACAACTGAACGTGTGTTTTGTGGTTGCAATAGAGTGGTCTAAGAAAACTTGTGAGTTTGTTCCTATCCAATAACTAATATTTCGTTTAGTGATCAAGCCGTTTAGTCAAAAATGATCTTCGTTAGTGGAGGTGATTTTTCTATTAAGTTTTTGTCTAAAATTTCCATTGGAGAAGTTATGGCGCTTCGATTGATGAGGCGGCTTCATTTCTTCAGTTAATTTGATTCTGTAACGCCAAGGTTCTTACGCAAAATTAACCACAATGTGAACGATGTAGAGAAATTGCCAATTCAACTGTATGCGTGGGGTAGAACGGCCGCGGCGTGGCATCGACTGATTTAACTCATTTTGAACTGAAGCCTTTACGACAGCGATATTTTCGGGACTTCGGCCTGTGTTATCTCATTGGCATAGAAACATTCAAAAGTATATATGTATATTAATTCGAATTTACTAACAAAAGTACGTACGTACAGGGTGTCTGGTGGGACGATTATTACGACGGAAAATTGGAGTAAACCCTCTTAAAGGTGCGAATATTGACTCAGAAATTTGGCAGTGATTTTTAATAATTTCTAAATGTTGATCTTCCGCAAACGTCATCAACATAAAAATGTGAATCTTTACTGACTTCTTGCTATTGACAGATTATGAAACGAGTTGAAGGTTATGTTTGAATTAAAATACGAAACTATTATGTCCCTATTGAAAAACACAGTTCATAGGCATATGTCATGTTCATTCTAGACAGTTAACTAGAAGTCCAATGCAGAAAACGGTTGTGGAAAGCCGGCTAACATTTTTGGAGCAATACGTTCTGCCATATTTGGGAAGTTAAGCCTAAGTTATCTCTGAGAATATACGTGGATAAACTTATGGTTTATCACGAAAAAATTTATTCATAAATATTTATTTTGCCTCCTTGAAGGTAATCCCCTTAGATATAATACACTTGCATCAGCTCTTTTCCCAATCTTCTGATAAGCGCTTTTCGGGATAGCCTTGAGCTCTTCCAGCGATTTTTCGTCTCAATCGTTGATATGCTGCAGCGTCCAGAGCAGACTTCTGTAAAGAGGTTGTAGCACTTATCAGAATGGACTCACCAGATGCCACAGTATACGTTTCAACTACGTTGAAGTACTTGATTTTATACGAATTCCTCGATCAAGTTTTTTAATAGCAACAACTCACCAAGCACACTAGAACACGCTTGGTGCTTGGTACTCTATATCTGTGACAAACAAACTAAATATACAAAATGGTTGTGGCGAAATTACAAAAGTCACCTTATTTTTTGAGCAAATCCCGTACACAGCTGTTGTTCATCATTTGGTTCGCTAGCTTACTAGCTGGCTCTGAGTAATATCTGTAACCTCAACAAGTTTCAAAGATAGGCAGAAGTAATAAGGTCATGCCCCACCGAAGCTCCAAACTTTTACATCGACCTTTGCAACCATCAGAATCAGGGAAACAAGCTATTGTTCGTCTAGACCATATAGCCACAGTAGTGCTTTGCTACTTCTACTATTTTAAAAGCATGGGGCATCGCCGCTGCCCAAGCAGAGAAGAATGAAAGGCCCATACGCTGATTTCAGATGACCAACTGCTTAAGATCAGACGTCTTCTCATCCCAACCGAATATTTTTGATTGGTATCATCTTCCTGAGAGACGATGATCAGAGATGCGTGTAAAACACTCAGTACAACCGCCATCAAAGCCTTGTCTTCAGCAATCACTTCTTCCAGAGTAGTGGAGCGATTCAAGAAGGAAATCAAATGGTTTAGCAGTAGGATGAGGAACACTTTCTTTTGGACTCCAGGGTTCGTGCTATTTATTTTTTATTTTTTGACGTAGCCCCTCTACCTGGCTTATACGTATTTATGACTGTTTGGCACACATTTATTATATGTAGCTATACTAGCCTCCTTTTCCACATTCAGGCTACACTGTATCTTCCGCCAAGTGAGGTAAAAGCTCATTTTACATTTGCCAAGCATCTGGCAACACTCCTGGGTACACTCTCACAGTCTCTCCCAGTTTTTCTGAAATCTGAACTTAATTTTTGGAAGTTCTGCTCCATCCTGCATGGGAAACGTGCTTCGCATTCCGGATCGAAGCGCATTCACCATTTGTATCCTTATTCCGGGTCGAACAGTCGGTTCTTCGCTCGCTGGCACATTCGTTTAATAGATTCAAATATCGGTTAAAGCTCTTCGCTTGTGTGTTTAACCTAAAAAGGAAAGAAAAGAAGTCACATCCACGGGTGGACACGGGTTCGATGGGATTGCCTAGCCACTCATATCACCGAAATCGCCAAAGTCCATTTTGTTTATTTTTAATTGTTTACACGCGTCCTTGAGCGAGTCGAATCAAGTGTGGTCAAATAGACAATAATCGAATCTGTTTATCTGGAAAAGTATCTGCTTTAATGTCACACAGGTGGGTGGGTATCTCTGGGTTGAGGGATGAAATTTTTCAACCTTCGACGGTGAATTATTTATTACCAGGTTGGAGCTTTCGTTTTTATTATACTTATTGCATGAATCCGATTCTAATTACACCCTACGGATGTCTGCGCTGGCCATGGCAGATAATTCGGATTTTTGTTTCCGTTCATAACTAGCGGTGTTAGGTTAAAAATCGTTTTCCATTGTTTACATGAAGTGGATTTATTTTTATTCTCGCCGAATCGCACAAGAGCCACTTGAGATTGAAATTCGCTTGGATGATACTCATAGGATACGCAATCTATAGATATTCGTGTTCGCATGCACATAGTGTGAAGATGTCGGGGATAGTTGTGAGCTTGCGGGGGCAGTGATTATTTGGACATTATCCACTTCGCGGTTGCCGCAAGTGTATTTTGAGTTTGATTGAACAATTATCATTTTTTAAATTTGATTTCTCTCATGTGTATCTGCGACGTGTGTATACTCGCAAAAGTATCTATTCGAAATAATGCAGAACAATTTGGTTTATGGAATTTAAAAACGCCTTTGGTCCACATCTTTACAGATTCGACTGTTTCGTTAGTGTGATTTGTGTAAATCGACCGCAGAACCAGGGGTGAAATTCGTGTCGCGGATAAACGGATTAAATGCATATCGAGATGGGTGACAATATAATTGGCTCGGCGAGTTTATTGCATCTGGGCGATGTGGTCTCGTTGTATGCGGAGGGGAATGTTTCGGGATTTCTGAGCACCTTAGGGTAAGAGCAATCTACGTTTTCTATATTATTACACAATCGAATGAATTTTTTTCGTTTATTTTGCATAGATTGGTGGATGATCGAACGGTGGTGTGCCCAGAAGCTGGAGACTTGAACTGTCCACCAAAGAAATTTCGAGGTAGGTTCTTGCTAGAATATGTATGAGAAAATAATATATGCAAGGGGGGAGGGGGCGGGTGCCGGACATCTCAAAGCGAAAACAAACCTTGAACTTACTATGGCAGCGCTGTACGAGTCTGTGTGTCTATATATCTATCGAACATCCACGCCTACAACTACTATTTTGCGGCAATGTAATGAGAATCTACATTTTATGGTATTTGCAAAGTGCTTAACTTTGTTTTTGGCAGACTGTAAATATTTAGATTCTCGTTTCTGAAACACTTCATTTTATTACTACTGCCAAAGGGATTGTGTGGAATTCATAGCAGACTCTCAGCTTAATGGAATGACGGAGGACTTTAGAATATCTGTTGCTTTTTGTAAGTCTTATTCGGAATTCAGATCGATGGCATTAAGAGATATCCTTAATTATGATAATGACAGGGGACGACGAGAGCATGGCGTCGGGATAATGTGTTTCGGTTTGTAGCATCTTATATGTAAGTTGACGTGGGTCGGATGTTTTCCTGCCACGTGACATCTTGTGGGAGGGATTCAAATGAACTTAATTTGTATTCAAAAATAGTCTGAAGGGATATATGGACACCTGCCGTTCTTGTTTTGGTCCCAAATCTCAATTTTGTGATTTTCTTTCGTCCTTGCGTGTATGTAGATGTTTGTCTGTCAATCTTGTAAGCCAATTTTATACGTCTTTGGATGAGCTAAAAATATAGTTGTACCTACTCGGACTAATAGAAATCATCTGTTTTCGTATATGTATATCCCCTTAATAACATCGATCTCCTCAGGAGTCGGTTGTTTTTGTCGTGACACACGTTCAATGTTCTTCTTTTGGGGTAGGTTGCGCTTATTCTATGGCAACCACGCCCTCCACCTTCGGAAGGTATTTGGAAATACAATAGTGAATTAGCACCCAAGTTTGAATTAAATACGCAAACACAATACTGACATCGAATTGGCTACAGCAAGAAGGAAAACCACACACGTGATATGAAACAGCCGAAAAAATCAAGAAAAAATATTTTATTCATTAGTCTAAATCGCCAACAAAACTCTTGACAACAGAAACAATTGCTTTATTTAAAGTAAGTCCTTAAAAATAAACCTCATTTAAAATATGTCCCATCACTAGCCACCAATTTTCCTATCATTGTGGCAGCGTCGGAAAAACAACAGGTCTTTTGAAGCAAGATATTTTTCAACACTATGGAGATTTCTACATAAAAATGGAAGTGCTGTTCAGCTAGGCCATGCGTTATAGAACGGATAATCGGAAGATGTACAATCTGATGTATTAGAAAACTTCTACAAGGTGGTGCGAAATCAATCATCCAATTTTGTTTTTTAATTACATAAACAAATTAAAAAAAAATAATTCTGAGTGATGGAAATCGTAATTTTGACTTTTACAATTTTTTCCGTCAAGTGGGAAAGATGATATCTGTCAAGTGGCCACAATTTGATACAAATTGATACACAATTGTACCCGTTTTATCGCATTTTCCATTACTTTCCCAAGATTTCCGGTGGCAATTGTTCGCATTACTGTTAATATTTTCCTTAAGATCTGCGATGGTCTGAGGCTTGTTGGCATAAACCCGCAACTTCAAGAAGCCCCAAGGAAATAAGTCTGGGATGGTTAAATCGGGCGATCTTGCTGGCCATGCAAAATCGCCAAAAAAAATGATTACGCGACCAGGAAAGGCTTCCTTCACAATATCCATTGTGGCCCGCGCTGTGTGTACGATTGCACCGTCTTATTAAAACCACGTGTTCACCAAGCTCCGCTCATCCGTTTCCGGCAGTGAGAACCCGTTTATCATGGCCCTGTAGCGTTCGCCAGTAACACGACCGTCCTCAAAAAAATACGGCCCAATAATTCCTCCCGCGTGAACGCCGCACCACACTTGAGTGGCTGTGAGTGGACGTAATAGCTCTTCGTGCATCACACGCGGATTTTCAGTGCCCCAGAAAGGAAGATTTTGCTTATTGACGTAACCGCTTAAGTGGAAATGCGCCTCGTCGCTCACGATAATTTTCGACACATAAATCGTCCTCTTCATTGTTGAGATTAAGGATGGCTTCACAGTAATTCCCACGGGACTGACGGTCAGCAGGGATTGACTGATGCACCGTTTGCATTTTGTACGGGAACAGGTGTAAGTTTTTCATTGGGTGATGCCCAATTGCGTGACCCATCGTCTGGTTTATGTTTCTTCGTTCTCAATGACATCGGCAGCGACAACCGCGATATTCTCGGCTGAACTGTGGCGGCCACATCCCGCATGGTCTCCTGTGATTCCAGTCTGTTCGAATTGAGTAGCAAAGCGCCAAAATATTTGCCCAGTTGACGCGACATGATTAGGAAATCGACGTTGAAACTTACGCTGCGCTAACACCACTGACCTATTATTGGCAAAACAATTGACACAATTATTCCACGTTTTTTTGTCTGTTTCTATACTGCGGCTGTCTTGTTCACAAATGTCAACTATTAACTGTCTACGGACCATCGTATACGACAGTGAGCATTGCAGACTATGTGCCGTCAGTACCTGACGAGTTCGCGGAAATGACAGAGTATGTCCAAACGCACTCCTACGATTATAATAGGCCGCGTTGGCCACGTGTCGACAAGTCCCTGATTAGAGCGCACACTTCGAGCATCTTCTTTCTACCGTCCAATAGGAACCTGTCAAATTACGAGCTAATTAAGCAGACGATTGACAGTACAATAACAAACAAACGACATAACGATACCAAAAACATGTACCGAAACGCGACAAGCGACGCACTGCACAGGCAAAAAAAAATAGGCTCCTGCCAAGACTTAAATCTTAATCTTGTACAGATGGTCTACCGACAGACAAAACTCGGAGGTCAGGACACAGATGCAAATAAATAAAATATTTCGGAGAATGTCAAACAAAGAATGCTTGCTACGAACAATCAGGAACGATCCGGAGAGCGCCGTCCTGGATGATGACTTTTTCGTGATCGGGGAGCTTCAGTGTACGAGCTGAATGATATTATTCGCCCGAACCACGACCTGGAGAACAGAGCCCTGCTTCACCACCTCTACCTTCGAAATGATATCGATCATTGGCGATCAGAGATAGGTTCAGTGAAGATTTTATGGCAAACAAGCCATCGCCAGTGAGGGGGCTAATACCTTGTTCAATTCGACGGAGAATCTTAAAATGATCTTCAAGTCATTGAAACATAAAAATTCCGCGGGAATCTACGGATATTCAATGTTGTGCTCAAGCACTTTCCACCAGTGGCTGATGTATACTATCCTAATGCGGTGGTGCAGCATATTCCCAAGAAGGGTAGAGACACTTAAAGACTTCTCTATGCCGGTAAATCTCCGGTCAATTAGTCCCCTAAGTTAAAAATCGACTTCCAGAAATCAAAATTTATATTATTCAGAACGTCTCTGTCTAGGGCCTCTTGGGACACCAGAAAAGATTGGCACAGTTTCTCAATTTTTGGACAAAATGCGGGTCCATTGGTAAAACCTTGGGATCTTGAAGTTGTACTGCTTGCGTTAGAGCCTTCGTGTAGGGCCAATAAGATATTTGGATTAGGTAAGATAGTTAAGCTAGCTTTAAGCATTTTTGTCTAGGGAAAGGTAGATCAAAAAAATTATTAAATAAAAAAAAGTCTGACGACTACAGGAGAAAGGCTTCCCATTCAAGCGTTTCCAAGTAAGTTTTCACCGATTTTGGCAGCATCTGGCCAAACATAGCCACGTTCGGAAATCGCGCAGCAGACAATACCGATCTTCCGTGATGGTTTCTACGCCTTTTTTGACAGCTATTGGGCGTCGATTGCGCGAAGTCACGGCTCAGACGAGTGGAATGGTTATATAAAATTTAACGTGAGGCTTTTATTAGTAAAAAAATGTGTCGTGTTCATTTTCCGTAAGTCAACAAGACATTTTCCGTCGTTTGAAACTGCGGCCATCTATCCACGTCGAAGGTTAAATATCCAAATATATGGATAATAATATAGGGCTAGGATTGTACGGGTGGATAACTTTCTGATCAAACTGATTCGAAACCACATTGCAAGAGCAATGACTTCAGTCAATAGCCTGATCTCCGGGGCTTACTACCCCAATGATTTATTGTATATCACGAGAGAGTACGCCTTAAGGCCTTTTATCCTGTCATCATATGTCTCTTAGACAATATTGGAATGATCCCATAGCGAATAATAAGTAACGTAATGCACATTGTAGTAGAGATGGAAGGACCCTTACCAGACCAGTCTAAATTCAAAAAGTCGACATTGAACCTAAAACCCTAACCAATTTTCATGTAACCCGTAGCTGGGGTGATCGGTCTCACGGAGCGTACACACAATTACGCGAATCAGCCACAAAAGCAGCAATTGCCCAGATAATGCTATGACTCGATCTGTAGGCGTTGAACTGGGCGAATGCTAAACAAAAGCTATTCTCATACAAGCAGAAAAACCGAACAAAACATAGAAATCACAGACGGTGCTAACCAGAATATCCGCTTAAAGGAAGCAATAAAATCGTCAGGAGTGTTGCTCGACAACTGGCTGCGAATGTGAGTGAACACGAATAGACAGAAATGGTCCCACTACCTAGAGTTGTGAAATCCAAAGGAGAGGTCTGAGCAATAGCGAGGAACTCACAAAACTCAGCGTCGCTTATCAAGCGTAATGTGTAATCGGACTAATACTGGATATCTGCTCACTGTTAAGAAGCGGGCAAGCCTAAATATGAAGAACCGAGCGTTTAAAGAGAACAGCAAAAGCCCTCTGGAATCTAGAACTTCTTCTTCTTCGCTACAGATGGCGCTACAGTCCAAAGTGAACCTGGACCTCAACCAACAACCGTCTCCAGCTGGCACGATACTCGTATTTTGCCAGTTGTTAAGGTCCCCTTCCCCCTGTATGCGCCATCTTAGATTCGGTCGTCCTTTGCTGCTTCTTCCCTCAGGGTGGGGTTCGAAGACTCTTCGGAGAGACCAGGTTCGCGTGAAACACAACTTATGTCGGGTGTCCATTCGCTCTACATGGCTTAAGCGCGCCACACACACGCTACAGATCGAGTGGATGTTGAAATTTCAACAAAAAAAAACAGGGCCAGAGAGACGCTGCCTTCGTTGTTATCCTGTGGATTGTACTGGTGTCATCGGACCTTACGAGAGGTAGAGGGAAACTCGATCGGCAAAGATCCTAGCGGTCTGTTGTGATTGTGCTTTCCGATGTCAAACTCTTGTTCGTACCTTGGCTATAACATCCGAGTCGATGTTGGCTCCTCGGAAGGTTCGTACATTTAGGATGCCGGAGGAATGTCTGGCGTCGATCGCAACGTGATCAAACTGGTTCATGGTCGACTGATCTGGTGACCGCCAGGTTCGTTTATGGATGTTGAAATGTGGGAATCGTGGGCTTGCTGCAATGAGGTTACGCCCCGCTAGGAAGTCGATTAGCGTTTTGCCCAGTTTTGCATTAAAATCCCCTAGTACAATTTTGGTGTCATATTTGGGGCATAAGAAACATATACGAGGGTGGTCCGTACTTAGCCTACAAAAGAAAAACAACAATTTTGGAGAAATGGCGATTTATTTTTCAATACAGTCTCCTTTAAGCTCGATACACTTGACCCAGCGATGCTCCAACTTCTTTAACCCGTCTGAAAAATACGTTTTCTCGAGGTCTGCAAAGTAGGCCTCCGTGGCGGCGACGACCTCCTCATTCGACTGAAATTTCTGCCCGGCGAGTGACTTTTTCAAGTTTGGAAACAAAAAGAAGTCGCACCGGGCCAAATCTGGAGAATACGGTTCGGAAGCAGTTCGTCCAATTCGACCAATTTGGCCGTGACGAGGGCGGAGGTGTGAACCGGTGCGTTATCATGGTGGAAGAGCACTTTTTCTTCGTCAAGTGTTTTTCTTTAATTCGGCGTCGAATCGGCCCAATAGTAGTCGATTTGGATCACACCTTGTGAATCCCAGAAAAAGGTGGCCATCACCTTTCCGGCCGATGGGACAGTCTTCGCCTCCTTCGGAGCACGTTCGCCGGGTGAAGTTCCTCTTTCCTCTGTTCCTTGATCTCTGGTGTGTACCAGTGTATCCATGTTTCGTCGACTGTCACGAAACGACGCAGAAACTCCTTCGGATTGCGCTTAAACAGCATCAAACACTGCTCTGAAGTGGTCGCGCTTGCGCTTGTTGTCCGGATTGAGCAAACGCGGCACCCATCGCGCCGACAGCTTTCTCATGCCCAAAATTTCATGCAGGATATGACCCACGCGATCTTTTGAAATGCCTACTGTCTCAGCTATCTCGCGCACCTTCAATCGGCGGTCTGCCAATACAAGATCGTGGATTTTTGTCACGTTATCCTCCGTAGTAGCCGTTTTCGGGGCACCTGGACGTGGCTCATCAAAAACCGACGTGCGACCACGTTCAAAATCGTTAAACCAATTTTTGCTGATCGCCATCGAAGAGGAAGAGTCACCGTACACAGCATCCAAACGCTCTTTGATTTCGCTGTGCGATTTCCCTTCCAAAAACAAGAATCGAATCACCGACCGATATCGCTCTTTTTCCATTTTTCTAAAATCCGCGGACAATCCCGCTTCCACACGCGGTCAAAACAAAACTATGAGTTCGATCCGATGAAATTTCGACAGTAGCCGTTTACTAGAATGTACTATACGATAGTAAGTTGCTCTTGCGATACTGGCGCCATCTGGCGGTGAGGCTAAGTACTTATCGGACCACCCTCGTATATCCTTATACATATCGAATTCATTCTTGAGTCGATCATCTTTTTCCCCCGTAGGGGCATGAACGCATATAAGGCTTATATACCCGAGGTTGCCTTTAGTGCGGATTGTTATAAGGCGTTCGCTTACATCTCGGAAGCTTAAGACTTTTTGTCGGAGTCTTCCTCGAATAACAAATCTGCATCCGAATATGCGTTGTTTATTTCCCTTGTAGCAGTTACCGTAGTAGCTATCACAGTTTTTCATTCTTTTTTTGCCTGGTCCACCCCATCTCACATCTTGAAGTGCGGTTATATCTGCTCTGTAGCAGCCTAGGGTTTTTTCTAGTTGGTTGTCTGCACCTGGCTTGTTAAGGGACCGCATATTGCAGGTGCAGAGTCGTAGATTGATTTTCCGTTTATATGGGTCGACAACATTGTATCCGTCCGTGTCCGAGGCTTGTTCTTGCTTCGTAACATGTTAACACTAAACACAACCCCCAAACTGGAGAGTCAGGTTCGCTGTACACATTGGTTCACTAACCGGTGGATGCCAGGCCAGCTATCCAGGAGAGGCCACGTGGAGAATTTATGTCAACTTGGATTGAACAGGGACAGAGATCGAAGCTGGTGTTAGCCATGTTGAACACGATCAACTTCTTTGCTCTGTTTGTTCGGTCTGTAATCTAGACCTTCGCCAAGGTGACTATAATATTGAAACTAGTGTTGGTGTTGATTCTGATGCTGTTGCTGGTGCTGATGCTGATGCTGAAATTAATGCTACTGCGAATGAAATTGATGATGCTGCTGTCTATAAAGCTAAGGCCTATATTGAATTTGATTCTGATATTGACGTTAGTTCTGCTGTTGATGCTGATGTGAAGCAGTTAACTGACTTGCCCCTAGCATGGTCTTTTGCACGTTCTCTTTATTTGTATCGGATATGATTGGAATTTCTTAGCTTACATTTTTTTTTTGGTTTTAAAATCAATTCATACATTTTGACCCAGAGTTCAATCGACTTAGCCCTTTGCCATGAGAATTGAAAGGTTTACTCTTAGAGTAACACTAGAGCTGGAAAGGTGCCCGTTTACGGTGGTCAGATCAACGTCTCAGTTTGAAGTATGGAGCATGATAATGCTGCCAATAAGGCTTACCTAATTCCCCATTCACATGTGGAAAGACTCCCAGTTCACCCAAAGGTGAAGCAAAATAAGGACAATTTTCGAATCTTCAGTGGTCTTTCACGTTAGCCAGTTGCTCGAGGAATATATATTCTTATTCCTCTTTAAGGCAGAATTTTTTCATTATTTTGGCTACAGTCGACAAAACATATTAAATTTTTACTCATTCAATCTGCTACATATCTCAACTTAATGTTTGGACCTAAGTTGACAGGAGCCGTGGTTGTCATAGTTCCAACACCTTAAGCTATCGAGATTGCTTAATCTTAGCTATCTACGAAACGAAGTGAATTATCTTAACACCGGTAGCACTATTGCTATGCCTTTGCCCAAATATAAGCTTTCTCCTTTTCTCCACGACTAGAAACAAGACGGAATTACATATATTGTAAGCATTCCCTTTCTTTTCCAGATTGCCTTATAAAGATATGTCCCATGAACAGATACTCAGCGCAGAAGCAATTCTGGAAAGCAGCGAAACAAAGTGCCAGCTCAAACACAGATACGAATCTCTTAACAAGACTCCACGTAAGTTCCCTACCTTCGAATATCCCTCACCACTAAGCCTCATTTGGATTCTCCCATTACTCTAGCATGCCGCTGAGATCGAGAAGAAACAAAATGAAACCGAAAATAAGAAGCTCCTCGGTAGCGCCGTGCAATATGGAAATGTCGTCCAACTGCTTCATCTCAAGTCCAACAAATACCTGACAGTGAACAAACGTCTGCCATCGTTGCTGGAAAAAAACGCAATGCGAGTGTACCTCGATGCGAACGGTAACGAAGGCTCCTGGTTCTACATCATGCCATTCTACAAGCTTCGCTCGTCCGGCGATAACGTTGTTGTGGGCGACAAGGTGATCTTGAATCCGGTCAATGCTGAACAGCAGAATCTCCATGTAGCAGCCAACTACGAATTACCTGATAATCCTGGATGCAAGGAGGTCAACGTACTTAACTCGTCCACATCGTGGAAAATCACTTTGTTCATGGAGCACAAGGAAAATCAGGAACATATTCTCAAGGGCGGTGATGTGGTTCGATTGTTCCACGCCGAGCAGGAGAAGTTTCTCACGATGGACGAGTACAAGAAGCAGCAGCATGTGTTTCTGCGCACCACTGGGAGGACGAGTGCCACAGCCGCGACTAGTAGTAAGGCGCTGTGGGAGATTGAAGTCGTGCAGCATGATTCGTGTCGAGGCGGCGCGGGCCATTGGAATTCGTTGTATCGTTTCAAACACCTGGCAACGGGATACTATCTCGCTGCTGAGCTCGACTCGGATCCTGGTTTTGACGACACCTCGGACAGTGGGATGAGAATGGGTAAGAAGCGGTTTAAATATTTGTAAGAAAGGCTTTATTGCAGTTCTCTCTTTGCAGACAAGACGAAAGGGGAGCAGTTTCGATTGGTTTCGGTTCCGTATTCGACTGAAATTGCGTCTGTATTTGAACTGGATCCAACGACCATGACAAGAGCGGATAGTTTGGTGCCACAATCGAGCTACGTTCGGCTGAGGCATCTGTGCTCGAATACTTGGGTACACGCCACCTCAATCCCCATTGACATCGATGACGACAAACCCGTCATGTCGAAGGTAAACTTACTTTTGCAAAAGTTTTTAAATCCACTATACGTAATCCCTATCCCTTTTTAGGTCTGTTGCTCGGCGATCAAAGAAGATAAAGAAGCATTCGCCTTGATTCCGGTTTCACCAGTTGAAGTTCGCGACTTGGACTTTGCCAACGACGCTTGTAAAGTACTTGCTAATGTCACATCAAAGCTTGAGAACGGAACCATCTCCATCAACGAGCGGCGAGCCCTGGTTTCACTGCTTCAAGATATCGTTTACTTTATCGCCGGGATGGAGAACGAGCAGAACAAGACTAAAGCTCTGGAGTTGACAATCAAGAATACCATTCGTGATCGGCAGAAGCTCCTTCGGGAGCAGTACATCCTCAAACAGTTGTTTAAAATCTTACAAGGGCCATTCCAGGAGAAGGACGGCGAGCCTCCGTTCTTGCGATTGGACGAACTTAGTGATCCCAAGAATAGTCCATACAAAAATATATTCCGTTTGTGCTACCGCATCTTGAGGCTCTCACAACAGGACTATAGAAAAAATCAGGTAAGCCCCTTACTATTCGATCAGTAAGGCTCTGAACTAAACCGAGTAACTTCGCTTTCAGGAATACATAGCCAAACATTTTGGACTAATGCAGAAGCAGATTGGGTATGATATACTCGCCGAGGACACAATCACCGCCTTACTACACAACAACCGGAAATTGCTCGAGAAACATATCACAGCATCCGAAATAGAGACCTTTGTCGGCCTAGTTCGCAAGAACATGCTGTGCTGGGACTCGAGATTTCTGGACTATCTCTCGGACTTGTGCGTGTCCAATCGCAAAGCCATAGCTGTGACACAGGAATTGATTTGTAAGAGCGTATTGAGCTCGAAAAATTCTGATATTCTCATTGAAACGCTGGTGAAACGATCGCCGACAAAAACATCTCAGAATGAAGAGATTTTCCTGGAGGGATTGGATGAAGATAACGGTGGTCAGTTGGTGGTGATCAATGGTGATACCAACGCGGACATAAATTCTTCGAGCTACGAAATTCATTTGCAGTGGAAGGGGCAGCCGGTAAGTCCTTGTTTGTTACACTAATGAGCCTGCCTCTTAGAGGCGGGGATTGAAGGTAGCTTACAGTTTAGTTAGTCTATGAAAAATCCAATTCTGCAGACGACGATTATAGTACAAAAAAATAAATCCGGTCAAGTGAACTGCGTGATGCGGTCACCGGGCCTAAACGAGGTCAAGTTAGCACTGTCGTTTTCTAAGAATTTTGACTCAAGAATGGGAAAAGTTCAAACCCTCGTTGACAACCTTTCGATAAGTCTCCATGTTAAAAGTGTGTTCATTCCATTTCTTCTAGGTACATTCTCATATTGTGCTTCTATCCACGGCACAGCCTTCCCGACGGTTTTTTCCCTCGGGCTTTCCACTCATTATTCTTTTGACTGTTCGTCCACTGTTCATTCGTTCTATGTGTCCTGCCCAACTTAGTCTTGGCAGTTTTATTATTCGGACAATATTTAGAGCTGAACTGAGTTCCTTGAGTTCTTGATTGTATAATCGCCACAGATTCTCTTTACGATCTCATTTTCAAAGACCCGAATTCTATTTCTCTTTTTCATAGTCATAGACCAAGTTTCCTATTCGTAAAGTGTGACTCTCTGCTCGACCAATAGTTGCTTTGACTAGTTCCTTCAACAGAAGCAGGCGAAGCGAATGCCTTTTGCAGTCTTTTATTTATTTCGATCTTTATGTTGGTTTTGGTTTCCCAGATATTTGATTTAGTCCACTTTCTCAAAGCGTTTGTGGAATACAGGCAATTGCGAACTTCGAGTCTATCCAAGTCTGTCAGTGATTTCTCTACATTTACTTTTCAACCTACTTCATTTCCTGCGTTGTCCAGGTCATCAACGTAAGCCAGAGCGGGTATGATTCCATTAAGGGTTATTCTCCCATTATTTTCCTCATTACGAATTTCAACACCAGATTGAAGAGTGACGGCAAGCCGCCTCCTTGTTTTACAAGGATAAGTTTTTTTATAGGGTTCGTGCAGGTTCAAAAGTTACACTCTTATGGTGTGTGTCGCACAACCTGGATTCTGCGGGGTGATTGTCCTAGATAGGGCTCGAGAGATTTGACTGAATTTGTCGCGTTGGTTGTAGTTCGCAGTAACTTTTTTTTTGTTTCCATGTCATAAGGGTGTTATATTGGAAATGCACACACAGAGTATGTGAAAAGTTCTCGGCCAAACAATGAATTTTCAGTTTAAAAAAGCATTAAAACACACATGGTTCAAGATTTCTCCGACGTGCTGTGTAAATATTCCTCTACGGCCCTCTCAACCACTTCATTGGATGAGACACGCTTCCCAGAAACTTTTTTTTTCAAATTTAGAAGCAGATAGAAGTCTGAGGGTGACAGACCAAGTGATGGTAGGGGGATGGCACCAACGCAACCTAGTGAAAGGGATTTTTTTTCTTTTTCAAGCCAGGCCTCTTTCGCGAATTTTGGCCTACAGCCGGTTAAGGAGGTTTAGGTAATACTCGTCTATAATGGTCTTAGCCTTTTGCTGGGTAATCGGTTAACAAACCCCTGAAGCATCCGAAACCTGCGGGTTTCACTTTTACGGCAGATGCGGGCGATGTCGCTTTTTTCAGCGCTGAACCACCAGCTTCCATCGACGGTTGAACTACTGTTTCTTTCTTCGTGTGTAGTGGTGGACCCACGTCCCATCCACGGTAACAAATTTGGTATAAAATCGGTCGGATTCCGAACGGTCCCAAATTGCTGCGAAAATTATCTACAATTTGGCTTTGGATCGATGTCGATCGATCAACAAATCTTACCAGAGCTTTCGCATCCCTTATTCCTTGTGGAAAATTTTTCGCTTTCTTCCGATTTCCCCATGGCTTCAGCTATTTCACTTACCTTCACTCGCTTATCGTTCAACACGATATCCCATGTGGTTGCGATTTTTTGACGTGCTTCACCTGGATCATGATGTCATTTTTTTTAAGAGTATATCTGACAACACCTTGTGACAACTTGGTAGCATTTATATTCCTCGGTAATTGTTGCATTGTGTTTGGTCACCCTTTCTAATATGGGAATGATGACCGAGTTTTTCCATTACTCGAGGATAGTTTCATTGTTCCATATGGTTGTACTGAATCAGTGTAACTTCTCTTTTAATTCATCTCTGGCATACGAGATTTGTTCAAAAAATAAGGTGACTTTTTATTTTTCTTGTAAAGTATTTATTTATTCATCAATATCTACTTTAACCTCCTTAAAGTAATCCATCCCAGGCTTGAGTTCTTCCAGAGATGCGGTCTTTATCCTCCCAATCGTGGCAAATCTCCGTTCTTTCAGTTTTGAGAAAAGAAAAAAGTAGCAGGAAGTCAAGTCTCGTGGCTGAGGGTTACGCACAAACATCAATGTCATGAATTTTTTCCCAAAAATCCGCAAGTCTTCTTCACGTAAACGATGCATAACTTCAAGTTAATATTGCTTATTCACCGTACGACCTACCGGCAAGAACTCATAATGAACGCCATTGTATTCAAAGAAAACAGAGAGCAAAACTTTTACGTCCGATCTTGACTCTTCTGGTCACTTATGTTATGGGCAGATGATTAGGCTTTGGTTTCGACATCATACCTACATATATAGCCATGTTTCGCTACCAGTTATGATCCTTTTCTACAATTCCGAATTATCATTCAACAACTCCTGATCGTTGCTTATGCGACGAAAATTTAACAATTTCGGAACAAACTTCGCTTTCATGCCCAAAATATTTAAAAACAAATTCATGACAGAAGTCAACCGATATGTCAATATTTTCAACCTCTTCTCCGACAGTGATTAGACAATTTTCCAGAACAACTTTCTTCATTGCTCCACCATTTTTATTCGTTGTTGACGTAAGGGGCATTCTTTAAAGAGCTTGTACCAGTTATAAACACTTTTTGCTCAGAATAGACTGAGTAAGTACCTTGGAGCCTTTTCTTCTTCTTCTTAGAAGGCTCTACAGTGCGGTGTGAACCTGAGCTTCAACCAACAAGTGTCTCCAGCTGGCACGGTCTTTTGCCAGTTGTTTCCAATGCCGCACTCCCAGTTGGTTAAGGTTCCCTTTCATCTGTGTGCGCCGCCTTAGATTCGGTTGTCCTCTGCTGCGTCATCCCTCAGGGTTGCATTCGAAGACTCTTCGGGCCGGAGCTGTGTTGTCCATTCATTCTAGAGCTTGTCCAGTTCATCGTTGGGTCTTCTTTCGGTTTATACAAACAGGATCATAGATTGAACGCAGAATTTTCCTCTTCAAGCGACCAAGGGCATCCTCATCCGTTTTCGTTGAGATCCAAGCCTCTGCGCCGTAAAGGAGGACCGGGATGATCAGTGATTTATATAGTGCTACTTTGGTTCTTCGAGAGAGGGCTCAATTGTCTCTTGAGTCCAAAGAAGCAGCGGTTGGCTAGAGTAGTTCTGCGTTTTCCTCAGCGGTGGTGTTGCCGTCGCTGGTCACTAGTGAGCCAAGGTAGACGAAGTCCTTGACCACTTCGAATTTGTAGCCTTCAATTGTGACGTTTTGGTCAAGACGTAGGTGTTGTGCATCGTTTTAGATGACAGCATATATTTGGTTGTACCCGCGATTACCGAAACACTCCTTTCAGCCGCTTCTACTTCAATGATTTTGAACGCTTCATTGACGTCTCGCTGTGTTCGTCTAATTACGTCAATGTCATCCGCGTACGCAAGCAATTGTGCAGACTTGAAACACTCGTAAATCGTACCTCTTGTGTTGGCCAGTGATCACGACCCTGAAAAAGTTACATGACATGTGAGATGGAGCAGCGAGAATTTTCCGTTGTCATCCTGCACAATCTGACGAGTTTGGTAGAAATGTCAAAAGTAGACATGGCTAGGTTTAGCTCGTCCTTATGCACACTGTCATATGCGGCTTTAAAATCGACAAAGAGATGGTGCGTTTCGGCTTGCAATTCTTTGGTCTTCTCCAAGATCTGCCGCAGTGTGAAAATTTGGTCTATTGTGGATTTAAGGCTTTAAGGCATTCACACAGTACGGCAGAAAAAATCTGGTTCGCAATGTTAAGGTGACTTATTTCTCTATGGTTGGCGCAGTTGTAGGCAGTTGTAGGGGTCTCCTCTCTTATGGACTGGGCAGACGGTGCTGATATTCCATTCATCAGGCATGCTTTCCTCCGACCATATTTACCAGGTAGGATGCATGCCCCCTACCAGCTCATCTCCGGCCACTTTAAATAGCTCAGCTTCGATATTATAACCAAAATTTCATCTAGCTCGGGTGGACGTAATTCTCTTACATCTTCGTCCATTGCGAATGGGTCATTCTGCCTGACAGCGGTATCAGATCTATCGTTGCCGTCAAACAGTCTACAGAAATGATCTTCTAAACATCGACTGGGCTCTTATTTTCTTCCTTAAAAGCGTGTGGTTCCCTCTCCTTTTCTGCTCGTAGAACTCAAAAGTGACTCTCATTCGTCTATGTAGCATGGCTTTGTAGGCGCTTTGCTTTGCTACATGGGTTTGTTCGCGAACCAGAGGTTCTAGCTAGCGGTGGTTGGAAGCCCAACACAACAGAGGCAGCATCTCTGATGGCGCTTGCAATGCACCCACTGTTGTTCTGTGGATTGTGCCGGTGTTATCGAACTTTACGAGAGGTTGAGGGAGATTCTAGCAGTCTCCTGCGATTGTAGCTTTCGGACGTAAAAATCTCGTTGTTCTGCTCGGCTCCAACAAGAAGCCAATCTGAGGTAGGTAATAATCGAGGTAGTAATCCGAGTCGATGTAAGCTCCTTCGAACATTTAGAATGCTGGAGGAGTGTCTGACGTCGATCGTAACATGGTCAATCTGGTTGATGGTCGATTGATCTGGGACCTCTAGGTTCCTTTAGGGATGTTGAGATATGGGAATCATGCTAAAGCACTTAATTTAATTTTTCAAACAAAATTTAATACTGATCCTTTGGTACATTTTTTCCAATACCCAACATTCGCCAAGCACATCAGAAAATCTGAAAATCGCTGAAAATCGTACTAAGCTCGCGAAATTCAAAAAGTTACCTGATTTTCTGACCAAACCTCGATGTCTGCGAGACGCGTCCATCTTTCCGTTACAATTCGCTAAGAAGCGCAACTTATTTTATATATATTGAAGAGGAAGACACTGCGGAGAGTTTCCTCTGCGACTGTCCCACCTTTGCTCGCATAAGATGTCGTTGTTGTGGGACCGATGTCGTAGCGAATATCTAGCTCTACATCACTGAAGCTTCTTATTTTGTTTATTTGGAGTAAATACAGTAAAGTAAGGTGTCTATCTGATGGCACGATGGGCTAGTATTGTGTCTGTGAATAGCATAGCATTCGATGAAACTACCTTTTTTTTCGGTTCCCAAAGCTGGTAGAGGCTTCTGGTAAATATTCTTTTTAGCATATACGGTTGCCTTATTAACATTCACCATGACTCTTGACTCTCTATTCGCTGATTTACAGAGCTCCACACTTTTAAGCATAAAAGGTTCTATGCCCATGTCTACTAACTCATTGTACTCATGGTCTCTGGATTAAAGTCTTCGACAATCTTATGTCATTTGCGCAGAGACCAGCTCGTAGGCATATAAATATTTATACAGGCAAGGCAGGGGTCCATTATAAGTTTAAAGGTTTTCGAAAAATTTAGCTTGCTAATCGCTCTCTGGAGTGGGTCCAAACTCTCAGTTAGAAGTGGTTCCTCACGTCGTTCGTCTATGCATTTTAATTGCGAGTATAATGGTTTTCTTTCGAAATTACTCCTTGCTCGCGACTTCATTATAATCCAACCGCTTTAACCTATATAAAAATATAAAAAGAAGGCATTTAGCCGTCATCTTATTACCAATTACGTTTGATAGAAACACAGGTACAACGTATGTCTTTGACATAAACGCAGCCTCTTATAGGACGACTTATATTGTTTGATTTTAAAGGTGTTTTCTAAGTGGGCTTGCGCTCAGCTTGCTAGACCACCTTTCCCCAGCCTTTAGAGAGTAGTTCTTTGACTTTAAATATTCGACTGAAGAAGGAATGCAACATATTCATTTCTATACCTTGAATCACCTATTTACACACCGGATGGACTCATTATACCTTTGACAAACATAAAAGTGCTTCATTAACTCACTTTAGCATTTTGCTTACTTTCAAGTCTCTTGTTATTCATCACCGCCTGAGAGCAACAGACGCCCCGAGTGCTTTCATGCAAATGTCCGTGTAAAATAACCGAGAGAACTCGCTACGTAATCAAAAAGAAAAGACAAAAACGACACACATCACCCCATTTACCTGTCAGTCGACCTTATTTAACTGCGAAAATTAAGCGACATCTTACCACACTCAACTGTCGACATCTTCCTTTCATTTTCCCCGGATGTGGATGTTCCTCCAGTTGATTTACTTAAATTTTATCTACTCGTTCGGTGGTTAAAGTCGGTTTACACCCATGTGCCATATCATAAAAAACTCTGAGTTTCCTCGTTAGGGTGTTGGGCTTTATAAAAAATTCAAAAGAGCCGCTTTTGAATAACATACGTTTAGGTATGTTTCTCTCTGCACTGATTATTGCCTTTTTTATATTTATTTTCAGAAATCAAAGTCTATGGCTCAACTGGCAAATGCTGCAATCCAGGGGAAGACCGAGGAGGGCGATATCCTCAATTACTATCGCCATCAATTGAATCTTTTCTCGAATATGTGCCTCAATAGGCAATATCTCGCTTTGAATAATCTCTCGCCTCAATTGAATATTGATTTAATTTTAAGGTAGGTACGGTCTCCATCTTCCGTCATGGTTTAACGTTTTTCTACCATTTTTTTACAGATGCATGTCGGATGAGACTATTCCGTACGAGTTACGAGCATCGTTTTGCAGGTTGATGCTACATTTACATGTCGATCGTGACCCACAGGAGCCTGTGACGCCGGTGAAGTACGCCCGGTTGTGGAGTGAAATTCCGTCAAAGATGTCTATCCATGAGTAAGTGGGATAGTGGCCGGAAACATAAGAAAATTCTTATATTCTACGTGATTTGATTGTAGTTATGATTACAAGAAACAACCGGATTGCAATAAGGAGGCTGTACGGGCCAAGTTCAACACCACGATTGTCTTTGTGGAGAACTACCTGTGCAATGTTGCTGTGAAAGCCTGGCTTTTTACTGATCAGGAGCAAAACAAACTGACTTTTGAGGTAAGCAAAATTGATTGTTTTTTAGAACGGCTTGTAAAATTTAGCGGTTTCGATGACCTGACTATTCACCCCAACTTTTGAGCTACGGAGCCCACTGTACCACACATGATTGGCAAAATAATTCCAATATTAATCAGAATTTAGGCTCACGTACTATATGCTTGCCATTCGTTTTGGGAATTAGAAGATGTAACCTGATTGACTTCTTACATGATCGGTGGAAAGTACCTGCGATCTACATCTGCTAATCGCTGGATAAAGCATAGACTGCTTATTGCAACAAACCGAAATCTTCCTCAGAAACGAGGATAATTTCAAGACAGAGGTTGTATCCCTACTATGTAGCATCATCTCTATCCCCTCTTATCGATTTTAGACCGAGGTTATTAACCTCTGTCCTGTAAACATCCACTCCCCTGTACTCAAATCCGAAGCCATCTTTGCGTTGGATACGAAATCCGCGCTAATTATAAGAATATGAGGAAAACTCCAGTTTTGGCTCCTGCTTACATACCTGGTATAATAAGACACCCTGCTACCTCGATAGTAGCGCCCTCGGCAGGCACAACTTTATCTTCTTTTCCCTTGCTTTCGGTTTGCCCTAGCCTTTTGAGAAATTTCTAACCGTTTCTGCATAAGATTGTTCTTGAAGCCCGTGAGTTTAAGAGGCCTATCATCTTAACACCCAGGACCTACTAAATACGGAAGTTTGTCTCCTACTCCCGCCTCTAGAATGAACCCTATCTTAACGACCTCTTCCAGCTGATTGCTAGCAAACAACTTATTTCATTTCTTCGGCTTATCCCTATCCTACTACAGGAGGCTGACGCATCTTTCCCCAAAAAATCGGGCCAATCTCGTCTGATGTACCCGGACTTCAGACAAGCAGAACATAGTTGAACCAATAACCATCCCGAAGACACGATGTCCTACATCCTGCTTTGAAGCTACCAGTCGTGTATGATAGGTCAGGTTCCAGAAAATACTTTGACTTTTGAAAAATTTGGGGTTGAAAAAATCCACGTCTGGTCGCATGGTCTACAAACTTTTCGCCTCGAACACAATATTCGGGTCTATCAAAAGCTTTCATAGCCTCTTAAATTCCTCCACACTTGATATTATTGATGTCGAATTCCTACCCTTCGTTCTCGTTGTATACCTGCTAACCTTCTGCAATATTTGTGATGGATCCGCTTTGATGTCCCTTTACAGTGAGGTCTAAGACAGGCTTATTATTTGCGTTTGGCATGAAAAACACCGTTCTCATTTACCAATTTTCCTGTAAATTTTAGGTCGTTAAACTGGCTCGAGACTTGATTTACTTCGGATTTTACAGCTTTAGTGACTTGCTACGTTTGACCAAGACACTCCTTTGCATTCTAGACTGCGTATCAGACAGCGCCAGTACCAGTGCTCGCTACAGCAGCAACGACGTAGAATGTAAGTAACTCTTAACCCCAATACGTCCACCCTATTTCATAGACTATTTAGCTGAAGGAGGTGTTTTCCGTTCAATCGGCGACATGAATACCGTCATGACATCGCTCGCCCTCGGCCCGGTAGGGTCCGCAATGGCCACGCCAACAATTCAACAGCAAAAATCCGTCAGCCAAATGAAGGAGTATCCTCTAGTGATGGACACCAAATTGAAAATAATCGAAATCCTGCAGTTCATTCTCGATGTCCGCTTGGACTATCGCATCAGTTGCTTGTTGTCGATATTCAAGCGTGAATTCGACGAAAGTGAAACGCAACCAACGGAGTCGATGATAAACGCCCGTCAAAAGAACATTGATTTAGAATCTATTGGAATCCAGGCTGAAGGGATATTTGGAAGTGATGGCGATGCGGCAAATTTGGACTTGGACGGGCAAGGAGGACGAACGTTCTTAAGAGTGTTGCTTCACCTCATCATGCATGATTATCCGCCGTTGGTGTCGGGGGCTTTGCATCTTCTGTTCAGGCATTTCAGTCAAAGACAGGAAGTTCTTCATGCGTTCCGACAGGTTTGAGATTCTTACGAAATGTATGCGAGGATGTTTCAATGAAAGGATTGTTGTCTTTCTTAGGTTCAATTGCTTGTCTCGGATAGTGATGTGGAATCGTACAAACAAATCAAATCCGATTTGGATATCTTGAGGCAAAGTGTCGAGAAGTCCGAGCTGTGGGTCTACAAGTCTAAGGCAATGGAGGAGAGTTCAATCATCGTTCCAAGTGAGCCCGAAAAATTCTTTCTTTCTCTAGAGATAAGAGAAAAAATAAATATTTTTCAGCTGATCGTTCCATCGATAAAAGTCTGGAAACTAACCTGACTTCCGAGTATCGAGCTTCTCTAAGCGTGGATCAACTTATGGAATACCAAAAGGTCAAGGATATCCTCATCCGGATGAACAAGTTCTGTGTCACTACTGGTAAGTTCTTCAAGTACTTCACACCCAGAAACAATTTTTGAATCATCTCTTTCTAGGTTCTAATATAAAGCCTAGGAAGCACGAACAACGCCTCTTGCGAAACGTCAGCGTACACACGGTCGTGCTTGATCTGCTGCAGAATCCCTACGACGAGAAGGATGATGTTCTGATGAAGGAGTTAATGTGTCTGGCACACGAATTCCTACAAAACTTCTGTTTGGGTAATCAACAGAACCAGGTCTTGCTCCACAATCATCTGGACTTGTTCCTCAATCCAGGCGTAAGTACATTTTGCCTTACACCTTAGTGCCGTTTAAGTTGTATTATAAAAGGGAAACTACAATTTTTCAATATTATAGATGACGACGTAGCTTCGGCTAACATGGGAAAGGGATCTTAATGTGAGGTTGTGTGCCTTTTAATGTTTAATTGTTTTGATCTTCCTATTGTTACACCCCGGTTTGAGATTAACATTTATTTCATTTTATTCCGTTTTGTGTGTCTTTGGGATTTTGTTAATAGCACTTGATGAATATTTTTTACTCTTCATCGATAGGAACGATCACCTAATCATTAAGACAATATTTTATAGAATTTTGCAAATGAAAGAAGGAACCGACAATGATTTCTGTGAAGTCCCCTCAGATCATTCCATTAAGTTTTTCAAGGGTCTTATTTGATGTGATTCCAAGGTGACCCAAAAGTTGAACAAGACTCGGTTAATTTAGTTTTTCAAAACCATGTCCAAGGAGATCCTTGGACTATTTCGAAAGCGCACTATTTCAAAAGTGACAGTAAAGCGCAGCCTGGCTGTCATGATAGATGGTTTTTAGGATTTGATTATTTATGCTTGTGACAAACGTATAGCAAGCGAAGCTCCAGTTTCATGAGAGCACCAATATCTCATTCAATGATGTAATTAACGGTCTCTCCACATTTGCTGCCCAAGCGCCTCACACACCCGAAGATCTTTTCCTTTTTTCCGGCGTCGTTATGGTCAGAAGTTTAGGACCATAACCTTCCCACTTAACTGCATTCCTACTGGTCCGGCAGGCTTCCCGGTTTGGGATTACTTCATCGCTGAGTCCAATCAAATGCTGGTGTTTTTGCATTTGTTTGCACCAATTGTTTTTCGGCCTGCCTTTTTTGCGTGTTGAAATTGAAACGTTGGTCTTTCTTGTGATGGTTTCTTTTACGTGGAGGCTTCCTCGGATCTTTGAACTTCTAATTTTGTCACGCTTCCCGTCACAGCGGGAGTAACACGCTGTCATGCATCTTCATCTCAGCTGCCGTTAATTTGCTCTCATACTTTTTGTGCATTGTCCAGCATTGTGAACCGTATGTGAGCGCCGGACGTACAACTGAAGTGTAGAGCCTTCCTTTCAGCTTAGGCGGCATTTTTCGATCACAGAAGATGGCGGAGTTTTCCCGCCACTTCATCCACCCTACGCTTACGCGATGGTTGATGTCGTCATCACAAGTTGCTTTTTTATTAATCATAGATCCCAGATATTTAAACTTTTCACACTTGGGAAGCACTCTTCCATTCAAGTAAATGTCTGGAATAGGCTGATGAGGGTCAGAGAACGGGCAGCACAGATACTCTGTCTTCTTTGAACTAATACGATACCCGTGTCCCTCAAAAATGTCCACCCACACATCAAGTGCTCGTTGTAGGGACGCCTGATCATCACTTATAATGGCTCCATCGTCAGCAAAGAATAGCTGGTGCACATTGGGGTCCGTCACTTTTCCTTCAAGCAAGCAATCAAGGACTGCTATAAAGAGCAGTGGGCTGAGGACGCTCCCTTGGTGTACACCGACTTTGATTGCGAACTCTTCGGTGACTCCTGCGGTGCATCTTACTCTTGTCTTTGCTCTCTTGTACATGTCCATGACCACTCGCACGGAGGTTTCTGGAACTCCTTTTTGTCTTAGCGCTACCCATAAAAGATCTCTTGGTTGCCGGTCAAAGGCCTTCTCGAAATCAACCAACACCATATGCAAGTCCTTTGAAGAATCACGATGCTTTTCCATCATGACCCTTATACTTTGGATTGCATCTGTCGTTGATTTACCCGAGACAAACCCCCACTGGTCATACCCGTTCAACGATCTTCATGGTGTGCGATATCAGCTTGACAGAACGGTAGTTATCACAATTTCACACATCCGAAGATAACCCGTGTAAATATTTTCACTCCTAACATAACCAACGTTGCATCAGTCCAACAATTGCACAGTTCACCCAATTCCATTTTCATCCATCAAAAGACTAAGCAACGAATTTTCCGCAGTACTCCTAAAAATAGCATCACGAGATACGGCCAACTTTAACGAATCTAAGTCACACGCCTTAGATTATGTTCCATCGACACAACAACTCTCGACATTACTCTCCTGAAAATTCACAACCGCTACAACCTCTTACGTGTCAAATCATCAAATTACGCTGATGTCAAATTTACTAGAGCCTTAAAAACTGTCTCTTGCTGGCTGTTGCAATAGCTCGTCACAGCTCGTTCTATCATATTCTTGATCTCGCTGACTTCAATTACATTATCATTTGTGACAATTTTCGGCTAAATTCAATGATGAAACTCACTTTGTCACTTCCGCATTCTTCACTCCGAAATTGCAAAATGCATCAATTTCGGAAAAGCAGAAATTCGCAAACCAGCAATATTATCTCGAATTTTCTCATAAACATGACCATTTCTGTAGATAATACCAATAATACTCTACCAAAAAAGAACTGCACCTCAGCTCCATTCTGTTACACTAAGGGACAATGATCCTGCGCAACAAAAGAGTTAGAGAATAAATACCTAAAATAACAGTATGGCTCTACGAGAAATTTATTTGGCCTCAGCAACTTTTTCAGTAATTTTAACTGGTCACTATACTTCCTCGATAGCGATGCGAATGCCGCTACCGATGCGATCACGAACACACTTCTGCTGGGTACGAGATCCTTCATTCGAAATAGAGTGAAGAGGATCAAACCTAAAGCAATTGCGTGGTATGACTCGGGCTGTAAATCAGATTAAGAGAGCTGAGTTTCGGGACTTACAAAGCCAACCCCCACAGGAAAACCGAGATAAATTTAAACGAGCCAGAAACGATTGTAATGCATTGATTCGACGTATCAAATTCTCCCATGACCAAAAAATTGGGCCAAAAAGTGCGAAATTGTCCCTACCTATGGGAAATACATTCTTGGTCATTTGTGAAAAACAAAGAATTCTGCCTCGACCTCAATCCTTACGCTCATTTACAATAACATCCCAGCTCTTTAGACAAAGCCAATCTGCTAGCCGTAGATTTTGCAGCCAGCTCAGCGCTCCCAGATTGCACTTTGTCTCCGCCTGTACTTGAGAGCGTAGAATTTTCCATGGGACAAATCCACTTTCGTACTCGTACAGTTGTAAGAATACTTAAGGATCTCAACGTAAACAAATCCGGGCTCTGATGGTATTCCCCCAATACTTCTAAAAAGGTGCCAGCGTGGAGGCAAATCCCCTGCCTTAGCTTTTTCATCTTTTCTACTCTTCTGATCTCTATCCGAGAGATGGAAAACAGCATTTGTCCACCCAATCTTCGTCTCCCACCTCCTACCCATAGCACTTATGTCACTTCTTGCTAAGGTCATGGAAACGCTGACGAATCATCAGCTTATGAAATATTTTTAATCGCGTAAACTTCTCAATGACCGGCAGTACGGTTACCGCAGCAACAGGTCACAGGTGATTTGATGGCATATCTCACCAAAAAGTGGAACCAATCTTTGCACCATTTCGACGAAAGCCAAGGCTCTGTTTTGTCACGAAAGCCAAGGCTCTGTTTTGTCACCGACATTCTTCCTCATTTTTATAGATGATCTCTTAACTGCTACTTCTAATCCAATATACTCCTTCGCTGATGAGAGTACTCTCTGCCGTAGAACTGGAACGGCAGCGTATGTTAAGCATATTTAATTCCGACCTTGACAGAATAATTAAATGGGGTATAAACAATAGAGTGAAATTTAATGCTTCCAAAACTCAATACTACTGTCTTTATCCTTTATCCTTGAATGGCGCCTGTGTCGATGAAACCGAAAGACTTTCCATTTTGGTATGTGTGTTAGTAAAATTCTTAGTTGGAATGACCACATATTCGAGGTCGCGAAGAACTCTCCGAAATGTATTGGTTTCCTCAAATGATGTAAGAAATATTTCACCCCCCTGATCTGGCTTCAATTTACAGTACCTACATCCGCTCCAAGCTTGAGTTCAACGCTCATATCTGATCTGATGCTTTCAAGACCTCTTTGCACCTGCTAGATAGAATATAAAAGCGAACGATTAAACTCATGGGAGACAACAATATCGCTAGTTCGAACGACCCACTCGAAGATCGATCTAATCTAATCTCTCTCTCTCTGTTTTATTGCTATTTTAACAAACAATGCTGAAGTGAGCTACGAGCTATGTAATTGCATTCCTCCCCTAAGAATGCTGATCAGTTAACCCTCAAGCCTGTCTTCGGATGCACAGTCAAATTTAGAGACCCGTTTTTTTAGCCGTACCATCCGAATGTGGAATGGTCTTCCCAGTATAATATAAGGACGACTACTCGGCGGTCTCGGCTGCCTCAAAGCCATAGTTTTAAAAATATGCGTGGACCATCTGATTTCATTTCCCGGCTGTGGACAAATGCTGGAGGTTATCCCAATCCACGAAAAAGGGTAAGAGTGTGAGGTGTCGAAATATCTCCTCATTGCCAAACTTTCATAGATACCTACGTTTTTCAAGGGTATCGTCTACCTCGTACAATATGCAGGCTCATTCTTTCCCCAAACATAGGTTCCTAAAGGACAATGACTAATCCAATTAAACTTGTCCCACATTAATTTTGTGAACTCGTGGATGGCTAAGTAGTGTAATATACGTTCTTCCCATCGTCTTCAGCAAGGCCTTTGACAAAATTTCAAATTACGAGGGTGGTCCCATAAGTACTTAGCCTCACCGCCAGATGGCGCCAGTATCGCAAGAGCAACTTACTATCGTGCAGTACATTCTAGTAGACGGCTACTGTCGAATTTCAGCTGGATCGGACTCGTAGTGTCCGCGATTTTAGAAAAGTGGAAAAAGAGCAATATCGGTCGGTGATTCGATTCTCGTTTTTGGAAAGGAAATCGCGCAGCGAAATCAAAGAGCGTTTAAATGCTGTGTACGGTGACTCTTCTCCTTCGACGGCGATCATCAAAAATTGGTTTAACGAGTTTCAACGTGGTCGCACGTCGGTTTTTGATGAGCCACGTCCAGGTGCCCCGAAAAGGTGCCGATTGAAGGTGCGCGAGACAGTAGGCATTTCAAAAGATCGCGTGGGTCATATCCTGCATGAAATTTTGGGCATGAGAAAGCTGTCGGCGCGATGGGTGCCGCGTTTGCTCACTCCGGACAACAAGCGCCACCGTGAGACCACTTCAGAGCAGTGTTTGACGCTGTTTAAGCGCAATCTGAAGGAGTTTCTGCGTCGTTTCGTGACAGTCGACTAAACATGGATCCACTGGTACACACGAGAGATCAAGGAACAGTCGAAACAGTGGACTTCACCCGGCGAACGTGCTCCGAAGAAGGCGAAGACTGTCCCATCGGCCGGAAAGGTGATGGCCACCGTTTTCTGGGATTCACAAGGTGTGATCCACGTCGACTACCTGGAGAAGGGCAAAACGGTCACAGGGCTGTACTATGCCAAATTATTGGACTGATTCGACGCCGAATTGAAGAGAAAAGTGCTCTTCTACCATAATAACGCACCGGCTCACACCTCCGCCCTCGCCACGGCCAAATTGGTCGAATCGGGCTACGAACTGCTGCCCCATCCACCGTATTCTCCAGATTTGGCCCCGTGTGACTTCTTTTTGTTTCCAAACTTGAAAGTCACTCACCGGGCGAAAATTTCAGTCGAACGAGGAGGTCATCGCCGCCACGGATGCCTACGATCTCGAGAAAACGTATTTTTCAGACGGGTTAAAGAAGTTGGAGCATCGCTGGGTCAAGTGTATTGAGCTAAAAGGAGACTATATTGAAAAATAAATCGCCATTTCTCCAAAATGTTTGTTTTTCTTTTGTAGGCTAAGTACTTATCGAACCACCCTCGTATATGGTATTTTTCAAATTTACTGCTCTTGATATCCCCCGGTTACAGTCTATGGATCAAATCCTATCTAGAAGATCATCATAATAACGTTATTTTTAGATATTCCATTTCTCAACCAAGTAATGCGACCTGCGGAGTCCCTCAAGGTAGCCATATCGACCCACTAATATTTATTCTAACCACTAATAATGTCGGTACTGTATGGTCATGAACTCTCACCTTCCGCATATGCTGATGATATGAAAGTCTCTAAACATCAAAAAATTTATTCTGCGTTATAAGTTATAATTGCCAAAGATGGCATATATTTGCTAATGCCCCGTTCTTACCGAACAATATTCGCAACCAACTTATCGCCAGTTGCCTTAAAATTTTCGGCAGAGAATCAATCTGCGTCACCTTCATTCGCCACCTAGATTTCAATGGACGGAATTTCTTCCCAGCCCTACTAACTGTATTATAACGACGTTATACTCGTACAGTGAAGTCGTTTTTCCATATTCTGAGCAAGTGGGTCCATGTTTATCTTTACAAGCTGGCTTAAAAAACTTCGCTTATTCGGTTTACTTTTTGGCAAAACTTTCCTGTATCTCCCCATTAATCCCATTTCGCGGTTCTCAGAAGCACGTCAGGTCTTGAAAGAGCTTAAGGGAGACATATTAACCAAAGATCCTGGCGTTGGTGATCTTACTTGACTATATTGATTCCGAGAAGTTCTTATCCGTGCAATGGCTGGAACAAGGTAATGACTACTGTCGACGTTTGTTCCTCGCAATGTTCTCACAATCAGGATCCTGGAGGATTGTCAGGTGTTGATCTCAGTGTCATCAATTTGGTCGGTTGTCAGAAATGATTATATTCCACCACCATTTGACTAATCTGATTTCGTTTTCTGACGTGGAGTTGTGTAGGTTGTACTTTCCTACGATTCGCTCGAAGCTGCCTTCATACCCAGCCTACTTACCCAGCCTACTTACCCAGCCTTAGTACCCAGCCTACTTACTTAGCCTACTTACCCAGCCTCGCATTAAAGTCTCCTCAAACGATTTTGGGATCGTACCTGGGGCATTGAGTATAACTCTATCTAAGAGGTCGTATACATCATCCATCCTATGGCACTTCTTGCAGCGCATCTACCAAGGAACTTAACGTTTGGTCTGCCTGTAGCTAAATTCGATTCATGACAACTATTTCTGTAATACACCGGGTCAGAAATTCGTATCAAAATAACTTCCTCCAACCTTTCTACTGTGTGCAACCGCTAGGTCATTAGCAAGTTTTGAGCTTACCCAGCAAGGCATACAGCTCTTATCCTTAAAAAGACATTAAGAATACATTTTTGTTTTCCCCTATTAATCAAAGTTTTATTCCTTTACCGCCGACAGACCAAAAACCTTTTCCATGAACAAAAATGCCACATTGCCTTACCATAGCCAACAGCGTTTAATTTCCATCAAATTTACTTTAACGTTTGCCATCAAAAATCGTCAAAGAGCACGGACGATCCTCCAAAACCTTATATTACCAGCTCCTCTAACTAAATCCACTTATTTCCAATTTTGTTTTCTTCCTCCACAGATTTTAGAGGCCAAGACCGTTTGCGCCATCTTCAAAGACAACCTCTCGCTGTGCAATGAAGTCACCGACAAAGTCGTCCAACATTTCGTCCATTGCATTGAAATCCATGGCCGGCACGTTGTCTACTTGCAATTCCTCCAAACCATAGTCAAAGCCGAAAATCAATTTATTCGCAAATGTCAAGACATGGTTATGCAGGAGCTCATAAATGCAGGCGAAGACGTCCTAGTCTTCTACAGCGACAAAACCTCCTTCAATCAATTCGTCACTATGATGCGAAAGACCGACAAGGAACAACCGCTCACCGATGATAATCCGCTCAAATACCACGTGGAACTAGTCAAGCTGCTAGCTTGTTGTACGATGGGCAAGAATGTCTACACGGAGATCAAGTGCAATAATCTCCTGTCGCTGGATGACATAGTAACGATCATCTGTCATCCGGACTGCATACCTGAGGTGAAGGAGGCTTATGTGGACTTTTTGAATCACTGCTACATCGACACGGAGGTCGAGATGAAGGAGATCTACTCGTCCGGTCATATGTGGAACTTGTTCGAGAAATCATTCCTCACTGATGTCAATAGCTTGAATGCTCTGCAGCATGCCGACGTTAAGGACCTCAACAAAACTCTGATTAACTACGTCCTAACGGGGGTCATGACTATACTGAGTACATTCTTCAGCAGCCCGTTTTCGGATCAGAGCACGATAGTTCAAACCAGACAGATGATCTTTGTCCAATTGCTCCAAGCCACCTATAAGCTATCACAGTGCAAGTGGCTATCTCTGGCCGAGCGATTCAATGTCGAGAACTGCATACGAACACTCTCGGAATCGGCAAAGACAAGGAATATAGCGATTCCCCTCGACCTGGAGCAGAAGGTTGTTTCAATGTCCAGCAAAACTGCCTTATTGACTCGACAGACCACCAAGTGGCTTTTGGCTTCAAAGCAACCAAAGTTTGATAGCACCTACTACTCGAACTGCATGCGTTTGGATCGAAGTATCATCGAAGGACTACAGGATATTGTGTCTCTCTTGGAGGATCAACTGAAGCCCCTAGTCGAGGCGGAACTTTCTCTGCTGGTGGACATACTGTACCGCTCTGAACTACTCTTCCCCAAAGGTACGGAATCTCGGAAGAAATGTGAAAGCGGTGGATTCATCCGAAAGCTCATAAAACATACAGAGAAACTCTTGGAGGAGAAGGAAGAGAAGTTGTGTGTCAAGGTCCTACGGACCCTTCGCGAAATGATGGCATTCGACGTGAACTACGGCGAGAAAGGTGACGCGCTTCGAAGCTCCCTTCTGATCCGCTATTTTGGGAAAGGATTCTCACAGAAAACAATCGAGGCTGGAGACAATCGACGTGCGCACATTGTCACCCACGGGCCAGGGGCCAAGTACCTGATAAGAGCAGGAAAAACACTACACGAAGTCCAGAATCACCTTGATCGCGAAGGAGCCTCTGATTTAGTCGTTGAACTGGTCATCAAGTCGGTTCACTCGCCGTCGATCTTTGTCGAGGCAGTGGAACTGGGAATAGCCCTTCTCGAAGGCGGTAATCCGATTATTCAGAAGGGAATGTTCACAAAGTTCCTTAGCGGCGACCTGAATCAGGCTTTCTTTAAGGTATTCTTCGAGAAAATGAAGGACTCCCAGCAAGAGATCAAGTCCACGGTGACTGTGAACACATCAGACATTGCAGCAAAAGCCCACGAATCAAAACCGCATGACATGAATCTCGAACTCGAAAAAATCTCCCGAAAGCATGGAGTGAAAAGCAACGGTGTGGTCATAACCGATGAACTTAAAAAGGAACTCCATAACGCCGGCTTAGCTACTGCAAGATCGTACAGTCACGCTCGGAATATCAATCCGGGCGATGATAATTCTGCATTGAATATATCCAGCCCGCTCGAGGATATCCTGGCCGAGAAGCTGGAAAAACACAAAGACAAGGACGACCGCAACAAACTCTCGAATAAAGTACTCGTCATGCAACCAATTTTAAGGTTTCTCCAGCTCCTCTGCGAGAATCACAATCCGGACTTACAGAATCTCCTGCGCAACCAGAACCAAAAGACCAACTATAATCTCGTCTCGGAGACTTTGATGTTCTTAGACTGCATTTGTGGCTCCACAACTGGTGGATTAGGACTGCTCGGCCTCTACATCAACGAGAACAACGTGGCCCTGATCAATCAGACGCTGGAAACGCTCACGGAATACTGTCAAGGTCCGTGCCATGAGAATCAGAATTGCATAGCGACGCACGAATCAAATGGACTGGACATCATTACCGCGTTGATCATGAACAACATCAATCCATTGGGTGAGAATCGAATGGATTTGGTGTTGGAATTGAAGAATAATGCATCCAAGCTGCTGTTGGCCATCATGGAATCACGTGGGGATAGTGAGAATGCCGAGCGGATTTTGTACAATATGAATCCCAAGCAACTGGTCGAGGTGGCATGTAAGGCTTACCATCAAGAGGAAATGGTTGATGAAAGCGAGCACGACGAGGCCGATCCCGAGGATGACGATGTGACTGTGTCACCGCGAGAAGTTGGTCATAACATATACATTCTGTGCCATCAATTGGCGCAGCACAACAAGGAGTTGGCTGCGTTACTTAAGACTTCGGAGGAAACCCTCAACTATGATTCCAAAATGAGTCAAGCCTTGTTGTACTATGCTACTCACACGGCGCAAATTGAGGTAAGTTTGTCGAGTGGAAGGCCAGGTGATTTGAAACTGATTTTTCTTTCTTGTTAGATTGTTCGGAACGACAGGACCCTGGAACAGATTGTGTTTCCGATTCCGGAGATTTGCGAATATCTAACGACAGACACGAAAATCAAGATTTTAAATACCGCTGAGCGGGACGACCAGGGCTCGAAGGTGGCCGACTTTTTCGATCGCGGCGAAGAGATGTTCAACGAGATGAAGTGGCAGAAAAAGCTAAGAGGTAAGTGAGTGTTAGAATTTAAGGTCAGTAGCCAATTGGAAATATTGGCTTTTGAAAGACTAGCCATTGCCGTCAATATTGACTGCTGTCTGAACAAGTGTAGGTAGCAGAGATACTTGTACAATAGCTTACTTAGAAGATTTCCTAGTCAATTGAGGTCAGTGCGCTACTACAGATGCCATGCTGTCCGTCGGGACTGGAGTTAAGCTCGCATTGAGTAGGAAAACTGGTTTTTACCCAAATTGTCATAGGACTTCTTTAGAAAGCTACAAAGTTGAAAGTTGATTAAAGACGACCTAGCTAGAGTCACACTTGGATCACAGGCTGCATTCCAAACCACCAAGACCAAGACACCGATATTCAAACCCCACATTAACCTGGAATTGCAACGTATAAAACCAAGTTAGAAAAGCTAGCGTAGCTCCCTATATTTCTAGTAAAACTTTCGGTAGAAGGTGAGAACTTAAGCCTGTGGGAAAATACTTTCGACTTAATCCCGATCTTGGTGGCTTGCCCTAAGCATAGCTTATAACGTAGATAAACTCAAGAATATTCGACCACGGGGATCGTGATATCATGTTGCACCGATGCACTTAATCTTGGACCCTTATATCGAATACATGATAACCTGTGTTGGCATCACACCAAAGGAAGCTATTGGCTTTAGTCAACCGGACGGTACGGCCATAGTAAAGCTCTGCTATTCTTGTCCGCGAATCTGACCTCGGTTTGAGTAGACTACATCACCCCCACATGATGGACTGATTACTATAACATGACGTATTGCCGCTTCCCATCTAGAAAGGGCTGGAAGGCTTGTACGCTAATCTTTGATGGCTTCAAGTTGTTGTGCAGATCGATTCAACTGAATATTTCCAATTTATAACGTCTCCGTATTCATTCGAGTATATTCCAAGCAAAAGTACTGTAAAATACTCCATTCAACTTACCCCAAGCTGTCGTCACAAATAACCTCCTCCAAACTGATGTGCCCATCCAATGAGGAAATCAAACCGGTAGCAGCCAAATTAGAATCGCTGGGCTCGGTGCCATCTCTAATACCGACATCGAAACTGTGAATATCCCACTAACCTAAATTAGGCTAAATTTTGGCCTACCTATATGAAAGATGGTCTTTTAAAAAGTTCATGACCATGGCAGTCAGTAACATGGCGCTGGCTTATAGGCAGACACTTAGCCAGACTTAACATACCATTTTACTGCCGTCTACGACAGCCACAAAGAAGAAAGTTGGCACCACCACTTCTTTCGAGAATGCCGGACACTTTCACCACGAATTTGATAAAAATTCGCTAATTACCTGACTCCTCTTTCTTGTATCTGTTTTTACTTTTTACTATCACAACCTCTTGAAACCTTGGAACTCCCTATCAATACAATTGACCTTTTACGGTATCCCCACTATTCTTTTCGGTGATGTCAACCTTCCTCATGTTAAATGGACGTTATCAGACGATCATTCGCTTTATATTGTCTCTAATCTCACTGCTGCCGATGAATGTCTCTTTTTAGATCGTTCAGCTGATCATGGTGCAATGGTAATTATCACCGACTGTTGAGCCGAACTCTGTAGTTGAAGTCCGTCCATAGTCAAGAACAATTCCTATATGGAAAAATTGTGCTGAAGAAGGCATAACACTCTCAGCATAAGATCAGTTCAAAATTCATACTCTGTGTGTGCATTTCCAATATAACACCTTAATGACATGGAAACAAACGAGTTACTGTGAACTGCAACCAACGCAACGCAAATTCAGTCGAATCTCTCAAATCATATCTAGGGCAACCACCCCCGACACAAACAACCGTAAAAGTGTACACTTTTGAATCTGCACGAATTATAAAAAAAACCTTTACCAAGCTGACTGCATTTCAAATCAAATTGGTAAAGAACTCGACCTAATTTTCACAGGCCATCCGTTTAAATTTTTTGCTTCACTTTGTCCTCTTTCCCTATACACCATCCTCCCCTTCTTTTCTCATTCTTTCTCGATTCTCCATAACAGAGTCTCACCACAAAACTTCGTCAACCTCTTCACTTTGGTATAATCGCAGGCTCCGTTTTCCGAAAAAGAAGAGAAGCAAGTTGTAGGTAATTCACTTTATACTTAATCCTCCAATGATATTTCAAGTGCTTATCTGCATTTTGCTGAGCTTTACCATGTCCTTTATGAATGCTATTTAAACTGACCATAAAAAGAAAATCCAAATCTCCTTCAAATCTTCCTCTCCTCAAAAGATGAAAACTCGATTGATCCCAATCTTTCGCCGACAACTCTTTGGTATCTGAATAGTTCATCTTCTTTCCACTTCCTTGGAATATTTGTGTCTCGTACTGCCGAACCCAATATTTTTAAAAATAAATTAAATCAATTTGATGATTCCTGGTCCATCACCCTGGGAGACCATTACCCTAACATATTTCTATCCTTTTTTTTGTCCTCTGCGTCCTTTGCCTTCTCAACTTTAGACAACGGTAAAAAAATCGAATTTCAGTAAGGCTTAAGACCAATTTGCTCACAGGGTAATATTCCTAAAATTGCTCATCGGCTTTGAACTAATTTTTTTGGGTTGGATGTGTACTTACCTGGCAAGGTAGATCTGCATCCCGCAAGGCAGCCACTTAGGTCCGCTTCTTTTCATTTTTAACATTAGCGATATTGAAATGATCATTAAACATTCCTACATCTCACGCCGACGACAGCAAGCTCATCAAGACCATTCCCTCGCCACATTACTCTTGGTTTATTGGTTTTTAAAAGTTTTTCTACTCGATGCTTCAAAAATGGCTTGAAGCATTTTACAAGTGTCAATAATTTTTTTCCCATAAGAGCATCAAATATCATCACGTCTCTTATTTCCCCACAATCAACCCATTTCCAATCTACGTCCGTACACTGGCAATATGTCTTAATTCAGCACTCGTTTTCGTGAAACTCTTACATATTCCTCGATAGCCTTGCCATACATCTATCAACATATTCAGATTTCCATTATTAAGAGCGTCCAACGGCATGTTCTACGTTTTGTTCTTCGAGGTCCGTCCCGCAACAATTCTTTACAGCTACCTCTTATCAAGACCGTCTTAAACAAATCAACTTAAATACGCTGGAAGAACAAAGAGTGATATCCGACATCCTCTTCGTTCGAGTCCATTCTGGTACCATGACCCTTTACAACTCCATCTATTTTAACAACAACCTTCCTAATACCTGGAATCCTTCTCTCTTCTATCTATCTATCTCCCGTACCTCCTATGACTCATGTTTATCTAGTATGCTGCGGACTATTGCGAAATTTAACAACTTACACTTCGACCTCAGTACTCTATACTTAAAATGTCGTGTTCTCAATCGGTCTCCTTAATCTAAGTTTTAAGTTAGATAAGGTAAGATTAAAAATTAGCTTGTTGTGAGCTGAATAAATAGGGGTATTGCCCTTGCCAAGAGGCATAATCAACTCAACTTCACTTGCTGGATTTGAATACCCCAATTTTAGGTTGTCTCCCTACCTATAATAGCTAGATAATAGCCCAGACTTAAAAACGAATTTAGGGTCGTGGGTTTTTTGGCAAGTCTAAGTACGTCCACTAACAAGCAGATTTGCCAGCTTGGCATCCAGAATGATCACGTTACCTTGGATATAAGACATTACTCTTGGCTTCTAGATGTTTGAAACGGTCAATAAGTTTTGTTTTTTTTTTTTTATAATTTGCGCGCGCAAAAGGGGTTATGACTATCCTTAAGTCCTTAAGTGTCCAGAATCAAGACACAGCACGGGCCGAAGGTATAGAGGGAGAAAGGGCGAGGAAGTACCTGTGCATATAGGTCCTAAATGTCTGTGGATTGTAGTGAGTAGGATATATTGGGCTGGGAAGAGCATTCCATAATCGTGTTGTGCGGCTGAAAAACGAATCTCTGAACTTAACTGTACATCCGAAAGCAGGCTTAATGGTGAACTGATGAGCATTCCTGGCAAGACGAGTATTGCGAGTGAATTCATTGAGGTGAGGAATGCAATTTGCTAACTCATTTACTGAGTTTTAGAAGCATTGAATTCCACTCTATTATTTTTACCCCAATCAATTATGCTGTCAAGATCGGAATTCAATGTGCTTAACATACGCTTCATACATTCCAGTTCTATGACCGAAGAGCAGGGACGTGAGTCCTGGAAAGAATATGAAAAGAGTATTGTCATCAGCGAAGGAGTGGATTGGATTAGAAGTAACAGGCAAGAGATCATTTAAAAAAATGAGAAAGAGAATGGGAGACAAAACAGAGCCTTGGGGAACACCAGGATTTATTTGGTTCATATTGTAAACAGCAATACTCAGACATAAACTGCAGTAAACATAGATCGAAGAAGCAAGAAGCTATGGAGGCTTTAACTGCTGGTGTGGTTCTCAGAAGAAAAAGAAGAGGCATGTTGGGCGATCAACGAAAAATGCCATGGCTATAAAATCAATAATCGGACGGAGGTCTATCAGAAAACACATGGCCTAGTAGGTAGATGGCAAGAATATCGAAAAATCAATTCTGTATGGAGAAACCACTTAATGAAAGAAATCTCAGCCCATTCCTACCTATATACGGTACTATAGTTATTTTTTAACAGAAAACCAAAAAACGAGACAAGTTCTGGTTCTGTACCTGGAATGTTGGTGCCAGGACAGGCGCGGTCGAATAACTGCAATAAGAAACCCTAACCTACTATTAAACAGCTATTACTGATGAAATGGATCTGATAAAAAGCGAACGAAAAGCAGCATACGAATATACCCCGAAATTACAAAATGCCCGCCACTTTTTGAACACAGCTTGTATGCAAGCAAATAATTTGTTTTCCAGAAAACTACATACGCGATGAAATGAGGTCAACGTGCTGCACAAAATGATAGAAAATATCAAGAAGGCTACACCTCCAAGACAGAAAAAACTAGGCAAATACTTATTAGACTATATGCCAGACAACATTGAAGGGATTCCTAATGAAAGGCCATTCAATAAGGGGTGTCATTCTTAATTTCGCACCATTATTGAACGGTTAACACTCAACTGCTATTGCGATGACTTATGATAAGTAAAGACAGATCGATTCACACTCGCGCATCGTGCTAAAATAATGAAAATTCGTTACAAATGCTATGCAAATAAAATCCTAAAGTTCTAAAAAAACTCAAGAGAAACAGTGGAACAATCTCTGCATCTATGGTAATAAGAGTCACAGTTTGATGAAGTTTTTGGATAAGTGGTGTTATTGGACCAGGTTTTTTTTTTAATGAATTTACGAGGATGGCCCGAGGGTTAGCCTACAAAGGAAAAACAAACATTTTAGAGAAATGGCGATTTATTTTTCAATATAGCATCCTTTAAGCTCGAAATACTTGACCCAGCGATGCTCCAACTTCTTCTACCCGTCTGAAAAATACGTTTTCTCGAGGCCTGCAAAGTAGCCCACCGTGGCGGCGATGACCTCCTCATTCGACTGAAATTTCTGCCCGGCGAGTGACTTTTTCAAGTTTGGAAACAAAAAGAAGTCGCACGGAAGCAGTTCGTAGCCCAATTCGACCTATTTGGTGTGGCGAGGGCGGAGGTGTGAGCCGCTGCGTTATAATGGTGGAAGAGCACTTTTTCCTTCGCCAAGTGGGGCCGTTTTTTCTTCAATTCGACGTCGAATCGGCCTAATAATTTGGCATGATACAGCCCTGTGACCGTTTTGCCCTTCTCCAGGCAGTCGATGTGGATCACACCCTGTGAATCTCAAAAAACGATGGCCATCACCTTTCTGGCCGATGGGACAGTCTTCGCCTTCTTCGGAGCACGTCCGCCGGGTGAAGTCCACTGTTTCGACTGTTCCTTGGTTTCTCGTGTGTACCAGTGGATTCATGTTTCATCGACTGTCACGAAACGACGCAGACACTCCTTCAGATTGCGCTTAAACAGCGTCAAACACAGCTCTGAAGTGGTCTCACTGTTGCGCTTGTTGTCCGGAGTGAGCAAACGCGGCAGCCATCGCGCCGACAGCTTTCTCATGCTCAAAATTTCATGCAGGATATGACCCACGCGATCTTTTGAAATGCCTACTGTCTCAGCTATCTCGCGCACCTTCAGTCGGCGATCTGCCAATACGAGATCGTGGATTTTTGTCACGTTATCCTCCGTTGTAACCGTTTTCGGGGCACCTGGACGTGGCTCATCAAAAACCGACGTGCGACCACGTTGAAACTCGTTAAACCAATTTTTGATGATCGCCATCGAAGGAGAAGAGTCACCATACACAGCATCCAAACGCTCTTTGATTTCGCTGCACGATTCACTTCCAAAAACAAGAATCGAATCACCGACCGATATTGCTCTTTTTCCATTTTTCTAAAACCCGCGGACACTCCCGCTTCCACACGCGATCAAAACAAAACTACTAGTCCGATCCGGTTGAAATTTCGACAGTAGCCGTCTACTAGAATGTACTACACGATAGTAAGTTTTTGCGATACTGGCGCCGTCTGGCGGTGAGGCTAAGTACTTATCGAACCACCCTCGTAATGCCACCATTTCAGTGGATGTATTGCGTAATTGAACTGGCTGAAATCTCTGTTGTGAATGTAGATCAGGCTTATTTTCAGCAGTTGATGATTTCTCGAAAGGAAGACTTCAATTAGCCACCGAGATAGTGCGGTTTAACTTTTCGGATTCGTTAAAGATATGCTCCACCATCGACGTATGTACAAAAAAAAATCTCAAATATTTTATCGCCAATCGGAATATAGCCACAATGAAAAATGTCTTCAAATAATGATAATTTTTTTGCAGCCCCGTGACGGACATTTGACATATACTCGTATTATATGGTATACCATTGCTAACTTGGTAATTCGAGCTTCAGATTTAGCCTAAAACACTACCACTTTGCATAAAAAAAAATTGTTTTTCTACATATTTAAATAGACACCTCTTATTGAATGGAAGAAAACCGAATGTTGTAGTTCAATTACTAATGCCCTATCGGAACAAATTTCCCAACGGATCCCTTTGTGATTATTATTGCAACGAACCGCGGTATAATCCGTTGGGGACCAGGGCCGAAGCTTATCCTAATCAACTGCGATGTGTTTGATAGTAACTTTCTATTAACTGCCGACTCTCAAACTCACAAAGTCAAATGTTGATAAGCTTTATAATAGTATAATTAGAGCAAAGTAAAATATTGAAGGTAAAAATAAGAAAGGAACACCGCGAATTACAATTTCAACGACTTAGCTGAACTGAGATTCGAGCTCCGCGTCATCGGCGTCAGAACCCAATACCTAATTTTAGCTTTAATACCCTTTTTCCTCTTCCAGGTCAGCCAGCGCTCTTCTGGGTCAGTAGCTACATGTCTCTGTGGAGTAGTATTCTATTCAACTGCGTCGTTGTGATAAACATGATCGTGGCGTTCTTCTACCCGTTCGACAACACCGTCCCCGGTAAGTTCAAAACATTCATCCCTATTCCCATAAATTCGACTGAATATGCTCCGTTTTTTTGTTTTAGAACTCCTTCCCCACATATCCTGGCTGTTTTGGGCTATAATGCTGTTCTCCCTGGTGATTGTCATCATGCTGCCGCGCGAATCTGGAATTCGAACTTTAATTGGTTCCATGATACTACGATTCATATTCCTCATAGGTCCCGAGCCCACTCTATGGCTTCTCGGGTCAGTCACTGTGAGTCTGTTTTTTGTTTTCCTTGTGATGTTTTGATCTTAAAGACTTTTCTTTCGCATCCCAGGTGGCACTGAAGGGCGTCCACATAATATCGATAATGGGGAACCAAGGAACACTGGAGAAGAACTTCTTTAAAATTATCACGGATTTTGAGCTCTTCTATCACTTTGGATACATGTTCTTCGTCTTTTGTGGCCTTCTATTTCATCCGTTTTTTTACTCACTTTTGGTATGAATACACAGCTCTCGAGGGAAGAATGTCACTGATATTGTTTCTTTGATCCTTTTAGTTATTCGACGTTGTCTATCGCGAAGAGACCTTAGTGAACGTGATTCGATCAGTTACCCGGAATGGTCGATCAATTGTGTTGACAGCTGTGCTGGCACTGATCCTCGTCTACCTTTTCTCTATAATAGGTTACATATTCTTTAAGGACGACTTCTTGGTACCTGTAGATCCGGATTTACCAGTCGGTAAGAATGAGCAAAACATTTTTTTTTCAAACCCTCAACGTAGTCTTGTTTAGAAGAGGAACCACTGGCGAATCACTTGACTGATCAACCGATCGAGACCGATGTCAATACTTGCATTTCGCCAGACGAATTGGAACGCCTAAACAAGAAAGCCGGTGATGGAGAACAGAAGGAGCGAGCATGCGATTCGTTGGTCATGTGTATTGTAACGACACTGAACCAAGGACTGCGTAACGGTGGCGGCATTGGCGATATCCTCCGAGCTCCGTCTAGCAAGGTACATTCGACCACTATCCACTTACCTTCTATACGTTCATTATTGTTACTTTCCAGGAGGGACTGTTTGCAGCTCGTGTGATCTACGACTTGCTCTTCTTCTTCATTGTGATTATCATTGTACTTAACTTGATCTTCGGTGTGATTATCGACACGTTTGCCGATCTCAGAAGCGAGAAACAACAGAAGGAGCTGATACTGAAGAACACCTGCTTCATTTGTGGCCTAAATCGATCGGCATTCGACAACAAGACCGTCAGTTTCGAGGAGCATATCAAGAGCGAGCACAACATGTGGCACTACTTGTACTTCATTGTCTTGGTTAAGGTCAAGGATCCCACGGAATTCACCGGGCCCGAGAGTTATGTGTATGCGATGGTTAAAGCTGGTATTCTCGATTGGTTTCCCAGATTGCGAGCAATGTCGTTGGCTGCTGTTGACTCGGATGGTGATCAAATTGAACTGAGAAGCTTGCAGGCGAACTTAGAGGAGACGCAGCTGTTAGTGACAAATCTATCGCAGCAACTGCGGGAACTGAAGGACCATATGACGGAACAGAGGAAGCAAAAACAAAGGCTAGGTCTCTTGAATCCGGGGGCATCGACATTAGCTGGTTACCAGTTCGGCTAGCCGTTTACATGGGGTGAAGTCCGAATATAAGAAAATGATTAGGAAATATAAAAGTGGTTATGCAAATGGCAACGTGGAGTGCATTTGTAATTTATTTTTAGATGAAATAAATAGTTAGATGGTTGTGTTAGAGTCAGATTTTGTTTTTGTGACGAAAGGGGTAAGCTTTCTTGACTTAGTGACCTTGCATCCAGAGACGAGGTGTTGGCTCTTGATCACGTTTGTGAAGCCAAATTTTTCCACTGCGACTGATAACCAGAATGGCTGCTTAACACATAGAAACTCTGATTTTAATCTCTTCTTTTGTTTGAGATGAGAGAAGTTAACTAAAGGCAATATCCCTATGGTCAGCCACATCCCAAGAAGGGAGAATATGATCTTGACTTTCTGAATTCCAGGGAAGAAGTGAAAGCCATAACCGACGAGTCCATGACCAAATGATGAATTTTCAGCATTTTTAGCATTCGATATATAATTCGCAGTATTTTCCTCCGTTTGACATTGTACTATTAAATACGGGCGGAATCAACATATTTGTTTTCTGTATTTGTTTGTACTCCAAACGATTAGTCCCCCAATCTCTTCAGAGGGTAACGAAATTCTCAAAAATAATCGGACGAAAAAGACATACTTACTATTACTACTATGGAGCTGTCAACGGCGAGACGACAAGAAGTGATTGACCTAACCCTGTCTAATAGGCATGTGAAGGCCATCACTAACTGGAGAGTCTTACCAGATGTCAGACCCTAGATACATCGAATTCCAATTGAAGTGTGGGATCTCCCCCTCGCAGCCCAAGCAGAATCCGAGAAAGACGGACTGGGTGCGATTCAGGGAGGAGCTTGAGAAATCCACTCAAGCCCTGCCTAAACTCAAAACAAATCAATTGGTGGAGGATGCCGTTCATAACCTGAGCAGCGAGCGCCATCACCAACTGTTTCGAACTCGCATGTCCTGTCAAAAAACCTCCCAGCAGGAAGCCGGTTCCCTGGTGGAACGATGAGCTCCAATGTCTTCGCAGCGAAGCCAGAAGTCTCCTGAATAGATCGCTCAAATCGAACTCGGAAGATGACTGGAATAAATATCGATCGAAGCAGAAGGAATATAAGAAGCTGATTCGTAAATCGAAGAATGATTCCTATAAGTCATTCTGCGAAGAGATCAAATCCCTGAACGCGACCAGCAAGTTGGTTAACGTTCTCAAACGCGGAAAATCGACAAAGCTGGATGTACTCAGAAAGTCTGATGGTACCTTCACCGTGTCTAACGCAGCAACTCTTAGTTTACTGTTTCAGACCCATTTTCCGGGAAATCAGACTGTCATCGGCTCGTTGCACACTCCCTCATTGGAAACTGCGACTGAAACGATGAAAACAACTCGGCGTAGCTGGTATGTTGCGTCACGCGTGACAACTACTGAGGCCATTGAATTTGCATGTGTAACGCTGCTAGACGGCATGGCGTAGATGAAGCACTGGTTCTGTGGATCAAAGCAATGCTCGTGCACAGGACATTAATCGCTGATGCAGGCCTCGAAAGAGGTGCTGCCCGCAAGGTGGCGTCTTGTCTCCCCTGTTATGGTGCATGGTAGTCGACTCTCTGCTCGATGCTCTGGAATCTAAGCCCCGGCCTATGCGGATTATGTTGCTGTTCTCTCTGTCGGCTCATGTTAAGTGACTGTCTGTCTCAAAGCACAGGCGGCGCTAAAAATGATCGATGACTGTTGCACGAGTAATGGGCTGTCGGTTAATCCTGTTAAGATTGATGTCGTTCTCTTCACGAGAAGGAGGAAAAATTCTGGCATTACTCAGCTGGTGCTAAAAGGCATTCCCATCCCGATATCCAAGGAAGCTAAGTACCTGGGAGTCACCCTAGATAGCAAACTTCTTTGGTCAAAACATGTTGAGTCCAAAACCACCAAAGCGCTGTCAGCTTTCTGGCAATGCAAAGGCTTATCGCCGAAAAAGGTCATTCGGATCTAAACGATAAGACCGATAATCTGATATGCATCGGTTGTTTGGTGGAACAGGCTAACACGCAAACACTATGGCTTCACTCACCTAACTCCAAAGAGCGGTTTGTCTCAGCTGCACGGGAGCTGCTCTAGATGCTATGATAAATCTTCCACCCCTTGACATATATATCGGAGGATGCGCACTGAAAGCCATTTCTCGCCTAAAGAGAAATGGTCTTTAGTACAACTCGCATTGGAGTGAAAGTGTACTTGCGCGAGAAATACCCTATGACCCCTGTCTCATGGACATGCCTTCTGATGCAATAACACCTGCCGTCCTACTGCGCTGTAATTTCAGTCACATTTCCATGGCGTCAGGACTGGCTGGAATGGAATGTCTTTGCATTTTCACAGATGGCTCCAGGACTGAGCAGGGATCCGGCGGTGGAGTTTTCTTTGAGCGCGAAAACATTCGAAAATATGCGTCTGTTTTTCAGTCGGAGATTTACGCAATCATAATGGCCATGCACTATGTTGTGAAACACAGATGAAAGGGAAAAAGCATATACGTCTGCAGTGACAGCCAAGCTGTACTCAAAGCTGTGTCCAACTCTCTATCCAACTCCAAATTAGTGCATGAGCTTGTATGGGTCCCAGGTCACTCTGGGATCCCAGGAAACGAGATCTCCGATGAACTCGCTAGAAGAGGCTCAGAGGAGAGTTTCTCAGGACCTGAACCCGCCTTAGGTCTACCTATGACTGGGTCTTTAATTTACACAGTCGTAGATGGAGGGAATATCCAGGTTGCAGGATGACTAAGCACGTACGCCCTGATATCTGCAAGAAGTCCGCAACAATTTTTTTATCCTTAAGGAGAAATGATTGCAGAAGGCTTTTACACTTTTGCCAAGCATCTCTACGCGCTTGGCATCAGTGAGACGCCTACCTGTGCTGCATGTTGGGAGGAGGATGACACAGCAGAACACTTTCTCTCCGACAGTCCCGCCTTCGCTCGCGCACGGTGGCGCACTCTTGGGGCCGGGAAAATACAATAAAGAAAGGTGTCTGTCTGGTAGTACATTGGACCAGTATTTGTGTCTGAGTGCCCCAACTGATTGTAGAAGCCTCCAACAAAAAAAAAAAAAAATTATGGAGCTGTACACTCATGGAAAAAATCCTTTGAACTAGTTTCGAAAAACGTAAAAAGAAGCTCGATATATGGATAGAATAAGAATTCAGTCAGAGTCAAAACCGACGATGAAAATGTATCCCGTGCGATAGTTAAGGACATGTGAGACTCCACTAGCATTTAAATAACTTTCCTTGGACTTGAAGGCTAAAACCGTATGTCTCTGGATATCAGTGGTAAATTTTGGAATTTTAATAAGGTGTGATTTAATCAAGGTCCTTGTAGCTAAGCTTGAACTATGGCTGGCACCATTTATTCTATCTCTTCATTCTACGCCACCTTATGCCTAGTTAATTCAAGATAGAAGGTAAAAACCTTCTCACTACTTGAAAATTTTAAGTCTATGGAGCTTCTAAAATTGCGTTACAGCTCACGGAGAGCCAGAGCCAAGTCAGTCATTTACGTTGTGTGCGATTTGTTTTTCACACAAGTTATATCCAAATGGTAAGAAAAATCGCTGACAACGTCAAATCAAAAAGCAGTGGGATTTTTTTTTATAGGGTTCGCGTAGGTTCAAGAGTTTGTCACACAACCTGGACGGAGTAAAGATGGTTTGTGGCGAAGGTGTTCACTACTCTCCGGGGGTGGTTGTCCTTGATAGGATTCGAGAGATTCGACTGAATTTGTCACGTTGGTTGTAACAGTAACTTTTTTATTTCCATGTCATTAATGAAATGCACACACGGAGTGGGTCCAAAATTAAAAGCTGAGTTTGTTGAGGTGAATAGATTCAAAGGTCGGAAGTGGGACTTCTAGCTCATATTTAAGAAAGAACCCACCAGCAAAGCCTAATAAATGATCTGCGCAACCAACTTTATCCACAATAGTTTCATTCAGTCATGCATGCTTGCTAGTACAGACTGCGAACGAAGAAAAAAGAATTAAAATTGCCACCATTATAGTTAAAAAATTGGATGTAATATGTGATTTTTTAAGTGCTTAATTTTTAATTGTCGAAACAACAAACAGCAAAATCGAAAAAGGTGATAAAATTAATTACGATTTATAAATCATTGCTTGCCATCAATTTTTAGATTAAACTTCTTTTTTTTTTTTTTGATGATGTAGAACACGTAAGCGGTCTATACGGAGAGCCCAGTTATGAGCACTTAAGCGAGCCCAATTATGAGTCACTTTCTCGAGTGTATTAACTAATATCTGGTAAATATATTTATAATACGTGTAATGTTGCCTTCCAAGACTGCAACTGACGCAAGCTTATCGTTATAGACGAGTGATCCCCATAAAAAAAGTCTAAAAACATCTAATCAGCCAAATTCGAACGAAAGATAAATTACTCACCGAACTCATTTTTCAATGGGTCCAACGATTAGCCCACTTACCCAAAATTCAACGCTGTGGCAGGTCGATTGGCTTTAGTTCTCGCATGAGCTATATTTTATAAGGTTTTATACTTGATTTTTGTGTACAATCTTCCACGTAGTCGAGTAACACAACCCCAATTGCTGCGAACGGCGGTGAATGGACAAATCACGGGCTTCATTAACACTCGATGATGCAGTCGTAATATTTTGTCTGTACCCACTATCGTAACGGAAATAGTGCAACAACGAGAAATTCGGCACGAAGCCCTTAATCTGTCCAGAAAAATGGAAGAAATATACTAAAATCTATTCTGAAGATGTTAGCGAGGAAGGGTTGGAACTGGAATGTTTCATCATTCTTTGAAAGTATAACGCCCAAAAAAAAATTTGTCATTTGACGCTGTGCATAGAACGATGTGAGCTCAAAGATCTAATTGACGATGTTAATTATCTCAGAACTAGAAAAATACCTCTTCAAGCAGTTACATACATATATAGCGACATCCTGCGAAAAATAAATGTCGTTTCAAAACGTTCATGATTGCCTCGATATGCTCAGACCTGGCTCCCCAGTCATACTCACAGCTACGGCGTCACCTCTTGTTGGCTACCGTTTTTCAAGACGACTTACTAGCCATATGCCAACATACAATACGTCAACAAAAACTCTGCTTTTATATAGACTGCCAGCTATTTGTCATTTGTTGTCATCTTTTTCAAGAAACCAGTAAATTAATCACAGGTTAAACCCTACCAATGGTATTGAGTATCTTCTGCTTGAAACTATCTGCCTTTTACAAGACCCCAAGTTAAATTGACGACACAGTTGTAACTAATATCATCGAATGCTTTGAGGCTTGCTAGGAATATACTATATTATTCTTTCCGGTGATCTCAACATCAATCTTCTAAGCTGTAATTCACAAGTAAATCGGTTCAAAAACTTTTTAAAATCTTTCAACATATCTGTAGCCAAAAAGCCGACTCCCACTCATCCATCTGTTTATTTTCAATAGGACTAGTCTCATTAACCCATATAGCCAAATTGATGTTCCCGGTATCTCGAAGCGCAATCCCATCATCACACTGCATGACCTGTACGACATGTCTTCTGATGATGAGTATGTTCAGGTTTTTACATCCACTATTAATAACCTGTTTGAAAATCACATCCCAACCAAAAATTTCACCATTCGTAATACCAAATGTCTTTGGTTCACTAGTCGTATTGAAGAAACTAAGTATAAATCGGGCCTACAAAAGACGGACAATTTTTAAGATTACCGATTTCAAACGCCTTAGGATTCTTATTACAAATTAATTCAGGAAATCGAAAACGAAGTTTCTTACATCTAAATTCAAACCCGTCTTAAACTTTAAGTAAACACTGGGTATGGTAAGTCAAGGCTGAGATCTAAGAAGGCATCAATACCGCAGAGCTGAATAAGAAATTCGCTTCAGTGGCATTTTTCTCCAACAATAGCACTGGGGATCCGAACGAGGGTGACATCAAAGATTCTAGTAATACATTCATCTTGACTGAGAGCTTTGGCTTTTCTTGAGTTATGAAGAGGATGTGCTTAAACCTACCCTTGCTATCAAATCTTACTCCATTGACTTGCTCTTATAGAGTCCAAATTCTTAAAACTAAATAATTACCTTCGCGATTTTAAATTATTCTTAATACATTCTTACCACTTGTGCCTAAATTTTTACCTGTGCTAAACTTGGAAATAATCATCATATGTAGAGTATTTGATCCCTATATCACCGTTCATATCTAAGGCTTTCAAAACATTTCTGAGCACCCAATTGAACTCGGTTTTAAACCAGCATAAGTTCATTTCTCATTTCAGCTTCAGTCAGGTTTCAGATCACAGCATAGCTGTAGCCCGCGCTACTGGAGGTTTGTTTAGACTTTCGTTATTCCTACTTATGGCACTGTCAGACTTTTCTAAAGCATTCGATTCTATCCCACATGAAATCCTTCTCAAAAACATTATTTCAGTGTTAAATCCTCAACACTAAGCCTCATTAGGAATTATCGTGACAGCTAAGCTGTATATGATAACTGGAGTCCCACAAGGATCCATTTTGGGGCCCGTTCTGTTTTTACTTTTTAATAGCAACATTTCTGCCATTCTCAAATTACTCGTATATCAGATACCCATTTCACCTAAAGGTCGACCCTACTGCTCGCTTAAATGAGGATCTGCAAGACGTTACACCTTGTAAAACGAAGCAGCATCGACCACGAAAAACCATTAAAAACCTTCGAGTTATCTTAAATCAACATCTTACATGTGGGAATCACTGCCAATTTTTTTTTATGGGGTTCGGGCAGGTTGAGAAGTTACGCTCTTATGGTGTTTGTCACACAACCTGGACGGAGTGCATTTGGTTTGTGTCGGTGTTCGATGTTCGTTTACTACTCTTCGGGGGTGGTTGTCCTAGATAGGATTCGAGTGATTCGATTGAATTTGTCGCGTTGGTTGTAGTTCACAGTAACTTCTTTATTTCTATCTCATTAAGGTGTTATATTGGAAATGCACACACAGAGTACGAATTTTGAAATGAACTTATAATATTGCGAGTGTTATGCCTTCGTCGGCATTTTTTATCTTCTCTCATTCACAACTGATGTTGTTGCACAGTTGTTTCCGTATAGGCATTGTTCTTGGTTATGGACAGTCTTGAACTACAGACCTTCCGCTTATCAGTTGGTGATGATTACCATTACACCACGACCACCACCTCTACTCTAGACTGTCTCCTAATTAGCATAAAATCAACGCTAGCATGAATTTGGCATAGACTTTCAAAACTTCATTAAGCTTAGAGTAAATCACCACCTTTAATATAGACTATCGGTACATGTGGAAAAATTTGAGCATTGTTGCTACCTAATTTTAATTAGAGGGTGGCAGAAAAGCTGTTCTTCATTTACGCCATAGAGCTATGGTACCCTCTCCCGGACCCCGCTCACGTGTATATCCCAAAAAGTTGGACCTCTTCTTTTTCTTCATGTTGGAGGATCATGTTCTACCTTGCCGCCTTTACCGATTACATAATAACCTTGATTGTCTTCCTCAAAAATACCTCGATCATAGTCTCCGCGGATGATTATATCAAGTCCCGCTAAAACTTTCCCAATCCGTTCCCACATTTAACTCATTGTCAGTAAATGAGACCAATTCAAAAAAGCAGAAATAAACGTCAGCTTCCTCAATAGGGTATCACCCCAAATCCCCATTTGCGCTGAACCCTTTCACTTGATTATCATTATTCCTAAGAAGATCTGTACGTGATGACGCGTTGATTGTATCAGCGGTAAAATCGAAAGTTGCACAGAAGATAATCAATCCGATGGAAGCATAAATACGCCGTAGATTTAATCTTCAGCATCAGTTCATCCAGCGACTTGGAAGCAGTAAGCACACCTAAGAAAATGACTTCAAACTTTTCGGTAAGGACAGAGACATCCTTGTTCCATCTATTTATGGAGTGTTTGGTTCGTAGATTCTGGTTCTTGTTGTTGTGAGTGGTGCTGTCTGCATGGGAAGTACCACAATTCAAATGGAGAAAGTCAAGAAGAGGGAACTTCCACTGTTTGGACATGGATATCCATTGTTCGGCGGTGGCTCTATAACTGCTCTCAAGCTCACTGGAAATGGACATTTTTCAGGTCCTTGGAACACTGGGTAAATAAGACACTTTCTTTAACGAATGGTATTAGAATGTTTTTTTTTTTTGCATTTCGTAGTCCATCTCCGGCTGATGTAGCAAACGCGATTGCAGCGGCTAAGCAAGCCTCAGCCAATGTCCTCATCGCCCAACAACAAATGCAAGCAGCCAAGGAAAATGTCCTGAAACAACAACGCATGGCAATGGAGCGCGAAGCAGCTGCTACTATTCTCACGCAAAAAAGTCAAGCTGCTGCAGCTATACAAAGATCCGAAGCTGCGGGTGCCGCACAGGCTGTTGTGCTCGCCCAACAGCGTTTGGCCGCATCCAAGGCAGCTGTTGCTCATCAACAACGTATTGCTGCGTCCAAAGAGGCAGAGGCCGCGTCAGCCTTACAACGATCTGCTCATGCTGCTGCGGCTGAAATTCAAAAGTCTGAATATGAGGCATCCAAGTTGGGTACTCTAACTCAAAATGGAGCTGCGGCAGCTGCACATCACTTGACTTTAGCTAAGGATACTGCTTACCAACCAATCAACTCGGGCACAAATCATGTCTCCAATTTGGAGTTGCTTGGACCCTGGCAAGGTTCTTTGTTTAGCAATGCAGATCAGAGTACTGGAAAGGCTGCTGGATGGTTGTAAAGTGGTTTGAAACTCTTAGTTATCTTTTATTCTGTGTAGCAATACTCTGTTATTATGTTAACCATTTGCAATAAAATCCTCAAAAAAGTGACTTAAGCCAGCTTTTGAACTTAGAGAGAAACTGATTTGGATGTCTCCGGGTCTGTGCGTCTGTCTGTGGCATCGTAGCTCCTGAACGATTGGACCGATGTTGATGCTTTTTTTTTTGAAAACTAACGTGATCGAGATGGCTCTTAGCTACAATTTATGAACATCTGTTCAGGCGTTCCAAGGCCATCAGCTCTCGAGGTAATCACTCTATCGAAAGGCGTCATAATTTTCGCAAATGGCGTCGTACCTCAATCACATTTGACATTAGTGATCTAGACAGCTGCAGTATACAAACAGATAAGCAATGGAGCACTATACTTCGCAAGAGCGTGGAATAATTGTTTCGATTTTTTTGACCAATAATCGGTCTGTGGAATTTCGTGAATTTCGACGTAGATTTCCTATTCGAGCCAACTGGGCAAACATTCAGCTTAGCTACTCGACTTGAACAGACTGGAACCATAGGAGACCATGCAGGACGTAGCCGCCACCGGACTGGTCGTTCGGCCGAGAATATCACGGCTCTGGCTACCGATGTCGCTGAGAACGAAGAAACATCAACCAGAATTTTAGTAAAAAACTTACACATGTTCCCGTACCAAGCGCAAAAAGTCATCAGTTCATGCCTGCTGACCGTCAGTCACGTGTGAATTACTATCAAGCCATCCTTAATCAACAACGAAGACGACGATTTTGTGTCAAAAATCACCGTGCGGTTTCGTCAATAAGCAAAATCTTTGTTGTTTGTGAGATTCACGAAGAGCCATTACATCCACTCAAAGACACTGTGTGGTGCGGCGTTCACGCGGGAGGAGTGATTGGGCCGTATTTTTTTGAGGTCGCCATGGGCAATAGGATTACTGTTACTGGCGAACGCTACAGGGCCATGATAAACGACTTCTTATTGCCGAAATTGAATGAGCGGGGTTTGGTGAACATTTGGTTTCAACAAGACGGTGCAACCACACACACAGCACGAGCCACAATGGATGTTTTGAAAGAAGCTTTTCCTTGTAATCTCCCGTTTTGGCGATTTAGCATGGCCAGCAAGATCGCCAGATTTAACCATCCCAGACTTCTTTCTTTGGGGCTACTTGAAGTCGCGGACGTATGCTAACAAGCCTCACTTTAGCGCTCGCAGCCCTTAAGGATTTTCATACATAACAGAAAAAATTGTAAAGGTCCAGATAAAGATTTCGATTACTCAAAGTCATATTTTTCATTTAGTAAAAAAGTTATTCAAAAACGAAATTGGACGATAAATCTTGCACCACCTTGCACATACAAGAAGCCCTATGCGTTGTTGTTGTGTAATACTTAAGAAAAATTAAATTTAAGTAGTTACCACCTCCATCATATGGCCCACCTCCGTCCTATGGTCCCCCACCACCGACTCCATCCTACGGACCGCCATCACATACTCCATCGTACGCACCGCCAGCACCGCCAGCACCGCCAGCACCGCCAGCACCGCCAGCACCGCCAACACCGCCAGCACCGCCAGCACCAGCACCCAGCTACACTCCAGCCAGCTCCTGCTTCAGCCTACAAGCCAGCACCGAAACCCAGTTACGCTACGGCACCAGCACTAGCTCCGGCATATAAACCAGCGCCCGCCCCGGCTTACAAGCCCATGTACGCACCAGCTCCGGCCCCAGTTTCATACCCAGCCCCGCCATGCCCCAAGAGCTACCTGTATAGCTGTGCACCGTATGTTCAACCCGTGCCCTGCTCGCCCTCCAGCGGCAGTTACGGCGGTCACTAACTTAATGACAAACTGCATATTCATCAACCTTAGCTTCGTTTAACAACCAATCGTTTTACATTGCCTCTAATCCCTCTGCAGCCAAAAAAAGCCTCCTCTCTGATCGCCTAGCTGATTCCAGCCTTAACCAAGTCAGCGGCATTTTGAATTACATGGGCAGACAGCTCGACCTCATTTTCACAAGTTCACTCAGTTTCGGCTTCTCCGCTGTCCCTATCAACCGTCGACAACTACCACCCTCCCCTTTTTCTCTCGTTCTTTCACAAATCCCCTATACAGAACTCTCCCCCCACTGTTCGAATCTCTCACGGTTTTCACAAAGCCAACTTCCGTCAAATCAATGAATATCTCAATAATGCTAGTTTTAATTTCAACAACCTTGCCGTAAATGATGCCATATCTATATTCTACAAAGAAATATTTAATTCCTTCTCCCTTTATGTACCCTTTTCTCGACATAAAACCTCCTCCACCTCCCCACCATGGTATAATCGCAGGCTCCGTTCTTTGAGAAACAAACGGAACAAGCTCTGGACAACTTTCCTTCGTACTAAATCCCCAAATGACTTCTCGAACTATTTCGGCACTTACCTGCATTTTTTAGAGCTTTATAAATCTCTCTATCAACACTACTTAGTTGAGATGCAAACCAACCTTATAAATATGTAATCCCAAGTCCTTATTTAAAAAAGTTACTTACAAAAGAAAATCTGATCGCTACCCAAACTCACTCTCCTTCAATAATCAAACTTCCAATGATCCTCATTACATCGCCAACCTTTTTGCCACCTTTTTAATCAATCTTTCACCCATGATTCCTTTGTACCCGATCATACCTATTTCAACTATTTACCAAACTTCTCCTTTGGACCATTTCTCCCTCGTAGTGTCGACCCCGTTATCATCGAAGAAAGATTAAAGCAACTCAATGATGAATTCACCCTTGGCCCCGACGGCCTCCCAGCTATATTTTTAAAAAAAATGTTTCTCCTCCCTTTCTCTACCTCTCTCAAAAATCTTCAGCCTATCCTTTTCCCAAGGTGAATTTCCCCGGACATGGAAAACCTCTTTTATAACACCTATACACAAAAAGGGTCCGAAGAATGACATTAACAACTACCATCCCATTGCCAAACTGTCTCATATACCCAAAATATTCGAAAGTATTTTGTATGATAATTTAAGTTTTCAATGCAAGTCTTTAATCTCCCCCAGACAGCACGGCTTCCTTAAAGGTAGGTCTACAACCACAAACCTTATTGAATTAATTTCCTTCAGCCTTAGAAAATGGCAAGGAAGTCGTTGTTATCTCAACTGACTTCAGTAAGGCCTTCGATAGAATTTCACATAAATTAATACTCTTCAAACTGTCTTCTCTTGGCTTTGAAACCATCTTATTAAAGTGGATTTCCTCTTACCTGGAAAATCGCCACTACAGCGTTCCCTTTAGATCTGCCCTCTCTAACCCCTTCCTTGCTTCCTCCGGTGTCCCCCAAGGCAGTCATTTAGGTCCGCTTTTTTTTATCCTCACCATTAACGATATTGAAATGGTTATCAAACATTCCCACATCTCTCTATATGCTGACGATGCTAAATTCTTTAAGATCATTTCTTCAGAACATGACTCTTCCCTTATTCAATTGGACCTCAACAGCTTTACCACCTAGTGCTCCAAGAACTGCCTCAACCTTAACATTTCAAAGTGTCAATCTATTACTTTCTCCCGCAAACGTAACAAACCTCCTCCCCGCCTCTACTTTCTCCATAATCAACCCCTTTCTACCGTTCAGGTGATCCGTGATCTTGGTGTATTATGCGACCAGGAACTCAATTTCCTTGCACATATCAGCGATATAATTCTTAAGGCCTATTCTGCACTGGGCTTCGTGAAACGATGGTCTAAAGAGTTTTCCAATCCCTACGTTACTCGGTCTCTCTACATAACCTTTGTTCGCCCTATTCTCGAATACGCGTCTCAAGAGTGGTCTCCTTACTATCATTCACACATTTCCAGAATCGAAAGTATCCAACGACGTTTTCTCCGTTTTGCTCTTCGCGGCTTACCTTGGGACAATCCTCTGGTCATACCTCCCTATCAAGACCGCCTAAAACTTATTAATTTAAACTCGCTGGAAGAACGAAGTAGGATATCCGACATCCTTTTCATTCACCGACTCCTCTCAGGTAACATCGACTGCGCGTCCCTTTATAACTCTATCTTTTTTAACACTAACCCTCGTAATATACAAAATCCACATCTCTTCTATGTACCCACCTCTCGTACCTCCTATGGCTCCAATGAACCTATCTCCCGTATGCTGCGGAATGTTAATACGAAAAACTGTTTCGACTTTAACATCAGCATTCCTTGTCTAAAACTCCGTCTGAATCGCCCTCTTTCTTAGTTTCCTAGATTGTAAGTTAAATTAAGTACGTAGCTTGAATTAAGCACAATAAAATGAGGGTATAGCCCCCACCAAAATCAAAATCTCTCTTAACCACCGACGAACTGATAAGACGTGGTTTCAAAGCGCTCCGGAAAAACAGAAATCAAATAAAAGTTACGCGACTCGTTAAAAAGACACGTGACGCGGAACACCGTTCGGAACGACCGTAGAGTGATCGCGATAACCAATCATCAGGAGCCATAATATCAGGCCACCAGATGAACAGAGAGGAGCCTTCGAATGAAAGTCACCTTGCGATACCACTCTACAACCTACGAAACAGCGAACCGGTTATGGCAGAATGGCCCATTCCATCACCTAGCACCTTCATCTGCAAGATATGCGGTAAATCCTTCTCTACCGACATAGGCCGACAACAACACCAGCGCCGCTATTGTCGGGGACCACCAGCCGCGGAGGACAATACGTGTCCGATTTGTAACAGGGCCTTCACCACCTACATAGGCTTACGGCAACACCATCGTCGCGCCCACACTGTTATGTACAATGCAGAAATGAAGATAGAGGCGACTACACCTTCTCGAAAGCACTGGACAAACGATGAACAGGGTGAGCTAGCGAGGTAGGACTCAACAAAAAAACAATACAGAAATCATCAACCACCTTGCCACAATCTCGACTAGGTCCAGGGAGGCAATAAAGAAAAGACGCCAACGGGCAGCGCCCCTTCGAAGACAGAGTTTGACGATCCCGGCAAACACAGTCCATCGTGAACCTGACAATACCATCGAGCAACTCCGAATACGAGACCGCCAACGAACCTAGTGAGAAACAAAATATCCAGGACAACGAGAACGGCCACACAAATCGCTTCAGTACAGCACTATTAAATCTCATCAGGAACTTGGAAAACCTAGAAAACCCAGACCATAGGAAACCTAGATGAAAGCCTTCAAACCTCCCTGCTTAACCCCAATGAGTCCAGCATCAATGCACTTAATGACAGGACATCTAATAGAACAGCATAGCAGAGGAACTCGCCATCGCCAGCAATCCTATAACCCATTTACCCGCAAAATTCGGAGACTCCTAGTAAAGAGGCGAAGAGCATTAGAGTTCGGCCTTACACAGAGAGCCTATCAGAATAACTCCAAACTATGCACCATCTCAGCCCCAATAACACCTCAGGACATTACCGACATGATGAAGAGCATACAATCTGGCTGCCTTAAACAAATTAAGATCAAATCTTGAACAACTCTCTTATACTCGTACAACACGATGTTACTACTAGAGTACACACTACCCTTATTCCAAAATTGCAGCACAACACTCATTAAGAAGAACCCAGAAGCCATTCACCCAGGCGACTTCCGACCAATCACCATCAATTCAATACTCATTTTACCAGAATCCTACATAAAATACTAGGAAGAAAGTTTAATGGGATTGATTTACAAATGAACTAAAGGGGCTTCTCTCACTAAGACGGTTGTTTCGCGAAAATCCTAGTCCTGCACACGATCATTAAAAACTTGCGCGGTGTTGAAGAATTATTATTTATTTTGTTAATTGGTTAAATTGTTTAGATTCTTAAATTATGTTGATGCCATGAATTTATATTTTTGTTAATGTTTAAATCACTGTACTTGAGTCCATAATTTCTGTGAGTCACTGTCCATGCACATCACGCCATCCTCAGCCGATGTTAATTTCAGCCAATGCACGGGAAGCAAGGATCGTACGATCCTTATCATGCAATTCAGATGCATCTTCATGCAAGTATGTATTCCTTTTTGAATATGCATGTGTGCGTGTGTGGCACAGTGACGCCTTTTTTCTATTATGTGGAAAGTCTCGGCACTTATATTCTGAACGCCTAGGCAACCACAAGTGATATCGTTATAGTTGAAATAAATAAAACTAAATTGCTTGTATCCGCAGTTTTAATCAATTATCGAATATATCCATTCCTTCGTCGTTGTTCGATATTCGTGGATTCATAAACACGCAGAAAAGGAGCCCCGCTGTGCATATTGTAACTCGATGTCGCCAAGGCGTTCTATACAGTATCACACCAAAGCCTGCTACATGTACTAAAAAGGGCCAGGGTAAATGCAAAATTCGTCGGGTACATGGCCGAACACCTGGAGAAGTCACGACACAAATACTGTCCCACATGGACGGTTCAGTACAAACTGAAAAAATCCATTTAAGGAACGTACCCAGCAAAAAAAATAAATCTTTGCGGCAGCACAACCGGCCAGGTACGGTAACCTCACAATTAACGCTCTCGGGACAGACGAGCAGATGAGGTATTTAGGTAATCAATTTACACCTTTATCACCTTTAAAACCCCATCAAAACTCTTCAGCAATACCTTATACCAAAATACACCCCTTGAATGACCTCCACCTACCAGGCCATTGCTCAAACCATGTGCTGTACACCCCTATCGCAGAGGGAGGACTAGGTATATTCGAATTTCGCGGCAGAATACCTGTCATCATGGTGAAACGCATCGATAGGCTATCATGCGACCCCATATTTGCAAACATCATCTTTATCGGACATAACTAGATAGATCGAACACGTGGAATGTTTCACCCTGGAAAAGCGCTGCCGGGGGCATTGCGACAGAGTGGAAACCCTATGTCATATCCTTCAAGCATGCTCAGCCTCACACTTGGAGAAAATATCTAGACACAACTACATTCAAACGCGATTAGTTACGGCAGCACAGGAGAACGGATGTTGACAAGAAATAGAACAAAGAATCCGAGACCAGGATGGAACCCTAAGGAAACGCGACATCATATTTACGAAGGATAACCTAACTGTGGTATGTGATGTCGGTGTTAATTGGAAAGGGCCGGAATCACTATCCGCACCATACTTCAACAAAGTGTGGAAATACAGCACACCGGCGTTTATTAGATGCCAAAAACAGAGATATCCCAACATCAGGGTATTACCGCTGATAATGGGCGTTAGAGAAACCTGGTGTAAACCAAACAACTTCCGCACTCACCAGCTGAACCTACACAATACAGATATAAAAAACATAATTCATACCACCATCCATGACCATGAAGGTCATTACGAAAAGTACTTAGCCTCACCGCCAGATGGCGCCAGCATCGCAAGAGCAACTTACTATCGTGTAGTACATTCTAGTAGACGGCTACTGTCGAAATTTCAGCCGGATCGGACTCGTAGTTTTGTTTTGATCGCGTGTGGAAGCGTGAGTGTCCGCGGATTTTAGAAAAATGGAAAAAGAGCAATATCGGTCGCTGATTCGATTCTTGTTTTTGGAAGTGAAGAGAGAGCGTTTGGATGCTGTGTACGGTGACTCTTCCCCTTCGATGGCGACCAGCAAAAATTGGTTTAACGAATTTCACCGTGGTCGCACGCCGGTTTTTTGATGAGCCACGTCCAGGTGCCCCGAAAACGGCTACCACGGAGGATAACGTGACAAAAATCCACGATCTCGTTTTAGCAGACCGCTGATTGAAGGTGCGCAAGATAGCTGAGACAGTAGGCATTTCAAAAGATCGCGTGGGTCATATCCTGCATGAAATTTTGAGCATGAGAAAGCTGTCGGCGCGATGGGTGCCGCGTTTGCTCATTCCGGACAACAAGCGCAACCGTGAGACCACTTGAGAGCAGTGTTTGACGCTGTTTAAGCGCAATCCGAAGGAGTTTCTGCATCGTTTCGTGACAGTCGACGAAACATGGATCCACAACAGAGACCAAGGAACGGTCGAAACAGTGGACTTCACCCGGCGAACGTGCTCCGAAGAAGGCAAAGATTGCCCCATTGGCCGGAAAGGCGATGGCGAAGAAAAAAGTGCGCTTCCACCATGATAACGCACCGGCTCACACCACCGCCCTCGCCATGGCCAAATTGATCGAATTGGGTTACGAACTGCTGCCCCATCCACCGTATTCTCCAGATTTCACCCCGTGCGACTTCTTTTTGTTTCCAAACTTGAAAAAGTCACTCGCCGGGAAAAAATTTCAGTCGAATGAGGAGGTCATCGCCGCCGCGGGGGCCTACTTTGCAGACCTCGAGAAAACGTATTTTTCAGACGGGTAGAAGAAGTTGGAGCATCGGTCGGTCAAGTGTAACGAGCTAAAAGGTAATTTTTCCAAAATTTTTGTTTTTCTTTTGTAGGCTAAGTACTTATCGGACCACCCTCGTTTACTCGTATGTCTGTTTTTGTTTTCTTGACTTTCGATCTCTAGGGTAGGCTGAGAAGATGTTTATAACAAGGCCTACTCTTGACGCCTGAGCACGTCAACAACGTCAACTTTGAAGCAGTGAAAAAAAAATTGTTATGAAGGATCGTCGAATCACTATCAGAGAAGTTACTGAGGATATTGGCATATCGGATGAGCCATGCCACGAATTTTTTTTAGATATTTTTCATATGACTCGTCTCGGCGAAGTTTGTTCCGAAATTGACCAAAAGAACCGTCGCATGAGCTGTCAAAACATGGGAATATGGTTACAGCATGCCGAAACTTAAGCCCAATCATCCTAATAGAAGCGACCAGAGGATAAAAGACCGAAAAAAAGAACGCCAAGTTCGGTAAAATGTGAAGGTTTTGCTCAGTGTTGTCTCTGGTTCATCATGAGTTCCTTCGGAAGATCGTAGAGTCAGTAAGAAATTGCTGTAAGTTGTGCACCGTTTACGGTGTCCTCGCCACCGTGAACTGCTGCACTTGGCCGCTGGATTTAGCTTCTTTGTCGTTTTTTTCTTCTTCTCAAAACTGAAAAGTCAAGATTGAGGAAATATACACCGCATCACTGAAAGAGCTCATGGCTATACTAAAAAAGCGAATATCAGAACTGCGATGATTAGAAAAAAGTTTTCGAGAAAAATAAAAAGTCACCTTATTTTTTGAACAAGCCTCGTACTATGAATTGAGCCATAATAGCCAATATCCTAGGTTTTACTTATCAAAGATCATCGAGACACTAACTCAATGGCACGAAATTTAGTATGGCACTGGCTTACCGTCCTTTGAGGTATTTGGAAGGCATTGAGTGGTATACTTTACATGAAAGTCACAGTCTCGTTGGATGTTTCTTTCTAGACTAGCCAGTTTTGAATTCAAAATAAGAACTAACCTCCGTTGATATTATACAGTTTATTCTTTATTTACAAATACAAAATGTACAGCTGTTAATCTTAACACTAGAGTAATACGCTTTTGAGTAATACCATCCTTACAAGTAACATGTTCGGGTGCCAAATCTATCTACTCACTGATTTGAAATACCATTCTTAAAGCAATACATACAAAATACAAATACATGTTTCTCCATAATACATACACCGCAGCACATTAAGGCGAATTTCCCCGCATCGCTGTTCATAAAGGATTAAGCAAAATAACAAAAGAAGAAAACCAAAAAGATACATTTATATCACAATAGAGAGGAATACCATTACAGATGTTTCGACAGCAAAAAAATAAAAAAATAAAAAACAAATTCATAATCCATGCAAGGAGCACGAGAAAAAACGGAAAAAGGATAAACAAAAAATGTCAACTTAGATCCTATCTATGTATATGCATCTCTATCGTCTATCGTACGCGGATTTAATTATCATTGTTAAGGTTGGATATCTTCGTTGCATACATGTGGGTAACTTTGTAGATAAATTCGTATTGTTCCTTGGTCTGGACGGCGCTGGCACGACCCCTCCGCACGCTGTAGACGATCTGCGGAATGTCCACCGAACGTTTGGGCTCCTCCAGGCAACGCATTGCAATGTCACAGGCGATTATTGTACCAGTTCGTCCCGTACCTGGAGAGCAGTGAATCGTTAAGGGGCTATGGGATGGACAGAATATAGATTAATCGAACATCACAAACAAGTAGATTTCTTACCCTTGATCCTTGGTGGATGGTTTCGACTTTTCCGATGCGACATTACCGTTGATCTCACTCTTGGTCGCGTGGTCGTCGATGATGATTGTTTCCGGTTTGGCGTCGCCATTTTGTTCGATGATGGACTGTTTTAGAGAGCTTCTAGCTTCGAGGAGCATGGCAATGATAGCTGCTTCGTCGGTGGGCACACCGGCTTCCGGCCACTGGTACCAGTAGTGGATGATTTCGCGAACCTCGCCGGTGACGGTATTCTTCACCATAAGCGTGGAGATGGCGTATTTATCCTTGACTTCGCGGTTCTTCAAGGTGACTTGGAAGTCGCCAAAAACTGTATGATTGTCCAGGGTGACCGAGGGCGGAAGGTATTCAGCGCACTTGTCGATCCCATTCTCGATGAGATCGGTGGCCATGATAATGACACGCGAATTTTGCTCCCAGATCATTCGCCAGAAATCAATCACAGTCGTTTCTAATGGTGCCTGACACGCAATGTAGTAGTTGCTGCTATCTTTCGGACCCTGAAATAAATACAAAAAAAACATTTCGTTACAAAGCTTTAAAGCTTTAAGGCAAGTCGAGTAATAAGAGAACAATGGGCGTTAATTAGTCACTGCCATAGAGTCATAAATGAGCTGACAAGCACGACAAATTGTATTCACGTTCAAGTTCCAGTTGATTTGATTCAATTTAGCGCCCTGCCACAGTTCGACGGATCACAGATCGTGTGGCAAACAAACGTCGGGTGGAAATTAAATATTTGCTGGAGCACGTCGCGCTAAATTTAATTTAACTATTCGATTCTACTTTTGTTCAGTTTTACATTTTCTCATTGAGTACCGGGAAGCGCAGTCGTGATAAATGTATTAGACGTGCCTCGTTCGTACTATGATGACATGAATGGGACGTTTTCATATAGTAATTGACTCGTGGATACTAATACTAAATTTATTGTATGTGGATTTAAGAGTATACATCACCTCGCCCTCGTTTACGATTAAAAATTGTCGCCATAAATAAAGATGCATCCAAGGCTACAATCCGACTTATACAACAAACTTTGTTGTATGCCTCCATTCCACACAAATTTAGTTCAAAAGCAGAGTAGCTTTCTGGGAGATCAAAAAAATATCTAGGGAGCCAAAATATTTACACAATTTTAGCCTTGAAGCCTTTGTTGAATAAGAGCTCACGGTAGTTCAGCGCTATCAGCGAGGAAAATGCCATGGAAAATGGCTTTTTCAAAATGGTCATTTGTTCCAAAAATCTATTTCACGGTTAAGGTACGAGTATGTTAAGATGTCAATTGAATCAGAGAATGAATTGGACCTTTATAAAATAAGTACATTCTTAGTTCCTAAAAAACCAGCTTGTTATTTGGTACCCTTAAAGATTAAAGACCAGTGCATGTATGACGGCTGAACAACTCTAATCAACAAACCAATTTAATGAAGCTTTAAAGGCCTTAAAACGTAAAAATATGTAAAAAAAAAAAAATAATAATTTAAAATACCGCTGATCGTACCAAACCATATCTTGACAGCAGACTAAATAAGCAAACCCTGTTTAGAGTATGTATACCAGCATAACAAAATAGAAATCGAGTGAATATGACTTATACAAGCCTTGAGATTGATGTATTCCTGTTACTTTTTGAACATACCCGTGCTCTTCGGCCCTTAGGAAAACGGGCAAAGAGTGATCGCAGCCTTAATTTTTTTTTTCTTTTTGGCAAACGTAACGTAAAATCCTTTTCTATTCTTCGAAGACCTATTCTTTTTAGCCCTCGAAAGAAATGAAGCCTCCTGCATCATTCTTTATCACCTAAAGTATTCGTTTATGAACTGCGCGAGCTGTTTATCGCATGTACCATATGGCCATCATTACAAGGAAGAAATTAACTTTAGGTTAGAGCTATATTCAGCGTAGCAGCTTAGAGGACGAGATTTATTTAACATTGTCTTCCCATCAAACCGTGAACTACTGCCAAGCCACTAGAATGCACTCGGATTTCTATCATCTCACTTTCCCTTGTAATATAATTTCTGTATTTCTCACTCTTGGCTATGTTATGTCACGTATAAGAAACAGAAGAATAAGCTCCTCTACATATCCACACCCATCGAATATTTCTTACAAAAACATATGCCTGTACTACCAGAACGTCAGAGGATTACGCACCAAAAAATCTGCAGTACTTCTCAATTCCCAAAACCTATCCTACGATATATTTGTGATACGAGTTATTTACCTAAGATTTTATTCTGTTTCGGGATGAAGGACACGACAACTCTGCCGATCCGGATGGTCGCGGTGATCTCTTGGCAATCCACAGCCACTATGATGCCTTGCCCTTCAAATCGTCAAATTCCGCTGACTTCAACTTCACTAGTGCCGCAATAGGTCTCCCTAAACGGAAACTAAATCTTGCTTGCTGTTACTTAAGACCCTCACAGCCCACGCATTGCTACCAACTCGTCGTTGATTTCGTCGACTCCAGATTTGATATCGCCGAACCCAATGACATTATCATCATCTGTGGTGATTTTAATCCCCATACCTAAAATGGGCGCTAACCCCTCCTCGGGTAAAGAAATCCTTTTCACAGTTCATTTCCCTGACTACAAGCTTATGCAACTCAGTAACATCACCAATAACATGGACAGACAACTCGACCGGATTTTACCATCTGTTGTCGCAAACTGCGTTGTTACCACCTTCTCTCTACTTTAGACCCCCTTCATCTACCTTTATCGATAACTCTTTCACTCGAGACTCACTTCACTAGTCATACGTACTGTTTCAATTTTCGGAAAGCTGACTTCGTGATACTAAATAATCTGCTCAACTTCCTCCTTAACCCTAACTCACACGTATCGTTAAATGAAACTCTTGCGCTACTCCAAAATCCTCAGCTCCTTCAATATACCAAATATATTCATCCATACTCACCAAAAAAGAATTATAAAATTGGCACGCCTATCAGAGCCTCATCTGCATCTGACCTTTCTAATTACATGCAGTCCTACACTAAATTTGCACAGCCATGTGAATCGCTCTACCTCCGACACTTGATCCGAATGCAATCATATACCTTATCTCCGATCCCACTTCATTAATATAAAAAGAAATTTTATTTTACCCCTTACCGCTTTATTTCAAAGCTCTATCTGTCTAGGACTCCTTCCTCAGCTTTGGAAATATGCTTATATCATTCCAGTCCACAAAAAAGGACTGAAAAATTAGGTGTCTAACTATCCACCAAGCTCTCATGCATACCCAAACTATCATCAACTACCAAGCATCGTTTATGATGCACTATTCTTTCACTGCGAAACAATATTTTCTCCTAAACAACATGGGTTCCTAAAAGGTCGATCGACAACCACTAATCTAATCGAGTTTGTTTCCCAATCCTTGTGTGCACTCGAAGCCGGCAAAGAAGTAGACGTTGTTGCCATTAACTTCAACAAGGTCTATGACAAAATGTCTCACCCAATTATTCTCCTCAAGCTCAATGGCCTCGGTTTCTTTCCGGCCTCTATATTGTGGATCAATTCTTATCTGGGAGATCTTCAGTATAACTTTATTTTCAGATCTTCTATCTTTGATCCGGTGTCCCACAAGGTGGTCATCTCAGCCCATTGATATTTATTCTAACCATTAATGATGTCGACAGCGCTATTCTAAACTCTCAGCTCTCCATACGAGTATATGCCGATGATATGAAAATATTTAAATACATGTCTTCCCTGGTTGACTCGTGCTCTCTCCAATCTGACCTTAACAGATCTTAACACAGACCCACGCTGTACCCCACCTCGTAAACATTTTTTCCAATTGCTTACGCGCGGGGTACATCCCAACACAATGGAAAAAAATAAAGGTAGTTTTCATACCTAATGCAGGTAAACCAATCCATACTGCTGCAAAGGACTATAGGCCAATTAGTCTCTCGTCGTTTCTATTGAAAACTTTGGAAAGACTCCTTGACCTATACATCAGAGGACTCATCAACTCACACAATTTATGCAACACTCAACACGCCTGCCTTAAAGTCAGATCAGTGGAACGTGCTCTGCATAGTGTTGTCCGTGAAATTGAGAGCTCATTGAACTTAAAAAAATTAACAATGGCAGCCTTCCTCGATATAGAGGGGGCCTTCAACAACGTAAACACAGAGGCCACTAGAGGACATGAAAGTAGACAAATCCATTGTAATCTGGATTGAAAATATGTTGAAGAACAGAAATATCAATGCAGACATTGGACACAGCTCTATAAGGAAAGTGACAACTAGAGGCACACCACAGGGGGGAGTTTTCTCCCCCCTACTGTGGCTTCTTACAGTTAAAAAAATCCTCAAAATCTTCATGGAGAAAGGCACAAAGACAATAGCATACGCGGATGACCTAGTTATCTTGATAAAAGGTAAAAGTCTACCAACTATCAGCGAACTAATGGAATCTGCGTTGAAGGAACTCTCCTCGTGGGCAAGACAGAACGGTCTGAGAATAAACCCCCAGAAAACCGAGCTGGTTTTGTTCACCAGGAAAAGGAAAATCCCGATTTTGCTCCCCCAAAGTTGGAGGGTACTCCACTCAGACTCAAAACGGAAGCCAAGTATCTAGGCATCATTCTTATCTCCAACCTGGAAAAGGATCTTGGAGGAAAGGATGAAAAAAGGATGGAACGCTTTTTATGCATGCAAAAAGACCATCGGCAAAAGATGGGGCTTGCAACCGTACATCATTCATTGGATGTACACAGCAATCATCAGACAAAAGCTATATGAGCATGCTCAACAAAGTACAAAGGTCAGCCGCTGTTTGTACAACGCTATGAGGAGCTATGAGAAGCACGCCGCTAGCAGGGTTCGACGTGAAATTTCATCTCCTTCCCCTCGATCTATACATAAAAGGCTGCGCTCCAAAGAGCGCTCTCAGACTAAGGGAGTCCTCTTTGTGGAAGCAAGCCAACTATGGACATGCGGCCATACTCAGAATAATAGATGACCTGGGAAAGAAACATGGTTATAGTAGCCTCGTAGCTACGACCGACTATATATCCCCCCACAATGCCTTTTCTCTCAAAATACCAACCTTTTCTCCGACAGAGACGAGTGGCTATCAAACGCCGTGATCAACGACCACGACATTACCCTCTTCACCGACGGATCGAAAATACTCCGAAAGATACGAGAAAGTAATTTTGCAACACAACAATGCTCACTCAGATAGGAAGTCTCACCTCACCTCCCGTTTTTTCCCAGCCATTTCTCCTCTTGATTATCACTTAATCTGATCGATGACTCATGGCCTATTAAAGCATTTTATTATTGATAGAAAACGCACATGAAAGCGCCTTTTTATTGCATTGATTCCACCCGTGAGTGGTTTGTTGAATGCATGCGATTCATTATTATATCAATTTCAAAATCAGTGCTGCTTATCGCTACACTAACTCAAAAAAAAATATAGAAAAGTGGATCCCGAATCATTGTAGAATGAAGTGCAGATGACACCACTTTGGACAAATCTATATATTTTTTTAGGAAACACCAACTTTAAAACGATTCGTGACAATCTAACATTAAGCTCACTGGTTTTACTGATGCGTCTTTGTATCAACGGAAAAAATCTGAATTTCGGGTTTTGACAAATGGAAAAAAATTATTTTTCAAGCAAGGCAATGACTTGAGGCGAGTTATTGGAAATCTGCTTCATCGAGACAAATGATAGAAAAGTAGTTTGCTGATTTAAAACGCGACCGTAAGGAACACCGGTGATACTCAGGTCGCCCAAAATCGTCGACAAGTGTTCCAAAAAATATTTAAAAAAAGTGTAGAAATGGTTTTGGTCAATCGTCAATTAAAGCCTTAAGAACATTAAACGACATTAAAAAGCAGTGAATAGACCATTTTGCATGGACATTTGAGCAAAAAGCGAAAAGCTCTCTTCGGAATAGCAGATGGAAGTCTTTACTTAGACCTTATCGATTTTTTCTGTTAAGTATTGTAGAAAATATGATATCTGTCAGAGGCTGCCGCCAGTGTTGATATACATTTGTACCCGTTTTATCGCATTGTCCATGACTTTTCGCAAGATTTCCGGTGATAATTGTTCGCATTCCTGTCAAATATTCTCCGTAAGAGCTGCGATTGTCTTGGCATAAGCCCGCGTCTTCAAGTAGCCCCAAAAAATAAAGTCTGGAATGGTTAAGTCGGGCGATCTTACTAGCCATGCCAAATCGGTAAAACGGAAAGTTACGCGACCAGGAAACGCTTCCTTCACAATATCCGTTGTGGCCCGTGCTGTGTGTGCGGTTGCACCGTCTTGTTGAAACCCCATGTTCATCAAGCCCCGCTCATTCAATTCCTGCAGTAAGAAGTCATTTATCATGGCCCTTTAGCGTTCGTAAGTAGCAGTGACCGTATTGCCGATGGCATCCTCAGAAAAATACGGACCAATTACTCCTCCCGCGTGAACACCGCACCACAAAGTGGCTTTGAGTGGATGAAATGGCTCTTCATGCATTACACGCGGATTTTCAGTGCCCCAGAAACGAAGATTTTGCTTAAAATCTGGGAAATACGCCCCGTCGTCATGATGTTTTTGACACAAAATGGTTCTCTTCGTTGTTGAGATTAAAGATGGCTTGACAGTAACTCACATGCGACTGACGGTCAGCAGGCATTAACTGAGGACTTTTTGCACTTGGTACGGGAACATGTGTAAGTTTTTCACTAAAATTCACTGTAGGGTCCGCCTGATGATGCCCAATCGCGAGCCCCGTCGTTTGGTGGATGTTTCTCGCAATACTCTCGGCCGAACGACCAGTCCGTGGCGGCCATGCCATGGTCTTCTTTGGTTCCTGCCTGTTCGAGTCAAGTAAAGGAAGGAATAGGAAATCGGCGTCGAAATTCATGCTGCTCTAACGCTTCTGACCGATTTTTGTCAAAAAAAAAAATGGACACAATTATTCCACGCACTGGCGGAGTATAGCGCTCCATTGTATTTCTGTTTGTATACTGCAGCCGTCTAGTTCACAAATGTCAAATATGATTGACGTTGCAAAAATTATAACATCTTCCGATAGAGTGACTAATTTCGTGCCACCTTGTAGGTACCGCGTTTGCTAACAATCGATCAAAAACATCAGCGCATCAACAGTTCGGAATTGTTTCAGGGCAAAAAGAATATTTTGTTTATTCAACTAGCTTATACCCGCGACTTCGTACGTGTTGAAATGATGATTTATTAACATTGTTATAAACAAATGAAAACATGATCGAACCAAAAAATTTGTTTTTTTTTTTTTTTTTTTAGTGAAAAATTGTTAATAAAGGAATGAAATAGCGTGAACAGTTGAACATAGATTATAACCGACCGATATTTTTTATAACAATTTGCATTGATAGTAGGTGTACATTAATGAGAAATTTGGCTGTTGATAGCGTTATCGTAGTCGATAAAGTAATTTTGTGTTAACAAAACTCGAATTTACTGCTGCACGCTGTTTCTCATTGTTTTTAACAAATACAACCGTTATGGACAAAGGGTGTTGTTCAAGGCTCATATATCATAGTTGGTAACATTATCTTAGGCATAGGAACGATTTCCCGTTAAAAAAACTCGAATTCGTTAAATTTAAGCCATTTTCACAATTATTAACAAGTTTTATATAGAGTTGTGTTCCACGTCACATTGTTGGTAAACTCGAATTCGTTAGATAGAGGCCGATTTTTATTTTATTTATAACAAATCCAATTTTTATAAACAATTAACGACAACAAAAAATAGTCTATAACCTCCTGACATCCTCCTCCTTATGTCTGCAAAGTTTCGTTGCGGAGATTGGCGCGAGCAGACACAGACAGACACACACAGATAGACACGTTGGTAAAACATGAACCTATCAATCCATTCCAAAGTCAAATCGGCAATTAGCCAGTGGATAACATGCCTTTCAGGTATTTATTCGTCAATTGCCATGAGAAAGGAAGGACCATAAATAGCGAATATTGGTGAAGGAAGAAATTGCGAATAAAACGAGGGCATAAAGGGCAAGACAACGCCCATGTCAGAGATCGATCACAACAATAGTAAAATTCCACGAATAGCACTTTGAATTGCTTTCCCAACCACCGTGTTCTCCGGATCTAGAACCCAGCGACTACTACCTGTGTGCAGGTCTAAAAGGAATGCTCCAGGGAAAGAGATGTGACTCCAATGAAGAATTGATGGCCGAAACTGAAGGGCATTGCGAGGTCAAAAATAAATCGTTTCATAAAAGAATATCAAAACATAAGAAAAGGATTGTACGTATCCTGAATAGAAGAAACGTTGCAATAGCTAACGAAAATATATTTTACAAAAAAAAAGAAAAAAAAATAGAAATTCTCAATAATTAATATCATCTATATTCTGGACTTAATTTTATCCCCGAGAGACCTCCAGCATCATTCAAAATAATGGGGTTTATGGGGAAAATAAACTCAAATTGCGTTCCCCGAAACCAGTCATCACGATCGACATCTGTGACCTCGGTGAAGGTAAAGCATTTGAGCTTCCCCAAACAACCGGCTTGAACTGGTTTATGAATTAAATTGAATTATGTTGTAAGCGAAACGATACCAGGCTTGTCACGTTTCAAATTATATTTATTTACTTCAGAATCAAACGCAGGTACTTCGCATTGACGTTTTGATTATTTTTTATCATTTTCATCATTTCAAATTGTTCAGTGGGATGGAGTGAAAGTGTTTGAATAATTGAATGGGCTGTGGTTAATTGGTGGAAAATAGTTTTTTGAGAGCTATGCGACAATTCTATTCACTAGAGTGTGACCTAGTTGGAGGTCTGTAAATATTAGACAATTTGGAGAGGCCGGTTAACGCCGATAGTATCTGATACATAAACAAGTGTAATGCAAAATTCTACCAGAAAGTAGAGAGAATAAAAAAACACACCATTTTGTGTGACTTCATATATCGCAACCATAATCAAGCAATTTGGAAAAGAACGTCTTCCGTTTAGTGGCATACGTAGAATAATGCTGAATGCTGGAAAATATTGTACATTAAGTAAATATAAATTGGACCTCATAGCAGTTGATGAAGTTCGAGGCCGAAGGAAGTAGTATATTAAAGGACCGCATACCGATGACCAAAATCCGAGATCCCCGCTGTAGCGTAAACATTTGTCCCGGACATCTCAACGGGAAAATATGTAAAAAAAAGACGATCTACGAGGGGCGATCAATAAGTACCTGTGTTTGAACACAGATGGTGTTGCTGAGGGAATTTGGCATTATTGTCTTGTACCGTTATGTTCAAACGACATCATACAACATTTTAGGCTGACTCATAGATTCGTTTTGGTTTTTTCGATAAAATGGAAAAAGAGCAATCCGAGATTCGCTTTTTATTTTTGGATGGAAAAAATGTGAAGGAATAAAAACGAAGTTGGATGCTATCAATGGAGACCTTTCACCATCATTCACAACCGTTGGATAGTGGTTTAACGAATTTAAACGTGGTCGTACATCTATATTTGATGAAGAGCGAGTAGGTGGCCCGTGGTGCTGAAGAAATCGTTGAAAAAGTCCGCGACATCATTCTCACTGATCGATGAATAAAAGTGCGTGAAGTAGCAGAGGCCGTAGGCGTGTCGTATGGAACGGCAAACAAATTACACGTAAGAAAGCTGTCAGCCCGATGAGTGCCGCGATTACTGACAATGAATAACAAGCGGATATGACTGACATTGTCGAAGCAATGTTTAGACATCTTTAATCGAGATTTTCGGAGATTTTTGCGACGGCTTATTACCGTGGATGAAACCTGGATACTTTATTTTATGTCAAAGACCAAACGACAGTCCAAACAATAGATTATTGGTGGTGAACCTGCTCCGAAGAAGGCACAGACGGTCTCATTGGCCGGAAAAGTCGTGGCCACAATTTTTAGGGACTCGAAGGGAAAAATACTTATGGACTTCTGGGAAAAAGAAAGAACACAAAAGGGGCGTTCGATTCGACAAGAAATTGAAGGAGATACGCCTCCATTTGGCTAAGAAAACAAGTGTTGTTTCACCACGATAACGCACCAGCACATTCATCAAAAATTGTTACTGCGAAATTAAATGAATTGCGCTAATTATTGCCGCCACACCCACCGTACTCTCCTGATCTTGCACCTTGCGTTTCTTTTTGTTTCCCAACATGAAAACATGGCTCAGGGGAAAAAATCAGCTCAAACGAGAAGGTTATCACCGAGACAGAGACTTATTGAAATGAGTTTGAGAAGTCATAATTGGAGGGGTTAAGGAAATGGAAAAAACGTTGGAAAAAATGTATTGACCTGAAAGGAGAAAGTAGACTTATTGTTCGGGTACTTATTGATCGTCCCCCGTACATTTCTGGAATTGAAGACGACGTCTCCATGTCTCATCAAAAAATAATGATTTTAGGACAATGGATCTCGCCAGCTTAAAAACGATCGGTAAAACCACAACATTTAAACACAAGAGAATACACAAAGCTACTTGAATATCCCCGGCTGGAGTAACGTGCAACCAAATTGATCATTTTCTGATAAACAGAAGACACCAGACAACGTATTAGATGTCAAAGCATACAGAGAAGTGGATTGTGTTTCTGGAAATATTCTAATCAGAAGCGAGAGACAGGAGCGTTTGCACAAATCGATGTCGTGGAAACTAGCCATGAAGCCAGACAGGTAGAAACAACATGGTGGACAACAAAAAGTGGTGTGAAGGAAGCTGCAGAAAATAAATAAGGTTATTAAATAGCTCCCTCTGCTAAAGCTGTGAAACTATTGAGGAGAACACAAGATATCAAACCCAACGATAAAAAGTCAGCCTACTCCTTCAAAATAAATATTCCGATAAACTGCTTATAATGTAAAGCGTTTTTCAACTGGCGCGGGTAGATTTTGGGGTCCTGTGGCGGCCATGTTGTTTCTCATTCAGTTCTTCTTCTTAGATGGCGTTACAGCTCACGGAGAGCCTGAGCCAAGCTCTTCTCATTCGCTGATGTTGTTTGCGATTTGTTTTCCACACAGGTGAACGGGACTTACAGTTTTACTGCCGATTCCGAACGCCAGTACCAGACCGAGGAGAGAAGCACATTCGATGGCATTGGTATTATCGGGATCTGAATTCGCTCATCGTGTGTCAGAGGCCGATACACTACCCACTACGCCGAGGAGCTCTCATTCAGTTACTGATGCCAAATTTCTCAGGCAAGTTACACGATTGAACAGCACGTGCAAATCGTAAAAATGTGTTATCAAAATGAGTGTTCGTTAGTGCAAACGTTACGGTAGACCTGGTGGCCCGTAACAGTCGACTCTTCAACATTTGTCATTTTTGAGACCAAATTTGAGACCACCGAATCGGTAATCAATCAGCCAACATTCGTACGGCAAAGGAATGCAAGATCTGCCGTAAGCACCGTGGTCCATAAAAGTGTACAGCAAATTTCGAGACGGTCGATTCCTTGGTGTGCATAGAAACTTGGCCTTTCGCAGGTTTCAACTTGGCGAATTTTGCGTCGGAACTGGGGCTAAACCCGTACAAGATCCAAATAAGGAGCTCAATGTTCATGACCATAGACAGTGTCGTTTGTTCGCTGACTTCGGAGGGCTTCGGAGCGTTTGGAAGGGGATCGCAATTTTGACCGGAAAATGGGACAACACCAATCCACAAAGAGTTCACGGGTGACAATGCCTCCTTAAAAAGTTACAGTTTGATGTCGATTTTGGCGAGGCGGTCACCGTCATAGGTTAGCGTTACAGAACGATGATAACCACTTCCTTATGTCCCAAATTTAACCATATGGACCTAGACCACTTGTGGTTCTAACAGGGCAACGCTATGTGCCATACAGCCGACGCCACGATTAACATTCTGCATGAATGATTTAAGGGTAAGGTTATCTCTCGAAGCGGTGACGTAAAGTGGCCTCCAAGATCTTACGATTTGACCCCGCTAGACTTATTCTTGTGGGGTTTTCTGAAGTCGCAGATCCATGCGAATAAACTGCAATCGACCGATGCCCTGAAAGGGAACATAACACAGGCCATCGCTCAAATTCAGCAGACACGTTACATGGGCTTATCACAACTACATAGAACGAAGAAATCAAGTTCTTCAAGACAAGGTTTTGTCAAAATTTTGCTTAAAAAGACTGAATTCATTCGCTAAGAAAATAATCGGAGGCTACCCGTGTGATTATATAGAAAAGATTCACCAACTACGTAGAATATAAAAAAAATTATTCATGTCCTACTAAGGCTGGGAATCCCTAAAAAGTTGTTAAAACTAGAATAAGTTTGCCTAAAGGGAAACAAACTTGAAGTACGAAAAGCTTTATCTAAAACGTTGCGTGATGAAAACGTGGAAACGCTTTATCACCACCACCCTCAGGGGGATAAGCCTTAATGAAATCACACCCGCCCGTTTTGAGAAAGTGGATTAGACCAAATATCTGGGACTTTAATTGACTGCCAAAAACGACATTAAGATGATAATGAATAAAAGGCTGAATGTGGACAACACGTGCTTCTTCGCGGTGAAGGAACTATACTTTTGTCCCGCAATGTTAGAATCATATTTACAAAACTATAACAAAGCCAGTGACTGGTGTAAAACTTGGTCTGAGACTTAAAAAACTTAAAAAACAAGATCTTGAAGAAAATCTATGATGGAAAATAGGACGAAGAAATAAGCGAATGAAGAAAACTAGGTAATCAAGAATTCGGGGAACCCTATTCAGCCCCAAGCATGGTCTGAGTAATAGCATCGCGAAGACTAAGGTGGGCAGAACTTGTAGAACGAATGGACGGTAGACGAATAGTCAAAAGGGAGGTCACTGTAGTTGGGAGGACAATGTCAACACAACCGTGAAACATAGAGTGACACACTCATGTCGGGGAGGCTTGGTGAGGGGTAGTCAATGAATCTCTGAACTTTCACGTTCCTCATTGCCTTTAATAAAAATAATAATCATAAAGATGAAGATCTTCAAAATTCGTTTCACGTTATTTTCGGAAATAATCATTTATACGTGTTGTGAACGTCAGCAATACATTTCACAGTACTTATTATCATTCACGGTGTCGATGACTAACACGTGGAAGCCCCTAGGGTTCAATGTCTATAGCCAGACTGGTTTTCCCAAATTTAGCGATCAATCTCATTATAATCCCCTTTGTTCGTGCATTACTTTGATAAGGCATTCCGTGAAGCATGCGGAATTCACCACATTCGTAATAAGTTTTCACTATAACGACATGCTGATCCGTCGTGTGGCATTTTGTTTAGAAAAACGTGACATGATCGTGCTCTATCCGGCGGTCCGTGTCTACCGACTGCAAAGGCAACAGATGAAAATCGTTTAACGTTCAATATTGCCAACGTACTAGGACGGAAATTACAGGTATTGCACACCCCTTCAGCGGAAATTACTCTTAAAATTTTCTTTGAATTACGCTTATATTATATATGGTAGATAATCGATGATCCACTTTTTATTTCCTAAATTGGCAATACTATAAACTAGACACCTCACGATAATAGCGCATGTTTCAAATATTAACCTCCCTTAAGGTGTTAAAATTGTTCAAGTGTTCCATGGAAACAATTTTGTATGTTAAAAAAGGGTAAGCCATGGTCATTATCGTGGCACATGTTCGCTTTTTCATATAGCTTCCTAGAACGCGTTTTACAAAAGGATAGCTTAGCCAAAGAGTTTAAGTCCAAAGTTCATAGCCAGCGAGGAACCTATGCAGATTGGGAATTAGAGTATTGAAAGTTGATGACGATTTTCAAAGACACCATCCTTCTTTGATGAGGTACACTTACAACTCTCTTTGGATATTGAAAAATACAATATAAGTCAATACAATATACGATATTAAAACAATATTAAAAGTCACATCAAGCTATCAAAATCATGATATTAGAGCAACTAAAACCCATATCGACCAAGTTATAGTATAAAAAGAAGCCAAAACCTACGAAAAAGTCCCCAAACTTGCGAAAGAATCAAGTGCCGCCAAAGGTGGCCAAATATTCTACGTAACATCATTTTTTAAAGTGAATAGATGACAGCAAGTATTCGAACAAAAAAAGTAAGATAATACACATTTCGGGTTACCTGTGCAGGGACGGGTTAAGAATATCCCTGCAGCGATGCAGTCTCGCTTTTCGTAAAAGTCGACTAAAACAAAGGTAAACAAAAATCACATCTAGGCAATTTAGAAACCACCAAGGTGAGCCTAGGGACACATATACCACCATTAAACTGCCCCACAAGTGTGCATGCAAGTCAGTGGGTTGACACGACTGGAGATCACCGGTGCTGAAAGAGTAAGATCAAACAAAAAAAAATAAAAATTTGGAGCATGCCCGTGTCAAAAAAAGGAGGGGAAGAAAGAAAACGGTCAAACCGTAGCATTATGGAAAAGAACGCTAAAAGGAAAAGCACTACCCCGCCAGGCACTACTAATGGTCGTGATCCTGGGACGAGCAGTAATGCTCGGGTCAGAGCTATAGGAAATCCTATAGCATAGGGGGATAGCAAAGTAATGCAACGGCGTAAGCCACACTTAAGAGTCGCGAGTTGGAACATTGGAACCATGAGTGGTCGCAGCTATGAGCTTGAAGAAATGATGGTTAGAAGGCGAGTAGACATCCTGTGCGTACAAGAGACGAAATGGCGAAACACTGGTAATCGGGCACGTTTCTTGGACGTTAAAACAAAAGCCTATAAGACGTTTTATTATGGATTGGAACAAGGAAAAAACGGAATTGCCATCATCCTTGCGGCAGAGCTACTTGGCAACGTGTTAACCATTTCAAAACCCAGTGACCGTTTGATGGCTCTCAAATTGGTGATGCATGGTGAGGTGTGGAACATCGTAAGCGCATATGCCCCTCAAGTAGGATGCGAACAAAAAGAAAAAGATGCATTCTGGCTAGATTTCCACAACTTTGTCAAAATCATCCCTAAGGAAGAGCTTTTGTTTGTCGGGGGAAATTTAAACGGACATGTCGGGAAGACAAGCGAAGAAAACGGAGTGCTGGGATACGGCACCAGGAACTCTTCAGGTGAAGATATCCTAAACATGTGCAAGTCGTACGGTCTTATAGTGCTAAATACCATGTTCGTCAAACAAAGCCGGCACCTGATCACTTATAGCAGCGGCGGAAATGAAACTCAAATAGACTATCATTTGGTATCCAGTTTCATGAAACCACGAGTTAAAGATTGCAAAGTGATCCTGGGAGACGCGATCGCCTCTCAACACCGTCTCCTCCTGACTGAATTTTTTTGTGGAGGCGAGTAAGAACTCAAAGCAGCAAACGAAGGTGTCTGAGAGAATCAAGTGGTATAAGCTGGATAAAGGAAAAGGCGAAGCTTTTATTACCAACATGAAAAACTACCTCTCTTCCATTATCGATGAGGTCGGTAATGAGGAGTGCAGAGCACAAGACATGTGGGATTCCCCACAACAATCTGGCCTGGAGAAAGCCAAATCACTGCTCGGAACATCAAAAGGCCCCTGCCAACACGTAAAAGAAACCTGGTGGTGGACAGACGAAGCCAAAGCAGTGATACACGAAAAGAAAATGGCTTTCCAAGCTTGGTCAAAGTGCTCTTCTACTAATAGAGAGGAAAAAGCTCGAAGTGAAACGGTATATAGATATTGCAAAGGTATCGCGAAGAAAAAGTGCGCCGAATTCAAAGCGAAAAGCATGGAAGGCCTCTATCAGGAGTTGGAAGAAATATCGTCTTCCGCGTCTGACAGGAACCAGGCTACCCAGGAGCTTCGACAAAGCAATTTGAACAAAGGAGCAAATATCTTTATCCCAGAGGAGAAGTAATGCTCAGGAGATTCGTTTCCCAAAGTTTATTAACAATGCTGAAGGCCAACTCCTTGTGGAAGACGAAAGAATTCTCCACAGATGGCGACAGTATTGCGAGGAACTTCTGAACGAACAGTTTCCCCGAGTATACTTTCCAAGAGCCGCCCCGAATCATGCCGAAATATCCGACATCACAGTCGAAGAAGTTCAGTACGCGGTTAAAAACTCCAAGAAAAGAGAAGCTGTTGGGCCGGACGGGATACCCTCTGAGTTCTGGAAAAAGATGGGAGACATCGGGTCTAGATGGCTCATGGTTCTTATCTCCAAACTTATGAGAGGCGACAATATGCCTAATCAATGGAGGGAAAGCTATCTTCTTCCTTTGCACAAAGGAAAGGGTGATACGTGAAATTGTGATAACTACCGTTCTGTCAAGCTGATGTCGCACCTCATGAAGATCGTTGAATGGGTATTAGATAGCCGACTGCGGGAAATAATACGACTATTGTCTCGGGTAAATCAACGACAGGTGCAATCCAAAGTATAAGGGTCATGATGGAAAAGCATCGCGATTCTTCAAAGGACTTGCATATGGTGTTGGTTGATTTCGAGAAGGCCTTTGACCGGCAACCAAGAGATCTTTTATGGGTAGCGCAAAGACAAAAAGGAGTTCCAGTGATCATGGACATGTACAAGAGAGCAACGACAAGAGTAAGATGCACCGCACGAGTCACCGAAGAGTTCGCAATCAAAGTCGGTGTACACCAAGGTCCTCAGCCCACTGCTCTTTATAGCAGTCCTTGATTGCTTGCTTGAAGGAAAAGTGACGGACCCCAATGTGCACCAACTATTCTTTGCTGACGATGAAGCAATTATAAGTGATGATCAGGTGTCCCTACAACGAGCACTTGATGTGTGGTTGGACATTTTTGAGGGACACGGGTATCGTATTAGTTCAAAGAAGACAGAGTATCTGTGCTGCCCGTTCTCTGACCCTCATCAGCATATTCCAGACATTTACTTGAATGGAAGAGTGCTTCCCAAGTGTGAAAAGTTTAAATATCTGGGATCTATGATTAATAGAGAAGCAACTTGTGATGACGACATCAAACATCGCGTAAGCGTAGGGTGGATGAAGTGGCGGGAAAACTCCGCCATCTTCTGTGATCGAAATATGCCCCCTAAGCTGAAAGGAAGGCTCTACACTTCAGTTGTACGTCCGGCGCTCACATACGGTTCACAATGTTGGACAATGCACAAAAAGTATGAGAGGAAATTAACGGCAGCTGAGATGAAGATGCATGACAGCGGGAGTAACAAAGCGTGACAGAATTAGAAGTTCCAAGATCCGAGGAAGCCTCCACGTAAAAGAAATCATCACAAGAAAGATAGAGCGCGACCGACTCAGTTGGTATTGCCATGTTCAAAGGAGAGATCCTTTGAATCCCGTCCAAAAGGCGATATCAATCAACGTTCCAATTTCAACATGCAAAAAACAAACAAATTGGTGCAAACAAATGCAAAAACACCAGCATTTGATTGGCCTCAGCGATGAAGTAATCCCAAACCGGGAAGCCTGCCGCTACTTTCTGAGGTCAAAGCGGCGGACCCCACAAGCGGACCAGTAGGAATGCAGTTAAGTGGGAATGTTATGGTCTACACTTCTGACCATAACGACGCCGGAAAAAAGGAAAAGAAGAAGATAACTCATAAGGGAATCTTTCGCTTCAAGAGGTTGCTCTTTAGTTTCAATTTGACACCAGAAATTTTCCAAAGAACTAAAGAGAAGAAACTAAAAAGAAGCCAAAAACATTTTGGCCCCGTGTGAAAAGACATTAAATTGCTTGGATGATGTTATTGTTTTCGGACGAACGGAGGAGGAACACAATTCAGAATTGGGAAAAGCATTGAGATTTTATAAAGAAATGCATGTAACACTCAACGAGGAAAAATGTCCCTGGAAAACAAGACATCTTCGATTTTTGGGGCATGAGTTTAATGCTACTGGGATTAGAGCTGACCCGGAACCAATTAGGGCTGTCGTAGAATTCAGGCAACAAGAAAAATGAGACGAGCAGTTTTCTGGGACGCGTGACATATCTGGGCAAATTTATACCTGATTTAGCTGATACCACATAACCGTTCAGAATGCTGATCAAAAAGGATGTCAAATTTGTCTGAGATAAAAATCAGAAAAGGCATTTCAGCGGCTTAAGCAATAACTGGCAACAATTCCGTCACTATCATATTTTAATTTTAGAATTAAAGCACGTTTCATAGCTGACACCCGCCCGGTAGCTCTTGGGGCAGTATTGGTACAGTTTAACCAAAGTTTCCCGCAAGTCATTTCATTTGCGAGCAAGAGCTTGTCTGAACTATAGGGTCCGCCAAATAACTTTTTTTTTTTTGAAAATGCTACAAAAAAAACTACTGAATATTTTCTCAAATTTCTTTTTTTATTTGAAAGTACAATCCTTCCGGTTAATAATGGAAAATAATTTCATTCAAATGGCTGCCTCGGCTGGCCATGCAGTAGCCTACACGATCTGTCCAATTTTTAAGCACGTTATCGAGTGTGTGCAGCTGTATTTCACCAATGGCTTCACGAATATTGTCCTTTAAAGTGTCAATTGTCTCTGGCTTGTCAGCGTAACACTTATCTTTGACGGCACCCCACAAATAATAGTCCAACGGTGTCAAATCGCAGCTCCGAGGTGGCCAAACGACATCAGCTCTGCGGCTGATAATGCGATCTTCAAAAACAGGGCGCAAAACATCGAGTGTAGCTTCGGCTGTGTGGCACGTAGCGCCGTCCTGTTGAAACCAAATGTTGCCAATATCCTCCTCTTCAATTTTAGTGAACAAAAATTCGTTCAACATGGCCCGATAACGATCGCCATTGACTGTAACGGCCACTCCTTGCTCATTTTCGAAGAAAAATGGCCCAATTATGCTTCTGGACCAAAAGCCGCACCAAACAGTGGCTCGTTTTGGGTACACCGGCTTTTCAATGTATACGTGCGGGTTTTCTGTGCCCCAAATGCGACAATTTTGCTTGTTTACATACCCGCCAAGATCAAAATGAGCTTCATCTGAAAAGATGATTTTTTTGGAAAAATCGGCATCTTCTGTAAGTCGATCGCAGGCCCACTTAGCGAAGCGTTGTTCAAGCGTATACACAACCATATTCGTTCAGCGGAAGGATAAAACTAATTATCTGTCAAATCAGACATGAGCTAAGTGTTACCATTCACGAAATAAGCACTACTTGAAAAAAAAAACGTTAGATGGCGGACCCTTTAGAACGGCGTTATTCACAAGCCGAAATAAAAAGCATAGCTTTAGTTTGGGCCTCCGAACATTTTATTATTACTTTGCTGGCATTGAATTCGAAATAGTCACTGACCATAACCCACTAGAGGCAATTTTCAAACCTACCTCTAAACATCCCACCCGAACCGAAAGATGGGTATTGCGGCTTCAAATTATAAATGATCTACAAAGCTGGAAAGCTCAACATTGCCGATTCTCTTTTTCGAATGGAGAAAATAAAGGTGGTGGAATCGTTTGATAGTCAATGTAAGTGGTGGGATTACGGTCGCAGGTTCTGGAATTCGCGCACGACAGCCACCCGGGAGAAACTGTTATGAAGAGAAGGGTATGCTCTAAAATTTGGTGGCCATTGATAGACAGGGACGTAGAGTAATATGTCAAAAATTGTCTGCAAAACCTTTTAGTTTTTAAACCAAATCCCCCGGCCCCAATGATGCGGCATGCATTTCCCAGTGGACCTTGGGAATGAATGGCGATAGGATATGCTTGAGCAGGTACCAAAAAGCTAAATTTATAAGGAAAATTTCATCAAAAGAAATAGTCGATATGTTGTCGGAAATTTTCAAGAGATTAGGATACCCAAAATCAATTCGGGCCGATGACGGTCGCCAATTTGTAAGCCAGGAATTTAAAACTTCTTTCAAGAAAACAAAATCGAAATTATAACATCCCAACCCTATTAGCCACAGGAGATTCGTGATAAGATACCTTCTGTTCATGACATTGAAGGAGAAAGGATTTGTGGGGCAAAATAAAGCAATATCCAAGTGCGTGATAAGGTATTGCTTCATAACAGTGGGTCTCAAAACAAGTTGACAACGGCGTTTCTTCTAACTGAATTCAAGGGAAACATTTAGGCGAAATGTGAGTCATGTTAAAAAAATAGCCAAGCGTCCTGAAACAAGCAATCGAGACACCAGAAAGTACTGGTTACCAAGATTCAGCATCGAGTTGTGAGACCTCAAATGACCCAACTACAAGACCATCATTGAAGTCGAAGCTGGCCGAAGGGATGTGGCGACGTACTCCATCATGCTCTGAGCAAAGCTGTCGCCAACACGGTGATGAGAGCATTGATTGAGAGAGCAGCACAAGTACCGACATGTCAGTGTGGTTTTAGTTTACGATTGTAAGCCAAGCAATAAAGATGATTGATGAACAAAGAGTTGTGTTTTATTGGGTAAAGATTACAACATTGCCTATACGTATGTGCTTTGCCGATCAAACGAAAGCGTTCAATAGAGTCCTACTGCACAATGTACATTTTAGGAAAACGTAATGTGAACCGACACATTATAGCTGTAATTAAAGAGCTATTTCATTCATAGTGATTAGCACAGGAAGGGGATATAGAATTGGCAGGGAGATAAAGATTGTCTGCTACGCTGAAGATGCAGTCTTAATCTCGGACAAAGAAGACGACTTACAACGATCGTTGTCCGCATTCGAAAAAGCAGCAGACAGATACAATACGAGTATATGAAAATATCAGCGGCCAAAACAAAATTCCTAACAATATTCAGACAACCACAGAAGTCTGGCTGCTTGAGATAAGTTATTTAGCGGAACAAGCATATGAGCGCAGAAGGAAAAGTACGAATATATGTACGTACCACTTATATTGACGTAGGGGAGAGGGGAGAGGCGACACTAAGGCCGCCGAACGAAAAATAGAAATGCACACACTAAGTGCATACTTACGCTAAGAGATCAAATGCCCGGCGGAGAGGTAAGATAGATCTGTGGCGTCCAGGACATCATAAAGTGGAAGAACCCCGTATTCAGGATGTCACAACAACATCTAATAAGGTCGGCAATGACGGGTAGACCATCAACATCCAGAAATCGAGGCGTAAAGTTGTAATCAGCAGGATTTGTCCCAAAAAGAAGAAGAAGAAGACTTCCTGGATCCGGTTAAATCATGCCACACGCAATAAGTAAGCAAATTCTCTGACCGTAATTGAAAAAGCCATTCATTCACCAAGAATGGTCCCAAAGCAAAGAAGTCAGTAGTATACTGGTTGAAGCCGAGAGATGTCGACAGGCGTTAAGAACACCTGTTAATACCCAACTGAGCCGTCCAATCCCATCCACCATATTCTCTAGACACCCGATCGGTGTTCGGGCCTGGCTGATCATCACTTCTAATCTATAGAAGAAACCAAAAATGATGGCATCTTGTGGGTTGCCTAAGTCAATTGATGAACAAAAATTGTAGATTTGAACCCCCTTTCATCAGTTAACACGTCAACGTCTGAGCGCATTAAAAAAAAGTAATTGGAATTGTACAATATTATTTCGCAGAATTTTAGTCACTTAACTATCACTTTGCTGTATTGCTAAACATGTATGGAACATGCTAAAAAACATGTTTGAAATATGTTTGGAACATGTTGAAGAACATGATAGTCTAACCAGACGTTCAATCTGCTGTCAGCTGATACAATAGGCCATTCTTACAATAGAAATTTTATACATATCTTCACGTTCTGACGCCGTTGAGTACGTACCTGTCGCTCTAGGATAGATATCAAATGTGTACACTGTGCGTTCGTGATCGCGCAAATTGAGATAACAGCTTCAGATGCGTTTTATTTGGCGTTTAATTGCACAATAAAGAGCTGATAAAGTTTGTTTTAACTTTATGGCAAGAGAAAACTGCAAACTGGAACAGGCAGGGGGGCCATAACAACAATCTAATATCTAATCTAATCATATATTGAGGTGATGGTAGTTCAGAAAAGCCTTTAACACCCCAAATTTTTTATTTTAACATTTGGGATTTGAATTGGTTTTCCAAAATCCTACAGCTCATAGGATGTCACAACTCTTCTGTTTGATGTTCAGCAACTATTACTACTTCACCTCATGTATTAAGCTTTCTCTTGTCTACTTAAAGTGTTCATGTAGAAATTGTGGTCGCTGTGGTCGACCATCAGAGAACTAAGATGTCTCACCCATCGTTTACCTTTGTTGTGTTTAAACCAATCCCACGCTTCTTGGATCATTGCTTTACGTTTTAAAAAGAACATACTATTAGATCACCGCGTTCCCCTTGCAGCTTGACGACATCACTCACTCTTAGCCCACGCAGATCATCTTTGGAGAGTAAGCGCGTAGCATAAACAGTAGATTTCCCTATTGTTCCATCTAACCTCATAGAGAAGCAAAAAATAATTCCATTTTAAGAGCCTCCTACTCAGGGTAACCAACTCTGCCACTTTGTTTCGCAATTCCTCCGTGTTTACCTCACTCACCGAGCGCATCACGTATCACCGCCTGAACCCCGACCAATTACTCACAAATTCACCAACAGACGAATCGGATTCGCACACCATAAGCCCTACCCGCGCATACACAGAAGCCTTATCTTAAGACCTGTGAGCCAAATAGCCCCTAGGAAATCTTATCTTCTGCCTGCGAATGCGGCGATTAACTTTCCCCATAAAACAAAACAATGAGTTTCCGAACCCTCCTTCGTCCCGCTTCCACCCGGCACCGCGGGACGTGATTCCATCATGTGTAATTACCAGCGGCGCACACAAGGTTAGAGTTTTCATTTAAGACTGGGTAATAAAAAAAATATTTTGAAGACTACTCTGGAATTTCATAATTAGAAGTGAGTCATAAGTACTCGCTGCGAGCTGAAGAACACTGTGAAAACGTGGGTCTTGCATTCGGGTGCTCGGAGAGCAGCTCCCACACCTGAGTCGAAAGTCGTAAGGTCGTAAAGCCGACGCGAATCTTGAGCACAGGGTCGAGGTGGCTGGCTGATTATATAAGCGGCGTATCTACCCCAGTCACAGGTGCTTCTGCTTCGATTGGCAAAAGCGAAATGTTTTTTTTCTTTTATTGTTATTGTTATCGCCACTTACGCACTATTTTCATTTCGGTTTTGCTCCAAACTTTAAGGCATGAATGTAGGAGAAGAGGTCTTATGCTACGGTGTAGGTGGCACGGGTAATGAGGTTCGTAAGTGGTCTCTATGCTTTACGCTTCCGTGACTTGAGTGCAGATTAGATGAAATAATTGTATCTACATAGGCAGTTCGCACTTACCCTGACATAATTCGCGTTGATGTATTCGCTCTTTTCGTCGCCGTTCAGTTGCTGGAGAATGACTCGCGTCTCGGGCAATGGAATCACGTTGGCGTATCTGAAACGAGAACAATTGTTTAAAATTCATTCAAATTGAACAATTAATGCGTGTGAGATGGAATTTGGTAATTTCAAGATCGTTCTAAGTTGAAGAAGCATGAGGCTTGAGCACAGTCCGTTCCGCCATGAATAAGTCGCGGATGTAATTACGAAAAGAGGTTTATTGAGGGCAGGTTCATCCGAAGCAGACATAATTGCAGACCACATCGGAGTAGTAAGATAAACGATGCGAGAAAACGTGAAAAGGTAAACAGAAAAAACTGGTTTGCCGTGCAATTGTTTTACCAGAAAATGACGACTGTGAGTTGAGTAAGCTGACAAAGGCTAATGTACGAACTCGGCTGTTCGATTAGTCAACGACTAGACAGAGGAGTGACGCACAAAGCATGACACTAAAAGGTGACTGAAAAGGCTCCGAACAAACTTCCGCGTTAAAGGAGATCAAAGTGGATGTATTGGCGTCAACTTTTAACCTTCAAGCCGACAATGATATCTGCGACAGCAAAATCATTTCCAACTATGGGAATAAAAGTGTTCTAGGCGAAATGGGAATCTCAATTAGACTTTTCACCTCTTGCCCATAAGTCAAATGGTCTAACCCAATGGTCTGACACGTTGGACTATTGAGAATTGGCTATGATCAGTTGGCGTTTGGTTACTCATTATTTTCACCCGGGAATGAATATATTGGTCTCACATAAAACGGAGTGAAGACCAAGTTAAGCAAAATTAAACGGAGCGAATCATAATCATTGGCAAAAGAAACATAGTCGACCAGATTTAGAGGCTAATGGCCAATTACATATGGGAATAATTTAAATCCTATAAGAAAAGCTGCGACTTCTACTAAATATTCCAGATTCAGGGAGGAGACTTTAGAACATACATATATACGACCACCAACGCCTCGCTTAAGTATGTCTTATATATTTTTCAGCTTTAACCAACGTACCTGCGCTCAACCTTTGAATGACAATATTCGAGTCAAGAGGCTCTTTCACAAACTGCTCTTTTGACGTCTGCGTTCGGATGCCACAGAGTCATTTTTTTTGGAAACCGTCAAGTGTCCATTCGTCGCCATTCGATCTAAAATCTAAATTTAACTCATGTAAGAAATGATGCCGAACGACCTACCACAGTATAAAATTTTCGGTGAATGGACCTTACGAGGGTGGTCCGATAATTACTTAGCCTCACCACCAGATGGCGTCAGTATCGCAAGAGAAACTTACTATCGTGCAGTACACGATAGTAGACGGCTATCAGCCGGATCGGACTCGTAGTTTTGTTTTGACCGCGTGTGGAAACGGAAGTGTCCGCGGATTTTTGAAAAATGGAAAAAGAGCAATATCGGTCGGTAATTCGAACGAGTTTCAACGTGGTCGCACGTCGGTTTTTGATGAGCCACGTCCTGGTACTCCGAAAACGTCTACTAAGGAGGATAACGTGACAAAAATCCATGAACTCGTATTGGCAGACCGCCGATTGAAGGTGCGCGAGATAGCTGAGACAGTAGGCATTTCAAAAGATCGCGTGAGTCATATCCTGCATGAAATTTTGGGCATGAGAAAGCTGTCGGCGCGATGGGTGCCGCGTTTGCTCACTCCGGACAACAAGCGCAACCGTGAGACCACTTCAGAGCAGTGTTTGACGCAGTGCGAAGGAGTTTCTGCATCGTTTCGTGACAGTCGAAAAAACATTGATCCACTGGTACACACCAGAGACCAAGGAACATTCGAAACAGTGGACTTCACCCGGCGAACGTGCTCCGAAGAAGGCGAAGGATTCATAAGGTGTGATCCACATCGACTATCTGGAGAAGGGCAAAACGGTCACAGGGCTGTACTATGCCAAATGATTGGGCCGATTCGACGCCGAACTGAAGAAAAAAATGGCCCCACTTGGCGAAGAAAATAGTGCTCTTCCACCATGATAACGCATCGGCTCCTCCTCTGCCCTCGCCACGGCCAAATTGGTCGAATTGGGCTACGAACTGCTGCCCCATCCACCGTATTCTCCAGATTTGGCCCCGTGCGACTTCTTTTTGTTTCCAACTTGATAAAGTCACTCACCGGGCAGAGATTTCAGTCCAATGAGGAGGTCGTCGCCGCCACGGAGGCCTACTTTGCAGACCTCGAGAAAACTTATTTTTTCAGACTGGTTAAAGAAGTTGGAGCATCGCTGGGTCAAGTGTATCGAGCTAAAAGGAGACTGTTTTGAAAAATAAATCGCCATTTCTCCAAAATTTTGAAAAATTGTTTTCAGCGGCGAAATTAATTTCATGTTGAATAAAAAAACTGCCGTATTTGGTCTGTGTGTGGTAACCTCAGGCAATACAAGAGCTGCCAATATGCCCGAAAAAATTAATTGTTTGATGCGATTTATGGCCCGGCGGAGTCATTGGTCCGTATAATAATAAAATGTCCGCAGTTCGAAAAAATAATTCAACATTAGACTCTAGGTATGCACCCCTTGAAGCGTTGTCATGGTGAAATAATCTTTAAGTAGGAAATGGTAGATATTAAGTTATTAACTTAAATAAACATTTTGCATATTTTTGCAATTTTCCTGTGTCTTTTTTTTTTCCAATTAAAAACCAATCGCTTAAAAAATCATATATGTATGAGCTCTATTAGCCAAGGCCAAAGCCCCTTTCTTTTGGTATAGTAATATATTAGGCTACCGAAGAAAGGCTTGAAAAAGCCATTCTTTCAAGGAAAATATCTCTGATTAATCGTCACTGATTCAGACTTTGAAACCATAGGCTGCTACAATAGCCAGGAATCCACTTCCAGTGAATTTGTGTACGCAATTCCTTTTGTAAACGTTGCCAAAAGGTGAACGACACTACAAAAATATTGCTTCTGAAGTAACAGAAGGTACAATAGTCCACCAGTTCCAAGCTCACCGGAAGACATATCTGTCCCGAATTTGGTCAGATGAGAACAGGGCTTTTTACTACTTTTACTGTGATCAAATTGAAAGGTGACTGACGATATGTCGATTGGGAAAAATATTTTTTGTATGTTGGTACTATTATCGACTTTCATGTAATGATATTGTTGACATTGTTGTCATATCCTATAAACATGACGATGACATGACGATCAAAATCTCACACCAGTGAAGTCATTGAAACTAGTATTTAGCGTTGTTTCTCCCTAGCAAGACACATACAAAACCTTTTCGAACAGGCTCACAGGTAATGTGGATGTTTCCTGTCCATTGCTGTGATTTTTCGAATACGAATTTCGAAAGTTTGATGTAATGTTATCCTTTTACGAAAGTGGACGATCTGTAAAAGTTCTTATTTATTCCGAGTTCGGAATTCGTTCAATGGTTGAAGTGTTTTAAAAAAAAAAACTGGTTCAATATTGGATCAAAATCACCCACATCAACTGTTTGTCCACATTTAAGGATCTGAATTTTAAAGATTAACTTTCATTTTACAAGACTAAGCTTATAAAATCCGGATAATATTGAGTCCTTGAATAAGTTCTCGCTGTTTGCCACTCGAAGCACTGCCCATCGCCAGCCACTACTTTTTTCTCCATCTTTCTGGCAACATATGAATTCCACGCCGGAAAGACAATACGTCTTTTAAGGCTATCTATGTTCTGGCTTCCTCGTAAGATTAGAAGTGCTGCTCAGCCAACAATTGTTTCCTTCAGACAATCCATAGGTACGTAAATAAACGCAACTGTCGTATTTGAAGACGAGAAAACCCATACGACATTCACGAAAAGCCAATGCATTCCAAAAATTCTCTGGATGGTGCGGTATATGGGTTATATCATTGGTCCTTACTATTTCGAAGATGGAGAGACAGTTACACTGAATGGCGTACGTTATTGGAACATGTTGACCAAATACAATATATTTTCCTAAAATTGGATCCAGACGATTTCTGGTTTCAATAAGAATATGTTACCGGTCCCACAAGCCTTCAATAAATCAACTTATTGCCTATGAAATTTGAAGATCGCATTTTTTCGGTTAGGTGAGAAATCGACAGGCCCCCCAGGTCAAGTGAGACACCTTTAGTCTCCTTTGTGTTATTTGGAAGTAAGGGTAAGGCGTATGCCAATAATCCAGCTACAATTTATGCTGAAGCCTACCATTTAATTCGAAAATCCAGATATTGACCAAATTATTGTTCAAAAAGTCATCAATAACTTTGACCTTTCGGTGATGGCCTACCCATAATTGCCATAAACTGAACCTCATCAATGAACAAGATCGATTTCACAAAAAACCGACCGAGTTACGGTATATAACCAATGAATTGAACTAACTGAATGTCCTGAAGTTCCTGATTTATCTCGGTAATGTATTATTCCGCTGAGTCGAGTGAGAATGATATTTGCTATGAAGACGTATAGCTAGAGCTACATGGGTATGCAACAATGCCTTAAGCTGTTGAATAGTTCACTGGTATAGGTATAGAAAGAACAAAATGGGTCCTAGGAGAGAGCCTTGCAGCACGTCAGTCTTTAGAGGAACGAAGGCAGACATTTTATTACCAAGGTCTGCAGTCTACCAGCGTGTTTTTGAAAAATCAACCCTTCCATCAACCATTAACGCTAACAAAGGCTTTTTAAAAAATCGAGCAGAGTTAGAATGATTTACTCTTTTTTATCAACACTTTTTTCGACCACTATAAGACAGTTTAGCAGCTATGTTTGGATTGAAAGCAAAACTGGTTGTCATTAAGCAAGTTTTCAAGGAATAGTAGTGTAGTCTTTGAGGTCGGTAGTCGGCGAGACTGCAGTTGACTTTCTTGGGAACAAGACGACATTCAGACGACAAAATAGAAGTGGTGAGAATGCTGTTGAAATATAGGTCATATACCTCAGCGTAACAGGGAGTGACAGTTTTAGGACTTAGGGTGAAGACCATCAAGTCCAAAGGCATTCGATTTCACCATTAGTATTGCCACCAATACATCCGTGTAGGTAAGTATGATCATGTTTAGCAGTGTAGGCCAGGTTGGGACAGCTGTTTCCTTTATAACGTGCTCTTGTTGAACGCCATAGGTTGGTAGGTGATAGATGAGATAGAGTTTAGAGTATTACCTATACAATTTACGTTATCCGAAGTCGTGAACTGCCGCCTGCCCTTGCCTATTTGCTGAGGGGTTCTGAGAGATTAAGACGGTTTCCGAAAAAATAAAATGTTGGCATTTCTTATTTCTAATACTCCTTTATTCCTCAGGCCACCATAAGTTAGGGGCAAAGTTTCAATTCTATATCGTTTCAGATGAAGAAAAGACTAGGTGTCTGTCCCTCGTAAGCTTTTTAAAATTATCGTTCATTCAGCTACAATAGATGAGCAGATTGATATTTTTTTGAAAGAGGCAACTAGCTCCTTAACACAAGGCAAAAATAAATGTTGCTTCAAGGGATGTTACGCAAAATTTTCCTCGAAAGCAAGAGTAGGAAAAATGAAATCATGTCTCGAGAAGGCTGGGGCTAACAGTTGGCTACCAAACAAAATTTCATCACTGTTGAAGGTGAATAACAGATCATAGAGGAAATTCAGAGCAGACCTATTGCTATAACAGAGGCGGATCGGGTATAATCAAGAAGATTGCAGTTTAGGTCTCATCAAAGTAGGACATTGGATATTGAGGATAACTGGTCTATGGATTCGAGGAGTGGGGCTATATCGAGAAAATTGTGAGGCCCTTATATTGTACCGAGGAGGATGTTGACAAACATAAATGCCGTATGAGATGCTTTCGGGGATGAGTGTAACTTCGCTTCTAACAACATTGACAGCACCGATTTTATTAGACTTGTAAGCTCTGTAACCACCAGCGGAAAGAAACTTATCGGACACAATCGAAAACACAAATAACGTCGACATCGAAATTAATAAACAGGTAGAGGGGCTCATAATTTGCATCCTCTAAGCTTCAAGCATTTATGTGGATTATGTGTAAGCTACTGTGCCTAACATTTATGACACTGACCATTTCATACAAACTCTTATTCCTTCCACGGCGAAAGAAGCTCTTACCTTCATCAATCCCATACCATCGCACATTGTAGATACACAGGAAAAATATTGCCGATTGCCGCAATATGAAATTGGGGAAAAATGAAATAAAAACCGAAAACAATATAGCAACGATAAAGAGAAATAAATAAAATAAGATAGATAAGCAAATAAAGATAATACCGATGTAAGACAAGAAAAATGAGAATTTAAGAATGAAAAAAAGATTGTACTGAGGCATGAGTGAATTCGACGTAACCTTTGGCTTGTGGAATTCGTGTCCCCGAAATTGAGCAATTTGAGGATGAACTTCTGAAATATTGCCATTGAACGAAAAAAAAAAATGACAAAAAAATGTGTTTCAATTGCCAACTGTTGACCAACAAATTTGAGAGTATGGTCATCCATGCAACGGAACTTGGTAACTCTGATCTATAATCGCTCATAAAAACTGATACAATCACCATTAGATGCTAAATAAAGGGAAATCAAACAAGAGGTGTCATTTTAAGTCTGACGCGATAGTCATTGCGATAAGTTAAAACTAAGAGGTTGTCAAATCTATACCGCACAACGTGCGAAAAGATCTATATTAACAACGAAAATGTTGAAAATATCGTAGAAACCTTTCGTAAAGTTGGTGCTGCTTTTGGTCACCAACAAGAGGCTTCTGGCCCAGTTATATAGAATTGTATTGATAAATTTAAAGATCTTGAACAGCATAGTGACGTGAAGACTTGAACTCCTGACTATTTGGTAAGGTAAAATGAATATAAAGGGTGGGCCATCTTTTTAAATCATAGGTTATCATAGGTCTCTCGAAATATTGACAAAAAGTCAGAATCATATCTTCGCAGAACGAAATTAGTCGCCTTACGCTTGAACAACGTTGAGAAATATTGAAAACTTAGCCCAAACAGTGCGATTTTTAAAAAGAAGTTTTGGTCGAAATGAAGCACTTACCGCGACTGCTGTACGCAAGTTTGTGCAAAAAGATCGTGAGACTGGTATGCTAGTGGACAACACGCATGGTTCCCGTCATCTTACGGTGCGCACAGATGAGAATGTGGCTGCTGTGGCCGAGAGTGTGAAACTCAATTCACGAACATCAACTCGCCATCGATCTCAACAGCTCAACATTTCACGCATTAGCCTGAGGAGAATTCTGCACAAAGACCTCGGATTATTCGCTAACAAGGTCCAATCGACTCAGCAATTGAAGGTGCGCGACCATCCGCTTCATTATAGCTTCACAGTTTGGGCCTCAGAGCAGCTTGAATTGGACAACGATTTTGGCCGAAAGATAATCTTTTCTAACGAAGCCAATGCATCCACAGTGAATGATAGTTTGGTGCGGATTGTGGAGTGGTGGCATCATTGGACCATTTTTCTTCGAAAATGAGACTGGGAACAACGTTTCGGTCAACACACCGTTGACATAGCCATGTTAACCGTCTTTTTTTTTTACTGAAATTGAAGACATGGATTTGGATAGCGCGCCTTGCTACACAGCCCATGCCACAAGCGATCTTATCAACCGTCTTGACGATGACAATTGGCCGCCTCGGAGTTGCGATTTGACCCCTTTCGACTTTTTTGTGGGGAACCGTGAAGGATCGATGTTATGCCAACAATCCGGAAACGATTCAAGCACTTAAGGCTAATATCATCCAAGCAATCCGTGAGCTACAGCCTGAAACCATCAACAAGGTCTTGGAAAATTGGGGTGATAGAATACGCTACTGCAAAGCTAGCTGAGGTAGCCATTTGAACGACGTTGTATTTCGTAATTAATGGGAATGTCTGATAACGCCATAATATATGGGAAAAAAATGATTTTGTTCATTTTATTGCATTTTTAAAAAGAAACTTGTATTTAGCGTATTTAGCCCACCCAAATATTGCCGCTCTTTCTGAGACTTAAGATCACAAGATCTTGCCCAACATGCAGATCACACACAACTTCGTTCTTTGGCTCAAAATGTATGATTTTCCGAACAACATTATACCGTGTGATGAGGGTATGTAGCAGATCCAAGTTTTCGAACTCGCGGTGTCATTGGGCCGTATTTTTTTGGAAAGTGATGGTGGTTCGACCACTTCAGTGAATGATGTTGGTTGGCATGAATAAGCGACACAGACGACGTTTATTTTCAACAGAACAGTACCACATGGAATACAGCTGGTGAAGCAATAGCTCTTTAGAATTTAGAATTTCCTGGACGTGCAACATTTTTAAATGAGAACATCAGCTGGCTACTGAGATCATGCGGTCTAACTCCATCTTTTCCTTAAGGCAATCTTGAAGATAAAAACAACGCGAATACAGCCTCAACGACTACGGCTCTTATGTCCGGGAGATGATGAAAACGTGAAAAATTTCATCAAATTAAGGATTATTTTTAGACAGAGCTGAAGCGAACATTTGACAGATGTTGTTCTCCATTGTCCATGTCGACAACATTACAGGAGACCCACTAACACTAGGATAAGTATATTCTGATGATGAGCCAAACAATTCTTTAAGTGCTAAAGAGGTACATTTCTAACTCTAAGGCTGTCTGGGAATGTCACAAAACACTAAACAAACTGGCAGCAAACAACGGACCAAATCTGATCTGACTGCCAGGTCATGAAAATCATGAAGGCAATGAAAAGGCTGACAAACAAGCCAATCAAGGTTCCCAGATACCTTTACGGGGCCATTCGAACATAAAACGGCATTATCATAAATGAATCACTAAGCAAAAGAACCAATTCTGGAACAGACAGGAGGGTATTAAACACTCAAGAAAGTTCGCGAAAGAAGCTCTAAAATTTAATAAACCCGACCAAAGAGTGCTATGTGAAACACTAACAGGACACGGGACATGTAATCTGTAGACGATGTGGGCAGGTTAAGAAAATTATGGAACACATACTGACCGTCTGCCCAAGCCTTACCCCAAAAAGACTCAAAATGTCAAGCAAAAATCATAACAGGGAAAAACTTCCAGGAAATCCCATCTAGAGAAGTTGTCAAATTTTTGAAGGCAGTACTCAAATCCTAGATCAAGGAAGAGGGTACAAGACAATTTTATTGGCGCAATACTAGTGTCTTCAGGTGACACACCCCGACACAAGATTGCGATTGTCTATCGATTCAAATTGACACCCCTTGTTGGACAACCACATACTAGTGCGATCAAATTGAAAGGTGACTGATTTTTTTGTAGGTTCGAAGAATTGTCGTCGAGTTCTGTAGTCAATTTCATATCATTGTCTCAATTGCATTCAGAGTTATGCTTGTGTTTTGTAAACAACTAAAAGTGAATTTGGTGATCTTACGCCGTCTGATTTTACTGATCAAAGATGGTACATTGAATTTCGTCTACAATTAAGAATGCTGTTGAAGTCTTTCGTGACCAGGTTTCATCGCAGAAATATATTTAAAAGTCGCTCAAACTATTCCAAAAAGTCAGGGTTGAAAACAAAGTGTTTTTCAATCGGCAACAAAAATTGTCGACTGATCTATAGAGAGCTGGTTGACGTTGCTGTAGGATCAATTCAAACAACTCTGAAATACCATTTGGGCCTCAGACGTGCCTTATCTCGTCTAACTTCAATATACCCAATTTCACGAGGCGGTTGTGAAACACATCATTGTTTGAGATTATGATAGCTGAGCTTGACCTCTGACTACTCAACAAACTAAAAATACCACTCCGGGGAAACTTTTCCGAGTCCATAAGAGAGATTATTTTGTCGAAGGGGGCTTACCTTGATAGAAGGGCGGACGTTGCTAAATCTTTCTGCAAAACTACATCGTATTAGCCTAGATAAACAAGGCTATGAGATTTAGTATAATGCAAAAGGTGACGAATAAAGCCACCAAGTTGCGGCTTAAGTAAACGTTTAAGTCCAATAAAATGGAGAAAAGTCATTCAGATTTGAAGGCTTTTTAAAAGCTGCTAAGCACCCTCCCCATAGCCATGTATTACATAAGCACGCAGCTTTTTAAGAAAGATCCACATTTTATAGCATCCTGCAATGGACTAACCCAACTTAAGTCGAAGACGATACGACAGCTTGGAGCCGCAGGTAAAGTACTGTCCGCAGGAAAAAGAAAATAATTACCCGAAAAGGGGAGAGGGACACTGCGTGAATCATGACAGCCTAGACATGTCCATCCAGTTGATAGATGGTGCTGACACGATATCCCGTCGTGTTTTCGCGAGCAAAAGAGGAGGCAATGACGAAGGCAATTCACAATTAGACCGAGCATTGCTGCCAATTTCACTTCTGAAGGCCTTCAAAGCCTAATTTCTAAGCCTTTTTGACGCTTTTGCATAAGCTAGCCAATGGCAAAATGATGGGCAATGAATTCCCTCGCATATTGCCCATGGATCATCTGCTTCAGAAATGACGAAAATATTTTCTAAAATATTTCAAATGTTCGTCTCCCCCAGAGGGCGCCACTTCAGCTCCACCCTAGGCCAGCATGATATCAATGACGAAGCGTGATTGCTCTAATACCACAGTCGGAATGAATACCTAATTATGACCCAATTTGTCATAATTAGAGACACGCCTCGCACCAGTGACTCACCAGTCCGAATCCAAATGGTTTTTTTCCCAGGTATTTTCAGTAAATCGACCGTCAGCTATGATATTTAAAAAATCTTAATCGCGTGAGCGACAATAAGTCGTGAATATTTCCAACTTTGCAGTCGAATGCATTTTAAGTATGAAAACAAAAATTCCAGACATACCCGACCCCCCCGCGAACACTGTCAACCGAATTCGAGAACAAAACAAATAATTACAGCAACCTGCGACGCTCCGGCCTTGTTCATGAATATCTCAGTACTCAACACAATCGCGCGGTTATCGGTGATTGCGTGACACCGAACCTTTTCGGAACGTCTATAAATAGTTGCAGTAATCTGACAAGTAGTAAATCACAAGCAACAGCTGGCAACAGGTGTGATGCAGCAACCAGAAGTGTATCAATCGGTACATACCTGTTTTTGTCCTCACATCCGGCGGGCACCTCGTCGGCCCTGGCAATGATTTGTGGCACATCTCTGAACTCCTCCCATATGGTCGACTTCTTGTCGACGAACTTTGCCAACTCATGCGTACTGAGCACATTATGCCTGAGCGACGGATCATCGAAGGCCACATTCCCGTAGGTTCGTTTCGATGCCCGTAAGGCTGCACCCTTCCGACGTACACTATTGTACACGGACACATTGTCCAGGCTATAGGCATCCAGGCTAACCGGTCGACATCGTTGACCATATGACATTTGCTTCTGTCGCTTCCGCATGACGTAGAGGAAGGCAACAAGGAGTATGAGAGCGACAATGCCGACGACGCTTACAGAAATGGCAATGATGACATTGACATCGGTCTCTTGGGGTTCAGGCTGGTCCATGGGTCGACCGGGACCCAAACCTATACCGGCAGCGGCTAGGTCACCTGCTTCCGTGGTCGTGCTGGTTGTCTCGACCGCTTTCGGTATATGGAAAACGTTCTGGATGGTGGGCACAATCGAGTAGATGTCTTCTTTCTTGGTCGATATCGATTGCAGGGTTGTGGTTGAATCATCGTCACCGTAGTAGCCAGGTGTGGTTGTCGTCGTCGTCGTTGAAGTGGAAATCTCAACGTTCACCGTAGTTGGTTGCAATCTCATGTTCTCTTGATTGCTTTCGGTTGTCGTCGTTGTGGAGGCGGTTGTAGTGATGGCGATGTTCGTCGCGGTTGTGGAAGTTGTTGCTGGTTCTGTAGTCGATGTCGCTCCTGTGTGCAGATGTGGATCGATGACATTACTCTCGATTGACGTTTCGCTACGCGTATCCGAAATTTTCTGTTCCAAATCGATGTGCTCCGTCGTATGTTCGAAGATAATTAAAGGCGGCAGGGTCGTGGTGGTAGTGCTGGTGGTGGTGGTTGTTGTGGTTGGAGCAAAAGCGAAAACACTTGTTGTTGTAGCCGGCGCGGGAGTTGTAATCTCAAACTCTGAATTGGTTGTGACGTCGAAACTTTCATCAACTTCCGCTGCGGACGTACGAGTATCTGCGATATTAATGCTGGTACGAGTGGTCGCGGCGCGTGTGGAAGGCTCGAAAGCCAATGTAGAACTGGTGTTGCTGTTGTCGGCTACGGATATCGTAGTCGTTTCGTTCGGTACGTCGTCATCATCGTCGTCGTATGAGTAGTTGTTGTAGTTGTTGGGTTTCTGTGTCATCGTTTCGTTACTGATTAGTGCGGGCGTATGTGGTGCTTCAGTCGTCGTTTCTGCCATAATGGTAACAGCTGGTGCTGATGTTGTTGTTGTTGTGGTTGTTGTTGTTGTTATTATTATTACTGGAGATGGGTCCTCCTCCACTACCTCCGTTTCGGTTGTTGCTATTGCTTCTTCCTCTTCAACCGGCGGTAGAGACGGCTGCGACGGAGGCAGTGTCGATTCCATATTTGGCGACTCAGTCGTTGTTCTCTCATCATTCGAACTGAATAGTGTAAATGGAGGTAGAGCAGTCGTTGTTGTTGTGCTAGTGGTGGTGCTAGTGGTGGTGCTAGTGGACGTTAATATCGGCACGGGTGTAGTGAAATCTATTAGCGATTGGGTTGATGTTTGGATCGCGCCGGGATTCGTTTCTTGGGTGGTTTCGCCCGTCAGGGTTACTATGTCGGGGCTAAGGGTCGTTGTGGTCGTTGATGTGGATTTGATGGTTGTCGTTTCGTCTTCGACCTCAACTTGATTGTTGTCGATAAAACCGTTGTGTCTGCTCTGGAAGAGGCTAGAGAACGAGTTGGTAGTGGCATCAACCTCCTCGGTATGGGGAAGTGAAGTGTCATCCATGGTGAATCGATCAGACGTGCTCATCTCCACCCTGGCGTCGTCAAGATCCGTTGTCGTTTCGTGTTTAGGAAGAGTACGAGCCTCGACATCGTATTGAGTCGACGAAATAAAGTCCTGGGTTTCGGTCTTCTCCTCTGGTGCCTTGGTGGTGGTAAGCAGAATAACCACGTTGTCTTGAATCACCCTAGCCGAAGTGGTTGTTCTCGGGGTAGGTGCTTCTGTGGTTGTATCGTCAGGATCCTCGGGCGTTTTAAATGTCGCCTCGGGCTCAATACCTTCCGAATTCATCATGACCCGCGTCCAATCCAGGATATTTTTGGTCACCATCGAGTTGTTAATGGCTTTCTCGTCCGACGTTTCAACGCTGTTTTGTAACTCCGACGACTTGGGTTTCCCGCCGTATTTCATGCTAGCCAGAGCCCAGACATCGCTATTATTTGGCAGTTGGAACTCATTGGCCGAATTATAGTTGTCGTCGATAAATTTCCCGCGCTTTTCCGCCGCATTGGTGGTGGAGTTCCTAACTTCCGGATTCAAATCATGTTCGAAAATGTTCGTGAGGAAAGTCGTTCGAACAGGACTCTCATCGTCGACTTCAGTGGATGCCAGAATGTCTGTGGTTTCATCGGACTTAAGAGTTGACGTGGGGGGTTTGACGTAATGGTCTTGATCAACAATGTGAGCTATGGTTGAATGAGTCGGATGTGGAGTGACTTGCTTAACCACTTCGTGATCTTCGACTTTGATGCTAAAGTCGGTTGAGGTCTCATGAGCTACAGCTGTGGACGTGTCATCATCCGATTCAGTCTGTGCATGGATCTTAATGTTGCTTTCCTCATCGATCGTTTTGGAAATTGTGGTTTCCTCAACCATCGTTGCGTTTATCACCGAACTTTCTTCGGTAGTTAGCTTTGCGTCAGTGGTTTCCTCGGTTTTGACTGTTGAATAAACCACACTCTCGTTGTGCGTTGGAGTTCCCTCCCGTGCGGGAAGCTCACTCATAGTCGTTGATTCCATCTGCTTGTCTTCAGTTTCAATTGTGGAATGAAATACATTACCATCGGTTGTAATGGGATCTTCTCTTAAAGCGGATTCGTGTGCTGTTGTCGATCGGATTTCTGGTTTCCCTGAATCATCTGGTTGATCGGTAGTGGTGTGCAATTGAGCTTCCTCTTCCGTGGAAGTATCATCCGCCTTCTCACTGTGAGACAATGGCAATGCAGTTGTTGTTGTTGGCTTAACTTCGTTGTCCTTCATTGTGGTGTCGATTTTTTCCAGACCATCATTATCCGAATCAGCTTCCTCAACGGTCGAGGAGAACCCCACTGTATTCTCGTCGACAATGGTCTCTTTCAGAGTCGTGGTTTCCTTCCTGACACTATCACCATCGCCAGTGATCACCGTGGTTACCGGTAGCTTTTCCTTAAGAGTACTTGCTTCCTCATCCGAATCAACTTCGAATGAAGGAATTCGCGCATCTTCAATTGAGACTGTTGTTGCCACATCGACTTCATTATGCGAAGTCGTGATCCCGCTCGTTTCGTCGGATGTGTCACGATATGTTCGTCGTATGACGGCACAGCTCGTAAACGTCACATTGAGCAATATTTGAAAGATCAGAAACGTGTAGAAGAGGGAGTTCTTTGATTTGGCAATTTTGGGCATGTTGTTTGCAAGTGAATTGGACACTTTGATTGAGGAGTATGGAAGGTACGTTGTGTAGTAGTGAGTCGGAAATCGCTTTTATCTTGGGTTATGATGATGTGATGCTTGTGCTGTGTTTTGCTTTTGGAATTCAATTAACTCAGTTGTTTAGGGTTGTCGTGATGTGCTGTTGCGTTTTGTGATGACTTCCATTCAGCCATTTTTTCGTTCGAATCAACAGAACTGAAAATAAATCAAGAAGAACGAGTTTGAAATTAGTGATTCAGAAAGCTGATAGATGATTGTAAAAGTGTTACATGCATAAGGGGCTTAATCGCTATATCTATAATATGAGATACCTTCTCGTGTAGCTTCAATATTTTAATACGTACGACGGATTAAAGGCTATGTAATAAGGGCTATATATCGCATATTGCATAAGTCAAACAGTACAAATCACATTACAGAACTTAGTTAGGTAACCCACGTATGTATGTTCAAGACATAAGAGGAATTGAAGGTTTATTAAATGATGTTTGTTCGTTTCATCAACTTTATTTGATCGGTTTGTTTCCGATTGCTTCATACACAGTATTGTATATGTAAAGGCTAAACTGTCGGCTAGGTTCTTGTTAAAATTGTAATAAAAAACACGCAAGCCTTCCGACTAGTTGTGGTACATAAAGCCGTTCAAATGGCGCCCTCGTGTGACTTGTGGCATGTTTGGCATATGGCTCTATCCTCTTAGAGTCACATATCTTTGATGTCAAATCCACCCAATTTTGGTCAATAATATTCTTCCAACATGGCATGATAGCAAAATCCATTAACCTTAACATGTCGATCATTTACATTGACGAAAATATACGAACCGAAAACGTCTCCGGCATGAAATCCATATCACACGGTTATCACAGGGCTATTGGACATAGCCGTTAAGCAAAAAATTAGCCTCATCACTGAAGATGACTTTTTTAATGAATTTCAGGAGAGTCCAATTCTAGGAGTTTCGGCGCTTCAAACGATCAAGGAGTTCAGCTGGATCTTGTAAGAATACGAGTATTGACCAAGATCTGAAATCGACTGATTTAGTTCATTTTGAAATGAAGATATCCGGCGGTCATATCTTGGGTACTTCAACCGATGCTCTATTACACTGGCACGGAAACATTCAATAATGAATATATTGACTCGAATTTGCCCATCACAGCATGCACAACCTTTGTAGTGGATCATTGATAGGACAGAAAATTGAGGTAAACGCTCTTAAAGTTGCGATCACCGACTCAGAAATTCGGTAGTAGTTTTAAATAATTGTCAAACATCGCTCGTTCGTGAACTTCATCAAGACAAAAATTCAAACTTTGGTCGATGCTTTGACATTAACAAATCATAAAAAAAGGTTTAAAACTACATATGTGTTAAAATATAAAATTGTCATGTCCCTACTGAGAAACGCTGTATTAGAGTTTACGTTTGGTTGTGGCCCAATTTCATGAAGAGGTCCATCAACTGTGTGCTTAAGAACCTGAATCATTTCAGAGTTGTCTACATAATATCAATCTCCAAGGGCACTCCTTGTAAAATCGTTACAAGAACGGGCGATTACATAACTGTTGAATTTAGTATGAAAAGCAGCAGCGCCATCTTACTGGAACAGCTTCTTCAATTTGTCACCACAAAAAATCTGTAATTATGTTACCTAACGGCTTGCAATCTTCCAATAACGTCATCCCTCCAAAAACCAGACCAAACTTCTACATCTTTACGACTATTGACTTTCTGAACAGAAATGGACTGAAAAGCGCATTCAGAGTACAATCGATGACACTAAATATGTAGTTATCAAATATTTTTAACTATTAAAAAGAAATCAACCTATGCTTCCCCTAGAGAAGAATAAATTTCTTGAATACCGCAACTAAGACCTTCTGGATCGTATGGTATAAGTGCCGAATACAGGGATTGAGAAGCAATCATAACTTTCTAGGCTAGTTGTCATAATTTTGACAGAATATGGAGGCCTTCAGCCTAAAAAGACCTTCTGACTGTAAACGATTACTATTACGAGTCCTATTTTCAGCTATGGGGCTATTTTACTTTAAAATATAAAAAAGGAGCCGCTTGAAGAAAATCCAGAGCACGGCGTATTTAGGTGCTGCTGGGGCTACTAACAGCCATCTTACACCTATTTCCACTCGAGTTATTCATCAAAAATATGATTTTCTGTCGCATGATTCGGATTAGAGAGTCCGGTGGTTGGACGTGGTAATGACAGCAACAGATTTGATTGTATCTCCAACATATTTATTACGGGATAATTACAAATCCAGCTTCAACGAATACAAGAGCAAAACAAGAGCAGCAAAATCTAAATCCTGGCGGTAGTTCTGCGAATCAATAGATGATCTCAACGAAGCCGCAAGGCTCAGGAAGATCCTATCCAAGGACCCCTGCGTTCCGGGATTCATCTTTAAACCAGATGGTTCTTGGACAGAATCCAGTCGGGAATCTTTAGAACTGCTGACTGAAACTCACTTCCCAGGCTGTAAAACCCCTGAAACCACAGTCTCCTTCGAGACGACGGTTCCTACGGTTCACACAACCGAAGAAGTGATAAACAAGATTATCACAGCGGATAAAGTATCATGGGCAATAAATTCGTTCAAACCCTTTAAATCTCCAGCAATGCTTCAAAAAACACAGAACCACACTGTACCCCATCTCGTAAGCATCTTTTTCAATTGCCTGCGCACGGGGTACATCCCAACACAGTGGAAAGAAATAAAGGTAATTCTCATACCTAAGGCAGGTAAACCAATCCATACTGCCGCAAAGGACTATAGGCCAATTAGTCTCTCGTCATTTCTATTAAAAACCTAACATCAGAGGACTCACAAATTCACGAAACTTATGCAGCACTCAACACGCCTACCTCAAAGGCAGATCAGTGGAAAGTGCTCTGCATAGTGTTGTCCGTGAAATTGAGGGCTCGCTAAACTTAAAAGAGTTTACAATGGCAGCCTTCCTCGACATAGAGGGGGCCTTCAACAATGTAAACACAGAGGCCATAACAACAGCTCTTTAGGACATAAAAGTAGACAAATCCATTGTAATCTGGATTGAGAATATGTTGAAGAACAGAATTATCAATGCAGACATTGGACACAGTTCTATAAGGAAAGCGACAACTAGAGGCACACCACAAGGAGGAGTTCTCTCCCCCCTACTGTGGCTCCTTACAGTCAACAAGATCCTCAAATTCTTTATGGAAAAAGACACAAAAATCATAGCGTACGCGGATGACCTGGTTATCTTGATAAAAGGTAAATTTCTACCAACTATCAGTGAACTAATGGAATCTGCGCTAAGTGAACTCTCCTCGTGGGCAAGACAGAACGGTCTGAGAATAAACCCCCAGAAAACCGAGCTGGTCTTGTTCACCATCTTCGTAGACAGCCAGGCTGCACTGAAGTCAATAGAATCCTGTATAACGAGATCAAAGGCTGTCAAGAAATGTCGCGACTCACTGAAGTCCATCAGACACTATAAAGTTAAACTCTGCTGGGTCCTGGGCCACAGCTCAATCGCAGGGAACGAAAGAGCAGACGAACTGGCCAGGCAAGGTTCTGAAATGGACATCAGCGAAGCGGACACGTCATTGCAACCACCGATCAGCGCATTATACCGGATCATAAACGACATAATCATCAAAGAGGCCAACTCGTCTTGGCTTACAAGAAACGACAGCTACACGACAAGATCATCGTGGCCAGAGCTCAATGTCGGAAAAACAAAGAAGCTCCTGGCGCTGGACCGTAACTCGATCCGTATGCTCGTCGGAGTGATCACAGGACACTGTCCCATTGAAGCAATGCTCCGGAAATGGGACTCGGGATCAAGCGATCTCTGCCGGAGCTGCGGCGATGAGGAAGAAACTGAGACGATCCAACATCTGCTTTGCCACTGTCCAGCTCTCCAGAATCGACGCCTACTGTCGCTAGGCCAAAGATTCTTTACAGAGATTGCGGACGTGGCTAATGTAGATATTTCGGATCTTCTAAGATTCATCAAGAGCACGGGGTGGTTTCAGCCACCACGTGATAGGACAGGTTCATTTTATGTGTACCCACACAAACGAAGGGAATCACAATGGGCCTCTTGGCCTCCGAGTGGAAGTGATGTCTAACCATCACACTCCCCTTCTCAAACCTAACCTAACCATCTCCAACATATTACTTACGAAAACATATTAATAACCTCAACTTCGGAAAGGCATTAGAGTTTATAGCACAACAATCTAAATAAATGGCCCAGCCATTTTCTCAAAGAACTGACAAGTTTCAAGACCAGTTATTAGATCCCACTAGTGTTTTTCCGGCCAAACTCCTTTCAATATGAATAGCTGGCATCCTACATACCATCACCCCTACACTTATCCATAATATCACTATTTGTGTCGAAAGCCTAGCGTCAACGAAGGCCATCATGCCATATACTCTACCATCTTTAATTGTTAAATTATACCATTCAGCTCTGATACAGCTCTGATACAGCTCTGTTCCGGGTCCAACGTTTCGATTATCTGGGTCCCCGTAACAACCATATTGATTAGAGGAAAAATGAGACAACGCTAAGAAATTTTTCTATAAAAAACTTAGCAACAAGGTAAGTGTCATTGGGGGTGGTCGTGGCGCAATGGCAATCATCACCGACTGTTGATCAGAAGGTCTGTTATTCAAGTTTGTCCGTAGCCAAGAACAATTCCTATACGGAAAAACTGTACAACAACATCAGTTGTGAATTAGAGATGATCAAAAAAGTGCTGAAGAAGTCATAGCACTCGCAGCATAAGATCACTTCAAAATTCATACTCTGTGCGTGCATTTCCAATATAACACCTTAATGACACGGAAAACAAAAAAATTACTGTGAACTACAGCCAACGCGTCAAATTCAGTCGAATATCTCGAATCATATCTAGGACAACCACCCCCGGAGAGTAGTGAACGAACATGTTCGACACAAACCATCTGCACCCCGTCCAGGTTGTGTGACAAACACCATAAGAGCTTACACTCTTGAACCTGTACGAATTATAAAAAAAAAAATGGCGCCATTGCGTATCAAATTGCGATATAATGCGATTTAATACCATTAGATTCTTTATTTTTAGGGCTATGTTAAGGATATAAAAAACACAAAGGCTCCCCCACCGAATCATGTCCTTTTTGATGAATTTGGTGAGCTTACGAGGTTGTAGAGAATTTGTATTGAATTTTATTTGTAACATTGGTACAAATAATTACAATAAGTCAGAGAAAGTGTTGAACAAAATGTTTTCTTCCATCTGCAAAAAAACATCAACTGGTGGACAACAAGTCAAGGAAATAAAAGATTTTGTAGCCTAAAAAACGTCGAGTGAGCTATAAAGGGCTTTTTGGTTTCAAATTTTTTTTTTCTCGGAAAAAAGCATCGACAAATGTAAAGAGGTGATTTCTGACTATGAGGCGGTTATGAAATGCATAACTGACGATTAGATCTGGATATACGAGTAGATCCGCATGCCTTCTGACTGTTCAACAAACTAAAAAGGCCACTTTGGGAAAACCGTTTCGAGGACATGGAATGGATTCAAAGTGGATCACTGCGTGACCTGAAAGCCTTTTCTGATATCGGACTTAAAAACTATTTGGAATAACTATTAAGAAAAAAACGTTGAATTGACTGTATTTGCCAGGGGATTGCCTTGAGACCCTGAAATGTATTTGAATGGAAGAATAGAAATTATATACAAAGTCACCTTTCAATTTGATCACAATAGCATAGGTCGTCGCTAGAATTATCTAAGGGTGTCAACGAAACTCAACCTGCGACCACAGTCAAACTAGAAGACAAGTTGGTGAAATGTGCATTAAAATTCAGGAGCCACACAATTCTGTCGGAGACGCGGAACAGAAATTGACAGGCTGGTGCATCCTTTCACAACGTATGGAAAAGTAGATTTCTAAATACTATTTGGAAATGACCGAAAAATTCTAGATCGGTCCACACCATCGTAAAACCCTCTACGACTTCGTCCATAGAATAACAATAAGAAACCATATCCAATACTCATATCCCGGCCAAGCTCCTTAGGTTGTGTAAAATGATAATGATGAAGAACTCTCGCTGCATTATGAAGTGATAGATTTCTTAAAAAGGTCACGTACTAACGTGATGGTACGCAGAAATTCGATATCCCCATCATCCTTATTTTATTATGCGGAGCTAGGGACTCCATCAATTACTGATCAAGAAACGCCAGTAAGAGCTAGGTTGATAGACGATGATGAAAGCAAAACAGTCCTCAATTCGCCTCATGTTGGGCTTTCTTTTTAGAGCTTTCGGCTTCAGAAACAAGGCAGATTAGTTTGAATTTTCATATATATACTGCAAAACTAATCAGAGATTATGCTACTTTTCCGACAAGGTTAAATGCAGTTGAGGCTTCCTGGTAACCAAGATTGTTGGGTAAATTCGGTCAGCGCACTTGTCCTTCCTCCAATCCCAAATTTTGCTGTCGTTGTGCTCAACAGTGAATATGCAACAGACTATAACTAAGCCTCGCAGTTAATGTAAGCATGATTTCAATATAAATTTTTCTTTTGGGAGTGAAAGTGTGGCTTTCAAGCTGTACTTGCCGACATATGTATTTCTGAATCAACATGGAAATATGATTTATTGGCTTAAACACAACTGTATTCCTAAGCAGGAAGCTTTGCTTATTGACACGCTTAAGAACGATCCTCTTCCAGTTCAATATAATCCAGGATTACACCTAAATACAATGCTTAAGCAAATAGACCTTCTTTCAATTCTATCTATCTTTGGAACCTAGCAATACAGTTTAGCCTTCACAAGTGACGAACTATGTCACGTGGGTAGTCACAGGCTGTCTTATAAAGCCATAAGTACAACCCCAATTCGAGCTTTCAATTTGTAGGCGCGACGCCTACACGCTTATTGCCGTATTTTGGGTAAAACTCTATGCAACATCTCTATCATTTATTATGTTCATCATTAATCACTTTTGCTTTTATGGAATTGTGTGACATGAATGAGGCTTGGGGAATGCATTTAATGTTGACGTCAGTCCTCCAGGTCTACAGAGAATCATTTGCTTAGGTTTTTTTTAAATTGTAAATAATATTACTCTTCCCGTCATGTTTGCTTTTGATATCAGCAACGAATAGAATAAAACAGGTTTTCCTTGACTTGAAGCTATTTGTTTCTAGATTATTCGAGGAGAGACATCGTTTTATCAAGCCCTCCATTAGTAGGTTGAGTATATTTCCACCCGGTGTGATAAATATGGTTGAGAGGGCCTTTTAGCAAGGTTTGACTTATAATGTTCTCTATCCCATTGCCTTCACATTAAGCAAACACTAAGTAAGTAGCCCTTGCATCAGCAACACCAAAAGTTGTCACTTCTGTAAACTCAATGAAATCTCCTTTTGTGCTCTTATCGGTATAGGTCCACTACCATAGGAGGCTTCACATTTCATAAATTATCAATTCATCAATTGGCTGATGACCAAAAGTCAATTTCACGATTTGGCATTCTGTGCTCAGACTAAACATAGAACATCGAAGACCAAGGAAAACCATTAAGTTGGCATCTGTTTAACAGAATTAATTGAGGTTAAACAGGACTTAAAATAGACAGGCTTCAATGTGTTTCAGGAAGCAGTTCTGGATTCGGAGGAATAGGATCAGAGCCGATGATGATCAATTTGGTGCTACGGAGAAAGAACTTCTTGATGATGAGTTGGCAAAGCTTCGGAGGGTTTGCAAGAAGAAAGACGTAATCACTATGATAAAGCAACAACTTCGGGATCTTAAGTTGCATGACGAAACTACTAAGACGCCTGTGCTACTGTAGATACCTGTGCTCAGTGGAGACGACCATTTTTGGGTCGTGGACTTGAATACTTTGATCAAAATAAAGAGCTCTTCCATTTGGTCAAGTGCACAAAGTTTTATACTGAAAAATAGAGACTTCGGTGGCACCGCAAGGTTGTCCGTTCCTTCGGCTGCCATATGCACTGATCTTGCTGGGAGAACAAAACGCCATGGGAAAAAAAAATGTAACAATACGTGCTGGTGATACAGAAGATTGACATCAATGAAGAGGACTTGATGCAATTCATTATAATAGATATACTCCACAGCGAAATGAACAAAGTCAAGTGGTATGATGTTTGTTCAAAAAATAAAGTGACTTTTTGAATCTCGCTATTTGGATTATTTTTCTGGTTTTTTTTTTTTTGTTTTATAATGTTGGTACACATGTTCCCTAATATTCGATTTTGGCCAAAAATAGTCTTCTTTTCCATGGCACGATAGCGAACTTCATTGGCCATCACACATATTCATCGATGAAAAAATACGGACCAAATACGCCACCGGCATGAAATCCATTTCACACGGTTATTGTATAGCTAATGGGCAAGGTCATTAAGCCAAAAATAAACCTCATCGCTAAAGATGACTTTTTAATGAATTTCAGGAGGGTTCAATTGAATAGATTTCGATGGTTAGAGTATTGTCCAACATCTTTACCAACAATTGGATCAAAAATGGATCAAAGAATTTATCAGAGAAGTTGCTAATAATATTGGCATATCGGCTGGCTCTCGCCATGATATTGTATTTAGAATATTATGGTTATAAGTGTGTCAGCAAAGTTTGTCTCGAAATTGCTAAATTTTGACCAAAAGAATTGTCGCATTGGTAAGGAGCTATAGAAAGATGCGAATGACGATCCAGATTTGCAGATAAGAGTCATCAGTGTTGACCAAACATAGGTGCATTGTTATGACGTCGAAACCAAAGCCCTCTTTCCAATGGAAGCCAAGTTCGGTCAAATATGAAAGTTTTTTTTGGATTACAAGGGCGTGGTTCAACATGAGTTCTATGTCTGTGTTCGTCTCTGACTGAGTAGATCGAGTAGAGTTAAGATATCGATGCAAAGGTATTTCCGAAAGCAGTTCAAAATCGATGAGCGTTCAGAATCCTGAGATATCAGACGGAGGAAGTCATGGCTTGTCAGCCCTGCTAGCTTAAAGGCGGGCTACAAACAAGATGGCGCTAGCCGCACAAGCTAGTCAAAAATTCAGATCAGAAAAGTCAACTCAAAATAATGTGCAACTGGGACGCGTCGAACAATTACAGAAATTTACGGAAAGGCTTCTGTTAGTTAGGAGAATGTATCGCAAATGGATTAAACGCTACTGAATTGGAGACATTGCTGGATCAAAACTCATGCTAAACTCAGACTTGGAAACCGGATGCCATACGAGTTGAAACCATACGAATGTCAAAGGTCAATGTCGTGTTTTCAAGAACGAACTGCTGCTCCAGCGACAAGAAAGGAAGGGTTTCATGATCAACATCAACGCCCAAGTCAAACATCCATAGCTCGAAACACGTATGATGACAGAAAAATGGGTAAAGTTGGAATGGACAAGAATCAAAAAGAATTTCTGAAATAAAGCTCAAAATTTTGTACACCTGATACAATCAGCTAAAGCACTGCTTCTATGTCCAACCTCGTTTGCCCTGGACTATAAGGATTTTCCATAAAAAAATTGTAATAGCATGAAATATAAACCTGTAGACTGCAGCATGTGGTGTGTTTGACAGCAAGTAATGGCAAACCAATAGATTCAGGGCAGGACTTTCTCCATTTCATAATAGTGTTCCAATTTCTATGAGAATATCAAACCCAAAGAAAGGGTCCTTTAAAATATCTATGTTGATACCTACATATATCCCTCATTACCCTTGCCGCCTTCTTTAGAGGTCCAATCTATCTTCTCCAGATCAACGACAATCAATCAGCTCTTACTGAAAAACACTTTCAAATATGTTGCCATGGATCCAGTAATTTGGTGTCAAGCACCAATCTTCGATTTCACCGCACTTCACTTGGTCATGACCCCGTCTATATGGCAGACAGCCCATCACTTGAAACAAACGTAAAATGGAAAATATCTCGTAAAATACAATTTCAATTTCCAAAAGCCGGAACCAGTCAAAGACCGAAACCAGTCACATGTGAGAATGATATGTAAATTCCCACAGCAATCCAAGCATTTGCGTGACTTGAATCGCACTCGGCACTTCTTCACCCATCGCCGGTTGCCTGTAAACAGTCTTCCAAATGCATTCAACGCGGCAAGCAATGCACGTTGGATTGACTGTATTCCATTCGATTCCAACTCAATTGAAGCAATTACCATCCGGCCGCCCGGTACCCCCCACATTACGTGAATCATGCTGTATATGGCTATGCTCGCATCAAGCAGCATTAAACATAATCGAGAAGCATAACAACAAACGAAGGAGAAACACACATAGAATTAAGCCTTTTGGTTAGACCCTGTTAAACCTTTAATTTCCCCCACGCGACCCCCTCGAGAAGACTCTCAACGAATGTGATGAAATGCAATTGCGTGCGTAACGCATGACGGAAGAATCACAAAACAGCCTTAAGGCGGTTGTGTACTTCAAGCGTTGCATAATCTACGACCGAAGAATGACAGAAAAAAATTCATTTCTAAATCCATTCTGGGTTCAAGAGCACCGTTTCGTTCAAGTGACTACTCGTATCTTGATGAATTGGAGTCGAGGCGATAAGATAGCACCGCACCGATGCCATCATGTGAGAGGGCAATAAATGGTTTTGTTTTGAATCAGAACGACGTACGTTACGTTACGAGAGTGGCGGTTGGGTTTGTTAGCAAGCAAGTTGTATTGCATACTTTCAGGAGCGTTGATAGCAATGTTATTTTGGCGGGAAAATGTTGAATTCAAATCAAAAACGATTTCGGTGAAGAGAAATGAATCAACTAAGGTTTGGTATGGGCGAAAAGAGTGAAGTTCTCTTCGGGCACCATGCTGGACATTGGCTTATGGTACGCACAGTTCGTTCGATGGGAATTGATGCGAGAGAGACATGGATCGAAGGTTTTAGAGATTGATGTAGAGAGAATCATTTTGCAGCATTGTGGTCAATATCATCGCTAAGTAGGTTATGGAAAAAAGATATATCTGCGACCGTACCTCCAGGGATGACCACAAAGGGCAAAAAGAATAAATCGACGTTGAACGGCTTCAATAAGTGCAGTGTGGATCCCGTAAGAGGGACCAGACTTGACTAGTATATTCAAAAAGTTATAAGGTTCTAAGTTCTGAGTCATAGATAATACCAAAGTCAACCAAAAAGTTGTTATGAGGCGGGCCAAGCGCTTACAGAAGTAAATGATAGCTTGGCATTTACAGTGAGCAAGAAGTGGTATTTTGACACCAAAGTGTGAACCAATTTTGATTGGATCGAAGAGAGCACGAGAAGATGTTTGGCGATGTTCATATCATCAGCTTCTACGGAGAGTGTTCTTGATGGCACAATTAACATCACAAATATCAATGGGCCGAGGTGGTTCCCTTGGGGGATCTATAGAAGGTCTAAAAATTACGTTATACTGACGATCTTCTAGGTAAAATTTCATCTATAGGTTACAACCGGGCGAAAGAATAGAAATTTTGCTGATATCAGTGAAATCTTCGAGGATTGTCAGACAAATTAAATTTAGACAATAGAAGATGGTAAGCTATTGGTGATTATTGTATCGTAGACGATAGTCTTAAAGAGTTTGGGAGCGCAAAGAAGATTCTCAATGGGGCTAGTTGGACACCTTATTCTTTAGTGTTTTTTATGGATCAGGATGATGATTGCATTTTTCCTAGGCTGGGGAAAGATCCCCTGTGAAACGAAAAATTGAAATAAGAATTGTAAAAGCCATGACGGGAAGGCAGTCGGGACCAAACAAGTAGTCACCCTTCAGCTAGTTTTTTCTCGAGCCTAGAGACGTCTGAGTCTTCCATAGAACGAAAATATTCATGATCGGGTTGAAATAATTGACAAAAAATTGAAAAGACAACTAATTTCGGATCATTGGAGAAAGTATTAAGAAAATTCAAAGTAGAGGGTTGGTTATCAGCTTTTGAAGTTTGGGATTAGAGATGGGAGAGGATTGCATTCGGTTCAGGTTCAGACATCGGAGTAAAGAGATTCACATAGCTGTGTGAATTCAGTACAAGTCTACGGGTAAGTAAAGACAGGTCAGATGTAGAGCGGGATTCCAGGTAGGGCCTCAACGGTATGTTTTTTTTTTTTTTTTTTAAGGTAATCTAATTCTTCGGTCTGTCTTTTATAGCAGTACTTACGGAGTAGAGACTAGCCAAATGAAAGTGTTCTTGATAAGTGTGTATGAATAGGTCCAGGGTAGGGAGGAGATGGTTATTTGCGGTAGTAACTCAGCTTTTGATTCATGTTGTTGTTAACGTTGCTGAATTGGAGGAGACCAAAGTCGAAAAAAAAACGATTTGTGATGAGGAACTCCTTACCAGAAGAGGTGTAAGTCGTGGCGAAGTGAGTCTCATAGTTGGCTCTAAGCCATTTCAAGTAGAGAAGGTTGAAATTATGATGATAATGTCATTTGGGTCTGCGGTATCAAATGTGGAATCTATGTAGTCGATGCAAATTTATAACAATAAGTGGGTTGTGGAGGACAAATATGAGAGAAGGTTAATAAGGCGGTTGTAAAGTTGAAATCACATCGACGATTTGAAGTGTAAAGAGTCGTAGTAGTTGGGAATTGCTATGATATCAATGCTACCATCAGTAAAATCGAATGTCTCCGATATCGGTGCATAGTTGTTGGTAATGAAAGACCACTGCGAAGGTTTTAGTGCGTAGTCCTCTCATATTCAATAGAAGGATGTGCATTTGGTTGAACTGTGCTACTGGTGAAGAGATGCGATGATGCTTAGGTTAGAATTGAAATTATTTTTCGAAGTTCAACCTTGGAATCAATGGTTTGGCGAAGCTGTAGCAGCTCATAATGCAGAAATTCCTCAAAATCTCACTCACAGCATCATCCTCATTAAAGTCAATACCGGCAAAGTTGGTTTAAGCATCTTTACCGTTCCGCTCACCAAGTTTTTATTCTAAAATTAAGGTTGGCCGATAAAATATCAGCTGAGATGTGGAACATCGTAAGCGCATATGCCCCCTAGGATGCGAACAAAAGATGCATTCTGGCATTTCCACAACCTTGTCAAAATCATCCCAAAGGAAGAGCTTATGTTTGTTGGGGGAGATTTAAACGGACATGTGGCCAGACAAGCGAAGACTATGAGGACTACCACGGAGGGCTGGGATACGGCACCAGGAACTCTTCAGGTGAAGATATCCTAAACATGTGCAAGTCGTACGGTCTTATAGTGCTAAATACCATGTTCGTCAAACAAAGCCGGCATCTGATCACTTATAGCAGCGGCGGAAATGAAACTCAAATAGACTATCATTTGGAATCCAGTTTCATGAAGCCACGAGTTAAAGATTGCAAAGTGATCCTGGGAGACGCGATCGCCCCTCAACACCGTCTCCTCCTGACTGAATTTTTGGAGTTGGAAGAAATATCGTCTTCCGCGTCTGACAGGAACCAGGCCACCCAGGAGCTTCGACAAAGTAATTTGAACAAAGGAGCAAATATCTTTAAGATAGCCGCCCAGAGAAGAAGAAATGCTCAGGAGATTCGTTTCCCAAAGTTTATTAACAATGCTGAAGGCCAACTCCTTGTGGAAGACGAAAAAATTCTCCACAGATGGCGACAGTATTACGAGGAACTTCTGAACGAACAGTTTCCCCGAGTGTACTTTCCAAGAGCCGCCCCAAATCATGCCGAAATATCCGACATCACAGTCGAAGAAGTTCGGTACGCGGTTAAAAACTCCAAGAAAAGAAAAGCTGTTGGGCCGGACGGGATACCCTCTGAGTTCTGGAAAAAGATGGGAGACATCGGGTCTAGATGGCTCATGGTTCTTATCTCCAAACTTATGAGAGGCGACACTATGCCTAATCAATGGAAGGAAAGCTATCTTCTTCCTTTGCACAAAGGAAAGGGTGATACGCGAAATTGTGATAACTACCATGAAGATCGTTGAACGGGTATTAGATAGCCGACTGCGGAAAATAATACGACTATCTGATGACCAGTGCGGGTTTGTCTCGGGTAAATCAACAACAGATGCAATCCAAAGTATAAGGGTCATGATGGAAAAGCATCGTGATTCTTCAAAGGACTTGCATATGGTGTTGGTTGATTTCGAGAAGGCCTTTGACCGGCAACCAAGAGATCTTTTATGGGTAGCGCTAAGACAAAAAGGAGTTCCAGAAACCTACGTGCGAGTGATCATGGACATGTACAAGAGAGCAACGACAAGAGTAAGATGCACCGCAGGAGTCACCGAAGAGTTCGCAATGAAAGTCGGTGTACACCAAGGGAGCGTCCTCAGTCCACTGCTCTTTATAGCAGTCCTTGATGCTTGCTTGAAGGAAAAGTGACGGACCCCAATGTGCACCAGCTATTTTTTGCAGACGATGGAGCCATTATAAGTGATGATCAGGCGCCTCTACAACGAGCACTTGGTGTGTGGGTGGACATTTTTGAGGGACACGGGTATCGTATTAGTTCAAAGAAGATCAGTCTATTCCACACATTTACTTGAATGGAAGAGTGCTTCCCAAGTGTGAAAAGTTTAAATATCTGGGATCTACTGGGAAGCAACTTGTGATGACGACATCAACCATCGCGTAAGCGTAGGGTGGATGAAGTGGCGGGAAAACTCCGCCATCGCGGGAAAACTCCGCCATCGCGGGAAAACTCCGCCATCGCGGGAAAACTCTAAGCTGAAAGGAAGGCTCTACACTTCAGTTGTACGTCCGGCGCTCACATACGGTTCACAATGCTGGACAATGCACAAAAAGTATGAGAGCAAATTAACGGCAACTGAGATGAAGATGCTTCGCATGACAGCGGGAGTAACAAAGCGTGACAGAATTAGAAGTTCAAAGATCCGAGGAAGCCTCCACGTAAAAGAAACCATCACAAGAAATATAGAGCGCGACCGACTCAGTTGGTATTGCCATGTTCAAAGGAGAGATCCTTTGAATCCCGTCTAAAAGGCGATATCAATCAACGTTCCAATTTCAACATGCAAAAAAGGCAGGCCGAAAAACAATTGGTGCAAACAAATGCAAAAACACCAGCATTTGATTGGCCTCAGCGATGAAGTAATCCCAAACCGGGAAGCCTGCCGCTACTTTCTGAGGTCAAACCGGCGGACCCCACAAACGGACCAGTAGGAATGCAGTTAAGTGGGAAGGTTATGGTCCTACACTTCTGATCATAACGACGACGAAAAAAAAGGAAAAGAAGGTGCTCACTGCAAGCTTACGAGCTTGAAAATGATCTATTTTTGAACCACTCACAGCTTCGTGCAGAAATAGAAATTTGGCGTTCTGAGCACAACGGTTTCACGTATTCAACCGTCAAAACTATGTGAATGGCATTGCTGCTAATGATCGAATTTCTACCAGCCTGTTTGTGGGAATCCCGCGCATCTTGGGCTGACTTAAAAATAAAAAGTCGAGAGAAATAGAAGATATCCCAAACGTCGTGCTAGGACACTTGTAATTATTTTGACCAGGCCGTGCAAAAAAGCTTACAATAATTCTCGATGATCTATTATCCATCCGATCCCTAAAAGGAATAGAGATAGAAAAAACAGTTGACTTCTAAATGTTAGCAAGTTTTTTAGAATGAATTAACAGACAGATCACAAATAGCAGATCAAATGAGTTGAGGAAAAGAAGAGAAAACTGGAGACAATCAGTTTGGTTTTAAGCCGAGGCATGATACTATTCTTGTTCTGTCAAAACTGGTTTGCAACAAACAGTGGAATAAGACAAAAAAACGTATGTACGGGTATTTGTCTATTGGCCTTCGAAACTTTATGATTATTAGGTCTGTTCTACAAGCTCATCAGCAAGTCAAATTATTTAATGTATATGATTTATGAAATGGGAAAGAAGTATGACAATATTACTTCGACAGGATCTTTGATATTATAAACATAAGAGGCAGCGGTTATCTGTACGACACTCACACTTACACGAACGTCTTATAGGTTTTCTCGGTCACTAATAGCGTACGAAGATTAGGTTCAAAAATCGACGTTATCAATGCAATGTCACGGTGTGACTTTGGTTATATTTAAGAAAATTGGTTGGATGGTTGGAAATTAAAAATTAGCTTACGAAAGTCGGAAACGATACCGCTTAGGACTCCATTATAATCATATTTTCAAGGGATAACAGAAAAAACTGGATATTCGCGATCATTGGGCAACATGGACAGATATTATCGCCGAGAAACGCGGCTTGATATCTTGGTATCTAGAGATCTACACACTTGTCTTGCTAGAGTTAATATATCCTTCGGTATGACAAGGAAGCTGCCTCACATATCATATTCCACGTGACCACACACGTTCACCTTTGACAAAAGATTTGAGATACTGATCTCAAACCGTACAATTTGGGAAAGCGGCGATCCCTTTTTAGATGTCAAAGGCCTCAAGTGGTATACAGATGGCTCCAAGATGGATTCCAGCGTTGGTGCTGTCATCTTTCGAAATCGGAATATATCGAAGGCCCTGGAAACGATTCCTAGTGTCGTTCATTCATCTGTATGTCATCCTAATGTGCGTCAACCTAAATTCAGAGACTGGCATAAGAGGTATAACCATCAATATACTGTCAGACATTCAAGCAGCGCGAAAAGCGTCGGACTCGTATAGTACGAACTCAAAATCCGATGCCCTGCAGGACCTAGTCAAAAGAAATAAGGTCAAACTCTGGTGGGTGCCAGGGCACAAGGGCGTGAAAGGCAACGAAATCACCGAATAGCTCGCCAGGAAAGGTTCCAGCGAAAGTTACATACATAGGTACCGAACCTTTCTGCAGAATTCCCAAGTAGAAAATTAATTTTCTCTTACACAAATGTTCCCACTTGCACTTCCTAAACATCCTTTCCTCTGAAACCGAGTGTCGACTCTGTGTAAGGGACGAGGAAACTGCAGAGCACGTATTTGGTGAGTGTGCTGCCCTCTGCCATTTTAGGAAACGTATCCTCCTCGGAGAAATCATGACCTGGGATCAGCTCAGCTCAAGGGACATCCTCAACTTTACTAAAAAGGTGGAGAAACTCCCCGTCTAATTGGCTAGCAGGTACCTACACAGGTGTCCCATACTCATTGTAAACTCTAAGCCCCTATTTAAAAAAAAAAATCCCACGTGACTTTAATAATTCCGATCATTGCATATGATTGCCCGGAGTGGTTAAATGTAGTGTAATCGTGCGCCGTGTGGGTGGCACAAATTTATTTTGAAGTCAAGAGACACTTGCATGGATGCGTACATAATTTTGGTTTTGCTATTGGTATTATTAGCCAATATGGACGAAAAAGTGACTCAAAATAAGGCTCTCTGTATGGACCACTTAAGACGTAGTCATGGCCGATATTAACGAAATAAATATTCTAGTAAATGGCGAACATTGGCTTTTTAACTCAAACAAAAATCGTATACACTTTCCTAATTTTCATTCGCTCTTTTGACAATTAAAAACCAAACGCTTAAAAATCAGATTTTAATTACAACCTCGAACATATAAAAAAATAATAAAATTCAGTTATTTGTAAGCGTCCTATGGGTGTATATTGCGAATAAAATGCCAATAAAAACTGAATACGATTGACTCTAAGACATGCCACAAGTCATGCGTAAACTGTTAAATATAGAACACTGAAAAACCAAACAGCAAAAAAATCACCCCTTACAAAAACGAAGAATGTAAACTTCACACGATAGTATTGTTTAGGAAGATAGGATCAAACATGATTACAGATTAATGGTAAACGAAAGCAACGAGCCTTCTAAGAGAGACCATCAAACGGCCCTATAACCACAAACCAACCTTTGTTTACCATAGGTATTTGTACATTATTACTTAAATAAAAAATAAACACTAATCTTGTCGGACTAACCTGAGTTAAGATCTTCCGCCCACTAGCCGAGGCGTTCAAATTTGTTGATTAAATTCGCTGAAGTTGTAGAAGACGACGCTTCATGTTGATAAAAAAAGTTATGAGCTTTACTCCCTAATATATATAATATTTATCAAAAGCTATCCCATTATTAGGTGAATGATGACAGTTTAATAGTAGCGCGAAAATAAAATAACATCTCTTATTGGATAACACTTATTATCATGATATGTCAAGCTAGGCCATAGGGCAGACGAAGATCTTTTTCCTCCTACTTCATGAAAATGTTAAATATTGATGTTCAATAAAAGTTAAAGCTTTCCGATTGCCATACTAGCTAAGCTATCAACAGTAAGTCTTTCATAAAATATAAAAATAAAAAATAATGGCATTCTCTGTTCTAAATAAAACGTTACATTAGAAGCTGATTACAAGAGTCGATTAGATTTAATGGTTATTTCCAAGCAAGTTTGCCTATAGCCTGCAGCCTTTCCTCTATAAACCATTCTACCTTTCAACTGCACGACCTCCCTAATCAACCACCTTTTCTTCTATATAAAGAAACAAAACAAGTTTAATCTGGGACAACCGAGTACGTGACAGACAATCTAGCCTTTACGCCTAGATCTTACCAATAGATTAATAACAGGACAACGCTGAAATGTGGCAACAGCACCCAGATAAATACACCGTCATGCCGTCCTTAAGTTTTTGCATTGCTTTAGTAAGTCATTTCTCGAATGCTCAACAGAAATAGGCACACGAACTTGAAACCACATTCACTCCTGAACGACCTCAGCCCATACAAACTGCATTATCACCTTCATCACTCACAGCCGTGGAGGTTACCTCATCGACATTTTGCAACCTCAGTTATCCAATCGCTACATACTATTTTAACATCCATGCAACCGACTTCATCTCGATAAGCCCATTCAATCGAACGTGTACCAATTCCCCCCAAGTAATTAACTGCGCAAAAGCCAAGACAACAATTTATGGAAAAAAGCACTCCAACAACCAATCGAACCATTCACTATGCATGATAGATGTTTATACATAGATCCATCGAGAATATATTGATCGTGGTTCTTAGAATCGTTGTTATTGCAAGCCTCCCGCCCGATTTCATCGAGGAAGTATGAGTTGAAACACTCGATTGAATTCTACAAAACTGGTCTTCAAGTATATATCCAAGTCGAGGACCAATAAGACGCCGTCCAGGTCGTCCAGCGCCCAGGTAGCGCGACCACAATAGCATTGATATGGGATTTGTGTCATTTTTTTCCATCTCATAAACTAGTTTAAGCACTAAACGAGCAAAAAGACTGAAAGCCACGACCTCATCTACATAAATAGCGACGCAACTTCGGTGAAGTACCATAACGTAGCATTGGTGTGGTTCGGCGTGCTATAGCATGGTGGCGGCGTAAATTCACCGGATCCAAACGGCTATTCAAAATTCAAATCATAAGGGGCGCTTTCTATCTTCATAAAATACAAAACCGATTTTCGATGCCCACCGGGAGCCCACCATGAAACGGAAAACAGATTAACTCCAAGGGCGGTCATCTGCATATCGCACCGACACGCGACTCGTACTGGTAACTCGTACCATTACATCAGCCTGATCGAGCAGTTAAATGCCAAGATGCTGGATCAATGCTGTTTAAGTTCGTATGCAAGCTAAATCCGCAAGACAACGTTTGCTCGAGGGGAAAGCCCGCACCTACCTGGGCGGACTGGGTTGAAACCGGTGACCGGTTGCTACTCGACCTCACTTTAGCTTTAGCATTTCATTGGCATCAGTGACGGGTGATTGCTATCCGAATGCAATGTATCTGAGAGTGGATTAGATGTATTTTCTATTGAAATCACGTTCTAGATATTGTTTTACCTTCAGTCGGGGTCTCAGTCCATGTACGCACGACTGACCGTTCTTGACAAGCACAACTCGTCGATAGAAAGGGAATCGAGTGGAAAGGAAAAAGGCTAAAAATTGTTTCTTTCGCGATCACGTCGAGAGTCTACTTGCTACCGACCACTTTAATGAGAATTAGATGCGTTAACTGAGAGTATCTTCATTTTGTTCTATTCAAGCAGAGCATTGACCTAGTTGAGCAATGAAGTCAAAATCCAAAAGGTGAATAGTAAACAGAGGATGGTATCCATGCAAATTCATTTGGACGACCAAAAACAAAGCGGTTTTAAGGCTCTGAGTCATAGATTGCGCGAACGATTATCTAAAATTAATTGGGACCAATGGGGCAGCAAACAGTTAAATGTAAATTAAATGCCGCGGAATCGGTTAGTCCAAACAAACAGACTAATTGCTATAAAACTTAAGGAAAAACCGGACTAATAGGTTAGTGATGGGGATTTAGAATCCCAATTCACATCGATGTGCTTCTAACATTAGAAGATGTATGGCAGACTATGAACCGACATTAAACAGTTCATCAAATCAAAGGCATAGAGCAATGGTACCTTGGAGAATTGAAGAAAGAGGAACAAGGAGGATGTAACTAAGGGGAATGGGTCGACCAAAACGGCATCAAGTGCCAGAAGTGCTTTAACAGAACCCATTATTTTTAAAATGCCATCAAGAGTACCATAAGGGAACTATAAGGTTTGATCCACGGAAGGTTTATATGTGGAGAAGGTCAACATTTGCTTCGGGACGGAAGGCCCAAACAAACAAAGAGGAAAACATGTTATCTGCTGGTAGCTACTGCAGTTGTCTAGTAAACGAGAACAGCCCTGGTCCAATAACGTTTGCCTCACTCATAAAACTTAAGTCGTTATACTCCATTCATTGACTTTTCTATACGATGGTCCAAAGGGTATCACGCGTTGAGAAGTCATGGACCGCTATAGTCCTCAAGTTCGCCGGATATTCGAGGCTATTTTTTTTACGAAATGTGATTTTAACACAGGTTTGACGGCCATCAAGTAGTCAAGCAATTTAGCCACATGCCTCGAAGACGGATGGAAGAGTAGTCGTCGGATCAAGACGTGACAGAAGAGTTCCCGGAAGGTTTGTAGTATGCACTCCGGTGCGAATACCGCTAGTGTGGGCGAAGATGTGGTGGATGAACCGCCATTACCGACCAGATGCAATTAGCCTTTACACGTTCGCCTCTGGACATTTTACTGAAAGACCATCTACTATTGCCCTCAAACCGTGAATCATGTAGAAACTTCGCTCACGCTCTCTTGAACCTCAACGAAATGGACGATTTTCGATCGAAATTCATCATGCATGACGAGACCAATTTCCAACAGTACAGATGTAGATTAAGTTATCCTTCACGAAGTCGGTAGTCGAACGAATAGCCTCCCTGGTAGACTCTTCAGCCCTGGTAGAGTTAAATGGGCAGTTGGCTCATGTAAACCCTACAAAGCTCCAGGTAAAGACCGTGTCTTTCCTGCTGTTCTCCAAGGAGGCCCAAACATCATTCTAGCACCACTAATGGCTCTCTTTAGGTCCTGTTTCAACTTGGGATGTATTCCTCAAATTTGGAGAAAAGTCAACCTTGACTTCATTCCTAGGGCTAAGGCGACTAGGGCACTGTGGGCGTGTCGACGCACCTACTAATAGTTAAACTTCAACGCCTTCAGAAACTAGCATGTCTTCTCATTACAGGCGCCGTGCCAACTTGCCCAACGGCAGCCCAAAAAGGCACTGATCGGAATTACTCCACTGCAAAGGTACATAGCTGCCGAACCTTTCTATGGAATCCCCCACAAGTGAGAAAAATCGCAACACCACTGCACTTCTGGAACAGCGTTCAAGGACTCTATCAATATTCTCAAATATAATATAATAGAGTCGATATCAGAACACTGATCAGCTACCTTTCGGGACACTATAGTCTGAGATATTATCTTAACCAAATTAACCTCTCGTCTGAAACTCTGTCTAGAGGACGAGGAAACAAGGAAGAGCACATACTATACTCATTTACACCAGAGGTGTAATCGGGCCTCATTTTTTTTCGAGGATGCCGGGGGTGACACTTATACAAAACTACTATCAACGAGTTTTTATTGCTCCAGATCAATGAAATAGAACTAGATGACATGCGGCCCCAACAGAACGGTGGAACCGCACACGTTGCAGGTGTGACAATAGACTTTTTCCAAAGATGAGTTTTCGGGTCCTCTAGTGTCTCTTTTTGGCGACTGGCACTGGCGGCAAAATTGTCGAATTTTGTCCCTCCAGACGTCTTTCTCTGGAGTTAAAGACTCCAGTGCCATTGACCTAAAAGTTCTTCAAGCTGCCACTCTTTCTGGAAAGAGGTCATATTGTTAATGTAAGCATAGGCCATCCCAAACAAAATGGTTTTCACACAAAGCGGAACGCAACTACGCTATTACAGTTGTACGCAGTTCAAAGCTATTTCACCTCTAAACTAAGTGCACCTCTCCCTCCAAGGAAATTCGGCCGAAACCTAGGTAAAATTGGTATACATATTGGTATTGGTTGGAAGCTAAAGAACAACTTCGGTTTTAGTAAAAATGCGGTCAAATTGCTAAGAACTTTTCTCTGCGGTAGGTAACATAAGGTTGTTCTAGGTGAACGCTATACTCGCACATCTCTTATGACGGGTAGACAAGGTGTTCCTCAGGGCTCAGTATTAGACCCGATTCTCTTATGTATGAACATACACACGATCTTTCATAGGTGTGCAGACATTCCTCAATGCACATGTACTCTGATGATGTCCAATCACATCTAGCCAAACCCTTTACCAACCTTAAAAAACTTGGCCTTTCCATTAATGATGATTTCGAACGGATCTTTGCCTGGTCAGTCGCTAACGGATTACAGTTGAACTCGGCCTTTATCTGGTTTGTTTCTTATCTGTAGAGACAACAACTAGCTTAAATGGGTAGGGATCTATCTGGTTTCGACCACATCCATATGGCCGTCGGTCGCATATATGGATGTCACCGCAAGCTGTGGCTTAGTGCATATCTTACTCCACTCAAAACTGGTAATTGCTCTATGGCATTAGCTCTTGTAACATACGTCGAAGTAGTGTAGTGTAATTTCGACTCGTTATCTCAACAGATGGCCTTCAATGCAACCGATTTCGTTGACTATGTTATTGCAGTTTTAGCACTTTCGATGTTCAAGAAGAAATAAGTACTAGCGCCCCATTCGTCCTTGCACGAACTTTTTAGAACTCTCCAAAGATCCAGCTTCAATACGAACCAAGAGCTTGATGCAGCAATAAGGGATATATCCATTGCAGGTTATCGGCTGATACTAACAAAGCTGTATTGTAGCATCAGGGTAAATGTGAGAAACCGGAGATTGCAGTTAGGAAGATCACACGACCTAGTAGACCCGTTCGGAAAAAAAAAGGAAAACAAACTTCGTACCGATCGTATGCTATTAGGTTCGTCTACACACGCCCCATAGCCATTACTCCGGAACCAATCAGTCAGAATATAAGATAGGCCAAGAGCATGCTTGAAGTTCCAAATTGTTGACGAATTATTGGCATAGGCTTTACTCTCAAATAACCGCACAGAAAAGGGCTAAAAGGTGTCAAGTCGCATGACCTCGGAGGCCAATCAACCTTCCTCTCACCAAAATAAGGCGATCTTCAAATTTCGTTCGTTGAAACAAAATTCATTAAATTTTAGAAAGAAATAGTCAGTCAACATGTTGCGATAATGTTCTTACAGTGACTTTTTTTGGGATGTCTTGCCTTTTCGTGAATCTTGTGTAGGTTTGCCAGTCTCCAGATACAAGAGTTTTGTTTATTTATGTATTTGTTCATCTGAAAATGCGATTCATTGGAAAACACCAAAGATGATGAATTGTCTTGGCGATTCAACGCCCATTTATCGAATCGGCCATGTTGTCGATGGTCTAAGGGTTTCAATTGCTGTATAATTCAGATTTTATAGGCGTGTAGATAAAGATCAACCTTTCAACCAAAATTTTTCGAAAAGTGGTTTAAGTGAGGTCCAATTATTGACTTCGGCAGCTAATTGAGGCGCCTGGCTGGTTGTACCTGCTGTCTGAATATATTGAATTCAGTAAATGCCAGTCAACGTCCATACCGTCTGTGGGCTCACTCTTTATTTCGTTATGACAATACCAAACCCCATACAGCGTTATAGGTGTAGAACAAGTTGATCAAACTTTACTAGGAAGTTCGCCTCATTTAATTTATTCAACGGACATGGTTCCTTCATATTTTCAATGGTTTCGTTCACTGTTAAACGCACTGAATAGACTATCATTAGCTTATGAATAGGCTGTAATGAGGCTAATTAGACCAAGGCTTCTATCATCATGAAACATGAAAGCAATTCAGTTGCTGATCGAGCAGTACCAATACGAAGCCGAAAACGCATGGTCATGCGGAATGTTTCCCCTGTTGTTGATAGTGAGGCTAAAGATACAAACCTTTCGATTCTTTGCCGTGCACAAGGAGTTGGCCTTTCCGGAAACTCAATTCGGGGAAAAGATTTGGAGATGCATTTGTATGAGATGGAATGATTTGTATTTGGCCAATTGGAACAAAAACTCAAGCTGATTGCCTTTGAAGCAGTTGGACACGAATTACAGTCTTGGCGAAAAAATTATCTTCTAGGTCGAGCGGCATCGTGAACAAGTACGATTGCCGTCAAAATTGCAATCCACAGCAATCAAGAGTCCATATTGAGGAGCAACTTATTGTCTGATATGGATTTCGGGCAGGCGGCATCCTTGGGCCATACATTTTCAAAATCTAAAATCATGACTTATGCCACAAAATCGTAAAAAATTGAATCTCTCCAAACGAGTCAAGTAAGCCATGGTTTTTAAATGGTTTTTAAATTACAACAACAACTCTTTTTATTCAAATTAAAGTTAATGTATGCCTAATGAAAAACCTCCTGACTTCGCCCCATTTAAAAAAAAAGAGAATTTCTCAAGAACTTTCTTTCGAGAACATATAATCAATTCTCCTCATCACTCTGTTCGCTCTCTGCGAGATATTATGGAAGATTCAACCATCAGGCAATAAATATTCACTGTAACTGGTGGTGCCAAACTGCTTGCTCTGCAGCAACCTCTAGGAATACTACAGGAAGCTATTGCAACACCAAATAGTCACTGAAGAAAACATATTCCAATAGTAATTCCATAAAAAAATGCCTCGAAGCATTCATAAAATTGGACTTGCCAAGCCTAGGCTCCTTGTCTATTCCTTTCGAGGAACCTAACTAGGTTTCATCACAATAATTGCAAGGGTAGTCCCCTCTGAGACTAAATACGAGTGAATGGCATTAGGATCAAGACTAATTATCCCTCATGGGCTAAGACGGTTGTACGAGTATAGAGGTGCTATACCATATATTTAAAACAGTTTATATCCAAAGGCAAATCCACGCAGGGAACGACATTGGGTTGGAGGCGTTCTAATCTCCGAATAAAATTGAGATCATTAGACCATGGGAGTGATGAGTATCTAGCTCCAAAAGAAATCTTAAGTCCTCTTCTACCAAATCATTTGCTTTTCAGTAGTCAACCAAATCAGACAAGTTTGCCAATTGTAAAAGCAAGAAACACAGCCGAAAAGATCTACTATAGTTCGTGCCGGATCTGGGTCAACAAGCCTCTTTAAACGGCACGATAACGAAGGGCAGCTTGTTCTAGTGTTATATTCGGGACGCTCAGATGGTTGGTTCCTTTATACCTCCAAGCTACCCTTTCTACGCTGTATCGCGGGGGCGGAATCATAGACTCTTTGGGCTCAAGGACCTACATGGGCCGGCCATCTTAAGCCTTGGATCAGTAGTTGTCTGACTAATCTGATGTCGCCGGAAAGCCCGCACAGTCTCTGTTACGTTAACACAAGCAAGACAAAGAGTGAACACAAAATTATCTTCTAAAATCGCTACGAGCATATTTATCCGCTTCCATAACGTCTTGCACCAGAGGGTAAAAGTCATTTTGGGTCTGATCTCAGCGTCTTTGCCGCTTGTTACTAGTGAGCCAAGATAGACGAGATAGTTGACTACTTCTAAGTTGTAGACACCAAAGGTGACTTTCTGATCAAGACGTAGGTTAGGTTAGGTTAGAGAAGGGGAGTGTGATGGTTAAACATCACTTCCACTCGGAGGCCAAGAGGCCCATTGTGATTCCCTTCATTTGTGTGGGTACACATAAATTAACCTGTCCTATGGCTGAAACCACTCCGTGCTCTTAATGAATTTTAGAAGATCCGATATATCTGCATTACCCACATCCGCAATCTCTGTAAAGAATCTTTGGCCTAGCGACAATAGGCGTCGATTCTGAAGAGCTGGGCAGTGGCAAAGCAGATGTTGGATCGTCTCAGTTTCTTCCTCATCGCCGCAGCTCCGGCAGAGATCGCTGGATCCCGAGTCCCATTTCCGGAGCATTACTCCAATGGGACAGTGTCCTGTGATCACTCCGACGAGCATACGGATCGAGTTACGGTCCAGCGCCAGGAGCTTCTTTGTTTTTCCGATATTGAGCTCTGGCCACGATGATCTTGTCGTGTAGCTGTCGTTTCTTGTAAGCCAAGACGAGTTGGTTTCTTTGATGATTGTGTCGTTTATGATCCGGTATAATGCGCTGATCGGTGGCTGCAATGACGTGTCCGCTTCGCTGATGTCCATTTCAGACCCTTGCCTGGCCAATTCGTCTGCTCTTTAGTTCCCTGCGATTGAACTGTGGGCCGGGACACAGCAGAGTTTAACTTTGTGGTGTCTGATGGACTTCAGTGAGTCGGGACATTTCTTGACAGCCTTTGATCTCGTTATACAGGATTTTATTGACTTCAGTGCAGGCTGTCTACGAAGATAGTGATATCAGATGGTGGGATATCGGCTACCTGTAGGTGTTTGGCTGCTTTCTCTATTGCTAGGATTTCTGCTTGGAAAACGCTGCACAGATCAGGGAGTCTGAATGATTCCTTTTTGTGGAGGGTATCAGAGTAGAACCCGGCCCCAATGCCTGTGTCCATTTTCGATCCGTCGGTGAAGAGAGTGATCTCGTGGTCGTTGATTACGGCGTTTGATAGCCACTCTTCTCTGTCGGGGAAAAGGATTTTTATTCGGAGAGAGAAGTCATTTTGGGGGGAAATATAGTTAGTCGTAGCTGCGAGGCTACGAAAACCACGTTTCCTTTCCAGATCGTCTATTATTCTGAGTATGGCCGCATGTCCATAGTTGGCTTGCTGCCACAGAGAGGACTCCCTTAGTCTGAGAGCGCTCTTTGCAACGCAGCCTTTTATGAATATATCCAGGGGGAGGATATGAAGAATCATGTCCAATCCTGCTTGCGGCGTGCTTCTCATGGCCCCCGTTGTACAAACAGCGGCTGACCTTTTACTTTGTTGAGCATGTTCATATAGCTTTTCGTGCTGCTAACAGTCCACCAGACTAGGGCCCCATAAGTAAAAATGGATCTGATGATTGCTGTGTATATCCAATGAATGATGTACGGTTGCAAGCTCCAACTTTTGCTGAAGGTCTTTTTGCATGCATAAAAAGCGTTCAATCCTTTTTTCATCCTTTCCTCCAGGTTCCTTTTCCAGGAGAGTTTTGAGTCAAGAATGATGCCTAGATATTTGGCTTCCGCTTTGAGTTTGAGTGGAGTGCCCTCTAACCTTGGGGGAGCAAATATCGGAATTTTCCTTTTCCTGGTGAATAAGACCAGCTCGGTTTTCTGGGGGTTTATTCTCAGACCGTTCTGTCTTGCCCACGAGGAGAGTTCTCTCAACGCAGATTCCATTAGTTCGCTGATAGTAGACTTTTACCTTTTATCAAGATAACCAGTTCATCCGCGTACGCTATGATCTTTGTGTCTTTCTCCATAAAGAATTTGAGGATTTTGTTAACTGTAAGAAGCCACAGTAGGGGGGAAAGAACTCCGCCCCTGTGGTGTGCCTCTAGTTGTCACTTTCCTTATAGAGCTGTGTCCAATGTCTGCATTGATAATTCTGTTCTTCAACATATTCTCAATCCAGATTACAATGGATTTGTCTACTTTTATGTCCTCTAGAGCTGTTATTATGGCCTCTGTGTTTACATTGTTGAAGGCCCTCGTCTATGTCGAGGAAAGCTGCCATTGTAAACTCTTTTAGGTTCAGCGAGCCCTCAATTTCACGGAAAACACTATGCAGAGCACATTCCACTGATCTGCCTTTAAGGTAGGCGTGTTGAGTGTTGCATAAGTTGCTTGAGTTGATGAGTCCTTTGACGTAGGTATTGCATGTTTTTCTTTGATTCAGGTTGATAGACAGGCTTATACTTCTATATAGACACAAGCTTCTACACCTAAGGTTCCTGCTTTCACTTGCACGCAATGGCTCCTAGGTACTTGGTTCTCAACTCTAGATCGACCAGAGTCTTTTGTAAGTCTGTTGGGGTCAGCAAAGGGATTGTTTCGATCCAGGCATCCTTCCCTGGTAAATGCATGAAGTTCCATCAAAAGTACTCACATTCTCCCAAGCTTTTCTCAATGTTTGAAAGTACGAAAGTTCCGTACGACGGAAGCATGTACGAGTTATGACTCTAGCAGCCGCAGAGTCACAAAGAGGCCAGCGTATTGAATATTAATTTACCGATCGCAGGAATCGATTTCACAAGCTCCATCTAAAGTAATAGCGTTAACCAGTTTAAGCCGAAAGACTGCTTTAGAGCTCCAAAAAATAGACAGAATGAGCCCCAGAGCACGGTAATAAGAATATGAACTCAAGTAAATCCTTAAGCTTTGTTAAAACCAACGTAAAGACACTAGCGACGCTTCTTGAGTGACTGCACTGGCGGATTGTATTTTGAATGAGCTCTCCACTGTACTGTCATTCTTTGAGTCACCACAAAACTGCAAACCTTTAACCAAACAATTAAACACTTCGAGGTAAAGGCAAGATCCGATTGATAAGAATCTTTACAGAAAAAGGTACAATCTCCGAGGAGTATCAACGCTATTGCAATTTACATGATGTAGAGTATGGAAACAAATCGGGGAAGACGCAGAGGTACATAAAAATATGTCTTCGATGACCTTCTGTTGTAAACGGTCTACGTGCCATGTACGAGATGAGGCTACGTTATCGTCTCACCTTTGACGACTCAATTATATGAACAAGGTTATCGCACAGTGTACTCAGCCACCGCTGGGTCATATTAATTACTGAGCTCTGCAATCAACCAGTGTTTCGTGTAGTATATACAGCCGCCGGGCATGTAGCCTCCTCCACATTCTGCAATTACCCAACATGTGCTCATGATAATGCACATCTGAGCCAACGTCTTTTTACCAAACATTTCTCTCATTTCAACCGCGAGTCGCCAAATGATTACCACGTCTAGGTCACTTTATACCCGTGGAAACGCAATACAACCATCAAGTTAATTACATTGGCACGTCGAGAATGTTGGCTTCGAAAGACCTTTTCGGTCTTATGTTTGAAAAGCGGTCATCAAAGTCATTTCACCATCTTGAGCGAATTCCTTTCGAGATTTACTACCAGTTTTGGGAAACAAAAACTGGAGCACCACACAACACTGCTCCAATTGCAAGAGGTAAGAGTCACTTGTCATACTCGTACAAAACCCACCGCAAGTCATTCATCCGAAACGCGTGGTTTTATGTAATGTTTTTCGGTGGTTCCCACCAGATCTGTGTCCAACCAAAGTCGAGACGTTCAAATCGGGACCGAATCGTCGATAGCAAAAATGTAATGACAGATGGTGAATGCAGCGTTTTGCCAATAGTCGCCGCTCCAGCTGCCGCAAGAGCCATTTGCATGCTCCATAATGACAGTGTTCCGCTTCTTTGCAAAACATTACTTTGCCATGCATACCAGCACGCAGCATAACGACAACGACGGTTTGCAAAAGCATAGTCACGTTTCGAGTTGTTATTGCCACTGCTAGGCAGTACCATGCCGGCCAGAGAATCGACGAAGCCAACTACCTGTAAACAGTCAGAACCTACTATCTATGAAGCTATCTATGATAAGTGTGTGTTTATAAGTCGCAGGTCATGAAATGCCTTTCGAACGAGTTTTGCACCAACGTCGAGGGCTTGGTTGTTGCCGTTTCAGCTTCGGTAAGGTTCGGTTTAGTTGTTTCCAGATTGCCCGATTACCGCGACCGTTCACTTTTCTCTTGTGGCTTTGGCTTTGTTCTGCCCCCGCATGGCCACATGGTCGCAGCAATAACTCTGCGGCATATGGCATTCCTATGTGGGGTGTCATTCGTACTCGCTGTTCCGACGTGCACTTTGACTTAGTCCCTTGATAGAACGACAAATGACACCCATTTCGTGTTCCATTTGCAAGTTTATCGTAAGATTCCATGCCACTGCTGTGCGTAATGGAGGTTTTCGGGAAATGATTGTAATTACGCACCTTCCGAAGGCTGTAATGGGAAAGTGGTCACCTTTCCTTGCACGCGCAGTGTACGAAATGGACACGACCATTTCGAGTGCTTGTTGTTCCGATTGCTATTAGACACTTTGATGGGCGACCTAGCTTTCGAGGGCAACGGGCACATTAAAAGCAAATTGTTTGGACTCAATTAGAGCTTCATGGGCAATTTACGTTTACTTGGACCTAAGTAGTGAGCAAGCAATCACCTTGTCGCAGGTCCGATGAATATCATGCGTGAATTCACTTTCGTTGATTAGTCGGTCACGTATCGGTTCTGGAATTTTTTTCAAAAAGGTCAGAGCAAGCATGTTTACTATTAGACTTGATGTATTGAATTATTTTTGGAGTTCGACCAATTGATCTTAGGCACACGTGCCCGCGATAGGTGCAGAGTATTTTGGTTCGGAGACTATTTTTAGCATACTACATACATTGGCGTCCGTGTATTTGATGAGGTACGAAACCGGATTGACTGCTTAGCAGGGTACTGTTTATTGATATTTTATTGCCGAGTGCGATTGCAATCAGTATTTGTTAGATTGATTCAGGTTGTTTGCAGCGCAAGCTTGGGATATGATAAGAAACTGCTTTTTCTTGTATACCATTTGTGAATGGGAGTAATCGAGATAATAAATATGTAGCTTGCAGGACGACTTGATTACAGAAAGACTAAGAGTTCAATACCTCACATGTTACATTTAAGGCATCACGTTTAAGCTATTAACATAACAGACAAGAACAGTGAAGTAAGGTGATCTCCAAATAAGCTTTTACACCAAAATATTATTTATTGAAGCCTACATATACGAGTACGTACCATGCCATCCACAAAGGTCAGTCTTCGATCTCTGCCAAGATGTGAAATGGTAACCTTGCCTCAATGAGGCAAACATTTTCCCTGGAGTTCTTAGTCCTTTCTCTTTGAAGATAGTACAAAAGCTTCCCACATGGTTGATTGCACCATTCTCTTGGACGAATTGCATTGTGTGGGACTTGGCAGTTTCATGTGAGATTGATTTAAGCTGTTTCTTATTTAATGAAAAGACTACGAAAGAAATTCCGGAACCAATTAGGTGATTCGAAGAAAATTAATATTGGTGTACCCCAAGAATCCATACTTGGTCCCATTTTAGAACCATTAATTGGTATTGTAAGGGCCTTTGCCGAATTCTTTATATTTGCATATGATTTATTTCTGTTTCGCTTTTTAGTGTACTATATTTGATAGTTCGAGCATGATTCGTGGTATGTGTCAAAGTTAATCAGACTTCGTTAGCATTGCCATTTCGTCGTGGAAAGACTTAAACTTGAAGAATGCTTACAAATCATTGAGTTTTATTATTAAAATTCGTGCTCTGTGAAAAAAAGGTTTTTCGCGCACTTCGACCATTTTACGGTCGTAATACTCGACCAACTGAGTAAGCAATTAAGGCATAGTGAACTGCCATATTTAGTCCGATTAACAACCTCAGGCAATACAGGTGTTCGGAAATATGCACTGTTTAGCGCGGCATGTTTGGCGCAGCGGAATCATTGGTCGTATTTTTTCAAAGAAGATCGTTCAATGATTTCGAACATATATTTGCACAAAATGCTAAATCCGGTCGACATGGATTTCCAGCATGACGACGCTCCATTCCACACAGCAGGCGAATCGATGGATGAATTAAGAAATGAGCTCGGTGAGCAATTTGTCTCTCATTTTAGACCGATGAATTGACCAGCTAAATCGTGTGATTTGACGCCTTTAGCTATTTTTTATAGTGTTACGTCAATATGGATAAACCAGCGTCAATTGCAACCTTGGAAGATAACATTACAGGTGTTATTAGCTAGGTATCAGCTCATATGCTCGAAAAAGTGATTCAAAAGTAGGCTCTCTGTAAGAGCCACATAGAAGCTAGTCAAGGTCCATATTTACATTAAATAATCTCTAAGAAATAAATGGCGAGTATTGATTTATTAATTCAAATAAAAATTGTATACACTTCTGTGCTCTTTCTGTATTCATTTTGACAATTAAAAATCAAACACTTAAAAAATCACATATAAGCTGCTGACATGCACTTGCTAAGATTCTGATTCGCCAACTTAGGTTATTAGAAAGTATAAAGACTAAACTAATGTATTTCTGTCCTACCGTATAAATCTCCGGATTTTTACATTATATTTAACACATGTATTATACCTAGGAGTATCATAGACATAGCTTGCTACACCGTATTTGTGATGTGCTGCAATGAGCTTTTTAGACCGAGGTATAATCGCCGGGTCCAGGTCCATCACATTTATTTATTTTTGTGACACTCGCAAACTCACTAGCTTGATCGGTGCAATGATCATACCCCGTTTGGGACACTTGTTCGTCGTTGTTCTCTTCGATCATGTCACTTTGGTTGGATCTGCTCTGATGGCCTAGACACTGACTGAAAATGACCGGGTGAGGGTACCGATAGGCTAAGGCTCCTGGAGTATTAGGGCGGTATTCATCAGGGCAGTTAGTATTGTAGTTACACTTGTCGAGGTACGTGTGGATTAAAACCGAAGTCCAAGTACTATCCTTCGTGCTATCAATTCCTACCCTTCATTCAACTCATCCCGAACAATTTTTTTCACGAGCCTCACTTGGGACAACTATAACAAGCTACTTATCTTTTTTTTATAGGGTTCGTGCAGGTTCAAGAGTTACGCTCTTATGGTGTTTGCCACACAACCTGGTTTGTGTCGAAGATATTAGTTCACTATTATCCGTGGGGGTGGTTGTCCTAGATAGGATTCGAGAGATTCGACTGGATTTGCCGCGTTGGTTAAAGTTCACAGTAACTTTGTTTTTTTTTTGTTTCCATGTCATTAAGATGTGATATTGGAAATTAATGATTTTTGAAGGTAATATACCTTCGTCAGAATGTTTTTATTGTCTCTCTTTCCGTATCGGAATTGTTCTTGGCTTCGGACAGACTTAAACTACAGACTTTCCGCTCAACAGTCGCTGACCATTTATTACCTTAAATCCTGGTGCTCTTCCTTTGAGAATTTGATTTCGTTTTGTTATACTTGAACCGTAGGTCGGAGAGTGTCCATCTACCCAAATAACTCGATTTCTAATGCTTTTTTCAAGTTCGGTTCACGGGGTTAATCTATGAAGGAGCATTAAAAAGCAGCCACATTTTGTAATTGTAAGCAGTGTGCTTTGGGTCGTTCTCTTGTTGAAAGCTATAATTTAACCCTAGACACCCATTTTCATTGCGCTTTGCTGGAGATTTCTTTTTGCGATGCTGAGGTAGTTATATTGTTTCATTCTATAATCAATAAACTCCATTTGATCCCGCTGGTTGAATTACCACTGCCGCTTGAAAATTCGCTTTTTTTAGCCCAGTCATTGACAAACAAGTTGAACTTTTTTTTTCATTAGAAACAACTCTGCAGGGTCTTCCTAACACCTCTATGTGGCTTATAAAAGCGAGCAGTAAGAAAAGTATTACGTGTACTGATGGGAATCCACCGTTGTCCAACAGATGGCGCGCCCAATATCAGATATAGGACTAGGCATATAGCAACCTCTTATAAAGAATATTTTAAGGACTTTGGAAAAGTATAAAAGTCCTTTAAATAATTCTATGGGATGGGTTAGGCAAGAGGATTTATATAAGATTATAAAAATGATTTTACAAAATTATATCCTCCTAGTGGATGGCTAGCAAGATGGTGTAAAGTGACTTGATGGTACCTGTATATTGATTTGAAGTGTACCAATAGCTTCATATATTAACGAAGTAAGGCCAAGCAAGACGCAGGGAATAAAAATAGAAGTTCAGTCCTAAAAATCGATTTTAAAAAATGTAACGTAAAGTCATTTCCTAATCTTAGAATATTGGAATTAAAACGAATCAGCCCGACACAGGCACGCTTTTGCCAACTCCGTCAGCCTTTTATTACCTGCAATAGATGATCATCCATTAACACTAGGTTCAAAGAATGCTTCTATGGAAGATCATATGAAAGGCGACAGTTTAACCCACCAGACGGTGCTGTCGTTCGTATGAACCGACGATCAAACCCGACGAAATGCAAGACCTGCGACAATCAGAAGCATAAAGATCGTGGCAGTGAGGAGCTCAGGATTAACGGCGCAAAAGGTGATCTTGTGTATATCCGAATGATCAAATGTTTGATTCCCAACTCAACTGTGATAAATTTGATTCCATTTCGCCAACGTCCGATCATAGTTTTGATGGCCAGGTGGCATGAACAACACATTTTTTCATGAGCTGGTTTCTGTCTTTAGTAGCTAGAATGGTAGGATGAGATATTGCCACCAGGATGCTATTCCGACATTTAGAGAAATTAGATTAGATAACGATGAATTTATTTAACTACTTTATCTGGCCTTTACGATCATTTTGTAGGTTACGATAAATCATTTCCTCAAAAATCCGTAATCCAGGTGTTATGATTCCACGATTTGTTTAGGTATAATTCGAGTCTAGGTTAGTCGGTGTGTTTAATGATTAATCAAAGTCCACGATAACGGTATTGTTTTTTCTCCAATACGAAAGGGAAATTCGGAGCAAGGCCCAATTACAAAAAACGGTATTTAACATCAAGATTGACCTTTCTTATAACAACTGAATCGAACACTTTCAAAATTCGTTTACCCTGATTAATCATATTAGTACAAAATACTCCGCATGAATTGCCTCGACACTTAAGCTTTTCTTACTGTGAAATAAGAGCATTTCGCGATTGGAAAGGTGCGTGCGCTTGAAATGTAGTGGCTTTAATTCCATTGATAGTGACCTGCAAGTTTTCTTTTCAGTAACCCAAAGTTGAAAGGTTTAATGAATGAAATATAGAGGCTTACAGAATAAACGTAATACGAATTGAAAAAAATTAGGCATAAATCCAGATCTTCATAAGCGTAACGTAAACAGCGCACAAGTTTCTTAGAGCTATTCTTGGCCACGCTAACCAAACTGAAATCGTAAGGAAAGTGACGGAAATACTATTGGCCGAAACTAATTGGATAGTAGGCTTGAAATTGTGTATTTTAATTGACTGTTTTCATAAGTTGACTTTTTTGCCATGTAAAAAGGTCTTTATGAGAAGATTTTTTTAGATTTTTTTAGATTTTTTCTTGGCCAAAAATAACTTAGTTAAAGGATTCCCGCACTTGAATCAACTTGACCAGGTAAGAACAGCCGAAGTCGATGCAGGGAGAGGCGTAAAAAATTATGGTGCAACGAACTCCGCTACCTTTACCCTCGGCCTTGGTCGATGGTGTTAACTGGCTTCTTTATTTATTTTCAACTAATCTTAAGGTCGAAAGACATAGTTTTAGTATTTTCTGTTCCTTTTACTTTACAGTTTCCATATGGAGCCAGGAAGGTATTTTAAATTAGTTATTTAAGCTAGTTTCAAGTGTTTTCGTCTAGAGTAAGATAGTTCGAAGAAAAATTGAAAATTTTTAAGACTTCGTCACCTACAAGCGAGGGACGAGTTGCACGGCCGACCCTAGTTGAAGCTGTTGCTCACCGAGTAAACGGTAATTGGGGACCGATAGAATGGAAATTAAAGATCCGACTCGGGTTTTAGCCCATATGAGGTTAATCGACTCCTGATAGTATCTGTTTCCCAGGCAAATACCGTGGGCTTAGCACTCCGATTGGGTTTTAACGCGGAAGGGTCTAATCAAGCGTTATAGCCGCACTCGACCGCCCAAGTCAACAACAGCTAAAGCCTCGATTGGGGACCCAGACGGGCTTGACCTCATGCTACTCGTGACAGCCCGTTAACAGTCAGAATTCAGTCTCACCCCGAAGGGGGATGACTGCGTACTGTCAACGCGACAAGGTGACAAAGGCGGCACTAGGAACAAGTGTTCCGAACGGGTCTTAACCCAGAGGAACAGAGTAGTGTTACCGCTGCGGCGACAATACTAGTGCGTCTGCTGGTGTCACAAAAATAAATATATGTGCCAGACCCTGATCCGACGAGCATATCCCGGGCCAGAGAGCTCGTTACAAGAGAATACGTAAGGCTAATTGGATATCACCGAATGGGGTATTGCGCAACAAAATTGATTATTTTAAAAAATAGAAGACACCAGACTAGGCGTTACAATATACATACGTATCCAGCGTCAATGCCAGGTCCAAATTAATAACCGGTTTACTCTGGTAGATGGTATAGAAGATAGGTAGAAGCAGTGTGGTGAACAATAAAAAGTGTTGTAAAGCTAACAACAAACTATGCTATTGCAAAGCTCTCAAAAGCGAGCCTTGGTTCGACGCAGAATGTGAAGAATTAGTAAAAGCTCGTAATGTTCTAAGACTTCAAGCCTTGTCAAATACTAAAGAAATCACGCGTACAAGACATCAGGCCTTGCGAAAGGAATTCAAGTAACAATAGCAAAGGAAAAAGTTTGCTAAAATTCGGAAAACTCGAACTCGAAACGAAAGAAAGAGAAACACTGTATAAATAGGATGCCGGGCAAGATCAGCATTTATACGCAAGGAAGTTGGGGAGCTCATTTCGGACAACGAAAGAATTGCAGCCTAATGGAGGAGCAGCATTGTACGAGTAAAATGATGTTGTCTAAAAAACTAAATTCAGAACTGGTAACTATCAAGGAGGTAGTCCATCAGCTTAAGAATAATAGGACCAGTGGGATTGACCTAATACCATCGGTATTAATAAAAAATACAAGAGAAAATTAACAGAGAAGTTACATGGGCTCATTACTATTACTACTATTACTACGGATGGAAAAACTCGGTCATCATTTTCGTATCTAATAAGGGTGACGGAGCACAATCTAACAATGACAATGACAAAATGTTGTCAAATATTCTCGTAAACAGACTGGCATCAAACGCCAAGGAAATAACTGAAGACTTAAGGGAAACCACTCGACAAGTGACTAGTCACTATATGACTAGAAAAGAAATGGGAATTCCAAGAAACAGTCCACCAATTATTCGTATTTTTTAAAGAGGCATATGACTCTATAAGCCGATTGCAAATGTATCATGTCTTTGCTGGGAATCGCGAAAAAGTTGGTAAAACTGATGTAAGTATGCCTAAGTATGCCTAAAGAGAAACAGAGAACAAGTTAAAATACGAAACCCCTTATCTGAAACATTGGAGGTACATGAATTAAAACAAGAAGACACCTTGCCACCACTTTTTAAGCGAATGGAGAAAACTATACGATTAAGAAATAGGAAGCCTATTCAGCCCCAAGCATTATCTGAGTAATAACATCGCAAAGACTAGGATGAGTAGAACGGATGGACAGTGGACAGATAAAGAATATTGAGTGGAAAACTGGAGGAAAAAAATCGCAAGAAAGGCCGTTCCGTAGACGAGAGGACAATATAAGATGGAACCTAAAAGAGATAGGTCAGAACATCGAAACATGATGACAAAATAGCCTGACGAATTGTTGTGAACGGGGCCTTGAACTTCCCAGCTCCAAAGGGTCGGTAATAGTAATAATAACAATAATAAATGGTAATGACACCCCATCCGAAATCAAATGTACTTGTAAAGCAAGATGCAGAGGAATGAAAGAATGAAGATCCTTGACCAAGATCGTTGATTCGAAAAATTCAAATAAAGGTGTCAAGGCATGCTCTTTGTTTTTAGAAGATGATCTTAGTCCTTCGAAGCCCCTTCGAAGCCAATGACTTTCCCCTGAATTGAGTTGAGTACATTAAAAAATAGTGGAATCGGCTTTAGAATTGGAATTATTTCGTAACGTTTTACCAGAAAGGGCTTTATTAGTCTATTTCATTATACGAGAATGTCATTTGGTTGGAGAGTGGACACTTCGTACTTTATCAAATAAGTCGTGCCTTGTTTCGGTTTTCGCAGCGAGGTCTTCATTATTAAGGAAAAAATACCGCCGAAAGTCATCGTTTTTAGTAGAATTTCAAAGTGGACATGCACTAGCACTAACGTGCCAGAAGTAGTTTGCACCTTTTAAAGGAGATATTTTGGGGTTGGAAGACAAGGGACGATGTATACAGCCGACAAAAATACGGTGAAGAGTTGGAGGATCCGTTCGATGAAAACATATACTCGTTTCAAACCCTTTAAAAATAATCTGGGACTTTACTTGTCAACAGTAAGAAAATGCTTTAAGGGGAGTGAAAAAATTATTAAAGCGGGTAAATAGGATCCAATACGAATTAAAACCAAGAATAGTTGAAAGAGCTCCAACGGTAGAATTGGAGACGATTTTTTCATCGAATTATTATCAGCATTGAAAAATGAATTTACTACGACAATCCCAAGTGCCGAAATCAGCTCGACCAACCATCAATATCAATGATGGAGCCTAATATCCATGGTTCCGGCTCATGCTCCGTATTTGGTATGGTCTATTATGAGCTGCTTAAATTGAATGAAACCATCACTACCGATGCACGACAATGCTCGTCCGCAACTCGCAAAACCGGTCAAAATGGGAATCCTAGCCCCACCGTTCACTTGTTCCGACCCATGACTCATACCCTGTTTAAGTAGAAGCTGTTTTTCTTACTGTAGGCTATTTCTTTTGTAAGCTTGTTGTCTTAAAAGGTATTAAAGGAGCATTGCTTGGATTGCATTCCTTGATTGATTGATTGGATGGATTAAAGACTATATTTGATAACGGAAATGACATACATTCAGTAAATCAAAATTAGAGCTAGAAGGCAACTTTGTAGATTTATTTGAAACAATATAGGATTGAATGGTAAATTATTGTGTACGGTGTAGCTCCGACTGGTGAAATGGATTTTTAAAACGAGCGATAAAAATCATGAATTCGCGAGGCAAATTACAACGGAAAGCTGAAAACAATCAATAAACCGTAGCGTATGTCAATGAGGAGTCTTTGAAGCTATTCCGTTTGATTCTATCAGATCGCTTCGAATGGAGAAGGATAATTAGCTCGTTTTATAACACCGCTGTTCTTACATGAGGAGCCTCTAAGGAATCTTCAACGTCAACGAAAAATTGAGTGGAAGCTAGATACCATAGAAGAAGAATTTATGGGTAGGAATAAACGAGTGCACGTTTACCACGTAAGGCTGCGAAGTAAAAACCCATTTAGACGTCCAATTCAACTGCTGTAAAGAAGTGAAGTGACTAAGGTGCATTTGCTTTTCAATCTTTCCTCGACACATAGTTCTAATTAAGGCAAAAACCAAGTTATTAATGATTTCAACAGACTTATTAACTTTGAACGATTTGGTCGTTATACTAAGCCGATTTACCATTGTACTATTTTGCGCTCCATTTAAAACTTTTGATTTGAAATCACTGATAGTAGTTAACTTCCATTCTCCGAGCTCGCAAACGTTGGCAAAAACGATCTTGACCGCTCTTTCGCTGGTTAGTAAATGGCCTTTCGGAAATGAAGGCTCTTGAGACTTTCCCTTTTCCTTTGAGGAAATACAAAATCCAATTGTCTCCCTTCAAGACCGTTTTGAAATATTACGGTCACCAAGACGTTAGCAAAGGCTTAATCCCTCAATTATTATAGTGTTACGAATAAAGAGGGCGATTGAGAAAGCCGTGGTAGGAATACTGCGGTTGAAGTCGAAACTGGCATTCTTCATAGATTGATTGGAGTCATGTGAAGTACGGGAAGATAGAGAAGACGAAGATTTCTTAGATTGCCAGGCTTAGTGTTAGTAGAGGATCCTACAAGTAATGGTTCCTGAAAGGAGTCGATGACGATGAGACGTCCAGCGTACTCAAGGTGATTAGTTTAAGTTGGTCTTGATATGAGGATAGAGGCAAAAATTGAACGGCGTTGGATGATCTTGATTCTAGCGAAGCGAATATGTTTTGACCACACTTGGGAGGTGTATTTAAAGAGGGGAGAACAAAAGTTATAACGAGGTCCTCAGACCATTGTTCCGTGAAACTGATCAGGGATCACATGAACAGTGGAGATGGGTTGATTATGAAGAAATAGAATGGGAGAGGAGATTTGATACGTTTCCATGAAAAAGCCATTAAATGGAACTTGGACGTGCTAAGCTCCAAACCATTTTTTTGTAGCATCAGATGGGCACACTATTCAGATCCGATTGAAGAAACCAAAAGTCATGACCCGAGGACATACTCTTGAACAACTTGGTGTCATCTTTGTACAGGAATATTTAATAATCCTTTGAATATCGTTTACACTAAAAATGAAAAGAAATGGACATAAGTGGCTGCCTTGGCGGATGCCAGGAAAAGTCAAGAAAAATCTTGAAAACCAAATCTAAAACTAACACAATAAAAGCTGCTTTCCAGGTAAGAAGATATTAACTTTAATAAAAGATGTTCGAAGCCAAGAGTAGGCAACTTGAAGAGTATTAGCCCGTGGGAATATTTTTCAAATGCATTTCTGAAATTGCACCCTCTAGGACTGAGAAGGTTCACAAATTTGAGCAGGCTTGTAGTTACAGGCCTGTATGTGAAGACCCAATGCTGTCTAGAGAAGATTACGGATTTGCAGTGAAAACTTAAGATTTCATACAAGATGCCTTCGAAGTTTGGCAATCGTTAACATGGCTCTTCGGACCTCTTTTGGGTATTGGAATAAGAAAAGTGGTTTTTCATATTTGAGAGAATTCTTCTAGAAAGTGAGAAAAAAGTTTTTCTATTTACAATTGTGCCAGAGAGACGATCGGGGTCAGAAACGAGTAATAAAATCGCCAATTAAATGAGCAGGACACATAGAACGAATGGACAGTGGGCAAGCAGTCCAAGAATAAAAAGTGGAAAGAAATAGATAATAGAGAGAGGAATAATATAAGGATCGACCTAGAAGAGATGGAACAGGACAGTGAAACATGAAGGGAACACGATCTTGAGAGGGAGGATCTATCAATAGGTTGCCAATGAAGCTATTAACATCCAAGTTCCGAATGGCTCCAAATGATTTCGAATGGTTAATATAAATAGAGTTAGACGAGGGAGAAATGTGGTAGGTAGTTGAAGTAAGAAAAATAAGTTACAAAGAAGTCATCAGCCAAAGTTTTTTTTGAAAATAGATGGCCAAGAAGTAAGCGAATGTGTTGGGCTCATTTAAGGTTTTGTCATTTAAAAAGAGGGACGTTGCGCAGCCATCAGATTTTCTTCTATAACTGACAAACTGAACGAAGGACTTATGATCATTTATAAGGTTAGTTTGCTTATCTAGTTCAAGTAAAAGGGCCTATTGTTAACTCTGGACAGAGAGCACTGAGGGGAAACCCTAAATGCTATGTCAATGAATTGACTATTGCGAGATTCGAAGAAAGTGTTATCGTTTTAGGAAGGCAGCAACAGACACGCCTGAGCCCTGATGGGATTTCTTTACTTACGTTTCCCAATTTGCTAATATTAAAGAAACACAAAAGCGTCGAAAGACAAGGTCACATAAAGTGTAATCCAATCTCATAGGTCTTAAGCAATTCTTTGTATGTCACGCTGCCTAAGCAACTAGCCATGTCCGTGGACTTTCCTTTGAAAAAAAGAGAACTACTAACAGGAAGCATTGAACTCACTAGTCCATCAACATTACATCATTCATTCCAATCATCGAATAGACAGTAAACCGCAACAACATTACAACAATTTTAATTACAATTACAATTTCACGCATGAGAAGATCAATTTCAATAAAGCATAAAATCAACTTACAAATTCCATCCTCATTCCAACGGCCATAAAACCATATAAAAAGCCTTTTTGATTCTGAAACGAAAAAAAGAAATAAAATTATTCAAAAACCACAAAAAGTTAAAATCGCTATAAAAATGAGTCTAAAAAGCAAACTGTCGAAACTGAAATCAATAGCGATAGCTTCCTAGACCCTACGGCACCTTCGTAAAGCAATCGATTACAATAACCGTCGACGGGTATGCATGTCGCAACACCACTGTCCACGGAACCGGAACCAAATGTGAGCCATTTTCCTGATGATGCTAATTATGACATCGTTCACTTAGATCCACTGCCACATGTAATTACGAGTTCACTCGTAATCCAGAATGCGGAGCCGGCATCGATCGATGGTCTTCACATCTCCGCCGGCTCCCGATCATGTGCAATACCATTACCAGTAGCTTCGATGGCAGTTTTTCTTATAGTTTGTCTTTTTTTTCTGTTTTTTTTGCGGTTCCATTCGCTCGAACGCAAGTGGAACAGTCAATGCGACTAATTGTGACTGAGACGACACAATTGCTCGCGTAAATTGATGCTGCAATTACCTTGCTCTACTTCACCCTACATAGTTAACCCGATGCCGATGTCTATGCATACCGTTTCTGTGGTTCTAGTCGAAATTTGATTTTCCATTATTCATATCATGGCTTGATGGATTCATAATTCCAAGTTCGGATTGATTAATTGGACGGGCACGGTGAACTTGAAATATTTTATCTCGTTTCAGGTGAGACGGTGAGATAATTGCCAGTGCCAACGGATGATGTTTAATTAACCATGGATTGCTTTTTTTGTTTCTGAAATGCGCTTTGGGAATAGTTTTCTTGACGTTACGAAGCACTTGAGGCAATGACTATGCACCGATGCAGTTAAACCTATAGTGTAGACTACCATTAGCTGGGGAAAAGCCTGAGTCATTTCTGTCTTAATGCTTTTTAATAACAAGTCCATGGTTGGTCATAAGTGCAGAACAATTCAAATGACCCCTGGAGTTATTTAGGTAGAAGGAATGATTGACCGGAAATTGAAAATTTGGAAGAGGGGCATGTGGGCGCAGGGAAGATAATGCTGATAAAGGTATTGACATGCAATTCGGTGATTATGTAAAAAATTCTTTGAACACCGCTGCCCCTTGGTATGATGATTAAAAGGTTTTAGGGTTTTCACCGTAACAGAAACAGCTTGAGCGCCCCATATGTATAGCTGAGTACCGACAGACAATGTGTTTCGAAGACTCAAAATTCACAATCGATGAAATGCTCAAATGGTCTATGCGTGACGTAGGCCGCCGATTCAAATCGTGCAAATCATTTGATAGGACCAAAAACCACAAGTGACGCCCATAGCATTTCATTTTTGTCGGGACGGAGGTAGATGAATAAGGAACACCAGCGTCTACGATTCCTATGCGTTTGGAAGCTGAAGACATTTTATTTATTTTCTTCAGATTACTCTTTTTCGTTTCGAAATAGTCTTCATTAGCACTTCATATAATCTCTGAAACACTTCCGAGGCTATTGACGGAGCTTTCTTAGCGATCCGCTTTATATTTTAAGAAAAATATCATACCTACACAGCAATGAAAAATCATCGGACTAATACAACCCGTGAAATTGGAATATTCCTGTTACTTTTTGAACATACTACTTAGACTTACATATATCTAAGTTTTTAAATTAACCTCGTTTCAAATGAATGTCCACAAGATTACTGACTTCGTTAAAAACTTTAACAGTGCGTGCTAGAAGTTCGTCCTACGATAGCCGACAAAAAGAAGATGTCTTATTCTCAAAGGCCTTGCAGGGACATAAAGTCGTATTTTTGACAAGAGAGTAGGACATCTTATGTGATAACAGAGTAAGTCTCTAACAAGCATTATATCATGCAAACTACGCCTAGGTTCCAATGATTTTATGCCAAGAAGTAAACATCTCACTTTTTAGTTGAGGCAGTCAGTACACAGATTGGTATTCCAAATGATAACTCAAGGTGAGGTCTAATGAGGGAGGTGTACAATGACAAGAGAGAAAAACGATCAGTGAACGCTCTTGTTGGTGAAAGCCATAGTCAAGTAGGCTTTAGCTAGTGGTATCCAACACAACACCGGGATATAAGTTGTGAACTAATGAAGTAGTCAGTCGAAGTCGATTATGAAGAGGGACTTGGAAAAGGATATGAAGTTGCATTGGCTTATATTAAACTTTAAATCATTAGCTTTGCACCATTCCGAGATTCTATTCATGTCTGATTGTAGCAGTTGGCAATCAGTAGTATTCTTAATGGCTTTAATGGAAGCATTTATTGAGCAAGATGGGAGAAATACCATCCGACTCACTGCTTAAATTAGGCTTTAATGATTAAAGATCCATTAGAAGATCATTATGAATTAAAGTCAAAGACCCGATGTGACCACAATTGGAAGTGTAGACAAGAAGTGTACTATTTTGGTCGTGGTTGGTATATACTGCCCGAAAAAAGTTGACAAAAATTTCGAGGGTGGATTCAATTTTGGGATCCCCGTTGACTTCCTATTCGAATTGATAAAGTGCCAGAATATCTTACTATCAGAGTTAATACTACATTCGATATGAACGATATAACTTTTACAGAAGAATTTGTTGGGTACTGTGCTAGAATTGGATTACTTAAATGCCTTAAAAGCTTTATATTTTAGATTCATTAGAGCAGCTAAGTGTCTATTCTGCCAACAAGGCTTATTCGAATTTCGATAGGGCGAAAGTGGTATAAATCTTTAGAACCTATCTGTTCATATATTCATAAAGCTCATACATAGCCTACTTTGGACATTTCATCGATCCAGTTTACATTATTGAAAAAAATTTAAGTTCAATGTAGTTAGCCTTGGAAAAATTTAATTATTTTACCTTTTGATTAAATATGGGTAAAAATTTCTCAATTGGCCCCATCGATTCACATATCGATCAGATTCTGTTCTTGTATTTGAGGCAAAAAAAAGTACGAAATTATTGAACGATAGCGGGCACCATTCGACGGTAACGTTGTTCTCACGGTAGACAATTCCGCCAGACTATAAGCTAGCTATAGCCTGAGGTTGCTCATTCAACCAGAAATGAAATCATCGCTGAAGACAATTTTTCGATAAAAAATCGGATCTTCCTACAGCTTTTATAAGGCTCCTTACACATATTTCGACACCGTGGCAGGTCGTGCATTTTAAGTTGTATTTTCTGCGGTTTTAGACTAAGATCTTTGGATAAAATTTTGCACGTAGAAAGCACAAAGGCACAATCCCAATTCGAATGAACGGCGACGAAAAGACAGTAATGTTGTTCTCTGTGCGTATTCTACGCATACGGTAGCTTGACCTTTCAGAGCGTAAAATAGGTACGAAATTAGGTGAATATGGCTTGAATTGCTTGATCAATAGGTGCATCTGAGGACCATCTTATAAGTGATCCTCAGTCCTTCTTTAAGGTTGTTAACTACAAAAGAAAATCTGATGGCTACCCTACCTCACTCTCCTTCCATGATCAAACCTCAAATGACCCCATTGCCAACTTTTTCGCCACCTTTTTTAAACAATCTTTCGCCGACGACTCCTTTGTTCCGTACTTCGCTTACTTCGATTATTTACTGAATTTCTTCCTCGTGCAGTCGATCCCTATGTCATCGAAAACAAATTAAACCTGCTTAATGAATAATTCACTCCTGGGCCTTGATGGTCTTCTTGCCATATTTCTGAAAAAATCCTCCTCAACCCTCTCTTTCTCTTTCTCAAAAATTCTCAGTTTATCCCTATCTCGCGGTGAATTCCCCCAGTTATAGGAAACCTTACTCTCCCCTAGACAACGTCAAATGCAGATTTACAACCACACATCTTGTTGAATTCGTGTACTTTACCCTCTCAGCCTTAGAGAATGGCAGAGAAGTCGACGTTATTTCAATCGATTTAAGTAAAGGTTTTGATAAAATCTCACACAGAAAAATTCTCTTCAAATTGTTGACTCCATTTCTTTAAAGTAGATATCTTCTTGGAAAATCGCTATTACCGTGTTCGTTTCAGATCAGCCTTTCCCAGTGCTTTCTTTGCTTCCTCCGGCCTCCCCCAAGGCAGCCACTTAGGTCCACTTCCTTTCGTTCTTACCATAAATGATACTGAAATGATGATTTAAGATTCACACAACTCACTATATGCCGACGACACCAAGTTCTTCAAGACGATTTCCTCCAATTATGACTATTCTCTTATTCAATCGGGAGACCGCTAAAAGTTGTAATTCTGCTCAAGCACCCTTCCCTTAAACCACTTCATGTAGTCTAAAAACAGACCAAATTCTTCGATCTCGGGCAATATTCTACATTTTTTTTAAATTTTGTCGGCCTTTGAAGTAATAGTAAGAGATTAGATCTATTGTAGCTATTCGTTGTTCACAGAGTCTATTGGGGGTTCTTTATATTGTATTTTTCACCATGACTGCTCCTTTACGAGTCTTTAGCTTATATTTGACACTTTGACAAGTGTAAAATCAAATCAATTTCGAAACTATGAAAGACGTAACGTGGGTGCGTCCTTAAGGGACAAAAGCCACTTTTTTATACAATCCACGACTCTGATTTGCTAAGTAAAGACCCTTATCAGAGTCCATGTTGTTCAGACATGATTTGTGCCCGAGTTAGAAAGCATTATCCTTAGTCAAATTTGTTTTTTTATAGGTTTTGCGAAGGTTCAAGAGTTACGCTCTTTGCCACGCAACCTGGACGGGGTGCAGATGGGTTGTTTCAAAGCTTTTCGTGCACTACTCTCCAGGGGTGGTTGTCCTAGATAGGATTAGAGAAATTCGACTAAATTTTTCGCGTTGGTTGTAGTTCACAGTAACATATTTGGTTTCCATGTCATTAAGATGTTATATTGGAAATGCACACATAAAGTATGAATTTTTTAGTGATCTTACTCGTATACTGCGAGTGTAAGCCTTCGTAAGAATTTTTTTTTTTTAACATCTCTCATTCACAACTGATGTTGTTGCACAGTTTTTCCATATAGAAATTGTTCTTAGCTACGGACAGACTTGAACTGCAGACCTTCTGCTCAACAGTCGGTAATGAGTACCATTACACCACGACTACCCTTAGTCATGAGCACTTCGTTGTAAAGCTGATACTGCCTTCGCTTCTCTAATCGCAGCAATTCATTGTTGATGAGCAACAAATATCTTCGATAAAGCCAAAATGCTGTATACAAAAAATGCCGAATACAAAAAATCCATGAAACTGAGCTGCAAACCCAACAGAACCCAATTACCATCAGGGGAGATATTGACGGAGCTTTACCAACTATTTATGAAGTTAAAGCGTTGTGAAGTTGGTTGCAGTTCAATAGGGCCTCGTGGAACAGGGTTTCTCAATAGATTGGGTTTTCCAAAAGTTTGTAGCAAACTTGAAGTGAATTGAAAGTTCACCTTCAGTGACGAGGTTTTTGACTTAATGACTTGATCAGTAAGCAAAGTATATGTTGTTGGACAGCAACGAGCCCATGTATGCTGCAAGAGTGATCGTATAATGTGGGTTCAATGCCGACCGTGTTTTTATTTGTCCATAAAAATGATCGCCATGGTCAATGAAGTTCGCTACCATGCCTTGTTGGAAGACTATTTTTTACCAGAATTGGATAAAATGTGGAAGAGTTGTGGAAAACATGCTCCAAAGGTGACAAAGAATCTGGACTGTGTCCCTCGAGCATAAAATATAGGTTAACTACAATAGAACAGGTTTTTCAACCTAAGGGCTGCTTCAGAGCTTTAAATATAGCGTACTATACCATCCTCGGCTATTGTGATTGGTTTTTTTTTTTTACAAATGCCTATTAGTTCCAGATTTGGAACCCGAAAAGCCGGAAAAGACTACCTAAATACCAGGAAACTTTGGTGACAAGACGACATAAGACTTTTCATATTGTAGACACTGTTGCATATTACCACTTAGTTCTCGAAACTCACACATAAACGCCTCCTCAGATTATCCACACGGAACTAATTCAATCACCGCACAATGGATCACATAAGCCGATTAGTCAGCTTAGCTCCAACCCCGCTGTGGGACCGCGAACAAAGCACTTTCAAGAAATTCAATTAACCTTCAACAAAGCTACAAATAAAGTCTACGATTAACTAAAGGCACTAGGCTGTTTAACGAGCGAGATTTGAATAGAGGGTAACACTTTGCGCACTTTCACCACACTTTGCCGCTTTTCAGCGGGCGCGATACGGAAATGATAAACACTCAAGCATCCGGCCAACAACACGGAATCCGAATCTATCCATCCATCAGACAAATACTTGTACTTGTAAAGCAGGCCAGAACGCCTTTCCCTGTCCCGGACACTGTCGTTTAACACTTGTTCCTAGGATCGCAGTGCACTTCTCCCCCGTTAACAGGCGACGTTTAACCACGGAAAGTTACTGTACACCTCGAAGCCCAACAACTGCGAAACTGATTACTTCCTGACACCGTCTGGCTGGGTCACTTAGTCTAAATACCGAAAGCCGACTGTCGAGATGCTGCCGCGAAAACTGAATGCTCAATCGCTCTAACCTACCCTCGCTAGCAAGCGTTGTTCTTTGGTTTTCCTTTTCACTTAACGCGACGTGCCTGTTCATATAACTCGTTTAAATCCCCGCAACATTCGTCGAATAAGAGATACGAGTTAGGCATGCATCCCCGCCAATGGGTCTAGACGCAGTTTATCGTCATGCTTTTGCATCGGCAACGCTGCACCAATTTGTTGCCAACTGGAAAAGCAGTTCACACATCTTGCACCAGCCGCGTCGAGTGTACATTTCACGCTGCAACAGAGACAATAACGCGAGAGTACGAGTGTCTGTGTGTTGCGCTCCTGGCGCAATAATTCATTACTCCACTGAAAACAGAAACCCGTCCACAGGTGAACGTTCCCCCAACGCGCCACGCTGGTAACATGAGAGAAACTTTTACTTTTAATACAAGTACGAATGAGTACGACCGCAGCTGAGAGCTAACAGCTAAGCCAGAGCTTCGACTATGGCTGCATGCCGTGCCTACGCATAATCGTGTTACCCATTTCGAAACTCGAATTGTTTCCAAGCCATTCAATTAGCACGACATGTGTCATTGGACTCGGAGCCATTAACATCGATGGTTTTTCGGTTGTCGGATATTCATTGTGGCGCGATGGCTTCCGTGTCGATCTGGTTAACAGGGAGCAGTACTCTCGTGGCTTTTGATAAAAAGTGAAATTGCTTCCATCGGTGTGAGGTAATGCAATCCAATGATTTGTTTGCTACAGGCATCTGCGGTCGAATGGATACCAATAGCGGCGATCCAAGGGCAATGTCAACACTCGGGTAGTTGTGTTCAAATTTGGTTGTACGAGGAGTGCTACATGAGTAGTGGGTGGATTGTTGGACTATCGCAATAGCGATTAGGAAAGCCAAAAGTTGCTGCACGTCTGTCACTTGTTTCTGGTCCAGTGGAACGGGTTTCGGACGGAGGCCGTTGCAAAGGATTGACTTCGCAATCAATCATAATGCTAACTGGTACTGAGACGGAACTAATGGTGATGTCAGCTGGATCTGACAGTTGCTTTCAGTTGGTAGCTGTTGCTCTGGCGGTATTTTTACTTTCTTTCCGTTTATCGTAGGTTGAAACACATTGTCACTCTTTTTGGGAACCAATTAATCTTGTCTTGTGGTTGGAATGGGGTGCAGGGGGCCGAGGCACGAGTAGGCATTCTATGGGGGAAGCTAATCCCTGTCAAGCATTTTGTTGATGTAATTAAAGTAGGTGGGACACCGTGAGATCATCGAAATCGCGATTGAGAACATGAATTGTTGATGATAAATCGAGCTTCAATAGCCTTAAACTAAGATAATCTTCTGATAGTGTGTAGGATTCTGGCGCTGATGATCCGGCGATCGAACCCCAGCAACAACTGTAATTGCATATTTTTTAGCGTTGTTTCTTCCCGGCAGTGTAGGGATATGTTCGTAGCTGTCTAGAAATGAACATTTTCAGTTTTTAGGAGATAAGAGGACTTTTCTAGAGGTCGATTTCTCGACGAAAAGCCACCTTCACATTCGACTGCTTCTTTACAACTTTTGGTAAAGAGTGTTTTTTTAGAGGTTCGGTTTTTAAACTGGCAACACTGTTTCTACTGGTTGTCAATTTGACACCTGAAAGTTGATTTGTGGTTAGAATATTTTGCCATTTTACGAATAGATTAGCGTAAGAATAACGCATGCAAATTGTGTAAACGTATTTTGAAAAGCATGGTTCGGTTCGCCAAACTTATAGTGCGCTACGTCTATTTTACAGTCGACATTATCGTCTATCAGCAATAGGAGTTATGCCCATCCACTTCGTGGAAGATTTTACGGAAGGATCTTGGCTTAAAAGCTGATAAGATCCAGCTTGTGCAAGAGTTGAAGCCGCGTGACCATTATACGCGTCGTAGGTTCGGTGACCGGACCGAAAACATGGTTCGGATTGATCCTCACTTTCAATGCAAAGTTTTGTTCTCCGATGAGGCCCATTTTTGGTTAGATGGATACGTAAACAAGCAAAATTTAAGAGTTTGGAATGGCGAAAACCCATAAGCCTCTGTCGAGATGCCCTTATAACCCTTAAAACTCACTATTTGGTATGCTTTATGGGCTCCTGGAACCATCAGCCCATATTACTTGAAGGACGATGCCGGCCAAAATGTAACCTTCAATGGAGAGCGCTATAGAAATATAATTTCTGAGTTCTCCATTCCTGTTGAATAGCATTGAAGGGATAGAGCTTCGGTTTCAACAACATGGCGCAACATGCCACACGACGGGCCACACGATCAATTTATTGCGAGAAGCATTTGCGGAGCCCATAATTTCGCATAATGATCTGTGAACTGGCTCCCAAGATCGGGGGTAAGTGAAATCAATAGTCTATGCCGATAAAGCAGAGACGTTAGACTTTGATATATAGTCCTAGTTGCTTGATAAAGTTGTCGAAAATTTAACTATTGCGATTGTGCTACGTTGGAGCTTGCCGTGGCACGCTTATGCCCGAAATCATATTTAAACACTAATGGCATGAAATTGTCTATTAAATAAAGCTAATACTATAGACATTAACATTAGTTCCAAGTATTTTATTTCATATTAAATTTGTATAGCTCTAAAAAAAACACTCTTTATTTAGGATAGTCCGATTGTTCCGTATAAGCTCTTGCAGCACTCTTATCATGATTTGTAAGATTTCTTTATTTTTCCTCTTTTTCATGACGTACATATGTTTAAGATAAAAGTCCAAAAATACAGCGTTGTTCCCAATATTGCTCCCTTATTCATTTTTACTTGGCTTGGAGTCCGATCTTGTTCATATGACCACCGCGAGGACGTTTGCAGCTATCAATCCTTGGGAACCACCATCCTTAAAATTTTACTTAATTTTCTTTATGCAAGCCTTCACAAAAAAAAATAATTTTAACAATCTAAACCTAAACTAAGCTTAATACCTATTAGGAAGAAAAAGTTGAAGGAGAGGGTAAATGGCGGAGGTAGAGGACATTTGTAAGACAGGGTCTGATGAAATGTAGGTTGAAAAGAGCGGAGTTCACTGCGCACACCATTCTGGACCTTTGCTCATGGTAGCCGGTGTTCGTTCGATGGGAGTTGATTTGAAAAAGGGCATGGACCGAAGGCTTTAGGGTTTGGTGATAAAAAGAATCATTTGAAGCCGTGAAGGGCAGTCAATACTACTGGTGAGTACGTCATAAACAAATAGAATGTTTGTGACCTTGCGTCATTCTTCTAGGTGTTATACGTTGATAAGTCATAAGCGATCCCTATAAGGCGGTAAACTGTATATATCAACCTAAAGAAAACTACGAAGTCCTAAACATTATATAACCTCAATGCGCGCAGTGGGCATACCATAAGAGCCAGACCACCAGACTTGACTTGACTAGTACATTCAAGAAGAAATCTGACGAAGGACCAACGTTTCATAAAACAGAGAGGGAAATTGGCCCGTTTGAAAATATTGTCGATGTGAAGGCAAGAGTTAAGTTCTCGGTCACAAATAATACCTAAGTCAACCAAAAGGTTGATAAAGATTCATTACAGATAACATAGGTTCTGGGAGTTGAAGGGAAGACCTTATGGAAGTAAGGGACATTGGCCAATATTAAGTGCAATACGGAAAGATGAGATTTTTTGATGACACCGTTAGCATCATTAAGAGTTAGGATAAACATCAGTGGGCCGCGATGGCTGCCTTGAAAGACTCCGGACGATACATTAATTGGATCAAGACAATACCGGGGTTAGTCTAAGAACAGTAAATTTAGAAGTATAATTTGATACAAGATTTTGCCACAAAGCCTTGCTGAAACTTGTGTCAACAACGTCTACTTCTTATCCATCTTCAAATGCACACAACAATTGTGAGACGAAGTCAGGTTAGCGGTTGCCGATCGACCTTTTAGGAACCCATGTTGATTTGGGGGAAGGTAGGCTTGCAGGCAAAAAATATTGTATTGTAGGCGACACTATCAAAGAGGGAAGGCAAAAGAGTTTAAAATCGGGGCTCATTCTTTCGTCTTTTTTTGTGGACTGGGATAATGTAAACATTCTTCCAAAGCTGAGTCCCTGTGAAATGGAATTTTGAAATAAGGCAATGAAGGGTAGGAGCAGATGTTTGGCGCATAAAACTACGATAGAGAGGTAGTCGTCCTTTACGTTACGTATTTTACGTATTTTCTCGATGACTAAGACTGATGCTAGAGACATCTGAGGGCGATCTACGAAAGTAGTCACGATTTCTTCACGGTTGAATAAATGGTCAAAGAAGTTGGCAATTATTTTAAGATCATTGGGATTAAAAACTTAAAATAGGGAATAGTTACCAGCTTTAGTTTTCCCATTTATAAAGTGGTAAAAGCTCTTGAAGCTGATGATAAGAAAGGATTGCAATCAGTTCAGGTATTAGAGGTAGGGAGATTGGTGTAGTTGTACGAAGTCCGCATAATGCTCTAGGTTAGCGAAAAAGTTCGAATTAGAGCGAGATTTAGACAGTTCCTTCGTTTCGTTTACCACGGCAGAGATGAGGTAATTTTTTTTTGGCGAATATGGACGGATAGGATAAGGCAACTGATGGAATAGAATAAGACAATAGTATCATCTAAGGACATCCCACAATTTGACATTGCCATACAGGCTGAAGCTGCAAAATAAGCAGTAGCCTTACAGAGAACCTTCAAATACATAAAAGAAGACCTTGTTTCGGCATCTAGAAATTCTTAAAAGAGTGAAGCTAACCGAGTGAGATCAGATCACCCACTCCCCTGAGTTGAATTTTAAAGTATACTACGAAGTACTCATACCAAGCTGAGAAGAATGGAACAACAACCCCCGTTGGATGAATGATGGAGCCCAGAAATGGTATGATGATGGTTCGAAATCTGGAAACAAGGTAGAGGCTGTGTGATAGGACCAAAATGCAGCCTATATACTCCCTTCTGCAATGAGTCAATGAAGCAGCACACAACATCAGCGACAGGAGACTCAGTAACAGTAGGATATCTATATTTTCAGGCAGCCAAGCGGTTCTTAAAACGCTATAGAGGTACACTTTCAACTCTAAGGCTCTTTGGGAATGCCAAAATACACAAAACAAATTGGTTATAACTAACAGCTTAAAGCTAATCTGGGTGCGAGATCATGAAAAGCATGGAGACAATAAAAAGACTGACATACAAACCAAGAAAGGTGCTCAGATACCTTTTACGTGGCTATCCACCCTTTATGGTTTCGACAGCTCAGACATAAACTTACACTTACACAAATGGATCATAAAACAAAAAAAAAAAACAGAATCAAAATCCCAAACGTGCCAAAAAGCTCTTGAACTTAATAAACCCGACCTAAAAGTGCTATGTGAGACACTAACAGGACACGGCTTATGCAATTACCAACTTTATAAAATAGGCCTTAGTAGCACAAAAATCTCCAGGCGATGTGAGCAGGCTAAGGAAACTATGGGACATATACTGACCGTCTGCCCAAGCCTTGCCCGAGAAAGGTTCAAAATGACAGCAAAACAGGAGGGAAAGATTTCCAGCAGATCCCATCTAGAAAAGTTGTCAAATTTTTGAAGGGAGGACTCAAATCCTAGACCAAAGAAAGGGCTGCAATAGATCTTTATGGTTGCATCACTAGTGTCACTTAGTGTTAAAAATTGGACCGCACGGATCCTTTCATGGCATATTCCATACATAACAGCATACACGGGCACATAAGAAAAACTTTTGTTAACACCTTACACACAGCTTGTCTTATCCCATTTCAACATCTACCCGCCCTTATTGAAAAACCGTTTATTAATTACATTCTATTCTTTTTTAAGGAACTATGTTCACCCCTCGCTCTAAATATTGGACTCATTTGAACAGTTAATAGCTCAGTGTTAAAATAATTGAGAGTGGTTAAGAGGTTTATAATTAAGCCTCGATGATGAAGAATGCGCCATGTTTACACATAATAATCGTGTCTCCTCAAGAACTCATAAAGTTTATCTTCCTATTCGTCCGCATTAGCCCCTGTGAGGCCAAGTCCTATGCTATGGAAGGAAGCAATGAGTAGCCTCTTTGGAGGACTATTATTTGCCCCGTTCATCACCGTGTTTATGTAGTCAGCGTTTGCCTTCGAATTTCAAACCAAGATAACTAAATCGTCCTTGTATAGAGAACTGTGATCACCAATTCTCATCCCTTCCGGAAGAAATTTTGCTATATCATCGATAAAAAATGTTAACAGAAATGGACTAAGAATACAACCTTGTGGAACTCTAATGAATTTAATCGAAGGACTCATTTATACAGTTTACAAAGATGGCATGAAGGCAAGAACTATAAAAAATAATTCACTTGAAAGCATATTTAGATTATACCAAACAGTGGGTTGATTTCTAAAGATTTTAGGATCTACGAGGATTTACTTTTCCTAGATTTTTTTGAGCCTTCCTCATAATGTGAAGGTAAAAAGTGCCAACCCTTTTTCTGACTTTGAGGTAGCCGAGACATCATGGTTGTAAGAAATAAAAATAAAATAGAACTCTCGAGACTGTGATCCTATAAATGGACTGAATGAATTTTTTTGCCAGATGCAGGAAGAGTGGGTATGTCGTAGATGTTGGGGTAAAAGGGTCCAGGTTAGCCACATATCCCACACTCCTCTCCGTTTGAAATGGCTAGATTTCTAGAGAATATTGTTTACATGTCCGACATCCATTTGGCCCCTACTGCCTCTGAGCAATTCCACACCAAGGTCTGTTTTCTTAATTTCCACAGAAGCATAAAGAGCTTTTTTTATAAACTAGGTTGATCTTGTATTTTGTTTACGCAAGACTGTAGCTTTAATCATCTCCACCATATTCAATTAAACCAAATTACCAGGCAGTCGTCACTACAATCCCTGGAATAGTAAACAACTGTCTTCCCATAGACACCCCTCCACTGATGTTTACATCAGTTCCACAGCATTAAAAGCGAGAAGTTTAATCCAAGCGCTGTTTCCTGTTGCTAAAAATACAACCAGCACAAGACTTCATTAGAGCCCATCACCACCATGCCGCCAATCTGCCATTCCGTCAGGTCACCTCCACCGTCGACTAATCTCCGTGAAGAGTTTTCTTCACACACCAGAGTACTTGCTGTACACCCGCGCACGTGTAAACAGCAAGCAATCCACATCGCCCTCACGAATGAAACAAAATTCCCTCGAAATAGCTCCGTAAGAGCATGGGAACTGGTGCGGGACTTCGTGAGTAGATAAAATCGGCTTTAGGAGCAAATAATTCAAACATTTGGTTCCTCACCTCGCAATCCCACAGATCCTGGTGCGATGGAATGGAATACCAAGTTCTTTGTCCTCGCGTCCAGGGTTGTTCAACCCACTGTGAGAGTACTCGTATACGTAACATAATCGAAGGAAATCGTTATGAAACCCACTCGTAGCCTACCGTAGACGGGCATGTTCGTGGGTTGTTGTGGAGCACATTCCCGATGCTCAGGACCGGTCGAGCGTCGGTCGGTATGCACCGCATGCTTCGAAATTCGGAATCAGTTCGTTTGGTGAATTTATTACGCATTCGTTGTACAATTCGCCGCAGTGCATACTCGTACGTCCACGCGAGGTACAGTATGGTGCGCCAAGCTGTACTGCATCAGCTCGACTGTCATATTATACGAGTACGAGTTCGAGTACTCGTAGTTATGGCAGCATGTCGTGTTGGGTGTCGTGCCGCTGTCTCCTTGGCTGGCGATCGACTGTGCTTTATGCAGCACAGCGATTGTATGTAGGTCAGTGGTTTGGCTCCGTCAGTCGATTGTTCTGCTTTTGTTTCATGTGATTGTGGCATGAATATTGCCGTCAATCGAATGGTTTTTGGTCATATGACTTGACGGTAATTGGTAACCGAAACGTGGATTGTAGAAAGAGAGTGTTTGAGTTGAAGTCAATTAGGTTGGTAATCGTTCAAAGTTCATGGATTCGTTCAATAATTGCTGGGCTTAAGTCCATATAGTGGTGCCGCTGCCGAGGAGGTGAGTCATGAGTCATAAAAGGTGCGAATGATAAATGGAATTATGAGAAAAGGGGCTTTTAGCTCGGAGGTAATCACCACGCCGCGCCGTGGGGAGATCTAATTACTTTATTTCTTTTCTGGCTTATTCGGAATGGTAGCTTGGGAGAGGATTAATTACGAGTTTTTTTATTCTTTTTTACAAACTCGGCTTCTTTGAAACCATAAACTCCCGACAGGCAAAATTCATTAACCTTCTGGTATGTCCTTCAGATGACCTCTTGTGACTCTGACTACTTTTTCTATCATTTATTATTATCTTGTGCCTTTTCTGGCTAACCTTTAAATTCAGCCCGTGCGATCGTCGAAAAAATGGGTACACATTGTGTTCAAAAAGTAACAGGAATTTCGGAATTTTGATTTTTCCACTAATGTGTTAGACAACATGTCTAATTATTTTTTTTTGTTACGTTGCTAACCGGTTATTTAGTCTTTGGTCTTCGAGAATTTGCATTAAATTTTGCTGTAAGTGGGTAATGAAATGTAGAAACAATTAAGAAACGCTAAATATAGCTTTCAGTGAGTTTATTATAAGTAAAAATAGAGTTTACAAATGAATAACAATTTCCAAAAGGACTGTGATGACAAAGATGGCACAGCTCATCAAACACCGGTGAAAACGTGAAAGTAGTGAACGATCGCCGAATCACACTCTTAAAAGTTACCAAAGATTGTGGATCATGTGGCTCATTTTTTTGGGTGTTTGAAAAATGAAGTAAAAGTAAAAGCTCCGAATAGGACTTGAGTCATAACAGATGATGAAACAGATGTTGAGGGATATAACGTCGAGGCTAGGATTTAATTGTCTTACTGAAGGCGTTCTAGATAGTCAAGCACTTATGAGAATATACGAAAGTTGACAACAAGGTGACTTTTTTTAGTTTCTTTTTGCTATGTTGCTACACATGTACCCCGACATATAGTATGTATGTCGACATTGTCAGACGTTTTGGATATTTAGTTATTATTTCACAGACATAAGATTTGGATGGATTTTGGTGTGCTCCAATATATTTGAAATTTTGACTGTGACATTTGGCGAGTCTACTCTGATCAGTGAAGATAATTGTTGTGGAAAATATCAGAAAAGTAACTTGAGTTACTGAGGTTTTATTCAGCGAAAAAATGTGTCAACGAAATTTTGACCAAATAAACTAAGCAATGCTCGGGAGCTGAACGACGTGGATGACGTCCAAATTTGTTTAAAAGGGTCATCACTGGTGGCGAACCATGGGTATAATATGTTATGACCAAAGCCCAATCGTCCCAGTTGGAGCGATCAGAAGAGCCAGGACTGAAAAAATACACCAAGTTTGGTCAAATGTGAACATTTTGGTCACTGTTTTCTTCGTAGAAGTTATGTGCTGTTTACTTGAAGGAATACGAAGAAAACGTCCAAGTCTGTGGGATAAAAATCATTGCTGTTCCATCACTATTTTTTGGTCAAAACCAATTCCACAGTCATGCCCTAGCCACCGCATTCACAATGTTTTCAAAATTGAAAACTCCCATAAAAGACGGCGATTCGGAACGGGTGAAAAGATAAAGATCGAATTCTTAGAAGAGCTCAAGATCATACCAAAAAGCGTATCTCAGCAATGCTTCTAGGATTGGGAAAAGAGCTGTCGCAAGTATATTATACCTGAGAGAGACTACTTTGAAGGGCCAAGATAAAAGTTGATCAATAAATTAATATTTTTTGAGGAAAATTAAAAATCACTTTATTTTATGAACAAACCTCTTTTAATAGTTTAGTTACAAAAACTGATACCAAATTAAAACGCCCTGATATTTTCAGAAACATTTTATTTGTACTATCTCTATCTACAAGTAAATTCCATTTAAAATGACCGCCATTTGCCTTAAAGCACGAGCTGAGACCAACCATCAGTCGTTTTGCGGACCTCATTCATCGGAAAGTTGTCGACAGCGCGGACAATGGCTCGCGTCAAAGACTAAATATTTCGGTGAAGATTAGAACAGGCCAGTCCTTCTAAAAGGGACCACAACTTGTAATCCCAAGGATTAAGATGTGGACCAACCATGTGGACCAGATGTGGCCAATCATGCAGCGATATGAACTCGGGTACATTTCTTTTTAGCCACACTTGTGTGCTTGTTGGAATGTCCAGTACTTGCTTGCGACTAAGAGGTTTAACGACATCCTTCAAAACAGTGGTTAACTTTCGCTCAAGTCTTTTGTCAAGTCTCCTTTTCACAGAAATTAAGATTGGTTATGCCATCAGCCATCATAGCTCACTCCCCACCAAACATTGGAATAAGTTATCAAGCTTCTTTTAATGGCCGAGCATATTTCCGATCATTTTTTTTAATAAAATTTGTTTGTTCTCGTCGGTTTATAACCATCAGGGTGACCACAACGATCGAAGAATATTTTTTTATCGAATTTTTCATAGAGGAAACCCAAAAAGGAATCCGCCCTTGCAGATGTTTAGGTAGCCAGTACCAAAGGGATAAAGATACAATAAGTGGAAGGGCAATGAATTTGCCTTAAAAATGGGCGATATCTTTCATATAGCTTATCAGGATGCCTTCACCATGATGACCAAAGACAGGAAGGTCGTCCAGGTTCTACTATACGAGAGGATCTGAAGTTCCCTCGAGCTGAAGAGAAAAAAGCTCAGAAAGAAGCTGCGCAAAAAAAAAAATGAAAAATGTTTTTACATTCGAGAAGAAAAAAACTTTAAAAGAAACTGTTGTGTTCTGGCAAGTGTTCTACCTAAGGGTAGAAATCAACAATTGCTATAAGTGCCAGTTATAGACAGTACTACTGGTGAAGAACAAGCTACAGCTGTGTATGAAATTTTGGTACAATGGCAGGTTTCACAAGGAATGTGTTTCGATACTAATGCGTCGAACACTGGAAGGCTGAAAACAGCTTACACAATTTTGAAGCAAATGTAGAATTAAGGGTTACTTTACCTAACCTGCCATTAAGAGGTATTTTTGAATGTATATTAGGTTCAACCACTGGCCCTTAACCAGATATATTCAGTTGATGTGATATTTCTTAGACAGTTGAAAGGCAACGCCGTTGAATTTAGAACACCATGTGCCAGTCATCATGCTATGTGGATGGGCAAGGCTATTAATAGTTTAAAAATATCTCTGTTCCGTAGCCAGTTCCAAGTGAGTAACGTGGAACAAAATGCTCTGTGTGATGTATGGGGTTCAGTGTAGTTCCCTCAACAGATTTTCGTAAGTGGAATTCTTGCGGCCTGGTTATTAGGAGGTATCCAATGCGTCTTTTGTAGGCATTAAATCCCAAGTCTTCTGTGCTGATGCGAGGCATAGATTTTTCCGAAATAATAATTTCGGGTGACAAAATATTCTGCTTTCTCAGTGATTTGCGCGCGGCCATAAGGTCCAAAGATATCACTTTGGGTAGATCACAAGGACACGATTTTCGATGTCACCCCATTCCATGATCTTAAAAGACTAAAAACGAAAATAAATTTCGCGGCAGAGAAGCATAAAAGTAACGGTTTAAATAACAGGTGATACGAAAAAGTGCAACTAGTACTTTTACCTAAGACATGAACATACATTTCATGCCACTATTTATGACTATGACTAGACTGAATAATATCTAATCGGGATTATTTGGACTTATATTCCTGTTATTTTTTTAAAACACCTCATATGTGAACTTTCGAAAACTACGGAAGCTAAATGGTACTGAGCCATTTGAGAGAGGGGCTATGTCACAATCTACAAATAGCTTTTCGTCTATGATGCTACATATTCACTTTTACAGTCACCTGCTCAAACCAATTCATTCACAATCTATCATACGATACAACGGAGGCTGTTCAAGAAACTTTAAATCCATACTAAATAGTAGAAAGAATCCCTCAATGACATGGATTATAATCGAACCTAAATTCTACTCCAGAAAATCCTTTACTAATATTGACATTGAAAATGAAAGCTTTATTTAGCATAGTCAGAATTTTGTTTTTTTTTTTTATAATTCGTGCTGGTTCAAGAGTGTACGCTCTTATGGTGTTTGTCACATAACCTGGACGGAGTGCAGATGGTTTGTGTCCAAGATGTTTGTTCACTACTCTCGGGGGTGGTTTTCCTAGCTAGGATTTGAGAGATTCGACTGAATTTGCGTTGGTTGTAGTTCACAGTAACTCTTTTGTTTTCCATGTTAGTAAGGTGTTATATTGGAAATGAAAACACAGAGTATGAATTTTGAAGTGATTTTATGCTGCGAGTGTTATGCCTTCGTCAGCACTTTTTTGATCATCTCTCATTCACAATTGATGTTGTTGCACAGTTTTTCCGTATAGGAATTGTTTTTGACTATGGACATACTTGAACTACAGACCTTCAGCTCAACAGTCGATGATGATTGCCATTGCACCACGACCACCTCTAGCGTTTGATTCGATTTAGATCCAACATGCACCGTTTTATTCGATAACTTGTTTTCATTTTGAAGGTAATTCCATTATGCCTCTCTCATAGAAGGCACCTCCATATTGTCAAAAAAAAATGGGACAATCGTTTTTCACAAGCCTGTCCTGAGGCGAATTTTTCATCAGCGAGATCTTCGTCATGGACAGGAACAAGTGATAATCACTGGATCACTTTTTCAATTTAGGAAACTTAATGAACGTAGCGGCAGCGACTGAAGAAATTAACGGTGCTTTTGGTTTGGGACGTATAGTGAGAGAACTGTTCGAAACTGATTTACCAAGTTCAGCGAGGGAGATTTTTCGTTCGAAAATTTGGCAAGAGGTAGTTCAGAGAATGTCATTAATAATGAAGAACTTGCAACAGCTGTTCAAGAAAGTCCTGCTACGACTGTTATTAGCCTTGCTGCAAGGTTCAAAGTGTCAACTGCAACCATAAGTCGCCACCTTTCCGCCATCGGAAAGGAAAAAAAAAACTAGAGAGATCGGTGCCCTACGTCCTAACACCAGCGAATATGCTACAGGTTATTCAGGTTGCAGTATCTTTTTTAACCAACAGACACCGTATGGGTCCTTTTTTGCATCGCATCGTCGCATGCAACGAAGAATGGGTAGGACTTGCTAAGACAGACTTACATACATCCCAAAAAGACAATGGCGAGAGTATGGTGGACGAGTGAGGGAGTTGTCCATTATTTCTTTCTCAAACGCAGAGAAGCAATCCCGTCCGAGTCGTACTATAGAGAAATCGACATAATGCACAACAAATTGCTCCAAAAAGAGCCGTCACTGGTAAATAGGCATGGTCCCATGAGCAAGTCCACATGCCGCATAATCGACGTTCCTGAAGCTGACGAAGTTGGGTTATGAAGTTTTGTCTCATCTGCCTTACTCACCAGACTTACCACCTTTTCCGAAGTTGGGCCAATCACCTCCAAAATAAACAATTCATAAGCCCGGATGCCATAAAAACAGGACTTTAAGGACTTCTTAGCACGAAAGGATAAGAACGTTTTCAAAAGAGGCATTTTTGCTTAGGTGGAACTTTGGAAAAATGTCACAGAGGTAAATGGCGGTTCTTTTTTGAAATAATCTTTTTTTAATTTTCGAAAAGTTGTTTAACTTTCCACATTAAAATCGGCAACTTCATATGTAACGACCAAATATAGAGTGGATATTAAAGAACCTCAAAACCAAGCTCCTTCTCCTCCTATTAGTCAATGCTGGCCGCTTGTAGGCCAATCCCAAAAAACAAACAGCTTCCTTAATTTCCTCGATGATCTGAATTTCTATTGCTGCTTGCTTTCCATGTACATTAGGTTAGGTTAGGTTAAAGAAGGGGAGTGTGATGGTTGGACATCACTACCACTCGGGAGCCAAGTTTGTGTGGGTACACATAAAATTAACCTGTCCTATCACGTGGTGGCTGAAACCAGTCCGCGCTCTTGATGAATCTTAGAAGATCCGATATATCTGCATTAGCCACGTCCGCAATCTCTGTAAAGAATCTTTGGCCCAGCGACACTAGGCGTCGATTCTGGAGAGCTGGACAGTGGCAGAGCAGATGTTGGATCGTCTCAGTTTCTTCCTCATCGCCGCAGCTCCGGCAGAGATCGCTGGATCCCGAGTCCCATTTCCGGAGCATTGCTCCAATAGGACAGTGTCCTGTGATCACTCCGACGAGCATACGGATCGAGTTACGGACCAGCGCCACGAGCTTCTTTGTTTTCCCGACGTTGAGCTCTGGCCACGATGATCTTGTCGTGTATCTGTCGTTTCTTGAAAGCCAAGACGAGTTGGCCTCTTTGATGATTGTGTCGTTTATGATCCTGTATAATGCGCTGATCGGTGGTTGCAATGACGTGTCCGCTTCGCTGATGTCCAATTCAGAACCAGCTCGTCTGCTCTTTCGTTCCCTGCGATTGAGCTGTGGCCCGGTACCCAACAGAGTTTAACTTTATGGTGTCTGATGGACTTCAGTGAGTCGCGACATTTCTTGACAGCCTTTGATCTCGTTATACAGGATTCTATTGACTTCAGTGCAGCCTGGCTGTCTACGAAAATGGTGATATCAGATGGTGGGATATCGGCTACCTGTAGGTGTTTGGCTGCTTTCTCTATTGCCAGGATTTCGGCTTGGAACACGCTACACATATCAGGGAGTCTGAATGAGTCCTATTTGTGTAGGGTATCAGAGTAAAACCCGGCTCCAGTGCCTGTGTCCATTTTCGATCCGTCGGTGAAGAGGATGATCTCATGGTCGTTGATTACGGCGTTTGATAGCCACTATTCTCTGTCGGGGAAAAGGATAGGTATACTGAGAGAGAAGTCATTTTGGGGGGGTATATAGTCGGTCGTAGCTGCGAGGCTACTAAAACCATGTTTCCTTCCCAGGTCGTCTATTATCTTAAGTATGGCCGCATGTCCATAGTTGGCTTGCTTCCACAGAGAGGACTCTCTTAGTCTGAGAGCGCTCTTTGCAGCGTAGCCTTTTATGAATAGATTCAGGGGGAGGAGATGAGGAATCATGTCCAACCCTGCTTGCGGCGTGCTTCTCATGGCTCCCGTTGTACAAACAGCTGCTAACCTTTGTACTTTGTTGAGCATGTTCATATAGCTTTTTATGCTGCTAGCAGTCCACCAGCAGGCCCCATAAGTTAAAATGGGTATGATGATTGCTGTGTACATCCAATGAATGATGTACGGTTGCAAGCTCCATCTTTTTCCGAAAGTCTTTTTGCATGCATAAAAAGCGTTCAGTCCTTTTTTCATCCTTTCCTCCAGGTTTCTTTTCCAGGAGAGTTTGGAGTCAAGACTGATGCCTAGATATTTTGCTTCCGCTTTAAGTTTGAGTGGAGTACCCTCTAACTTTGGGGGAGCAAATATCGGAATTTTCCTTTTCCTGGTCCTTTGCGGCAGTATGAGATGGTTTACCTGCCTTAGGTATGAAAATTACCTTAATTTCTCTCCACTGTGTTGGGATGTACCCCGTTCGCAGGCAATTGGAAAAAAATGCTTACGAGATGGGGTACAGTGTGGATCTGTGCTTTTTGAAGCATCGCTGGCAAGATATCGTCCGAGCCCGAAGATTTAAAGGGTTTGAACGAATTTATTGCCCATGATACTTTATGTACATTAAGTAGTTCATCAAAATATCTAAACCATTGGGAAATCTCTTTCACTGCCCGAAAAAGAACTTCTTATTATCGTTGCATATAAATCCTGATCTGCAATTATCGCCGCTCTCTTGTTGTTTGCCAATGTCGTTTTTAATCACATCATAGAGTGTCCGAACATCATCTACAGATGTTAGGCTAGACATAACCAATATTGACCAAACTATTCACTTTGTTTAGCCCACCCAACACCAGACTTGAAGTGCTTTTATTCACGAAAAGCCACATTATTCGTCTGTTGATCCTCTTAATTAATATTCGTTAGCAATAGCCATTACCCAGAATTAGGCTCTAATTTCCTTTAGTTTACAACCTTTTGTAAGCCAGCAACCCACTACCATTGACGTACGTGATACTCAAAATAAACAACACTTGATAGGCAAATTCCAATCCGTTTGGTCCCATAAAATTCGAACTGCGTTTCTAATCATCTTTATTACCTGCTCCATTACCTCTGCGATGTGGCCGTTTTAGGCCCACATGTGTCCACTTCCAACCGTGCCCGAAACTCCTCTGTCATATGATTGCCCACTAATGAACGGAAACCCCAGAGTCGAAACAAAAAACGTTTTGAATCCAAGCCATCACCTCAGAGGTTATGTGTATGCTAATGAGCGCTGATTCTATACCTGCGGTTGACCTTCAACTCGTTTGATCCGATTGAAATTTTTGTATTTTCCATCGCTCTGTAGCACTATTTATCAATCACCAAGCTTCGGTGAGCGCAATTATCTTTGCGATTTGTTAACAAAAATAGAAAAATAAATTCAAAAATCCATACTCACGACGCGAGGATGTACTTTCACGATGTGCTTTTGCAATAATAATTAATTGATTACAAGTGATGTGGTCGTGTCTTTTATGCAAAATACTGTGCATAGGTTGGATAACGGGGTACTCGAATAAAGCGGCAGTAATGTGGCAAAGCTGCTCAGTGTTCCCTGGGATTTCCAGACAGCTAATGAGTCGTGGTATAAAACGTTCAAACACGTGCGATGGTTTACTGGCTATGAGGTGACTTTGCTCATTATCGTCGATATATAGCTACAACGGGTTTTTGTCCGGAAGTTCTTAAAGCAGGTCTTTAAGAATGTTAATATATTGTATTTCTTGTCGTTATTTTCGCAGCCACCAAGGCCAATGGTGATGCAGAGTTGCTCGGAAGCTTGTTTCGCAAAACCGCTAAGAACAAAGATTGCAGTTCATTTGTCGTGAATGAGTAATATCTACAGCCAGATTTCTCGCAAGGTTTTCGATCTCACTCGATGTCAATTTAGTTGCCTTGATACTCAGACCAACATTTTGAACAAAAAGGCGGTCTTCCTTTTTTTTTCTTTTTATAACTTGAAGACATTTCTAAATAATGAGAAAGCAGGTTATGTTGTTAATTTTATTGTTCCCTTGATGGACTTGACCCAACCACAGCTCTGACCGCAATTTATGCAAAATCGATTCTACGAATGTTAGGATCTTAAGAGCCCATAACTTCTCTAAGGATAGGTTTTCTAAATTTACTAATTAAAGTCCTAATTAAGCTGATATTTTACCCATCTTTACAGGCTCTTCTGTCAACGAAGAGATCTTTGGAAAAATTCGAATTCCAAAATTAGAAAAAAGATTTGCAAACCAAATGAGATGGAAGACTCCACTCTGAGTGATCAATATCTATAAATCTACACCCGTATATCGTTAGTTTCGGGTTTTCTTTCGGGTGAAAGGAGCTCAGAACTTGATCAGCAACATCTGGTTTCAATAAAAAAAAATTATGCAAGTAGTCATGCAATGAAAACGTGATTATTGGTCGAAAAGCCACTTTGACGCTGCCAGGAAAAGTCTTTGATTATTATCAAGTAAATAAACTAAGATCGTGGAAGGCGCTTAAAAACGAAATGATGTGGTAAAACCCATGACTGCCTCGAGGAACATGTCACTCTATTACGTATCATTAACCGAATGAATAATGAATTTATTATAGTAAGACTAAGTTTATCAAGTTTTGAAAGAAGTAGGATGGAGCGGTATCATAATATTCGATTGCATCATCCCTTTGAGCGTATTTTTTTACGAAAAATATATCCATAAAGCTAGACGTTCCACAGGTTTCAGAGCACCTAGTGGACTACACATATTTCGAAAAACAGGTAACATTATGAAGGTAAGAGTGTAGTCATATGCCTTAATCCCCGGCGCTAACCCTGGGGCTAGTTCCCGGGTGCCCACCAACAGAGTTTTTTTAAACGTTTCACTGAATTAATAAAGTGAATCGCAAGAAGCCAAAAACCTTTTGGAATTTCAACGTGTGCATTTGGAAACTTTGATTGCAGATTTTCTTTTTCTGACACGTATTTCGCATAGGTTCTAAGAAAGCAAACGTTCGTTCGCAATCGTTTTAGGTTTTTTTTTTTTTTTTTTATAATTCGTGCAGGTTCAAGAGTGTACGCTCTTATGGTGTTAGTCACACAACCTGGACGGGGTGCAGATGGTTTGTGTCGAAGATATTCGTTCACTACTCTCCGGGGGTGGGTGTCCTAGATAGGATTCGAGAGATTCGACTGAATTTGCGTTGCGTTGGTTGTAGTTCACAGTAACTTATTTGTTTCCATGTCATGGTGTTATATTGGAAAAGCACACACAGAGTATGAATTTCAAAGTGATCTTATACTGCGAGTGTTAGTCAGTACTTTTTTGATCATCTCTCATTCACAACTGATGTTGTTGCACAGTTTTTCCGTACAGGAATTGTTCTTGACTATGGACGGACTTGAACTACGGACCTTCGGCTCAACAGTTGTTAATGATTACCATTGCACCACGACCACCCCTAACCGCGAATTTCCTTTCCCTTTGGTTTTATTTTTTGTATCGGATGTGAGAATTTTACAGTTGAAGATGAGCGCGCAAAAAAATTAGATTGCAACGGCAAAATGCGCAAGCACGCTTAAATCGAGCTGCTTTATTTACGGACGAAATAAATCAATCCACATCAATCGAAATTTTAGAGTTTCGATTTAGTAAGCTTGCGGAATCGTGGCAAGAGTTTGCTTCGATTCATAATGACTACCTGCCGCATGTTAAAGGCAGTGACCTCGTGCATGTTGCGAGTGAGTTTGCGGAATACGAGAACAAATATTTTAATACTCTAAGCTAAAATTGTTAAATCTATTCGCGGTATTCAGGATGCTCCCCAAAAGGTTAGCGATAATAGAGCGGCTTGTAAATCAGCAATCCACGTTTCTTGACAAATTAAATTCTTCATCGAAGTTTAATTCCAGTTCGGTTGTGTTACCACCTATCGTTATTCCGCCTTTTTCGGGAAATCACAAGGATTGGCCAATTTTACGTGATCTTTTCGCGGGATCAGTTGACAATCGAAGCAATTTGACTGCAACACAAAAATTTCAGTACCTAAAATCATCCTTTCGGGATGATGCGGCCAATCTTATAAAAGATATTCCCATTTCGGACGCAAATCATCTGGAAGCGTGGGATCGCTTAACGGCGCGATAAGATCGGGTGCATGTGATCGTGAAATCTTTCATACACTCATTTGTATCGGTACCCGCAATCAATGTGAATAACGTTTAGATTCTTCGAAAAATCACAGACGGTGCAGATGAAGTTGTGCGCGGACTTAATGCTTTAAAAAGTAATGATCGTGATTCATGGTTTCGGACATGGATTCGGACACTAACCAGGTTTGGGCAGAGAAGGTCGGTGCTCGGGACGATTGTGTTATTAGTGATTTATTAGAGTTCTTACAATCAAGGTGTGATGCACTGAAGTCATGCCAGTCTGTGAACCGCTCTACTTCGTCGCGTGTAAAGCCATCTACTCCAATACGATTGCATGTTGCTGAAGCTCCAAAATCTAAATCGCAGTGCCCCAAGTGCAAAAACCTGCATTCTTTGTTTCAGTGTGCCGATTTTGTGGCATTAGACAATTTTTCTCGTCGGAACTGCGTGAAGACAAACTCTCTCTGTTTTAATTGCCTTCGGTCTGGGCATTCGTCGAATCACTATCAGTCTACCTTTCGGTGTCGCATTTGCAAATCCCGTCATCATTCGTTGGTCCATCCCGACGATTCAAGGAATAATATCTCATCGTCTTGAGAACCCTCTTCTATCTCTAAATTGAATCGTTTGGCATCGTTTATCAATCAACATGAATCCACTTCTTCTTCGGCGCCTTCGCATCCATCCACTTCTTCACTCGTCAATAATCATTCGGTTAAAATACTCGTACATCATCAAAATACAATACCAGCCTCTGTTAAAGATATTCAAGGGTATTCTATCACCTGCCGAGTACTGCTGTATTCTGGGTCTCAATCGTCTTTTGTTGTTGAATCATTCGCTCAAAGACTCAGATATCCTCACAAGCATGCTCGAATTCCCGTCTCCGGTTTATCTTCTATGGAAGTTGGTTACACAAAGGGGTGCATCTCGTTTCAACTTTGCTCTCGGATCAACACAAATTCCTTGTGCATCGATGCATTCGTTTTGAATAAGCTCACTTCGAACTTACCAACCCATTCCTTTGACGCTCCTTTGTGGTCACATATAGAGTGATAAAGTGATCCTCACTTTAATCGATCGGCTCCTGTTGATGCCCTCCTAGCTGCTGATAGACTTTGGAGCATTTTGAAAGGAGAGCAATTAAGTGGTCTTAAAATTAAATTAAAAAATGCGCTAGGGTATTTGATACTTGTTTACACCCGGGTCCCCGATACGCCTACTCCTTGTATAAAAGTGCATAGTTTGAGTAGAATTCCCTTGTTATCATGGTCTTTAAATAGAGATGCTGGAAATTTATTTATTTATAGCTGACTGTGTTGCTAAGGAATATTTTCGGTAAAGCAGCTGTCATTAAGCGTCTCTTTCAGTGTATGACATTTGGTTAGGAAGTGAATAATAGCACTCCGTCCAATGTTTCGAACTTTGTTCCGGATGAATTGTTTTCGCGTTAGAATCAAAATAAAAGTGCTTCCGAAAGTTATCGGATTTTAAGGGAAGCTTATGATGACCATGCTCTAACTGAGCAAAAGTGTCGAAATCGGTTACACATTTTAAAATTCGAAATAATGGACTTGGAAGACAAGAAACGACCTGGACAATGGTAGGTATTCAAACACAAACATTTCGAGGAACTGTTTGGTATAACAAACACTGTCTGAATCATTGGGAGTTGACTTGTCAATGGCGAGAAAACGCATTAAAGTCATGGGAATGAAACACAAATAAGGGAACTGGTTCCCAGACGAGTTGAAATCAAGGAACGTCTAAAGGTATCTTCAAGCAACAGGTAAAGCAGGGAATTGGAAGTGATTTTTAAATATCAACAGCGAAACCAACATGGGTCCCAGCTCATGCTCTGTATTTGCGGTCGACAAGTAAGGAGCTGGAATAAAACAATCTAGGGAGATTGCTATCATTTGAAATAAATGGAATAACGACAACTATGAAAGCGGAGGCACGAGAAGATGATTTTGATAATAGAAAGTGTTCTTTTTAGAGGTTTAGTTTTTAAATTGGCAACACTCTTTCTACAGATTATCAATTTAACAGCTGAAGGTCGATTTGTGATGAGTACGTTTTGCCATTTTACGATGAATAGATTAATGCCAGAACAACGTATATAAAATGTGCAAATTTAATTTGAAAACCATGGTTCGGGTCGCCAGACTTATCGTGCGCAACGTTCATTTTAGGGTCGACATAATCGTCCATCTAAGCAAGTTACGAGGGTGATCCGATAAGTACTTATCCTCCCCTGAATCAATTCTAAGATTTTCAAAGGGTTACAACTTTTGTCAACTATCTTCTTCTTCTTTTCCTTTTTTTCCGGCGTCGTTATAGTCAGAAGTGTAGGACCATAACCTTCCCATTTAACTGCATTCCTACTGGTCCGCTTGTGGGGCCCGTCGGCTTGACCTCAGATTCCCGGTTTGGGATTACTTCATCGCTGAGGCCAATCAATTGCTGGTGTTTTTGATTTGTTTGCACCAATTGTTTTTTGACCTGCCTTTTTTGCGTGTTGAAATTGGAACGTTGATTCATAACGCCTTTTGGACGGGGTTCAAAGGATCTTTCTTTGAACATGGCAATACCAACTGAGTCGGTCGCGCTCTATCTTTCTTGTGATGGTTTCTTTTACGTGGAGGCTTCCGCGGATCTTTGAACTTCTAATTCTGTCACGCTTTGTTACTCCCGCTGTCATGCGAAGCATCTTCATCTCAGTTGCCGTTAATTTGCTCTCATACTTTTCGTGCATTGTCCAGCATTGTGAACCGTGTGTGAGCGCCGGACGTACAACTGAAGTTATCCTCCCCGCCAGATGGCGCCAGTATCGCAAGAGCAACTTACTATCGTGTAGTACATTCTAGTAGACGGCTACTGTCGAAATTTCAGCCGGATCGGACACGTAGTTTTGTTTTGACCGCGTGTGGAAGCGGGAGTGTCCGCGAATTTTAGAAAAATGGAAAAAGAGCAATATCGGTCGGTGATTGGATTCTTGTTTTTGGAAGGGTGACTCTTCTCCTTCGATGGCGACCATCAAAAATTTAACGAGTTTAACAAGTTTCAACGTGGTCGCACGTCGGTTTTTGATGAGCCACGTCCAGGTGCCCCGAAAACGGCTACCACGGAGGATAAAATGACAAAAATCCACGATCGCCGATTGAAGGTGCGCGAAAAAGCTGAGACAGTAGACATTTCAAAAGATCGCGTGGGTCATATCCTGCATGAAATTTTGGGCATAGACAGCTGTCGGCGCGATGGGTGCCCCGTTTGCTCACTCCGGACAACAAGCGCCATCGTGAGACCACTTCAGAGCAGTGTTTGACGCTGTTTAAGCGCAATCCGAAGGAGTTTCTGCGTCGTTTTGTGACAGTCGACGAAACATGGATCCACAGATACGCACCAGAGACCAAAGAACAGTCGAAACAGTTTACTTCACCCGGCGAACGTGTTCCGAAGAAGGCGAAGACTGTCCCATCGGCCAGAAAGGTGATGGCCACGGTTTTCTGGGATTCACAAGGTGTGATCCACATCGCCTACCTGGGGAAGGGCAAAACGGTCACAGAGCTGTGAATTGAATTAAGAATTGAAGAAAAAACGGCTCCACTTGGCGAAGAAAAAAGTGCTCTTCCACCATGATAACGCACCGGCTCACGCCTTCACCACGGCCATATTGGTCGAATTGGGCTACGAACTGCTGCCCCATCCACCGTATTCTCCAGATTTGGCCCCGTGCGACTTCTTTTTGTTTCCAAACTTGAAAAAGTCACTCGCCGGGCAGAAATTTCAGTCGAAGGGGTCATCGCCGACACGGAGGCCTACTTTGCAGATCTCGAGAAAACGTATTTTTCAGACGGGTTAAAGAAGTTGGAGCATCGCTGGGTCAAGTGTATCGAGCTAAAAGGAGACTATATTGAAAAATAAATCGCCATTTCTCCAAAATTTTTGTTTTTCTTTTGTAGGCTAAGTACTTATCGGACCACCACGTATATCTCGAGATTGGAATTAAAGGTAAAACCAGCAACATATTTACTGAAAGCAAAGTGCTGAGCTCATACAATTTTATAGTAGCGTGTCTGTCAGTAACATCTGATGGAGTATATGAGCAGCCAAATGGTGACTGAATAAGGTGAAATACAGTCGCCACTGGTTAGGAGAAGTTCATCCAAATACTGGCAAAATTTTCGAGGGTCCCATGCTAAGTTTTTTAGAAAACAAAAATTTGTTAGCTCAAGTTACCATTTTTTTGAATTATTTTAATTTTCTCCTTGAGGCCGAAAGGTATAGTTAAAATTGTTCATACTACTTTAGAGTGCCCGCCTAGGGCCAGTATGGTATTTGTAAATTAGTTAAGTTATTTAAGCTAGTTTTAAGCATTTTTGTCTAGCAGGTAAGATAGTTTTAAAAAATGAATTTAAAAAACGAAATAAAAAAAACCTTCCGGAGTTTTCCACCCTTGTTACTCGTATGCAGATTATATAGATTTCTATATGGCGAAACACCACCGAGTTATTACGGAAGTTTCTAGATTCATACCTCATCGAACATCGATTGGGTGAAATCAATCAAGTATGAGATTTCTATCAGAATAAGAGTTGAATGGAGACCCTAGCAATGTTAAAATTCAACATGTATGTTGAAGTTTGAATTAGTAAAAGCGATTTGTAATTGTATAGTTAAATAAAGGACAATAGTGAGATATAAATAGAGAAGAAGGTTTATTTATCAAACCAACTAACACGTTGTAATACGACTATGAGCCTAAAATTTATCAAGGCTTGCCATGAAACTCTGCAGAAACAAGTGACTTAAAAACACAGATGCAAAAGTAGCGACAAACCACTGACTTATTAGGCAGAAAAGGCATTTTATTAGTGTATAAGCGTAAGTACCAAAGCCTTCTGTACTATTGCCAAAACTAAACACAACATCTGTCCAATTAGAACAGAGTTCAAAAACTCCATCAATAAAGGAAAATCATTCGACCCTGAATCCTTAAAATATCGCAAAATTGAATAGAAACGTTACCAAAAGACCTTTAATATGGTATGGTTCCACTTGTCCTTGCTTTTGAATCAATTCGAAGATTTTCAAAGGGTTACAACTTTTGTCAACTATCTTCTTCTTCTTTTCCTTTTTTCCGGCGTCGTTATAGTCAGAAGTGTAGGACCATAACCTTCCCATTTAACTGCATTCCTACTGGTCCGCTTGTGGGGCCCGTCGGCTTGACCTCAGATTCCCGGTTTGGGATTACTTCATCGCTGAGGCCAATCAATTGCTGGTGTTGAAGTGTAGAGCCTTCCTTTCAGCTTAGGGGGTATTTTCGATCACAGAAGATGGCGGAGTTTTCCCGCCACTTCATCCACCCAAAGCTTACGCGATGGTTGATGTCGTCATCACAAGTTGCTTCTTTATTAATCATATATATAAAACCCATATATTTCAACTTTTCACACTTGGGAACTCTTCCATTCAAGTAACTGTCTGGAATAGGCTGATGAGGGTCAGAGAACGGGCAGCACAGATACTCTGTCTTCTTTGAACTAATACGATACCCGTGTCCCTCAAAAATGTCCACCCACACATCAAGTGCTCGTTGTAGGGACGCATAATCATCACTTATAATGGCTCCATCGTCAGCAAAGAATAGCTGGTGCACATTGGGGCCCGTCACTTTTCCTTCAAGCAAGCAATCAAGGACTGCTATAAAGAGCAGTGGGCTGAAGACGCTCCCATGGTGTACACCGATTTTGATTGCGAACTCTTCGGTGACTCCTGCGGTGCATCTTACTCTTGTCGTTGCTCTCTTGTTCATGTCCATGATCACTCGCACGTAAGTTTCTGAAACTCCTTTTTGTCTTAGCGCTACCCATAAAAGATCTCTTGGTTGCCGGTCAAAGGCCTTCTCGAAATCAACCAACACCATATGCAAGTCCTTTGAAGAATCACGATGCTTTTCCATCATGACCCTTATACTTTGGATTGCATTTGTCGTTGATTTACCCGAGACAAACCCGCACTGGTCATACCCGTTCAACGATCTTCATGGTGTGCGATATCAGCTTGACAGAACGGTAGTTATCACAATTTCACGTATCACCCTTTCCTTTGTGCAAAGGAAGAAGACAGCTTTCCCTCCATTGATTAGGCATAGTGTCGCCTCTCATAAGTTTGGAGATAAGAACCATGAGCCATCTAGACCCGATGTCTCCCATCTTTTTCCAGAACTCAGAGGGTATCCCGTCCGGCCCAACAGCTTTTCTTTTCTTGGAGTTTTTAACCGCGTACCGAACTTCTTCGACTGTGATGTCGGATATTTCGGCATGATTCGGGGCGGCTCTTGGAAAGTACACTCGGGGAAACTGTTCGCTCAGAAGTTCCTCGTAATACTGTCGCCATCTGTGGAGAATTTTTTCGTCTTCCACAAGGAGTTGGCCTTCAGCATTGTTAATAAACTTTGGGAAACGAATCTCCTGAGCATTTCTTCTCCTCTGGGATAAAGATATTTGCTCCTTTGTTCAAATTGCTTTGTCGAAGCTCCTGGGCAGCCTGATTCCTGTCAGACGCGGAAGACGATATTTCTTCCAACTCCTGATAGAGGCCTTCCATGCTTTTCGCTTTGAATTCGGCGCACTTTTTCTTCGCTATACCTTTGCAATATCTATATACCTTTTCACGGCGAGCTTTTTCCTCTCTATTAGTAGAAGAGCACTTTGAGCAAGCTTGAAAAGCCCTTTCCTTTTCGTGTATCACTGCTTTGGATTCGTCTGTCCACCACCAGGTTTCTTTTGCGTGTTGGCAGGGGCCTTTAGATGTTCCGAGCAGTGATTTGGCTTCCTCCCTGCCAGATTGTTGTAGGGAATCCCACATGTCTTGTGCTCTGCACTCCTCATTACCGACCTCATCGATAATGGAAGAGAGGTAGTTCTTCATGTTGGTAATAAAAGCTTCGCCTTTTCCTTTATCCAGCTTATACCACTTGATTCTCTCAGACACCTTCGTTTGCTGCTTTGACTTCTTACTCGCCTCCATAAAAAAATCAGCCACGAGGAGACGGTGTTGAGGGGCGATCGCGTCTCCCAGGATCACTTTGCAATCTTTAACTCGTGGCTTCATGAAACTGGATACCAAATGATAGTCTATTTGAGTTTCATTTCCGCCACTGCTATAAGTGATCAGATGCCGGCTTTGGTTGACGAACATGGTATTTAGCACTATAAGACCGTACGACTTGCACATGTTTAGGATATCTTCACCTGAAGAGTTTCGCAGGAATCTTTGGGCCGAACCAGCAGGGATCCTACCGATTTTGGGCGGCAATTTGCCACCACGGATGAGACATGGGAAACAAAACAGCAGTCCAAACAGCGAGTGGAAGCCGGTGGTTCAGCGCCAACGAATGCGAAGTCGATCGCATTTGCAGGAGAGGTCATGGCCGACATGTTTTGGAATGCGAAAGGGCTTCTGTTAATTGATTACCTTGCGAAAGGCAGAACAATTATAATTCTTCAACCTTCTTGATCAGCTAAACCGCAAAATTCGCAAAAAGGGGCCTTAACAACCCACCTGTCCGGATTTGAGGTACGATTCACCCCTAATCTCCTGATTTTGCACTCTCATACTTTCATATGTTCCCAAACTTGAAGATATTGGTTTCTGGGAAGCTCTTCCCATTCCATAAAGAAGTTAAGAATATTTTTACAACCTTCCAAATTCTTACTACCGGGCAGGTATACTGATCTTGGAGAAATGTTGAACCAAGTGTGTTGAAGTCAAGGGAGATTATGTATAAGAATAAAATCATTTTTTAACTGGAAATCACAGTCATTCATTGTTAGGCTAAGAACTATTCGCTTAGCCTAGTACCATAGATAGCAACAGATGATATCAGCAGGGGCAATGTCTAACAAAAACGGCGGGTGAAGTAAAATTTAAATATTTTGTCACCGATTGTACTATATAAATTATGGTCAAAATGCTATTGCAAGGCCTACAACTTTTAACTTAGAGTTATCGTATAATAGAATATTCATTTTTTATTATTGGGAGTTAAAAACCCTTTCCTTATCTGTTATAGTCCACTCTTCTGGCCCCCAAAGTCCTTACTTTTGGATCATTTCTAAGGTTTCTCAAACTATTGTCAACTCTAATTGATTCCCTCAGATAGGAATGCGTCTAATTTTTGTTTACAGATTTCTTGAACGCACCAGAAAGCTTTTTACCTTTACTCATTTGCATTGTCTAAACCAATCTCCGCATGATGTTCCCAAGAGGGCGTCGTTGCTCTCCCAACAAGTATTGACGAGAACTAAATCTCATTTTACTGGCTCAAATAGAATTAATCCCAAACGTATAGCGCCACTCCTAATATCGCGATAAAATTCATCGAAACAATCATGGCAATAGGGTCCAAGCCCAACTCTCACAACATTATTGTATAATATACGATACTTGTTACGAACACAACTCCGTATCGAATCCATAATTCACGTCAACGTCATTAATTTAAAATCAAATGAAAAGACCCAAAAATGATACTTTTTGAAAGGTACCCGCTTTCCCAACAACTGACACAAAAATGACAAATTACAGACATAAACCGACGACAGTGACATGTCAAACGTGAAATATTTATTACGTCGCTCCATTATTATTATTTTTTCTGTCAACAATGCCCGAACCTCTTAAACCACTGAATGTCAATACATACTGCTCCATGACAATTAATTGCGACTCCGGACGCAGTGGAGCGAACAAACACTTTCGAATTCGATTTGGTCCATTGGAAAAGCCCATAGACCCTCACATGTCACAACTGACATCAATGGCTTGCTTCACTTTCACTTGTCTTCGCCTCTTAATTAAACGACAACTCTTGCACTAAAAATATTGAAATTGAAAATAGAACCACCAGCTCACCATTATGCAACTCGATAACGAAATCGAACAATACCTAGAACTGAAACCATTCCATCAGCCTTATATAATCGTGATGTCAGAGGACAGGAGAAAAATGCATTTCGACATCTTGGTAGTAATCCCTTAAGGCACTTTAACGTAAACAGAGAATTAAAAAATGATTTCCATTCCTTTGTTTATCTGTTCCAGGGATTTGACAGAGCGTAACTGATCGGCGCTTTAATTTGAATGGCCTTAGTAGTTGGATTTGTTAATTGTTACAAGATACAAGTATCTGTTGTGTTTTTAGAGCAATTTGCAAATAGCTTTCATGGGCTTGAGTGTATGCATTTAATTAAGCTCAATGAAATGCACGGATCTTACCTAGATTCATACTTGGCGATTCGATTGTGCAGAGGTATAGATCAAGAGGTCGAGCATAAAGGGTTTGAAGATCAGTTAAGCTTGAAGGTTGAATGTTTGAATTTTAATCCGATCTGGAGCATGGGTGAGCAATGACCGTGTTATTGTTTGGATTGCTTTTAACCTAAGCATTTATGTTTTGATTTATTATATGGATGCATGGTAACCCAGCAGATAGTAAGAATATTTCAGGCTTAGGTATGTTGTGAAATCTTAATTGTCAGCACTGACGTAGAGATTTGAAGCGTCTACGAAAGTAATTTATATCGGTTTTTATGCTAACCTTCAAGTTTGACAACAGCCTAATTAGCATTATGAAATATTGTATAATACCGGGGTGGCTAGGGTAGTGTTAATAATCTCACACAGCTGATCGCCAATAGTCCACTCGTGATCCATGTACTGATAGAAAATGTCAACAAGGTGACAGAAAGTATGGATATTTGTAGTAGGTAGACTTGTGTACCCCATCACTAATCTCAGGGCTTGTACTTTAGACTAAAATGAAAGAATTATCATCTTCCGTAAAGAATGTTGGGTTGTTCTTGGTTTAAAATGACACCTATTGTTGGTTTTTAACTTTTTATTGTTTCAGTATTCTATTTAAGCTCACGCATGATTTTTAAAATCTAGAATGCTCGCTTAGCATTCAAGATTTTACATTTTACGCAAAGAGCCTGGCCTAAAACCTTTCAAAATACAACTCATTGAAGATCTACCATGGAACGACCTGAGCGAGCCTTGGAAAAGTTGGAGAAATATTTGCTTTTTTATCGAAGTGTTGTCTTCAGCGACGAAGCTCATTTTTGGTTGATTGGGTATGTTAATGAACAAATCTGTTGTATTTGGTCCGATGGTCAGGTATCATTGGTCCGATTATACCATGAAAACAACGTTACCGTCAAATTCGGCCGCTAATGATTTTGAACTCTTTTTTGCCCAAAATGCGGGAGTTGAACCTGACAAGTGGTTCCAGCAGCGGTACATGTCACATACCATGCGAATCGATGGACCAATTAAGAAATTAGTTTTGAACCAGTTAATTGGCCGACTAGCTTGAAAGTTTTGATACCCTTAGACTATTTTTTTTATAATTTATCAAATAACTCATCTATGCCGATAAACCAACGTCAATTTGAGCCTTGGAAGACAACATTACGCGTACTTTTAGCGCGGTACAAACTACTATGCTCGAAAGAGTGACTAAAAACTGGACTCTCCGTAGGAACGGCATAAAATATAGCGAAGGTCAAAATTTACATGACATAATCTTTAATGGCAGACATTGATTTATCAATTCATATAAAAATATTATATACTTTTATAATTTTGCTGAGTTTTTATTTGCACCTAAAAATCTAACGCTTAAAAAATAATATATTATAAAAGTGTTTCTTATCATTAGAGATCCATGCAACTACGGCAGCCCAGGCCATAAATAATCTGACAATATTCCGATGAATTGATGGCAAGTAGTATGTGAAATCGAATGCCTGCATTTAAGGACCAAAATTAAGGGCAAATTAAGGTGCGCACTGCAGATCCGACTGTTAGGAGTGTTGAATTACTCTGACCAACTTTTTCAATGGCCTTTCGTGATCTGAAATCACAGATGATCACTCAAGACCAGAACCATTCACTTATCGACTACTCCGTTATCAGGTAGTGTCTAAGTTTAGAGTCGCGAAGCAGTTGACAATTGCTCCTCGGGAAGTGTGGCAACAAAATCGTAAAACTGTTGATAAAAATCATGCTACAGTCGTAACTTTGCTCCATTTCTCTACAGCTTTCGATTTAGTCGACCATTCCTTCCAACAACATCCAACAACATCCATTGAACATCCTCCACGATGCTCTTAAGTTTTTATATTATTCGCAAGAGAGACAGCAACTCAATGTAGCGGGCGAAAGACACTCGTCTTTCTTGCCGGTAATGTACGGGATTCGACAAGGGTCGATCATTGTCCCACTACTGTTCTCCATGTACCTCAACGCAAATGGACTTGAGTCGAAACCACTTAGCTAATGAGAGGAGATCTACTGCACCTATTCGATTCGGTCACCTAAGAATGATCTACGTTTGAATTCTCAAAAATCAAAAGTTCACGTAATACTCAAAATTAGTACAAGCCTCGATAGAGTACGCTGATCCTTCCAAAAATCTTGGTCTGAACTTTAATCGAACCCTTATGTGGCTTACATTGCCATTATTGGCAATGTCCATGGAGAACTTAATGTTCTCTGGTGACCCCAGAGTACTTTATCTCCGCTCGGACTAGACTCTTGTTGGCGAAAACTCTCCTTCCTGCCGCGTTGTATTGTCGTAAGGTATGCAGTAGCCCACATTATGGTTCAAGAAGAAAGTTAAATATTGCTCGCAAAAATATCGCTCGTGTCGTTTTTAATCTGAGCAGATATGAGTAAATCTGAAATTGAACCTTGGTCTAAAAGAAATAGGTTATATTAGGGTTTCGGAGGAAGACAGCATGGTATTCCGAGGTCCAGACTACTCATCATGGCGAGAATATCGCCGCTATGGCTAAAGATGACACGGACAAGTCTAAACGCCGACCAGGCGACTTGCTTTGGTAAGGAACTTGACGATGTTTCCTATTAAATCTAGACAGTCCGTCTGCTACCACCTGCAGACCGTAACCACCGTCGTTAAATATTCTGCTCTAAAATAAATATTGGGACCTAGTGTATGGTTCAAACATTTATAGACATGCCGCGAGGAGGATGAACGGGATCTATTTATAAAGTCGTTATAGACATAATCATCGAGTTTCCTGAGAGCTTATCCTCCCATTTATTTATATTTGCCTCTGTGAGACCCAACTCTATGTTATGTGAGCATGCGAGTTCAAACTATAGATTGAAAGGTGATAGGTTATATGAGAGTGCCATCTTGAGAAGCCTCTTCTAAAGACTATTGTTTACCCTGCGCATCACTTTGATCAGTCCGCATTTGCTTTTAAGTTTCTGAGGTAGATTCGAGGAAGTCCAAAGTTCAACATAGATGGCATGTGAGGGGGTAGTTGGTGGGAAGAAAAACCGTTGGGCCGTTTCATACTCTTCAAAGTATTTGCGTAGCAGAGACAATATGTGCTTTCTTGTCTAGATTCATGTTCTAGATTCATGTCTAGATTTATACGAAAAGCCAGGTAGTTAAGCACCTTGAAAGCCTCGATCGGCTCACCCTCCAAAGTCCAGTTCTCTCGTGCCGTCCTGCTACCCTTATCCGTGCCGAAAACCATAATTGTTGACGTTCAGTGTTAATCTTTAAGTCTAATAGGCCGCATTAGTATTCAATCTGTTTATTTGCAACTAAAAAGTATGTGGGCTTTCGGTCAAAATAACCAGATCGTCAGCATACAGAAAGACTTTAACATCAATTTCACCAACCTCTCCCGGTAGACAATTTGCTATGTCATCTATGTAGAGGGCAAACAAAAGTGGACTAAGCACACAGCCTTGTGGAACTCCTGTCCTAGTCTGCCAGACAGTACCATTCCATACCGAGAATAAAGAAGTTTGTATGCAGAGTCAGTAACTTATATATCAAAGAATTCCTATTAACTGTGTCGAAGGCCGCTTTAAAATCGGCAAAGTCGGCATATAGTTCCTTATTAATGAAAAAATTTGGTCTACTGTGGAAAACGAAAACATGCTTGGAAAACACTAAGACAAATAGTGAGAGAAGGGGGATGCCTCTATAGTTTCCTGGGAGATTATTATCGCCTTTTTTAAATATATCGTAAGTCACCGCTTTTAGGAACACGTCTGGTACTTTCTGTGAGTTGTAAGAAATCAGCAATATTTGGAGACACGCGGGGGAAAACAATTTTAAGAACTGAACCGGACCACCATCCACTCCCGGAGCCTAAACGTTTTTCATTTTTCTCAATGCTGTTATTAGCATTAGGCAGGGCATACTGGAAGTTTAGTTGGTCCGCTACTGGGCTTAGCAGTTGTTCGAAATAATTTGCTAATATTTCTGAACCTATAGCACAAGTTCCCCGTGAATTAGTTCCGCCGAAAAGTTTTCCAAAACATTTATGAGTCCTTGCAGTCCTCCATTTTATAGGCTAATTTCCTATAATACTCTGCTTGAGAAATTACGTACTCTCTTTGTACGTCTTATCTGCTTCTACATTCAAAAGCCTAAGAACCTCAGCGTTGGTTTTCCTAAATAAGTTCATAAGTTGAGTGGTTAACTAACTCCCTGATCACCAGTAGTTCTGCTTAAAATATGCTCGGCTAAACATAGAAACCCCAGGAGTTGGTTCTTCCATTCTTCTCTGGATAAGAAGCGGCAATGCGCTATGCTGCTAAGTCTATAGTGGAAGAAATGTAGCCTGTTGGTTGTGAAATTAGATTCGTGAACAGGAGTAGCAAAATTTTGCGCAGTATGATCCTGATGATCAGTAGCCCGCTTCCGCAAGTATAAGAACAACACAGTTTACCAAGCACAATATTTAGTATACTCGTAAGGTTCCGAGGATAGTGTGTGCAGCGTTATGTTAAGTGCTTCGGAGGGACATGATTTCATAGCCCTAGGTTTGGATAAGGCGGAATGCCAAACTTACTAGCTGCAGATGAAGCTGGGACGGAGAACATCATCAACAGAGTTACGAGTAATCTAGGCTTAAGTCTTCACTCATTTACCATTACGCTGAAGGCATGAAGAGCCTTCCTTACCTGGTTTTCTAAATGGAACTCTCAGTTAAGATTCGAGCCTAGAATGACGGTTTTATCTTATCGCTGTGGGTGCCTCAAGTACCGTGACTGGTGAGCAATACAGAACCATAGTCAAGGATTTGTTATTGCCCCATATTGATGGATTGTGACTGGAAGACGTGCGGTTTCAGGACGATGCATACACGCCGCTCGAGCGACAATAGACATTTTGAAAGAATCGTCCCTGGGTCACCCAATGTCTCGTTTTGGCCATTTGCACTCGCCGGCAAGATCACCCGATTCAACCGCTTCAGACTCCCTTCTTTAAAGTTTTTTTTTTGGGTCAGAGAATATCCGACAAGAGTACTTGAACTTATCGCCCGAACCATTCTAGGCAAATCGTTTCTTTCAACGACATCAACGAGGATGGAGCTAACTTTTGCTCCTATTCAGGAAGGTTGACACACTTCTACTATCGGGTGCATGAGTTTTGGTGACATTAAGACCATAGTGCTCTTTAGGACTTTTAAGACTTTTACAAGTCTGCACTTTTACCCCACCTATGGCGCAGAGACCGATGGATGAGGAACCTATGGTTGCTTTAGCCTTTCGTCCATCGACGAGAAATAAAGGAATTATGCAGCAAAGTCCGTTGAACTTTTTAAAAGAGTTGTCATCATGTTTCGCGGAATGGAAAAGCGAAATGCAACTTTTATCCCGTTACGAAGGAATTTTAATTAATTTAAAAACGGAATCAAGGTATTCGGTTCGAGCTCTGCAGTCGCAACTAAAAACACTTAAGATTGAGGTCAATCGCTTCATCTTCAAAATTAATTCGAACTTTTTAACGTAGCGTTTGGGATTGCCATCAATTTTTATGAAGCTGCTTCTGGTTATCGAAAATCGACTAAAACCAAACGATCTTCCAACGATCGAACCAACGCCCACTGTAACACGAAAGGGAGGCCGAAAGCCGCCCATTAAATTAAATCGACTATCAACAGTAACAAAAGACGTTCGCCCGTAACAGGTCTTTCTAAGCGGCGTTATATAATTGCCTCATTATCAGCCCTCCACATACTCGTAGAGTCAAAATGAGCATTAATCTCCTCCGGCTCATTCCAATCCACCCGACCAACTACATATTTAATTAATTCAAAATGTCAAGACATTCTCTGACATTCCTCCGCCACAGATACGTGCTTGTATATGTATCATTAGAATAGACGCCCTAGTCTCCCTGATCCAGTCACCCAAACGCCTGTCAATTAAACCACCATTCTATCCACTTTACATACCTCGACGACAACTATTGGAATGTCATTTATCTGTCACTCGGCTCGTAGGAAAAACCTGTTTTTCCTCACTTTTCTGCAACATACCCCGAATGGCGTGCGACGAAAAACAATCACAAATCCGTCAAGGCGAATCAGACTGTCGCAAAAAGTGAATAGTCCACATAAGACACGAACATCTGCAACGGACGAGTATCTGTGTGTGGTGTAACTGATGCCTTAATTGAATTATCTTCAATCAGTGTAAGTTTCATTTAACTTAATTCGAGAATGGCTTACAATTTATTTATTTTTCACATTTCACGGAACAACACTTGTGCTCTCCTACGGGGACCACTCAAGGCGATCTCGAGAACGTGTGATAGAACCGACAACGGCGACGAATGGCGTTGTGACATGGCTACTAGCGTATCGGGGACACTTTCATCATCGGCTGAGTTATGTGTATCAATTCGAGTTTTACATACGAATGCTGGTACTCTCCGTAACTGCTCGTCCATCACGATCGTATTTTGAATTCGAAATGCCTTCTGCGAACCTAAAAAACTTGTTTTCTTTTCGCTTAACATTTGCTTAGCATCAAGTAAACAATGTAAGCAGCGGGCTATGCTCGAAATGTTTGTCTTTCATTTGAATACATAATAACGACGATCGCGGTGGCGATCGATCGGACTTGTCGCAAAGTGGCTGTCAACCTAAAGGTGTCCAGACAAGGCAAAAGAAAAGACGAAAAACGGTCGTTATATGGAGATCAGATGATGCAATGCTATGGCTATCTTAACGATCTGTGCCGGAACCGTAGAGCATGGCAGTTGCAATTAGGCGGCAGTTATGCTGCTTTAAAGCTGTCAAACTAGAATTTTGGAAAAGTTTTTTTTTTTTTTTAAAAGCGGTTTAAAGCTATTATAACTTTTTATAAAGAGTGGGATTGGAAGCATCTGGATTTCGAGCATATGTTTGATTTATCGAGTCCAATAGGTTTTAGAAAGATCGACTTTAGCTAACTTTTCTAAAAAGGAGCCTTACGACCAAAGGGTTCAATAGAAAATTCAAATATCAAGAAGTATAACCGACAAATAGCTTTTGAAGCGCTCAGAAGGCACAACTAATGAAGAAATTTTATTTCCTTAGAAGAGCGTTAAGTGACCAGGTATTATAGGTTTTCTCTGGTTGTATTAGACCGACTTGCATGATTTTTGTTGTTGCATTTTTTAACAAGTTTTAACATTATTAGCAAGACCAGATAAACATTGTTATAAGTAAAACTAGTGCTTATGAGGGATATAAGGTCATCCAAAAAGAGGTGCCATTTAAGATCAATAGAAACACGAAACATCATTGGCTCAGACTAAACAAAGTGCTCGAACGTACTTGAATTTGGTGAGTCTACTCCGAGCAAAAAAAAATGTCTAAGTGGTACAATCTTTTCACAGAAGGCGGAAAAGATGTTAACGACTTTGACCGCCCCGGACGCCACAGCACGTCAATAATGGATGAAAATGTTGAAGTAGTGAACAAAAAAGGAGAATCGTTGAATCAATATCGGAGAAGTTGCTGAGGACATTACCATATTGACTGGCTCATGCCAAGCAATTTTTTCAAATATTTTGGGTATGAAACGTATGTCAGCGAAGTTTGTTCCGAATTTGCTAAATTTTGGGCAAAATAATCGTTCAGGTTCGGTTGAATGACATGAATAACTATCCAGATTAGCTGAAATGTGTCATCACTGGTCTCCAAACATGATCATATGGTTATGACGTCGAAACCAAGGAACCACAAGAACCAAGCCGAGAAAAGCACGCCAAGTTCGGTCAAATGTGAAAGTTTGCTCACGGTTTACTCGCATTACAATGGCATGGTTCATCATGAGTTCTTGCTACAAGCTCGTACGGTAAATAAGAAGTATTACTTCGAAATTGTCCGCTGTTTGCATGAAGTACTACAAAGAAAACGTCCGGAAAAAAAGTCATGACTGTTACATCACGATAATGCGCCTGCGCCAACGATTAGTGCGTTGCTTTTATATATAATAATTTTTTGGCCAAGACCAGCATTGAAAATAATCATGCCTCAGCCTCCATATTTATCGGACTTAGTCTCCTGTAATTATTTTGTCTTTCCAAAACTTAAGGATGGATAAAGACCGCTTCTCTGGAAGAGCTTAAGGCAATACCAAAGAACGCATATCAAAAGTGCTTCAAGGAATAATAAAAAGCACTGGAGGAGGTGTATTATATCTGGGGCAGAGCTCTTTGAAGGGAACGAAATAGATCCTAATTAATAAATCGACATTTTACGAGAAAAATTAAAAGTCACCTTATTTTTTGAACAAACCTCGTATACATATTTCTAGTTTATAGAAAGTTTTGCAGACCTTTTCCAGAATTGCATTAATTTGCGTTCACAACTCACACGTGGCCATATTTTATCGACATATGTCGCTCCAAAAACGTCCTTGAGAACGCTGACTACTTGCCTGATTCGTATTCAGATCACCAGCTCGCCCAGTCCTACTCTCTAGTCATACTAAACACCTTTTCCGCTCAAGGCAATTAGGCAACTATTGTATGGGTAGTATGCCTGCATATAATATAATACAAATTTTCCATTCATCAACCGCCCCTTTACTGCGACATGATTTCAATAATTAACACAAAATCATGGGCGTTAATGGAATGGAATGGTCACTACTGCAATTTATAACAAAGTACACAATTAACGGCGCTGCCCACTGTATCTATCTATCTTTCACCTTTCACGCTCTAGCCGATCGACCAACGGCGGGTGGCTAATAGGAGTTTTACTCCATATATAGAAGCCGCCGTGTAGGTAGGGTGTAAATGCCATTTATAGAAAAAGAATGAAAAGCCCGATTGACGTTCGAGATACAAATATGCACCGAGGTATTTGTAACACAATTTTATTTTCTTGTGTTTTTCTTTATACTCGTTTCTCGGTACGCTATTTTCCGCTGCACCCACAGAGTTACGAGAAATCTGTCTGCAATCGTCTGGATATAGCGTTGGTTGTGATCTGGTCGTGGTACTTAAATGCATTTTCGAACGAGTGTGGTAAATTTGGTTAAGTGGAATCGGCTTGGTTGCTTTAGTTTTGGATTGCATTTTATGAGCTGTGAAAAGTGGAGTAGAAATCTCATTTACACAGATGACTCGAGTCTGGCGTTGAAGGCGCATAGCGCCATGTTTGGAATCCTGCATATCTGCTATGGTTTCTGAAGGCGGAGAGGATTGCGAAAGAGAATCATTTTTACATCTCATTTGGTTAAAATAATTATTTTTTTAAGAACTGAACGCCACCACATGTAAGTCTACCAACTGAAGGTGGGCTGTGTACGTCAATCTGTCAGCAGGTTGAGCCTGTGACAGGATATAGAGGTGCAGAGTGAGCGCATTCAGTAGTACAAACGAATTTTTAAAATAGCAGTCCCATACTATCCAGCATATCAGATTCACTACAAAAACGTGCGAGCTTCATCTATGTGCTTTGAGTAGTTATGACAATATTAAAACAGCTGACAAGTTGAGTCAGCACATCACACAAGAAATCTTTAGATGACGTAGTAAATCGGCCAGAAACTATCACATGCCAATTCCATTTACATATGTCTCGTACGATCCACGATCGCAGTAAAATACATGGGAATCACGAGTCTTGGACTCAAATTTATTGCCTTTTCATTATATTACTACGGACCCAACTCTTTAAACGGCCGATCGTGAAAACTTTCACATTCTCGCCCCGAAATCCATATCGATCATGGCTTGATGGGTCTCATGATTTGGGCAAAATACCTGCCGACAGTTGTATAAATGCCTTGCCGTCTGTATGATTGTGTCGTGCCATACGTCGATTGTTCATTCAGTTGTCTTTCTTCACTGCTTTATGTGCGTTTTTATACACTTACGAGTAATAGGAAAATTGTTGTGATTTTGCAGTTTGAATATCTCGCATTCAATCGGAAGACAAACAACAGACGCCAGCAATACCAGTACGTAGTTGAGATAATAGTTTAATTGGCGAAATTCAATTTTTGAATGCGAAACAATTTGTCGGATATGTCAATCCACTGACTGTCTATTGCCGCGAGTCGTTATGCTTTGTCCTCATAATTGCCACAACGGATGAGTTCGCAACCACTCGTCGCTTGTGGAAATCCAAAGGCAAATTACATCACAAGATCAAGGGTGACACGTGATTTGCCTCGTTTTGATAGATCGATCAATGGACTGTTGGCAAATGTAATTCCTTTTATGCCTCATTTAGCAAGCAACCTTAGTAGAGGGAATGAAAAATCAAAGCAGACACAACGGCACACAATTGAAGTACAAGTAGACAACATTGTTAATAAATGACAAAATCAATGATGACATATTTGATTCAATTGTCTCTGACCTTTGCAATCGGCTGCGTTCAACAACGTTACGCTGTTTCTTGTCTTCCCTTCTTTTTTCTTTCATGTTCCGTCGAATAAGCTTTTGAGTTTCCAGACTGTCTTGAGGCACGTTAATGGCGATTGCTTGTCACGCGGCCACTTGGTATTGACACAAAAAACATACTGCCAGTTGGTGTTTTGTACAGAGCACACCCGGCGCGGCGGTAGAAACCGACCTTGATCTAGGTTTTTGGCTGCATAGTTGGCAGTTAGTTTGCTTCCGGGAACAGCAGTACCCGATACTCTAATCAAATGTCAGTGACTCTGACTTAGTATATTCAATTTGTAATCGGTTCTATGATAATTAAGTCAGAATGGCGCGGCGTATACAACCGAATCAATGAGACTTAATGAATATTTACGATCGAATCGAAAGGCTGCAATAGTGAGAGCAGTGATGACATTTAACGGTACTTTATTTTCTGTTTCTTCGATATGATATTCATGAAACAATTCATGCATTTGGGCTGGCATTCAATTAACGTTTGAAATGTCAGGGAAATATTCAAATGCAATACGTTGCGCTTCATCATTTGAATGGTTGTGCATAATAGACTCGTTGAGAGGGGGAGAACTGCCATTAATATAATTACCATACGATGACAGCATGACAATATCTTTCTTGGCGTATTGTCTTGAGTCATAAAATATGCATTGATTGCCAGGGAAAAGGTCTAACTTTATTGGGTTATAAAAGTTTCGGCAGAAGGGTATTCTGGCACTACCTCCACCTGCAGGCGATGGTGAAAGGCACATACAACTTCCTTAATGGGCCCTTTCCAATGAAGCAGTTAGACCCTAAAGGGTTTTGAGTCAATGGTCCAAGTCACACAGGAACAGTATACCGTGAAAATATTGTTTTTAAGGTTTGTGGTAGCACAATGAACCGATCTTGGACTAAGTGATCCCCACAGCTTTTTTTACGGAGAGAAGCCACCTAACCTAAAGTTTATTAGAATGGCGCCCGAGCAGGGTCAACCAGGCGTTTATTCTGATCTATGATTGGGACAGCTAATCGAGCTGAGACCGATGTAATTACTACTGACAACGCTTTTCTTGGAAGTTGGTTATGGATAGTGTCACGTAAGAACTAAAAGAATTTTTCTCCATTGTTGCATTTAAAAGTATCAGCCAGGTCCCTTTGATTCCACCAGGATCTAAGAATTCGCATCAGAATTTGCTAGAAGAATCGAACAAAATACAACCAAGTTCTGAACATCAACATTGCAAGTGACTAAAACTCTGAATGGCCCAAAGTACCAACGACTGATAAGCATATGAAATTACGATCACTATCCGCCTAACCAATATTATTTATCTAGGAGCACATAGCGATAGCAACGATTGTACGAAATTCGCCCACTTGACCCTATCTTGAGCTAGTCTCTTCACTTCGAGCCAGGTTCTGTCAGCACATCGATACCCTTTCTGCACCGATCTCCTCCATGTCATGCGAGGGCGACCACGTTTGGGGTTGCATTGTGTGGGCCATTTTTGCGACATCCGTGTCCGGTTTACACAAAGTATACTTAATCCAACTCCAATTGTTCAGGATCTCCGTCGCCAATGGTAGCTGGGAACGTCCTCGGTCGTGATCCACTCCGGCCAAAAGATCAAAAGGGTCCTCTTCAGGCATTTGTTAGTAAAACATTTAAAGTTAGCAAAAACTTTTAGTTTATGCTGTCAGTGGTCTTCCACGTCTCACAGCCTAGCCGTAGAGGAGGACGGATTTGACATTGGAGTTGAAGATCCGGAATTTTAGTAACAAAGAAAGCTGGTTGGATCTCTATATATTCCTCAACGCGAGGTAGGTCGAGCGCATCTTGTTGATGCGCGTCGAGACGTCGAGTTCTGATGCTGCCGAAGTAGCAGAACTTGTCAACATCTTCAATCGGTGCCCCGTTGAAAGAGAAGATTGTCTCACATCTCGTGCCGATTCTCAGCAGCTTCGTTTTGGCGATGTCAATTCTGAGTCCAGCGTTGAAGGCATTGATGTAGAGCACGATCAATTTCTGCTGGGTGTCAGTGAACGATTAGATATGAGACAGATGTCGTCCAAGTAGTCTATGTCATAGAGTTTCTCGGACAGGGACTACTAAATTCCATTGGCAGCTTCCGAATTGGTGCGCATGAGGGAAGCGATGAAAAACAAGGCATATATAACGCACTCTTGTTTCACTCCCCTGGTGTTGATGAAGGCTGTGCTCTCTTTGCCCTGGAAGCGCACCGTGCATGTAGCCTCTACGACGTGTACGAGATCGATGAGGATCGTTTGGGATGCCATTGTTATTCAAAGCGTTCCAAATAGCATCTCTGGGGACCATGTCGAAAGCTCTTTCGAAGTCTATGAAAAGGAGGAAGATCGGAAATCGCAACCGTATTTCACGTTCTGCAGAGAGCCAAGGAATCTTCTGCTGATCAGTAGAAGATTGATCTGGTGGGAATCAATATTACTCCGACTTTAAATGCAATCACATCAGTGGAGGCTTCAAACTTATTAGAAAAATGCAATCATCCTCACAGCGATCTCCGATCTGAAGGGAATCATAATGTACTACGAGTTCTTGCTACAAGATCTATTGATTGATGAGTACTAATTAAGAATTCTTTAAGAGTTTTGTTTTTAATTGTCAAAAACAGTAAGCGGAAGTTTCAAAAGTGTAAGAAATTTTGATTGAGATTGGTAAACCAATGCTTGCCATTTGTATTTTAAACATTATTTTATGCAAATATTGACCACAAATGCATTTCAGGTGATTCTTGCATTAAGTCTAATTTTGAGCCACTCTTTCGATAATATTGGCTGGTGTCTCGCTAATAACAAGTGTAATGTTGTCTTCCAAGGCTGAAATCAATGCTGCCTTATCAGCATAGATGAGTGATTTAACATAAAAACTAACCTAAAAGTATCAAATCGCACAATCTAGCCGGCCAATTCACCGGTCCACAGCTAAAGGTAAATTGTTCACCGAATTCATTTCTCATTTGGTTTATCGATTCGAGTTCTGTGTGGCGTGCAGCACCCTCTTGCTAGAATAACATGTCTTCTAGTTGCAGCACCATAGATGATAATGCTGTCCTCACGGTCATATTTGAGAAAATACGGCACAGTGACTCCGCCGTGGCGAGCATAAGCCGCCGATGATAAAAAAAATGATGCTGACGAAGTCATAACTCGCAGTACAAGATCACTTCAAAATTCATACTTAATGATATGGAAACAAAAAAGTTACAAAAGTGAACTACAACCAAAGCGACAAATTCAGTAGAATCTCTCCCATCCTATCCAGGACAACCACCCCCGAAGAGAAGTGAACGAACATCTTCGACAGAAACCGTCTGCACCCTGTTTGTGTGACAAACACCATAAGAGCGTACACTCTTGAACCTGCACGAACAAAAAAAAAACAGCGGATCTTCCTCCTGCCTTACTACGGCTCTCTTACCGAAATAAGGTTTAAAACCCAAATCCATGCATGAAATTGTCCGCGCTATTGTAGAGTAACACACAACAAATCCCGGTCTTCATTAACACTGCGAGAAATATCTTCTTCTGTACGCACTCTACGCCTACGGGTAGGTTGCTTGATAACCAATGGCGTGAAATTTGGTCACCAGAAAGTCGATTCTGATGACCGTAAAATAGTCAAAGTGTGCGAAAACATTTTTTAGGATAACGAATTTCGATAGTAAAATTCAATAATTTACAAGCGCTGTTAGAATGTAAGTTTTTCATAATAAAATGGCAATACTAATTGAGCATGTTTGACTTTGACACATATTACAAATGTCCCGTCAGCGATTAAAAATAGAACACTGCAAAACCAAGCAGCAATAAAATTACCTTTTTTCTATGTTCATTTTTCATGTGACATGAACCAACTTAAAGCCGCTGTGTCTTTCCCAACTGACAATGACAGCGCGCTGAAACGTTGACATTTGTTAATTGATTCCATTGTTTATAAGCGTTTATAATATCTTTTTTTATCGGGTGCTTAGTTTTTGTTCGATAGACCAACCAAAACGTTATTGCCCCTTTTTTAGCTGGAAAATTACAACCGGCTATTGTTCATGAGCTGAAACATTTAAAAGTGTTTATTGTTTAGCACCACATAGCTTTATAACGAAAACGGTAGTACATATGCCATAATACTTAAAAGTGATTCGGAGAAGGTCAGAATCTGACGAAACCTTCGGCGCAGTGAAAGAAAAATGATTTGTGAGCGAAATATGTATATCCAGAGAACTGATGCCACACATTTTAAAAAATTAGCTCCAAACCAAGGCCGTGAGTTCCAAAAAGTGTTCCTCACACTTGGTCAGAAAAAGTTGGGGTGGAAAAGGCATAAAAGTTGGTCCACTTCCCAAACATCGTCCCTGAGGAAGCACCGTTTATGATTGAACGACATGACAGCCACCAACATAATCGAGTTTATTTGCCAGAGAGGTCATATGATTTTGACCTAAGAATGGCTAATAGGAAGCAAGTGCCACCGTTTTCGATGGTTTGGGCCAACTAACTGCGGAAGACGGTCCCCGGGCAAGAATGCATTTTAAAGGGCAAGAATGGCACTAACAAACCCAAAAAACGAACAAGTTAGCACTTGGACGGGAATGGACACAAGAGGTTCGTTCAAAAAATAAGGTAAATTCCGAATTTTGCTGGATGACTACATTCAATTTTCGATATTTTGCAAACTTTCATCTGGTCCTCAGGAACCACAGTAGCTAGGGTTCTAAAACCTGTCGCTACGAGCTCAGTATCATGTACTCTATAACAGTTTGGTTTGATATATGCATATAGACGGACAGACGGACAGATAGGAAAACTTTTGCATAAGTCTTCCAGTGGTACAAGCTCTTCGCAGAAGGCCAAAAAGATGTTAGTGACGATGCTCGCTCTGAGGGGCCCAACATGACAACAACAGGGAAAATGTTGGAGCACTAAAGGAAATTGTTATGGACGATCGTCGAATCACTATCAGAGAAGTTGCTGAGGATATTGACATACAGGGTGGGCCAACTAGTGTTTTTTTTTTTTAAATCAGAGGTTATTTTGACACTGGCACCTGTTTCCCGCTCGAAATCTTGACACAAAGTCAGTATCATACCTCCGCGGAACGAAATAAGTCGATTTACGCTTGAACAACGTTGGGAAATATTGAGAACTTATTTCCAAAGGAAGTGCTGTGTAGCCCGAACAGTGTGTTTTTTAAAAAGAAATTACGGCTGAAACGGAGCACCCACCGCGACTGCTGTACGCAAGTTTATGCAAAAAGTTCGAGAGACTGGAGGCCGAGAGTGTGAGACTCAATTCACGAACATCAACGCGCTATCGTTCTCGACAGCTCAACATTTCACGCACAAGCCTGAGGAGAATTGTGCACAAATATCTCGGATTATTCGCTTATAAGGTCCAATTGACTCAGCAATTGAAGACGCACGACCATCCGCTTCGTTATCGCTTCGCAGTTTGGGGCTTAGAGTAGCCGCATCTGGCATCGGAAAACCCGCAAGTGATTGTCGAGAGGCCAATGCATCTACAGAGAGTGACAGGTTGGTGCAGATTGTGGAGCGGTGGCATCATTGGACCATTTTTCTTCGAAAATTAGGCTGGAAACAACGGTGGGCGTAACAGAGTCATGTTAACCGACTTTTTTTGACTGAAATTGAAGACATGGATTTGGACGATCTCTGGTTCATGCAGGATGGTGCGCCATGCCACACAGCCCATGCCACAATCGATCTGTGCGCACCAAATTCCTAAACCATGTTATCAGCCGTCTTGGCGATGTCAATTGGCCGCCTCGGAGTTTTGATTTGACCCCTTTGGACTTTTTTTTTTTTGTGGGGAACCGTAAAGGACCGATGTTATGCCAATAATCCGGGAACGATGCAAGCACTTAAGGCCATTACCATTCAAGCAATCCGTGAGCTACAGCCCGAAACCATCAACAAGGTCTTGGAAAATTGGGGTGGCAGACTGCGTTACTGCGAATTCAGCCGAGGTACCAACTTGAACGACGTTGTATTTCATAATTAATGGGAATGTTAGTTCTTACTAATAGAGCACATGGAAAAAATTTAATTTTCTTTATTTTATTGCATTTTTAAAAAAAAACTTCGATTTAGCCCACCCTTTATTAGTTGGTTCACGCCATACTTTTCTTTTCAGATATTTCAGGCTTGAAACGTGTGCCAGCTAAGTATGTTTCGAAAATGCTAAATTTTGACCAAAAGACCTGAATAACGATCCAAGTTTGCTCACTCATCGTTGCCTGTGCGTAATTTTATCGGCCAAAAACAATATTGTAATCATGCCTCAGCCACTGTATTCATCGGACTGGAACCTTTTCCCAAAACCGAAAAGATTTGGAAAGGACGGAGACTTGCCACGATTAAGGGAAAGGTTGGGTTAGATTGAGGAAGGGGAGTGTGATGATTGAACATCACTTCCTCTCGGGGGCCAAAGGGCCCATTGTGATTCCCTTCATTTGTGGAGTACACATACTTTTAACCTGTCCTATGACATGGTGGCTGAAACCACCCCATGCTTTTTATGAATTTTAGAAGATCCGATATATCTGCATTTGCTACGTACGCAATCTCTGTGAAGAATCTTTGGCCCAGCGAAGCTAATCGCCGATTCTGAAGAGCTGGGCAGTGGCAAAGCAGATGTTGGATCGTCTCGGTTTCTTCCTCATCGCCACAGTTCCGGCAGATCTCGCTGGATTCCGAGTTCCATTTCCGGAGCATTGCTCCGATGGGACAGTGTCCTGTGATCACTCCGACGAGCATACGGATCGAGTTTCGAACTAGCGCCAGCTTCTTTGTTTTGCCGATATTAAGCTCTGGCCACGATGATCATGTCGTGCGACAGTCGTTTCTTGCAAGACAAGACGAATTGGCTCCTTTTATTATTGTGTCATTTATGATCCGGTATAGTGCACTGATCGGTGGTTGCAGTGATGTGTCCGCTTCGCTGTTGTCCATATCAGACTCTTGTCTGGCCAATTCGTTCCCCGTTCCCTGCAATTGAGCTGTGGCCCGGGACCCAGCAGAGTTTGACCTTGTGGTGTCTGATGGACTTCAGTGAGTCGCGATGTTTCATGACAGCCTTTGATCTCATTGTACAGGATCCTATTGATTTCAGTGCAGCCTGGCTGTATACAAAGATGGTGATATCCGATGATGAGATATCGGTTACTTGTTATTGTCTGGCTGCTTTCTTATTGCTGGGAGTCCTGCGTGGAAGACGCTGTATAAATCAGGAAGTCTAAATGATTCCTGTTTGTGCAGGGTGTCAGAGTAGAATCCGGCCCCAGTGCCTGTGTCCATTTTTGATCCGTCGGTGAAGAGGGTAATCTCGTGGTCGTTGTAACGGCGTTCGATAGCCACTCTTCTCTGTCGGGGATTTTTATTCTGAGAGAGAAGTCATTTTGGGGGGAAATATAGTCGGTCGTAGCTACGAGGCTACTAGAACCATGTTTCTTTCCCAGGTCATCTATTTTTTTGAGTATGGCTGCATGTCCATAGTTGGCTTGCTTCCACAAAGAGGACGCCCTTAGTCTGAGAGCGCTTTTTGCAGCGCAGCCTTTTATGAATAAATCCAAAGGAAGGAGATGAAGTATCATGTCCAACACTGCTTGCGGCGTGCTTCTCATAGCTCCCGTTTTACAAACAACGGCTGATCTTTGTACTTTGTTGAGCATGCTCATATAGCTTTTCGTCATGCTAGCAGTCCTCTAGACCAGGGCCCCATAAATTATAATGGATCTGATGATTGCTGTGTACATCCAATGAATGATGTATGGTTGCAATCCCCATCTTTTGCAGAAGGTCTTTTTGCAGGCATAAAAAGCATTCAATCCTTTTTTCATTCCTTCCTCCAAGTTCCTTTTCTAGGAAAGTTTGGAGTCAAGAATAATGCCTAGATACTTGGCTTCCGTTTTGAGTTTGAGTTGAGAACCATCTAACTTTGGGGGAGCAAATATCGGGATTTTCCTTTTCCTGGTGAACAAGACCAGCTCGGTTTTCTGGGGGTTAATTCTCAGACCTTTCTGTCTTGTCCACGAGGAGAGTTCCTTCAAGGCAGATTCCATTAGTTCGCTGATAGTTGGTAGAAATGTACCTTTTACCAAGATAACTAGGTCATCTGGATATGCTTTGGTCTTTATTGAAGATTTTAAGGATTTTGTTAACTGTGAAAAGCCACAGTAGGGGAGAGAGAACTCCACCCTGTGGTGTTCCTCTAGTTGCCACTTTCCTTATAGAGCTGCGTCCAATGTCTGCATTGAAAATTCTGTTCTTCAACATATTTCCAATCCAGATTATAATGGATTTGTCTACTTTTAAGTCCTCTAGAGCTGTTATTATGGTCTCTGTGTTTACTTTGTTGAAGGCCCCCTCTTTATCGAGGAAGGCTGCCATTGTAAACTCTTTTAAGTTCAACTAGCTCTCAATTTCACGGACACTTTCCACTGATCTGCCTTTAAGGTAGGCGTGTTGAGTGTTGCATAAGTTGTGGGAGTTGATAAGTCCTCTGATGTACAGGTCAAGGAGTCTTTCCAAGGTTTTTAATAGAAACGACTAGAGACTAATTGGCCTATAGTCCTTTGCGGTAGTCTGAATTGGTTTACCTGACTTAGGTATGAAAACTACCTTTATCTCTCTACGATTAAGGGGAAAGACTACATCGTTTGAAGGGGGTAGTCACCTTGTTTTTTGAACAAACCTCGTTCGCATTACTCGTTATACCAAATCCAAAAAAAAGTTGCTCTGGATTATTGGTAAAACAATTGGCAACTTTTGCATAACGAAATTGCATCTTAATGCTCGAATTTTTGATTTTTTGATAGGATTTTAAACCAAATATTCCGGTAATTTTGTGAACACACCTCGATCACTGGCATTTGCTGTATTTTCTTTTCAGTTTATGTTTTATTCACCGTAGTTAAAGGGAATCTGTAGTCGTACTTATCAGTGAACTTATAGGGCATAAGGCATTAGCTGTGAGAACCTGTCTAGAAGCCTTCTACTTCTACCTTTTTATACCTTTTTAAAAAGCTTGAGCATTTTATGATCATATTAATTGACTTTAGTGAGTTTAGCAACGATTCCTAATCCGGAGAATGAACATACCACTCAGATAAAACCCTTCTATGAATCATCATTTTGTTAAGAGTTATACAAAACGTCTATCTTAAGTTACCTTTCCTTAACCCAGACAGAGTTGAAATTCGATGGAACATCGACGTTCCATATTCATACCACGAACATTTGTGTCTGTTCCTACCTTACCAAACATACAACCCTAACTACATCAAAGAAACAACATTCGTCTTGCCCTTTGGCACTCTTCGTCGGGCACCTTCGAAGGCAATTTGTCTTCGTAACTCCAGAACAAGTGTCTTCCTCCTACTGCTGACCATCCAGCCAACTCAATTTATGACTCCTCGTCTATACGAATACTTATATCAGGCACTCGTCAAAATGCGCAAACATACATCTAGAACCACGTCCACATCTCCGGTTTCTCCGGTTCATTAACCTTCCATTCTTTCATTTCTGCATCGCTCACTGGCCCGGTCGCCACGCATGGATACGATGCGCCAATATCACTATCTACCTACGCCGACGAAATCATCGCTTGACTTAGACCTTCCCAGCACGTCGTCGTCGTCGTCGTCGACGTCGTCATTGTCGTTTTCGATGTCCCTGGCGTTTTCTTCACCCGCCGTTTTTACTTTTGTCAATCAAAATGACAAATACGTTTGTTGCTGTTGCCACTGCTGCGTCGTTGCGCGTACCCAGCACACACTAACAAATTCAATTATGCATTTCAGCTGTCATTTAACAAAATAATTAAAATTCTTGTCATTCGTTGTTTACACACGGCACAGTGCTTGTACAAATCGACGGCTCGAACGTCGACACAGAAGAAACGTACTTAACATCATCGCAAGATGCATTTGCAAGCTTGTGCCTATGTACACGGATAGGACGGATGATGGGCCTGAAGTACCTTCACGAGATCTGAACAAACAATAAAAAGACGGCACTGAAACGTAAAACGTGCGTCCGTGTTTGAGTCGGTTTCCGCTGTAGGTCGGGATGTGTACTGTGTGCGTGGTGTTCATCAGCGAGCGAATGGACGAAGTGCTGGACTTATCGATGGCTTTGGCGGGAAAACCATCAAGGTACACCAGCGTTGCATTAGGGTGCCCCTGCAGAATTCACAAAATGTGAATTTCATGTCGTTTCTTCGTTTTATTGCCAGGAAATCGCCTGCGAACAGTATGTGACGAAAAATGGTGTCTCTCCAGGTATATGCCATTGGAATCCACTTAAGTGTCATTAAGATGCGAAAAAATGGACGACGCTTGTGTTTCTGGGAAAGAGCCAAAAGATCGGTCGCACTGATGTAATTTATCGCATAAAGTCAACGAATGAATGACTAATGCAACGTAACCTTCAATACAAGCAGGTAAACGCGACGGTTCCCGGACCAATTAAGAATGCTACTCGAGTAAGGAGCCGAAAAATGGGTGCGGCCGGATTCCTTTCGTATACTCATGGGCATAAATCGAACTCAGGTACTTCAATGTTTCCGCACCAAATTAGCCAAGCATTTCACATTCTATGAGTTGTTTTTGAAAAAGATAATAAAACCGCACACCCACACTCCAAGGAGCGGTTTGTAGACAAGCAAATACCATGCAAGCGACCTTTCGCCACCAAGGAATTCAACCTTAATTCATGGAGCTTCTCACCCATCAAATCAATTAACCAACCCCAACCCGATCCAAGCATCCCAACTTCGTCCACCCACTGTACAGCCACAGACCGACAGACACAATAAGATCGAAACGATCCTTCTCTCATCAGCGATGCAACAAAACGTAAATACTCGTATATACAAAAACCGGTCATCACACTACCGAGAACTGGTGTTGTGAGGTACATCACCGTGGCACCAAACCGCCAAACCTTTTCAATAGCCCCAAGTGATGAAGAACGAAACGATCGAATACAAAGTAAGCAAAACAACAACGACGACGGTGTACGAGTAAATAGATAGCTAGGCCAGCTCCAGCGCTCCACTCTCCTCCGACATGAAACACACGAGATCGGCGATGCGGTCTACACTGATGATGATGTGATGTTCCTTCATGATGAGTCATGGTTGTTCCTCTTCAAGTGTTTTTTTTTTTTCTTTATTCCTTTACTCCTATTATTCCTACTCTTTTATTCTTTTTATAGGGTATATGGGAAGGTGTCATAGTGGTTCTTCGAAAGATGATGATCATTTGTGTCTGTTATGCGCGAGGTTAATGTCAAACAAACGACATTCTTCATAAACTTTGAAAAACCTCAAATTCCATTAACTCCAGCGAAATTTACGGTTTTATAACCGAAGAAAATTCGGAATGCCAATTTTTTTCTCAAAAGTGTTCACTGCATTGTGCAGGCCAAATCGAACGAGAGATGAGTGCAGAAGAAAGTTTTGGCGTTGAATGATGCATTTGGGAAGTGGCAACATGCGAGGAAAGGAGACCCCTTTGACTGCACCAACTACAGAGGAATAAGTCTCCTTAACATCGCCTATAAGATCTTCTCTGTCGTTTTGTGTGAACGCCTGAAACCGTTCGTCAACAACCTGATAGGTCCATATCAGTGTGGTGTCAGACCAAGGAAGTCCACAATAGACCAAATCTTCACACTGCGGCAGATCCAAGAAATGCAGATCGACACTCACCACCTATTCGTCGACTTCAAGGCCGCATATGACAGCGTGCATAGAGACAAGCTATACAAAGCCATGTCTAGTTTTGACATCCCTACCAAACTCGTCAGATTGTGTAGGATGACGATGGAGAACTCTCGTTGCTCCATCAAGGTCGGCAACGAACTTACCGAGACCTTTAATGTCAAAAAAGGTTTTAGGCAAGGCAACGCGCTGTCATGTGACTTCTTCAACTTCATACTCAAGAAGATCGTGCGAAACTCACAAGTCACCACCAGAGGCACGATCTTCCAGAAGTTCGTTCAACTGCTGGCTTACACGGATGATATTGACGTGATTGGTCGAACACAGCGAGCCGTCAATGAGGCGTTTGCTGGCATTGAAGCGGAGGCGGCTAAAATGGGTCTAGTGGTAAATGAGGGCAAAACGAAGTACATTTTGTCAGCAAGAAAGGACACACAACATCGACGTCTCGGACAGAGCGTCACAATGGGCAGCATGAACTTCGAGGTAGTCACGGACTTCGTCTACCTCGGCTCTGCAATAAATAGGGACAACAACATCAGTACCGAGATCAAACGCAGAATCACTCTTGCCAACCACTGTTTCTTTGGGCTCAAGAGGCAATTGAGTAATAGAGCCCTCTCTCGAAGGACCAAGCTGGCTTTATACAATACCTTAATCATCCCAGTCCTGCTTTATGGTGCAGAAGCATGGACGCTGTTGAAAGCGGATGAGGAAGCTCTTGGTCTTTTCGAGAGAAAAGTTCTGCGTGCGATCTTTGGTCCTGTTTGCGTTGATGGCATCTGGAGGAGAAGATTCAATCACGAACTATATGGGCTGTACGGCGGCATGTGCCTGGTTAAGCGTCTACGGATACAACGCTTAAAATGGCTAGGCCATGTAGAGCGTATGCACAACACAGCTCCGGCTCGAAGAATCTTTGAAACCGAGTCATTGGGACAACGCAACAGAGGACGTCCTCGACTCAAATGGCGCACACAAGTGGCAAAGGACCTCAACCAACTTGGTGTGCGTAACTGGAGAAGGCTGGCAGGAGATCGCGCTGGCTGGAGACGCTTGTTGGTTGAGGCCCAAGCCCACACCGGGTTGTAGCGCCACTGAAAGAAGAAGAAGAAATACATACGAGGTTTGTTCAAAAAATAAAGTGACTTTTTATTTTTCTCTATAAATGTTGATTTATTCATTAAGATCTATTTTGTTCCCTTCAAAGTGATTCCCTTCAGATAACATACACTTGCCCCAGTGTTTTTTCGAATTTTCGAAGCACTTATGTTATGCGCTTTTTGATATAGCATTGAGTTCTTCCAGCGATGCGAACTTTATCTCTTCAATCTTTCAGTTTGAGGAGAAGGGCCAAGTTCGATTAACATGGTGGCTGAGGCATAACCTAAAACCAACTATGAGTTGCAACAGCCATAATTTTTTTCCCCACAAATCCGGACATTTTCTTCGTATCGGTTCACCCAAACAGGGCATCACTTCAATATTTCTTATTGACCGTACGATCTTCTGGCAAGAACTCATGATGAACGACACCATTCTAATCGTCTTGGCTCTTCTGGTCCATTTCCATTGGGACGATTAGGCTTTGGGGTAGATACCCATATTTCATCGCCAGTGACGAGCCTTTTCAGCAAGTCTGGATCGCCATTCACGTCGTTCAATAGCTCTAGAATGATAGCCATGCGACGGACCTTTTGGTCAAAATTTAGCAATTTAGGAGCAAACTTCGCTGACACACATTTCATTTCCAAAATATGTGAAAAAAATTCATGCCTTGAGCCGACCGATATACTTATCAAATTCTCTGATAGTGATTTGACGATTCCCCAAAACAACTTTCTTTACTGTTTCAACGTTTTCATCTATTGTTGATGTGCTAGGGTTTCCAAGGCTGGTATCGTTATCTTTTCGGCTAAGACGCCTACAAATGAAAATTAGCCTTGATTCGACAAAGAAGTAAAAGGCCATAATGTTCTAAGACTTCAAACCCTAAAAAATGCTGGCAACATCCTGAAACTCTCTTTCAACATAGGCAATCGTATGTGGGCTAAATCAACCTGGTCCTCCTATTCAAAAAACAAAACAAACTTCTAGGTATACACCGCTTCAACATAGCTAGAATTGTGGCTGTCAGTACGGGCCATTTGCCTTTAAGAACTCACGCTGCCAGAGCAGGCATCCGGTCTAACACCCACTGTCGTAGATGTCACAACGTCCCATGTTGAGGAAACCCTGCACCATTTTCTCTGCGAATGCCCAGCACTGGCAAGTTTCAGGTTCTGCGCCTTTGGCAAATACTTCCTCGATGACCTCTCAGTGGGAGTTGATCTCAGCTTGGCCAACTTAACCCGTTTTCTTAACTCCACAGACTGGATTTAAATGAACATCCCCCTACACATCCATTAGGTTTCACGAGTTTGGTAGCATCAAAACGAAGTCTAAGCGCTAATTGTAAACCTGACGTACCTTGAGTCGAGGTACATGTAAAACATCAGACCTTATTAAAGGAAATCAACCGTTTCCTTTTTTTTTTATAATCCATGTGCAGGTTCAAAATTGTACGCTGTTATGGTGTTTGTCACACAACCTGGATGGGGTGCAGATGGTTTGTGTCGAAGATGTTCGTTCACTACTCTCCGGGGGTGGTTGTCCTATATAGGATTTGAGAGATTCGACTGAATTTGGCGCGTTGGTTGTAGTTCACAGTAACTCTTTCGTGTTATATTGAAAATGCACACACAGAGTTTGAATGATGTTATAATACAGCTGTTATGCCTTCGTCAACAATTTTTGGTCATCACTCATTCACAACTGATGTTGTTGCACAGTTTTTCAGTATAGGAAATGTTCTTGACTATGGACGGACTGAAACTACAGACCTTCGGGTCAACAGTCGGTGATGATTACCATTGCACCACGACCACTCCTTCGCGATAAAAATCAAAAATATACGCAAGAATGAATGCTTTACGAAAAGGACATCAGGCCAAATCTGAATGGGGAGCCCGTTTCGGATAACAAAAGATTCGCAACCCCATGGAGGATGTAATTCGATTAATTGTTTAATGAACCTGCAAAGCAAGCAAACATGGGAAAATGACAACAAAGGTTCAGGTAGAACTGGCTAGCATCGAGGAAGTAGAAGAAGTAGTCCATCACCTTAAAGATAACAATGAGAGGAATTAACACAGAAGTTACATGGGCTCATCACGACTATATGCAACAGTGAAACTAGCTCCCAGGAACGGAAAAACACGGTCATCATTCCCGTATTTAAAAGGATGTTATCAAATATTCTCTTAAAGGGACTGACATCATACGCTAAGGGAATAATTAGAGACTACCGGTGTAGCTTTAACAATAATTGCTCGGAGCAGTGTGACGAGGCTTTCACTATGCGACAGCTTTTAAAAAAGAAATGGGAATTCCTCAAAGTGATCTATCAACTATTCGTAGATTTTAAAAAGCCGTATGACTCTATAAACCAACCGAAAATGCATCACGTACCTGTGAGATTGGGTGATATTGATATAAATATAGGATTAAAACAGGAAGACGCCTTTTTTTTAAATTGATGCTAGAATACGTAGTAAGATCCCCTCAGGAAAATAACAGGGATTTTCCTTAATGGAATCACCTTAATGTAAAAGCTTAATAATGCCTTTATCTCTAACTAACAAGGAGAAAAATAGTTTCCGGGTCTTGGGAAACTAGATCGTAAAGAGAATCTGTGGTAAAAAACAGGACTAAAAAACAGATGTATGAGGTAAATTTTATGTAATAAAATCGCGACGATTCACATAGGCAGGATTTGTAGAACGAATGAACAGTGGACGAACAGTCAAATGAATAATGAGTAGGAAACTCATAGAAAAAAGACCGCCAAGAAGACCGTGTCGTAGATGGGAGAAAAATGTTCGGATGGACCTAGAAAAGATGGAACAGAATAGCGAAACATGGAAGGAACACACTCATGACAGGCAGGTTTGGCGAAGGGTTTTCAACAGGTCTCTGAATTTCCGAGTTCCAAATTCCCAGTAATAATAATAATAATTAGCGAATTAGCATTGATTTATAGAGAACATCGTCTGTTTAACATCGAATTAAGACAAAATTTACAAGTTGCCAAACCTGTAGCGCAGGTTAAACTAAAGCAGAATACCGAGATTATAATATCCGAACCAAAACTGTGAAGGACGAACAGAATTGCATAGTGGCAGAATCATAATTTATGCCGAGGATGAAAAAAGAGTCGCACGAATAAAGAAGAGTATAATTGCAATGCCAGGAGAGTAGCCGGCTTATCCGACTATGGAAAATGGAAGTAGAGAACACTCGCTATCCCAAAGTGGGCAATAATCTCCCCAAAACCTTCAATGTCACCAAAGGGTTTAGACAAGGCGACTTTTTAAACATCATTTTGGAGAAGATGTGTTAGATTCCGGCTTCAATGTTACATATACAAGCCAGCTTAATTACTCGTCGAACAGATGCGTCATTATAAGACAAATTCGTCCATCTGTGGTGCAAGAGTTTGCAAGTATTAAAGAGGAAGCTATAAAAGAGGATCTTCAAGTGAATGATGGCAAAACAAAATATACACAGTCGAAGGCAACTGTCCCGCATCTACCCTACAATTTTAAGACCGCTATCGACGTTGTCTACCAGCTCTAAAATCAAAATCTTCAACATCTTGCCAATCGCTATTTTGTTAGATCAAAAAGCAACCGAGCTCTATTGCTCCTAACACTCATTCCAATTTTGTTTTCTGACACAAGCATGGTTTTATCGAAAGCAGATGGCAGACACTCCTATAAGACCCTGTCTGCCATGGAATTGTGGGAAGGAAGGATACAGAAGACTATATAAATATACAGAATGACTGCTATAACTAGGATTTGTGATTTATTTGTGTGGCGCGATCAAGTGTAGAGATCCTCGACTCATGCTTGGTTCACTATGGCTCACTAATCTATTGGTTGAGACATACATAGGTCCATTTCCCCCAGAACTACAATAATTAAATAAGAAGCTGAACTAGTTCTAGTTAACCAAGGTTTTTTGTCATATTCGTCGGAGTGTCCTATTATCAGTTTGGATCTCCATCTGATTAATGCGGAAAGCTTTTTGTTCTTGTTGAAATTCAAAGCCAATAAATGGCTGAAAATATTTAGACTGAAGATTAAATGGAACCAAGTTCCCTTAAATTATGGTACCAACGGGTCATTCATTAAGAGGTGTTATTTCAGCTATCGTTGCGATGGCTTTCGAAACGCAATAACTGGAAGGTCATCTAATATAGCACGATATAGAAAAGGCGTTGAGAATTCACTTCAAGAACCTAGAAATTAACTCCGATTTTTTTCTTAAGGTTCACACTGTTTTTTCACCACCATACAGCGCCTTCTTGCAAAGCTATAGTGAATTAAATCGATCAATGTAATCAATGATCAGTAATGTGAAGACTCTGAAAGTGTGACTGGAAACGTTGGTAAGTGCAATCAGATATGATCACAAGAATTGGGCCTATCCGCCAATCACGTTGCACCGCATCTTGCATAAGATCTAGGTCTACATGCTTATGAGGTCAAGTTGACATAAGGTGATTGGATGTTGGCATGAATGGAAAGATCATAATTTGTTTAGATCTGATACAATTTGTTTTGAGTAATGAGGCTTATTTTCGAGGACACTCAAGGGAAATAGTAGAACAACCTCTCCATCCACAAGGAGTGAAAGTTCAACACCGGTTTTGGGCTAGCATTGCAACCGTTTCAGTGAATGGATTACGTTGCCAAACGATGTTAAAAGGACAGGGCCACACACCATACAACTGATGAAACGATTGCTCTATTGCGTGACAAATTTCCTGAACATGTGGTTTCTCGAAATGTAGGCTTCAATTGGCTGCCCGGATCGTCCAATTCAACCTTGCCAGACTTTTCCTTTAATGTTGGTCTTTGGCTAAGGTAATGATTTAGCCAATACTCCACTTACGATCAGCATAGAGCAATTATACAAAAACTCGATCAAAAGCTTCATCAAAAGAATGACTAATTGTACCTATAGACGGAGCCGAGACGATATTTGTATTTCATTAGTAACCTCAGGGCTTTTATTGGATCACGTTTTTTGTTGAGTATTTCTGTTGATTTTAAATGATACCACATGTTGAATGACTCTAGTCTATTTACTGGCTACAACTTTTGCCTATCTTTCTGGCAGCACGTCTTGTGGGACTACCTACGAATTAACATATATCGTGCGGCCCATGCGTTAGTGACCGAAGTAGATAGTAATCAGAAGAAGAATACTGGCGGTGGAATTGGACATCTCATTTCAGTGGCTCCGAATATATTTTAACGATCTGAGCAACATATGGCCGAGCGGCAAAACCCCTTTGTCGTGCCTTTACTCGTCTGGTGACCGATTTTCTTTCAATGCTCCGCTCAAACGCATTAGTCGTGCTCGATTTCGAGCCCTTGTAATGATTTCGCCGACCTCAAAATATAGCACACCGAGGTGATCGCACTAAATACACAGCATGAGCTTCGATCCATGGATGTTCGCGTTGGCCATCAATGTTTGCTATGGCCGTCGCGGCCCACATGATTTTAATTTCCTTTGAATAGTCGTAATTGACTCACTTTCCATCGTCAGTCACAATACTTCCATCCATCATTTGACGTTTCATCATCTCAACTCCCACTCCCAAAGTTTTCAAACGATTGAGAATGGCTTGTTGGGTTAAAGCCAATGAATCTGCAATTCTTGTTGCGTTTGACATGGATCTTAATCCAGTAATGCCTTCAATTCTATGTCTCCAAACTATAACACAGGTCTAAGATGTTGTTTCACGCTGAAATTAGATTTTTTGTAGGGTTAAGGGAAATCTTAATGTACAGGTTTGTTCAAGAAATAAGGTGACTTTTTTTAATTTTGCGAGCTAAGTTCATATTAATTTCGATTTTTTTTTTGGATATATTGATATTGTGGACCATTTCGGATATTCAGTTTAATTTCACAGATACAGTGTGGGCCATCTCATATGGGTCGATGTAAATTTTGAATAACTTCAACAATTCTCAACTGATTTTGGAAATTCAAAAATTTTTATTCAATTTAGACCTTTACAATTTATTTTGATTAATTTTTGGAAATAATATCAATTAAATGACCGCCTTTATTACCGATGCAAAAATGGGCTCGTTTTCGCGCATTCTCCATGGCATTTTCGAGCATTTCGGTCGAAATTACTGCGATTTCCGCACGAATGTTTCTTTTGAGCTGTTCTTTTGTCTTCGGGCCGTTAGCATACACCTTGTTTTTCAGGTATCCTCCAAGGAAAAAAGTCTGAAGGAGTCAAATCCGGCGATCTCGGAGGCCAGTCAATATCGCCCTTTTTTGACACCAATCTTCCAGGTTCATTGTTTTGCCCGCAGTATGTACATATGTATGTATATGGCATGTCGCGCCGTCTTGTTGAAACCAAAAGTCAAATAAGCCTTTTTTACGCATTTCTGGAACCACATAATGGGCCAACATCCACCGATATCGATCGCCAGCCACTGTATCGCCAACTTTGAAGAAATACGGTCCAATGATGGTTTTAGCGCATACACCGGCCCAAACAGTAACTTTTTGATCATATAGCGGCAATTCGTGAATAATGTGAGGATTTTCGGTGCCCCAGAAGCGACAATTTTGTTTATAAACTGCGCCAGAGAGCGTAAAATGTGCCTCATCGGTCATCAAAATTTGCTGCCAGAACTCCGGCTCAGCATTAATCATTGCAACGACATTTTGTGAGTGAAGATCATCCTTTAAAATTCTCTGCAAAGTGGTCCCACTGATGCCTAACTGCTGCGAACGGCGCCGATATGACAAACTTGGGTCTTCTTGAACACTGGCCTTCACAGACTGAACGAAATCGAAAAACTTTTTGGCCTAACGACGAATTGTATCTGTTTTGGGCGCAACACGATAACGATATTTTGCACGATAGGCACGTTGAGTTAGCACAATCGAGCGTTCATTTTTAATGAACTTTGAAACTATATCTTACTTAAACTTAACTTAACTTTTGATGTGAAGCTTCATGGTTAAAATTGTACTGAATTGATTTTTCCAAAATGCTATGACATATGAAAATCGGTTAACAATTGTTGAAGCTATTCGAAGTTTACATCGACACATATGAGATGGCGCACCCTGTATGTATAAAGGTTAGACGTGTTTATGAGGCTTGGCGAATGTGGATCAAAGAATCTACAATAAATTTTGTCTGAAAAATAAAATAAAGTGGTCCAACGTACTTGAAATGTCGTCTGAGGCATTTGGAGAATAAGTAGTTTTCGTGAAAAGTATAAAGTCACCTTATTTTTTGAACAAGTCTCGTAATTATTCGACGCGTCTCAGCCAAAATTGTTCTTCGAGTTTAAGCGAAAACCTAAACCTTCAGCAAATTATGTACATATATTTGGCCCTTTTCACATAAAAAAAAAGATACCACTATCGCGATCCATTAGAAAACGGCGGATTCCCATCTACCTGGCCCAAGTAAGGTATAGTAAGCAAGGGAAAAACGAATAAATACAATCAACACCACTAACTTTCTTTTATAACCAATGAAATCACAAAACCTGGTCTTTTAAGTAATAATTGGATTATGGTACTGATCTGACTCTATAGTCAGCGAGGACATACTATATAGTCGAAGGAGATTAAACAAGTTTTCTTCATAAGAAGTTGAAACTTACGACGCTTAAGTGTACAAGTCCAGTAATTAAGAGAAAATCTGAGTTCAATTTGAAGCAAAAACCAATTCCAAGTTAAACTCTCATAAAAAAAAAGGAGAAAAAGCCAGAAATTAGAAAAGACTGCAAAGTCCCATGGAGCCCACTAACGCGAAATGACCACATGTCGAATCAGCTTATCTGTTCCGGTTCTGGAACCGATTCACTGCGGAATTTGATTCTTTTAGCTAATGAATATGCTGCGATTGGTTTATTCTCCGAAAACTCGTATTGCAGGCCTTCGACTTAAGCTCTGCGTGTGTCGGCCGTAAGCGGATTTATAGTGAGAGGTGAATATTAAAGCTTTTTTAGTTTTTTTTTTTATCCGGAAATGTTATAGGTGATTGTACTTCTACTCCGATTTATTCAAGATAGATCTGGACATGGGTGGTCGTATTCTATCAAGGTAAAGTGTTGAGCTCTAGAGGCGAGGCTCTAGAATCGAATGGAATAAAAGACCGTCTACCTCTATCAAATATTGTAGAATCAATAGTCAATTCTATTCCAATATACAATATCCTGGTTGTCCACCCCTCATAGGGTGCTGTAGAACTTGCCTCGCATTGATTCCCCCTTCGTTATTCGATTGGAATGTATTCACCTTTTGACACAGAATTATTCTTCTCGCCATAACAGACGGAGCATGAACGAACTAAACAACAAAAGTAGAAAAAATAAACAACAACAGAAGCCAAGAAGAGCGAGAAACAAGAACAACAATAACAACAGCAGCACCGCGGGCTGCGGCAGCGAGAGTGGAATATTAAAATGCTTCACAAAATTGCAGAGGAGACCGAAGCATAACGCAAAAAACAAGAAAAACGTTGAAAACAGGTAAAAAGAGGTTAACGCGATTGCGAAACACCGATGCGATTTTTCTCTCTCCGAGGGAAACGATTTTGGCCAAAATCTATTTCGCTCCAACTTCGACTATGCTGGCCGGTCTTTGTCTCACCCGAATTCGAATCGAGTCTGAGTTGAACGTGCCCAGGTATACCAAGCCTAAGCATCCAATGAAATTCGAGATACAATCTGGTGATTATAGTTACAAATCAGTTTTAAAAGTTTTTACCTAAATCCAGTGTATGCGGGAAATCCGTATGAGTCGGAGCTCCTTTCGATTGGCAGTGGAGCAAGACACGATGTGGAATCAGGTAGAACAGGTAAAAGAGTAGAAATGCAAGTGACAGGTACCGGCTTTCGTAAAAAGGCGATTATTGCAATTTCCTTGAAATTCGAAGCGAAATTCGTTTTTACTTTTATTTTACTTGAGCGCGATCTCAAGCACACACCGTCGACGATGGACAACTGGTTTTCGTTGTTCGTGTTTTTTTAATTTTTTTTTCTGGTTAAATTGCAACTTACGCGTCGAACGAACCGCACTCACTCGCGACGACAACGTGTTTCCTCAACGCAATGAAAAAACCACACCGAAATCGAAATGGACAAACAAGTGGACAAGTCGCTAACAGACACTCGAGCAACACTCAAAAAACGCATTCAAATCCGTTTCTGTTTCACTTGTCAATGCTGCGGGTGCTTCGCAGTTCTTAGTCGTGCATCACCTAACAGAATCGTCGTTCCACGTTCTTTTTTTTTTTTTCTTTTTTAATTATAATATGTATCAAGTGCTCGTACACCCAGAGTTAACAGACAGATTAGAGGCAAATCGTAAACGAAGAATCGAGAGACGAGAAACAAGCAAACTAGCGCGAGAATCCGTCCACTTAGCACAAGCGATCTCACTCAAATGACGAGCTCTGGTTGGCTTTCAGCTACGTGAAGCTCGAAGCGACTCAATCATCGTCCATATGAGAAACAGCATGGTACGATACACGAATGATGTGCATGGGATAGAAGAAGGGCGGCAAACCGAACTGCTTCGAAAGGGGGAGTGAGTGTGTGTGGAAAACCTGTTGTCGGTCGGGTTGGTCGACTGTGCGCGGTCGAGTCGATAGGGAAATCAGAAATCATAGAAATCAGAAAATCAACGCGATTTCTCGGAGAGCAGTGTTGGGTTGGTGTTTTGTTTGCCGTTGCTTAGAAGTGGTTGCTACGCTGGAACGCAATGAACACAACACGCAGAGACGAAGACGAATCGAGCGAGAGAGAAACGTTGTCTGGAAGTGGACAATTTTATTTTGCTGACCAGTTTCCCACCAGCTCACTGTGGAGGTTGTGGATCGCAAAAGCATACACTTGGCTAACGTTGGAGCGATGGTCATTTACGTAGATTTTTAAATGCAGCTGGAAGCTTTGTCGGGGTGATGGTGTTACCAGCTGCTTTACGCCCACTTTTCATAATATTTCAATAATACGCGTATCTAGCATTAACTGAATAATATTTTGTTCGTGTTTGGATGCTCATCCTTATCTTTGACGATGCAAATTGTCATAAAAGTAACAAGCCGTGAATCATTTATTAAAAGATATCGTTTATGGATAGTAATTAGGAAAAAAATTAACCGCAAAAGCGTGGGTTTAAAGTCGTATTAGATAAAAAGGTATTAGATAAAATGTCACAAAAATAATACGAATTTCAGGAAATCCACTAAATGACGTACTATTCTACAAACATCATTCCTATCTAATGTCTATATTTCTGCGATTAACTTGATCCAAAGATTGTGACCAGACTGGGTGGACCCAGACCTCAAACATGCCCATCAGCTAGCTCGATCTTCAAACAGCCGTCGCCAGTCGTCCAAGTGAGTCGAGAACGCTTTTGACTTGATCGCGTTATCAGACTTCTTGCTATTCTAAAATTCGAAGACTTTTTGAGGTACACCATTGCGGCGCGTTTTCCACATATCCTAGTTGAGATATCACCCATGAACACATATGTGTATTATTTACATATCAGGCTAGCGACCCTTGGAGGGTCTGAGCCTGAACGAGAGCCTACTTCCACTCCTATCGGTCCCGGGCACGCTGGTTACAATTGGAAAGTCCAGGTTTCATGATGTCCGCGATCACTTGGAAGTTCGGTCTCCCTCGAATCAGGTGGTTGGAAAGGTCCTCTTTGCTGGAGCGTCCATGTGCTCGATGTGCCCAAGCCAATGTAGTCGACGGATTTTTGCCTTCCGGACTACGTCCACATCATTTTACAGCTCGTAGAGTCCGCGGTTTTGTCTTCTCCTCCAATCGCCTTCCTCGCAAAACGGAAAATTTTCTCTCAAAAGTGCCCAGAATCATCTATGCTTTCTAGCCTCTTGTCCAATATTCGGCTCCATAAAGCAGGACTGGCACGATCAGTGTTCTGTAGAGAGTAATTTCCTTGTTAGGAATTTTAATTTAAACTGAAGTAGCACCGGTTGTTCAGGGTGATTCTTGTCTTCCGCGTATACCAGCAGTTGGACGCACTTGAAAATAATTTAATTTTTAATTTTGATGGGGGCAGTACCCCCATTTATTGCACTTAATTCAAGCAACATATATAATTTAACTTACAATCTAGGAACCTGGGAAAGAGGGCGACTGAAATGGAGTTTTAGACAAGGAGTGCTGGTGTTGAAGTCGAAACAGTTTTTCGCATTAACATTCCGCAGCATACGGGGGATAGGTTCACTGGAGCTATAGGAGGATATCCTTCTTCGTTCATCGAGCGAGTTCAAGTCAATAAGTTTTATGCGGTCTTGATAGGGAGGTAGATTCTGGAAATGTGGGTATGATGGTAAGGAAACCACACTTGAGAGGCATATCCGAGAATTGGGCGAACAAAGGTTATGTAGAGAGACCGAGTCACGTAGGGATTGGGAAACTCTTTAGACCATAGTTTCACGAAGCCGAGTGCAGAAACCTTGCTGAACCTGCTGAAGTCCAATTGAAGAGTCATGTTTTGAGGAAATGATCTTGAAGATCTTAGCGTCGTCGGCGTATAGAAAGGTGTGGAAATTTTGATAACCATTTCAGTATCATTAAAGGAAAGGATAAAAAGAAGCGGACCTAAATGACTGCCTTGGGGGACACCGGAGGAAGCAAGGAAAGGGTTAGAGAGGGCGATTTTCCAGGTAAGAGAATATCCACTTCAATAAAATGAGTTGGGTTCAAGCCCAAGGTAAGACAGTTTGAAGAGTATTAATCTGTGTGAAATGTTATCAAAGGCCTTACTGAAGTCAGTCAGATAGCATTTACTTCCTTACCATTTTCTAAGGCTAAAAGGGTGAAGGATACGAATTCAAAAAGGTTTGTGGTTGTAGACCTACCTTTGAGGAACCGTGTTGTCTGGGGGAGATTAAAGACTTTCATTGAAAACTTAAATTATCATATGTATGTATGTACGAGTATAGGTATATGTGACAGTTTGGCAATGGGGCGGTAGTTGTTAATGTCATTCTTCGGACCCTTTTTATGTAAAGGTGTTGTAAAAGAGGTTTTCCATATCCGGGGAAACTCACCTTGAGAAAGGGATAGGCTGAAGATTTTTGAAAGAGGTCGAGACAGGGAGGAGTAACATTTTTTTTTTTAAATATGGCAGGGAGGCCGTCGGTTTTTTTTTTTTTTTTTTTGTAAATTCATTTTTATTTATAGTTTCTTAGATCTATCTTATCCTAGACAAAAATGCTTAAACTAGCTTAACTAGGCCCTAGGCAGACACTCTAAAACAAACTGTATAATTTTAAGCTATGCCTTTCGACTACTAGGGAGGCCGTCGGTGCCAGAAGTTAAGTTGCTTTAATTTTTTTTCTGTGATATCGGGGTCGACACTAGGAAGTAAAAATAAGTAGGATCGATGCAAAGGAGTCGGATGAAAGATTGATTGAAAAATGTGGCAAAAAGATTGGCGATGTTATGAGGATCATTCGAAGTTTCATCATTGAAGGAGAGAGAGTTTGGGTAGCCATCAGATTCTCTTTTGTAGTTAACAAACTGAAATTGGGATCATTTATAATGCTGGTTTGCATCTCGACTAAAAAACGGAGCCTGCGATTATACGAAGGTGGGGAGGTGGAGGAGGTTCTGTGCCAAGAAAAGGGTACGTAAAGGTAGATAGAATTTAATTCTTTGTAGAATATAGATATAAAGATATTGACGGTAAGGTTGTTGAAATGAAAAGGAGGACTACTGACATATTCATTGTTTTGACGGAAGTTGGTTTGTGGAAATCGTGAGATATTTGGACAGTGGGGAAGGGAGAGCTCTGTATAGGGGTGTTGAGAGAAAGAGTGAAGAGGAGGGGATGGGGGGGGGGGGGGTAGTTGTCCACGGGACAGCAAACAAACTGAAACTGAGGGATCAGTTGTGAAAATGAGGTCTGGTTGTCTGCCCATGTAATTTAAAATGCCGCTTATTTGGTTAAGGCTTGAATCAGCTAAAAAAGAGACATTTTTAGGCTGCAGTGGGACTAGAGGCAATGGTTGTGATAGCAACTGGTAAAAGCAGGTGACGTAGAGCGATCTCCGGGGTAGTACAATATTAATAGAAACAGAGTCGAGACACGGCGAAGATTAAGTTGCTATGAGGGAGGAGTCAATTGAGTTTCGAACGGCTAGGAGAACATCGCGGCATGGACAACCATCAGTAGGTCGATTAACATCATTGTCGCGATAAACGCTAAAGTTTGATGGGAACATTTCAAGGTTGTTTATACTGCGGATTAGGTTCGTTTCAGTCAAGGATTTTAAAAGGTAAGGCATGTAATTGCTGCAAGACAGCCTGAGTTTTAAAGCGCAGACCTCTTACATTCTAATAATAAAAGGAAGGTTTTAGGGAGTGTTAGAGTGGCAAAGAGGGAAAGACTTTTATAGACGAAAAAACCTATGATGATCAGCTTTGCTACGCTGAGGGTGCGATATACGCTTTGAGTGTGTATATTGTTTGGAGGTATCAAGATCGTTTGATACTTTTTTGTATGAGATATAAAAAAACTCGTGGTATTTAATGAAGAGGTTCTTGAGGGTAGTAAAGTCGGTGGAGAGACCTTCCTTTTGGGGAGATCGTTACACTAGTGATTGTTTTACTATCATAGCAAACCTCGGATTTGTCATGAATGTAAGCCCAAAAAGGAGGAATGTCGATCTTTTTATCTTTTAACCTGGAGAGAGCGTAGCGACATTCGTTGGGGTCAATAAATTGCTGGGTAAGTTTGACTGATGGTGGCAGTAGGTAATCAACGAAAGATTGGGAGGGGACAGATGTTGTTGAAGATTGGTTTGTAGATGGTGGGAGAGATGAGGAACTGGCTGTAGCTGACGTTGAGTTATTACAGAGGTAGCTGAGGGGTTAAGGATGTAGGAAAATAGTGTCTTTCACCTGCTTGCCTCACTATCCTTTCAAGGACTAAATTAAAGAAATCACACGACAGCGCGTCTCCTTGCCGCAATCCGGCGCATGTTTGGAAAAGTTCAGAGGTAAAGAGTCCAAACTGTACAGTGCATCGCGAGTCTGCTAGTGTGGCGCGACACATCATCAATTTTCCCGGGATTCCGAAATCGGTCATCGTCGTGTAGAGCTCTTGACGATGACTGCTCTTGTATGCGGCTTTAAAGTCGATAAAAGGATGGTAAGTATCGATTTGGTACTCGTTGGTTGTTTCCAGGATCTGGCGTAATGTGAAGATCTGGTCTATGTCGATTTGTCAAGCCGGAATACACACCGGTACATGCCTATTAACGTTGTGCAAAACGGCTTAATATGTTCACATAGTACACTGGATAGGATCTTGTAGGCGACATTGAGCTTGGTTATGCCTCGGTAATTGGCGCAGGACATAGGATCGCTTTCTTTGAATACGAGGCAGATAGAGCTGGTATGCCAGTCGTCGGGCATGCTTTCATTGTCCCAAATTTAACATATGATCTAGTGCAAGATCCCTACCAGAACATCACCGCATGATCGCTACCAGAACATCACCACAACTTTTAAAGAGCTCAGCCTGAAAACCATCTGGGGCAGCAGCTTTGTTGGATATCAGCTAACGTATAGCTGAGCCGACTTTTAAACTAGGTGGGGGGATTAGTTCTTCGACTGACGCTGGGTTTTCTTTTGACCCTATCACTCTATCTTAGTCATGGCCGGTAAGCAACTGTTGAAAATGCTGCTTATACACATTCACTATTTCCTGCTAGTCGGTGACAAGATTACCTTCACAATTTCGAAGACCCTGGAAGCCCGTCCTAAAGCCAGACACAAAGGCTTTGGCTCTTATGTAGAAGGCTCTAACCTTCTGTCTACCCCTAGCCTTTTCGATATGCTTTACCTGGGATGTTGCGAAGGCTCTAGCTTCTTTTCTTCCCTTCTTCTGGCTCTGTACTCTTCCCGCACTTCTTTTATTTTCCGTTGCCACGCCTTCTGATATGTTTCATTCGTTGCTCGCTTTCTTTCTGCACATTCGCCATCGTATCACGGGTTTCTGGTCGGGGATAGTCGGTAGCCTAAGGTGGATTCAAACCCTTCCTGGATGGCAGATCAGCACATATATTATATTTTTCCTTCATTCAACTGACTACGTGTTGACTACGAATCACACCAAGAACTTGCCTATCCAAACGAGTAAGAATGCTCTTGATAATACCCTTACTAGAATTCACACCCTTAAGTCATAAATCGATACCTTAGTCGTTTGAGTAGTTTCTTACCGAAACAGCGATCGACAGGAGTCTTCTTTGATCTTCTCACACATACTGACCTTAAAATAGGCTAAATATGTACGTAGCTATCTGTCACGACTTTCGGGCCAAGTTGGTCGATGGCGTGCATTCTTTTAAGTCTTTTCTTTTAAATTCTAATGAAAATTGTAGTTGAAATCAATTTTGTACTGTATGCACCCTTGTTTTACATAAAACCTTTCCATCTTTCGGATAATTTCATAATACCTCTCTCGTAGAAGTCCTTCCTTTTTTTCGCTAAAGACGCTATCTAAGTAGTTTTGAGGCATCCATAACAAAAGATCATACTATTAAGGGAGTTTTGTAGCGAACGATATAAATGATAATCAGAGGGTGCAATGTTTAACCTCGCTCCGATCTATCAGATTGTGATTTACTGCCACTCGGAACTGGTTAAATTTATCGATAGCCGTGATAATTGGCCGACCAGGACGGAAAGCTTAATTAATAATTTAATTTAAGCGAACCACGTTTATCATACGTTCGCTTACACCACTGAATTCATTCTTACCTTTACGAAAATAAAAAAACCACAATGCACCCAAAAACACATTATTTTCTACCATCTTCAAACTGGTGTCAAGAAGAATGTCTTTAAACGCCTAACTAAACGTTTGGTCCGCCAATTCACTGGTCTTAAACGGGAGGTAAATTGCTCACCAAACTCATTTCTCAATTAGTCCATCGCTTCACATGCTGCCTGACATGTAGCGCCGTCTCGCTGGAACCACATATCGCCAAGTTCAGCTCGCACTTTTTGGGCAAAAAAAAAATGGAAGTCATTGAGCTAAAGCGGGCGCCATTGACGGTAGAACTGTTCTCACGGTCATCTTTGAAAAAATACAGGCCAATGTCTCCGCTGGAGCATAAACCGCAATAAACAATGCATTTTTGAGGTGCCTTGGCTCCTCCCGTTATTCGTAAAGTTTCCCATCGAACCAAGTACGACAGTTTTGTTTATTAGCATACATACCTATTCAACCAGAAATGAGCTTCATCGCTGAAGACAATTTTTTCGATATAAACCAGATCGTCCACCAGCTTTTCTAAGGCCGATCGGCTTCAGATATTACGCGAGCTGCAATTCGTAAGGCTTCAGGTCAAGATCATTTCGTAAAATCTTCCACGTAGTCGAGTAACATAATTCCGATTGCTGCGAACGGCGACGATATGACAAATCGCGGTTTTCATATTCAGCAATATTTTCCTCTTTACGCACTCTAAGCATTCGTCACTATAGCCTGAAATGCTTACTCACAATGTCAATTATGACGACCGTAAAATCGTCGTTTTTTTTTATACATTTTTAATAAAATTTTTTTAATAAAATTAATACAATAATTTGTAAGTGCTGTTCGAGTGTAAGTATAGAGATAAAAAGTGCTGACGAAGGCATAACACTCGCAGTATATGATCTCTTCAAAATTCATATTTTGTGGGAAACAAAAGAGTTTTGACATGGAAACAAAAGAGTTACTGTGAACTACAACCAACGCAAATTCAGTCGAATCTCTCAAATCATATCTAGGACAACCACCCCCGGAGAGCGAACGAACATCTTCAACACAAACCATCTGCACCCCATCGAGTTTGTGTGACAAGCATCATAAGAGCGTAGCTCTTGAACTTGCGTGAACTCTATAAAAAACACAAGTAAATATAAAAATTCTGACACATCTCTCAGCGTAATTTTTCATAATGCCAGGGTGGAGCTCAGGTGCAGTTTGTTTGTTGGTGAATAGGGGTGAATAAGATAAGGCAACTGATAACTTTGGAGTAGTGTAAGGTAAGAATATCATCAAAGGATATGTGAGCGTTAGGGTTTAGGAGAAAATTAAAGTTAATACATATTAATACTGAGCAGATTATTTAATTTTGCGAAGTCTCTTTCTCGGAGTGGAATATGGTGAAGTAACTGTCAAGTGAAAGTGTTCCCACAAAATTTAAATGGAGCGGATCTAAGGTACAATAGAAAGGAAGCTGTTATTCACGGTAATAACACAATTTTCGGCATCAGATGAAAAGATCAGGGCAAGCTGTCGATTCATGTTGTTGGTGCTAGTACTAAGTTGGGGGAGACGATATTCGGAGAGACTATCTGTAAAGAGGATTTCCTGACCAGACGAGATCTGTTCGCGATAAATTGGGTCTCATCGTTGGAATTAATCCATTTTGGAGTTGGGGTTTATCGGGGTTCACGATATCAAATATGGCATTTATGAGGTCAAAGGCAAGTTGACAATAGGAAGTTGATTGTGAGGGACGAATAAAACACCAGGCAAAGATTTTCCATTATTCCGGAAAGTTATTAAGTCGGTTGTAAAATTGAAATCAGCGGAGTTCGACTATGAATTGCTATGAGGATTGGCAGAGATATATTTGGTGGAGAAAATGTGCTTAGGTTAGAGTTGAAAATTGTTTTTGAAATTAGAGCAAGAGGCGAGAGGCGCTTGGAGCTGATTTTGGTAGCTAATGAGAAGAGATTGTTAGTTATGTTAATTGGGAAAATATTTAGGCTGTCATGAAACCCGGTAAAGGTTTTGTTCAATTCATGAAGAAGGTCTTTTGGTGGATTGATACTATGGTGTTCATTTTGGTTTTGTTGTCGATGCAGATGGAGTCAGTCTTGTCGTTTTTTAAGTTCTGATTGATTGTTGACAAGCGAAGACTATGAAGACTACCACGGAGGGCTGGGATACGCCACCAGAAACTCTTCAGGTGAAGATATCCTAAACATGTGCAAGTCGTACGGTCTTATAGTGCTAAATACCATGTTCGTCAAACAAAGCCGGCACCTGATCACTTATAGCAGCGGCGGAAATGAAACTCAAATAGACTATCATTTGGTATCCAGTTTCATGAAGCCACAAGTTAAAGATTGCAAAGTGATCCTGGGAGACGCGATCGCCCCTCAACACCGTCTCCTCCTGACTGAATTTTTTATGGAGGTGAGTAAGAAGTCAAAGCAGCAAACGAAGGTGTCCGAGAGAATCAAGTGGTATAAGCTGGATAAAAGAAAAGACGAAGCTTATATTACCAGCATGAAAAACTACCTCTTTTCCATTATCGATGAGGTCGGTAATGAGGAGTGCAGAGCACAAGACATGTGGGATTCCCTACAACAACCTGGCCTGGAGAAAGCCAAATCACTGCTCGGAACATCTAAAGGCCTCTGCCAACACGCAAAAGAAACCTTGTGGTGGACAGACGAAGCCAAAGTAGTGATACACGAAAAGAAAATGGCTTTCCAAGCTTGGTCAAAGTGCTCTTCTACTAATAGAGAGGAAAAAGCTCGCCGTGAAAAGGTATATAGATATTGCAAAGGTATCGCGAAGAAAAAGTGCGCCGAATTCAAAGCGAAAAGCATAGAAGGCCTCTATCAGGAGTTGGAAGAAATATCGTCTTCCGCGTCTGACAGGAACCAGGCTACCCAGGAGCTTCGACAAAGCGATTTGAACAAAGGAGCAAATATCTTTAAGATAGCCGCCCAGAGAAGAAGAAATGCTCAGGAGATTCGTTTCCCAAAGTTTATTAACAATGCTGAAGGCCAACTCCTTGTGGAAGACGAAAAAATTCTCCACAGATGGCGACAGTATTGAGGAACTTCTGGACGAACAGTTCCCCCGAGTGTACTTACCAAGAGCCGCCCCGAATCATGCCGAAATATTCGACATCACAGTCGAAGAAGTTCGGTACGCGGTTAAAAACTCCAAGAAAAGAAAAGCTGTTTGGCCGGACGGGATACCCTCTGAGTTCTGGAAAAAGATGGGAGACATCGGGTCTAGATGGCTCATGGTTCTTATCTCCAAACTTATGAGAGGCGACACTATGCCTAATCAATGGAGGGAAAGCTATCTTCTTCCTTTGCACAAAGGAAAGGCTGATACGCGAAAATCTGATGACCAGTGCGGGTTTGTCTCGGGTAAATCAACGACAGATGCAATCCAAAGTATAAGGGTCATGATGGCAAAACATCGTGATTCTTCAAAGGACTTGCATATGGTGTTGGTTGATTTCAAGAAGGCCTTTGACCGGCAACCAAGAATCTTTTATGGGTAGCGCTAAGACAAAAAGGAGTTCCTACATGCGAGTGATCATGGACATGAACAAGAGAGCAACGACAAGAGTAAGATGCACCGCAGGAGTCACCGAAGAGTTCGCAATCAAAATCGGTGTACACCAAGGGAGCGTCTTCAGCCCACTGCTCTTTATAGCAGTCCTTGATTGCTTGCTTGAAGGAAAAGTGACGGGCCCCAATGTGCACCAGCTATTCTTTGCTGACGATGGAGCCATTATAAGTGATGATTATGCGTCCCTACAACGAGCACTTGATGTGTGGGTGGACATTTTTGAGGGACACGGGTATCGTATTAGTTCAAAGAAGACAGAGTATCTGTGCTGCCCGTTCTCTGACCCTCATCAGCCTATTCCAGACAGTTACTTGAATGGAAGAGTGCTTCCCAAGTGTGAAAAGTTTAAATATCTGGGATGATTAATAGAGAAGCAACTTGTGATGACGACATCAAACATCGCGTAAGCGTAGGGCGGATGAAGTGGCGGGAAAGCTCCGCCATCTTCTGTGATTGAAAAATGCCCCCTAAGCTGAAAGGAAGACTCTACACTTCAGTTGTACGTCCGGCGCTCACATACGGTTCACAATGCTGGACAATGCACAAAAAGTATGAGAGCAAATTAACGGCAACTGAGATGAAGATGCTTCGCATGACAGCGGGAGTAACAAAGCGTGACAGAATTAGAAGTTCAAAGATCCGAGAAAGCCTCCACGTAAAAGAAACCATCACAAGAAAGATAGAGCGCGACCGACTCAGTTGGTATTGCCATGTTCAAAGGAGAGATCCATTGAACCCCGTCCAAAAGGCGATATCAATCAACGTTCCAATTTCAAGACGCAAAAAAGGCAGGCCGAAAAACAATTGGTGCAAACATATGCAAAAACACCAGCATTTGATTGGCCTCAGCGATGAAGTAATCCCAAACCGGGAAGTCTGCCGCTACTTTCTGAGGTAAAACCGGCGGACCCCACAAGCGGACCAGTAGGAATGTAGAATTAAGTGGGAAAGTTATGGTCCTACACTTCTGACCATAGCGACGCCAGAAAAAAAAAAAGGAAAAGAAGATTAGTAAGAACACACATTCCCATTAATTATAAAATAAAACCTCGTTCAAGTGGCTGCCTCGGCTGGCTTCGCAGTAGCGCATTCTGTCCCCTCATTTTCCAAGACCTTGTTGATGGTTTCGGGCTGTAGCTCACCGATTGCTTGGATGATATCGGTATTAAGTGCTTGAATCGTTTCCGGATTGTTTGCATAACATCGGTCCTTTACGGTTCCCCACAAAAAAAAGTCCAAAGGGGTCAAATCGCCGCCCCACGGCGGCCAATCGACATCGCCAAGACGGCTGATAGCACGATTTGGGAATTCGGTGCGCAAAAGATCGATTGTGCCATGGCGCGCCATCCTGCATGAACCAGAGGTCGTCCAAATCCAAGTCTTCAATTTCCGTAAAAAAAAAAAAGGTCGGTTAACATGGCTTTATAACGCCCACTGTTGACCGAAACGTTGTTCCCAGCCTCATTTTCGAAGAAAAATTATCCAATGATGCCGCAACTTTACAACCCGCACCAAATTGTCACTCTCTGTGGATGCATTGTTGGGGGTGCGGGTTTTCCGAGTCGAGCAGATGCGACAATTTTGTTTTTTAACGTAGCCGTCGAGATGAAAATGCGCCTCGTCAGAAAATATGATTTTTCGTCCAAAATCGTTGTCCAATTCAAGCTGCTCTAAGGCCCAAACTGCGAAGCGATAACGAAGCGGATGGTCGCGCGCCTTTTGAGAGCCCCGGTTAATTTATTACCGACCCTAATGGAAAAGTGAGACTTCTAAATGGTCATTCACTACAGCCCGACGAGCTTAGCATTGATGTTTCAACATGGTATGACTCTGTATAGGTCGTCTCTCTAGATACAGTCATATGCGCCTTTAATGTCGACCCAAAATCCGAGGATCTTCTCCAATATCTTTCTAACGTTGATTTTCCTGGTCTGAAACTAGACTGAAATGAACCTATCACGTTGTTCACGAATGGTTTTAGGCGTTCACACAATACGGCAAAGAGGGCCATTTAATCATTGCTTAGGAGACTTATGTCCCTCTTTCTTATGGATTTACTTAACAGGCCACCGATCCATGGAGGATCTGAGCCCGGACTATGTCTGCCTTCCATCCCTGATGGTCACGTTGTATCCAATTGTCAAGACCAAATTGTCTAACATCCGCTATTACTTGGCCTTTATACCGGAGGTACGGTCTTAATCTTCTTCTCGAACCAGGAGGTTCGGAGTCGAAGACCCTCTTAGCTGGGGAGTTGGTGTTCATGCCCTCCATGTGGCCGAGCCAGTATAGTCGACGGATCTTTGCCTTCCGGACTACATCCACATCTTTGTACAACTCGTAGAGTTCGCGGTTATGTCTTCTCCTACATTCACCATCCTCACAGACAGGACAAAATATCCGGCGCAGAATTTTTTTTTCGAAAGAACCTAAAATCAGCTCCGCTGTGCTGCTTTACGACCACCTTTCGGTTCCGTACAGGAAGACAGGTAGTATAAGCGTTTTGTAAAGCATGACTTTGGTTCTTCGAGTGACGAGTTTTGAACCAAGTTGTTTGGACAAGTAGCAGCGGTTGCCAAGGGCGATTCTATGCCGGATGTCCACTGTGGTGTCGTTTGTGAAATGTACGTTTGCCCCGAGGTAGACAAACTCCTTAACCACCTCGAAATTGTAGCTCTCAATTGTTACGTTTTGTCCCAGGTGGTGACGGTCGGGTTGGTTTTTGCTTGACAGCATGTACTTTGTTTTATCCTCATTGACCTTAAGACCAACTCGTTTTGCCTGTTCTTCAATCGCCGTGAACGCTTCCATATAGTTAGGGCGCGACCGAGCGATGATGTCAATATCATCCTTGTAGAAGATAATGCCTTCCCTGTTGATGCCTGCCCCTCGCACTATCTGCTCCAGCACCAGGTTGAAGAAGTCAAACGACAGCGCATCTCCTTGCCGAAATCCGGTGCATATTTCAAACGGTTCAGAGGTCCTAGAACCGACCTGCACGGTACATCACGTATTTTTTAGCGTGGCGCTACACAATCGGATCAGTTTTCCCGGGACCCCGAATTCAGCCATCGCATCAAACAATTCTTTACGATGAAAGCTGTCGTATGCGGCTTTGAAATCGATGAAAAGATGGCCGGAAGGCGCACTGGTAGCTGCCGATTAGTGCGGTGCAAAAGGGCTTTAGATGTTCACACAATACGCTGGACAGGATCTTGTATGCCACAGTGAGCAAGGATATACCTCTATAGTTCTTGCAAAAGGTGGGATCGCCTTTTTTGTGGATGGGGCAAGGTAAACAATTCTCAGATTCCGCTCATCGGCCACGCTTTCTTCAGACTAGTTGGTGGACTGTCTGCTGTCCCAACCTCGTCTAAGTTTTTCCCTCATCTGCGTCCAGTGTGCATCATTCTTTCTGCCTGACAGCGGTATTTTGACCATCATCGCTGTCATACAATCTGCAGAAGTGGACTTTCTATATTTTCAGCATTTACTGTGACCACTGCCGACCTCCGCTCTGGCTTTTATAGCGTTTGCAAGCTCGTTTGACTTTTCGAACACGATGCCATCTCTCCTTCTCCTCGATTTGTTCCTTCCCGTGGTATTCCTCTTTTTTCCCCAGAAACGCATGCATCTTCCCTTCTTTTCTGTTCGTAGAACTAATGGGCAACACTCGCCCGTCCATTCAGCGTGGCCTGTTTCTGTTTCTCTCTGGTTTTCTCGTATATGGTGAAAATCGAACACATCAGAGGCGAAATTCTTGGTGGTACTTTAACAACGTCTCCTCTGCTGTTCTATCTCGCACTTGGACTAGAGAGCTCGAGGAAAGCAGGCTCTGCAAAGGAATATGCCGTGTTTAAATAGTTAGTTCGAGATTAATGTAAGATTCCCGCCTTCACAGAGCTTATCAACCCTTCTCAGAGACACAAACGCCCTGGGTACGTAGGTTGAAAGTCAATATCCGCTGCTGATAAGGACTTAGGTTAGGTTAAAGAAGCGCAGTGTGATGGTTGAGCATCACTTCCACTCAGAGGCCAAAGGGCCCATTGTGATTCCCTTCATTTGTGGAGTACACATACAATTAACCTGTCCTATCACGTGGTGGCTAAAACCACTCCGTGTTCTTTATGAATTTTAGAAGATCCGATATATCTGCATTTGCCACGTCCGCAATCTCTGTAAAGAATCTTTGGCCCAGCGAAGCTAGGCGCCGATTCTGGAGAGGTGGGCAGTGGCAACCTCTATAGATGTTGGATGGTCTCAGTTTCATCGCCGCAGCTCCGGCAGAGATCGCTGGATCCCGAGTCCCATTGCATTGCTCCAATGGAACAGTGATCACTCCGACGAGCATACGGATCGAGTTTGGGTCCAGCGCCAAGAGCTTCTTTATTTTTCCGATATTGAGCTCTGGCCACTATGATCTTGTCGTGTGACTGTCGTTTCTTGTAAGCCAAGACGAGTTTACTTCTAAAATTGCGTAATTTATGATCCGGTGTGGTTGCAATGACATGTCCGTTTCGCTGATGTCCAGTTCAGACCATTGCCTGGCCAATTCGTCCACTCTTTCGTTCCCTGCGATTGAGCTGTGACCCGGGACCCAGCAGAGTTTGACTTTGTGGTGTGTGATGGACTTCAGTGAGTCGCGACATTTCATGACAGCCTTTGATATCATTTTACAGGATCCTATTGACTTCAGTGCAGCCTGTCTACGAAGATAGTGATATCCGACAGTGGGATATGTGGTTACTTGTAGGTGTTTGGCTGCTTTCTCTATTGCTAGGATTTCTGCTTGAAAAATGCTGCACGAATCAGGGGGTCTAAATGATTCCTTTTTGTGCAGGGTATCAGAGTAGAACCCGGCCCCAGTGCTTGTGTCCATTTTCGATCCGTCGGTGAAGAGGCTAATCTCGTTGTCGTTGATCACGGCGTTTGATTGCCACTCGTCTCTGTCGGGGAAAATGATTGGTATTCTGAGAGAGAAGTCATTGTGGGGGGAAATATAGTCAGTCGTAGCTGCAGGTCTACTAGAATCATGTTTCTTTCTCAGGTCATCTATTATTCTGAGTATGGCAGTATGTCCGTAGTTGGCTTGTTTCCACAAAGAGGACTCCCTTAGTCTGAGAGCATTTTTTGCAGCACATTTTTTGCATAAATCCAGAGGAAGGAGATGATGCTTGCTTCTTATAGCTCCCATTGTACAAACAGCGGCTGACCTTTGTACTTTGTTGAGCATGTTTATATAGCTTTTCGTGCTGCTAGCAGTCCACCAGACTAGGGCCCTATAAGTTAAAATGGGTCTGATGATTGCTGTGTACATCCACTGAATGATGTACGGTTGCAAGCCCCATCTTTTCCCGAAGATCTTTTTGCAGGGGTGAAAAGCATTCAATCCTTTTTTCATCCTTTCCTCCAGGTTCCTTTTCCAGGAGAGTTTTGAGTCAAGACTGATGCCTAGATATTTGGCTTCCGCTTTGAGTTTGAGTGGAGTGCCCTCTAACTTTGGGGGAGCAAATATCGGAATTTTTCATTTCCTGGTGAACAAGACCAGCTCGGTTTTCTGGGGGTCTATTCTCAGACCGTTCTGTCTTGCCGAGGAGAGATTCCATTAGTTCGCTGATAGTTGGTAGAAATGTACCTTTTATCATGATCATTTATCATTTAGGTCATCCGTATATGCTATGGCCTTTGTGCCTTTCTCCATGAAGATTTTGAGAATTTTGTTAACTGTAAGAAGCCACAGTAATGGGGTGTGCCTCTAGTTGTTACTTTCCTTATAGAGCTGTGTCCAATGTCTGCATTGATAATTCTGTTATTTAATTTATTTTCAATCCAGATTACAATGGATTTGTCTACCTTTATGTCCTCTAAGGCTGTTATTATGGCCTCTATGTTTACGTTGTCTATATCGAGGAAGGCTGCCATTGTAAATTCTTTTATATTCAATGAGCTCTCAATTTCACGACTATACAGAGCACTGATTTGGCTTTAAGGTAGGCGTGTTGAGTGTTGCATAAGTTGTGTGAGTTGATGAGTCCTCTGATGTATAGGTCAAGAAGTCTTTCCAAGGTTTTTAATAAAAGGTGTTTTTTAGAACTTTGTGTATAGGACTTTGAAATGGAATAAAACAAAGATGATTTTTTTAAATTGACATGAAATTGACTTTATTCGAAAGATAATCTTCTGACATTATAATTTAAATATAATTTCTGGCATATGACCGCCACGGCTGGCGTTGAATGGGCCCAAAACAAGATTGCCGTTGATCCCAATTTTCATAAGCGAATTTGGTTTAGCGATGAAGCTCACTTTTGGTTGAATGGATACGTCAATAAACAAAACTGCCGTATTTGGAGTGATGATAATCCTCAAGTGTATGTTGAGGCACCGTTACATCCACAAAAACTGACTGTATGGTGTGCTTTATGGGTTGGTCCGTACTTCTTTAAGAACGATGCTGGCCAGAACGTTACAGTCAATGGTGACTGGTATAGAGCCATGATTACTGACTTTTTCGTTCATCAATTGAACAACCATGATGTGCAGGTGCTGTGGTTTCAACAAGACGGCGCAACATTCGCCGCTTTATTGCCGATATACGGCCACAAATGTTGGAAAAAATCATCGAAAATTGGACCTCCAGATTAGATTACGTCCGAGCCAGCCGTGGCGGTTACATGCCAGGAATTATATTTAAATTATAATGTCAGAAGATTATCTTTCGAATAAAGTCAATTTCATGTCAATTTAAAAAAATCATCTTTGTTTGATTCCGTTTCAAAGTTCTATACCTCTATAAAAAACGCCCTTTAGAAACGACGAGAAACTAATTGGCCTATAGTCCTTTGCGGCAGTATGGATTGGTTTACCTGCCTTAGGTATGAAAACTACTTTTATCTCTTTCCACTGTGTTTTCATGTACCCCGCTAGCAAGCAATTGGAAAAAAATGCTTACGAGGTAGGGTACAGTGTGGGTTTGGGCTTTTTGAAGTCCCGGGGATTTAAAAGGTTTAAACGAATTTATTGCCCATGATACTTTATCCTTTTTAATAATTTCGTTTATTACTTATTCAGTTGTGTGAACCGAGGGAACCGTCGTCCCGAAGGGGTCTGTGATTTCAGGGGTTTTACAACCTGGGAAGTGGGTTTCAGTCAGCAGTTCTAGCGATTCTTAACTGGATTCTGTCCAAGAACCATCTGGTTTAAAGATGAATCCCGGGAACAGGGGTCATTGGATAGGATCTTTCTGAGCCTTGCGGCTTCGTTGAGATCCTCTATTGATTCGCAGAACTCCCGCCAGGATTTAGACTTTGCTGATATTGTTTTGCTCTTGTATACATTGAAGCTGGTTTTGTAGTTATTCCATCCTTCGGTTGTTTTAGTGATCTCTGCTCTATTGAATAGTGTTCGGGTCCTGGTCCTGAGTTGCTTTGGCTCTGTGGTCCACCAAACTGCGCTGGTCTTCTTGCGAGCATGTTGCAAAGGACAGCCGCTTTCAGAATTCTCACAAGATTTTTGACTGAATTCTCAATGTAAGTTGGATCAGGGTTAGTGATGGCTTGTGGCGGTACTAAGCTGTTGGCAACTGGATGCGAGAAAAGATTCCAGTCTGTCTGATAACGACTTATCGACAAACTTTTCCCAATGGCGACAGTTTTTTTTTCAAATGCCAAAATATTAGTTGAGTATGATATGGGTGCTCACAAGTGTATAGGAAGTAGGAACCACAGATGGGTGCTGCTCATTCTCTTGTCCACACATCAGCGCGCTCATTAATCTAAAACTGCCTTAATCTATTGTTAATCTTAATCTTCTAGCACCGACCCATAAATGTCTGTATGAAAGGCCTATATAACTAAACCAGCATCAATCATACACATGACTAATGGAAATGGGTGTCACTACAGGTTTAATATTAGGGGCGTCCATGCCCCATTACTAGCCTACACCGATAAGGCGAAAAATGAAGTGAAAAAAAAAAAAAAAAAAAACATTCCCATACACAGACGCCCCATCGTTTGTCGAATAATTACCATCAATCTCGGAGATTAATCATACGTTTACACAATTAACTCACGACTTGTTTTTGTTTTGTATCTACTCAACATTAGAGCCCGCGCAATCACTTACACTTTCTTGCATGTTTGACTGACTTAATCAGACTGCTTGCGTGTGGTGTTCGTCTAATTTCTTCATTCGAATTGCACGAACAACATTCACTTTCCATCCAAGCCGAGTCGGCATGGATGCGAGGAGGATGCCTACCATCTCCGATGCATGGGCAAGATGCAAATCTTCTTCTCCCACATGCAATGCAGCCGATCTTGAATCAAATTTTCTTCGTAAATTAATCGACCGACCACATCGGGAGAGGATAGAAAGAAACATGTTTGCAGCCATTAGTGGTGATTTCATGGTTTATTTCATTAAAAGTGAGAACAAATACCACGTAGCTTATCTGAGGATCTCGTGCTCCCAGTCGAGTAGATTCAGTTGCGGATTGAAACGCTTCAAAGGATCTATAACGAGCGAAAGAGGAAAAAGTCAAAAAATCAGAATCACATGTCTACGCTGTGAATGCGCTTGTACTACTCACTAATCATCGCGTAACGTTGCTCGTTCTGCAAGGCCGCATAGTCTATATTCGGTCCAGTAACATACTGCGCGGTAGTCATTATCTCTGGTGTCCAGATTTCGTCTAAGGAATCGCGGATCACTAGCAGTAGAGCTTTGTATTGATGCTGAATATGTCGAGCGTGTGTGTCTTGCATTGTTTCGATTAGCGCCTTGCATGTATCGTGAATATGCTGTTGCTGAGCGTAAACTTTCACGACGTGATTGTGTAAAGCGTCGATCAGAGCGATGTCTTCGAACGGATTGCCTTCCTTCAGACTGAGTACCTTTCGCTCGTGTTTTCTGCGGTTCTTACTCGATCGGAATGTCTTCCTGCAAGAAAGATCGAATTTAGTTCGTTAGAGTGTGCTGATCAGCATTTGTTACCCTGTGCCGCGGGAACTACTTGTATATCTGGACGAGTGCATACTAGTCGTGTCGGATATCAAGTCACTCTCTTCGATTTGAACGACATCATCGGGATCATCGTTTAGCGCGTCTTTGACCTTCTTTTCCCTGATCACAAGCAAACGATTCTTATGCCTAAGGAAGAGCTCTTGGTCGGCAGTCAGGTTTGACTGAAGCAATTCCTTATACGTGAGCAAGTGTGGCAATATGAGAGAATCTGTAAAGCATCCTCATTTGAATAGGGAAAAGGCAACCTATCTGCACAGTAACTCACCTAACAACTCGGCGTTTTCCATTTTCACCTCGAAAATTGCCCGTAAATACAAGTTACCCTTCAGCAAGCAGGTAATTCCTTCTGTAAAACTGTCTCCATACCTCCGGAGAAGCTCAAACGCCTCCTCATATTTCCCGTGCTCCATCAGTGACGGTAGTAACGAGCTGCAAATCCTTGTTAAACAATTTCATTCGAACTAACACAACCAATCAGTACCTCCAGCGGTTTATACTTACATTGCGATATTCTGGGGATAAGCTCCATCCTTCTTTGTCAATGCCACGCACCGCTGCCAGTCAAGAACATGACGAGCACATGCCACAGCCTGTGCAATGTCACCGGCTCTCTCGTACATGACACTCGCATTCTCGAACTTGCCATTCTCCCGCAAATAGTCCCCATATGCTTGGGCGATTCTCTGAAAGCAGCTATTCCTACCCTGATAGGCCGCTAGGGCCTCTTGATAAAGACGTTGCGACTTCACCAACTCCAATGCTTCCTCGAAGCGATCTTCGCCGCAGCGACTTATATTCCTTAATGCCTTAGCGTATCGCTTCAAGTGTAAATCAATCTTATATTTCATGTAGTTCTCCTCCAGGACTTTGAGTTCGTTGAGAAACTGAAGGAACTCGCGCGGGTCTTTTTGTGACTTTTTAGCAACCATTAGAACCAAACCAAAGTCGTACATGCCAAGTGCCTCGTCATACAACTGATTCACGTCTACTAGGTACAAGAGGTACTTCAATGCGTCGTCAGCCATCGATCGATTGTCCCCAGACGCTCCTTCCTTTCGTTTCTCCTGCCATATTAGCTGTAAGGCCTTCTCAATGTTGCCCACCTTCACTTGCGCTGTGATTATCGGCAGCATGAACTTGTGGAAGTCGCTATCTTCCATTTCCTTGCAAAGTTTCTCGCAAATCTGTGTCACCTTGGAGCCGATATGGAATCCCTCGGGATATACTCGTGTAGTTGAACAATAGTTGCTCGAATACATGGTCTGCGTGAAGTCCTCATTCTGCAGATCGGTCAGAAAGAGATTCAACCACTGCGGGCTCGCTGCAGAGATGAATTGTTTGATATGTTGCAGGAACTGACCAATATCGTGATCACAGATTATGTTCAGGTTAATTCGTTGCTTGCGGGCCAGATCCATGGCAAGGAAATATTGTTTCCTGTCTAGAAGCTCTCCAAGTAGTTCGAGACACAGTACTCTCGGATGGATTACCTCGAGATTGCCCCGTGGAAGCTGAAGGAGCGTTGTAGATCCGTGTGAGAGGATCATCACAAGCTTAGCACCTCGTTCGATCTTGCGTTCGTAGATTATCTGTCCATCGCCGAGGCGGAGGAATTTCATTGCCGCCAATGTGGTTGCCACGATATAATTCTTTGTCATGTGAAACGAAGTGACATCAGTCGCCACGACTTTGGTATTGAGACGAAGATTCTGTCGATTATCCAACGAGACGTATCCAACCTGATCATTGTGAGTGAATTGTTCAAGTTTCTCACAGCCCGGGACGAGATCGAAGTTGTTTTTCTCAATTCGTTCAATGGAATCGGATGAGATTACGAATAACTTACCATCTATGGTGTACATCACTATGCGATGGCCTGTGATTCCCTCCAGACAGCAGATGGTCTCCTTAATTCTCGTACTCGAAAGTTTATTCTTTTGCATACTCCACAGAAGCGAGGCACGACCGTCAGATTGTATCCAGTGCGCTGTTGGTTCTCCCGAAGCTACAAAATGATGATGTGACAGGGGCATCAGGCAATCAGCAAGCAAAGTCCTGGTCATGAGTTGTACGTCGTTATCTCCATATATTGCGTATAAAAGTAACTCGTTCTTGTGGGTGTATACAAAGAGCGAGATGAAGTTTGACAGGCCAGTCTGGAAGGCACAGGCGTTGATGAAGGAATCACATTCAATCTGCCAACTAGACATGGGCGGGGGAACGATGGCCTTACGGAAATTCGTGACCAGCAGACGTTTACCGTCGATTACACCAACCAAAGCACTGTTGAGCAGGTCGTTTGAGGCACCTTCAATGACACCACTTGCTTGGTATCGGTTTATAGTGTACGTCCACGTATAATAGCCTAATCTGCCATCGGAAAGGATAACGTACAATGATTTTTCATCACCGATCCTGTTGCTCCAGACATACGTCGACAAAGTTCCGTCGAAACTCAATGTTTGTTTCAAGTACCAATGGTAGTTGTTGATGGTGTATAAATAAAGCTGGCTTTTCCCATTCAGCATGGTCTCCACACTCAGTATATCAGAATCCGAGCTCCATTTGAGGCCTACCACTGGCTCGTCATCGAATGTGAAAGGCAAGACGATTTCCCGATGCCTCAAGCCATTCTTTTCGAAGAGAGCAATTGTACTTTTGTTGGGAAACTTCTGCGGCACTGCAATCCACGTCCCTGATGGTCGCCACGCGACTGCCGGCCATAAATCATTGGCCTTCTCGGAAGTATACTTGAGAGTACCTTCTTTATCGAACACCTTGAACATCCTGCCTTGTGATCCGACATAAGAGACCGCAAAGAAGCTGCCATCGGCCCTCCAGGTAATATTAATATCCTGAGGCAATTCGGTTATATTTTCCGGCACGTTGAATGTAGTCGTTTGCTTTGCAGCTGTTTTGCCTTCCGATCCGTGGAACTGGGTTTCCTTTTTACCCCATCCCACGTTGATGAATGCATTTTCACCGAAAACCTCTTCGTCCAGACGAGCATCAGCAATAGGCTCGAACGTACAAGTCATCACGACCAAATTGCGTGTCTTGGTTATGAAAGCCACCACCTCTTGATCCGGAGACCAGACCATCTGCTCTATTCCATCACCGCAAAATGTCACCTCGCTGGAGACTTTTGTACCTGGATTGATGAGAAGCACTTCACCCGTCTCGGTTGCGACGCAGATTTCATTCTCCAACGAAAGGAACTCACAGGACACAATTCCAGGGACTTCGAAGAGAAGGCTTACATCCCCTGTCTCGATGTTGAACGACTGGAGACTATTTTCGGTGCAGATAAATATCGTCTCCTTATTAACTGTATTTGGATCGAAAACAATAGCCTTTGGCGTCACCACGTTAGTGGTATGCGTTGTAAGATATTTTAACTTAAGGTTTCTCATTGTAACTAACTATTATTTCCAATTATCCGGGAAATTAAGGAAGAAAAACAAACAAGAAATGATATGCAGTAGCTGCCAAAACAATGTGCTCGGAAGAACTGTCATCGTGACAATTCGCAATGTGAAATATGACAGTAGCGGCTGGAACTGTTCGATTATAAATCCGTTTTGCAGCGAAAATTATCGGACAATTCGATATAAGTTATTTATTTATTAGAATATTAATGTACAATTGGAAAAAAAATTGTAATTAACATTAGGATGAGAGCAACTAACAGCAGGACTTTGGCTCTCAGAAAACATAATATTAGATTTTAAAGTTTTCGTATACGGTGTATGTATACAAAAAAAAAAAGAAATTGTTAAGTAACACATAATTTTTTTCAGTGTATTGAATGAGGATATGCGATTGTAAAACATAGCGGCACTTCTATTAGTCTGTTCAATGACGCTGTTCCGGACTGTTCCGGACAGAAAAGTACACCTTTTGCTGTTCAGTGACAAAAATTTCTGTCCGAAAGTGGTCTGCTGACACTTCAGAACACGATTTTCTGCACCTACTCTGGAGTCAGAACAGATTCGTGAAGTGTCAAAAGCAGCTGTCAGCTAAAGTTCACGCTAAAGGGCTAACCATAATAGACAGGAGCAAGCAGAAGCTTATGCCAGAACCGAACGAAATTCTCCCCTCTGTTTCAACGAACCGTCACGATACCCATAATGAACAGGTGCAAGCAGAAGGAAAGGAACTGTCAAATTGTTTTTATTCGATTTGTTTATTTTCGGTGTGGCTTTGGCTTTTTCCTTTTTATTGAAATAAAAGCCATCTGCTTTATCATAGAGACACTTATTGCCCTGTACAAGTGAAATCAACTTGTTAACAAGTTCGTATTCCATATTTATTTTATCTTTTTTCTCTTTCCTAACCTCAAATGTCACTTGTCAAAAATTCCTTCCGTCATGTCTTCTTTCAAGAAGACCTTCCTTCTGCTCGCATCAGTTAACGAACATTTAACGAAACGTCACATCTGCCCATTGTGGGCATATCATATGCTTTGCATGTAAGAAGACATTCCCCTCTGCTTGCTCCGGTCTATTATGGTTTGCCCTTAAAACATACATATCATCACAGAAAAATGTTGTTGACGAGCCACTAATCACAGTAATTTCACTATCAGTGCCCACCACAACTCTTCCAAAGCATTTTTATGTGAATTCACTTTTGTTTATTATTTAATTCTAAAACATGTTTATTACAATCTGACATATAAGATGTTTTCCGCTTTTTGACAACTAACATGCGGCTGTACTTTTCTGTTCTAACTTGATCTGACAGTTTTCACGAATCTGTGCTGTCCTGTCCTGTTCTGATCTGATCTTTTCGTTCTTGAACAAAGCTTATCTCTTTCAATGCACTGATGTTCTTGTTTAGGCTTGTTCTTTCATATGTTATCAGTTTTGCGGTACGAAATAAAAATAGCAGACGCGAGTTTGAGTCATACGGTTATGTGAAAAAAATTATTTTAAACGGATAAATTAGAGTAGTTGAATATGTCGAACGTGTGCGTAGTTGAAAACATTTAATGTGCTTAATTAAGTTAACTATGGGGCAAATAGCGGAGAAAATACGGAGGAATAAGAACACTGTCTGAAATTTCTTAAAGGATCCTAGTAATTATGGGAAACAAAGAACATCTGGTTGTCCACCAAAAGTTGACGACCGAGTTAAGAGGCAAATCAAGCGCCGAGCGTTTAATAACGAAATAAGTCCTTCCCAAATAAGGCTCGAAACAATTTTAACGACACCTAAGCTACTACCAAGGCAAGATTAAGTTTTGCCGAAAAACATCAGTTTTGGACCACGGAATGGCAATCCGTCATTTTCAGTGATGAAAAAAAAATTAATATGGACAGAAGTATTGGAGAGACATAGGGCCTGAGCACACGAGAGTAATTTTATCAGGAGGAAAACTGGTGTAATGCTCTGCTCTAAGCGCACACGGAATGAATTAATCCAACTGAAAAAAATGTATATGTGAACCTCGTTTCATTGTGTTAGTGTTTTCTCGTCTTTCTGACATTTCATTTGACAGAGATATTTCGGAAAAGACGTCTCCTCTCCATTTGGTTTATACAGTGTTCACTGCTTGAAGGGCAAATTACGATTGAGACGCAACACGAGACAAAAAACGTGCCGACTCGAAAAGTAAAGAGTTGTGTATGTATTAGTTTTGCGCTCTCTTCAACCACTCGATACGCGGTTGAAGATTTTACTCCGTTTCATACTTCACACTTCAGCTCCCTCTCCCATAAACTCGATTTTCAGCCGGTTGGATTACTCCCGTGTGTGCAGGCCCATACGCCAGGAGCGGGAAACTCGGCACTCGGGAAACTTCCAAGGAGGCTCTTTAATGGTATGGGCTGGTTCCGGGTATCGAGGAAAGACTCCAATTTGCTTTGTTTCCCATAAAATGAATTCGGAGAAATATGTGGAATTGTTGGACAGTGTTCTTATTGATTTTGGTGAAAATTTGTGGGGGAGAAGACTAGAACAAGACTAGACGTTCCAGTACAATAATGCTGCCATACATGCCTCGGCATACACAAACAACTTCTTGAAGTCGCATAAAATCCCCACTCTTCGTTGGCCTGCAGTAAGTCCTGACTTAAATCCCATAGTAAACCGTGGACGAGAATTTGAATCACTTTTAGAGCTAAAAACCGTCCTTCAGGAAGAATAGCTAAAAATTAACACATCTACACTACAAAATTTAGTTGATTCAATGCCTCGTCGTTTGGTGGCAGTTTTAAAAAAACAGAGGAGGAAGAACAAATTATTAAAATATGTAAAAAAAACATCAAAACAATTTTGCAGCCTATAGAATGGAATTGTCTGTTATACTTATTTCGTTTGAAGTAATACAAAATATACGTTTTATGGCCTTTAACTTAAAGCATAAAATTAAGTTTTTAACAAAAAAATTTAAAAAAACATGTATTTTTAAGTTTTTTACTTGTCCTATATAATTATTTCGTGTACTGTTTTCTTTTTAGTTTTTGTATATTTCTTTGATTGGGTTCGCTGAGGAGTTCTAATAGGTTTCCGATTGTGCTGTTGTAGCTTTGAGGGGTTGAGTGATGACAAGAAGCATGGACTTAACCCTTTAACCACTGAAATTGAAAAAACAAGTATTTCTAATCAGAATTTTCGGTTCTAGTAAGATTTTAGGCCGAAAAACACGAAAATAAAGTTCCCTTGTCAGTAAAATGTTACCTGAAAGCACCAGGTGAAAAGGTAGGAACACCGTCGTTAGATGAGACTAGTGGGTAAGCAGAAAAAAATAAAGCATTTGCTATACGAGGATGGTCCGATAAGTACTTAGTCTCACCGCCAGATGGCTCCAGTATCGCAAGAGCAACTTACTATCGTGTAGTATATTCTAGTAGACGACTACTGTCAAAATTTCAGCCGGATCGGACTCGTAGTTTTGTTTTGACCGCGTGTGGAAGCGGGAGTGTCCGCGGATTTTAGAAAAATGGAAAAAGAGCAATATCGGTCGGTGATTCGATTCTTGTTTTTGGAAGGGAAATCGCACAGCGAAATCAAAGAGCGTTTAGATGCTGTATACGGTGACTCTTCTCCTTCGATGGCGACCATCCTAAATTGGTTTAACGAGTTTCAACGTGGTCGCACGTCGGTTTATGATGAGCCACGTCCAGGTGTCCCGAAAACGGTTACCACGGAGGATAACGTGACAAAAATCCACGATTTCGTATTGGCAGACCGCCGATTGAAGGTGCACGAGATTGCTGAGACAGTAGGCATTTCAAAAGATCGCGTGGGTCATATCCTGCATGAAATTTTGGGCATGAGAAAGCTGTCGGCGCGATGGGTGCCGCGTTTGCTCACTCCGGACAACAAGCGCAACCACCACTTCAGAGCAGTGTTTAACGCTGTTTAAGCGCAATCCGAAGGAGTTTTTGCGTCTTTTCGTGACAGTCGACGAAACATGGATCCACTGGTATACACCAGAGACCAAGGAACAGTCGAAACAGTGGACTTCACCCGGCGAACGTGCTCCTATACCAAATGATTGGACCGATTCGACGCCGAATCGAAGGAAAAGCGGCCCCACTTGGCAAAGAAATAAGTGCCATCATGATAACGCACCGGCTCACACCTCCGCCCTCGCGACAGCCAAATTGGTCGAATTGGGCTACGAACTGCTGCCCCATCCACCGTATTCTCCAGATTTGGTCCCGTGCGACTTCTTTCTGTTTCCAAACTTGAAAAAGTCACTCGCCGGGCAGAAATTTCAGTCGAATGAGGATGTCATCACCGCCACGGAGGTCTACTTTGCAGACCTCGAGAAAACGTATTTTTCAGACGGGTTAAAGAAGCTGGAGCATCGCTGGGTCAAGTGTATCGAGCTAAAAGGAGACTATATTGAAAAATAAATCGCCTCTTTTTTGAGTTTGGGGTAGTCTCTGGTAGTCGTTTTCCAACTTTGTGATACAATACAGTTATAAAGCGTTTTAGGCCTGAGGGTTTGGAGAGGTTTTTTGTCATGGCATATGAAATCCTATCCAGTCGTGGCTTTTAATAGAGATATAGTTTTCAGTGCGACTGGCTGCTGCAGAGGTAGCTGGGGATTTAGGTTAAGGCTCTCTAGTTTCATGGTATTAAAATCTGGTGGGTAGTTTGGGATGCCAACATCCAGGTGTCGGCGAAGAAATTGCAAATTAGGGATGAATGGAGAAGATTGGGGGAAGGATTAATTTGAAGCGTTCGAAGGAATTCTAGGAATAATGCGGCTTCCATGTTTATTTGGTTAGGCTAGCGGTTGATTTTGAAATAAGTGCCAAATTGCCAAGTTTGTTTTATATCATGGAATATGCTTGGCAGTTTCGCGTCTAGGTTTCAGAGACAGTGTGATGGAAATGGAGGAGTGGTCGCTATTATGTAGATCATCGGGTTTTGAGATTGGTGTGAGCTGGGTGCGAGAGATACCCTAATACGCTCTGAGAATGACAGCGGAATTGGAATGAGCTGTTGGACTTGTTCCTTGCATTTTGCGTCTAGCCTCTGCCATTCCGGATTTTCGCGATTCCAAATTCGATGGGCGACCAGGTTTTCGTGCCAACGGTATGCCAGATTTCGTCAGCCAAGTGGCCACTTCCATGATAAATTCGTACAATTTTAGTGGCTTCGTAGTTTGTACCGTACGATGGAAGTGGCGTCGATATCACATCCAAGCGTTGATGGTGGCCACATCGCATATTTGGTAGAAAAGGCGGTGTGTCCATTAGTGCGATTTGATGCGTATGCGACATCGACCCACGTTCATTAGATCGACGCCGTCCATGTATTTGTTGTATTCGTATATTACGTAGGGACACTCAACCTAATCAAGGCCAGTGACATGATCAAGGTCATTGATCTGACCAGGGTCACTGACATGACGCAGGTCTTTGACCTGAAAAAAGTCATTGACCTGAAAAAGGTCATTGACCTGACTGTTCCTGCAACATGTTCTTGCCACATGCTCTTGCAACATGTTCCTGCAATATATTCCTGCAACATGTTCCTGCAACTTCCCGCAACATGTCTTACAATATGAACTCGCAACATGTTCCTGCAACATGTTCTTGCAACACGAACTTGCAACATGTTCCTGCAGCATGTACTTGCAGCACGAACTTGTTGTTCATAAATGCAACAAAGACTGTAGCCATGACCACGTACAATTCCAGAAAACACCAAATTGGCTTCCTCATAGTAACCAGTTGCAATATGCATAGAAACTGCTTTCGAATCGATTATCAGTTCTACCTTCGGTTCCAACAGACGACCAATACCTGACCATGTCCAATTTGCTGTACAACAAAATCTGGCATGAAACCCAACAAGAACTTGAATTACTTGTCACCGCCGACTTGGACCAACAAGGACGAGAGATTACCACCGAGAAAACTCTTCTCCAAACTATAACCTTCGAGTTCTACTTGAAATATATTTGCATCTCTAATCGATTAGAGGAAGTCTACGACAAGATGCTCCATCCTCAGAAACGACTACTCGTTCGACGCGTTCTCGATTCCTGCCTCGGCCGTGTGATCGAACTCAAGCACGACTTGGTCAATATCGACATGATGGAGTTCAGTTATAACGACACTGTGGTGGCAAAGCTCGGACTCACCCCGCTTGACACCGAACTTCGCATACCACGATACTTTCAACGCGAACGACAGAGCGAAATTCAATTCCGGAAGAATGCAATGGACGATATCCTCATCAAGCTCGGCTGGATGGATGAGAATCCGGAGGAAGAAAAACTAACCGAAATCGAAGCTATTCGGTTGATTCAAATCCATGAACGTGCCAGACAAGGTCGACTACGAGCTCATTTTATGAAGGAGATCCGATTACTTAAGGAGAAAAGCAAATCCGAAAACCTACAAGAAAAATCGGACTCAGGACTATTGGCAGCAATGAGGATTCAGAAAATGTGGCGTGGCCATACGGCACGTAGGAAGACACGTCGCGGGAAAATGGAAGAAATGGTCCTGATTGGAATGATACCTCCGCCGCAACAGAAGAAAAGCGAAATTATAGAAGAAATGAATCAGGTACACCAGAAACGAAATAACTAGTAGGATGGCCACCTTTATCCTTCTTTCCAGATGTTCCTCGAGCGATATAAAATCCAAGACGAGTATCGTGAAAAATACGAGAAAGCTGTTCAAGATATACGGGAGGAAATCAAGACCAAACACGGTCCAACACTGATGGATGACATTGCTGACGAGATCAGAGCATGGATTAAAGACTGCTATGATAAAACCGGAAAGCTCCCCGATTTTCCATCCGAAGAAAGCGGTGGATCGCTGCATATTTTCAGTAGAGGTGGTAAGCCTGAACCCGTCTATAGAATACACTTCGTTAGTGCTGCCTTCTATTCCAGGTACTGAGAGCGAAATGAGTAGATCATCAGCTAGATCATCGAAGGAGTCACGAAAGACCAAAGACAAACCAAAGTCGCCGGCGAGGAGTGGCGATTTAAATGTCGCTGAAAACGAAGATGGCACATATCACCCGAGCCAATCGGTCTTCCTCGGGGAACTTAAGAATGCGATCGACGAGTAAGAGCAGATATTACTAGTTTCCTGCCCCTTATCTTATCCTTTTTTTGTTAAAGGTTCAACGAGGTCTGGAAAGAGATGGATGACTCAGGCAATCTCCACCAGACTCACAATGAAGAGATGATCTATGCCGAAAAGTACGCCGAGGTTGAGCAGGAATTCAGGAGAATTGTCGACGACATTATGAGACAAGAACTCGAGCTCCTACAAGTAAGACCACACTTGAGTGTCAAAGCCAGAATTGTTCTATCGAATTCTCTACTTAGACAGCGGTAGGGAAAAAAGCAAAGAAGAGCAACAAGAAAACGCGTCGCGCGGGCAAGAAGGGAAAGAAGAAGAAAGAAAAAGACCTCACGCCAGATCGAACTACGGAGTCACTCTTCGAAGAACTTGTTACGAACGGCATCATTCGCAAATATTCCGAAACACCATTAGCGTCCTACCTCGGAGATAAGTCCTATACTGCACGGAGTGGTATCAATCCCTCAGCAGGCGATGTACGTCAGCTGCTAATCGAATATTGTATTCTCTCCTTGGGTTCCGCGACCATTCGCAACTCTTGCCCTTGCATTCGATCGCTTCTACTAACCGGACCGAAAGGCAGCGGCAAGAGGACTTTATTGCACGCCATATGCACTGAGGTTGGTGCAGTGCTATTCGACTTGACCCCGGCAAACATTGCTGGCAAATACCCCGGTAAATCTGGGTTGATCATGTTGATCCATTTGGTAATGAAAGTGTCACGTCTGCTTCAACCTTCAGTTATTTACATGGGCGACGCGGAGAGGCCGTTTATGAAGAAGGTCCCTAAAACCGATCGAACCGACCCGAAGCGACTCAAGAAGGATCTACCGAAACTCATCAAAAACATCGCACCCGAGGACCGAGTGATCTTTATTGGAATATCGAATCTACCATGGGAAGCAGACCAAAAATTGCTGCAGCAGACGTATAATCGTTTTATCTACATCCCCCGACCAGACTACGGAGCGCTCTCCTTCGCATGGAAGACGTTCTTAGAGTAAGCTAACCAAAAGAGTATCAAGTTCGGAGTTAACACGATCGTTTTTCAGTGAGGGGTGCGGCGGGGTTTCACAGGTGGATTACAGTGTCATGGCCAAGATTTCCGATGGTTACACAATCGGCGCGGTGAATGCGTGCATCAAAGAAGTTCTCACCTGCAAGAGGAAGCTACAACTTCGAGCACAACCACTGACCAACATGGAACTCATAAACGCTCTTTGGTAAGACTATAAACCACAGTCAACAGTGATTGATTCAATAAGGCTACTCTCACAGCACAAAGGACCCAGTTTATCGTGAGGAAGAGGAAGCCTTTGAAACATGGTGGTCAAAGACTCCGCTAGGTCGTCGCAGACAGCGAGCCCTAGAGGAAGAGGAAGAAGCAAAGATAGAGGAGCAAGTTCAAGCAGCAAAGCAAGGAAACGGAAAGAAGAATAAATAATTGCACAGACGGTTTCCTCTATTTATTATACATTGGTTTCGTATAAAGCGTGTTACTTCAGTTTGATTTGAAAGCTTTTATTACCCGACTTACAGCCAATCTCTTCGATTCGAATTTGAAAGTCACTGGTGTTTCCCTTCCTCATGTCGTCCAGTAGGTTATTGATTTCATCCAATTTCGATTCCAGTGAAGTCTTCTGGTCGCCCAAGCACCAGAGAATACTCGCATGAAATGATGGATCCTTGAAATATCACACAATCTCGCTTACTTTGCTTATTGCTTATTTCAATGGCTAATTTCTTACTTTGTAAAAGGTCTCCAGTCGATAGTCGCGCATGACTGTGTCGACTTTAGTCATTAACTTGTGAATCTTGTCAAAGTACAAGTCCCCCGCCACCAGACCAATAAAAGTCCTCGTCTTCTCGTCGTTAGTATACACCTTGAGTGATTGAAATTCTACGGGAAAACTTGATTACTTCGCGTGTGCAACATTTCCCGGCAAATAAAACGCCACTTACTTCTCTGATGCAACCAAAGCATCCTGCAGGGACTTGATAAACGACTCAATCCAGTGATGTCGTAATATCACAGTTCTCGTAAGGCTTATATGAATATGGTCGGCACATTTCAGCTCGAATGAATCCTTGAAAAAGTCTTGCAACGCGCTTTGTATGTCTTCGACGACATCTAGGTCGACTTTATTGGGAAGACACTCAATGAAATATAGTGCAAAATAGAAGCAACATCACCTGGTATGAATACAGAAGTGGCCCAGTTCCCTCGTTCATGCTCAAATGATCGAATGCGACCGTCGTGTTCGGTTGGATCATCCACGGGAAACTTATGAATCGGTTTGTTTAAACAGCTTATGGCTGATGGTAACACCAGTCTAAAATGCAATTGTAAATTGTATTTTCTTTTTTTTAAATACCGGCACTGACCTCTTCCCTGGAGATATTTTTGGTATTTTTGTTTGCGGTGGTTCGAAATCCTCGTCGTTATCAGTTTCCGATGATGAGCTTGAGCTATAGCTCACTAGAGCCATTTTATGGGTTTTTTCTTATTTATTTATTTGTTATACAATAAATATGGGAATAATTAATTTAATATATAGGATTCATTAATAAAACACCAACAATTACCAAATTAGAATTACAGAATGTCAAACGTCACTAAGAATAGTTGTCATTGAAATAGCTAGTACACTACAAACGAAAAGTTTTTTTGCTTTGCAATTGGCAGATATGGATGGCCATTCACAATGACGAATTTATTGAAAATTTTAAATATTTTAATTGAACTTTTTTATCGCTAAAACTAAAGAAAGCAACATTATAGTAGAAACACAATTTGGCGTTCGGTCGGTCGGTAAGAAAGGCACTTAATGTATATCCCACAACTCCCATTAACTATCTAAATCCATTATCCGAAGCCAGCATATGCTCCCGAACAGGCCAATAACTTTTGGCAGCTAGTTGAGAGTAAGCACGGTCATTGGTAGATGCATTGAGAGAATGTTTAGGAATTCTCTCGTACTGAGAGAAACTTCGGTTGACAATCCACCTCTCACGGATCAACGGACTGACGGATTCTATGGGTCGATGCTTGCCTGCTCTATCCGCCAACACATTAGCTGTCAGTTGAAATCAACGGATTGACGGATTCTATGAGGCGGCCCCATAAAGCTGTCATTTTGTTGCTCGCAGAGTGGCAAAATTCACCATAAGCTGACCTTTTTTGATTTACAGGGTGTATTCTAAATTTTCGTTTTTTCGTTCGAATAAATCTATGAATATGAACTTGACTTTTATGTAAAAAGCTACGACGAACAGCAATTGACAATGGCATTTTTGCAATCAATCGCTCAGCGATGACGCTTAGTAAATGGCTACCCGTCACTCAGGCTCGTCGCTCACTGCACGGTCGCAGCCTTAAACATTCTTGTTTCTAACCCTATACTTATTCTTTAATGGCGCTACAGCCCGGTATGGGCTTGGGCCTCAACCAATAAGCGCCTCCAGCCGGTGGGATCTCCTGCCAGCCTTCTCCAATTTCACACACCAAGAAACAGCGATAGGCAAGAGTGATTCTGCGTTTGATCCCCAGGTAGACGAAGTCCTGGACTACCTCGAAGTTCATGCTGCCCATTGTGACGCTCTGCCTGAGATGTCGATGTTGTGCGTATTTTCTTGATGACAACATATACTTCGTTTTGCCCTCATTTACCCTTAGACCCATTTTAGCCGCTTCCGCTTCAATGCCAACAAACCCCTCAGTTACGGCTCGCTGTGGTCGACCAATCACGTCAATATCATCCGCGTATGCCAGCAGTTGACCGGACATTTGAAAGATCGTGCCTCTGGTGTTGACTTGTGAATTTCGCAGGATCTTCTCGAGTATTAAGTTAAAAGTCACATAACAGCGCGTCGCCTTGCCTAAACCCTTTTTTGACATTGAAGGTCTCGGTAAGTTCGTTGTGCACAATCTGACGAGCTTGGTAGGGATGTCAAAACTAGATATGTAGAGCTCGTCTCTATGCACGCTGTCATATGCGGCCTTGAAGTCGACGAATAGGTAGTGAGTGTCGATCTGCATCTCTTGTGTCTTTTCCAGGATCTGCAGCAATGTGAAGATTTGGTCTACTATGGACTTCCCTGGCCTGAAACCACACTGATATGGATCTATCAGGTTATTGACGAACGGTTTCAGGCGTTCACACAAAACGGAAGAGAAGATCTTGTAGGCGATGTTGAGGAGACATATTCCTCTGTAGTTAGTGCAGTCAAAGGGATCTCCTTTCTTGTGGATCGGGCAAACGACACTGATTTTCCACTCATCGGGCATGCTTTCCTCCGACCATATCTTACAGATGAGCTGGTGCATCCTCCCTACCAGATCATCCCCAGCTGCTTTAAACAGTTCCGCGGACAATCCGTCCGCTCCAGCAGCTTTGTTTGACTTAAGTCTCGATATTGCTATCTTGACTTCGTCAAAGTGGGGGTGACGGAATTCTTGTGTATCGTCGTCCTAATTGAGTGGAACATTCTGCCTGACAGCGGTATTTGGGTCCTCGTCACCGTGTAACAGTCTGCAGAAATGATCCTTCCATATGCTCAGCATCGACTGCGATTCTACTACCAGTTGTCCATTTTCGTCCCGACAGGCTTCGGTCCGAAATTTATATCCACTGGATAATTATTTTACTTTCTGGTAAAACTTCGGACTTCATTCCTGCTGTAGCACCTTTATCTTCTCGACCGCACGCTTCTCATGCTCTTTCTTTTTCTTTCTGAGAAGCTGGTTCTCTTCCCTCCTTTTCTGTTCGTAGAGCTCACGAGCAGCTCTCGTTCTTCGAAGCGGTATTGCCTTGTAGGCGTCTTGTTTGGCTGCATGGGCCTGTCTGCACTCGTCGTCAAACCATGGGTTTTTTCTGAGTGGTGTGGTAAAACCCAGCACATCAGTGGCAGCTTTTTTGATGGCTTTTTGACAACGTTTCCAGTCTTCTTCTATTGTCAGTGCAGGCGGTGTCTAACTTTCAGAGAGTTTTTGGGAGACTCAGTCGGCAAAGTTTGCGATTGTAGCTTTCTGACATCAAACCGTGGTGCTCTTTCTCGAGTTTTGTTTTTTTTATATCCGTGTTTTTACCTTGGCTACAACAAGGTAATGATCCGAGTCGATGTTGGCTCCTCGGAAGGTTGGGACATCGAGAATACAGAAGGAGTGTCTGACGTCAATCGCAATGTGATCAATCTGGTTGACGGTTGATTGACCGCCAGGTCCCTTTATGGATGTTGAGGTATGAGAACCACGTACTCACTACAGAGAGGTTCCGCTCCGAGGCAAAGTCCACGAGCCTGAGTCCGTTCCCAGCTGTGCATTAAAATCTCCTAGAACAGTCTTCGTGTCGTAGCTGGGACATTGTACATATGTTCTTTCTAGGAGATCATAAAAATCATCTGCGCTGTTGTCATCCCTGTCCTCTGTCAGAGCGTGTTCGCAAATCTGGCTAATGTTGCCTTGATGCGGATTGTTATGAGGCACTCGCTTATGAATTGAAAGGTCAAGACTTTTTGCAAATCCACATCCGAATAAATGAAGTTCATTGTCCTTTTTTGTCTTACGTTTGTGGGGGTCATCAACAGTGTATCCATCCATGTCCGAGGCTTGTGGTTGTTTCGGAGTGATTCGGCTTGTTTACGAGTACGGCTCACTGGGCCGTAGCCAAATCGACTGATCCTGTTTTCTGACGCAGGAAACTCGCCATTCGCCCTTCCCCGTTAGTAACTCCGCATACTTGCCATACGTTGAGGAGGACCCACCTCAGGATGCAGTCCGAACACTTGTGCGACATGCCAAGTCACGCGGATCGTGACTATTGATAGGCTACGACGCCAATGGACACCACACTCAATGGGGAAGCAGCGACAATAACAAAAGGGGTAAATCCATTTTCGATTTCATAGTCTCCATCAACCTCAACATATGCAACAAAGGTAATACACCAACGTTTCTTAACCGGGCGAAGGAAGAGGTAATTGATCTTGAGAATTGGAGAGTGTCGGCTAACTGTTCCTTTTCTGACCACAGCCGAAAACTCTTCAAACTTAATGTCAATAAAGGAAACCTAAAACCTTTCAGACACCCTCAGAAGACAGATCTTTTCTCAAACTTAGCTGCCAATAAGTAAGTAACGCCACAAGCCCTCACTAACCTCGATCCAACTTACATTGAGAATTCAGTCGAAAACCTTGTGAGAATTCTGACAGCGGCTTTCAGCAAATCCTGCCCTTTGCAACATGCTCGCAAGAAGACCAGCCCAGTCTGGTGGACCACAGAGCTAAAGCAACTCAGGACCAGGACCCGAACTCTATTCGATAGAGCAAGATCACTAAAAGAACCAAAGACTGGAATAACTACAAACCCAGCTTCAATGAATACAAGAGCAAAACAAAAGCAGCAAAGTCTAAATCCTGGCGCAAGGCTCAGAAAGATCCTATCCAAGGACCCCTGCGTCCCGGGATTTATCCTTAAACCAGATGGTTCTTGGACAGAATCCGGTCAGGAAACCCATTTCCCAGGTTGTAAAACCCCTGAAACCACAGTCCCCTTCGAGACAACGGTTCCTACGGTCCACACAACCGAAGAAGTAATCAACGAAATTATTACAAAGGATAAAGTGTCATGGGCAATAATTTCGTTCAAACCTTTTAAATCCCCGGGACTTCAAAAAGCTCAAACCCACACTGTACCCTACCTCGTAAGCATTTTTTTTCCAATTGCTTCCGCGCGGGATACATCTCAGCACAGTGGAAAGAAATAAAAGTAGTTTTCATACCTAAGGCAGGTAAACCAATCCATACTGCCGCAAAGGACTATATGCCAATTAGCCTCTCGTCGTTTCTATTAAAAACCTTGGAAAGACTCCTTGACCTATACATCAGAGGACTCATCAACTCACACAACTTATGCAATACTCAACACACCTACCTTAAAGGCAGATCAGTGGAAAGTGCTTTGCATAGTGTTGTACGTGAAATTGAGAGCTCATTGAGTATAAAAGAATTTACAATGGCAGCCTTCCCCGATATCGAGGAAACCTTTAACAAGATAAATAACGAGGACATAATAACAGCTCTAGAGGGAATAAAAGTAGACAAATCCATTTTAATCTGGATTGGAAATATGTTAAATAACAGAATTATTGATGCAGACATTGGACACAGCTCTATAAGGAAAGTGACAACTAGAGGCACACCACAGGGGGGAGCACTCTCTCTCCTACTGTGGCTTTTAACAGTTAACAAAATCCTTAAAATCTTCATTGAGAAAGGCACAAAGACCAAAGCATATGCGGATGACCTAGTTATCATGATAAAAGGTAAATTTCTACCAAATATCAGCGAACTAATGGAATCTGCGTTGAAGGAATTCTCCTCGTGGGCAAGACCGAACGATCTGATAATAAGCCCCAGAAAACCGAGCTGTTTTGTTCACAAGGAGAAGGAAAATCCCGATATTTGCTCCCCCAAAGTTAGAGGGTACTCCACTCAAACTCAAAGCGGAAGCTAAATATCTAGGCATCATTCTTGACTCCAAACTTTCCTGGAAATGGAAGTTGGAGGAAAGGATGAAAAAAGGATTGAATGCTTTTTATGCATGCAAAAAGACCTTCAGCAAAAGATGGAGTTGGCAACCGTACATCATTCATTGAATGTACACAGCAATCATCAGGCCCATTTTAACTTATGGGGGGTCTGGTGGACTGCTAGCAGCGCGAAAAGCCACATGAGCATACTGTTTGTACAACGGGAGCTATGAGAAGCACGCCGCAAGCAGTGTTGGACATGATACTTCATCTCCTTTCTTTGGATTTATTCATAAAAGGCTGCGCTGCAAAAAGTGCTCTCAGACTAAGGGAGCCCTCTCTGTGGAAACAAGCCAACTACGGACATACTGCCATACTCAGAAATGAAACGCTTTCATGAAATGTCGCGACTCACTGAAGTCCATCAGACACAACAAAGTCTAACTCTGCTGGGTCTCGAGCCACAGCTCAATCGCAGGGAACGAAAGAGCAGACGAATTGACCAGGCAAAGGTCTGAAATGGACATCAGCGTCATTGCAACCAGCGATCAGTCCCGGATCATAAATGATACAATAATAGAAGAACCCAACTCGTCTTGACTTACAAGAAACGACAGTAACACGACAAGATCATCGTGACCAGAGCTTAATATCGGAAAAACAAAGAAGCTCTTGGCGCTGGACTGAAACTCGATCCGTATGGTCGTCGGAGTGATCACAGGATACTGTCCCATCAGAGCAATGCCCCGGAAATGGAACTCGTGATCCAACGATCTCTGCCATTACCCAGCTCTCCAGAATCGGCGCTTAGCTTCGCTGGGTCAAAGATTCTTTACAGAGATTGCGGACGTAGCAAATTCAGATATATCGGATCTTCTAAAATTCATAAAGAGCACGGAGTGGTTTCAGCCACCACGTGATAGGATAGGTTAATTGTATGTGTACTCCACAAATGAAGTGAATCACAATAGGCCCTTTGGCCTCCGAGTGAAAGTGATGCTCAACCATCACATTCCACTTCTTTAACCTAACCTAACCTATGTAACTCCCAGAGGGAGTCTCCAGATGGCACCGCGAGGAGGTGAAGATAAGCTTGCTACCACAGCCGCAAGGTGATCGTCCGCAGTGGCTCTTTCGCTTTTTGTGGAGCCAACATCCGTCGGGCAGATGTTAGCCCTATGAGGACTTTGTTAGCCCTTACCTTCTAACCCTACACAAAAAACATAAAAATTGTTATCTGCTTCCTAAAAACATAATTTTGTTCAAACTTATATAACCTCTGTAATTAAGATAGCTGAAGACCTCCGTTGCTCTGGCTTACCCCAGCTAGGTTGTATTTTTTCCATTACAACGTTAGCCATTTATGTTAACTTAAAAAAAAACCGAAAGTTAAGGACAAAGTGAATACTCCGAAATGAATAGGAATCTACCAATGCCATAAGGATGAAATGAACTCTTGGCAGCCCAGTGACATGCCTAATGCCATATCTGTTCTATCGAAACCGTTTGACAAGCTGACATATGTCACTCTTGTGTGTTTTGATGGTTGGTCACTTTCATTCGTTTTTCCATTTCCATTCGAGTAGGGTGGATCTTGACAAGAAAACCAGCGACTTTGCGCTTTCTATTGACGACATAAAGTAGAAAAGCACTAATGAGCCTGTCTCTGGAAATCACACTTTATATTGTGGTAGCAATAGCTGCTCATATCCTCGTCTATACCTTTGTGACGGGGAGAAAACGTAAATCCATATCCGGTCGGCACGTAGTTATCACTGGTGGCTCGAAAGGTATTGGCCTGTACATAGCAGTGGAATGCGCGAAGAAGGGAGCGAACGTAACAGTTATTGCTCGCGACGAGAAAATGCTGGGTAAGTAGAGACCTACTGCGAGATTTATGCAATACAAATTGAAATAACAAATAATATTGCCAGTTGGAGCTATTGTGCTACTGGAAGTTTTGCGACAGTCGCCGGAGCAAAAGTTCAACTACAAGTGTTTGGATATATCGCAGAGTTATGAGAAGGTTGCTGAAGGCTTCGCGGCGATTGAGGAGGAATTTGGGGAGATTTATATGTTGGTCAATTGCGCCGGGCTGGCTGTATGTGGTGTCTTCGAGGAAATCTCAGTGGAGGATTCACGAAAGTTGATGGAAGTCAACTATTTTGGCACATATAACTGCACTCGGTATGTGTTGCCTAAGATGAAGGCGGCTGGTGAGGGTATCATTGTAATTACGGCATCTCAGGCTGCATTATTCGGAATTTACGGCTATGGGGCATACGCTGCATCGAAATTCGCCCTGCGAGGGATGGCTGAGACAATAGCGATGGAAACCCGCCATTTAGGCATCTCGGTCACATTAGCTCTCCCAGCTGATACCAATACGCCTGGATTCGAGAACGAAGAAAAGACCAAACCGAAGGAGACGAAAATTATATCCGGCTCGGGAGGGTTGGCCCAACCCGATAACGTCGCCAGACGGATTGTCAACGATGCACTGGTACTAGGTCCCATTACAATATTGACTTCCGTGCCTGACGTGTTTTGTTTTTCTTTCAGAGTGGATCGTTCATCTCAATCATGGGCTTCGAGAGCTGGCTATTGACTTTACTATGCGGTGGCATGTTCCCCTGGGGTGGAGTGCTACAGAACATCGTCCACGCCCTGTTACTCGGTCCATTACGAATAATCGGATGTTTTCTACACTGGCATTTCGGTAGAATCATCAGAAACTGTGCCAAAGAAAAAACCGACTAGCAAACTAGTTTTTCAACGCCATATTTACAGCAAAACTTAATTTTTTGTTCGTTTTCCATACATCAATGCTTTGTTGTTGTATGGGTACGAGTAGATCTTGGTGTTTCTAGCACTAATGCGGGCTTGTTTTCTTCATTCCGTAACTGTATTTACATTTTGTATCATGCATTTACCATGCATGGAAGTGTTCTTTAGCACAAAGGCTAGGCCATCCGTTTACTTTACCTAATGTACATAAAAAGTTGTTGATTTTTTTTTTAATTTGCTTATACACAACGTGAACTTACTAAAGATATTGTAATAAAGTCGTATACTCCTGTGGTGCGAGAACTAGACCTTTGCTTGGACTGTTTTTTCTTATTTTCCCTGGAAGACTACGATCGATTGAAGCAATAGAGAACAACGCCGAGCAGTTTTCTATGAAAGAGATTTAATTGTATAATCGAACTCGGCTTGATTCAGCCTATAGGGCTCTTCGTGATAAGATAAGCAAGCGAAATACACACCGATAGGGGTCACCAGCATTATTTTGGAAGCGAATTGTTACGATACCAAAAAGAAACGATGATACAGCAACCCGCAGCCGAAGACCTGCAAAATTCGCTAAAGTACGATCGATATTGAACAGCTCAAGCTGCTTCAAAGGAAATAAAAGATGCAAAGCCCCTTATCTACATACATATTCGTTTATATATATTAAAGTCTATAAATATACATCGATATCAATAAATTACACTTAACAGGATCCATCTCTCCGGTCCCTTCGCAATAAATCTCCATAAGAATGTTAATAAAAGCCGTAAAGTCGATAAGGATACCATAAAGCTCGACAAAACAGTAGAGGAAAAACGTGTTCTTAAAAGTTTTCTGTGGCACAATACTTAAGCATCGATTTGGTGTGCTTAAATTGCACACCTTGCGTCGCGGACAGAACTTCCTTTATGAAACTGGCCGAATTGTGAATCGTAGTTCCACCCAAAATCACTCTGTATCCAGCATTGTTGAGCTGGTGAACTGCTAAAGCTTCTTCATAGGTAGCACCGCCGATGATGAATACCACTACATCCTGAGGCGGTCGTCGGAATGGTACAATTTCTGAATTGATCGCGGGATAAAGTGGATCCAAGTCGCGTCCTTTAAAGAGATCTTCGAGAGTTTCCTTCAGCAGGCAAGTGTGCTGCGTGAAGACATTTTCGACGCCTTTCAAGCCCTGTGTAACGAGAAATAGAAAATTGACTTGTTACAGAACGGTCTGTGATACCTTAATAATGTGACGGGTGAGTTTCACCGCATCGGTGATTCGGACTAGATTGAATAGTTCTCCCTGGCGAGCATGTTGTCCAGCGTATTCGATCAGACTTGGCACTACCGAGGTACGTCCCCCGCGTGTCTTGATTATCTGCAGCAGTCCGCTTGTGTCACAATTGGCATGCCTCTCGTAACGTAAGGCATACAGGGCCACTAGCTTCAAAGCATCATCGACAGAGATCCGTTCATCAGCGATAATCTTCTTGATCCTCTGCAGCTGTGCGGAATGTTCAGCTTTACAGGCAACTTCCTGTTCCAATTCAGATAGTTCGAAGAGATTTCGCTTGGCGCATTGATTCGACAGCTCTCCCATCACGCAAAGATGTTTGGTTACCGTGCCGGACATTTTCTTGAATTGCGGATACGTCTCGATGAAGTTTTTCATGTCGGCGATACTCTCCACCTGCAAGGCATATACATTAAAGAAGTTTCCTCCTTTTTCGGTCATAGATTTACCTTCTTCTGATCCTTGGCCTTCTTCTGAAACTCTTCCATTAGACCCTTGATTGTTGAACCGATTTCGCCGTAGTTCGCGTACATGTTCTTAGCATAAAACTCATCCTGATCACCGGATAACACAACTTCCTTAAAATCCTTCGGTATTTGAGGAATCCCAGAGAGATCCACTCGGTTGTTCTTGATTGTAAGCAATTCATGTACCATGGCTTGGTACGTCCACTGATGTAGGAGTGGCGTCACGGGATCGTCCATCCGATCCAATATCATCAGCAAAGGTGGTGGCGCACCATTTTCATGCGTACGAAAATCAAAGAGCGACGACTCTTTGGTGGTTTGCTCATAGATTTGCTTGGCTAAAGTCTGTGCTGGAACACTTCCCGTTCGATAACGAATTACCGGGTTCATTTGCAACGATAGAAGAACTGAGGTGATTCCCTGCACGCAGCGAGTCAAAGCTTCAGGTTGCCAAGCCAGACGACTTAGGCATGTTGGAATGTTGAACGAGAACAAGTTTGGATTCACACACAAATAGTCGGCATAGACCTCTTTTACTTCCCGCACCGATTCACTTTCATCGCATTCGGCCAGGATTTTAATGTCTGTTCTGGGAATGATGTTGCTGAAATCTTCAAAGACAAATAATAGTTCTAGACTCCAATTAAAGCTTAAATTAGCACTTACAAATATAATATGATCCGTACTTGGGATTTCGGAGCTCATCGGCCAACAGGGCAACATTTTGTTTCGTAGGCCGGACGAACACAATGCACTTTAAATGCTTAAGACGTTCATTGGAACGGCCAGAATCTAGTCGCTCGAACAGGTACACCTCTCGTTGAAGCATGTCGGACTGGCTAAAAGCCATTGATATTATGCTCGTCTAAACGAAATGTATTTCAAATCAATTGTGAATCATACAGGTCACTACTTACTGTTTCCCTGTCCAGGAGGATGATTTTCATGCCGGGTCCTGATTCGTTGGCCATTTTCTCCACGTATAGTTTGACTGCGGTAATTACGTTCATTTTCTTGGAGTATATTGTTGCAGGATATATGTTTAATTTTAATTTGTTTTTCTTTTGGCCAAATTGAAAACAAACTTATAAATATTTTAGCATTCACATCTGTTCTTAATTGACGTTTGACATGAATTGGCATGACACAAGTAGAAAATTGGATTGTATGTGGAAAGTGGATTAGAGAGTGTATAATGGGCATGTTGCACTTGCATTTTGAAACCATTACCACCTAAATGTGAAAAAACAGAAAATCCGATGACAATTGAAAAATACAACAAAACTTCGTTTTATAAACAAATATTTATTTTCTTTATTTAACGCGCAAACTTACAAAATGGTATTCATGAATTCTTAACCAAAAAAAAAAAAGGATTAAATGTCACACTCACTCCTTAAGTCTTATGAAGACGTCGCATAGCCTTTCTCATCGGCCGAAACAAAGGATTCAACTGCGCTGCTCCCGGAGATTGCTGTGGTGAGAATAGGTTTCCATTCTGCGCCGGTGCCGCGGGAGTCGGCGAGGCAGCTCCAAAATTAAAAACTGGCGACTGTCCTGCAGCTTGATTATTAATGATACCACCAAATGTATTATTGGTTCCTGCAGCTAGAGTAGTGTTAGCACCGCCGAATGAAAATACCTTGTTATCCGCGTTGGTTCCGTTCCCGGCGTTCGAGGTAGTACTCGATGCAAAGAGGTTTGTCGTTCCTGCTGGCGATGGTGTGATTGTTGTATTCCCATCACCGAAGACAAAGGTTTTGTTGACATCTGTTGCTGGTTTAGAGGCATTGCTTCCAATTGCTGAACTGCTACCGAACACAAATGCCCCAGCGGGCTTGGCGGGTTCCGATTTGGTGTTATTATTCGAGCTAGCGCCGAAGGTGAAAGTTGTTGATTGCTGTAGCGGTGCTACTGTTGCTGCTGGTAAGCCGAATATCGAATTAGACGAGGGCGCTGGGTTAGGAGGGCCACCGTTTGCTGGGTTATGTGAGGATGCGGCACCGAAGAGATTCGTATTAGTCCCTCCTTGATTAGTTGCTGTGTTTGATGCTCCAAATCCGAATGGAGAGTTTTGTGCGGTGGTTGTAGCAGGGGCACCAAAAGGATTTGCGGGTTTTACTGTAGGTGATCTGAATATTGACGAAGCTTCGTTAGTTGTTGGGCTGCTTGCGGTCGAACCGAAGGCGAAAACTGGCTTTGCTGGATTAGACGGATTGGAATTAGCAACTGTCTGAGTTGGGGAACTGAAAATAATTTTGTTGGCATCCGCAGCAGGAGCATTGAAAGAGAAACCGCCTACAGAGTTAGCTGTGGGGGCAGTTGAAATAATAGGTTTATCTGCTGCCGCGGAAAATGTAAACTGAGCTGTAGGCGCGGTCGAACCTGCTGAAGCGCCAAATGTGAATGAGTTTGATGGTTTAACTGGATTGACGCTTCCGAATACTGGCGATTGTATGGAGCTTGTGGTCGATGGAGTAGATTTTGTGGAGCCAAACGGCGGTATTTTAACAGAATTCATCTCACTTGTTCGCATGTTGGAAGGCTGAGTGGCAGGGAAGGAGAATGTGGATGATGGATTGGATGAAGTTGTTGTCGCTGGCGCCATATTGCTGAAAAGTGATTTCGCAGCTGATGTACCGCTGAATGAGAATCCTCCTGATGAAGTTGTTGTAGTGGGGGCTGCTGTCGACTGAGACGCTAAAGTAGAAGCATTAATGTTGCCGAATAATGTCATAGAGTTGGAATTTGTTGTAGTTGCAGCAGCATTGTTAGCTTGTGGATTCCATGCATTTTTTATTGCGCCGAAGTTGAACGTTGGCGGTGCACTGGTGGTAGTCGCTTGTGCAGGTGCTGTTGGTAAAGTGGGCGCCACAATTGGTGTAGATGCCGGCTTCGAAGGCTCTGCGTTCGCAGCTACCGGGGCCCCAAACGTAAATGTCGGCTGGGTTATAGCAGTAGATTGTCCAAAAACAAGAGGCGTTTCTGTTTTTTGTGCAGCGGTTGTCACAAGACTTCCGAAGGTTGGCATATTGGATTCAGCTTGAGTCTTTGCCACCGAGAGCGATGGAGTATTTGGCGATCCAAAAGTGAAAGTAGGGGCGGTGCTTGCCGGCGCTTGCACAGTAGTTGTAGGCAGTCCGAAGGAGAATGGTTTTGTTGGCGTAGTCGTGCTCGATACCGCTGTGACAACTGGTGCAGCAACATTGGGCGCTGATGCTTCCGTTGATTTATTTAATTGAGGTGCAGCCAACGAGGACGTATTAGTCGTGGTTGGTTTACTTAAGCCAAAGCTGAAACCAGTGAGAGTTGGGGCGTTCGAGACAGCGGGTGTTGGGGTGATTTTAGCCACTGCAGGAGCAGATGTTGTCGCAGTCAGGGTTTTCGATGATGCTGTAGTCATGGTAGTTAGTTGAAAGCCATTCGAATGGTTTGAACTTATTGAGGACGTGGTTGCTGGTGCTTTGAATTGCAATGCACCTTTCACCAAAGGAGGTACTGTCAAAGAGGATTCCGTTGTTATCTTATTTGCAGAATCGGGAGCTGGTGCAAGGGCTGTCGCAGTAGTCGTAGTGGTTTTAAATGATATCGCTGCTTGAGTCGTTGACGATAAAGCAACTGATGTTGAGGCACCTGATGATGAACTAATTGTCGCGTCTAATATACTTTTGTCTTGCGTCTTTGGTGGTGCATCCACTTCGTCATCCTCCTCGTTTAGTTCACCTTTCAGTGCACTCAGCATAATCGCCAATCTCGACTTTTTTATCTTCTCTAGAAGCTGTGCCCCGTTGGATGACAAAGAACTGCTCTTTTTCGGTTTAATAAATGGAATACCACTTAAACCGTCATCCTCGTGCGATTCTGGATGGTCGTTAGGCAAGTTAGAAGGCGCTTCATTGTAGTCTACGTTAAAAAGGGTAAGTTTTGGTTTTGTGCTGCTTATAACCGGGTCCGAAGCGAATCTTGTCACTTGACCACTGACTTCGTAGCATTTTTCTGTCTCCACAGGTTTTGCACAATTCACCTGTGGGGTATTTGGCAAGGGTGTGACCGGAGATACCGTCATCGTGTGCAATAAGTACGAATTACGATTTCGTTCGCTGTCAAAGTCTGGTGGAACACTGCGTGTTGTTGAGAGCGTATTCGAAGAATATTGGTTTTGGGAAGACATTTGAAGCATCCTCTTCTTGGCGCTAAGCATGCTCGAGCTAAGTGAGCTTAGAATTTCATTGTTGTAGTTGCACAGACGTTTCTTGACCACTTGTTGCTCAGGAGATAGTTGAACACCGGACGAAGTGGGAATGTTTACTTCACGTTGCCGTTTGCTTTGTATTTTTTGAATGGTGTAGGGAATCCCATCGGATTCCAGTTCCTTGCAGTGTTTTTTTGTTAGTTCTGTCCCGTCATGTTCCTGAAAAGAAAACATACGCTTAAGGAGAACTCGAGAAAATGTCCGAAGAAAACACTCATGTACATCACTGTTGATCCGTTTTCGTGAAATTTCCTTGAGAACCTCGAGAACACTTCTTGTAGGCGCCAAATCATTTTCCGTAGGCGGTGGATGTAGTATAGGTCTGTTTTCCCGCGAAATCTCTTCATCGCTCTTTTGTAGGCTCACCAGAGAACTCGACCGGAGAATCCCCGGCAATGTGTTTGCGTGATAAATTGATTTCTCTAATTGATGAGACGTTAGCTAATAAATAATTTCAACATATAAGCGTTACCTGGAGGGGCTATCTTTGCCACCGATAAGTTCTTGTTTTTCGTTGCCTTATATTGCAACTCGTTCTTTTTCAAATGCACGACGGGGAACTGGCCCGGTTTGTTATACAAATTCCCCATCGATAAGCTGCGATTCAGCCGAGCACTGTTATCATGATATTCGACTATCCGCGAGGCTAAACCATTGCTACGTATATCAACATAAGTCCTAATAGTAAGCCAAAAACGTAAGTTATATGAGAGCTACTTTTTAAAATGCACAAACTTACTTTGGATCGATGCGTGGCTTGGGCGACATTGAAACCTTTGTTGGCGTTCCATTCGAGTTCTTTGTCAACGATGTGTACCTTTCGGATGTGAGCGAATTATTTCGATTCCGTGAGCCTATGAAACCCTCGCCCCATTTAAATTTTGTACTTGGGTTGTGAAAAGAAAGTAAGTAGTTTGTCAAATCATTCGATTAGTATTCAAGTCGGTCTTACCTTATTCCATTGAGACATGTAGATTCTGCAATCGGACTTAGGTTGGTAGTACTTAAACTGAATCGCCCGCGAAGTGAGTTATTTTCCATTCTTGTCAGTTCTTATGAATATGCAGACAATTTGAAAATGAATTTCCACCTTGTTCTTGATTTCTTGAAAACTATTGCTCGCAGGATTGATTATTGAATTACTGAGTCTTTCTGTTATATTATATATCAAGTTAGTTAAATTTATTACACTTAAAACGCAATCGAAAGCCAGTTTGTTTCAATTTAGATATGACAAGCCAAATATCTGGTTGATGACATCTGTGCGCACATTTCAGTCGGAGTCGATAGCATGACGTTAGGGAAATTTCAAAAATAAACGTCATCGTTGCGTGCCCTAATGAAAAAAGTCCGAAGGCGGTATCACATTAATTTAATGTTTTATTATTTATTTTTTAAATTAATTATTCCTTCCAAAACCGCCAAGTTTGTTCCAGGTTTAGATAGTGGGGCTAGTCAATAATTAATGTGTTTTTCATAACTTTTCGAGAATGACTTTTGGATAACGATCTACTACTAGGACTAGGTTGATCAACTTTTAATGGGTAAAGAATTGCCTAAATACCCCCATCATGATCTTAACATAATCTGTATAATTGTTTACCCATATTCTCAATATCAGTTGGGAATATGTAGGTTACCAGTTATCGATTGACTATTGTTCTGGCTTTGTATGCTTTTTCTTATCTAAAATTTTGCAGCTTCAATTCACGATTGCATGTATTCCGATTGCTATTTTTCTATGATTTGATCAAACGATTTCCCCTTTATTTCTATTATTATCGTAAGGGACTAGTGTCCCCTTGCTAGTATGAGGAAGTTGAAATATCTCCTAGGAATATTTCTTTGAGATGAGTCGAGCTTCAATCAGGCTCAGAAGAGGAAAAGCGGATTCAGGGCTCTCCTAAGATTCAAAAGTGAGTTTTCCTTCTCAAATTTGGTGCTTTATTTGCAAATCGTTTTCAATGTTTTTTTGGTTCAGTGCTCCATTCTCCACGAGTAGGTGAATTTTTTAGTTCGCAAAGTTTGTTTTTCTTGAGGTCTATAAAGGGCATTTTTTTTTTATTGTGGGCTAGTACCCTTTCATTGGAGGTTTTTCTTCGTATTTTCCTCCAAATTACTGTAATTACCTTAATTATTTCTTTCTACTTTTTTCGCATGTATACAATACTTTAGAAGAAAGATTTGATTTTATTTCATTTTACCTAGATCTTATAGGACATCGTGGCATTCCTGACGCATTTTGAGTTCGTACTATACAAGTCAAACGGTTATAACTTTTATGCCCGTCTCCAAGGTTAGGTTGACGCACGTTAGGATGGCGTATAATTCGGATTGGAAGACACTAGGACTAGTTCCCAGGGCCTTCAATATCTTCCGATTTGATACAAAGATGCCAGCGCCAACGCCTGAAGGCCTTTGACATTTAGCAAGGGATCGCCTCGCTTGAGGGGGTCATTGCTTGACCCAATGATCTACATGTCCGGTTCATTTCCGAGCGGAGGCGTCTGATTGCACTCACTACGTATAGCAATCTTTTTAATAAAAAAGGTGCGGTGGAAGAATTCCGATTAGTGTCTCTTGGGGGGAAAGTAGGCATGGCGCCTTCAATGACGAAACATGATAGCCTCTGAAACTATTATACATACGGCAGTATGGCAAACCCATAAATGATGATAGGTGGATTAATTTAATTTTCAATTCCGGGTTTTACCATAGGTGCGTCGACAGGCCCAGAGTGGCTTGCAAGTTTGTTTTTGATGTTGGAATTCCAGTTAAGTTTTCGATCAAGGTTAATACCTAAAGTGTGGCCATCTAGTGTTTTTTTTTTAAATCATAGGTTATTTTGACACAGCTGTTTGCCGCTCGAAATCTTGACAAAAAGTCAGTATCATACCGCCGCGGAAACGAAATGAGTCGCTCAGAAACCACCAATGAGACGTACCACTTAAAAGGCTGCCGACGTTTGCCTACAAGCTGCGGCAAGCACGTGGGAGCCCGGGGTGCTGCCAAAATGATGTAAACAATCACTCTCATTGTTATAATTCCAAGAGTGTGTGTGGCGGGAGTACACTGCGGTAAAATGAAATGAGCTCGTTTTTACGAATAGAGTTTGTTTGTAACGGGTTTTGTCGCTCCGAACCTGGACTTCATTCAACATTTCAGGGTGTCATGGGGGAAGATGTACGAAAGACGCACGTCTCATTCTGGTTTCTGGAGTCGCTTTACGCTTAAACAACGTTGGGAAATATTGAAACTTATTTCCAAAGTGAGTGCTGTGTAGCCCAAACAGTGCGTTTTTTAAAAAGAAGTTTTGGTCAAAGTGAAGCACCCACCGCGACCGCTGTCGCAAGTTTGTGCAAAGAGTTCGTGAGACTGGTATACTAGTGGACAACACTCATGGTCCCCGTCGTCGTACGGTGCGCACAGATGAGAATGTGGCTGCTGTGGCCGAGAATGTGAGACTCAGTTCACGAACATCAGCTCACCATCGATCTCAACAGCTCAACATTTCACGCACTAGTCTGAGGAGAATTCTGCACAAAGATCTCGAATTATTCGCTTACAAGGCCCAATTGACTCAGCAATTGAAGACGCACGACCACCCGCTTCGTTATCGCTTCGCAGTTTGGGCTTTAGAGCAGCTTGAATTGGATAACGATTTTGGGCGAAAAATCATATTTTCTAACGAGGCGCATCTCATCCCGGTGGCTTCGTTAGCAAACAAAATCGTTCCCAAATCGTGTTAACAGCCATCTTGGTGATGTCAATTGGCCGCCTCGGAACATCGATTTGACCCCTTTGGATTTTTTTGTTGTGGGGAACCGTGAAGGACCAATGTTATGCCAACAATCCGGAAACGATTCAAGTACTAAAGGCCAATATCATCCAAGCAATTCGTGAACTACAGCCCGAAACCATCAACAAGGTCTTGGAAATTTTGTTTATTTTATTGCATTTTTAAACAGAAACTTGTATTTGGCCTCCCCCCTTAAGGTATTTGACTTCTTTTGAAAATCCAATGTCTTAACCGTTTAGGGAGACGGGACAAGGTTGATCCTTTTTGTAAACGGGACTAAGATTGTCTTATTTGGGTTTATGAATAAAACTCTCTGCTACACCAGTCAGAGAAAAATTGAAGCGCAAGTTGCATGCGTTCACTGATCGAGGTTGGTTAACTTTTAGAGTATATCGTCGAAGACTATCGAACAGAGAAGTGGTGAAAGGACCCCGCCTTGTGGACACCCTTTAGCTGCCGACACTGTCACAGAGACCTCTCCGGATGTAGCTCATATAATACAGCTCTCAAGCATCGCCCAGTGGTAAGTGGGTTGGCCTACACTTCTCCGGGACAGTGCAGTGGTGATTGAGTTGTAGCCAGTATTATGAAAGGCCCCCTAAATATTGACGAGAGCGGAAATTGCGATCTTCTTGCATGTGAAACTATTATATTTTCTACATGCACTACCAAGTGATGCAGCGCGTTCTCAGTAAATCGTTCTTTGCGGTATGCATATTGATTTGGGTACAGAAGTTTCTAATATACCTCTAATATGAAGCTCTATCAGTTTTTCCATTGTTTTAAGTAGGAAAGATGTTAGGTTGATGAGGCGTAAGGATTTAGGTTGTTTACTTGATTTTCCGATATTACTGATGAAGACGAGATTGACTTCCCTCCAGATTTGAGGAATGTATCCCAAGTTGAAACTTGACTTAAAGAGAGCTATCAGTGGTACTATGATCTCTGGAGGATAGCAGGAAAGACACCATCTTTACCTGGAGTTTTGTAGTATTTAAATGAGCCAATTGCCCATTTAACTCTATCAGGACTGAAGAGTCAACCAGAGAGGCTATTGGCTACTATCGATGTAATTTGTGACTCTCATCAAAGCATCGAGAGGTGTTAGTAGAACCAGGGAAATGTAACTTAAGCAAAATCTCCGAGGTTTTTCTGCGATTGACAGCGAAATTGTCGTCTGATTTGCGAAGCAACGCGAGTCCACTTATGTGCTCCTGGGATAGGACTTTATAGGATCTGGTCGCGGTTGATAGTGAATCTATTTTAGCCGGATCGGACTCGTAGTTTTGTTTTGACCGCGTGTGGTAGCGGGAATGTCCGCGGATTTTAGAAAAATGGAAAAAGAGCAATATCGGTCAATGATTCGATTCTTGTCTTTGGAAGGGAAATCGCGCAGCGATTAGATGCTGTGTACGGTGACTCTTCTCCCTCGATGGCGACCATGAAAAATTGGTTTAACGAGTCTCATGGTCGCACGTCGGTTTTTGATGAGCCACGTCCAGGTGCCTCGAAAACGGCTACAACGGAGGATAACGTGACAAAAATCCACGATCTCGTATTGGCAGACCGCCGATTGAAGGTGCGTGAGATAGCTGAGACAGTAAGCATTTCAAAATATCGCGTGGGTCATATCCTGCATGAAATGTTGGGCATGAGAAAGGTGTCGGTGCGATGGGTGCCGCGTTTGCTCACTCCGGACAACGAGCGCAACCGTGAGACCACTTCAGAGCAGTGTTTGACGCTGTTTAAGCGTAATCCGAAGGAGTTTCTGCGTCGTTTCGTGACAGTCGACGAAACATGGATCCACTGGTACACACCAGAGACCAAGGAACAGTCGAAACAGTGGACTTCACCCGGCGAACGTGCTCCGAAGAAGACGAAGATTGTCCCATCGGCCGGAAAGGTGTTGCCCACCGTTTTCTGGGATTCACAAGGTGTGATCCACATCGACTACATGGAGAAGGGCAAAACGGTCACAGGGCTGTACTATGCCAAATTATTGGGCCGATTCGATGCCGAATTGAAGAAAAAACGGCCCCACTTGGCGAAGAAAAAAGTGCTCTTCCACCATGATAACACACCGGCTCACACCTCCGCCCTCGCCACGGCCAAATTGGTCGAATTGGGCTACGAACTGCTGCCCCATCCACCCTATTCTCCAGATCTGGCCCCGTGCGACTTCTTTTTGTTTCCAAACTTGGAAAAGTCACTCGCCGGGCAGAAACTTCAGTCGAATGAGGAGGTCATCGCCGCCACGGGGCCTACTTTGCAGACCTCGAGAAAACGTATTTTTCAGACGGGTTAAAGAAGTTGGAGCATCGCTGGGTCAAGGCTAAGTACTTATCGGACATGGCACCGCGGAGATCCACCAAGTGGCAAGTTTTAGGTGGCTAGTCGGAAGGTGTTGGTGGAGAGCAATAGTGACTTATCCTTGGCAGTGCTTTATACGACATTTGTGTAAGATTATACCGAAGATTAATAAGATTAGCAACATTAATACATGATAAGCACGGTGGTTCGAACGAGCTCGAGTTTATTTTATCTTTTCAGTACGACGTCTGCGATCCAAGTGAACGGGATAAGCCAAACAATTTTGAGTGAAAACAGTAATATGTCTTAGAAACGAAAACAATTCCGTTCACATGAGCAAAACGTTCAAGAGTGTACGCTCTTTTAGTGTTTGTCACACCACCTGGACGGGGTGCAGATGGTTTGTGTCGAAGATGTTCGTTCATACCCTCCGGGGGTGGTTGTCCTAGATAGGATTTTAGAGATTCCACTGAATTTACGTTGGTTGTAGTTCACAGCAACTCTTTTGTTTTCCATGTCATTAAGGTGTTATATTGGAAATGCGCACAGTGGCACTACGACCAACCCCAGTTCTCAGACAACATTATTAATGGCTATTGTAGGACTCTGTGCAGGTGTTAAACAGACGGGTATCATGTGTAGTGATGACAAACACGGCTCACCGTGGTAGTTACCATCTGTCAGCCACTGCAATGAGCATAGGAAAGCAGGGCCAGTGATGGAGGCCAACGTGTACACGAGATCGTTCAGTAAAAGTGTGTAGAACGGTGATGGGGTTCTTTGGGACAAAGAGCCATCTCGAGCACGGAGAGGTTACGACCGGGATGCGTAAAACTTGGATTATAAGCAAGATGATAGCTTTGGGGAAGTTCGTGCTAAGTGCGTGGAGAACGAGTCATGCGCATGAGATAGATTACTCATACTGCTCTACAAGTGATCTCTATTCTACCACCAATTATGTCATGAAGGAGGTTAATGTGACATTGTACCCGAGTGGCAAGAAAGGGGGGATGGTGAGCGAAGATGCAGACTTAAGTGGATGCGCCCTGAGCTACAGTTGTCGCTCGAATTATTTGAGGAAATCGACGTGTGCGAACAGTCGATGGCTGATACACGACAGGAAGTGTTCTTTGTCTCCCGAAACGGATATGCGGAGAAGAGGACTGTGATCTTGTGTTGGTAGAAGACGAACCAGCCACGACAAGGGAATCGCGTTAGTTGGAACCAGTTTATAGAGGAGCCTACATCATAGGTCATGTACTACTTAATGACCCCTACGCTATTGAAGATATCCCGGATATGCAACGGAACCAACAGAAATTTAGCACGGTGATGAGCTCGGATAAGTTGAATCGGTTGTGTGGATTGCCGAGTCATGGAGTTGAGAGTCTAAGAGTCGTGGGGCCACGACAATTTAAGGATGGCCGAATGTCACATTTGTAGAAAACTTTAACTTTTGTAAAGTATAAAAGGGCAAAGAAATATATCGGCTCAGTGCACAGTTAACGGTTGCATTTTTTATTTCTTTTACTTTTACACTTTGAAGATGAAATAAGGGAGGTGGGACGTGCTTTGCCGTCCTTATATAGAATGCGTGCCTTCCACACTGACTGATGTCTCATCAGGATTTGCTATTTATAAGAATGTTTCGCATTGAGATGTTGGCATCCTTAATCTAGCTTGTCGGTTATGCTACCCAGGTAAAGGCTTAACACAAAGAAAGCAAGAGTTTCTCGTTGTTGACAAATAAACAGTTTTAATCTTCTCAATGTTTGCTGCAAAAGTCGTAGCCCTAATGCGATAGTTAGGTTAGGTTAAAGAAGGGGAGTGTGATGGTTGGACATCACTTCCACTCGGAGGCCAAGAGGCCCATTGTGATTCCCTTCGTTTGTGTGGGTACACATAAAATTAACCTGTCCTATCACGTGGTGGCTAAAACCACCCTGTGCTCTTGATGAATCTTAGAAGATCCGATATATCTGCGTTAGCCAAGTCCGCAATCTCTGTAAAGAATCTTTGGCCCAGCGACACTAGGCGTCGATTCTGGAGAGCTGGACAGTGGCAGAGCAGATGTTGGATCATCTCGGTTTCTTCCTCATCGCCGCAGCTCCGGCAGAGATCGCTGGATTCCGAGTCCCATTTCCGGAGCATTGCTCCAATCACTCCGACGAGCATACGGATCGAGTTACGGTCCAGCGCCAGGAGCTTCTTTGTTTTTCCGACGTTGAGCTCTGGCCACGATGATCTTGTCTTGTAGCTGTCGTTTCTTGAAAGCCAAGACGAGTTGGCCTCTTTGATGATTGTGTCGTTTATGATCCTGTATAATGCGCTGATCGGTGGTTGTAGTGACGTGTCCGCCTAGCTGATGTCCAATTCAGAACCTTGCCTGGCCAGCTCGTCTGCTCTTTCGTTCCCTGCGATTGAGCTGTGGCCCGGTACCCAGCAGAGTTTAACTTTATGGTGTCTGATAGACTTCAGTGAGTCGCGACATTTCTTGACAGCCTTTGATCTCGTTATACAGGATTCTATTGACTTCAGTGCAGCCTGGCTGTCTACGAAGATGGTGATATCAGATGGTGGGATATCGGCTACCTCTATTGCCAGGATTTCTGCTTGGAACACGCTACACATATCAGGGAGTCTGAATGATTCCTGTTTGTGTAGGGTATCAGAGTAAAACCCGGCCCCAGTGCCTGTGTCCATTTTCGATCCGTCGGTGAAGAGGGTGATCTCATGGTCGTTGATTACGGTGTTTGATAGCCACTCTTCTCTGTCGGGGAAAAGGATAGGTATACTGAGAGAGAAGTCATTTTGGAGGGGGGAATATAGTCGGTCGTAGCTGCGAGGCTACTAAAACCATGTTTCCTTCCCAGATCGTCTATTATCTTAAGTATGGCCGCATGTCCATAGTTGGCTTGCTTCCACAGAGAGGACTCTCTTAGTCTGAGAGCGCTCTTTGCGGCGTAGCCTTTTATGAATAGATCCAAAGGGAGGAGATGAAGAATCATGTCCAACCCTGCTTGCGGCGTGCTTCTCATGGCTCCCGTTGTACAAACAGCTGCTAACCTTTGTACTTTGTTGAGCATGTTCATATAGCTTTTTATGCTGCTAGCAGTCCACCAGACTAGGGCCCCATAAGTTAAAATGGGTCTGATGATTGCTGTGTACATCCAATGAATGATGTACGGTTGCAAGCCCCATCTTTTTTCCGAAGGTCTTTTTGCATGCATAAAAAGCGTTCAGTCCTTTTTTCATCCTTTCCTCCAGCTTCCTTTTCCAGGAGAGTTTGGAGTCAAGAATGATGCCTAGATATTTTGCTTCCGCTTTAAGTTTGAGTGGAGTACCCTCTAACTTTGGGGGAGCAAATATCGGAATTTTCCTTTTCCTGGTGAATAAGACCAGCTCGGTTTTCTGGGGGTTTATTCTCAGACCGTTCTGTCTTGCCCACGAGGAGAGTTCACTCAGCGCAGATTCCATTAGTTCACTGATAGTTGGTAGAAATTTACCTTTTATCAAGATAACCAGGTCATCCGCGTACGCTATGATCTTTGTACAGCACTCTCCACTGATCTGCCTTTGAGATAGGCGTATTGAGTGTTGCATAAGTTGCGTGAATTTAAGAGTCCTCTGATGTATAGGTCAACGAGTCTCTCCAAGGTTTTTAAAAGAAACGACGAGAGACTAATTGGCCTATAGTCCTTTGCGGCAGTATGAGATGGTTTACCTGCCTTAGGTATGAAAATTACCTTAATTTCTCTCCACTGTGTTGGGATGTACCCCGTTTGCAGGCAATTGGAAAAAATGCTTACGAGATGGGGTACAGTGTGGATCTGTGTTTTTTGAAGCATCGCTGGCAAGGTATCGTCCGGGCCCGGAGATTTAAAGGTTTCTTCGGTTCTGTTTGAGATCTTTGCTCTATTGAATAGTGTTCGGGTCCTGGTCCTGAGTTGCTTTAGCTCTCTGGTCCACCAGACTGCGCTGGTCTTCCTGCGAGCACGCTGCAAAGGACAGGATTTGTTGAAAGCCGCTTTCAGAATTCTCACAAGATTTTCGACTGAATTCTCAATGTAAGTTGGATCAGGATTAGTGGCGTCTTGTGGCGGTTCTAACCTGTTGGCAACTAGGTTTGAGAAAAGATTCCAGTCTGTCCTCTGAGGGTTTCTGAAAGGTTTCGGTTTTTCTTTAATGACGTTAAGGTTGAAGAGTATCCGGCTGTGGTCCGAAAAGGAACAGTTAGTGGACACTCTCCAATCCTCTACTCGGATGGAGTCGGACTCACTTAGTAAGGTGAGGTCAATTACCTCTTCCCTAACCCGATTGCGAAACGTGGGTGTATTACCTTTGTTGCAAATATTGAGGTTGGTGGAGATAATGAAATCGAAAATGGACTCACCCCTTTTATTGATGTCGCTGCTTCCCCATTGAGTGTGGTGTCCATTGGCGTCGCAGCCTATCAATAGACGCAGTCCGCGTGACTTGGCGTGTCGCACGAGTGTTCGGACTGCGTTTGAAGGTGGATCCTCCTCATCGTATGGTAAGTAAGCGGACCATAGGAGCAAAATTGATTTGTCCTGTTGTTCGTACGTTACCACCGTGATGTCTCCGTTGCTGTATGTACCTAGGAGAAACATGTTTAAGTGTCTCTTGGCGACTATACAGGTTCTTAGCTTACCTTCGGTGTGTGGATAGTATAAATTATACTCTTTAGACCTTAATCCCTGAATTTTGTTCCTAAGAAGCCAAGGTTCTTGGATTAAGGCTATATCCACATCTTCCTGCAGCATGTACATCATCAAGTCGTCGGTGGCTGATTTGCAGTGGTGTAAAATAATTTGTAAATGTGTGTTCCCACGAGTCGCGCAGGAATGGGTGGTCGACCTGTACAGAGCCTCGCAATATACAGGCAAGGCTAATTGATCCAGGAGGGCGCCAGGTATCCTGGATACACCGTTAGCGACTGGGCTATTATTTAGACTAGGCCCCCAGCCTGGCTGACTCTCGGCACGGTACGGTTAACACCTTAGGGGGGAATGGAGGGGATACCCGGGGAAGGGAGGAGGAGGTGATGGCTGCAGATTAGCTTCATGTCTCGTCATAGAGAATTCATGTCCAACATGGAAAATGAATTCTCAAGAGTCATTGACAATTACTGAGCCTTCGCACCGCGACAAGGTGTGCAGCCACGCGAAGGGCCCTAATGCGATAACAACTGACGCTTTCTATACGTGTTTGAATTTAAAACGAATTAAGGCATCAATATCCTAGGCGGAAATGCAAATTCACAATCAAAATATTTTTAACATTACCTGAACGCACCCACTGGTTCTAAGAAAAAACCCCGATGGGAAATTTCTCGTCATCTGTCAAATGAAATGTTGACATTCAGCAGTCGACGGAAAAAAATCAAAGACGCTCTTCGCCAGACAAAACAAATTTTGCTTCAGCCGCGACTTTCACTTACAAGAGGGCAAAGGCGAGCAATTGTAAAATATCAGTAAATGAATCCTAACATTACGATCGAACGTAAGCGCGTCGAATGCAATTCCCTTCCCAAAGGATGGCAACGAGAAGAAGTACTACGAAAATCTGGCATTTCAGCGGGCAAAGTTGATGTTTACTACTACAGGTACTGCGGGGAAAACCCACCCAAAATCTACCTAATTAGCTATTTATACTCTAGCATCCAATAATACCTCTAAAAAACAAACACCTATCTATAAATATATGTATACAATCTAGTCCCAGTGGTAAGAAAATTGATAGTAAACCCCAACTAGCACGTCAACTAGGCGACACTATTGACATTTCGGCATTTGACTTTCATACTGGTAAGACCATTCAAAATCTTCCACCGCCGTCGATTTCATTGCAACGCTGTACCGGCTCATCGCCGAGCTCGCTCAAGCGCAAATATAAACCGTCGGTAACGGCAACGGCTACATCGAGCACCTCGTCTATGCCGCCATGCTCGTCGGCAACCGGTGGATTTGGTGGTGGAGTATTATCCTCTAGTTCCTCCTATAGCATCTCAGCATCAAGTAGTAGTGGTAGTTCCTCACTTCCACCGTCGACTCTCAGACAACAGCTTGAGTTCAGGTACCGCAGCGCATGTCCATATTCATATATAACTTGATTCTGTTTAAACTATTACATACCGTACGTTTGATTTTGTTTTACTTTAACCATTTATTTCCTTATACCATTGCCTAACACTAATCAAAATGTTACCATAATTGGCCTTTATGTTTGTTGTATCAATGGTGCATTGGATTCGTGTGAAAATTGATCAACACCCATTGGTTTCCTTCGGTGTACTTGATTCACTGAAACAAAATTACCCAATTGGATCGATTCAATGTTCTTTTTCTGTTTTTGAACTTGTTTTCCATGTGATTTGAATTGATTTGAGCCGTTTGTTGACTAATGAATCGCTGATTATCGTTACAGTAGGGCTATCCGCACGGATGTATCGTTAGTGCCACCTATTCGACAGACTGCCTCGATATTCAAGCAACCGGTTACGGTGGTGCGTAACCACGAGAACGGCAAAGTCAAGCATGACCTGAAGAACGGCAATCAGGAGAAACCGAAACAACTTTTCTGGGAGAAACGTCTGGAGGGTCTACGCGCGTGCAATATAACCGGCGAGGAATTCGATAATATTGAATTGCCACGCGGCATCAAGTCAGTCGGACCGAATGTTGATGAACAGACGGTTTTACAGTCGGTAGCTACTGCGTTGCATGTACACAATCAGCCTGTGACCGGTCAGACGTCATCGAAATCGGAATTGACCAAGAATTCTGGGGCGTTTCTTAATCCCGATCAACCACTGATGCAATCGGTGGTTATATCAGAGGACGATATTCGTCGGCAGGAGGACCGTGTGAATGTGGCCAGACGGAAACTTCAAGACGCGCTGAAATATTAGATTCGAATGTCAAATTATCTCACGATTGGGGGGCATCTAAGTACTTCGAGAGGGTGTTGCAACATGAATTGAATAGAGGGATTTTATGAACGATGGAATGGATGCTCCTTGAATGGAAACTTATTGTAATTTAATTGATTAAGTTAGTGTACACGTTAGCAACTTATTTTAGAATAAATAACCCCATTTCTATTGAATGTCCAATCGATGGAAGGTTTTTTTATTTGCCATTGGAGCTGGCTCTGATGCAAATGCTTAATTTTTTTTAGGTGTGGCGCTAGCAGATCTCACTGCAAACGACGAAAATATATCTCTGCATGGAAAGGCATGGAGTCCGAAATCTACAAGCAGCACCAATGGTAAACAAGTTTGCCTTAACCTCTCGGGGAATTATGCAACGAAAAGTCAATGACAATGTGGTTGGTAATCCGTCTAATTGAGTGCCGCAAACGCTAGCTGTGGCATCTTGATTGTCCCGTACTTTTCAGAAATTCGAGCTTTCCCTTTTCTGATACCTTGTGCTTTATATTGGATAGTGACCCCAGTTGCCCTTATTTTCAAAGCTGTCCGGAATGTAGCCCATGATATCACCTACGATAAAAACGAAATGATATCCAAAGAGCAAATTCTACCCCACAAAGTTCGAGAAGAAAATTGACAAATATTTGGCATTTCGTACTGATTTCTTTCCTAAGTCAATCCCTCAGTAAAATTTTCCTTTGCGGTTTTAGAACCAAACTCCCGAACCACGGAGAATGTTAAGAGGTAAACTTATTCATTGCATCTCATGGCATCTCTCGCTTATAGCGACTTCACGTCGAATGCAACTCACTTGAGTGCGGCACAAATTCCCAAATGTCTGTAGTCCGCCTTCCTTCTTGATCGTTCAAGACATCAGAAACATGCATCGTCCCCATCGCTCTTCATCATATGAATAAAAACAAAAGCCATTAAGTCTTACTATAAAAAAGATCTGACGCGTTTATTTTCCCTTAAACATACAAATGGAGCTTTGTAACTCGTTCCTTGGATCAAATTTATTCGTCATCTCCCTTGGTGGCCCTAGTGTAGACAACTTGCGAGTGGTGTTTGACAACTTGTCTAATCAAACCTAAAACAAAAAAAGCAAAATGTTAGTAAAACAGTTGTAAAACGTGCACATCGTCTCCTCACCCTTATCCCTCAGTTCGACCAACGCTCGTTTGGCCAATGAACCGCGGATCTTCAAACGTTCAGACACGACCGATGGTGTGATCAATTTGTAGGACGGCACATCCTTGATCAGCTTCTCATAAGTAGCCTGGTCGAACAGGATTTGATTGTTCAACTTATCCCTGACTTTTCCCTTGGACCACTTCTTCTTCTTGGCCTTGCCGCCACCGCCTCCTTCCTTCTTCTTTTGCGTCTTTTGTGGCTGTTTAGCCGAGGACTTTGAATCCTTCTTAGGCGGCTAAAATATGGAATGGAATTCAGTTATTTTATGTAGTTGAACCAGATCCCCATCAAATGAACATGTGCACTACAAATATTATTCAAATTCCCCGAAAGATTCGATTAAAACTGAGGATTTTCCAGTCGATTCGATAAGCGCTAACAATGGGCGATTTAAAATGTATAACATTTGTAGCCGCACGATGTGTATTTATGGTGAAAAAACAAAAATTATTTTAGAAAACAACACCGAGCACGACTTACCATCTCGAAAACTTTTATACGAAAAGATGGAGGACGGAAATAATACAGGCTACCAAAACTCAGCGGCGAAAAATTGACGTTTTAATAGTAGGTGTTCGGAAATTACGTTTCCGTCTGCTGTCTTAGGGGTTTGTTACATTCCTTGATTAGCTGTTCTAGTGAACAACGTTTTTCCGTTATTTTCTTACTGTGGCACCTACATAATACAAGGGTGATCTGAAAAGTTTCCGACCTCAACCTGAAGATAGCAGCACTCGTCAATAAAAAATGTGAATGTAATTGTGCATCTTTTGACAGTTACTCACCAAAATTTGAGCTATTTTGGACGCGTAGATTTTATTTGACAGTCGTTTGAGTGAGTCGATGCGAGTTCAATTTTTTTTTTTCAATTTTAAATTCATTTTTATTCGATTTTGCTTATAACTATCTTACGCTAGACAAAAATGCTTAAAATTAGCTTAATTATCCTTACAAATTTAAATATGCCTTAGGCGGACACTCTAAAACAAACAGTACAACTTAAACCTATGTCTTTCGACAACTATATGTAAAATTATAATAACTTAAACAATCTTATTGTATCTTAAGCTAAGAAAAATTAATTTTATTAGAAAAAAACTAGCACATGATCGCTTTTTTGAATATATAAAACTTAAGCCTACCTTAACCTAACTAACTAACTAAACCTAACTTATTCTATTATACTTATTATTCAAGTAGGATGCGAACAAAAAGAAAAATACGCGTTCTGGCTAGATTTCCACAACCTTGTCAAAATCATCCCAAAGGAAGAGCTTTTGTTTGTTGGGGGAGATTTAAACGGACATGTCGGGAAGACAAGCGAAGACTATGAAGACTACCACGGAGGGCTGGGATACGGCACCAGGAACTCTTCAGGTGAAGATATCCTAAACATGTGCAAGTCGTACGGTCTTATAGTGCTAAATACCATGTTCGTCAAACAAAGCCGGCACCTGATCACTTATAGCAGCGGCGGAAATGAAACTCAAATAGACTATCATTTGGTATCCAGTTTCATGAAGAAGTGAAGGAGTTGGAAGAAATATCGTCTTCCGCGTCTGACAGGAACCAGGCTACCCAGGAGCTTCGACAAAACAATTTGAACAAAGGAGCAAATATCTTTAAGATAGCCGCCCAGAGAAGAAGAAATGCTCAGGAGATTCGTTTCCCAAAGTTTATTAACAATGCTCCACAGATGGCGACAGTATTGCGAGGAACTTCTGAACGAACAGCTTCCCAGAGTGTACTTTCCAAGAGCCGCCCCGAATCATGCCGAAATATCCGACATCACAGTCGAAGAAGTTCGGTACGCGGTTAAAAACTCCAAGAAAAGAAAAGCTGTTGGGCCGGACGGGATATCCTCTGAGTTTTGGAAAAAGATGGGAGACATCGTGTCTAGATGGCTCATGGTTCTTATCTCCAAACTTATGAGAGGCGACACTATGCCTAATCAATGGAGGGAAAGCTATCTTCTTCCTTTGCACAAAGGAAAGGGTGACACGCGAAATTGTGATAACTACCGTTCTGTCAAGCTGATGTCGCACACCATGAAGATCATTGAACGGGTATTAGATAGCCGACTGCGGAAAATAATACGACTATCTGATGACCAGTGCGGGTTTGTCTCGGGTAAATCAACGACTGATGCAATCCAAAGTATAAGGGTCATGATGGAAAGAATCGTGATTCTTCAAAGGACTTGCATATTGTGTTGGTTGATTTCGAGAAGGCCTTTGACCGGCAACCAAGAGATCTTTTATGGGTAGCGCTAAGACAAAAAGGAGTTCCAGTGATCATGGACATGTACAAGAGAGCAACGACAAGAGTAAGATGCACCGCAGAAGTCACCGAAGAGTTCGCAATCAAAGGCGGTACACCAAGGGAGCGTCCTCAGCCCACTGCTCTTTATAGCAGTCCTTGATTGCTTGCTTGAAGGAAAAGTGACGGACCCCAATGTGCACCAGCTATTCTTTGCTGACGATGGAGCCATTATAAGTGAAGATCAGGCGTCCCTAGAATGAGCACTTGATGTGTGGGTGGACATTTTTGAGGGACACGGGTATCGTATTGGTTCAAAGAAGACAGAGTATCTGTGCTGCCCGTTCTCTGACCCTCGTCAGCCTTTTTCCAGACATTTACTTGAATGGAAGAGTGCTTCCCAAGTGTGAAAGTTTAAATATCTGGGATCTTCTTCTTCTTCTTCTTCTTTTCCTTTTTTCCGGCGTTGTTATGGTCAGAAGTGTAGGACCATAAACTTCCCACTTAACTGCATTCCTACTGGTCCGCTTGTGGGGTCCGCCGGTTTGACCTCAGAAAGTAGCGGCAGGTTTCCCGGTTTGGGATTACTTCATCGCTGAGGCCAATCAAATGCTGGTGTTTTTGCATTTGTTTGCACCAATTGTTTTTCGGCCTGCCTTTTTTGCGTGTTGAAATTGGAATGTTGATTGATAACGCGGCAACACTTGTGGGTAAGAGAAGTGAGAGGCATCCGGGGTAGGTCGTGTTGCCTATACCGGCAACACTTTGACGTTTCCCTTTGTTATTTTCTCATTTTTTGCCATTTCTCCTTTTTCTCATTCGCCAGATTTCGAGTGCAACAACAACTCAAACAACTCTGGGAAATGAATCAAAAAGAAAATGCACGTTAAGTGTCACTTTGTTGCGAGCTCTGTGTTGAAACGTGTAAAGATAAAGGCAACACGGACAGAAAACACAAAAGAAAATAAGCAAAAGTTGCCAGCAACTATTGAAACGTGTAATACCCGACTTACAGAATATATACGAAAAAGATGAATACAAGCTTCTCAGCTGCTAGTCATCATGATATAAATACATATTCAAATCCCATTCATTGTCAATCTTTCACATCTCTAGGTGTTTTCCTATCGAGCAAATGCCGCTAACCTAGAAACGTCAACCGAACAATTCGTCTTTGTAGTTGTATGCGTTTGTGGTGTTGTCAACAATACGTCAGAATTCTCAAAAGTCCCCTCGCTTTGTCGACTGGCTGTTTCTTTTCATTATTTTTTTTTAGAAATTATTACTCAAAACAATTTAAAATCGCAAGAATGGAATAATTATTCAACAGTTTATATATCGAATCGATAAATCCTTAGCTGCTGCCAAGTGGAATCAAATTAATTTTAAGCTTGTAACCCGCAACAAATCCAAGTGACAACACCACGTATGCATCCCTTTTCGGTGCGCCTTTTCGTTTCTTACGAAAAGTTGTTCGTTGTTTTTTTTTTTAGTGAAAACCTGATATAATTTTAACGTTTTTATCGTCTTTTTTTTCGTGACAGATAACTATAGAATCGTAAGATGTTGCCGCTATCACATAAGGATGGAAGGAATTTGTCGTACAGAATCAAGGAGAAGCTGAACAGTTGGAAGAGATTGATATTTTCGGATAGAAATTCAAGGAATCTCTTCCTTTTTCTACTTCTGAATTTAAGTTTTGCTTTTGTCGAACTATTCTATGGGATATGGACAAACAGTTTGGGTAAGAGCCTTAGTGATGTAGTGTTTGCTCCAGTCTCTCGTTTTGGGTTGGCGGTTTTAATACAGATGTTAGCTTTTCATAAAGCAATTGGCGTAGGGCTTAGTGTTTTTATCACATCTTATCATGCTCATGTGGAAGGGAAGTGTGGGTTATCTAGTGATTGCCGTTGATTTAGCCAAGTGTCCGTAGGAGATAACGTTTACAATTGAAAGATTGACATTAAAATGCTATTAGCAGCAGTTATGCCTAGTCGTCTGTAGCATATTAAAAGCAATTTATGACAATACGAGACAGTATAATCATCTAATGGCAGTGGCTTTTTTATGTTTCAAATCAGAATCTTTTGATTACCGAAAACTCCAAAATGTGATCCACGTGGTACCATAGAAATGGTCATCATATCAACTTGCTTGGCTGCTATGCAAAGCCAAGGAGCTGAACAGATAACAGTTTTAAGTCATTAAAGGGAATTTAATTTGAACGATGACATGACTTAAGCACGTCGTGAGCTGCAGATGGCAGCTATAACGTTTAGTCGATTCCCTGACTTTTAAAATGCAGTCACGTCATGCCATAAACGACGTATGACAACTACAGATGAGAGCTGCGGAGGGGTGGCTCTGTGAAATGAAACAAGTTCAAGCAGTGCATACCAATAATCGGTAGATGTAATTCATTCAATTTACAGCTGTCGACATGATACGTCTTTACTTACTTAGCTAACACAGTCCGGGGTGGACCAAGGCCTCAGTCCACATGCCTTCCCAATTAGTTGTGTCCCCCTTTCACCCGAATGCGCCACCTCAAATGACGTCATTCGCTACTGCGTTATCTCTCAGGTTTGGACTCGAAAACTTCTGAACGCTTAAGTTCAAGTTGCCTCAACCACGTCAGGCATTTTTTTTTTCCGAAGACACCTAACTAGGCTAAGGTCACGATACTATTCTTGGTTGTGTCTTCCGCACTCTCCAAGGGTTTCTTCATCTGCCTTTGATGAGGTCAGTGGTTCTGCGTTATTGATCAGGAACTACTAAGCCCGGACAAACACCGGTTGGCAAGCGTGATTCTCCGTTTGATTTTTGAACTGTTGTCGTTGACTCAGGTTACCGCGGAGTTAAGATAGGCAAAGCATCCGCCATGCATACGTTCTTGCCCCAAGACATTGATGTTGCGAGTCATTTTTTGATGACAAAATATACATCTCTCCGAGTCCTCCTAATAAGGTTTTTTTTTTTTTCATACGCGTACGTAGGTTCAAGAGTTACGCTGTTATGGTGTCACACAACCTGGACGGTATGCAGATGGTTAGTGTCGAAGATATTCGTTCATTACTTTCCGGGGGTGGTTGTCCTAGATAGGATTCGAGAGATTCGACTAAATTTGTCGCGTTGGTTGTGGTTCACAGTAACTTTGGTTTTTTTATTGTTTCCATTTCATTAAGGTGTTACATTGGAAATGCACACACAGAGTATGAATTTTGAAGTGATCTTATACTGCGAGTGTTATGCCTTCGTCAATTTTTTTTCATCATCTCTAATCTCCTAATAACGTTAGTGTCATCCGCGCGCCATCAAACGAAACTAATAATTCCAAGTAGGTGTTCACCGATTTACAGCCTGGGCATGGGCAAAATCACTTTTTCGTCTCTGCTCGTATAGCGGATTCGGCTCAAACGCATCAATTGTAGTCGACAGCAATCTCCCGCCATGGCTGCGACCGATTTGATGAAATGCACAATAAAACCTTCAAACCGTGGATATTTGCCGACAATGCTGGGACATGGCTGGGCTTACCCCAGTACACCCTGAACAGTATCCATTTTTCACCGGCAGTCATTTTGGAAAAGACCTCTTTCTGCCGTTGAAGCAGCATGAAAAAAATGCTTCAACTCTTGCGGCACCCAGTGTTCTTGCTTCTGTCTTTAACGTTTCGAAACTTTTGTTTCATTTAAGTACTTGTTATGATCTTTTAAGTTCAGCTAGTTTCTGAGAGGTGCTGGAAGAAGTCATGCGGTTAATTCTTCGTTTTCAAAGTCGGTGCGCCGGAGCGTTCTTTATCTTTAAGTTTAAAATGATTATTTTTGAAGCGTCGAAACCAATCTCTCCATCTCGTTTCCGACAGAGTAAAATTCCACGAAAATACTCTTTCTCATGGCACGAAATCTCCATGCAAGTAGTTCTGGTAAGATCATCTGCTGAGAAACAGCGCAATGTTTAGCAAAGTCTCTCAGCAGCGTGCCGCTTTGTTTTATTCCTTTTTTGACATTGAACCCCTCTTTAGGGGTGGTCGTGGTGCAATGGTAATCATCTCTGACTGTTGAGCGGAGGTCTGTAGTTCAAGTCTGTCCATAGCCAAGAACAATTCCTATACGGAAAAACTGTACAACAACATCAGTCGCGAATGAAAGACGATCAAAAAAATGCTGACGAAGGCATAACACTCGCAGTATAGATTAGGTTAAGTTAAGGAAGAAGAGTGTGATGGTTGAGCATCACTTTCACTCGGAGGCCAAGGGGCCCATTGTGATTCTCTTCATTTGTGGAGTACACATACAATTAACACACCATTTCTGGAGCATTGGTTGCAGTGACGTGATCGCTTCGCTGATGTCCATTTCAGAGCCTTGCCTGGCCAATTAGTCCGCTCTTTCGTTCCCTGCGATTGAGCTGTGGCCTGGGACCCAACAGAGTTTGACTTTGTGGTGTCTGATGGACTTCAGTGAGTTGCGACATTTCATGACAGCCTTTGATCTCGCTGTACAGGATCGTATTGACTTCAGTGCAGCCTGGCTATCTACAAAGGTGGTGATATCCGATGGTGGGATATCGGTTATCGCTTATCGGTTTCAGCTTGGAAGACGCTGCATAAATCAGGGAGTCTAAATGTTTCCTGTTTGTTCAGGTTGTTGGAGTAGAACCTGGCCCTAGTGCCTATGTCCATTTTCGATCCGTCAGTGAAGAGGGTAATCGCGTGGTCGTTGATCACGGCGTTCGATAGCCACTCGTCTCTATCGGGGAAAAGGATTGGTATTCTGAGAGAGAAGTCATTGTGGGGAGATATATAGTCGGTCGTAGCTACGAGGCTACTAGAACCATATTTCTTTCCCAGGTCATCTATTATTTTGAGTATGGCTGCATGTCCATAGTTCGCTTGTTTCCCTTAGTCTGAGAGCGCTTTTTGCAGCGCATCCTTTTATGGATAAATCCAGAGGAAGGAGATAAAATATCATTTCGTACCCTGCTTGCGGCGTACTTCTTATAACTCCCACTCCATTAGACTAGGGCCCCATAAGTTATAATAGGTCTGATGATTTCTGTGTACATCCAATTAATAATGTAAGGTTGCAGGCTCCCACTCGCAGTATAAGATCACTTCAAAATTCATACTCTGTGTGTACATTTCCAATATAACACCTTAATGACATGGAAACAATAAAAAAAAAAAAGTTACTGTGAACTACAACCAAAGCGACAAATTTAGTCAAACCACTCGAATCCTATCTAGGAAAACCACCCCCGGAAAAATAGTGACCGAACATCTTCGACACAAACCATCACTTTTCTGTTTTGCTGCTTTCTGCCTCCTAATTTCATCGTTAAACCAGGACTTCGTAGTGCCGTTCCTGATACCTTGTTGATAGCGTTCCAGTGGTGTTCTACTGATAGTTATTGAGATGAAGGGGCTTTGAAGACCTTAAGAGAGGCGTTAAATGTTGATAGTCTGGCGCATTTCCACTGATTTCAAATATACCTAGTCGTGTCTTGGCTGAAAAATTATTTTTGTCTTGAGAAAGCTCAGACATCCACATTGGAGGCTCAATGTCCGTCTGAATTCGAACGCAATGTTGTCGATCTGGTTGACTGTCTTCTATGAACTTTAAAATGTGGGAATTCCCTTATGCTGATGTCGTTAAATGTTGCTCTTACGATAGTGGATGAGGCTTTTGCTCCCATCTAAAGTCTAAAGTCAAGAACGTTTTGTCTAAACGCGCCTCAAAACCCTAACCAAATAAATGTTTTCGTCTCTCTAGCAGTCTTCGTTCTAGATGTTGTAGGTTTTCATTCGCTTTTTACCCCACACATCCCATCGCACTTCCAGGCAGTGATATCTGCTTGTGGTTTGTCTTAGGACTTACCATTCCATGTACAGAGCCGTAGTTCGTCAACATTAAGTTCATTCGTTACATTCCAAGCCAATGGTTGCCTCTGAGTTTGTTTTCTTTTAAGTAACTGCTTACTAGGCCGGTAGAAAGCTTGCTAATTACCCTTGTAGTTTCCAAATTTAACCTTTAAACTACACCGAGCAGATGTGAATATAGGACTTACTAACAGTGCCGTAAGGTGTTCGCCGGTGAGCTCTCTTTCAACCTTTTTAGTAGGCCAGGATTTTGTCAGAGAGATGATACCCCTGTGGAGTTCCTGTTAGTCATTTGTCATCCATATAATAGCTTTTGTTTCCTAACGAATTGAATCCAAACTTCAGGGAAGTCGACGGTTGCTCTCTTCTATTCCCTCTCTGAAATCTGTATTTTGGTCCCATCTGCAACTAGTTATAGGGTTTTAAGCGGCTAGTGTCAATGAGTTTGAGGAAACCCGCAACCTTAATCATTTTTCTATCTGAAAGTTGTTGAACGAGAGGTCCTAATAATATGTCTCTCTAAATCTTATGACCTGTTCACATATCAGTGGTAGACCACTTCCTAACTATTATACTTCTTGAATGATCACCTAGCTTAAAGTCAAATGATATCACGCTCCAAGTAGTAACCGCTGCAATTCACTTGTCTAAGGCCAAGGTGTGAGACACCCATGATTAAGTGAATCTTGGTCAAAAACAAACGTAATGTTCACGTGAACTTGTAACTTTATTGATCAGTTTTGGACAGGCTACATCCTTACAACGATATTTCATATCCTCTTTCTTGTTTCATTTTAGGTCTCATTTCGGACTCGTTTCACATGTTCTTTGATTGCACGGGCCTGCTAGCCGGTCTAGCCGCCTCCGTCATAACGAAATGGAAAGCCAACGACAAATTCTCCTACGGTTATGTGCGTGCCGAAGTCCTGGCCGGATTTGTAAATAGTCTCTTCCTTCTATTCATCGCGTTCTTTATCCTCTCGGAGGGTGTTGAACGTCTCATCGAACCACCAGAAGTCAAACACGAACGCCTGTTTGTCGTCTCCGTACTTGGACTGCTGGTAAATCTTGTCGGCATTTATGCATTCCAGCATGGACACGGTCATTCACATGGTGGCGGTGGCCACGGTCACAGTCATTCACACAATAGTCACAGCAATCACATCGACATGCACAGCATCACAATCGACAACAATCACGGGCATGGACACAGCCACGATCATGATCATGGCGCCCATGGACATAGTCACAATGGCGGCAGCATTACTAGCGGATCAAGTGATATGGGCGGCAGCAACTCACAAATCATGCGCGGAGTCTTTCTACACATTCTAGCCGACACACTCGGCTCGGTCGGCGTCATTATATCAGCTGTTCTCATGCAAATGTTCGGCTGGATGATTGCGGATCCCATCTGTTCGATTTTCATTGCACTTCTGATCGCCATGAGCGTTCTCAGTCTGATCAAAGAGTCCATACTCATTCTTATGCAACGACAGCCTAACGCTCTCGATCGATCTCTGCCACAATGTTACCAAAAAGTAACCGGGCTTGCCGGCGTCTACGCCGTCCAAGAGCCACACTTCTGGACGCTCTGCTCCGACGTCTATGTGGGCGCGATAAAGCTCGAGGTCTCCAAGAACGTCGATCCCAAATACGTGGTGACACATGCGCGAATGATCTTCGAATCGGTCGGCGTCAAGCAGATCTACATCCAGCTCGACTACGTGTGATGATAGCTCAACTAGGGTAAATATATTTAATAAACTGTCTATGAAAAGAAATATACAACAGAAATTAATGAACAAATCTTCGATGGCATGTTTCAATTCCGACTTTCATGCGTACGTATGCTTATGACTTGAGAAATAATTTTTTTTTTTTTTTTACTTTAATTTTTAAAATGAAGCCATCTGCACCGAACGTTACTTCCGTTTCATGAAATCAAATCATTAAGCTAAACGATAACTAATCATTCCACTTCGAGGTTTTGTGAGCCGTCTACGACGTGCAATGCAATGCGATCAAGGATCAACGACACTTCCTGAGAGCTTTAGTTTATTTCTTTTTCTGTAGATTATTACTAAGTAACTTGGATAAGTTCAAATCAAATTTGTTGCTTAAGTTAGACAATGTTATCGATTTTAGTTAAAGCAATATACTAAAAATGATTTTACTTATGTTCTGCTTTTTTTTTTCTTGTTTTATACTTGTCCCATGGTAAAATAAGAATAAATAAAACAAAATAAAAAGGGAAACTAAACGAACATAAGGATAGAAGTAAGAGATACAATATTTGTGAACTATTTATAAATCGAACGAGATCACCTCGATAAAATTGTAAATAAAAATCAATTCGGAACCGCACGTCTTGTTTTCTTTTTGTTGTGGAGCACGGGCTGGAAATAAGACAGGTGTGAAAATTCCATGTATAGAACGACGGCTGCTTGAAGCTTGTTTGGGTTTGATTTTATAACTCAAATTAGGCTAAGATAGAGTATTCAGCGAATTTTTCAAAGCCAGTGACTATAATCAAGGACATAAGACTAGGTATATGCTGCTCATATAGAAAAGAGGCTACACTTTAAAGACAAACTTTACAAAATCCTGAATTTACAATGTAAGGTAGGGAACGATGGATATCGGGTCAGTATTATTAATCAAACGTGATTAGCGCTAAAGCGCGTCGTTTCGATAACAAGCCTGGTTCGACCTGGGCAGAAATTGTTGAGGTGTCCAAATACAGTCTGTAGAGTTGAGAAAGTTGATTATTTTGGCCAGCGTCCCTAGACCATTAACGAAGTGTTTGTCACAATGTACCTGCCTGCTGCAAGCACCAGGCATTCACATAGGCAGTGGTATGCCGAGTCTGACGGTGGGGCTGTCTGTAGGCCAGTAATTGTACTAACGTCTGTTTAAAAAGATGGGTTAGGAGTTGCTAAACATCCTGGTTCAGCGGGACACTCACAGCTTCGATATATTGTAGATAATTATGGTAACCCTGAGCCTAGTTAGCTCTTCGGCCTATGGTATTAATCATGCAGCTAGCCCATTTGATTTCCCCCTCGCATTGCTCCACCGATCTGGTGCAGGCTTTGTACAACTACTGGTTCATTATTTTGGTAAAAAGACAGCCCGCTGTGGAAAACACTACGAATTACTACTATACAATTCCGATAACGTGGCTGGCTGTTGCTGTTCGAACCCTGTGTCATGGGCATAAGAGGCCAGAGCACTAACCATTTCAATGAAAGTCGACTCCCTTTCGTCGGATATAACATTACCGCACTCTCCCGTTAACATGTTCCTCCTCGAAGAACTTCAGACATCACTCGTGACAACTCGCTCGGTATATATCCAAACCGATAAAAATGAATCTCAGAACAACGAATCTCTTTCAACCTTTAGCCCCCTCCCCCTCAAAAACAATAACGTCTCCGAGTTCTACCAAAAGGAGCCCCTCTTCTCGCCAACATTTCTTGGCTAAAGAATTACTTCCACTATTCAAAAGCCGATGTGCAGTGCGTCGAACTTCAGCATAATAAGCCGAATAGCCCACGCCGCTCTAAATTTGTCATCCCATCGAAGTATCCATGGCTCTTCTGTAACCCCTTCGATACTGTCCTCACCATCGGTAACCTTAAAATATCTAAAATTAAAATGGTTTCCACCCGATCCAGACATTCCAAACAAGAATAACAACATAGTTAAGACTAGGCCTAAGATACACATAAATAATAACTTTAGCCGTAAGTCTATCACCTACAATATCCCGCCCTCCTTTTACAACAAGCAACCTAATTTCAATAAGCATGCCAAAGTTCCCCCAAATCTCACCATAACTGGAGTTTTGAAACAAATCTCTTTCCAACTTTTACACACCCATCCATTCCTCACCTTTATCCGTCTCCTACTGCTCCAACATCAACGGGTTTCGTTTAATCTAACTCCCACAACTATCCCCGCGCCTTCATCCCAATCGTCTGCCCCGAATTCGTTTCCTAACTTTGACCTCACCTCTGGAGCCAAGTATCTTAAATTCCGTAGTTCCCATATATGTACTTAACCCCTCGCAATCCTATCCTCCAACATCCAACATCTCCAACCCAAATCACACCCTTTCACCCAAATCTTTATCTGTCTCAAACCAACAACATCTGCCCCATTTTCCCACTCTTCTGCAACTCCACAATCTTTCGTTGATCCTATTTTATCCCCTACAGTTAAACTTACTCAGCTAACTGCTGACCCCACCCAATGTCGCTATGCTCTTTCTCGACTAAAAGAAGACGAATGAGAACATTCGTCTCTTTCTGGTTTACTTGCACAATAAATCAGACTCGATTTGTTATGAAGTAAAACAAACACAAGCGTCATGGTCTCCATTCAACAGGAAGGTCGCGCCACGGATTTCGCTAGTTTTAAGAGCCTTTTCATCAAATACCATAAATTCTTCAATATTTCGCTCCAAAAAGTATCAAAGGATCTTGATACCTTCCGCCAATACATTCATTCAAAACGTATATCGCACCTTCAACGTAGTAAAGCTGACCACGACAAGTTTTTTCGTCCCTTATTGTTTCTCTCTTCCAACAACCACCTCACTCTGCCAAAATGTCCCTCTTACCTTCTATTATCAGGATGTAAGAGGCCTTCGCTCAAAAACCCAAGTTGTTTTTCAACAGTCACATGCTCTACCCTCTTAAATCTTTGCTCTGACGGAAACAGATCAGATCCCCAGCATAAACAACCTCGAACTGTTTCCATCAAATTTAAATGTTTATCGCGATGACGAACTCAGCCGACCCACTAATGGTTGCCCTTGTCGAGGCGTCCTACTAGGCGTCTTTAATACAATTGACTCTTCCCTTATTCCAATATCATCCTCCTCACTTATCGACTTTATTTCAATTAAGATGGTTCTACCCCAGAAGACATTATACATCAACTATCAGACCCTTAGGATGAAATACTTCTTTTCGGTGACTTCAACCTTCCTCATCTTAGATGGGCTCAATTAGACGGTCAATCGTTTTATATTGCCACAAACCCCACTACTGCCAAAGAATGTCTCTTCTTGAATCGCCTAGCAGATTCAAACCTTAGCCAAGTTAGTGACGTCTTAAATTATTAAGATGGCGTCTTAAGCCTCTCACAATTTCCACAAAGCAAATTCGATTTTGATAACCCAACCGTAAATGATGCAATTACTACGAGGGTGGTCTGATAAGTACTAAGCCTCACCGCCAGATGGCGCCAGTATCGCAATAGCAACTTACTATCGTGTAGTACATTCTAATAGACGGCTACTGTCTCAGCCGGATCGGACTCATAGTTTTGTTTTGACCGCGTGTGGAAGCGGGAGTGTCCGCGGATTTGAGAAAAATGGAAAAAGAGCAATATCGGTCGGTGATTCGATTCTTGTTTTTGGAATGGAAATCGCGCAGCGAAATCAAAGAGCGTTTGTATGCTGTGTACGGTGAATTTGCTCCTTCGATGGCGACCATCAAAAATTGGTTTAACGAGTTTCAACGTGGTCGCACGTCGGTTTTTGATGAGCCACGTCCAGATGCCCCGAAAACGGCTACCACGGAGGATAATGTGACAAAAATCCACGATCTCGTATTGGCAGATCGCCGATTGAAGGTGCGCGAGAAAGCTGAGACAGTAGACATTTCAAAAGATCGCGTGGGTCATATCCTGCATGAAATTTTGGGCATGAGACAGCTGTCGGCGCGATGTGTGCCGCGTTTGCTCACTCCGGACAACGAGCGCAACCGTGAGTCCACTTCAGAGCAGTGTTTGACGCTGTTTAAGCGCAATCCGAAGGAGTTTCTGCGTCGTTTCGTGACATTCGACGAAACATGGATCCACTGGTACACACCAGAGACCAAGGAACAGTCGAAACAGTGGACTTCACCCGGCGAACTAGCTCCGAAGAAGGCGAAGACTGTCCCATCGGACGGAAAGGTGATGGCCACCGTTTTTTGGGATTCACAAGGTGTGATCCACATAGACTACCTGGAGAAGGGCAAAGCGGTCACAGGGCACTACTATGCCAAATTGTTGGGACAATTCGACGCCGAATTGAAGAAAAAACGGCCACCTCCGCCCTCGCCACGGCCAAATTGGTCGAATTGGGCTACGAACTGCTGCCCATCTACCGTATTCTCCAGATTTGGTCCCGTGCGACTTCTTTTTGTTTCCAAACTTGAAAAAGTCACTCGTCGGGCAGAAATTTCAGTCGAATGAGGATGTCATCTCCGCCACGGAGGCCTACTTCGCAGACCTCGAGAAAACGTATTTTTCAGATGGGTTAAAGAAGTTGGAGCATCGCTGGGTCAAGTGTATCGCGCTAAAAGGAGACTATATTGAAAAATAAATCGCCATTTCTCCAAAATTTTTGTTTTTCTTTTGTAGGCTAAGTACTTATCGGACCACCCTCGTATATTCTACGGAGAAATATTATCTCTCTTTACGTACCCAATGAGCAGTGGACAGCTATCTCCAATTTACCGTCCTTCGCAACTCCCTCTACCAACACTATTTAACTGAAACGCAAGCCCATCTTATAAGTGATCCTAAGTCCTTCTTTAAGTTTGTTTATTACAAAAGACAATCTGATGGCCATCCTACCTCACCCTCCTTCAATTCACAACACAAAAAAAGTCCGAAGAACGTTGTTAACAACTATCTTCCCATTGCCAAACTGTTACACATACCCAAACTCTTCGAGAGTATTTTGTACGAAACTCTAACTTTTCGCTGCAAGTCTTTAATCTCCCCTCGACAACACGGTTTCCTTAAATGCAGATCTACAACCACTAACTTTGTAGAATTTGTACTCTTTACCCTATCAGCCTTAGGCAACGGCAAAGAAGTCGACGTTATTTTAACCGATTTCAGTAAAGCTTTCGATAAAATCTCCTGATACAGACTGATACTCTTCAAATTGGTTTCCCTTGGCTTCGACCCCATTTTTTTGAAGTGGATGTCTTCTTATCTGGAAAATCGCTATTACGTTCGTTTTAGATATGCCTTCTCTTACCCTTTTTTAGCTTCCTCCGGCGTCCCCTAAGGCTGCCACTTAGGTCCACTTCTTTTCGTTTCTTTTCGTCTTTTCATTCTTCTGTTCTCCTTTCAGGTACCATTGACTGCGCGACCCTCTACAACTCTGTCTCTTATTGCTGGCATGCTGGGAAGTGTTAATTCGAATCCTTACTTCGATTTCAACCTCAGCATTCCATGCCTAAAAATCCGGCTATCTTTGAAAATTCACTATCTTTAAGTACTTTTTTATGGATCGTAGGCAATTCGGGTTATGTCGGCAATATTGGTCTTTCTATGCCTCGATATAAACATGTTCGGGACATCAAATCGTAGTGTTGGCGAAGACGCCACTTTAGCCGCCCTTCAACATTTCTTCAGAACGCTGATGTCGCGCCGTTCATTGTAGATGACAAATAATGGATGCACAAGACTATGCTTGTGTTTATGCTGTTCCAACCCAGCTGTACTCAATTTCAACGCCAGCATTCTAATTGTTCATTACATATTCCGTAATGACCTCAAATTAACTCAGACCTGTGGACTCCAAATGCAACCTCCACAACCTCGATGCTGAAAAGCAGTAAGGGAAAGGGGCTGGTAGCGGCTTGCTCTATTGTGCTTCAAACAAACTGCCTTAAAGTACGAGACATTAGTAAAACGAATGGCAAGGTTTTATCCGCGGCTAGATCCATGTTGTAGAGTCATAGTAGAAGTTGAGAAAGCAGCAATTGAACGTGCTGAAAACACCCCCAACAAGTAGGATATTAAATCAACTCTTATTCAAAGGGCAGGACGTCATGAGGAGCGTACACAGCATCCGCATCTTAACTAGGTCACCACTATAAGAGCAGACACGTTTCAGTTAAGGACATGTTTCATCTTAACATTTCAAATACCTACCATTTTGAGGATTACCAGACCGTGTACCAGACATTCATCGTTCCGACTTTCTCTGCTCTTGAACCGTATGAGAAGCCTTTTGTTCGATTCAAAGAATGGAGCATGTAAGGTAACAGCGTAAGCTTCGTGGGCCAGAGTGTAGTTTTCTGGCTTCTGAGACCGATGTTATCGACTCAGACTCTTAATTGGACAATCATTGGGGGAAGTTTAAAGTTTGGCATCTATGAGTCATGACTAAGGTTAAACAGCCATACGCCCCGAATATATACCTACGACTCCTGTTTTCAAAGCATCATCGTCATATAACTCCGCCTAGTCCGCATGCACTCGATATTTCCTTGAATTCAATGACGCATATGCACATTATATGTAGTTCTCCTTGGTTTCAGCAAAATTTACTCACGTTCCGCAGATTCTAAAAATAGTCGACCCAGTTCTGACGTCATGAATGCCCTCCAACGATGCAACGAAATGCAACACATTTTGCCAACTCTCCCATTGCCTACGCAACATTTAATGTCAGACAGCTCCCAGTGCTATTTACTCCATCTCTTATCATCAGCATCGGGCCATACGCACATACTACCATACACACCCGTATACATACGTAAATTCGTTGCAAAAAAAAAAGAGGAAATTTGATAGAAATTCCAAAACTGGAAAACGCCAGCTTTTTCACTCGCATGCGCTGAACTCAATTAACCACCACTGCATCAACATCAAATGTTGCAGCAACATTTCATTGTCTGCAGAGAAAAAAAAGGAAACCAATTTGAGGAAAAATCGAATGCACGTTTACAAAACCCGAAAATCATTGACCCCGACTACTTTTTGGCCATTACTCCTCCTGTCACACGCCACTATTTACACTGCGACGGCAGATTTTCCATTTCTCATGCAGCAGCTCCACGCCACAAATGAGGTTAGGTTAACGTGACTCACTCCGCCGTACGGCGAGATCAACAAGTCGAGCAGTCAAAGGAGCAATGACCCAACTCGTCAATCGAAGGACACCCAAAACCACACTACAAATCCGAAAATACCAAAGACAAAACACTCTTATTCCGCTCGTATTAATTTTTTCCTTTTAATGTCAATATCGATGAACAAGTGTTGTTTTTTTTTTAGCAACAAAAAGAAATCGCTCTTCTCTCGACTCTATACTATAAACACAGTTCTCTTGTTTTTTTCTTATCATTTGTTTTAAATATTGAGTAGCGATATCGCATGTAATGTAAAAACCATAAAGAAATATAAAATTGAATTACTTAAATAAGAAATTAAAAAAAAAGAAAATGAAGTTTTAAAAAAAAGAAAAAAAAAATAATTTTTTTACGTAAAAAACGGATTTCTACTAGATGGTCAGCCATTTGGTTAACTATCGGCTATTGGCTTTATAATTTCTCCTCCTCGAGTCCGTGTTTGTAGAACATAAAGACGGGAACACTCTTGCCATCAATTTCGCGATACTCGCACATAGCGACCATGCCATCGCAGTCCATGGATTCGCCGGTGAAGAACTGCAAGTCCTTGAATCGTCCGAGAATATCCTTCATTACCTTGTTCATGTTGTTCTTGAACACTTCAACTTGATCGGGTGAGTTCTCTTCGAGTTTAGCGATGAGCTTCTTCATGTAATCCTTCAGGTAGCTGGTGAACGATTTTTTGTCGCCGAAGGCAAAGCACTCTTGAAGACGATGATTGAGTACAATATCGACACCGGTCTCGACGTTTGAGTCTGTGCCCTCGTCAGCTTCCTCGGCCGATGGATTGAAGCCCTCAATTCGAATATCGTCGTGGGTGCGACTGACGAGCGATCCGTAAACCTCGTAAATTACATCATCGATCAATTTCATTTTGTATGTATCGGAAAACATTTCGTCGCCGGAGATGAGATCCTTGTACAATTTCATGTTGATTGGTAGATTTGGTCGTGTAATAAGATGAAAGATTCACGGAATTAAGAACTTGGGAACACACCGACAATGAACTGTCACGATGCCACGCGCTAGGCAAAAAGAACGAAGAGTGTTGGTGCCAGGAAAATTTAATATGCCAGTCGAAAAATTTGCGCATGTAGAATGGTTGTAGTAGATGCGGACTTAGGGTGATGACGGTGTAACTAGGGATTCGATTACATTTTCTTTTAAGAACGTTGAATGAAAACTGTTATTGTGCTATGTTTGTAGAGAATAGAATGAAAATTGAAAAATTGAGTTCACAGGAAAGTTTCGAATAAGGCGGGTAGATTTCGTACAGTGGAGTGCACGAATGAAAATTTCGATTTTTAATTGGAAACTTGAATTAGTTACTTTACTAATAATACGCTGCAGTTCGGGGGGACTTGGCTCCAGCAGGCATGATATTTAACGTGCTTAAGCTGCTTCCGGTACCACACACCAAGTGGTTTAAGATTCCTTCTTTCTTTCCTTCAACCTTCCTCGAGGTTGTAATCGAATTTTTTTTTGCGCGGGACCGTTGATGTCCACTCGCTTTACATGGTTCAGCCATCTCATACGTTGGATCTATAGACATCCGACATCCGGTCCGAGGCATCCTGACGAATTTTTCAGTTTAGCACGCGAAAAGGCTCCGTATAACTCGTCTCTATAGACACTGTCATATGTGGCTTCTATATCGACAGAAAAATTAAGTGTACCAAGCAATTAATCATAAGCTTGCTCCAAGCTCTGTTGTAGTGTGAATTTATGGTCTATCAAAGTGTTGTTTGGTTTAATATTACACTGATAAGAATTGAATAGTTTCAGACATTTACACAGCATGGTTATCTTAACATCTTTCTAAGTCGGGTGGACGGAATTCTCTCTCGTTTTTGTCCAATGTGAATATCTCATTCTGCCTGGCAGTAGTATGTCGATCATCATTGTTGATATACACTCTGCAAAAGTGGTATTTCCACATTCTCAGCATCGTCTGTGACTCTACTACAAGTTGTCCGTGGTCATCCCTGCAGGCTTTCCCTCCATAGTCTTGGCATGTTCGCTTTACTTTTAGGTAAAACTTATGGACACCTCGTCTCGTCGATAATCCTTCGCCAAGTCTCAGTGCCATGAGTGTGTTGCTTAAATGTTTCGCTGTCTGTTCTATCTCTTGTAGATCTATCCTTATATTGTCCTCCTATTTAAGGTGCAACCTTCTTGGGGGTCTTTTTCCTATGGGTTTTCTATTCATCATTCTTTTGCCCGTCCACTGTCCATTCGTTCTACGTGTCCTGTCTATCTTAGTTTTCGCAATATTATTACTCGGGCGAAGCTGGGGACTGAATAGGCTTCCTCCAGTTCTTGATAGTGAAGTTTCCTCCATTCACCACAGATTCTCCTTAAGATCTTGTTTTGAGGGATCTGAAATCTATTTTACTCCTTCTTAGTGTTCATCGCGAAGAAGCACGGGTTATCCATTCGCAGCCTTTTATTTATTTCCAGGTAGATAGGTATGTCATGGCGATCTTATGAAGCTGCTTGCTCCTGAGCTACGTTCCCGTTTCCTGGAGAAAGGTTCGTGTAGTCTTCATTCCAAAAGTTGGGAAAAGAGGCCACGAATCATCCAAGGATTTCCGCATCAGTCTATCATCCTTTCTCTGGATCATTAAACAAAAGAACCAATTTTAGAACAGACAGGAGCGTATTAAAAACTCAAAAACGTTCATGGAACAGAATCACAATCCCAAACGTGCCAAAGAGACTCTAAAACTAAATTAAGCCGACCTAAGAGGGCACTATCAGGACACGGGGCATGCAGCCACCACCTTTACAAAATATGTCACAGAAATCTGTAGGCGGTGTGGGCAGGCTAAGGAAACTCTGGAACACATGCTGACCGTCTGCCTAAGCCTCGCCCGAGAAAGATTCAAAATGACAAGCAACACAAACATAATAGGGGAAGAATTCCCGGAAATCCCATCTAGGGAAGTTGTCAAATTTTTGAAGGCTCTTTATGGTCGCAGTATTAGTGTCTTCATGTGACATACTCCGAGTTCTTCAATTCAATCATCCTTTCTCATAAAAACGTTAGGACTTGTGCTCCAACTCCACATTCGCGAGCTTTTAAAAACAAAACTCCTTTCAAACTCTCAACTTGGCTTTCTCAAGGGTAAATCCACAGAGATGGTGTTGCACGAAGTCTTGCGAACCGTTGAGAGGTCCGTCCACTTTAAACAATATACCCTGGCGACTTTTATAGATATCGAAGGCGCCTTCAATAACGTTTTCACCAAATCTATTGAGAAAATCCCTAACTGCCATAGGAGTAGAAGGTTTCATCCATAAGTGGATAGCCTCCAGATTCATACCATCACAATTAGGCAAAAGTCTCCATAAAAAATCCATCACTACAGGTACTTCCCAAGATGGAGTTATCTCACCTCTTTTATGGCTGTTAGTCATCAACGGTATCTTAGTTGAGCTGGACAGCGAGGGATTAAATATGGTAACGTATGTGGACGACATGGTAATTTTAGTATCAGGGATGTTCCCTTTTGTAATGTGAAATCACAGAGCGAGCTTTAGACAGAGTCCACGCTTAAGCTGCAGGCCGCGGCCTAGGTTTAAACCCAAAGAGAACTGAGCAGCTGCTTTACAATTAAGACCAAAATACCGCCATTTAAACTTCGCCGGCTAAACAACTCGAACCTGTCTTATTATATATTCGAAGCTTAACAAAGCCCAATATAGAAAACCGGGTAAAGAAAGCAAGTGTAACTACGTCTTTTTTTTTTTTAATAATTCAAGTACAGGTACAGGTACAAGAGTGTGCCCTCTTATGGTGTTTGCCACACAACCTGGACGGGGTGCAGATGGTTTGTGTCGAAGATGATCGTTCACTACTCTCCGGGGGTGGTTGTCCTAGATAGGATTTGAGAAATTCGACTGAATTTGCGTTGGTTGTAGTTCACAGTAACTCTTTTGTTTCCATGTGTTATATTGGAAATCGCACACAGAGTATGAATTTTTGAAGTCTGCAGCAAAACTTTCGGTAAAAGGCGGGGATTCAGACCTGTGCTGACCCTGCGGATCTACACTGCCATTGTTTGTTCTATCCTCACATACAGCTCCTTAGTTTGGTGAACAATCCAAAGCAAAGCTTATAACATCGACAAACTTAATAGGATCCAAAGATCCGTAACTACGGAAGCCATGAGCTCATACCCCTCCCAAGCACTTAATACCCTACGGTGGCGTGTGGCACCATCAGACTTAAGGAAGCGGGCTTCTGGTCGCCCAGACCGTACGGCCAGGGTAGAGCTCTGGTACTTCTCCCAACGAATTTGACCTCGCTTCCTACGGACTACATCATACCTTTCCTCGGCTTATATAGTGTGGGACACTCTCACTTTCTTTCCAGAGAAGAAAGGAAAACGTGCAACCCAGTCGTGAAATGCCAAATTTGGATTTTCATTCATGGCTCCAAGCTGGAACACGGTTTCAAATTCATTCCTTCTCCCCAATCACTCGAACATCTTTCAAGCTGAAGTACTAGCGGTCCGGGAAGGGTGCAAAATACTCAGAGCAGCCCGCCCCAATTACATGTCCGCCACTATTTGTAGCGACAGCCAAGCCGTGATTTATGCTATCTTTGTTTGCTAAGAAATTAAACGAGTTAGCGGCTGGGCTAATAGCATGCACCTTTGGGTTCCAGGACATAGCAACACAAGGGGAATGACAGGATCGATGAGTTAGCCAAGCTCTGGGTCACTTTAAACTCCCCTTCTGAAACTGTGGGCCTGTCGTTGAACCTTCTCAAAGGCAACATCCTGCAACACTTTTTCAACATAGCCAATCGTAGGTGGGCTAAAAACTAGATACAGGATATCAAGAAAAACTTGGTTCTCCTATTAAAAAAAAAAACAAAACAAACGACCTCCTCAATAGACACCGCTCCAACATAGCTAGAATCGTGACTGTCAGTACGGGCTATTGGCCTATGGGAACTCATGCTGCTAGAATAGACACCCACTGCCGTAGTTGTAACAACATCCACGCTGAAGACCATTTTTTCTACGAATACCCAGCACTGGCATGTCACAGATTCTGCGCCTTTGGAAAATACTTAATCGATGACCTTCTCCGAATAGAGGTAGCCAGCCTCAGCTTGGCGAACATAACCAGTTTTCTTAACTCTATAGGCTTCGCATCTCTTAGGTCCGCAAAGTCGGAAAGCCACTTCAACCTACTCCACCTTTTTATTTCCACTTTATGTCGTTTTTTGGCAGTTAATATGGTATCCAGACGTTTAAGCTCGTTCTTTTTCTCAAGGTATTTAGCGACCTGGATCTCTCAAGATTTTGTCGTTGAGTTTAATAGTTGGAGGATTTGTTATTTTTCTTGTGGTGTACATATATAACTATTTCTGTCTTGTCTTCAGTTACTTGTATGCCCCAGTTTTTGAACCAGTTGGTTAATACGCCTAGATGATTTTCGAGTTCGGTGATCGCCTGATCGAGGATTTTGTGCGAGGTTAGTATTACTGTATCATCTGCAAAAGTAGCAATCATTGCGTTTCTTGTCTGCGGATGTATATATAAGATATAATAGAGGTGCTAGGACACTTCCTTGAGGAACTCCAGCTTCTGCTTTAAGAAGATTTGAATTCTCGCGTCTGTTTTGTACACAGAAGCAGCGAACGTTAGTATAGCATTTAATGAGTAGGAAGAAGTCAGTTGGAAGTAGGAGTTGTAGTCCTTTATGCCAAACTTTGTCAACGGCTTTCGAAATGTCAAGAAAAATTGCCGTGCTATAGCTCAGCTCATTCAAATCTTTCAGTATCTTGTTGATTATTCGGTATATTTGTCGTACAGTTACAGTGCTTACGTCTAAATCCAAACTGGTGGCTGGAAACTATAATATTTGCGTCCATTGATGGTTGCAGTCTGTCTATAGGGATTATTTCGAACAATCATAATACTATTGGCAGTAAACTTATTGATTTGTAATGAGCAGATTGAGTAGCGTCTTTCCCAGGTTTTGGAACTGCTATCACCTTGGCTATTTTTCAAACCTTTGGGAAGTATTTTAAAGTAAAAATTGCATTAAATAGATTTCGAAGGTAAACAGTGCGTTTTGGGGTAGTTCTATTAATATTTGTGCGGTAATAAGATCATATCCAGGACTTTTTTTGGGTAGTATTTTATTTCTTTTATTGTTACCTTTTTAATATTTGTGCTTTGGTCACTAGAAATTTGAAGTAGGCTTATGTCTGAGTTGTTTTTGTCGTTAGCAAAAGTCCCTCTAAAGTGTTCAGCTGGGATTGTAGCTTTTTCTTCACGGCCCATACTCGTTGGTAATTTTTAATGGAGGAAAGTGAGTTGTGGAGTTTTGAAAATCTTTTGTAGCCTTCTATAGTGAGTAGTTTGTCGTTGTAGTTGATGATAGACGCTCTAGGAAGTTGTTAATTTTGTCATTCTGGTTAGCTTTTAGTAGTTCCTTTAATTCCTTTATAGATTTGTTGAGTCTAGCTTTATCCTAGCGAGTTCTTGGCATTTGCCACATTTTTCTAAATTGTCGTTTTCTTTGATTTTCCATTTAATTTGCGCGAGCGTTAAAAGGTTTTTTTTTTATTTGCAATAATGCTAATTGTAGATACTTTAGGAGCTTCGAGGATCACGTTATTGAGTTGAATCATGGCCTCTTCAAGCTCGTTTGGCATTTTTTAAACGATATCGGGTTCGCATTTGGAGGCTTATAGTTTATCTATATTTATCCCCTTCACTGTATTTGCTGCACAATTTTGCCGGCTTCTGTGTTGATTCAGAGTTGGTTTTGTAGTGGACTAAGACTGGGAAGTGGTAAGATGATAATTCTAGGTAGGATTCTATTGTCAGGTCCTACAATCTAAATAAATACAGAAGTCTATAAGGTCGGGTATATTGTTTCTATCAGTTGGCCAGTTAGTTGGTTCTCCAGTACTTAGGAATTGGTTTTTCCAACTTTTGCGGTACCTAGTAATATTGTTCCTTTTTTCTTTATTAGGCGTGATATCCAGTCAGTGTTTTTAGAATTAAAGTTAACTCCTGCTTGAAATCTTTGCCAGAGTGTCTTGAAGTATTGTTGAAATTGATCCATTATGTTCTGGTGGACAGTAGACATTTTGGATAATAATAATCGCTGAACCACCATAAGTAACCATAGGTGCTGTATAAGTCCGTTTGAGCTCCACACTACTATCGTAATCTTGTTAACACTCTCCATTAAATTTAGTTAATAATAGCGTGAGTATGTTCATCATGTGTGTGATTGACCTAACCCTGTCTAATAGGCATGTGAAGGCCATCGCTAACTGGAGAGTCTTACCAGATGTTACGCTGTCAGACCATAGATATATCGAATTCCAATTGAAGTGTGGTATCTCCCCTAAGCAGCTCAAGTGGAATCTGAGAAAGGCGGACTGGGTGCGATTCAGAGAGGAGCTTGAGAAATCCACTCAAGCCCTGCCTAAACTCAAAACAAACCAATTGGTGGAGGATGCCTCTCATTACCTGAGCAGCGCCATCACCAACTGTTATCGATCGAAGCAGAAGGAATATAAGAGGCTTATTCGTAAATCGAAGAATGATTCCTATAAGTCCTTCTGCGAAGAGATCAAATTCCTGAGCACAACCAGCAAGTTGGTTAACGTTCTCTAACGAAGAAAATTGACAAAGCTGGATGTACTCAGAAAGTCTGATGGTACCTTCACCGAGTCTAATCAGACTGTCATCGGCTCGTTGCACACTTGCTCATTGGAAACTGCAACTGAAACGGTGAAAACAACTCGGCGTAGCTGCGTCACGCGTGGCAACTTTCAATGGCTTCAAGTTGCCGGACACTGATAGGATATACCCTGCTATGCTGCAAAAAGGTATAAGACAACTGCTTCCTACTCTGAAAAGAATTTTCACTGCTAGCCTGGCACTTGCCGACATACCTATTCCTTGGCGCGTGGTGAAAGTGGTCTTTATTCCCAAAATAGGGAAAGATGATTACTCACTCGCCAAGAGTTTTAGTGTCCAATCAGTCTAACATCCTTCTTGCTAAAAAGCATGGAGAGACTAGTAGAGGTTCACGTGCGCAAAGTTGCTCTTTGAATGCTTCCTCGGAGATGCAACATGCTTATCAGCGCGGAAAATTCTGCGAGACTGCGCTTCAAAACCGAAAGGAAAGTGTACGTACTACGCATTTTCGTGAACATTGAGGGAGCTTTCGATGACGCTACTTTCGACAGCATGTGTAACGCTGCTAGATGGAGCACTGGTTTCGTGGATCAAAACAATGCTTGTGCAGCGGACATTGATCGCTGATGGAGGCCTCAAACAATGTGTCCAGTCTGGAGTAAACATGGACTGCCCGCAAGGTGGCGTCCTGTCTTCGCTGTTATGGTGCATGGTGGTCGACTCTCTGCTCGGTGCTCTCAATGCCTCTGGAATCTATGCCCAGGCCTATGCGGATGATGTTGCTGTTCTCTCTGTCGGCTCATGTTTAGCGAATGTCTGTCTCAAAGCGCAGGCGGCGCTAGATGTGATCGAAGACTGGTGCACGAGAAATGGGCTGTCGGTTAATCCTCTTAACACTGATATCGCTCTCTTCAAGAGAAGGAGGAAAAATACTGGCATTACTCAGCTGGTGCTAAAAGGCATTTCTATCCCGATATCCAAGGAAGCTAAGTACCTGGGAATCATCCTAGATAGCAAGCTTCTTTGGTCAAAGCATGTTGAGTACAAGACCACCAAAGCGCTGTCAGCTTCTTGGCAATGCAAAGGTGTCTTTGGCAAAACATGAAGCTTATCGCCGAAAATGGTCATTTGGATCTACACGGCAATGTTAGACCGATAATCTCATATGCATCGGTTGTTTGGTGGAACAGGCTAACACGCAAACACGTTGTGGCTTCTCTCACTAAACTCCAAAGAGCGGTTTATATCAGCTGCACGGGGGCTTTCCCCAGCACACCGGGAGCTGCTCTAGGTGCTAATTTTCCACCCCTTGACTTACTCGTATATATCAGAGGGTGCGCACTGAAAGCCATGTCTCGCCTAAAGAGAAATGGTCTTTGGTACAACTCGCATTAGAGTGAAAGTGTACTTGCACGAGAAATATCCTACGAGCCCTGTCTCATGGATATGCCTTCTGACGCAATGACACCTGCCATCCTACTGTAATTTCACAGTCACATTTTCATGGCGTCAGGACTGGCTTTGGCCAGACACTGAACCTGGAATGGTTGGTTGGTTGATTTTCTGTTGGTTTGTCCAGCAAATCAAATCATCTTAAGGCAGGGTAAAGATCGGTAGAGGTCTTTGGTTCCCCGTTGTAGGACATTATAGATGTTTGTGACGTTATGACCCAATTCTCCCAAGCTCCCTTTTGATTTCTTTCGTGTCGGTACATTATATATTTGCGAACTTTTTTACGTTTTTTTAAAATCCACTTAGTTGGTCTGTTTTGTGGAATTCTCATTTCTTTTCTAAAAACTGTAGTACAGTGGAAATTTAGGCACTCGTCGAGCGGTCCCTTTTAAAGCCACACGACAGCGTATGATGTCAGTTTGCTCTAAATTTATATTATTTTTTATTAATTGCTTTTGATAAAGTTTTATTTATTGCTTCCACCTTAAAGGCTGTTTTTGGTCTGTGATGCATTCTTCATTCTAGTACAATATTGTTGGTCTATTTAGGATGCAGTAAATGAGGTGTTCAAGGAGAAAGAAAATAATTACTAGTTACTCTAAAACGGAGTATTTGTTAATTGTCTTGGCTCGCTGGAAAAAAGGACATTATTTAAAGTAAAATTAAACGAATATCAAACAAAATAAATCGGATATGGAGCTGTCATTTGTGCCAAACCCCAACCATATCCAACTTCAAGCAGTACCCTAAGCGATTTGAAGTTTCTCTTTAGATTGTCGTTTGTCATTTGATTTCTGACGTTGATAGCTCCTGGGACGGAAAATTGGATATAAATTAGCAAAATGTAAGTTTTTAATTTCGATATGTCTCTAATCAAGTAACTCATTTATTTTTCTATTCCAGGCTTGCTCTACACCGCGTACTTAACAAATCCCTCATATTACAAAATGCTGGTGCTCTCAATGCAGCACGCACTGTAGCGTATAAAATCGTTCCGTTTCCACCAGCGACCAACGAAACGTACGACGAGAAGAACTTGCGTCTTAAGCGTGGACTCTCGCCCCATTTATCGATCTACCAACCCCAACTGACCACTATCCTTTCGATTTCACACCGAATAACCGGTGTAGCCCTATCCGGCTACATCACAATATTAGGTGTTGGTGCACTCGTCTCGCCCGTCGACTTCTCGCACTATGTTACCATGGTCGAAGGACTCCAATTAGGCGGTGGAACCTTAGTTGCTTTGAAATTCATTTTAGCTTATCCCCTGGCTTACCATACATTTAGCGGTCTTCGCCACTTGGCCTGGGACATGGGCAAATTCTTGCAAATCAAAGAAGTCTATGCTACCGGTTATGCAATGATTGGAGCATCGGTATTACTCGCAGCTTTTCTATCTCAACTCTAAGCCTAAAGTGACGACCAATTTGTATTTGTAAATAATCGGTTATGTAGACGAAGATTTAGTGTTGAATCCGAAAGAAAAGTGAAAAAGTATAAATAAAATCATTTTACTAGCGTATCGGTTCGATCCGAAAAGCTAGGTATGTTACGTAACAGTTTTGTTTACAATTTATATCTAGAGAGAATGAGTTTGTGTTGAATTTTTCGCAAATGGAATTTTATATTTCGCAGTAAATAAACGAAATCGGGAGCTAATCGCATTCCGACAGATTGCACTGAGCGTTGTTTTTGTTATTGTTTTCGTGGATCGGTGGGAGGTGGACGTGCTTGTGGCATAGACCGGGTTTCCACATAACAAGAGGGCGATGGTAAGAACATGGAATTTTCATAAGTAATGAGAGAAATCGTGGAATTTGTGTTTCTTTTAGAAGTATGGACACTAAGACAGCCATTTATGCGATATGTAGTGAAGACAATTAGAGGAACTGGTTCTGGATTTCGCCAAATTAAGGCCAAACTTCGTGCAGATGAAATTGATATGTGAAAGTTGATATGCATGTCCCCGTATTGATCGAAAGAATTTTCTAGAAATCAGCCTTTCTGCCTGGGGCTGAGGGTTAATGCGTAGTCACATGATTTTTTTGGAAACATGCAATTTAAACTGCATTCAACCATACAACATACCAGGCCATTTCATAATCCATTCAAGAGCCTGATATGTCTTAAGGGATTTTAGAGTGAAGCATTTACGATAATTGATTTTAAGCCCAGGCTTTGATTGATTTATTTTGGTTGGGAACTCATACTAAGATTTGAACAGATCCAACGAAATGCTTAAGAAAATATGCATTATACTGGCATAATGGTCGTTTCGCACGCACATTTGCTACCAAAATGCAAGCACAAAACCGACTCATTTGTTTCCACTCATCGTGGAACAACCAGAACAATGAAACTATTCTCCGGAATGATGGAACCATCGACAAACTCGATTCTGGTGGTAGACGATAGGTCTGTTAACGTCTGGGGATGATTAGTAAAATGGAGTTGTTTTAATCCACCATTCCCGCGCAAGAAATGGAATCGGTGCTGAATGGATTTTCCAATTTTTTCCCAAGATAATAATCCAAAATCGCACTTTAAAGTGAACTTAATCAAAGTTTGCCGATGGGATTGGATGAGTGGTAATCTTATACCCACGAAGCATAGTATCCCTGGGGAAATGTAAAATTAAAAAGGAACCACGAATTATAAATGTGAATAACGTCTTTAAGAGAGCCAGAGTGTCATGATACTTCTTTTTTGTTGAATCATTCCGGGGATTGCATACTATTCACACTGGATGAATGCGAGAGAGAATTACGTTCACGCTACTTAGACGAGATTAAGATAGCGATATTGAAGCTGAAGTCTAATAAAGATGATGGAGAGGAGTTGGTTGGAAATATGCACCAATATGTCTTCATGTCCGATGTATAGAATTTCAGCATCTCTTGCTTAGTCCATAAGCATCGCTTATAAGATCTTTGTCGTGCTATGTGAACGCCTGAAAACGATTGTGAAAAATAAGATGGAAGTCTATCAGTTTCAACCAGGAGTTTGACGTGATTGGGGGAACACAGCGAAGCGTTTGGGAGCATTAAAGCAGAAGAGGCTAAAGTAGTTCCGAGGATAAATCAAGGGCAAATATATTGTGGATGAGGTGACAGATAGGACTATAACGAAACGAACATGCCACAAGACGGACATCTAAAGATCCAGCAGTAGGTCAATCCTAGACTATATGTTGATCTGGCCGGTCGATCGCAGTTTCCAGCTGTTTATAATTCAATTTAAAATAAACATGTTGATTATGGAAAACGGCGGATCGACTGCGGAGGGAGTTCGTCGAAACCATTATTCGACGATATAGTTATCTGAATTGTAAAATAAAGTTTATTATGGATACAATTGGTTTCTTTATGGACTTGGAAGGAGAAGGAAATGATTTCGTTCCAGGAACTCCCACAGCACAGTCTTTTAAGCACACGAGCTCAATTATTTCCTCATCCAAGAGGGCAGAGAAAATTTCATTATTTTCACCGTCACCTGTAGCTCTTCTTTCCCGATTGTTGTGAGGTTTTTTTTTCGCAAAGTCTAGTTATGATCTGACCAAACCTAAATTTAAAATAGTCCTATTTTAAAGAATTTATTTAATTTAAAGAATCTAAGCACCTTTTTCCGTTCGGCTATTTCTTTAATTGGGCGTCCCAAACTATTAAGCTACCCTTTCAATTCTTCCCAAAACCTTTGCACGAATTCAGGTTATTTTTTAGTGAAATTCTTGGCAATGTCGGAATTTTCTTTCATAGCACTGAACATTGTCTCGAACTGCAACCATGTTGTTTGTTTTCTAACAATAAAAGTTAACGTTATTACGTTCATTTAAAATCTGAAACTTACTTTCTATTGAACTACCTCATGTTTCTTGCTTGATATTTGCAACCAAAATTATTCCGATTGAAAACGTCACAAAATGTATGCAGCGCGGATAAGTTGCGTTATCTATAATACCATTTTTGTACACTACTTTCCCGACATTCGATCACTTTCTCGATTGCGTTTTCAATTGAGGCGCCGATTATTTCCGGCGCTCAAAAGAAAAGAAAGAAAGAGTCCGAAACCAACATTTATTTAGGAAGTAAATTTACACGTCTGATCTTCGCAGCGGCTGTCAGAAGAAGAAGGAACCGAACTGCTCTACCTCGATTCCTGCTTCCCTCCGCCCTCGTCGATAAAGGAGTTCAGCGCGATATTGCCATTTTCTTCGTACAGGATGTGAGCGCCCCCTGGTGGTTGGTTACGAAGGGATCGGTGATGCCATCTCACTCCCCCGACGCTAAGAGGTTTTCGGTACGTGGCCGAAAACGCTGCAACTGGGACGAATGTGCTGAAGTGATGTTGGTGATTTGGTTGCCGACAATGAACCCAATGCGGAATGTTTCGAGCCCTAGTGCACGAAGTACAACGTATGGTCCGGTGAACATAGAAGTCAACTTGTTGCGTGATGGGTGGTTTCTGGCAATTTTTCGCAGAACGAGGTCACCAACCCTCAACCCTAACGATGGGTGGTGTTGGTCATGTCGCTCCTTACGTACCGCTTTATCTGAGTCTGAACGTCTTACAGCTTCGGAGCGGGCTTCCTCTACTGGGATGTTATCCTTGGTGGCATCTGAAGGTAGTCCAAACTGGAGAAATTTCGGCGAGAATCCAGTATCACTATGAGGTGTTCGATTGTAATTCGAAACGACTTTTGGTAGTAGTTCCGTCCATTTCCTTTCTGGTGAGTTGATGCCTTATAATCGCAGCCCACGGACAATGGTGTCATTGGCCTTTTCGCATAAGCTGTTTGCCTGTGGATGATAGGGCGATGTGGTTTGGTGTTTAATCGATGATACACGAAGGAAACGTGTTGATGTTAAGTTTGGTCCTCTGTCGCTGATGAGAATTTCTGGTGTACCAACCTAAGAACAGGTATTCCGGATTACTTGGATTAAGGTGTTACTTGTGTTACGCTGAGTCGCGGTAGCCCAGACGAATCGTAAGTGATGATCGATAAGGAGTTGAATGTATTTTTCCTCGGTATCGGAGGAAGACGAACCCATGACGATGGTGTCGATTGCCCACACCTTATCTGGTGCCTTTGGTGTTGGTATTGGTTGTAGTACACCGGGAGCTGGACGGTTACACGCTTTTACCAACTGACAAGCAGTACAGCTTTGTACATCGTCAGCCACTGTTTTCCACCAGTAGTTCCCACAGAGCAATTGTTGGCTTGCTGATATCCCCGGATGGCCATGTTCATCGTGGTAGTGTCGTAGGATCTTCAGTCGAAGTTTCTTTGGAACCACGTACTGTGCCATCCCTCGATGTCGGTGGATTTCGAGTCCTTGTGTGTCCACTGTTACCGAGGTATCATCGGAGGGGTCTTGTTCCTGTGATCGCTTAAGTTCAGTGGTGTTAATGAGTAATGAGGCTGGTTGTCGAGACAATGCATCTGCCGCCAAGTTCATTTTCCCTGGTCTATGATGTATAGTGTAAGTGTAGACGGCAAGGCGTACAGACCACCTGAAGAGCCGGTTAGATGGATTCTTCACTTGAAAAAGCCACTGCAATGCGGATTGGTCTGTGTAGATATCTACATGTCGGCCATGAACGTACACATGAAAGCGTTCCATTGCTTCAACAACAGCAAGACACTCCAACTCCGTTGCATGATATCGCTCTTCGTGTGTGTTAAGACGGCGTGAATGATATGCCACTACCTGCTTCTGTCCGTCATCTCCCGGTTGCATAAGGATCGCTCCAAGGCTAACGGTACTTGCATCCGTATATAAGGAAACCGGTCGATCACTCCTGAAAATGGCGATAACTGGAGTTGATGTAAATGCTGCCTTAACTGCATTAAACGCTTGATGTTGGGGAGAATCCCACACGAATTTGGCGTCCTTTTTTGTCTGCCGGGTGAGAGGCTCGGCCAACGTGCTAAAGTTTTTAATCTGTCATCGATAATAATTTGCCAAGCCAAGAAACCGCTGTAGTGACTTCGCATCCGTAGGGGCTTTGTATTCCTTGACTGCGATAAGTTTTATCGGTGAAGGACGAACTGTTCCGTTGAATATTACGTGTGCAAGGAATTCGACTCCGGCTTGAGCGAAGCAGCATTTTTCGTGCCTGAATCTTACATTCGCTTTCGTGAGGCGCTTAAAACTTTCCCGTAGGAGGTCGGCATGCTCGTCGATGGTCTTGCTGTAGACAATGATATCGTCTAAGTAGGGAATGACGCCATTGTTGATCAGGTCTCCGGGGATTTGACGCACAATCCGCTGAAAGGTACGTGGGTAGTACGAGCCATTCGTATTGTCTTTTCAATGGAGTCGTCGTCGAGAGTTATATGCCAATAACTCCATGCCATATCGAGAGTCGAGAATACGCGAGAGGTTGCCAGTTGATCGATGACATCTTGAATGCGCGGAATTGGTTCTCTTTCATCGATCGTAACTGCATTGATTCGACGATAATCTATACAAAGCCATTGACTCCCGTCCCTTTTGGGCCCAGATGAATCCTTTCTGAAGGAGAGTTGAAATCTGTTGTCTAATCTCTGTCATTTCTGCATCTGAATGACGGTATGAACGCTGAGCAATGGGTTGCTGTTGTGGCAGCAGCCGAATGAAATGTGAAACACCTGGGATTCGCCCAACGTCGTTGCTCTCTGTGGCGAAGAGCTGGGGGTTGACTGGTGCGATTGGCATTGCTGTGAGGCATGTATTTGGAAGTTTCTCAATGGGATCTGTGACGTAAACCGTACCAAGGCCGATGATGAAGTCGTGGGATAAGTGTTGTATAACATGGGCTGTAATCTTTCAAGTTGTCGAGCCGATGGTGAGGTGAAGGGTGAGGCGGCCGTCGCTTTTCGTGTGTTATTGCGATAGCTGTGTGGGGATCTATTCCTATGTTTAACTGTTCAACAAGTGATGAGCTGATGACATCTATTGTACTGCCTGAGTCTATAATTGCTCGCATCGGGATGTTGTTGATCTGCACAGCTATGTCGATTAGTGAGGATCGCCCTGGAGGTTTTCCTGGGCCAGGTTGTTGTTGGAGTTTTCAACAAGTGGATTGGTTACTGCTGGTCCGAAGCGTGAAATGAACGACTCACGCACTGTTTTCCAAGTGAGAGCTGACATATGTGGTGCTACATCTGATGCAAACGAGTTAAGTGCGTCGTCTACTTCTATGTTTTATGTCCGGAAAATTTTGGTACCAGTTGTCGTCCGCTACAGTTATTCGTCATTGTGTTAGCCGTGATGGTGCCTTGGCCATGTGTTTCCGCATCCATATCTTTTGAGTCTGACATAAGGTCGCGTTGGTTTCTTCCGATTGCTTGTATTGCTTTCGAGAGCGTAGTTCTTTCATATGAGTCTTGCTGTAACACGTGCTGGTTGTGTCCTACTGCGATTATTATCTTTATCGCGCGATGTAATCCCTTCCTGGAGAAGTAGTTTGGGACTGTTGAAGGTGATCCTGTCCGCAGTCAATCCGATGTTTTCCATAATCGACATGAAAGACAATCAAGGAATTTTACTCAGCCCAAAACATTAGGTAATAATATCGCGAAGAATAAGATAGACAGAACATCAATGAAGGGTATACAAAGGCTTCTTTGATTTTTTTAATTCGTTGTTCTTATTTACAAGACAAACATGTTTAAATTTATCTTAAAAATATTTTCATATTTGATGTGTCTTACTGGGCCTATACGGGCACTTTAAGTCTGACTGTATTTCTTTAATTACAAATGCCTTTCGGCTTAAACCTAACTGTTCAATTTTCGCACAACTACTTTTTAAAATTTGGTTTTCTAGGAAAACTTTACTAAAAAATCTAATAATAAGCTCAACCTACACTAAGTTGTCTAATTTTAGTCTTAAATATAATCAGAACGGTTAACACTCGTGTGTTTCGATTCGATGGGTCACCCTCCTGATTGCTTCCTTCACAGGCTGAGTTTCGTCATCTCGCTCACTCTGCGTTCACGAGACCTCACCAAGGTTAACAGGCCTCAATTGACTCTCAGGTTCATCAAAGCATGATAACACGCCCCGTCTAGTTAGCAATATCCCCTCGCAAACCTTAACTTAACTTACAAACTGAATTGTGAGGAGGATCTTACCGGAGTAACGCACCGTTCTAGTAAGCCTTTTCCCCCATTGATCATCAAAAATCGATGTGCTATTTAGCAACATCGGTGAAATCCCAGTCCGCCTTTGCATTACACTGGTGATTGCATTGTATTGGTGATTTCAATTTTCGGACCTAACCTGTAAATTACGAAAATCATTTACATACTCTATTGAGTGGTTGAAAAAACCGACAAGTTAACCGTTCACTATTATAAACCGTTTTTATAATCAAAAATCCACTTCGAAATGGCCATGTTACATTTAACAATAAACTTCTTCCCCATAGTCATAAAATAATGTAAAAAAAGAGACAATCTTCTTTGACAAGCCTGTTTGAGGCAATTTTTCATCGGCGAAAGCGTACGCCAAAATCGAGGAGAGCAGGTGGTAACTACATACTTGGTGCTAGGTCTGGACTATAAGGTGGATGCATAAGAACCTTAAAACCAGGCTGCAGGAGCTTCTGATCAATGTGTATGGCCAGTCTTGTCCTGATGGAACACAATTACTATCCTATTGGCTAAAGCCGGCCGCATCTGGGCAATTGCTTCCTTCACACTGTCTAATCGTTGATAGTACAGGGCAGAATTAAGAGTTTTGACATAGGGATGTAGTTCATTTTAGATGATTCCCTGCCAATCGCCCCAAACACATAAAAAACCTACCTGGCTGTCAATCCTCGCTTGGGCACCATTTATGCTGACTCATCTTGATTAGACCACTTTTCATCACTAGTTAGCATCCGGTCCAGATATGGCTTTGTCCAAGAGCGTAGTGTACACCAAACACCGCAGTTTTTCCGTCATCAACGTACCTGTGCCCTAGTGGAAGACGATTTTCTGTCTTTCCCAAGCCAGACTTCTTCTCGCGAATTTTGGCACAGTCTGTAATTGTTCTATATTTTGCAAGGTAGTCAGTAAGCAGAATACCTTTCTCATACTGACCACGATTTTTTAGGCAGATGCGACTGACTTCACTATATTTGACCGGCTTCCACCCATTGTTTGGACCTGTTTTGTTTTTCCATGGTGACAAAATGCCGCACAAAATCGACCGTCCAAATGCCAATATTCAAATGCACATATCTTGCGCAGAGCTTTTGCATCCCTACATACATATCTTAGATTAGGTTAGGTGGCTTCCTTCCTTCCGGTGGGTTAGACCAAGATCGGTTCATTCTGCTACCACTTGAGTCGGCTTGGTCACCGCTACTCTTGGAACCATTTTGAGTGCTCAGTAAAATTCGATATTTTTTTAGATCTGCGTTTCGGATAGATCCGTTAGTTCATTAAAGAAGTTAGAGCAGGGCAATTACATAAGAGATGGGATGGAGATTCTTCCTCTTCCTCTTCCTCATCATGACACTACTGCAGTAGATTTTGTATAGCAGTCCTAGTCTTGCGGCGTGTTTCTCTAAAGGGCAATGTCCTGTTAGGACTACGATTAGGCTGCTTATAATCTGCCTGCATATATTTAGCATGCTTGTGGTTTTACTTTGACAATACCTGGGCCAGGTGTGTCTCGCATAGTTGCATGTTTCAAGGTCACGCCATCTATCATTTGCCTCATTTTAATTTTTTGCGTTTCCATTGGTGGGTGGATTTCCCCTTTAACAGTCGAGAGCTTCAGTGTGGTGCCTATTTTGGCTAGTTCGTCTGCTTCACAATTACCTGGTACATGGCTATGCCTACCTAGCTACCTAGCACAACGTTAGAGCGCATCTGGTCGATATCTTATTTAGAAACGTGCGGCGGTGCTTGACCAATTTTGATATTATTTTTGGTGATTCGATTGCTTTTATTGCAGCTTGGCTGCCTGCGTAGATGACGATGTCTCTGTTGGTCATCGAACTCACAGGCAGCTAGTCTGCCGCCGCACGTATTGCGGTTAATTCAGCTTGGAATATGCGGCAGTGGTTCGGTAGTCTAAAGGATTGGTTGAAGTTTAGGGTCGGTGCATAGACACCGGCACCCACACCATCGCCTGTCCTAGACCCGTTTGTTTATATAGGTATTTCCAGTGCAGTGTCTTTTTTTGGGAGTTCATTCCCCTCCCATTGTCGTCGGTTGGGAATCGTTGTTTTATGGAGAATCTTGAGGTCAAGGGTCGGAAGTAAATAGTCCGTGACTTCACTTAGATCATTGCTTTGGCGTAGAATACCAGCGTGCCCTATTTTGGAGAACTTCTAGTGAGCGGATTCTAGAACTTCTTTGCTTTTTCCGTGCCAAAAAGATCCAAGGGGAGTAGGTGAAGCATCTTTTTAGGGCTGCATTGGGGCTTGTTCGCAGTGCCCCTGTTATCGCGTTGCCCGCCATCCTTTGAACTCTGCTTAGGAGTTTGCAATAGTTAGTTCTGCACAGTGCCGGTCACCAAACAAGGCATCCGTACATTAATATAGGTCTAACAACCGTATACAGCCAGTGTGTGATACAGGGTTTAATACCCCATCTGGTGCCCAAGCGTTCTTCCCAAGCGCAGTTGTTGCTTTTTTGATGCGTTCTTCCGCATTCAATTTCACTCCAAGGTATTTGGCGTGGTGAGTCCCATTGGTGGAGTGATTTGACGAATCTGCCGTTTTCATCTGAATAAATCTGGCTCCGGTTTAGAGGGATTTATTCCAAGCCCGGAGTTCTCTGCCCAATTTTCCTAGGCCTATTTCCACCAAATCCCTGCTTGTTGGGAGATGTTTCCTGTTGATTGCTAGTGCAATATCGTCTGTATCCGCAATGACTTTGCACCCGCTGTCCTCCAGGGATTGGAGTACCCAGCACCTACAATTGCGGCGATAGTATTCCCCCTTGTGGTATGCCATGTGCTACTGCCCTAGCCGAATTTCGAGTGAATCAACCTACTTGAAAGCATTTGTTTGATCCAACATTACTTCTAGCTTGCTTAATGCAGCGGTTTTATGTTATTGAAGCTCTTTCAATACCGAGGAAGGCAATCAACATGAATTCTCAGTTGGAAAGTGTTTTTCAACGTTTCCAACTAATGTGTGTAGAGCTGTGTCTACTGATTTTTCCTTACAGTAAGCATGTTGCGATTTCGAAAGCATCCTTGATTGTAGGTTTTCGCGAATGTACAGGACCACCAGTCTCTCTAACGTCTTAAGAAATAAGGAAGAGAAACTGATAGGTCCGTAGTCTTTTGCAGTTGCGTGGGAGGTTTTCCTGCTTTTGGTATAAATGTAACATTTGCTTCCCTTCAGGATAGTGGTATGTAGCCCCAATCTAGACTGGATGAGAATGATAATAAATGCCATGGTTCGAGAATGCCCTAAGCACGTTGCATCTCTAACGGACACATACATACATATCATACCCACCCTCACTCGGCCAACGTCCAACACGATTTCATGCACTTTTTCCATGGTTGCCGGTGTGGTTGCGGTTTGGGCCGATCTTCACGTGGGTAATCTTCGAGGGATGTGCGACGGCGTTTAAATTCAATTGCCCACATCTTTACGGTTGACATGGAAGGAGCAGAGTCCCCGTCTACTTTTGTCAACTCGATATTAAAGTTTATCCATTTCAGTGAAAAACACGCAAGGTGTCTATTGTAAAAATTCGTGCGGACAAACCATTCGAGAGAACAAATTGAAACCTGTCATGCGAACTAATGACATATGCCCCAGGCTGGACACATACATTTTTGCGGATTGGACCATCTCAGGCCGGGAACTTATGTTGTCGTCAAAGAAAGGCCGACGCGTTGGCCAGCACGTAACCTTTGAAACAGAAGGTCTCGTCTACCTTGGTTGACAAATAGCAAGCGACAATGACTCCAAAATTAATATCAGCCGCAGAATAATTCTTGCCAATCGCCTTTTTTTTTTACTCAGAAAGCATTTGAGAAAAAGAGCACTTCCTCGAAAAAACTAAGGCAATTTTTTACATAGCCCCAATTATATCAGTAGTCCTCTAAAGCGCAGAGGCTTCGATATTACCCAAAATAACCTTGGGCGATGAGAGTGTAAAATTATATCTGTAACCTTTGCTTCCGTTTGTGTTGACGGAGAGCTAAGAATCCAACATATAAGATGGCTGGGCCATGTAGGGTGAATAGGTATCACTGCTTTGGGCCGAAGAGTATTAGATTTCAACCCCGAGAGACGACGCAGGAAAGGGCAATTGCATTTAAGGTGGCGCACCCAGGTAGAAAGGGCCTTCAACTAATTGTTTATAGAGCATTGGAGACATCTGGTTAATGATTGTACCGACTGGAAAGTCGATTAAATGGATTACTCCGAACAGAAGCGCCGTCTAAGTAAGTATGTATGTCAGACTCCGAAGATTCATCAATTTTGTGAAGTATTTATTCGTGTCCGGCAAGAAGCCTTTTCATTTTTTTTTCAATATCCGCCCATCCTTATCTACGTTTTCTCCCATGATTCTTTAACATTTCCAATAGCAATTGGCTTGGATAGACTTGAAAAAAAACCTCGTAACCTCTGTTCCTGTTTATCTATCAAGATCCTTTATTTTTCTATGATATGATATTATTCTGTTGTGCTGGCGTTAAAGCTCATGAAAAGCCCGAGGCAAAAAGTCCTCTAAATTACTTACGTCGTGTTTAATTTTATTTTGCAGATTAAACGTTAAAGGTATCTATTGTCGTGACGACGACGACGACGTGACGTAACGAGGATATATTCTTGCTCTTAAGCAGTAGAGTCTGAAGAGAGATAAGTGCTTATTCGACTGCTACAACTTTTGTCTGTATTTTTGGCAGAGTACGAAGTCCGCTTTGGAGGCGCTGCACGCCTCTTCAAACAATTCATCGGTTCGACGCAATTTTTGGCTTTTTCGGAAGTGCTACTCGGCCAGTTAATGCGTCATCGATCATAGCAGATGGGAGTCGAAAAAGGCGAAGACTCTAGAAAACGGCGGGTGAGGTAGGATACCCCATTTTAGGGATGGTCTGTTCCAATGTGGGCGAGCTTGGTCGTACAGCAAAATAACTTTGTCATGTCTTTGCTCGTCTTGTGGCTGTCCCTTAATGCTCAGCCCAAAGGTACAAGTTGTGTTCAGTAATAACCTACTGTCGTGATTTTTTCCGGCAACACTTCATAATATATCAAGCCGAGGTTTTTCCATCACCCAGAGCTTCAGTCCATGGATGTTTGGCTTGGCCGTCGAAGTTGAAGCATACCTACGATCTCTACCATGTCATTTTCTGACCAGTAAGTATCTTCAATGAATTGTCTTTAATATGGCCCCTCATTTCTCAAAACGCCTTGCTCAGTTAGACCGGTTCAAGTCAGACGGTGTTGTACAGGCGAATGCTGGGATTGATCGATAACGATCGTTTGATTTTCAACAAAAAGTTTTGTTCGTTTTCGGGGAACCACCTTAGGCGATTTTAAGCGATCATTCTTTAGAAACCCTCTTCGGGCAAACTTGGGATTTTTCGGAAACTCGTTCTATGATTAGTTTAATAACCAAAATATCAGTTTCCTGCGGTACTCATAGGACGATTTTTTAAAATGATACATTTTGGCCCCTTTCTACATAGAAAAGAAAGTGTGCCACTTCAATTGGCCAGACACTTTTTGGTGACTCTTACCGATCTGATGACGGCACCACACCTTATCTAAAACTGGTCACATTAACGTTACCGTTCATGAAACCCCAAATTACTTCGTAAAGTGTTCTTGTAAAGAGATATCATGGAGCCATCAAGGAGACATCTCATCATGACTTACGCTACCTCGGTGGGCTCTTCTTCTCCTTCTTTGAGTGGCGCTACAGCCCGGTGTGGGCTTGGGCCTCAACCAACAAGCGTCTCCAGCCAGCGCGATCTCCTGCCAGCCTTCTCCAGTTACGCACACCAAGTTGGTTGAGGTCCTTTTCCACTTGTGTGCGCCATTTGAATCGAGGACGTCCTCTGTTGCGTTGTCCTAATGGCTCGGATTCAAAGACTCTTCGGGCCGGAGCTGTATTGTCCATACGCTCTACATGGCCTAGCCATCTTAAGCGTTGTATCCGTAGACGCTTAACCAGGCACATGCCGCCGTACAGCCCATATAGTTCGTGATTGAATCTTCTCCTCCAGATGCCATCAACGCAAACAGGACCAAAAATCGCACGCAGAACTTTTCTCTTGAAAAGACCAAGAGCTTCTTCATCCGCTTTCAACAGCGTCCATGCTTCTGCACCATAAAGCAGGACTGGGATGATTAAGGTATTGTATAAAGCCAACTTGGTCCTTCGAGAGAGGGCTCTATTACTCAACTGCCTATTGAGCCCAAAGAAACAGCGGTTGGCAAGAGTGATTCTGCGTTTGATCTCGGTACTGATGTTGTTGTCCCTATTTATTGCAGAGCCGAGGTAGACGAAGTCCTTGACTACCTCGAAGTTCATGCTGCCATTGTGACGCTCTGTCCGAGACGTCGATGTTGTGTGTCCTTTCTTGATGACAACATGTACTTCGTTTTGCCCTCATTTACCACTAGACCCATTTTAGCCGAACGCCTCATTGACGGCTCGCTTTGTTCGACCAATCACGTCAATATCATCCGCGTAAGCCAGCAATTTAACGGACTTCTGGAAGATCGTGCCTCTGGTGGTGACTTGTGAGTTTCGCACGATCTTCTCGAGTATTAAGTTGAAGAAGTCACATGACAGCGCGTCGCCTTGCCTAAAACCTTTTTTGACATTAAAGTTCTCGGTAAGTTCGTTGCCGACCTTGATGGAGCAGCGAGAGTTCTCCATCGTCATCCTACACAATCTGACGAGTTTGGTAGGGATGTCAAAACTAGACATGGCTTTGTATAGCTCGTCTCTATGCACGCTATCATATGCGGCCTTGAAGTCGACGAATAGGTGGTGAGTGTCGATCTGCATCTATTGAATCTGCCGCAGTGTGAAGATTTGGTCTATTGTGGACTTCCCTGGCCTGAAACCACACTGATTTGGACCTATCAGGTTGTTGACGAACGCTTTCAGGCGTTCACACAAAAAGGCAGAGAAGATCTTGTAGGCGATGTTAAGGAGACTTATTCCTCGGTAGTTGGTGCAGTGAAAGGGGTCTCCTTTCTTGTGGATCGGGCAAACGACACTGAGATTCCACTCATCGGGCATGCTTTCCTCCGACCATATTTTACAGATGAGCTGGTGCATCCTCCCTACCAGATCATCCCCAGCTGCTTTAAGCAGTTCCGCGGACAATCCGTCCGCTCCAGCAGCTTTGTTTAACTTAAGTCTCGATATTGCTATCTTGACTTCGTCAAAGTCGGGGGGACGGAATTCTTGTGTATCGTCGTCCAAATTGAGTGGAATATTCTGCCTGACAGCGGTATTTGGGTCCTCGTGTTCTTTTTCAACTCCCTTGTTGTTTTGATATCCGTGTTCTTACCTTGGCTACAACAAGGTAATGATCCGAGTCAATGTTGGCTCCTCGGAACGTTCGGACATCGAGAATACTGGAGGAGTGTCTGACGTCAATCGCAATGTGATCAATCTGGTTGACAATCTGGAAATGACCGCCAGGTCCATTTATGGATGTTGAGGTGTGGGAACCGCGTACTCACTACAGAGAGGTTCCGCCCCGAGGCGAAGTCCACGAGCCTGAGTCCGTTCCCGGATGTGTTGTCGTGCAGGCTGTGTTTTCCTATGACTCTAGCAAAGATTTCTTCTTTTCCCAGCTGTGCACTAAAATCTCCTAGAACGATCTTCGTGTCGTAGTTGGGACATTGTTCATATGAGATCATAGAAGTCATCTTTGCTGTTGTCATCTCTGTCTTCAGTCGGAGCGTGGGCGCAAATCAAGCTAATGTTACCGAATTTAGCCTTGATGCGGATTGTTATGAGGCGCTCGCTTATGAATTTGAAGCTCAAGACTTTTTGCCTTAGTCTGCCTCGAACAACAAATCCGAATCCATATAAGCGTTGCCTTCCCCCTCTGTAGCAATCGCCGTAGTAGAGGTCGCAGTTTTTCATCCTCCTCCGGCCCATTCCACCGCACTTCCTGGATTGCGGTAATGTCTGCTTTGTAGCAGTCAAGGGCCTCCGCGAGTTCATCAGCAGCACCTGGTCTGTTGAGGGACCTCGCATTCCACGTGCAGATCCGAAGTTCATAGTCCTTAATTATACGTTTGCCGGGGTCGTCAACAGTGTATCCATCATTATCCGAGGCTTGTGGTTGGTTCGTAGTGAGTAATTTTTTTACAGGTACGGCTCACTAGGCCATGGCCCAACCGACTAATTCTGTTTTCTGGCGCAGGATACTCGCCATTCGCCCTTCTACGTTAGTAACTCCCAAAGGGAGTCTCCAGATGGCACCGCGAGGAGGTGGAGATAGGACTTGCTAACAGAGCCGCAAGGCGTTCGTCTGCGGTGGCTCTTCTCGTTTTTTGTGGAACTAACATCCGTCGGGTAAATGTTACCCCTACGAGGCCTTTGTTAGCCTTTACCATCCCTCGGTGGGCTCTAACAGTTCATACATTTTTGAGCAAGTTATTCTGAAAATATGACCGCTTCAATAGCTTGACATTTAGTCGAACCCTCTTATGGGCATTTTTCTAGCAAGTCCTAGTATTGAGTTACTCTCTCCCATTCAGTTGTAATTAAATATTTAATGTCTTTAGTGGTAGTCTAAGACACTCTATCAGACCAAATATGTTCTTTAAGATACCTCAAATCTTCATTTAAGATATCATAAATTCCACATCTCTCCACGTGCGATAGTTGCGGCAAAAGTGAATAAAACTTAAACCAACCTTAAACCACCAAAAGGATGGAAAGGAGGAATACCTCCATTACCTTCACATATCCCTCGTTAATCCCCGACCAATTTATTGTTGGTGGCTGCCTCCAATTACGTTAGTACAACAATAAGACAACGACCGGCATCAGCACCAAAGAGCATTCATACAAGCGTACATATAACGAAGAGCAGAGAACGACGTCTGGATAATGTCCTAGTTGGATATCTAATTTATAGCGTTCACGTATCAGCTGCAACGTTAAGGCAACATCATAACAATGCGCATCCGGCACGACTTGGCGCGCAACCATATGCACACCCAACCATACCATGTACATCTCCCATGGCAGCCACAATCGCTCAAGTGATTTTAATTGGATTTCAACTCGCTACAGGAACAGGTAAACACAAAAATGTTCTCTACAGATAGCTGCGACCAGTCGCCGCGCGTCGAATAGAAAGACGAACAATGCTGTTTCAGGTTGATCCTTGCTTGACTGGATGTCAGGCACTACACAGAACTGGGTTGGGGGCGAAATCGAAACGGAACGTCATCAATGAGCTATGACGACAACAAGAACAAGAACAACAACAGCGATGATGATGATGGCGATGGTAATAGAGTTTGCAGTAGGACTATGCCGATGGTGGTTAAGGCAAATCACAGTAATCAAATGGAGTTGGGGCGTTGATCGTAGAAATGTTTTTTGTGTCGAGTCGAAGGTACAATACATCAGCGCCACCAACACCATCATCGTCATCGCCTTTTATCGATGTCACCAGCTACAACTGTCGAGCATAAAAGCTTCTCAAACTCGGCATACGGCTTTCAACATCACAACCATGCCTCTTACACCGGAAATGACAAACTACTGCTTGTAGCCGTATAATTGCATCGAGTTGACAGCCCAGTTGACAAAGTGTCTTCGAACACGAACTTGTGTCATTTGCTCTCTAAATAGAAGGGTTGCCGCGGGCAGGCGGGCATCATACGTCAGTGTTGGAGGGAACAGTCAGCGACAGCTGATGGTTGTTTAAAAAACCTCCGTTCGTAATTACCGTCATTTCGTGACGGGATAGTCGACATTGTGATGAATTGAATTAGAGACGATGGAGGTATTCCTCAACCACTCTATCATTGCTACACGATTCTATCCGCCATCCCAGAACCCACTGCATGAATGGTGGTGCTTCAATATGAGCTTATTGTCCCTTACTAAGGGCGTTAAATATGAATGTAGTTTTAATTAAAGTGATTTTAATGACAACATTCATTTGACAGTTTTCGAGTTTGATGTGTTTACGGCGACACTTGAGAACAGACATCGGCAATTGTGGACCTACATATATTCAGGTCCTCAATTCTCACTGGGGAAATGGGGTACCTACTCGCGGTTTATCGTTTAAGAAGTGGAGAAATACTTTATCGCATTGTGAGTCTTCAGAATCCCAAGTTCAGCCTGTCTGCTACGGAAGATTGATAAAGTACTGCTGTCAAACGTGGAGTCTCGTAGAAGAGAAGAATGGAGATTGTTTGAACGACAGAACCATATGTGGCACTTTGAAATTAACCACTTCTTAGCCTAGTTCAACCAGATGATTTCGCGCCTCCAATCACTCCAGCATGTGTTGGTTAAAACTGTAATTTTATATGATCCACAGGCGAGAAAGGAGAAAGTGGCTTCCGACGCCGATGAGACGGTTCGAATTCCGCAACAACCCAATCATTAAAATCATATTCTGCGATATTTGGTAGCGTAAAACCCCTATTGTCTAGGATATGGAGTACATTGTGTTACTGCAAGTTTCATATTCAAAAGGTTGGAGAAAACTTCATGGCATGATGATATTGAACTGATTTTCAGCGATTTTGCTGATTACGATTCAGCCATTGTTCATAATCATTTCGTTCACTTTTCCACGAGGCATTGGATGGCATAATACAGATTCTTTTCAGACATGCTTCGTATTTACGCGAATGGGCTATTGGAATCAAGAAATTATAAAATTCCCGTTATTTGTTGAACAAGCCTTTCTTGACGTTCCTCAAGTCTTTTTCTTTTGGCCTATAGAAAAAATAAAAGTTGGCCTGACATAGATCATTCTATTGGAAAAGGCTACAACTTTCGCAAATGGAGCAACTGTCAGTCTTGCCGTGGAATACTATACTCCCTAAGACCACGGAATAATAATTCCTCAGTAATTTTAGGGCAACGTGAGTTTCGATCCAAATTTCTTGAGTGTTCTACGCCTACTGGTAGCACATTAAAACGTATAGCTGCTCGCCTCGAAGACACTGAAACAACACTGATAGGAGAGACGCCAGAAGTCCAGAAGTAATGCTCATTCTAACAAGAATATCGCCGCTGTTAAAGATGACTGTCACTGCCGAAATGAAGACGCGCTACGCAATTGGCCATTTTTTTTTCTTATAATTCGTGCAGGTTCCAGAGTGTACGCTCTTATGGTGTTTGTCACACAAACTGGACGGGGTGCAGATGGTTTGTGTCGAAGATATTCGTTCACTACTCTCAGGGGGTGGTTGTCCTAGATAGGATTTGAGAGATTCGACTGAATTTGCGTTGGTTGTAGTTCACAGTAACTTTTTTTTTGGTTTCATGCCATTTTGGCAATACACACACAGAGTATGAATTTTTAAGTGATGCTGCGAGTATTTTTTTTTTATCATCTCTCAATCATAACTGATGTTGTTACATGGTTTTTCGTATAGGAATTGTTCTTGACTATGGACGGACTTGAACTGCAGATTTTCGGCTCAACAGTCGGCAATAATTACCATTGCACCACAACCATTCACTTTCGTCGGTGGGCCTTTTGGTTAAAGGCTTGCAGATATTCCTTTTCAAAGCCCAAAAAAAGCCGTAATGATTCACATGTAAATCTTTTCATAAATTTTTTAAGCTCCGTTAAACTATTTGCAGTCAACAATTCGATCTCTGCAGAATTGATCTCATTAACTTCTATAGCCAGGCTTCACAAGGCCCGACCTGATTATACTCTGCTGTGAACTCAGTCTTAGTAAATCGTTTGTATCGACTATAATCAGCTACCGAGACTTTAAATCTACCAATATGACTACTCTTATCAATGATGAGCAGGTTGAGTTTTTTGTATCCACCATTAATAACCTGTTTGAGAACCATGTCCCAACCAAAAATCTCATCATAAGACGAGTACCAAATGTCAATGGTTACCTAGTTTTATTGAAAAAAAAAAAAACAAATTATAAATCGAGACAGGACGTCCAAAGATGGAAGAAGTTTCCGAGGAACCGAGTTTCTTTCCGATTTCAAACGCCTTAGGGACCTTGTTACGAACGAAATCAGGAGGTCGAAAACTAAATAAGAAAAATTCAAATGCCGATTAAATGTTAAGCAAGATTGGAAGATGATTAAGACGCTAGGTTGGGGTAAACAAATCAAGGTTGAGACCTCAGAAGGTCTTTTCGATATCGAAAAACTAAGTAAGAAATGCGCCTCAATCCGACAATGGCGGTGGGGATCTGTATGAATGTGACACTATAGATCTCAGTAATACACCCATCTTGACTGATAGCTTTAGCTGTTCTAGAGTCTACCATTGCCTAACTATAATACCTCTTACATATGTATTTAATAGCATCTTTGCATTTAGGTATTTATGTATTTACTAGCATTATAAAAAAGAAAAATTCGAAATCGAATTTACTTAATTCAAAGTCAATTTACTTTCAGATTCAAAAAGTCACTTTATTTTTTGAACAAACCTCAATTTCAAACTTTGCTTGAAAAGGATACCAGGCTAGATGAGGATTTATACGCAACGATAATGGGGAGCTTGTTTTGGACAAATAGCAAGAATTCGAGGAACTCTATTCAGCCCCAAGCATTATCCGAGTAATAAAATCCCTACGACTAAAATGGGACACGTAGAACAAGTGAACAGTGGACGAACAGGCAAAAGAATGAATTGGAAATCGATGGAATAATACCGCCAAAAAGGTCGTGTCAGAGATGGGATGACAAAACAAGGATTGACCTAGAAGCTAGAGAGCAGAACATTGTAACATGGAAGGAACACACTCATGGGAGGAAGGCTTGACTAAAAGGCCTTGATGACGCGCCCAGCCTACCAAAAGGTCCTCTACCCTTTTTCTAACTTATGAACTAAGGAATCATTTTTACTGCTAGCTTGGCACTTGCTTATATACCTATTCCTTGGAGCGCGGTAAAAGTGGTATTTCGTCCTAAAATAGTGAAAGAAGACTGAATGCGCTCTCGAAAAGAAAGAGTACGTACTGGGCATTTTCGTCGACATTGAGCGAGCTTTTGATAACGTAACTTTCGACAGCATGTGTAACGCTGCTAGAAGGCATGGCGTGAATGAAGCACTGGTTTTGTGGATCAAAACAATGCTTGTGCACAAGCCATTAATCGCTAATGCAGGCTTCGAACAATGTGTTAAGTCTGGCGTAAACAGGGGTTGCCCGCAAGGTGGCGTCCTGTCTCCGCTGTTATGGTGCATGGTGGTCGACTCTCTGCTCGATGTTCTCAATGCCTCTGGAATCTATGCCCAGGCCTGTGCGGATGATGTTGCTATTTTCTCTGTTGGCTCATGTTTAGCGACTGTCTGCTTCAAAGCACAGGCGGCGCTAAATATGATCGAGGACTGGTGCACGAGTAATGGGATGTCGGTTAATCCTTTTAAGATTGATGTCGTTCTCTTCATGAGAAGGGGGAAAAATACTGGCATGACTCAGCTGGTGTTTCAAGATATTTCCATCCCGATATCTAAGGAGCTTCCTATCTAAGATGTCAAAGTATGTTGAGTCAAAAACCACCAAAGCGCTGTCAACTTTTGCGCATCGCAAAGGTGCTTTTGGCAAACCGTGGGGTTTATCGCCGAAAGAGCGCCTCTAGATCTACAGGGCAATCATAAGACCGATAATCTCATATGCATCGGTTGTCTGATGGAACAGGCAAGCACGCAAACTCGAAGCCTCGTTCACTAAGCTCTAAAGAGTGGTTTGTCTCAACTATACGGGGGCTTTCCCCAGCACGCTGGACGCTGCCCTAGATGCTAAGATGACCCTTCCACTGCTTGACATATGAGTATTTATCAGACAGTTAAATTTTCATGACGCCAGGATTGGCTCTAGTCAGATACTGAATCTGGAAAGGACCGTCTTCGCATTTTTACCGATGGCTCTAGGTCTGGACGGTGCGGTGGTCCGGTGCTGCAATTTTCTTTGAAGGCGAAAACGTTCGACTGCACTTTTCGTTAGGAAAATATGCGTCTGTCTTTCAATCAGACAAATACCCAATACTAATGGCTATGCACTGTGTTGTGAAGCAAAAGTGGAAGCGAAAAAGCATATGCGTCTGCGGTGACGGTCAAGCTCCGCTCAAGCTCTGTCCAGCCCTTTAACCAGCTCCAAATTAGTGCATGAACCCAAGACCCCCAAGACAAAGCCGGAAGATTAAATTCACTAAGGCTTGTAAGGGTCTCAGGCTACTCTGGGATTCCAGAAAATTAGATATCTGATGAACTCGCTAGAAGGTACTCAGAGGAGAGTTTCTCGGGACTTGAACCCGCTTTATGTCTACCTGCTTCCACGGTCTAATCCTACATCAACGATTGAGTCTTAAATGCACACAATCGTAATTTTTTCTCCGGACAACAATAAAGAAAATCTGTCTGGTAGTATAATGGAGCAGTATTTACGCCTAAGTGCTCGATAACCGGGCTACTATCTCCATTGTTGACACATTTGGACGATTATTCACATCAAGAAAAATTACGAAATTGACGATGCCTACTGTCTAAGTTTGAACAACATTCATACATTGCTGCACCATGTGACTGTTCCTGATCAAAATTGTACATGAGGCTACCTTACAAGTATCGAAGACGACATATAAAAAAACTTGCGTTCAAATTTTAACAACTGAGATCTTGGAGCGACTTTTGAGCGAACCTATATTTTGCCCTACCTGGGACTATGATGGATGTCTGACCTTTGTTTTGCATTGATAGTTATAAAGAATTTTTTGGAGCTAAGGGAATGAATGGTCATATGCTATAGGTAACAAAAGGCTGGAGTAGTTGGCTTGGAAAAATTCTAGAAAGCAAGGGATGACATAGTGAACAGATGAGACTAGCTTAACTTGGTTTTTTTTTTTTAGGGCTACCGTTAAGTTCACACGATTATCGAGGACTAGATTCACGCTTTCCTACATTCATTGAGATTTCTAATGCATTCGATTTACCCGTTATTATGTCAGCAAACATGTTTAAAACATGCTTGTAAACATGTATTTTCAAATTGTCAAATATAAAGTTTTTAATAAGAGTATGACAAAAAAAAAATACAAACTGGAACTGTTGGGAATCTTCAAAGGTACCAAATGGGAAATTGGTGGTTTGGGCAGACTAGTAGCACTCTAAAATTATGCTGTCCTAAGCTATGACGAAACAGTCCATGAATGTTACAAGTCGGTATTAAAGGAATAGCAACTCCCCTAGATTAGAGTTGTCCATCACCATTATTAAAAAAAAAAATCTCTCCGGATCACTCACTCTTTACGTCTAATATGCTCTTTTTGTTATGACAGCAATATATGTACGCACGTCTCTGACGATAATATTTTAAATTGTCACATCAAAAATGACATGTAAGTGATTTGATTTGATGCGTCAAATTTTTCCCGAAAAAAAATCCGCAAAACCAAACCCCATGAGAATCGTTTATAAAATATTGATGTGCTTTTCCCGAGAGTGTTACGTGCGGTTTTGAGAACGTTTGGCAGGCAGTAGGCAATTGTTGGGAATTGGGAATCAAAGCATGACAGACAGCCTCAGGCACAAATAATTCTATGTTTTCGTGTTTAAAATCCTTTAACTCTTGCCACATCATCGTCGCCGAAATCTGTCTTGTCTTCCGGAGAGAATAAGTGAAAAGTACAATTAAAGTTGAAAAGACAATGCCAGCGAAGGTAATTACTTATAATAGGAGGCAGTAAAGTGCTGGATGCTGTGGTAGGCAGGAGTCAAAGGCCTCTACTCCTCCTCTCCCGCAAACCAACACCAGCCGCAATCGACCGAGACTACACCAATGATAATGAAATGAACAAACCACTAAAGGAACAATAATCTGATAACAATAAAAGAATCTACGAGCAGGCGGGTAGGCCTTTTAGGTGCGGTTCCCTGTCCTTCCTATCTCCAACTTTTCTTGTCCATCTTCTTCTCTCTTTTTTTCCCCTTTGTTCACATTCACTCAAGCTTTTTGTCCTGCTTCATACGAGTGTTTGTGTTGGATGAGCATAATTATTAGTATTATCCTCCCATAGCTCAGGCGTGTGACTTAATGGTATGCATGGGAGCGTGGACGTGGGACACGAATAAGGAGAAGGACTGGAGATTTCCGTTTCAGTTTTATGCGAAAGTTGTAAAATGGTGCCATAACTGTTGAAAGCGAGAAATAAAAAGATATTATCGCCATTAATTTTGGTAATGATTTTAAGGCCGAACAATTATTGGAAACGACGGAAATGACGGTAATTAAGAGCTTTGGGCATTGTTGGCAATTAACTGTTGCTTGGGTGAAGGCGAATTCAATTTATGATCCATACGAGCAGGGCTATGTGTGTCCTTGATGGGTCGAAGTAGTATTTCAAGGTGACGTTCTGCCACGCAGATGTTGCCTGAGTTGATATAGATTAAGATTCTTGGTCTTTATGGGCGAATGTTCTTATTTACAGGCAAACACTTAATTTAAAAACCGTTTCGTGGGGCCATATACTGTTAAAGAGTCGCATGTTGGGCTACGTAGCGTAAGGTTCTACAGCTGTAGAGCAATTTAGCAAGGAGGCTTGAGAAAAGCTTTTTCGTGCTTTTAGCATATCAGCACACGGAAATTTTGACTTTAAACGAAAGGAACATACGACTTTGATGCTTCTGCTCATGTGGAGTATACGTTATGCTACCATATGGCGTGAAGGACCATGTTCGTTCCCAGAGAGATAACATACATGTTATTCCAAAGCTGCTTAGGTCCGCTTTGTTCGTTATAACCAATTTGATATTTTAATTTTTAAATTTCAAATTACGAATTCAATATTATTCTAAAAAATAAGGGACCTAGATAACTACCTTGAGGTACGCCTAATATAACATTACATCAAGGAGATAGGACAGAAGTAATGTATACTTGATAGAAAGGATTAAAGAGTTGGGGAGATACATATATCTCCGAAATGTTCCTCTGAATTTTCTGTTCTAAAGAAAAAATATTTTGCCCTCAATCAAGTGATCAAGAGCAGCTTAGAAAAGTGATGCAGCCTTAACGGTAGTCTTGCACCACACAGTACAATGTGTCTACCAGGCGTGAGCTCTTGTTTACTGCAAATAATTTGAAATGACATATAATCCTAGTTCCTGAGGCTTCGACTATTCATTGCATCGATAGTGGTATACTAAATTGGAGGACTTTAAGGCACAAGATTTAGACTGTGGGGTGCTTGGAGGTAAATTTTTGCCGTCGCTGTTGGTAAAAAAAGTTTTCATTTCGTAGATCACCGCTTGATAGTAGGGCATTTGGGATTTATATTTCTGTTGTCTCAATCGGCGGAACATGGCGTATGCTGATTGATACTATTCGTGAACGGCTTGTAATCTATTATATAGGACTGGATTATATTTGAGAGGATAGGCTTACATAAGATGACCTTGCTACTCCAGGCGGGCGATAGAAGTTTGAATTCCTTTCCGGAATTATTTAGCGCGATCAGTGCGAGGGTGTTCTTAACAATTGTCTCTTGAATTTCAGAGATGTTGATGTCTTCCCAGGTTTCAAAGCCATCTTTAATTTTTTTGATGACTTTATTACCCTAACTCTGAACGAATACTTAAATGGGGTGGAAGCTTTCGAGACCGGGCGGTTTCATGTGGAATACTTTATTGGCATGAAAGTTTTTTCTGAGGTATTGAGTTCGATGTTGTTGTCTAAATTACCGAGAACCAGATGCCTCCACGTTGCGATGACTGAGTTGAGAATTCTTGGTGCTGGTCTGTCGGCAACGGCTGGCGTTTATGTTATGGATGTTGGACCGTGTTTGGGGCACTCAATTATAGTCTCGGCTTCTTGCGAGGTGTCGTAATGCTATTTAGCTTCTTGGGATCGATTTTCTCGGAGAGGATTGTAATGTATCTTAACTTTCGCCGATTAATTTGGATTGTTGTAACTGGCGCTTCTTCGCTTCATCGGCATTCTTTTGTACAAGGAAGTTGCCTTTTTTACGCAATGTTGAGGCGCTGTTCCGGGGTAGTATCGATTCCGGCGCCTAATCATTATCATCGTCTATGGAGACTCGCCCGTTGTGATCTCACGTTGAAATAGTGTTTTGTACATGATTGGTTTTCTCATGTCAAACAGACCGGTTAGTAGATAATAACGAGAATCATGCTCCTGGTCGTCCACGCTTACATTGTTAGGATTACACAGTTATTATGTCGGTATTTGTATTATTGGGGTTGGGCTTAGGAGCCCGGTTGAATCTTGTCGCCTGTGTAGTAGGTAGGATTTTAACCGAAATGTGTTAGCAACTTTCTTATTTGGCTTCCAACAGCAGCAGCATCAACAAAATCCTCTTAGCGGATGCATTCTGGATCACCAGAATCTTGACATGGCGGTTGAGGGTTTAGGTTAAAAAGAGTGGTATTCGTTTCACGTCCACTGAAGTGGGCTTTCGACAACACAAAATCTAAACGTTGCGTTGGATCAGCCACGCTACTTGGAGACAAATCGAGGCCAGAAGCAAGAGAAGACAACAGACTTAAGCTGCATATAACGAGGCCGGGAAATCGGTCAAGCACATGATGCGAGAGGACTAATGGAAAATCTTCAATGCCCTGACGAAGCAGAGGTTGCAGCTCACTGTGGCGACATGAAAAGTGTTAATGCTGCCACGAGGAAGCCCTGTGGAGGTGGGATGGTTACCGCTCTTCCCCTGAGAGACAGAGACGGAAACACGCTAACATATGATCAGCAACAATTTGGTCAATGGGGGGAATTCTTTGCAAAGTCAGTTCCAACCGATGGTGCAGCGCACATCCCATTCTCCCCTTTCTGTGTGCAGAAATCCACAAAGAACTGAAGGGCGGCAAAGCCCCGTCGCCGAATACCTTACCTGCGGAACTATTTAAAACAGCTGAGTCACAAATATAGTGCACCCCATATACGGTGCACTTCAAGGACAAAGAGAGCACAGCATCAACACCAGAGGAGTGAGAGAAGGGTGCGTTATATCTCCCTTGCTTTTCATCGTCCTCCACTTTGTTCTCATGTGCACCAACTCGGAGGGTCCCAATGGAACCCAGTAGTCAAGAAACTCCATGACTTAGACTACGCGGACGACATCTGTCTCATGTCTTATTCGTTCACTGGCATCTAGCAGAAATTGAATGCGCTCAACATCAACGCTTTGAAACTGGACTCAGAATTAACATCACTAAAACGAAGCTGATTAGAGTCGCCACGAGATGTGAGACAATGCTCTCTCTCAACGGGGTCCCGATCGGCAGCATGCTCTGCAAAGACGAGGGATCAGAACTCGACATCTCGACGCGCATCAACAAGGCGTACTCGACCTACTATGCGTTGAGGAATGTGTGGAGATCCAACCATCTTTCTTCCTCTTTAAAACTACGGACCTCAACTCTAATGTTAAATCCGTCCTCCTTTATGGCTGTGAGACGTGGAAGACCACTGACAGCATAAGCCGGAAGCTAAAGGTATTTGCTAACAAATGCCTGGAATCCACAAGGCACTAGGCACATGGAAGAGATCTGTGGAGAAAAAGAACATCGAAGAGCTGGCAGAACCTGGCCCGAAGTGAGATGACTAGCTCAAGATAGGGTCGTGGAAGGAATTTTGTGCAATCTTTGCTACCGCTATGAGCTCCTTAGGAGCGATTTCTGATATGTTGCCTACACTATGTATGTATATGTGAACCAAATAGATAAATAATAAATAATAAGCTTCAGGCAGCATTTTCGACATTCCAGGCTCAAGGGTAAAAAGTATTTTGCGATCTTGTGTCATTGTGCTAGGGGTTATTGCTTGATTGGTTTTCCAGCGATCCCTATACGACGGTCAATTACAGGTCACAATTAGCCCAGTGAAGACTACGTAGGGCGAACATCGACCTCGATGTGCGCAGTGTGTATATGGTAAGAAGGGGCCAGACTTGGCTAGCATATTCAAGAATAGAAGGTAGTTTATAAGGAACTTCTTGCATCAACGAAGCCGAGGGCGGAATGTCGATGTGAAGGCGAAAGTTATATTCTCGTTCATAGATGACACCTATGCAACTAAAAAGTTGAAAGGGGAACTAACTTCATGACCGATAAGGTAGGTACTGGGAGGTAAGTGATAGCTTGATATTTGCTAACATTTAGCAGGAGATGATTTCTTTGACATCAAATAGTGAACTTGTTAATTTCAAGTCAGGGGTTGTATGAACTAGTGTATAAGGAAAGGTAAGATTACCTGATGACACCTTTAACATCATTAATACAATAGTTAAGATAAATCTCAGTGGACCAAGGTGGTTGCCTTGGGGAACTCCAAAGATGGCACTAAATGGACCAGGAAAAGAAGATCTAAAAATAATACTGGCGACCTTCTAGGTAGGATGAGGGATGATCTGTAAAGAGGCGAACTAAAAGGGGTGTGAGTCGCGACAAAGTACATAAGCCTTATCGTTGGATTTATCCCATCTAGAAATCGGCAGAGATGATATTGTCATACAATAAATGGCTTGTAAGATAGAGCTATCGTTTTAGAGAGTCATTAAGAAGCTTGCTAAGTTGAATTCAGCCATTTTACGGTGAATAGATTAACGCCAGAACAAGGCAGGCAAATTGTGCAAACTTATTTGAAAACTATTGTACGGTTCGCCAAACTCATCGCGCGTTACGTCCATTTTACGGGCGATATAATCGTCCGCCTGGGCAAGTTCGGAGCACGATGAATCTTTTACGCACCGCGTACTCTTCATTTCAAAATTTATACTCTGTGTGTGCATTTCCAATATGGGAAAAAAAAATAAAAAGGTACTATGAACTACGACCAACGCGACAAATTCAGTCGAATCTCTCGAATCCTATCTAGGACAACCACCCTGGAGAGTAGTGAATGAACATCTTCGACACAAACCATGTGCACCCCGTCCAGGTTGTGTGACAAACACCATAAGAGCTTAACTCTTGAACCTGCGCGAACCCTATAAGAAAAAAAAAAAAAACAAAAACGTACACTCTAGTGGGCATCCCCAAAGATGGTAAACAGTTTGAAGAGAAGAAATTATTGCCGTTGTGTGACGCAGTATTGAGGCAATTATAAGATTTTACGGAAAGAACTTTGCTTAAAAGCTTACAACGTCCAGCTTGTGCAAGAGTTGAAATCGCATGACCATTATACGCGTCGTAGGTTTGGTGAATGGGCCGAAAACATGATTCAGCTTGATCCTCATTTTTAACTTTTTATTCTCATAAAATTGTTTTGTGTGCTGACTGGGCTGATGGAATCATCGACTCAAATTTTTTTAAGGACGATACCGGCCAGCATGTTACCGTCAATGGAGAGCGCTATAGAAACATGATTTCTGACTTCTTCGTTCCCCAGTTGAATGGCATTTACGTGACGGAGCTTTGATTTCAACAAGATGGCGCACCATGGCACATGTCGCGCGACACCATCAATTTATTGCGGGAAATATTTGCTGAGCGCATAGTTTCGCGAAAAGGATTTGCGAACCGGCCCCCATGATCCTGTGATCTCACACTTTTAGATTAAATTCTTTGGTGGTATGTGAAGTCACTAGTCTATGACGATAAATCGTTGAATGATTTAGTAGTCAACATTCGCCGTATGATTGATGATATACGGACTCAGTTGTTTGATAAAGTTGCCAAGGATTGGACTTGCAAACTAGCCATGGCGCGCATATGCACGAAATTTAATGGCATTTAATTATCTATTAAATAAAGCTAACACTATGGACATTAATGCTAGGTTCAAGTGCTTTATTTGATATTGAATTTATATAACTCTAAAAAAATCACCCTTTACCTTTTGTTATCTGTTTCCGCAAGAGTTCAAGAATTTGCGATCAGTTTGTCGATCAGTGATCTCTCTAATCATACGTCGATCGTATACTACCTAAAGCGAAAACCTAGTTTCATGATTCACAACGCAATTATGGGACGGAGCGGGTCTCTAGGGTGCCGTGTCCTCATCCGCATCATGTGCTATAGAGGTGCCCGTCTCATTGATTCACGTTGATGTGCTTGGCACATAACAATAGCCGTAGGTCAAACGGCAGTCAATTCGCCTTAATGAGAGAAAAGCCGCAGCGGGGCTGTATAGATTCGAATGTATGCCTGAAGGATCCGGTCATTGAGGGAAGAGCCAACCAGGGATGTAGGCCGAAGTCCGGCTTGATGCGGATCATAGCAGATTTAATTTCCCAGTATTACAGAATGACCTGGTGCCTTTAGGTCATTAGTATAGATAGACCTCTGCTTGAAAGACAGAGGCAATCCTCGCTGTCATCCAGTAAATTGTTGTCGTTCTCGACGAAGATCTCAGCACCAGACCCCTGCCTGGATTCGAAGCTGTCCGTGAAGATATGAAGACATCTCTTCCCCAATTCAGTAGCTGTTTTTGACTCGACATGGTTTGACCAACGTAGCTTACTGTATAGGGTGACTCCTATATAAAGTGAAGTATTAAAGCCCACTGAAACCACAAAACATTTGCTCATTCATTCCAATTTAACATCAAAACAAAGCATCCTTGGCCAATCGTCTTTATCGGTATTGAGGGGGCATTTGATAATACTGGCTATAACTCAATCACCAGGGCGATGCTTGAGAGCCGTATTATATCAACAACATCCGGAGAGATCTCTGTGACAGTATCGGCAGCTAAAGGGTGTTCACCACTTCTCTGGTGGATAGTCATCGACGATCTATTCTACCAGTTAACCAACCTCGGTATGGAGTTGTAGTTATTGTTACAGATAAATACGAAATGTCTGCCTGTGTACTTGGTCGCAAACTTAACTGGAATTCCAACATCAAAAGCAAACTTGCAAAGGCGACTAAGGCACTCTGGGCCTGTCGACGCACCTATGGTAAAACTTGAGAATTGAAACCTAAGGTAATCCACTGGTTACAATCCGCGATAGTAAGCCTATCATCACTTATGGGTCTGCTGTATGATGGAGAAAAGTTGAAAGAGAAAACTACAACAGTTAAACTTCAACGCCTTGAGAGGCTAGCATGCCTCGGCATTACAGGCGCCATGGCAACTTGCTTGACAGCAGCCCGAGAAGCACTGATAAGAATTACTCCACTGCAGTTTTTTATTAAAAAGGTTGCCATACGTAGTGCAATCAGACTCCTCTGCTCGGAAACGGACCATATCCCATGCCCATATTTCAACACCTTCCTGAGCTGGATATGGTTACCACAGTTTCGGACGCATTACCACACACGCCCACTTTTGGCAAAAGATTTGAGATATTGATTCCAAACGGCATAACTTCGGAAAGCGATGTTCCCTTGCTAAACGTCAGAGGCCTGAGGTGGTACGCAGATGGCTCCAAGATGGATTCCGGCGTTGGTGCTTGCTTCTGTGGATCAAATCGGAAGCCATCGAAGGCCCTTAGAACAAGTGTTTTCCAAGCCGAACTATACGCCATCCTAACGTGCGTCAACCTAAACTTAGTGACTGGCATAAGATGCATAACCATCAATATACTCTCAGATAGTCAGGCAGCGCTCAAAGCGTTGGGCTCGTACGAACTCAAAATCCTTCGAGGAATGCCTGCCCTGCCCTAGGTATTAGGAAAGGTTCCAGCGAAATGTACATAGGTGCTGAACCTTTCGGCGGAATCCCCAAGTCAAAGATTAATTTTCTCTTAGACAAGTGGGAAAAATCGCAGAAACTGTGCTTTTGGAAGAGCGTTCAATGATTCCGACAATCAAAGAGATTCATATGGCCCTTGAACAAACACTCTATTAATATCTTTAAATATATGATAATCGATATTAGAAGACTGGTCAGCTACCTTTCAGGACACTGTAGTCTGAGATATCATCTTAACACAATTAACCTCTCATCTGAAACCGAGTGCCGACTCTGTCATCAAGACAAGGAAACTGCAGAAGCTGCACTATGTGAGCTTGCTGCCCTCTACCATCTTAGGAAGCGTATACTCCTCAGAGAAATTATAACTCCTGAGGGGATCAGCTCAGCTCCTACGAGGGACATCCTCAGCTTTTTCAGGAAAGTAGAGGAACTCCTCGTCTAATTTGCTAGACCTACTCTGGTCACAGTGCTCTATGCTATCTGATGGCACTAGCCCCCAATTTCCATTTAAAAAAAAAAAACATCTTCGGCATTTGGCTTAAAGATTTGGGTTTAGGGGGTCCTCGCCGCCACAAGAGGACCGTATGTTGTGTACTAAAGAAGGCGTGAGCAGATTAAAAAAATCTCGAAGATTACCAAAGTCTAGCTTAGTTGGTTACATGAAGTATAAGGAAAAGGGCTTGAAATTGTTGCCATCCTACCATGTCAATCCTTGAACTTTTAGACGGATTCACTGTTATGTTGCTTTGCATGCTCTCTACAACCATAAGAGTATTCCATAGGTGCATCCCGACCTACAATTACGCGTAGCCCTTACGTGTTTGTTGAAGTATCTATGCTTGGCTTGCAAAGGCTGGATTCTAAGAAATCTTTTTGAGTTTGGGTTAGTAACCTTGCCACAAGCCTTGTGTTCATAAATCTGAAACTCGAGTTTTGATTGCCCTGTCAAGTTTCGTTTCTTCGCGATTTATAGGTTTCCATAACCATTCCATTTACATTGTCAAAGTGTTTGGTTATGAAATTGAAAAAAAAAAATGACACTCTCAAGCGCTACATATGGTTTTTCAAAAGGGTGCCATCCAGTCTTTATTCACAAGCTAAGTCGTTTGTTTGACGCTCCCTCTTAACAACTGACCCATTTCACAACCAAAACGATACATCAAGCCGCAGCCATTTTAAGGGACAAGAAAGTTGAAAGGTTTTCATTGAAAATTTCCGCACGCCCTTGAAGAATAGCTCTGGTAATGTGATTTTAGTTTTTTGTTGTTCTGTGTGGATCCATGGCCCACGGCGCCTTAGACAACATTGACTCCCACACGCACATTTGCCTAGGAAAATACTATGGTAAGTGAACGTCGAAGAGGAGTGTGGAATTTAAAATTCACAACATAACCGTCGCCGTCAAAGGAGCCTTCGATGAAAAGATGAACCGTTCAAGGCGGTTGGGCTGGATGGCACATATGTTATATACTAGGCCTTCGGAACGAAAATGCGATGAAATGACTTGAATGAATGTTGTGCCCTATGTTGACGCCTCTTTTTATGGCCCATTTGCTACGAGTTGAATTCAACTATTGTTCAAGGACTCAACCCGGAAACCCGTTCGATGGAAAACTTGGTCTCACAGTGGGTATGGAAGAGCGAGAGAATGTGGCGATGGACGGTCTATGGGATGGCTGTTTAACATTGAAATTAAATTTGAATGTGATTCGTAGAACATTTGTTAACGTCGACGGTTGTCAGATGACGGCTGTCAGTCGATAGTAGTCGTTTGTCGGTCCCATAGGCATCAACGAGCATTCGAAGGGTGAAACCTATTCTACTCCTTCGCATGGTGGGGCATCATAAATTGCTTCAAGTCGAAGAATTCACATCACGTGCATGTCTTAAACGCCACATGTCGGATTTTATTCATTTTTCAAGAGCTCCTCCATCAGTCACCACCCATAGTCGTTCCAGTAGTCCACTTGTCTTCTGGCTATCGGAATCGTCTTTCTCCCTTTTATGCGATGGGTGACTTGAATTATGCAAATATGTCTGTCCTCGCATTGAAGAATAGAAATTGATTTCTGGCATCTCTGATATTTCAGCTTTAGCTCCATCTCTCACCCCGGGGTCTCATCTTTTAGCTACCGCTGCTGCTGACGAACTGTCAATCGGGGATGAATTATGCGATAAACGTGTTCAGTTACGACCTCAGTCGGAGCACCTGCCCTCGCAGTTTATGATTTACCAAAATTACAATAAAGAATCCCAATAAAAATGCAAAGGCTACCGTAGGCGTTGCTCCACGGGGAGAAAAGATTGTTTTTATTATCTTCTTAGACATATTGCAATAAGCATCTAGCATTTACGTGTCACGTCAGCATCCGTTGCTCGTCCGCCGGGAGGCATGGAGTTCCGTATAAGTGTTTGGGGTAATCAATTCGTAGGCGGTGAATAAGACTGTTAATCATTTTGGATAATTGAAAATTTTATGGATGACTCCAGGTGGTTAATGGATTTTTTTTATTGCGCTATAACACAATTCCGTGCAGTGGCACACGATGTCCACATGGAGGTGACAATCGAGGGCGTTTGCGATTGTTTTCCGCAGTTATGTTGTGAATTTTAACGACCGTTTAGGGATGCTAAGAGCGCTGGGAATAGGCTTGGAGGGTGCGTTTGACTTGTGGCTTTGTTGGAAATTATTTCTGGCTGCGCGGGTTACTTTTGGGAAGCAACGTGTTTTTTAATATTATATTTTTTCTAGACTGGATGTAAGGGTTCATCAGCATGTGGTGTTACGTGTTGTTAATTGTTATGGCGGCTCTATTACGGGGTAAAAAAGCCAAAGTAATAGGCGCCAGCGGGATCGAAGACCATCTATCACTGGTTATCAAGTTTCCTTACTTGGCTCGGTGGTTATCTACAAAAACTTATCCTCGTTTCTTTTGTTTTTAGGAGGCATCAAGTCATATTATTGATACTTCACAAGATGAAAGCATATGGTCAAGTCATAAAAGTCTCCGGGCTTATTTGATCGATTATGAGGGCATATTATGTTGATGATCTGTGATCTATTGCTGACTATTGAGTCATTCTGAAGCCCTCTCAGTTCTTCAAACCCTTGCATTCTAAAGATTATAATTTGCTCTTGAAGAAAAAGCGCCCCAACCTCAATAATTTGGTAAAACCAGTCACAGTCCAAGACAAACTATTTGCCGACTCGACCAAGGCAGATTTGGGATTGGATATCATTTGGAGATATTGGAATAAACTCTCGTAGCGTTTTTTTTTTTCAATTCTCGAATCAACCCACTTCTAGTAATCCTTTTAAGAAGTAAGCTTTTGCCATAATAGGTAATGTATCACTGATCAAAAAGTGATAAACGGCTGTTAGGATAGGACTTCCTATTTACCCCTTTCCAGGTATGAAGTTTGTTCAAAAATTAAGGTGACTTCATTTTTCTTGAAAATTATTTATTTATTCATTTATTTTGTCCTATTCAAGGTAATAACCCTAGGATAAAATGGCTTTCAATAGGAAGATTGAGCTTTAGCTTAAACGTCATAGCCGTATACCCATGTTTTGTCATCAGTAATCGTAAAATCTGGATCGTCATTAACGTCATTCAACAGCTCCTGAGCCATGCTCATGCGACGGTTCTTCTGGTTAAAATTGAACAATTTCGGAATCAGCCTTGCTGACACAAGTTTTGTGCCCAAAATATCTCAACAAAAAAAAATATGGCTGAGCCTTGCTTCAACATTTTTGCTCGTTGTTGACGTGCTTAGGCATACAGGGCGGGCATCGTCAGTAACATTCGCTCGGCCTTCTGGGAGATTCTTGTACCACCGATAACATGTTTTTTTGTTCAGAGTAGGTTTGTCAAATGCCACGGTCAACATATCTAGTGTGTTAGAGTACTTAATTCTACTTTTCACACGAAATTTAAAACAGATTCTTCGAATCCAATTTTTTCGAATTAACAAAAAATCGCTAAGCACATCTAAAAACGTCTGGGAAAAACAAATAAGGTATCCAAAATTGTTGACAATGTCAAGGAAATGTGTACTAACATGATGAAAAAAATTTGGAAAATCGAATATATGTATTTAGTTCACCAAATTTAAAAAGTCACCTTATTTTTTGAACGCGTCTCCTATTTGTAACTCATAATCATAGCGATATCGTCCTCGTATGCAAATCGTTCCCATAAATTATGAAGATGAGAGGTCCAAATTTTCACCCTTGTGGGACTTCGCGATTTATTGGCACTTTGAAGTCTCTATACTTCCAATGCTCCGGAACCTGGTCTGAATATCTCCCTGAACACCGATATTTTCAGCTTATTCTAGGATTCTTGTATGACACAATGTATTAATAACTTTTTTATATGTCTATAAACAAGACAAATGGTTCTGTAAAATCACTTTGTACTGTCGCAGTATTCCAGCTGGTTTTTCTTCAATGCATGGCTCAGCGATGGTTATTCGGCTTAAGCAGCTCATAGTAGACTACACTCTCCTGATTTGCCCTTGGCATTGACGTTGATGGTTGGCCGGGCTTAAGTCTTTTTCCCGATGAATGAAGTCGCAAGGCGATTGTTGATTGGCCAATGCGCTTCAGGTCTTGCTTTACGGCAAATTGCGTTCATTTCGAATGAAGTTTTTCATAACTTGTTTGTACCATTTGGTAGATGTTTTCCTTTGTAACAAGATTAATGACTAGATTAAAACTACCTAGGTTAGAAAAGAGTGATCTTGAATACTTCCTTCATTGTGGAGAAGCGCGCGTTGCCGGCTTGCAGCCTTTTATTTATGTATTTAAATTTTTATGACGTTTTTGTAGTAAATACGGTTCCCAAATATTTGAACTCGTCCACTCTTCAACGTTTGGTGGCCATATTTGAGACGACCGGTTCGGTAATACATCAGCCCAAATTCGTACGTCAAAGGAATGCGAGATCAGCCGAGATCATCGCCGCGGTCCGTACAGCAGCCTTTCGTAGACTTTAACTTGGCGAATTTTGCGTAGGGACTTGCCCCTCGCCTATTATTGTACAAGATCCAACTGACCCAGAAGCTCAAATTTCATGACCATAGTCCATCAATGCAGTTTGTTCGCTGACTGGGCATTTGGAAGAGGACCTCAATTTTGGCCGAAAAATCATCTTAGCGACGAGATGTATTTTAGGATGAATGCCTGTGTTAACAAGCAAAATTGGTGAGACGGTCAATGGCAAGCGCTGCAGAACGATGATAACTAATTTCTTATGGCCCAAATTGAACCATATGGACCTAAACGACTTGTGGTCTCTGCAGGACGGCGCTACGTACCGCACAGCGGATGCTACGATTGACATTCTGCAAGAACGATTTGAGGGTTAGGTTATATCTCGCAGAGGTGACTTGAATTGGCCACAAAGGTTATGCGATTTGGCCCCGCTAGACTCTCTCTCATGTGGTTCAATGAAATCGTAGGTCTATGGCAATAAATTACAATCGCCCGATGCCCTTAAGATGAATATAGCACAGGCCATCGGAAACTATGCGAAAGACTCAATGAAAATTGCTCTTTTCGTTGCTGTATTAATGGCTCAGGGCCACACGTGTCATCCGCGTATGCAAAAACTGTGCTGTTTTTAAACTCCTTTAGCATTTCATTAACGCATATTATGTATAAAAGAGGACCAAGTTCCGAGGCTCAAGTCGTCACCGACGTTGACGCGATATGTTCGAAATTTTAGATTGTTTTCTATCCATCTTAAACATTCTGCATAGACTTAAACCTCTTCTAGAGAGCATATTATCGTGTGAATAGGGGTAGGGTATGATAAATTATTGATGATTTTTGTTTGAACTTTGGTTTAGCCTATTCGTCAAATGGCGTTGATTCATATTTTTCCCTGTCTGAAAACCTTATTAACTGGAGTCAAGTGCTTTGTATGTATCAAGAATTTTTTTCCAAACTCCTAGCAACTATTCCTTCTAACTTTTTCCATAAGCGGCAGGATCGCTAACGGTCGATAGTTTTCAATTTCAGACTTTACTCCGTTTGGTCTATATGGACTATAAGGCAGAACAATTACAGCCGAGAATATTACTCCAACCTTCTTGTCCAAAGTTTGGCTGGCTACCTATATTCTCCAGAAGAGGCTTGACTTGAAGAGGAAATAAATCGTCTTTCACCAGGACAATGCACTAGTATGCAAGAGGCATTGACGATGGAAAAACTGCGAAATTTGGGGTACGGTTCGTTCGGTCGTTTTTCCTATTTTCCCGAATTGAAATCTTCAGATTCCATGTTCCTAAATTTGAAGAAATTTGATTCTGGGAAGCGCTTCGCATTCAAAAAAGGAGCTGAGAGGGTCGTAGCAGAATATTTTCATAGCCTTATAGATTCTCACTTCCGGGATGAAGCACTGATGTTGGAGAAAAGCTGAACCAAGTGTGTCGAAGTCAAGGAGATTAAGTAAATACATACAATCGCAGTCCTCCTTTGTCAGGCAGAGAACTTTGCACCTTGCCACTGTAGTTTACATAAGCAAAACTACTTCTACTTCTTCTTAGTTTTCAGACCAACAACCCATGGCGGATCTGGGCCTGAGTTAATATGGCCTTCCATCGTTAGCGGTCCGAAGTATGCTGCTTCCAATAGGAGAGATCAATTTGTCTTGAGGCCGCGATCACTTGGTCTTTATACTGGAGGTTCGGTCTCCTCTTTCTTCTCGAACCAGGAGGTTAATATTCGAAGACCCTGTCAGCGGAAGCGTTGGTACCAGTGCGCTATATTTTGTCCTATGTGATAGGTGACGGATCGCTTTTTTGTTGACAGCATATGTTTCCTCTTCTCCTCATTAATGTGAAGACCAGTTTGTTTCGCCTGATCTTCAATCACCGTGAACGCTTCCACCATGGTGCGCTGGCAACAATATCAATATCGTCTGCGTATCCCAGCAACTGGACCCAGCGGCGGGCAACACTATTTGTGGGCTGAACTGCACAGTGCATCGAGTGTTTGTTAGCGTGGTTTGACACGTCCGGATTAGTTTTTTCCCAGGGTCCCGAATTCAGCCATCGCGTTAAATAATACTTTGCGATGATTACTGTCATATGCGACTTCAAAATCGATAAGGAGGTGGTGGGTATCGATTTGAAACTCGCTGGTCTTCTCCAGGACTTGTGGCAGCGTGAGGATTTGATATATAGTCGGTTTTGGCGGGCTGGTATGTACCGATTAGTGCGGTGCAAAATGGTTTTAAACGTTCACACAATACACTGGATAGGATCTTGTAAGCGACATTGAGCAAAGATATACCTGTAGTTTTTAGAAGAGGTAGGACTCCCTTTTTGTGGATTTCACAATAGTCGGGCATGCATTCGTCATTCCAAATGCGACAGACAATCTGGTGCATGCTCCCTACCAGAACATCGCCTCCACCTTTGAAGAGCTCCATCCGAGCCTGCGGCATTGTTGTTCTTCGTCGACTTGCGGCGAGATCTCTTCGTCCACTACCACTTTCTCTTCTCCATTGTCGTTAAGTAGCCGCTGAAAATACTGCTTGAAAAAATTCCATAATTCCCTGCGGATCGGTAACAAGATTGTTCTCGCAATTTGACGAGTCTTGGTGCCGTTTTTAAAGCCCGATACGAGACTTTTGCCTTTTTTGTAAAAGGCTCTTATCGTTTTTTTGTCCCTGAACTTTTCGATGTCCTTGAGCTGGGAGGCTGCGTCTTCTTTTCTGCCCGTCTTCTAACTCGGTATTCCTTGAGCGCTGCTCGTGTTCTCCTCTGCAGCACTTTTTGGTACGCCTCGTCGGTCCCTCGCTTCTCCGCTCATACTCGCTGTCATACCACGGGTTTCTTGTCGGTGGTGACGCCTAGCCTATTGCAGTTTCAGCTGCATCCTTGATGGCTGAGCGACAATGGAGCCACATAATGTTGGAGTTTGTGTCCGATGTAAGCATACCTGCGAATCGTCCGCTCAGTTGCTCTCTGTAGTCCCAGCGATCTCTGCGGTGTTCAGGCTACCTACAGCGTGCGCCATCTCATATGGGTCGATGTAAATTTCAAATAACGTTAACAATTCTCAACCGATTTTGAAAACTCAAAAACTTCTATTCAACGTTGACCTTTACAATTTATTTGGATTAATTTTCGGTAACAATTTTTATTGAATGACCGCCTTTATTGCCGATGTAAAAATGGGCTCGTTTTCGCGCATTCTCCATGACATTTTCGAGCATTTCGGTCGAAATTTCTACGATTTCCGCACGAATGTTTCTTTTGAGCTGTTCTATTGTCTTCGGGCCGTTAGCATACACCTTGCTTTTCAAGTATCCCCAAAGAAAAAAGTCTGGAGGAGTCAAATAGGGCGATCTCGGAGGCCAGTCAATATTTGACACCAATCTTCCAGGGAACTTCTTACGTAAAAGATTCATTGTTTTGTTCGCGGTATGCCATGTCGCGCCGTCTTGTTGAAACTAAAAGTGAAATAAGCCTTTTTTACGCATTTCTGGGACCACATAATGGGCCAACATCCACCGATATCGATAGCTATCCACTGTATCGCCAGCTTTGAAGAACTACGGTTCAATGATGGTTTTAACGCATACACCGGCCCAGACAGTAACTTTTTGATCATCTAGCGGCTCTTCGTGAATAATGTGAGGATTTTCGGTGCCCCAGAAGCGACAATTTTGTTTATTAACTGAGCCAGAGAGCGTAAAATGTGCCTCATTGGTCATCAAAATTTGCTGCCAGAACGCCGGCTCAGCATTAATCATTGCAACGACATTTTGTGCGTATGCCAAGTGCCGTGGCTCATCTTGTGGCAAAATTCTTTGAGTTATCTGCACTTTGTATGGAAATAAGTGAAGATCATCCTTTTAAATTCTCCGCAAAGTGGTCCCACTGATGCCTAACTGCTGTGAACGGCGCCGATATCACAAACTTAGGTCTTCTTGAACACTGGCCTTCACAGATTGAATAGATGAGTTTGAACGCCGCAGACGTGACTTAGGTTGTTCACAAGGGCTTGCCACAGAACCAAATTGAAAAAAATTCCAGGCCCAACGACGAATTGAATCTTTTTTTTGGGCGCAACACGATCACGCACGATAAGCACGTTGAGTTAGCACAATCGAGCGTTCATTTTTAATGAACATTGAAACTATTTCCGCGCATTCTTTTGGTGTGAAGCGATTCATAGTTAAAATTGTACTGAATTGACGTTTCCAAAATGCTATGATATATGATAATCGGTTGACAACTGTTAAAGTTATTTATATTAGACTATCAGGAGATCGCCGCGCCAGGTTGCTGCATGGATCTTTTTGCGAGGAAATCTTGTGCTACTTACGAGTACAGAGAGTGCCGCGAGGAGGCAGTATGTCAATTTGACCTGAGCATAAACAGGGATTGTTGCTGGCGTCTCGCCATGTTGAGTGCAATCAGCAGCTTTGCCCTACCTACCAGCTGTCCTACACTCTACCCAAGCTAGACTATTCATATTTAACACTAAGGTGTGTTAAGGATTTTTGATGCTGTTTAAGTGGTTGTTGTAATGGTGTATCGTTGTTTTGATGAGAGTATGCGCACTGCAAGGCATTTTTTTTTCATGGGAGTTTGGTAGCCTCTTACGACTGGCATTCCGAGCCTCCGGCATATTCTAACCCTTTTCTCATAAGGGGTTGCTCAATAGAACTATGAGTTAAAATTTTATTTTAACAACAAATTGCCCAGCTTGTAAAGCACCCCTGTGATAAAAAAACCGAAGTGTTCTCCCGGTAGATAGAAGAAAACACTCGACACACCACTCATGATTTTCTCACTTAACTTGGCACAAATGTATGTACTTCAGCATCTTCGCAGGAAAGAGCTGATTTTCCGATTCCAATTACAGAATTTTCCATTCACCATTCCCTTGTGAATCACTTCTGTTCCTTTTCACATTCCTCTTTCTATACTTTTCCTTATTGCGTTGTACGAATACAATATTTCCATCTAACCCTACACCCACCCGTTTCGTTATAATGAAGAAGAATCGCCTCGGAATCGCTCATCATCACGACGGAGATGAGATGATCATGATACTCCTAATTCGAGCAATTAAATAGAATTTTTCTCTGCTTGGTTTGATGGTAGTGCCTCCGGGTGCGGAAGGAAGGAACCCTCATCTGGAGATAAACTTAATTCGTCTGACGTTTGGTAATTTCTCAAAATTCTGATAAATATTTGTCAAGACTGACTGGCACTCGTCTGCGTCTGCTGTGTATGACGACGATGACGATGACATGTGAGAAGGTTCGCGCATGATACAGTGGCAAGGAGGGAACGGGAAGTAATTACATTGTTTGGAATCGCACTTGACTTGAGTAATAATTTTCGCGGTGATGATGCGACGTAAGTGTGTCTAGGGTTAAGTGGGTATGATGGGTCGACGGAGTCGCCTGTGTCGAGTGGGTCGAGTTGGTTTCAATATATTTTTTTTAATGGAGGCCAATTGGTGTGATACATAGACGAGGAAGTTGAGCTGTTGTCAAGGGTGCTAAAGAAAAACTGGGGAATAGGTTGCCGACTAATGACAAGATGCTACAAAAATTTCGATATTAAATTTTTAATGGGTATTTCAAGTTTTCGTGAGCGGTAGTCGAGAGATACATAGATCATTGGCATGAAACCGAGATAATAGTTAGTTAGTGTAGCCTGTTTGATCCACGCCAATTATTTAATTATTTGGAGATCAGCAATCTACTGCCTATAATGAAAACTGGGCGAAGGCAAGGAGAAACGGTGTTGATACTGAAGAGGCTGGCAATATATGCTAAGAGCAAATTCTCATTACGACACATACGAGCACAAGGAGGAAACCAATAAAAGCTAATCTCCCATGCCTTCTGTAAAATATTCACATTAACGGCTGGTTACTTGACGAGATAAGATAGGCTATCAACAAAGAAGCACTTCAATTAAAAGCTTCCCTGGGTATGCCGAAGCAAAGTTATTATAAGACGATTTCCAACAGATCCCGTGGTTCAATCTTAGACTTACCGATCATGCATCAAAACGCCTCAAAATCATGTCTTCAAGGAACACTATGTTTTTCATAATAGAACGGTATGTTTTGAACTTTTTCAAAAACCTTACCAACGTTCGGAAGCTAACTGATTTATCGGGAATAAGCTATGTTTGTTCTGTCTCTCTCCCGTTTGAGAATAGGTTGGGACACTGTTGCTTTCCACTAGGCTGGATATGCATAGTACAAGGTGGCGCAAAATGAATTACCCTTTCGGAAGATGTTATAATTTTTGCAAATGGCATCGTATGTCAATCATCTTTGACATTTGTGAACTAGGAAACCGCAGTATATAAACAGACAAGCCATGATGGGCTGGAGAGCATGGAAACTTTGTGTCGATTTTTTTTTACCAATAATCCGTCGGTGGTGTTAGCGAAGCGTGAATTTCAAGGTCGGTTTCCTAATCGGGTCGCGCCAACTGGGCAAACATTTCGGCGCTTAGCTACTCGACTCGAACAGATTGGAACCACAGGAGACCATACAGGGCGTGGCCGCCACCGAACTTGTCGTTCAGCCGAGAATATCACGGCTGTGACTGCCGATGTCGCTAAGCACGAAGAAACATCAACACGATGGGCCACGCGATTGGAAATAACCAGACGGACACTACAGCGAATTTTAGTGAAAAACTTACATATGTTTCAGTACAAATTGCAAACAGTGCATCAGTTAATGCCTGCTGACCGTCAGTCGCGTTTGAATTACTGTCAAGCCATCCGTAATCTCAACAACAAAGATGGCGATTTGGTCTCGAAAATTTTCATTAGCGATGAGGCGCATTTCCACTTAGGCGGTTACATTAAGTGTGCCGAGTGTGATGCATGCACGCGGGAGGAGTGATTGGGTTGTATTTTTTTGAGGACGCCATCGGCAATACGGTCGCTTACTGGCGAACGTTACAGGGCCACGATAAAGGACTTCTTACTGCCTGAATTGGATGAGCGGGGTTTGGTGATCAAGCGGTTTCAACAAGACGGAACAACCGCACACACAGCCAAAGTGGATATTGGGAAGGAAGCCTTTCCTGGTGGCATAATCTCCCGTTTTGGTGATTTGGTATGGACAGCAAAATCGCCTGATTTAACCATTCCAGACTTCTCTCTTTGGAGCTATTTGAAGTCACAGGCTTATGCCAACAAGCCTCAGACAATCGCAGCCTTTAAGAAGAATATTCGGCAGGAATGCGAACAGTCATGGAAAATGCGATAAAACGGGTGCAAATGTTTATCAATACTGGCAGCAGCTTCAACGCTTGGTCCACAGAATGGGGGGCAGCAGACACATGGATGCACGGGGAAGAGTCCTTTTGGAAACGTTTGCGATTGTAGGTGTGAACCTGGTTAATACAAGTACTACAAATACTTTCCGCAAGGCTGGTAGATCATCAATAGTTGACATAACGTTTGTGTGCAATTCCCTTGCCAGTAAAACAACATGGAGAGTGAGCGAGAACTACACGCATAGCGATCATCTTCTTCTTTCTTTTTAGATGGCGTTACAGCTCACGGAGAGCCAGAGCCAAGCTTTCTCATTTACTTATGTTGTGTGCGATTTGTTTTTCACACAAGTGAACGGGACCTACAGTTTAATGCCGATTCCGAACGGCGAACGCCGAGAAGCTTTTTCAAGGCAAGTGTACATACTACGGGAGGTTTTGCCAATACCCCGCCGAGGAGAGAAGCCGCGTAATGAACATTCGATGGCGTTGGTGTTATCGGGAACCGAACTCGCTCATCGTGCGTCAAAGGCCGACACACTACCCACTGCGCCACGGCGCTCTCAATAGCGATCATCGAGCTATTATAATGGAGATGGGCGAGAGAAAACGCAGGCACCGCCCAAATCAAACTGGACCAAAGTGGAAGGAAACCTCATTTGACACCGATGCCTTTGAAGAAGTCCTGAAAGAGGTGACTGTGGATAACGATGCACCTGCAGAGGTAACCTACAAGCAACTGACACAGGCGTTAACTGCAGCATGTGACGCAGCGATGCCCAGGAGGAAACCCAGCAAAAGGGGATCCCCGTGTTACTGGTGGAACGAGAATATCCAGAGGCTAAGGGCGATATGTCTCGGAGAGCGGAGAAAATCCCAACGGTCAAGAAATAGGCCAGACTACCAAGAGTGGCTTCGTCAATTCAAGTTAGCGAGACGTCAACTGGAAAAAGCCGTCAAGGAAAGAAAGTCAAGATGCTTAAAAAAACTTTGCGAGGAGGCCGACATAGATCCTTGGGGTAAGAGTGATCACTAAAAAGATAAAAAACAATAGAAGTCCGCCGATATCAAATCCCGAAATGCTCAACCGTATTGTGGAACACCTTTTTCCACACGGACAGCCGCTTAATAGTAGCAGCATAGCGGGGATTAACATAGGAGGAGCTAAAGAAAGCAGTCTCGAGGGTCAAAAATAATAAAACACCCGGACCGGGTGGAATCCCAAACAAGGCAGTCAAAGCGGCATTACGGCTAGACCAGATGCTTTCCAACACACTTTGGGGAAATGCTTGCAGGAGGGGATCTCCCACACGGTGGAAACTGCAGCACTTGGTTCTACTGCCAAAAGAAAGGAAACCACCTGCAGAACCGTCCTCGTATCGGCCAATCTGTCTTTTGGATACACTAGGCAAGATACTAGAACGAATTATCTACGATAGGTTACTGGCGGTGGCGGAACGGTGCATTGTCAGCCAACCAATATGGCCTCAGAAAAGGACGATCAATGGTCGACGCCATAGAATTAGTGGTAAACCTGGCTGCGGACGCCATCCAAGGAAAAAGATGGAGATAGGGAGAGAAGAAGTATTGTGCAGTAATTACGCTGGACATAAAAAATGCTTTCAGCTCGGCTAACTGGACGCACATACAAAAGTCCTTAATTGACATGGGTACCGCCCACTATTTATTAAAGACCGTCATCGACTTCGCCGACGACATTGCCATCGTCACAGTGGCTAAGCATATAGAGGAAGGGGGGCCACTACGAACGCAGCTATCTCTAAAGTGAAAGATTGGCTTTCACATGCCGGTCAAGAACTAGCAGCCCAAAAAACGGAGGCTGTGCTCATAACCAGCCGTAAAAAGGTGGAATATGCGAGCTTCTTAGTCGGAGACCAGACGATAAGGTCCAAGAAAGCAGTCAAGTATCTAGGGGTCATACTAGACAACAGGCTTTCCTTCAGAGAACACATAATGTTTGCCAGCGAGAAGGCATCACACACGCAACGAGCTCTTTCACGAATGCTTCCGAATATAGGCGGACATGCAAGCAGAGTCCTTCTCTCACGGGTAGTCAGCTCAGTTCTACTGTACGCTGCTCCAATTTGGGCGGAAGCCCTTGCAGTAAAATGACTAAAGCGGAAAATGGATTCAGTCTATCGACTTTGCGCAATAAGAGTAATCTGCGGCTTCATGACCATCTCCGACGATGCAGCGTTAGTCATAGCAGGAATGCTACCCATCGATATATTGGCAAACGAGCTCGAAAGGGTATACCGCAGGCGCACGCCAGACCGGCAACAGACCAGGCTTATAAAAGCAGAAGAACGAGCAGAATCCATGACAATGTGACAATGATGGGACATCTCGATAAAAGGAAGATGGGCGCACAGGCTTATTCCCGTCATCAAGACTTGGACATCAAGACCGACAGGAGACTGCAATTACCATCTTTCGCAGTTTCTGTCTGGACATGGTGGCTATCGAAAGTATCTGCATAGATTTGGATATGATAGTTCTCCGCTGTGTCCACAATGCCCAAACTCCGAGGAGGACGCAGAACACACAGTCTTTTACTGCAGTCGCTTTATGCAGGACAGACAAAGGTTAAATGTACCAAGCCCTGAAAACCTGATCTCCTATATGATGGACTCGGTGGAAAATTGGAACGAAACATGCTCGTACATTGCATCAGTACAAACAAAGCTACGGCAAGTTGAAGCAGAGAGAAGAACCCAAGAGGCCTCTACCCGAAATACAGCGTGAACCGCTAACCAGCCCCGCGAAGTAATTCCTAACGGCAGTCCCGCGGGGAGAGTGGTTGAAATGTGCAGAGGTGTGGTTTAGTACGTAGGCGGTTGGGAACAGGAGAATAATATAACGCGAATCGTGCATGCTGGCAGCACGGGTTACCAGTATCTTTTGAAGATTCCACATCCATGGGCGCAAATAAAAAAAAAAAAAAAACTGGGAGCATCGGCTGAATGATATCATCTTTTCCACTTAACAAAAAGAAAAGGTTTCCATGGCTCAAAATGAGTTTCTTCACTTAGTAAAAAAGTAATTCAAAAACAAAATTGGGTGATTAATTTTGCGCCACCTTATATTTAGTGCGTTGCTTCAATTGGGATAGTTTGCATACCATCGATTGCAATACCATATATACTACCGTCGACTTATGATTTTTAAGTGAGTCCAGAATGAACAGGAGTGCATCTTTTCCCACAAGCAAACCGGTAGAAATTGGATAATTAGCATTGTCAATGCGCCGCCGTTCACAAGATTTTCATCATTGAATACGGTCAAACCGTTATTGTCAGCTCGCCAATTCTTTCTTTTTGGACGAAACTCGTGATTGAGCTAAGCAAACTGTTAACAGATTCTCGAAAAAGCGTCATCAAATTTACTTTCACCAGTCTATCCTTAATCACAAGGGAGCCGTCACCCGTATCGACACTTTCCAGACATATGACCACATTCCATCTGGGGTTTCGATCAAAAATTCGAAAAAAATGTGGCGTATTAAGTATGACAAAGGTATTATACCTATAATGTCGTTAAAATGCCCGCCATTGCTTTGTTTGGTGGCAATTGCCAATTTTGAATAGCTGGCTTTGATGGACGGCGTTCGTCATGTTATGGCCTATGATTGAAGACAGCCACAAGGAAGGATAGTCAGAAGGAAGAAGATTTTGACCAGTTATGGCGCAGTTGCCCAGATAAGCATGTGATCATGCAGGATGTTCGTCACCACCTTTTGTAGCCACATGTCGTCGATATTTGGATCATACAGCTTAGGGCACAAGACATTTCTTTACGTCGAGTTATTAATGCCTATGGCAATGAGACCTAAATTCGTACGAAGACATGACTTTCTCAGGATTTTTTTTTTTTTTTATACTTTCATTCGTCCAAAAATAGGCTTCGTCGATAAAGATAACTTTTTCGATGAATTTTGAGTCGTATTCCATGACTCAGAGCAAAAACGGCGAACACATGGCGTTGTCTGTAGTCATTTAGCCTGGCCTAGTTGGATTGTAAGTCGTGAAAAGCGAAATTCTAATTTATAATAATCTGTAAAAATATAGTTGTAGTTTATAGCATTTTAAAAAGTTGCAGTTTGAATAGTCCACCCTGTAGTATGATAAAAAATCAATCACCTTCAGTCCGCAATCTGAAATATGATAACTGCCAACTTGAGTAAAAACTTTCAACTTTCAAAGCTATCTGAAGCAATGAACCCTGCTCTCCTTGTGTCCATCAAGATGCGACTTTATCGGCATGCAAGTACACATAAACAAACTTAAATACCAAATCAAAGCAAACGAATTACTATTCTCCTTTGAACCGTTTATTACCCTCCAATCCAATATCTATATGTCCTGATCTGAACCAACGCTCACAGCTAGTTGCCAGTGCCCCATTTCAATCATACACGCACAGGCAGCTCCCGTATTTCGAAAATCATGTCCGACCTACTTGTTCTAGAATACCATTCCATTCCATTGGCATGTTGTGAAAATGGAAAATGATTTGTTCCTCGTTCCTTACCACGTTTGTCGCACGTCAAAATGCCACATCACCTCGATGGCACTCTGGCACTCTGCCACACGGACTTCTAGGCCCCGGCCGTAAATAGTGTCATCATAGACTGTAGCATCGATAATGCTACCATACACTACCCACTCCCCAGCTCATATTCTGAAAGTTAAAGGCATCCGGTGCTCTGGTCACAACATAATATTGAATTTAGATGACCATAGCGCACGTTGTCGTCATCGACCATCCGGTCATCATTGAGCATCGCTCGTCGTCCGGCGGGCGTCCAGTTCTCCGGCACGTCTATCCGACTAGCAAAATGACATTCAATTTTGTTAGTCGTAGTAATAAGTGCCTGACGTACTGGAGAGATGCCCGTCGGTCGCCGTCTACGGGTTCCATATGAAATCGTCTATTTGACGAACGGACATTTTGATTACATACTCGTATGTTTACAGATGTATTGGTCACATATTGAATGTTATTCGGCAATGTTGGTATTGAACCGCCTTTGTTTCAAATGTCTCCAATTGAAATTTAAAGCCTTTAAGGCCTTTAACTGACTCCGGACTTAATTTACTGCGCCCAAATGGACATTTTAATATTGATACGGAGCCGGACCAATGTAATGCATGCACACGACGTACCGGACCACTGGACACAAGTGCAAATGGAGGAATGAGAGGATGGATTGCAATGAATTTGTGTTTATGTATAATATTTATCGAGATTAATTATGAGCACAAGTCGGAGGAGGAGAGGTCCGGGAGGACGATGGATGTTGTTACGAGTTAAATTAGAGTTGTTTCGGTGAAGAACAACTACTCGACTTTCACATTAATATTGAGATGTGCACATTCATGCACACGCATCCTGGGCATGGTGTCTGGGATGCAATAATAAATTGTATCTCTAATGGAGTTATCGACAGATCCATTTAATTTCCGGCAATCGATTGTAAATTCCAATTAAAGATATTTCAATAACATTTTTCAAGAAAAGGGCAGTTCTAAAATGTGAATTAAGCATACATTCAGCCATAAAAGTAAGTAAACAGCATACTGTTTAAAAATTAGGTCTTCCAATTAATGTAACGAAAATCCAGTTTTTGAAATATTTCATGGCTAGCATGTGTCTTCAACAGTTGGTCGGATATCCCTTGGCTTTTATAACAGCTTTCATGCATGAAGGCATCGGTTTTACAGAGTTTTGCATCACTTGAGGTTCTTTCTTTCACCATTCTTCCTAGAGGATGTATTTTAAATCATCTTTTCCTTGAATAATATGTTTTCACATTCAGTAGCCTTAATATCTGGCAATGGTGGTAGGGTCTTCAGTTGCCTGGACTGATTGTACTCGTATAACAGCCATTCCTTAACTGCGTAAGAGGTATATTTTGGATCATGCCCCAAACCCAACTATGCTGCAGATTATTATTTAAAATGTTTGAATATTCGATTTAAATTAAAACCTATGAACACTGAATTCGGAAATGATGATGACCGAGTTTTTCCATTCCTCGGGGATAGTTTTATTGTTCTTTATAGTTGCGATGAGCCCATGTAATCTCTCTGTTAATTCCTCTCCTGCGTATTTTATTAATTCCGATGGTATTGAATACTATTCCTGTGGCCTTGTTATTCTTAATTCTGGAGCTTGCTTCTTTTAGGTGCTTCCTCCCAGGTTGGGAGTTCTTCCTGATTTTTCGTTTACCAATACTACTTGTTGCCCATGTACGTTAAGTAGTTCATGAAAATATCTCCTCTCTTATGTCCCAGGCTTTCTATTATTGTCGTTTATAAATACTGATCTGGATTTGCAGCCTCTTCGCACAGCCTCCATCCCCGCTTACTTTGTTCTCATATTATTCGCTAATATGTATGTTTCGTATGTTGTTCATGTGATTCTTTGGTATTTTTTAAGGCTTCGTAGTCTTATGATATTACGAGTTTTTACATTTCCTCGCACTCCTCCTCGATCCAAAACTTTTCTTTGGAAGCTTGACAAGAGCCTAGTTCATTTCCAGCTGCTTCTTTTACAATACAACTTTATTATTGTTCACCGTACTCCTTCTACCTGTCTTGCTCCATAGTTAGTTTCCATGTCATAGTTCTTCTTCTTCTTCTTTCTTTTCCTTTTTTCCGGCGTCGTTATGGTCAGAAGTATAGGACCATAACCTTCCCACTTAACTGCATTCCTACTGGTCCGCTTGTGGGGTCCGCCGGTTTGACCTCAGAAAGTAGCGGCAGGCTTCCCGGTTTGGGATTACTTCATCGCTGAGGCCAATCAAATGCTGGTGTTTTTGCATTTGTTTGCACCAATTGTTTTTCGGCCTGCCTTTTTTGCGTGTTGAAATTGGAACGTTGATTGATAACGCCTTTTGGACAGGGTTCAAAGGATCTCTCCTTTGAACAAGGCAATACCAACTGAGTCGATCGCGCTCTATCTTTCTTGTGATGATTTCTTTTACGTGGAGGCTTCCTCGGATCTTTGAATTTCTAATTCTTTGCAAACGCTTTGTTACTCTCGCTGTCATGCGAAGCATTTTCATCTCAGCTGCCGTTAATTTGCTCTCATACTTTTTGTGCATTGTCCAGCATTGTGAACCGTATGTGAGCGCCGGACATACAACTGTAGTGTAGAGCCTTTCTTTCAGCTTAGGGGGCATTTTTCGATCACAGAAGTTGGAGGAGTTTTCCCGCCACTTCATCCACCCTACGCTTACGCGATGGTTGATGTCGTCATCACAAGTTGCTTCTTTATTAATCATAGATCGCAGATATTTAAACTTTTCACACTTGGGAAGCACTCTTCCATTCAAGTATATGTCTGGAATAGGCTGATGAGGGTCAGAGAACGGGCAGCACAGATACTCTGTCTTCTTTGAACTTATACGATACCCGTGTCCCTCAAAAATGTCCACCCACACATCAAGTGCTCGTTGTAGGGACGCCTGATCATCACTTATAGTGGCTCCATCGTCAGCAAAGAATAGCTGGTGCACATTGGGGTCCGTCACTTTTCCTTCAAGCAAGCAATCAAGGACTGCTATAAAGAGCAGTGGGCTGAGGACGCTCTCTTGGTGTACACCGACTTTGATTGCGAACTCTTCGGTGCCTCCTGCGGGGCATCTTACTCTTGTCGTTGCTCTCTTGTATATGTCCATGATCACTCGCACGTAGGTTTCTGGAACTCCTTTTTGTCTTAGCGCTACCCATAAAAGATCTCTTGGTTGCCGGTCAAAGGCCTTCTCGAAATCAACCAACACCATATGCAAGTCCTTTGAAGAATCACGATGCTTTTCCATCATGACCCTTATACTTTGGATTGCATCTGTCGTTAATTTACCCGAGACAAACCCGCGCTGGTCATCAGATAGTCGTATTATTTTCCGCAGTCGGCTATCTAATACCCGTTCAACGATCTTCATGGTGTGCGACATCAGCTTGACAGAACGGTAGTTATCACAATTTCGCGTATCACCCTTTCCTTTGTGCAAAGGAAGAAGATAGCTTTCCCTCCATTGATTAGGCATAGTGTCGCCTCTCATAAGTTTGGAGATAAGAACCATGAGCCATCTAGACCCGATGTCTCCCATCTTTTTCCAGAACTCAGAGGGTATCCCGTCCGGCCCAACAGCTTTTCTTTTCTTGGAGTTTTTAACCGCGTACCGAACTTCTTCGACTGTGATGTCGGATATTTCGGCATGATTCGGGGCGGCTCTTGGAAAGTACACTCGGGGAAACTGTTCGTTCAGAAGTTCCTCGCAATACTGTCGCCATCTGTGAAGAATTTTTTCGTCTTCCACAAGGAGTTGGCCTTCAGCATTGTTAATAAACTTGGGTAAACGAATCTCCTGAGCATTTCTTCTTCCCTGGGCGGCTATCTTAAAGATATTTGCTAAATAAATAGCCTTGTCGAAGCTCCTGGGTAGCCTGGTTCCTGTCAGACGCGGCAGATGATATTTCTTCCAACTCCTGATAGAGGCCTTCCATACTTTTCGCTTTGAATTCGGCGCACTTTTTCTTCGCGATTCCTATATACCTTTTCACGGCGAGCTTTTTTCTCTCTATTAGTAGAAGAGCACTTTGACCAAGCTTGGAAAGCCATTTTCTTTTCGTGTATCACTGCTTTGGCTTCGTCTGTCCACCACCAGGTTTCTTTTGCGTGTTGGCAGGGGCCTTTAAATGTTCCGAGCAGTGATTTGGCTTTCTCCAGGCCAGATTGTTGTAGGGAATCCCACATGTCTTGTGCTCTGCGTAGTAGTTTTTCGAGGTAGTTTTTCATGTTGGTAATAAAAGCTTCGCTTTTCCTTTATCCAGCTTATACCACTTGATTCTCTCAGACACCTTCGTTTGCTGCTTTGTCTTCTTACTCGCCTCCATAAAAATTTCAGTCAGGAGGAGACGGTGTTGAGGGGCGATCGCGTCTCCCAGGATCACTTTGCAATCTTTAACTCGTGGCTTCATGAAACTGGATACCAAATGATAGTCTATTTGAGTTTCATTTCCGCCGCTGCTATAAGTGATCAAGTGCCGGCTTTGTTTGGCGAACATGGTATTTAGCACTATAAGACCGTACGACTTGCACATGTTTAGGATATCTTCACCTGAAGAGTTCCTGGTGCCGTATCCCAGCCCTCCGTGGTAGTCTTCATAGTCTTCGCTTGTCTTTCCATGTCATAGATAGTTCCATTAATTACGATTTTGGATTTTTGTTTTTTTTTGTTATGTTAGTATCCATGTCCCCTGACACATGAAGGCCGAGAACATTTTAATGACAGAGCCCGCTCTGGACGCCGCAAAACGTTAACAAGGGGACCAAATATCCCGCGTTCAACTCCCCAGTGGGAGAAACTTTTGGTTGTGTGTCCTGCTACTCAGCTCATCAGCAGTAGCAGGAAAAAAAAAATGTCTAAGGAGGTCGGGAGAAATCCCGTTCGTCTAACGGAGTTAGAGTCGGATGATCTCTCCGACTTCGCAACTCCGTCCTCCGTATCGATTACCATTAAAAAAAGGAGGAAACTTACTTCGCGGAGCAATATACTTAAGCGCCCCTTCGGCAGAAAAACTGCGGGTCGAAGCGAGGGAAGGGGCCAAATCAACATCTATAGACGTGCAGCAACAACTTCAGCAACTTCTCCCCATGAAAAGTGACGTCGCCCACCTCTTTGGAGGTGACTACACTGGAGAGAACAATTCCTTCGCCGCCCTTTCAAGTTCGGTCGCGGAGGAGGAACGTATCGAGCTCGAAGTCGAAGAGCGTACTTTACGCGCAAAATTAAAGGCTGTATTAGACAGGCTCTCCGAAATACGGCAGAAAGAGAGGGAGCAGGATGCAGCCACCCAACTACAGCCGCAACAATCGAAACAACAACAGCAGCCACTACAATAGCAGCCGCAACAAAAGCAGCCTCAACGAAAGCAGACGCAACAAAAGCAGCCGCAGCGGAAGCAGTCGCAACAAAAAAAACCAGCGTATAACATAGGAAACATTAAAAAGGCAAGGAAACATTTTGCAATGTATTCGCTGCCAAAAGTTCGGGCACGCCGCGTCGAACTGCTAAATGCAGACTCGATGTGTTAAGTGTACAAAGAACCACAAAAACGAAGAATGCGATCTGACCCAGGACAAGGTCGCAGACAGGGAGCAGCTCGAGTGCGTGCTCTGTAGGAACCGTGGACACCCTACACACTATCGGGGATGTCCTAAGTTCCAAGATATAAAAAAAGCAAATCTGGCTCGGAAACAGAGACCTGAAGGAAAACGTCCCTCGGGTCGCTTAGAAACACCAGGCGTCACACCCCAGATAACCTACGCCCAAAAGGCGGCAGGTTTGGGGCCGACGGTACAAAAACCCATGGCTGTGCCCAAAAGCCCCATGCCTGTTTCTAAGGCATCGGAGGCCCAGGTGGACCTGCGTTCGATCCTGCTTGCCATCCAAGGGCAGATCGGCCAGCTCCAACAGCAGATCCATGAGCAGGCGACCCGAGTTGACAGAATCTACTCGCTTCTGCCGGGCCTAGCGCAGCTACAATTGTAATGGGTACGCTGGTAGAGAGTCCCTAAAAGATCCAGTCGGTGAATGTGAATTCATTGATAAGATTGAGCGACGAGCCTTACTTTTTAACCTGTTGCAGGACGATACACATTTGGTTAGCGAAACAAAGCTAAACCAGAAGTACAAAATCCGGCACATTTCTTACAAAATAATTGGAAGAGATCGACCCAACGCCACACAAGGCGGAGGAGTTGCGATCTTCATAAAAAACTATTTAAAACATAAAGTCATATAAAGCGGTGAAGTGCGGAGGTTCCAGGTGATAGAGGCCTGTTTGTGTGCATTCCTCTCCGAAATGGAAAGAGAATGTACATTGTATCAGCCTATGCACCTGAAGCATCGCAACCCAATGTTTTCATTGCAGAGCTGGAGACACTTTTTCGTTCTCTGCGCTTAAACTCGGTAGAAAACTTTTATATTCTGACCGGCGATTTAAACGCCAAACATAGTGATTGGAGAAACAACATACCCAAAACTAGGGGAAGCCTACTAAGCCATTGGTGGGTTCTGCGTAACATAGAGTACAGACTCAAGTTACTTGCAACGGATAGTCCGCCGTATCCTAGGAGCGGCTCTTATCTGGATCTCATGCTGATAGACTCTCGACTGAAACTTGTAGACACGAACGAATGATCTACTAACTGTCTACGGACCTTTGGATGCGACAGTGATCATTACGGACTTAGTTCCGTGATCAAAGTACTGGGCGAATTAGCAGAGATGGCAGAGTATGTCCAACCGCACCCCTACGATTTCAGCACGTTGGCCGCGCTTTGCCAATTCGCTGACGAGATCGCTCACCTCGAGTGGTTCCTTCCCACCATCCAATAGGAACCTGTCAAACAGTGAGATTGACAGCTACCTCAAAAAAATGGATGATAAAATTAAGCAGACGACGGACAGTACGATACCACGCTAAACACATAACGATACCTCGAACATAATGTACATACATACATACGTATACCGAAACGTGACAATCTCAAACTCAAAGTCTTGTACAGGCGGTTTACCGGCAGACAAAACTCGGAGGTCAGGACACTGAAGTCACTGATTAAAAATATCCAACAGTTGATCAAGGAAAATTACAGAATATCTGTAAGTTTGTATTGGAACAACAGAATTCGTGCTGTAAATTCCAACAACGCGACTATGTTCCCGCAAATAAATAAAATAATTCGGAGAAACAATCAGAATGACATTCAGGATCTGAAGCTTCCGAGAACATCAATGAGCGCTTCCTACGAACAGTTAGCATAGATTCAGGTGGCGACAGTAGGAGCTGTTTTCCAGGAAGTGTACAAGGTGAATGATAGTATTCGCCCGAATCGCGACCTGCAGAGCAGAGCCCTGCTTAATCACTCCTACCTTAGAAATGATTTCGATCATTGGCGATCAGAGAATTTTGATTTTACCAGGTTCAATGACTATTTCACGGCAAATAATGCCGTCACCAATGAAGGGGCGAACACCCTGTTTATTTCGACGGGGAATCTCCAGATGATCTTCATGTCACTGAAGAGAAAAAAATCCGCGGGGATCGACGGAATATCGAATGTTGTTCTCAGGCACCTTCCATCGGTGGCTGTAGAGATCTACACCATCCTGTTCAACAATGCACTGAATAATGCATATTATCCAGTGCACTGGAAGACAGCGGTGGTACAACCAATCCCCAAGAAGGGTAAAGATATGTACCTCTAACCCATCAAATCTTCGGTCGACAAGTCTCCTTCTAAGTGTTAGCAAGGTCTTCGAGAAGGTGGTCCATAGAGCCCTGTCGAAATGGGTTGAGGACAATAAAATCATTCCAGATAACCAGTTCGGTTCCAGAGTGGGGCATAACACTATTCATGCCGCGTCGAAACTCGTGTCGGATATCCAATGGAATAAATACAAGAACCAATGCACTGGTCCCTGTCTGATTGACTTGGAAAAAGCTTTCGACACCGTATGGTTAGAAGGTCTTTATTACAAGCTCAGTCAGATGGGCATAAGTAAACCACTGCTATATACATATATAATTTTTGACATTTTAACCGGTAGAAAGTTCGTTGTGAAAATTGCCAACGTGATGCCGCCGATGCTGTTCAACATTTACTTCAGTGATTTGATAGCTTCTCTTCACCATTCAATAGCGTAGGCCGATTTAATCGCGTACAGATCAGATCCAACGATCGAAGTCATTGTCATTCTCCTGCAGCGTGGCTTCGAATAAATTCAGCAATATTGTGATGACTGGAAGTTGAAGATCAACTGCCAGAAATCAGAAACTATTTTGTCCAGAACGCCTTTGTCTAGGGCCTCTCGGGACACTAGAAAAAATTGGCGCAGGTTCTCAGTTCTTGGACCGGACGGGCGTCCACTGGCAAGACAGAGTGCTCCAAACCTCTTTGCACCTGCTAGAAAGAGCACAAAAGCGAGCGATAAAACTTATAGCAGCCAACAATATCGCGAAGTCGATCGGCTCACACGAACATCGACGTAATGTCTCCTCTCTCTCGGTTTTATCGTTATTTTAACAAACAATGTTCAAGTGAGCTAGCCAGTTGCATTCTTTCCCTTTAAAAATTTAACCCTAATACACGTCTCGCCCGGAATGCTCATTAGTTCACCCTGAAGCCTGTCTTCGGACGCACAGTCAATTTTAGAGACTTGTTTTTTAGCCGAACCACATGATTATGGAATACTCTTCCCAGCTCAACTTTTCCCACTCTTTCTTTTCCGACTAACATTTCATGTTGTATAACCCAATAGTTTGGAAAATTCTAAACTTATGAGACGACCTTATCTCTCATATTGTAAATAACTAGAGAAAAGCATATTTTAGGATCTGTCTGGCGGAAGCATTTATTGAACATTCTTAATCGGAACCTCTACCTCTAAGAAATTGCATTGCTCAGTTGATCTACAGCACTAGCACCATCCATCCTCTTAGCTAATTGATATACGCTTCAAAGGATTTATCAAAGGATTGCAAAACAACTAAGGCTACAGAGTTATTGTAAATTACGCATTTCCCCTGTTGTTCGACTCAGCAGTCTTCTCCCCCAAAACAAGTTGCTTCCCTCGCAGGACCAACTCGCTCGAAATGCCCTTCAACATAATCATAGCAATTAATTTAAATCAACGTCTCACATCGTTCAGGTGCATCTTCCGACGCATTTTCTTCTCTTCCAAACGCAGCGCTCCTGTCATCTTATGCAACATTCATCGCTCAAAGTGCCTGCAATACATACACATCAACAATAGCAACCAGCTAGTGCATGCAATTGCTTAACCCTTACCACGTACCACTTACCCCAAAAGGCGGAAGGGCATAAAGGTAGTCAAGACGGCGAGCCAATTCCATGGCATACAGTTGAATTTCTTGATGCAAAAAATTCCGAAAACGGCATGCTGAAAACCGGAAAGGACGAAAGAACACCAACAAAATGAACATAAAGCAGCACGAAAAGCGAACAAGATGCACGATGAATGAAGAACGACGCGTCGTCTATGAAACGTGGTGGCGGGCAAGGGCAAGAAATGATGTCGAGAAAGGAGAATGAATGAGGCCCGAGGTAGTTTTAAATTTATTTTTCGGGTAATTACAAACGAAGAATGTGCATTCTTGTAACCGAAATTGCTTGTTATCCTTGCGGGAAATGGAGTTCTCTTCGAAATGTGTGTTCCTTCGCTTTTCGTTTTCCTTTCTCCACGCTCCATTCTGTTGCCGGGCTCAAAGCAAATAGAATAACATTGAGGCAATGGTGTGATGGCTGCCTCCTAGCACATGGAACAAGGAATAAGAATTAAGAACTAAATTGAACTCAGACACTGTGGCGTATAAGTAAATTTTTCCTTTCTTTCTTCTCGTTTAAGGGTCTCCACTTAAGTTGGAATTCTATGAAATCCATCAAGGGATTGCCGAAATCGCTCATAAGGGTGAATACCGAACACGAACGGAAATAAGTTTTTGCGTCTTTTGCCTGGAAATGTTTGTGGTCTTGTTGTGGTTTTTAAATCCTTTAAAAGCTTCAATGTGTTTTATTAGCATTGACAGTTCCAAGAAAAAGTGTCAAATATTACTTCGACGATCTTGATTCTAGAACGAAAGGGTTGGAGTGTCAAAAAGGGGTGGAACTTAGACCTTGAAAAGTCATTAACACTTCTGTCGGAATTGGAAACAAACGACTAGGGAACATTATAAGATGCCTCATCTAAGCTTAATCCTTAAAACCAAAAGGCAACGCTTTTAATTTCATAGGGAGTTCGGGGCAGCGGGGAATCCATTCTGGCACTTGAACCAATCCTCCAATAATCTGACGAAAGTAGCACTATATACAGATTTGACATACGGTGGTGGAAATATAAATATAATACATAGTAACCCACTTAATAAGTAGGATAACCAAGCCATATCTTGCGCTAGTTTTCTCTAGTGCGGGACACCCAGATCTAAACCCCTTTATCGATTCGCCATTAAATCCAACAACCATGATTGATACTACTCAGGCTTTAGTGGCGAATTGGAGTAACTAGCTTATGACCTAGCAGAGATAGGTAAAGTCCTTGATTACCTGGAAGTTATAAAGGGCGTTGGACGTGAGGTGTTAATTTCTATTTCATGCCATTATTGAACTGCTAACATTCGGAGTTATGGGTCGTTAACTAATCGGAGAGGGTTCATGACTCACATCATGTATGGACGACACGCAAGCATACCTTCTATCTGTCTCGCAGCAAGCGACTCGCTATATAAATGCTTCATGGGTTAGTTCGGTGACCCTTATCTCGAACTGTATGATCCTCCTACGTAATTGGGGTTTTTCGACGGCCTGATAAGCCACAATGTAAAACAGAATCATCAATGAAACGGCGGATTAAACGGGTAGGACTTAACGGCAAAGATATTTGGCTTTCAAACTCAAACCCGAATAAGTACCTGGAACGTGCGAACCTTCCTTGAGACCTCCAGATTGAGTCAAGCCAGTCACCTACAGATCCTCGGACTCTCCGAAATGAGAAAGGGTAAGGCGATTTCCAGACGCAAACGGGAGAGTACCTCATTTTTAGTGGTAACAATACCCACCACAAAAACGGAGTAAGTATTCTACTATCCCCAGCTGTGAGGGATCATATCAATCCGACTTCACTCAAAGTTCCGCAACATCACATCATACAATGCTACGCCGCCAACGAACGAGATGATGATGAACACAACGACACGTTCTGCGAACAGCTGGAAGCATGCCTCCCGTCCTCCTCCAAGAGCAACAACCTCAAGGTCGTTATTGGTCGACACAGTCTTCATGCAGAAAGCAATGGCAATGAAAATCGCTTTCTCGACCTTTGCTCCGCTCATCACCTCTTTGTTGGTGGCACTAAATTCTCCCACAAAGACGTCCATAAATACATTTGGCAGTCCCCGGAGGTATATACCCCGGAGGGTGTTACTAGATCGACCACTTCCTGATCAGCAGAAGATTCCGTTCGCGACGCCGACATATATAGCGACCATCAACTTTTGCTGGATATTATGCTGCGGCCTACCACCAGTCTGCCGCAAAAGGACGTTATGACACCGAGCTGATCCAGAATCCGGTGATAGCCAGGCAATTTGCTGAGAAAATTGAAGCGATAGCCCGGTTAGACACAACACCATTGTGGCCAGACCTGGTGTGTGCTTTGAAGTTAAGTGCGGAGGAAACAGTCGGCTTTCGACAACGCAAAAGTAAGCGTTGTATCAGCGACGCTACTTGGATACGGATCGAGGCCAGAAGAAAACTCTAAGGCCAACTGCACCAACTCGGCTATTGCGAGTGAAGACGACATGTCCAAGCTGCATATAACGAGACAGAGAAATCGGTCTAACGTATGGCGCGAGAGGACAAGCGGAACTTCATCAAGGACTTGGCAATCGAAGCAGAGGTTGCAGCTCACAGTGTCGAGATGAGAGGTATTTATGTTTCCACGAGGAAGATCTGTGGAGCTGGGATGGCTACCGTTCCTCACCTGAGAGACAGATATGGAAACACGCTCACATCAGATCAGTGGAAGACCACTCACAGCCTAAGCCGGAAGCTAAAGGTATTTGTTAACAAATGCCTGGAATCCACAAAGCACCAAGCACATGGAGGAGATCTGTGTAGAAAGAGCATCGACGAGCTGGCAGAACCTGGCCCGAAGTAAGAAGACTAGCTCAACATAGGGTCACGTGAAGGAATTTCGCACAATCCTTGCTACCGCTATGTGTTATGGCGAATAATTGAACAGGATCTACGATGATTTTTTATGATTTTGTATACTAGAACTGGGGCTCATTTATCTGCGGTTTTTCGGAGGGCGGTGTCAACGGACCATATGTCTAGCTTCCCACTTGGTAGTTACTAAAATGAGTTCGATATACAGAACTAAACGCTTTGGTATCATTTTACTTTTCAAATCTATATTTTTTAGGGGGATGTTTGCAGGAAGAAAAAGTGCGCCGAATTCAAAGCGAAAAGCATGGAAGGCCTCTATCAGGAGTTGGAAGAAATATCGTCTTTCGCGTCTGACAGAAACCATGCTACCCAGGAGCTTCGACAAAGCAATTTGAACAAAGGAGCAAATATCTTTAAGATAGCCGCCCAGAGAAGGAGAAATGCTCAGGAGATTCGTTTCCCAAAGTTTATTAACAATGCTGAAGGCCAACTCCTTGTGGAAGACGAAAAAATTCTCCACAGATGGCGACAGTATTGCGAGGAACTTCTGAACGAACAGTTTCCCCGAGTGTACTTTCCAAGAGCCGCCCCAAATCATGCCGAAATATCCGACATCACAGTCGAAGAAGTTCGGTACGCGGTTAAAAACTCCAAGAAAAGAAAAGCTGTTGGGCCGGACGGGATACCCTCTGAGTTCTGGAAAAAGATGGGAGACATCGGGTCTAGATGGCTCATGGTTCTTATCTCCAAACTTATGAGAGGCGACACTATGCCTAATCAATGAAATTCCAGAAACCTACGTGCGAGTGATAATGGACATGTACAAGAGAGCAACGACAAGAGTAAGATGCACCGCAAGAGTCACCGAAGAGTTCGCAATCAAAGTCGGTGTACACCAAGGGAGCGTCCTCAGCCCACTGCTCTTTATAGCAGTCCTTGATTGCTTGCTTGAAGGAAGAGTGGCGGACCCCAATGTGCACCAGCTATTCTTTGCTGACGATGGAGCCATTATAAGTGATGATCAGGCGTCCCTACAACGAGCACTTGATGTGTGGGTGAACATTTTTGAGGGACACGGGTATCGTATTAGTTCAAAGAAGACAGAGTATCTGTGCTGCCCGTTCTCTGACCCTCATCAGCCTATTCCAGACATTTACTTGAATGGAAGAGTGCTTCCCAAGTGTGAAAAGTTTAAATATCTGGGATCTATGATTAATAAAGAAGCAACTTGTGATCACGACATCAACCATCGCGTAAGCGTTTTTTTCTTTTCTTTTTCAATTCATTTTTATTTCATATTAACTTATATCTATCTTACCCTAGTCAAAAATGCTTAAAACTAGCTTAACTATCTTAACAAATGTAACTATCTTACTGGCCCTAGGCGGACACTCTAAAACAAACAGAACAATTGAAACATACTTATGTCTTTCGACGTCTACATGAATTTACTATTAACATTATTATAACTAACTTAAGCTAAGAAAAATGTTTTTTTTTTTTTTATTAAAAAACTTAGCATATGATCATTTGTTTTTTAAATATTTTATATAAAACTTAAAACTACCTTAAACTAATTAAACCTAACTAAACCTATCTTATTCTAACTTAACTAAAATATATATACACAAATATATACTTTATATATATTTTACATATATATCTTTTTTTTATGTTTTTATTTTTAATTTTTTTTTTGTTTTAAGTTTTATTCTTTTTTTTGTGATTTTTCATTTTGTATTTTTTTTTTTTGTCGTTTTTGCCCTAGCCTACCATAACCTACCCTACCCTACCTTACCCTACCCTAGCCTATGTAAGCCTGCCATTGGTGTTAGGCAGGCCTTGCCTTGAAGAGGCTGCTCCTATCAAGGTGTCCGTTGACGGAGTTCTCTCCAGCCACCAAAAGCGTTGATGCTGGCGGACTACGTCTCCTCGATCCCGGCGTGAGACCGATCTACAGAACCTGAGGCGCTCGGGCTCACGGAGCGCGACATCGGGTTCGTAGAGGAATCGCCGCTCCACGGAATTGCGACCCACGTGGAAGATTAGCGGTAACGCCAATCTGTCCTGGATCAGCCCACATCTATCTAGACAGAGGAATGCTTCTGGCGGGACAAAGCCGTTAAGGCGCACTCTCTCATGATATAGATCATTGGGGTAGTAAGCCCCGAAGATCAGGCTATTGACCGAAGTCATTGCTCTTGCAACGTGGCTTCGAATCAGTTTGATCAGAAAATTATCTATCCGTACAATCCTGGCCCTATTGTATAGGACCTCGTTCGGGTAAAATTTCGTGTACTCAGATTCGGGAGTCCTATGTAGCCCGAGACAAGTCCTAAGACATTGTCTCTCAAACACCCGAATCCTTTCCATCAAGCTGGCTCTCACATTGAACCAGACGGGACATCCATAGGCAACCATGGGCCTGATTAAGGCCATGTAGCAGATTACTTTCACCCTGGAATCAAGTTGGCTGCTATGAAACAGCCATCTTGCCAGAGCCGCATCTACATGTTTGTCAAAATATAGATACTGGTCCAGCACGATCCCAAGGTATCTGACTACACTTTGTCTCGCCAGTGGACGCCCGTCCGGCCCAAAGATAGAGAACCTGCGCCAATTTTTTCTAGTGTCCCGAGAGGCCCTAGACAAAGGCGTTCTGAACAATATAGATTCTGATTTCTGGAAGTTGATTTTCAACTTCCAGTCATCACAATATTGCTGAATTTTTTCGAAGTCACGCTGCAGAAGAGTAACAATGACGTCGATCGTTGGACCTGATCTGTACGCGATTAGGTCATCTGCGTACGCTATTGAGTGGTGTAGAGAAACAAGTAGATCACTCAGGTAAATGCTGAAAAGGATCGGCGAATTTACCGTACCCTGCTGCAGTCCGTTTTTGATTTCAAATATTTGGGTAGAAGTTACATTGGCAATTTTCACAACGAACTTTCTACCGGTTAACATGTCAAAAATCATATATAGCAGTGGTTTACTTATGCCCAGCCGACTGAGCTTGTAATAAAGACCTTCTAACCATACGGTGTCGAAGGCTTTTTCCAAGTCAATCAGACAGGCACCCGTGCATTGGTTCTGGCATTTATTCCATTGGATATCCGACACAAGCTTCGACGCGGCATGAATAGTATCATGCCCCGCTCTGAAACCGAATTGGTTATCCGGGATGATTTTATTGTCCTCAACCCATTTAGACAGGGCCCTATGGATCACCTTCTCGAAGACCTTGCTGATACTCGGAAGGAGACTTATCGACCGGAGATTTGCCGGGTTAAAGGTGTCTTTACCCTTCTTGGGGATTGGTTGCACCACCGCTGTCTTCCAATGCACTGGATAATATGCATTATTCAGTGCATTGTTGAACAGGATGGTGTACCTCTCTACAGCCATTGGTGGAAGGTGCCTAAGCACAACATTGGATATGCCGTCGATGTCCGCGGATTTTTTCCTTTTCAATGACTGAAAGATAATCTGGAGATCTTCCGTCGAAATGAAGAGGGTGTTAGCCCCCTCACTGGCGATGGCATTGCTTGCCATGAAATCTTCATTGAACCTGGTAAAACCAAGATTCTCAGATCGCCAATGATCGAAATCATTTCTAAGGTAGAAGTGATGAAGCAGGGCTCTGTCCTCCAGATCATGGTTCGGGCGAATACTATCATTTACCTTGTACACTTCCCGGAAAAACAGCTCCCACTGTCGCCACCTTCTCCTGAGGATCCTCAATCACGAAAAAGTCGTCATCCAGGATGGCGCTATCTGGATCGATGCTAACTGTCCGTAGCAAACGTTCATTGTCTGACGTTCTCGGAAGTTTCAGATCCTGAATGTCATTCTGATTGTTTCTCCGAAATATTTTATTTATTTGCGGAAACATACTCGCGCTGTTGGATTTTACAGCACGAATTCTGTTGTTCCAATGCAAACTTACAGATATTCTGTAATTTTCTCTGATCAATTGTTGGAGATTTTTAATCAGTGACTTCAGTGTCCTGACCTCCGAGTTTTGTCTGTCGGTAAACCGCCTGTACAAGAGTTTGAGTCTTGTTAGGAGTCTACTTTTTTGTCTATGCAGTGCGTCGATTGTCGCGTTTCGGTATATGTTTGTGGTATCGTGCTGTCTTTGACGTGGTATCGTACTGTTCATAGTCTGTTTAATGATATCGTCCATTTCTTTGAGATACCTGTCAATCTCGTGGTTTGACAGGTTCCTATTAGTTGGTGGGAAGGAGGCGCTCGATCGCGTAAGCGTAGGGTGGATGAAGTGGCGGGAAAACTCCGCCATCTTCTGTGATCGAAAAATGCCCCCTAAGCTGAAAGGAAGGCTCTACACTTCAGTTGTACGTCCGGCGCTCACATACGGTTCACAATGCTGGACAATGCACAATGCACAAAAAGTATGAGAGCAAATTAACGGCAGCTGAGATGAAGATGCCAAGCCAGAGACAATTGACGCTTTAAAGGACAATATTCGTGAAGCCATTGGTGAAATACAGCTGCACACAATCGATAATGTGCTTAAAAATTGGACCGATCGTGTAGGCTACTGCATGGCCAGCCGAGGCAGCCATTTGAATGAAATTATTTTCCATTATTAACCGGAAGGATTGTACTTTCAAATAAAAAAAGAAATTTGAGAAAATATTCAGTAGTTTTTTTTATAGCATTTTCAAAAAAAAAAATTATTTGGCGGACCCTACAATATGTACATAATATGTACGACCGTTTTGATATGTAGCTTCGAATCCAGAGCAATAAATTGGAGTGGAACCCAAGAAGACGAATTTTCGAGATCAGCACATTTTCAGATCGGTGTAGTTAGTTAGTGTCGACAATGACAACGACTTTCCATACTTTTGATTATATAAGTGAAGATTACCAGATTAGTTGCCGTGGGTCTACCAATAACAAAACCATGCTTGAGTTCGAGGAAAATCGACAAAGCTGGATGTACTCAAAAAGTCTGATGGTACCTTCACCGAGTCTAAAGCAGAAACTCTCAGTTTATTGTTTCAGACCCATTTTCCGGGAAATCAGACTGTCATCGGCTCGTTTCACACTCCCTCTCCCAAATCCTGCGAGACTGCGTTTCAAAACCTAGTTGGGAGAATTGAATGCGCTCACGAAAGGAAAGAGAAAGTACTAAGCATTTTCGTCGACATTGAGGGAGCTTTTGATAACGCTTTTTCGACAGCATATGTAACGCTGCTAAACGGCATGGCGTAGATGAAGCACTGGTTTTGTGGATCAAAGCAATGCTTGTGCACAGGACATTGATCGCTGATGCAGGCCTCGAACAATGTGTCAAGTCTGGAGTAAACAAGGGCTGTCCGCAAGGTGGCGTCTTGTCTCCGCTGTTACGGTGCATGGTGGTCGACTCTCTGCTCGATGCTCTCAATGCGTCTGGAATCTATGCCCAGGCCTATACAGATGATGTTGCCGTTCTCTCTGTCGGCTCATGTTTAGCGAATGTCTGTCTTAAAGCGCAGGCGGCGCTGGACGTGATCGAAGACTGGTGCACGAGAAATGGGCTGTCGGTTAATCCTCTTAACACTGATGTCGTTCTCTTCACGAGAAGGAGGAAAACAACTGGCATTACTCAGCTGGTGCTAAAAGGCATTCTCATCCCGATATCCAAGGAAGCTAAGTACCTGGGAATCATCCTAGATAGCAAGCTTCTTTGGTCAAAACATGTTGAGTCCAAAACCACCAAAGCGCTGTCAGCTTAAAGGTGCCTTTGGCAAAACATGGGGCTTATCGCCGAAAAAGGTCCTTTGGATCTACACGGCAATGGTAAGACCGATAATCTCATATGCATCGGTTGTTTGGTGAAGCAGGCTAACACGCAAACACGCTGTGGCTTCACTCACTAAACTCCAAAGAGCGGTCTGTCTCAGCTACACGGGGGCATTCCCCAGCACACCGGGAGCTGCTCTAGATGCTATGATGAATCTTCCACCCCTTGACATATATATCAGAAGGTGCGCACTGAAAATTATTTCTCGCCTAAAGAGGAATGGTTTTTGGTACAACTCCCATTGCAGTGAAAGTGTACTTGCGGGAGAAATATCCTACGACCCCTGTATCATGGATATGCCTTCTGACGCAATGACACCTGCCATCCTACTGCGCTGTAACTACACAGTCACATTTCCATGGCGTCAGGACTGGCTTTGGCCAGACACTGAACCTGGAATGGAATGTCTTCGCATTTTCACAGATGACTCCAGGACTGGGCAGGGATCCGGCGCTGGAGTTTTCTTTGAGCGCGAAAACATTCGACAGCACTTCTCGTTAGGAAAATATGCGTCTATCTTCCAAGCCGAGATTTACGCAATCCTAATGGCCATGCACTATGTTGTGAAACACAGGTGGAGGAGAAAAAGCATATTTGTCAAGCTGCACTCAAAGCTGTGTCCAATCCTCTACCCAACTCCAAATTAGTGCATGAACTCAAGACCTTTTTGAACAAAGTCGGAAGACTAAATTCACTTAAACTTGTATGGGTCCCAGGTCACTCTGGAATCCCAGGAGACGAGATCTCCGATGAACTCGCTAGAAGAGGATCAGAGGAGAGTTTCCCAGGACCTGAACCCGCCTTAGGTCTACCTGCTTCCACGGCCAAATATGACATCAATGACTGGGTCTTTAACGTACACAGTCGCAGATGGAGGGAATATCCAGGATGCAAGATGATTAAGCGCGTATGCCCTGACGTCTGCAAAAAGTCCGCAACATTTTTCTTATCCTTAAGGAGAAATGATTGCAGAAGGCTAACGGGCGTCATTACGGGCCATTACGCTTTTGCCAAGCATCTCTACGTGCTTGGCATCAGTGAGACGCCTACCTGTGCTGCATGTTGCGAGGAGGATGACACAGTAGAACACTTTCTCTGCGACTGTCCCGCCTTCGCTCGTGCACGGGGGCGCACCCTTGGGGCCGACGTGGTGGGTGCCGAATCTCTTAGCTCCACATCACTGAAGCCCCTCCTCACTTTTCTCCGGACAACGGGGAAAATACAATAAAGACAAGGTGTCTGTCTGGTAGTACAATGGACCAGTATTTGTGTCTGAGTGCTCCAATAGATAGTAGAAGCCTCCAACAAAAAAAAAAAAAAATATGCTTGAGTTCAGAAATGTGATTATGTAAAACCGAATAAATATTTTTTTAATTATAGCTTCAAAAATCTTGGAAATAAGCTGAAGTTTGGTAATGGGCGTATAATTTTCAACTGATTTTTTGAAGCCAGCTTTATGAATGGGAACAATAAAAGAAGGTTTTCAGCGGTTTAAGAATTCACCGCTACACAGCGACATATTAAAAATTATGCAGATATTAGCTAATGACCAACTACAAGATCTTAAAAGTAACCGAGGAAAGTTATCAGGGTCGATACTTTCTCTGGACCCAACGGTTGATAGTCCCATAGAAACATCACCCTCAGTAAGTGCAAGAGACCCAAGATCAGTTACAGAAGAAGCTGACTTATCACAGTATATTTATATTTAAATCAATACTAGAAACTCCGTATTAGGAAGACCAACAGATCTTGAAGAAATCCTTAACTGGCGGAACCGGCCATCGAGAGACGCTGAATTTTCGCTTAACTTATAAGTTCTGAGCATTGCGTCGAACCTTGTAATGTTTTCTAGCGATTTCACAATGGTTTTTATATTTCTTATATAAGTTTCATAAATTGCGTTAATATCCGCTAGCAAATTGTCGTCATTTCACTGCGTTCGTCCTATCACATCTGTGACATTCATATTAATAGTCCATGTATGCTCAAAAAGTAACAGAAATTTGGTGAAAGGGTTTGCTTGTTTAAAAATTTTGTTCTAAAACTATTTCAATTCATTATTGCTCGTTAATAAATATTTGGCAAAAACAACATTGTAATGACCGGTTGCCGGGAACCCCAGAGAAACATCCAAGAAAGTTAAACTATATTCCAAAGATTGAGTTCCAATATTTTAGGAGTATTGGAAGATCTAAATGATCATTTTTGAATGTCTTTACTATGCCACTATATGCGGTGTCCTGAAAAATGATTTTCGCGTACTGAAACAAGTTTACGGTTGTCATAATCGACCGAGTGAGCAAGCAATTTAAGCCATAGTGACTAAAATTTAGCACCAAGTTCACGGTAATGGACATCAAGTAACCTACCCATAAGTGTAGAGTGCGTATGGAGGAAAATATTGCTATTGAATCCGCCAATGTTAATTGATCGAGCGGAGCGTAGCGGAGCGAGAGCAATCACCCACTTTTTGGCCTAGCGCGTGCATGTACGGGGAATATAGTGGTCCGAAAACGATTTCGGACTAATCTTGTACGCACTAAATGTAGATATCGGCTATAACCACACATGTGTGCAGCATGTCATTCGATAGATCTAGGTCTGTAGATGAGCCATAAACTATCAAATGAAATTGTTTGATTGAAAAATAGTGAGAAATAACGAAGTAAAGTTTAGAAAAGTGCCATGCGGAGCGAGAGCAAGGTTGATAAAACAACAAATTTGCTCGCTCGATCAAAAATTTTCAGTAGCGGAGTTAAGCCCGCGCATACTGATCTGCCTAGTTAAGACTGTAATTTGTTCGTTCGTCGTTGTTCGCAGAAATTGGGATTGTGTTACTCATTTATGTGGCAGAGAGCAAAAAACTTGGTCGAAAGCCTTACAAAATACAATTCTTGCAAAATTGAGACCGTATGACCTGCTACTGCATCGAATTGTTGTCGAATGGGCCTTAGAAAGGCTGGAGGAAGATCCGATTTTTTATCGCTAAACAAAACTGCCCTATTTCGTCCGATAAGCAACTTCAGGCAATACAGGCAATACAGGCAAGAGCTAGCAATGCACCTGGTAAAATTCACTGTTTTGGGCGGTTTATGGTACGGCGGAGACATTGGCCCATATTTTTTGAAAGATTATCATGAGAACGACGTAGCCGTCAGTGACGCCCGCTATCGTTCAATGATTTAGAACTTTTCTTTTTCTTGAAATGCACAAGCTGAACCTTGTCAACATGTGGTTCCAGCAAGATGGAGCACATGCCATGCAGAACGCGAATCGATGGATTAATTGACAAATGCGTTCGGTGGGCAAATTATCTCTTGTTTTGGGCCGGTGAGCTCGCCGGCTATATCGTACGATTGACGCCTTCAGACTATTTTTTGTGAGTATATGTATGTCAAACTTCTCTTCAATACCGATAAGTCAGTGTCGACTCCAGTTTTGGAAGACAACATTACACGTGTTATTAGCAACATACCATTCTATGTTAGAAAAGGTGACTAAAAATTTGACTCTCAATATGAACAACTTACAACATAGTAGTTACCAATATTTTTATTAAATGGTCCTTGATGCATAAATGGCAGATATTGGTTTATTAACTGAGGTTAAAAGTTATGCAGTTTTGTCATTTTGCTGTGCTTTTTAAGGCAATTTAAAACCAAACGCTTAAAAAATCATAAACTACAACTGAACTGCGAGGTCTCCACCAGATCATTTGAAGTGGCTTTGAAGAGCTTAGCAGGCAATTTGTTAACCCCTGTATTAACCTCGTTTCCAATATCATCTATGGCTCTACAATTCTATAGAACAACAATAATCAAAACTGTGTTGACGTCCGGTCCCGTCCCGTCCCTATTCCGGTGACAGATAGTCCCCGATTCGAATATACATCTCTCAATCTCGCGCGCATTCAGGCAGATCCAACTTTCAACCTTATAAAGACATTCGCCAGCTCTTAACGTCAATATTAATACAGCCTGTGAAAAGGAGTACTTACTGACACTCTTTTAACACTTGTCTGAGTGACAGCCGCGTCGCTATGGATATGAACAACAATGTCATAAATAAACGAGAAAGAGCCGAAGAAAAAAAGCTTAATTCGAATATTTTCCCGCCTCACCGACCATCGACATTGTCAACTCGCCATGGATTGGTTATGGATGAGGAGGTGAAGATGACTGCAGGACAGTCTACGGCTTATTGGATTTTTTTTCATCTTTTCTTTGCTTTCAATTTTAAGTGAAATCTCCACAATTGATTACGTCGTCGTCGCCATCATTGTCATCATCTCCGACTGGTCCTTCGCTTTCATCTTGGTCTTCGTCCTCATGGTCGTACTCGTCGCTATTGTTGTTACTACTGTCGTCCTTTCTCGAGTCGAAAGCAATTATTCGATGGCCATTGGAAGTTCATTCGGATGAAAATAAGGACTCCTGCGGGGGCTTTCCTTTCGCATTTTCCTTTTAGTCTCCTTTTTGTTGTTGTTCATTACGTTGTTTAGGCGTTTTAATTGTAGTTTTTATTACTTTTCTGCATTTTTTCTCTCGAGGGGGGAATTATGAAACGAAAGTGTTTCGCCGTTTTTATTAATTTGCTTTGTTATCGTCGTTGGTATTCATCTTCTGGTTCATTTGCCGGGTTGGGGCTTAATGAGCCTCAACTGAAGTTTTGTTATTCCATTAAACAAGGTGATCGTATCCATAAAAGTCGTGTGCTCTATCCATTTGAGATAACCTATTCAAAGGTCTTTACGTATAAAGCACTTCATTTGAATGCGGCAGCGCTCATGACTTACAGAATGTCGCTACAAAGCGAATTGAACTTCTGTTCTAGATTGACTGTTGTGAGCTGCGGAAGCTTGATCATTACATTTCGCGAACTTAAACGGGAAACAACGAAAGTGGTTAGACGATGGGTTTAGTAGTGTTGATCGCATTTTACTCGTTACTAGGAGCTTGTGGTGATGGACATAAGATTTTGGGCGTTTTTCCCAGTTCGTCACGATCGCATTATATTGTTGGATCAGCGCTGATGCGTGGTCTTGCTGCCCGGGGGCATGAAGTTAGTGTGATAACAGCCTTTCCCACGGGGGAGCAAACGGATCGTTTCGAAGAAATTCCCATTCCCGAGGTGCTGAAACATTTTGAAGGTAACTATTATACAAAAGTTATTTAGAGAGGCGCGATCAGTGATCGTGGGGTGAGAGAACTATTTTCAAGTGGTGCGTTCAATTGAGTGATATCCATAGTTAGTGATTTCTAAATGTGGAAAGCTGGGCCAGGGTCGTGTGTCCATAAACCAACATGTGATTTAGATAACAAATCTTCATTCGTTGTTTAATCTCTGTCTGCTAACCGCCGAAATGGATGTGGCCGCTTCTGAATTGGTCCATCCCATCGTATTCCTTGCAGTGCGGTGATCTCAGTGTATAGTATAGCTCGAGCTGTAGACGTTATCTTTCATTCATTTATGAATCCGTGATGATGCCGATAGTGGAGAACTGGATATCGGACCTCTTGGTTAATCAAATCATTTTTTTTCTTTTTTATTGTAACCAGTTAACTCAGCAAGACGTTTTACTATCAATGACAAAATGCGCCATGTCTTAACAAGAGCGCTATAAAGTAGGAGCGACTTGCGCAGTGAGCAGTATGTTAACCTCTTACGCCGATGATGCGATTTTCGAATCCTGGAAGCAAGTATGTCATCGTGATTGTTCTCGTAGTTTGCTGTTTTTTTTCTGAAAGGAGATATTAAAAAAAACTCGCTCATCTAGCGATTGAAATAATTTCATGACAATTTACTACAAAGAGAGTATAAATATCGCATTAACATTTCGTACTATTCAAGCGCTTTCTCGATAAAGTACTGCCTGCGCCATCTAATATGGGTCGATGTAATTTTCGAATAACTTCAAGAATTCTTGACAAATTTTGGAAATTCAAAAACTTTTATTCAATATAGACCCTTACAATTTATCTTGATTAATTTTTGACAATATCAATTAAATGACCGCCTTTATTGCCGATGCAAAAACGGGCTCGTTTTTGTGCATTCTCCATGACATTTTCGAGCATTGCGGTCGAAATTTCTGCGATTTCCGCACGAATGTTTCTTTTGAGCTGTTCTATTGTCTTTGGGCCGTTAGCATATACCTTGCTTTTCAAGTATCCCCAAAGAAAAAAGTCTGGAGGAGTCAAATCCGGCGATCTCGGAGGCCAGTCAATATCGCCCTTTTTTGACACCAGTCTTCCAGGGAACTTCTTACTCAATTCTTCATTGTTTTGTCCGCGGTATGGCGCGCCGTCTTGTTGAAACCATAAGTGAAATTAGACTTTTTTACGCATTTCTGGGACCACATAATGGGCCAACATCCACCGATATCGATCGCCATCCACTGTATCGCCAACTTTGAAGAAATACGGTCCAATGATGGTTTTAGCGCATATCGGTCATCAAAATTTGCTGCCAGAACTCCGGATTAGTATTAATCATTGCAACAACATTTTGTGCGTATGCCAAGCGCCGTGGCTCATCTTGTGGCAAAATTCTTTATCATTATCTGCACTTTGTATAGAAATAAGTGAAGATCATCCTTTAAAATTCTCCTCAAAGTGGTCCCACTGATGCCTAACTGCGGCGAACGGCGCCGATATGACAAGCTTGGGTCTTCTTGAACACTGGCCTTCACCGACTGAATAGATGAGTTTGAACGCCGCGGACGTGGCCTAGGTTGCTCAAGAGGGCTTGCCACAGAACCAAATTGAAAAAAAATCGAGTCCCAACGACGAATTGTATCTTTTTTGGGCGCAACACGATCACGATATTTTGCACGATACGTATGTTGAGTTAGCACAACCGAGTGTTAATTTTTAATAAACTTTGAAACTATTTCTGCACATTCTTTTGACATGGTTAAAATTGCATTGAATTGGCGTTTCCAAAATGCTATGACTTATGAAAATCGATTGGCAATTGCTGAAGTTATTCGAAGTTTACATCGACCCATATGAGATGGCGCATTCTGTATATTCAACTTAAGGGTGACTTTGTCCTTGGAGTGCCATATTTCAGGTGTTTACATTTTATTTTTTTTAAAGGAAACGAGTAAAGCTGTTTGAGTGCGGTTTTTTTCTTGCTTTTATTCATGATATGCAGAACGTTTTTTTTTTTGGAAAAGAAAACCAAAATGGCGGCCGTTGCAGCTCCGCGAAAACAGGTCCTCAAATCGCGGGAGGTAAACGGCTGACATCACTGCCCCCTCTTTGTTGATCTGAAACACAAATTCAAAGCATATTATCAATCTGTGACCCTTTGGTCATGGAATGACAGATGGGTTTTTCGTTTAGTACAAATTTCGGAAAATGGCGGTAATTAAAAAAAAATCGAATTTTCACGTTTTTTTTTTCGCATAAAAAGATAAATAATAAATGCAAAAATGTATCAATAGAAAAAACGATCCGTCATTCCGTGAAGACATATTTTCTGAGTACGTTCCCCAAATTTCAGGTCGATATGTTAATTACAGCGGTCAGGAGAATGTCAGCCATTTTTAAAAACGTGTTTTCGAGAAAAACGCGTTTAAAGTTTTGTAATGTGTTTACACAAATATGTTTATAATTACCGCTAATCGGCTATGCCTGGTCCATAGAGGCATCCCTCTTCTTCTTCTAGCTGCTCATGTTGAGCCGCTAACATCTACCGCTGCTCAATCCGGGCCTTTTTTGCTGCGTCGGTCACCTGCCTCTCCGCGCGTTCGATCCTTGCTTTGTCCCGTGAATGGACCCAGCTCTCGGCGAATGTGCCAATCCGGACAATGATTCCTCACCTTCGTTGAAGATAATCACTGCTAATTCCGTGGCAATATTGACCACATCTGCGCCGGAATGAAGATGTTTGGGCGCACGCATCCAAATCATATTATTAAGTGACTCATTACTGTTTTGATTATGAGCACCCAAACATCTTTCGAGCAAATCGTCCGACGACAAGTCTTTGTAAATTGGCTCGATGGCCTTCAGAACAGTGTCACTAAGAGGAGCCTTGTGCTTATATAAAGACAAAGTATCCGACGCTTCAGCTTTAAACCACGTACACTAGCTGTTTTCTCCTGGTGGACACTTCTCATGCTGGGGTTTTTTATCCGTGGAGCTCTTGTGGTAATACGTGGCCCATATCGCGTCCTTCATTTCTTGTACAGAATGTGAATTTCGGCGGATAGCAAGGCCATAGTATTTAGTGAGTTCTCCGATCGCTTTATCTGAGAGTTTACCTGCCCCTTTTCCTCCGAATCCCTTGGTTCCTTTTTTCATATTTCTCAATCTCGTTCCCATTCTTTTTTCGACGTGACCAATACATTATTTTTTTTGACAGTGACGTCATCATAGGGATTGGCTTCAAGCAATCCCTTAAACGTTTTACTGTTACCATTCCCCGACGTAAGTGACGTATTTCACTCCGTGCAGTTCTACCGATCGGAGAAACATTTCGGTGATTCCGTCAGTTTCCATCTTTCCTGCGGAACCGACGTGGTTTACGGTGCAAGTTTCCACGTGTGTTTCCTGCTATTCATCGTAACCTTTTTCGTCTTTTTTTTTTCTCCCAAAAGGTGCAAGATTGGCAAAACTTCAATTTGACCATGGCGTCGGCAACTTTTTTGGTGTGGTATCCAATGAGACTAGTCACGCCAATGAGACATGAAAACCCTCTCTTTTTCCACGTGCCATCTCCTGAAACGATGAAGTGATCTTCCTGTAGTCCTCGAGAAACGTTTTCTTTCTTCTCCTCTGCTACAGCTTTCTTCAGAACCATGTCGTAAACCGATTTCGTCGCGATTCGTATATTTTCTACACAAGCGTTATATATTGTGGTCGTCATCCCGCTGCAAATGTTCATCATGCCACAAAACCTGCTCAAACCGTTTATTCCGAGGCCTAATAAACGGAAAACAAACACGATTCGGCGATTTATTTCATAAGCTTTACCGATAAGTGGACACGAAGCAACACTTTTTTCCCCGCACTCGCATTTTCAATTCAGTTTGAAACCGATGCCTCGTCGATCACGCATGGAAAAAGCGATTCGTCCGTTGCACTCTTTACACAAAACGTTATCGGATAAAAAGTTAAAAACGAATACGAAGTTCAAAAAGCAGTACACTGAATCAACACTTAGTTCATAACTTCCCAATTTGCCACTTTGTAAAATTGTCTGCTCTGACGTGCTTGTGAACGACTTGCTCTTTTCAAATTCCCAGCGATTAGGGGGTTACGGATGCGATCTTTTGCGCCCGTACTGTTTCGGATGATCTTTTGTACCCTTTCGAGGTATATTGCGCACAAATTTTCAATAAATTACTTGAAAATAACGAAAAACAAAAAATACAGACGCTACGATGTTTTCGCTTCCAATGCCGAAGCCAGACTGAAATAACCGTTGCAAAATCGATAAAGAAGAAAGTAGGGACCCTTTCAAAGGTTTCTAGCCGGGCGCCCCGCTGAGACGGTCAAAGCGCGCTGACGGTGTCAACTTCAAACGCGTTTAAACGATAAAATTGAAGGGCCTGGATACTCTAGTAGTGTAACGATTCCAACGAGTGTTCGTTCGATAAAATTAACTTTACGAGTAAATATCGCCACCGAAGCTTATTAAAATCCCCTGGGTGTCCATTTCGAGAAGACCATCAAGAACTTGCCCTAGATTCCTATAAAACCCAATTGACACAAGAGCACAAGAACTTCCAGCAAAATATGCTCATTAGCCGTTTTTTTGGCTACTTGGGTGCTGGAGATTAATGAGTAAGATCATGACTCTGATTTCCATGTGTCTGAAGACGTAGACTAAAAAATTGTTGAATAACAATCCAAGGTAAAAATGGAATGTCTGGTGTGAATCTTATGCCGGCGTCGTCATTGGTTCATGTTTCAGTCAATACGAAAATTGATTGAAGATTAGGTTACCGAAAATTGGTGACTGATTTTTTTTGCCTTAAATTACAGTAAGAACGTGCGCATATACAGCGCTTCGCCAAGCCCCTCTGCAACGAGTGTATTCCTTCTATGTTTTCCTGTTCTGTTCCATCTCTTCTAGGTCCATCCTTCATCGAGGTCCTTGTCAACCCATTGGCGATTTTTTCCCACTCATTATTCTTTTGATTATTCGTCCATTGTCCGTTCGTGCTATGTGTCCTGCATATTCTAAACTTTTATTATTCGGATAATGCTTGGAGTTGAATAAAGTTCCCCGGCTTACATCTTTAAAAAAGGCTTCTTCGATGCACGAATAACTAAGCATTCGTTTGATGTTGTTATTCATGCTTCTAGCTTAGACTTTGTTTCAAAAATTCTATATGAGGTCGAAGAGCGATTTGTCCCGAAAAGCCTTCGAAGAAAGGGTTTAACAAAAGACCCTATAATTAAAAATAAAATAATCTAATTAGTCCAATTCTTTTCGGAAATTTATTAACTCCAAACGAAATTCAATTTGTATCCTATTTGTACACGTCTACTAAACAGAGATTGTACCAAAGAACAATGTATCGCAAGGTTCCAGCCGTTGCTACTTAGAGAAGTACTGCTGAAACTGGATGATACTAAAAAGCAAGAACCTGATGGGTTTTCACCATTTTTTTTTTTTTGAAATCCTGTGTAGTAGACCTTGCAAGATGTCTAGAAAAAAAAATTGAAAATTTCTTAAATGTCATCAATATTTCAATCTGGCTCTAACCAACATTTTACCAACTACAGGCCAATTTGTAATATATCAACTATTCCCAAACCGTTATGTTAAGGTTTTCTACGCAATTAAGGAATGTATTTCAGTTTTCCAAAATGGTTTTGTCCCGGGAAAATCGGCTACAACAAATGAATGTTCAGCTAAAAACTACGAGTACATTGAAAACGGATTCGAAAATTGCTTTCAAAGTGATATTGCATTTATTAACTTTGCCAAGGCCTTCGACACGATAAGTTATCGGGTTTTCAATCTATTATATACAGGGTGTCCCACGAGCAGTGAGCCAAAAATCTAGAGCGTGTAGGTCTGGTCAAGATAAGAAAAAAATCGTATGGGAGGGGGGGGTCTATTTCCCCCCGTTTAGCCGGGAGGGGCAATTTTCTAAAAAATTCACTTAATTTGGAAAAAAAAATTATTAAAAATCCACACCCACAATGCCGTGATATACTTTTTTGTAAAGCCAGAAACCTGTTCTTTTATTTTGTTTTTAAATGAAGCTGTTCTAAGGAATATTTTTTGAGAAATAAATTTTCAAACTTAAAATTTTGAAAAAAAAAATTTCGAACTATTTTTTTTTTAAATTGTATGTAATTAAGTACTATTTTTTTTCCAAAAATTCAATTCTCTTATTAGTTTTTAGTTAAAAACAGAAAACCGGATGCAAAAATGTCTTGTAATTTTTGAGAAATTTAAAAAAAACCCGAACCATTTTTTCTAAGAAAAACCTTTTTTATGGTTTTAACGCGGCTGGACTTGTAGGCAAATTCATGTATGAAACATTGAACTCTTTTTTATTATTTTTAAAAAATTTGGAGTTTTATTATAATAAATTTTCAATATGATCCCCATTTTTTACAATAGAAGGCAAAGATTATATCTCCTTCTAATGGCTGCACATAAGTCTATGCTTGACAAATTTTCCTGCAATTTGACTCCAGCGACTTCAATCCGTTCTTTCAGTTGTTCCAAAGATGCAATACTATTTCCACTTCGTAAACATAATTGTTCATGAATCCCCACACATAAAAATCTAGAGGAGTTAAATCTGGTAAAAATGCCCACCTAGACCATTTCGTAGGGCCCCTTTTTCCTATCCAACAGTCACTAAAATGATCATCCAGCCAGTTTCTAACCCGTAAGCTGCAGTGTGCTGGTGCTCCATCTTGCTGTTAGATTAAATTATCTGCTATGGCCAAAGGAACGTTGTCCATCAAACCGGGCAAAAGGTCTCGTAGGAACTGCAGGTATGATTCTCCATTAATAACGGCATTCAAAAACCGGGGCCCGATACAGTTTGTCCAACAATACCAAGCCAAACATTACAGCTAGAGCGGTGTTGTGATTTATTTTGTTTGTTGTTGTGTGGATTGGTGCTATTCCAATGATGCAAATTGTGGAAATTAGTAACCCCATCTCTGGTAAACTGTGCTTCATCCGTCCAGAATATACTTGCAAAATAGTTTCGTTCAGTTTCATCTCGAAGCAGTAATGATCGACAAAATTCTGCTCTCAAAAACTTGTCGTTTGAGGTGAGTTCCTGAACTGGCCTAAAATGGTACGGGTGTAAGTTTTCGGTATGAAGCACTCTCCATACTCTAGATTTGGGCACTCCAAGCATAATAGCTATCCTCCTTGTACTAAGGGAGGGATTACGTCGGGCCAAATCCAAAATTCTTTCATCTAAGATTCCTGATCCATCTGTAACTGATCTTTCGCTTCTTCGATGCTCTAGCACTCCGTGCTCTCGCAGACGTCGGTGGATTCTTGGAAACATGCTACGACTGGGAAACCTCCAATTAGGATATCTTTCAGCGTAGAGTCTTGCGGCTTCACGATCTCGACCATTAGCTAAACCGTAGCAGAAGTGCATGTCCGTTAATTCTTCTCGAGAGTATGATTTTTTTTTTTCAAAATTTTGAGTCTGAAAATTAATTTCTCAAAAACCATTCCTTAAAACAGGTTCGTTTAAAAACAGGATAAAAGAACAGGTTTCTGGCTTTACAAAAAAGTATATCACGGCATTGTGGATGTAACTGTTGATTTTTAATATTTTTTTTTCCAAATTAAGTCAATTTTTTAGAAAATTGCCCGCCCGGCTAAACGGAGGGGAATAGACCCCCCCTCCCATTCGATTTTTGGCATACTGCTCGTGGGACACCCTGTATAATTCTCGTGTCACGATCTGTGTGATGGGTAGGATCTTTGAATATTATATAGCTGTCCTGGTGGAACAGGTCGTAGTTTATACTGCAGGCCTTTGTGCCATACCTTATCAAAGCCTTGTGAGATGTCAAGAAAAACAGTTGAGCAAATTAAATTTTGTTCTAGGGCTTTTTCAATTACATCAGTTATTCGATGTACTTGATCTATAGTGGAATGCTTGCTTCTGAAAAAAAAACTGATGATCCCGTAAGAGACCTTCAATAATTGGCTTAAGTCGATTAAGTAGAATTCTCTCGAATACTTTGGAGATGATCGGTAGAAGAGAAATAGGTCTATACGACGTAACTTCAGTCGGCGGTTTTCAGCGGCGCTCGAGTTTGTTGCCACCGCTTCCGCACTTTCCGTTTTCCGTTCACTATTTGTTGTATTTCCGGCGGGTACGATACATATAGACTGACCGGAATTTGATCTGGGTATGGAGTACTGTTCGAAGCCGCGTATTGCACGGCTTGGACAAAACGGTCAACTTCGACTTCTAATTCGTAGGGTCTTCTTAGCGGTACTTTGAGTTCAGTGCTTTCTTCAAGGTAGATTCAGAATCTTTCCCATTTAGTGTTTTAATTAGAACTGCGCTCATCGTTAGTATAACTAGAGAATGGTCTGAGGAAAGGTAAAAACTCTCTTCGACTTTTAGGTAGTTTGCACTGATTCCACTGATTGCACTGATGACCAGTACGTCGGCTTTCCCGTTGAATGAAACTCGCAGCTATTTTCCAGACTAGCTCGCTAAAGTGCTCTACCTTTTTGCGAGACATATCGTGAGCCCCAAAAGGTAAAGTCACCACCAATAATAAAGATCGGCCCAAGAGAGTTAAACAAATATAAAATTTCGCTTTTATCCAAACTGAAACGCGCTTGGCAATAGATTGATGAAATATTGAAGGAATAATTTCTGTTTCTAACGCGTACCGAAAACATTTGCATCGTTTCAAGTTCTTTACTGATTTCGGTGGAGTGATCAATATTCTCTTTTATAAACAAGGTTGATCCGCCCCTTGCCCTTCCTGATGGGTGAAACGCGTGGTAGGCACAATAGCCTTTTAGTTTTATACGCGACTGCATCATCAGGTGGGTTTCAGAAATCAAGCATACATACGAGGGTGGTCTGATAAGTAAAGGGTCCGCCAAATAATTTTTTTTTTTTTTGAAAATGTTATAAAAAAAACTACTGAATATTTTCTCAAATTTCTTTTTTTATTTGAAAGTACAATCCTTCCGGTTAATAATGGAAAATAATTTCATTCAAATGGCTGCCTCGGCTGGCCATGCAGTAGCCTACATGATCGGTCCAATTTTTAAGCACATTATCGATTGTGTGCAGCTGTATTTCACCAATGGCTTCACGAATATTGTCTTTTAAAGCGTCAATTGTCTCTGGCTTGTCGGCGTAACACTTATCTTTGACGGCACCCCACAAATAATAGTCCAACGGTGTCAAATCGCAGCTCCGAGGTGGCCAAACGACATCAGCTCTGCGGCTGATAATGCGATCTTCAAAAACAGGGCGCAAAACATCGAGTGTAGCTCCGGCTGTGTGGCACGTAGTGCCGTCCTGTTGAAACCAAATGGTGCCAATATCCTCCTCTCCAATTTTTGTGAACAAAAATTCGTTCAACATGGCCCGATAACGATCGCCATTGACTGTAACGGCCACTCCTTGCTCATTTTCGAAGAAAAATGGCCCAATTATGCCTCTGGACCAAAATCCGCACCAAACAGTGGCTCGTTTTGGGTGCACCGGCTTTTCAATGTATGCGTGCGGGTTTTCTGTGCCCCAAATGCGACAATTTTGCTTGTTTACATACCCGCCAAGATCAAAATGAGCTTCATCTGAAAAGACGATTTTTTTGGCAAAATCGGCATCTTCTGTAAGTTGATCGCAGGCCCACTTAGCGAAGCGTTGTTCAAGCGTATACACAACCATATTCGTTCAGCGGAAGGATAAAACTAATTATCTGTCAAATCAGACATGAGCTAAGTGTTACCATTCACGAAATAAGCACTACTTGAAAAAAAAACGTTAGGTGGCGGACCCTTTACTTAGCCTACAAAAGAAAAACAAAAATTTTGGAGAAATGGCGATTTATTTTTCAATATAGCGGTGCTCCAACTTCTTTAACCCGTCTGAAAAATACGTTTTCTCGAGGTCTGCAAAGTAGGCCTCCGTGGCGGCGGACTGAAATTTCTGCCCGGCGAGTGACTTTTCAAGTTTGGAAACAGAAAGAAGTCGCACGGGGCCAAATCTGGAGAATAGGGTGGATGGGGCAGCAGTTCGTAGCCCAATTCGACCAATTTGGCCGTGGCGAGGACGGAGGTCTGAGCCGGTGCGTTATCATGGTGGAAGAGCACTTTTTTCTTCGCCAAGTGGGGCCGTTTTTTTTTCAATTCGGCGTCGAATCGGACCAATAGTCGATGTGGATCACACTTTGTGAATCCCACCACCACCTTTCCGGCCGATGGGACACTCTTCGCCTTCTTCGGAGCACGTTCGCCGGGTGAAGTAAACTGTTTCGACCGTTCCTTGGTCTCTGGTGTGTACCAGTGGATCCATGTTTCGTCGACTGTCACGAATTCTTCGGATTGCGCTTAAACAGCGTCAAACACTGCTCTGAAGTGGTCTCACGGTTGGGCTTGTTGTCCGGAGTGAGCAAACGCGGCAACCATCGTGCCGACAGCTTTCTGAAGCCCAACATTTCATGCAGGATATGACCCACGCGATCTTTTGAAATGCCTACTGTCTCAGCTATCTCGCGGCCCTTTAATCGGCGGTCTGCCAATACGAGATCGTGGGTTTTTGTCACGTTATCCTTCGTGGTAGCCGTTTTCGGGGCACCTGGACGTGGCTCATCAAAAACCGACGTGCGACCACGTTGAAACTCGTTAAACCAATTTTTGATGATCGCCATCGAAGGAGAAGAGTCACCGCACACAGCACCCAAACGCTCTTTGATTTCGCTGCGCGATTTCCCTTCCAAAAACAAGAATCGAGTCACCGACCGATATTGCTCTTTTTCCATATTTCTAAAATCCGCGGACACTCCCGCTTCCACACGTGGTCAAAACAAAACTACGAGTCCCATCCGGCTGAAATTTCGACACTAGCCGTCTATTGGAATGTATTACACGATAGTAAGTTGCTCTTGCGATATTGGCGCCATCTGGCGGTGAGGCTAAATACTTATCGGACCACCTTCGTATGTCAATATTTTTTTCGCGAACGAAAATGTCTAGTTTATTCATTTTGTTTGTAATTCCATTGGCGTTCCAGGAAAGAATTTTTAACATTTTAGTCATATTTTATGATTTATGTTGGTGACCGTTAGGTTAAGTAGTCGCTCGAAAATAAGTCGATTCGTTTGGCTTTGTTCTTTGAGCCTCGCAAGAATAATCGAAAAAACGTTTGCCACAGGGTCTGACTTTTCGACACATACGGTACGTGGGGGCGCTGTAATTTGGGCATAAGTTTTTGAACCTATACGTAGCGGTTTTTCCTTTGTCAATGTTTTCTGACTGGTTCCCGATACAGCCAATTGAGCTTTAGTTTCCGTCTTCTGGCGAATCGTTTTCGAAACCGCAGCTTTTTTGTGATCTATTCCCCGTCTGGTTGCAGTCGCAGATCAGGAGTTTTTGTGTTGGTGACTTATCTCACCGTCTCTATATATAGTTCTTTCGTTACTTCACGTCCCCGATAACTGGCCGGGTGCCTTCCCTTACAGTTGATGCACATTGCAGGGGATTGCCTCGAAACGGTACACTCTTGGGTTAAATGTTGACCGGCGCACTTTACGCAACGTGGATCTCTCTTGCATAAGGTTTACGTATGGTTGAAACCTTGGCAGCGCTTGCACTGAGGAATTAACGCCCTATTCTGTCGAGGTGGTTTGATTTTAACCACAATATTTAATATCGTTTTGATGCCGTAAATTTTTTCTCGATCTTCGGTTTTGTCGAACGTTAATCTGAATAAGGGAAGCCCGGGTTTGACTACGGATTCTTCGCCGTTGATATGGTGCTTTTCACGCGCGAGAATGTTTACCGCATCTGTTATTTTCAATCCTTTGGTTTTCAGGTCCGCGATACTGACTTCCTTTGCGCAAGAGGGGTGCAAGCCCCTAGCTACTACACGGATGGGTCGGTCATGCTTATTTTCGTACGTGTACCATTGCACTTTCTCTGCGTTAAGCTTTTGAGAAACGATATTTGAGGCGATATCTATCCGGCTCGTTGACTTTAATAGTCCACGTGTCATTATTTCGCGACATTATTCGATAATTATTCGATGGTAGTGATTGTAAAATTGCGCACAATTTATAATAATCCGCGATTCCGAATACACTTATCGGTGGCGGCGAATGTTGCTTTTATTTTATATGCTTGGGAATTTGATCGCTGCGTGTACCAAACGATAACTTAGATTGTACTTCGCCGTTTGACACTGCTATTGAACTGCGTTCTTCCGTTCGTATAATTTCGGGCGATGACTCCTCCTTCCGATTTTGGCTCGCTTGTTTTTTTTCATAAAATCCAGTCCGTTTCACGACTTAGTTCTTCTTCGCCCGTGTGATAACTTGTGCTATCTGGGCGGCTAGGAGGCGAAACTGACGTGGTCGTAATCCGCGATTTGACCATATCCAGCTCCTTTCTTTAGTTCAGCGCAAAGTAGCTCCGTGTTATGCAATCTACCACGTAGGTTGCTGTTTTCCTCTTTGAGGCTTTGCAGTTTCGTCGAAGTTTGTTCATTGACCGGAACTGCTGAAGAATTAGCGTCGCACGCTTTTATCGCTGATGCCGAAATGTTTGCGGTATTACAAAAAAATTCAATTGTTGTGCACTTTGAGTCATAAACATTCTCTTGAGGCATTTCACAGAACTATGCAAGATTTAAACGGCAATAACCGACTTTGCGGTGGAGTTGGTTATTACCATCTGGTGATTTCGGGCAGATATTACCTGTCATTCCTCGCATCAAAATACACAATATATCAAATTACCAGGCAATTTCTGTTGTTAATTTAAAAACCGAACTTATTGACAGTGTTCTAAATAATTATTTGAATAATAATTTGCTCGGTAATTGTGCGAATTAATCAGCAAAAAACTTCGATGTTGACGAAATTAACTGTCAAATAGAAAATTTATTGCCAGGCGATCTGATGACTTTGAAGTCAATTGATACTATTATTGAAGAAAATGAGATCGTCAACTTTCCGATTGAGTTTTTTAATTCTCTGGATATGCCAGGAATGCCGCCACACAAGCTCTGTCTGAAAATTCATTTGCGTAAATTAAGTCCATCAAAATTATGCAACGGTACACGATTAATCATCAGAAAAATTACCGGACACGTACTTGATATTGACTGGAAAGTTTAAAGGAGAAGTCGTTCTGTTACCTCGAATACCTATGATACCATCAGATACTATTAGGCTAGGCTCCAATTGCTTATACGTTTGACTTTCGCGATGACGATAAATAAGTCGCAAGGGCAGACAATGACAATTTGTGGCTTGGACTTGGAGAATCTCTGATCTAATTATAAAACATTGTTAAAGATCACTATAAGATCACACTGTCTACCTCATTTGTTAAATTATAATTAAATTAATAATAAAATAAACATTTTCTATTCATAAAACTTATTTTGAAACTTTCATTATTCTTTACCAATCACTTCCTCAACAATACCAATTTTAATATCTATAATACAATAAAGCCGCAGCGAGGCGCGTCCAGCTCTGCTAGTTTCATTATAATTCTCTCCAATGGCTAGAATTCTACGCACTTAAACAGTCAACATTAACGATTGCTTTTCTATAGCATTTCGGTGCCTGCTGGCGTCCCATAGGGAAGTCATCTCGGACCACTGCTATTTCTGTTATTTATATTAGGTCATTATAAAGGGTGTTTTTTATAGAGTTATAGAACTTTGAAATGGAATAAAACAAAGATGGTTTTCTTAAATTAACATGAAATTGACTTTATTCGAAAGACAATCTTCTGACATTATAATTAAAATATAATTTCTGGCATATGACTGCCACGGCTGGCTCGGACGTAGTCTAATCTGGAGGTCCAATTTTCGATGGTTTTATCCAACATTTGTGGCTGTATATCGGCAACAACGCGGCGAATGTTGTCCTCCAAGTGGTCAATCGTTTCGGGTTTATCGGCGTAGACTAGCGACTTCACATATCCCCACAGAAAATATTCAAGCGGCGTTAAATCGCACGATCTTGGAAGCCAATTGTGGCACGAGCTGTGTGACATGTTGCGCCGTTTTGTTGAAACCACAGCTCCTGCACATCATGGTTGTTCAATTGATGAACGAAAAAGTCAGTAATCGTGGCTCTATAGCGGTCACCATTGACTGTAACGTTCTGGCCAGCATCGTTTTTAAAGAAGTACTGACCAATTATTCCACCAATCCATAAAGCACACCAAACAGTCAGTTTTTGTGGATGTAACAGTGCCTCAACATACATTTGAGGATTATCATCACTCCAACTATGGCAGTTTTGTTTATTGACGTATCCATTCAACCAAAAGTGAGCTTCATCGCTAAACAAAATTCGCTTATGAAAATTAGGATCAACGGCAATCTTGTTTTGGGCCCATTCACCGAATCTACGCCTTGCTAGGTGATCCTGTGGCTTCAATTCTTGCACGAGTTGGATTTTGTAAGCACGCAAACCAAGATCTTTCCGCAAAATCTTCCATAAAGTGGATGGGCACATATCCAATTCCTGCGCACGATGGCGGATAGACTGATTCGGGTCTTCCTCTACGCTACGCTCTACAGCAGCGATGACTTCTTCTGTATGCACTGTACGACGTCTCTGTGGATGCGTATTATCATTTATAGTAAACGTGGTGCGAAATCGTTCCATAGTTAATCGAATTAATTGTTCTGATGGACGATTATGTTGACCGTAATGGACGTAGTGCGCGTACGTATTTCGAACAGAACCATGATTTTGAAAATAAATTTGCACAATTTGGAAGCGTTGTTCAGGCGTCAGTCTATTCATGTTGAAGTGCCAAACCAAACTAAATATAAATCATTTGACAGCTGATAAAATGGCCGCCAGTTAAAATAGTGTTGCCAACTTAAAGTTCTATACCTCTATAAAAAACACCCTTTATATGATGTTGCCGATTTTTGTGTAGAAAGTTAATCAACGCTATTTAATCGCAATTCAGCAAATTCAACGCAAATTAAAAACAACCTTTTTTTTTTTTTTTTTTTTTTTTTTTGTTGGAGGCTTTTGCTATCTATTGGAGCACTCAGACACAAATACTGGTCCATTGTACTGCCAGACAGACACCTTAGATGGCGTTGGAGCTCATGTGGAGCCAGAGCCAAGCTTCTTTTTACTCACTTATATTGTGTGCGATTTGTTTTTTCACATAAGTGAACGGAACCTAAAGCTTAATGCCGATTCCGAACGGCGAGAGCCGAGAAGCTTTTTCATGGCAAGTATACAACGGGGGGTTTTGCCAGTACCCCGCCGAGGAGGGACGCCGCGAAATAATCATTCGATGGCGTTGGTGTTATCGGGATCCGAACTCGCTCATCTTGCGTCAGCGGCCGACACACTACCCACTGCGCCACGGCGCTCCCCTAATTAAAAACCTTAATTCCAAAAAATAATCTCCATTTATATCTTTTGGAAAAGTCCTTATCCTTTCGGGCTAAGAAGTCCTTAAAGTCCTGTCTTATGATATCTGAGTTAATGAACTGTTTATTTTGGAGGTGATTGCCCAAACTTCGGAAAAGGTGGTCGGGGATAAGTCTGGTGAGTAAGGCCATCTTCAGGAACGTTGCCAGTGCGGGATATGGTCTGGCGCTGTCATGCAGCAGTACCATGCCTGTTTACCAGTGAAGGCTGTTTTTAGAGCGATTTGTTGTGCGTTATGTCGATTCTATAGTACGACTCGGCCTTGATTGTTTTTTCCCGCATTTGAGAAAGGAATGGACAACTCCCTCAGTCGTCCACCATAGTGTCATCATTACTTTTTGTGAGTGTAATTTCACTGGTAATTCTTTCGAATATCGTATAGGATCCACTTTTCGTTGCAGAGGACGATGCGGTGCAAAAAAGGATCCATACGATGTCTGTTGGTCAAAGATACTGCAACCTCCAAACGTCGTAGCATATTCGGTGGTGTTAGGACATCGGGCAACAATCTCTCTCATTTTTTACTTTTCGGATTGCGGATAGGTTGCATATGGTTACAGGTTACTTATGGTTGCAGTTGACATTTTGAACTTTGCAGCTGGGCAAAGAACAGTCGTAGCTGGATTTTCTTCAACAGCTGCTGCAAGTTCTTCACTATCAATGACATCCTCTGGTCTACAAATTGGCAAATTTTCGAGCGAAAAATCTCCCTCGCTGAACTTGGTAAACCAGTTTCGAACAGTTCCCTCACAAAAGCGCTGTTAATTTCACTAGTCGCTGCGGCTGCGTTTATGTTTTTTTTTTGTTAAATTAAAAAAGCAAAATTGCCCTTAATTTTGTTGGTAAAAGTATTTTCTATATAAGGAAAAAAGTCAAAAAATGAAAAAAATATAACAAAAAATATCGAATTTTTGAACAACTAACAAATCTCCTATACACGAAAACGTATTGAAAAGGGTCATTTTGTAGAAATTGTTTTCCATTTCTAGCTCCAGAGGTTTTTCTTTAGGCTAAAATAAAATAATCTCAGCTTTCCATACAAGTTTTGCTTTTTTTCTGATTGATTTAAAATGACATCTCTTATTGGATGATAGGACGAAGCTAGTGTGAGCTGTTTAATGATGACTTAATAAGCCATATTAATGACAAGTACGGATGATTTACAAGTTGCGAGGCTTTCACTATCGTACATAAGTTGCCTGGCAGGTGGTTTTGAATATTCAAGAAGTTTCCCGCCTCGTGGTTTTGCGTATGTGTCACGATAGTCTCATTATATTTTCGTAAACTATTCTGAAGCTTGATATAAAACCGACAAAAAAATTGTTGGACAACACCTTTTTAGAAGTTAAGTTAGAGCTTTGCTCATATCTGCCACAAAAGCACAATAAGCATTCGTTTAATCCTGACGAACCTTCCACTTAAGAAAGAAGCTAAATATTTTACCTTATAGTTTTGGTTACAGATGTGGAAGGCCAGAGCTGACGCTTCTCTTCATAGGTGGAAGTGAACTATTATTTACTTTGGGCTCTGAGCCATGGTCTTATCTAACAGAAAAATAACGATCATTGTGGTTAAAGTCCACCAACTCGCAATCACACGTATACTTACTTCTCAGCTCACTTCATATAGCTCCCGAGAAGCAGCCCGTTGGTTGGCTTATTTTCACTGTTTTGGTCAGTGGTTCGAATCATAGAGTTAATTGCTACCAGTAATCGTTTAAGGTCAAATGCATCAATAGTCATATCCGGCGTCAAATTAATTTTTCTCATTAAGTTTCTAGTCTGCCCGGGTCTCCAATGTAGTGTTAGAATAGATTCTCTTCGCAGCTTGACACAGATTTCACGTGCATGCACACGACGGATACCCGCACTCCACATGCATTTCTCACATTGCATTCAATCTGGTGTTTTACGACCTAGTAGTAAAAATGAAATAAAATTTTGCGTTGTCGTTAGGAGAGGAAACATTAAAGAATGCACATTAGATGCAGAAAATAATGAATTTCATTTAGTTGCCACCGATATGGAATGAGAATAAATGTTACGGTATTTTAGACATTAAAAAATAACGTTCTGCTCATCTGGAATCCCCCGGTTGAAAGTCGACGTATGGATATCGACAAAATTATTTGCTGCAACGAATTGACATATAAAGTTTTAGTGGCTCTCAACAATCCTGCTGTGCTCACAATGGGGAAATTCTTTAGTTTTTTAGATTCTAAATTTCGTATACGATTCCGCAGATGACTGGTATGAAAAGAGTGATACAATCAAGAGATTGTCTTATGAGTCATGCAGACGCTCCAAAACGAGAGATAAATTGCTTACCGAACTCATTTCTCAATTGGTTCATCGGTTCGAGGGCTGTGTCGGCGCCATTCACATTGAAATCACACACCGCCCCACCAGTGACTCCTGTTTCTTAGAAATAAAGCGCTTCGCATCGAGGGAGATTGCCGAGGGAGATTTTTTCTGACAATGGGATAAACTTTCGAGCGAAGAATTGAAAAAGGCAATCAAGGGGTTGAATATGACTACCGTGGTAGAGGGATTTGCCATGCAACTCAAGTGGAACTCCATACCTCTGCAGGTTCAAGAGTGTACGCTCTTATGGTGTTTGTCACACAACCTGGACGGGGTGCAGATGGTTTGTGTCGAAGATGTTCGTTCACTATTCTCCGTGGGTGGTTGTCCTAGATATGATTTTTTGAGATTCGACTGAATTTCTCGCGTTGGTTGTAGTTCACAGTAACTTTTTTATCTCCATGTCATTAAGGTGTTATATTGGAAATGCACACACACAGAGTATGAATTTTGAAGTGATCTTATGCCGCGAGTGTTATGTTTTCGTCAGCATTTTTTGATCATCTCTCATTCACAACTGATGTTATTGCACAGTTTTTCCTTATGTTCTTGGCTATGGAATTGTTCTTGGCTATGGACAGACTCGAACTACAGACCTTCCGCGCAACAGTCAGCGATGATGGCTATTGCACTACGACCATCACTTACCGGACTTGACGCGTCAAAGCAAATGGTTTGGTCCATCCCGTGCGATAAACGAAGGTGACAGTCATAGTTGATATGATCAATCCACTGAGTAGCTGGCCAATGGAAAAGTTGTCAAAGCTATAGAGGGTTGTGATAGAACTGTAAGAAGTGCAGACGTGCAAACGTCAACAGGTACATATGTATTGTATATGTATACACCCGCCTGGTAGTAAAGCTGGATCCTGAACAGTTCAATAAAAGGTAGATGGGTAGGGTGGTTGACCTGGCCCACCGGGGATAGTGTTACGAAGCTGACAGCACACGCACAGATGGACAAGAGCAACACCTAAATAAAAGGCAACGGCAGCACTCGAGCAGGTGGGCAATGGCGGCGTCGGGGTCCATTTCCGGGAATGGAGAAAAAAGCTTGGCACGAGGAGGACGGAAGATCCCCTCCCCCTCCCCCCACAGACAAACAAACCAAACACCCTGCTTAAAATAACACTGAAGACCTATATATCATGTCACGCTTGAGAGACAGTAGAATCTATCAAAACGTGCTTCTCTTTCCGGTAGACGAAACTGACTTCTCACGAACTGAAGAAAACCTATCTTCGGTTTCACGAGACCCTAAATTATCATGTGTCAGCTCCAAATGATTTTCACACCTGCAGAGAAACCGTTCTAGCTTCAAAAAATATTTTCCATCCTAAAGCTTAATACGTCTCCTTCTATTACCGTAATGCCAGAACACTGCGCACTGAAACTCCCGCAGTACGCCTCAATTCCCAAAAGCTGCTTTACAACATTCTTACCCTAACTGAAACTAATCTATGCTCCAACATCGGAGACAGCGTGTCACATCAACAATACGACGGTCGCGGAGTCCTCATAGCAATTCACAGCCACTACGATCCTTTACCCTTCAAAACGTCGAACTACGTTGATTTTAACTCTCCAAACGCTTTAATAACTTTCCCGAAACGAAAGCTCTGCTTTTCCCGCTTTGACATTTATCCCTCACAACCCACTTATTGTTATCAACTTGCCATAGAATTCATAGATTTCATATTTAGTATTGCTTACCCCAGTGATATTGATCATCATCTGTGGCGATTTCAACCTTCCATACTCACTTGTCGCGACTATGACCTCTTCTGATCTGATCTTCTCATCTGAAGTCGAAAACTGCGTTATTGCCGTAACAACCTCTCTTTACTTTGGATCCGCTCCATCCACCAATATCGGAAACACTTTCACTCGACCATTCCCCACTCCGAAAATATAGCCTCGATTTTCGAAAAGCAGACTTCGCCAAACTACTTAACCTGCTCAACAATGTTAGCTTTGATTTTCTCCAAAGTCTTCAGTCGCTTTATCCTATCCGTCCCATATTCGTCAAAAAAGAAATACATCTTCACTCTGATATACCAAGGAACTACGCTCCCTGCGTAACAAAAGGAATAAACGGTGGCAGGCCTACCTTAAATACCGCTCTGATTCCGACCTTCCTTCTTACTTGTAGTGTAAATAACTTGCGAAATGTGCACCACTAGTTACGACACCTGAATCGAATGCAATCCTCTCTTGCAACCAGAGCTTTTCATTTATAAATACAAGAAACTAAAGCTGACAACTATCCCTCTACTATAAAATTTCTAAATAATCCGGAAATAGTTGAAAAATATTTGGCCAATTTCTTTAACCAGTCTCTTACCGAACAGATCCTTTAACCCGTTCATAACTATTTTCGTTCCATGGAAGACTGCTCTCAGACGTCTCTAGAGTCAGTAAATATAACTCCTGCCTTAGTCATCGAGAAAATACGTAACCTAAAGGACGACTACTGCGTCAATCCTGAGTGCCTCCCCGACACATGAGTAGTCTTAAAAAAATGCGCCAACCATCTACTCCTACCACTCATGGCTTTACTTCGAAGTTTAAACACACAGGGACTCTTACCTCAGCTCTGGAAAAATGCTTACGCTATACTACCTAATCCAAAAAAAATGCAAAAGAATAAGGTCTTTGACTATCGCCCCATTGCTAAATTCTCTTACATTCCCAAACTCTGTGAGAAGCAGGTGGACCTAAAGCAGGTTCGGGTCTTGTGAAAATCTTCTTCTAGCGAGTTCATCAGAAATTTAATTTCCTGGAATCCCAGAGTGACCTGGGACCCATATAAGCTTTAATGAATTCAGTCTTCCGACTTTGTTCAAAAAGGCGCTCAAAGAAAACATCAGGACCTTCGCCCAGACCTGGAGCTATCTGTAAAAATGCGAAGACTGTCCTTTCCAAGTTCAGTATCTATCCGGAGCCAGCCCTGACGCCGTGGAAATTTGACTGTGAAATTATAGCGCTATACGATGGCAGGTGTCATCGCGTCGGAAGGCATATCCATGAGACAGGATGAGACAGGGGTCGTAGGATATTTCTCGCGCAAGTACACTGTCACTCCAATGCGAGTTTTACCAAAAATCATTGATCTTGAGTCGAGACATACTTCCAGTGCGCACCCTCTGTTAAATATGCAAGGGTTGAAAGGTTCACCATAGCATCTAGAGCAGCGCCAAGCGTGCTATGAAGAGTCTCCGTAAGGCTGAGGCAAACCGCTCATTGGAGTTTAGTGAAAGAGGCTACGACGTGTTTGCGTGTTAGCCTGTTCCACCAGATAACCGATGCATATGAGATTATTGATCTTTTCATTGCCGTGTAGATAAAGGGGACCTTTTTCGGAATAAGCCCCAAAAGCACTTTTGCATTGCCAAAAAGCTGACAGCGCTTTGGTGGTCTTGGACTCAACATGCTTTGACCAAAGAAGCTTGCTATCCAAGATGACTCGTAGGTACTTAGCTTCCTGGGATGTCGGGATGGGAATGTCTTTTAGCACCAGCTGAGTCATGCCAGTATTTTTCCCCCTTCTGGTGAAGAAAACGACATCAGTCTTAAGAGGAAAAACCGACAGCTCATTACTCGTCTCCCAATCATCGATCAACTGTACAATTTTTTTTTTATTGTGGGTCCATCTTTTCCAAATCAACATGGGTTCCTAAAAGGTCGATCGAGATCACTAACCTAAATGAGTTTGTCTCACATTCCTTGCCTCCACTCGAGAATGGCGAACAACTAGACGAGTTGTCCTTAGGACTTAGGCCTTCTTGCCACCCCGGTTGTATGCTATGGATAAAATCCGACTTCTAAGACCGTCAGTACAATGTTATTTTCAGATCTTCTATTTCTGATCCAACTGATGCTCCCCCAAGGCAGCCACCTCGGTCCACTACTATGTATCCTAACCATTAACCAATGAACATCTTAAGGATAGATTCCGGCATTGGCGCTGGCATATTTGGACCAAATCTGAAGATCTGGAAATTAGTCCTAGTGTCTTTCCAGCCGAACTATACGCCATCCTAACGTGCGTCAACCTAAACTTACTGACTGACATAAGAGGAATGACTATCAATATACTCTCAAATAGTCAGCCAGCGCTCAAAGCGTTGGGCTTGTATAGTACGAACTCCAAATCCGTCAAAGAATGCCACGATTCCCTGCAAAATCTAGGCAAAAGAAATAAAGTCACACTTTGCCAGGGCATAAGAGCATATAGGACAACGAAATCGCCGATCATCTGGCTAGGAAAGATTCTAGCGTAAGGTACATAGTTGCGGAACCTTTCTCCGGAATCCCCAAATCAAAGCTTAATTTACTCTTAGACAAGTGGAAAAAAGTGGGAGGACGAGGAAGCTGCAGAGCACATACTATGCGAGTATGCTGCCCTCCACCATCTTAGGAAGCGTATCCTTCTTAGAGAAATCATGACTCCTGAGGGGATCAGCTCAGCTCCTACGAGGGACATCCTCAGCTTTATTAAGAAAGTAGAGGATCTCCTAGTCTAATTGGCTAGCAGGCACAATAGGCCTATTTTGGTCGCAGTGCTCTTTGCTTTCTGTTAGCATTAGCCCCCAATTAAAGACAAAAAAAAAAAAACATTAATGGTGCTCCTTGGTAAAATGACAATTCTAATTGAGCATGGTTGATCTCGACACATGTCACGTATCACCCGGGCCAGTCAAAAATAGACAACTGAAAAACCAGAGAGCAAAAAAGTTTCTCTTAAATATGGTAAAAGAATCATATTCCCAAACAACAGCATGAGCATGTAAGAGGTAGATCTCCCAACCTATTAGTTTTAACTAATTATTTCTTTTTGGAAAATCCATTTGCATGTTGGTACTACTTCTACCCATTTGTCAAAAGTCTTCGATCCTATCCAACATAATATCCTTATAAAAAAGCTTGAGCTGTTGGTTCTTATTCCGACTTTCTTGATTGGTTAAAGAGGATGCAAACAGTTTATCAAAATTAGTAATTTCTTGCCTGAAAAAATTATAAACTTTCGGGTGTACCTCAAGGAAGTCACCTTGGTCCCCTTCTTTTTCTTCTTTTATTAAACGATCAACCGTCTCAAGTTTCCTTTGCGAAGAAGTTCGGTTGCGTACATGCTTACTTGGAGGTCATTATGATGAGTGATAGAGTCGGAACGAGAAATACGAATAGTTTCCAGTCTTGACCTCTCTTAACCCATATTTAAGCGTCGATACAACAATGCTTAACTTTGTTGTTGACGAGATAATAACCAAGGAAACCATAAAAAAATTATAAACAAATCGCTTTTGGGGTCGACATTTAATGACTTCGTACCATTTGCTTAGCTTAAATACACTCTAATCGTCTGAAAGGTCTACACCAGGTCAATGTCGCGTTCATGAGCTTGCTTACCATATGAAATATTTGTAAACGTTTTTTTTTATTTTCAGGTCTCCACGAGAGCCTCCAGCGGGCTGGAGAGAAATACCTCCTCCAAGTAATGACCGAAATGGTGAAGATAGGACGAACCGTGTCCGAAAAAGTCCTCGAGCAACCGATCATTCAAAGTTTGATTCAAAATCCCAACAGAACGTTCGACCTGGTTATCTGCGAACTATTCGTCAACGATGCCCTATTCGGTTTCGCTCAGCATTTCAACGCTCCCGTGATTGGAATCTCGCCATGTGAAAATAGTTTTTGGACTTCAGCTGTTACGGGATCGCCGACGCCACCATCGATCATGCCGAATATATTCCTTGGTAACACAAACCCCATGACCTTTTTACAAAGAGTTCTTAATCACGCTGCATATGCGGTCCAGTACCTTGGATATCACTACGATTGGATACCTTACCAGACGGAGGTCTACAACAAGCATTTCCCGAACGCTAGGATTACACTCTCGCAGGTTCTGAAAAATATATCGCTGGTTCTGTTAAATCAGCATGTGTCCATCGGAAATCCACAGCCTCTGTTCCAAAACATGATTGAGGTTGGTGGTCTTCACATTCAGCGCGAAGCAAAACCACTACCAGCGCAGATCCAGGATTTCCTGGATAAGGCGGACCATGGCGCAATCTACTTCTCACTTGGAACAAACTGGAAGAGTAAATGTATTCCCAAAGAAAAGCTGCAAGCCATACTGAACACCTTCGGATCCATCAAGCAGAGGGTGCTGTGGAAGTATGAGAATTCCAGCTTACCAGGAAAAAGCGACAACGTCCTTATAAGTGAATGGCTCCCTCAGAACGACATTCTCGCTCATCCAAACACCAAACTATTCATCACTCACGGGGGCTTGCTCGGCATCACAGAGGCAGTATTTCATGGCAAGCCATTCCTCGGCATTCCAGTCTTCTGTGACCAGTTCCTCAACATGGCGAAAGCCGTCGGAGGAGGCTACGCCCTCAAAATACACTACACCCAGCTCACTGAGAACACATTGAAGGCGGCAATCCAAGAGTTGGTTTCAAACCCGAAATATACTCAACGCGCCCGTGAAATATCTGCACGTTACCGCGACCAGCCGCAGGAACCCCTACAGACCGCCATCTACTGGGTGGAGTACGTCCTCCGGCATAAGGGTGCACCACATCTCCGGTCGGTTGCACTTGACTTGAACTTTATTCAATACCATAGCTTGGATACGGCACTGGTCCTTCTCGGAGGACTCCTCTTCACCATCTATCTTGTCGGTAGACTACTGAAGTGGAGCCTCACCAGGATCCGGCGCCCCATTAAACCAAAGAAAGAATAATGCAATAGGTTAAGATACTTAGATACTTTGTAAATACAAACATTGTACCACTGGCAAGGAACATTAGTCTTTCCTTCGGATGCTCCCTCCCCTGACCTAACCCCTTGTGCCTCGCTCCAATCCAACCGACCGCCCTCCTCATTAAACCTTTGCCCCCGTGATGGGGCATTTCTGGATCCATGAATATTTAATGATCGACACTCGTAAAAATGAAATTGCATCCGCGTGGATAGCCGGGCGAAGCCAACAGCTCGCCGTTCAACCATTCCCAACACACAGCCAACTTCCGTTGACCATCTCTCACCTGCATCATGGTCGTAATAGCAGCAGCAGCTACACCACATCCGCTAACGCAGGGAATACGACTATACAACAAACCGTACAACCATCACCATCACTGCCACCACCGCACCGCCATCACCACTAGCATCAGCCATCAGTGTTCCTTAATCTTTACTACCGCCGATAATGTTTATGAACCAGGTGGTGGAGTGTATAAAAAGCACATTTCGGAGTAAATTATGCAGCGCTGCTCCTCATCCCGACACTAAAAGCCATCTTAAATTATAAAGAGTTTCCCTTCCCTGGGACGTTGAAGGATGAACGTTGAGAATCGTGGTGCTGTTGGACAGGTCCATGAAATCATGACGACTATCGATTCGGGAAATCAGTGGTCGATCGGGTGATAGCTTGAGTACTGGGTTAGCTCGTCTTTATTACGGATTTTCGGGTTAATTGGCGAATTTTGAGACTTGCGGCGACATGCGACAGATAAGCGATTTATGACTTGATATTAAACGGGTCAGGATGGGAAATATGAAATATCTACGTTCGTTTATAGGGGACGTCTAGGAATGGGAGTGCGATGTGAACGTGATGGTTCGGATAATTCTGTATCAAGCTCGTAAGCAGAGTTCCATGGCAAATGCCGGAGGTGACATGACTTTAAAGCAGGTATAAATCCTTGAACTTAAAGCAGGTCCCACACTATAACTTTTTAAGAACTGGATGCTTTGGTAGTTTTATACATTTACCCAAGAATGCTTGCTAAATTGGCAAACTTAGAGAATGGAACTTAAATCGTGCTTGTAACATAGGTAGACATGTTCGACATTGGAAGGTCTTGAGGGGCACTATTAAGGCAAAACCTAGATGCTGAGCTTTAGCAACTTTTAAGAAAAAAATTTGATGAGAAATGGGTATTATGACAGAAGTTTTAAAGATCTTTTTAGAGGGCTAAGGGATGAATACCTCCTTTTTTCGTATAGAGGCGAACCATTGGTCTTTGACGTAGGCAGCAGTTTTATTCATCCGACTTAGTTAAGGCCAAGGTTGGACGAGAAAGCTGGACATGATTTGGATGATATCATGTTCCAAACTTTCGTTAAAACATGGTCGGAATATGGAGACGTTATTTAGTAAAAGGCTATATCGATGACCAATCTGACCCATCAGGTTTTTTGGGATGACACTGGGAATACTCGCTGCTCCAGGTAGGTCGATGAAGGACAAACCCAGAGCTTTGATGTCGAAAATAATTTTAGATTTTTATGTGAGATGTTTTGAACTAATCCCTAATAAATCCTGCAGAAGTCATCAGAGGCACGACTCCAATTGCTTATATAATATTCTCGCGATGTGTCGTCGGGAGTGAGGGACCGAACAAACAGAGCAAATAAGCTGATCGTGTTTAACATGGCAAACACCAGCTTCGATCTCTGTCCCTGCTCAATCTACGCTGACACACAGCTTCCGCGCGTCTTCTCTTGGATAGCTGGCTTGGCATCCGTCGGGTAGTGAACCAATGTATGCAGCGAACCTGGCCCTCCAGGTTGGGGATTGTGTTAACATCCCTATCGCGGAACACAAACCTTGATACGAAGCAGCACCAAGCCTCGGATATGGATGCGAGTCTGCACCTGGAATGTGCGGTCCTTTAACAGACCAGGTGCAGACAACCAACAGGAAAAAACCCTCGACTGCTACAAACCACATATAACCGCAATCCAAAAAGTGCGATGGGATGGACCAGGCAAAAAAAGGATGAAGACTGTGATATCTCTTACGGTAACTGCTACAAAGAAAATAAACAACGCCTATTTGGATGCGGATTTGTTATTCGAGGAAGACTCGGACAAAGAGTTTTAAGCTTCCGGCATGTAAGCGAACGCCTCATAACAATCCGCATCAAAGGCGTCCTCGGGAATATATAGAAAAAGATAATCGACTCAAGGATGACTTCTATGATCTCCTGGACCGAACGTTGTACTAGGGGATTTCGACGCAAAACTGGGCAAAGAGGACATATTTGAGGAAAACATAATCTTCATAACACTACTTCCGACAACGGACTCAGGCTAATTGACACCCTAGCGGGGATAACCTCCTTGTAGCAAACACCCGATCCCCACATCTCGACATCCATAAAGGAACCTGGTGGTCACCAGATCAGTTGACGGTGAACCAAATTGATCATGTTGCGATCAACATAAAATCCTCTAGCAAAGTCCGATGACACCGGCACAATCCACAGAACAACAGTGGAAGCATTGTCAGCGCGCCATGAGAGACGCTGCCTCTGCTGGGTTTCAAACCACTACCACCTAGAAATCCCTGGTTTGATGAGCAATACAAACTAGCCCATGTAGGAAAGTAAACCGCTTACAAAGCCATGCTATATAGAAGGACGAGAGCCGCTCGTGAGCTCTACGAGCAGAAAAGAGAGCATGAAAAGCGTGAGATCGAGGAGATGGAGAGATAGGAATGATGCTCGCAAGTTTCAGGAAAAAGTAAAACGAACATGCCAGGGCTATAAAGCCAGAGCGGAAGCCTGTAGGGATGAAGGCGGACAACTAGTAGCAGAGTCACAGTCCATATTTAGGATATGGAAAGACCTTTTCTGTAGACCGTATAACGGCGAGGATAGATCTGATATCGTCCGTCCACACGATCTAGATAATTTTGTAATCTTGTTATTTCGAAGTTTAAAACTAACAAAGCCGAGGGACGCAGACTATTAAAAGCGACTGGAGATGAGTTTATAGGGCGGTTGCACCAGCTCATCTGTTAAATATGGCCGGAGAAAAGCATGCCCGACGAATGGAATCTCAGCATCGTTTGCCCGGTTCATAGGAAAGGAAACCCCTATAACTGCGCCAACTATAGAGGAATAAGTCTCCACATAATCGCGTAAAAGATCTTCCCTGCCGCACTGTGTCTTCTCTGAGAGGTTCCTATCCCTGTGGTTTCAAACCAGGTAAATCTACAATAGACCATTCACACTGCGGCAGATCTTGGAGAAGCCCAAAGAATTCCAAACCAACCCACACCATCTCTTTTCGATTTTAAAGCCGCATATGGCAGTGTGCATAGAGACGAGCTATACCGGGCCATATCTAGTTGTAAGAACTTTGCCCAACTTGTGCAGGATATCAATGGAGAATTCTCGCTACCCTATTAAGGTCGGTAGCGATTTAGCCGAGACCTTTGTTGTTAAAAAAGGATTAAGGCAAGGTGACGCACTGTCATTTTTCAACATCGTGTTTGAAAATATCATACGAGACTCACTGGTCAACACAAGAGGTACGATCTACTTCAAGTCTGTGCTGCGCAATTGCTTGCGTACACAAATGACATCGACGTAATTGGGCGAGCACAGCGAGACTTTAAAGAAGCTTTCGAAAGCCTTGAAGTAGAAGCGGCTAAAATGGGTCTTTGGTTGAACGAGAGTGAAACCAAACATATGCTGTCAGCCAAAAAAGACGCACAACACTGACATCTTGGCCAGAACGTCACAATTGGCGGCTACAAATTTGAAGTTATCAAGGACTTCGTCTACCTTGGCTCATTAGTGAGCAGCGCCAACAACACCAGCGCTGTGATCAAACGAACAGTTACTCTTTAGGCTCAAGAGACAATTGAGAAATTGAGCCCTCTCTCGAAAAACCAAGGTAGCATTATAAACTCGTAAATCACTAATCATCCAGGTCCTCCTTTAAGGCGCAGAGGCCTGGACCTTAACGGAAACAGATGAGGATGCCTTCGATCGCTTCGAGAGGAAAATTCTGCATTCAATCTGCGCCCAGTTTGTATAAACGGAGATTGGGCGAGAAGATACAACGACGAACTGTACGGGCTGTACAGCGACATCGGCCTAGTACAATACGACGTGTCTGTATCCAACGTCTAAGATGACTAAGGTATTTAGAGCACATTTCCGGTCCGAAGAGTCTTTGAATCTAACCCTGAGGGACGGCCGAATTGCACACAGGTGGATGGGGACCAACCAACTGGGGGTGCGGCACTTGAAACAACTGGCAAAAGATCGTGCCAACTGGAGATGCGCGCTGGTTGGTTGAGGCCCAGATTCATACCGAACTGTAGCTCCATCTAAAAAGTAGAAGAAGAAGAAGATACGTTGAATACGTCAAGGCGTCGTCAAATTGATTACATTGTGGCGGCAGCGGCTTAAATTTGTCTGATGATCGATGCAGGCAGAATAATATTTATATAAAGGGTGTTTTTTTTAAAGTTTTGGTTATTAAGCTGGCAACACTGTGTGTAGAGTTTGTCAATTTGACAGTTGGAAGCTGATTTGTATTTAGTATGTTTTGCCATCTCACAATAAGTCGATTAACGCCAGAACAACGCATGCAAATTGTGCGAACTTATTTTGAAAATTATGTTTCTGATCAAAACTGAGCTACGTCCATTTTACGTCGACAGTTATTCGGAACACGATGCGTCGTTTTTGCACCACGTACACTATAGTGTACGCTTCCCCAAACATGACAAACAGTGCGAAGAGAAGAAGCTATTGCCGTAATAGGGCGCAATGTTGAGGCGAAATCCGAATGAGTCAATTCGCCATCGTGCAAGATCTTGTCTTAAAAGCTTATAAGATCCAGCTTGTGCAAGTGTTGGTTCGATGAATGGACCGAAAACATGATTCAGCTTGATCCTCATTTTCAACGTAAATCTTTGTTCTCCAATGAAGGCCACTGTTGTGTGCTTTATGAGCTGGTGGAATCATCGGCGAATCAAGAACTGCCAGCTAGAATGTTACCGTAAATGGAGAGCGCTATAGAAACATGATTTCTGACTTCTTCGTTCCTTCGAGCTTTGGTTTTAACAATATGGCGCAACATGCCACACGGCGCGGAAGACCATCAACTTATTGTGGGAAACATTTTTCGCGTACTCGTAATGGACCTGTGAACTGGCCTCCTCGATCCTGTCATCTCAAATCTTTTGTTTTTTTTGCGCCAACGGATGTGCTTCTAAACATACCAGTAAAGCAGTAACCCGAGCTATTGGCATGTATGATTCGTAAACTTGAGTTTACGAATTCAATTCTTCAATTATTAGATTAATTAAGACCTCTGCGTTCTGTGCAAAAATGTGGGCACTGAAAAAAATCATGCTCTGCGTCTTCCCTAGCCTCCCTCAGTTTGGGCAAAAAGAAGATTCATCAAGTTCAAACCTATTTAGACAAGCTTGGAAGCAGCCATGTCCGGTTATGAAGTGGGTGAGATAAAAATCCACTTCTCCGTGGTACCGGTTCATCCATTTTTTTATATCCGGTATAAGTCGGTGGGTTGATCTTCCCTTTGTTGACTGATTCCATCTCTAACGCCATGTTCACATGCTTCGCTGTCTTTCTTTCAGGTTCCCGGATTTTAGCGTCGTAGTTCTTTTGTAGCTCAATAGCCAAGATATCCGCTGGTAGCATTCCCACGATAACACAATCTGATCAACTGATAGCGTCCGAAAAGCGGAGTATAGTAGGTTGATGGCATTAACTCTTCTTGAGTGAGACTTAATTTTCACATCCGAGCTGCTTTTTCGCACTATACTCCCATTTATATTATATATTTATATATTATATGGCGCTACAGTCCGCAGCGGACCTGGGCCTCAACCAACAAGCGTTTCCAGCTGGCACGATCTGTCGCCAGCTGTTTCCAGCGCCGCACGCCCAGACGGTTGAGGTCCGCTTCCACCTGCGTGCGCCACCGAAGATTCGGCCGTCCACTGCTGCGTCGTCCCTCCGGGTTGGATTCGAAGACTGTTCGGGCCGGAGCCGTGTTGTCCATCCGTTCTACATGGCCCAGCCATCTTAGACGTTGGATCCGGAGACATCGTACCAAGTCCATGTCGCTGTACAGCCCGTACAGTTCTTCGTTGTATCTTCTCGTCCATACACCGCTAGTATAAACGGGTCCATAGATTAAACGCAGAATTTTATTCTCGAAACGACCAAGAGCGTCCTCATCCGCTTTAGTTAAAGTCCAAGCCTCCGCGCCGTAAAGGAGGACTGGGATGATTAAGGTTTTGTACAACGTTATCTTGGTCTTTCGAGAGATGGCTCTACTTCTCAATTGCCTCTTGAGCCCAAAGATGCAGCGGTTGGCAAGAGTTATTCTGCGTTTTATCTCACCGCTGATGTTGTTGTCGCTGGTCATAAGTGAGCCAAGGTAGACGAAGGCCTTAACTACTTCGAAATTATATTGTAGCTGCCAAGCATGACGTTCTGGCCCAGACGTAGGTGTTGTGTGTCTTTTTTCGATGACAGCATATATTTGGTCTTACCCTCGTTAACGCTCACACCTACTTTGGCCGCTTCCGTCTCAATGCTTATGAATGCCTCATTGACGTCTCGCTGCGATCTCCCGATCACGTCAATGTCATCTGCGTACGCAAGCTTGTGTTGGCCAGTGACTCTTGTACGATCTGCTCAAGTATGATGTTAAAGAAATTGCATGACAGTGCGTCGCCTTGTCTAAATCCTTTTTTAACACCAAAGGTCTGGGTTAGCTCATTACCGACCTTAACGGAGCAGCGAGAATTCTCCATTGTCGACCTGCATAATCGGACGAGTTTTGCAGGGATGTTAAAACTAGACATGGCACCGTATAGCTCGTCTCTATGCACACTGTCGTACGCGGCTTTAAAATCGATGAAAAGGTGGTGCGTATCGATTTGAAATTCTTGCGTCTTCTCCAAGACCTACCGCAGTGCGAATATTTGGTCTATTGTGGATTTGCCTGACCTGAAACCACACTGATAAGAGCCGATCAGGTTATCCACAAAAGGCTTCAGGCGTTCACACAATACGGCAGAGAAGATCTTGTATGCGACGTTGAGGAGACTTATTCCCCTATAATTGGCGCAGTTATAGAGATCTCCTTTCTTGTGGACCGGGCAAACGATGCTGAGATTCCATTCGTCGGGCATGCTTTCCTCCGATCATATTTTACAGATAAGTTGGTGCATGCGCCTTACCAACACATCTCCAGCCGCCTTGAAAAGCTCAGCAGGCAGGCCGTTCGCGCCAGCGGCTTTATTAGACTTAAGTCTCGATATCGCTATTTTGACTTCGTCTATGTCGGGTGGACGGGATTCTCTTACCTCATCGTCCGTGGCGAATGGATCATTCTGCCTGACAGCGGTTTCTTGTCTATCATCGCCGTTATACAGTCTGCAGAAGTGGTCCTGCCATATTCTCAGCATCGACTGTGATTCTACTACTAGATCGCCGTTTTCATCCCGGCAGGCTTCTGCTTTGGCTTTGTAGCCCTGACATGTTCGTTTTACTTTTTGGTAAAACTTTCGAGCTTTATTCCTGTTATGACATCTCTCCATTTCCTCGACCTCACGCTTTTCGTTCTCCTTTTTTTTCTTTCTGAAAAGCGCATGTTCTTCCCTTCTTTTCTGTTTGTAGAGCTCGCAAGCGGCTTTGTATGCATCTTGCTTTGCTGCATGGGCTCGTTCGCATTGCAGGTCAAACCAGGGATTTCTAGGCGGTCTCGGTTTGAAACTCAGCGCATCAGATGCAGCATCTCTGATTGCGTTCTGGCAATGCTCCCACTGCTCTGTGGATAGTGTCGTCGTTGTTGGGGTTTGAGAGAGCTTGAGGAAAACGCGATCGGCAAAGATTCTAGCGGTCTCTTGCGATTGTAGCTTTCCGACGTCAAACTTTCCTTGTCCTACTCGACTCCGTAGCATTCTCGATATCCTCATTCGTACCCTGGCTACAACAAGGTAGTGATCTGAGTCGATGTTGGCTCCTCGGAAAGTTCGCACGTCGAGAAAACTGGAGGAGTGTCTGGCGTCGATCGCAATATAATCAAACTGGTTGGTAGTCGATTGATCAGCGGACCGCCAGGTTTCCTTGTGAATGTTGAGATGTGGGTATCGTGTACTTGCTACAATGAGATTATGCCCTGCTAGAAAATCAATTAGCCTGAGTCCATTATCGGACGTGGTATTATGTAGGCTATGCTTTCCTATGATTGACTCAAAGATGTCCTCTTTGCCCAGTTTTGCGTTAAAATCTCCTAGTACGATTTTGGTGTCGTAACTCCCATTTATAACGCTTAATTCAAGCTACATATTAAGTATGTATATATAACTTACAAAATAGGAAACTAAGAAAAAGGACGGACGGAGTTTAAGACAAGGAGTGCTCGAAACAGTTTTTCGCATTAACATTCCGCAGCATACGGGTGATAAATTGGTTGGAGTCATAGGAGGTACGAGAGGTGGGTAGATAGAAGAGACGTGGATTTCGTGTATTACGAGGGTTAGTGTTGAAAAAGATAGAGTTGTATAGGGTCGCGCAATCAATGGTACCTGAGAGGAGCCGATGGATGAAAAGGATGTCGGATATCCTTCTTGGTTCTCCAGGGCGTTCAAATTAATAAGTTTTAGGCGGTCTTGATAGGGAGGTAGAATCAGAGAATTGTCCCAGGGTAAACCATGAAGAGCAAAACGGAGAAAACGACGTTGGATACTTTCGATTCTGGAAATGTGGGTATGATGGTAAGGAGACCACACTTGAGAGGCGTATTCGAGTATAGGGCGAACAAAGGTTATGTAGAGAGACCGAGTCACGTAGGGATTGGGAAACTCTTTAGACCATCGTTTCACGAAGCCGAGTCCAGAATTTACCTTATGAACTATATCGCTGAAATGTAAGTTCCTGGTTGCGTAATACGCCAAGATCGCGGATCACTTGAACGGTAGAAAGGGGTTGATTATGGAGAAAGTAGAGGCGGGGAGAAGGTTTGATACGTTTGAGGAAGAAAGTAGTATATTGACACCTGGAAATGTTAAGGTCCAGGCAGTTCTTGGAGCACTAGGTGGATAGTTTTTCCACATTGAGGTCCGTTTGAATAAGGGAAGAGTCATATTCTGAGGAAATGATCTTAAAGAACTTAGCATCGTCGGCATATAGAGAAATGTGGGAATGTTTGATAACCATTTCAATATCGTTAATGGTAAAGATAAAAAGAAGTGGACCTAAATTACTGCCTTGGGGGACACCGGAGGAAGCAAGAAAGGGACTAGAGAGGGCAGATCTGAAACGAACGCTGTAGTAGCGATTTTCCAGATAAGAGGATATCCACTTTAATAAGATATGTTCAAAGCCAAGGGAAGACAGTTTGAAGAGCCGGTTTATAAAAGGCCTTACTGAAGTCAGTTGAGATAACATCGACTTCCTTGCTATTTTCTAAGACTGAAAGGGTGAAGGATTAGAATTCAATAAGGTTTGTGGTAGTAGACCTACCTTTGAGTAAGCCGTGTTGTCTGAGAGAGATTAAAGGCTTGCATTAAAAACTTAAATTATCATACAAAGTACTTTCGAAGATTTTCGATTTATGAGACAGTTTGGCTATGGGACGGTGGTTGTTGATGTCATTATTTGGACCCTTTTTGTATATAGGTCTTATAAAAGAGGTTTTCCATATCCGGAGAAATTCACCTTGAGAAAGGCTTAGGCTTAAGATTTTTGAGAGAGGTAGAAAAAGGGAACAGGAACTTTATTTTTTTAAATATAGCAGGGAGGCCATCGGGGCCAGGAGTTTATTCATCAATAAGTTGCTTTAACCTTTCTTCGATGATATCGGGGTCGACACTACGAAGGAGAAATGGTCCAAATGAGAAGTTTGGTAAATAGTAGAAATAAGTATGATCGGGTGCAAAGGAATCATGGATGACAGATTGATTGAATAAGGTAGCAAAAAGGTTGGAGATGTTATGAGGATCATTGGAAGTTTCATTATTGAAGGAGAGAGAGTTGGGATAGTCATCAGATTTTCTTTTGTAGGTAACAAACTGAAAAAAGGACTTCGGATCATTTCCAAAGTTTGTTTGCATCTCCACTAAGTAAAATGAAGGTAAGTGATGAAATAGTTGTAGAGGTCATTTGGGGATCGAGTACGAAGGAAAGTTGTCCAGAGCTTGCTCCGTTTGTTTCTCAAATAATGGAGCCTCCGATTATACCAAGACGGGGAGGTGGAGGAGGTTTTGTGTCGAGAAAAGGCAGATAGAATTAAACTTCTTTGTAAAATATAGATATGACATAATTTACGGTAAGGTAGTTACAATCATCATACTTAGGTATCTGGCTACCGGTTTCGACGTTATATTTGATCGCCTACCCTGATGGTTATTGTTTCTCTTTTCTTGCGGCTGCTTACTAGTACTGCTTCCGTTTTATGTTCGGCGGGCGCTAACTCGACATCGAAGCATCGTCCCACTTTTCGGACACATTCGTTCCCAATGTCTTTTATTTTTTACAGGTGTTTCGCTGCCACTACAATTGCAATATCATCAGCAAAGCCTATTATTTTTGTCTCGTCGGGGATTTTAAGCCTCAGAACACTATCGTACATAATGTTTAACAGGATAGGACCTAGTACCGATCCTTGTGGTACTCCACCAGGCATGTGATATGTCGGTATCGTAAAATAGGTATCGTTTCTCAAGGCAGCTTAATACTATTTTAATGAGGAACCCAGGCACCATAATTTCTCTAAACGAGTGTGCAATATGTCCCCAGTTTGCAGAGCTGAACGTATTTTTGACGCCCAGTGCTATTACAGCACCTTATTTCTCTCAATCTCCTGCCTTGAATAGCTTCTTCCAGAAAAGGGTTTACCCTCCATATAGCATCGATTGCCGAACGGCTTTGTCAAAATCCATACTGCTCATTTGAAAGTCCCCCGGCTTCGTTTATTGCCATCTCCAATGGGTTGCCTATAATTATCTCCAGTATTTGCCAGTATTACGAGGGCTCATCTGGTGGTTTTTTCCCTTTAGGCACCAACACCAACCCATTGGTCTGGAAAGACTGCTTCTATTAGACACTTATTATACATTTTTAGGAATGGTTTCATGTTTGTTTTTATAGCTAGCTTAGAGGCCTTGTTTGGAATGCCATCCAACCCAGGTGACTTATTGCCATCGAACCGATTGCAGACTTATTGGAATTCTGTTTCCGTGACAGTTGCGATTTCTTGTATTTCCCAGGGTGCTTCTGTACGTTCAGCTGTTCTTTGCGGTGGAAATTGTTCCGACACTATTTTTTGTATTAGCAAAGGGCATGAGGGTGATGGTGCCCTCGTGATGCCTTTAAGTTTTGCCATGACTGTTTGTTAGACCTTCCCCTAAGTGTAAATCCTTGCTTGCTCGCAAAGTTCTTTAATGTGTAGATTCTGATGGGAGGGCAAACCTCCGGATCGCTGGAACAGTTTCCTCGCTCTATGGAACTTGCTCACATCTCACACCTTTAGATTACTTTCTTTAAGGGTATGTGATGTCACTAGCCTATGTCGATAAACCAGAGACGTTGGACGATTTGGAAGTCAACATTCGCGGTGTTATTGCTGATATACGGCTCAAGTTGGCCGATAAAATTGTTGAAAATTTGATTTCACGACTGCTATAGCCGTGGCACGTATATGCCCGAAATCATTTTTAACCACTAATGTCATACAATTATTTATTAAATAAAGCCAATATCATAGACATTAACATTAGCTCCAAGAGTTTCATTTCATATTGAATTTGTATAAGTCTAAAAAACACACTCCTTACATTCGGAGTACTTATATAACGTACATAACCATGTCCAACAAGATGCTCTAAGCCAGACTTATACCACAAGATCTGTATATTGATAGGTTGAGTGAAGAACTTATGGATATTGGACTTAAAGTCCATGGCGGCTATCAACAGGTTGTCGTTAAATGAGAAGAAGTTTCCACAACCTGAAATAAAAAAAATCATACACAAAATTTATGTCTAGAACCCATACCTTTCAAACGGGTGAAAGCTCCTTGACGACTCGTATTGTAAGTAGTCTAATGAAAAGTACATGCTTCGTTAGGTAGCTTCGAGTGAAAACCCAATCCCATTTCCTAATCCCAAGCTAAGATATTTGCCAGCGAAAGGGGATCAAGGCCTTCCAGTTAACCCTTTTTCAACCACCCATCCTGAGCGTATGCGGACAACGGTAAACACTGGATCCGAGAATAGGAACCCACTCGAAATCTTTCAATGAAATTTTCTTCGCTCTCACACCTCGGGCTTGCCAATAACGGTTGCAGGTGCCGAAAACATTGAGGACATCCGTACCGAAAAGCAAAAACAACCGATGAAAGGATACCTATCCGATTGGGTCATACCCCTCTACCATCACAACTACATTGATCCTGATAGACCGAGCTGATTAAATTTCAGCTCAAGACTTCCTCGAGCAGCAAAAGCTACCGCGCTCTATCCAAAACTCCCACACTCGGTGTTACGCATTTTGCGTTTCCGATTTTCCGATTTTGCGATACTCCTGCCACCTCATTGGCTGATAGTACCTGCATGTATGTGTGGGTGTAGTGATAAAACGGATTTTCCTTCTTCAAAATTACTTTTCGCTCATCCTTTTATTTATGGCGTTGCTTCTAGTAAATAGATAAAGACACTCCGTCCCGTGACGTATCCGTTTCCTATCCCTTCCCACCCATACACATATACATATGTACATATATATTGGCAAGGAGCACGTAGCGAGGAGAATATTATCCTTCAGAAATCAAATTATTCATTACTCAACTTAATTCGGCAGTCCTTGTTGAAGTGGATGATCAGATGGATGGTTTGCTGGATGGATAGATTGTCGGACGGTTGAATGGATGGATAGATGAATAGATGGACAAGCGAGTACATGTATCCCGAGATGGATGAACTAACAAACGAACATTCGCACGCTTAGATAGATAGATAGACAGATGAACGTATGAATGAATGATGACTGGCAACAAGGAGTCAAGCAAAACCTGACTCGGGACCATTCATTATACACCGGAACGCGTGCGGCCTATTGCCCAATATCTAATCTGATACACTCTCACGACCCACAATACCTTGTATCCTTGGGATACTCGAAATAACATTGCTCACTTGGGTGTGTGTGTGCGTGTGTGTAGTATAAAATTTTTAGTTAAGTAATTAGACGGATATGTTTACTAGGCTCAATGGCACCCGGCATAGGAATAAAGGTAAATAGGATATAAAACGCTCCATATCCTTCGTACTCGTGTGTGTGTGTGTGTGTGAGTGCGGTGTGGTGAGTAACAACACGAGCTAAACAACTGGTCCTGACGACTTTTGTTTTCCTGAATCCTGATTAATTTTTTTTCCTCACTCGTCCCGCTTGGGTCGCTCTCGCCGGCATAGTTGTCTACGTTCCTTTCTCACATGGAGTATGAAGGCTTTTAATTAGGGCTTCTGTTGTTTAACGATCAAATTGCCTAAGTCGTATAATGAAAGTGGAACGGTTTTAATTAATTAGGCAACTCTTCCTTCCTTCCGTCCTTTCTTCTGTCTTTTCTGCCTATTGCTCTTTATATTCACTCCTTCGGTCCTTTTCGCCTCGCATCGTTTTTTGGGGTCTTTGGATGTGTACGTGTGTGTCCTGCATGCGAGGGTGACTTATGTAATGGCCGCTTTGTTATAGATGGCTTGTACAATGTACACTGGGTACTCATGGTCGATAGTTTTGCGCGGCGGGAGTAGCTACAGCTGGATGATAACCAGTTCCGGGAGCAATGGAATGGGTTAATCAAAATATGGATTTTTGTTATTGATGCAGAAATTAATATTTAGCCTTTAGGGCGTTGGGTAGTGGTAATGGCTCGAAGGAGGCGAGCCTTTTTGGGATGGGAGATGATTTTTGATAGTTCGGAAGGATTTCATAAGCAGAACTGGGCCGTAAGAGGTAGATAGGAGCACAGGTGACATCAGAAGCTAATTTGTTAATTTGCACTGCCAAACGAAACCTCCACTAGCTACCTTGGAGGGCTTGGAAAGTGACGGTGGAATATCCCTCTAACTCAGTGGTTAGCTTGAATAATACTCAATCTACTCGTACTAATACCCAGGCGAGATGAATCCTCTGTAAGGATACATATATTATACTAAGGGATATTGTAATTTGGTTTACGAGTATATTTTTACAAGAAGGCGATCAAGACATTTAAGACTAAATTTCGAAGGTTGTGTAGATCCATGCGTTATCTAATCTACTTCTTAAGGCTCCTGCACTTTGTAGAATGGTGATGACTACTGGAGAAGATCACTGATTTTTTAAAATTCTGATTTTTAGTTTTCAAAAGGGGTTAACAACCATATACGTTTTAGAATCGGGTTTGTGGGGCGGAGACATAGACTTGCAGCTTTCAATTATACATGGTGTCCCACGAGCAGTATGCCAAAAAGCTAGAGCGTGTAGGTCTGTTCAAGACAAGAAAAAAATCGTATGGGAGAGGGGTCTATTCCCCCCCGTTTAGCCGGGAGGGGCAATTTTTTTAAAAATTGACTTAATTTGGAAAAAAATACTAAAAATCAACAGTTACATCCACAATGCCGCGATATACTTTTTTGTAAAGCCAGAAACCTCTTCTTTCATCTTGTTTTTAAATGAAGCTGTTTTAAGGAGTAGTTTTTGAGAAATTAATTTTCAAACTCAAAATTTTGAAAAAAATTAAAAAAAATTTGTCGAACTATTTTTTTTCAAAATTGTATGTAATTAAGTAGTAATTTATTCTCAAAAATTCAATTCTCTTATTAGTTTTTAGTTAAAAACAGGAAACCGGATGCAAAAATGTCTTGTAGTTTTTGAGAAATTAAACAAAAAACCCGAACCATTGTAAGCAAATTAATGTACGAAACATTGACCTCTTTGTTATTATTTTTAAAAAATTCGGAGTTTTATGAGGATACAATAAAGTGACACAGTATTGGAATAACCCTGGATTAATCCTTTTTTTTTTCATTGATAACGCCTGAAAACTGACCTGCCAATTTCGTATGGGTCCGCCCGCCGCCGATGGGTTCTACCCGCTAGGACCTTAAGACAATAAAACCGCATTTTTTCTTTATTGAAAAACAAAATATTTGCAACCCAAATGTAAATAAAAGGCATCGCATTTTTAATAAAAAAACATTTCCAAATTGGATGTTAACTCATCAACACATTACGATGTCAAACTCATACTCTCGAGAAGAATTAACGGACATGCACTTCTGCTACGGTTTAGCTAATGGTCGAGATCGTGAAGCCGAAAGACTCTACGCTGAAAGATATCCCAATCGGTGGTGTCCCAGTCGTAGCATGTTTTCAAGAATCCACCGACGTTTGCGAGAGCGTCAGTTACAGATGGATCAGGAATCTTAGATGAAAGAATTTTGGATTTGGTCCGGCGTAATCCCTCCCTTAGTACAAGGAGGATAGCTATTATGCTTGGAGTGCCCAAATCTAGAGTATGGAGAGTGCTTCATACCGAAAATTTACATCCGTACCATTTTAGGCCAGTTCAGGAACTCAATTCAAACGACAAGTTTTTGAGAGCAAAATTTTGTCGATCATTACTGCTTCGAGATGAAACTGAACGAAACTATTTTGCAAGGATATTCTGGACGGATGAAGCACAGTTTGCCAGAGATGGGGTTACTAACTTCCACAATTTGCATCATTGGAGGAGTCAAATTGCAGGAAAATTTGTCAAGCATAGACTTATGTGCAGCCAATAGAAGGAGATATATATAATCTTTGCCTTCTAAAAAATGGGGATCATATTGAAAATTTATTATAATAAAACTCCGATTTTTTTAAAACTAATAAAGAAGAGGTCAATGTTTCATACATTAATTTGCCTACAAGTGCAGCCGCGTTAAAACCAAAAAAAAGGTGTTTCTTAGAAAAAAATGGTTCGGGTTTTTTGTTTAATTTCTCAAAAACTACAAGACATTTTTGCATCCGGTTTCCTGTTTTTAACTAAAAACTAATAAGAGAATTGAATTTTTGAAAAAAAAATTAATACTTAATTACATACGATTTTGAAACAAAATACATAGTTCGAATTTTTTTTTTTAAATTTTTTTTTTAAAAATTTTGAGTTTGAAAATTAATTTCTCAAAAACTACTCCTTAAAACAGCTTCGTTTAAAAACAAGATGAAAAAAGAGGTTTCTGGGTTTAGAAAAAAACATATCACGGCATTGTGGATGTAACTGTTGATTTTTAATATTTTTTTTCCAAATTAAGTCCATTTTTTAGAAAATTGCCCCTCCCGGCTAAACGGGGGGGGGGGGGGGGAATAGACCCCCTCTCCCTTACGATTTTTTTCTTGTCTTGACCAGGCCTACACGCTTTAGCTTTTTGGCACACTGCTCGTGGGACACCCTGTATATCATGATATGGATTGGTAATGAGTAATGACTTTCCTGAAATACGGTTGTTAGTGTTGTAGCTGAACATAGAAGTGGAGCAGAGAAGTAGGCTCGATTGACCGAACTACGACTCCAAAATGTTGGTATCAAGAGGAGGAGTACTTTTTTTCTGTCCTATGAGCGGAAATTAAGGAAGAGGGAAGGAGACTGTTTACAATACCAGCCAGTTTCGGTTGGTTTGAAAATAAAGTAATTCAAACTTGCCATGCTCAGAGGAATCAATTTAACCAGCTTTCTGGACTGGGGTCTACTCGCTGGGTCTAGCTCCGACCCATTTTTGATGATACACAGAAGCTACTTTGGCGGCGCAAAGTAGTGATCCGACACTGACTTACATATGTTAGACCAAGCCCGCTTGGGTTGGAACTCGAAAACTGTCGTACGTCAAGGGGTAGAGTAGTCACTTCTGGGTTAAGCCCAAACTTGGAGCACCTTTAGATACGAGTACTGTAACGTGCTTTCTGGGCCGGGGTATACTCGCCGGGCCAGGATCTGTGACATAAATTTGTTTTGTGACACCGACAGACGTGCTAATGGTTTGCACACTACGCTGTCCCTCTGGGTTGAGACCCGTTCGGGACACTCAGTCGTAGCGGCGCCTTGAAACCTCGTAGCTGTCGCGTTGACAGCACCCAGTCAGTCTCCTTATAGGTGAGAACACTTCTTACCTTGTTGTTATCGTAGTTTCACCTTGCTGAAGCTTCGGCCGGACTTTGGTCTCCTTCTCTATGCTATAGTCTTGGTTGCCTTCTTGGTTGTTATTGTTGTTGCGACTGCTTCGCTCCTTCTCCTTGGTTGTCAGTCCTTGTCACTGCTTTTTACTGCTTGCCCTTCTGACAACTGCCTCGGTCTTTTATAGGGCCAGGCCGAACGGCGCCTTTCCAGTCGTCGCTGACATTTCCCCTGTTTACGGGATCTGTCAACGGTGACGGCAGCCGTAGCCGTTTGTCTTTGGTGTCTTTGACCTGACTGGTCTTAGGCAAATTGCTAACATGGATATTTTTTATGATTTTTTTTTGTGTGCTTTTTGGTTGATTGTTTTGTGTTTAATTATCATGTGATGTGTGGCTCCCAACCTTCGCAGGTGGGTTGGTTGAGATATATAGAAAGTACGTCTAATTATACATATATATGTAGGTTCTTTCAAAAGTTGAGTTAGCATGCAGCTCTTATCTATTTAATGTGAAAAACAACATTAATTTCGGGATCTACCTTTCGAATTGTTAAATTCTTAAATGCTGGTGTACCCCAAGGCTCTTGTCTCCGACACTCTTTCTCATGTTTATAACCCTTAGCTTCTCATATTCGTTCACTACTTTACGACCTTGCTCTTTGGCGTAGTGACCAACAGCGTATGTTAAGTTCATTAAATTCCGATATTGGCATCATCATTGCATGGGGTAAAAAGAATAGAGTGGAATGTAATGCCTCTAAAACACGGTGCTGTCTCCTGTAGTTAAAGCGTATCACTAACCCGCAGAAGCCGAAAAGCTTTCCATACTGGGTATGTGCGTCACTAACAATCTTGATTGGGACGACCACATATTCAATGCCGACAAGAGTGCTGCGAAATGCCTAGGCTTCTTATACAAATGTGAGAAATATTTTTCACCCTTAGATCTGGCTACAATCTTTAAGGTGCATCCGGTACATCCAAGACCTCATTGAACCCACAAGACAGAATACAAAATCGCGCAATAAAACTGATAGGTATGTTCAGCATTATCAAAACATTCGATTCGCTGGAATATCGTAGGAATGTTTCCAGCCTTTCCTGGTTTTATCGTTACTTCCACAAAAATGATATGATGAAATAGCCAATTGCATTCCGCCCCTTCAACATTTCTGTCGCAACACACGTCTCTCTAAGAATGCTTACCACTATACTCTGAAGCCCACTTTCAGACGTACTGTCAAATATAGTGAATTCTTCTTTAACCAAACCACAGGAATCTGGAATTCACTGTGGGAACTCGGTTTTTGGCTGGGATCGAATTCCATAGCCATGGGGCGTAAAAAACCGTTTTTTTGCCACCCATCCCTGGAAGTTTTGATTTTATATGACGCAGTAGCGTCTACCTTTAGGTGAATTGGGAAGAGGACGTCGTTCTCATTACAGTTTTTGAGAATGGCAACAATGTCTTTATTGAAGAGCGAAAACAGGCTTCAGGATAGTTCATTGTGGACTCCCGTTTTGGTTTTCAGAAAGGTTGAAAAGTTATCATTGATATGCAGAGCTTGGTTTCGTTCTCCATTAAAATTAAAATGAATTTTACCGCTTAGGAATCAAAATTGAAGTAATTTAAGTTTTTTGAAAAGAAGTTCATGTGTGAAAGTATCTTTAGCTCTAGAGAAGCCTAATAGTACTGGAAATATCACTTGGTTCCTATAAATTTTACAGCGAAAGCTTTCAACAATTTCCAGTAGCGCAGAGGTCCAGCTGTTTTGTAGTCTGACATATGACTGAAATGGAGAAAGAAGCTTATTTTGGCTTAAGAACGAGTTCAATTGTTAGCTTAGAAGCTTTACAAAAACCTAAGATATAAACGACATCATAAAGATTGGACCAGGATGGTACTCCTTATCATGCTTATTTCAGTGTTTAGAGACATGTATAATACAATTTTTGAATTTGATTTAATTGCAAGTGTAGATTCAATCATATCTTCTTCGTGGATCGTAGAAAAACTAAAGCTTCTAATCAAGTTGGGTTCAATAAACGGATCTAAGATTTCCCTCTAGTCCGGATCACCACTGAGTAGCGACTAAGATGAACTTATTATTTACCTATACCTAGGGCTTTTACCTCTACCTGGGGTTTTTATTCAAGCTTGCTAAGTGTTTTTTCAACATTCAGAAGAACCTGCTCACATATTGCAGAATTAGGATTATCAATTTTAATCCGAATTATAATATTTTTGAAATTGCTTGATCTAGGTGCTGCAATAATTCAAGGTTTTGATGTATTATGTTACTCGTAGACCCACCTTGTGGAAAATATTGGGATTTTGAAAAAGTTCCTCAAAACGTGCAGAAGGAAGACAAAGATAAAGAGGTAAAGGATTCGTCTTTCGAAATAAGAGATGAAATATTTATTTTAAAAAATAAGTTAAAAAACACAATATTTAAGTATAAGGCTTCTTGGAAAACACGTGCAATCAAATTGATGATTTTCTGATAAACAGAAGACCTCACCCCTATGTAAGTACTAGAAGACGAAGCATATGGAGGAGCTGATTAGGATTCTAAGCCCATTCTAATCACTACCAACATTGTTGACAAGCTGAAGGACGCTCTTATTCATGGCCAATACCAGGACGAAATTAATAACTCGTCTGCCCCACTAGATGGCATAGAAACTAACGATTAAGCATGACGAATAGAACAGTATGGTCAATAATAAGAAGTTTCATTATATAGGGTTTTCCAAAAAGGACTTGACAACTTTTTTTTTAAATAAAACACAAATCATTTGAGATATTTCAAAAACTTTATTATCGGCTTGAAGTACAATCAAAACATTTATGAATGGAACTCGACTTCGTTCATATGGCCACCGCGAGCACGTTTGCAGTGGTCGATTCGTTGGACCCAATTTTCGATGACTCGGCCACACATTTCGGCCGAAACGGCCGCTATTTTGCATTCAATGTTGGCTCTGAGCTCTTCCAACGTCGTCGGCTTGTTGGCATAAACCAATGACTTAACGTAGTCCCAAAGAAAATAGTCTAGAGGCGTTAAATCGCACGAACGAGGCGGCCAATCGACTGGCCCATTTCTTGAGATAACACGCTCATCAAACTTATTCTTCAATAAATCGATTGTAACGTGTGCTGTGTGGCTTGTGGCACCATCCTGTTGAAACTACATGTCGTCCAAGTCCATGTCTTCCAATTCGGGCCAAAAATAATCGGTAATCATGGCGCGATAACGCTGGCCATTCACAGTAACGTGACGATCGTTATCGTCAACGAAAAAATATGGCACAATAACGTCGCCGGCATGCAAACCGCACCAAACAGTTATTTTTTGTGGTGATTCATGAAGCACATGTGGATTTTCACCCGACCAATAACGCATATTTTGCTTATTGACGAACCCATCGAGCCAAAAATGAGCTTCGTCACTGAAGATGATTTTGCGATGAAATTCATCATCTTGGCCCAATCGGAGAACGTACGTCGCTTCAAATGGTCCGTCGGCTTCAATTCTTGAGTCAGCTTGATCTTGTGTGGGTGTAAACCAAGATCCTTACGCAAAATACGCCATAATGTGGTCTGAGCGATGCCCAATTCTTGAGAACGCCGTGGAATTGACTGATTTGGATCGTTTGCTACGGACGCCTGAACGGCAGCGATATTTTCGACACTTCGACCAACCCGTTGTCTCGCAACATCACACAACGAACATGTAGACTCAAATTTTTGCACTAAGCTTGTTATTGCCTGTCTACTAGGGCGATAATTACGACCGAAAATTGGAGTTAACGCTCTTAAAGTTGCGGTCACCGACTCCGAATTTCGGTAGAAAATTTTTATAATTTGCAGACGTTGTTCGTTCGTGTACTTTACCATGATGAAAATGTTGAGTTTACTGAATAAATTGGCAATGACAGTTCGATGATTAGTAAAAGATTGCGTTCACAAATTAAATTCAAAGCTGTCAAGTCCCCATTGGAAAACCCTTTATAAAGCAAGCAGCGCAAACAAGCTAGGCTTATGCAAAGCTCCGAAAGGTAAGCTTTGGTTTGGCAAAGATGGAACAAGATATCAGGCCCTACGAAAGGAAGTCAGGCATTTCCTTTGCGATGAAAAATAACATTGGCAATGGGAAAAATTCAGGAAGAATATAAGGTAAACAATATGAGAGCAGTCGGCGCAGGAATAAATCCTTCAGGATTTATACATAACGGTAATGAGGAGTTCGTTTCGGACAACAAAAGCGTTGCAGCCAATGGAGGAGATATTTCGATAAACTGCTTAATGTACGATGTTATCCAAAAAGCCGAAATTGAGAGTGCCAACTATCAAGGAGGCAGTCCATCAATTTAAGAACAAAAGCGCCCCATGAATTGACCTAATACCACCAATAATAAAAAATGGGGCAGAAAAATTAACACAGAAGTTACATGGGCTCATCACGACTATATGGAACAATGAAACTATTCCCGAGGACTGGAAGAACTCGGTCATCGCTTCCTTATATAAAAAGGGGTCAAATACTCTCCTAAAGGGGGTCTCCACTTGCGCGGGTAGATTTTGGGGGTCTGTGGCGGCCATGCTGTTTGGGTGACATCTGTCAAATCTGTTGTTTATTATTCAGTCACTGAAGCCAAATCACCATGACAAGTAACACGATTGAACAGCGCGTTCAAATAATAAAACTTTATTATCAAAATGAGTGTTCGTTAGGGCTAACGTTGCGCTCATTTTACAGTATACGTGGCGGCTCCTCAGAGTCGACTCTTCAACGTTTGGTGGCAACATTTTGAAACGACCGGTTCGGCAATCAATCAGCCAACATTTGTTTGTCAAAGAAACAAGATCGGCCGAGAACATCGTTGTAGTCCGTGCAAGTGTACAGCGTGGTCCGTGGAAGTGAATCCGAGTCAGTCGATTCATCACCGTGCACAAGAACTCGGAGCACAAGCTTCGGAGCGTTTTGGACACAATTTTGGCCGAAAAACTAACTTTAGCGACTAGGCGGATTTTTAAATGAATGGTATTAACAAGCAAAATTGGCCACCTGAGTGTCACCAGGTGACAACGCATCCTCCAAAGATACCGTTTGGCATAGATTTTGGACCGGCGGCGTCACTGATCTGTACTTTTTCGAAAACGACGATGGTGAGGTGGTCATCGTCAATGGCGGACGCTACAGAACAAATTTCGCTATATGCCACACAGCGGATGTCACGATTGACATTCTGCATAAACGATTTGAGGGCAAGGTTATATCTCGCAGAGGTGATTTGAATTTACCACTAGACTTTTTCTTGTGCGGTTTCCTGAAATCGAAGGTCTATGTGAATAAACCACAATCGATCATTGCCCTTCTTTATGTGTGAAACATAACACAGACCACGGAAGAGTCATTGAAAACTGGACCATTAGGATCCGCGCCACTGTAAGGAGCAGAGGCTGATACTTGAACGATGTCATATGTATGTAGGATTTAGCGATCCTCAGTCGAGCCGTGTGGAAAAAAACAAAAAGCACCAACGTTAAATTTAAATTCATTTATTAATACATATAAAAGTGCTAATTTTGGGGTTTAGCGGCCCTTCCACTTCCGACTCTTCTACGTAATGAATTCTCTTCGCTGTCCTGGCTCTTTCTCGTCTGTCATCTAATGTGTTCGTTCGTTAAGTTAGCTGTCCTGTCTCGTCAATTTATTGTAGTGTAAGTTCTTGTTTGTTTGGTCTCATCCCACATTCGGCTATCCTGATGCTTCATTCGACCCGAATGAGGGGTTCCATCTCTTCATGTATTCCGCGACGGTGTTTGTAGTGTTTGGGCCCTCGTGATCCCCAACTTTCATTACCTCGTACCCCCCATTGTTCAGTTTTTTTGTTATTTTATAAGGGCCAAGGACTTAGGCCTTAATTTCATTCCCGTACCAAACTGGGTCCGCTTGATGGCGACTAACTCGTTCAGACCATAGCTTTGCTCTGGGATTCTTCTTTTATCATAGGTCCGCTTGTTCTCCTGCTGGACTCTCAGGATGTTTTTTCCGAACTTCTTCTCTCATAGAATCTCGCTCGGTGTTAAACTCCTCCACAATGGCCTCATTCAGCAACTCTCGAAAGTCTGGGTAATCAGGAACTCGCATGTCTACCCCTGTAAGTATCCTAAATGGGCTAAACTTTGTAACTCTTGACGGAGTATTGTTCAGTACTTGCTGCACTCGATCTATATGCTTGTACCAGTTCTGGGTGCTTCCCAGACTTGCATTCGAAAGCATTGGCACTATAACCTTGTGGATCCTCTCCATCTGCCCATTTCCTCGAGGGACTCCAGTCGCAATTAGCAGATGTTGTATGCCTTCAATTTTGCAGTATTCACTGAACGAACTTGATGTAAAAGCAGTTCCTCGGTCTGAGATAATCCTCCTGGGGTTTCCAAACATGATGGACTGTTTCTTCAACCTCTCGATGACATCAGTGGACGCCGTGCTCTTTGTTGGATAAAGCTAAACGAACTTAGAAAACGCATCTACCACCACTAGTATATGATTGTACAGTTTCCTAGTCTGTTCCATTGGGCCGACATGGTCGATATGGTAAGTCCCCAGTGGTCGGTCCTCCTTATCGATGGGTACAAGTAATCCCTCCTTCTTTCCAACTTTGGCTTCGGATACTATGCACTGGACACAACTTCTTACGACATCGGAAATCTTTTTTGTCAGTCCTGGGATATAGAAGGTTTTTTCCACCAAGTCTTGGGTCTTCTTAACGGAAAAATGCCCTTGCTGGTGTGCGACGCCGATGATCTCTTGCTCCATTTGTGTTGGAACCACAACAAGTTCCTTTATCGGATCCTTATACAATATCTCTGATTTCATGAAAAAGTCTTCGTACTCATCCCTTTCTAAGATTTTCCTTACCGCCTTTATCCACATGTCCTGCAACTGTGCCTCCCGGATGCGGTGAACTAATGACTCTTCTAGCATAAGGCAGTACACTCTGCTCAGCGCATCCACGTGCTTCATTTTGATACCCGATCGATGTTCGACTTCAAAATCAAATTCCTGTAAGAACATGGCCCACCTAGACACCCTCAATGGCACATCCTTTTTCTTTATAGTCATACTGAATGCATTACAGTCAGAAACGATCTTTATTCTCTTCCCCAGCAGATATATTCTCCATTTCTTTAAGGCCTCTATAATAGCCAACACCTCCAGCTCGTAGGAATGGTACTTCTGTTCCACTGCTGTCGTCTTCCGGCTCATATACTCTACAGGATGGAAAAGTTGATCATCTGGATTCTTCTGCAGCAATACCGCTCCGTACCCGTACTTGCTGGCGTCTGTGTGGACCTCTGTTGATGCCTTTGGGTCAAACAGCCTTAACACGAGCGCGCTCACTAACGCTGCTTTAAGTTGCTGGAAGGCTAGTAATTGCTCGACATCCATCTTAAACGTAGCATCTTTCCGCAGCAAGTCGGACAACGGCTTCGCAATTGTGGCAAATCCTTCGACGAATCTCCTAAAATACGATGTTAGGCCCAAAAAGCGTTGAAGCGCTTTCTTATTGCCTGGTACCGGAAATTCGCTTACTGCTTTGGTTTTCTCCACCGACGGACGGATTGTACTCCTCTCTACAACGTAGCCTAAGAACTCTACTTTCCTCTTCAGGAACTGGCATTTCCTCCATTTGATGCGCAACCCACTCTCCGACGCTAGGTCTAATACCAATTTCAACTTCTGGATTCCTTCTTCTTCATCTTTGGATGGAATTATAATGTCGTCCATATAGACCACTATTGTGCCATTATGAATCAATTCCCTAAGTACCGCAAAGATGTATCTTGAAAACACAGCTGGTGAGTTGGATAGCCCAAAAGGTACATATCGAAATTCAAACTGTCCATTATGCGTGACGAATGAAGTATACTTCCTTGAGCTTGGTTCAATTGGTACATGAAGAAAACCATCCGCTAGATCCAATGTCGTGAAAACACTAGCTTCTTGTAACCTCTCTAGTACGCTATCAATTAAAGCCATAGGGAAGTTGTCCTTGATGACTTTCTCGTTCAACTTCCTGTAGTCGCAACAGAGTCTCTTCGTCCCATCTTTTTTCTTTAAAAGCACCACTGGTGATGCATACTCCGAAGTGCTTGGCTGAATTATTTCCTCTCGCAACCAACCGGCAACCTGCTCTTCCACCACTTTTTGGACGGCATACGACATCCGCCTTGGACTTTGATACACTGGAACTCCATCCGTTAACACCAATTTCATTTCGACCGGTGATTTTTTGCTTTTGTTCGGGGTATAGTCTTCTATCAACTTTAACACAGCCTTCCTCTCAAACTCTTTCAGATGATTTAATTCAATACTCGACTCACTCTCGAACACCTTTTGCCCTGCAGCAGAGCAAAGTGACTGGAACTCTGCCGCTAATTCGAAACTTTCTCGCTCGCCCTCCTTAGTACCAACTAGTTCGCAATCGTCGACCGTGATGCTTCCTGCCGGATTTATCTCTTTGTCAGCTGGCTCTTCTCTGCTATGCCTTTTCTTAAACTCTGCACCTTCACCTGTGATTACGACATTCACTTCGCTGAGTATATCATATATATATGGCTCTTTTCTGCTATGCCTTTTCTTAAACTCTGCACCTTCACCTGTGATTACGACATTCACTTCGCTGAGTATATCATATATATACATATACCCAACAACTGCTGAGTACAGCATATCCTGCTCCCTTACCACGTGAAATCTCATATGCAACTCCAATCCGCCTACTTCGAGATCTACCCAAAAGCTTCCCAAAGTCATTACCTTCTTTTGCCCAATGCCCAATAAATTCGTTTTAGTTTTGTCTAACTCCACGTTATCGAGCATCATTAGGCTATCATATCTGATAAGACTGAGGTCACTCCCCGTATCCAATAATGCAGACAGATTATGACCCTTCACGGTGATTGTTTTAAAAATGCGGTTGGAGCCTATCGCAAAACACACTCGTGCCTCTGGAATATTTGCTTCGCCATCTGTTAATGCAGTATGTACGTTGCTTGTTTCCGCCTTCACCTGCGACTGTGCGGTATTACATTCGAATGAACGATGTCCTGGACGTCCACACTTGAAACATCTGAACTTTCGGGAATTGCAGTCTTTCGCAATATGTGTAACATCTCCACATTTAAAACATTTCCTATCTACCGCTTCTTGTTTTACCACTGACTGTGGTCCAACTGACGTTCGATGACTTCCCCTAGAGCTTGACGGCTGCTGGGTTAGCCCACGGACCTTTTCGTAAACCTTCAACTGTTCCTTGAGTTCCGATACCGTTTTGGCGTGGTATAGCATAATTTTATTAAGCGTCGAGTCAGGTATTCCCCTCACGAAATAATCGATCATGCTCTCGTCGTCAACGTTAGCGGCCTTCCCAATCTCCATGAGACTATAGAGGTATTCTCGCAAAGTCTCAGCGGGCTTCTTCTTACGATTTCTTAACCGGTTATGGGTCTCCGCAGAAGATATCTTCACCCCAAACTCGTCGACAAGGGCCTTCTTCAGTGCTCCCCAATCTTTTAACCCTGTTTGACTACGGACAAAAAGTTTGGCTGCTCCTTTCAACAACTGCTTCGCATATATAAATTTTTGAAGGTTGTGCCACCCCACTGTCAGAGCACTCTCTTCAAATTCCTGCAACCAGTTGGTGATATCTGGGTAGCCTGTACCATCGAACGTTACGAATGAGTCCTCAATGTCGCGAAGAGTGAATAATCCCCGTTCCGCTATTACCTCGACTACCGAGTCTACTGCCGATTCATTCTCGCTGCTTTCATCTCGACTTTCTTCGTCCCGAGATAGACCGAAATATTGGAGGAGTCTGTCTTGTAATGTTGTTTTTCGTCCCGTTGTTGGTAGGTTCAGTTCAGTCAGTTTAGTTTTTAGTCCGTTACTGTTTAGAGCTAGTACCGCTTGAGAATCCATTTTACAGTTTACATACTATTTCCCACAAGTTATAAAGTTATACAAATTAATCAATTCAATATATTCTAATAGAAAAAAACAAAAGCAATTTGAAATATTATAGAAAGATAAAATTAAAATGAAATTCAAAATATAATGCCAGTAATGCAACTAAAAATCTAGACTACTCGCCAAAAGTCAAGTGACACCCTGTTTCTTCTCTGCTTCCTTCAACTCTGCTAACGGCGATCAGCTACGGTTCAACACTTCTCCTCTCTCCTCACTTGTCTGGACTCGACGATTCTTTTTTTTCTTGAATTATTGCTTTTACTCGTTGGGCTATACAGCCATACATGTACTTATGTATGCACAGCTAAATATTTTCGCACTTGCAATTGCAACTCTTTGCTATTTTCGATTTTCCAGTCAAATATTGTTAGTAAATGATCACTTTTCACTTTCTGACTGTACTCCGCATTCTCCGTATTCCGTCAATGTGTATCACGCGAGACGGGTATCACCGTTGTTACCGTTTGACACCATCATCGTTTTTTTTCGCGCACACGATTTTCCCCTTCGTGCTGGATTTGTTTATCGTACACGTTCGCACACAACAACAATACACTAAACCTCTTTTTTTCTTGTCTTTTTTTTCGTTTTTTTTTCTTTGTGTCTTCTTTTTTTTCAGCACAATCGCCTTATGTTGCTGCCGCTTTCATCTTTCATCCCCGTTTGACTACTTTAAATTTGTTTTGTGTTGTTTGATTTGACGATCGTTCATTTAATTTAAATTATTACGATCCCGGACGAGCCCCCAAAAAGCACCAACGTTAAATTTAAATTCATTTATTAATACATATAAAAGTGCTAATTTTGGGGTTTAGCGGCCCTTCCACTTCCGACTCTTCTACGTAATGAATTCTCTTCGCTGTCCTGGCTCTTTCTCGTCTGTCATCTAATGTGTTCGTTCGTTAAGTTAGCTGTCCTGTCTCGTCAATTTATTGTAGTGTAAGTCCTTGTTTGTTTGGTCTCATCCCACATGTATTTCGTACATAATAGCTTAAATGGACCCTTCAAATGAAAATAGAATTTTTTTAATACCCCACACATAGCTTGTTTTATTCCATTTCAACATATACCCGTCCTTATTGAAATACCCTTGAAACAGGCTGACATCATACGCCAAAGGAATAATCGAACACATCAGGAGGAACCGCTCGACAAATGACTTTTCACAATATGGCAGCTTCTAGAAAAATATGGGAATTCCCACAAAAAATCCGACAATTGTTTGTGGATTTCAAACAAGATGGGATCAGCTTACCGGGAGTCAAGCCACATTCCCAGGTCTTCAGTTTTGCATTGATCTCAGGAACCATAGTAGCTAGTGTTCTAAAACCGGTAGTTATGAGCTCTGATTCATTTACTCTATAACACAGCTAAGTTTCAGACAGACGGACGGACAGACAGCAAAGTCTTTGCATAAGTCTTCCCTGCCCCAGCTTTGTAAGATAGAAGACTAATAGGCTAAAATGTATCATGTCCTTGTAAGGCTTAGAATCCCGAGAAAGTCGGTAACAACTTAAAGTACGAAACGCCTTATGTGAAACTTTGGAGGTACAGGAAGGATTGAAAGGAGGAGACGCCTTATCACCACTATTCTTTAGGTAAGAGACAGTTAAGAGAAACGCAGAACGTCTAATAATGGCAAAAAAAGGTGATTAAATATATGGTCCAACTTGGATCGATCTCAACTTCGCATCTGACTATAGTCAGTAAAGCCTTTGAAAATGTACCTAGGAACCTCATTGACTGCCAAAAACCACATAGAGATCGAAGTGAATAAAAACTGCATATTGATATAACTATAATAATGTCACTGACGGATGTAAAACTTAGTCCCTGGTTTAGAAAGAAGAAAATAGAGTTCAAGTCTATGACAACAAGATCTTAAAGAAAATCGTTGATGGAAAACAGGACGAAGAATAGGAACCCTATTCAGCCCCAAGCATTGTCCGAGTAACTAAAACTAGTCCGAAAACTAAAAAAACACTCAAAAGAATAAGGACTGAAAAACCTGAGGGAAATAGATTACGAAGAAGGCCGCGCCGTAGATAGGAAGACACTATAAAGATGGGCCTCGTTGAGATGGAACAGAACATTGAAGCATAGAATGAACACATTCATGACAAGGAGGCTTGGCAAGGCATTGTCAATGAGACTCTGAACCTCCAATGCCCAAATAGGCGGTAAAAATAATATAAATAATAGTGCCAATAGGTCAGTCGATGCTTATGTTTTTATCGTGATAAAGTTCACAAACGTACAATACAACATTTAAAAATTGTCAACAGGATCCGAGTCAATATATGTATTAAGTCAATGTTCCCGAGCCAGCGAGACAACTCTTAAGTGCTTTAGTTGAAAATAAGTCAAAGCAGTTTTGCTTTATTCCTATGTGATAAATTTAGGTGTACCTCAGGAGTCTTTTCTTAGTCCCATTCTATTCATTGATTGATTGTACAAACTGCCTGTTCCCACGTTTCGCACCACCCACCTTAGAAACTTAGATTTTGTCGTGTCTTGCAAGTTATTTCCAAATGATCCGCTGCATAAGGACCTTTTGGAAGCTTTGTTGCCCGACATTGCATCGTATTGAACCAGTAAATATAAAATATTTCTCATTGTACAATTTGTGAATTCAATTCATGAACTGAACGTGCGGTAAGACTCTCTGGTGGTTAATTTCGTATGCCATAATATACGCCAGGAGATTCCTCCACAAATAATAATCATCACTTATTTCGGGAAGACCATTTCTTAGATATAAACCACGCGCACTGACTTAAGAGGCTTAAGACCTCGCCTATGAATTAATCCAGCGTGTAAATTACTTAGAGACTGAATCAAGTTCCTATAATCCCACCTCAGGTGGTGACAGAGATGGAATACAAGCCGCTGCTTGCCCTCATAAAAACGAAGCCCACCTCTGTATAGCCATTTCATCATAATCCCCCTTGTTACCATTAAAACCAAATCCCCAGTTTCTCATTTCGACTTGCCCATAAAAACGCACAGATTTTTACGGACTTTTCTCCAAATTAAAAATCAACACCACCCCGCAAAAAGGTCGACGCGCCCACCGACAAAGTCCTGGACTTGAAACTCAGTTACCAAATTATCACATCGGCTGTGACAAATGGCTCTTTTCTGTTTTCCCATCCATTGGGTGGGCTCCATGTGAGAAAGTCGGTGACCACAGCCGACACACATCTCCACATTTCCTAGTTGAGCCTTTGGGCTATTGACTCCCGGTACCCAGTCCACCCGTAAAGCACTCTATCTCATTCCTGTTCGCGATTTTTCTTTCATAATTCACTTCGTCCGGCCGTCGGGCACCGAGCACCGAGTGTCGGCGGAATACAGCTCTAAGGAGCTAGCCTGAAAATGCGCACTAATTCTCCGCGTATTCCTCCTCCACTACCGCACAAACAAAATATCATTTTTATCATCATCACCTTTGCACTGAAGCACAATGGAGCTCCATATCTCTCGTGCCCTAGTCCCCTATTTCCACAGTACGATATACTTTTTTATTATCCTTTCGATTTACTTATACTTGTGGCATAAAAAAAATGGATGGCGCGCCTCTTATCTTACTTATTCGTATTTCGATTATCCTAGGGGTTGCTGCTGGGTGAACTGCACGAAGGCACATCGGCAAGGGAGAAAAGAAAGTTGCAATGTCATAATTCAAGCTGGAAAACAAGAAACCCAGCGAACAGAGAAAAAAAGGGCAAAAGGATAACACCAAATAGGCAGTAACGGAATAAGTCAACAACGGCCCAGGGAGATTGATGAAGACATCGCGAACGGATGGGATGGTGGCGCGGACAAACATCTTTTTATGGCCTATAAAAGTGTCCTTCTGGTATTTATGTATTTACTGCGCAAGGCTGTTGTTGGTAATAACCATCCGGAGTCGGATCCATCCAGGATGATTGAGTTGTTCGCTGCTTTGTCGTTATTCGTTCGACGTTACTTGGCGGATTTAAAATGCAAAATGGGAATACGCGGGGATCCCTTAACTTTCGGGTACAGATGCCTTAAGCCGTAATTTTTGAAAATGCTTTTATAACCGGAATAGTCGAAAATGCCTCATTTATGCTATTGGGGTTACGACAATACAAGTGGTAAGGTTGTTGGAAATTACTTTTTAGAGGATTTTGAGTTTACCCTTGGCTTGTGGGAGGGAGGAGTTCCTAATAAAGTTTCATCGTCCGGTCGCCTTTTTTTATTACTACGCGCTTGTCGCTCTTTTTTAGCCACTGAATGTCATTTTTCGTTGTGTTTTCCACCAGCCAAAAGCCTTTTATTTGGCTAATACGGCGGAGATTTTTTTATTGTCTTTTCTCAGATCGAAACGAAAATATTTGTCACACGGATTTGATATTTGGTTAATTTTTTTTTATTCACACATGTACAAGAGTTACGCTCTTATGGTGTTTGTCACACAACCTGGACGGGGTGCAGGTGGTTTGTGTCGAAGATGTTCGTTCACTACTCTCCGGGGGTGGTTGTCCTAGATAGGAATCGAGAGATTCGACTGAATTTGTTACGTTGGTTGTAGTTCACAGTAACTTTTTTGTTTTTCTGTCACTAAGTGAAATGCACTCACAGAGCATGAATTTTTGAAGTGATCTTATAATACCGCGAGTGTTTTTCCGTATATCAATTGTTCTTGGCTGTGGACAGACTTCAGACCTTCCGCTCAACAGTCGGTGATAATTACCATTGCGCCACGACCACCCCCGTGTAGATGTGACGCGGTTATAAGATCTCAAAAACTGTTTTTTTTTGTTATGAATTCTGCTTCAATTTTTTCCGATTTCAACTAGTTAAGAAAAAAAGGATAGACGTCGGACAAAGAAATCGAGGCGACCGACAGGAGCAAATAAGTCAAATAAAAATGATAGAAGTGACTATGCGTCAGATCACGTCTATCGCTTATTTTTTTGTTCTCAAACTCGTCTTTTTAATGCGTCCAAAATAATGATCAGCTCCACTATTGAATGTCGAATGTCGCGGTCAAACTGCGACGCAATTATAAGGCTTGCTTTTTTGGCGTCAGATCTGACTGGAGTCGGATGATCGACTTGGGAAGAAATATGTTCATACTTTTATGGATAATTCCAAATCCAGACGGAAGTCTAGATCTTCGTGGTGTCAGGTTAGACTGCTCTTTTTATTAGGAAATTATGGGTCTGTCTTTCAAGTGGGGAGATCAGACTTAGGCTGCTAAGCAAAAGCGGAGCTGTACTGTGCTACACAACCCTAACTCCAAATAGTTTCCAAATAGGCTGCGACCTCGAGAGGATATCGAGAAAAGTTGGAAAACTGATTTGGGTCTGAGGGCACTCTTGGACCGTGGAAAATAATGTCCTCGATCAGCTTGCCAGAATGGGACAGAGAGAGACTTCCAGTAACTAAAGTCGCTATAGGTTTCGCTATAGGTTTTCTTTCAGTATTAACTTTCGTTGACTTACGGATAGTATTATCTGCGTTGAGAGGCTTCAAAGGGCTTAGCATTAATAAAACAAACCTAATTCTGCATGCGGTGAGGATAATGAGCCGGCAGAACTTTTCCCCTGTGACTGTTCCGCTTTTGCTCAGTGGACCTACCTATAGGGTTTATATGTTGTGTATCGAATACCCACATCTATTTTACTCTTTGTTTCTCGTGCCATTATAATGAACCAGTAATTGTGATTGATTGGTTCAGTAAAGAGCCAAAACTTACAAAAACTAAAACATTTGCTCACCTATTAAAGGTCTAGCTTGATGGCTGGATGATGATCTTTAACCTGAATTTTGCCATAAGGCAGGGGCTGAAAAAATGAAAATAACGCAGGCAGACGTGCATACAAAAAATGCTATTCAAAATGTCTGCGTCGCGATTCCTTTCAAGGTAGAATTTCTATGAAATTAAATTGATAGCTGGAGTATTTTTTTTTTTTTAAACTATCGTGTCAGTCAACTTTTGGATCATTTTTTTGAAACCTCTAGAGACCCTCTAAAACGTTCCCCATAGAGAACAATATTTTGACAATTTCTGGTCGTTATTGCCCTTTTCAATCATTAAAAGAATTGATGTCGACGCCTGCCGATACTGATGTTGATGCTGATGCCGATACTGATGCTGACGCTGACACCGATACTGTTGCCGATCCTGGTGCCGATGATAATGCCAATGCCGATGCTGATGCTGATGCCGATGCTGATGCTGATGCCGATGCGAATGCCGATGTTGATGCCGATGCTGATGCTGTTGCCGATGCTGCTGCCGATGTTGATGCTGATGCTGATGTCAATGCTGATGCTGACGCTAACACCGATACTGTTGTCGATCCTGGTGCCGATACTGATGCCGATGTCGGAACTGATGCAGATGCCGATGCTGATGGTGAGCTTGATGCTGATGCCGATACTGATGCTGACGCTGACACCGATACTGTTGCCGATCCTGGTGCCGATGCTGATGTCAATGCTGATACCGATGATGATCCTGGTGCCGATACTGATGCCGATGTCGGAACTGATGCAGATGCCGATGCCGATGCTGATGCTGGTGCCGTTGCTGATGTCGATTCTGATGCCGATGCTGATAGTGATATTGTTGCCGATGTTGTTGACAATGCTCTGCTGATATTAATGTTAGTTTTTGCACTGTTGCCAGAGCTAACGTCGGTGCTGGTGCTTATATTGACGTTGCGCATGATGTTAATGGCGTTCCCCGTGCCATTTGTATGAGTACCTGGTTAATGAAGGTTTTTGTTTTGTTAGATAAAGTGATTTGGAAAAATGGGGATACTCGTAAAAAGAGACATTGATATCCAATGTTGGAATCATAATTTTCAATTCGACTTGGGAAATCTAACATGCATTCATGTGTGAATCTTTTTTGTCAAATTACCGATCAAATGTTAGGAGTAAAGGCTTAGACAAATATTGAGTTTTCAAGGCGGCTTATACGTAGCTAACACGTATGTGGGGTATTAAACTGGGAGAGAAGAAGTCACTGATGGTGTAGAAACTAAGGGAAAATCATCAATATCGTATTGGATCGCTCTTTAATAACCTTCCTCAAGCTTTTATGCTTTTAACAAATAAATGGATGTGACTCCTATGGGTTCTTATCACAAGCCACCTTTTGAGCTGTGATTTTTAAAAAGGTTTTCCCACCTCAACATGGGGAAAGCTATTAAGGGAAAAAATGTGAAAAAAAAACAAAAGAGTACCGTCAGCATTTCTCACCAGTATTACAGCGTATGAAGAGCCAGAGCTACCAGCATACTTAGAGCTACTGTTAGTATTTACATCTCAGTCTTTAGAACGGCAGACAATACTCTTTAGGGTATAACGGGGATACAAAATTGGCTTAGTTTTCCAGGTTATGGTTTTTATTCTAAAAAGATTTTCGGCTTATCAGGTTACAGATGCCCTAAATTGCTAATCAACAGATGTCAACGTAGTCTAAAAAGTAAGAGACTTTTACAGCATTTACAGCTAGGGGGAGGTAGCAAGCATTCGACTGCGTTTTTAATTTAAGTGTGAAGCGATGCTTCATGATGCTTCCCATTAAGAACACATTTGGAAGTACAACCCTGATAGGCTTCTATGTCTATGAGTCGATTGTGAGTCTGTGAGTCGATTTTTGTAAGCTCCTATTCAGAACACATATCAAAGGTCCATAGACCAATATTGTAGATTTCAATTCAAGTCAAGACGCCGCGTCTAGTTTTTACGTTAAACTCGTGAGGTCTTAAACGGCGATGGGAAGCTTTGGTGTCGGTAAAAGGTTAACAGTGACCCTAGAACAAAGTTTTGAAAAGGGTGATGTATTAAGGCAAAATTCGGTCAATCAAAGCAAATATCAAATAAGAAATATAAGGCGCTGAGGTAGAAACGGCTTTGAGTTCCGGAAGTAATCGGCCAACTTAGGCATCATATGGAAAACAAGGTGATTTTCTGCGAGAGAATGAAGGATAGATCCAACCAAGGGCTGTAAAGTGTCCCCGGTTTGATCAATCTTACGTAAAGTGGCTAGGCTAGATCTTTCGACACCAATCTTTAAAAATAATTTTTTTTTATTTTGACTACTCAAAGAGTCTGATCGGGGGACACTGTATTTCCACTTTTAAGAGCTAGTAAAGTCGTTGATTTTTACTTGTCGGGAGGTGGAAGTCATCCATCCTTTCGCAATCTTTCCAGCTAAATCGCACAAACGTGGTTTTGTCTTTGAATAAACGAAGGCTTTTATGTCGATGGCTACTCGGCTAGTCTGTGATTTTCTTTGCGTGCAAATGACCTCCATATCCTGCTCCCTATAAAACCAAAAGTAATAAAAAGAAAATATTCGATTTAGAAAACAAATTTCGAACTTTATGCGGCTTTTGGAGTGAATGAAAATTGTGAGGCCAGTAGAAACTCAACCAAACTTGATACACCACTTCAGCAGTTCGGGATCAGAGAGAATCCTTCTGCCAGCATCATAATTTCAATTTTCCTCAATTTAGAATACTTCCTCGCTTTTCATTACTTATTCCCACTTTTTTTCTATCCTATTTTGCCTCCCGTTCTGCTCTGTAAATAATACAATTTGATGACATTTAACTTTATCTCAAAAAGAAAGAAAAAAAATGGAAAAAAGTTAATAAATTATGTATGACAGTGCCATTAGGATTAAAGTCGGATCTAAAAAGAACGAATCTAATAACGTGAATTCTTAAAACAACACGAAGAAGGATCGAGCAACATAGGATATGGCGTAGTTAACAAAAGTGAAAAGTCGAAAAGGAGCTGCACCTAGAGCTGTGGGTGGTACATAGCACAGCAAGACATAGTGGCAATAGGAGTCCTTTGCAATCGAGACACTTTTCGAAAGTTACTCGCGAATATGTTCAGCGTGACGGGTAGGAGTTGGGTAGATACAGAGGCAGGTCGGCTGGAAGTCAGAGAAGTTGTGAAGTAAAGAGGTAATGAGGCACGAGGGGCATATGCAATATACACGCGAACAAATGTTCTCTATACTCGTGGTATATGGATATTCATGTATTTCGGGCAGCAATGTAGCGTAACTGTTGGAAAGTTCTTCTCTCAGTTCGAGTTGCTCCTTTGCTTATGTCCTTCGCTTGTACTTTGACTCTTCCAGTCCGGAGGGGATCGAGCCAGTGTGTTTCGCTTGCATGTTTCTGATGAAATTCTTCCGCCACAAAAACGTCTTTTTAAAAAACTTTTTCTTCCGCAAGTTCTTTTCCGCGTCATCCTTTGGTCTTTTTTTTATTTTAATATTGCTCTTGTTCTACGTCGACAATGTTCTCTTTGTTCGCACAGTTTATTACATTCTTTTTAGGTTTTTCCTTCTTTTTTGTGGTCCAGGCGCGTACGGAACTCGTGCAACTTTGGTGTTAAAGTTTTATTTCACTTGCTTGGAAGGAAAACGCAAACAAACGGCTTTTCAATCCGCTTCCATGGGTGCGGGGCGAGGTGGGAACTGAAGACGTGGGTGTTGAGTTGCGGGAGAGTGTATATGCGCATTTGCGGGATATCAGGATATGGAACATAATGAAGTAAATCAACTAATAAGTAAGTGTTGGGAGAAGTGCAATAATAAACATACAGGACGACTGTATATTATGCGCTTAGTGGAGCGTGAGATTGTTTTTCTTTCACTATTCATTCCTTTTGTGTTTACTTCATTAAGGAAAAAAAGAAGAAAATGCCTTAGTGCTAGAGCTTGATGACCTTGTAGAAATTTATCCAGTTTCTGATTCCGAAAGTAAATTTTAAATAAAATACATTTATAATTTAGATCCTTACCAAATTTTTATTTCAGTGTATTGTCTGGACTTTGCCATTATAAATGGAATATAACATCATTCAAATGTCATTCAAACAATAACTCTGCCATAACTTGACGATCACACGATATTGGTGATCAGTTCATATAGCCAATCGCCAAGATCATGTTGTGTGGGATGTGGCACCGGCTTGTTAAAACTACATGTCTTCTAAATCTTCTTTACCTTTTTTCCGGCGTCGTTATGGTCAGAAGTGTAGGACCATAACCTTCCCACTTAACTGCATTCCTACTGGTCCGCTTGTGGGGTCCGCCGGTTTGACCTCAGAAAGTAGCGGCAGGCTTCCCGGTTTGGGATTACTTCATCGCTGAGGCCAATCGAATGCTGTTGTTTTTGCATTTGTTTGCACCAATTGTTTTTCGGCCTGCCTTTTTTGCGTGTTGAAATTGGAACGTTGATTGATAACGCCTTTTGGACGGGGTTCAAAGGATTTCTCCTTTGAACATGGCGATACCAACTGAGTCGGTCGCGCTCTATCTTTCTTGTGATGGTTTCTTTTACGTGGAGGCTTCCACGGATCTTTGAACTTCTAATTCTGTCACGCTTTGTTACTCCCGCTGTCATGCGAAGCATCTTCATCTCAGCTGCCGTTAATTTGCTCTCATACTTTTTGTGCATTGTCCAGCATTGTGAACCGTATGTGAGCGCAGGACGTACAACTGAAGTGTAGAGCCTTCCTTTCAGCTTAGGGGGCAATTTTCGATCACGGAAGATGGCGGAGTTTTCCCGCCACTTCATCCACCCTACGCTTACGCGGTGGTTGATGTCGTCATCACAAGTTGCTTCTTTATTAATCATAGATCCCAGATATTTAAACTTTTCACACTTGGGAAGCACTCTTCCATTCAAGTAAATGTCTGGAATAGGCTGATGAGGGTCAAAGAACGGGCAGCACAGATACTCTGTCTTCTTTGAACTAATACGATACCCGTGTCCCTCAAAAATGTCCAACCACACATCAAGTGCTCGTTGTAGTGACGCCTGATCATCACTTATAATGGCTCCATCGTCAGCAAAGAATAGCTGGTGCACATTGGGGTCCGTCACTTTTCCTTCAAGCAAGCAATCAAGGACTGCTATAAAGAGCAGTGGGCTGAGGACGCTCCCTTGGTGTACACCGGCTTTGATTGCGAACTCTTCGGTGACTCCTGCGGTGCATCTTACTCTTGTCGTTGCTCTATTGTACATGTCCATGATCACTCGCACGTAGGTTTCTGAAACTCCTTTTTGTCTTAGCGCTACCCATAAAAGATCTCTTGGTTGCCGGTCAAAGGCCTTCTCGAAATCAACCAACGCCATATGCAAGTCCTTTGAAGAATCACGATGCTTTTCCATCATGACCCTTATACTTTGGATTGCATCTGTCGTTGATTTACCCGAGACAAACCCGCACTGGTCATCAGATAGACGTATTATTTTCCGCAGTCGGCTATCTAATACCCGTTCAACGATCTTCATGGTGTGCGACATCAGCTTGACAGAACGGTAGTTATCACAATTTCGCGTATCACCCTTTCCTTTGTGCAAAGGAAGAATTGATTACATTGATTAGGCATAGTGTCGTCTCTCATAAGTTTGGAGATAAGAACCATGAGCCATCTAGACCCGATGTCTCCCATCTTTTTCCAGAACTCAGAGGGTATCCCTGTGTTCAAATTGCTTTGTCGAAGCTCCTGGGTAGCCTGGTTCCTGTCAGATGCGGAAAATGATATTTTTTACAACTCTTGATAGAGGCCTTCCATGCTTTTCGCTTTGAATTCGGCGCACTTTTTCTTCGCGATACCTTTGCAATATCTAAAGGGTCCGCCAAATAATTTTTTTTTTTTTGAAAATGCTATAAAAAAAAACTACTGAATATTTTCTCAAATTTCTTTTTTTATTTGAAAGTACAATCTTTCCGGTTAATAATGGAAAATAATTTCATTCAAATGGCTGCCTCGGCTAGCCATGCAGTAGCCTACACGATCGGTCCAATTTTTAAGCACATTATCGATTGTGTGCAGCTGTATTTCACCAATGGCTTCACGAATATTGTCCTTTAAAGCGTCAATTGTCTCTGGCTTGTCGGCGTAACACTTATCTTTGACGGCACCCCACAAATAATAGTCCAACGGTGTCAAATCGCAGCTCCGAGGTGGCCAAACGACATCAGCTCTGCGGCTGATAATGCGATCTTCAAAAACAGGGCGCAAAACATCGAGTGTAGCCTCGGCTGTGTGGCACGTAGCGCCGTCCTGTTGAAACCAAATGTTGCCAATATCCTCTTGAACAAAAATTCGTTCAACATGGCCCGATAACGATCGCCATTGACTGTAACGGCCACTCCGTGCTCATTTTCGAAGAAAAATGGCCCAATTATGCCTCTGGACCAAAATCCGCACCAAACTGTGGCTCGTTTTGGGTGCACCGGCTTTTCAATGTATGCGTGCGGATTTTCTGTGCCCCAAATGCGACAATTTTGCTTGTTTACATACCCGCCAAGATCAAAATGAGCTTCATCTGAAAAGATGATTTTTTTGGCAAAATCGGCATCTTCTGTAAGTCGATCGCAGGCCCACTTAGCGAAGCGAAAACGCATTGGATGGTCAGTTGGCTTCAACTCCTGAACCAATTGGACTTTGTATGGCGTCATACCAAGGCTTTTATGCAAAATTCGTCTCAATGATGTCTCCGAAATGTTCAATTGTTGAGAACGACGGTGAATTGATGTTGATGGCGCTTCACGCACACTTTCTGCCGCAGCAGCAATATTCTCGGGTGTACGCACTGTTTTTGGCTTTTCACGCTTTGGTTTATCGATGAGGATGCCAGTTTCTTTCACTTTTTTCACAAGATAACGAACATACGGAGCTGACGGTGCTTCTCTTCTTCTAAAATCCGTACGCAATTTTCGCACACATTCTGCAACATTACCATGATTTTCAAAGTAATGACGCAATATTTCCCAGCTTTGTTCAAGCGTATACACAATCATATTCGTTCAGCGGAAGGATAAAACTAATTATCTGTCAAATCAGACATGAGCTAAGTGTTAGCATTCACGAAATAAGCACTACTTGAAAAAAAAAACGTTAGATGGCGGACCCTTTATATACCTTTTCCCGGCGAGCTTTTTCCTCTCTATTAGTAGAAGAGCACTTTGACCAAGCTTGGAAAGCCATTTTCTTTTCGTGTATCACTGCTTTGGCTTCGTCTGTCCACCACCAGGTTTCTTTTGCGTGTTGGCAGGGGCCTTTAGATGTTCCCAGCAGTGATTTGGCTTTCTCCAGGCCAGATTGTTGTAGGGAATCCCACATGTCTTGTGCTCTGCACTCCTCCTTACCGACCTCATCGATAATGGAAGAGAGGTAGTTTTTCATGTTGGCAATAAAAGTTTCGCCTTTTCCTTTATCCAGGTTATACCTCTTGATTCTCTCAGACACCTTCGTTTGCTGCTTCGACTTCTTACTCGCCTCCATAAAAAAATCAGTCAGAGGAGACGGTGTTGAGGGGCGATCGCGTCTCCCAGGATCACTTTGCAATCTTTAACTCGTGGCTTCATGAAACTGGATACCAAATGATAGTCTATTTGAGTTTCATTTCCGCCGCAGCTATAAGTGATCAGGTGCCGGCTTTGTTTGACGAACATGGTATTTAGCACTATAAGACCGTACGACTTGCACATGTTTAGGACATCTTCACCTGAAGAGTTCCTGGTGCCGTATCCCAGCCCTCCGTGGTAGTCTTCATAGTCTTCGCTTGTCTTCCCGACATGTCCGTTTAAATCTCCCCCAACAAACAAAAGCTCTTCCTTTGGGATGATTTTGACAAGGTTGTGGAAATCTAACCAGAATGCATCTTTTTTTTTTGTTCGCATCCTACTTGAGGGGCATATGCGCTTACGATGGTCCACACGTCACCATGCATCACCAATTTGAGAGCCATCAAACGGTCACTGACCTTTGAAATGATTAAGACCTTGCCAAGTAGCTCTGCCGCAAGGATGATGGCGATTCCGTTTTTTCCTTGTTCCAATCCATAGTAAAACATCTTGTAGGCTTTTGTTTTAACGTCCAAGAAACGTGCCCGATTACTGGTTTTTCGCCACTTCGTCTCTTGTACGCACAGGATGTCTACTCGCCTTCTAACCATCATTTCTTCAAGCTCATAGCTGCGCCCACTCATGCTTCCAACGTTCCAACTCGCGACTCTTAAATGTGGCTTACGCCGTTGCATTACTTTGCTATCCCCCGGAAATCCTATAGCTCTGACCCGAGCATTGCTGCTCGTCCCAGGATCACGACCATTAGTAGTGCCTGACGGGGTAGTGCTTTTCCTTTTAGCGTTCTTTTCTATAATGCTACGGTTTGGCCGGTTTCTTTCTTCTGCCTCCTTTTTTTGACACGGGCATGCTCCAGATTTTTATTTTTTTTTGTTTGATCTTACTCTTACAGCACCGGTGGTCTCCAGTCGTGTCAACCCACTGATTTGCATGCACACATGTCTTCTAAATATTTTAAATAAAATTAAATCTTTTCTTTTAAACATTGTGAACGCATCCAATTCTTTCGTTGTTCGAATTCGAACATCATACTCTGTCTCTTTCTGGGAATTCAAATTGGCTTGTTCCAACGAATGTTCAAACGCATTCTTGTCGCGTTTCTCCATGAATGTATAAAGTTCATTAAAACTCTTTCGGGTGTAAGCTTTTTCTTTTATTTATTCAACACCTTATCAGCACGAAGTGTACCACGGACAAGTTTTACTCTGCAGAAATTTAATGGAAGAGATTACTCGCTGTGGAAGTTTCAGGTATTAGTTTGTCTACGTGCATATGATTTAAAAGGTTTTCTCGATTAATCCAAAAATCCATTGGAGGAGCTGGCTCTTGCAGCTTGGATTCAGAAAGACAAGAATATAAAACTAATAGTCATGAATTTTAACCAGTTGAAATTTCTGGTGACAAGTGATTCTGTAGCCAATATGTCGACTGAACTTTCTTCGATCAAAAGTTTTATGAATACCGAAAATCGGAAGAAAACAGCATGGCCAGTCACACATCAGCCATAGAACAAATGGCCAAACAGCTCGAGGAACTGGGTGCTCCCATGGCAGAATCAGCAATAATTACAAAAATGATCTGCAGTCTTCCATCACAATTTAAGCATTTCAGATCAGAATGGGATTCCGCGGCCCAGTCGGAACAAACACTTCAAATTTTGACAAAGCGCTTGATGAAGGAAGAGATGCTTCTAATGGAAAAATCAGATGATTCTCCTACAGACCAGGCACTGTTTCATCACAACAAGAAAAAGAAGTCCATTGCAGATAAGAAGAAGGATTCAACTTGTGATTTTTTTACAAGAAGTGCGGGCATTGGCGGACAGAATGCCGCACCCAACTAGCGCAACTAAAGGATAACAAACAAGGTACCTCGTCAGCGTTAATAGTTGACAGCAAAAGTACTCGTATGTTGGTACACTGATCATCGTTCTGGATCATCGAGCCACATAGGTTTCCAAATAAGTGCGTTCAGTAGTTTCCGAACTGTTGGTGAACGTCAATATCCAGTGTGCCTAGGAGACATGGAAATCATGTACTCGTATGCACAAGGAATCGGCGATGTGAAAATCAAATCAATAAGTTGCAGTTCCACACGCTTATGGGTGTACTTTTTGCTCCCAGTATTGGGTTGAACCTATTCAGCGTCAGTTCAGCCGACATGTATTGAACTACTTTGAGCTCGTGTCGTGTGGAAGTTAAAAGAAACGGACAAACTCTTCTATTGGACAGCGTTGTGAAGCTTTTTTTTTGTTTGTATAAACTTTGTCTCAGCATTGTTTAGCCAGATTCTGCAAATGTTTTCGACAGTCCCGGCGTTGAAATATGGCACAAGCGCCTTAGGCATCTAAGCGTTGGCACAATTAAACAATCAAAACAAAAATCTCATCGGCAGAGCTTCGTGAGAAATGAAAAATCCAGAAAGAAGAAACCAAGCGAGTTAGTCTGTACCGATCTCTGTGGACCAATACAGATTGCTTCTGTTGGGTGTGCAGTGTGTAAACGCCGTTTCTCGTTGAACGCTACCACTTCCACAATCTAGTTTTGGAGGACAGATGGCGTGGCACGTGAGCTGTAATGCTGCTTGAATTCTTTCTTTCACTTCCTATTTACTCTTCCTGTCATACAGAACGAATAATTTGATTAGCAATAAAATATAATATCTTTTGAAATCCGAGTGATCCTTTTTATTTTAACGCGAATCTCAACAGCTTCTCTATTAGGCTCCAACAAAAATGATTTCTCAAACTACACCCAAGTCTATTCCTTGCAAAAGAAATCTGATACTGCATCCAAATTCAACAAGTTCCCAACCAAAACACGCGCCAGCTCCATGAATGTGAAGTCAGTAAAAACATATAATGGCTGAGTTTTTGTGCAGAACGTTCAAAGATATTTTGGCAAAGCCTTATCTTCACCATGAGATTTCAACACCATATACGAGGGTGGTCCAATAAATACTTAGCCTACAAGAGAAAAACAAATTTTTTAGAGAAATGGCGATTTATTTTTCAATATAGACTCCTTTTAGCTCGATACACTTGATCCAGCGATGCTCCAACTTCTTTAACCGGTCTGAAAAATACTTTTTCTCGAGGTCTGCAAAGTAGACCTGTCGCGCCGACAGCTTTCTCATGCCCAACATTTCATGCAGGATATGATCCACTCGATCTTTTGAAATGCCTACTGTCTCACCTATGTATTTCGCGCACCTTCAATCGGCGGTCTGCCAATACGAGATCGTGGATTTTTGCCACGTTAACCCTCCGTGGTAGAAGTTTTCGGGGCACCTGGACGTGGCTCATAAAAAACCGACGTGTGACCACGTTGAAACTAGTTAAACCAATTTTTGATGGTCGCCATCGAAGGAGAAGAGTCGCCGTACACAGCATCCAAACGCTCTTTGATTTCGCTGCGCGATTTCCCTTCCAAAAACAAGAATCGAATCACCGACCGATATTGCTCTTTTTCCATTTTTCTAAAATCCGCGGACACTCCCGCTTCCACACGCGGTCGAAACAAAACTACGAGTCTGAGCCGGCTGAAATTTCTACAGTAGCCGTCTACTAGAATACTAGTACTACACGATAGTAAGTTGCTCTTGCGATAATGTCGCCATCTGGCGGTGAGGATAAGTACTCCGGAATATAACGGTTTTATTGAAAAACAAAATCGTAGAAAAAAGATGACTTTTCTATCCATGTTTTATGATTGTGGCGCCCCACAGTTTCTTTGGGCAGAAGACGTCAATACAGCAGTGCAGGTTCGAAATATTTGTCCCGTTCGATTGAACAATTGGAAATCGCCTTTTGAGTTATAGAAGAATGAACCTCCTAGTTACAAGACTCTTTGAACCTTTGCAGTGCATTCAATCAAATTCCAAAAGAACGTCGTAAAGGATTGGATGCAAAGAGTAAGCAGGCTACAACGACGAAACCAAAGGCTAGTGTACAACGGACCGAAAGCCTTAATAACTCGCGACGTCCGATTCAATGTAAAACAACCACTTTTTGAATCTGCAACTACCAATTTAAATTAACTATCAGGTATGTGCGCACTGCCTTTCAGTAGAATTTTTGAACTCGAATCTGTGCGAAGTGCACAACAGAACCAGCCTAACGAAGACTAGACAAGACAGTGTGATGCTTAGGTAACATTTCCGACGGATGATTCTCAACAAGTTACTCCTAAAGATGCTGCCACTATAACTCAAAAAAGTGAAAGTGATTACACTCAGATCCACTGAGGAATGGAATCCCATCCAATGTGTATGCGCTAGCTGCAGCCGAAGGAAGTCCAATTTATGACGAGGCTATTTCGGATAATGAAAAATCTCAACAGCTGAAGGCTATGATTGAAGAGTTAGGCTCACTCTTGGAAGTCAAACCTGGATGAAGCTAATGCAATGTAAAAGACTTGTTGTACAAGAATGCTCTCAAAAACAAAGAAACATTCGTCCCAGTGGTAAGATTTGGTTCTTTACGAGTTTTGTTCCCAATTGCAGCTCACAAGCAACTTCACATGGGCCAATTTGATATACAAACTGCTTTCTTGCATGTAAAATTACAAGATCAGATTTATGATCTTTATGACTCTCAGTAAGTTCATTCTTTAGCAATGCTTAGCGGACCCATGTGTTCGTTTGATGAACGGTATCGACATCTTGATTCTTGCGCTCTACATTGAAGATGGCCTTGTAAGCTCATCGAGCAGAACCATTTTAGATAGTCTGATGCGACATCTAACATCTGGATTACAAAATCAAAGAGTTTGAAGTTTCTTATTTTCTTGGTCTTCATATCATCTCTACGGGATCAAAACTTATCATCCACCAGAAGCAATGCTGCGAAGTTTACTACGAGTAAGTACACCTGCTGATCCGAACGTCAAGTTTGAAGTTACGAAAAAGGACAACATATTTTTGATATTGGTGATTTTGGTGGGGACTATACACACATCTTCTAGCGCTTAATTCAAGCTACATACTTACAATTAAATTCTGATCAAATTTCATAAGCAGCCTCGATAGCAATCGAGGCTTAGGCGTAGTGACAAGGATTTTTGCAGTAGCTAAGAAAAAACAAGAACTGTTTACTCCATGTTTCAGCTAATTTATCATCATAAATGGGGTATTTTCCTGGGGTATTAAACCTAGGCTTTAAACAATTTTAAACTCTCCGATCCGTATGAGCACCCAATAGAAAAACTACCTCCAAGCTTCCACACCTTCTTTCCCGACTTGAAAATGACGCAGAGAGCTGCCGCAATCAGGTCTATTGTGGACAATGGCATTTCATGTGATTCCTAGTCAAATTGAATACAAGAAGGGTCATATCACACGGAAATGATCTTGAAATACTTATTGTAACAGCGAGTTTTAGGAATATTTAATAACAACCTAAGTGGCAGCCTTGGGGGATGTCGGCGGAAACCACGCCAGGGCTAGAAAAGGAAGCCGTTCGTTCTGAAACGAAGATTGCAACAGTGGTTATCCAGGTGAAAAGTGATCTACTTCAATAAAATGGTTTAAAAGCCAAGGGTAGACAATTTGAATAGTTTTATCGAAAATCTTTCTAAAATCGATTGAAAACACATTGACTAAGGCTAAAGATATAAAGGATTTGCAGTGGATGCTTAAGATTCCATATGCAATACTTTCGAAGAACTTAGTTTGGTTTTTTTTTCTTTTTTTTTATAGGGTTCGTGCAGGTTCAGGAGTGTACGCTCTTATGGTTTTTGTCATACAGCCTGGACGGGGTGCAGATGGTTTGTGACGAAGATGTTCGTTCATTGCTCTCCGGAGGTGGTTGTCCTAGATAGGATTTTTGAGAGATTCGACTGAATTTGTCGCGTTGGTTGTAGTTCACACTAACTCTTTTGTTTCCATGTCATTAAGGTGTTGTATTGGAAAGTGTGATCTGCGAGTGTTATGCCTTCGTCAGCATTTTTTGATCATCTCTCATTCACAACTGATGTTGTTGTACAATTTTTCCGTATAGGAATTGTTTTTGGCTATGAACAGACTTGAACTACAGACCTTCCGCTCAAAGTTGATTTTATTTATTTCCAATAATGTAGTGGTTTCCAGTAAGATAGAGAAATTTGGTAGGTAGTTGAAGTAGGCAGAATCAGGTAAAAAAGAGTAATAAGCGGAAGTATTTCTGAAAAGGCTTGCGAAACGTTAGCTATAGTCCTCGGATCATTTGAGGTTTCGTTATTATAAGAAGAGGAACTTTGCTTAATGGAAATTGTAAAAAGTTAGGACTTTAGAGAAGTACTTTCTAATGGACAATCGCATAAGAAGGTGGCATTCAAAAATTATTCACTACTGACATCAAGGCGGAAGACTATTTATTTATCAGAAGGGATACAGCCCAGCAATTCCCTTGCCACTGATGTCACTGTGTTCAGTTTATAGTATGCCAAAGTTTGTTCTTGATGTTTTTGTTGGTTTCTAAACGACGCTATGTGATCTCAGCGTGAGTGAGTGCTGCTTGGTTGTCGATAAAAAATCAGAAAAAATCTGGCCGCCAAAAATTTAATACAATGATTGATTTCTTAAGCGTTTGGTTTTTAATTGTCGAAAAGAAATACAAAAAGGTTGATAAAGTGTACAAAATTCTTACTTAAGTGAGACGAAACTTGTCTTTACTTTTAAGGAGTTATTTTGTGAAGACGTTACCCTCGACTACGTTTAATTTATCCAAATAGAGAGTCTAATTTTGAGTCACAATCTCGAGCATATTGGCTGGTATCCGGCTAGCAACATGTGCAATGTTGTCTTCCAAGGCTGCAATTCACGCTGTGTATCGCCAAGGATACTCGCAAAAAAAACCGTGGGAAAATCGGCGAACCTTTTAAATACAAACAAAAAAAAAACGCACTAGGAATATAATTCAATGTTTTTTATTATTATTACAATATAATTTCCGACGAATCGTTGTCGATAATTGTTTTTAGCTTCCGACGAAAAAGTCGAATATACAAGGCATGCACAAGTCGCATGGAAGATCAAACTTACAATTCTTTTGAAGCTGATTGCCGACGGCTACTTATAGCTCGTACAGTCTGATTTGTACAGCTCCCACCCAAACAACAGCTGATTGTCGCCGTTGAGGTCGTTCACCCCAGGTTGTGGAGATCGGCTCGATGGCACACGTACGATGGCCGCATACGCATGTGTGTGTGCGCGTGGGAGGAGCCAAAAAATGGGAGCCCTTTTGGCTTCCACATGTGGAACTTGTTGGTCTTGTTCCACTTCTGACCTCCCAGATTTCGCGCGGATGACGTTTTGCCGTCGGCTTTTGCACAAATGCAATTTGCCGACGGCATTTGGAAAATGGTGAGTTTATGTTGCGTCGCAACACGCTGGCTTATCGGCATAAATGCGTGATTTAATGTATTTCCATAAAAATAGTCCAAAGGTTTCAAATCAAGAGATAAATTGCTCACCGAACTCATTTATTAATTGGTCCATCCATCGATTCTTGTGCTGTGTGACAAATTGTGTCGTCATGCTGGAACCTCATGTCAACCAAGTTCAGCTCTTGCATTTTATCGTCGTTTAAAATCGTCGAACTGTAGGGAGCCCCATTGACGTACCGTTTTCACGGCTATCTTTAAAAAAAATACGGTCCAATGATACCGCCTAACCATAACCGCATAACTGCACTTTTCCGGACAAATTATGGCAATTTTGTTTGTTAACATACCCATTCAAGCAGAAACGAGCTTCGTCGCTTTTCGGTAAAAACGGATCTTCTTCCAGCTTTTCTAAGGCCCTCTCACCGAAAATTTCATACAGGTCGTTCGCCTTCAGGTTATAGATCAAGATCCTTGCGTAAAATCTTCCACGTAGTCGAGTAACATAATCCCAATAACTGCCAACGGGGACTAATGGACAAATCACGGTCTTCATCAACACGGGATACAAAATTCATTTTTTTTCCCTACGCACTCAACCCTACCGTATACCCGTATAGGCTTGATTTCCAAAACTGTGAAATTGTGCAAAATTTGTTCACTACAGCTTGAATTGCTTACTCGATAGGTCGATTATGACGACCGCAAATGGCACGAACTTTCATTATAAAATTCATTAAAAAATATACATGGTGGAGCAAAAATAATCATCCAATTTTGTTTTTGAATTACTTTTTAACTAAATGAAAGAAAAAGATTTTGAATAATGGAAACCTTTACATGGACCCTTGCAATTTTTTTTAAGTGGAAAACATGATATCCGTCAAGTGTTGATACACATTTGTACCCGTTTTATCGCATTTTCCATAACTTTTCACAAGATTTCTGGTGATAACTGTGCCAATTCCTGTTGAATTTTCTCCTTAAGGGCTGCGATTGTCTACGGCTTGTTGGCATAAGCCCGCGACTTCAAGTAGTCCCAAAGAAAGATGTATGGGATGGTTAAATCAGGCGATCTTGCTGGCCATGCCAAATCGCCAAAACGGGAGATTATGCGACCAGGAAACGCTTCCTTCACAATATCCATTGTGGCTCGTGCTGTGTGTGCGGTTGCACTGTCTTATTGAAACCACATGTTCACCAAGCCCCGCTCATCCAATTCCGGCAGATTTCGCTATGTGTTTTACGTGAACACCTGCCTTGTCGGCTTAATTTCACGGTGGGCCATCCCACAAGGAGTTGATAACGTCAACTAACGCCCTTCAGGTGACTTCTATTAGCCGGGATTAAGCCACCATTAGTACCAATTCGAAGTCATGTGTAGGGGACATGAAGTTCCCCCTTGGCGGGGAGCGAGGCCTATCTAAAACCTCTTCCGTTCTACGGGTCACGGCACCCTGTTGCAAGCAACAAATTTCCCGCGATTTGGGACAACCACAACTATCACGATACTCCCACTAGGGGGCCTACCGCAAGACAGGCCGGGACTGTCATTGATATATCTGACATTAATGTCTCGGGGGCTCCTGTCACCCGTGGTACCAGAATTAGGCTTCCGGTCGAGTCTCGCAACCCTAAAGGGTTACTCCAGTTGGGGTGCCCTACACTCTGGACTGGTAGCCAATTGGAAGAAGGAGGGAAGGGGAAGGGGAAGGAGAAGGAGATAAAGGGAATGAGGAAGGGGGAGGGAATGGGAGGGGAATTGGGATGAGAAGATGGGAGAAATGGAATGGGGGCAGGAGGTAGGTTAGTTCCTCCTAGCCCTCCGCCTAGCGAACACTGAATTTGCGTAAGAACGCATCCTATCAATGTGTGACGGTGTAGTGAAGACACCGCTCACATTACATACTTCGCCCTCGTACCTAACCCCCATAGCCTCTAAGTCCCTAGTCTGTATATACCACTTACAATCGGCCTCCTGACTGAGACGCATCCTATGCAGAAACGCATTCATGGACCCATGCCCCGTCAGGAGGAAACCGAGACTGAGGCCAAAACTCAGTTCCGGATTCCTGCTCATGAAGGAGACATCCTCCAGGAAACGATATGTGATCCTACCCGTTTGGGCTTCGTTCCATCTGGTCTGCCACTCAGATAGAACGCAGCCGTCAAGCAGGGCCTTACGCTCCCCAGCCGATAGTCCTTCCATCGACCTGCCAAATAACCAGTCTCTAGTGGTTAACTGCAAGCCCTCCTCTTTTGATGATCTCAAGATCAAGAGGAGGGACTCCCAGGAGGACCTGTAATGCGGCAGTGGAAACTGTCCGACACACAGGCAAACAGGCTAGAAGTGCCTTCCTCTGGCACCAATTCCGGCAGTAAGAAGTTGTTTATCATGGCCCTGTAGCGGTCGCCAATAACAGTGACCGTATTGGCGATCGGGTCCTCAAAAAAAAATACGGACCAATCACTCCTCCCGTGTGAACGCCGCAACACACAGTGGTTTTGAGTGTATGTATTGGCACTTCGTGCATCACACGCGGATTTTGAATGCCCCAGAAATGAAGATTTTGGTAATTGACTTAACCGCTTAAGTAAAAATGTGCCTCGTCGCTCATGATGGTTTTCGACATTACATCGACCTCTTCGTTGTTGAGATTAAGGATGGCTTGACCGTAATTCACACACGACTGATGGTCAGCAAGCATTAACTGATGCACTATTTGTACTTCGTACGGAAACGTATGTAAGTCTTTCACTAAAATTCGCTGTAGGGTCCATCTGGTGATGCCTAATTGTGTGGCCCGTCGTCTGGTTGATGTTTCTTCGTTCTCAGCGACATCGGCAGCCACTGCCGCGATATTCTCGGCCGAACGACCAGTCCAGTGGCGGCCACGCCTTGCATGATCTCCTAAGCGCCGGAATGTTCACCCAATGGTTAGTGAGAGACAGGGTTGACGTGATTGAATCGTAACCAGCATTATTGAACGTCCTCCCAGTTTCCTGTAAATTTAACTGGCCATCAGTGAGATTTGAGACTGAGCACATGTGACCATAACGAAATTGACTTTTGGTTAAGGATCGCATAATATTTGCGTTCTTAAATTCGAATTCGATTGTCGAAACTTCAATTTCAATTATACAGTTAACGCATTAGTCATGTCGTAATACGAGTATACTTAAAACATCGTTGACATCTCGTCTAGTCATAGTCATTGTCATTGTTAATGCTTTTTGATGGATTCTCCTAAGTTTGCTAACGCGTTGATTCTCTCGTGCTGACTATTTATTGTTGATATTATTATTGATATTCGGTTATGTAACTATTCTGTAAGTAGAAATCAAATAAAATTCGTTTTACACTGCTTTGACACAATTGGTCAACGTTGCGTCATTGTCAAGCTAAAAAGTCGTCCATTTCGTTCCACTCGCGGCAACTGCTAATTATGCGATTCTCAACATAATACGTGTAAGCACTAAGTACAGATTAAAATTGACCATGTGTAATCGTTCATATGAAGGTCAACGTTTTATGGTTTGACACGTTGACCGTTTGTGGTGTCTCGATAGTGTTCAACGTTAACCAAGGAAAAATTCCCTGATTTGGATATTATTTGCACTCTCACGTGGATGGAACTTCCTGTCCATAAATTTGATATAGCATCACATCTCCTCTAAGAATATTTTCCCTGGCGGCGGTAATCCTTTTGATATTTCTTCCTTAAAGGACTTATTGAAATGACTCTTCAATGGAGTTCATCCCAGCCTTTCTCATACACGTCCCAAGTTACAGAAAACTGCATCTAACCATATAAAGCCATGTTAGCAGTATAAGTTTTAATAGCCCCCCTATCAGCCCGCCTTCCGTCCCGCCCATAGCTTGAAAGTGTTCTTTAGAATTTCAATAAATCCCGAAAATTGAAAATTTAATGAAATATCACCGAAGCAAGTGCACAAACTTCAGCCATCCCTTCCTGGCAAATCATTAACCTTACACACCGACACATGTATGCTACTTGGGTTCATATGTACACAGAAACATCGGTACAAGGGAGAAGGTGTCAGATGAAAAGTTTTACGAGATTTATAACCATCACACTGCTCGTATACTGTGATTTGTATCTCTAACATGGTTCTGGAAGTTTTGAAGAAATCGTTGTACGTTCTACACCGCGGTTGGATGGTAGGCGGATCGGCGAAGGCGGAGGTGATATGCAAAAATTTCAAATATGAATAGTCGGTTGGTGGAAACGGCGTTGGGAATGGTGGGAAAATGTTAGGAAATGAAATTTGCAAGAAGCGTAAAAAGTTTTTCATTTACTCTCGATGCTAGCTATGCAGAAGCTTCAGGGCCGGCTCGGGATGTTGAGATGAGACAGTAGCGACATCTTCTTCACTAGACTTCAACACTAGACCGACAACACAAACAAAAAAAACAGTAGACAGACTACGATCCATACGAGGGCGTAGGATAGAGCTGAGGAGCTGTGTAGACTAAAAACTGTAGAAACAGTTCGTTGTGCTGACTTCAAATTACATTTGCAAGTCATTTTTGAAGGCGGCACTCTTACAAGAGAAAAAGCCAAGCATGGGAATACCCTGCCTCACCATGCCCATCGTATGGCATTTGCATAATGAAGCCATGGTGGTATTGATTCAGTGCATCCCGGCAATCCCAGCCCGGGGGATATTTTCCAAATGTTTACGGCGTATTTTTGCTTGGTGCAATTTAAATACGTGGTAGAAGAAGCCATAAATATTCATCTTTTTTGGGCACAATGTTAATTTGGATCGGACGGGGGTGGTAGGGGTCCTGGACATAGTGTGCAGTTGCAACATAAATTGGGAAACCATGCAATTGTTTTTATTTGTTTAGTCTCGGTCGAGATGAAATGAGAAAGCAGTTGGGTTACATCTGAATTTTGTTTATGGAAATGCAGGCGATGTGGTTTTAGAACGGGGCTGTGTGCTGCTTGAGTGTGATTGGTGGGTGTTGGCGAGTGCTGTTTGGATGTTGTCGTTTATTGTTGGTGGATGAATGATGAAGACAGAAATGCTAATCCAGCTGCATGCTAATTGGGGTTCATAGTGGTGAGCAATGTAAGATTGTTTCTATTTCTCTTTGTGGTAAAGAATATTGTTAGGATCTGGAGTAGGACAAATAGTAATGAACTTTACATTTTTTTTTTATGGAAGACTGATTAAGACTTTCAAGCTGTCATGAGCTATGATATTTTCATGTAGGATCTACTTTTAAGAACTTGTTTCCATATGTTCTTGCTGATGATTCAAAGCAAATTCTGGAAGTCATCTTAATGAAAATTTATTAGGTGTACAAATGGGAATCCGTCGTTTGTCCCATCAGAAACGATGCATGATAAACCAGGGCATCTGCCAACGACACCCCATCATTGCATTTGTGACTTTTCATTGCCGTCGTATTTTTTTGTGCGCGAAAATGCTGACATTAGAGTCAAATAAGCTTCATTTTAGGGAAGGTTTGATTTTTGCCTTTAATTCGAAAAAATGTACGGTTGGGGCATGTCGAATGATTGGCGAAATTTACGATGAGACTTCTACTAATAGGAGAACGAGTCTTAGACAATATTAAGGTTACTTTAATGGTCATTTCGATGTGGAAGAAAAGTATCGTCCCGCACCGGTGAAAAAGTTTTTAGTAGTACGTCTCCAAGACGAAGAATTGGAGACGTCACTGGATCAAAATTCATGTGGCGTTAAGGGGGGAAAACCATTTAGAAGCTTCAAAAAATCGATTTTTTTTTCTGCCATAAAAGTTAGGTTAGGTTAGGTTAAAGAAGGGGAGTGTGATGGTTGGACATCACTTCCACTCGGAGGCCAAGAGGCCCATTGTGATTCCCTTCGTTTGTGTGGGTGAACATAAAATTAACTATCACGTGGTGGCTGAAACCACCCTGTGCTCTTGATGAATCTTAGAAGATCTGATATATCTGCGTTAGCCACGTCCGCAATCTCTGTAAAGAATCTTTGGCTCAGCGGCACTAGGCGTCGATTCTGGAGAGCTGGGCAGTGGCAAAGCAGATGTTGGATGGTCTCAGTTTCTTCTTCATCGCCGCAGCTCCGGCAGAGATCGCTGGATCCCGAGTCCCATTTCCGGAGCATTGCTCCAATGGGACAGTGTCCTGTGATCACTCCGACGAGCATACGGATCGAGTTATGGTCCAGCGCCAGGAGCTTCTTTGTTTTTTCCCGACGTTGAGCTCTGGCCACGATGATCTTGTCGTGTAGCTGTCGTTTCTTGAAAGCCAAGACGAGTTGGCCTCTTTGATGATTGTGTCGTTTATGATCCTGTATGATGCGCTGATCGGTGGTTGCAGTGACGTGTCCGCTTCGCTGATGTCCAATTCAGAACCTTGCCTGGCCAGCTCGTCTGCTCTTTCGTTCCCTGCGATTGAGCTGTGGCCCGCTACCCAGCAGAGTTTAACTTTATGGTGTCTGATGGACTTCAGTGAGTCGCGACATTTCTTGACAGCCTTTGATCTCGTTATACAGGATTCTATTGACTTCAGTGCAGCCTGGCTGTCTACGAAGATAGTGATATCCGATGGTGGGATATCGGCTACCTGTAGGTGTTTGGCTGCTTTCTCTATTGCCAGGATTTCTGCTTGGAACACGCTACACATATCAGGGAGTCTGAATGATTCCTGTTTGTGTAGGGTGTCCGAGTAAAACCCGGCCCCAGTGCCTGTGTCCATTTTCGATCCGTCAGTGAAGAGGGTGATCTCATGGTCGTTGATTACTGCGTTTGATAGCCACTCTTCTCTGTCGGGGAAAAGGATATGTATACTGAGAGAGAAGTCATTTTGGGGGGGAATATAGTTGGTCGTAGCTGCGAGGCTACTAAAACCATGTTTCCTTCCCAGGTCGTCTATTATCTTAAGTATGGCCGCATGTCCATAGTTGGCTTGCTTCCACAGAGAGGACTCTCTCAGTCTGAGAGCGCTCTTTGCGGCGTAGCCTTTTATGAATAGATCCAAAGGGAGGAGATGAAGAATCATGTCCAATCCTGCTTGTGGCGTGCTTCTCATGGCTCCCGTTGTACAAACAGCTGCTAACCTTTGTACTTTGTTGAGCATGTTCATATAGCTTTTTATGCTGCTAGCAGTCCACCAGACTAGGGCCCCATAAGTTAAAATGGGTCTGATGATTGCTGTGTACATCCAATGAATGATGTACGGTTACAAGCCCCATCTTTTTCCGAAAGCCTTTTTACATGCATAAAAAGCGTTCAGTCCTTTTTTCATCCTTTCCTCCAGGTTCCTTTTCCAGGAGAGTTTGGAGTCAAGAATGATGCCTAGATATTTTGCTTCCGCTTGAAGTTTGAGTGGAGTACCCTTTAACTTTGGGGGAGCAAATATCGGAATTTTCCTTTGACGGGTGAACAAGACCAGCTCGGTTTTCTGGGGGTTTATTCTCAGACCGTTCTGTCTTGCCCACGAGGAGAGTTCACTCAGCGCAGATTCCATTAGTTCACTGATAGTTGGTAGAAATTTACCTTTTATCAAGATAACCAGGTCATCCGCGTACGCTATGATCTTTGTGTCTTTTGTCCATAAAGAATTTGAGGATCTTGTAAGAAGCCACAGTAGGGGGGAGAGAACTCCTCCTTGTGGTGTGCCTCTGGTTGTCACCTTCCTTATAGAACCGTGTCCAATGTCTGCATTGATGATTCTGTTCTTGAACATATTCTCAATCCAGATTACAATGGATTTGTCTACTTTTATGTCCTCAAGAGCTGTTGTTATGGCCTCTGTGCTTACATTGTTGAAGACCCCCTCTATGTCGAGGAAGGCTGCCATTGTAAACTCTTTTAAGTATAGCGAGCCCTCAATTTCACAGACAACACTATGCAGAGCACTCTCCACTTATCTGCCTTTGAGATAGGCGTGTTGAGTGTTGCATAAGTTGCGTGAATTTAAGAGTCCTCTGATGTATAGGTCAAGGAGTCTCTCCAAGGTTTTTAAAAGAAACGACGAGAGACTAATTGGCATATAGTCCTTTGCGGCAGTATGAGATGGTTTATCTGCCTTAGGTATGCCATAAAAGTTACTTTAATATGTGTAGAATACGAGGCAATAAATGTTTTAGGCCAAAACTCAACATTTTCGAAGATACTGCCAGTGTCCCAATCCCCTCCGATCAACTCCGAAACCTTTAGAGACCTCCGAGAACTTTAAACGCGTTTTTCTCGAAACTTTTTTTTTCACTGTGTTTTTTTCGGTGCCAGCGATTACTCGGAGACTAATTAACCGATCAGGCTAAAATTTCGCACACGTTTTCGTAACACATAAGTCCAATTGGTGAACCTAAATTTACCCCAAATTTTGCAAAATAAACTATTTTTTTATGGAGAGTAAAAAAAATAAAAAATTCAAAAAAACGCGATTTTTCGTTTAAATGCCTGCCATTTCTCCATATCTTGACTTATGAATATAAATTTAGGTTTACCAATTGGTCACAGGTATGTACTAACCACAATATTTTGCCTATCTGTTTCAGATGAATTTCCACGGCGCTAGGATTGGCACCGAAAAAAAAATACGCTGCGACCAACTGGCTGAATTTTGCTACAACAACGCCATTTTTTAATAAAACAAAATCACAAATTATCCTCAAAACATGTACAATAAACTGCTAAAATTTTAAAAATATCAATTTATTTTTTCCCTTTCAAAAAACTTCCGAAAAAAATGCCATTTTCTGGCTTCTAAATGGTTTTCCCCCCTTAAGTCAGTCGCGCGCGTCGAAGAGACTGGAACACGTTTGACTGAAGAAGTGCCGGATGAGAGTATCGACGTCGCGGCTAAAGGTTAAAATCGTCCAGGCAACTGCACGTGAGTCTCTGTAGCACATTGCTCACGTTCTTTTGAATCTCAACGACAAAATTAACAGTTTTTGAACGGATACGTAAATTTGTGAGCATGTTCCCGCAAATAAATAAACTTCCCCGTCTTAAAATACCACGAACAATGGACAACAACGAACTATTGGTAACTAAAGCGGTGATGAGTGGAATTATTTTAGTAATAGAAGCATTAACCTAAGCCCAGGGACAACTGGAGCATAAATATAGTTATTTAATTACCTATGGCTATACAGCTCTATCTCTATCCTCCAATACCAAATACTTGAGCGTCATCCTAGACCTGAAGCAAAGCTAGAAATCCAGCATAGAAAACCGGGTCTGCAACAAAAATTTCAAGAAATGGTTACTTAAGTCTAGGTCGACTCTGTAGATATACTCATTTATCCTCATCTATGGTTCCTTAGTTTATAACAAAACTATAAACCTTATAATACAGAAAAACAATGGTTGAGGATGGTTCCCCTTCCGCGAATCAGATACCGGCTCCAACAAACTATACCACTCATGTCAGTAGGACCGCGTATTGGTGCTTCACATCCTAAAATTCAAAAGTCAAAATTTCTAGCTCCTTATCTTTACCGGTGGCAACGCGTGCCATTCGGAGTCTCCTCCCTCTTTGTTTACTCGAGCAACTTTCAAGCAGAAGTACTGACTATCGGTGAGGCGTGTAAAACACACAATACCTTGCCCAACAACACGGACAAAGTTGTTTGTCTCCACTTCCAGATTAGTGCAGCAATGCAAGATATAAATAAAACAGGCTAGCAGCAAGATGGGTATCACTCCCCTCTTGGTCCCCAGCCTGTGTAACTAAGAGGGAAATGAAAACACTGGTTAATTAGCCAGACTCGCAATCATCTATACCTTGATTTTTGACTTCGAATTTTCCGCTTAAGTTGTGGTCGCGATTTGAATAATTATGAAGAACGGGAGTTGTCGTTTGTACAGCTGTAGACATATGGCATTTATTGTACCTATATTCGAAATGACACAATTTTCGTCGCACCATTTTATGATATTGCTTAAAACGTTATAATTATTAAGGCAAACTTTTTCTTACTAATACGAGTGAACATTAATCACGATGCGTCGTTGGTCGGGAGCAGACCACGCAATTGCGGTTGAGCAATATCTGAAAATGGGTAAATCGCGGGTTCATGCGCGTCGCAATTTTTTGTATTCACTTCAATTTACGCAGACTGGTCGTGGGTGCAACGGCTTAGACAAGAAGGGACAATGGTATACAAAACTTCTCTTAACTTCGACACGAAATTATGCGAATTCCGCGAAAATCAATAAGAAAGATTGCGGTCTCTACGGGAATGAGAAAATCAACTTAGCACGTTATTTTGAAAAAATAATTAAGGTTCCACCCATACAAAATCGAAATCGTGCATTCGAACACTGCCCGTGAGTAGATGGAAGCCGAGTACGGAACAATGATCCGTGATGAGCTCCGGGAGGTGCTAAAAAACAGAGTCGGGTTGAACGGGCAGACACGCCGATATACACCTGAGGATGATGAGGTGAGAAGGGAAAGATGCTGCCCCCGCAACATATATTCTGTCCGGGACGTTGCGGAGATGATACCACTGTTCGATCCTATGGCGTACGATGGACTGTCCTCCGAAAGATAGAAACGAAAGGTAATGGATACGCAGGAGGTCTACGACTTGGATGAGAAACTGGTGTTCAGGGCCGCGACTACTAGATTGGTGGGAGCAGCAAAGTTGTGGAGCCATGGCACAACGATCAAGTCCCTAGGAGAATTATTCTCAGGACTATGCTATAACTTCCCGGTGGTGAACGACGACGCAGATATCCATGACAGGCTGCGGGAAAGAAGGCAACGCTCCGGTGAGGACACGGAGGAATATATATTCGAAATGAGGATGATAACGTCCCGGGGACATGTGCAGGAGATCACCCTGGTCAAGTATATCATCCAGGGGATAGCGGATGCGGAATGCCAGGAAGCCTTCCGAGCACTAAGCCCGACGTTGGTCAACGACGTTCTCAACAGGGTTCGCTGGGTGATGGGGCTACGGAGCAACGGGCGGAGGGCAACCACGCCAGTATGAAGAGAGACGGAGCAGCGGGAGTGTGAACGAGGGGCCGGCAGCGCAACCACAGGAAGCGGACCAAAATGCTTCACGTGCATTGGATTGCCCAAGGGGATGGCGGACGAGTCGGGACCAGACCAGAAAGGCCCACCCAGCTGCTGTTGACGGAGAGCAGGCTCGAATACATAAAGGATGCAATGGTGCACGGGTCTCAAGTCACAGCATTTATTGACTTTGCCACTCGAGCGCGGAAGAGGGCGGAATCAAGTACGTAGACGATCGATGGCGACTGAGCGGATTCGGAGGAGGAGCGTGCCAGACTGTAGGCAGAGTGTACGCCGAGGTAGCAGTAGACCAACTCTGGTCGTGGTGTGAGGTTCTGATAGTGCCAGACGAAAGCCAGCCGTATCCGATGCTAATTGGGCGGAAGTGATGAAAACGCAGAAATGCGTATCGATCACCGACTGCATGGCGGAGACACCCACAGCGCTAGTAGTGGCAGGAAGGCCTCCTAGAGGACACGAGGGCAGGGAAACTATGCGGGGGAGACAGGCAACGGCTTGGGGCTCTCGGCAATACGTTCCGACTACACGTACGAGCTGACCAATGTGCGTCCAGCCCTATAAATACCGTTTGCAAAAAGAGAGATAGTCAAGGAGATGGTGTCCAGTATGTTGAAACAGGGAGTGATCCGTCCATCGCACACCGACTGTGACCGGCGCACACTAGCAGTACCCTCTCGCAACTTGGTTTTCTCAACAAGACGAACATGAAGAATGAATTAGAGTTAACCTTGTTTACATGCAAATACGGTGCTAGGCTTGTAAGCAAGGTGCAGCTGGTTGCGCCAATGTGATGACAATATGACTTGCAAACAAATAACTTAAAAAAAACTTCCACAATTGCTGTTGTCTCACCCTATAGTAGCGTCGCCATGAGTATTCGACCCACGCTAGCACACACCCTGTACTTTTACTGTTCATTGCAATAAACAAAGGGGCTTATCAGAAATATTATAGATATCATCGTCGTCTAGACAGGTTAGCACTTCCACACCTCCACAGCACACAGAAACACACGAATTAACAATCAAATCAAATCATTTATCAATAAAACGTGCCTCGTGTGACTAAATAATTCAAAAATAAAACGACAAGCAACAAACTGTAACGCATTTTTTTATTGAGGAAGCTATAATTAGCTTCAGAAATGCAGACAAAATCAAAGCGATGATTCTCGAACACATTCAAATGGATACCACACGTGCTCATATGACTATTCAGTTGACAGTCGGAGAGACACCGGTTTCCTGATGGATAAGCATCATCAAATGCGCGTAAAAACGTTTGCCATATACCATCAATGGCTTGGTTTCCATTTAAGTTCATCTATTTCATCAGAGTGCGTTCATTAACATCAAGTCTTGTGTAATTCTTATCTGGGAGTAGGCACCGATTACCACGTCTTCGAATTGATTGATGCCTAACGCTTTGATTCCACAGGCCGTATTTCTTTTTTATCTTATCCTAGATTTTCAAGCAATTTTTGTTTACATTGTTTATATTTTGTCTTCGCGGGAATGGACATATTCATATACAAAGCCTTTCGAATGGGAAGTTAATAATAGAATCACTTCAACACAGTTTATAGGTTGGCTTTAATGTGCTTTTGGAGATGGCAAGGCGTACGAATATAGGCTATAACATGCTTTTACTAGATACGGATGACATATTAATGACATATATTCAAAATGTAAGGGGCTTTTTTAAAACAATTTTATGCGTATGTGTATTTTATATAAAGGATTATCCAACAAAAGGTGTCAGTGGTGAATGGTCAGTATTCAGCTATCAATCGTGACTTTTTATAAGTACAAATTGAAAGGTCATTAAACAGGCATTTATACAAGTTAGTAACACTTACAACCTCTTTCTCACTGCTTGGCTTCTGGAAATGAATGAACAAGATAATGACTTCTTAAACAAAATTATGCACAAGTTCTTTACTTCGTAGCAACCTACATGCAAATAAAGGGTCCGCCATCTAACGTTTTTTTCTTCAAGTAGTGCTTATTTCGTGAATGGTAACACTTAGCTCATGTCTGATTTGACAGGTAATTAGTTTTATCCTTCCGCTGAACGAATATGGTTGTGTATACGTTTGAACACCGCTTCGCTAAGTGGGCCTGCGATCGACTTACAGAAGATGCCGATTTTGCCAAAAAAATCATCTTTTCAGATGAAGCTCATTTTGATCTTGGCGGGTATGTAAACAAGCAAAATTGTCGCATTTGGGGCACAGAAAACCCGCACGCATACATTGAAAAGCCGGTGCACCCAAAACGAGCCACTGTTTGGTGCGGATTTTGGTCCAGAGGCATAATTGGGCCGTTTTTCTTCGAAAATGAGCAAGGAGTGGCTGTTACAGTCAATGGCGATCGTTATCGGGCCATGTTGAACGAATTTTTGTTAACAAAAATTGAAGAGGAGGATATTGGCAACATTTGGTTTCAACAGGACGGCGCTACGTGCCACACAACCGAAGCTACACTCGATGTTTTGCGCCCTGTTTTTGAAGATCGCATTATCAGCCGCAGAGCTGATGTCGTTTGGCCACCTCGGAGCTGCGATTTGACACCGTTGGACTATTATTTGTGGGGTGCCGTCAAAGATAAGTGTTACGCCGACAAGCCAGAGACAATTGACGCTTTAAAGGACAATATTCTTGAAGCCATTGGTGAAATACAGCTCCACACAATCGATAATGTGCTTAAAAATTGGACCGATCGTGTAGGCTACTGCATGGCCAGTCGAGGCAGCCATTTGAATGAAATTATTTTCCATTATTAACCGGAAGGATTGTACTTTCAAATAAAAAAAGAAATTTGAGAAAATATTCAGTAGTTTTTTTTATAGCATTTTCAAAAAAAACAAAAGTTATTTGGCGGACCCTTTAGAAGGATTTTTTTTTTTTGGCTTTGGTTTTGTTTCGTAAAAGAAAGAAGCACGATTGACAGTTTTTCTCCCACGAGGTTGGCCGCTGCGAGGATTTACCTTTTGTCTTCCCTACCAATGTAAGTCTGAAAATTCTCCTTTAAATTAACGTTTAATTGTTAAATATTTGTTAGCAAATAAAATTGGAGTGAAACAACAATATTTATTTTGGAGGGGAATCCCAAATTGAGCCGCGGCACAACACGCGTTTTTCTCGAAACTTTTTTCTTCACTGTTTTTTTCGGTGCCAGCGATTACTCGGAGACTAATTAACCGATCAGGCTGAAATTTTACACACGTTTACGTAACACATAAGTCCAATTGGTGAACCTAAATTTACCCCAAATTTTGCAAAATAAACTATTTTTTTATGGAGAGAAAAAAAAACGCGATTTTTCGTTTAAATGCCTGCCATTTCTCCATATCTTGACTTATAAATATAAATTTAGGTTTACCAATTGGTCACAGGTATGTACTAACCACAATATTTTGCCTATCTGTTTCAGATGATTTTCCACGGCGCTAGGATTGGCACCGAAAAAAAAAATACGCTGCGACCAACTGGCTGAATTTTGCTACAACAACGCCATTTTTTAATAAAACAAAATCACAAATTATCCTCAAAACATGTACAATAAACTGCTAAAATTTTAAAAATATCAATTTATTTTTTCCTTTTCAAAAAACTTCCGAAAAAAATGCCATTTTCTGGCTTCTAAATGGTTTTCCACCCTTAAGTCAGTCGCGCGCGTCGAAGAGACTGGAACACGTTTGACTGAAGAAGTGCCGGATGAGAGTATCGACGTCGCGGCTAAAGGTTAAAATCGTCCAGGCAACTGCACGTGAGTCTCTGTAGCACATTGCTCACGTTCTTTTGAATCTCAACGACAAAATTAACAGTTTTTGAACGGATACGTAAATTAGTGAGCATGTTCCCGCAAATAAATAAACTTCCCCGTCTTAAAATACCACGAACAATGGACAACAACGAACTATTGGTAACTAAAGCGGTGATGAGTGGAATTATTTTAGTAATAGAAGCATTAACCTAAGCCCAGGGACAACTGGAGCATAAATATAGTTATTTAATTACCTATGGCTATACAGCTCTATCTCTATCCTCCAATACCAAATACTTGAGCGTCATCCTAGACCTGAAGCAAAGCTAGAAATCCAGCATAGAAAACCGGGTCTGCAACAAAAATTTCAAGAAATGGTTACTTAAGTCTAGGTCGACTCTGTAGATATACTCATTTATCCTCATCTATGGTTCCTTAGTTTATAACAAAACTATAAACCTTATAATACAGAAAAACAATGGTTGAGGATGGTTCCCCTTCCGCGAATCAGATACCGGCTCCAACAAACTATACCACTCATGTCAGTAGGACCGCGTATTGGTGCTTCACATCCTAAAATTCAAAAGTCAAAATTTCTAGCTCCTTATCTTTACCGGTGGCAACGCGTGCCATTCGGAGTCTCCTCCCTCTTTGTTTACTCGAGCAACTTTCAAGCAGAAGTACTGACTATCGGTGAGGCGTGTAAAACACACAATACCTTGCCCAACAACACGGACAAAGTTGTTTGTCTCCACTTCCAGATTAGTGCAGCAATGCAAGATATAAATAAAACAGGCTAGCAGCAAGATGGGTATCACTCCCCTCTTGGTCCCCAGCCTGTGTAACTAAGAGGGAAATGAAAACACTGGTTAATTAGCCAGACTCGCAATCATCTATACCTTGATTTTTGACTTCGAATTTTCCGCTTAAGTTGTGGTCGCGATTTGAATAATTATGAAGAACGGGAGTTGTCGTTTGTACAGCTGTAGACATATGGCATTTATTGTACCTATATTCGAAATGACACAATTTTCGTCGCACCATTTTATGATATTGCTTAAAACGTTATAATTATTAAGGCAAACTTTTTCTTACTAATACGAGTGAACATTAATCACGATGCGTCGTTGGTCGGGAGCAGACCACGCAATTGCGGTTGAGCAATATCTGAAAATGGGTAAATCGCGGGTTCATGCGCGTCGCAATTTTTTGTATTCACTTCAATTTACGCAGACTGGTCGTGGGTGCAACGGCTTAGACAAGAAGGGACAATGGTATACAAAACTTCTCTTAACTTCGACACGAAATTATGCGAATTCCGCGAAAATCAATAAGAAAGATTGCGGTCTCTACGGGAATGAGAAAATCAACTTAGCACGTTATTTTGAAAAAATAATTAAGGTTCCACCCATACAAAATCGAAATCGTGCATTCGAACACTGCCCGTGAGTAGATGGAAGCCGAGTACGGAACAATGATCCGTGATGAGCTCCGGGAGGTGCTAAAAAACAGAGTCGGGTTGAACGGGCAGACACGCCGATATACACCTGAGGATGATGAGGTGAGAAGGGAAAGATGCTGCCCCCGCAACATATATTCTGTCCGGGACGTTGCGGAGATGATACCACTGTTCGATCCTATGGCGTACGATGGACTGTCCTCCGAAAGATAGAAACGAAAGGTAATGGATACGCAGGAGGTCTACGACTTGGATGAGAAACTGGTGTTCAGGGCCGCGACTACTAGATTGGTGGGAGCAGCAAAGTTGTGGAGCCATGGCACAACGATCAAGTCCCTAGGAGAATTATTCTCAGGACTATGCTATAACTTCCCGGTGGTGAACGACGACGCAGATATCCATGACAGGCTGCGGGAAAGAAGGCAACGCTCCGGTGAGGACACGGAGGAATATATATTCGAAATGAGGATGATAACGTCCCGGGGACATGTGCAGGAGATCACCCTGGTCAAGTATATCATCCAGGGGATAGCGGATGCGGAATGCCAGGAAGCCTTCCGAGCACTAAGCCCGACGTTGGTCAACGACGTTCTCAACAGGGTTCGCTGGGTGATGGGGCTACGGAGCAACGGGCGGAGGGCAACCACGCCAGTATGAAGAGAGACGGAGCAGCGGGAGTGTGAACGAGGGGCCGGCAGCGCAACCACAGGAAGCGGACCAAAATGCTTCACGTGCATTGGATTGCCCAAGGGGATGGCGGACGAGTCGGGACCAGACCAGAAAGGCCCACCCAGCTGCTGTTGACGGAGAGCAGGCTCGAATACATAAAGGATGCAATGGTGCACGGGTCTCAAGTCACAGCATTTATTGACTTTGCCACTCGAGCGCGGAAGAGGGCGGAATCAAGTACGTAGACGATCGATGGCGACTGAGCGGATTCGGAGGAGGAGCGTGCCAGACTGTAGGCAGAGTGTACGCCGAGGTAGCAGTAGACCAACTCTGGTCGTGGTGTGAGGTTCTGATAGTGCCAGACGAAAGCCAGCCGTATCCGATGCTAATTGGGCGGAAGTGATGAAAACGCAGAAATGCGTATCGATCACCGACTGCATGGCGGAGACACCCACAGCGCTAGTAGTGGCAGGAAGGCCTCCTAGAGGACACGAGGGCAGGGAAACTATGCGGGGGAGACAGGCAACGGCTTGGGGCTCTCGGCAATACGTTCCGACTACACGTACGAGCTGACCAATGTGCGTCCAGCCCTATAAATACCGTTTGCAAAAAGAGAGATAGTCAAGGAGATGGTGTCCAGTATGTTGAAACAGGGAGTGATCCGTCCATCGCACACCGACTGTGACCGGCGCACACTAGCAGTACCCTCTCGCAACTTGGTTTTCTCAACAAGACGAACATGAAGAATGAATTAGAGTTAACCTTGTTTACATGCAAATACGGTGCTAGGCTTGTAAGCAAGGTGCAGCTGGTTGCGCCAATGTGATGACAATATGACTTGCAAACAAATAACTTAAAAAAAACTTCCACAATTGCTGTTGTCTCACCCTATAGTAGCGTCGCCATGAGTATTCGACCCACGCTAGCACACACCCTGTACTTTTACTGTTCATTGCAATAAACAAAGGGGCTTATCAGAAATATTATAGATATCATCGTCGTCTAGACAGGTTAGCACTTCCACACCTCCACAGCACACAGAAACACACGAATTAACAATCAAATCAAATCATTTATCAATAAAACGTGCCTCGTGTGACTAAATAATTCAAAAATAAAACGACAAGCAACAAACTGTAACGCATTTTTTTATTGAGGAAGCTATAATTAGCTTCAGAAATGCAGACAAAATCAAAGCGATGATTCTCGAACACATTCAAATGGATACCACACGTGCTCATATGACTATTCAGTTGACAGTCGGAGAGACACCGGTTTCCTGATGGATAAGCATCATCAAATGCGCGTAAAAACGTTTGCCATATACCATCAATGGCTTGGTTTCCATTTAAGTTCATCTATTTCATCAGAGTGCGTTCATTAACATCAAGTCTTGTGTAATTCTTATCTGGGAGTAGGCACCGATTACCACGTCTTCGAATTGATTGATGCCTAACGCTTTGATTCCACAGGCCGTATTTCTTTTTTATCTTATCCTAGATTTTCAAGCAATTTTTGTTTACATTGTTTATATTTTGTCTTCGCGGGAATGGACATATTCATATACAAAGCCTTTCGAATGGGAAGTTAATAATAGAATCACTTCAACACAGTTTATAGGTTGGCTTTAATGTGCTTTTGGAGATGGCAAGGCGTACGAATATAGGCTATAACATGCTTTTACTAGATACGGATGACATATTAATGACATATATTCAAAATGTAAGGGGCTTTTTTAAAACAATTTTATGCGTATGTGTATTTTATATAAAGGATTATCCAACAAAAGGTGTCAGTGGTGAATGGTCAGTATTCAGCTATCAATCGTGACTTTTTATAAGTACAAATTGAAAGGTCATTAAACAGGCATTTATACAAGTTAGTAACACTTACAACCTCTTTCTCACTGCTTGGCTTCTGGAAATGAATGAACAAGATAATGACTTCTTAAACAAAATTATGCACAAGTTCTTTACTTCGTAGCAACCTACATGCAAATAAAGGGTCCGCCATCTAACGTTTTTTTCTTCAAGTAGTGCTTATTTCGTGAATGGTAACACTTAGCTCATGTCTGATTTGACAGGTAATTAGTTTTATCCTTCCGCTGAACGAATATGGTTGTGTATACGCTTGAACACCGCTTCGCTAAGTGGGCCTGCGATCGACTTACAGAAGATGCCGATTTTGCCAAAAAAATCATCTTTTCAGATGAAGCTCATTTTGATCTTGGCGGGTATGTAAACAAGCAAAATTGTCGCATTTGGGGCACAGAAAACCCGCACGCATACATTGAAAAGCCGGTGCACCCAAAACGAGCCACTGTTTGGTGCGGATTTTGGTCCAGAGGCATAATTGGGCCGTTTTTCTTCGAAAATGAGCAAGGAGTGGCTGTTACAGTCAATGGCGATCGTTATCGGGCCATGTTGAACGAATTTTTGTTAACAAAAATTGAAGAGGAGGATATTGGCAACATTTGGTTTCAACAGGACGGCGCTACGTGCCACACAACCGAAGCTACACTCGATGTTTTGCGCCCTGTTTTTGAAGATCGCATTATCAGCCGCAGAGCTGATGTCGTTTGGCCACCTCGGAGCTGCGATTTGACACCGTTGGACTATTATTTGTGGGGTGCCGTCAAAGATAAGTGTTACGCCGACAAGCCAGAGACAATTGACGCTTTAAAGGACAATATTCTTGAAGCCATTGGTGAAATACAGCTCCACACAATCGATAATGTGCTTAAAAATTGGACCGATCGTGTAGGCTACTGCATGGCCAGTCGAGGCAGCCATTTGAATGAAATTATTTTCCATTATTAACCGGAAGGATTGTACTTTCAAATAAAAAAAGAAATTTGAGAAAATATTCAGTAGTTTTTTTTATAGCATTTTCAAAAAAAACAAAAGTTATTTGGCGGACCCTTTAGAAGGATTTTTTTTTTTTGGCTTTGGTTTTGTTTCGTAAAAGAAAGAAGCACGATTGACAGTTTTTCTCCCACGAGGTTGGCCGCTGCGAGGATTTACCTTTTGTCTTCCCTACCAATGTAAGTCTGAAAATTCTCCTTTAAATTAACGTTTAATTGTTAAATATTTGTTAGCAAATAAAATTGGAGTGAAACAACAATATTTATTTTGGAGGGGAATCCCAAATTGAGCCGCGGCACAACACGCGTTTTTCTCGAAACTTTTTTCTTCACTGTTTTTTTCGGTGCCAGCGATTACTCGGAGACTAATTAACCGATCAGGCTGAAATTTTACACACGTTTACGTAACACATAAGTCCAATTGGTGAACCTAAATTTACCCCAAATTTTGCAAAATAAACTATTTTTTTATGGAGAGAAAAAAAAACGCGATTTTTCGTTTAAATGCCTGCCATTTCTCCATATCTTGACTTATAAATATAAATTTAGGTTTACCAATTGGTCACAGGTATGTACTAACCACAATATTTTGCCTATCTGTTTCAGATGATTTTCCACGGCGCTAGGATTGGCACCGAAAAAAAAAATACGCTGCGACCAACTGGCTGAATTTTGCTACAACAACGCCATTTTTTAATAAAACAAAATCACAAATTATCCTCAAAACATGTACAATAAACTGCTAAAATTTTAAAAATATCAATTTATTTTTTCCTTTTCAAAAAACTTCCGAAAAAAATGCCATTTTCTGGCTTCTAAATGGTTTTCCACCCTTAAGTCAGTCGCGCGCGTCGAAGAGACTGGAACACGTTTGACTGAAGAAGTGCCGGATGAGAGTATCGACGTCGCGGCTAAAGGTTAAAATCGTCCAGGCAACTGCACGTGAGTCTCTGTAGCACATTGCTCACGTTCTTTTGAATCTCAACGACAAAATTAACAGTTTTTGAACGGATACGTAAATTAGTGAGCATGTTCCCGCAAATAAATAAACTTCCCCGTCTTAAAATACCACGAACAATGGACAACAACGAACTATTGGTAACTAAAGCGGTGATGAGTGGAATTATTTTAGTAATAGAAGCATTAACCTAAGCCCAGGGACAACTGGAGCATAAATATAGTTATTTAATTACCTATGGCTATACAGCTCTATCTCTATCCTCCAATACCAAATACTTGAGCGTCATCCTAGACCTGAAGCAAAGCTAGAAATCCAGCATAGAAAACCGGGTCTGCAACAAAAATTTCAAGAAATGGTTACTTAAGTCTAGGTCGACTCTGTAGATATACTCATTTATCCTCATCTATGGTTCCTTAGTTTATAACAAAACTATAAACCTTATAATACAGAAAAACAATGGTTGAGGATGGTTCCCCTTCCGCGAATCAGATACCGGCTCCAACAAACTATACCACTCATGTCAGTAGGACCGCGTATTGGTGCTTCACATCCTAAAATTCAAAAGTCAAAATTTCTAGCTCCTTATCTTTACCGGTGGCAACGCGTGCCATTCGGAGTCTCCTCCCTCTTTGTTTACTCGAGCAACTTTCAAGCAGAAGTACTGACTATCGGTGAGGCGTGTAAAACACACAATACCTTGCCCAACAACACGGACAAAGTTGTTTGTCTCCACTTCCAGATTAGTGCAGCAATGCAAGATATAAATAAAACAGGCTAGCAGCAAGATGGGTATCACTCCCCTCTTGGTCCCCAGCCTGTGTAACTAAGAGGGAAATGAAAACACTGGTTAATTAGCCAGACTCGCAATCATCTATACCTTGATTTTTGACTTCGAATTTTCCGCTTAAGTTGTGGTCGCGATTTGAATAATTATGAAGAACGGGAGTTGTCGTTTGTACAGCTGTAGACATATGGCATTTATTGTACCTATATTCGAAATGACACAATTTTCGTCGCACCATTTTATGATATTGCTTAAAACGTTATAATTATTAAGGCAAACTTTTTCTTACTAATACGAGTGAACATTAATCACGATGCGTCGTTGGTCGGGAGCAGACCACGCAATTGCGGTTGAGCAATATCTGAAAATGGGTAAATCGCGGGTTCATGCGCGTCGCAATTTTTTGTATTCACTTCAATTTACGCAGACTGGTCGTGGGTGCAACGGCTTAGACAAGAAGGGACAATGGTATACAAAACTTCTCTTAACTTCGACACGAAATTATGCGAATTCCGCGAAAATCAATAAGAAAGATTGCGGTCTCTACGGGAATGAGAAAATCAACTTAGCACGTTATTTTGAAAAAATAATTAAGGTTCCACCCATACAAAATCGAAATCGTGCATTCGAACACTGCCCGTGAGTAGATGGAAGCCGAGTACGGAACAATGATCCGTGATGAGCTCCGGGAGGTGCTAAAAAACAGAGTCGGGTTGAACGGGCAGACACGCCGATATACACCTGAGGATGATGAGGTGAGAAGGGAAAGATGCTGCCCCCGCAACATATATTCTGTCCGGGACGTTGCGGAGATGATACCACTGTTCGATCCTATGGCGTACGATGGACTGTCCTCCGAAAGATAGAAACGAAAGGTAATGGATACGCAGGAGGTCTACGACTTGGATGAGAAACTGGTGTTCAGGGCCGCGACTACTAGATTGGTGGGAGCAGCAAAGTTGTGGAGCCATGGCACAACGATCAAGTCCCTAGGAGAATTATTCTCAGGACTATGCTATAACTTCCCGGTGGTGAACGACGACGCAGATATCCATGACAGGCTGCGGGAAAGAAGGCAACGCTCCGGTGAGGACACGGAGGAATATATATTCGAAATGAGGATGATAACGTCCCGGGGACATGTGCAGGAGATCACCCTGGTCAAGTATATCATCCAGGGGATAGCGGATGCGGAATGCCAGGAAGCCTTCCGAGCACTAAGCCCGACGTTGGTCAACGACGTTCTCAACAGGGTTCGCTGGGTGATGGGGCTACGGAGCAACGGGCGGAGGGCAACCACGCCAGTATGAAGAGAGACGGAGCAGCGGGAGTGTGAACGAGGGGCCGGCAGCGCAACCACAGGAAGCGGACCAAAATGCTTCACGTGCATTGGATTGCCCAAGGGGATGGCGGACGAGTCGGGACCAGACCAGAAAGGCCCACCCAGCTGCTGTTGACGGAGAGCAGGCTCGAATACATAAAGGATGCAATGGTGCACGGGTCTCAAGTCACAGCATTTATTGACTTTGCCACTCGAGCGCGGAAGAGGGCGGAATCAAGTACGTAGACGATCGATGGCGACTGAGCGGATTCGGAGGAGGAGCGTGCCAGACTGTAGGCAGAGTGTACGCCGAGGTAGCAGTAGACCAACTCTGGTCGTGGTGTGAGGTTCTGATAGTGCCAGACGAAAGCCAGCCGTATCCGATGCTAATTGGGCGGAAGTGATGAAAACGCAGAAATGCGTATCGATCACCGACTGCATGGCGGAGACACCCACAGCGCTAGTAGTGGCAGGAAGGCCTCCTAGAGGACACGAGGGCAGGGAAACTATGCGGGGGAGACAGGCAACGGCTTGGGGCTCTCGGCAATACGTTCCGACTACACGTACGAGCTGACCAATGTGCGTCCAGCCCTATAAATACCGTTTGCAAAAAGAGAGATAGTCAAGGAGATGGTGTCCAGTATGTTGAAACAGGGAGTGATCCGTCCATCGCACACCGACTGTGACCGGCGCACACTAGCAGTACCCTCTCGCAACTTGGTTTTCTCAACAAGACGAACATGAAGAATGAATTAGAGTTAACCTTGTTTACATGCAAATACGGTGCTAGGCTTGTAAGCAAGGTGCAGCTGGTTGCGCCAATGTGATGACAATATGACTTGCAAACAAATAACTTAAAAAAAACTTCCACAATTGCTGTTGTCTCACCCTATAGTAGCGTCGCCATGAGTATTCGACCCACGCTAGCACACACCCTGTACTTTTACTGTTCATTGCAATAAACAAAGGGGCTTATCAGAAATATTATAGATATCATCGTCGTCTAGACAGGTTAGCACTTCCACACCTCCACAGCACACAGAAACACACGAATTAACAATCAAATCAAATCATTTATCAATAAAACGTGCCTCGTGTGACTAAATAATTCAAAAATAAAACGACAAGCAACAAACTGTAACGCATTTTTTTATTGAGGAAGCTATAATTAGCTTCAGAAATGCAGACAAAATCAAAGCGATGATTCTCGAACACATTCAAATGGATACCACACGTGCTCATATGACTATTCAGTTGACAGTCGGAGAGACACCGGTTTCCTGATGGATAAGCATCATCAAATGCGCGTAAAAACGTTTGCCATATACCATCAATGGCTTGGTTTCCATTTAAGTTCATCTATTTCATCAGAGTGCGTTCATTAACATCAAGTCTTGTGTAATTCTTATCTGGGAGTAGGCACCGATTACCACGTCTTCGAATTGATTGATGCCTAACGCTTTGATTCCACAGGCCGTATTTCTTTTTTATCTTATCCTAGATTTTCAAGCAATTTTTGTTTACATTGTTTATATTTTGTCTTCGCGGGAATGGACATATTCATATACAAAGCCTTTCGAATGGGAAGTTAATAATAGAATCACTTCAACACAGTTTATAGGTTGGCTTTAATGTGCTTTTGGAGATGGCAAGGCGTACGAATATAGGCTATAACATGCTTTTACTAGATACGGATGACATATTAATGACATATATTCAAAATGTAAGGGGCTTTTTTAAAACAATTTTATGCGTATGTGTATTTTATATAAAGGATTATCCAACAAAAGGTGTCAGTGGTGAATGGTCAGTATTCAGCTATCAATCGTGACTTTTTATAAGTACAAATTGAAAGGCCATTAAACAGGCATTTATACAAGTCAGTAAAACTCACAACCTCTTTCTCACTGATTGGCTTCTGGAAATGAATGAACAAGATAATGACTTCTTAAACAAAATTATGCACAAGTTCTTTACTTCGTAGCAACCTACATGCAAATAGAATATGTTTTCAATAATATTCATGAAATATGTATATCCAGAAATTCCTAACTATGTACTTTCGGATTGAAGACTTCATTTGCAATTGGATAGTTTCCCTGCTTAAAACTAAAATCATCGAATAGCAATTACGCCACACCAATGATATGACTTCCACTTTATATTTGAAGAAAGAGACCTCAACAAAGTAAGACTGAGCTGGCTGCTGTGATTTGGTTAAGGCCCAGACACCCCTTGAACTGTATGATCACCAAAGTAAGTAATTCATGTCTGCAGTCGAGTCAAAAAAAAAAACATGCGTTGTCGTTTTTCTGCAATGTAAGTTTGGTTTGGGGGCTTAACACGCAGGAAGGTACTTTATCATATAAGCACCTTATAACCTCCATTAAATTCCAAAAAACGGTCTGATTTCTTAACTACAGTGTACACCCATCGACAAAAAAACCCTCGCATTGCATTTCTTAGAAATATTTTGTAATTAAGTTGTAAAATTTTACAATTCTGAACCCTTTTACGAATTCTGCACCCTTCTCCTATTATTTAAAGATTTTTTCTGCCTACTCGCAGTAGAAAAAGTGAAGTGATCGCGATCAGATCGATTTTTTTAGTAGAAAAAGTATTTCAAGTCAAAATTTTGTATTTTTCGCTATGGTACTCTCTTTGGTGGAAAAGGCCCAAATCATTGCTTTGCATAAGGAAAATGTTTCCAAACGAGAAATAGCTCGTCGGGTTGGCACTAACGAGTGGAGTGTGCGCAATGTCATCAAGAATTATCACTCCGAAGGTTCAATTGAACGGAAAGTTGGAAGCGGCAGGCCAAGGTCAATAACTGAAAGAGAAGCACGGCTTATTCATCGAATGTCAGTGTCTAATCGATTTCAGCATGCTGGAGACATCAATAAGAGCTTTCGGACTCAAACTGGAAAACAAATCAGTGACCGAACCATGCAAAGACAGCTGAACAATATGGGTTTAAGAGCACGGCGACCTGCAAAAAAGCCCCTGCTTACCAACAGAATGAAACAGCAACGGTTGCAATGGGCAAAAAATTATGAAAATTGGACTGGCGAGGATTGGGGACAAGTTGTTTTTTCCGATGAGTCTAAATTCAATTTGTTTGGCCCCGATGGCAATGCGCTTGTCCGCCGCAAAAAAGGAGAGAGGTATTCCGAGGAATGCACCTTATCTACCGTGAAACATTCCCCGTATGTAATGGTATGGGGTGCCATTACAATGTTTGGTGTTGGTGCTATTCTGATGTTGGAAGGAACCGTTAATGCTGCAAAGTACATTGAGATCATCAACAAAGGTGTTTTGACAACTTTGGAGCAATGTTCTGAGTATTCCGAAAATTTAATTTTTCAAGATGACTCAGCCCTATGTCTCCGAGCCAAAACGGTAACTTTAACTTTGAGCTAAAGTTTTAATTTGAATTTATTTATTTACATTAATGTTTTCTCTACGTTCAGGTAAAAAATAACAAAGATCTGTTGGGTATATCCTCTCTGCCATGGCCAGGAAACAGTCCGGACCTGAATCCAATTGAGAACTGTTGGCAATATATGGGGAAAAAGATTAGAGAAAAACGCCCAAGAACGATCTCTGAAATGAAATTGGTTATAGAAAAAGTTTGGTATGAGGAACTAGACGGAAATTATTTAAAAAAATTGTTTAATTCGATGCCAAACCGAATTCGTGACGTCATTAAAAACAAGGGCGCAGCCACAAAGTATTAATTTTTAATCCGCTTTTGTTGTCAAAATATAACAGTTATGATACTGTGCCTTAAATATATTTATAAAAACTATGAATTTTGAGTTCCTAAAACAAATATTTTTAATTATTTTTAGTAAGAAAACAATTTTTTTATACTGTTGAAATCGTCATTTTTTTGCTTTTTGTTAATATTTGAAATATGTTTTAGTTAAAAATGTAAAGTCTACTGTTTTTGTGTAGTATAAATATCAAATTATGAAAAGAAAGAGGATAAATAAAATTCAACTATTAAATCTTTAAGAAAATCAGTTTTGTACTTAAAAAATGTATTGCGAGGGTTTTTTTGTCGCTGGGTGTATACATGGAAAGCCATATCTCGTCTTAACCCTAGTTTACGGCACGCAAAATAATGCAATAACCCCAGTTTTTATGCATTTAAAATTTTTACATAATATTTATGAATTAACGTTATTAAATGTTTAAAACAATAAATGAATATATTATTTAAATATTTGTTTCATATGTTTATACAAAAAAATATTAACATTTTTAAATGGTCTACCATAGTAGGCCACGCGAGTTACATCCGGTCTAAGTTTATTATCATATTGTACGATCTGACTAGATTGTATTTGGTTTTCCCTAATCCCTGGTAACAAATGTTGGACCGTTGGACCTTTGGAATATTTCCGAAAACGAGGAAGTAGGTTCACTAATTATCCAAAGACTCTTCGGTCGTTTCCTGTCATAAAACTACATAAATGAGCATATTGGGAATTTTCGATAATAAAACATTTGTAACCCAATAGCCTTGCATTTCTCTAGCCTCTTTAAAGAGTAGTTGAAGACGGCCGGGGATCAATCTCTTGGTAATTTTAAGAACGCAACCTGCCCGTGTTTCTTTCTTTCTTAAAACAAAATAAAAATAGTGAAATAAAGACATTCTTTTCTTTTGTTTAAATCTAAAGGGTCCGCCAAATAATTTTTTTTTTTTTGAAAATGCTATAAAAAAAACTACTGAATATTTTCTCAAATTTCTTTTTTTATTTGAAAGTACAATCCTTCCGGTTAATAATGGAAAATAATTTCATTCAAATGGCTGCCTCGGCTGGCCATGCAGTAGCCTACACGATCGGTCCAATTTTTAAGCACATTATCGATTGTGTGCAGCTGTATTTCACCAATGGCTTCACGAATATTGTCCTTTAAAGCGTCAATTGTCTCTGGCTTGTCGGCGTAACACTTATCTTTGACGGCACCCCACAAATAATAGTCCAACGGTGTCAAATCGCAGCTCCGAGGTGGCCAAACGACATCAGCTCTGCGGCTGATAATGCGATCTTCAAAATCAGGGCGCAAAACATCGAGTGAAGCTTCGGCTGTGTGGCACGTAGCGCCTTCCTGTTGAAACCAAATGTTGCCAATATCTTCCTCTTCAATTTTTGTGAACAAAAATTCGTTCAACATGGCCCGATAACGATCGCCATTGACTGTAACGGCCACTCCTTGCTCATTTTCGAATAAAAATGGCCCAATTATGCCTCTGGACCAAAATCCGCACCAAACAGTGGCTCGTTTTGGGTGCACCGGCTTTTCAATGTATGCGTGCGGGTTTTCTGTGCCCCAAATGCGACAATTTTGCTTGTTTACATACCCGCCAAGATCAAAATGAGCTTCATCTGAAATTTTCGCACACATTCTGCAACATTACCATGACTTTCAAAGTAATGTCGCAATATTTCCCAGCGTTGTTCAAGCGTATACACAACCATATTCGTTCAGCGGAAGGATAAAACTAATTATCTGTCAAATCAGACATGAGCTAAGTGTTACCATTCACGAAATAAGCACTACTTGAAAAAAAAAACGTTAGATGGCGGACCCTTTAATACGTTCTACCAGAACATCAGTCGCGTGCATCAGTGAAAAAAATAGGGTGCGTGCACTCCAGTGTTAAGTTGACCGTTGCGGTGTCGAACACATGTTTGGTTTTGATAAAATATAATAAAAATTGTTGAAAATAGTGAGAAGAAAAATTTAAAGTTACCAAAAAAGTGAGTTGTAAAATTATAATTTCCAGTTTTATTATACATATTTGTAAAAATATTGTTTTTTTATTTCAGTGTGTAATTTAGATATATTACTGAGGAGATATAATAGAGGTGATGCAGATGAAAGAGCAATTGCATTAAGAGCAATGTTAGACATGGAATCTGATGAAGAGGGCGAGACTGACCCATTTGATGTTGGCGTCGATGACACACAGAATGATCCAGATTATGTGCAAAATGACGCACTTGACGAAAGTCAGTTTTATTTTTCGTTATACGGTTTGTAATTATTATAATATAATTTTATTTCTTAGCGGATGAACCGGATGAAGTTGGAAATGGTGAATCGATTGAGCATAACCAAGAACCGCCAACGTCGGCTTCAGCGCCGGATGAAGAGTTTTTTCTTGCAGCAGTTTTGTCTCGTATCCAAGATAGTAATGTTTTCAGACCTGGTGGAACTATTGGCCCTGTGGCAAATTTGAAAAATTCCTCTCTTCTCGCTATTTTCAACAACCAAATAAAATATGAGATTATCAAATGGACAAATGAAAAGGCCAATGATGTACATATGTACCAAATTGAATGCGAATCGACAATTGCAACGCATTTGGAAGCCTTTGACAGTGAACGAACTTCAGGCATATTTTGCAGTTTTGTTGTATATTGGAGCATTGAGAGATGGTCACCGTCGTGTACGCACACTATGGGATCCTATCAAGGGTCATCCAATTCTTCGAGCCGTGATGAATTGTACACGTTTTGAGGAGCTTAATATCTTCCTTCATTTCGACGATTAAATTGGTCGCCGAACTCAATCATCAGCCAGAACAAACATTCTCCAGCCTGTTGAAATACCTTTGAACAAATTAAATCAGACTTTGTCAACAAATTACATTCCCTCAGAAAATCTGACCATCGATGAGCAATCGAAAGGCTTCCGTGGTCGCTTTAAGTTTCGGCAATATATGCCCAGCAAGCCTGCAAAATATGGACTGAAGTTCGGGTGGCTCAATGAGAGTGCAACGGGATATCCACTGAAATTTTCAATATACACTGGCAGTTGTGATGAAAGTGTCGGGCTTGGCCGTGGATACGACGTGGTGATGTCTTTGATGCCAAGATATTTCCACACTGGACGTAACCTAACAGTCGATAATTTTTTCACTTCCGTGAATTTAGCGTTGAAATTGCTGGATAAAAAATAACAATTCTTGGCACAATCCGCAAAAATAAAAGAGATGTACCAAAACCATATGTTGTCAAAGAGCTTTTAGATAAAAATAACGAACCCATCAAAATAAATAATAAAAAACGATACCGTCCACTTCATTCATCGATTTTTGGATTTTCGCAGAGAATGGCATTAGTTTCTTATGTTCCAAAACCAAATAAACAAGTTGTTTTACTATCAACACAGCACAATCGTGAAAAGGCAATTTCAGGCTGTCATAATAAGCCGGATATGATACTGGATTACAACCGGACAAAAGGTGCAGTCGATGTATTCGACCAAATTGTGTCAATTTATTCCTGTTCACGCCAAACTAATCGCTGGCCTATAGTTGTATTTTACAATTTATTAGATTTTGCAGCCTTAGCCACAATCATTATTTTTCGCCATTTCAATCCGCCAACAAGGAACAAAAAATTATTTAGAAACGACAAACTAATTCAGCTGGCAGAGGAGCTTATGGAATTAGAATTAGATCGCCGTTCACACTCTTCAGTGCAAAATACAATCTCTAAATCAAGCTTGGATGCCCTTCGCATTATGGGAGGAAATTTGCCAGTTTTTGGAGTAGTTGACGAGAGACTTCCTCGTAAACAGGTATTTTATAGGTATAATGTAAATCCATTATTTTTTTATGAAAGATCTTTTATTTTCAGACCAGGTGTCACATTTGTCCAAGAGCAGAGGACAGGAAGAGCAAAACCCCATCTGATGTTTGTGGAAAAAACTGTTGTCTTCACCACCGAAACATAGTTTGCGTCAAATGCCTCCCAGAACTACCACCGATTCCAAAGTGATTGAGGCTTTTACTATTACACGTCATCTTCATTTTTATTCATATTCAAATAAAGTATACGTGTTTGGAAGACTTTTTTCCCATTTTAAGGCTTGGGGTTCGGATGAATCCCAAGTTTGGTTTGTGACTCTTTTTCAGAAAAAAAATCCAGAAAAGTATCAAAAATCGCCTTGATGGAAAAAGGACGAAAAACGTAAAAAAAATGAATTTCGTTCACTGAGTTTTCATCCCAGGTCGAAAATATGATTTAGAAAAAAGTTATAAGCATTCAAACATGCGCTGGGGTTCTGGCGAACCCCAATCCGTAAACTAGGGTTAAGAGAAATGGGTTTTGCTACAATTCTCAATGGGGCTCTGGTGAGCTTGCGTGAGAATTATCCTTTAATCCTTGCCTTATGGATATGTGCCACCTGATACAATGACAGTCGTTTAGTTGCGATGCAATTACCTAGTCAATTTCCCGTGGGTCTAGTCCTATACTGACCGCAGAAAGAGATGTCCTCCTATCTTCATGGACGGCTTGAACTGCAATTTTGACAAGTTTAGCTTGTCTTTCAAGCAGAACTTCAAGCCATAAGTTCTCGCAGTGTTTGGAACTTGTTTCGATAAATCCGTGACTTCAAAAAAAAGCCTAAGAAAGAAGTTTGAAACTGTCAGATCGAGCGACCCTGCTGGCCCAGCGAAATGCCAGAACCATGCGTTAGCGACCAAAAATGCATCCTTCTAAATCTCTATTGCCGCCTGAGTTTTGTATGTGGTGTGTCTCGTTGAACCCATATGTCCTTCAGTCCCAATTCAGTAAACTGCGGCAATAACAACTCGTTCATCATGGATCTTTATCGTTCACAAACCTTTTCACCTAATACGTCCTCGAAAAAATGAGGCTCGAAAACTACATTTCCGTAAATGGCGCACCGCACCGTACCTGTGGGCGGATGTAATGGCTCCTCGTGGAGACTTCTCTGTCTATCCCAAAAGTGCAAATGTTGTGTGCTTAAATATTCGACGGTCGAGGTGGTCGCCTCATCGCTCATGATGGATTTCGATCGAAAATGGTCGACATTGACATTGAGGTGCTGTATAATGCCGCGGTCGACCGTATGTAGGGAGTAGGTGATGGATTACCTACACATTGAAAGGGAACATCTTCAAGTCTTTAACAAAATGCGTTCAGAGGCAATGGTGTAGTAGCCAATTGCGTGGCATATCATCAATTGTTTGACCAGTGGTCGACTTGTTTTCTGCACTCCTTCCTTCACAAATATAGAAACAAAACTGAATTGCTGCAGTGGGAAAAGTTATAGCACCATCCAATAAGGTTATATATTTTGGGCCACTTTTTATGATTAAGCCAAGGTAGGAGCGAAGTAGCATCTGCATATGCAGTGGCACTTTTAACGCAGTGTAAGACGGAAGATTAAACTGACTGAGGTTTTCGGATAACATCTCGGATAAGTTGTGCAGAATAAGTTCAGAAGAGGAATTTTTAGGACCTGAATTTGCTTCAGGTCAGCCTTCTTGGCCAGTTCCTCTGAAAATTACTTAGTTCCTCAAAACCAAAGAGGCAGATGATAAAACTCTTTTACTAGGAGTCCGGCGAGGTGTATACCCCCTATGTGGTCAAGATGTCTGAGGCTTTCCTATTATTATTTAGAAAAATGTACGGCAAAAGTTTTAGAGGTATCCTTACGGATTATCATGTTTCGGCAAGGATACTGACGGAGGACGTGACTGTCCTGCCTTTGCTGGCACCATTACTTATTTACCTCCGGAAAAAGAAGAAAACACAATAAAAAAAGATGTTTATCTGGCAGTACAATGGACCAGGTTTTATGCCTGAGTACTTTAGTTGATTGCAAAGTCTCAAAAAGGAAAAGGCTATGTCGAACGCATTGCAAGACCATGTGGCGCGCCTTTATATTAGAAGCTTACGGCAATTTTTTATTTTTTCCACTTGCCTATTGTCTTCATAGTCCTCCATTCCCCCTAGTCAACATTTTCCTAACCACAAATGTTTTATTTGGTTATACAAACGAGGGCTTGAATGCCAGAATCAAGTCAGAAGACGAGCTCGAAATCCATTAATAATCACCAGCTAGATTTCAGTCCTAGAGAACTTGGCAAATTTCCAATAATTTAGACTTCAACTTCTTCGAGTCATTAAACCTTTTAGTACAGATAATCACAGAATTTTCGTGAATTTTTGTTCATTCACAATTCATCATAATTATTGCGATGATCATCCTAAGATATCTCCATATTTAGACCTATAGACCCTACTTTCAAGATTGATTAATACACAATTTTTCATGTTTTCTATTTTTTATTGAAAAAGATATGAGTTCAGAAGAGGCTTAATATCGGAATGCAGTCTCTAGTGCTTCTTTACCTTTGGTCTCAGTGAAGGCCGCAGAAACTTGGAGACCAAAACGAACAGAAGTCTAATTAACAGCAACAACACCACCAATAGTCCACCAAACAAAATGAGAATTGCATCTAAATTGTGATACTCAATGAAATTCAAGTCTTGAGCGGCACAATGCAAATGCGGTGCGCCCTTATGCCGCGCAATATACTCTACCCAATAGGTGGCCAAATCTAGGGGTTCCATTGGTTGATCGCGAAATCTTTCGGAAACAATTTTTATTTTCTCCGTGTAGCTGGGATCATTTAAAACCTTATTGATTGCAGCAGAGAAGGTTTCCTTGCTTAGCTTATTGAAATCGACCGTAACACCGTAACCACCGGCTTCGGAACGCGCCATATTCATAGACTGATCGCCGAAAATCGGGATCCCGACGTATGGCTTTCCGTGGTAGATCGCTTCAGTTGTGCTAAGAAGTCCGCCGTGAGTAATGAAGAGCTTGACATTTGGATGCGTCAACACGTCGTCTTGTGGGAACCAGTCTCTGATGTATACATTGTCACTCTTGCCGGGTAGATCAGGATCTTCGAATTTCCATAAAACCTTTTGCTTAAGCGACTTAAAAGTCTGAAGGATGGCTTCACGTTTCTCGAGCGGCAGAGTTTTGCTTTTCAGATTCGAACCCATGGAGAAGTAGATGGCACCATCCTTTGCCTCGTCCAAGAACTTTTGTATATCAGCTGGCAGTGGTTTTCTCTTGCGATCGATGTGCATTCCTCCGACTTCGATCATGTTCGGGAGATATGGTCGCGGGAATCCAAGTGACACATGAGAGTTTAGGAGCACCAAGGCGGTATTCTTTCGGGTATTTTGCAGGCCAAGTTTAGAATTGGGGAAATGTCGTCTAAACAGTGCATCCTGCCTCGGGAGGTGAATGTTATCGAAAAATAATTTTGAAAGTGTCTCAACGGCAAGATTGGTAATACGTTGCCAAAGCGTCATATGATCTGTGAACGGAAGGAAAGTATTGGGAACATATGATGGTGGAGATGGTGTGCCGACAAGTTCGGTATTCCAGTTGATGGCACCAAAGGTTGCCAGGCCGATTAGAGACGCATTAAAATGCTCAGCTAGGCCGAATAAAGCTTCGCTAATAAAGATTTCACAAATGACCACGTCGAATTTTTCGCCAGACGCCATCAGATTCTGGACAGATGATTCATTGAGGAGGCTCTCGGTGAAAAGGTTTCCAACAGCATTCACTTGGAATAGGGCTTTTATTGGATTCACTTTGTTAAATCGGTCAATATTCTTGAGGTAATCTGGAAAAGATAAAATATTTTTTATTAATGGATCAAAGATAGGACAGAATGAGACAAAAATTCTATAATAGCGACTTTGAAGGCGGACGATCACCACAAACGCCATTGACTTGTAAACAGGCAATGTCTCCAGAGTAGATAGAAGATTCTACAAATTTTAAATCGCTTCCATAGTACTTCCGATGAAATCAGGGGACTGAAGATTAAGAGAAGACGGAAAAGTGGTTATTTTATGGAAGACAGGGAAGCGTTTCGGACCAGTAAAAAAGTTTAAAGGAACAGAATTGGAGGCATTACTGAATCCAGATCGATGTCAAGCACAACAAGAACTTGCAGATTCATTGGTTCAGTGGCTCAATATGACATTTCTCCTCAAGCTCTGAGAATGGTCCAAAAGCATGAAATCGGGTGCCTTTTTTAAAGGGGAAATAATGCGCCAGAGGCAAAAAGGACAGGGTTTTCTACATCATATTTTGCCTGATGATAAAGTGGATCCGGAAGAAATCGGTGAGGTGCCGCGGATATGGGTCAACAACTACGAAGCTCTCCCGAAACTAACTTCGTTCATGATGGATTCATATCTTATACTAATTATATAAACACTGGAGTCACTCAGGGTTCCGCGGTGTCTCCAATTCTCTTTATTTTGTTAAATTTACATAGTGTTCTGGTGTTACCTTGTCTTGTCTAATTCTCTCCTCTGCACACGGTACCCTAAGCTTTAATAATTTCCAAATTCACGGCTCTAGACCTCGGTAGTAGATCCAAAACTCTGGCGTATATTTAGATCTTAGAATTCGGATATTGACAGCGACATTAGGGGACCATTCTTAAGAAAATTACACAGTCAAGAACTCGAGGAATTCTATTTCATCCCAAGCATTGTTCCAGTAATGAAATCGAAATAGAATAATGAGCGGAAGACCCTTAAAAAGACCCCGAAAAAAATCGCCAGGAAAGCCGCGCCATGGATGGGAAGACAATCTAGAAGAGATGGGAGAGAACAACGTAATATGAAAGGAAAACATTCATGACAGGAGGGCTTGGCGAGGGGTGGTCAACTAGGCTCTTAATTTCCAAGTTCCAAATGGCCGGTAATAATAATAAAAATAATATTCAAAAGTAAAAATGCCACTCCAATCGTAAAAAAGTTTAAGTTTAATGCAGCTCCAATACTGACCATAAGGAGAAATAAATCGGCTGATGGCTCCTCAACATCTGTAAAAATTCTAGTCGACTGGCAACGAATCAGGTCTTTAAGGCCGATGAAACTGGAACAGAAAATTCGTAGAGAAGAAAAAAAGACTAGCTCTGCTTTGTGCGGTAATACATTGGATGATCATTTGGTAAAACTAACGCTGGTTTATAAATCACTTGACCATGGTACCCTTTAAGGCACATCACCGATTTTTTGGGCAGTAAACTCGAAGCTTTCGGTTCCCGCAGTCATATTCAGAGGCTGGTTGTATAATTGTTTTGTGCCGGAAGTGGGATAATATTTGAAAAAGTGAAATTTGGATTTGAAAGCTGTTAGATACTGTTCCAGGTCATCCACAAAATTTGACTTATCCTTGTGACAAAGTTACGTTCTTATCACCCAATTTCATGTCATTTCTGCTGATCAATTATGATCAAGGCACACTTTACACGTTTACGTTCTAACCCTATTGATGTTAAAAGCGCATGGAAAGAGTTTTCCATCAAAGATGTCATCCAAATAATATCTATAAACATCTATAAAGGTGCTAAAAACGTCAAAATTAATTGGATATTGGAATAAATAGACTGTTTAAAAGGTAAGAACGAATCGCACGAAACTAAATTTGCCGAATTCCAGTAGCAGCGGTACTGATGACGAAATGAGAATGAATAAGTTAACAGTAAACGACCTGGCAAAGGCAATAAGACTGCTGTTTCTTTAACGAGACACCTTAACAATCCTACAAAAAGTTTCATTGCCACAGACCTTGCGCTCATTTTTAGATAGATGTGGTGGCCCTTCATCAAATTTGAGGCGACCGGTTCGGTCATCAAGCAGCCAACATTGTACGTCAAAGATCGGCCGAGAACATCGCCGTGGTCCGTGAAAGTGCAAATCAGAACCCGAGACAATCGATTCTTCGCCATGCACAAGAACTCGGCATTTCGTAAACTTCAACTTGGCGAATTTCGCATCGGGACTTGGGTTTACACCCGTACAAGATCGAACTGACCAAGCGGCTCAAAGTTCATGATCATAGACAACGCCGCTTGTTTGGTCCCAATTTCGGTCGAAAAATCATCTTTACCGACGAGGCGTATTTTTAGATGAATGGCTGTGTTAACAACAAAATTGGTTCACCAGGTGACAATGCATCTCCAAAAAGTTACCGTTTGGTGTGGATTTCGGACTGATGAGGCGATGGTCCGTACTTTTTTGAAAACGACGTTGGTGAGGCGGTCACTAGCGAGCGCTACAGAACGTCGATAACCAATTTCTTAAGGCCCGAATCGAACCATATAAACCTAGATTACATATGGTCCCAGCAGGACGGCACTGCGTTCCACACAGCGGACGCCACGACTGACATTCTGCATGAACGGTTTGAGGAAAAGGTTATGTCTCATAGAGGTGATTGAATTAGCCACAAATGCCATTTGACGCCGTTAGACTTTTTCTTTCCGCGTTTCTTGAAGTCGCACGTCTATGCGAATAAACCACAATCGACCGATGTCTTTAAGTTGAGCATAACACAGGCCAACGCTCAAATCTCAGCCGAATCTATACGGAAGAGTCATTGATCATTGGATCACTCGGATTCGTGCCACCGTGAGAGGCCGTGTTGGGCATTTGAACGATGTCATATCTACATATATATGATGGCATACATGGGCCTTTCAAACAGAAAAATAGTTAATACCTCACACACAGCTTGAGATATTCCATATCAACATCTACCCGCCTTTATGGAAAAACCTTTTATTTTAAACTCTCAAACTAGCCTCGAAATTACTAAAAACTATCACCGAAATTCTGAGTTAGTGGGCGAAACTTTAAGAGAGCTTACTCCAATTTTCGGCCTTAATTATTGCCTCTTCAGACTGGCTGTGCGTGCGTGTAGTGAACAAATTCGGGTCGACATTATTGAATATTCATTCCTATGCGAGTGGGACCACGAATCGAGAATATTGTAGTCGTAAGTGCATTAGTTCAAAATTAGCCAAGATCGGCGGGAGAGAGATAATTTAACAGGTAAGTAGGTTGTTGGGGTAGTCTGCGGGATTTCGAAAAAGTAGGCTAGTGTATGACTTTTTTTTTTTTTTTTTTTTTATAGGGTTCGTGAAGGTTTAAGAGTGTACGCTCTTATGTGTTTGTCACACAAACTGGACGGGGTGCAGATGGTTTGTGTCGAAGATGTTCGATTACTACTCTCCGGGGGTGGTTGTCCTAGATATAATTAGAGAAATTCGACTGAATTTGTCGCGTTGGTTGAAGTTCACAGTAACTTTTTTGTTTCCATGTCATTTGGGTGTTATTTTGGAAATCCACACACAGAGTTTGAATTTTTGAAGTGATCCTATAATACTGCGAGTGTTATGCCTTCGTCAGCACTTTTTTGATCATTTCTCATTCACAACTGATGTTGTTGCACGATGTTCATGGACTTGAACTACAGACAGTCCGCTCAACAGTAGATGATGATTACCATTATATCACGACCGCCCCTATTTAAACTGTGATCGACTGACAGCCGAAAATAGATTTAGAGTTGGTGAAGTACCATTATAAGAGATCACATAAGGCTTACTTTTGAGTCTGCAGTCGCTAGGAAGGGTAGAGGTCTCAATTGATACATTTTTACTGCAATCATTTTAAATGAAATACTTGTTGCAATATTTTTATGTTATCCATTATTTAACCCGGTATCCTTAGGCCTCTTTGGCGCGAAAAAGATTGTAGTTTTTTAGTGGTTTACAATAATAAAATTGGATGAAATCCATAATCGTGTCATTGTGATCGGGTAATACAAGTGCAATATGGCAAACGGTGATATCTTTCAGACCTTGCGACCACTTAGAATAACTCCATTTTGTATTACTAAATTATTTGAAGATACTGGTGGAGTACGGGTGAAGATATCCTAAACATGTGCAAGTCTTACGGTCTTATAGTGCTAAATACCATGTTCGTCAAGCAAAGCCGGCACCTGATCACTTATAGCAACGGCGGAAATGAAACTCAAATAGACTATCATTTGGTATCCAGTTTCATGAAGCCACGAATTAAAGATTGCAAAGTGATCCTGGGAGACGCGATCGCCCCTCAACACCGTCTCCTCCTGACTGAATTTTTTATGGAGGCGAGTAAGAAGTCAAAGCAGCAAACGAAGGTGTCCGAGAGAATCAAGTGGTATAAGCTGGATAAAGGAAAAGGCGAAGCTTTTATTACCAACATGAAAAACTACCTCTTTTCCATTATCGATGAGGTCGGTAATGAGGAGTGCAGAGCACAAGACATGTGGGATTCCCTACAACAATCTGGCCTGGAGAAAGCCAAATCACTGCTCGGAATATCTAAAGGCCCCTGCCAACACGCAAAAGAAACCTGGTGGTGGACAGACGAAGCCAAAGCAGTGATACACGAAAAGAAAATGGCTTTCCAAACTTGGCCAAAGTGCTCTTCTACTAATAGAGAGGAAAAAGCTCGCCGTGAAAAGGTATATAAATATTGCAAAGCGAAAAGCATGGAAGGCCTCTATTAGGAGTTGGAAGAAATATCGTCTTCCGCGTCTGACAGGAACCAGGCTTCCCAGGAGCTTCGACAAAGCAATTTGAACAAAGGAGCAAATATCTTTAAGATAGCCGCCCAGAGAAGAAGAAATGCTCAGGAGATTCGTTTCCCAAAGTTTATTAACAATGCTGAAGGCCAACTCCTTGTGGAAGACGAAAAAATTCTCCACAGATGGCGACAGTATTGCGAGGAACTTCTGAACGAACAGTTTCCCCGAGTGTACTTTCCAAGAGCCGCCCCGAATCATGCTGAAATATCCGACATCACGTCGAAGAAGTTCGGTACGCGGTTAAAAACTCCAAGAAAAGAAAAGCTGTTGGGCCGGACGGGATACCCTCTGAGTTCTGGAAAAAGATGGGAGACATCGGGTCTAGATGGTTCATGGTTCTTATCTCCAAACTTATGAGAGGCGACACTATGCCTAATCAATGGAGGGAAAGCTATCTTCTTCCTTTGCACAAAGGAAAGGGTGATACGCGAAATTGTGATAACTACCATTCTGTCAAGCTGATGTCGCACACCATGAAAATCGTTGAACGGGTATTAGATAGCCGACTGCGGAAAATAATACGACTATCTGATGACCAGTGCGGGTTTGTCTAGGGTAAATCAACAACAGATGCAATCCAAAGTATAAGGGTCATGATGGAAAAGCATCGTGATTCTTCAAAGGACTTGCATATGGTGTTGGTTGATTTCGAGAAGGCCTTTGACCGGCAACCAAGAGATCTTTTATGGGTAGCGCTAAGACAAAAAGGAGTTCCAGAAACCTACGTGCGAGTGATCATGGACATGTACAAGAGAGCAACGACAAGAATAAGATGCACCGCAGGAGCCACCGAAGAGTTCGCAATCAAAGTCGGTGTACACCAAGGGAGCGTCCTCAGCCCACTGCTTTTTATAGCAGTCCTTGATTGCTTGCTTGAAGGAAAAGTGACGGACCCCAATGTGCACCAGCTATCCTTTGCTGACGATGGAACCATTATAAGTGATGATCAGGCGTCCCTACAACGAGCACTTGATGTGTGGGTGGACATTTTTGAGGGACACGGGTATCGTATTAGTTCAAAGAAGACAGAGTATCTGTGCTGCCCGTTCTCTGACCCTCATCAGCCTATTCCAGACATTTACTTGAATGGAAGAGTGCTTCCCAAGTGTGAAAAGTTTAAATATCTGGGATCTATGATTAATAAAGAAGCAACTTGTGATGACGACGTCAACCATCGCGTAAGCGTAGGGTGGATGAAGTGGGGGGAAAACTCCGCAAAAACTCTTCTGTGATCGAAAAATGCCCCCTAAGCTGAAAGGAAGGCTCTACACTTCAGTTGTACGTCCGGCGCTCACATACGGTTCACAATGCTGGACAATGCACAAAAACTATGAGAGCAAATTAACGGCAGCTGAGATGAAGATGCTTTGCATGACAGCGGGAGTAACAAAGCGTGACAGAATTAGAAGTTCAAAGATCCGAGGAAGCCTCCACGTAAAAGAAACCATCACAAGAGAGATAGAGCACGACCGATTCAGTTGGTATTGCCATGTTCAAAGGAGAAATCCTTTGAACCCCGTCGAAAAGGCGTTATCAATCAACGTTCCAATTTCAACACGCAAAAAAGGCAGGCCGAAAAACAATTGGTGCAAACAAATGCAAAAACACCAGCATTTGATTGGCCTCAGCGATGAAGTAATCCCAAACCGGGAAGCCTGCCGCTACTTTCTGAGGTCAAACCGGCGAACCCCACAAGCGGACCAGTAGGAATGCAGTTAAGTGGGAAGGTTATGGTCCTACACTTCTGACCATAACAACGCCGGAAAAAGGGAAAGAAAACTGGTGGAGTACGGGCCTGTCAAAGATCCGGCCGTCTACGCCTGTGAGGACTCCAGGAGCCATTAAAGCCGTGATGATGAGAAAGCAGACGATCTTGATGTGGGAAATGAAAAATTCATGTCTCGAATAATCAAAGAAGATTTGGAACTAAGTGTCTATAAAAGGCATATTGGACACCTGCTAACTGCAAAACCGTAATCACAAATCTTATGGTAGTACGCTAAAAATGCTCACAGAAAAAATTCTGTCCACTGATGAGAAAATTTTTACCATCGAAGAATTTTTTTATATATAAAATGATCGAGTATATGCTCGGATATCAAGATAAGCTTCAGAACTTACACCAAGTGTCTTAGAGGCCACTATCCTGCAAATGTAATGACTTTCATATCATCGGATGATTAGCCAGCTAGGAGTCCGGAGGAGTCCTAAACCCTTTTTAGAGGGTAGTCATCACCGAAATATTGAGTCTTTGAAACAAGCCTCTTTTCGTGCTGGCGATAACTTTCCAATAAATGAGGTCCGTAAAGCGATTGGTGATTGACCAGTGCGTTTCGGGTCAAGCTTTATGGCAAATGGCGATCATTTCGAATGAAGTGTATAATTTTTAATCTATCTATAATCTATAACAATGCTAAGACAGTCCATTCCAGGTTCAGTATCTGGCCAGAGCCAGGCCATTCGTCACAGAAATTATTTTTTAACTGTAATGGAAATTGGAAATTATTAATTAGCTGTGAAATTATAGCGTAATAGGATTCGGATCCCAATAACACCAACGCCATCGAATGATTATTTCGCGGCTTCTCTCCTCGGTGGGGTACTGGCGAAACCCCCCGTTCTACACTTGCTTTGAAAAAGCTTATCGGCTGTCGCCGCTCGGGATCGGCATTAAGGTTTAGGTTCCGTTCACTTGTGTGCAAAAACAAATCACACACAACATGAATGAATAAACAGAAGCTTGGCTCCGGCTCTTCATGAGCTGTAACCAGCATTTGTGTCTGAGTGCTCCAACAGATAGCAGCAGCCTTCAACAAGAGAAAAAGCTGGAGTATATTCCAAACTGAACTGACGGCAATTAGTGGAGCCGTGAAATCGATGAACCATAAAGACATCGTGATCTATACAGATAGTCAAGGGACAATAAAAGCACATGAATCACCAATTAAAAGATCAAAATTGGTTAGGCACTCCCACTCATCTCTAAATGAGATATCGAGCAGATGCACTGTAACGTTGTGCTGGGTACCTGGGCATAGTCATGTACCAGGTAAGTGTGAAACCTGAGTGCACCACACTGGAGTTCTCGACTGTTAAATCGGAAATAAGCACTGCAACAGGCAAATGAGAGATGGCGTGACCTTAAAACATGCAAGTACCCGAGACAAACCTAGCCCAGGCATTGTCAACGTAAAACCACAAGCCTGCTAAAAATACGCAGGCAGTTTATAAGCAGCCTAATCAGAGCCCTAATAAGACATGGCGCTTTAGGGAAACCTGATGCAAGATTAGAACTGCCATATAACGACTATTGCAAAAGGTGTCATGATGACGAAGAGGATGAACCTCCATCCCAGCCTCCACCGTTTTTTACGGAGGGTAGCCACCTAACCTAACCTAATATAGGGCTGCAGGTGGCTTTTCTGGGAGCAGGAATAATTTTAATCCTTTTCCATTCACATGGATTCCGTGCTTAAATCTAGCACTGTACTTGGAATAAGTTTTTGTCTGATATCTGATATCTTCATTATTTTGTGTTTGATTTAAATAAAGTCCAATAGCGCAAAACTCGCGTGAAAATGCGAAACTACACTTTCAATTATTTTACGAGTAAACAGTTCAAAAGTATAAGTAACCACGTTTTCTTAGAAGTTCATGACTCATTCATTCATTCATTTATTGAATCCATTCTCCGTGGGCAGTTCAACTTTTATTTTTTTGGTATTTTTCAATGCTACGACTAAAATGCTGGTTTCCATCGTGTTCACTAGGAGTGAGATTAACACTCAAAATATTATTTGAATTGTCACATGACATTTGCTTTGAAGGGAGCTGTGAATACAGAATGACAGACATTTTTTTATAAAGCTTTTGCAATGTCATATATGATATAACATAGAATTGCAGAATTAGCTTTTCTTATCGGACACATTGTGACCGTGCGCCCTGAGCGAGAAACTTCACAATTCTCCCCAAGTACCCAGTGTGTTCATACATGTGATTAAAATGATCGCAGCTAAGTTAATTATGCAATAGCAGATAGCACTGATTTGTATTCCTAGAACAGCCGGTGGTACACTCCTACTATTGTTTGACATTCATACGAAATTGATATGCAAACACACGAATAGAGCGAGACCAAAACGAAAACATCTAATTACACTGTACACCGCATTGTTAACCGGTTACTAGTCATTCTCCCACAGACGTGCGTCAACACATAGCACAATAATCAAACACACTTGGCCTTAAGCGATTCGAAGTTCAACTATTTTGTAGCCCTTCGATTGATGTGATATTTACCTTCCATTTTCTTGAAAATCGTTGATGCCTCTATATCCCGATAGTTCCTGATTGGCTCCTTCTGTGGAAATGCCGAGATCACTGTCACCTCATGACCCTTCGCGGCCAGATTTTTCATTAAAGCATGACTGACGATAAAATGCGATCTGGCTGACGTATGAAAGACTCCGAGAATTTTGTAGGCATCGACCGATGCGCCGATCGCCGCGATCACGAGCAGAAAGCTTACCCAAGACAATTGCATTTCGACTACAGTGCACAATTACTCGTATACAACACGATCTCCACATCAACGAACCACTCTATAGCAATTCCGAACATATACTGATTGTGTCTAATGTATGGCTAGGAAGGTTTGCATTTCTGATGGAAAAACTGCAATTATCAATGTGACGATCGTTTCTATCACGAAGACTGGCGCGATGATCTTAAAACTCGAAAAAAATTAGTTTTCATGAAATTCGTATCTAAACATTGACCCTTTTGATTAAACCTCTATAACTAGGTACTCATGTTATCTTGTCGCCACCACCACTTGTCTCATTGATTGTATGGAGTTAAATCATCGTAAAAGGAATGAATAAGCAATTCTGTATCTTGTTGTGGTGATCTAACAGAAATCAATTACTCTATCTGGATAGATTTGCTGAGAGATTAAAGAAACATGCTATTTGTGGATTAACACATTTTACATTTCAATTGGGCGTCATGATAAGATCATATACGTTTACCTATATAGAGGCAATAACTCATAGCGACTGCTCTTCGAAGCAAAAACATCAAAAGCTTGTTAAGCCGGTGGATTGATGGATTTTTAATCACTTGGAATTCGACTCACTGAATCGTGTTGAATATCATGTTCACATATCACACACGCCATAATCGACGACATGGCACTTTATGGTTAAATTTGGAAATTTCAGAGCCAACAACTAGTGCGGAAGTTCTTGTTAAATTAAACACAATTTTTTCGTGAAATCAATGTTGATCTTTATTGTTTATGAGGCTCATAGACGTGATCAACACGGTTGTGGTAAAGGTGATCACCTGAAGGTCGAAATCATTTGAAGAACAAATTGGTTGCAATTTTGTCACTGGGTTTTGTCACATGAGGTTTGTTCAAAAATTAAAGTGACTTTCTGTTTTCTTGAAAACTATTTATTCATTCATCTTCTTCTTCTTCTTCTTTTCCTTTTTCCGGCGTTGTTATGGTCAGAAGTGTAGGACCATAACCTTCCCACTTAACTGCATTCCTACTGGTCCGCTTGTGGGGTCCGCCGGTTTGACCTGTTTTTTGGTGTTTTCTAAATTGCCTAGATGTGATTTTTGTTTACCTCTGTTTTAGTCGCCTTTTACGACAAGCGAGAGGTATCGCTGCATGGATATTCTTAACCCGTCCCTGCACGGAGCTATTTATTCATTCATCAATATCTATATCTATATATCTTCAAGGTAATTGCCGTCTGATATAATACATTCGGGCCAGCGCTTTTTCCGATCCTCGAAGAACTTTTGATATATGCAACTTCTTTTTTTTTTTTTTTTAATGAAACCTTATTCTTAATGTTACAGAGCTTTTAAGTTACTTATGAAAAAAAAAACAGAATTTTTTATATAAGAAATATATTAAGTGTTTTTCATAATTTGAAAGCATTAATTAATGAAGAATAAGTAGATACACTCTGTAGTTCGAGGAACTAGTGTCTAATGTATCATCTCAAACAGGAATATAGCAGAATATTGTTACTGATAGAGGGGTAATTATACAATTCTCAACATTTCAAAGCAATTTTTGCATCACAAAATAATTTTTAAGATAACACGCTTAGCAAGTTGTTTATTTCATTTAAGCTGAAATTAAAAAGCCAGTTTTTAATCCCTCGATTGAAAAGAAATGAATTTGTAGTACACCTTAATGCAAATGGTAAGGCGTTACGGACGTAAAAAAATTCAGAAAATGAGTAGTGTTGTGAGGTGGTATAACGGCCAGATTAAGATCGATGCTACGAAGTCCATGAACAGTGGAACTACGATTAAGTGAGTACCCACTTCTCAAAAAAAATATTTTTAAGACTTTGTAAGGGGTGTCTCAGTAAGAGTGCATTTTTTCATTTTAAAATAAAAACAAGTATTTTACGACAGAGTTGTGATACTTTTATTGTATTGTAAAGAAGACATGTCCCGACTAAGTATGGAATAAAATATCGGCCAAATGACCCCCACGGCTCCGATGACAGGCCATTACTCTTTTCATGAAATTTTCGATGACTTTTGCACAGAGATGTGGCTGTATCTCACCGATGACGCGTTGGATTTCCGATTTGAGCTCAGGAATTGTTTCGGGTTTATTCGCATAAACCCGAGATTTCACAAAACCCCAAAGAAAAAAATCGCACGGCGTTAAATCGCACGATCTTGGTGGCCAGTTGACATCAGAATTTCGTGAGATAATGTGTTCTGGAAATCGTTGCTGCAATAAGTCGATTGTTTCATGCGCGGTGTGGCAGGTTGCGCCGTCCTGCTGAAACTACATGTTGTCCAGATTCATGCCGTCCAGTTGAGGCCACAAGAAGTCCGTTATCATATTCCTGTAACGAATGCCGTTCACAGTTACTGCAATTTCGGCCTCATTTTCAAGAAAGTCAGGTCCAATCACGCCGCCTGACCAAAATCCGCACCAGACAGTTACTCGTTGTGGGTGCATTTGTTTCTCATGGATTGCATGACAATTTTGTGTATTCACGAAGCCATTCATATGGAAATGCGCTTCATCGGAGAAAATTACTTTTTTCGAAAAATTGGCATCGACTTCACTTTGCTCCATTACCCATTGAACGAATTGCCGGCGCTTTCCGTGGTCTGCTGGTTTCAGTTAACTGAATCTTGTACGCATGAAGGTGGAGGTCTTTAGTCAAAATTCGCTGCGTAGTGCTTCGTGAAATTTGGAGTTGTTGAGAACGATGTCGAATTGATGTTTTCGGGTTTTCGGCGACACTCTCGTTTACAGCAGCTATGTTTTCAAGAGACCGACCGGTACGTTGACGCAAAGGATTCTTGTTATCTATAATTGACCCAGTTTCTTCAAATTTTTTGACCACTCTTCGAATGGTTGACACATTAGGTGCACTTTCTCGGCTGAAAATTTGGCGAAGTTTTGCGAGCGGTTTCAGCGTAACTTTCCTCATTTTTGTAATGAGTTTTCACAATTATAACGCGTTGTTCTTTCGAAACGCTGACGACACGGCAATTGTTGTTCGACAAAGATGCATTGATACAGCTACGACCATTATGCAAACAGAATTCAACAAGGCGGTTAATTGGTGCCACGACAATTGTCTAATAATAAACGCATCAAAAACGAAGATGATGCACATTCGACTACCGTGCTACAAATCAACTAAACAAAAGATTCAACTGAGGAGCATCGCATGTACTGGTGCACTTCCACAAGAAATCGAAATAGTGGAAAGATACAAATACTTAGGCGTTATTATCGATAGCCACTTTATATGGGATAAACATATTGATAAGGTCCGGTCGGATCTCAAGAAAGCGCTTTTTGGAGTGGTTCATCTTAAAAACTACTCAACGTCGGAGATTCTAAAGCAGGTGTACTTCCCATTGGTTGAATCTAAGCTGAGATATGGTATACTTGCGTGGGGTAACGCATCTAATATCCACCTGGATAAGTTGCAAAGACTCCAAAACACCATAGTCAAAAAAATTGATGAAGGTACCCAGCGAAACCTAACTGGTCAAACAACGTTCAAAGTACTTGGCGTCAGAGAACTCTTCAAGATGACCACGACCCTTGAGTACTACGATGACAATAGGTTCAAAAGGACAATACAACATCGATTCAACACAAGAAGACGCGCGAGGGGGATGTTGCAAACGCCTAGGTTCTCCAATGTATATGGGAAGAGAGAACTAAAGTATACCGTACCCAAGATACTAAATGAACTGCCTGAACCGCTTAAGATAATTACTAATCCCAAAACTAGAAAATTGAAACTAAAAGAATTTTTTAAGTCACAGTTTTCCACAGTAAAATAGTTTCTGTTTTTTTTTCAAAGAAAACTTACTTTTAACATTAACTTTTGTAACTATGAGTTCTAATCTCTTTTTTTTTAAATTTGTTATATTTTAAATCAAGCTCACTCTAAAATTATTTGAAATGATAAAGAAAATCAGCCTTCTGCAGATAAGCCCTTATGGCTTCGCAGAAAACCTTAAAACAATTAAAAAAAAAAAAAAAAAAAAGCGCTCCATTTTTAATAATCGGAATAAACAGCTGTCAAATTTCAGAGTTGCCACTTGAATGAAAAAAAAATATTCCAATTTTAAAAAGTGCACTCTTACTGAGACACCCTTTAGAAGTAAAGTTGCTTAAGAGGAAGTAGCTTTGAAATAAAAAAGAGCGGAAAGCTGTTCTCCATACGTCCCTTTCTCCACGTAATTCTCATAACGTGTTTCTGGACAACAATCAATGGTTGCATTTTATTCCCATGAGTACCACCCCATCATACCAGACCATATTGCAGTTTCGATTGTACCAAACTGTAGTAAATAATTTCTAGAAGTTTACGGGAGCAGTATGACCTTAAGTGGTACATTGTGCTCGTGGCTTTTAACAAATGTTTTCTAAGTATAACAGTATGCGCACCCCAATTAAGTCCGCTGTCAACTACAAGTTCCAAGTATTTAAAAACTGATACCCTTTCAATAACAAAGCATTTAGAAGAGCAGCCTATATCAGTGTTAAATGTGTTGGAACAATTGCTTTTACCACAAGTATTACTACTTAGTAACATGTGTTGGCAATTAATACTATGATAAGTTACATTGGGGAATTCAATGAAGTTATTTGATATATTGAAAAACATAATTTTGGTTTTGTCACTGATGACTAGTTTATGCATACTAAACCAATGCCTGAGATATTCTAAGTCGTAGCAGATGTTAGCAATTTAGTCCATAACGGAGTGATTAGAATAAGATCAAACCATGTCATCCGCAAATCCAGTCTGAATTCCTTTCAGATTTTGGCTAAAAATTGAGTTGGTGTAATCAAGAAAAGGATGGGACCAATAACTGATCCTTGCGGTACTCCAGTACGAACCTCTGCGCTTTGACTGAATTTGTCTACTATTTTGACTATTTGTTTTCGGTTTCAGTTGTTCTGTAACGCTTTTGCCGCACGTGCGGCTGTAAATTTTCTTTTATTAATGCTATCATAATTAAAATTGGTGAAATCCTCAGTCGATTTACCCGCTCTAAATCCATACTGGTTTTGACTAAAGAACTTTTTTTTTCTAAGAACGTTACAACTCGAGCTTTCATTAGTTTTTCAATTTTTTTTGAAAACATAGGAAGAAGAGATATTGGCCTGTAATTGTTTAAGTTTTTGCGATCGCCTTTCTTTAAAACAGGTATAACCTCAGCAATTTTTAGGGAATCAGGAAATTTACCACCATTAATGCTTTCGTTGAAAACGTGAGCTAAAACATCGGCAATTTTATATGAAATTTTTTTGTTAAAATTGTTGGACCAACTATTCCTCGTAGATGAGTTAGAATTATTAAGCAACTTTATTTCTCTAAATATTTCAAAGGACGAGATTGGTTCAAAATAGAAACTGGAGGCTTGGTTTCTTTCCCTGCTGAAACAGTCATTTATTTATTTATTTACCGTCTTTCAAGTTACAAGCTTTATAAAGACTACAGCTAAGACTAAATTATATAATGCAAATTATTATGACACTATTATCATTTTTTTTTTTCGATAAATTAAATATAATAAAATTTACAACAAACGTAATATTTTTTTTTTAATTTCCTCACTATTTACATTGAAATTAATAGCATAATCAAACTCATTAAAATCAATACATGCATTATTAATTGGATTGCTCCTGGCATAACTAGTTCTATGGTATGGAACATTTAAAAAATCTCCATTTCTTGGTCGCAGACTGCGGCAAGTTACATACATATTAAACATTGATAACAACATCGGACAATTGATGTTACAATTTAAAACGTCATAAGCAAAGAGTACAGAATTTAACTTTCTTCTCGAAACAAGAGGTTTAAGGTCAATAAGACTACATCTGTTCTCATAACATGGAACACTTAGATTCCCAAAGGGTTTGCGTAAGGCAAATCTAGTAAATTTTTTCTGAATTTTTTCAATTCGTTGTATACTTGAATTAGTATAGGGGTTCCAAATAACGCTGCAATACTCCAACAGTCTGACAATACTCATGTAGAGGGTTTTAAGTGTATAAGGATCTTCGAAACACTTTGAATGACGAATTACAAAACCCAGCAACGAGTTAGCTCTTGAAATTAAATGATCGATATGAAGAGAAAAATTAATTTTGGAGTCGAAAATCACTCCAAGATCTTTCTGGTTGTCACACCTTTGTAAAGAATCGTTACCAAGTTTGTATTCGAAATACACAGGATTTTGGATCTTAGAATAAGTAACGACACAACATTTATGATTGTTAAAATGGAGCCCATTTAATTTACTCCATTGAAGAATTTTGAACACAATTAGCATCAGACAAAGATTTTATGCAGCTGAATACTTTTAAGTCATCGGCATACAAGAGACATTTTGAATGAGAAAGAAGATTTGGCACATCATTTATAAAAATAATAAACAGCAACGGACCAAGATGACTGCCTTGAGGAACACCTGAGAGGTTAACAATTTCTTCAGATAAAACATTGCCAATTTTGACAAATTGTTTTCGACCTATTAAGTAGCGTAAGAAGAGAAGAGTGAAAACCAAAGTTCTCAAGTTTCTTCAGTAGAATATTGTGTTGAACACGATCGAACGCTTTAGACAAATCGGTATAAATACTGTCGATTTGAGATCGCTTTTCCATGTTAGTGAGACAATAATTAGTGAAAATCGATAAGTTTGTAGCCGTCGATCTTCCGGCCATAAACACATGTTGATGTTCAGATAAATGGTTCTTAACTATGCTATATAATTTATCTTTAATTATTGCTTCAAATACTTTTGGAAACAACTGAAGTTTTGCGATAGGTCTGTAGTTTTCTACAAACACTTTAGAACCAGACTTATGTAATGGAATTATAAACGAGTATTTCCACGTATCTGAAAATAAACCTTGATTTAAAGACAAGTTAAATATATAACACATAGGGGCTACAAGTTTAAATCTGCAAGTTTTTGAAAGAACCGGTGGTATATTATCCGGTGCAGCAGAAGAATCATTTACGAGAGAGGACAAAAATGTTAGCACATCGCTTTCAGATAAGTGCAATTGACCAGCTTCAATGACAGAATTAAAGCTACTAAGTTCATCACAATTTAAATTTAAATCAATGAAGTTGGACTGAAAAAATGATGCGAAACTGTTGCAAATAACATTTATATTATCTGAGGAAACACCATTGTAAGCAAGGTTAGATGGAATACCAAGTGATTTTCTCTTTGTATTTAAAAATGACCAAACATTTTTGGGTTATTTTTAATATTCGATTCCAGAGAACGAATGTATTGCTTATAAATAAATTGTCTCAAAATTTCGTACTTTTCATTTGAACAGAAATTGTTGGTAAAGCCCGCATTCAAAAGTGTAAGTGAAGCAACGCTATTAAAGTGCTCATTAAAAGCATTAGCCATTTCAGTAAAATTCTGAATGTCTTTGTTTTTAAAGGTTATACAAGATGGTGGGCTAGGAGGTACGTTTTTATTGAGAAGTTCATTCACAATTGCCTATTCTTTTTTCAAGTTGTTTTTAGCTCTTTGAAATTTATTGATATAGTAGTTTTCCTTAAGAGACGGTATCTCAGTAGCAATATTTTTACAAACTTGAACATAATGGTTTCGAATCTGAACGTTATTTGGATGTTTTTTACATTTTAATCGAAGTTTGTTTTTGTTACGAATTTTTATAAGCAAGGCTTTGGACATCCAAGGCTTAAGTCTTTTTAATTTACAACGTCTATTTCTTATGGCGAGATAAGTGGAGACATGACCTTTTAATATCATTAAAAAAGTCTCCTCGTAAAGATCGATCCATCTTTCTTCCAATAAATAGGCATTGAGAGATTCAAAACTGATGAATTCAACATTTTCAAAAGGTGAGTGAGTATTTGTATTCTTGGTCTTATCACAAAGAAATATTAAACCGGTTATGCAGTGATCAGAAATCTTTTAATCGGATATGCAACTAATGAGGGATATTTTAGGATTTCGTTTAAGTCTTCCGAAAATATGATCAATCCAGGTACGCGTGGAGTGAGTAAGTCTAGTAGGAACAAGGAAGCAGGTTTCAAGCCCATTTGCCGACATTATATGAAGATATAATTAGAAGCATCTGGAAAGTCATTTAGAATATCTAAATTTATATCACCTAGAATAAAAAGATTCTTCGCCTTTTCACTGCTCAGAAGCGAACTCAATTCCTCAATGAAAATAGGCTTACTCTTAAACATAAAAACATATTTTTGCGACTCTACATTGCACAATAATCTGATCATGTCAGCAGTTTCCATATTATAGCTACAGACCTCCAAATGGTAGTAATAACAAGAGGTCATATAAAAAGTCTCCGCAGTTTTTTGTCACTAGATGGTGTAGTTGTCCATATATCTTGAAACACTATTATCTGATTGTGTCTAACGAAAATCAGTTTGAAAGATGACATGTCAGGCTATATTTTTTGTGAAGACAGCTGTGTAATTCATTGCTCGTATTAACAGTTATACGAATTTGAATATGAGTGAGATATCTGAAGAAATACGCTATGTGACGCTTTTTTACTTTTTTACTATAAAAAAGGGAAAAACGCTGCAAAAACATGCCGAAAAATTTGTGCAGTTTACGATGTAAATGCTGTGAGTGAACGCTGGACCCAGGAGTAATTTGTTCGATTCCGTTCCAGAAACTTCGATGTAAAAGATGCACCTCGCGCTGGTCGGCGTGTCACTGAAAAAGTCGATGAAATTTTGCAAATGATGGAGCAAGACCGGCACAGAAGCTGTCCGGAGATAGCGGACATCGATCGTATGATAGTTTGGAATCATCTAAAACGAGCAGGCTACTCAAAGAAATTCGATGATTGGGTGCCACATTAATTAACGCATAGAAATTTAATTGTAAAATCAATAAAACGCTGCTGCAACGTAACGAAATGGAACCATTTTTGAAGCGATTTATTACGGGCGATGAAAAATGGATTAAATACGAGAATATCCAACACAAGCGATCATGGTCAAAGGCTGGTGACCGACCAAAAATGGCTGGTTTGACGGCAAACAAGGTTATGTTGAGTGTTTGGTGAGATTGGAAGGGAATTGTCTATTATGAGCTGATAGAACGTGGCGAAGCGGTCAATTCGATCCTCTTATCTGCACACTCGACCGTTTGAATCTAGCAATCATGGAAGAGCGACCAGAATTGGCCAACAGAAAGGGAGATGTCTTCAATCATGACACTGCTAGGCTACACACATCTTTGATGACCCAGAAGAAATTGACGGAGCTCGGTTGGGAAGTTTTAACGGATCCACCGTACAGCCGGGATCATGTACCCTCTGATTACCATTTATTTCGGGTTCTGCAACTCACTTGATGGTAAAAAATTGGCCGACCGATGAGCCGCTGAAAATCACTTGGCCAAGTTTGTCGCAGATAAACCACAGAAGTTTTTCACCGATGGAATTATGAAGCTACTCGGAAAATGGCAAAAGATTATAGATAATAATGGCCAATATGTACTTGATAGAAATTGATGTTTAATAAAGATATTAATAATTTATATTAATAATAATAATAAAAAAACATACCGTCATTTTTTTTATAGGGTTCGCGTAGGTTCGCGCTCTTATGGTGTTTGTCACACAACCTGGACGGGGTGCAGATGGTTTGTGCCGAAGATTCACTCGTTCACTACTCTCCGGAGGTGGTTGTCCTAGATAGGATTCGAGAGATTCGACTGAATTTCTCGCGTTGGTTGTAGTTCATAGTAACTTATTTATGATGATTGAAGATCCTATACTGCGAGTGATATGCCTTCGTCAGCATTTGTTTGATCATCTCTCATTCATAACTGATGTTGTTGTACAGTTTTTTCGTATAGGAATTGTTCTTGACGTTCAACAGTCGGTGATGATTACCATTGCACTACGATCACCTTTAAGACCACATCATGTATCCATTATGCAATAGTGTTTCGTCACTTTTCAAGAGTCGATATCATTTATTGTCCTCTAAAGTACGCACCTAGTGTGGATACGTAAAAACAAAAAAAACATAAAGATTGGTTCGAATTCTTTGGACCATGAAACGCGGAAAAACGACAACATTTTTCATTTCCATAATCAAACCAATTAGTATTCGAACGGATAGTTAAAAATAGAACCACGCAAACAAAGTATTTTGTTCGGCTTCACAAGGTTTGAGTATCGGCTGAAAGGCTCGAGCCGTAATATGATGTGTTATCGTGATTCTATCGTGGAGTCAGCCAAGCGTACACCAGAAACATACGACATATGTTCAAAAAGTAACAGGAATTTTTCTTTGCAGCACAATGTCCCTTGTATTATATACAGATCTTCTGGATCCGGGTAAATCTAATTGATAGACAATATGGCTAAGCTCATAATGGTGGTAAACTTAATCGTAAAACTAATTCGTGCAAGAACAAGGACCACAGTCAATAACCTGAACGGCTTTCTCCACCCAGGGGTATTCCTTTATTTCGACAGAAGTGAACTGACTTAAGACAGATTAATAGCGCTGTTAATATTTGCCTCGTCATCCCGAGTTCAGTGAGATCTTGATAAATATATGTAAGTTCAGCCACTTTGAGGCTACGCTAATCTGTTTTGTATTTCATTTTAAAGTACGAATTAGAACAATCACTTTTCATAGCTATAATTTGGTCTTTCCAAAGTGTGAACAAAAAAAGCTCATAACAAGAACAAACAAGTCTATTCATTTCCTCTTGAGATAATTCGACTGACTTAAGACAGATTAATAGCGCTGTTAATATTTGCCTCGTCATCCCGAGTTCAGTGAGATCTTGATAAATATATGTAAGTTCAGCCACTTTGAGGCTACGCTAATCTGTTTTGTATTTCATTTTAAAGTACGAATTAGAACAATCACTTTTCATAGCTATAATTTGGTCTTTCCAAAGTGTGAACAAAAAAAGCTCATAACAAGAACAAACAAGTCTATTCATTTCCTCTTGAGATAATTCGAATTTAGCGTACAATTAGCGAGTCTAAGGCGATTATAAGATAACGCAAGCGTCTAGCGATAAACGCTAAATGTGTGAGTGTCTGCCCACGAGGTTAGTGAAATCACTTTTCGTATCAATAGCCTCCGTAATAATGCAGAAAAAAAAATTCGTCATATTTAGATGATATTACAGGAGGTGCTCCACACTTGTCGTCATGTAGATAATTACAGTTCGCCATCATAGTTTAAAAGCAAATGCCCCTAACCACGCACTAGTCTCGATCAGTAGTTGTTCAGAACTGCTAGCGAGCAGGTCGTTGATGTGGAGATCATTAGAAATCGTGTAGGCAGTGTTGTATAGAAGGTGTGTTTGCTATACTTGTGCGCAGCAGTCGAAATGAGATTTTTATGGACAGGCCTTCTGCTTGTGATCGCCGCGATCGGCGTATCGGTTGATGCCTACAAAATCCTCGGCGTCTTTCATACGTCAGCCAGATCGCATTTTATCGTCAGTCATGCGTTAATGAAAAATCTGGCTGCGAAGGGTCATGACGTGACAGTCATCTCGGCATTCCCACAGAAGAAGCCAATCAAGAACTATCGGGATATAGATGCATCATCGATTGTGGGGAAAATGGAAGGTAAGTGTCAATCGAAGGGTCAGAAAATAATTCGACTTCGTGTCGTCCACTACGGCTTAAGGTCAAGCGTGTTTGCCTATTTGCTAAACATTAACGCACGCTCGTGGAAGAATAGTTGTGAAACCGGTTGTTAATGCGGTGCGTGTATCTATGTGGTGTCGGACTACAGCTGACGAACAGACAGATGATTAGAGACGCTGAAAACGCCATGTCATTGGATATTTTTGTTTTTGTTTTGTTCTATTCGCGCGTTGGCGTGTTTCGTTCGCACGTCAAACTGGAATAGGGGGCCACAGTATTATTCTGGGAATAGGAATGAGTTTGAGCTATAATTAACGATCATTTTAAATATATCTATAAATCCATAGAATGATCGACGGAAATTGCTAAGTTGGTCGTTCAGTTCTCACACCCCCATTTTATTAGTCACAATATGACCGATAAGGAAGTGTTTGCATTTCTCCTGTTACCCTTGGTCATTACCCACAGTAATAACACCTTTAACGTCCGGACTTCTATGTTATATATGAGCCAACCTATGGAAGTCTACAAAAAATTAACTGCGCCATAAAAATTATTTACGATTGTCATTCAGTACTCAAAATTGCAGTTAAAACAAGTGTCGTGTGATAATTCAAATAATAGTTCAGGTAATGCGGTCTCTAGTGAGTACAAATAAACTATCAAATGAGCAGTTAAATACGTATTCGTATATCATGAATTAGAGCTAAAACTGCCAGAGTTGATGTTAGAGTTGGAATGGTATATCTTAAGGGTATATCTACAAAATTTAGTCATAAATTCTAAGCGATCGTTAAAAATGTAAAGTTAAATCTGAGTTTGATAATCTGTTCCTCTTGGTTCTTGGATCCCACCATAATACCACCGATGGTACTTAGTTCATCGAAATGGTATACTATTATTGTTACCGGCCATTTGGAACTCGGAAGTTGAGAGACGCATTTACAACTCATCGCCAAGCCAAGGGAGCGTGCCTTCCTGGGAGCCTTTTTCTTATAGGTTCTTCAGTGGTTATTATAACTTCTTGGAGCTGAATAGAGTTCTCAGAAATTGGAAAACCATGTTATTCAAAGTATTGTCCATCACTTATTTTATTTTCCTACTTTTCGGGTAGGATATGAATGCCATGTCGGAAAAGTGCCTCATCTCTGAATGCAATCCACCAATTGACCCATTTTTTGCAATCCCCATAAGAAGCAAGCTTCTGTTGGAACAGGTAATGATGCATCGATCACAACAAGTGATAGTTAGAAGGAACAATGTCTGGAGAAGACGGTGAATGGGGTAGGCACTTTTTTGACCAGTTTTGAGCCGTGTGGATTCGCATTTTCGTGCGGTTTTCGTAAAATCACTTTGCCGTGTCTCTGCTCTTATAGCGATCGTTTTTCTTTCAGTGCTCGTCTAGAATGCATTAATTGTAGTCGGTAGCGATTTACAGCGATGGTTTGAATAGGGTAAAACAGCTCTTGTAGCATAGGTCTAGGTTCATGAATAATTGGCTTCACCTTTGATGTTTGCCGGGCTTAAATTATGATTTCCGAAATAGGGGTTGACGAAATGGATTCATTTTTGATTCTAGTGGCAATGCTGTTGGAGCAGTTGCACCCACCTGTAAAAAAACACTTCCGGTCGTATAGTTTTAATCCGTAAGGGACTCAGTTTCTTTCCTTCTGGGCCTCTGACAAACTTTGCCCAGTCGGCTCACAATTATTTAGACACGTAGAGAAAGCCCAATTTTGACTCACTTTTTCCTGCATATTGGCTAGTATCTTACTAATAATACGTTTAATGTTTTCTTCCAAGGCTGCAATTATGCCTGGCTTATCGGCATAGACAAATGACTTGACGTATTCCCAAGGGGTGATCGTGGTGCAGTGGTAGTCATCACCGACTGTTGGGCGGAAGGTTTGTAGTTTAAGTCTGTTCTTAGCCAAGAACAATTCCTATACGGAAAAAGACTGTGCTACAACATCAGTTGTGAATAAGAGATGATCACAAAGATGCTAACGAAGGCATAAAACTCGCAGTAGAAGATCACTTCTATGTGTGCATATCCAATATAACACCTTTATGACATGGAAACAAAAAAGTTGCTGTGAACTAAAACCAATACGATAAATTCAGTCGAATCTCTTGAATCCTATCTAGGACAACCACCCCCGGATAGTAGTAATCGAACATCTTCGACACAAACCATCTGCACCCCGTCTAGTTTATAGATATTTAGCGATAAACATCATAAGAGCGTAAATCTTAAATCCGCGCGAGCCCTATAAAAAAATATATAATATAACCAAAAACGTCAAACAGCTTTATCTATTCGGCCAATTCACCGGTCTAAAACCAGACAAATAAATTTCGCAAAAATAAAAGTGCGAAATCATTGAACGATAGCGGTCGGTTATTGAGGGTAACCTTGTTCTCACAATCGTATTTGACAATAATTTGATCCAATGACTCCGCCGTAGTAGAAATCGTATCAACAAGTGCATTTTGCTCGATGCATTGGCAGCACTTGTATTGCCCGAGGTTGCTCATCGGACCAAATACAAGAGATTTGTTGAGCAACATAACCATTCAACCAGAGATCAGTTTAGTTGCTGAACACAATTTTTCGTAAAAAAGCGGAACTTTTTCGAGCCTAAGGCAAACTCATCGATATTTCGACCGTGTGGCAGGTTATTCGGCTTCAGTCCTTGCACGAGCTATATATTACAATGTTTTAGGCTAAGATCTTTGCGTAAAATCTTCCACGTGGTCCAGTAACACAATGCTAATTGCTACAGATGGCGACGAATGGACAAATCGCGACAGTTATTAATACTGGCGGATACAGCTCTATACACACTCTACGCATTAGGCAAAGGTTACGAAATAATTTCAACTACAAAAAATAAATGAATTCTGTTCGATTGCTCTAAAAAGTACAGAGAGAAATAATTCACAATTCGCTCGACTGAAAAAAAAAATATTTTTAGTCATTTTCAAAAAATAAGGTGACTTTTTATTTATCTCCAAAAATATTTACTTGTTCATCAATATCTATTTTATCCCCCTCAGATATAACACAATTGTACTTGGATTTTTTTACAATCCTCACATCTCTTCTGATATACGCTTTAGCCTTAAGCTCTTACGGCGATGCGTTGTTTATTTCCTCAATCGCCTTTTCATGAATCTTTTCCTATCAGGGAAAACAAAAACAAAACAGGGAGCTCAAGCGATACGGTATTGTTTTTGGTCAGAAAATTACGCACATGTTTTGACGTCCATATACCCATATTTCGTCAGCCTTTTCAGCCAATCCGTCGTCATTCACCTCATTCAACGCTCCATGAGCGAGGCTCATGCGAGGATTTTCTTTGGTTAAAATTTAGAAATTTTGGAACAAACTTCACAGACACACGTTTTATGGCCAAAATATTTGAAAAAATGTTCATGACATGAGCCAATTGATACTCGTATGCCAATTTCTTGGGCAATTTCTCTGATAGTATTTCCACGACTCTCCACAATAACTTTCTTCATTGTTTCAATGTTTGACGGATTGAGGCGTTAAGGACGCGCATCGTCATTGACATCTTCTCGGCCTTCTGTGATGATCGTGTACCACTTATAAACATGTTTTTTTTTGCTCAAACTAGACTCGCCAAATGCCACGGATAATATTTAAGGTACTTTGGTGCACTTATTTTAATACATACAATGTAGACAAAAGACACAAAATTTAATAAGGATTCTATAGTGGAATATTGCGTGCGGGCAGAAGAGTGAGTTATCGTGCCCAAACCTATGAAGATATTTTCAATACCCACCGTGACCTGACAGGAATCGCGTAGAGTGGTAATTGCAATCGCCGTGTGCTCTTTTTCCTCAAGCCTCGATCGTGGCGTTCAGCTTGTGGCTTTGTCGTGTTATTCCATCTGGCTTGCTACGGTGCTATAGATGTTGCCCTTTTTCTCCTGCGGATAACGCAGGTCTCTTAATAGTTCGTGGTTCGCCTAAAGTAAGCCCTGTGCAAGTCGTCGGCGAGGATATTGATAGGGTCCACAGGTCCTATAACACAGGCTACTTCATCCGATATTGTCCGAACACTGCATTGCGTAAAGCCTGTATGCAGACGAGAGCTTTTTTTTTCATTTCCTGAAAAAATGGATATACGTTATACGAGCTCTAGCCCAGACCGCAGCGGACAGGAGTATTGAGCTCACCACTCTGGAAAGCAGAATCTTCTTCGCGTATTCCGGTCCACCGATGTTTGGCAGCATTCTGGAAAGCGCTCTTTGCATTTGTGAAGCCTTTGTACTGCAATATTGGACATGGGTCTTAAAATTAATTCGGTGAGTGCCTCTTTAGACCCGATTGATTGGCTGCCAACTCGGAATTTTGCGTATTCCACAGTCTTTCGGCTTGTTATTAAGGCAGCCCCCGTCTAGTTCGAAGTCGGAAAACTCTAGATTCTGGCGATCGCTTCATCCGCACTCTACTTCGTGGATGTGTTTCGCTACAAGAACTATGGCGATGTCATCAGCAAAACCGTAATCTTGACTCCTTGTAGCAGAGTTAATCGCAACATTCTATCATACATTATGTTCCACAGAAGAGGTCCAAGGACTGATCTCTGGGGGACTCCTGGGGAAACATTGTGCTATTTAAAGCCATCGTCCGTCAACTTCCTGTTAGTGAAGTAGTGAAGAATCATCTTCAAAAGGTAATGTGGTGCATCCATTCTGGACAGAGGCCTCCTAATCCAGGACCAGTTTGCGGAAACAAAAGCATTTTTAAGGTCCAGCGTTTCCCCGTATCGCTTCAACTGCTGTATCTTCTACCACTTATCTGGTTCAAAGAGTTATCGAAATGAAAGTATCCTTTACACTCCGGAAGATGCACATGTTGTTTCGGTGTGCTGGCAAGCGGAGTCCTCGGAGTATTTTTTTTTTCAAACGAGGTTAATGAGCATGTTACGGCCAACTGTATTCGCTACAGAGGATTCCCTGGGGATTCCATTGGCTTAAAAAAAGCCCTTTTATTTCATCATGAGAGGATGAGATGAGATGGCATAATGTTTACGTTTATGTTTTAGGTAATAAATGAATCACAAAAACTACAGGTATACTGGAGGTATGCTTGGAATCATTGTCGTGGGAGAAAGGTAGATCCTCCGATAAGTCAAGTTTTTCATTGGTAAGGAGAATACCCCGTTTCCATTTATTGTCGTTTGGTCATAGCTTTCAAGCATAACTTTCATCCATTCTGTTTCATTGCCTTTATAGCTTGTAACACACTCAGATCATTTTATTTTATTTACCAGAAATCTGAAATTCCAGCTCTCTTTCAAATAACAGCGACATTTCATTAGCTATATTTGTTCTGCGATGGTTTTAATACACTATATGCCGTCATACTTACATTTTAACCACGTGTCATATGGAAGTATGACGCAAATTTGGTTTTTGATGATCGTATATAGACTTTTCTATATTTTTTGTTTTTATTATTAGCTTTTTCATATCCAAAACAACCTACAAAAATAGCAATCTCGAGTTGTTTACTTTTTATTTATTTATAAATAGCATGTGAACAGTTCAGGAAAAAAATAAAAGTTTTCCTCCAGAATAATTGGGATAAGAATAGAAAACAAAATTGGTAAAAAAGTAAGAGTTGTCATAGCAATGCATTTTTGAATATAAGTGCTACCAAACAAAAAAAAAAACAAAACGCGATTGAATGAGAGGTTGTTGATATGAGGGATAATGTTAAATGTTGCTGAATGAAATGGGTTCTCGTGAGTTGGAGTCAGTGTCGGGAGAAATATAGTTCATTGGTACTGTAAGGCTGAGGAAGCCATATCCTTCTAGGCTGATAGACGTACGAGTATATCCATATCTCAGAAACTTATTCCATATAGGAGACTCTCTTAGTCTAAGAGCATTGGAGCCCTCCAAAAGAAGCAGATGAACTATCGTCTACAGTACGGCTTAGGTCAGGCTTTTTTTAGTTCACTTTTATCTTGTCTATACCGATTGCTGATGCGCTGTGATGCTCAAGTCACTCGTCATTTTAATCATTTTCACTACCCTCACAGTCTACCTCACATTCTTTTTACCGAGTGGGTTCAGCTGAAAGCGGGTGTCTGTCTTGGAGCAAGCGGCTCATCATATAAATGCTTCATGGATTAGTGATGGGACCCGAATTCCGAACCGTATGATACTCCAACATAACTAAGGGTTACTCGCCGCCCCGATGAACCACAATGTAAAACAGAGTCATCAGTGAAACGGTAAATAGAGGATTAAACAGACAGGACTTAGCGGCAAAGACATTCGGTTTTAGCACTCAAACCCGAAAAGGTACTGGGAACTTGTGAACCGTCTCTGAAATCTCCAGATTGAGTCGAATTTCCTCCGAGTTGCAACAATTTCCAGACGCAAACGGGAGAGTACCTCCTTTGTATGATAACAACACACCCCATTTTGTAGATCATTCTTGGAGTGCGATCCCATCTCAGACAGGATAATATCAGTTCCGCAACATTACGGTTACACAATACTACACACAATGCAGAAAGCAATTGCAATGGAAATTGCTTTCTCGACCTTTGCCGCGCTCATCAATTCTTTGTTGGTGGCACTGAGTTCTCCCACAAAGACATCCACAAATAAACCTGACAGTCTAGGGACGGTATTACTCGCGCACAGATCAATCACTTCGTGATCAGCAGAAGATTCTTGGCTCTCGGCAGAACGTGAAAACCGTTCGCGACGCCGTCATATATAGCGGACATCAATTTTTGCATGGTATAGTGAGGTTTCGTCCGGCTTCGGCCTACCACCAGTCCGCCGCAAAAGAACGTTATGACACCGAACGGCTCCAGAATCCGGTGATAGCCAGGCAATTTGTTGAGAAGATCGAAGCGATAGCCCGGTCAGTCACAACACCATCTAGGCCAGAGGCTTTGCGGAGGAAACAGTCGGCTTTCGACAACACAAAAGTAAGCGTTGGATCAGCGACGCTACATGGAGACGGATCGAGGCCAGAAGAAAACTCTAAGGTTAACTACACCAACTCGGCTATCGCGAGTAAAGACGATAGATCTAAGCTGCATATAACGAGACCGAGAAAACGGAAACGAGATAACCGAAGCTTCTTCAAGGATCTGGCAATCGAAGCAGAGGGTGCAGCTCACAGTGGCGACATGAGAGGTGTTTATGCTGCCGCGAGGAAGCTTTGTGGAGTTGAGATAGCTACCGCTCCTTCCCTGAGAGACAGAGACGGAAATACGCTCACACCAGATCAGCCACTACTGGATCGCTGGAGGAAATTCTTCGCAGAGTCACTTCCAACTGATGATGAGGCGTACGTCCCATTCTCCCCTGCCGTGGGGAGAAACCCACGAAGAACGATCCTCCAACAGTTCCTGAAACCGAAGCTGCCATTCGCAGACTGAAGAGCGGTAAAGTTGCGTCACAAATGGCTCTGATCTGGATCCCATAACTGCAGAAACTTTATATACTCCCAAAATCCCCAAGAGTTGGAAACAGGGCGTCATCATCACCATCCCGAAGAAAGACAAGTGAGTGAGTGTAAAAACGTGAGAGGCATCGCTCTTCTTAACACCATTCAGAAACTACTCGCCACCCTGATAGTTTTGACGATCACACCAACCATCGAGGAGCACCTTTGACATAAGTGATTTAGACCTAAGGAACAGTCCGATCTTCCTATTGTTCATCGATCGAGAGAAAATTTTCAACATGGTCCGCAGAGATGCTATTTGGAACGCCTTGGAGAACATTGGGATCCCAAACACTATCATCGGCCTCGTACGCGAATCATACCGAGAAGCTCCATGCACGGTGCGCTTCAAGGGCAAAGAGAGCACAGTCTTCAACAACACCAGGAGAGTGAGACAAGGGTGCATTATATCCCGCTTGCTTTTTATCCCTGTCCTTGATCGTGTCCTCATGCGCACCAACACCTACAATGGAATCCAGTGGTCTCTGAACGAAAAACTTCGTGACCTAGACTACGCGGACGACATCGTCTCATGTTTTACTTCTTTACTGGCATCCAGCAGAAATTGAACTCGCTCAATATCAAAGCTTCCAAAGCTGGACTCGGAATTAACATCGCCAAAACGAAGCTGAGGAGAATCGGTACGAGATGTGCGAAAATCCTCTTCCTCAACCGGGTACCGATCGGAGATTTTGACGAGTTCTGCTACCTCGGCAGCATGCTCTGCAAAGACGGGGGATCAGAATTCGACGTATCGACGCGCGTCAACAAGCCGTGCTCGGCAAACTTTGCGTTGAGATCCAACCAGCTTTCTTCCTTTCTAAAATGTCGGATCTTCAACTCCAATGTCAAATCCATCCTTCTCTATAGCTGTGCGACGTGAAAGGCCACTGACAGCATAAACTATAAGCTATTTCTATTTGCTAACAAATGCTTGAAGAGAGCCCTGAAGATCTCTTGGCAGGAGTGGATCACGAACGGGGACAAGCTACAGAGAGCCTCCCTGCTATCAGAGATCCTGAATAGGTGAATAGGAAGTGGGGTTGGATTGGGCATACTTTGCATAAACCGGACACGGATGTTGCAAAGATGGCCCTCACATCGAATTCATAAGGCACCCGCAAACGTGGTCGCTCTCACATGACATGGTGGAGAAAGAGCATCGACGAGCTGACAGAACCTGGATCGAAGTCAGAAGACTAGCTCAAGATAGGGTCACGTTTTTCTTCGTGTTCGCGCGGGGTCAAGAGGTGCGCTCTTATGGTATTTGTCACACAACCTGGACGGGGTGCAGATGGTTTGCGTCGTTCAAGGGGTGGTTGTCCTAGATAGGATTCGAAAGATTCGACTGAATTTCGGAATTTCGTTCAATTCTTGCTACTGCTATGTGCACCTTAGGAGCGGTTCCTTATATTGAATTGTGTTGTCTATACTGTGTAAATGTGAACCAAAGAGATAACAATAATATGACCCTCATAGAAACACTTGTACTACTCTACAGTCTTAATTGACCGGAAAAACCTTGACTCGACTAACTTCTCTGTGCATATAGTTTTAATGCAATTTTTGGATCTATTTCGTAAGCATATAAATAATCAAAAAATTATAAAATGCCCGTAACTTATTGAACTCACCTTTTATATTCTTGTGCCAGAACCAGTTTTAAATTTTCTTGATTTATTTTGAACTTTTACTAAAAAAGTACTTTCTTTCCAGGTATGCTGAAGAACATGGTCCAGATGCGTGATCAAAACGTTTTCGAAGGCTTCGTCCAAATCTTCAGTTTGGGATTGGTTTTTACAAATTCCACCCTGAACGAGCCAGCTGTGCAAAAACTCATGGCATCAGGCGAAAAATTCGACGTGGTCATTTGTGAAGTATTCGTCAACGAAGCTTTATTCGGCCTAGCCGAACACTTTAACGCATCACTAATCGGTCTTTCAACCTTTGGAGCCATGAGTTGGAATACCGATCTCGTCGGCACACCCTCTCCACTTTCATATATTCCTAATCCCTTCCTGTCATTTACCAATCAAATGACGTTTGTACAACGAGTCGCCAATCTAGCCGTTGAGACTTTCTCGAAATTCTATTTCGACAACGATTACCTCCCAAAGCAGGATGCACTATTTAGGCATCATTTTCCCAAGTCCAAACTTGGTCTGCACAATATCCGAAAGAATACCGCGTTGGTGCTTATAAACTCGCATGTCTCAATTGGATTCCCGCGACCATACCTGCCGAACATGATCGAAGTTGGAGGAATGCACATCAATCGCCACAGGAAACCACTACCAGCCGATATACAGAAATTCCTAGACGAGGCAAAGCATGGCGCCATCTACTTCTCCATGGGTTCGAATCTGAAAAGCAAAATTTTGCCGCTGGAAAAACGTGAAGCCATCCTTCAGACTTTTAAGTCACTCAAGCAGAAGGTTTTATGGAAATTCGAAGATCCTGATCTACCCGGCAAGAGTGACAATGTATTCATCAGTCCCTGGTTCCCACAGGACGACGTGCTCGCACATCCAAATGTCAAGCTCTTCATCACTCACGGAGGCCTTCTTAGCACAATGGAATCCATTTATCACGGAAAACCTTTCGTGGGAATCCCAATGTTTGGTGATCAATTCCGTAATATGGCACGTTACGAGGGAGACGGTTACGCTCTTACGGTGGATTTCTATGAGTTGAACAAAGAGACGTTTTCTGCCGCAATCAAAAAAATTCTAAATAATGCTAGCTACACCAAGAATGTAAAGACTGTTTCCGAAAGGTATCGCGACCAACCTATGGAGCCTTTGGACTTGGCTACCTATTGGGTAGAGTATATTGCACGGCATAAAGGCGCACCGCATTTGCATTGCGCCGCTCAAGAATTAAGTTTCATTGAGTATCACAACTTGGATGCAATTCTCGTTTTGTTTGGCGGACTACTGGTGGTGTTCGTGCTGTTAGCTAAGCTTCTGATCACCTTGATAATCAAGTTTCTGCGACCCTCACCGAAGGTAAAGGTAAAGAAGCACTAAATGTTATCGTGGGTGGGGGTTTATAGTAATTTCGATATTAAACTATTTTTGTTAAATAAAAGTAAACAAGAAACAAGAAACGTGTATTAATAAGTCAATGGGGTGGCTCTGTGGGTAACCATCTTAAAAACAACAGGCCAACCAAAAGTGGTTGAATATGGTTGAAATATTGTATAATATTTTCTTACCGAAGAACCAAGATACCGTGAGTATAAGATAGTTTTGACAACTAGCTCCGACTGAGGGACACCGTGACTAGCAGCTTGGTGTGATGACCACTGACGTTGATGACACAATGTTGGAATCCAACAATAGGCAAGTCATTGAAGCCGTATTTCGCTGTGTTTCTCCTGAGCGGAGTGCTTAGCATAAAACCTTTTATAGGAACAGGAAAAATCTTCTCGAGGAGTTCAGAGTCAGCAAACAGTAGGTATTTCTCGGTTATGGCAAAGCGATGACGATAACGACCTCTTATTGGCGAAGAAGGCCTAAGATGCAGAGATATGTGAAGTATGCGGTTCGGGAGCCACTGGGCTTATTCGGCAAAATTTGTAGATCGGGATTTTGCAAACGAAATGGTAACTTTTGGATATACATTCATTCTATTCGACAACATTTTGGCAGCTACGAAATACGCACGGCCTAAATATTTGCAAGGTCGAACCAGTAATTTTATGAATTATTGTGGAATTTTGAAATAGCGTTTCGGTTTCTGATCGAGCAGTGTCCGTTTGACAAGAGTGTACGCTCTTATGGTGTTTGTCACACAACCTGGAGGGGTGCGGATGGTTTGTGCCGAAGATATTTGTTTACTACTCTCCGGCGGTGGTTGTCCTAGATAGGGTGAGAAGCTGACCACAAATATAAGCCCAAAAGAACACTTCTAGGCTCAACTTGCCGCCATGGATGACACGTTTCTTAAATCTGCCCTAACAAAACACAACTTCGAATCGAGGAAATCCAAGAGAAGGTCTTAGAGGAAACATTGCGAGTAGTAGATTCGCTATCAACAGCAATTTAGAAAACACCAAGGTGAGCCTAGGGACACATATACCACCATTAAACTGCCCCACAAGTGTATATGCAAATCAGTGGGTTGATACGACTGGAGATCACCGGTGTTGTAAGAGTAAGATCAAACAAAAAAATCTGGAGCATGCCCGTGTCACAAAAAAAAAAAAGGCAGGCCGAAAAACAATTGGTGCAAACAGATGCAAAAACACCAGCATTTGATTGGCCTCAGCGATGAAGTAATCCCAAACCGGGAAGCCTGCCGCTACTTTCTGAGGTCAAACCGGCGGACTCCACAAGCGGACCAGTAGGAATGCAGTTAAGTGGGAAGGTTATGGTCCTACACTTCTGACCATAACGACACCGGAAAAAGGAAAAGAAGAAGAAGAAGAAGAAGAAGAAGATTCGCTATCAACAGCGGCCTGCCTGTATAAAACTCTATCCCAGGAGCACACAAATTGACTCAGGTTGATTCGCAAATCAGACGGAAATTTCACTGTCAATCGCAGGGAAACCCTAGAGACTTTGCGTAAGGTACATTCCCTGATTCTATTGTACTATCCAGCTAATATTTTTCGATACTCCAACAAATGACATCGATAGTAGAACAAACAGCTCCTCTGGTAAACTCTTCAGCCCTGATAGAGTTAAATGGGCAATTGATTCATTAATCACTACAAAGCACCAGCTATAGATGGTGTCTTTCCTGCTATCCTCCAGAGAGGCCTAGATATCATTCTAGCAACACCAACAGTTCTTTTTATGTCCTATTTCAACTTGGGACACATTGTTCAAATTTGGAGAGCAGTCAACCTTGTGTTCATCTTTAAGATTGGAAAACCAAGTGAATAACCTAAATTTTTGACGAGTAGTTCTTATGAAAATGGACAAAATTGATATTTACCGTAGTGAAATTTCAGGCAGCTGAATTTAAATGTGGCCGTGAGAGCATCGGAGACGATGAACGCTTGAGACGTCCAAAAACTGGAACAACTGACAATAAAATCTCTAAAGTTCACACTAAATGGTGCTAGGCGAAAGTCGAATCAAAGTGAGAGAGATAGCAGAGGCTATGAAAACGTCAAAAGAATGTGTTTGTCACATTTTAAATCAAGATTTAGGCATGAGAAAACTGTCAATGCGTTGGGTGTCGCGTTTGTTCACATTAGACCAAAAACGTGATGAACATTTCCAACGTTCTGTTGGCGCAGTTTAGGCACAATAAATACTAGTTTTGGCGCCGATTAATTATTGCTAATGAAAGTCGGAAACATCATTATACGGCCGAAACAAAAATACAGTCAAAACAATGAACTGCAAAGGTGGTATCGGTCGATTAATGCATTGTGGGCCTGTCGATGCAGGTACTCGTAATCCACTGTTTATATACCGCGATAGTAAGACTTATAATCACTTGGGGGCCTGCCGTTGGGTGGACGAAAGTGAAAAATTAAACTATATTAGATAAGCTTCAACGCTTTTAAAAAACTAGAATTATTCTTGAAATCTCGACATTACAGGCGTCATGCCAACTTTCCCAACGGCAGCAAAAGGGGCACTGATCGGAATAACTCTAATGCACCTTTTTTATTGTTCGGAAACGGACCGGAATGTATATCATTTGCACACATGTCCATCCTGCAACGCTTTCCTGAGCTGGATGTGATTACCACAATTTCGAACACATTACCACACCCGTTTAATTTTGACAAAAGATTTGAGATACTGATCGCAAAACGTACAGATTGGGAAAGTGGCGATCCCTTGCTAAATATCAAAGAGCTCAGGTGGTACAGAAATGGCTTCAAGATGGATTTCGGTGTTAGCGCTGGCATCTTTAGACCAAATCGGAAAATATCGAAAGCTCTGAGAACGAATCCAAGTATCATCCAAGCCGAACTATACGCCGTTCCGATGTGCGTCAACCTAAATTTAGAGACTGGCATAAGATGTCAATATACTCTCAGACAGACAAGCAGCGGTTAAGGCGTTTGGCTCGTATAGTACGAACTTAAAATCTTTTAAGGAACGCTACGATGCCCTGCAGTACCTAGCCAAAAGGAATACAGTCAAAATCTGTTGGGCACCAGGTCATAGGAACATAAAAGGCAACGAAATAGCCGACCAACTCGCTAGGAAAGGTTCCAGTGTAAGGTACATAGGTGCCGAAACTTTCTGCGGAATCCCCAAATCAAAGCTTAATTTTCTCTTAGATAAGTGGGAAAAATCACAGCACCTGCGCTTTTGGAACAGCGCTCCAAATACTCTATCAATATTCTCAAACACGAGTACAATAGAGTCGATATCAGAAGACTGGACAGTTACCTTTCGGGACACTGTAGTCTGAGATACCATTTTAACAAAACCAACCTCGAATCTAACTCTGTCTCGAGGATGAGGAAACTGCAGAGTACCTGTCCTCTGCCATGTTAGGAAGCGTATCCTTCTCAGAGATATTATGACTCATGGGGATCAGCTCAGCCCCTACGAGAGACATCCTCAACTTCATTAAGAAAGTGGAGGAACTCCTCTTTGAATTGGCTAACAGGCACAATAGATCTGCACTGGTTGCAGTGCCCCATGCTATATGCAAACACTAGCCCAGTAATTAAAAAATAAATGCAACAGAATCATACCAAATTAAATCTCTAGAATCAAGTTCTATAAATGATATTGCAAACGCCACTGGTATATATTATTTTTATATGGTATTATATGTACTTTAATCTGCAATAAAACCTTCTGTCATCTCTCACATACAACTCCTTTTATTCAATTCGAAAATTAAGACATTCATAGTGAATAACTCTTAGAAGCGGCGACCAAGAAGCTCAGATGTTAATTTTGTACCTTCAGTCTCCAACCTGGGACTCTCTAGTCGAATATCAAATCCTAGTATAGGATGAAGTCTATTTAGGCTGGGTTCCTCAAAACAGCAAAACAAAAATGACTAAAAATATGCATCAGCTCCCTGGAAGAACTCTTATGGCTCATGATAATCATGATTTTCGAAGAACGATTCGCTGAAGTGTTTGTGTGATAGAACACTGATAGTGCAATGTGGTGTAAAATTAATCATGCAATTTTGGTTTTGAATTACTTTTTTGCTAAATACAGGGTGTCCCACGAGCAGTGTGCCAAAAAGCTACAGCGTGCAGGTCTAGTCAAGACAAGAAAAAAATCGTATGGGAGGGGGGGGGGGTCTATTTCCTCCCGTTTAGCCGGGAGGGGCAATTTTCTAAAAAATTGGGTTAATTTGGAAAAAAAATTATTAAAAATCAACAGTTACATCCACAATGCCACGGTATACCTTTTTGTAAAGCCAGAAACCTCTTCTTTCATATTTATTTTAAATGAAGCTGTTTTAAGGAGCAGCTTTTGAGAAATTAATTTTCAAACTCAAAATTTTGAAATAAAATTGAAAAAAAAAAATGTCGAACTATTTTTTTTCAAAATTGTATGTAATTAAGTAGTAATTTTTTTTCAAAAATTCAATGCTCTCATTAGTTTTTAGTTAAAAGCAGAAAACCGGATGCAAAAATGTCTTGTAGTTTTTGAGAAATTAAAAAAAAACCCGAACCATTTTTTTCTAAGAAAAACCTATTTTTTGGTTTTAACGCGGCTGGACTTGTAAGCAAATTAATGTATGAAACATTGACCTCGTTTTTTATTATTTTTAAAAAATTCTGAGTTTTATGAGGATACAATAAAGTGATACGGTATTGGAATAACCCTGGATTAATTCTTTTTTTTTTCATTGATAACGCCTGAAAACTGACTTGCGAATTTCGTCTGGGTCCGCCCGCCGCCGATGGGTTCTACCCGAATTTTAGATTTGGTCCGACGCAATCCCTCCCTTAGTACAAGGAGGATGGCTATTATGCTTGGAGTGCCCAAATCTAGAGTATGGAGAAAACTTACACCCGTACCATTTTAGGCCAGTTCAGGGACTCACCTCAAACGACAAGTTTTTGAGAGCAGAATTTTGTCGATCATTACTGCTTCGAGATGAAGCAAATGATGAACGAAACTATTTTGCAAGGATATCCTGGACGGATGAAGCACAGTTTACCAGAGATGGGGTTACTAACTTCCACAATTTGCATCATTGGAATAGCACCAATCCACACAACAAGAAACAAAATAAATCACAACACCGCTTTAGCTGTAATGTTTGGCTTGGTATTGTTGGACAAACTGTAATCGGGCCTCGGTTTTTGAATGCCGTTATTATTGGAGAATCATACCTGCAATTCCTACGAGACCTTTTGCCCGATTTGATGGACAACGTTCCTTTGGCCATAGCAGATAATTTAATCTACCAGCAAGATGGAGCACCAGCACACTAGAGCTTACGGGTTAGAAACTGGCTGAATGATCATTTTAGTGACCGTTTGATCGGAAGAAGGGGCCCCACGAAATAGCCACCTAGATCACCAGATTTAACTCCTCTAGATTTTTATGTGTGAGGATTCATGAAAAATTATGTTTACGAAGTGGAAATAGTATCTTTGGAACAACGGATTGAAGTCGCTGGAGTCAAATTGCAAGAAAATTTGTCAAGCATAGACTTATGTGTAGCCATTAGAAGGAGATATAATCTTTGCCTTCTAAAAAATGGGAATCATATTGAAAATTTATTATTATAAAACTCCGAATTTTTTAAAAATAATAAAAAAGAGGTCAATGTTTCATACATTAACATGACTACAAGTCCAGCCGTGTTAAAACCAAAAAAAAAGGTTTTTCTTAGAAAAAAAATGGTTCGGGTTTCTTTTTAATTTCTCAAAAACTGCAAGACATTTTTGCATCCGGTTTTCTGTTTTTAACTAAAAACTAATAAGAGAATTGAATTTTTGAAAAAAAATTAGTACTTAATTACATACAATTTGAAAAAAAAAGAGTTCGAAATTTTTTTTTTTCAATTTTTTTTCAAAATTTTGAGTTTGAAAATTAATTTCTCAAAAGCTGCTCCTTAAAACAGCTTCATTTAAAATAAATATGAAAGAAGAGGTTTCTGGCTTTACAAAAAGGTATATCGCGGCATTGTGAATGTAACTGTTGATTTTTAATAATTTTTTTTCCAAATTAAGTAAATTTTTTAGAAAATTGCCCCTCCCGGCTAAATGGGGGGAAATAGACCCCCCCACTCCCATACGATTTTTTTCTTGTCTTGACCAGACCTACACGCTCTAGCTTTTTGGCACACTGCTCGTGGGACACCCTGTATAAGAAAAAATTCTGAGTGAGGGAAATCTTTCTTCAATTTCTTCTATAAAGTGAAAAAGATGATATCCGTCAAGTGGCTGCCACCAATTTTGATACACATTTGTACCCGTTTTATCGCATCTTCCATGACTTTCCGCAAGATCTACGGTGATAACTGTCCGCATTTCTATCGATAATCTCTTTAAGGGCTGCGATTCTCTGAGGCTTGTTGGCATAAGCCTGCGACTTCAAGTAGCCCCAAAGAAAGAAGTCTGGGATGGTTAAATCGGGCGATTTTGCTGGCCATGCCAAATCGCCAAAACGGGATAATCATTGTGGCTCATGCTATGTGTGTGGTTGCACTGTCTTGTTGAAACCACATGTTCAGTAACGCTCATTCGATTCCGGCAGTAAGAAGTCGTGTATCATGAGTCTGTAGCGTTCGCTAGTAACAGTGACCGCATTACCGATGGCGTCCTTTAAAAATACGGCCCAATCAGCCCTCCTGTGTGAACGCCGCACCACACACTGGCTTTGAGTGGATGTAATGGCTCTTCGTGCATCACACGCGGATTTTTCGCAACCGCTTAAGTGGAAATGCGCTTCTTCGCTCATGGTGATTTTCGACATACGAGGATGGTCCGATAAGTAATTAGCCTACAAAAAAAAACAAAAATTTTGGAGAAATGGCGATTTATTTTTCAATATAATCTCCTTTTAGCTAGGGGTAGAGGGACTTGTTAGCATCATATCCATGCTCAGAACTAGGATCATTCAGGCCCAGATGGGCAACACCACTATAGTTAAGACCGTAGATAGAGGCACACCCCAAGGTGGGGTAATATCGCCTCTACTATGGCTCTTGGTTATCGATAAAATTTTGAAAGAATTCGAGAGAATCGGAATAAAGGCGGTTGCTTCGTGGTCATCCTAGTATCGGCAATGTTTCCCTCGATAATTAGCGAAATCTCAGAGCGAGCTCTGACTAAGCTAAGCGCTTGGGCCTCAGGATGCGGCCTAAGCGTCAATCCGAGTAAAACAGAACTGATGCTGTTTACCACATGTTGCTGCACAACAAAACAACAACCAGCACAAACACCTTGCACATTTGAAGTACATGTTTGGAAATATATAAATTGAGGTGGCATGGCGGCAGAATGCTATACCAAATGGTAAAACGCACATGCCCACCTCAATTTAACACATCTCACAAACAATCACATCTTAATTAAATATAAAAAACACAAAATATAAAAATTAAAACACTTCAACTCTCACACCACATGACACTTGTAAACAAAAACATAAACTGTCAAATGTGCAAGGTAAATTTACAATCCACATCGCCAAACAAAGTCCACAACTGCAGCCTTGTCAACATCAAGCTGCAGCAACATTGAATTGTATAGAGTCACTAGGGATATGGGTCATCAACCCATATATGTTTCACAACATATATTGTACATAACAAAGCTGGAAACCAGCTGACCGAGGGTTTGCATTAAGCAACCCAAGGTACAATAAATTATTATTATACAATCAGCCAACGAAGGCGCATTATAACGTGGTCACATAAGTACACAACAAAGAAACAAAGAAACACACAATTCGTTTTACATATAACGAATAGTTTTACATATAACTAAACAAAGAACATTAACTTGAAACTAGTTTAACATATAACTAACAACCATTACAATAGTTTCACATATAACTTGTAATAACAATCAAACAAGGAACATTTAAATTACATTCAGTTTCACATATAACCTTTGTATTTTAAATGTTGAACAGTGCAAGGTGAAGGAGTTATTCCAACAATAAAAAGGGACAATACTCAACGAATAACACAAAGGAGTCTTTTTTTTATATATACATATTTCTCGTTCGAGCTTAACGCCGCGAACACCACCAAATATAAGATACCGACCTTCAATCTCCCTCGACTCAACAACCAGTCACTTTCCTTGTCTTCCGAGGCTAGATACCTAGGAATTATCCTAGACCCCAAGCTCAGTTGGAAGATAAACATTGAATATCGGGTACGGAAAGCATGTGTCGCTTTCTATGCCTGTAGCAGAACCTTCGGCAAAAGCTGGGGACTCCGACCCAAAATGGTGCTGTGGATGTACACGGCTGTCATCCGCCCCATCCTCACCTACGGAGCGCTCGTATGGTGGCCTGCCCTAAGTAAGGCATACAACATCAAAAAATTAAGCCGAGTACAGAGATCGGCCAGTATCGGGGTAACCGGTGCCCTTCGGTCTACTCCGACCGAGGCACTTAACGTACTCCCAAACCTCCTCCCTCTGGACCTCTTCATCAGATATAATGCAGCCCGTAGCGCCATTAGACTCAGAGAATCTGGGTTCTGGTCATCCAAACCCTACGGTCATAGCAAGGTGCTGGACCTATTACCTAGTGACCTGGCCACGACTGCAACTGATTTCACGACACCCATACACAACCCAAATAAAGCCGCCCATGTCCACTTCCCATCCAGGATGGCATGGAAACAGGGACTGCACTCTGAGAACCATCAGGTAGCTTTTTTCACCGACGGTTCGAAAATGGAGTGTGGGGTTGGCTCGGGTATCTTCTCAGCGGAACTGAATATCTCCAAATCGTTGCGACTTCCAGACTCGGCCAGCGTGTTCCAAGCGGAAATACTAGCGATTAAGGAAGCTTGCAAGTTATTCACGCGCTATCCTATTACCAAGATAGATGTCAATATTTATATTGATAGCCAATCAGCTATCAAAGCCCTCGACTCTCACTCCATAAAATCCAAATTAGTTGCACAGTGTAAGGATGAAATCAGCTGTGCAGGAGACTATTTCAACATTACTCTCATTTGGGTTCCTGGCCACAGCAAAATAGAGGGAAACGAAAAGGCTGACGCTTTAGCAAGGCACGGCTCTTCCCTCGACTGTTCTCCCCCCCATCAGACTAGTCAAGGCAAACCTTCTACAACACTTTCTCTCTCTCGAGGGCGAACTCGAGATGGTGCAGTCTTAGCAACTGCGTCACATCAAGGAAAACATGTCCCTCCTATAACAGGAAAAGAACCCTCGACCTAACTAACAGACCCCGACAAGAGATTGCCAGAATTGTAGCCATCTGTACTGGACACTGGCCTGGCGGTACCCACGCTGTTAAGTTAGGCATCCCATTCAACACCTACTGCCGAAGTTGCAAGAACCCACTAAAAAAGGAAACTCTCACCCATTTCCTGTGTGAATGTCCGGCTCTAGCTAGAACCAGACAGCGCCTACTCGGCAAAATCTCCTTCGACGACCTATCAGAATTCAGGGAAATAGGATTCTGCAATATCATCAAATTCCTTAATTCCACAGGATGGATATGAAACTCTAATAATAGCACACTAGGTCACTGAGTGGTGGCATCAAAACGGCGCATAAGCGCTAATTGGGCCTGGCATCTTAATATCAGGCGGCAACTCCTACCTACCTACATACCTCCTTTTAGCTTGATACCCTTGACCCAGCGATGCTCCAACTTCTTTAACCCGTCTGAAAAATACGTTTTCTCGAAGTCGCAAAGTAGGCCTCCGTGACCTCCTCATTCGACTGAAATTTCTGCCCGGCGAGTGACTTTTTCAAGTTTGGAAACAAAAAGAAGTCGCACGGGGCCAAATCTGGAGAATACGAAGGATGGGGCAGCAGTTCGTAGCCCAATTCAACCAATTTGGCCGTGGCGAGGGCGGAGGTGTGAGCCGGTGCGTTATCATGGTGGAAGAGCACTTTTTTCTTCGCCAAGTGGGGCCGTTTTTTCTTCAATTCGGCGTCGAATCGGCCCAATAATTGACTAATTTTGAATTTGAATAATTTGGCACAGTACAGCACTGTGTTTTGCCATTCTCCAGGTAGTCGATGTGGATCACACCTTGTGAATCCCAGAAAACGGTGGCCATCACCTTTCCGGTCGATGGGGCAGTCTTCGCCTTCTTCGAAGCACGTTCTCCGGGGGAAGTCCACTGTCGACTGTTCCTTGGTCTCTGGTGTATACCAGTGGATCCATGTTTCGTCGACTGTCACGAAACGACGCAGAAACTCCTTCGGATTGCGCTTAAACAGCGTCAAACACTGCTCTGAAGTGGTCTCACGGTTGCGCTTTTTGTCCGGAGTGAGCAAACGCGGCAATCGTCGCGCCGACAGCTTTCTCATGCCCAAAATTTCATGCAGGATATGACCCACGCGATCTTTTGAAATGCCTACTGTCTCAGCTATCTCGCGCACCTTCAATTGGCGGACTGCCAATACGAGATCGTGGATTTTTGTCACGTTATCCTCCGTGGTAGCCGTTTTCGCGGCACCTGGACGTGGCTCATCAAAAACCGACGTGCGACCACGTTGAAACTCGTTAAACCAATTTTTGATGGTCGCCATCGAAGGAGAAGAGTCACCGTACACAGCATCCAAACGCTCTTTGATTTCGCTGTGCGATTTCCCTTCCAAAAACAAGAATCGAATCACCGACCGATATTGGTCTTTCTCCATTTTTCTAAAATCCGCGGACACTCCCGCTTCCACACGCGGTAAAACAAAACTACGAGTCCGATCCGGTTGAAATGACAATGACTGACAGTAGCCGTCTATTAGAATGTACTACACGATAGTAAGTTGCACTTGCGATACTGGCGCTGAGGCTAAGTACTTATCGGACCACCCTCGTAAATGAAGCCGCAAACGCAATTTCTTCAAATGGTATTGTACGTAATTTGGGATGTTAAAGGGTAATTACGCGAACATAGGTAGACATCAGTTTCGACACTTAAGCCCCTGTCTTATGTCTATCAACACCTTCTCTCACCCAAGCAAGGGCGAGGCGCTCCTTTAACATTATGGAGACGGGAGGAACGCGTCCACAGTTCGAGTTTTTGCAGCTCTGACCTATTGGGAGCGGCGCATGCCGGTTCTTGTTCTCGAGGAAGGAGAAACCTAGCCCTCTAGATTAGGGTTGTTCTTAGGGAGCAAATCGCCTACAAAACCATGCTACTTAGACGTTCACGGGCCGCTCGGGAGCTCTATGTGCAGAAAAGGAGAGAGGAGCACACGCTTTTAAGGAAGAAAAAAAGAGAGCACGAAAAGGGTGAAATCGAGGAGATCGGGGAATGCTACCGCAGGAATGATGCTCGCGCGTTTTATGAAAAAGTAAAACGAATATGCCAGGGCTACAAAGCTAGAACAGGGAGCCTATAGGGGTAAAGGCGCACAACTAGTACAATAGTAGAGTCACAGTTGATGCTGATAATATGGAAAAATTACTTCTGTAGACTGTAGACGGCGATGATATATCTGACAGCGCTGTCAGGCAGAATGATCCATTCACAACGGATGAAGATGCAAGAGAATCCCGTCCAGCCGACCTAGATAAAATTAAGTTTGTTATTTCAAAGTTTACAACTAACAAAGACGCGGGCACAGATGGCTTGTTTACTGAACTATCTAAACCGGCAGGCGATGAGTTGGTAGGGTGCTTGCACCAGCTCATCTATTAAATATGGCCGGAGAAAATCATGCCCGACGATTCCATTCGTCAGCATCGTTTGCCATGTCCATAAAAAAGGAGACCCCTTTAACTGCGTCAACTATAGAGGAATAAGTCTCCTTGACATTGCGTACAAGATCTTCTCTGCCGTATTCTGTGAACGGCTTAAAGCCTTTGTGAATAATCTGTTAGATTCCTATCGGTAATATCTTTACTATAAACGTTTCTTTATTGACTTACATACCCAAAAAGGGAGACCAAAGGGTTTGGTGGTTGGCTTTATATACTCCTTATGACGTGAGAGGTTTTGCGCGGGAATGATAATAAAAAAAGGTGGGAACGCTTTTCTTGTCAGCCCTTTGCTTTCTAATTGTCATGCCTTGCCAAATAGTGGTAAGTGCTGCCAGATCACATCAGTATCGTGTGGTTTCAGGCCAGGTAAATCCACAATATACCAAATTTTCGCAGATCTTGGAAGAGACCCGAGAATTCCAATTCGACAGGCACCACTTCTTTGTCGATTTTACAGCAGCATATGCATAGAGACGAGCTATATCGAGCCATGTCTAGTTTTAACATCCCTACCAAATTTGTCAGATTGTGCAGGATGACGAAGGAGAATTCTCGCTGCTCCATTAAGGTCGGTGGCGATTTAACCGCGACCTTTGATGTTAAAAAAGGATTTAGGCAAGGTGACGCACTGTCATGTAACTTTTTCAACAGCGTACTTGAAAAGATCATACGAGACTCACTGGCCAACACAAGCAGTACGATCTATTTCAAGTCTGCGCAATTGGTTGCGTACGCGGATGCCCCTGACGTAAGTGAAGAGAACAGCGAGACGTCAATGAAGTGTTCAAAGCAGTGAAACAGAAGCTGCTAAAATGAGTCTTTGGTTGAACGAGAGTGAAACCAAACATATGCTGTCAGCTAGAAAAGACGCACAACACTGACATCTTGGCTAGAATGTCACAATTGGCGGCTACAAATTCAATGTGGTTAAGGATTTCGTCTACTTTCGTTCATAAGTGACCAGCGACAGAAACACCAGTACTGAAATCAAACGCAGAATTACTCTTGCCAACTGCTGCTTCAACAGGCAATTTAGAAATTAAATCCTCTCTCGAAAAACCAAGGTAGCACTATATAAATCACTGATCATCCCGGTCCTTCTTTACGGCGCAGAGGATTGGACTTTAGCGAAAACGGATGAAGATGCCGGAACGGAAAATTCTGCGTTCAAACTATGGTCCCTTTTATATAAATGGATAGTGAAGGAGAAGATATAGCGACGAACTGTACAGGCTGTATAACGACATCGGCCTAGTACGACGTCTTCGGATCCAACGTCTAAGATGGCCCTTCGAATCTAACCCTGAAGGACGACGCAGCAGAAGACGAGCGAATCTAAGGTGGGGCACACTGGTGGAAATGGACCTTAACCAACTGGGATTGCGGAACTGGTAAAACTGGTGAAAGATCGTCCCAGCTGGGGACACTTGTTGGTTGAGGCCCAGATTTACACCAGACTGTAGCGCCGCCAAAGTAAGTGAGTAAGTAATATACGTATTTTAATTCATAATACAGATTTCTGTCATCCCCCACATGCAACTCCTTTTATTCTTTTACTCAATGTGAACATAAAGGCATTTATAATGAACAAACCTTAGGAGAGGCGATCTACAAGCTCAGATGTTAATTTTGAACCATCAGTCTCCATCCTGGGACTCGCTAGTCGAATAACAAAAGACTACCTAGTATAGGCTGAAGTCCAACAAGGCTGGGTTCTTCGAAACAGCTGTAAATGGTGTGACTGATAGTATGCATTAGCATACCATACCACTGATAGTGGTTGTGGTGCAACGGTAATCATCACCGACTGTTAAGCCGAAGGTCTGTAGTTCAAGTCCGTCCATAGTCAAGAATAATTCCTATACGTACAAACTGTGCAACAACATAAGTTGCGAATGAGAGGTGATCCAAAATTGCTGACGAAGGCATAACACTCGCAGCATAAGATCACCTCAAAATTCATACTGTGTGTGCATTTCCAATATGACATGGAAACAAAAGAGTTACTGTGAGCTACAACCAACGCCATAAATTGAATCGAATCTCTCAAATCATATCTAGGACAACCACCCTCGGAGAGTAGTAAACGGACATCTTCGACACAAACCATCTGCACCCCGCCCAGGTTGTGTGACAAACACCATAAGAGCGTACACCCTTGAACCCGCAGGAATTATAAAAAACAAAAAAAGCTCCCTGGAACTACTCTCATTGCTCATGATAATCATAACTTACGAAGCCAAAAATATGTTCGCTGAAGAGTTTATGAGATAGAAAACTGATAGTAGCTCACAAAATGATTTACCAATGGATTCCTACCATTCTGGTTCCTCTTTATCTCACAAGGACTCGGTCTAACTTGTTAAACAACTAATGCTCGAAGTCCTTGCCTTAATGACAATCCGAAATTCCTTTTAATTCATTATGAATATTGTAAAAAGAAAACCAACATCCTTTGGTATGGCCACAACCACAAACGACCTTTTAGTCGAATTCCCAGAAGTAAACCATGACCAAGCCTCTCTTCCATCTCCGTTCTTCAGGAATAATTTACTCCCAGCATGGCGGAGAGATATTTCAAAACTATGCGCTCTCATAAGACCAAAACCCTGTTGCAAGGAGAATTATCCATTTTTTGTCACACACCCGGTGCCATTATACCAGGACACCCGTGCACACGACCAGAGTAAATGTGGCAATATTGCAATTAATGCTATTATAGCGGTAATAACTCTCAAATTATTCTCTACTATAAATTTTCGCTCCTCTGGTCATTTTATCTAATAACATCCTGTTGTGTTTTGCAACGAGTCCTTGCAGTTTCCAATGCGTGCTCAATAGCATATACATATGTACATACATCTGTATGCTCGCTTGTGTGGTACGGGCGAGCATTCCCTTTGCCAGGACACACCGAAATCGAGTTTCATAAAACTTTACTATTATTGCACATTTGTGTTTTAAGTTTTTCCCATTATTACTTATTTTTTAATTGCATGACTATCCTGACTAACGGGCTCGGAATCGAGATCGGATTGCAAGTCGATGAGAATGGGAATTAGGATGAGGATGATGTTAGGATAGTGTTCGGTTGAGGTCAAAACTAAAAGCAGGAAGTGGGGGTGTAGCGCTTCACAAAGTCATAAACGCTTCGGCACTTGAACAAGGATACAAACAACAACGAGGAAAAGGATAAGAACAAGACAGAACAAAAAAAAACCCGAAACTGAATCAAAACAGAGGATGGGGCTGAAATTCATATAAACTTTTGCCAATTCTCATTATTTTACGAATGCAATAAGGACATGTGAAATGCAATATTGGTCCCTAATGTCCGACATCTCCGAGGATTACCCAGGAATCGTTTTACACTCAAGTGAACTTCGGTACACACACTGCACCAGTGGACGGTCCGAGGGACGAGAATAAAAACGAAAACCAACATAAGGTCCAGTCCAAATATGAGTACGTGAGTATGTGTGCACTGGTAAAACTGTAACATGACACAATTTTTTCGTCCTTGCCGTGAACTTTTCAATTCCCTTTCCAATGGCCCAATGGTCCTTCGTATAATGCTGTTTATTTAATTTTATTTCATTTGCGGACAGGACACATGCACACACGTGCGGTGCATGTGGTAAGGATTCTATCGAATATGGATTCGAAGGACATGTGCTGCTACAGCTACTACTGCTGGATGAAATGGCTCCTCCACAGCTGTCTTCCCAGTATTTAGCTGGACACTCAAAATCCATTTTCACTCACATACTGCAATATTATATCTGTGGAGTGGATGAAGGATGACGGAGCAATGTCCTTAAACATATTCGACCACTTTGCCTGTCGTGCCAATCGAAGAAGCGTCAGCTTGAAGTCCAACAGACGAGTGATGGTGGATTTTTTGCTTGTTGATGTGAGATTTTGAGATTTTCCGATAGTCGAAGGCTGCGTCGAGGGATATCAAACACACACTCTTCCTCGCACATACGATCAATGAGGTATAGTGAAGCAGAAGGCCGCACAAGCAGTATCCTCTCGACTTTGAAGTGATTCCAATTTTGTGACGACAATTTTTTTGGCAACATTAAGTGCATCCGATGCCAAGCTATGTAATTATAGTTTGTGAAATGACTCCTGTGATACCGTTAACGAGTTTTTTTTCCCCATCCCTCTTTCTTTTTGTTTTGCCTTTAGACCATTTCGTAGTGGATACGATTTTGGCATTTAATCCGTAATGTCAGACGGCATGGGAACGAGTTGGGAGGTGATTAGTAGTGAATTTTTGGATTTGGAGAGGAACGAGGACGGATTTCAAGTGTATCCATTACGTTCAGCCGGTGTTGCGGGCTGTTTTATTTTGTGGCACAGTTAGAATCCGACTGTGAAAGTAATCTGGGATGCATTAGTGTTTATTGTTATGAAGAGACAGCTGAGAGCGGTGAATGGTGAGTGGGAATGGATGCAACTTTTGCGAGGGGATTTTATTGAGGTTTGTGTGCATGATGCGTTTTATGTGGAGAGTCGTTAGTGGAATTTGTTTGGTAAGAAGTATGTGAAAGGCTGAGTAGACAATAACCAATGGAAGTGCGGATAATTGAAGCTAGCGTGTAGGGGGGTGACGGATGATAAGCTTTTAGTAGTCGGATAGTGGTGACGTATCTACAGATAAGTTAGTTCCAAAGACTTTCTGATAACTTGCGTTGACATTTATCCTTTATTGGGGTGTCAGTGGTGCTGACACATAGATGCGAACTCTCGGAGAGCTAACTCTAAATGCTTTACGCTCGAACAGCTTTTCCAAAAAAGTGGAACGGCATAGGTGACTGCATTTTGCGGCAAATATACGTCAGAGATAACGAAGGCGTTTCCGTCGAATAGTGGCAAATATGATCAACAGAAACGACATTCAGCAACAACTTTGACACAGACACGCCGACACGCAGCGGACAGCTACACGAATCTACTTTTAGTATGAAACAGAACAAAGAGATGTGCGAGCGATTGCTTTGAAGAGCACAGCACTTCGTCTGCGTCAGGTTCCTCATTAGAATTCATGTTCAATAAGTCGGGTAAATGGACTACTCGATGAGTTTCCCTCGTTTCATAGCGAAATTCATCAACGTCTTAGAGTTCGTGTGGCAAAAAAAAATATTTTCTGACAACATATCGCGAAAGTGGAATCAATGGCGGCGTCCGATCATCTTATTCGGGCCACTACAACTTAGTCTGAACTTACCCCGGAAGGTTGGCAAAAATCCTTTTCTTCTAGTCCTCTTCATGGGCGCCCCCTGAAAATGACGGTTAGTGTTAGCTAAGGTCTTACTCGCATACATCAATCGTGCGCAGTGGACCATTAAGAAAGAGGCAACAACAGATGCCTAATTCCCTAGTGGTGTGAGTGATAGAACCGTGCCGAGGGATGGAAGGCTGGGGGTTAAATCGAGCTCCTTTGGGTGCTTCGGCAAAGCCTATAGTTCACAATTCACATGCCTTAGCACAGTAGAACTGGCAATGCTGTAGTGGATCTTTTCTGCACCGGCCTACTCGTGGGATCAAAATAGAGACCAATAAAAATCAACAAAAACCTTAGCGGGTTACCACAAAATATTCTCAGAAGACTGAGAACAAAAACGCTTCGACACCGGCTCCAGGGAAGCACATAAGAGCCAGCACGACGGCCTATAGAAAAAAAATGGCAAGAACAAGTGGGATGAGAAGGGCGCAGCCTCGTACCAATGGGCGTCAGATACAATAGAAGAGCGGGAGAGTCGACCTAGACCGCTACTACAGCCAAATGTATGGATAACATTCTGCAGAAGCTGCGCCAAGATGATGAATTTCATCGCAAAATCATCTTCAGTGGCGAGCTCATTTTTGGCTCGATGGGTTCGTCAATAAGCAAAATATGCGTTATTGGTCGGGTGAAAATCCACATGTGCTTCATGAATCACCACTTCATCCACAAAAAATAACTGTTTGGTGCGGTTTGCATGCCGGCGGCGTTATTGGGCCATATTTTTTCGTCGACGATAACGATCGTCACGTTACTGTTAATGGCCACCGTTATCGCGCCATGATTACCGATTATTTTTGGCCCGAACTGGAAGAGATGGACTTCTACGACATGTGGTTTCAACAGGATGGTGCCACAAGCCACACAGCACACGTTACAATCGATTTATTGAAGAGTAAGTTTGATGAGCGTGTTATCTCAAGAAATGGGCCAGTCGATTGGCCGCCTCGTTCGTGCGATTTAACGCCTCTAGACTATTTTCTTTGGGGCTACGTTAAGTCATTGGTTTATGCCAACACGCGAAATAGCGGCCGCTTCGGCCAAAATGTGTGGCCGAATCATCGAAAATTGGGTCCAACGAATCGACCACTGCAAACGTGGTCGCGGTGGCCATATGAACGAAGTCGCGTTCCATTCATAAATGTTTTGATTGTACTTCAGGCCGATAATAAAGTTTTTGAAATATCTCAAATGGTTTGCGTTTTATTTAAAAAAAAGTTGTCAAGTCCTTTTTGGAAAAACCTATACAATCCCCTTGAGCTTTCCTGTGAAGAGCTTGATCCACTTATAAACACTTTTTTTTTCTAGAGTAGACTCGCCAAATGCCACAGTCAACATTTCAAGTACATTAGATCATTTGACTTTATTTTTCTTACAAAATTTCATACAGATTCTTTGATCTATTTTTTTCAATAGCAAAAATTCGCCACTCACACCAAAATACTTCTAACCTTTCTATTTGTGAAAAACAAACTAAGTATCCAAAATGGTTGACAATGTCAAGATATGTTACCAACATGTGTACCAACATAAAAAAATTCGAACTTTTCTCGTGAAATTCAAAAAGTCAAACAACAACCAACTTTGTACACAGAGAAGTCATTACAGCAAGCTCTAGTACTCAACAATCAATCACGGCAAGAATCCAGAATCAATAAATCTTATATGATCAGGAAATCGTACACCACAATGAAACCGTATGAAGACCATGAAGCCGATACTCGGTAAATTAATGGGCCACCAAAAAAAAAAAACCGCCCGGCGTCCTAGAATTTATTTTTAACCATGTAACCCACAGCAGTCCCTTAATTCAACATCGACCGCACAAGGATATTTATCGGACGTCAATCAATTAAACAAAAGTAATAAATATGGAGCGCCAGATACTTTTGCGAGAATCAGCGAACAACTGCCGCGTCCGTCGATGTTCATCTCTCGCCGACCACCCGGCCAGATGCACCTGTGAAGTATTATTCCAGCGACACTACAGAAAAACTGAAACCAACCAACAGAAAAAAAAGCCAAAACAAGATATTGTTATGCAACAACCGTTCGGCAATTGAATGAAACTTAATTTATGCAGCGGCTATATATCGCAAGGAGTTATTGGCTTTGGTTGCGTTAATTGCCATTTACACATCGCGCTGCCGTTTAAAACTCTGACAAAATGTCTTTTTTACGTTTTTTGTTTCAGCCAGGATGTAGATGTACTCAAGCAAAAAGAGAAATGACCGGTGTGACATCATTTTTAAGCTCACTTCGTTGGATGGCGGCTTATGAACTTTTACTGAGTGCGTCACTTCCGCTGCCGTCAGAAACTAGCTAGTGACATAGCTAGTGAATTGATACATTCGTCCAATCATTATTTTCTTTATACCGAGAACAAGTGTCAAACGTGACGTATTTGCTCGCTAGATTATCGCCGCCAGCGGAAATGAACCTCTCGCACAATCCACCAACGCATCGACCTTTTTACTTATTTTCAAAATAAAACCGAAAAAATCAGGTAAAAAATCCCATCTCGCGTGCTGGTGTAATTCATCAGTCAGGATCAGGTCCACATGGCTGCCTCGCCAAACAAATACCCGATGGTCAAACATCAATATTTTATATTTAAGGCGAACAAACAAACCGGGACAAAAGCGAATTTCCAATTTCATCCACGGCATGTCGAGCAGCGAAACCGTTTGAAAAGTAAATAGAGACCCCATGGCCGGTGCAATGGTGGCACGTAGGGTTTCCCTTTTATTTTCAAACTTTACCGCCAACAATAGTGGAATAGAAGAATGCGGGTGTGTTCGTCAGGTGCAAAAGCATTGCATTGTGCTATGAAACGAGTTGCGGTTACGGAGGGTTTTGAGTAACAGTGCAAATAAAGCATTGCGCCAGTGAATTCGTCAGAAATACGATATCTGGGCGGTGGACGTGATGGGAGGGGAGAGGATCAGTTTATGTGCAACAAAGTAGTGGGAAGGAGTCGTAATGAAGATTCGCCATTCCACTGTTGCAGGACAATACACAGGACATATATCAGAAACCTTATCTTGTTATTCAAGAGATTTACCGGTTTATTCATCCATGGGGTATGGCTTGCGAGGTATGTATTTGAATTGTATCGGAGCATGTGGTTCCCATGCAAGGCGAGGTGTTATGGAGTGGCGCTGTGAGGAAAGCATTGGTTGCGGTGTGGAACTTTCTGGTGCACGTGCATTTTATCTATCGTGTGCACCTGGATTTGGGTGTGGCACCGTATTTAAAACATCCCACAATGTGGGATAAGGACTTCTAACAGAATACATGTCCTTTATCCATAAATCCTGATTCAGAACAGCGGGATATGAAGTAATACTTCCTGCGAGCTTCCTAAATATTTAGAACACCATAATGATATGTGATTTTTTGTTTTTTCATTGTCAGAAAAAAAATAGGAAAATTGCAAAAATGTATACAATTTTTATTGCATTTGATACACCAATGCTTGCCATTTACCTTTTAAAGATTATTTCCTGTAAATGCTACCCCATACAATGTTTTGAGTGGTCCGTACGGAGAATTCAATTTCGAGTCACTTTTTTAAAAATTTAGACCGATATACTGCTAATAACCGCTGGGTTTCTTCCAAGGCTGCTAATCGTTATAAACGAGTTATTTAATGTATCCCCATAAAAAAATGTTTAAAGGCATTAAATCGCATGATCAAGCCAGCCAATAGACCGCTTCAAAAGAAGAGACAAATTGCTAACTGGATTCATTTCGTAAGTGGTCCATCGAATCGCGTGCTGTGTGACATGCTGTGTGACAGCGCGTCTTTGTGGAAGCAAATGATGACCAGGTTCAGCTCATTATACAATAGCGGGTACCATTGGCTGAGGCTGCTCATCGGACCACATGCGGCTGTCTTGTTTATTAATATATTCATTCAACGTAAAATGAGATTCGTCACTGAAGACAATATTTTGATAAAAAAGAAGACCACCTTCCAAGTTTTCTAAGGCTAACTCACTGAAAATTCGACACTGGACAAATCAAGGTCCTCATGAACACTGGCGTATACAGCAGCAATACCATATTTCTTTCCGTATGCACTCTACCTATAGGAGTAGGTGACTTGATGCCCTATTTCGTGAAATTAGTATAAATTTTGGCCACAATTTTGGTGTGAATTGCTTGCTCAGTAGGTAGATTATTATGACTGTAAGATGGTCGAAGTGCGTGAAAAAACATTTTTATAAAGCACGAATTTCGATTATAAAATTCAATAAATTTTATTCATTTTTTGAATGTAAGTTTTTCTAGGAAAAAATGGCAATAATAGCTAAGCATGTTCGATTGTAACACATTCCAAGAATCATGCGCGAGCTGTCAAAAAGAGAGTACTGAAAAACCAAACAGCAAAAAAAAAAATTCCCTTGAGTGGACACCATTGTTTTCGCACGGGCAACTTACTCACTTGACAGGGAATAGGCTAATACATTATTTGGTTCGGGCGCGCAGGACTCAATTGACCCTTGATACTTACACAAGAATTTCAGTATGCCATCCGGAAAGACGGATGAGAAGGACGCGTTACAGGACTGAAGATTAGGGCATAAATTATACATACATATGTATGTAGTTTTCGAAAATAAACACCAACCGTGAATTGACTTCATTACGATAATTCGTATTTACCGAGTATAGGAGAAGAGTATAAAACTTGACGTTCAAAAGCTGTAATAGCAAGAATCCGCCAAAGCCATTCCCGACAACCTGTTCCCCGATTCTCCACGGTCTGCCCAAATTAATGGCAAACAGTCGAGGAATACCGAAGTGATAAGTTTCAAGCTGCCGTTCAATAAATCCCTGATTTGACGAACAAGGCGTGTGGGGTTTTAAAAGAATGAATGAATTAATAATTACTCTTTCACAAAATTAATAAATTAATTATGTGTTATTCATTTACTTTGATTTAATCTGAATATTATCACATTCATTATATTATTATACATATGAAAATGCATTACATCTGTTGATCATAGGCCATTGTGGAAGTAGGTAATGTTTCGGCTAATTGAGTGTGAAAAACATAATAAATAAAAAATATTATAAGTGCGCGTTTGGACTGATGACTGGATGAAGTTGGTTTTCGGCTTGTTTTTCTGAGTTCTTTCTGCTACTTCTAAAAAACCCGTACGTTGTACATAGTCGGAATCGGATGATTTATCATCCGATTTCGCAACACCGGCCGCCGTCATCAAAAGGTGCAGAAGGCTCAACCCAAGGCCCAATTTAATTAAGCGACCCTCCCTCACTACTTCGACCGAAAACCTGCAGGTCGAAGCGAGGAAAGGGGCACCATCACCTACACCATCAACATCGACGTTTACAGCAGCTGTATAACAACAAGTACTAAAACTAGTAGTCCCCGTAGAGGATATTGCCTACCTCTCCTGGAAGGGAAGGCCGTTACATGGGAGACAACAACCCCTATGCCGCCTTTCATGTTCGCCTACGGAGGAAGAGCCTAGTGAACTTGAGGAGAAAGAACGCTTCCTACGCGCCCAGCTGCAGGCCGTAGTCGAAAAGCTGAAGGAGTTGAAAAAGAAGAAGATAGAGCAGGCAACAGCCACTCTACAGCAAAAGAAGCAACAACAGCAGCAGCCACAGCAGCAGAAACATAAACAACAACAACAGCCGCAACAACAGGAGAAGGTGCCACCCAGGGCCAGGATTGTACAGATAGATAATTTTCTGATCAAACTGATTCGAAGCCACGTTGCAAGAACAATGACTTCGGTCAATAGCTTGATCTACGAGATTTACTACTCCAACGATTTACATCACGAGAGAGTGCGCTTTATCCCGCCAGAAACATTCCTCTAGGGAGGGTCATCTAGAGAGGGTCATACGTTCTATACTGCTGTTCTATGCTATCATCTGACACCTCCACATTGGACCATTGGACTCTCACCAATCACTTCCTCGCTATCAACCATGCTGTGAAGTACTTCACGTCGAGATCGGCTATTGAAGTAGTAATATATGTACATGTATCTTTGCATGATTGATTAGATTAATACTCGCGAAATACAGTCCACTTAAAATTAATCGATTTGTTTTATTAATCTATATCAACTATACCAAATGTATTTTGAGCTTCTACATGCGATGGTTAAGCATTTTTCTATAAAACAACAAGTCATACAACTTTGTCGGATTTGGAAAAGAAAACAAAAGAATAGTAGCACATGGAGGAGAGTCACGTGGAGAGTCGTTTATATAGGGTGTTACACAAGTAGCACCTGGATGTTCAGTAGTGAATCATATCAGCACGTTTCGTTAGACTCATTTTACCATTCATTGTCTCTATCGTAATAAAATCGACTTTTCTGCAGTCGTGAAAAAATGCTCTAAGATTACCCACCCAGCATCCACAGCCGACTTCAGCATTCTGTCTTATTCGTCCAAGGTATTCAAAAACTAGTCAGATTACGAAACATCTCAGCTCGTCAGCCATGGTAAAAGTTTTCGAAAAAATAAGACAATCTTTTGATAAAAATTTTGTCTGCTAGATTTCTCATAGGCTTTCGTCAAAGAAGTAGACGTTGTCGCCACTGACTTCAGCAAAGCCTTTAATAAAATGTCTCATCAAATTATTTTCCTCAAGCTCACTGCCCTCGGTTTCTCTCCCGGTTTTATCATGGATCGAATCTTATCTTGAAGATCGTCAATATAACGTTATCTTCAGATCTTCTTTCTCTGATCCAATTAATGCTACCCCCGGTGTCCCACAAGGTAGTCATCTCGGTCCATTGGTATTCATTCTAACCACTAATGATGTTGACAGCGTTATTCTGAACTCTCAGCTCTCCATATGTGCCGATGATATGAAAATATTTAAACACATATCTTCCCTTGCTGACTCGTGCTCTCTTCAATTGGACCTTAACAGGTTCACTACTTGGTGTCGAGCTCAATGTCAGTAAATGCCAAGCCATCACTTACTCCCCTCACCACCCAGAACCTGCATTGTTCGTAATGAAGCCATTCCCCTTGTCAACTTCTTGGTTGGTGTAAGCCATCTAGGGGTTTTTCGTGGTCGTGAACTCAATTTTCGTCTCCAATCGACAACATTATCAAAGGTCCTGACTCTGCCCTCGGTTTCGTGAAACGTTGGTCCAAACAATTCTCGAATCTTTACGTTACGAAATCATTATACACTACTTTCGTTAGGCCCCTTCTCGAATATGCTAGCCAAGTCTGGTCCCCCTCTTACGAATCCCACACTACGCGTATCGAAGCCATTCAACGTCGGTTTATCCGTTTTGCCCTTTGTGGCTTTCTCTGGGCTGATCCCCTTAGATTACCAACTTACATGGATCGCCTAAAATTAATCAACCTCCGACGCCTTAAAGAACGACGTGATGTTGCAGATATTCTATTTATTCACGACCTTCTCAGTGGTAACATTGACAGCCCCATATTATTGCACATGATTCCCTTTAACACCAACCCTCGTAACCTTCGGTCCATGCCCATTTTCCGTGTAAACACTCACCGCAAAAATTATGGCTACCACGAACCAATGTCCAGAATGCTGCGCAAAGCCAACAAAAGTCTTTCCGACCTTCACCTCAAAAAGTCCAGCCTTAGAATTGCCCTATACCACAACCCTTCACCCTCTCCTTAATCGTTTCCACCCTGTCAACTAATTGATAAGTTAATTAAGTTATTTTTTTTTTGTTAAGGCTTGCACTAGGCTAATATGGTGCCCCTGTAGGGCGTCAAATCAAATCTCTCATTGAGGTTAGGTGTACCTCAGGGCTGAAAACTAGGTCCAATTCTCTTCTATATGTTCATTAACAATTTTTCATCGGTTTGAAGGCATGTAGATGAAGATATCCATCTAATCAAATCCTTCTCCAACCTTAATGAGCTTGGCCAACCAACCGGTGAGTCGGTAACAGATTATAATTGAACCCAGCAAAATCCCAAGCAAACCTAATATAAAAAAATGCAGACAAGTGCGAGTCGGACTCGCCCACCGAGGATTCCGAGGATTCCGTATATGTTACGCCGTTTCATACTGCACACCTCAGATCCCTTTCCCATAAAATCTGTTCTTCCGGTAGAAATACTCCCTGCTTCAAGGAACCGCAAATCTGAATAAATATGGTTTTAATTTCAACTCGATACATCCACGCGTTTCCGGGATAAAGGGTCTTGACAGACAGACACACAGATGGACAACAAAATGATCTTATAAGGGTTCCGTTTGTTTCTTCTGAGGTACGGAAGTAGGTACGAGTATACGGCATATTTCAACGAACTCATGCGTCCCTCGGAACCTGCTAGTTTGTTTTTATGGACATATGTATAAATTTGCAATCCTCAACTTACTAGAAAGGTTTTCCCATACATGCGGAAATGCGGAAAAAACACATCATTGGGGAAAGGGATGAACTAAGCCGGACATTTACGTTTTAATTGCTTTTTTTTTTCATTTTTAACATATAACATACATCATAATACAATCATAAATATTCGGTTGACATCTGCACTATGATTGTTTAATAAACTATTAATTATTTGACCTGCAATTATTTTTTTTATAAAACATAGTTTCAAATTTGCTGAAAAAAAAGGTGTGGGCGCCGTATGATATTCCAAAACGTGATGATTTAATGCGCAACCTATCGTGAAAGCATCTTGTGTTTGCATAAATGATGCAAGGCGCCGTAACAATGCGCATTTCGTCTGAATTTAGGGAAGCATCCTAAACCAATAGTTTACGATATGGAATAAGTAGGGATCTATCTCGTTACAACCACACCAATATGGTCGTCGGTCGCATATGTGGCTGTATCCGCAAGTTGAAGCTTAATGCCTACATTACATTTTTTGGAGGCTTCTACTATCTGTTGGAGCACTCAGACACAAATACTGGTCCATTGTACTACCAAACAGACACCTTGTCTTTATCGTATTTTCCCCGTTGTCCGGAGAAAAATATGGAGGGGCTTCAGTGATGTAGAGCTAAGTGATTCGGCACCCACCACGTCGGCCCCAAGGGTGCGCCACCGTGCGCGAGCGAAGGCGGCACAGTCGCAGAGAAAGTGTTCTGCTGTGTCATCCTCCTCGCAACATTCAGCACAGGTAGGCGTCCCACTGATGCCAAGCACGTAGAGATGCTTGGCAAAAGTGTAATGGCCCGTAATGACGCCCGTAAGCCTTCTGCAATCAATTCTCCTTAAGGATAAGAAAAATATTGCGGACTTCTTGCAGACATCAGGGGGTACGCGCTTAGTCATCCTGCATCCTGGATATTCCCTCCATCTACGACTGTGTGCATTATAGACCCAGTTGTTGATATCAGATTTTACCGTGGAAGCAGGTATCCCTAAGACGGGTTTAGGTCCTGGGAAACTCTCCTCTGAGCCTCTTCTAGCGAGTTCATCGGAGATCTCGTTTCCTGGGATCCCAGACTGACCTGGGACCCATACAAGCCTTTAAGTGAATTTAGTCTTCCGACTTTGTTCAAAAAGGTCTTGAGTTCATGCACTAATTTGGAGTTGGATAGAGGGTTGGACACAGCTTTCAATGCAGCTTGGCTGTCATTGCAGGTGCGTATGCTTTTTCCCCTCCACCTGTGTTTCACAACATAGTGCATGGCCATTAGGATTGCGTAAATCTCTGATTGAAAGACAGACGCATACTTTTCTAACGAGAAGTGCAGTCGAATGTTTTCGCGCTCAAAGAAAACTCCAGCGCCGGATCACTGCCCAGTCCTGGAGCCATCTGTGAAGATGCGAAGACATTCTATTTCAGGTTCAGTGTCTGGCCAAAGCCAGTCCTGACGCCATGGAAATTGTGACTGTGAAGTTACAGCGCAGTAGGATGGCAGGTGTCATTGCGTCAGAAGGCATATCCATGAGACAGGGCTCGTAGGATATTTCTCTCGCAAGTACACCTTCACTCCAATGCGAGTTGTACCAAAGACCATTTCTCTTTAGGCGAGAAATGGCTTTCAATGCACACTTTCTGATATATATGTCAAGGGGTGGAAGATTCATCATAGCATCTAGAGCAGCTCCCGGTATGCTGGGGAAAGCCCCCGTGCAGCTGAGACAGACCGCTCTTTGGAGTTTGGTGAGTGAAGCCACAGCGTGTTTGCGTGTTAGCCTGCTCCACCAAACAACCGATGCATATGAGATTATCGGACTTATCATTGCCGTGTAAATCCAAAGGACCTTTTTCGGCAATAGGCCCCATGTTTTGCCAAAGGCACCTTTGCATTGCCAAAGAGCTGACAGCGCTTTTGTGGTTTTGGACTCAACATGCTTTGACCAAAGAAGCTTGCTACCTAGGATGTGTCCCAGGTACTTAGCTTCCTTGGATATCGGGATGGGAATGCCTTTTAGCACCAGATGAGTAATGCCAGTCTTTTTCCTCCTTCTCGTGAAGAGAACGACATCAGTCTTAAGAGGATTAACCCACAGCCCATTTCTCGTGCACCAGTCTTCGATCACATCTAGCGCCGCCTGCCTTTTGAGACAGACATTCGCTAAACATGAGCTGACAGAGAGAACAACATCCGCATAGGCATGAGCTTAGATTCCGGAGGCATTAAGAGCATCGAGCATCGAGCATGCCTACATTACTTAAAACGAAACAAGTCGAAAGCTCGGAATTGCCCTAATCCTGGGTCTTATAACATATGTCGCCGACATATATTGTAAGCTTGATTCGTATTTCGTCGAATATTCCCTTTAAGGGCTGCGAACGCGAAAGTTCGAGGCTTGTTGGCATAAGTCCGCGTCTTCAAGTAGCACCAAAAAAAGAAGTCTGGGATGGTTAAATCTGGCGATCTTACTGGACAAATCATCAAAACGGGAGATTACGCGACCAGGAAATGCTTCCTTCACAATATCCATTGTGGCTCGAGCTGAGCTGCACACTTTTTGAAACCAAATGTTCACCAAGCCCCGCTCATCCAATTCCGGCAGTCAGAGGTTGTTTATCATGGCCCTGTAGCATTGGCCAGTAACAGTGATCGTATTGTTGATGGCGTCCTCAAACAAATACGGTCCAATCACTCCTCCAACGTGAACGCCGCACCACACAGTAGCTTTTCGTGTATTACACACGGATTTTCAATGTCCCAGAAATGAAGATTTTGCTTATTGACATAACCGCTTAATTGTAAATGCGCCTCGTCGCTCATGATGATTTTCGACACAAAATCTTCCTCTTCGTTGTTGATTAAGGATGGCTTGAAAGTAATTCACACACGACTGACGGTCAGCAGGCACTAACTGATGCACTATTTATACTTTGTACGTGAACTTGTGTAAGTTTTTCACTAAAATTCGCTGTAGGGTCCGACTGGTTATGCCCAATTGCGCGGCCCGTTGTCTGGTTGTTGTTGCTTCGTTCTCAGCGATATCTGTATTCACAGCCGCGATATTCTCGGCCGAACGACCAGTCCGGTGGCGGCCACGTCCTGCATGGTCTCCTATGGTTCCAATCTGTTCAAGTCGAGTAGCTAAGCGGAATGTTTGCCCAGTTGGCGCGAGACGAATAGGAAACCGACGTCGAAATTCACGAAATTCCACCGACCGATTATTGCTCAAAAAATTCGACACAATTATTCCACGCTCTTGCGAAGTATAGCACTCCATTGCTTTTTTGTTTGTATACTGCAGCCGTCTAGTTCAATAATGTCAAATATGATTGAAGTACGACGCCATTTACAAAAGTTAGAACATCTTCCGATAGTGTGATTCCTTTTGCGCCACTTAAAGAGCTGATGGCCTTGAAACGCCTGAACAGACTTTCACGAATTGTAGCTAAGAACCATCTTGATCACGTTAGCTTTCAAACAAAAAAAAAAATCATCAAAATCGGTCCCTTCGTTCAGGAGCTACGATGCCACAGACAGACACACAGCCCCTCAGGCAGACAGACACACGGACACGTCAAACTTATAACACCCCTCTTTCTGGGTCGGGGGGTTAAAAAAGTGAAATTTTGAATAAAATAAAATATGGTATGTCGGCAAAAGTCATTTGCAGAGATCATAAATAAAATGAAAATATAATTCTCAAATATGCCGCAAATATGGATGCCGAACCAGGGCCAAAAAGGGAAAGGCTCTCTACAAATTGTCTTTGAAGCAACGAAATCGAAACCCCATTACCAGTCATATCCTCAAAGCTTGCAAGATGCATGATAAAATACGAGGAAAAAAGCGATCATTCAATTCAAGTTATTATTTGATGTCCAAATTCAAAAAGCGATATGACCTCAGTCTTTCCCTGAAAATTTGGGAGAGGTGCTCTTCAGTAGGTCAGCTTCTGTCGACCCAATGTTAATTCAGCTTAGAAAGGAAATTAGCAGCTGGATCTCTAAACAGAATAAATTTATAATGCAGATGAGTCCGGATTATGCTTTAACAAACAAAACACTAGTGAGCTGCAATAAATCATTTGGTTGCAAGGAATAGATCACGCAACCCAAGAAAACGAAAGTACAGAGGAGAGTGAAGTTGAACGTAGTCCATGTTCTGAATAAAAGTCTCCATTGTTGTGCATTAAGCTGAAGAAAACGTAGATGTGAGGCTTACAACGGGATAATTCTAATGGCTGGTCTTTGGTTAGCGGGCAGAAAAGAGGAGGACCTAAATTAGATCCTTGAGGAACGCCACAGCTAACATTAAGACACGGCTATAATTGAACATTGTTTGAGGGAGTTTGCGGCTTGAAAAGTAGAAAGAAATAAATCAGAGAAAAGCGGAAGACGCGTGTTAGTTTGCTAAAAAGAATAGTAGTCAAAAGCCTTGAAGAAATTTGGCAGTTACCATTATTATTTGATTGCAAGGAAACTCTCAGATATCGTCGGAGACTTTTAAGAGACGCCTTAATACAGATATGTGCCTGACGTAAATCAGACTGGAATTGATTTAAGTGAATACGGCTTTCATACAGCCTTCAATTTTGTGCAGCTCGACTAATTTTAATAAAAATGCAAGGATGACGATGGGTCGATATTCATAACAAACTCTTTTAATTTTCATCATCGATACCAAGTTCGGAAGCCTTTGAACGTATTTTAGAATATCGGAAGATCTGAACCTTTTTCCATGAGATTCTTCGTTCATGCATAGAATGGATTCTGATACGAACATATTTCTCGAAAAGGTACTTCGAACAGGGGTTAAAAATGTCGACTTGTCTGCTAGTGCCCGAGGTCCTGTATATTGTATTAAATGCCAGGGCAAACAGCAGCACTTTCGCAGATATTATTCTTGTCTTCCCAATTAGCTCGGACAAAAAACAGAAAACAGTTCGTGAAGCTAAACCACTTTAAATCAATTTAATTTCCTAGAATGCCTAAATGTAGAAAATTCTCTTAACGAGAACAAAAGCCTTCTGCACCAAAACCATAACCCTTAAGTCCAACCCATTCACCGGGAAGGCTGTGGCTGTTTACGCCGTTGTTGTTGACCTGCTTCCAGGCTGCCCGCCAAACATATTCATTCCTGGACCAATTATCCGTGCTCCATTTCAGTTCACATCACGTTAATGGTTTATTTAGGAACGGTTTATAGCCTCGCAGTTTCATGAATTCTATTCATTGGAATCAGGAAATTAAATTTGAATATACACTTGTACCCAATGCACCAGGCTCCAGTGCGTCCTTGGATTCCGTCCGGGATTCAATCAGACATTTTTTCTCTATTCAAATGGATGTGTACGAAAGAGTCAGCAATCGCAGATAAACAACAGATTGGAATCCATTTCACCCGGGATACAAGCACCTGCATCAGCTCTTGTTCATGCACCTGTCCGTGCACCTATGTATGTACTTGTGGGTGTGTGGGCAGTGTAAAGTGGATTTTTCCAGCAATTTTTTTCTCATGTGGTTTTTACTTCTCGTCCTTTTTATTATACTATTCTAATCCTTCAGTTGTTGTTCCAAGGATGTTAAGGAAAACATCGAGAGGCAAGCATACGAACAAGACAAACAATCAAGGAGCGAAAAGAATAGCGAAACCAGAAAGGACGAGAAGGAGAGAAGTGGGGGATGGTGTTAGCCCAGGACGTAACCGCTGCAACCAGGATATCCACACGAGGATGAATAGGGAAATTCTGTAAACAAAAGAATTTTTCATTTTTTTTTATTCTTTATTGTGTTCCTGGCACACCCCCTCAACTGATTTATTTGCATTTTTTCACGAAAGTAGAAATAAAAAAAGATAGTGAAGCAGCTACGACGAGTAAATTGTCTTCATTTGGGCTATGACGATGGCGCTGCCGTTGGCACACGGATACTAGTTTTCGAAGCACTCTCTTCTAAGAGTATTCAAACTAAGGGATGAGAAGCTTTTATTTTAAAATTCCTTTTTTTTGGCATTATGTTCATTTTAACGGACATCTACCTCGGAAGCATTCAATCTTGGGTATCGTCCTGCACCTTACCGTACGACTTATTTATGTATTCACCTAGCGGACTAGTACAGGGGGAGAGTCGCGTCAGGTTTCGGTACATTTTTACGTGTTGAAATACAATCCATAAATAATGTTGTTATATTTGTTGAAGCGTCGCCGTCGTGCCGCATCTGGAAGTGGTGAAGAAGTAGCGACTAGTGCAGAACTGAAGAGACTTAAGGTGATTTCAAGTTAGCGGAGCTGAGGCAAAACAACGATAACAGGGAATGGATAGAGTTTTTCAAATTTATATTGACGACGGACAAGTCAGGATGAAGTAATGAAGTTTTCGTCTTTTCACGACACGGCTTGGGTAAATAGTTCCTCGTCCATAGAGTGAGCTTCGAGGAGAGCAAAAACTTTGGAAACTGTAATAAATGGGAAAATAACGAAATGGGTGAACACTTTTTTCGATGGGTCTTCAATTTAAGATACCTTCGAGAATCTGTACATTTAAGATCCACTTGAGTTTTAATTTTTTTGATCCGCATTGCCATTTTAATCACGTGCTCTGAGGACATTTAATTGCCAATACTAGGGCAGTTACGATCAATATAAATGATGGTCATCGAAGTTAGTTGCGCAACAACCGATGCTAATGAAGCCATAGGCCTTACCCCTCGTTGTTTAGTTTTTTGAGAAAATTACGAATGTGTCGATTCGCCCCCGTGCACAGCCCACGAGCTTATAAGATCCAATTTGTGCAAGAGGTGAAACCGTGTAGCTACATATTATACGCGTCGCATCGATGAATGGGTCGAAAATATGATTCAGCTTTATCTTCGTTTTCAACGCAAAATTTTGTTCTCCGATGGGGCTCATTTTTAATCCTCGACGCAAAAAGAGGGGTGTTATGTGTTTGACGTGTCCGTTTGTCTGTTTGTCTGTTTGTCTGTTTGTCTGTCTGTCTGTTTGTCTGTTTGTCTGTTTGTCTGTTTGTCTGTTTTTCTGTTTTTCTGTTTGTCTGTTTGTCTGTTTGTCTGTTTGTCTGTTTGTCTGTTTGTCTGTTTGCCTGTTTGTCTGTTTGTCTGTTTGTCTGTTTGTCTGTTTGTCTGTTTGTCTGTTTGTCTGTTTGTCTGTTTGTCTGTTTGTCTGTTTGTCTGTGTGCCTGTCTGTGGCATCCTAGCTCCTAAATGAATGGACCGATTTTGATGATTTTCTTTTAGCTCGAATGCTAACGTGATCAAGATGGTCCTTAGCTACAATTTGTGAAGATCTGTTTATACGTTTTAAGGGCATCAGCTCTTTTAAGTGGCGCAATACTAATCACCTTATCGGAAGATGTTACAATTTTTGCAAATGGCGTCGTGCCTCAATCGTATTTGACATTAGAGACAAAAAAGCAATGGAGTGCTATACTTCGCAAGAGCGTGGAATAATTCTGTCGATTTTCTGATCAATAATCGTTCGGTGGAATTTGATGTTCGACGTCGATTTCCTATTCGTCTCGCGCCAACTGGGCAAACATTCCGCCTAGCTACTCGACTTGAGCAGACTGGAACCATAGGAGACCATGCAAGACTTGGCCGCCACCGGACTGGTTGTTCGGCCGAGACTATCGAGGCTATGGCTACTGATGTCGCTGAGAACGAAGCAACGACAAACAGACAACGGGCCGCGCAATTGGGCATAACCAGTGGGACCCTACAGCGAATTTTAGTGAAAAACTTACACATGTTCCCGTACAAAGTATAAATAGTGCATCAGTTAGTGCCTGCTGACCGTCAGTCGTGTGTGAATTACTGTCAAGCCATCCTTAATCAACAACGAAGAGGAAGATTTTGTGTCGAAAATCATCATGAGCGACGAGGCGCATTTACAATTAAGCGGTTACGTCAATAAGCAAAATCTTCGGCACTGAAAATCCACGTATGACACACGAAGAGCCATTACATCCACTCAAAGCCACTGTGTGGGGCGGCGTGCACGCGAGAGGAGTGACTGGGCCGTATTTTTTTGAGGATGCCATCTACAATACGATCACTGTTACTGGCGAACGCTACAGGGCCATGATAAATGACTTCTGACTGCCGGAATTGGATGAGCGAGGCTTGGTGAACCAAATGGTTTCAATAAGACGGTGCAACCACACACACAGCACGAGCCGCAATGGATATTGTAAAATAAGCGTTTCCTGGTCACGTAATCTCCTGTTGGCGATTTGGCGATTTGGCATGGCCAGCAAGATTGCCACATTTAACCATCCCAGACTTCTTTCTTTGGGGCTACTTGAAGTCACGAACTTATGCCAACAAGCCTCGGACGTTCACGTTCGCAGCCTTTAAGGAGAATATTGGAGAAATTCGAACTTTTATCACCGGAAATCTTGCGGAAAATCATGGAAAATGCGATAAAACGGGTACAAATGTGTATCAACACTGGCGGTAGCCCCTGGACGGATATCATCTTTTCCACATAACAGAAAAAAAAGTAAAGGTCGAAATGGAGATTTCCATCAATCAAAGTCATTTTTTTTATTTAGTAAAAAAGTTCTTCAAAAACAGAACTGGATGATAAATCTTCCGCCACCCTGTACATACAAGAAGCCCTAAATAATTTCTGTTTGTGCAGGGTGACAGAGTAGAATCCGACCCCAGTGCCTGTGTCCATTTTCGATCCGGCGGTGAAGAGGGTAATCTCGTTGATAACGGCGTTCGATAGCCACACGATTCTAACGGGCTGCAGATAGTTTGTGTCGAAGATGTTCGTTCACTACTCTCCGGGGGTGGTTGTCCTAGATAGGATTTTTTGGGAGATTCGACTGAATTTGTCGCGTTGGTTGTAGTTCGCAGTAACTTCCATGTCATTAAGGTGTTATATTGAAAATGCACATACAAAGTATGAATTTTGAAGTAATCATATACTGCGAGTGTTATGCCTTCGTCTGCAATTTTTGATCATCTCTCATTGACAACCGATATTGTTGCACAGTTTTTCCGTATAGGAATTGTTCTGACTGTGGACGGACTTGAACTCCAAATCTTCGGCTCAACAGTCGGTGATGATTACGATAGTGGCACGACCACCCCTGCAAGAAAAGCACTCGATTCACCAATAATAACATCAACATTGGTCAGGCACTGCCGCACGTCACTAAATGATACCTGGGCATAGCGATATACCAGGCTAATGTGAAGCAGACGAATTAGCCAAAATAGGCACCACACTGGAGCTCTCGACTGAAATCCACCCACCAGTGGAAACGCAAAAATGAGAGATGGCGTGACCTCGAAAAAAATCTGCCCCAGGTATTGTCAACGTAAAACCACAACACTGCTAAAAATATGGAGGCAGAATATAAGCCCCCTAATCGGAGTCCTAACAGGATATTGCGTTTTAGGGAAACATGCCGCAAGATTAGGACTGCCATTTAACGACTACTGTAATAGGTGTCATGATGAGGAAGAGGAAGAATCTCCATTTCATCTCCTTTGTAATTGCCCTGCTTTAGCCGCCTCAAGAAGACGATTTCTGGGAAAATATATCCTTAATGAACTAACGGATCTATGCGAAAAGGAGATCTACAAAGCTCTCGAAATGGTTCCAAGAGTAACGGTGACCAAGCTGACTCAAGTGGTAGTACAACGGACCGTTCTTGGTCTAAGTGATTCCCACCGTTTCTACGGAGGGAAGCCATCTAACCTAACCTAACCTTCCCTATTTCCACTGGATCTTAAGCTCCAAAAATATTTGGGGCTTAGCATTTCTAAATGCTAACTGAAGACTTTTTCATAGAGACTCGTAGACTCATCAAATCTCCTCCTTGACTTCACTTTCCTTACAATCAACCTATTTTCACGGTTCAGGTGACCCATATTATATGTATTAGGACCTCAATTCCCCTACACATATCAGTAACAACATTTTTAAAGCAAATTTTTAACTCAGTTTCGTGAAGATAAAATCTAAGAAACTCTCCAACCCGTGTGTGATTCGATTGCCTCTTCTTAAATACCCTTCTCAAGTGTGATTTTCTTCGACATACTCGTATGTATTTATACTTGCGGAATCAGGATTGAAAGTTTTTTTTTTCGAGGTCTGTCCTGAAACGGTGTTTGGATTCTACTTCCCTATCAATTCTATACTTATCTCTTCTGTCTACTTACTATCCGTTTCCCTTATGTATCCAACGAGCGTAGATATGTCTTGCTCGCTAAAGATTGGTAATTCGAATTTTTATCTACTATTTCGACTTAATCGTCAATGTCCTATGCTGAAGACGCCTTCTTCTTAATCGACCTCCTTAACCTAACTATAGCTTGTAGGTTCCCAGTATAAGCCTTCTAAGATATTCTTGTAGTGAAGAAGCCTATCTGTGTCGCTAAATATACCTATCTCAATACCTAATAGGGATAGGAAATTTATAGGAAAGTGATCTTGGTATCAATGACAGTTCAAAACAATTGTTGTCAAAGTCCCGAGATATCAGGGAAGACGGAAGTACTAGCTTGAATTAAGACGGAGAGTAGTGTATATGAAATTCTGTTTTTTTTTATTTAGGGAAGCCGTTTCTACGTAAATGTGCTACAAAGGGTTTATCAGAAGATGAGAAATACAGCGAAATATGATTTTGATGACTATTATGTGCTTCGGACCCTGTGCACTAATGCGAAAACGTGATGAAGTCTCCTCACAGACCTAAGACTAATCACTGTGATTTTGTAGCATAGGCTAAAAGAAGAATTTCATCACTTTTCACATCTCTTGATGGACACACAATTAAACCCATGTTCTATATCCAGGTTTGACACTTCTGAGGCAAGGGAGACAGTCTATTTGAAAAACGTTACTAAATGGTGACAGCCCGTTGTCTGTGATCAATTTCAAAAACGAAAGAGATCTGAAGATAAATGCCGATTCTGAATAACGAATTCTGTGAAGCTTTTCCTATACAGAAACGCTAAGATTTTGTTTGTGGCTTACTAACAAGACACTTCAATATATAAATTCTATGATGTCACGGATGTGAGTACTGCTTACAAAGCTCAAAAACAAAACTAAAGGGTGTCTCAGTAAGAGTGCACTTTTTCATTTTAAAATAAAAACAAGTATTTTATGACAGAGTTGTGATATTTTTATTGTATTGTAAAGAAGACATGTTCCAAATAAGTATGGAAGAAAATATCCGGCAAATGACCCCCACGGCTCCGATGACAGGCCATTACTCTTTTCATGAATGAAAAGAGTTCGATGACTTTTGCACAGAGATGTGCATCTCACCGATGACGCGTTGGATTTCCGATTTGAGCTCAGGAAATTTATTCGCATAAACCCGAGATTTCACAAAACCCCAAAGAAAAAAATCGCACGGCGTTAAATCGCACGATCTTGGTGGCCAGTTGACATCAGAATTTCGTGAGATAATGTGTTCTGGAAATCGTTGCTGCAATAAGTCGATTGTTTCATGCGCGGTGTGGCAGGTTGCGCCGTCCTGCTGAAACCACATGTTGTCCAGATTCATGCCGTCCAGTTGAGGCCACAAGAAGTCCGTTATCATATTCCTGTAACGAATGCCGTTCACAGTCACTGCAATTTCGGCCTCATTTTCAAGAAAGTAAGGTCCAATCACGCCGCCTGACGAAAATCCGCACCAGACAGTTACTCGTTGTGGGTGCATTTGTTTCTCATGGATTGCATGAGGATTTTCTGAGTCCCAAATTCGACAATTTTGTGTATTCACGAAGCCATTCATATGGAAATGCGCTTCATCGGAGAAAATGACTTTTTTCGAAAAATTGGCATCGACTTCACTTTGCTCCATTACCCATTGAACGAATTGCCGGCGCTTTCCGTGGTGTGCTGGTTTGAGTTAACTGAATCTTGTACGCATGAAGGTGGAGGTCTTTAGTCAAAATTCGCTGCGTAGTGCTTCGTGAAATTTGGAGTTGTTGAGAACGATGTCTAATTGATGTTTTCGGGTTTTCGGCGACACTCTCGTTTACAGCAGCAATGTTTTCAAGAGACCGACCGGTACGTTGACGCAAAGGATTCTTATTATCCATAATTGACCCAGTTTCTTCAAATTTTTTGACCACTCTTCGAATGGTTGACACATTACGTGCACTTTCTCGGCTGAAAATTTGGCGAAGTTTGCGAGCGGTTTCAGCGTAACTTTCCCCATTTTTGTAATGAGTTTTCACAATTATAACGCGTTGTTTTTTCGAAAAGCGCTCCATTATTAATAATCGGAATAAACAGAGGTGACAGCTGTCAAATTTCAGAGTTGCCATTTGCATGAAAAAAAAAAATATTCCAATTTTAAAAAGTGCACTCTTACTGAGACACCCTTTATAAACAAAAAAATATTTACTAGTCTCTACCTTATTTTGTGTCGACTCTCTGATTAAAACGTCAAATGCCCTTGATCTATGATCTTGTGGGTACTCTCTTTGAAAGAAACAATAGGTAACGATGATATCGCAGGAACAGTGAACCACCAAAATTACTGATGCTGTCCGACAACATCTTCTCGGTCATAGCTCAATACCGACATTTTCAACCTTTAAAGCTCTAATACTGTTGTTAATGATACGAATGATAAAATAAAACGATCTGCTCCAAATTAAATTAACAGCTTTATTTGCACCGACTGATGCGCTTCTGATGGTGGTTCTAACTAACATGAAGTAGCAAAGAAAAATAAGCGAGACCAGCGTTCCCCTTATCCATGTAGGCAACTTCATTGGAGTCGCGGTATTTCCGACATACATGGGTAAATGGAACGGTGGAATCGAATTTTAAAGTCGATATTACATTTTAGAATTTAGCAATCATAGTTATTTACAAAATGGAAATTCATATGTGTATGGACCAATAATACTATGGAATTCAAAGTTAAGCATAACAATTTAACATAATAAAAAATAAATTATAATAGAGAAAGGATGATAATAAATATAGAGAGAGATAGAGATTTTATTTCGTATATAAATTTACAATGGGGTTGTCACACAATTTACATACAGAGATTCGATAACTTATTGTATATCTTTCAGCTGAAGCATTATCTTATAAAACAATAACTAAAATGGAGGAAAATAATATTGACTTTGAAGGAAACTACGATAAAAACCGGTAAGTGAGGTACATGAGAAATAAGTTAATAAATAACAAATGAATAAATAAATAAATAAATAAAGAAATAAATAATTCAAAAAATAATCTTCAACACACCGCTTCCCTGAAGGAATTTCAGGAATTAGGCATGGATTTAGGTCAGTATCCGAAATAATAGAAAGAGGTCTTGAATTCAACATGGATTCGATTTGGGACAGGAGAGTCGACATTTCCTCGAAGGTTAAGATGTTATTTCCTAAGACATGACGAAGATGTTGCTTGATACACTTCACCTCCGCTTCCTAAAGTCCACCGAAATGTGGACTGTGTGGTGGAATAAACTCATGTTTTATATTGCCGCCGGCTAAGGTTGGTACAACTTTCTCAATGTGCTCCCTGGAACGCACTAACTGGAACCACTCTGATTTACAAGGTGCACCTTGAAAATTAGTTCCGTTATCCGAATAGATAATACTGCATTTTCCAAGTCTTGCAACACACCTTTGCAGCGCAACTAAAAATACATCGGTGGATAAGTGGCTGATCTCCAAGTGAAGCGCCCTGGTAGCCATGCAGACGAAGACAGCGATATATCCTTTTACCAGTTTAGGTTTCCTTCCCTTTGATAGTCGAAGAATGATTGATGATGAGCGTAGTCGCAGCCAGTTTGGTCAAAGGCATACGATGGAGAAAGCCTTGATGCCGGAAGGTTGCCCATGAGCTGTGTTGAAGTTTTCTTTCGTAAACGAAAGCATTTAATACACTTGAAAACTATTTTTCGAATTAAATTTTTACTGCCAAGGACCCAAAATTGTTGTCGAATTAAATTGGATACGCCGGCAAGAGGTATTTTGTATGCGCTTCTAATATGATGGAATATGTAATTGAATGGTTTTTAGGTAGAATAATAGGGTGTTTTGTACTTAACGGTACATTTACAGCATTTGCTATTCGTCCTCCCACCCTCAGTAAGCCGAACTTATCAAGAAAAGGCGACAAGGATGATAATTTTGACCGATTCGAAACGAAATGGTTGCATTTAAGAGCGTCTATATCTTCTTTAAATTCTCTTTGGACGTAACTTAAGCAGTATTGCTTCGAAGTTAGAAATTCCGAGGATGAGATGAAGGTTGTGTTGCGGTCTTTGGGTTCACGAGGATATTTTAGTAGGCAGATTGTCCATGAAGTGGGGTGCAGTAGTAGTCATGTGAACAGCTGCTGAGGACTGCTGCTTTGACTATAACGGGCCAGTATTTAAAGTCTCTTGAAATCCATGACGGTCCTTTCCACCACATTTCTAATGATAACAATTCACTAGGCGGATCCCTCTCGAGGCACAATCGGCAGGGTTCTCTTCGGAAGAAATGTGGTTCCAAATTTAATGAGGAAGGTCGTCAAGAATTTCGGATATACAATTTCCACCAAAGGTGCTCCATCTACGAGGTGGTGAAGGAAGCCATGCCAAAACGATTTTAGAGTCATAAAATGCAACTAGGCTGCATGAGCTTACTAACTGAACCAAACGACTCAAAAGAAGTGCATCACCCAATTCGAGGCGAGGGATAGACAATTGCTTGACCGGTGCAACACGAGTTTTTGCAGCAATAAGTTGAACATCCACTTGATTATCGTCGGAGGCGCTACACATATAAACGATGGCCTTTTCGGATGCATCCGAAAACCCAATAAGGCCAAAATAACGGGTATATAAGGTACACCTAAGCGTGATCTCGATCCCTTCAAAGGTATGTAAGTGCTGTCGGTATAGGGTCCACTGATCGGCTACATCTTTCGGCAATGGATCATTCCAATTTAGTTTAGATTTATGCAACCACAATTCCTGGAAAATAATTTTTAATAGAACGGTCGAAGGAGACAGGAAGCCCAATGGGTCAAATATCTTCGCAACTTCTGACGAAAGCTTACTTTTAGTACAGAGGAACGATTCCTTCTCCAAAGAAATTTAAAAAGTGTGCTTATCGCGATAAGGATTCCAGACTAGGCCGAGAACTTTAGTATAGTCTTTTTCGCTATTCAAGTCTAGCGACACCATATCCTTACAGACAATTCCAGTCAAAATCGACCCACAATTTAAACTCCAAAAAGGTCATCCACATAAAAATCACGTAAAATTGAACGAGAAGCTAATGGAAACTTATCATGGAAGTATATCGCCACCTGTCGAAAAACCCTCATAGATAGAATTGGTGCAGTTGATGTGCCATAAGTAACCGTGCACAGCCTTTAGTGTTCGATAGGTGAATCGGGAATTTCCCTGCCAAATAACACGCTGATAATCTCGATGTTTTGAGTGAACCCAGATCTGGCAAAACATTTTGACGATATCCGCGCAAAACACATATTTATGCATCCGAAATCGTAGACAAACGTTAATCAAATTACGTTGAAGGAGAAGACCTATATGCAACATCCCGTTTAAGCTATTACCATGAGAATCTTTATAGGAGGCATCAAATACAACTCGTATTTTGTTGGTAACGTCGGCGTGGTGGGGTAAGTACAACACTTGACCCGATGTAGGTTCGATTGCACCTTTATAAATACGTTCCATATGACTTATTCGGCACGAAGTTGAGAATTGCGCGCGAAACGACGTTCCATTGCAGATAAACATGACAATGCCCCGGAAAGAGTGTTGCTGAATTTAACATCACTACTCGTATATCGAAATGGCAACTTAATTACTTATTTGCCGTCGGGGGCTCTCGAAACAGTCTCAACGAAGTGAGAATCCGCCTCGTTCTCGAATTTCACCTTTAGTGAATTGTGAGAAAGCTCGTCGATCTCCCAAAAGGATTTTAAACGAAAATTCAGATTCTGGCTCGTAACCCGCCAGAACCCAGCCAAGCGTAACTTTATCAAAGCATAACAAAAGATCAATAGGACCGGATTTATTGAAACTAGGATCAGCTATTTTGAATTTGAGGATACTAGAAGGACGAGTATTATTTCGGACATAGTTGCTCACTACTAAAGATTGCGTTTTATCCGTCGACGAAGCAGCACCTAAGCTATTTGAGATGTCCGATTTATTTTCGACTATTAACGAGTTCGATTTATTTAAATGAACCAGACTGTGATGGCGCGTTTGACACTCGGAGTAACGAATTTTCGACCGGCACCGCGCCGAAGAGTGATTAGTCCCTAAGCAATTGCAACATAGCTTTTGGTCCCTTACAAAATCGCGACGAGCAGGAACTGACATAGAGTTGAATTGTAGACACTGGAGATGTTTATGATTTTCATTGCACTTTGGGCAAGATGAATTGAAAACGGTGAGGCTCCCCACATGTAGTGGAGCATTAGAATGCGATGGAGTCTTGTTCGCACGAGTTTTCGGTTCACTTGCTTCTAAAGCCGAGCATCTTTGTTCCAAAAATTCCATTAATGCACTAACCGTAGCCTCTCCAAGCCCTTTATTTTCAAGGCCCAAACTTTACGCGTTTCCACATCGAATTTGTTAAGCAAGATATAAACTAGCCACGGATCTCTGTCTTCAGCACCAAGTGCCTTCAATCCACGAATTACCTCGTCTGCATTATCCGTTAGACCACGTAATTTAGAACTATCATTGACCGATACATAAGACAATTTCAAACATCAACCGGTACCCCTTTCCGAGTTGCTTTTAATAGTGCACTTTTCGCAGCCAAATATTTTGTTTCTGTTGCCTCGAAGTCGGAATTGTGATATGCGTAAAGTTCGACTTGATTGCGGCAAAAGGACTTCTACGTTTCTTCCAATCTTTCGAGACGTACTTCCAGCACTTCCGCTTCCGTCATCGGTTGCATCCGAAATAAATTTCAAAATGCGAGTTATAGTGCCCTTTAAACGACCTCGACTTTGTTTAAGCACATCCATCGTCGTAATACAGATGTTTGTAATAAACCAAGCAACTTAAAACTGAATCCTAGATTATGCATCAGTCTTGAACAACCAACTTGTGACATTTAAGAATGTTTGCAGTAACAGCCTCCTATCAGCAACAGGATTTGCTGGAGTCGTAATCCTCGAAGGAATGACGACAAAGAAGACATCTTAGATTCGAAAGCTGGATTCTTTCAATGGGACGTCTATGTACGAAATATAGTTAATTTAAGCACGTTAGCTCGAGCATGGCGTAACTTGTTCTGACATTCAATTGATTAGCTTTCCGAAAAAAACCTTTTCTGGTTCTCGGAAGATTAACTAATAAATATAAGTCCTGATAAAAGTATTTATGTATTCGACAGATTAGTTATGACTTCAAACTGTCATACAATACGAAACAATTTCTCTGCAATCATCACATAGCCAACAAATGTAGGATAAGTAGCTGGAAGCTTCAAAGTACTAAAGTTGGCAAACCACATAAAATTGAATTATTGTGGAGAAACCAACAAATTCGATTACACCAAAAAAATTTCTATATATCCCGAGTTAAATGTTAATTTTGAAAGTTACCAAGTAATGGCTACAATAAATAAACCTGCGCAGCACCCAACCCCTTGAGCTTCTAACCTCAAAATAAAACCAACGTGTTGCCAAATGTTCCGTGGACGAGGCCCTTAAACAAACACCCAAAACAAAATAAAATATCACATCAACTAACATAAATAACGCGCATCCTTTACCCCAGCGACAGCCTACACACCTTTATTTGGCACTTGTCAAAACTTTGCAAACAACTTTCCTGACACCCGGAGAAACAAAAGAACGTACCGAAAGTTTTCAAGCCTAAAAACGTCCTCAAATACATCATAATTCTGCCCCCACTGGCCCCGAGCAAAGGAGGGCAAAGCACAAAAGGAAACTCAAAAAAAAAAAAAAAGAAGCAGGAGGCAGGGGAACAAGGATACGATAAACAAAAAAAATACGAGTATTCTAATTTAGCCATCAAGAGTCAATAGGAAATTCCGTCGGTAATTTATGTCACCATCTCACCTCTAAGGACAACGCCATTTTTCAATCCTGTTGCTATCCACCCCACAACGACCGTCTCCATCAGTGTCGGGCGAAGGCAAACACTTGCTAGCTGCCTCCTGCAGGGCATCAAATTTGGTGGGTAATCAAAAATTCGACGCAATTCTTCTTTTCTTCTTTGCGCTCGGGACGATTCCAAATTGAGTCCTTTTCTTTGGTCCTTTTTCTCGTTTCCTTTTTTCCTCTTATTTAGGTTTTCTTGTTTTTTTTTTGCTCCTTTTTGACAATTGATTTATTGCTGCATGGGGACACAATTTCCAATCGCACAAAATATTACCAGATTTTTGAAAGATTGATCCCATACCAGGATCCGAGGAACGCACAATGCCGGTAGCAAGGAAGGAGCAACGGCGAGGAATGTGAATGTAGGGCGTTTTGTCGTAAATTACAAGATTTTCTGATTTTTTTTCTTTCTTGTTGATTTTCTGACTTTCGGACAAAGGCGAATAGAGAGCAAGGAGTAAGATGGAAGGGATATGAGTGACCAGCTAAAATTGATTGATACTCGAAGGGTGTAGTCCATGAACCAGACTAGACGGTCAGCTCCCGATACGACCTTTCCCCCTTTCTTTTCATTGGATTGGAGGCGATTGTTGATAATATGATTTATCAGGAGAACTTCATGAATTTATGTGCGACAGGATCGGATCGGGGCGTTTCGTACTTCCACCAGGCTTCAGGGCCAGACAATTCAGGTCAATTACACTTTGTCAAGGGCGAATCCGACCTCCCATCAGTCTTCAAATAGAAGATCAACAATCGAGATGAATCCACTTTGCGAGTGAAATCGTTTAACATCCTTTCAATTCCCCCAGTGACTTGTCTCCCGTAGATGTCTATTGTTCGTACTCCAGGTGATGTTGCCCCTCCTCCTACCTTTGCATGTCGCTTTTATGGGAAATCCTTTCACAGGCAAATTGCCAACTATTGGAATAATTTAAACATTGCCCTCGCAGATTATATTGCATTTGCTACAAGGCATTAAAGTTCGGTTCTTGTATCCCTATCGTATGTCCATAAACTCGAGAGTTCATTGTGTGCGATGCGATGCGGAGGAGAAAGTTTTCGATACATAACAGGACAGGAAGGAGGCAAGACTTGCAGAACTATGAAGTTGCATGTCCACCTCTACCGGCTATCAGATTTCTCTGCCATCCTACCTGTCTGGGCTGCTACCTATCCACTGTTGGTGTATAGCATTTAGTTATTTAAGAACGAATAATGAAGAAAGCTAAGGACGTAAGCCCAGCTACGGAGGTGAGTAAAAGGATGCACGGGGAGGCTGGTAAGCAAGGGAATGGCACTCTCGGACAACGACGACGTAGACGACGACGTAGGAGAAGGACAATATTGGCTTTTGTGCAACTAAATGAACTTATTTCATTACGAACTTATTATCTCTGATTATTTTTGAGTTTTTCCTCCGGCTCTTGTGCATCTAACTCGGTTATTTCTCCGGAATGAATGAAATGTTGGTTTACGGGGCGGTTCAGGAGACCCAGATGAAGGATAAAGGATTACTTTGTGCTGCTCAATAAATCATACAAAATTGACTGTTTTTGGGCATTTCAGGATCTGATGGATTCAGAATCAGATCAGATCTTGGAAAGGACGATTGATGTCTGTATAGAAAAGCTGTATACAAAAAGGTTTGAGATTAATTAAATGTGCCATTTGCCGAGATGAATGCATGGCATTCGGGTTCGGGATCAATCTGATTAGAAATATTTATTTCTCATTTTCCCATGTGTTATCAGAATGCCTGCAAGGCTTGGTATATGCACATAGCTCTATGATGTTGCTAAGGTGATGGCAAGTAGCAAACAGATAAGGCAGTTAGGTCTGTTAGATGCGGTTTTTTAGCAGCTTCAGGCTGTACATAAATCAGTAATTTTCTGAAATAGAGCATTAAGAAGAAACAAATCCATTTCAAAGGAGAAATACTATCTCCTAGGCAAGATAGATATGATGCGGATAGGGTGTAATCAGTTTTATTTTTTTCAAAAGGCCTGTAGTCATGAAATTTATGAACTCACATGCAAATAGAAGGAACAACGACGGTCGCATATATGTATATCTTAAAAGTCAACATATTTGTGCTACTGCTCATGTATTCAACCAGTTTACTAAGCTTTGTGTCTTCGGTGGTGTAAGGGACCTTCGATTAAATCTTGTATTTGAAAGTCGGTCTTAGTTGGCTGAAAAAAATATTTTGTGTGAAAACCTTTATGTAAAAGGTGGGCTAAATTATAACGCAACACGTGGTAGAGGTAGGCGCCGGAAACCCTGGTAGTGTGGCTATGGCTGAAGAAGTAACGAATGATAATTTTTTTTTTATAATTCATGTGGTGTTCGTCACACAACCTGGACGGGATGCAGATGGTTTGTGTCGAAGATGTTCGTTCACTACTCTCCTGGGGTGATTGTCCTAGATAGGATTTCAGATATTCGACTGAATTTGCCTTGGTTGTAGTTCACAGAAACTCTTTTGTTTCGGTCATTAAGGTGTTATATTGGAAAATGAGTACACAGAGTATGAATTTTTAAGTGATCTTATGCTGCGAGTGTTCGTCAGCAGTTTTTGATCATCTCTGATTCACAACTGATTTTTTTGGCACTGTTTTTTCCGTATAGGAATTGTTCTTAGCTATGGAAAAACTTGAACTACATTGCACCACGACCACCCCGAATGATAATGGAAACAGACGACCAGACGACGTGCCAGGCAATTTGCTATTACATGTCCCTCTTTGTAGCACATTTTTGTACAACATTTGTCTGACTTTAAATTACAGACAGCCTAACAGGAATTGCCTACAAATCGTCCATGGCGACTATACTACGCCCATGCTATTCTGAATCTCAACGACGAAGGAGACGATTTCGACTAATTCAACGCTTCGGGGCGTTTAGAACACCTTCGGAGACATGGATCCTCAATGTATCATCCACGAAAAGTCATTCAAAGTACCTGTGTGGTGCCACATTGCCACTTCCGATATACGGTTTTTGAATAGCCTTGAGCTCTTCCAGCGATGTGCTTTTAATCTGCTAAATCGCAAACCTGTCTTCTTTCATGCGTGTTTTCAGTTTTTGGAAAGAAAGAAAGAAAGGGGCCAAGTTCGGTGAATTCGATGAGGCATGATATTGTTTTCGACGAAAAAAGTACGCACAAGCAACAATGAGTGAGAAGGTGCATTAACGTTATACAAACGCCATGAAATTTATCCCTCAAATACGAATGTTTATAGTATTTCTTTTTAGCCGTACCACCTACAGGCAAGAACTCATTATGAACTTTGCCATTGTAATCGAATAAAACTGTGAGCAAAATGTTCACATTTGTGATGATAACCCTTTTCAGCAGACCTGGCTCGTCAGTCACGCCAAACAACAGCTCCTGAGCAATGCTCATGCGACAGTTCTTTTGGTCAAAATTTAATAATTTTGGAACAAACTTCGCTGACCCGGGTTTCATGTACAAAATATCTTCGTTTCCATCCGTTGGCGGCTAAAGGCGGGCAATATCAATAACATCTCCTCGGGCTTCTGTGGAGAGCTTAAAAGTACCAGTAACACATGTATTTTTTGCTCAAAGTAGATCCGCAACTGCTGCAGTTTATTTTTCAAACAAAATTCAACGCATTTGAATTCCTTGATCCATTTTTTTATTACAAAAAATCACCAAGCACGCCACTCCTAACCTATGTATGTAATTTGGTTTGTGAAAAACTAACAAAATTTTTTAAATGACTAACAATGTCAACATATATTTGGAACATGCGTGCCAACTTAGCATTAAAGTAAAAAAATGAAAAATCAAATGTACTTAGTTCGTGAAATTCAAAAAGTCACTTTATTTTTCCAGGTCCAGGTCATAGACTCACTGCTTGTGTCAAAATTTTGATTCGATTCGATTTGAAGTTCTTTCGTTTCACTTTACAGCTTTACAGATTCTATGTTTACTCTATGCGCAAATTTTAACAAATATGGACGTAGTAGGAGATAAATTGATTTACTCACTCACTAACATCCTCAGCATTTCGTTTTAGATTATATGGATGCACGCATCACTCTCTGCTATTTCTGTCGTTTTCAGTAGCAGTAGCGCATTCTGTCACCCCAATTTTCAAAGATCTTGTTGATGGTTTCGGTCTGTAGCTCTCTTCTAGCTTGGATGATATTGGCCTTAAGTGCTTGAATAGTTTCCGGATTATTGGCATAACATTGGTCCTTCATGGTTCTCCACAAAAATGAGTCGAAAGGGGTCAGGTCGCAGCTCCGAGACGGCTAATTAATATCGCCAAGACGGCTCATAACACGATTTGAGAATTTGGTGCGCAAAAGATCGATTGTGGCATGGGCTGTGTGGCAATGCGCGCCATCCTGCATGAACCAGAGGTCGTCCAAATCTATGTCTTCAATTTCAGTAAAAAAAAAGTCGGTTAACATGGCTCTGTAACGCCTCCTTTTGGAAGAAAAATGGTCCAGTGATGCAACAACTCCACAATCCGCAACAAACTGTCACTCACATTGGCTTCTTGAAAATAACGTGCGGGAATTCCGAGCTCCAGATGCGGCAATTTTGTTTGTTAACGTAGCTGCCGAGGTGAAAATGCGCCTCGTCAGAAAATATGATTTTTCGCCCAAAATCGTTGTTCAATTCAAGCTGCTCTATTAGACCTTGTAAGTGAATAATCCGAGATCTTTGTGCAGAATTCTTCTCGGGCTGGTGCGTGAAATGTTGAGCTGTTGAGATCGATGGCGAGTTGATGTTCGTGAATTGAGCCTCACACTCTCGGCCACAGCAGCCACATTCTCATCTGTGCGCACTGTACGACGACGGGGACCATGAGTGTTGTCCACTAGCATACCAGTCTCACGAACTTTTTGCACAAACTTGCGTACAGCAGTCGCGGTGGGTGCTTCATTTCGGCCAAAACTTATTTTTAAAAAACGCACTGTTGGGGCTACACAGCACTCACTTTGGAAATAAGTTTTTAATATTTCCCAACGTTGATATGATATTGAATTTCTGTCAAGATTTTTGAGATTTTGATGTAAGATAGGCACAACTTCATCGTCTGAGTTCGACCACATGTTGAAAAGCAAGTCGCGAATTCTATTTTGATTTATTTCAACTCACACCAATCGAATCAAGAAAACAAAACGTTTTAGTTTGTTACTCGTACATTCTGCTTCGCTCGGTGTGTGTTCGAATTAAAAACATTTTGTTTGATCTGGTTTCAATTCAGCCTTAGTTATGAGAAAGCGTTTTGAATTTTTGTCAGTGTTTTATTTATTAAAGCTCACGTGTGATTCACGACATGTGTCAAAAGTCAAGCATGCTCAGTTTGCACTGCCACCACAGAGAGACTCACTCCCGAATGACGCTTACAAGCGATTGAATTTTATTATCAAATTCCGTGTTCTATGAAAAACCTTTTTCATGCACTTCGACCATCTCACGGTCCTAATAATCCACCTTTTAAGCCGTTCAACCCATAGTGACCAAATTCCGCACCCGTTTGGACTGTTTTTTATAGTGATGTCAATATGTTCGAGAAAGTGACTAAAAATTGGCTCCTACGTATAGACAACTTAAAATATAATCATGGTCAATATTAACTCAAAATAATACTAAAGCAGTAAATGGCAAACATGGGTTTATCAACTCGAATAAACCTTTTAAGCCCTTTTACAATTTTCCCATGTTATTTTTTGAAAATTAATAACCAAGCGACTAAAAAATCAAAAATTACAACAAGCAGCTGCTTACTCTATTTTTTGCTGAATTTTTCTTTATTCGTTGTTACATAGTCACAACACTTCAGTTTCTTTGTCGTTGCCTAATTACAATATATATTGACATTGCACCAACGATCTCAACAACTTTGCTCTGCAACTGCCGCCAGGGGCGCTGGCGTCCTGGATTCGGAAAGAAAAAATAAAATGCTAATGTCACACTGAACTCCATTATTAACCAGTGTGGACGGCAGTGAAAAATCGAAGCAGAACAGTTCGACTCCTTCCTCTTCTGGCAGCCGCGGCGAAGATCGAACGTGTAAAGTTGTCTCTAAATAAAAACTCTTTCTTCGAACTCCTTAAATTTATTAAATAGGCGCCTCAATATGGTTGAATCACGCGTACTGCGTAAGATCAAAAGTGCTCGTCCATTCAAATGTCGTGCCTTTTTATATGGCTTAGTTGAACACCAATCTGCACGGTCAGTATCGTGACAGACATAGTTGTTAGTCTTTGTCGCCTTTAGCTTGTGGTCTTAGGTCCTTTTTAACGAGTTAAGCGTGACTTAATTTTTTTTATTTTTCGATTTTTTCCTTTATATTGTGTAATGATTAGGTATGTAAAACATCATACATATTTGTGTTGAAAATACATTTGTCTCACATTATGATCAACGAATTCTTAGTGCCGTGAATTACGAGTAATGAATTGAGACTGGAGAATATTTGGTTCCAAGAGGACAGCGCAACCGTTCACATACATAGCTTGCCCGATAATAGACATTTTGAAGGATGTGTGCCTCGTCTAAACGGCTTGTAGGGGCTTACAAGATTGCCCAATTCAATTGCTCCACTTTTTTTTTTGATTTTTTTTTCTTAAGTTTCGGTCCCATCGAAAAACCCATACGAGGGTGGTCCGATAAGTACTTAGCCTACAAAAGAAAAACAAAAATTTTCGAGAAATGGCGATTTATTTTTCAATATAGTCTCCTTTTAGCTCGATAGACTTGACCCAGCGATGCTCCAACTTCTTTAACCCGTCTGAAAAATACGTTTTCTCGAGGTCTGCAAAGTAGGCCTCCGTGGCGGCGATGACCTCCTCATTCGACTGAAATTTCTGCCCGGCGAGTGACTTTTTTGGAAACAAAAAGAAGTCGCACGGGGCCAAATCTGGAAAATACGGTGGATGGGGCAGCAGTTCGTAGCCCAATTCGACGAATTTGGTCGTGGCGAGGGCGGAGGTGTAAGCCGGTGCGTTATCATGGTGGAAAAGCACATTTTTCTTCGCTAAGTGGGGCCGTTTTTTCTTCAATTCGGCGTCGAATCGGCCCAATAATTTGGCATAGTACAGCCCTGCGACCGTTTTGCCCTTCTCCAGGCAGTCGATGTGGATCACACCTTGTGAATCCCAGAAAACGGTGGCCATCATCTTTCCATGCTTCGTCGACTGTCACGAAACAACGCAGAAACTCCTTCGGATTGCGCTTAAACAGCGTCAAACACTGCTCTGAAGTGGTCTCACTGTTGCGCTTGTTGTCCGCGGCACCCATCGCGCCGACAGCTTTCATGGAGGATATGACCCAAGCGATCTTTTGAAATGCTTACTGGCTCAGCTATCTCACTCACCTTCAATCGGCGGTCTGCCAATACGAGATCGTGGATTTTTGTCACGTTATTCTCCGTGGTAGCCGTTTTCGGGGCACCTGGACGTAGCTCATCAAAAACCGACGTGCGACCACGTTGAAAATCGTTAAACAAATTTTTGATGCTCCCCATCGAAGAGTCACTGTACACAGCATCCAAACGCTCTTTGATTTCCCTGCGCGATTTCCCTTCATTGGTGTCATTTAAGACATTAAGATCAAACATCACTCTTCCGAAACGTGTTAATATTTTTATTTTAATTTTCACTGCAAACTGAGAAGTTAGTTAAGGTATGTATATAGTACTTTCTGAATAGTAATTATTTTGATTACATTTTTCATAACATTTTGAAACTTTAGTGTGAATCATGGGTTCAATGTTGTGGTTGACTTGGCTTTAACATAACCCCAAAAGAGAAAGTCTAATGATGTTAAGTCACACGATCTTGGCGGGAAATTGATGTCATAATAGCTCACCGGTTACGGTTCACCGAAATGATCACATCAACATTATCTTAGAAAATAATTTAGCTCGGTTACTCCAAGAGCCCATTATAACTGTGCAAAAAGCTCTTTTCGTGATATTTTCACTTGTTTTGTTACGAATTATAAAACGAAGAGAGTCTCAACACATTTTTGGATGTGTATCGATCTTCTTAGTTTTTACTTTTCAAATAATATTGCGGTTTTAACTGAATATTGATAGATTAACAACGGCGTTGAATTGAATGACACCTCTTGTTGAATGATGCTCTATCCATATTTTGGACCTAATCTGGGTGAACGAAAGCCTCGGCCGAATCCGTTCAGAACAAACAGTTGGGCCTGCGTGGGGACCGAAATTAGCCCACTTTCGATTCTACTCCCCGAAGGCCATGAAAGTAGGGCTAATAAATGACCCGCACTTACAGCCTTTCGATGTAAGGAATTGATAAATTTAGTCGATTGGATAACACGATGGGGGAAGTGCGCTAAGGAAGTCTAAGACCGTTTTCGGACGTGGTTACGAGATTCTGTTTAATCAATAGCCGCCCAAAGACATTTTCCATAATCGGATTCATTAAGATCTCTGGGACTTTTAACTTTCTTGGGGCCTTATCAGGCCCATGATGACTGTATATTAAAAGTTGCTTGCACACATGCTACAAGCTACTGTGGCCAAAACAGGTGAAATATAAATCGACCTAAGCCTTCTGGGAATGCAGGGGCGTTTATTGACTTATTGATCTGAAAGATGTTCTGGATAAATAGCAGTTATAAGACCTGTACATATAATCATATACTCATCATTTGTTTGTTGAAACATCCTTCGTTGTCTGGTACTCAGGTCTAATGTCAGTGCGTAATGCTAAGAGCTGGTTCTGGGACCTGTTGCTGAGGCCAATTAGTGGGTTCTGGTGCTGGTATATGTCTGTATCTGGTGCCGATGGGTTCTGTTTCTAGGGTTTGTTGCCGGGATCTGCCACTTTGAGTCTGGTCCTGGGGTCTGTTGCTGGGGTTTGATGCTGGGATTTGGGGTTCGGGTCTGGCGCTGGAGTCCGTTGATTTCGTCTGCCACTGTGATCTGGTTTTGAGGTCTAATGCTTCGATTTGTTTCTGGGATTTGACGCTGGGGTCTTGTGTTGGAGTCAAATGTTGGGGCCTGGAGCTGGGACTGGTGCTTAAGTCCTCGATCAATGCTTGAACGCAGATGGGGGAACTATAATGAATGTAAGGATGCCACGATATAACATTCGCTCTGTGACTATTCCGCCTTATTTTTGATCGAGCGGAGCGTAGCGGAGCGAGAGCAATCACCCACTTTTTGGCCTAGCGCGTGCATGTACGGGGAATATAGTGGTCCGAAAACGATTTCGGACTAATCTTGTACGCACTAAATGTAGATATCGGCTATAACCACACATGTGTGAAGCATGTCATTCGATAGATCTAGGTCTGTAGATGAGCCATAAATTATCAAATGAAATTGTTTGATTGAAAAATAGTGAGAAATAACGAAGTAAAGTTTAGAAAAGTGCCATGCGGAGCGAGAGCAAGGTTGATAAAACAACAAATTTGCTCGCTCGATCAAAAATTTTCAGTAGCGGAGTTAAGCCCGCGCATACTGATCTGCCTAGTACTCCAGACGGGGCCTAGTACCATAATGTCAATTGTTTGTCTATCTGGACAGTGAAATCCTCCAATAAAAAAGGAAATACTCATATATCAGTAGATTCATTGCGGTTATGATCCCTACCAATACGTAGCTCAAAATACGACTAAAAGCTCAAAGAGGGAGTTTAAGCTGATTGGAGTTGTGATGTATTTTTAATATTCCTATCTTAATGTAACCGAAGCTCAACAGGAACTTATCTAATCTTAAAAAAATTATTTTGGAGTACATTAGGTAGAAAATTCAACTTGCAATCACCAATGTTCATGCCCGAGATCTGTGCTCTAATATCAAAAATTATAACCTCACGAAATTCGGCAGGAAAACTGATCGTCAACTGTAATTCAAATTCATTTCCAACTACTTCTTTGGAAATAAAAAACCTCTCCAAAGGATAAGTAATAACGAGGAATTACGCTCGTTAAAAACTTTCAAAAACTTTAAAAATTCTTCCGAAAAAGGAAAAAAAAAACAGAGTACGGACTCCAGCTGAATATACTCCTGTCATATTGAATGATAACATTTCACCCGGATCCCCCGTGCAGTAGAAGAGGATACTAATGTTAAAAGGAAACGAAACTCTCCAAGTCAGGAGAGCAAAAGACTGCCAACACTAAAAGTTGTACCCAATTTGTAATTTAAATTAAGGTATGACTAGCTCGACCCCAACCAGCATGTCCTTTCCCGCCACCAATCACTGGAATAGTGTCAGTTTCACAGCAAGTTGAAAAACATATTTTAGAAGGACGAATGGTAGCAGGAAGGAAGACTGAAAAAATAAATTTCTCTGAACTTCCTGTTAAAAATATCGGGAAATTCACTATATTCACAAAATTTCGAAGGAATTTCGAGGAAGGGGTGTGAAAGAAGATGGTGGAGGGGGAAATCCCGTAAATGCTGATGGGAAAGAGATTTCATAATTAGACATAGAATTTGGAATTCGGTTTTATAATTTGTTTTCAATGGAAATAGCAATTTGTGAACGAATGCGGACGGAAACGAGAGTTTCATTGAACGGAAATGGAACTCATCCCGAATTCATAGTAGAGAGAAAGCCTTTACCCGTGGATAACTAGACGGCTTATCGGATATCGGATGCAATGCACGCAAGGCACCTAATAAGGCACGTTTGGTACATACATATGTATGTAAACGGGAATTTAATGACTGACCGTGATGGCCGTGACTGAAGTCACGAAAGCACAACTGAATATAAAAATGATTTTTTGAACCACAAACTCAGTCTTACAAGGTTTCAAAGACTATGACATTGACTATTCTTTGAACCATCTATTCCTGGATCTAATTTACAAAGCACAAAGGGGCAAGAACTTATGATTTTTTTTTATAGAGTATTTCAAGTGTTTCAAGAGTTTCAAGAGTTTCGTTCCCATGGTCTTTGTCACACAACCTGTACAGGATGCAGATGGTTTGTGTCGAAGATGTTCGTTCTCTACTCTCAGGGCGTGGTTGTCCTAGATAGGATTCGGGAGATTTGTCTGAATTTGTCGCTTTGGTTGTAGTTCACAGTAACTCTTTTGTTTAAATGTCATTAAGGTGTTATATTGGAAATGCGCACACAGAAGTGATCTTATGCTGCGAGTGTTATGGCTTCGTCAGGATTTTTTGATCATCTCCCATTCACAACTGAAATTGTTTTACAATTTTTCCGTATAGGAATTGTTCTTAGCTATGGACGGACTTGAACTACAGACCTTCCGCTTAACAGTCGATGATGATTACCATTGCACTACAACCACCTCCAATGATGGATCGAGAATGTGGAATGTTGTATTCAAAGATTCATAAGTTCAGAATTAAGACGCACACAAACATCCAAGATTAAGCTCTATTTTCTTACTCCTATCTTATTTGAAAAGTCGTAGAGGGAGCTGAAAGGCCAAGAATTTTCACAAAATAGCTGGGAGAAAAACGAAGCGAGCTAGCTTGGCTGACATATTCTAGAACGCGTTTGTAAAGTGGTATATATTGTATATATTGTGGTGATATATTGTAGATTTTCTAACTGATATATGGAGATCTACCAACACTGAGGTTGGCAGGAATCCATGACCTAATCCTACCATTAGAAAAAGTCAATCAGAAATGCTGAAGATCAGTTCCACTATTAGCTAAGGTCGGTAGGAAATGGAGCAATCCTGCTGACGATGGAGGCTCCTTTCGGATGTACGAGTACTGGCAGCACCCGATCGTAATGTCTGCTATTCCTTCCCGTGTGATGGCTTTGATAGGGAATAAACTTAACTTTCCATCTTATTCGAGAGCCAAATTATCTGAACTCTATAAGTTTGGTGAACAGCACTATAACTACGCGATCAAATTTTTAACATTTAGTAACATTTGGTATTAAATTACCAACGTGCACTAACAATTGGCTTGATAGATAAAACTGTCTGACGTTGGTATTGGTTTCAAAAGAAACTCCTTTACCTATGGCAATTAATTTGACGTTATTTGGAACACGATGAATCTTCACTCTAGTGGATAACACGCCAAAGACGACAAACAGTGGGAGGAAGAGAAGTATTGCCGCTGTCGAATGGAGCCGAAAACATGATTCAGCTTGATCCTCATTTTCAACGCAAAATCTTGTTCCCCGATGTGGCCCATTTTTGGTTAAATGGATATGTAACCAAGCAAAATTGCCGAACTTGGAGTGGAGAAAACCCAAAAGCCTTTGTCGAAACGTCCTTACAGCAATGAAAACTCGCTGTTTGGTGTGCGCTATAGAAACATGATTTCTGACTTCTCCATTTCTCAGTTGATTGGCATTGACGTGATAGGACAGAGTTTTGGTTTCAACAAGAAGGCGCATTTACTGAGCGCATAATTTCGCATAATGGTCCTGTGAACTGGCCTCTACGGTGACCTTACACCTTTAGATTACTTTTTTTGGAGGTATGTGAAGTCACTAGTCTATGCTGATAAACCAGAGACGTTGGACGATTTGGAAGTCATTCATCGTGTTATTGCTGATATGTGGCTCTAGCTGCTCGATGAAGTGTTCGAAAATTGGACTTCAGGATGTGAACTAGCCATGGCGCTTATCGTCAGAATCATACCTGAGCACTAATGGAATAAAATGATCTGTTAAATAAAGCTGATATCATAGACATTAACACTAGCTTCAAATATTTTATTTCATTTTGAATCTGTATACATATTTCTAAAAAAAAATATCCCGTATCTGAGGGGGGCTATTTTGCAAACCTCGTATGTCAGCCATATGATTTAAAATGAGTTTTGTACTGCTATCGTTCCAGAAGCTAGAGTTAGACTTAAGCTTATGGAGATGATTTACGTTCGGCATCTTTATATCGTTTCCACTCTGTCGTTGCTTGTATTAGAGTCTGTCCTGCTGCCTATATTTTACCTTCTGAATCATCTTCTGTGCCGCTTCAAAATGAATTATTTGCGATGACGAATCCTAAACGAAAGTCCCACATCTAACTGGGCTTCAACAAAATCAAAGATAGTGAAAAGGTTTTGGCGTTCTTAAAGAACATTAAGAATTCTACCTCGTCTTCAATTCCCACGCTCATTTGCAATAACATCCGGCATGCTTACTGCTCATTTTGCAGTCAACTCAATGCTTCCTGACTGTACTCTCTCCCCGCCTGTACTCGGGAACATCGGGTCTTCTATGGAATAAATTTACTTTGCACTCGTAAAGTTGCAAGAATACCTAAAGATTTCAACATACACAAATCTTCTGGCCCTGATGGTATTCTCCTCATATATCTGATTCTTTCACGCTGACAACACTACTATGTAAGTTTTTATTTTACTTTTCTAATCTCTTTCCGACAAGTTGGGAAACAGCCCTAAAAAGGCCGAATCTTTGTTTCCTTTCACCTATCGACCCGTAGCATTAATGTCCCTTCCTCCTAAAGTCACGGAAACGCTGATAAGGCACCCGCTTATGATATATCTTGAACCGTAGAAACCGCTTAATGATCAGCAGTATCGTTTCCGTAGCAACAGGTCCATTGGTCATTTGATGGCATATCCGTTTCTTACCCAAAAGTGGAACCAATCTTTGCACAAGTAAGGTTGAGAGTGGTTCTATGTGGTTCATCATTTCATTAAACGCAGTGAGACGTTCCTCTCACTTCCCTTCTTGTGAAACTTGTCCAAAACTTTAATAAGTTAATTACTAAAAACATCCTGTTAACGAAAAACCCAGAGCAGAACAGGAAACTTGGATCTTTAGAAAAGGACTCTAAACCTTCTTGGAATTTGGCCGAAATCATTAGGAAGAAAAATCGTCATCTACCTTATTTGAAAAATGTTCAAGGTACTTTCAACGCAAATTTTGAAAAAGCACTTGCTGATAATTTTGCTGTAAATCATATCAATACGCAAAATATGGAGATGTTGCAACTTTGGTAGATAACGAATTTCAAATTCTCAACAATGTTAGCATAAATTCACCCTCCAACGCTTTTTAAAATTCCAATAGGATATCCCAAATTATAAAGAATCCAATAGCACGTTAAGTCGATGGTATTGACCTTAGGTCCCTTTTCTCGGACGCGGTCACATATATTAAAAACTGCCTATGTCAGGAATCAAACTACTATACACATTTACATTTAATATTAATTCTTGTCTCAAAATGCAGTATTTTCCAAATTCTTAGAAATACGCTAATGTGGTCCATGTTTACAAAGTTATTGCATATACCTATCAGCCTCCTATGCAGCTTGAGTAAAGTATTTGAAAAGGTACTTAAGGACAAAATATTGAAGTTCTTCAGTACTAGGAATATTCTTCCCAACGAACAATTTGGTATCAAACAATTTCATTCTAGCTCACACCATCTGCAACATTGTTACGACAAATCGCTTAGTGAAAAAATATATTGGCATTTGATTCGGAATGGCATAAAGGACTGTTTTGCAGGCTGGTCGAGTTCCACTTTTCCCCTTTTTTTTTTTATCTATGTATGTGAAATAATACAAAATTTTTTGCTCGATCGTTATTTTAATGTGCAAACAAATGGTGTTAAGCTTGTACCCGTTGGTGTACCTCATGGTTCTGTACTAGGACCCATAATATTCAATGCATATATAGAAATCTCCCAGTGTTGAGTGATTGCGGAGTTGCAATTATTTTCTTTACAAGAAGAAGAAAGATTTGCTACCTTCCTGGGCAATTCTTACAGCTGAATGGAGTTCAAGTGTAATGGGAAAATAATAGGGACACCCCTTCAGAGTAACTTCGAAAGCTTCCAACTTAGTAGAACAATCGCTATATCAAAGAAAACTAACGGCATCTAAAGATAGTAATTTTTGTAAATATTGAAAAGTGTGTTACAATCAAATATTAAGCATGCACATCAAATTGTATGTTCAGTTTACGATAGACTTTATCTTCTACCTGTGCGGAAAAATAGCGACAGTGTGAGTGTGTTGCGATCAATTAAGCGGTAAACTTCCGGATTTCTATTTGTAACAGGTAAAATAAAAGTTCGTAATACGTAAGCACTTAATAGCTAATTTCATTCGAAATTTAAAATTAGGAAAGATGGGTAGATCAAGGCATCGTAGTTGGATGCAAAGGGTTCGAATCAATAAGCTCCGTAATAATGGTTTCTCCTATAGAAAAATTGAAGAAATGTTTGGGTGCACCAAGATCATTGTGAACGCAATAAAATAAACGGCAAAGCCTAAAAAATAGCAGATTCCTTATAAAAGGATTTCAAGGTTTCAGAAAAAAAGTTATTTGCCTCATCTCGCGTCATAAAAAAGGATTTCGAAATGGATGTCGACACTTCAACGATTCGAAAACTATCATTACGAGTAAGACATATCTTAAGGACTGGAAGTACCAAAAAAGTACCGCTTCTTTCAAAAGCAGACGTTACAAAAAGGCTCCTTTTTGTGTCATGACCTGTTAGCAAATGACGCAACGTTCTCTGGTCAGATGAGACAAAATTAATTTATTTAACTCTGATGATTGCAGTCAAGTTGTTAGAAGGTCACCAAATACATATATTAATCCAAATATACAATAAAAACGATAAGACAGCATAATGGCATGGGGATGTTTTTCCTACGAAGGTGTGGGTTCGATCTGGAGCATTGACGGAAAGGTGACAGTCGCGTCATAGGTAGAAATTTAAAACTGTAGAAACATAATGCCTTACGCGGAAGAAGACACGCCGCTTCGGTGAGTGTTTCAGGAAGATAATGATCCGAAGCACTTAGCGAAGCAGACAAAGCACTGGTTTATTTAAAAAGGCCTTAACGTTATGCCTTTGCTTTCTCAATCTCCAGATTTGGATCCGATAGAGAATCTTTGGCGAATCCCGTGCAGGGACGGGTTAAGAATATCCCTGCAGCGATACCTCTTGCTTGTCGTAAAAGGCGACTAAAACAAAGGTAAACAAAAATCACATCTAGGCAATTTAGAAAACACCAAAGTGAGCCTAGGGACACATATACCACCATCAAACTGCCCCACAAGTGTACATGCAAATCAGTGGGTTGACACGACTGCAGATCACCGGTGTTGTAAGAGTAAGATCAAACAAAAAAATCTGGAGCATGCCCGTGTCACAAAAAAAAAAAAAAAAAAGGCAGGCCGAAAAACAATTGGTGCAAACAAATGCAAAACACCAGCATTTGATTGGCCTCAGCGATGAAGTAATCCCAATCCGGGAGGCCTGCCGCTACTTTCTGAGGTCAGACCGGCGGACCCCACAAGCGGACCAGTAGGAATGCAGTTAAGTGGGAAGGTTATGGTCCTATACTTCTGACCATAACAACGCCGGAAAAAGGAAAAGAAGAAAGAAGAAGAAGAAGAGAATCTTTGGCGACAGGTCAAGATAGCGTTAAGCGACAAAAGACCAAGTAATTGCAATGAGCTGTGATTGCATCTGAAGGCTGCATGATTTCGATGCCCCGCCGATGGCCAGCGGTTATTAAAAATAAAGGTTACTCAAACAAATATTAATAAAGATAATATATTAAACATTTCAAGTAGGTAATGATTGCATTTAATTTTCGTTACTAAGGGCCCAACGGCTTGCAGTTTAAGGTAGGTTAAGGTTACGTTAAGCAAGGGGAGTGTGATGGTTGAATATCACTTCAACTCGGAGGCCAAAGGGCCCATTGTTATTCCCTTCATTTGTGGAGTACACATACATTTAACCTGCCCTATCACATGGTGGCTGAAACCACCCTCTTTATGAATTTTCCGATATACTAGGGTGGTCCGATAGGTACATACTTAGCCTACAAAAAAAAAAACAAACATTTTGGAGAAATGGTGATTTATTTTTCAATAAAGTCTCTTTTTAGCTCGATAGATTTGACCCAGCGATACTCCAACTTCTTTAACCCGTCTGAAAAATACGATTTCTCGAGATCTGCAAAGTAGGCCTCCATGGCGGCGATGACCTCCTCATTCGACTGAAATTTCTGCCCGGCGAGTGACTTTTTCAAGTTTGGAAACCAAAAGAAGTCGCACTGGAGAATAGGTTGGATGGGGCAGCAGTTCGTAGCCCAATTCGACCAATTTGGCCTTGGCCCCTTGGTGGGGCCGTTTTTTCTTCAATTCGGCGTCGAATCGGCCCCATAATTTGGCATAATACAGCCCTGTGACCGTTTTGCCCTTCTCCAGGTAGTCGATGTGGATCACACCTTGTGAATCCCAGAAAACGGTTTCCTTCATCTTTCCGGCCGATGGGACAGTCTGCGCCTTCTTCGGAGCACGTTCGCCGGGTGAAGTCCACTGTTTCGACTCTTCCTTGGTCTCTGGTGTGTACGAGTACCAGTGGATCCATGTTTCGTCAACTGTCACGAAACGACGCAGAAACTCCTTCGGATTGCGCTTAAACAGTGTTAAACACTGCTCTGAAGTGGTCTCACGGTTGCGCTTGTTGTCCGGAGTGAGCAAACGCGGCACCCATCGCGCCGAAAGCTTTCTCATGCCCAAAATTTCATGCAGGATATGACCCACGCGATCCTTTGAAATGCCTACTATCCCAGCTATCTCGCGCACCTTTAATCGGCGGTCTGCCAATACGAGATCGTGGATTTTTGTCACGTTATCCTCCGTGGTAGCCGTTTTCGGGGCACCTGGACGTGGCTCATCAAAAACCGACGTGCGACCACGTTGAAACTCGTTAAACCAATTTTTGATGGTCGCCATCGAAAGAGAAGAGTCACCGTACACAGCATTCAAACGCTCTTTGATTTCGCTGGGCGATTTCCCTTCCAAAATCAAATCAAAATGAATCACCGACCGATATTGGTCTTTTCCATTTTTCTAAAATCCGCGGACACTCCCGTTTCCACACGCGGTCAAAACAAAACTACAAGTCCGATCCGGCTGAAATTTCGACAGTAGCCGTATACTAGAATGTACTACACGATAGCAAGTTGCTCTTGCGATACTGGCGCCATCTGGCGGTGAGGCTAAGTACTTATCGGACCACCCTCGTATCTGCATTTGCTATGTCCGCAATCTCTCTGATGAATCTATGGCCCAGCGAAGCTAGGCGCCGATTCTGGAGAGCGGGGCAGTGGCAAAGCAGATGTTAGATCGCTCCGGTTTCTTCCTCATCGCCACAGCTCTGGCAGAGATCGCTGGTTCCCGAGTTCCATTTCCGAAGCATTGCTCCGATGGGACAGTGTCCTGTGATCACTCCGACGAGCATACGGATTGAGTTTCGATCCAGCGCCAAGAGCTTTCTTTTTTTGCCGATATTCAGCTGTCGCTACGATGATTTTGACTGTTGTTTCTTGTAAGCCAAGACGAGTTGGCTTCTTTTATTATTGTGTTATTTATGATCCGGTATAATGCACTGATCGATGGATGCAATGACGTGTTCGCTTCGTTGATGTCCATTTCAGACCCTTCCCCGGCCAATTCGTCCGCTCTTCGTTCCCTGCGTTTGGGCTGTGGTCCGGGATCCAGCAGATTTTGACTTGTGGTGTTTGATGGACTTCAGTGAGTTACGACATTTCATGACAGCCTTTGATCTCATTGTACAGGATCCTATTGATTTCTGGCTGTCTTACAAAGATGGTGATATCCGGTTACTTGTAAGTGATTGGCTGCTCTCTCTATTGCTAGGATTTCTGCTCAGAAGACGCTGCACATATCACGGAGTCTAAATGATTCCTGTTTGTGCAGGGTGCCAAAGTAGAACCCGGCCTCAGTGCCTGTGTACATTTTTGATCCGTCGGTGAAGAGGGTAATCTCGTGGTCGTTGATCACGGCGTTCGAAAGTCACTCGTCTCTGTCGGGGAAAAGGTTTGGTATTTTGAGAAAGAAGTCATTGTCGGGGGAAATATAGTCGGTCGTAACTGCGAGCCTACTGGAACCATGTTTCCTTTCCAGATCATCTATTATTCTGAGTATGGCCGCATGTCCATAGTTGGCTTTTTTCCACAAAGAGGACTCCCTTAGTTTAAGAGCGCTTTTTTCAGCGCAGCCTTTTATGAATGAATCCAGAGGAAGGAGATGAAATATCATGTCCAACCGTGCTTTCGGCGTGTTTCTTATAACTCCCGTTGTACAAACAGCGGCTGACCTTTGTACTTTGTTGAGCATGCTCATGTAGCTTTTCGTGCTGCTAGTAGTCCACTAGACTAGGACCCCACAAGTTATAATGGATCTGATGATTGTTGTGTACATCCAATGAATGATATACGGTTCCAAGCCCCTGGGTTTACAATGTTGAAGGCTCCCTCCATATCGAGGAAGGCTGCCATTGTAAATTGTTTTAAATTCAATGAGCTCTCAATTTCACGAACAACACTACGCAATGCACTTTCCACTGATCTGCCTAAGGTAGGCGTGTTGAGTTGATAAGTCTGCTGATGTATAGGTCAAGGAGTCTTTCCAAGGTTTTTAATAGATACGACGACACTCTAATTGGCCTTTAGCCATTTGCGGTAGTGTGGTTTGGTTTAGCTGCCTTAGGTTTAAAAACTACCTTTATCTCTTTCCACTGTGTTGGGATGTACCCTGCGTGCAAGCAGTTGGAAATAAATGCAATAATAGGGACACTAAAGAAATATTCATAAAACTGTCAAAATTCTATTATTATATTATTATATTATTATATTAATGCTTACGAGGTGGGGGACAGTATGGGTTTGTGCTTTTTGAAGCATTGCATGAGATTTAAAAGGTTTGAACGAATTTATTACCCATGATATTTTATCCATTGTAATAATTTCGTTTATTACTTCTTCAGTTGTGTGAACCGTCGTCGCGAAGTGGATTGTCTTTTCAGGGGTTTTACAACCTAGGAAGTGGGTTTTAGTCAGCAGTTCTACGGATCCTGAGTCTTATTTTAAAACCGTCCTTATTATTTTTACAGCTTAATTAAGACATGTGCAAAGTTTGTTTGTTCGTATTGCTTATTTTGTTTTCTTATTACTATGTTAACTAATAAAATAAAACTAAAATAGTAGGCTTTAATGTCACAGCTTACAGAATTTTGTCAGTTTTATGAATATTTCTTTAGTGTCCATATTATTTCCTACATCACTGAATCTGGATACCATACTTACATTTGACGAACACATTAGGAGAAAAATCAATAAAGTCAAGAGAGCTTGAAAAATATTAAACCCGAGAAAGTCTCATGAATCTTAAAGCTATCCTTCAAGCTTGATTGTTTTTTGGTTGTCCGGTGTGGCGAAACTGTGCTTTAACAATTTTTATTCAATAGCTCCTGAGCCATGCTCATGCGATGGTGCTTATGTTCAAAATTGAGCAATTATAGAAGAAACTTCACTGACACCTTTCATGCCTAAAATATTCGATAAAAAATCCTGCTAATGTAGCACCATCAATATATTCGCTTAGAAGTTCTGTAACATTGAAGGGATAAGTCTGTGGTCAGGACTTTACAACTGAGTTACAGCGTGAACTAGTTTCTTCCCGAATATGAGACTTACTATGTACATATATCATCGTACGCTCCCATGAATGCCATAGAGAAACTTCCGATAACACGAAAAGTTTCAAACAACAACATATTTTAACGTAATTTTTCTGGCACTTTGACTCAAGTTTGCACGACTTCTACCACACGTAGACAACATTACCATAAAGGGCCTTTAATATTGAAAGCAAAGCTTTTATGGTCGAGGCTTACAGTGGTTCAAATGTTGAAGGTGGTATGGAATGTTAAATAAATAGATTTGGAGAATGTAGAATCCGAGCGAGGAGCTTAATTTCTTTAAGGGCTACATTAACCATCGCAATAGACTAATAATCTATAACTGATATTCCGAGAAGGTCGTCGAGACATTGTTTTCACAGCACCAATATAGGAAGAATATTAAGAAGCTATTGCCTCGAATTCCAAGGCGTGCCTTGAATATGGCAATACTGATCAGCCCCTAAGCTGCTGAATTCATAAAGCTTATTGATATATGGCAGCAAACATGATTGCATGCTGTCTAGCACACCTCACCCAAAACAAGTTAACACAAAGTTCAAAGCATTAGTGCCAACAAGCATTGTTCACTTCATCACTCCATATTCGTCGTTGAATAAACTCATAAATTATTCTCTAATCTGGGAATGACATTACCGAGTTACTACTCGCCCCATCCACCACCATAAGAGCTCAACCTGCAACAGTTCTCACATCTGTACGCAATTCATGACCCACCTGGACAAACATAACACTATTAAGCGCACATAACTCATTCGGTCTGCACCAATATTTCATCCCAAATAGCCAGTGAATAGGAGGGCACACGTAGTTCACTCATTCCCCAAATATGGCAGCCTCTCGATTGTGGGCTTGCCGGCCGATTACCGCCTAATCCTGTCACTACCGCTCACACCATCGACATCAGCATCATCGACATTATCATTCGCGCGTAGACCTTAGCCCACCCGCATTGTCTAACGCTTCATACCCATACGAAATTCATCTATCTCCGGGAATAAATCATCACACAGACGAACTGGGGCCACGACGGATTACAGCTGACAGAAAGGACGAACGCAAAGCAAAAGAAAAAAACCTAAAAACAATGATAGACGACAATGTTGAAGGTTGCCTCACCCCCGAGGCGGTTCTCCGCTTAGTAGGACCATAGCCCGTAGCTTTAAGCCCGTCCATCGTTGAGCGCCTCCATTCAGAGGCCATCCGGATTATGTGGGACATAATAAAACTATAAATTAAATTAACTCATAAAAATTCCAACTGCATAAGATAAATAAAATTCTAGTACCCGCAGGAGACTGTTCACAGTTGTTGTTTTATTATTTTATGTTCCAGCGACCGAATGGTACGGCAGGTCTTGGCCCTCTTCCTCTCGTCGAGGACTTCGAGGCCGTGGAATCCGGCAGACGAGCTACGAAAGCTGTTTTCTTTATTATTATTATCATTATTATGATTCTTTTGGTTGTTGTTGTACGGCAGAGAGCCGTGGATCTGCTCCGTTTGGCAATGACGTTGGATAGGTTTGGGGCGAATCTTTTTACCGTGCGTCGTCTTCTCGGTGCGCTGACCCGGCTTCCTTCTTCGATTGTTTCCTTCTGTTTGTTTTTTTTGGCTTTCTTGTATCTATGGATAGATATATTTCTATCTCTTTTGTACACTTCGGATACCCTCCTTCAGCTGACGGGCGAATGTCCTATTATTTGTTCTCGGAATGACGACGACACGGAGGGCCACTACCAGGGAGACAACAACACGGGGCAAGGACAATGACTACGATGATAATAGGAGAAGATGCCAGGGGTGTGCTGGCCCAATTTGAAGGTGCTCCGTAAATATCTACAACTCCCTGGGTCAGTAAATTGAGTGTTGGATTCCTGCGTTTTCGCAGGACGTTCTTGAGTACGTCCCAGAGCGGCCCCGGTGTCTGCTTGTTCCCGGGCGTATTGTTTGTCCTGTTTATGTTGATGATAAACACAGATAGAAAGCAAAGGAGGAGGAAAAAGTTTATTGTGTGAAGGTCTTTATTGTATTTATTGAAATCAGATACATTTAGTTAGTTCATTTGGGACAATGAAAAGATTTTATCGATCCGATGAGAGTTAAGGAGGAAAAGCTTCTGTTTAGCTTGCGTTTAAGAAACAATTGTTGTAAATTTCGGCGGAAAAAATGGAAGCTGGTCTAGGAACCCTTCGGTAATATGTTGGACATTGGAAAAGGCGATTTCAGATGGTTTACGAACCTTATTGTTGACCAAACTAGCTGTATTTTGGATCTTCTAAGGTCGGGACTATGATTGCAAAGCTTTCTTCTCTTGCAAGTGTCCGTTTATTGAGATGTTGATGAATATGATAATGAAGAATATCGTTTTGGGTATATTTTTCCCTATTCCTAGGATATCACGCTCAGAAGTTGATAACACAAGACACTGGTTGTAATATGTGAGGGCGCATGAGGAAAGGGACCTCCCGACCAAAATTTCGATTTTCACTTTTTTTGCTAAATCGATGCTAAATGACCACGAGCATCGACTCAAGTGGTTTTTATACCGAAAAATTGCGAAATTATGATAATATATACTCTAATAAATACTCTTATCAAAAAGTATTTCGAAATTATTCATTATTATTTATTGGAAAATAATTAATTTGTAAAAGTGAAACAACTTACCGATAAAACTTAACTTAAAGTTACTGATATCGCCGCTAGCGGAGCTACTAATGTCGCGGTCGGCATCAGTGTAGCTTCCTAAATACCTATCCGAGACATTACGATCTCAATGTTACCACTATTAACTTTCGAAACTTTAAAACGCTCTCCTGTAAAATTTACGTTTTGGTCGGGAGGTCCCTTTCCTCATGCGCCCTCACATATACATATAGTCCAATATATTGGACTCTAGTTTCGAAGCCCAAATGTTCCAAATTAGTTGTTCAAATACCCTTGATTTGATTCGGGCTTTTGTAACCACCTTTTCCTTTTAGTAACCACCTTTTCTTGTGGGCAAAAATCCTCTTCTTCTAGTCCTCATAGTGTTAGCTATGGTCTTACTCGCATGTATCAATCGTGCGCAGTCTACCATTAAGAAAGAAGTAACAGCAGATACCTAACTCCCTGGTGGTGTGAGCTATAGAACCGTGCCGAGGGATAGAAGGCTGGGGGTTAAGCCAGCACTAACGAGCTCCTTTGGGTGCTTTGACAAGGCCCATAGTATACATGCTTACCACAGTACAACCGGCTATGCTGTGGTGGACCTTTTCTACAGCGGCTTACTCGTGGGATCAAGATAGAGTCCAAAAAAAATAAACATAAACCCTTGAGGGCTACCCTCCGAGATTCTTAGAAGACTGAGAACAAAAACGTTTCCCAGGCAACGACATCGGCCCCAGGGAAGCACACAAGAGCCAGCACGATGGCCTATAGAAAGAGACGTGCTGCTTTTCAAGTCCTTAGCCGACTGGAAAAAAGGGCAAGGACAATTGGGTACAAATGGGCTTTAAAAACAATTGAAGAGCGGAAGAGTCGACCACCACAGCCAAAAAAAGTGGGTGGACAACACAACCTCTCACGATGAAACCCCAACCACCTTAAAGAGCCATAGGAGCACCGCTACGGCGCCCACTCTCAATCACCTAGCAGTAGTGATCGTAGATCGAAGGAAAATCCTCGAAGGTAAGATTAATTATCAGCCTTTTTTCTAAGTTTCACCGATAGGGGCTGACAGTGCTGAATCCTTTCTAAGGGCCACTGTTACGCGGTGGACAATTTGTGGAAAAGTATCAAGCTGGAGGTTGTGAGCAACGACGAGATCCAGCGCAGGCCAAGGACCCGCGCCTGTATACCCTTGGAACCACAAGATATTTTGCTTCTGTTGCAGAGGCAAAATACCAACCTTCCGACTATCAACTTCCGACTCCCTCCCTCTATTAAAAGCGAAGGAAGGCAAAGTTTGATATAGCCTTAAAACCATTAGTTTGAAGGTATATGAACAGGATGAGAGGCAGGCCATATCCACGATTCCCACCACCTCAGCCTTCTTCAGAACTCGGCAGGAATCCGATACTTCATCCTCTGATTCAGAGGATCTGGATGCTAACGTGACAGAGGCATCTGGCTAAAGCAATAGCTCCAATGCTGCGTATAACCCAGATAAACCTCCACCACAGTAAGGTTGCTTCTCCACCTTGCAGAAAATGGAGAAGACGTAGTCCTTATCCAGGAGCCATGGATTAGCAATAATTGCATTGCCGGATTAAGAACGAAGCAATACAACTCTTAGAGAAGAAGTGTCTCTTTAGGAAGGCCTATGGATCTCCGCGGTATACCTGGCCTTCGACGACATCAGGCGCTTACCATCCACAACAATCAGAAGGATGTCACTGGATGACATGACCATAGAACGGACAAAACATTGGTCCTATTAGGATGTGACGCTCACCACACCATTTGGGGCAGTAGCGACATCAACAAAAGACGTGAGGTATTACTTATTTATATTATTGAAACCGACCCTTATTATTTGTAATAGGGGCCTACTTTCCTACTCCTGGATTTCCGTCTTTGTTGGAAAAGAGCTGCGATCTATCAAAATTGGTTCTATTCATGAAGAAATGAAGAACCTCACGTGAGATTTTTGAATCTGATTGCTGAGAGAGACATTTCATAACGTCGATGGGAAAGAATTAAATGACCCGCTATTCTTAACATCTTAAAAAAACTTTAGATCCTGGTAGGGATGAAAATTGGAAGAGTTTGTTTGCAGCGCACCTGCTAGTATAAGCAACTATACAGGAATTTTCCCATCTTCTGTGTCCGAATTAAACTCTTCTTAATATAAAACCTAAATGCCCTGGACAATACAGTATACATCCGGTTTTTGTATAGAGAGCGTATCGATTTTGTTTAAAACGTATTTGCCGACGACAGCTCATGAGGAACAGCCTACAGAATGGTTATTGCCAGATTAACAGCCTGCAAATCCCTCTTACAAAGTGCTCAAATGAGAACCATTGGAGAGCACCTGTTTTCCCAAAAGTCACACAATATGCCCACAATTGTTCGACGAAAAGACATAGGATATATCCCAGCAATCACATGCACTGTAAATAGCTCTTATCAGAATATGATATAAAAAGGCACCTGGATCTGATCGTATTGACAACAAAACCGGCGTACTGTGTAAAGATAACTAGAGGAAGGCCTACTCCCAGGGCTGCGGAAGCTGCAACAGCGAGTACTTCTACCAAAAGGAAATAAACCACCTGGAGAGCTATGGTCACATCACCCCATTTGTCTGCTTGATACTTGACAGTTTGTACGACTGTTGCGAAGGAGTCGAGAGATCAATCAAATTATCAGGGCTTTAGAAAATCTAGCTCTGTAGACGCTATTAAAACAGTAGTAGACATTGCGCCTGAAGCCACAGAAGGGCATTCTTGAAGGTGGAGTGCCAAAAAATACTGCGCAGTGATGATACTAGATGTAAAATGTATTTAACTAGGTTGACTGCTTCCAAATAAGGAGATCACTTGCAATGGTGGAAACATCTTAATATTTGCTTAGGCACTACTAATGGTCGTGATCCTGGGACGAGCAGCAATGCTCGGGTCAGAGCTATAGGATTTCCGGGGGATAGCAAAGTAATGCAACGGCGTAAGCCACACTTAAGAGTCGCGAGTTGGAACGTTGGAAGCATGAGTGGTCGCAGCTATGAGCTTGAAGAAATTATGGTTAGAAAGCGAGTAGACATCCTGTGCGTACAAGAGACGAAATGGCGAAACACCGGTAATCGGGCACGTTTCTTGGACGTTAAAACAAAAACGTACAAGATGTTTTACTATGGATTGGAACAAGGAAAAAACGGAATCGCCATCATCCTTGCGGCAGAGCTACTTGGCAACGTCTTAACCATTTCAAAGTCCAGTGACCGTTTGATGGCTCTCAAATTGGTGATACATGGTGAGGTGTGGAACATCGTAAGCGCATTTGCCCCTCAAGTAGGATGCGAACAAAAAGAAAAAGATGCATTTTGGCTAGATTTCCACAACCTTGTCAAAATCATCCCAAAGGAAGAGCGTTGGGGGAGATTTAAACGGACATGTCGGGAAGACAAGCGAAGACTATGAAGGCTACCACGGAGGGCTGGAATACGGCAGATTCCGCTATTACTTTAACGTGGACACCTGCCTTGATGGCTTAATTCCACGGCGGGCCTTCCCGCAAGGAGTTGATTTTATGGACGACAACCAACGTCCTTATTGGTCCGTGTTTCACTTTTCAATAAGTACCAATCAAATCATGCATAGGTACATAATCTCCCCTTGGTACAAGGCGAGACCTATCTTAAATCTCTTGCCGATTTGAGGTCGACCACCTCCGAACTTCCACTAATGTCTACACTAATGTTTCCACCAATGTATCCACCAGTTTTATCGTTCGTTGTTTCCCGCATTTGGGATAACACACAGCCCCCACGATACACCCACAAGGGGGCCTACCGCAAAGACAGGCCGGGACTGTCAATCCGATATCTGACATTACTGCCATTTACCAGTCTGACATTATTGTCCCGGGGGCACCTGTCTCCCGTGGTCCCGGAATTAGGCCTCCGGTCGAGCCGTTACTCACCAGCTGTGTTGTCCTATACATCAGCTGAGAGCCTTATGCTTGCTAATGGCCGAATGGCAGACCATAGTTGCAATGCATATGCCTTCCCAATCGATTATCAGTCACTACGACAGCATAATCAATCAGTTATCGGCATTATGCGTTCAAGTTAGCCATAAACAGCTAATCAGAGCCTTATGTTTGCTAATGGCCGAATGACAGACCATAGTTGCAAAACATATGCCTTCCCAATCGATCAGCAGTCATTACGACAGCATAACCAATCAGTTATCGGCATTTTTGACTCAATTTAGCTATAAATAGCTATGTTGGCCGAGAACCTCGTGGCCCTATAATGTTGCCCCCCAGGTACGTGAGCCGCATATTGAGTATGCGACCCGGTGTAACCCACGGGGCGACTGGGATACGGCACCAGGAACTCTTCAGGTGAAGATATCCTAAACATGTGCAAGTCGTACGGTCTTATAGTTCTAAATACCATGTTCGTCAAACAAAGCCGGCACCTGATCACTTATAGCAGCGGCGGAAATGAAACTGAAATAGACTATCATTTGGTATCCAGTTCCATGAAGCCACGAGTTAAAGATTGCAAAGTGATCCTGGGAGACGTGATCGCCCCTCAACACCGTCTCCTCCTGACTGATTTTTTTATGGATGCGAGAAAGAAGTCAAAGCAGCAAACGAAGGTGTCTGAGAGAATCAAGTGGTATAAGCTGGATAAAGGAAAAGGCGAAGCTTTTATTACCATCATGGAAAACTACCTCTCTTCCATTATCGATGAGGTCGGTAATGAGGAGTGCAGAGCACAAGACATGTGGGATTCCCTACAACAATCTGGCTTGGAGAAAGCCAAATCACTGCTCGGAACATCTAAAGGCCCCTGCCAACACGCAAAAGAAACCTGGTGGTGGACAGACGAAGCCAAAGCAGTGATACACGAAAAGAAAATGGCTTTCCAAGCTTGGTCAAAGTGCTCTTCTATTAATAGAGAGAAAAAAGCTCGCCGTGAAAAGGTATATAGATATTGCAAAGGTATCGCGAAGAAAAAGTGCGCCGAATTCAAAGCGAAAAGCATGGAAGGCCTCTATCAGGAGTTGGAAGAAATATCGTCTTTCGCGTCTGACAGGAACCAGGCTACCCAGGAGTTTCGACAAAGCAATTTGAACAAAGGAGCAAATATCTTTAAGAAATGCTCAGGAGATTCGTTTCCCAAAGTTTATTAACAATGCTGAAGGCCGACTCCTTGTGGAAGACGAAAAAATTCTCCACAGATGGCGACAGTATTGCGAGGAACTTCTGAATGAACAGTTTCACCGAGTATTCTTTCCAAGAGCCGCCCCGTATCATGCCGAAATATCCGACATCACAGTCGAAGAAGTTCGGTACGCGGTTAAAAATTCCAAGAAAAGAAAAGCTGTTGGGCCGGACGGGATACCCTCTGAGTTCTGGAAAAAGATGGGAGACATCGGGTCTAGATGGCTCATGATTCTTATCTCCAAACTTATGAGAGGCGACACTATGCCCAATCAATGGAGCGAAAGCTATCTTCTTCCTTTGCAGAAAGGGAAGGGTGATACGCGAAATTGTGATAACTACCGTTCTGTCAAGCTGATGCCGCACACCATGAAGATCGTTGAACGGGTATTAGATAGCCGACTGCGGAAAATAATACGACTATCTGATGACCAGTGCGGGTTTGTCTCGGGTAAATCAACAACAGATGCAATCCAAAGTATAAGGATCGTGATGGAAAAGCATCGTGATTCTTCAAAGGACTTGCATATGGTGTTGGTTGATTTCGAGAAGGCCTTTGAGCGGCAACTAAGAGATCTTTTATGGGTAGCGCTAAGACAAAAAGGAGTTCCAGAAACCTACGTGCGAGTGATCATGGACATGTACAAGAGAGCAACGACAAGAGTAAGATGCACCGCAGGAGTCACCGAAGAGTTCGCAATCAAAGTCGGTGTACACTGTACGGGAGCGTCCTTAGCCCACTGCTTTTTATAGCAGTCCTTGATTGCTTGCTTGAAGGAAAAGTGACGGACCCCAATGTGCACCAGCTATTCTTTGCTGACGATGGGGCCATTATAAGTGATGATCAGGCGTCCCTACAACGAGCACTTGATGTGTGGGGGACACATCTGTGCTGCCCGTTCTCTGACCCTCATCAGCCTATTCCAGACATTTACTTGAATGGAAGAGTGCTTCCCAAGTGTGAAAAGTTTAAATATCTGGGATCTATGATTAATAAAGAAGCAACTTGTGATGACGACATCAACCATCGCGTAAGCGTAGGGCGGATGAAGTGGCGGGAAAACTCCGCCATCTTCTGTGATCGAAAAATGCCCCCTAAGCTGAAGGGAAGGCTCTACACTTCAGTTGTACGTCCGGCGCTCACATACGGTTCACAATGCTGGACAATGCACAAAAAGTATGAGAGCAAATTAACGGCAGCTGAGATGAAGATGCTTTGCATGACAGCGGGAGTAACAAAGCGTGACAGAATTAGAAGTTAAAAGAGCCGAGGAAGCCTCCACGTAAAAGAAACCATCACAAGAAAGATAGAGGGCGACCGACTCAGTTGGTATTGCCATGTTCAAAGGAGAGATCCTTTGAACCCCGTCCAAAAGGCGTTATCAATCAACGTTCCAATTTCAAGACGCAAAAAAGGCAGGCCGAAAAACAATTGGTGCAAACAAATGCAAAAACCCCAGCATTCGATTGGCCTCAGCGATGAAGTAATCCCAAACCGGGAAGCCTGCCGCTACTTTCTGAGGTCAAACTGGCGGACCCCACAAGCGGACCAGTAGGAATGCAGTTAAGTGGGAAGGTTATGGTCCTACACTTCCGACCATAACAACGCCGGAGAAAAAAGGAAAAGAAGAAGAAGAAGAAGTCTCCGACTACCTTACCAACAAAAAATTAGGATAAAACACGGACATGGAAGTAGGAGTTAAATATTACGACATCTCCACAGGGCTACCTCAAGGTTCCGTCCTGGGTCCCCTTCTATGTTCTGTACAACGGTGTCTTGTAACTAAGGCTGAAACAGAAGAAAAGAAACCTGCCGGAAACTGTCATCAATATACTGTCTGTTTGTGTCAAGGACAATAAGCGGTTACCGGACTATACCGGACATTTGTTATTTCTGGAGTGATCCTAATTGACATCCTCACGGACGTGATGAGAAGGATTAACTATAGGAAACTACCCATATCATGTGGGGTAAGGAGAATCAAGGAGGAAGAAAGGAAACCCTCAATGGCTCTATGGTAAACCCGGTGAAACTTAATGAAATATCTTGCCGACCTAATCAGTTGTTTATTATGCAATTATGCGTCGAATGAAATTGAACCTCGACCGATATCATTATTTGTTTTGGCGATATACGAAACGAAGGAAATATCAAATATATATTTATACACACGCACACACTGATATTTCTCTAAAAACGATGGATTCGTGTATTAAGTCCTTTGAAACCTTGAAGAATTTGATAAAAGTGAATTTATACACAAAAACTTCCGAGTGGCAAGTCGAAAATAGGTTCGAAGCCCTGACTCTATACTAACTTTGGATACACAGACCAATTTATCAGTTTCCTGTGGTGGAGTAGTATGATAGTGACGCTCGGCGTGTGGCATGTTGCGCTATTTTGAAACCAAAGCACTCTCACGTCAATGCCATTCAACTGAGGAACGAAGAAGTCAGAAATTATGTTTCTTTAGCGCTCTCCAGTGACGGTAACATTCTCGCCGACATCGTCCTTAAAGACATATGGGCCGTTTTAATGGTTGTAAGGGCTTCTCGCCAAATTTGGCAATTTTGCTTGGTTACATATCCGTTTAACCAAAAATGGGTCTCATCGGAGAACAACATTTTGCGTTGAAAATGAGGATCAAGCTGAATCATGTTTTCGGCCCGTTCACCAAACCTGCGCTGCGTATGATGGTCACGCGGTTTCAACTCTTGTACAAACTGGATCTTATAAGCTTTAGCCAAGCTATTAAGCCAAGATCTGTGCGTAAAATCTTTCGTTAGATTGATGTGGACGATGACAAATCGACTCATTCGGATTCTCCTCAACACTGCGCACAACAACGCCAATAACTTCTTCTCGTATGATGATGGGTATTATCGTGTTCGCACCACGTACGAAAACCATTCATCGTATTCCGAATAACTTGCTCGGATGAACGATTATGTCGGCCGTAAAATGGACGTAGCGCACGATAAGTTTGCACAATTCGCTTGCGTTGTTCTGGCTTTAATCTATTCATCATAAAGTGGCAAGATGTAGATACTAACTACAAATCAACTTTCAACTGTCTTTGGTACTAAAAAAGTCACCCTTAATCTGCTAACAGTCAAAATCAGTCTACGAAAGGCTTCCGAAACATTTTCTTTGCATTTATAGTGAATTTCGACTATTGCGACACTCTGTGCTCGTTTGTATCGACCCTCACAGTTTTTACTTATCAAATGTCATCGCATTGTTGAATGTTGACATTTCAACAATAGCGCAAAATTGTAAATGCTATTTCCTGTTGGATAATCCTAACTCACTTTGCTAAAGTCACCCTCAAAACAAAAACATTTGCAAACCGTTGAACTATCACTTCCTCCTGACTTAGATCCAACCTACACTTTTCTTCAGCCTCCCGGGTAAGTGCTCAAAAAACCTTTACACAATGCCCTTTCGCCAAAGTTCACAAGTGACAAGTAAGTCGGAAGGAAAAGAAATACATCGCAAGCCCTCGGAAGAAACTTTAACACTGTTTTCTGCTCGAAGAATCTCAGTGAAACAAAAGGACATAAGGAATAACAAAAATATATTACAAAAGAAAGTACCAGGTAAACGACATCACAAAAACAAAACAAACTATCATAGCAAGGAAAATATCCTTTCAGAGATTTGCCCTCAGTCAACATAATTAAATTCCCGACCCACTCACCACCTACCTTTGTTTCTATCAAACAAAACCGAGATAGCGATAGACATCGTAAGACGGGCGAAGAGCAATAAGAAGAACCAAAGCAAGGAAGTCCTTGCAAAGTCCTTTTGTTCAGACAACCTTAGCTATTTAAACACTTTTAATCCTTTGTAATCCTAACACAACTCAAAGTATCTCTAATACCCACTATCAACATTAAGTTTACTGCTCGTTTGTATGCAGTGAAAGCAAGTGGGAGGGTGAACCTGATATTCCAGCCGCGTGTCGCCGATTGTCGTATATGGGCAGAGATGGAATCACGTTTTCTTTTTTGACTACTCGACTCTGTAAGTGTCCCTTCTTCCGAAGTGCTTACAATTGTGAATGAACTGATTCCATGGCCACAAGACTAAAGCGCAAACTTTACCGACCGACCGACCGACGGAAGAAGATTTCCGTTTCCAGCCATGGATCTCTTATGTGTACTCAAGCTTAAGCCCATTGGAATCCACATCCTTACAAACATACATACATAAACTTTTTGGAGCCACGAAATCTCATCGTCATCGCGATGGCCGTTGTCCCGGCACTGGTTGCCATCATTACCGTTGTCGTCGTCATTCCTGTGCTTGGCATTATGATAAGGAAATAAAGGATTAATTAAAAGAGTAACGGCTTACGGGGAATGTCCTCATTTAAATATTAAAATCGGTTAGTGAGTGGAATATTGAAACGGGATGGATACGACACCCCATCCAAACGGGGAGATGGGGATTTGTCACAAAAACAGGACAATAGCGAGACCAGAGCCTGAAAGTCAGCAGGACAGCGGGACAGCTGATAATTGATTTTCGTTGAAACAAGCCGAGACAGATGAAAAATATCGCCGTTAGGTGGACGGGCGAGATAACAAACAATTTCATCCTCGGATGAATAAAGTCGAATTAAAGATTTATTGAAGAAAATTTGTCTTTCCGACGGCGCGGCGCGGCGAGCCGATGAGTTGTGCTCTTTTCGTTTGGTCCACGTCGATGAAGGACGATGCAGTGAAGTCGGTGGTCGAAGCAAACAAAAGGGTAGCGGCGTGAATTTAATATTAATTAATTGGCCTTAAAGTGGATCACTTGATAATATCTTGAGGAAATGTTGCGATTGATGAATGGGTAATGAGGGATTTGATTTTATGAACACACAGCGGACGGATCATACTTGTGGTAGTGAATTTGTACCCTGGGGGTACTAATAAACATTTTAAAGTACTTAGCTCGGGTATCTGATATTAATGAGTTTCGTTTAATAACTTGCCTCACGGATATTAGGGCAAAGGTTTCACAATGGATAGGGTTGGTCGGATTATGGCCGGGGATTCGACTTTCCGATGTACGCTAGTTTGTCGGACTGGTCCTGGGGGCGACTTTCGACATCTAAGTGGGTGTGGAGCGAGGGGCGAAATTTGGGACTGGTTTGGTGATTAATCAATCAGATTTGCAATGATGTAATTCGATTTTCAGGTTTTCGGATTTACAGGTAGTCACTAAAGTGCCGTGAAATCCGGTTGAAATCCGATGTGAATTAGATAAATTGCCTGGCTTTAAAGTGGGATGTGAACCATATGCCAACTCAAATTTTGTTTGAATAATTGGGAGCACTGAGCTCAGATTTCTTTCGATTAAGGCTATGAAAGGAGTGACCACGCAACATTTAAGGTCGTAGTTACGCTGTATACAATTGAATCGTTATTCATTGCTTCTGATGCTTGAGAGAGTTCTGCGAGGGGGCTACTAATAAACAGCTAAACATCGTCGGCAAACATTAAAACGGTGGAGTGTCTAGCCGATGTAAAGTACAAAGAAAGAGGGCCGAAAATTGAGCCTTGTGGTACACCCTTGCGTACTGGGAGTAGACATGAAGTCTTATCTCCAACAAACACACATTGATATTTTATTGTAAGATATGACTAAGATATGATATGACGCAACTAATGCGTTTGCCCTGATCATTGAAGGAAAAACGTCGACAATATAAACAAACACATGCGTTTCCGTTTCTTTCTAACAATCTGTGCAATGCGTCGATTCTTCATTGTTGTTTCCTAAAGCACAGATATAAGTAAAAAGAAAAATATCCCTGTGCAGTGTCAACATGAGTAAAAACAGTTTGGTGAAGCGGGATAGTGCAAGAAAATCGATAAGAAGATGCCTCAACGCAAGCAAAAGAGCTAAATCATTGGACAAAGCCGAAATGTAACGCATCTTCAGTTTTTAGAAAACGTGTGGACTCAATTCTGTCAAGCTCAGGACGAAGTAGAACGTGCTTGTGAAAGTGACACTTTAGAGGAAGAAGAAGCGGAACGAGAGCAAGGAGAGGAATGGTACCGCCAAGCACTAGCGAACCATAAACGTGCACTCAAATTGTAAATCGCTAACCACAGCATACCTCAAAATCTATCAACATCTGTCAATAAACCGCGCGCCAATGTAAAATTACCAATCATACCTCTACCGCATTTCTCTGGTGACCCAAAGGAATTGCGACCATTTAACGATGCCTTTGAATCGATGACTCATAACGAACCCTCGCTTAATGGGTCGCAAAAGCTGCACTATTTGCGCTCCAGTTTACAAGGAGACGCTCTCCAAGTCGTCAAAGGTTTCTCTTTAACGGACGAAAACAACAAGGAGGCATGGAAGCTTCTGAAAAAGCGTTACAATAACTAACGGATTATCATCGATTCACATTTTCGAGCGCTGTTCGCTTTAAAAAAAGATTAATGGTGAATCATCTGCTGCTTTAAAAACATTATTAGATGCAACTCAAGAGCATTTCCAAAGCCTTAAAGCTCTTGGTAGATCCGTTGCCAATTGGGACGATTGGTTGGTACATTTGACGGTAAGCAAGCTTGACGCCGAGATACATCGACAATGGGAACTTTCACAAACAAACGACCATGTTCCAAGCTTTGACACATTTGTATCATTCATTGAAATACGGTGTCGTTCTTTGGACGCGATAGCTTCACATCATCAAATACAGCCTTTCAATTCTAAACCGAGTCAACAAACTTACTGCATACCATTGCCCCTAAGCAATCAGAAGTATGTATTTACTGTCAATCTAAACACAAACTATACAGCTGTGACAAATTTCGTGCTCTTGAGATTCAAAAAAGGACGTCGATCGTTCAAGACCTAAACCTACATATGTATCAACTATTTTGTAGCTGGTCATAATCTCGACAGATGTCGACCAATTCGTGTCGTGTTTGTCAACAACGTCACCACACGCTTTTACATCGAGACACACCAACAACTCCAGTGGCACCAAGCACAATCAGTCAGTTCATGCGGTCGCATTTCGTGCACACTGAACAACAAGTGCTACTCGGTACCGCAGTTGTAAATGTCATCGACCAATCCGGAAGATATCAACCAGCTAGACTCCTGTTCGATAACGGATCACATCTATCTTTCATTCACGAAAAGTTTTTGGATAGATTGAAACTGAGAAGATCACCCTCTTCAACATCGATTGAAGGAATAGGCGGTGCCGCAGCTGGAAATTCAAAAAACGAAGTTGAACTTACATTATCTGCATACGACCACAGCTTTGTCACAACAATCCATGCACAGGTACTATAAAAATTACTAACAACTTACCGCCCATAAAACTTACTAAAGTCGAGCTGATCCATATTTCCATACACCGGGGGCAATCGATATATTAGTTGGATCTGATGAACTGGGACAATTTCTTCGCTCGGGGCTAGTCAGGGAACCCATTGGCACACCTATAGCTCAGCAAATTACACTCGGATGGGTCTTTTTTGGGAAGATAGCTGACGCAAAACCAACATGCACCGCTGCAACAGCCATTTGCATGTATACGGATAATTCGTTAACAAAGGCAGTTTCGAAGTTCTAGGAAATTGAGTCCGTACCTGAGCACAAACATCTTACTCTAGAAGAAAAGTTTTGTGAGAAGCACTTCGAGGACACTCATTATCGTAGAGAGGATGGCCGCTATGTCGTCAAGCTGCCATTCAAGTCTGATTGTCCGCTGGGTGAGTCTCGTCGATCATTCAACTGGGACATATGGAAAGGATCTATTATACGCCGACACTCCGCAATCACTACTACATGCCACACAGAGCAGGATTAAGAAAACTAGCACGACAACTAAGCTAAGAATTGTTTTCAATGCTTCATGCCGAACTGCGACTGGATTCTCTCTTAATGATGTTCTAATAGTTGGTCCACAGCTTCAAGCAGACCTCTTCATGTCGAATCAAAGTAACGAAAGCAGCACGCGAGAACTAAAGAAAAACACAATCAGTCTGTTCTACTATTTATGCAACTCTGTCCAGCATTTCAATATTGACAGCTTACTCTTTACAACCAGTGTTGCTGTTACAATCCTAAATGTTAATCGTGCCCTCACGATTGCTCATCTTCAGAACTGTCGGCTTCCTCGTACTCATATTCAGCTAGCCCTTCCTGAGGTAATTCACCAAACTATGGTTTCAGCTTTTCTGGACTCATTACGGCGTTGAATGCGTTGCATGCCGGGAATATCCTCGATGACGTAGCGATCATTCGGTAGTACTCGGGTGACCAAATACGGCCCTCAGCTGCAGTCCCCGCAGCTTCATTCTCCTCAAGTACAACATCCTCTTTCTCGTACGAACGCGGCTTGCGATGTCATTGGTCATATCTTTTCTTTTGATCTTTGTGAACTTGTTGTATGTGATTTAACGCAGCTTCCCGCCTCTGCTCCGTACTCGGTACGTCGGCCTTTCCCAAAATTAAAAGCAATTTGTTACCCAGAATGTCTCTAGGGGTGTACATGAATAGTAGTTCGTGAGGACTTGCCCTTGTTGTCGAATTCCTAGCAGTATTCAGTATCCACTGAACCGTTCATAACCAGCTGACCCAGTCCCTTTCTGCCTAATGTGCACACTTCAAAGCCGGCAGGAGGGTCCGATTGTAGCGCTCCACTTGCCCGTTTGCCCAAGGGGTACGTTTAGCGGTTTTGATAGCCTGCATCCCGTGCTTCTCGCAATACTCCTCAAACGCCTTCGCCGTAAATGCGGTGCCCCGATCCGTCACTGCTCGTCTTGGTACGCCGAAGAATCCCTTTCGTATTTATTGTCTTGACTGGCCTCAACACGGCATACTTTATAAAACCATCGATAAGCACAAGCACATACCTGGTCCCCCCCTTCCATCGCGTGAAAGGTCCGAGGTGATCCATATGGACTGTGTCGAACGGCAGAGTTAATGGTCCGTGTTGTGCAGCTCGCTTTCTTCATCCCCCCTTTAGCCTTGGAATATGCGCAGTCCACACATGCTTTGATGTATTCACGATTAAAACTTCGCATTTTTGGGAACCAGAATGCTTCTCTCACTCGAACCAACGTTTTCTCTTCCGCCGAGTGTCCCACGTCATCGTGACACAGCCTTAACATTCGCCTGCGTACTGCATGTGGAACCATCCATCTTTCATAGCCATCTACCAGCCTAAGTACCCATAGCTTGAAACCTCTTTCGAGAAACTTCTGTCGTCTCGTTGTCACAGGTGACTCAAGTTCTTTCACAATCTCCCGTAGCTTCATGTCTTACGATGGCCCACTTGGCGAAATATATCCTATACGGCTGTACGCATACCGTATTTGCTGTTACTAGTTCGATGATACACTCCACTGTCGTTGATTGCCCTATATCGCCCAGATCCTTGGCGAAGCAGTCCCTGTTGTCATCAATTTAACGCCTGTAGCATTCTTCTATGCACCTCACTGATATCGCCAACGTCCAGCTCCTCGACGATCAGCCTGTCTTTCTTGGTGCTACTGCTGCCACCAGCACTGTTGACATCGATGCCGGTACCGTCAGCTAACTGCTTCTTCTTCTTGACATTCGTCGCCAGACCGTTTATCTTATCATCGTCCAAGATTCGCAGTTTTTTATACGATTTATAGGCCTTCACCTCGTTGGTCAAGAAGCGCCCGCTCTATGATCAACGGATATGGCGTCATAACGTCGCATGTGGAAGTAAGGTGATCTACTGACACTTCCGCACTCAAATGATCAACCTCCAAATCATCTGAGCGCCGTTTTAGAAACACAATATTTCAGGCACTTTTCAGCAATCGATTTCCTCAGAGTCATGCGATCGCTTCCGAAATTGATAAACGCCATCATGTGGTTTCCGTTGATTGCAGCTTTTTTTCAGATACTCCGATTTCTCGTCCTTTATTAGCAACTGCTGCCGCGTCACTGGCCCTTGCTCACTGGGACCACGTGTTTGTGGGCAGTTTCTCTGAATGTGTCCTAGTTGACGGCATTGAAAACAATTTCCCGGTACCCCTGACCGCCAAATGGCCGTACTCTGCCTTGCCTCTCTTCGCTGCCTTTCTCTGGTTTCCAACCGAACCCTAAAGGTCCCGGCCCATAGAATCCGTCAATCCGTCACTCCGTTGATTTCAACTGAGTGAAAACGTATTGGCGGATAGAGCAGGCAAACATCGGCCCATAGAATCCGTCAATCCGTTGACAGTTGTCGATGACATTTATTAATTGATGGAGTGCGTTCATCTGAGTTATAAAATGAATGGCACGGATGGCCTTTGATCGCCTCAATCAGTTCTTCCTCGAACATTTTATAACATTTTTTCCCTAGAATAATGTTCACTTCTCGCACACTAAACGACCCTCACCAAACGAATCGTACTTTGAATGTCAACCGAATTTGAAGTTTCTCTCAGTACGAGAGAGTTCCCAAGCATTCTCTCAATGCATCCACCAATGAACGTGCTTACTCTCAATTCGTGCATGCGTGAACCTCAGAATGTAAATGTGTAAGCTTCAATATGTGAATGTATGAGCTCTCAACGGAGCGAAAAGTAGAAAGTAGCTCTACTTTGTCCGTTGAAGTTCATTCATCCGTCGGCTATGGGCCACCTCCCATAAGAATGTGTATATTCTACACTTTTCACTCAGTTGAAATCAACGGAGTGACGGATCGACGGATTCTATGGGCCGGGGCCTTAACTTGCGCGTTCCAGCATATCGCCGATAGACGTTGGCTTTACCACATTCCCCGAACTATGTAACGTAACAGCGAAGATTCTTGTAATTTTTTTCGGGACGCAATTTCCTTCATACTAAACACATACTCATCGAAGTCCTCATCTCCCCTCTGCCTCCTCAATCTCAGCGCTTTGTGGATATCAGCGTCTTCGTCACTAGATGGAAAGTGCGACACAGTTCAGCAAAGAATTCACCTAACGACTCCCACGTCAGGCTAAAGCTCCACAGCTTGGTCAACCAATCGTGAAACGGCTGCCATCAACACTAGACGATCGTCTAAACTGTATATGCGCTGGATGTCCATTACCTTTCGTCTCCTCGCATTAGATGATATACCTTCGAGATTCTTAGAATTGAACGCCGGAATCATATCCGCTACGTCATGCACACTCTAGCGGCTACGCCAATTTTCTCGTTCGGTGACATTACGTGACTTCGCATATGCATATGTACGTCGTCTGCCCCCGATTGTTGTTAAGTTGTTTTCGCAGCCTTTGAAGCTCTATCCGAAGTGCCAGTACCTCTGCTCCGACCTGCATGCTCATTTGCTCTATACAAGCATCAGCTGCATGCCCCTTCCGCTCACCACTACTACATCCCACCATCATCTAACCCCGTCGATCGGACTTGCCTAGCTCATCCGTCGGTGTCCTAACACGCTACCGTGCCACCAAAATCGCACTCGTAGACTTCAGCAACTGCTCGATCAGCTCTTCTTTTAAGCCGGCTGTCTCCAAACCACGTGCCTTGAGCTCTTCCCGCAACTCGTCTTTGGTCATTGCAAACACTGCCTGCTCGTCCATTCCAGTTGATTTTTTATTTTTCCCTCCGCTTTGCGAAAGCAACAACCGCAAGTTCCGCTAGAACTGTCTTGCCTCAAAGCTCGGCTCACCTGTTGCTCAGGTCGTTAAAATCTACTGGAAACTCTGAAATGAGGTGTCCCACCGCATCTGCCATAATTTCCAGATATCGACCGGTCCGACTATCATCCCCTTCGATCTACATATATCGCACGGCTTAGCTGGGTAGCCCTTTCGATCTTTTGAACATAAAAACGTAAATTTGTAAGAATGCCTCGAAAGACATGCAGTTTTTCCAACGGGGGCAAAACTTGTAGCTAGCGATGGACAGTACTTTAGAGAACCATTTTTCCGAAATAAGAATTCAACATATCTCGGGGAAGCGCTTTTCTGATTGATTATATCTGAACGATCGATGACCAATAGCCGGTGACCGCTTATCAATCCGAAATCCTCTCTTCTGCATTAAGTGTTATGTTCGGAGCGCCGGGTATATATTTTGATATATGATAGTTGTGTTATCTAGCTTGATAATAGTAGCTTCCGCCGCCCTTCGGTCAGGTCAGAAAGAAGATATTGTGGCCAGATAATGAGGGAAAGACAGTATGGTTTGAAGAATTTCCTGCTTATGCACCATTTTATTAATTCTTGTTTTGATTCATAGCTTTAGGTGTTATCTCTATGGCTTGAAAAATGCAGGGTGTCAGATCTAAAATATTGTATGCCGAGGCAAGCTGATGGTATAGCTCTACTGGATGTTGGTTAAAAGCTAGAATCTGCAATCGCCCATATCGCAGATCACCGAACCTGTAATCAGTCAGCCTGTTACTAAGTGGAATGAAAAAAGTCAAAGATCGACTTAACTTTCAAACAGTGACATCCGCATCGGATGTCAGCCACAAAATCTATTCGGAAGTCTTCAAGCTCGTGATCTACACGCTCAACAGTGTGACACTATTCCTCATGCACGAACGCCCCGAAAACATCCGCATCAGGTACCATGGCATAGGGTATGTGTCACACAGCATTCGGCACGTACTTCGCGGTATTCAGCAAAACTTTATCCGCATTCAAAACTATTGTAAAAAAAAGTGCCAAACTCTCATCTGTAGTTTGAACTAAACGCTCGTGAAAAGTGTTCCACAACAAACGGATACCGAACCAAACTGCACGAGTAACTATCACTTTTCCCGACATTTTCTCAATGTTTGACTTTCGACATATGCCAACATTGTTTTCGTGCTTTGTCTCCATATACTGGCATGCCACACGCTTGTATCAACGGGGTGTTGAATGAAAACAAGGAAAAAACAACTCTAAGTCAACTTTTAAAGCCGGGACGAAAGAAAAACAAAAGAAAATCTGCATCACACCAGGAATAATTGAGCAGACAAGCCTTGAAATGTCAGACGAGTGTGTCCGGAATGCTACGCAATTAACCTGGGTTGCTTGAGTCGTTTTCGTTAATTGCACCAATTAGAGTCGGTTCATGCGTCTCCAGGTAAACAAAATCAGAGAAAAATGGAAAACGAAGGCAACCATTAGAGGATTGTTTTCAGTCATCTAGTCTAGGTATATAGTATTTAAACGTGAGGCTATTGTCAATATCTACCTTGGATCCGGTGATGAAGCACGGCCAGATTGAAATTGTTATTCAAATCGAAGAATTTTTCATTACCATTATCCTTGAGAGTAAGATAGGATGAAAACAAATACCTGTCTAGACGATGACAGTCCCAGAAGTCACCCCTGTGCTCTTCCTTCTCGTTTCCGTTCCTCAATATTGTTTTCAATTACCAAAACCCTTTCTCGACGCACATCACTCCCCAAGGAGAACCAAGATCCACATAAGTACTCCAAGAGTACTGTGACTGACGAGTGATTTTGATTGATCTCGTGCTGGTTATATGTCGGACGACATCGTTACGAGCATCTTCATTGGCACAACCTATTTACCAGAAGCTGCTTCCTTGAGTAGGTCAATAAAAAGGACACCAGGGTGCCGGGTGTTTTTCGGTGACTGCCGACACATGGAACATAAAGCACAACATTAAGTGAATTGATGTTGTGTTTCATGGAAAGGGATGTTATGGGATCGGGTGGCTGGACGAAGGGTATGAAATGGTTTAGTGCATATGGTTCCATGCACTTAGGCATGTATTGTGCCCATTTGTCGCTTGTATTTTATTGTCTTGGGTTTTGGTTCTCGTAGAGACGCGTTGAGGGTATGCTGGCGGATAGATTTGTTTAGGACAAACAAGCGAATTTCTGAGTGAACGTGGATGTGGATTACGGAAATTCAGATTAGTCGTTTGCATAACATTAGGCTATAAGTGAACTAATGAACGGTGGGTGATTCAATATTTATTGAGTGAGCGTCAACAGAATTTGGTCGATATTTAGAAAGTCAGTCTGTTTGTCAGTAGACGATTAGCTTCTGTCAAACTAATTTTAGTGAAAAAAAAGTGACTAAAAAATTCCAGGAAGTCAAACATAAAAAAATAATATAGGTTCTAAAAACCTTTATTTAATTTTAATTAAATTTTCGTGGGGGCGAACGCCCCCATTTATTGGCTAGCTTGCTCTTAAATGCTAGCTTAATCTAATCTTAACCTAATCTACGAAGAACGGAAGAGATGGGAGGGTGGTTAAAAAGGCGGATTTTTAGGCATCGAGTGCTGAGGTTGAAATCGAAGTAAGGATTCGAATTAACACTTCCCAGCATACGAGAAATAGGTTCATTGGAGCCATAGGCAGTACGGGGGGTGGGTAGATAGAAGAGACGGGGATTTACTACATTGCGGGGTTAGTGTTGATAGAGACAGAGTTATAGAGGGTCGCGCAGTCAATGGTACCTGAAAGGAGCCGATGGATGAAAAGAATGTCGGATACAATTCTTCTCTCTTCCAACGTGTTCATGTTGATTAGTTTAAGGCGGTCTTGGTATGGTGGTAAAATCAAAGGATTGCCCCAGGGGAGACCTCGAAGATCAAAACGTAGAAATCGGCGTTGGATGCTCTCGATTCTAGAAATGTGGGTTTGTTGGTAAGGAGACCACACTTGAGAGGCGTATTCAAGAAGGGGCCGGACAAAGGTTATGTAAAGAGATCGGGTAACGTAAGGGTCCGAGAATTCTTTAGACCATCGTTTCACGAAACCGACTGCAGAATTAGCTATAAGGATTATCTCATCGATGTGTGCGCGAAAATTTAGCTACTGGTCACATACTATGCCAAGATCGCGAATGACTTGAACCGTGGAGATGGGTTGATTATTAAGGAAGTAGAGACGAGGAGGAGGTTTGATTCGTTTACGTGAAAAGGTAATTGACTGGCATTTGGAAATATTAAGCTCTAAGCAATATTTGGAACACCAGATGGAAAAACTATTGAGATCAGATTGAATAAGGGAAGAGTCATGACTGGAGGAAATGGTCTTGAAGAACTTGGTGTCGTCGGCGTTTAATGAGATGTGGGAGTGTTTGATCACCATTTCAAGATCGTTTATGGAAAGAACGAAAAGAAGTGAACCTAAGTGGCTAGCGGAGGAAGCTAAAAAGGGGTTAGAGAAGGCAGATCTAAAACGGACACTGTAATAGCGATTTTCCAGGTAAGAAGATAGCCACTTCAAAGAAATGGGGTCGAAGCCAAGGGAGGACAATTTGAAGAGTATCAGTCTGTGGGAGATTTTATCGGAAGCTTTACTGAAATCGGTTGAGATAACGTTGACTTCTTTGCCGTTCTCTAAGGCTGATAGGGTAAAGGACACAAATTCAACAAGGTTAGTGGTTGTGGATCTGCATTTGAGGAAACCGTGTTGTCTAGGGGAGATTAAAGACTTGCAGCGAAAACTTAGAGTTTCGTACAAAATACTCTTGTTTTCGATGACATGAGAATCGACTGTGTGTGGAAGAAATGGTCTAAGGGAAAAATTCGGTAGATAATCAAAGTATGAGAAGTCTGGAGCAAACGAGTCGTCGTTTAAAAAAGGTGGCGAAAAAGTTGGCGATAATATTGGGGTCATTCGAGGTTTGATCGTGGAAGGAGAGGGAGGTAGGATAGCCATCAGATTTTCTTCTGTAGTTAACAAACTTAAAGAAGGACTTTGGATCATTTATAAGATTGGCTTGCGTTCCAGTTAAATAGCGTTGATAGAGGAAGTTGTGAAGGGCGGTAAAGTGAAGATAGCTGAAAACTCATTAGATGATTGAGTACGAAGGAAGATTTTGCATTGCTTATTTCTTTTGTTTCTTAGAGAACGGAGCCTGCGATTGTACCAGGGTGGGAAGGTGGAGGTTAACTCAAGTAAATAAGGGCATCGATTTATTTGTGCTTAAATGAGACCGCCTGCTAGTTCGATAGCCTAGGGAGGTAAGAAAACTGACACTTAAGACTAGAATGAAAATAAATGAGTGAGTCTGTACCCTACCTAAAGAGCTACCACCCCCTAAACATACGGCCACTTCACGGGGATACCCGTTGACCTAGAGTGCTGAGGTTTGGGGTGTAGGTAGGTCTGACCCCAGAGAGTGGCATAGAGGGGTCAAAATTCAGCTCCAGACTCCACCGCTCGAGAATAAAGGTGCCGTTTAAATATACTGTTTTGTCTAATTAGCATGTGATCACACAAATGGCCCAGCGATTTACACAAGTCGAATTTAAGTTAAACTGAGGATTAAATCAAGGGGGGACAAGCTTTCCTTAGCCACTTTTTGGACAATTTCCTCTGTTTATGAGAACAGTTAACTTATCGAAAAACGCATAAAACACGTAAAAAGAGGGAGCAGTCAGTGTTCTACGAAAGAAACAAACTTCACCCTTTGTTGCTCGCGATTGGGCTAAGGATAATCTTAAATATATTAGACGTACCTTGTGAGAAAATGATTTCAAAATTTACATATTGTTGCTATAATAGGTCAATAATATGACAAAAATGGTCATTCCTATTTCATTTTCATCATTTTTGATCATCACCACCACCATCATCATCATCATGTGCTTCAACGTTGAACTTCCGGAAGCCACCATCACCATGCTAGAAGGCAACGCTCCTGTTTACTGGTGTGATGAGTATGAAGTTGAGCGTATCATCAAACATCGTGTCGAGGATGGCCAACGCTACTTTTTGATGAAATGGACCAACAACATTTTTCTTTTTACGTTTTATGCTACTCTTCCTTAGAGGATTCACGATTTTAGATTATTTCTTCACGATCTCTCATAAGGTTCAGGTTGTCAACATAAGCCAGAGAGGATGTGATTCCACTCCAGCACCATAGTAAAGAGAAATCGTGACAAGACGTCTTTTTGTTTTAATCTTTCACGGATATCTAATTTCAAGACATTTCGAGACGTTTCGTATTGCACTTTAACTAGTCCTTTGTTCCCGTGTAGGCTTATTTGTTAGTTGTTGGGGAATCCCTTTACAAGGACATGGAACTTTTTCGATTTGGTTTATAGAATCATACGCCTTCCTAAAATGTAAATAGGATTATGAGGTGAACCGTTTCGGGGAATTCCCATTTATTTTCTAAAAACTGTCGCGTGCTGAAAATCTGGTAACTCGACACGCGCATTTTTCTTAAGCACATTCACACCGGTAGTCTCTGTACTTTCTTAGGGTATGATGCACAATAAATCTCTTTAAGAGAATATTTAATAGCACCTTATAACGATCTGATAGCAGTGATATTCCTTGGTAACTGTTGACTGTGTTCTAATAGTTCCAATGCCTCATTAAGTTGTAATGAGCCCATGCAACTTCTCCGTTAATTGTTCTCCAGAATATTTTATTAATGCCATTAGGTTGACTTCCGTCTTGTTATTCTTAAGCTGATTGATTGCTTCTTTACCTTCCTCAATGTTTAGCAATTCTACCCAAACCTCAGCTGTGTTTTCCATTGCTGGCGAAACGAGCTTCCCATTATCGTTACGTTTAAGTTCTGATCTGGCCTGCTATACTTTTCAGCGTTAATCCCCCTAACATTGCTCTCGTCTTTTTCGCCGTACATTATTGAAATGACTGATTTCTTTTGCTTGTGTTCTTCGTCGAACCAAAGCTTGCCTTAAGGAACTTTGCAATTTTCTAGCTTGTTTTCGCCGATTCTTTTACAACACTTTTTTTTTTTTGTTTACCATACTGTTTCTGTCTGTCTTCCTTCGTTGTTAATTTCTCTGCCATCCAGTAGGGGAACCGGTTATTAATTTCGGCCTGGTACTCATGCTGAATACGAGAGTTCTTCAACTTTTCAATTTTCAATTCTTTCATCTATTTGGATCGTAATCTCCTCCTCTGTATGGTTTAACATCACGGTTGCACGATACTCGATCCGGTGATATCTCAGTATCCTTGTATAAGTTAAAGTTTTATTTGTTAATTTTTTTAAAAAATATATTTTGGGAGCTATGCTCCTTTATTACTCGACGATTACTTAAAAACTAAAACACAAAACTGAATCTTATTCTATCTTAACCTACGGTGCAACTTGTACTTGGGTATTCCGAAAGAAAAAAGCACTTCTCGAAGTGGTTGCTTTATGTCCTCCGCGGCTTTTGAATTTATGACCTTTACCTGAGCAAATTTCGAGAATTTGTCGAGTGCTGTAAGCACCAGCTTCCCTTCGGTTGAGAAGATATCTATATGCACTATTTCGCCTGGATATGTTGGGATAGGCGTAGCCTGAATTTCTGGTTTGTTCGGATGCCGGTCATACTTATTTTGCTTGCAGATATTACACATTCTGAGGATTTTCCGAATTTTCCTAGCCATGCCTGGAAAGTAGTAACTCTCAAGGATCTGAGCTTTATTTTCCTTCTCGTTCCTATGAGCTCGTCTGTGTGTGTCTATAATGATGGTTTCCTGGTCTTTTTCGTTAGTTATGTCTTCTACCAAAGTGTGGGTAAACCGGATTTTATAGTTTTTGAAATACAGCGGGTACAATTGTTGAATTATGCCCATTGTTGGTTCGTTAGTTCTGATGCCATTGATAACCGAGGGGTTTAAAATCTTTTTCAAAATCTCCGCTAGATTGTCGGCGGTATAAGATGGTTCTGCGACTCGATGGCGATGATAAGTAGGAAAAATAATCTCGAAGCGACGTGAAGACGAGTCCTCAATGTCCAGAATGATCTGATTCTTGAAAGCGTTTAGTGGGGTTTCCACTGTGTAAATTAGGTTATGGTTTGAACTTAAAGCACTATGGACAGTTGAAGTAAGCGAATTAACTTGTGTTGCTTGTGGTGGTCGCGAAAGTGCGTCTGCAACAACATTGCACCTGCCGGGTTTATATTGAAGGTTGTAATCATACTCTTCCAGGATCGCCTTCCATCTCTTCATCTTACTATTATTGTTCTTGTTGCTAAGAGCAAATGTAAGAGGTTGATGGTCGGTAAAGATTTCTACGTGAGCTGAACCGTAAAGGTAATTTCGCAGTGTATTTAGAGCCCATATGATTGCCAGCATTTCTTTTTCGTTTGCGGCGTAGTGCTCCTCTGTCTTGCTCAATGTCCTAGAGATGAAAGTTATTGGTCTGCCGTCCTGTGACAGGACTGCGCCAATAGCGTAACCGGATGCGTCGGTAGTTAATTCAAAGTGCTTAGTATAGTCGGGATATGATAGCATCACATCTCGGGAAGTTAAAGAATTTTTAATTTTGTTAAAAGCTTCACATGCTTCTGGGTTTAATTGGACTAGTTTTTTGGTAGACTGATGTTTTGAAACGCGGCCATCTTCGCCACGAAGGAGTGCTGTCAAAGGTTTTGCGAGTTTCGCATAATTCTTGACGAAGCGGCGATAATATCCCGCGAGTCCAAGGAATGATCGGAGGTCTTTTAGTGTCCTAGGTAGTGGGAAATTGTTTATTGCGTTAACCTTGTCAGGATTTGTTTTAATGCCCTTATTCGAAACGATAAAACCTAAAAATTCTACTTCCTCCTTGAAAAATTTGCATTTATCCAACTGGACTTTCATATTTGCCCCGCTTAATGTTTGAAAGATAGATTGAATAGAGTTATTTCCCTGCATGAGGGAAGTCATTTGATGCTCTAATGTGCTCACATCACGTTTATCGGCGTATTGCATGGTGAGGCACTGGCAGATACTTTCCCAGTTGAGTGCAGTATTATATGACTCTAAGACTGCGTCGGCTTGGCCGGTTATTTTGTTCCTGATCACGTTGAGAATCCCGTAATATTTGGGGGTTCCTCGGGTGTGTTCGTATATCTGGAGGACACGCTCAACACTCTTCTTCCAAGAGGAGAACTCAGCTGCGTCACCAGAAAAATTTCGCAAGCACCGAACCACGTCGGGCACCTTGTCCAGCTCATCTAATCTATCGCGATGCTCTGGTAAGATCGTTTGATCTACACCTTGGTAGCGTTGCGAGTATGGGTTCAGGACGCTTTGAACAAGGTTGCGGCCTTGCTGGTTGAAGGTACGGCTGACTATGGACGTTATTAATGCATCCAATTCGGGAGTAGTTCGGACCTCGGGACAATCGGGGTTAGTAGTAGTAGAATGGTAGGACGTATTAGGATCCACAGCACCTAATAGATTGGTGGTGGAACCGGAGCTACGGGGATTAGGCGGTATTTGATCTGAGGTGGAAAGACTAATTGGGGGGTCACTTTGCTGGCTGGTGGAAGGTCCTTGACCTTGTGATCTTAGAATAGGCATTCTGATTTAAGAAATAATCGGTAACAGAGTAGACAAAATTTTTGTTGCACAAAACAGAAATTATATACCTCTTTTACGTATGTGTAAATATATTCGTCTAAATATATGTTTTTCTTTCTTACTTTTCTTCTATTTTATCTAACAATAGTATCTTTTCTCTTACTTATTTATTGAAATTTCTATATATTAAATAGGAGGGAGAGAAAAACAAAATTTAAATTTCTTACAATATACTGATGACGATGTGGTCCATCGTTGATTTTCCTCTCGGGTTCGTTGGAATGGGTGGTGCGGCTAGTTCTACGAACTTCCGTTTTGCTCACTGTGTCCAAATTTTTTTTTTTTTTTACTGTTCACGGTGGGCTACTAAGGGGCCCTTGCGTTTTTCACCACAACACAATTCCGGGGGACCAGTAGGTGCGGTACGAAAGTTACGCTTTCTTTTAGCAGGCGCGGCGGCTACTTTAGGCGACTGGCACTGGTTATACGTTCGAGGCGGTACAAAAAAAAATTTCCCAGGCGCGGCGGCTACTTTAGGCGACTGGCACTGGTTATACGTTCGAGGCGGAACAAAAAAAAATTTCCCAGGCGTTTTTTGTTTTCAATTTTTTTTTTTTTTCAAGCGCGGCGGCTACTTTAGGCGACTGGCTTTTAATAACGCACTCCGGATAACTATAGCGTAAACTTTTTTAAAACACTCGCAACACTACTGGTCCCTGCTCGGGCGCCAGTTAAAGTTTTATTTGTTAATTTTTTTAAAAAATATATTTTGGGAGCTATGCTCCTTTATTACTCGACGATTACTTAAAAACTAAAACACAAAACTGAATCTTATTCTATCTTAACCTACGGTGCAACTTGGGAACGTGAAGGAATGTGGGAATTGATGGAGATAACCAAACATCTCGGGTGACGAGTGTTCGGCATGGGAACGCAATTCAGGTGCTGCTCGGGCTGAGTCGGTGTCAAGTGGAGTCGCGCTTGGTTGGTGCCGTGCGCAATCCGTGGAATGCACTGGTGTCAGATGGAACCGTTGTGATGGTGCATTGGTGCCGTGTGCAGTCTGGGGAATGTGGAGTGTGACCGGATGTGCGGTGACTTATGTTGCCTTAACTTATATCTTCTTGGGATTTGATGTTTTAGTTTTAACCATCACATTTTATTATCCTTAGTCTAATATCGTTTGAATATCGTTGGCATGTACAATACGAAGTTTGTTAAAAAATAAGATGATGTTTGAAATTTTGCGAGTTAAGTACATTTGATTTGCGAATTTATTTTTCTGCCGGGCCTAGCGCACCTAAGGTCATGATGGGTACGCTGGCAGAGAGGCACTTTAATATCCTGTCGGTGAATGTAAATTCACTGATAAGGATCGAGCAACGAGCCGTACTTTTTAACCTGTTGCAGGACGAAAGCCCCGATGTACTCTTGGTTTGCGAAACAAAGCTAAACCAGAAGCACAAAATCCGCTACAGTTCGTATAAAATAATTAGAAGAGACCGACCCAACGCTACTCAAGGCGGGAGTTGCGATCTTCATTAAAAATAGTCTTACACATAAGGTCATATATAGCAGTGAAGTGCGGAGGTTCCAGGTGCTGGAGGCCTGTGTTGTGTGCATTCCTCTCCGAAATGGAAAGAGAATGTACATTGTATCAGCCTATGCACCTGAAGCACCTCAACCCAATATTTTTATCGCAGAACTCGAGACACTCTTTCGATCTCTGCGCTTGAACTCGGCAGAAAACTTCTACATTCTGGCCGGCGATTTAAATGCCAAACATAGTGATTGGGAAAATAACATTCCCAACACTAGGAGGAGCCTACAAAGCCATTGGCGGGTTCTTCACAACACTGAATATAGGGTCAAGTTGCTCGCAACGGACAGTCCGTCGTATCCTAGGAGCGGCTCCTATCTGGATTTAATGCTGATAGACTCTCGACTGAGATTGGCAGACACGAACGAATGGTCTATTAACTGTCTACGGACCATTGTATGCGACAGTGACCATTGCGGACTATGTGCCGTGATCACAGTACCTGACGAGTTCGCGGAAATGGCAGAGTACGTCCACACGCACCCCTACGATTACAGTAGGGCGCGCTGGCCACGCTCGCTGGCCACGCTTCGCCAATTCTCTGACGAGAGCGCTCACTTCGAGCGCCTCCCTCCCACCGACTAGGAATAGGAACCTGTCAAACCACGAGATTGACAGGTACCTCAAAGAAATGGACGATATCATTAAACAGACTATGAACAGTACGATACCACGTCAATGACAGCACGATACCACAAACATATACCGAAACGCGACAATCGACGCACTGCATAGACAAAAAAGTAGACTCCTAGCAAGACTCAAACTCTTGTACAGGCGGTTTACCGACAGACAAAACTCGGAGGTCAGGACACTGAAGTCACTGATTAAAAATCTCCAACAATTCATCAGAGAAAATTACAGAATATCTGTAAGTTTGCATTGGAACAACAGAATTCGTGCTGTAAAATTCAACAGCGCGAGTATGTTCCCGCAAATAAATAAAATATTTCGGAGAAACAATCAGAATGACATTCAGGATCTGAAACTTCCGAGAACGTCAGACAATGAACGTTTGCTACGGACAGTTAGCATCGATCCGGAGAGCGCCATCCTGGATGACGACTTCTTCGTGATCGAGGATCCTCAGGAGAAGGTGGCGAAAGTGGAAGCTGTTTTCCAGGAAGTGTACAAGGTGAATGATAGTATTTGCCCGAACCATGACCTGGAGAACAGAGCCCTGCTTCATCACTTCTACCTTAAAAATGATTTCGATCATTGGCGATCTGAGAATCTTGGTTTTACTAGGTTCAATGAAGATTTCATGGCAAGCAATGCCATCGCCAGTGAGGGGGCTAACACCCTGTTCATTTCGACGGAAGATCTCCAGATGATCTTTCAGTCATTGAAAAGGAAAAAATCCGCGGGTATCGACGGCATATCCAATGTTGTGCTTAGGCACCTTCCGCCAATGGCTGTAGAGAGGTACGCCATCCTGTTCAACAATGCACTGAATAATGCATATTATCTAGTGCATTGGAAGACAGCGGTGGTTCAACCAATCCCCAAGAAGGGTAAAGACACCTCTAACCCGGCAAATCTCCGGTCGATCAGTCTCCTTCCGAGTATCAGCAAGGTCTTCGAGAAGGTGATCCATAGAGCCCTGTCTAAATGGGTTGAGGACAATAAAATCATCCCGGATAACCAATTCGGTCTCAGAGCGGGGCATGACACTATTCATGCCGCGTCGAAACTTGTATCGGATATCCAATGGAATAAATGCAAGAACCAATGCACGGGTGCCTGTCTGATTGACTTGGAAAAAGCCTTCGACACCGTATGGTTAGAAGGCCTTTACTACAAGCTCAGTCGGCTGGGCATAACTAAACCACTGCTATATATGATTTTTGACATGTTAACAGGTAGAAAGTTCGTAGTGAAAATTGCCAACGTGACTTCTACCCAAACATTTGATATTAACAACGGACTGCAACAGGGTACGGTGAACTCGCCGATCCTTTTCAGCATTTACTTCAGTGATTTGATATCTTCTCTTCACCATTCAATAGCGTATGCGGACGATTTAATCGCGTACAGATCAGGTCCAACGATCGACGTCATTGTCACTCTCTTGCAGCGTGACATCGAAAAAATTCAGCAGTATTGTGATGACTGGAAGTTGAAGATCAACTGCCAGAAATCAGAAACTAGTTTGTTCAGAACGCCTTTGTCTGGGGCCTCTCGAGACACTAGGAAAAATTGGCGCGGGTTTCAATTCTTGGACAGGACGGGCGCCCACTGGCGAAACAAAGTGTAATCAGATACCTTGGGATCTGGCTAGACCGGTATCTATATTTTAACAAACATGTAGATGCTGCTCTGGCAAGGGCCCGAGGCGCTTTCGCTCTGACAAGATGGCTGTTTCATTGCAGCCAACTTGATGCCAGGGTGAAGGTAATCTGCTACATGGCCTTAATCAGGCCCATGGTTGCCTATGGATGTCCCGTCTGGTTCAATGTGAGATCCAGTTTAATTGCAAGGATTCGGGTGTTTACGAGACAATGCCTCAGGACTTGTCTCGGGCTACATAGGACTCCCGAATCTGAGTACACGAAATTTTACCCGAACGAGGTCCTATACAATAGGGCCAGGATTGTACGGATAGATAATTTTTTGATCAAACTGATTCGAAGCCACGTTGCAAGAGCAATGACTTCGGTCAATAGCCTGATCTTCGGGCTTACTACCCCAATGATCTATATCATGAGAGAGTGCGCCTTAACGGCTTTGTCCCGCCAGAAGCATTCCTCTATCTGGATCGATGTGGGCTGATCCAGGATAGATTAGCGGTACCGCAAATATTCCACGTGGGTCGCAATTCCGTGGAACGGCGATTCCTCTACGGACCGGATGTCGCACTCTGAGAGCCCGAGCGCCTTAGGTTCTGTAAATTGGTCACACGCCGAGATCGAGAAGACATAGTCCGCCAGCATCAACGCTTTTGGTGGCTGGAGAGAGCTACGTCAGTGGATACTTCAATAGCTTCAGCCTCTTCAAAGCAGGGCCTGCCTAACACTAATGGTAGGCTTACATAGGCTAGGGTAGGGTAAGGTAGAGTACGGTATAGAAAAAAAGACAAAAAAAAAAATCATTTCTTCAACCCTAATCTCCGTGTTTTATTTTCATTATCATTACTTTTGGATCACCCTCGTATGTTGACATTTTGGATTAAGTTTCAAAATAGTTCAAAGAATTTGTATTAAATTTTGTGTGAAAAATAAAATTAAGTGCTCCAATATAATCATGAATGTAATATTTGACGAGTCTACTCTATAAGTGGTACAAGCTCTTCACACGAGGCCGAGAAGATCTTAATGACGATGCCCGCACTAGACGCCCCAACACGTCAACCACGGATGCAAATGTTGGAGCAGTGAAAAAGATTGTTATGGAGAATCGTCGAGCCACTGTCAGAGAGGTTGCTGAGGATATTGGCACATCGGTTGGCTCATACCACGAATTTCTTTTCAGATATTTTCGGTATGAAACGTGTGTCAGCGAGGTTTGTTCCGCTATTGCTAAACCAAGGGAACCGCCGCATAAGTATCGCTCAGGAATTGGCCTCCTGTGAATTTTTCCTGTTCCCAAAACTAAAAAGACTGATGAAGGGACGGAGATTTGCCACGATGACCGTATATAGACCATTGACCGTATTGCTGGAAGAGTTCAAGGCTTTGGTCATCAGCATTCGATTGTTGTAAAATAAATTCTGTTTTTTTTAGAGGTATGATTTCTAAGCTGGCAACACTGTTTCTACAAATTGTCAATTTGACAATTGAAAGCTGATTTGTGGTTAGTACGTTTTGCCATTTACGAAGAATGGACTAACATCAGAACAAAGCATGCAAATCGTGCAAACTTATTGTATTTTGAAAACCATGGCTCGATTCGCTAAAGTTCTCATGTGCTACGTCCATTTTACGGTCGACATAATCGTATATCTAAGCAAGTTATTCGGAACGCCATGAATTGTTGGCGCATCACGTACACTTTACTGGATAACAAGTATCCCCAAAGACGACAAACAGTGCGAAGAGAAGAAATTATTGCCCTTTTGGAGAGCAGGAGATTCCGACTGTGTCGATTCGCTACTTTGTGCAAGATTTTACGCAAAGATCTTAGCTTAAAAGGTTATAAGATCCAGCTTGTACCGTGTGACCATTACACGCGTCGTATGTTTGTTGAATAGGCCGAAAACATGATTCAGCTTGATCCTCATTTTGAACGCAAAATTTTGTCATTTTTGGCTAAACGGATATGAGATTTCTGACTTCTGTGTTCCTCAGTTGAATGGCATGGCTCTGTCACAGAGCTTTGGTTTCAACAAGATGGAGAAACATGCCACACGGCGCGCAACATCTTCAATTTATTGCAGGAAACATTTGCTGAGCACATTATTTCGCGTAATGGTCCTGTGAACTTGCCTCCACAATCTTGTGATTTCACACCTTTAGATTACTTTCATTAAGGGTATGTGAAGTCACTAGCCTATGCCGATAAACCACAGATAAACTTTGGACGATTTGGGAGTCCACATTCGCCTTGTTATTGCTGATACACGGCCCCAGTTGTCGAAAATTGGACTCCACTATTGTGCTTCAGTCAAGCTAGCCGTGGTACGCATATGCCCAAAGTCAAATATATCCACTTATGGCATAAAATTATCTATTCAATAAAGCTAATACCATAGTCACTTACGTTAGCTTAAGTATTTAATTTCATATTAAATTTGTATACTTCAAAAAAAAACACCCTTTACTTTCGTTTTGATCGAAATGATGCTGTTGAGTCGACTAACCTCCCGATAATGTCAATAAAATCTATGGACTTTGCGCCTTTGTCATAAGGAGGAAACCAACTGTCATATTTCCGCTTATAAAGGAGGAACGAAATCAATTTTCTCACAACTTGTGGTATAAAGTGTAATCAATTAGGATCCGTCCAAGTCAAAGTTTGAAATGCGTGATTAAGTTTTCCAGGATGCACCGGTTCCGTCCCTCTTAATAGCTACTGGCTCAATCGCAATTATTATTAAATTCCTGTTTCTCGATAATAACCTTTAATTACTGCGCAACTCCTACATTGTATTTGCTAATATTCATGCTTCAAAGCATATTCTATCATCTCGATTTGTCACTCACCCCGTCGCCTCTTTTGCCATGTATTCGGTATTGACATTTGCTCTAACGCCCTGCGCCACCATCCCAGAGTCCTGAAGGCCTGGGCGCAATATGAGTCATCAGCATGTCCCATAACCATTCACACAATCCTCAATCTCAGCACAATCGAATCCGTATAGTTAAAATCAACAACAATATGGAGAGAGCACCGAAGCCTGCCAATTGTCTGCAGCCTTTGTGCGGTTTAGCATTAAATGTCCCCATTACCCAAAGCTGTGAGTATTCCCATGCATGCGTACGGCACGAGACCACCGACATACAATTACTGCGTCAAATCAAGAGAATTATTGTCAAATTATTGGTTGGATTGTCATCGTCTTTATCATCGTTTTCGCTTCTCGTGAGGCTGTCAGTCGCCCTCACACACATCGATCTGTGTTGTCTGACCCTTGAGGCAGGGTGTTATCGCTACTTTGAAGATGCTACTGATTGAGTTCCAACGTACTCGTAAGTTGGTTAATTAAAACTTCTCCGGGATCATTTGCAAGGACTTAACAAGGATAATTCTGTTTGTGTAAAGTGCATTCGATTTGCTTAAGTCCTCATGAATGAACGATGTTGTTGATTGCATAATTGTGTTTCGGATGTTTTAGGTGCTGCAGTGGGCCGTGTTGACGGTTGTTTCGGCATTTGGGATTGGTTGAAGTGGCGTTGGTTGATGGGGATGATAATGGATGCTAATTGTATTAACTATCGAGGAGAGTAGTATGTTGGAACTGCTTATTCTACTTATGGCTCCGAGTGGATTGCGGTTCGGTGTTACGGCCTTTAGGGCCGAGCAACTGTCAACTACCTAGATTTCAACATCATGAATGTGAAGCTTAAGGAAGGTGTTTATAAAATGGCGTTCTGGTTTTGGAAACTTTTCTTAATAGAGGCTATCAGTATGCGATTTATAGCGTATTCAAAATCGCTAGCTTGATCCATAAATACCTCCGTAAAAAAGTTCAATAAACTATTTCAGTGCAAGAGTTCACCTTGAGTTCCAAGCACGTATGTTATGTAGGTGGTGACCAAAAAAAATTCAAATCAAAGCAAAATATTGGCTCGGCACTCCGCACCTTCCTCACAATGCCGCCATTTCGCCGGGAATATGTTTACTCTTCAGCTTCACTTCAATTACCCGTAAGCTCTCGGCTGTTAGCCGTAACTGTTAGCTGTTAGTCCAAGCCCGAGCAGGCAAACAACCGAAAGGATAAAATGAAAAGAAAACTTTTTATTCACCTATTAAAAACGAATTTATTCCAACACTATGGGAGATTGAAGGCAAACGTGTAATGTATTTTTTATGTTCCTTTCTTCATTCATTTACCGATCCTTGCTCGAGTATCCTCTCTCCCTCCCTCTGATATCTAGCCACTCAGTCACTCATTCACTCGCACACGTCCGAACACACATGTGTTTGGCATACATTACCTGCATTCAAACGGTCCCTGCCCTCACACGCCTCCTGGGTTGGTCCACTTTCCGTTGAAGCCAAGATGCCTTATTTTCATAAGCAACAACAAGTCAAAGACGTGACGAAGGACGATGAATGTTAGAGAGAAATAGAACAATCCTAAATGCGCTGCATACTGCGAGTGCTCGTAGTAGAGCTCTCAGATACGTGTGTATCCTTTTAAACTTTGAAAAATCTGTTCTCTCCCCGTTTATCCTTGTTTTTCTGTTTTGTTGTTTTTTGGTTTCTTCTTAGGTTATTGTCACTTCGTCTACAAACAGAGAAAGTGCATTGCGAGATTGGATGCAAATTGTTTCGAGTCAGCTGTTGGTTCCTGTTCTCAACCATATGGTTATCCTTGAAAGAGAAACGGCTTTTTTCCAATGGCGCTCAAAGGTTTCCCGTTAAACAAATGGAAGGACACAAACGATAAAAAATCATCGTTCGAGGCTTTCACATCAAGCGGAGACCTCGATTGTGCAACGTACTCGTATAGTGCTGTTAAAGATCCTTTGACGTTACTCCTTTCTCGTTTTCTCTATTTTAGCGAATCAATCACTTAGAATGTGAATAAAACCAACGCAATTGCTTCATTATCGTCGAATGTTTCCCTTTGTTTGTCCTTAGGGTCCTTTTTATACAACCAGTAGGAAGAGTGCCGATTTACCACCGCGTTTTTGGATGCGTGTTTTGGCAAACCGGAATAATTGGGAATAATTGATAATTTCCTTTTTTGTAATTTCGTGTTTCCCTTTTCCGGCGAGGACACCGCAAATTGATGTCCTTCTGGTTCGAACGTGACCTGATTGGGGAGAATGTTCGTGTCCTTAAAACGATGGCGGATAATGAGGGTACATTTTGGAAGATGAGACCAATAAAGCGATAGATGATTAAAGGATTGTACGATAAGGTTAAGCACCGAGTTGGGGATAGGATGAAATGAAAAGAAATTTTTGTAATTTGAAACATGGTCAGAAATAGATGAATAGGATATGGGTAAGGGGCAAATGACTAACCTGATTCCAGTGCTGATTAGTCCCACTCACCGACGCGATCTATAGAAATATAGAAACCAACTAATAAATATTATCCCGAAACGTTGTGTTGTTCGGGAATAAGGACATTGACCTTTCCTTGGAGGTGGTGAGTTCAAACCCAGAAATAAAAACCGAAAACACCATTTTACTGCTCCAAACCGAGAACCCTTTACGATGCTAAGAATGCAATTCCTCCTCACTGTCATCCAATTTGTGGTTCCGAAAGTAAATTTAAGCAAAACACATCCACTATTTAAATTTCGATCAAATTTTTATTTCAGTATATTACTTGGATCCTACCATTTGGCTGTAGGTTCTTAGCATTTGCCTTAAGGGTGAAATCGATAGATTTGGATGTTCTTCAATACTTTCACTAACTACAGCCATATTTTCTGCAGTGCGAGCTTTTCGATGATGCATAGGCCTTAAGACTTCTGTAGCAGAGTCAATCTTTTAAAAGTTTTGCCTGCAGTACACTAGGATGGGCGTTTATGTTGATCATAATATGCTCGTAATATGCCAAATGTATAGAGTGGGCCTTATGAAATAAAATGAACGAAATTAGATTTTTTTCCATAATTATGGTTTTATTAGTAAGAACAAACATTCCCATTAACTATGAAATATTGTACAAAGACGTTCAATTGGCTACCTCGGCTGCCTAAGCAGTAGCGCATTCTGTCACCCCAATTTTCCCAAGATCTTGTTGATGGTTTCGGGCTGTAGCTCACGGATCGCTTGGAAGATATTGGCCTTAAGTGCTTGAATCGTTTCCGGATTGTTAGCATAACATCGGTCCTTCACGGTTCTCCACAAAAAAAAGTCCGAAGGGGTGAAGTAGTCGCAGCTCCGAGGCGGCCAAATTAACATCGCCAAAACGGCTGATAACACAATTTGAGAATTTGGTGCGCAAAAGATCGATGGTGACATGGCGCGCCATCCTGCATGTACCAGAGGTCGTCCAAATCCATGTCTTCAACTTCAGTAAAAAAAAAGTCGGTTAACATTCTCTGTAACGCCCACCGTTGACCGAAACGTTGTTCCCAGCCTCATTTTCGAAGAAAAATGGTCCAATGATGCCACCACTCCGCAATACACACTAAACTGTCTCTCTCTGTGGATGGCTTCTCGACAATAACGTGCGGGTTTTCCGAGCCCCGGATGCTGCAATTTTGTTTGTTAACGTAGCTGCTGAGATGAAAATGCGCCTCGTCAGAAAAGATGATTTTTCGCCCAAAATCGTCCAATTCAAGCTGCCCTAAGGTCCAAACTGCGAAGCGATAACGAAGCGGATGGTCGCGCGAGTTACAAACACACGACCTACAACAACATCATATACAAAGTCAACACCCGCAACTACAACAACAACATGTACAGGTCATCAACCGACAGCAGCGATCGGATGCACTCACCCATGGGAAAGTGCAAACATCATATTTTAGATAAGCAATGTAATTGCACAGGTGACCTGAATAATTGAAGTGTCAGCGTCTGGCGAACTTCCGGCGACTGTGAGCATTCAATTTCTTGGGATCACCTTCGCAAAGCGTAGGTTTGATGTAAGAATGAAAAATAGTAGTATGTTAATAATAATCTGAAGCTTAAAGAATAAAGTTGTATTTTTTTTACGCTCCTGCGGGAAATATTATCATAATTGGCGCAGTCGGGTAGTCCGGTCGATGATTTTTACTTAACGTTGTGATAATTAATTCGGAGGTTTACCGAAAATTAATAAACGCGATTTCGCTAAAAATCAGTGAGTTTTGCCTCTTAACGACCGGTCGAACATCGTTCATTCGTTCAAAGGAATATTGAACAAACAAAACCAAAAAAAAAAAAGAAGAAAGTGGCAGTGTTCAAAGGTACATTGAACAGTTCCGCGAAAAATAAAATCGACAAAATCGACACAATAGTGAATAGTGCGAAAGTGTTCGAGAGCACATCGAACTCAACAACGGATCAAAACAAAAAAAAAAATCACCCAATCAACTTTAAGAAACAGATCATCCGATTCCGGGAAATGAAGAGAATTCTCCTAATATTCGGGCATATGTAAGTCAGAATATTTATTTTTAAACGTGCATAGACAAACCAAATTTTGTAATTAATTAAATAATAAACTTGAAATCAAATAAATAATATAATTAAGAAAAATATAAGACGAAAACATTGTAATAGAATAAGCTCATACTCTCCATTGTCAAACTATTATATTTAAGTTATCTATATTTCATAGTATTGTTATTACATGCCATCTGATAAACGTCCATCCAAAAAGAATCCCTCCCAACCATATCCCAAATTCGCAAAATTCTTCAAAAGTCTTTCCTCTATTCCGGAAACAGTAGTCGAACTAAGTGACTCATCTAACTTAAGTGAAACCGAAATCATGAGTCCAATGAATTCTAGCACCGTGACTTCACGTGACATATTCGAATCCCTTCGCATCCCAGATGCAGTGAAAGATCTACCACGTTTCGACGGAAATCCCCGTCTGTTATATGACTTCATTAACAACGTGGAAGAAATTTTAATGCACCTTAGAGGTATCGATGGTTCACCCTATTGTCAAATAATTTTAAGGGCTATCAGAAATAAGATAGAAGGACAAGCTAGCGAAGTTTTAAATATGTACGGGACTTCTTTATCATGGGATGAAATTAAAAATAACCTTATATTACACTATTCCGACAAACGGAATGAAACATCTCTCATCAGAGATCTTCACCTATTAAGACAAAACTCAAAGACAATAGAACAATTTCATAGTGAGATTGTAGAAATACAAGCTGCGTTGAACAATAACCTTCTCATCCATGAAACCGATTCCAACGTGATTAATGCAAAGAAGAACTTGTTTTCAGAAATGTGTCTTAACACCTTCCTCTCTGGTCTAAAAGAACCTCTTGGTTCCAGTATACGGGCAATGAAACCGACTACATTAGCAATTGCCCTGTCATACTGCATTCAGGAGCAAAACATGTTTTATATGAAACATGATCATCGTTTCCAAACCCAAACAAAACGACCAGCTTACAACCAATTTTCTCCCAATCCATACTCAACCTTTAATAAAACTCATTTTCCACAACAAACCTACAAACCAGCTCATTTCTTTCCCCAAAATCACCCCAGTATTAGCAACTTTCCACATCAATTTCCGAATCCAAGATTACCACCCAACGCCTTAAACACGAGACACACCCAACCAAACGTTTTCGGTTTAAAGAATAACACCCCATACACCTCCATACCATATCTGCCGAACACAACAATGCAAGCTTCACAATCCCCGAGACCAACACAATACAAACCCCGACCTCTACCAGCCCCCGAACCAATGATACTAGGATCAGAACAATCTCGTTTACGCCAACCGACAGCATACCAAAATGCACAAACAAACGCTAGTAGCCAAACGAAGCGCAGCAACACTCCTCGCTACTTTATCGAGGAAGTGCATAACGTTAACACACAAAACGACTATATTGACCCCCAACCACCCCAACACTTACCAAACTTAGACGAATATTACTACAACCTCCAGAACCAGAACGACCTAGACGAAAGAGACCAACAAACAGTCGAAACCATGCAAGAACTAGAAGACGCAAATTTTCGATTACCTGCCCATCCAACGCAATCGGATACATAGACGTTAACAAACACGGTTCGCTGTTACCATACATACACATTTCATCTCCCTTTGGTCGCCCCCTAAAATTTCTAATCGACACAGGAGCATCCGCCTCTTTCCTTAATCCTGAATTCGCTCTCCATTTAAAACCCCAAAAATGTAAACCTATTAACATATCCACAATCCTTACCAATCATGAACTCAACGAACTAGTTGTAGTCCCCGCCTTTAACGAATTTTATGACTCTGGACAATTTAATTTCCTGTTGTTTAAATTTCATGGTTATTTCGACGGATTACTAGGACTGGATATATTGACCCAACTTAACGCCAAAATTGACCTCGAAAATAAAACCCTAATAACAAAAAATGCTACTATACCCCTTCTTTTTAAGCCCAATTTTAACTCAGGCAAACACCTGATTCCCTCAAACACTAAAGTAGTAATGAGAGTCCCAGTCGATTGTAAGAACGGTGACGTGTTTATAAAACAAACAATCATTAAACCAGATCTCACTGTTTCTGAAGGCATTTACAACGCTAAAAACTGGTATTGCCTAGTTGAAGTCTGTAATAACTCCCTATCCGAACAAACCCTTTTGATTGAACAGCCGCTTAAAGTAACACCATATCTTTCCACCCAGTTTGTTGAAATTAACAATTACAGTATAAATTACACCGAACACTCATCAGAGTCTGATATCTCAGAGCTTTTACGTTTGACTCATCTTAATTCGGAAGAAAAAAAAGGACTCCTCAAGGTCTGCAGAGAATTTGAAGACATATTTTTTAAAAACGGACAGGACTTGACCTTTTCCAACCAAGTTAAACATAGAATCGATACGACAGACGACTTACCCATTTACACAAAATCTTATCGTTACCCATACTGTCACAAAGAAGAAATCCGGCAACAGATCAGTAAAATGTTGGAACAAGGCATAATTCGCCATAGTTATTCGCCTTGGAGTGCACCAGTATGGATAGTGCCGAAAAAAATAGATTCCAGTGGTAAGCAGAAATGGCGATTAGTCATAGACTATCGCAAGTTAAACGAAAAAACCGTATCTGACCGTTATCCGATTCCCAATATTACAGAAATATTAGACAAACTTGGGAAATCCATGTATTTCTCAACCCTCGATCTTGCTAGCGGGTTCCATCAGATCGAGATGGAGCCAAGAGATATAGCAAAAACAGCCTTTTCAGTTGACGGAGGTCATTATGAGTATTTGCGAATGCCATTCGGCCTTAAGAATGCGCCATCTACTTTTCAAAGAGTGATGGACAATATCCTTAAGGAACTCATCGGTACATGTTGCTTAGTATATCTGGATGACATTATTATATACTCAACGTCACTTCAGGAACATCTAGAAAATTTAACAAAGGTCTTTTCAAAATTAAGAGAATCAAATCTAAAAGTCCAACTGGATAAATCTGATTTCCTCAGGAAAGAGATTGCATTTTTAGGACACATAGTCTCTACCGAAGGCGTCAAACCTAATCCTGACAAGATACACGCCATTAAAAATTTTCCCCTCCCAAAGACACAGAAAGAAATAAGAGGATTCCTTGGATTACTCGGGTACTATCGAAAATTCATAAAGGACTTTGCAAAATTGGTAAAACCACTCACAGAATGTTTAAAAAAAGATAGTAAAATCGAAATAAACGAACGTTATTTATCCACTTTCGAAACCTGCAAAAATATATTAACCAACGACCCCATCCTTCAGTACCCTGATTTTTCCAAACCCTTCAATCTTACTACTGACGCAAGTAATTTTGCAATTGGAGCAGTCCTATCCCAGGGACCCGTTGGTAACGACAAACCGGTATGTTATGCTAGTCGAACCCTTACAAGCTCGGAAATCAATTATTCTACCATAGAGAAGGAATTGTTGGCCATAGTTTGGGCAACAAAGTACTTCAGGCCGTACTTATATGGTCGTAAATTTAAAATCATCTCCGACCACAAACCTCTCACCTGGATTATGAACCTTAAAGATTCAAATCCAAAACTGTTACGTTGGCGACTGAAACTCGAGGAGTTCGATTACGAAATATCCTACAAAAAAGGTATAGCTAATACGAATGCAGATGCCCTTAGTAGAATACGAATAGATCACCCTCCGAAATTTCAAACTATCGACGTTAACATCAACGATATCTTTTCTGTTCAAGGCACAAGCGGATCCACAATCCACTCCGCAGTTGAAGATCTAAACGACGGCATACCCATATCCGAAAGACCCCTGAATGAATTCTCCCTCCAAATTATCCTTCAGAAATCAAGTAAAGGTTCCCCTATGACGCTTGAAACCGTATTTAAGAACAAACAACGACGGACGATACGATCTCCAAACTTTAGCGAAAACGAAATTGTAGACATTTTCAAAAAAATCATGGCACCTAATAAATTGAACGCTATTTTTACTGATGACGAAACCTTCAATATAGTCCAATCTACTTTCTCCAAGTACTTTTCTAATAGCAAAGCCTTTCGCCTTATCCGCTGCGTAGAATTATTAACCGACGTCAGACAAACCGAACAACAAGAAGAACTTATTAAGACTTATCATTTTAACAGCAATCATAGAGGTATCGAAGAAACTCTTCTCCATCTAAAAAGAGAATATTACTTCCCCTACATGAAAAGTAAAATCACTGAGACCATTAATAACTGCGATAAATGTCAACTATTAAAATACGATAGAAACCCACAAAAGATCAAATTTGAAAAACCTGAAACACCAATCAAGCCCCTTGATATACTTCATATCGATATATATACAATCAACGGCAAACCCATTCTTACGATCTTAGACAAATTTTCGAAATTTGCTGCTGGTTACACCTTGACTTCTCGCAACAGTATACTTATTTTAAAATCCCTGAAACACTACATCAGCCTACACGGCATTCCATCAAAAATTGTCTGTGATCAAGGCACAGAATTTACCTCCAACATCTTTAAAGATTTCTGTAAACGTCACCAAATCACATTACACATAACATCCTTCCAACAGACAAGCAGCAACTCCCCTGTTGAGCGCCTGCATTCTACCTTGACAGAAATTTATCGCATCATTCTCACAACTAATAAAGAAAACAAACTGGAAATAGACCATGACGACATTTTCTCTGACACCATATTTACTTACAATAATTCTATCCATTCCGCAACTAAGTACACTCCATATGAACTATTTTACGGACGTACTTTCAAATTCCTTAAGAATCTTAATTATAATAGCGAACACGAATACCTTACCAAACTTACTAATTTCCAAGAAGAATTCTTCCCAAAAATAAAAGACAAGTTAGAGCAATCAGTAAGCAAAAGAATAGAAAAATTAAATTTAGATAGGAACGACCCCGAAGATGTCCAAGTTAATGATATTATTTATAGAAGAGAATGCAAACGTAACAAATTAACACCTAGATTTTCTAAGCACAAAGTTAAATCGAACAACAAAGTAACATTACTAACCGTAGATAATAAGAAACTCCACAAATCAAAAATAAAAAAGAAAAAGAAGTTATTGTAAGGCCATACATGTTATTTAATGAGAAAAGTATACAATATTTTGACTCCAAATGCCCAAGAATAGAGGATATCTTTGTTTGCCGAGAATCTCAACACCAGGAATCAACGCAAGACTCTACATGCATTGGAAACATCATGAGAAACATCCCAGCGAACTGTGCAATCAACGACATTGGCGAAGCTGTCTCTATCACCCAACCTCAAGACAACTACATACTCCTCATCCATGTTAAACCAACATTCATCAGCTCAACATGCAACAATTTTCATCAAACCCTAACTGGCTCAGCGCTAATATATTACGAAAACTGCGAAGTCAAAATCAACGGAATAACCTATAAACATAAACCAAGCACCTTTTGGGATAAAATCAACATATATCCAGCCTCATATGAACACATATCTCCAAATTTCACCGTACAAACATTTATCACAAAAAAATTAAATAACTATCAGTTTTCACAGGAAGAAGGAATGCATAGCTTGATCTGGAAAACGAAACGCGAAGACGGCTACATCCTCCTTGTCATAGCTTGCATCACATCAGCATCTACCATACTAATCATTTATCTCTGCAGAATAATCAACCTTCAGCATCGCTCGAGCCCAGCTATCCTAGAGCTACCTGGCCCTCGCTTCACACCTAGGGGGGAGGAGTTACAAACACACGACCTACAACAACATCATATACAAAGTCAACACCCGCAACTACAACAACAACATGTACAGGTCATCAACCGACAGCAGCGATCGGATGCACTCACCCATGGGAAAGTGCAAACATCATATTTTAGATAAGCAATGTAATTGCACAGGTGACCTGAATAATTGAAGTGTCAGCGTCTGGCGAACTTCCGGCGACTGTGAGCATTCAATTTCTTGGGATCACCTTCGCAAAGCGTAGGTTTGATGTAAGAATGAAAAATAGTAGTATGTTAATAATAATCTGAAGCTTAAAGAATAAAGTTGTATTTTTTTTACGCTCCTGCGGGAAATATTATCATAATTCGCGCCTTCAATTGCTGAATCAATTGGACTTTGTAAGCGAATGACCCGATATCTTTGTACAGAATTCTCTTCAGGCTAGTGCATGAAATGTTGAGCTGTTGAGATCGATGGCGAGTTGATGTTGATGTGAATTGAGTCTCACACTCTCGGCCACAGCAGCCACATTCTCATCTATACGACAACGGGGACCATGAGTGTTGTCCACTAGCATACTAGTCTCACGAAGTTTTTGCACAGCAGTCGCGGTGGGTGCTTCATTTCGGCCAAAACTTCCTTTTAAAAAACGCACTGTTTGGGCTACACAGCACTCACTTTAAAAATAAGTTTTCAATATTTTCCAACGTTGTTTAAGCGTAAAGCGACTCACTTCGACTCACTACATTTTGATAGTAAAGTTTTATCATTTGAACGTGCTGTCCAAACTTATCTTTGTGCCAGCGAAAAAACATGGCCGTCGCAGGTCGCCAAAATCGACCCGCCCTTATGGAAAAACTCTATGTGTATAAAAGATTTTTTTCAGTAACAACATGTAGTTTTGTATTTAAACAAAACATAGAGTCATTGCGATATTGGACTGAAATCTACTCCAAATCTAAATGTAAGTACTCGATATCGTTCATATTACCACCGCGAACCCGTTTGCAGCGATCGATTCCTTTCTGCCAATTCTTTAGCACTCTTCCAAAAATACCGGTCGGAACATTGATAATTTCACATTTGATACTATTTTACTAGTATAGCTCTTCCAAAGTTGCTGGCTCGTTAGCATACGTCAACGAATTCGTGTAATCCCATAAAAGAAAGCTTCATTGCTGGAGATACAGAGATCTTACATGATCTGTAAGCTAAATACGCCACAATGGACGGAGATATACCTAATTCTTAACAACTTAACTACCCTTCACTAAATTTGTGAATTACTAGGAATTGACTCACTTATTGTTGTTTTAAGGTTTTGATATTTTCGATTATTCGACCTATACATTGTTTCCTGGCACAGAATCCTTCGGTAGTGAATGTACGGATTTGAATTTATCAGAAATCAAAGCCTGCTTGGTAGGACGATTGTTATGTCCGAAAATTGGAATAAACGCTTTTAAAATTGCGAACATCGACTCAGAATTTTGGTACTCCTTAGTGTGTTTAAAAAAATGCGGTGATTTTTTTCTGGAGGGCCAAATCCGATTAAAACGGTGGCTCAGGCATAGTTACGGTATAGTTTTTTGCCAAAAAATGTCTGTCAAACAACGGCGAGTGAGAAGATGTATTATATTATTGTGACCCCGAATTCGGTCGTTTTTTTTTTCGTATGGGCTCACGCAAACGCATAACTTCAAGATAATATCTCTTATTTATCGTACGACCTTCCGGCAAGGACTCATGATGAACTACACTATTATAATCAAAGAAAATAGTAAGCAAGTAAGCAAGGCTTACAAAGTCAACCGAACTTGGAATCTCTTGTTTCTTACCATGTGGTGACTGGGCTTTGTTTTCGACACCATAACCACATACCCATGTTTCGTTGAAGAGCTCCTGAGTGATTCTCATGTGTCAAAATTTAGCAAATATACCTGACACGCAAGTTTCATAAAGTCACTTTATTTTTTTTACCAACCTCGTATTTTTTAATAATTTTTAAAATATAAAATGTATGCTTTGACCGATTTTGTGACATTGACAGATTACAATCCAAGCAAAGACTTATTATCCTATTGAAAAAACCTCTACATGCTTTTTGGCTGTAAACACCCGTTCTAGACACTGGCACTACATTCAGTATTCGAATTCGCATTATTATCTAAGTTATTTAAGCTGATTACGAAAATACACGATCTTTCTTTTTATTATTTAATTATCAAAGACAAACAAAACACTGTGTGTTATCACACAATTTACAATAGTCGTGGTACAGAGGTATGGTATAGAGCAATATATCTTTCAATTGAATAATTTTTACATCAAAGCGTTAATTTTATACTTTTATTGTTAATAAAATTCGAAGTAAAACAAAAAAAAATGGACGATCTGTTAAAGTTAATTATCATAAAATTCGTGACCTTTTCGGTTAATATAATCACTCTAGTGAGCCCAGAATTCATTCAATCGTGAAGATTTTTCAAGAATTGATTCGGTAAAGGGCCTAATAGCGGAGTGACGAAAAGCAAATATATTCTAATAAATCCACTTTGTGATGCAGCTGGATCGGCGGCATCACGCCATACTTTTCGAAAAGAAGGCTGTAGGGGTAGTTAAGAATTGGATCTGAACGATCTCTGGTTTCAACAGGATGGACAGCTAACACAAGCTTTCAAATAATGAGCTGACTGCGGACATTTGGGCACCGCATTATTTCGGTTAGAGGAAGAGATGATTGGCCTCCGAGATCATGCAATTTGACACCATAGAATAAGTAATAAAAAATGTTAATCTTCGGATGAGTTCCCACAATAGAAGCCTTGAACATTGTCACGTGAACAACGCTGTGTCCTATTCATTTTTGCATAGACCGAGCATATCCAATTATGGTCTTGATTTCACTAAAAATGTGTGCTTAATTTACACAGTTCGCGCACATTACAGACATTATTAAACGTTTTATACGCTAATGTGTAAAGTAAAAAGTTAAGATGATTTAATCACTAACCGTGATGAATATATAAAATGTTGTTGGTCAAAAAATGGAAAATACGTTTCTATTAACACATGTTAAATAACTTTAGAATGTCAACGTTTTATGCGTTAACGCGCTTACACAATTCGGACTGTCATGCGACATTCGTGTGATTGACCCGTTGATGTAGACTGCGCGTTTCTGAAGTTTTTTACGACATAACAAACCCAACAGGTTGAAATCAAACATGTAGATGAAAATTATTTTTACTCGGTCTGGCAACTACATATGTTATATGCTCAATAAGTAACGGGAATTTTGTGATTTTCTGACATGTATTGTAATAGGTGGTCCAATTCGTGTTTCCTATACTTGGAACTCCGTTAACTTTTTATTTTTGTTGAGTTAGTTTAAGACAAAGGTGGCTTTACCAACCTATATCGCGTTAAAATTATTCAATTGTCTTACAGAAGTAATTTTGTAACAGAGTTTTTGGTTTGATTACGGTACATATAGCTGTCTTACTAGTGAGATAACTTTGTTAAAAAGTTCAAAGCAGCTGAGATTAGTAAAGACAAGGTAAGTTATGTGCGACAGCCCGACATACATTCAGCTAAAAATAATGACATTCTGAAGGATTATGTGATTGAAGACTCTCTTAGTCGCCGTTTACGGAATCCTCTTATGGCTTTCTTCGGGTCTCACAGTCTTTATTTCTGTTTTTAGCTGTTAGACATGACAGCCGTAGATGAACTTACAACAGGCCACATATCCCGTGCATGGTTAGACATTTTATTTGAAAAGCTGAAAAATTACGTCGCAATAATACTATTTAATAGTTTATTTTCTTTTCTGACTTAACCGTATGGAAACTCATTGCCGGAGTTTTTTGAGAATGTACATCTAGACACAGGGTCGACAAGTAATTTTAAGTGGGGTCCAGATGCGGTTGAAAACTTTTGTCGACGTCCAGAAAAAAAATCATGTTTTCTATTTTTTTATTTTGTTCGTTTAAGTAACTAACACAACAGGTAAAATTAATGAGAAAAATTACGATGGTCTTGAGCCAGGTTTTAAAAATTTGGTTCACGCGGGGAACAGCAAATGCGAAGAGTGTCGTCAAGGTGGGCGTCTGATAATCTCAAACGATATTTGTTCTTCAAAAAAATCATTTTTGAGAAAGACAATTCGCATATACAGGGTGTCCCACGAGCAGTGTGCCAAAAAGCTAGAGCGTGTAGGTCTGGTCAAGACAAGAAAACAGTCGTATGGGAGGGGGGGTCTATTCCCCCCGTTTAGCCGGGAGGGGCAATTATCTAAAAAAATGTACTTAATTTGGAAAAAAAAATATTAAAAATCAACAGTTACATCCACAATGCCGTGATTTACGTTTTTGTAAAGCCAGAAACCTCTTATTTCATCTTGTTTTTAAACGAAGCTGTTTTAAATCAATAAAACCGCAATTTTTCTTTATTGAAAAACAAAATATTTGCAACCCAAATGTAAATAAAAGGCATCGCATTTTTAATAAAAAAACATTTTCAAATTGGATGTTAACTCATCAACACATTACGATGTCAAACTCACACTCTCGAAGAGAATCAACGGACATGCACTTCTGCTACGGTTTAGCTAATGGTCGAGATCGTGAAGCCGAAAGACTCTACGCTGAAAGATATCCCAATCGGAGGTGTCCCAGTCGCAGCATGTTTTCAAGAATCCACCGACGTCTGCGAGAGCACGGAGTGCTAGAGCATCGAAGAAGCGAAAGATCAGTTACAGATGGATAAGGAATCTTAGATGAAAGAATTTTGGATTTGGTCCGACGTAATCGCTCCCTTAGTACAAGGAGGATGGCTATTTTGCTTGGAGTGCCCAAATTTAGAGTATGGAGAGTGCTTCATACCGAAAACTTACACCCGTACCATTTTAGGCCAGTTCAGGAACTCACCTCAAACGACAAGTTTTTGAGAGCAGAATTTTGTCGATCATTACTGCTTCGAGATGAAACTGAACGAAACTATTTTGCAAGGATATTCTGCACAGATGAAGCACAGTTTACCAGAGATGGGGTTACTAACTTCCACAATTTGCACCATTGGAGTAGCAACAATCCACACAACAAAAAACAAAATAAATCACAACACCACTTTAGCTGTACTGTTTGGCTTGGTATTGTTGGACAAACTGTAATCGGGCCCCGGTTTTTGAATGCCGTTAATTCATGGAGAATCATACCTGCAGTTCCTACGAGACCCGATTTGATGGACAACGTTCGTTTGGCCATAGCAGATAATTTAATCTACCAGCAAGATGGCTAGTGCTCCATTTACAGCTTACGGGTTAGAAACTGGCTGAATGATCATTTTAGTGACCGTTGGATCGGAAGAAGGGGCCCTACGGAATGGCCACCTGGATCACCAGATTTAACTCCTCTAGATTTTTTGTGTGGGGATTCATGAAGAATTATGTTTTCGAAGTGGAAATAGTATCTTTGGAACAACTGAAAGAACGGATTGAAGTCGCTGGAGTCAACTTGCAAGAAAATTTGTCAAGCATTGACTTATGTGCAGCCATTAGAAACAGATATAATCTTTGCCTTCTCAAAAATGGGGTTCATATTGAAAATTTGTTATAATAAAACTCCGAATTTTTTAAAAATAATAAAAAAGAGTTCAATGTTTCATACATTAATATGACTACAAGTCCAGCCCTGTTAAAACCAAAAAAAAGGTTTTTCTTAGAAAAAAATGGTTCGGGTTTCTTTTTAATTTCTCAAAAACTACAAGACATTTTTGCATCCGGTTTTCTGTTTTTAACTTAAAACTAATAGGAGAATTGAATTTTTAAAAAAAAAATTAGTACTTAATTACATACAATTTTGAAAAAAAATAGTTCGACATTTTTTTTTTAATTTTTTTTTAAAAATTTTCAGTTTGAAAATTAATTTCTCAAAAACTATTCCTTAAAACAGTTTCGTTTAAAAACAAGATGAAAGAAGAGGTTTCTGGCTTTACAAAAACGTACATCACGGCATTGTGGATGTAATTGTTGATTTTAAATATTTTTTTTTCCAAATTAAGTACATTTTTTTAGAAAATTGCCCCTCCCGGCTAAACGGGGGGAATAGACCCCCCCCCCCCCACCCATACGATTATTTTCTTGTCTTGACCAGACCTACACGCTCTAGCTTTTTGGCACACTGCTCGTGGGACACCCTGTATATGTTGAGCCAAACATAATAGCCAAGTTGATAGCTAGGTTTTGCAAATTTGATATTTTTCTGGAACACATTAACCCCAAAATTCTTCAGTGGATGCAGTTTTATACTTTTGCAAGGAAATATCTTCTTGCAGGTCAATTAATTCCATTTGCAGTGAAGCCCTTGTAAGACCGAATAACTTCGCAGCCACGTCAGTCCATTCTGCTGCTGCAGCGACTTCATAAGGTAATTTGAGGAATTGAGATAGCTTTCCAATCTCTGTAAATTCTTGGAATCTTACAGTAATATTCTTTTTTAAGATCGAAAATACTGAAGATTTGAAAACACTGCAATGTCCTCTTCTTCAGAGTTCTCCTTTTTACATTCAAGAATTGTTGGGAAATGAATTAATTCTTGTCTAGCAATATCTTTGTCAAAACATCCAGCTTACGACGAAAAGCAGACACGCTTTGTATCAGATCACATATTAATTTCCAATTTCCTTGTAGCTCGATGTTAAGTTCATTTAGATATTTCCGAACATCTTTTAGAAAACCCACAGCTAGCATATTGCGCTTTTTGTTATGAGCTCTAAGTGTTTCCTTGCCTCCAGCGTATCCAAGCTTTGCAAGAAGGAGATAACTTGTTCTTTAATCAGCCAGAAACGTTCAATAACTTGAGCTTTACTCAACCAACGAATATTGTTGTGTTGCAGTAAGTCCGAATACGCCGATTTACATTCAGAAAGAAACTCTCTGAACTGTCGGTGCTGAAGAGCAGAACGAGATCTCATAAAATTAATCAATTTGACCAAACTGTCAATTGCTTCTTTCAATGTTGCACTTAGTTTTCCACAAAGGGCTGCCTGGTGAATAGAGATAATAATAATGATAATAACAAGTATAAAAATAAATAAATACCTGTTGAATTATCCGCTGACAAGATATTAGACCTGCATTCTAATCTCTTATTCTCTTTGCTAATCATTTTTCTTTGCCAATCATCGCTGGAGCCCCGTCAGTTGAAAGCGACACCACTTTATCATTACTTATGTTGGATTTTGTTATGAATCCATCAAAGGTCTTTGATAAATCTTCTCCGCGAGTGTTACTTTTCAACGGCATTATTGCTAGCAACTCTTCCCTGAACACTTCACTTTGAATATCAAAAAAACCTCACGACAATAGACAGTTGTTCATCATCAACAATGTCACATAATACATCAAGTGCTATGGCGTAGCAAGGTGCCTTTTGCAGAATTTCGAGCAAAGTGCTTTTGACGTCAGCAGCCAAAATTTCGGTTGTTCTTGTATTACCTCTTCCCGATAATGGGATACTTCGAAACGCAGCGACAACATTCTTCTTCTCTTCAAATAGTGCCGTGGCCACTTCCAACTTCTTCTTTTCCTTTTTTCCTGCGTCGTTATGGTCAGAAGTGTAGGACGATAACCTTCCCACTTAACTGCATTCCTACTGGTCCGCTTGTGGGGTCCGCCGGTTTGACCTCAGAAAGTAGCGGCATGCTTCCCGGTTTGGGATTACTTCATCGCTGAGGCCAATCGAATGCTGGTGTTTTTGCATTTGTTTGCACCAATTGTTTTTCGGCCTGCCTTTTTTGCGTCTTGAAATTGGAACGTTGATTGATAACGCCTTTTGGACGGGGTTCAAAGGATCCTTTGAACATGGCAATACCAACTGAGTCGGTCGCCCTCTATCTTTCTTGTGATGGTTTCTTTTACGTGGAGGCTTCCTCGGCTCTTTGAACTTCTAATTCTGTCACGCTTTGTTACTCCCGCTGTCATGCAAAGCATCTTCATCTCAGCTGCCGTTAATTTGCTCTCATACTTTTTGTGCATTGTCCAGCATTGTGAACCGTATGTGAGCGCCGGACGTACAACTGAAGTGTAGAGCCTTCCCTTCAGCTTAGGGGGCATTTTTCGATCACAGAAGATGGCGGAGTTTTCCCGCCACTTCATCCGCCCTACGCTTACGCGATGGTTGATGTCGTCATCACAAGTTGCTTCTTTATTTGATCTATGATTCCCAGATATTTAAACTTTTCACACTTGGGAAGCACTTTTCCATTCAAGTAAATGTCTGGAATAGGCTGATGAGGGTCAAAGAACGGGCAGCACAGATACTCTGTCTTCCTTGAACTAATACGATACCCGTGTCCCTCAAAAATGTCCACCCACACATCAAGTGCTCGTTGTAGGGACGCCTGATCATCACTTATAATGGCTCCATCGTCAGCAAAAAATAGCTGGTGCACATTGGGGTCCGTCACTTTTCCGTCAAGCAAGCAATCAAGGACTGCTATAAAGAGCAGTGGGCTGAGGACGCTCCCTCGGTGTACACCGACTTTGATTGCGAACTCTTCGGTGACTCCTGCGGTGCATCTTACTCTTGTCGTTGCTCTCTTGTACATGTCCATGATCACTCGCACGTAGGTTTCTGGAACTCCTTTTTGTCTTAGCGCTACCCATAAAAGATCTCTTGGTTGCCGGTCAAATGCCTTCTCGAAATCAACCAACACCATATGCAAGTCCTTTGAAGAATCACGATGCTTTTCCATCATGATCCTTATACTTTGGATTGCATCTGTCGTTGATTTACCCGAGACAAACCCGCACTGGTTATCAGATAGTCGTATTATTTTCCGCAGTAATTATCACAATTTCGCGTATCACCCTTTCCTTTGTGCAAAGGAAGAAGATAGCTTTCGCTCCATTGATTAGGCATAGTATCGCCTCTCATAAGTTTGGAGATAAGAACCATGAGCCATCTAGACCCGATGTCTCCTATCTTTTTCCAGAACTCAGAGGGTATCCCGTCCGGCCCAACAGCTTTTCTTTTCTTGGAATTTTTAACCGCGTACCGAACTTCTTCGACTGTGATGTCGGATATTTCGGCATGATTCGGGGCGGCTCTTGGAAAGTACACTCGGGGAAACTGTTCGTTCAGAAGTTCCTCACAATACTGTCGCCATCTGTGGAGAATTTTTTCGTCTTCCACAAGGAGTTGGCCTTCGGCATTGTTAATAAACTTTGGGAAACGAATCTCCTGAGCATTTCTTCTTCTCTGGGCGGCTGTCTAAAAGATATTTGCTCCTTTGTTCAGATTGCTTTATCGAAGCTCCTGGTTAGCCTGGTTCCTGTCAGACGCGGAAGACGATATTTCTTCCAACTCCTGATATAGGCCTTCCATGCTTTTCGCTTTGAATTCGGCGCACTTTTTCTTCGCGATACCTTTGCAACATCTATATACCTTTTCACGGCGAGCTTTTTCCTCTCAATTAGTAGAAGAGCACTTTGACCAAGCTTGGAAAGCCATTTTCTTTTCGTGTATCACTGCTTTGGCTTCGTCTGTCCACCACCAGGTTAGTGGTTAGCCTTTAGATGTTCCGAGCAGTGATTTGGCTTTCTCCAGGCCAGATTGTTGTAGGGAATCCCACATGTCTTGTGCTCTGCACTCCTCATTACCGACCTCATCGATAATGGAAAAGAGGTAGTTTTTCATGCTGGTAATAAAAGCTTCGCCTTTTCTTTTATCCAGCTTATACCACTTGATTCTCTCAGACACCTTCGTTTGCTGCTTTGATTTCTTACTCGCCTCCATAAAAAATTCAGTCAGGAGGAGACGTTGTTGAGGGGCGATCGCGTCTCCCAGGATCACTTTGCAATCTTTAGCTCGTGGCTTCATGAAACTGGATACCAAATGATAGTCTATTTGAGTTTCATTTCCGCCGCTGCTATAAGTGATCAGGTGCCGGCTTTGTTTGACGAACATGGTATTTAGCACTATAAGACCGTACGACTTGCACATGTTTAGGATATCTTCACCTGAAGATTTCCTGGTGCCGTATCCCAGCCCTCCGTGGTAGCCTTCATAGTCTTCGCTTGTCTTCCCGACATGTCCGTTTAAATCTCCCCCAACAAACAAAAGCTCTTCCTTTGGGATGATTTTGACAAGGTTGTGGAAATCTAGCCAGAATGCATCTTTTTCTTTTTGTTCGCATCCTACTTGAGGGGCATATGCGCTTACGATGTTCCACACCTCACCATGCATCACCAATTTGAGAGCCATCAATGGCGATTCTGTTTTTTCCTTGTTCCAATCCATAGTAAAACATCTTGTAGGCTTTTGTTTTAACGTCCAAGAAACGTGCCCGATTACCGGTGTTTCGCCATTTCGTCTCTTGTACGCACAGGATGTCTACTCGCCTTCTAACCATCATTTCTTCAAGCTCATAGCTGCGACCACTCATGCTTCCAACGTTCCAACTCGCGACTCTTAAATGTGGCTTACGCCGTTGCATTACTTTGCTATCCCCCGGAAATTTTATAGCTCTGACCCGAGCATTGCTGCTCGTCCCAGGATCACGACCATTAGTAGTGCCTGGCGGGGTAGAGCTTTTGCTTTTAGCGTTCTTTTCCATAATGCTACGGTTTGACCAGAAAATTCCTATATTCATTGTCCACTTTTCGCTTTTTAGGATTCATATTAATGATACGAAACGTTTTTAAATACGAATAATTATAAAACAAACGAACGAAAGCTCGGCAATAAGATCACACAATACGACTGATAACCGACTCGACCGCAGAGAGAATTATACTTACAAAGAGAGAGTACACTTCGCAGGTTTGTTCACATTTTTAATGTCGAAATCCTGTGTATACGTGTTTAGCAGCTTATACATATTTGAAATTGCATGGAGAAATTGCAAACGAACTTGATTGGGCCTGCGCACACGGGAGTAATCCAACCGGCTGAAAACTTATTTAAAGTAGAGGGAGCTGAAGTGTGAAGTATGAAACGGAGTAAAATCTTCAACCGCGAATCGAGTGGTTGAAGAGAGCGCAAAACTAATATGTACACAACTCTTTACTTTTCGAGGCGGCACGTTTTTTGTCTCGTGTTGCATCTCAATCGTAATTCGCCCTTCAAGCAGTGAACCCTGTGTAAACGAAATGGACATTTTAAGTGAATGGACAAAAGAGTAGACGTCTTTTGCGAAATACATATCTCTGTCAAATTAAATGTCAGAAGGACGAAATCACCAACACAATGAAACGAGGTTCACATATACATTTTTTCAGCTGGAGTAATTCATTCCGTGTGCGCTTAGAGCAGAGCATTACACCAGTTTTCCACCTGATAAAATTACTCTCGTGTGGGCAAGCCCAATTGTGTAATAGTGAAGCATATTTTTGTACAGAGTTTTCAATATACTTGCAAGCAATACTCGTATTTCATTTCATCATCAGCATCAAATGAAAGCATCGATACTCCGTTAAACATCGGTCCATCGGATTGCCACACATTTGTTTACATAAAATTTTGTATTAAATATCAACTGTATTGTTTGGTGCAGGTATGGGTGTTGAATGATGGGCTAGTTATAAAAAATGGATGTAATTGTACCTATTCAATTACACGTCGGCGTATTTAAAAAATATTTGAAGGTCCAAGGTTTAACCTTCCGCCTGTTGCCAACCACTGATCTAGACCAACAAGCTTTCATTTAAAATCTTACATTCAAGTTATAGCTAAGATTGCCCAAACTTACAAAAAGTGAGCTAAATTTATTTCAACCGAATGACACAAAATGTGTAATGGATATGGTCCACATTTATTTATCACTGCTACAGGCCTTCGTCTAGGTTCTTCAGTGATAAATTAATGCAGATCCCTAATTTATGGACTAGATGGGCGTCGTAGCTCAGTTTTTTATATTCAATTATTTTTATTTTGAGTTTTTTTAGAGTACCTTTCCATATTATTCTTATCTTATATCTCTCTTATCTCTCCCATCGAAGTATGCTTGGCTTTTCTGTAACCCTTTCGATTCTGTCCTCACCATCGGTAACCTTAAAATATCCAAATGGTTATCACCTGATCCTGAAGTCCCAAACCAGAATAATAAAATAGTTAAGACTAGGCCTAAGATAAACAAAAATAATAACTTTAGCCGTAAGTCTATCACCTCCCATATTCCACCCTCCTCTTATAGCAAGCCACCTAACAATTCTCAATCTAAGATCAATAAGCATCCTAAAGTTCTCCCCAAATCCATAACTGGAGCTTAAAAACAAATCTCTTTCCAAACTTTACACACCCATCCATTTCTCACCTTTATCTGTCCCCCACTGCTCCGTCAAAACCCCAACATCAACGGGTTTCGTTTAATCTAACTCCAGCAACTATCCCCTCGCCTCCATCCCAATCACCTGCCCCGAATTCGTTTCCTAACTTTGACCTCACCTCCGGAGCCAAGTACCCTAATTTCTGTAGCTCCCATATACTTAACCCCTCAAAATCCCATCCTCCCATCACCTCCAACTCCAACCCCACCCTATCACCCAACTCTTCGTCTGTCCTAGTTCCAACAACTTCTGCCCCATTTATCCAATCCTCTGCTACCCCTCAATCTTTTGTTGATCCTCTTTTGCCCCCTTCAGTTAAACTTACTCAGCTAAGTGCTGACCCCACCCAAAGTCTCGACTAAGAGATAAAAAGACGTATGAAAACATTAGTCTCTTTCTGGCTCCTCCACGATAAAGAAAGAATTCGCGGACCCTTACGTTACCCGATCTCTTTACATAACCTTTGTCCGACCCCTTCTTGCATACGCCTCTCAAGTGTGGTCTCCTTACCAACAAACCCACATTTCTAGAATCGAGAGCATCCAACGCCGATTCCTACGTTTTGCTCTTCGAGGTCTCCCCTGGAGCAATCCTTTGATTTTACCACCCTACCAAGACCGCCTTAAACTAATCAAGATGAATACGTTGGAAGAAAAAAGAACTGTATCTGACATTATTTTAATCTATCGGCTCCTTTCAGGTACCATTGACTGCGCGACCCTCTACAACTCTGTCTCTATCAACACTAACCCCCGCAATGTACGAAATCCCCGTCTCTTCTAGCTACCCACCCCCCGTACTGCCTATGGCGCCAATGAACCCATTTCTCGTATGCTGGGAAGTGTTAATTCGAATCCTTACTTCGATTTCAACCTCAGCACTCGATGCGTAAAATTCTGCCTTTTTAACCACCCTCCCCTCTCTCCCGTTCTCCCTAGCTAGTAAGTGAGATTAGATTAAGATTAGATTAAGACAGCTTGAATTAAGCCCAATAAATGTGGGCGTTTGCCCCCACGAAAATTAAAAATTAAAATTATTGTAGACAAAATTGGTTAAGCCTAGCTTAACTTTCTTAGCTCTTTACTGGTCCTATGGGAGCTCTCTAAAGTAGACCTATACTGTTCTGGCTAAGGTCTGGACTCTAACGGAGTGGCTGCTACTTAGCAGCCAATATGACTCCCGAATGAATGTAATTTGCAATCAAGAAAAACTTCTTACAATCCAAACTTAATTCTAAATTACATTACTCTTAAAACTACCTTAAACACTATTTTTCATACCATGCTGCGACGTTGGCGTGGGCAACGATGCATTTCGCCAGACGACGGGAATGCCCGGCTCAGGTGTCGATTACTGTTTCACGCTCGGACGAGATGTTTTTGGCTTAGGTGTGCGGCTCGGGTGGAGAAGTAAAGGCGAAAAGCAAGGTTTCCCGCGAACGATCCTTATTTGGCCCAAAAAATACATGACGACGATTACAGCTCACAGATGTAATGATGAGAAGCTGTTAATAAATATATCACTAGCGCCGTCTATTGGAAACCGGTGGACAAGGTGGACTGATTTATATTATATTACTTTTCATAAAAAGTGCGTTTTTAATAATTTTAAAATGACACCATTTTATCGACATCATGATTAGTTTCAATAACTCTGTTAAACCCATTCATTCTGCAGGTCGACAATGGAGAACTACATTTGTTACATTAGCTTCCATAATGGATCCAAGAGGGCTTTAAACCAAGCGTCATGGTTTCGAATATTAGCGACGAGGAATGAAAAATAGATTAAATAAGATTAAGCAAGATCACAATCTGTAACTTGATCCATATGCCATTTCCTACTACGGTTCACGTTTTAAGTGATTGCTAATATTATTTTTCTCCCACTTTCCTGTCGTCAGTACTATACATTCCCTTAACCCTTCTCCCGTACCTTTAAGCACTGACAAACCTAATCCCCGGGTAATCATCTATTGAAAACGCCCGCCCTTTGTAATTACACGTAATCGCATTTCATAGGAAATTATAAATTATAAACCTGCCTTGAAAGCAACACATCCCTCCCATCAAGTCCTTCAGGTGTCTACCGAGTTAAATCAATTTTTCAAAAGTCCCCTCACCGCAACGAAACAAAAAATTACCACTGAGCTGAACATACCCGCTTCTTAGAAACAAAATAATTGATTGCAATTAGCTAACTCGTTCATACATTTATAATAATATTTACAACCACCACACCACAGTATGCGAAGGATATTCTTGCAATCCATCATCAACTCCAGCACCCCAGTTGCAGGAATATACCATCCACGACGTATGCATTCTATTGCACTTAAATAGCCTCAAGTGTGTAACGAAGCACCACCCGAGGTCTACACCATCCCACTTCAGTTGCCGACACAATGCACCACCCAATGCAACAACCTTCATTGGGGTACCCCAACGACTCTGAAGAGTATAACCATCAGAAATTGGCTACGAATACCGCGATTGACGACGGTACTAAAGGAGGGAATGGCGGAGAGCAAACGCCCCCACCACCATTTGCATGTGTGATAATAACACGCGCATTATGTCCGCGTCGCCATCGTCAACGTGTCCTTGTGCTTGAGAGTAACATTTCTACAGTATATGGCTCCTCGCGAGTGCATATGGCGGTGGAGTGGAATGTGAAATTGCACGTTAAGTGGGTGGTTGCTCGCTACAATTTCGCATCAAATGGCTGATTGCCGCTGCTTGTGGCAGCTAATGAATTTAGACGCTTTAATGGAGCTTCTTTGTGTCTTTTTTCCCGGCTTTAGGCTTTGATGGTATAATTCTAGAAATGAGCGATGTTCACAGGAAGGAGAGAGTGGCGCGGCGCTGTACGGTTGTGTGTTTGTGTCGTTTTTGCTGATTCCGTGTTGACCTAAATCGAACACGCATTACGAGGTTGGAGTGCTGTCGAGTTGCGTGCAGTGCATTATCGCTCGCATTTTAATTAAGTGTTCGTTACATGAAATCATTAATGACTTGCGGCTGTTGATGTGGAATGCGAGAGAGTGGGGACCCTAGATGAAGTAGTGCATGTGCCGTTGAATGGATTGATTTCAGGAAGACAGGCCTCAAGTTCTTGTTTTTTTTCCCTTATAAGAGCTTATGTCGTTCCCTATTATAAGCCCAGTTAATGGAGATACAATTTGAAAGTGTGTCGTGAACCCATTTCAATAGAGATCTGAGTGTCAGTTAAAGATCTCGACTTTCGTCCTTAATTGTATAAATACTCAACTTCCAGACGTCATGGTCTATTTTCGATGTTCGTTTAAGGCCAACGTGTGTCCTGGATAAAGTCCTAAATCAAATAATTCTATTTCCATAGATTGTCTTACTTTTTAACACCAGTTTATATATTTCTACGAAATGGAGATGTTTTCCTTCTTCCACTTGAAATCCACGAAACAGTGGAATAGTTTTCTTTTCCTGGTCCTCCTTTGTAACCCTCCTACAGCGTTGTACAGGGAACGGCTAGGAACAGAGAGACACAAAAAAACCCCGTTAAAAGCGGATTTTCTTCGTTACGTAATATCTGCTTCCTTTTGATCTGTGCCCACATTCTTGCCGATTCTGTCGTCAGCTTACTCCATTCCATTGACAAGGCAATAAATCAGTCTACACTAAAGCACAACAACTGTCAAATAGACTCTTAACGAATGTCGCATTACACAACGAAAAAAAGGACTTCCATTTGTCCTTCTTCATCTCATGCATTTCCCCTTTCTCAAAGTTTTTCATGACGGTAGTGGCAGTAGCGCGGTGTGTCCTGATGCGTTGGACATGTCAGTCTTCGGCAAAAACCACTGAGTAAATGCTTGTAAAGTGTATTCGGGACTTACTTTTTGACTTCCGGGATAATACTATTGCGCTTAGCGGGGTTCGTACGGAGCGACTGTAACTGCCAACAACTTCGAAGTCACATGCATAGCAAAAACGGTAAAGGATACAAACTGGGAATGCGAATAAACCAATCTGAGACGACTATGTGAACTCGGTTTTCTAGTTCTCCCTGTTTTGTTGGTTAGTTCTTATGGCGGGTGCAAGCTCCTTGTTTGATATTCATGTCCTGGGAATAAGAAAGTAATGGTTATGGTGTTATTGAGTGTTTTGAATGGTTTTACCAATAGAGTCAGTGATAGGAGGGAATATGGCATTAAATTCTAATGGAAAACGCCAATTCAAGAATAGATCTCTGTGATTCAATGGAGTGAGGCGGATGGGCCGCAACTTTATCTTGTAGAGCTAGCAGCTTAGCTTTTGACATTTGGCTTTTGTTTTGCTAGTTTTTGGTTTTTGGTCAACTTAAAGGATTTAATAACGTTTTTTTTGCTCCTTTCGAAAGTGATAATGTATGCATCGACAGCAAAGGCCCTGGAATATCAGAGAAGGGGACTTGTCCCAAACACAGCAACAGCTTACAGAAGCACTAAAAGTCGGTCTTATGTCAATCCTCGTCAGAACCGGCTTCTACAGGTTTTTTTTTTTCATTACCATTTTTTGAAATGTTGCCTCATTTGGACAATTATTCGCACCAAAAAATTGCTAATTTTGCGATATGTAAAAAGACATCCATGAGGTGTCACCACGAAGGTAAACATTCAAATTAGGCGTTACTCAAAAAGAAGTTCGATCCAAATCCAAACACACAGGTGATGAAAAGAAGATCACTTATGGCAATTTCAGGCCAATCGTGGTAGACAAACTAGGATTGCGGTGAGTTGGCGTAAATTGTGGCCAAGCCAGGACTGATAGATATGAAGATTTTGCTGTGTGTTTGGCGGGATTGACAGGGAATCATCTATTATAAGCTCCCGGAAAACTTCTTAACTCGGAACTGTACTGTCAACAATTGGCCGTTCGAAGGTCGATCACCCAAAAGTAGTCATGTTTGTCCAATAGGAAATTCCATCAGGACATCATCAGGACATACACATCGATAGTGAGGTATTCGATGCAGGAGCTTGGTTTTTAAATTGTTGTGCAGCCCGAGCCCCGGAGTAGCTGCTCCTGTCCATGGCAAATGATTTTGCTGGAGAATAATTCGCCTCAAGAGGCTTATGAGAAATGAGTGTCCCAGTTTTTTGCCAGCACGGTGAAGACTTCTATGAAAGAGGTGTTATGGAATTACCTTCAAAGTAGCATCAATTTACCGAAGAAAATGGCCTAATAAAGGGTGTCCAGCGGGAATTTTTCTACTTTAAATTTCGAATGTTCGAAAACCAGCGGGGTGAAGTAAGTAGGGTAGGCATCGCTCGATGCGCATTTGTGTGGATCTCCGGGATCATCAATGAGTCATTGGTTGGGAGCACACCGCGCGTTCGCGGTTGAGCAATATTTGAAAACGGACGAATCGTTGGTTCGTGTGCGTCATTTAAATTTACGCAAACTCAGTGATAGTTCGAGCACGCAACTTATTTGGTCGTGGGTGCAAAGTGCACAAGACGGGACATTGGTGAACAGAACTCCTTCGGGCCCATCAACATCAGCAGCGACGCCGGAACATGTCTCTCAAATTCGACACGAAATTATGCGAAATCCATAAGAATCCATATCCCTTGCGAGAAACCTTGGCAAGAATAATGCTCGAACGTTTTCGGATAGCATGAATGCTTGGCAAATAAACAGAACTTACGTTACTGGTGCCCAAGCAACTCTAGAGAACGCCATCAAAAACGTTTACATTGCCCCAAAACAACGGTATGGTGTGCCATTTCTGCCCGAGGATAATTGGCCCTTATGTTTTTAACCAACAAGAGAGAGTCACTGCAGAATTGTACTGCCGAATGATGGACGAATTTCTGTTGCCGCAACTGCAGCTGTTCCTGGGCGCTATTTCAGCAAGAAGGTGCTACATCACACACGCCTAGGATCTCGATGGAGAAGTTGAGGGCTATTTTCCCGAAACAAATTGATCAGCAAATATGGCCTAGCCACCTCGCTCTCCGGACCTTACACCAGGCGACTTTTTCTTGTGGAGATACCCCAGATCAAGGGTTTACAATAACAGTCCTCGAACAATTCAGGCCCTGCAAGAGAATATTCGCCGCGAAACTGCCGACATTGAACTAGTTCATTGTCCTTATTGCAAATATGAGGTCCGGCTGCAAGAGTGCCTGGAAAAAAACTGGCGTCATTTAGAAGATATTGTTTTTAAAAAATAAGATCCGCAACCTGACTGTCCATTTTCCTAAAATGAAGTAATACTTAGGCGTTTCAGTTTTCTATTTATTTTATTTCAAACTTGAAAATTTTTCACTGGAAACCCTTTACCATGACGGAAGAACGCCTCGTCTTTCGATGATATTCACGAACCATGTTTTGCAATCCTTATAAGAAGTAAGCTTCTCCTTGGACATGCCATGAGTCGTTGATCAGACCAAGAGATTATAAGAAGAAGCAATATCTGGAGAATGGAAAAGGACTAATTTGAGGGTTTCTAAGTATTTTTCGGTCGGCTTTTGCGAGATCCCGAAAAGCATTGTCGTGTTTCAAAATCGGCGTCTTTTAATACATGGCTCAAGCGCATTGATTGTGGTAGTCCGTAGTGATCCGATTGATGTTTTCACTCGTTTGAGCACCTTATAGCTGACTATACCCTTCTGATCTCACCAAATACAATATGCCGTCCTCACGGCATGTTTGCAAAACTGCAACGTCTGGTTTCTTCTAGACAAGGTTTGTTGGTAATTCCACCGAGCTTTAGCGCTTTTTGTTTCTTATTCTCTTATTGCACCCAATGTGATAGCTGGGATAATTCTAACGGTGGGCACGGTAAATCTCAAAATTATTGGGGATGCTATTTGAGGAAATTTGCAGGCTTTTAGTTTGGTTCTGACTATTCTGTAGTTCGTGTCTCATTTCACCGTTTGACCTGCCTAAAAGGTCTTTACGTGTCGTTAGAAATCGACTCCCTATTTGCACTGGGCTTTGTGTTGTGCCTCACGAAGAGTTCGTCCTGAGTGTTTTTATTTCATCGTTCGCTTCATGGGTTTTCGAAATGCTGCTTTTCTACAACGATGTTTTGTTTAAGTTGACACCACACATTTTCATCGTTAAAACTATTCATTATCTGCTCTAATGTGCCGATCAGACTATTCTTCCATTGAAATGTTAGTTGGTCTGATGGGTACTGTGGCTGTGGACAATGTCACTTCGTATTGCGAAGGATAGTAAAGATTGCGAAATGTTTCCAGAAAAACAAGCCCTCTTACATCGGCGAGTCTGCTTCTTCATTATGCGTTGAAATCTCCATCAATGGTGACATCAGTTCAGTGTTGCACATCGGCCACAATCCTGTTCACTATTGCTTCGTTTTGGTTACTTGTGCAGTTGGTTCGCGCCTAACAGCCGTAAAAGTTGAAAGTTTATTCTTGCGCGTACAAACATCGGTTGGTTTCTGTCTGTGTCAATAAAATATCCTTTATCTCGTGTTTGGTCACCTGTGCTGTCTCATAATGGTGTACATCATTGTTTGCTGATCCCGTGCTTTTCTTCCTGCAGAATACGCATGTTCTTTGCTAAGTGGCCTCCTATTCGGCATCATCTGCAAAAACTCTGGACATTTAAAGCATTTCTTCAACAGCATTCTTTGACGCTGTTTTTCTGCTTCCAGCAATGTTTTTTAACAAGATTCTAAGATCCACAGTAATCATAACGACGAGAGCCATGAGAATATGCTTCACCGAAGCGGCCGTATTTCATGCTGGATATCTACCCCTTGAATCTTCTTTTGGTACTATCAATTATCTAGACCGTATGGCCATAACAGAGGTCTGTTACTCTTAGGTATACTACTCTCCTATTATCGACTTTAATAACATGGTCACTTCTGGGGAGAAATGGAAAGCCCGCGCGGTAGTTACAAATTACCAACTTCTTTTTTACACTGATGGCTTGGGTGTGCTATAGGATCAGAGGTCTTCTAGCCTCAACTGAACATTTCCAATCCGTTCTACGTTCCTGTTCTCTCGGGCATATTTTAGGCCAAAGTACAAGAGTTTCGCGGACAACCTTTCACCAAGTTTCGCTGTTAGGACTGTGTTCCTTTCATATTTCGCTATTCTGTTCCATCTCTGCTAGGTCTAACCTTACGTTGTTCTCCCATCTATGGCGCTCGCTACCTGACAGTTTTTTTTTCCACGGGTTTTCCACTCATTATTCCTTTGACTGTTCGTCCACTGTTCCACGTGCCGGTACGACTCGGTAAAAGTCAGAAAAGTAAAAGAAATGAAAAGGAAAAGGGAAAAGGCAAAGAAATTGGTCGAGGTTTATAATCACACACGAAGACCCAAATTTATGACTGCGACAGTATCAGGGAAACAATAAACTCGCCACTAGGGACGAGTATCCTGAAACGGCTCGTGAGTCTGCAGATGTCACAAAACTAGATGAATGCGATGGACTTGGACACGGCGAGCACACTCCAGCCCAGCAAGCTCGTTACACATAGAGAGGGCCTATCTTTTCAATGTCCTCCCTCATAGGCTGATGTAGTAATTTTTACTTAAACGTTTTTTTTATGGTATTTGATGCTTAAGAGTCAAATTAAACCATTCGACACGCCTCAGAGGCAGATTATCCCGAATGGAAGGCAAAAAGCAGCTTCTAAAATTATGGTTATTTTGCTCGGAGTAGACAAAAAGTCACAAGGATAATGGCGAGGAGATCCCAACTTATTCCCAAGCTTATTATGTGAGATACTTGGAGTCATTGGGAATCTATTGAAAAGCATTGGGTTTCCAATTGTAAAGTGGGTTTTTTTTTTTGGAAAGGGCTAACTTCAGGCAGTCATGTCTATCAAACCATTCGTCGGATTGCTTCTGGCATCTTATGGTGATGATATACAAATTTTAGAAAATCGGATTCAAAATTATAGTCCTGTGCGCCAAATTTGTAGACTCCATCGGACTTAATCGACCATTTGAAATGCCTATTCGCCGTATTGTTGACTCTTCTTGAACACAATTTTTTTTTATAAGATGTGGTGGCATCGAACTACTTGCCGAAGACATTTTTGCATCCGTTCAAGAGAGTGCGGAGAAGATCCAAATTAATCAATTCGACGTCGTTAATAATAATTTAAACTTTGTTTGTTCACTTTATGGACACTTTTATTCTTGGTTCTTGGTTTGAAGAGTTACAAAATTTAGCTCATGCAAAATTTGAAGCAAATTGGTCATTGCTTGCGTCAAAATTTTGGTGAATGGTCATAAAATCACAAGCCATTGGATCCGATTTTTTTCAGAGAAGAAGGTTATTTTTAGCTCAAGAGGCATGACAATAAGCAAAATGTTCACATTTTGGTTAAGTTATCGGCATGGGATTTTCTAACGAATGCATAATTTGGTGTGTTCTGTGGGCTGTTGAAGTAATTTTTTTAAAAAAATGAGGTTGACCATCAGGCTACGGTAATCACTATAGAGCCATTATCAATGACTTTCTCGTTCACTAATTGAATGCCAACAATATGACTGATATCTGGTTACAGCCGGGTGGCGCTATGTTCCTATGGGAATACTTAAAGGCACTAGTCTACGCTGACACAGCAATAACAATTGATTAAGGGAAAGTCAACATCATTTGTATGTGTCATACAGCCGCAAATGCTCGAAGAACTGATCGATTACAAATCCAGCAACGGTAATGAAAAAATCAAGCTTAACGGATCAATCAAACCCGCGAAATCACAATTCCTGTGACTTTTTGAACACATTTTAGTCGATGTTTTGGCCTCGTGGTTCTCCAAAATCGGCATTTTCTACATAGTCGCTTACTCATATTCTCAGATTAAGATCCATTCTCCTTTCTAAGGAGTGAAATTTCTCGAAGAATGTAACTTCAATTACTTTCGAAGGGGATGCCACTGCCATGCCTGCAAAATGGTACCAAACAAGCAGACAAAGCCGACAGACAATACTCTAATAAGTGGATAAAAGTGAATGCAAGGAAGTAAGAAAAATGACATCCACCCCCCCATACCCCACAACTGTCAAGCCAAGATAGTGCAGATTTGCAATTACCACAATAGAGATGTGGAAGTAAAAGAATTGCACACAGATACCCATGTGTCTGCAGAAGAACTGCTTAGAAAGCATTTACGAGAAAACGTATTCCACAATTCAACACTCCTGACCCCAAGACGGGTGGCATTACATTGCAATGTACATATCCACATGGTAACTGCATGTCCTCATGTTATCTATTGTACTGACTGAATGGCATGGAGGCGGTTTCAGATGTTGGTTTTGCATGAAAGAAAATTATGAAAAATCCTTCGGGAATCTGCCCGGAGAGTACGTATACATGCATCTGAAACCTAATGGAGGGACACAAAGGATTCTTATTTACTTCCTTCCCACGATGCTTGTCAATTCTTATTCAGTACGGCTTTAGTTGTGGTGAATTGGAATATGAATGTTTCCATTATTCATTCAACACTCTTATGTGTGGTAATGCCAACAAGCATCTCTGCGCCTGGATCCCCATCCAGGATATGGATTCTGTGCGAATTAGAATGCGAAAATTGATGACAGACTCGATGCCGACTCTCATTCGGGCCTGAGATCTCAGGTCAAACTGATCTGGCAGGAAGGATTTCCTTTAATTCGAAATAGATAGACGAATCTAGTCCCTTGCAGGCATGTCCTTTGCGAGGATATGAATATTCATTGCAATTAAAACAACACTTTGATTGCTCCTGAATAATGCCTCTTGTTAGAAGAATATTTACTAACATGTCGGAAGAATGCCGAGTGCGACATCCCTCAAAGGGCTGTGTGTAAGGTGTATACATACAACTGTCGAAACCTTTAACTTTAACATATTTTTCGATTTGCATTTAAGTTAAAGGGTTTCATGCATATCTGAGGGTAGGCGGCAGTTGCGTAGCACGATTGAAAGAGACAAGCAAGTCAAGTGACAGGCTTATTCCCTTCATCATATACCGAAAAGGACGACATTCACTCCGAGTTCGTCGTGTAATAAATTCAAAATATTTATGCCAATCGCGTACAACGTCAATTTGACTTTTCGCCCCCGAAAACCAATTTTCTTATGTACTCATAAGTTATTCATATTCGAAACACTTGCGGCACCTTTTGCACTTCAAAGGATTCTCAGGAGTCCCACGAATCCAGTAAAATAAAAACAAAAATATGAAGCATCCTCTGCTAAGGACTTCATAAAAGGAAGCGGTTATTAGATAAGTCAAGACAAAACATTTTAATGGCACGAAAGCAAAAGTTCTTCAGCACTCGAACGTCGGCACACCTGCTAATATCTTTCGAACAATGAGCGACACAACAAGGGGGAGTACACCACTCAGCTCACCATTTCAAGAGAGTGGTTGGATCTCTCGAATCCATCCGAAAATATATATTTGCTTGTAATAAAAGTAATCAAGAGACGTTGCCGTTATGCTTGTTTCTTAGAGCACATTTCCTCCAGAAGACGGGATAATGCAGGATACCACAGCACACACTCGGTTCAGAAGGAACAACTTCTTCTAGTGATATTTTCATTTGCTAACCCTCAACGACTTTGTTAATGGCAGCGGTTCAGATGGAAAATAGTTTCATACACCCTACAATCACCCTCTGTACGAGGTACGGCTACGGCTATGGGCTGACGAAGTTTTTCGACAACTCTAATTGTCGAAAGACATCACAAGTGTGAGTTTTATGTTGCCCCTTTCTCCCTTGTGAATATGGTTGTAACTTTTTATGGAGCGACATGTAATAGGTTTATAGTTCTAAGCTTCAATAGGACAATTACAAGGTCAACTGCACAATATTGAGAGAAGGCAAGGACGATATGTGCTCACAGCCAAGTAGGATAAATGTCAAAACAAAAGGAAATGAAGTACCACTCGACGATGTGTGCTTGGCAGTTTTATGTTATGCAAATAGTTTGCGTAGAGTTTTAGGACTTTCAAGTGTTAAGGGGAGGTCTTCGACTATCAATGGGCGAAAATTGCTCTTCTTCGTTCTTCGATGGAGACCCTTGAAGCGGGTGAAGGTGATGACATATTCTGAAAATAAGATGTCTCTAAAATGTTGGTAGAGTTTCGCGTTGAATCGTATAGCTGCCCACGCTGGATGGGTTAAGGTGGTTCGAGAGTAGGTTCCAGATGCCACGTGGTCTCATAAAAAGAAATAAAAACTGTATGATGAGAAAGCCCTCAAACTAAAAGCCTCTCCACTCGCACGATATTTAGCCAGCTGCTTCTAGGGACTGGTTGACTGGTTGGCTGCATTCGTTCAATGCCGTGGCATTCCTCGGAGATGGCCTAAAAGATCCAGCCCAACCTCCTTAGACATCGGATCCGTAGACGCCTGATAAGTCGATGCAGCTTTAAAGCCCGTCAAGTTCTTCATTGTATATTCTTCTCCTACCTCTATTAACATAAACGGAACCATGGACGCGGAATTTTTCTCTCACATCGTCCACTTCACTCTTGATAATGTCCGAGAATTTGTGCCGTAGTTGAGGACCGGTACAATTAGGACCTTAAAAGTGTAACCTTGCTTTTGTTAGAGGGAGCTGTAATCCTCTATCATCTTGAGCCAAAAGAATCAGTGATTAGCAAGCGTGATTCTGCCTTTAATCTCAGCACTGGAGTATATCCTGCTTTTCACTCAATGTGCAAGAATGAGTGTTTGGCCAAGATGTCAATGCTTTTTGATGACAACCTACATTTTGTCCTTATCGGACCCATCTTCGTCGTTTCTGCTTCAATGCTCTCGCACACTTAATTACGTCTCCCCGTGTTCGTCTAATCATGTTAATATCATCTGCCTATGCAAGTAATTGGGCAGACTTGAAGGAGATCCCCGTATGACTTTTTCAGGGATGGAGTTAACGAAATGGCATAATACGTGGCACTGCCTAAATTCTTTTTTAGCATCTCAGTTCGACAAAAAGTGGTGTATATTGACTCGAAATTCGCGAATCTTCTCTTTCTTGCAGAATTAGTGTAGAAAATTTCCAAGAAGAAATCGTGATTATAAAAAAACCGTTGCGCTTAAAAGCTTTCGATCCATTAATAGCCAAAATACGATATAAGCTTTTTTTTAAGATTTGTTTTTTAATTGTTGAAAAGAGCAAGGAAAGTTACAAAAGTCAAAGGGGGATGCTAGTGGTGCAAATTAATTTACACCACTGCAAAGCAGCCACCGACGACTTGATGATGTACATGCTGCAGGAAGATGTGGATATAGCCTTAATCCAAGCACCTTGGCTCCTTAGGAACAAAATTCAGGAATTAAGGTCTAAGGTATATAAATTATACTATCAACATACTGAAGGTAAGCTACGAACCTGCATAGTCGCCAAGAAATACTTAAACATTTTTCTCCTAGGTACATACAGCAATGGAGACCTCACGGTGGTAACGTACGTACAACAGGACAAATCAATTGTGCTACTATCGTCCGCATACTTGCCATACGATGAGGAGGACCCGCCTCCAGACGCAGTCCGAGGACTTGTGCGACATGCCAAGTCACGTGGATTGTGTCTATTGATATGCTGCGACGCCAATGGACACCACACTTAATGGGGAAGCAGCGACATTAATAAAAGGGGTGAGTCCATTTTCGATTTCAAAGTCTCCACCAACCTCAACATATGCAACAAAGGTAATACACCAACGTTTCGTAACCGGGTTAGGGAAGAGGTAATTGACCTCACTCTACTAAGTGAGTCTAACTCTATCCGAGTAGAGAATTAGAGACTGTCCACCAGCTGTTCCTTTTCGGACCACAGCCGAATACTCTTCAAACTTAATGTCAATAAAGAAAAACTAAATCTTTTCAGAAACCCTCAGAAGACTGGCGGGCTCTGAAAAATCCTATCCAAGGACCTCTGCGTCCCGGGATTCATCCTTAAACCAGATGGTTCTTGGACAGAATCCAGTCAGGAATCCCTAGAACTGCTGACTGAAACCCACTTACCAGGTTGTCCCGTCCCCTTCAAGACGACGGTTCCTACGGTTCACACAACCGAAGAAGTAATAAACAATATTATCACATCGGATAAAGTATCATGGGCAATAAATTGGTTCAAACCCCTTAAATCTCCGGGGCCGGACGATATCTTGCCAGCGATTCTTCATAAAACACAGACCCACACTGTACCCCACCTCGTAAGCATTTTTTCCAATTGCCTGCGCGCGGGGTACATCCCAACACAGTGGAAAGAAATAAAGGTAATTTTCATACCTAAGGCAGTAGTCTCTCGTCGTTTCTATTAAAAACTTGAAAAGACTCCTTGACCTATACATCAGAGGACTCATCAACTCACGCAAATTATGCAACACTCAACACACCTAACTTAAAGGTAGATCAGTGGAAAGTGCTCTGCATAGTGTTGTCCGTGAAATCAAGAGCTCATTGAATTTAAAAGAATTTGCAATGGCAGCCTTACTCGATATAGAGGAGTCTTCAACAACGTAAACACAGAGGCTATAATAACAGCTCTTGAGGACATAAAAGTAGACAAATCCATTGTAATCTGGATTGAAAATATGTTGAAGAACAGAATTATCAATGCAGACCTTGGACACATGTCTATAAGGAAAGTGACAACTAGAAGCACACCACAGGGTGCCTTTCTATATGAAAGACCATATCATACGCGGATGACCTAGTTCTTCTTCTTCTTCTTTTCCTTTTTATCCCGGCGTTGTTATGGTCAGAAGTGTAGGACCATAACCTTCCCACTTAACTGCATTCCTACTGGTCCGCTTGTGGGGTCCGCCGGTTTGACCTCAGAAAGTAGCGGCAGGCCTCCCGGATTGGGATTACTTCATCGCTGAGGCCAATCAAATGCTGGTGTTTTTGCATTTGTTTGCACCAATTGTTTTTCAGCCTGCCTTTTTTTTTTTTTTTTTTTTTGTGACACGGGCATGCTCCAGATTTTTTTTGTTTGATCTTACTCTTACAACACCGGTGATCTCCAGTCGTGTCAACCGACTGATTTGCATGTACACTTGTGGGGCAGTTTAATGGTGGTATATGTGTCCCTAGGCTCACTTTGGTGTTTTCTAAATTGCCTAGATGTGATTTTTGTTTACCTTTGTTTAGTCGCCTTTTACGACAAGCGAGAGGTATCGCTGCAGGGATATTCTTAACCCGTCCCTGCACGGGATTTGGGAAGCACTCTTCCATTCAAGTAAATGTCTGGAATAGGCTGATGAGGGTCAGAGAACGGGCAGCATATACTCTGTCTTCTTTGAACTAATACGATACCCGTGTCCCTCAAAAATGTCCACCCACACATCAAGTGCTCGTTGTAGGGACGCCTGATCATCACTTATAATGGCCCCATCGTCAGCCTAGTCGGATGACCTAGTTATCTTAATAAAAGGTAAATTTCTACCAACTATCAGTGAACTAATGGAATTTGCGTTGAAGGAACTCTCCTCGCGGGCAAGACAGAACGGCCTGAGAATAAACCCCCAGAAAACGGAGCTGGTCTTGTTCACCAGGAAAAGGAAAATTCCGATATTTGCTCCCCCAAAGTTAGACGGTAATCCACTCAAACTCAAAGCGGAAGCCAAATATCTAGGCATCATTCTTGACTCCAAAGTCTCCTGGAAAAGGAACCTGGAGGAAAGGATGAAAAAAGGATTGAATGCTTTTTATGCATGCAAAAAGACCTTCGGGAAAAGATGGGGCTTGCAACCGTACATCATTCATTGGATGTACACAGCAATCATCAGACCCAGTTTAACTTATGGGGCCCTAGTCTGGTGGAGTGCTAGCAGCACGAAAAGCTATATGAACATGCTCAACAAAGTTCAAAGGTCTACCGCTGTTCGTACAACGGGAGCTGTGAGAAGCACACTGCAAGCAGGGTTGGACATATTTCATCTCCTTCCCCTGGATCTATTCATAAAAGGCTGCGCTGTAAAGACCGCTCTCAGACTAAGGGAGTCCTCTCTGTGGAAGCAAGCCAACTATGGACATGCGGCCATACTTAGAATAATAGACAACCTGGGAAGGAAACATGGTTTTAGTAGACTCGCAGCTACGACCGACTATATTTCCCCTCAAAATGACTTTTCTCTCAGAATACCAACCCTTTTCCCCGACAGAGAAGAGTGGCTATCGAACGCCGTAATCAACGACCCTCTCAATTACCCTCTTCACCGACGGATCGAAAATGGACACTGGAGACGGGTTCTACTCTGATACCCTCCACAAACAGGAATCATTCAGACTTCCTGATCTGTGCAGCGTTTTTCAAGCAGAAATCCTAGCAATAGAGAAAGCAGCCAAACACCTACAGGTAACCGATGTCCCACCATCGGATATCAGTATCTTCGTAGACAGCCAGGCTGCACTGAAGTCAATAGAATCCTGTATAACTAGATCAAAGGCTGTCATGAAATGTCGCGATTCACTGAAGTCCATCACACACCAGAAAGTCAAACTCTGATGGGTTCCGGGTCACGTCTCAATTGCAGGAAACGAGAGAGCGGACGAATTGGCCAGGCAAGGGTCTGAACTGGACATCAGCGTAGCGGACACGTCATTGCAACCACCGATCATTATGCCAGATCATAAATGACACAATCATAAAAGAAGCCAACTCGTCTTGGCTTACAAGAAACGACAGCTACATGACAAGATCATCGTGGCCAGAGCTCAATATCGGAAAAACAAAGACGCTCTTGGCGCTGGACCGAAACTCGATCCGTATGCTCGTCGGAGTGATCACAGGACACTGTCCCATTGGACCAATGCTCCGGAAATAGGACTCGGGATCCAGCGATCTCTGCCGGAGCTGCGGCAATGAGGAAGAAACTGAGACGATCCAACATCTGCTTTGCCACTGCCCAACTCTCCAGAATCGACACCTAGCGTCGCTGGGCCAAAGATCTTTTACAGAGATTGCGGACGTGGCAAATGCAGATGTATCGGATCTTTTAAAATTCATAAAGAGTTAATTACATGTGCACTCCACAAATGAAGGAAATCACAATGGGCCTTTTGGCCTCCGAGTGGAAGTGATCACATTCCCTTTCTTTAACCTAACCTAACCTACAAAAGTGTATACAATTTGCATTCAAATTAATGCCTGCCATTTACTTTGAATGAACTATTTTGTACACTAAGCTTAAAGTGGTCCATAGGGAGCGCTTGTATCATGTAATGTTTCTGTAGGGGTGGGAATAACGAAAAAATTGGTGAAATTGATACAAACATGCTTAAAGGGAAAGAAAGGAATTAGTTAAAGTACGAAGCACCTTATCTTAAACATTCGAGATTACTGAAGGATCGAAGCAAGGAGGCGCCTTGTCACCACTTCTTTTTTAATTTTGTGCTGAAATACGTAATGAAATCCCTTCAGGAAAATTAGAGGTCTGAACGTATAACGAGATTAGGAGAAACGTCTAATAATGGCTGGAACGGAAGCAGGCTTAGAAACATTTAAAAATAAATGGTCACTGCCCGACTTGGATCGAGTCAGACATGGCACCTGACTGTACCCGATTTCAAATATCTGGGCATCGTATTGACTGCCAAAAATAGCACAAAGATCGAAATAAATAAAAGGCTGCATATGGGCAACACGCGTCTCCTCCGAATGACTTTTTTGTCCCGCAATGACAAAATCCATATTTATGAAATCATGACATGACCAATACAATCACTGGGTTAGAGCGATGCTTGAGAGCCGTATTAAATCAGTAATATCCAGAGAAGTCTATGTGACAGCATCGGCAGTTAAAGGGTGTCGGCAAGGTAGAGTCCTTTCACCCCTTCTCCAGTCGATAGTCATCGATGACCTACTCCACAAGTAAACCAACCTCGTCTATGAAGTCATCGGATCCGCTGATGACCTTGTAGTTATTGTTACTTCATCTATTTCTGGCTGCTGTAGCAGCGGGGGCTTATCCGGACACAGTAGCCAGAGATATCATCTTAAAAAAATTAACCTCTCGTCTTAAACTGGGTGTCGATTCTCCCTAGATAAAAAATACATTTTCTTTTTAAATCAGTATATCTAACAATTGTTTAGCTTTGAACGCTGAAAAAAAAATCTGTTCCTACAAAGAAAACTTCTATAGCTTTTTTCGTGCTACCAAATCAACTTCTTGTATGTTTTTTTCGTAATCTACACAAATTAAGAACTAAATGAAAAAAAAAAACAAAAGTCGATTTTTTGATTTTTTTACTAGGAACATATTTTTTTTCAGCATTAAATTCTAAAAAACTATTTGAACTCCGAATAGAATTTTTCAATAATTTTTATATGAAATCCGCATTGAAAACGAAGATTCAAAAAAGAATCATGAAGATCTGTTGAATTTTTGAATTTTTTTATCGCCGAAAAACCATGTGACCGCGCAGATGTATAATTACTCAATCGTCGACTGCAGCTGTTTCCTTTCTCTAACGGTAAAATTTTAATATGTTTCAAAATGTGTACTCCGTGGCTGTATAAATAGCGATAATTTGCTCTCGATCAGTGTCGATCAATTCGCGTTTGAGTAAACATTGTGAAGATGGGAAGAGGAAAGTCATTGAGTGGATTCGAAAATGGTCAAATAATAGAATTGTTGAAAAGTGTTGAAATCTACGCGTGAAATTGGAAGGCTGTTAAATCGTTCCCATCAACTCATTCAAAATTTTAAGAAATTGAGTTCGCTGGTATTAACTAATCGCCAGAAAAGGCACATTTTAAGGAAATTGTCTAATTCCACAAACACTATTCGATGTGTTGCAGCATGTCCTGGAATAGAAGCTGCCAAGTCCACCGTTTATTTGTAGACTTATTTTGGTTGGCTGCAATCGAAAAGAATCAAGTCGCAATCACCTCTTACTATACAGCGTAGGTCGATCAGATTGGACTGGGCTCGAAAGCACATAAGCTTGAATGGAGAAAAATTGTGTGGAGTGAAGGAAAGAAGTTCAAGTCCGGACGGATGGGCACACTACTGTCATGATTTAAGAAAAGAAGAAATGAAGGAGGTAGTGAATTAGTACGGGGCATCTTTAGTTCGCATGGAATATCCCGCTTAGCTATTGTTCCTAACAGGATGAATGCGAAGGTTATACTATTTATTTCTCGAAGAACTGGACCAAAATTTTGAATCAATCAAAAACGTATGGGGCATATTATTAACACTGGTGCTGGGGGACCGTGATTTAATAACGTTCTTAAGCGCAATTATGCACAGTTGACGAAAAAATTTAAAAAGAAACAATCCAAAAATTATTAAGTTCAATGCCAAAGAGGAGGATTCGTCGGATGTTAACTATGCGCAAAATACATATACAATTAGTGACACTATCATTTTGGGATATCACAATTAATTAATTTATTAAATATTGTGCACTTTTAAATTTGTTAAGAATTTTAGAAAAGAAGTCGGTTTTTTCTAGATAATCGAGACGTTAGAATTTTTTTATTATTAATACTCTTGATTTATTGTCTGTACTACCAAGTTTTCAATGGCTCTACTCTGGTCGCCGTGTCCTATTTAAAAAAAAAGAAAAAAAGAAAAGCACCCGTGACGCTTTTGAGTGTTAATGATGATCTTTGACTAATTACGAGGAGAATAGAAATTGGGTATAAGAAAACAAGATTTTGGGGTGGAAATCAGGACGAAGAAACAGGAGAATGGAGAAAACAGCACAATCAAGAATTCGAGGGGCTTTATTCAGACCCAAACATTATCCAAGTAATCAAATTACGAAGACTATGAAGAGCATGACTGTTTAGAACGATTAGAAAGTGAACAGTTCGAAGGATAATGGGTGGAAAACCCATAGGAAAAATACTACCAGTAAGGCCGTGCCGCAGATGGGAATGCAGTATAAGGATAAATCTAGAAGAGGTGGAACAGAACAGCGGAGCATGGAAGGAACAAACTCATGACAGGGTGACCTGGCGGAGGGTTTTCAACGAGGCTCCGAACATCCACAATATATAGAAGGTGACCCTATTTAAGTTTTCTAACTTTCATTTGAGGAACAATAAACTAGGTTAACAGGCATAACTTTGACAGCTAGTTGATGTCATTATAACGTGAAATAACGAATTTGAACTTTTTGCATAAAATATCAAACTCAAACGAAAAGTGTTCAATTTTGCGCCGTCTTGTTTAATAGTTTTCATTTGATGTGAAAAGTGATCGGTTATCATTTACCTGCACATGCTATATCGTTCACTGTTGACTCTTACAATTTGAAGGACAGTTTTCGTTTTCTAAAAATATAGGCACAATTGCGCCGATTAACCGCTATGTACGAGGTCTTTTCAAAAAAAATTAAATCTGACTTTTGGAAATTCACGAGCTAATTACATTCGACTTAAGAATTTTTGGTGGTTGTTATTATATGTTGGTAAACATGTCACCTAACTTATCTTAACATTCTCAACCATTTTGGATATTCAGTTTGTTGTCCACAGATATAAAGAACAGACGTGTTTTGGTACGCTTAGCACCTTTTTGTTATTGAAAAAAAATGGTGATGTCCGTCCTGGAAAGCCTAGCACGTCAATAATGGAGGAAAACCTTGAAGCAGTGAAGAACATTTTTACGAAGAATCAACGAATCATGAAAACTACCGTAAACTTATGCCGCCATCAATGTGAAGCAATACAAACAAAACTTCTGGAACTGCGGGAAAAAAAATTCATGGCTGTTGCACTATGATAATACAGCTGGTCACTCATCGTCGCTTTTGCGTAACCTTCTGGTCAAAAACAATAGCTTAATCATGCTTCAACCACCGTTCTCAGTTTTTTGCCCAAAGCAAAAAATAGGGGTTTGCCCAAAACTGAAAAATAGCAGCTTTACCCTCATAGAGGAAATAGAGACCCAATCGCTCGAAGGACTCAAGGCTTTACCAAAAGCGCTGATCAGGATTACTTCAAGGATAACAGTTTTCTCAAAATGTTTATCGTTCAGTTGGATAATCAAATTGACCACAGTCTTTCCGTGAAAACGCTATATGGGTGAAAAATGTCTAGCTAACAGAATTGTCAAGGTAGAACACATGAATTGCATTGGTTGATAGCCCAAGCTGCTTCGAGTTACCATATAAAATAGAATTTAAATGGAACGTTGATTGATGCAAACAAATTACAATAGTACAATTTTGTTTAAAGCGCGTTATTTTTATAACAAACACTTTCAACTTGTAGTGAATTTCACAGAAAGGATTTTTTTTTCCTTTTATTCCAATCAAACGACAGAGAAATCAATGACTATTTACTCATGTCCTACTCGTTCTGTCAACTCTCTTCTGCTTTTTCTCCTCCTTATATCTTTTCAACTTCTTATTCCAAATATAGCACCGTTCTTTTTTCTAAATCTTTCTAAAATCTTTTGCCACTTTTTTCCATCCCCAAGGATATCTAAAATTCCTTCTTAATGGATCACAAACAAGAAAGTTTCCGAAAACAGCTCCTTTTTTGAACAAATTTTTATTTATCTTTAATTTTGTCATTTTTCATTTTTATGAAACACCCATTCATCAAGGAGAGCCGCCACAACCAGAACAAGGACACTTTTCCTACATCGAGCCATTGAAGCTCTGAACAAGAATGCAAATTACATGGCAATTGAATTTTATCAAATTATTATCCGCTCCCTCAGTGTCCTTCTTTACTTTCCCTAGTTGTTATTCCTAGCTTTAATTAACCCGATGAATAATGATTTATAGTGCTGATGATGTATTTTAAGCGATTTGCTCAATTTGCATAATGTCCTGCGCGCGTTTTTACTCCGTGTCCATTTCAATAGTGTCGCAACTCTCCTGAAATCTATAGTTTCCAAAGTGTCCTTCTTAAAGTTGGCGGGTAGAGTTTTATTTATTACCATAACGCCACCATGGAGCGACTCGAATGATGTCCTTCGGGAATGTTGTTAATTTCAATGAGTTGCTGGGTAGTTACCCAGCTGCCTGTTGTTTTTGCACGTCTGTTTACCTTGGATGACCTTCGAAGTCTTAATGAAGCTCGTGAAGGTGCAAAATAAAATGTAAAATAGCATGAAGGTGGATGGAATTTTGTTTACTCCAAGTGCAGGGTATTCGATGTTGTTGAAACCTGAAATCAATGCCAATTTGGAATTGTTATTATCATGATTTGTTCGTTTTTAAATATATTGTTGCCTGGAGGATAATTTCTTATATTGGATGGAAAGGTGGTATTGGGGAAGCTAAGTTATTAAAAGGAATGAATTATCTTTACTAAAAAGTTGCGACGAAATTGTGAACAGTTGTTTTTTTTTTTTTTTGGATTTATGAATTCGTTATTAAAGAACTTAACTCATCACTTCTGAGCCCATCAGCTTTTATGTAAATCCCAAAAAGCTTAAAACAGACACTTTTCATACTTTGAAAGTGATCTGAAGGTCAATATTGTCGATGATTTCTTAAAGAATTGGCAGGTTCTAAATTTTGGCTGGGTTATTGGCACAGACTTTTCTCTTTAAAAAACTCAACTGATAGAAGTCTCAAGGTCTAGAATCGTATGACTTCGAAGGCCAATCGATTTCTCGTTTTACCGAAATAATGCTATCTTCTAAATGTCGCACGCAATGAATTAACTTTTTACGGTAATTCATTCGAAAATGAATATACGTAAATGCCATATTTTTACAGCTGCTCGTACGACAACTCCTGTTCTTTATAACTATTCAATTCGCGATCTAAACATAAGCAGAGAATCAGAAGTTTAAGATCTAGGAGTCATATTCGACACTAGAGTCACATTTTCCTCTCATATAGATTATGTAATTGCAAGAGCAAACTCCATGCTCGGATTTCTGAAAAGAAACTGCATAGATTTCTCAAATCCTTACACAATGAAATCTATTTATGTGTCCCAGGTACGTCCCATTCTTGAATATGCCTCTATTGTTTGGGAACCAACCTATAGTAATGCTACAAATCGTATTGAATGGGTTCAAAAATCTTTTACTAGATACTTAGTAAAACAATTACGTTGGAATCTCAATGCATTACCATCTTATTCTACTAGGTGTGCTTTCATCGGATTAGATACTCTTCATAAACGACGTATTGTTCATTTTATAATGTTCGTATAATATATGATACTTTTTCAAATCGGGTTAAATGTTCTGATATTCTTGAACTGTTACCTATATATGCACCAGAAAGACATATCCGGGCACAAACTTTTTTTTACGTTCCAAGACATACATACATTATGGTGATAATGAACCAATTACTCGATGTATTAAATTATTTAATGAATATTATACTTTTTGTGATTTAACTATTAATAGACAAACGTTTAAAGGAATGCTGTTGGATAATATAAGATAAATATAAATTGTTGAAAATCTAAATGTACTTGTAATCTGTAAGAGTTTACTCGATAGATGAAATAAATAAATAAATAAATAAATAAATTGCAATTCAACTTCTCTAAAACTTTCTTTGTTAAACTTAACGATATGTATAGGAGTATAAATTGGCTTAACGAGTTACAAAACTTAATCTTAACTTCCATGTATTGCCGTTTCGTTGAAATTCTTAAAAAAGGTTTCTCAGAGTGCGTCCCTTTAGCAAGGTGCCGCACTTCAATTAAACCACCTTGATTATATCAAGCAGTTATCTGCCCTAAAAATTTTAAAAATAAAGCTTTTAGAAAATATAGAATTTCAAAGAATCCCCTTGATTATGGAATTTTCAGCAAACTACGTAGAGACTTTTTTGTTCTTAATAAGTTTTTATACAAAAATTACATATTCACCATTGAAAATGGTATTAAAGCTGATAGCAAATCATTTTGGCACTTCATTAATTCAAAAAGAAAATCTGTAGGAATGCCCAATTTAATGTATTTTAAAGATAATGAGTTTTATTTTAGTTTAATTTATTACTTTTTTAAGAAATGCAAATATAAAAAATAAATTATTACAATTAAAAATACACAGTATAATAATATACAAATATGTTAAAAAAGTATCTGCAATCTGTAGTCCTTAAGGAAATAGAATCGAATGCAGTTTAATAGACACTATATGTTAACAACCAATATACAAGATGAATGGATGAAGGAGGTCACTACAATATGAAACAAAATTGGAAATATACTATATAACGAAATACTTGCAGCTAGATCAATACAGAAAGCAAATTGAGAATATCAACACAATTACAATTTAAAAGCCACGATTTCACTTTTTTTTGAAAACATAGTTTATTTTGAATACACCTTATGTTATAAGGTAATCTATTAAAGAGTCTTGGGCAAGCAACAGAAAAAAAATTGAAAAATATTTGCAAATTGTGGTGAGGTACTTGGACAAGATTTTGCACATTGATGCGTAACGCGTAACTGGAAGAGCTTCTATTTAATGAATAACCAGATCTTTCAAAAAATATTTTTAAGACTTTATAACAATACAAATGTTTTAAAGGGAGAATATTTAGGGTTCTAAAAAGTGGTAAGCTGTCAGACTGTCGGTTCTTATTACAGATGATGCGATGCTTCTGGGACACAAGTAGGGGATATAATTTGTTGTAGTGAGTGGAACCCCAGACAACTAAGCCATACTCAAGCTTTGAATGTACTAGACCGTAATAAATACATTTGAGAAGCTCCCGTGAGCAGTAAGATTTCAAGAAGTAAATTTGTCTAGTAGCAGCCATGAGATACTTTTTAAGAGCAGTTGTTTGATCAGTCCAGTTCATCTTCCAGTCGAGCAGGACCCCGAGATACTTAAAGTTCTTAACGTTCTCAATATAAAATCATTTGTCAGAACATTTGCGTTGCTCAAAGTAAGTTTGTGAACTAGATTCTGAATTACAAGTAACCCTGCTATGTTTGAATCTTTTACATTTAGCACAATGAAAGTGGAACGGTTCACAGTCTATTATCTAGGACTAAAACGGGGCCTAGTACTGAACCCTGAGGAACACCTATAGATAGAATATTCATTGAACTGAACTTACCATATATTTTCAATATCTGAACTCTCTCTGGCAAATATGATCTTAGCGAATTGTGAACCGTATTTCTAAAGCCACACTTATATAGGTCGTCCAACAATATTTCGTGATCGAATGTGTCGAATGCCTTAGTCCTGCTGTGAGGTCCTTATTATCGAAAACTTTGTAAACATATGAACAGAAATTAAGGAGGGCACTCTCAGTAGAACGACCTGAACGGAAACCAAATTGACATTCACTGAGAAAATTATTTTTCTCTTAAAACTGGACCATTCTTACCTTTAATGCTTTTTCAAAAATTTTCGAGAATACAGACAGTAAAGCCCTATAATTATTTATTAAAGTTTTATCTCCCTTTTTGTATAGAGGTATCACTTCAGCCTGTTTTAGATACTGGGGAAAAATACCACAGTTAACGCTTCTATTATAAATAACACATAAAATAGCACAGATATATAAAGCTATTTTCTTAACAAAATTATTTGAAAATCCGTCCGATGTTGTAGAATTAGAATTTTTGAGAGACATAATAATTTTAAACAATTCGTGGGACGTTACGGGATCATAGAAGAAACTATGGACACACGAGACTTCATTAGCTAGACATATACAATCACCATTGTTAAGATTTTATTGACCTAAAAAAGTTAAAAAAGGCAAAAAAGCATTTATTCATAAATAAGGTAAGGAATATTTAGTTGTAGTAATATTGGACTACCAAGAGTTTTTTGAAATTTTCCGGTAATAATCTTCTCCGGTTATCTATTAAGAGTGCTTTGAAGGAGCTAAATGACCGCTCTACTTCTGCTGAAACGAGTGGAGCCCACTTGAAACTTTCAATATTGCTTATATCTATATTGCTGGGAAGTTTGGAATCCAAGTCGCCGTTTATTACAGAATTTATCTTCTCTATAATTGTCAGCCCCGTATTTTTATTGAAAACTGCATTAAATTTTTTCAAGTCTTCCTTTGCAATCGGCCCCTTTGCCTTTTTTCCAAGTTTTTCCGAATATCCTTTAAAGTCGGCAAAACTTCGCCAATTGATGATCCTTGATGAGAATAATGTTAGTTTAAATTATTGGTACATACGAGGGTGGTCCGATAAGTACTTAGCCTCACCGTCGTATAAGCAGACCGCCGATTGAAGGTGCGCTAGGTAGCTGAGACAGTAGGCATTTCAAAAGATCGCGTGGGTCCTATCTTGCATGAAATTTCGGGCATGAGAAAGCTGTCGGCGCGATGGGTGCCGCGTTTGCTCACTCCGGACAACAAGCGCAACCGTGAGACCACTTCAGAGCAGTGTTTGGCACTGTTCAAGCGCAATCCGAAGGAGTTTCTGCGTCGATTCGTGATTCGTGATTCGTGACAGTCGACGAAACATGGATCCACTGATGCATACCAGAGGTCAAGGAACAGTCGAAATAGTGGACTTCACCCGGCGAACGTGCTCCGAAGAAGGCGAAGACTGTCCCATCGGCCAGAAAGGTGATCGCCACCGTTTTCTGGGATTCACAAGGTGGGATCCACATCGACTACATGGAGAAAGGCAAAACGGTCACATTTGGCTGTACTATGCCAAATTATTGGGCTGATTCGACCCCGAATTGAAGAAAAAACGGCCCTACTTGGAGAAGAAAAAAGAGCTCTTCCACCATGATAACGCACCGGCTCACACCTCCGCCCTCGCCACGGCCAAATTGGTCGAATTGGGCTAGGAACTGCTGCCCCATCCACCGTATTTTACAGATTTGGCCCCGTGCGACTTCTTTTTGTTTCCAAACTTCAAAAAGTCACTCGAGGGCAGAAATTTCAGTCGAATGAGGAGTTCATCGCCGCCACGGAGGCTTATTTTGCAGACTTCGAGAAAACATATTTTTCAGACGGGGTCAAAGAAGTTGGAGCATCGCTGAGTCAAGTGTATCGAGCTAAAAGGAGACTATATAGAAAAATAAATCGCCATTTCTCCAAAATTTTCTTTTGTAGGCTAAGTACTTACCGGACCACAGTCGTACTCTCAAAAATACCTGTTTTTTGTAAATCTTCGAAAATTCGGATTTTGGGGTCGACTAAAAATCCAAAATTAACTTTAATGTACTCCAGCTGCGCTTGTACTTCTTCATCTGCTATCAACTTCTTTGCAAATACAACACAACTGGCATCATCTTCCAAAACGCTGACGATATTTATGATCCGTTCAAAATAATCGGCATAATATGTGACTGCCTCTAGCCAAGTATCCCAACGAGTTAATACCTGGTGTAGTAAAAATTCAGAAATTTTAAATTTAAATTTAATTTTAATTTTAAGCAAATTTACGGGTTGAGGTGGTAGCGGCAATCCAGGTTCCATATCCTTAAAAACGGCAATCCGGGAAGGACTTTTTGAAAATGCTTTTTTCATATTAGACACCAAGGCGTCAATTTTTGAGTAGTGACTGCGTATCCTTTCGCAGACTCTATGTATACCGTGAGCGACGCAAGTTACGTGAACCATTTTTGAATACAATATTTGCAGTGCTTTGCCACTCTTTTTCATATACGGTGCAGCGTCTGTTACGAACAACAAAACTTTCTCTCGCTTAAGTTCATCTGGCCAGAGCAACCGCATTGAATCGTCAAAAAGCTGGGCAATAGTGTTTGAGTTTACTTTCTCCAGAACTTCGGCCGTTAACAGGTACCCTCGACCATATGCTCGCAAAAGCCCAACAATTACATTTGTTACACAACGCTCTGCTCTGTCTGTCGTTTCATCGATGGATACAAAAATATTGTCGTCACCAATTTGAGCTCGGATTTTGTGGAGCACTTCGAGGTAGCAATCATCGACGTAATTTTTTCTTAGTGTCGAATCGTCTGGCACTTTTTTTTGTGTATACTTCTCTATAAATGTCTGGAACACTGGACGATTAATTTTATACAACGGTATGTCACATGCTAACAACATCTTTGTCATATCGCAGTAAAATTCTTTTTTTTCAGTTCCAGTAACGAAAGATGTAATCGTTTGAGTTTTCGCTTTTGTCCTTAAAACCAATGCTTGCTGGTGCTTTGCTCTTTTGATATGCTGTTCAATATAATTTTTTTTTTTTCATGGTTGATTTTTATACCACACAATTTGCATAAAAACACTTTTCCGTCAGATAAAAAATTATCTGATCCAAATTTTAACACAAACTGTTTCAATTTTGTTTCCTTTTTGCAAGCCCTTTTAGGCATTTTAGCACTTAAATACAGTTAGTGCAAAAAGTCTGCGTACAAACTATTTGACTTTCTTTAATATGAAAAAACGAACGATTCGAACATATAATGTAAATATTTTTTTATTGATTTCACTTAAATTACTTTCATTAACTAATTCATAAACAAAAAACAAACATAACTGATACAATATTCATAAAAAAAATGGATTTATATAACAGGGCACATAAACAACGCACAAAAAGTCTGCGTACACCATATAACAATACAACAAAATAATACAAAAACAAGAAATGTCAATATTTTGTTGGGTATCCTCGTCTGAATATGACTTCTCTTATTCGTTTTCCCATTGAATCAACCAAGCGTTTCGTATCTTCTGGAGTAATTTTATGCCATTCCTCAAGCAGCTTTTCCTTGAGCATATTTTTGGACGATATGCTATGTTGACGGATGCGTCGGTCCAGCAACTCCCACAAATGTTCGGTGGGGTTGAGGTCTGGTGATTGCGGGGGTGTATGCAATTGTTTTGGAACATTATACAGAAGCCAGAGCTTGACAATGTGAGCAGTATGTTTGGGATCATTATCTTGTTGAAAGATAAAATGATCTCCCAAGCCGAGTTTGCTGGCGCTTTCACGGAGGTTTTTTTTAATAATACTCAAATACTGGAATTTATCCATTGTACTTTCAATAAACTCCAAATTCCCAACCCCATTTGCTGCCATACACCCCCAAACCATGATCCCACCACCACCGTGTTTCACTGTTGGTAAAAGGTTTTCTTTGTTCCACTCAGTTGCTGGCTTTCTCCACACAATACCGCGCCCATTCAGCCCAAATATGCAAAATTTGCTTTCGTCTGAAAATAACACGGTATTCCAAAAGCTTTCCGACTTGTCAATATGCTCATTGGCAAAAGCAATACGCTTCCTTTTGTTGATTTTCGAAATATAGGGCTTTTTTCTTCCGGAGCGTCCACGATAACCTTCTTCTCTAAGGACGTTTCTAACAGTAGATCTGCTAACTGCTTTGTTGAACTTTTCGTGAATCAGCTTTACTATTTTTGGAGCACTTGGTCGGGGATTTGTTCTTACTTCAGCCAAAACTGACCGTTTTTCTCTGACTGTAAGTAGTGTTGGCCGCTCAGATCTGTACTTAGAAGTAAAATTCCCAGTTTGTGCGTAGTTTTCTAAAACTCTTTGTACAGAAGAATGTGGTTTACCAATTATTTCACCAATTTCTTTTAGCGTTTTACCCTCCGAACGCAGTTTAACTACCAATTTTCGAATATCTACTGATAATTCCTTGCTCATATTTGCAGTTCCCAGAAAACTCTCCAAAGGGAAGAAAAGAATTATAATATACTGTTTCTCACACTCCCAGTGATCGACTGAATGAAAGACAGATATGTAAAAATAAGTTGAAGTGAGAAAAGTAACGGTAATGGAAATTCTCGCAAAAAAGTCTGCATACAAAATAGTTTGTACGCAGAATTTTTGTGCGAGAATTTTTGCTGTGATTTCCAATAATTGATCCCAGTCGAGTTCTTGAATGTAGAAGATGAAATAACAGCTACAAATCGATAAGAAGAACATCTCGACATCATTTCTACATAAAAATATTTTGGTTCTGAATATAAATGTAAGCGTTGCAGCTTTTTTTTCTAAAATGAGAAGTAATGTACGCAGAATTTTTGCACTAACTGTAAATAAATTGATACTTTTCCACTAATTTTTGTTAAAAAAAACACTCAGAGATATTAGCTATCAACTACGTAGAGACTTCGACTTATTGAGTTTCATTGTTCGGATCAGACCATCAAAAGATAATCGTATTCGCATGATTTTTTCTCATTTTGCTTCAAAGAGGTAACGTAGGAGATACAACTACACTGAAATTTATTGCATCGTATAATGTTTTGAAGGATTGCATTTACATAATAATATCTACCCCATGAAATGCAACGAATCTAAGTAAATATGTACATATGTAAGTTACGTGTTCGTGGATACGACACGTTAAAAAAAGACAATCGTTCGGCAGGCGGTTGATCACAACTGAACAATCAAACTTTTATTTCCAATCTTTTTATACATACAATTCGCTTACTTAACCTATATTAGTTTTACACATTATTTATCGGAAATGAGGTTGGTGGAAATGGAAAAGGTGTTGGGTCAGTGTTGTAACGTGTGTGCGTAATAATGGGAACAAAAGGAGCTTGCACATTTAATGGGAGCACGGTTGACCGGGTCATGGGTAATAAACATATTTGCATTGCATAATATGTACATAATTTCGTAATGGGTAATGCAGTGAATATTGGTGTGTTAACTCCCCCCTTCTTAAGCATCTGCGTCCCGCAGATTAGAGGTTTATTCTTATTGGTTCAAAGGAAGGGATTTGGGTAGCAGTTTCGACAGCCATCTTTTTCTTTTCCCGTCTTAGACAGAAAAGTAAGACTAAATTAAAGGTGAAGCTTATTACAAGAATAGTTATATCTGAACCGATGGAGAGTTCAGTATTAGAGGAAAGGTCGGATAGTTTTTGTACATTATCTAGGTGGAGCTTGTGGAGGTACTGAAGATCTGGGGTTATGTCTCCTTCGGTCAGGTTGCCTTGCATTAGGGCTGGTAAAATATGGTAACTTTTGCTTTCCCAGTTCGTGTACTTAACATTATCTATTTCTATTGAGTCGTTATGGAAATTTATGATAAATGTGCCATTGAGGCTTTTATTAGTTCTGGCATAGGTTATGTTGCCAAGGAAATTGGTGACGAATAATGTACCTTCGTTCAGAAGTTCTATTATAGGCTTACTGTGATATTCATAACTGCAAATTGCTTCTTCGCTATTAAGGAGTTTAAGGGCACAGTCATTGGATGGAAGTTTTTGTAGTTGATTTCTATGACAGAATGTCGTATCTTGGATTTCCATGCAATCGCCTTTAATACCATATTTAACAGATTGTGAGGTGAATAGATTAAAAGAATTCAGGTGTATTCTCTTATTATTTTGTATGGTTGATCGGATCATTATATTGTTAAAAGTCGTTGTATCTGTTTGGGGTATACAAATCACATACAATAAAATTGGATCTTTAATTAACATCATGGGTTCAGAGTATTCGATTGCCTGCAACTCGTTTTTGAATGGCAAGGTCTCTGTTTTTGAGAGTATATTGGCTATGTCCGCTTTATTTAGTAAATTTGAGTTTACAATACCCTTTTTGGCAAGCTGTCCCGCTAGAACAATTTCCGCAATCTCATCTTTTAGTAGACCTAACTTGTTAAAAATTATCTGCTCGAGTTTCTCTGTGTGGTGTGTATCTACTTCTTCAATGATTCTATTGTATTTATCAATTAAGGTATTACTTAGTTTACTGAAATGTTGGTTAAGTTCATATTGTTTGTTATTATTTTTGACTAATTCATTGTTTTTTGCTACAATGGCATCCCAATCCATCGCGTCCGGATTTCCCGCTAGCCACTTCCAAGCTGATCCTATCCAGTTTATTGCTCGTTTGGTCCTATTTTGTTGTTTTCCTTGGAGTTGATCCATTAAGTTTTCTATTTTAAGAAGTTGAAGCTCTAGCTGGGGTAAATAAGCACTTGTTTTTGAAACATTGCGGTGTATGTCCAATTTTACGTTGTCTATTGCTTGTTGATAGTCGGTGAGATTAATTAAATGTATTATCTTGAAGTTACCGTTAATTATTTGGCCTGTTCCTTGCTTTATTGTGATCAGGGGGCTGTTAAGTTGTTAATGTCAAAGTTGGGTAACCTGATGTAATATCTGTGGTATTTCGGATGAGGTTCTTCGTAGCAATTCATTTCTTTTCCTTCGGAGAAGACTAGCTGGTTCTTAAAAACGTTCAGAGGGGCTTCACAATGTGGAATAAGATCGCTGCTGTCCTCATTGGCACTATGTTGTGTTCCTGATGATGATGTTAGAACATTAAGTTCGACCGGTAATCGAGAAAGGGCGTCAGCAACCAGATTTGTTTTGCCTGGCTTGTAAATTAAGGTATAATTAAATTCTTCGATTTTCGCTTTCCACCTTTTGAGCTTAGCGTTGTTGTTCCGATTGCTCAACGCGAAAGTGAGAGGCTGGTGGTCGGTAAGGATCTTAATACACTTGGCACCGTATAGGTATGTTCTAAGTTTGTCTAAGGACCAAACTATTGCCAGCATTTCTTTTTCAATAGTTGAGTAGCTCTCTTCCGTTTTGGTTAGGGATCTTGATATGAATGTGACAGGTTTATCTTTTCCGATATCCCCCTGAGACAAGACAGCTCCAATCGCGACATTCGAAGCATCTGCCGTCAGAATGAATGGTTGGTTGAAATCGGGGAAAATTAGTATATCCGAAGATATAAGCATTTCCTTGATATCTTGAAATGCTTTTAAGGCTTTCTCATCTAGATGGATTTCGGTTTTTTTCGACTGGTTAGCTTTTATTTGCGCTAAATGACCTCTGGTCAAATTCGTTAGTGGTTTTGCAATCTTCGCGAAGTCTTTAATGAATTTCCTGTAATAAGAAGCAAGGCCTAAAAAGCTTTTCAGATCTTTAAGATTACGTGGTGGTGGAATTTTTTGTATTGCGGCAATTTTTTTTGGGTCCGTCCGAATACCTTCTTGTGTTATGACGTATCCTAGAAAATCTACCTCAGTTTGTAAAAACTTAGACTTTTCCATATTTACGCGGAGATTTGCACGTTCTAGAAACGAAAAGACCTCATCAAGGTTTCGAATATGTTCTTGCTTAGTTTTGCCAAAGACGATAATATCGTCAATGTAAACATAGCATGTTTTGCCTATTATGGGTCTTAATACATCATTGATCATTCGTTGGAAGATCGCTGGTGCGTTTTTCAATCCAAATGGTAATCGAGTGAATTCGAATTTACCATTGGCCGTTGAAAACGCTGTTTTAGGGATGTCGCTTTCTTTCATTTTTATTTGATGAAAGCCGGATGTCAGATCAAGCGTTGAGAAGTATTTACTTTCTCCTAGGCTTGCTAATGTGTTCGTTATGTCCGGTATAGGGTAAGCGTCGGGGACCGTGATCGCATTTAGTCGTTTAAAATCGATTACCAATCTGTATTGCTTTTCACCTGCTGCGTTCGGCTTTTTTGGCACAATCCACAGCGGTGAATTGTATGGACTTCTGGATGGCCTTATTATTCCATCTGCAAGCATTTTTTCTATTTGTTTTTCGACTTCTCCTCTAAGATTTGCAGGATATGGATACGATTTCGTATAAATGGGTTCGGATGACGTTGTCCTAATTTCCGCGCGGACGGTGGTGTCAATGAGTCCACTATCAGAAATAGGTCCAAATAATACTTTGTGTTTAGCAAGAATATACCTTATCTCGTCATCTAGGTCAGAATTGATTTGTATATTGTTTACCTGTTTAGATTCTTTTTCTTTGAGTTTAATTTTAATGTTGGGGCTGATATGGAGAACATTATTTTTTCTATCGATGACAGCTTCGAGTTTCTTAAGCGTATCGTCGCCTATGATACCGTCAAATGAGTGTAGTCCTGGTAGGACAAAAAAGTCAAAAATAGTGTTATTGCCTATGCTTTTGAAAAATGGGCCGGAAATTTTTTGAGTAATTTCTATCTGTCCTGCTGCAGATTGAACTTTAAATGGAGAATTGACAGGTTTACTACTGTGAATTATTCGGTTGGAAACGAAATTTTTGTTGGCTCCTGTATCGATTAGGAATTTTAGAGTATTGCCATCTCGAGTACTATACTCTAGGTATGGTACGCTAGAGAGGCTTCCATCATAAAATTTAGTTCATCAGAAGTTTCTTCAAAGTTTTCTTCGTAGTCTTGATTTTGGTAAGACTCGAAGTATTTTTCGTTTAGCTCTTCTGAATTTTCCTCGACGGTGTCTATGACATTGGTCGCGAAGAGACGTTGTTGTTTCCGCGGTAAATTTCTGGAGTCATTAGATCTTCGATTTTCATTTCTATCTGCAGGTCTATTCATATAATTGATAAGGCGAGTTTGCATTGATGGGTCAACTTCCATTGGTTGAGGAGGTTTTGCGTTTGTCGGTCTGGGGGGTGGACTATGGGGAAGATTGTAAATTTGATTTCTTTCGTAGGCTGAAATTTGTCTGTGTGGCATTATTCTCTTAGAATAATTCCTTGGAGGAAACATTTGATTTATTGGAGCAGTTATTGTATTTTGTACATCCCTTCGGTGGATAGAAACGTTTCTAAAATTCAAATTTTGAAACTCTAGACAGGATGTATAGGCTTCAGGAAGGCTTAGGGGCTTTTGTATTATTAACATTTTGGAAAGGTCTCCGTTAAGACCTCTAATGAAGATGTCTAAGGCTCTATTTCTGTAGTTTTCTGTCAAGGCATCTACAGTTTCCTGAGAATAGTCCTCAGTCTTTATCTTATTAATAAGCAAGGATAGTTGATGATTGACCTTTGCGTAGAACTCATCGACAGTTAGTTTTAACTGGGACATGGAATTTAGTTCGTATTCTAATGTGCGAATATCGCGTTTGTCCGCATAGTGCAAGGACAAACATTTTTTTATTGCACTCCAGTCATCATCAAAAAGGTTGTAGGAAATAAGAGCGGCGTCAGCCGGGCCTCTTATTTTTTGGCGAATGTGCTGGACAATAGCTCTATAGATAGGTTTGTGTTTTACAATATCGTAGTCCTTTAAAATGGACTCGACATTGTGGATCCATGAGACATATTGTGCAGGATTGCCATCGAATACTTGTAGATCTCTAACGCAGTCAGGTAATTTCCTGATCTCCGCGAGATCTTGTTCAGTTCTGGGAGTTACGAGTGTTTGTGGGTCTGATGAGGGGGGGCTAACTCTCCTCTCAATTTCTTGAATTCTATTATTGAGAAGTTTTACTTGTTCGATTTGTGAATTAAGTGCACCAGTGAGTTGTCTAAGGGCTTCTTGTATTTGCTCCATCGTTTAAGGAAGTGTTGGGGTTTTAGGGATTACAATAATAATAAGGTTAGTAAGTTTACAAAAAGGGTTGTTTCACAAATTCGCTTGTTTTTTGTTTTAAATATATAGTACAATAGAAAATGAATTTTGCTTACAATAGAAATAAAAGCATTCTTCGGGAGGTCCGTGTGGTCCTTTTTCGCGGGTTGATTCGCCTACTCAGGCACGGATTGCGCCACAGTTGAATGATTGGTTGGTCCAGTTGGTCTTTGTCGATCCTTCGCCTAGCACAATGTTAAGGTCTTGCTGTTTGCACTTTTGCACAGTTTGGTTTGCACTTGTTTGCACTGAATGGTATTACAATTTTGACTGCTGGATTGGTACTTTCTGGGTTTAGCCAGCTGTTTTACACTTTTATCCAGTTGTTTGTCAGTTATGCGTTTGCTTTGTTCGGGTTTTAACCGTTTTTGAGTGTTCGGAATTTAGCCGATTGAACTATTCGGTTTTTTAACCGATTTAACTATTAACGGACTTTTAACCGATTTAGCTTTTAACGGACTTTTAACCGATTTAACTTTTGACGGACTTTTAACCGATTTAATTTTTGACGGACTTTTAACCGATTTAATTGCTCGGGTTTTTAACCGATTTAACTTTCGACGGACTTTTAACCGATTTAATTGCTCGGGTTTTTAACCGATTTAATTGCTCGGGCGCCAGTTACGTGTTCGTGGATACGACACGTTAAAAAAAGACAATCGTTCGGCAGGCGGTTGATCACAACTGAACAATCAAACTTTTATTTCCAATCTTTTTATACATACAATTCGCTTACTTAACCTATATTAGTTTTACACATTATTTATCGGAAATGAGGTTGGTGGAAATGGAAAAGGTGTTGGGTCAGTGTTGTAACGTGTGTGCGTAATAATGGGAACAAAAGGAGCTTGCACATTTAATGGGAGCACGGTTGACCGGGTCATGGGTAATAAACATATTTGCATTGCATAATATGTACATAATTTCGTAATGGGTAATGCAGTGAATATTGGTGTGTTAACTTGTATCTGTGGCAATAAGACAGAAAGGCTTATGGCACGCGGGTTATGTTGAACCAGGCTGACCCAGAGCAACATTTCCACATAACAATTCCGGGAAACATACCGGATGTCTCGTCGCCGCCAATACCAGGAATTATGCCGGATACATCGCCACCGCTGATACTTGGAAATCGACCAGCGAATAACCCCTTGCCTGTGTCAGCGTCTGACACTGTGCTAGGTCAGCAATTCGACACTGCACTGGCGAACCAACGATAAGTTAATAAAAAGCGCTCTAAAGAGCAAGTCGAAGTTAACTCAGTTTTGTTTCTTTTTAAACGGCGATTAAATGTTATCGAAAAACATTACCAAGATTTCAAATCAAATCACCGTTTAATTCTAACCATAAAAGATGGAGCATCGAAGATATACATCGAGGAAGAACAGATGACCAGGTACGAAGAGCGTTATTTAGATGTGTGTAGCGAGATCGAAGCTGACATACATATGTATATCATTAGCCGCCCACATCGGAAAATGAAATCCGTGAGTCTTACAACAATACCACTGATCATTCTCAACGCTCTCCTGTTTCCATGTCATCAAAGAACGTACATATCAACTTCCCACGAATCAACATCTCAATATTTGACGGTACATACAAGATGTGGTCATCTTTTATCAGTCTATATCGATCCATGATACATGAAGATAGTGCGCTAAACAACATCCAGAAATTTCATTACTTGCGAAGAACGGCGATGCGCTTAGAGTTATCGGTGAAGTACCACTACTAGCGGATAATTATAGCGAGGCATTTCGGTTGTTGTGCGAACGATGAATCATGTTCCACAAACCCATGCAGTCTTTTTCGTTGATTCCTAAAATCATGACTGAAGATGCCGCAAGCCTAACTCATCTGCTTAATGTGTGCAAAGAGTGTGTCTGTGTTCTTAAGTCATTAGGATTTGAACTCAAACATTTTGAAGCTATCCTTGTTTTCACCATCGCATCGGCGAGAAGTTACCTCAAGTGACCCGTAAGTTTTGGATACAATCTGCAGCACGGGGAACGAGCATACCAACCTTTAAGGAGATATCTGAATGCATTGAATTGAACTTCGTATTCGTACCATAGAAGAAATTACACCGGATCTATCAGCAACTCGGAGGCTCAACCCCAATTCCTCATGCAAATTTCAATCAAAAGGGAAATCCTTATTCGCATCACCTTTGGCCAACAATAAAAACGCAAAGGCTTTCCACGTCATAAAACCACCACAACAGAAGCAATCCTCTACCAATATCAAATGCCAGGTTTGTGATGGGAATTATATCATCCGTCATTGTGTAAAATTCTTATCCATGTCTGCCATCGACAGAGAAAAGGTAATTAATAGACTCAATTATTGTTTTAATTGTTTGGCCTATAATCACCAAATTAACAAGTGTAAATTAACATGTACCGAATGTAGCGGCCGTCATCATACCCTACTTCACCAGCCAGCCTTAAATTCTACAGCTGGAAATGCATCGTACGCATCATCAGATGTCACATCAGCTGAATCCAACTATACCAATATAAATCTTCACATAACACCCTCAGCTAGGACATCACAAATCCAGGAAACCAACTGTGACGTTATATTGGCGACTCTCATAGTTCACGTCAAAGCCATCGACGGTACCCTTCATAGTTTTCGTGCATTGTTGGACTCAGGTTCGCAGGCCACTTTTATTACCGAACAAGCTGCAAGGGTTCTTCGTTTAAACAGAAAAACAATTAGAGCGCATATTAACAGTCTTGGTTCATCCGCTGCATCCCGACACAGCGTCGTATTAACAATTCGATCACGTACCAACTCAAATTTCTCATTAGAAGTGGAGGCAATGATCTTATCCAAATTAACCAGTGTTTTACCATCGCGCCAAATCTCACTACGGTCATGGCCTCATATTGAAAGTATCCCACCAGCTGACCCATCATACCATTTACCTGCTAAAATCGACATACTCTTAGGCGTAGACGCTTATGCTCAAATCATTATGAATGGCGTACGAAGGGGAGCCCAAGGAGATCCCGTTGCTCAAGAAACTAAACTAGTTGGGTCATCTGAGGGCCCATCACTTCACCTACAATAATATACGGTCTTCAACAGTAGTGGTCTCTAACTTTTTTGTACGCTCGGAACTCGACACCTTAGTTCGAACATTTTTTGAGCTGGACAGCATTCCATCTAAACGCCGGTACACATCCGAAGAGCTTTGGTGCGAATCCTTTTACAAGGAAACCTACAAACGTGACGCGTAGGGAAGATTTACTGTTCTTATACCATTCAAGACATACATATGTATGTGGACCCCACTGCGGTGTTAGGTAAATCACGACACATTGCGATACAACGCCAGTTTCAGTTGGAGAGAACATTTCTCAAGAATCCGAGCCTTAGGAAAAAGTATAGCGAAGTCATGTCGGAGTACCTACAATTAGGTCACATGCATCGGGTCACAACTACCGAAAAGGGTCACGATATTACTCCCACCTCCATTTCTAACGTACATAATTGCATATAAATATAACTACGTTCCTCACCACAGCGTTTTCAAAAAAGACATTTCCAGCACCAAACTTCGAGTGGTCTTTGACGCAGCGAGAAAAACATCAAAGCTCCTTCAGGAGCTCCTTTGTGCAGCGGACCAACTCTTGCACCGAAAACTATTGTTCGTTTTATTTAAAAAGTCAATATCCGCCGGTTGAATATTTACACAAGAACAATGAAAATAATTTTTGCAACCTACACCACGGCATTTTACTTAAAATTATACAAACTGGACTACGAGAATACGAAATGTTTATACTAGTAGAAACAAGATACGTGTTGACCTCACGACACCACGACACAATGTGAGTCAAATAATATCGACTCTACCCTTGTTTTATTGGCAAATTTCTTCCAATCAACCTTTTCCAATTCCATCCTCAATCCCAGTAGCAGCCTTGGCCACAGTTTTCCAACTTCATTAAACCTTGAATTTTTAACGTTAGATCTTACCGAAGTTTTATTTGCCCTGCAAAATTTAAAGGAAAATACCAGTTATGGGACCGATGGAATTCCATCAATTATTCTTAAATATTGTGCTGACACACTTTCCCATCCTCTATCAATTATATTTAACTGTTCCTTGTCCGAAGTTACTTTTCTTGACGACCGGAAAGAGTCATTCTTAGTTCCTATACATAAATCTGGATCAAAGAATAATGTTGAAAATTACAGAGGTATCTGTAAGCTGTTGGCTATTCCAAAACTGTTTGAAGGCATAGTCAAAAACAAACTTGATTTTTTAACTAAAGAACATATATCAGAAGCCCAACATAGCTGTGCAGGAACGGGTTAAGAATATCCCTGCAGCGATACCTCTCGCTTGTCGTAAAAGGCGACTAAAACAAAGGTAGACAAAAATCACATCTAGGCAATTTAGAAAACACCAAGGTGAGCCTAGGGACACATATACCACCATTAAACTGCCCCACAAGTGTGCATGCAAATCAGTGGGTTGACACGACTGGAGATCACCGGTGTTGTAAGAGTAAGATCAAACATAAAAAAAAAAAATCTGGAGCATGCCCGTGTCAAAAAAAAGGAGGAGAAGAAAGAAAACGGTCAAACCGTAGCATTATGGAAAAGAACGCTAAAAGGAAAAGCACTACCCCGCCAGGCACTACTAATGGTCGTGATCCTGGGACGAGCAGCAATGCTTGGGTCAGAGCTATAGGATTTCCGGGGGATAGCAAAATAATGCAACGGCGTAAGCCACACTTTAGAGTCGCGAGTTGGAACGTTGGAAGCATGAGTGGTCGCAGCTATGAGCTTGAAGAAATGATGGTTAGAAGGCGAGTAGACATCCTGTGCGTACAAGAGACGAAATGGCGAAACACCGGTAATCGGGCACGTTTCTTGGACGTTAAAACAAAAGCCTACAAGATGTTTACTATGAATTGGAACAAGGAAAAAACGGAATCGCCATCATCTTTGCGGCAGAGCTACTTGGCAACGTCTTAACCATTTCAAAGTCCAGTGACCGTTTGATGGCTCTCAAATTGGTGATGCATGGTGAGGTGTGGAACATCGTAAGCGCATATGCCCCTCAAGTAGGATGCGAACAAAAAGAAAAAGATGCATTCTGGCTAGATTTCCACAACCTTGTCAAAATCATCCCAAAGGAAGAGCTTTTGTTTGTTGGGGGAGATTTAAACGGACATGTCGGGAAGACAAGCGAAGACTAGGAAGACTACCACGGAGGGCTGGGATACGGCACCAGGAACTCTTCAGGTGAATATATCCTAAACATGTACAAGTCGTACGGTCTTATAGTGCTAAATACCATGTTCGTCAAACAAAGTCGGCACCTGATCACTTATAGCAGCAGCGGAAATGAAACTCAAATAGACTATCACTGGTATCCAGTTTCATGAAGCCACGAGTTAAAGATTGCAAAGTGATCCTGGGAGACGCGATCGCCCCTCAACACCGTCTCCTCTGACTGATTTTTTTATGGAGGCGAGTAAGAAGTCGAAGCAGCAAACGAAGGTGTCTGAGAGAATCAAGTGGTATAAGCTGGATAAAGGAAAAGGCGAAGCTTTTATCGCCAACATGGAAAACTACCTCTCTTCGATTATCGATGAGGTCGGTAATGAGGAGTGCAGAGCACAAGACATGTGGGATTCCCTACAACAATCTGGCCTGGAGAAAGCCAAATCACTGCTCGGAACATCTAAAGGCCCCTGCCAACACGCAAAAGAAACCTGGTGGTGGACAGACGAAGGCAAAGCAGTGATACACGAAAAGAAAATGGCTTCCCAAGCTTGGTCAAAGTGCTCTTCTACTAATAGAGAGGAAAAAGCTCGCCGTGAAAAGGTATATAGATATTGCAAAGGTATCGCGAAGAAAAAGTGCGCCGAATTCAAAGCGAAAAGCATGGAAGGCCTCTATCAGGAGATAGAAGAAATATCGTCTTCCGCGTCTGACAGGAACCAGGCTACCCAGGAGCTTCGACAAAGCAATTTGAACAAAGGAGCAAATATCTTTAAGATAGCCGCCCAGAGAAGAAGGTAATGCTCAGGAGATTCGTTTCCCAAAGTTTATTAACAATGCTGAAGGCCAACTCCTTGTGGAAGACAAAAAAATTCTCCACAGATGGTGACAGTATTGCGAGGAACTTCTGAACGAACAGTTTCACCGAGTATTCTTTCCAAGAGCCGCCCCGTATCATGCCGAAATATCCGACATCACAGTCGAAGAAGTTCGGTATGCGGTTAAAAACTCCAAGAAAAGAAAAGCTGTTGGGCCGGACGGGATACCCTCTGAGTTCTGGAAAAAGATGGGAGACATCGGGTCTAGATGGCTCATGGTTCTTATCTCCAAACTTATGAGAGGCGACACTATGCCTAATCAATGGAGGGAAAGCTATCTCCTTCCTTTGCACAAAGGAAAGGGTGATACGCGAAATTGTGATAGCTACCGTTCTGTCAAGCTGATGTCACACACCATGAAGATCGTTGAACGGGTAAGCCAACTGCGGAAAATAATACGACTATCTGATGACCAGTGCGGGTTTGTCTCGGGTAAATCAACAACAGATGCAATCCAAAGTATAAGGGTCATGATGGAAAAGCATCGTGATTCGTCAAAGGACTTGCATATGGTGTTGGTTGATTTCGAGAAGGCCTTTGACCGCCAACCAAGAGATCTTTTATGGGTAGCGCTAAGACAAAAAGGAGTTTAAGAAACCTACGTGCGAGTGATCATGGACATGTACAAGAGAGCAACGACAAGAGTAAGATGCACCGCAGGAGTCACCGAAGAGTTCGCAATCAAAGTCGGTGTACACCAAGGGAGCGTCCTCAGCCCACTGCTCTTTATAGCAGTCTTTGATTGCTTGCTTGAAGGAAAAGTGACGGACCCCAATCTGCACCAGCTATTCTTTGCTGACGATGGAGCCATTATAAGTGATGATCAGGCGTCCCTACAACGAGCACTTGATGTGTGGGTGGACATTTTTGAGGGACACAGGTATCGTATTAGTTCAAAGAAGACAGAGTATCTGTGCTGCCCGTTCTTTGACCCTCATCAGCCTATTCCAGACATTTACTTGAAATGAAGAGTGCTTCCCAAGTGTGAAAAGTTTAAATATCTGGGATCTATGATTAATAAAACTTAATAAAACTTGTGATGACGACATCAATCATCGCGTAAGCGTAGGGTGGATGAAGTGGCGGGAAAACTCCGCCATCTTCTGTGATCGAAAAATGCCCCCTAAGCTGAAAGGAAGGCTCTACACCTCAGTTGTACGTCCGGCGCTCACATACGGTTCACAATGCTGGACAATGCACAAAAAGTATGAGAGCAAATTAACGGCAGCTGAGATGAAGATGCTTCGCATGACAGCGGAGTAACAAAGCGTGACAGAATTAGAAGTTCAAAGATCCGAGGAAGCCTCCACGTAAAAGAAACCATCACAAGAAAGATAGAGCGCGACCGACTTAGTTGGTATTGCCATGTTCAAAGGAGAGATCCTTTGAACCGCGTCCAAAAGGCAATATCAATCAACGTTCCAATTTCAACACGCAAAAAAGGCAGGCCGAAAAACAATTGGTGCAAACAAATGCCAAGACACCAGCATTTGATTGGCCTCAGCGATGAAGTAATCCCAAACCGGGAAGCCTGCCACTACTTTCTGAGGTCAAACCGGCGGACCCCACAAGCGGACCAGTAGGAAGGCATTTAAGTGGGAAGGTTATGGTCCTACAGTTCTGACCATAACGACGCCGGAAAAAGGAAAAGAAGAAGATCAGAAGCCCAACATGGTTTTATATCTGGTCGCTCGACCTCTACCAACCTATCAGTTTTTTCCTCATTCGTAATTAATGAGATGGAAAATGAAAAGCAAGTAGATACTATTTATACAGATTTTAGTAAGGCATTTGATTCTGTAAATCATTTTATACTGATCAGCAAGCTTGAGGCTTTTGGATTTCACTCTCAGTTACTTCGTTGGATATCTTCTTTTCTCTCAGAACGAACCCATAGAGTTAAAATTGGCAATTCATTATCGAAGCCAATCAATTGTTATTCTGGCGTTCCTCAAGGTAGTCACTTAGAACCTCTATTATTTATTATATTTGTTAATGACATTACTCTCTCGATTAAGCACAGCAAGTGTCTGCTATATCCTGACGATATGAAAATATTCAAAAGTATTAAAGATGTTGATGACTGCAATTTGCTTCAATTAGATTTACACAGAATCTTTCAGTGGTGCAAAATCAATGGACTTAAACTTAACCTAGACAAGTGTTATTCAATTTCGTTTTCTAAAATAGTCCTTCTTATAGAATTTAATTACACTATTAACTCATCACGTCTTTCAATGGTTAATAATATTAAAGATTTGGGTGTTATACTCAGCTCTTCTTTCTCATTTCATACTCATATCAACCAGACACTGGCCAAAGCCAATTCAACACTAGGCTTCATTAAACGTAATACTAAAGGGTTCACCGACCCATTTACTTTGGCACTTTACACTTCTCTCGTCAGACCATTGCTTGAGTATGCTGTTGTAATCTGGAATCCTAGCTCCATCATTTTTCCGAGCGTATTGAGAAGGTCGAAAAACGATTCACAAAGTTCGCAATCTTTAAATTGCATTGGAATTTTTGTCCTAACTATAAAGCAAGGTGTCAATTATGATGTAATGTTTGCCAGGGACTTTCTTTCATATCACATAAAGTGCTCTTCCCTTCTTGAGTTAATACAATTTTATGTGCCCCCCCAGGCCCCTTCGCACTCGACGTATTTTAAACGAAAGATTCCATAATACAGCCTATGGGAAAAACGAACCATTAACGAAAATAATTAGGACTTTTAACGAATTGTCAATACAATTGGACTTATCTGATACTAGACCTAACTTCAAAAGGAATTTGTTAAGTCTTTTTGTCTTTTAAAACCTTTCCTTTTCGTTATGTACTTAAAATAAATAAAATTGTACTATTTCTCAAATCTGTTAGTACGTAAGTAGCTTGCAGATGAATAAATAAATGAATAAAAAAAATAGAATAAAAGGAACGATTTTTTCATGTATACTTTGGCAGACGCTGAATTTTATTACCAACTTTAAAGCTTGTATTCTAATTAAAAATAAAACCTCTCGGTGCATGATCCTATCCATTTTCTTAAAAACTGCCATAATTAACCAAGCTAAAATATGTTTCTACTAGCCTAATAAGAAAAAAAAACAACATGGAGGAGGGCGCTGAAGCTGCCAGCAGCGGGTCTGTTAGAGCCCATCACTCTAACCACCGAGCTCCTCTGTGAAAAATAAAAGTCAGGAGCATTCACTTTAATGGAAAAATTTAACTAAATACCAGGTAGCGACAGTCAAGTTGATCCACAACTACGTCTAAGGGGACTTCGCCTCTATGACAACCATATGAGCAATGGCTGCAACTAATATTGTAGTAAAACGCAACCACCACTAATGCCCTACAGGACATGAAATAGTGTTTATTGTACGGGTTAATAAAAGCCCAGCATGCACTATATGAGCTCCAAGTCCAAGGTCAGGTTGAGCTCAATCATGTGTCCAACCTAACCCAATAGCCTGCCAACTAGTCACGAATACTCCAACCGTCATAATTAACTCCTAGATTGGCATATGCCATACCCGTCCTGTTAAAGGCAAGTCGAAAAGATTGCACGTCTAGCAATTCCTAATTGAAGTACCTCAACCATCACATTATCCTTTTATGAACCCCGAACCACTCGTTTGAAAATTTATTCACGTGTCGGAGAATTTTCACAAAATACAACCCCACGCCTAGGTGCCCCAAAAGTTTATAGCCAAATCCCTAAACCTGTGTTGAACATATTCTGAAAAGGATCTCCTCATGTACAACAATCTAAACAGGTCCATCACCAACGAGACAACAATGTAACTCACTCTCTTTTCCTCTCGTTGTACACACATCCAGGACATTGGGCGTAGATGGTAGTCCCTTCCACAATTTTGTTGACATGTAAGTGCTTTTTAGGCAAGTGTAATCCTTGCAAGAGGTGTTGATCCTTCGTGTTTGCAAATGAAACGCACACGTACGCATGCAGACGCTAAACGAGCAAAGTGTGAACAGGAGAGAGAGTGCGATATGTAGGAGCCTGGTACGCAGGATAATAAATGAGTGATACAAAAACATTTGAGAGCTTTTGCAGGATAATGACGACAGCGACATTCATCTCTCGGAGGATTACCAAAACACCGAATTGAATTGCCATGTTGCTGCTGCTGCTACTATGAACTACGAGTACATACACTACGGCTCCTCCGGTCAGTCCATATGCGGTTGATGCAGACCGTTGTTCGACTGTTTGATCATCGGTTCGAGGACACAATAAGCCGTTGCTGAACCACTATATTGCCAGTTCGTGCCTGATATACTGTGCGTGGCGGTGCAGCTCGCCCTGTTTGATGAATGGCGACCGAAAGAACGGTTTACGTTAAACGGAGGCGATTTATTGAAAAAGGGTGCAACGCACGATACAACGATGAAATCCATAACACAGCCCACCGCGGCAAGGACTATACGAGTATACTTTGCGTGCTAGCGACAACGCTAGTAATGGTGGTCGACCATCATGATTTTTAAAGCGGGCACTTTCCTTCAGATTTATGTCTTCCTAGAAACTTTACTTGGAACCAGGAAGCGGCATTGCAGTTTTAAGAAATAATTACATCATAAGTGCCGACCGATGAGGTGGGCAGGCTGGGCAGTTAAGGGTGCAGGTCACTTGCTCAGGTCGGCGAAGAGATAGAGGAAATCAAAGATCCAAATTAATATATTGCTCAGCTGGTGGTGCTGTTCCGGTGTCGTTAGCCCGAGGTACACCTCAGCTCTGTGGTGGTGTGCGATTCCGACCGGATATCTTGGCCGGTACATGCCGGAGCGATATGCTCTCTCGTGCTTTGCTGCCTACCACAATAATTGGAAAAGTTTTCATCTCTGTGGAGATCCACAGACAGGCGTTTTTCAATAACTCAAGTGTTTGCAGATAAATGCGAAAAGTTTTGTTTGAAAATAGATTATCCGCACAGCGATGCGCTGCAGGGGGTGAGCTGTTACTTTGGCTTCTATTCCTCTTCTCGCCCGAGTCGAAAAGGCAAGTTGTTGTCAATGCGCCTGTAGTCGCATGAAAACGACTCGTGAAGTTGGTCATATGGTGGTTTCCTTATCTGATTGTTAATATTACTGAATAGTTACATAGATGGCCCTCCCGAGGTGATTATGATATAATTGGTGTGGGCGAATTCCCTATTCAAAGGAGCAATCATATCCTTGATAATAAAGAGCCTTTCTTCGAAGAGTTTAATTAAAAGTCAAACCTCCTGGTTCTGTGGTCAGGTCCTGTGCCTCAATCCCAGTAAGTTAATTATGAAAATCAAATGTCTCGTTCGCCTTTTGGAAATGCTCTGAATACAAGCTGGAAAACCTCAGAAACCAATCAAGGGGTTGTCATTCGGTAATACGACGATAATATCTCAAAGCTACTGCCTACATTCCGAGCCACACCATACCGCATCAAACAATTCCAGCAGAGCATACACCATGCTATTCTACCATTCAGCCCCATCCCGCTGTCTAGCTCTCTAGAAATGAAACAGTTCCACAGAATTCATGTCATTATTTGATTTAACTAGTTCGAGCTACCGAAATGCCTTTGACAGGATCCGCTTGGTTTTGCAAAAACCCGAAGGATACAAGGTAGAGAAGATGGAGAGAAAAAAAGAAAATATGACAGCATGAGAAGAAGGAGTAGATGAGGAAATTATAAAGTTTTAAATTGAAATACCTACTCTCCTTGAAATGTGAGAACTCTGTGAACTCTTCGGCAACTATATGAGTGAAAGACCAGGAAACAGGAGCGGCACAAGTATCGGGAGCTCGGAATCATCCGAATGGGATGATGGCAAAGTTCTTCCTTCAAATTTCTATGTGGTTGTCGGTTTTGCCCACCTAAGGTATTTCCGACCAGCTAAAAGCCAATAGTTTATAAATTTCATGGAATGGATTCGAGAACTTGACGAGGGGCTGGATCATCGGAGACCAGAGGATGGTTAGCTAAACAATTTTTTATTCGTATCTTCGTTTTTCGGTTTGTCTTTGAGAGGTTTTTGTTAATTTGCTGAAAAGCAAACTTGAAAAGAAATCGAAGAGCAGGATCGTGCTTTGGCTCATTTCAATGTGGAGAGGACGTGGTTCATTTGTGTTTTTATTGGTTTCATATTATTCGAGAATCGAGAGGTATTGTGGTGGTGGAGTTGTATTTATGATGTAGGGTGACTGAACGAAGTTCGCTTTGGAATTAATTGTATGTGGTGGTGAAATGGCTATAAATGTAAGCAAGATTACAATATTTTATTCATTTGTCTACAGTGACAGGACTACAGGGTGGCTCGCATCAACGAATTTTTTTTTTGGCACGAATTTCCTGCGAACCGCTAATTTGAGCGCGTCTATTAGTTAGATGTTTTTAGTACCAACCCTTGCTGACCAATAAAATATAAAAAAGTCTAATGGATTCGCATCGGGAGAATTTGACTGCCATTGTATCGAGAACGTGAAGTGAGGAACATTTTGTCGTAGCCTTTCTTGATTTGCTCGAGTTTTATGAGAGGGTAGAGAATTCTGTTGGAGTTTTCAGAGTCATTAGTTAAAATATTTTCAAATTTTGATTTTGCCGAATGTCAGATGTTGTCGAATGTTAAGAAATAACTATGAGGCGATTTCTGAAAGAATAAAGTACAGAGAAGTATCTTGGGTGTGAAAAAAAAAAAAAAACGACGACATGACAAGATTGGATCCTGAAGCGTGTATGCCTGAAAAACCAGTTCGCAACTGCCAGGGAAACAAATTGAGCTAAACAGCATCAGGAATGGACTGCGTAAAACGATCATGTTTTCTGACGAAATCAAATCTGGACCTGATGAAAAGCAGATAGTCCGAGGGAGCGATATCCAGATCAGCGTTTGCCTCCCAAACTTAAGCGTTCATCATATGTTATGGCCTGGGATTGTACATATAACAAATCGAGGTCTTGGCCGTATTTGCTTTTGGACGGTTTCGTAAATGTAGCCATATACAATGCGAGCAAATCATTACTGAAAGTTAGGGTGTCCCTTATACATAGCCTCAACATTTTCATCTATTATCATCTTTCTAGCATGATCGCAACCCGTGCGAACCGAGCTACACACTTTTATTATTGTTCTGTCAATTTTTTACAGCCCTTTCAGCAATTCAGGAATGTCATTTACAGCCTTCAAACCGTCGTCTGCAGAAAAAAAAAAATACAGGATATTAACAAGAATTAACAATCAGATAACAAATCGCTTTGTTCCATAGCAATTGCCAAAATCGGAGCTTTTATCTCTGTTTAAATTGTCAATCGTTTTCATCTTAGTTTGGTTATTAACTTCATCATCAAAAAGTGATAGAATAATTGTCTTTCCTCATAAATACTACAAGTGATAACTAAATTTGCTTATAGAAGCATTAGAAATTGTTGCTTCAACTTTTTCGTACTCTTGTAACGCCTTCAAAAAGTGCACAAATCTTGGTTTTTATTCTCTTTTTTCTATAGGGTTCGTTACACAACCTGGATGGGGTGCAGATGGTTTGTGTCGAAGATGTTTGTTCAGTATTCTCCTGGGGTGGTTGTCCTAGATAGGATGAGAGATTCGACTGAATTTGTCGCGTTGGTTGTAGTTCACAGTAACTGTTTTCGTTTTCATGCCATTAAGTTGTTGTATTGGAAATGTACACACACAGTATGAATTTTGAAGTGATCTTATGCTGCGAGTGTTATGCCTTCGTCAGTATTTTTTTGATCATTCACAACTGATGTTGTAGTACAGTTTTTCCGTATAGGAATTGTTCTTGGCTATGGACAGACTTGAACTACAGACCTTCCGCAAAAAAAAAAAATTAAAATTGAATTATGCATATACATATGTATGTATGTATGTACATATTATAACATTGTACAAAACTTATTGTATCACACTGTACATGGGTCAGGTGAATTGTGGTCGATTGTCCTATAAGCACTTGTAAGCAACGTATTGTATGACTTTCATGACGATAAGCGGTCCTCTGATCGCCTGATGCATGTACGGTATTTCACGGATAGTCACTAACACCACGGCTTACGCACGATGATTCCGGTAACATCACATGATGTCTGCGTAAAGCCATGGCTTAGTGGCTGCCGCTAAATTCAATTATTGTAAGTTTAGTTTTGGTCATTGACGAGGTCGGACGATAACGAAATAAATTGTGTGTGGACTAATTGAAATTAAAATAAGGGTGAAACTAAATTAGTATACGTTCGACATGGAATTCGTGAAAAATCGTCGGTCGAATGCCAAAGGGCAAATTACGCGTGCGGTTAATTTCGTGGATACAATCGACGATAATACGCCTCTCGAGTTGTTGGAAGTGCGGTTTCGAAAGCTGGAAGACGCGTGGACTACGTATTGCGAGCTGCATGATGAATTTTTGAAATTCGTTGATACTGATAGCATTTCTGAGGAAGAGTTCGGGGACTATGATTCCAAATACTTTCTCGCGTATTCGGGTCTTTCTAGTGCTATCAATAATCGTCGCAGTACAGTACACTCCGATCCAAATGATACAATCTTGGGGAAATTCGCGGATCAGCAAACCATGTTTCTGGAACGATTGAGTTGCTCATCTAACACCTGTTCCAATGTAAGTCTGCCTAAAATTCCACCCTTTTCAGGACAATATAAGGACTGGCCTTCGTTTCGCGATTTATACATCGGTTCAGTGGGTAGCAAAACAACCTTGACCCCAACTCACAAGTTCCATTATTTAAAATCCTTTATGCGTGATGAAGCTGCTGATGTAATTAAGCATATCCCTATTAGAGACGTGAATTATAGCGAAGCGTGGGATCGGTTGCAAACGCGATATAATCGTACGTCATTAATAGTAACATCGTTTATTCAGTCCTTTATATCGCTTCCCTCGGTAAATGTGAAAGGTGTTCATGCGTTGCGGAAAATAGCTGATGGTGCTGATGATGTGGTCCGTGGGTTGAAGGCCCTAAATCAGAACGGACGTGATCCTTGGCTGATCTATTTGCTTCTTAATAAATTAGATCAGGATACTACTCAGGCGTGGGCAGAGCATATCGGTGCAAGAGAGGATTGCACAATCAACGACTTATTGAATTTCCTACAATCTCGGTGCCATTCTCTCGAGTGCTGTTTGATAAACAGTCGTCCCATCCTGTCGTCACAATCTAAACCTTCGGCAACCGGGACCCTTCGTGCGCATATAGCTTAAACCAGTCAGTCCCAACCCAAACCTCAGTGTCCTAAATGCAGTGATCGACACTTCGTATTTCAGTGTCCAGATTTCTTACAACTTGATATTGATTGGCGTCGTAAATTCGTTAAGGCACAATCGCTATGCTATAACTGTCTTCGGTATGGACATTCATCCAACAAGTGTCGCTCACCATTTCGTTGTCGCGTGTGCAAGGCTCGCCATCACTCTTTGGTCCATAGTGAAGACTCGAGCAATAGAACATCCACCCCCGTGTCTTATTCACTACTTAATTCTGAGCCCGCATCTTCTTCGTCTACGTACCTCGATCCTAAACAAAGTTCATCTTCTGTCGCTAACAATCTATCGATCGGGTACCCCGCATCGGCGTCAGTTTCTTATAATAAACCCTCGTCACCTATTGTAAACAATCTGTCGCTCTATCGGAAACAAACTCTGCTACCAACCATTTTAGCAACAGTGAAGGATATCAGAGGAAATCGTATAACTTGCAGAGCGCTGTTGGATTCCGGATCACAGTGTTCATTTGTCCTTGAATCTTTCGTTCAACGAATCGGTGTTTCGCGGTCACATGCTCGCCTTCCTGTGGACTTTCGTCGGTTGATGCCGGCATAACAAAGGGCCGTGTTTCAATTGAACTGTTCTCACAAGTAAACTCGAAATCGTTAGTTATAGATGCTTACATTTTAAGTAAACTGTCGTCTCGGTTACCATCGCAAGATATAACAAATTCTCAGTGGTCACACCTGGAAGGCTTGCAACTCGCTAATCCACAATTCAATCTTTCCCGTCCAATTGACATTTTAATTGGCCGATCGGGTCTGGTATATTATCAATGCAGAACAAATTCGTGGCTCGAAAGGAGTACCACTCGCCACAAATACTACGTTCGGTTGGGTGGTAACGGGAGAATTGGTAGACAAGAACTTCATACCAAACTTGATATTGACGTGCTGCTAAAAAGGTTCTGGGAACTTGAAGAAATTACGCCCACAACATCGTATCTGGAAGATCCAGATGAAACTCATTTTCGTAAAACTTTCGGTCGTGCGTCTGATGGAAGATATATTGTGTCTTTCCTATTTAAAATAGGACCCCAGTGTTCAGTGAAACGTATTCCTTAGCGGTGTCACGATGAAAATCAATGGAACGTCGGTTTCGATCGAACCTGGAGTTGAAGCGTTTATATTGTGACTTTATGGCTGAGTATCTACGCCTTGAACACATGTCGGAAGAACCACGGCTTACGCACGATGATTCCGGTAACATCACATGATGTCTGCGTAAAGCCCTGGCTTAGTGGCTGTCGCTAAATTCAATTATTGTAAGTTTAGTTTTGGTCATTGACGAGGTCGGACGATAACGAAATAAATTGTGTTTCTCGTGTTTAACAACGTTTCATTCCTATACAGTCATGATAAATAAGCAAACATCGTAGGGATTTTTATCCGTCGCCATCATTCTGAATTGTTATTAAAGCAAACATATTTTTAAAGAATACATCGCTTTCGCCATCCTGATGCATAGCTCCGGGGAACCTGAGTTTTAATTTCTTCTCTGCATTTCCTACCAAACCCATAGTTCAACACATTCGCGGTATTCGTCTTTTATAAAACTTTTATCCAGTTCTTCCTTATAAACAGAAACCAGAACGAGACGTGCGTCTTTCGTACGTCTTCCCCCGTGTCACCCTGAAATTTTGAATGAAGTCCAGGTTCGTAGCGACAAAACCCGTTACAAACAAACTCTATTCGTGAATACGTGTGAGCTCATTTAATTTCATCGCAGTGTACTCCCGCCACACACACTCTTGGAATTATAACAATGTTCGTGATTGCTTACATAATTTTGACAGAACCCCGGGTGCCCACGTGCTCGCCGCAGTGGCAAAAGCTTGTAGGCAAACGTCGGCGGCCATGTTAAGTGGTACGTCTCATTGGTGGTTTCTGCTTATAAAACATTAACGTTTTTCTCGGTGACGTTGAAACCAAGAGATACATATGTACATATGTAATTCAATGTCATTGGAATGTTTTCCCAAATGTCTCTTAAACCGGAATATCTGGGCTACTACAATACTAATTTGCTTTATCTTGGTTTCGAAGACAGTTTTTTAGGACCATTTCATAAGCATGATGACGACAAGCGAAAATCAACAATTCTCCTTCTAAAGTCTGTTCCAAAACAGCACAAGATCCATTGAAACGGCTAGTATTCGAAGCTGTTATGTGAGCAGCTGAAACGGCTTTAGCTCGATGCTTTCCAGAAGAAGCTGCTCTATATCGTCAAAAGGAGCAACAATTCGCAAACGTTCTTCTTTTCGTACATCCAATCCGAGTAATAGTTTTCCATCCGAATGGACTGTGATTACATCGAATATTTTGTTCTGAAATAAATTTTCAATCTTCTACCTTGCAAAGCTGAGGCAGGGAAGACGTATGCAAAGGCTTCCCTGTTTGTCTGTACGCATATATCATATATTTGCAAACTTACGCAAAGTGAATGTGAATTATAAGCTGTGAATGAAATATACTCGTAAATTATAAAATCAAATACATGAACTGTAATGCGAATAAACTCAGTTCACCAGTCGCCTATTTTTAGGATATGATACATTATAATTCACATTCATTTCACGAAAGTTTGCAGATACGAGGGTGGTTCGATAAGTACTTAGCCTCACCGCCAGATGGCGCCAGTATCGCAAGAGCAACTTACTACGTGTAGTACGTCTAGTACATTCTAGTAGACGGCTACTTTCAGTCATTGTCATTTCAGCCGGATCGGACTCGTAGTTTTGTTTTGACCACGTGTGGAAGCGAGAGTGTCCGAGGATTTTAGAAAAATGGAAAAAGAGCAATATCGGCGGATTTTAGAAAAATGGAAAAAGAGCAATATCGGTCGGTGATTCGATTCTTGTTTTTGGAAGGGAAATCGCGTAGCGAAATCAAAGAGCCATTGGATGCTGTGTACGGTGACTCTTCTCCTTCGATGGCGACCATCAAAAATTGGTTTAACGAGTTTCAACGTGGTCGCACGTCGGTTTTTGATGAGCCACGTCCAGGTGCCCTGAAAACGGCTACCACGGAGGATAACGTGACAAAAATCCACGATCTCGTATTGGCAGACCGCCGATTGAAGGTACGTGAGATAGCTGAGACAGTAGGCATTTCAAAAGGTCGCGTGGGTCATATCCTGCATGAAATTTTGGGCATGAGAAAGCAGTCGGCGCGACGAGTGCCGCGTTTGCTCACTCCGGGCAACAAGCGCAACCGTGAGACCAGTTCAGAACAGTGTTTAAAACTGTTTAAGCTCAATCCGAAGGAGTTTCTGCGTCGTTTCGTGACAGTCGACGAAACATGAATCCACTGGTGCTCGTACACACCAGAGACCAAGGAACAGTCGAAACAGTGGACTTCACCTGGCGAACGTGCTCCGAAGAAGGCGAAGACTGTCCCATGGGCCGAAAAGGTGATAGCCACCGTTTTCTGGGATTCACAAGGTGTAATCCACATCGACTACCTGGAGAAGGGCAAAACGGTCACAGGGCTGTACTATGGCCCCACTTGGCGAAGAAAATGTGCTTTTCCACTATGATAACGCACCTCCGCCCTCGCCACGGCCAAATTGATCGAATTGGGCTACGAACTGCTGCCTCATCCACCGTATTCTCTAGATTTGGCCCCGTGCGACTTCTTTTTGTTTCCAAACTTGAAAAAGTCACTCACCGGGCAGAAATTTCAGTCCAATGAGGAGGTCGTCGCCGCCACGGAGGCCTACTTTGCAGACCTCGAGAAAACGTATTTTTCAGACGGGTTAAAGAAGTTGGAGCATCGCTGGGTCAAGTGTATCGAGCTAAGAGGAGACTATATTGAAAAATAAATAGCCATTTCTCCAAAAAATTTGTTTTTCTTTTGTAGGCTAAGTACTTATTGGACCACCCTCTCCTCCTATGATATGTGCGTACAGACAGACAGGAAAGCCCTTGCATAAGTTTACAAAATGCAATGTAGAAGACTTTAAATTCTAGCTTGGCTCATAGCGACCTGATCCCGTCTTGTTTATTGTTTCTCGCCTGAGTACGAACTCCCTGAATCGAGTATTTGTAAATAGGGAAATCATTGCTTCTCAGACCAAGCGCTTCTACATGGAGAATATAAACGGAGTCTCTTATACTTAACCGGCATCTACCCAAAGCTGCGACAAGTTTATGTGTTTCTACCTCTTTTTGAACTTTTTTCAGCGCAGGGAACGTCTGGCAAGCTGAGTTCAACATTTAAAATCTGTTCTTCGTCCGAATTTTCTGGGCATTCCATGTTATTTGTATGGAAGTGTATGTTACAGCCAACAACTCTGTTTATCTTACATTCCTTTCCTGTCTTCCAATTGTCATTGTCTTTCTTCTTTCTCCGTAATTTTTTTGTCTAAATACACCACCTTAGTATCCCGCTCGACCTGGATCTCTCTGTTTCTTTAAATGTACTTTGCCATCCTCTATTTTCGTTATCTCAAACGCACCATGTGCAATATCTAAAGTTATCAAGGTTAATTTTAAAATTATTTTCACGGTTCTTGAACGTGCCCTGAGTTTTCTTACAATTTTTCGCAGCTCTCTCCAAACATGATATGAAACTACAAGATTCTTCAGTTTATAAATGCCTTTGTGGGAGTTCTTGCTTTTTCCCAAAATATAATGCACTCCTTAATCTTAAAATTCGCACTTTCAGTAGCAGTCAGCTTGACTTCGCGAATATTGTAAAATAAGAAAGCGAGAACTTGTCGATTAGATGGTAATTTCGCATCGTTTATTTGATGCCGAGCTAGGAAAATATTTTGTTTATCACTCCGTAATTGCACCGATAACATTATGCTGTAAACTATACTACACTAATAATCTTAAAAATCACGTATAAAATGACAAATGAAACGCGTAGTTTCAGGTCGCACGAAGAATTGAATCGGTTATAGAGGCTAGAAGAGGCTTTAGAATGTATTAAAACTTGATTTTCCTTCAAAATCTTTAATTACTGTTAATAGTAAAATTGAAAAAAATCTTTCCTATTTTTTATTCATGTAGAGTACAATATAAAATTCATAAATTTATAAATCGTGCTTCTTCAGAGAAGATTATAAGTACTTCAGATATGCTTTTTTGGTATATACTCTTCTAGCGATGTTGTCTTCATCTCCTCAATCGTGGCAAATCTCCCGCCTTTCTGTCGCAGGGGTCCAATTTCGAAACAAACTGCAGTGACACAAGTTTCATGCCCAAAATATCAAAAAAAAAATCCAGCATCAGCCAACCGATATGCCAATATCCTCAGCAACTTCTCTGATAGTGATTCACGTTTGCTTCACTGTTTTCATCCATTGTTGCAGTGCTGGAGTGCCCAGGGCTGCTACGTCTTTTACATATTTTTGGCCTTCTGGGCATAGCCTAGAGCACTTATAAACATAGTCTCGCCAAATGCTACAATCAACGTTTCAATTATGTTTGAGCCATTAATTTTGTTTTCTACACAAAATTTAACACAGATTCTTTGAATATGGCCAAGCACACCAGAACACGTCTGACATTTATATCTGTGAAAAACTAAAATACAAAATGGCAGATAATGTTAACATATGTTAGGAGACATGTGTACCAACTTAACAGAAAAAAAAATCGAAATCCAATGTACTTAGCTCGCGAAATGCCAAAATTAATTTTATTTACCGAACAAACCCTTGTATATGGGAGCTGTTAAGAAGATATGGAATGATTTGATTCAAAAATTTAGGGTTTATTGAATTCAAGAAAATATCCTTAGATTTGATTGCATGTGTAGATTTAGGCATAACATTTTCATAGACTTTAGAAAATTCAAAGCTCTCCACCGAGTTTTTTATTTACCTCTTTGACCTTGATGCCTTCTGATGGAGTATTGAACTTCTTGCATATTTGGTATAGATATATAGTTATTTTACACTGCCACTAATCCATCTGCTGCCAAAGAATGTCTTTTCTTAGATCGCCTAGCTGATTCAAACCTTAGCCAGTTTAGTGGCATTACAAATTACATAGGTAGGCAGCTAGACCTGATCTTCACAACAGACCCCCTTAGTTCCTCTGTTTCACTTTGTCCCCTTTCTTTATCAGCCGTCGACAACTACCATCCTCCCCTTCTTCTTTCATTTTTTCACGACTCTCCACCACTGAATACTTCCCCTCCGCTTAAGTCCTACGACTTCCATAAAGCAAATTTCAACCTAATCAATGAATATCTGAGTAACGCCCCCTTCAATTTTGACAACCATACAATAAAAGACGCCATATCTATTTTCCACAGAGAAATATTCAATTCTATTTCTCTTTACGTATCTCTTTCCCGATCCAAATATTTACTTACCTCCCCACCGTAGTATGATCGCAAAATCCATTCTCTTGAATGATCCCAAAACCAACTTTTTTGCCAACTTTTTCAAACAATCTTTCGCCGATGACTTCTTTGTACCGGATACTACCTATTTCGACTACTTACCAAATTTCTCCCTTGGACGATTTCTCCCACGTACTATTGACCCCCATATCATTGAAAATAAATTGAATCGACTGCATGATGCATTTACTCCTGGGCCCGATGGTCTCCTTGCCATATTACTAAAAAAAGGATACTCCATTATTTCTGTCCCGCTCTCAAAAATATTCAACTTATCCCTGTCCCTGGAAGAATTTCCCCAGATATGGAGAACTGCTTTTATAACTCCTGTTCCCAAAAAAGGGTCCGAAGAATGTCGTTAACAACTACCGACCCATCGCCAAACATACCCAAACTTTTCGAAAGTATCTTGTATGACACTCTAAGTTTCCACTGCGAATCTTTAATCTCCACCAAAGAACACGGTTTCCTCAAATGCAGGTCTACAACTACAAACCTTGTCGAATTTGTGTCCTTCACACTCTCAGCATTAGAGAATGGAAATGAGGTCGATGTCATTTCAACTGATTTCAGTAAAGCTTTCGACAAAATCTCCCACAAACTATTACTCTTCAAAAGGTCTTCCCTTGGCTTTGAACCCACTGCGTTGAAGTGGATATCTTCTTATTTAAAAAACCGTTACTACAGTGTTTGTTTCAGATCTGCCTTTTCCAATCCCTTCTTAGCTTCTTCCGGCGTTCCCCAAGGCAGTCACCTAGGCCCACTTCTTTTTATTCTTACCAAAAATGACATTGAGTTTGTCATCAAACATTCCCACTTCTCACTGTACGCTAACGACACCAAGTTCTTCGAGACCATTTCCTCGCAACAAGATTCTTCCCTTATTAAATGGGGTCTGAACAGTTTTTCCGTTTGGTGTTTCAAAAATTGTTTGGTATTTAACATTTCCAAATGCCAATCAATTACCTTCTCACGTAAATGAATCAAACCTCCAACTCGTCTCTACTTCCTGAATAATCAGCCCATCTCCACCGTTCAGTTTATCCGCGATCTTGGCATACTATACGACCAAGAGCTCAATTTTCGAGCACATATCGAGGAGCCTGAAACATTTTTGAGAGGATTTACTTATGAATTATTACGGTTAAACAGATAAATGTTGAGATTGGCCGGAGCCGTAGTGTCCGGCTTAACATTTTAGTCACCGAATCCGAAGACGGCGCGGCAGGTCAATGTTTTTCTATAACAAAAGTGGAAGATCATTAAGTTGCGAAGTATTTGTAAAAAAATTTCGAAATTGAGACCTAAGGAGACATCAATGTCGACAAGGTAAATAAGAAACTAGGCCGAGAGCTTTGGCTCTATGAAAATGATATTCCTAAAACTACCCTTGCAATTAAATATAAGGCCATTTTTTGAACTCAATAAACTCTAAATTCTTGAAACTAATCATCCACGCCTTGTTAACGACACAACAGCATATTTCTTAGATTCTGGAAGGCTTTAAAATCATACCTATGATTGTTAAAAGGACGTCCCAGGTTCCATCTCTGCTGGTCGTATATAACCTTCCGAGCATGCATATGAACCCATTCTTAGCCCAAAATTAGTTTCTTTAAACGTTTCAGTCAGACGTTTCAGTTGTAGCCTGAACAACGCGGTTGCACTGCCACGTTGCTGGAGAGTTCTGAAGAACTTCGCTGTACCATTCGATTTTTCTAAATCTTCCGACATGAAATAATTCCCAAAAAACTTTAACATAGTTTGGATTTTAACTCTACAGCGCTCATTAGGAAATAACTTGGAGATCCCAGCCGAGCTACATGCCGTAACGGTGACTTTTCAACCTTTCTCAAAAACAAAACTGGAGTCCCACAAGGATCCATCCTGGGGCTCTTATTGTTTTTGCTGCTCAATAACGAGAAAGTGCTTTGTTTACGCGACATTTGGCCGTATTTTCACAATTTTGAACATGTTTTAAATTTAAAGTCATCATAACAGCACGCTGTGGTGGCGTATATTGCTCCATAGCACAAACTCACGGTTCCTTGTGGATTATCATAAGCCGATTTGAAAACAGATGTGAAAGTTACAGACCTGTTGTCATAGGTTTATCTTGTCTACCCGTCAGGTTCCAAATTCGCTTCTGCCGGGCAGACATTTTACTGAAATTACATTTAACAACCCCCAGAGAGGCTTAAAAGAACGTTCTTATAACTCCTACTACTTTCACAACGTTAGCTCCAATCTAATTACCGTCCAAATTAGGTTTATACAAAGAAAGTTAATTTCAGCACAGGATTTGGGGAAAGGTCCGATACAGCGGCCTAAGTCACTGATGATCTACCCTCCAAAAACTGGTTTAAAATAAACAAATAAAGGACACGCTGCATGAGCAAGTTTGTCATCTTTGCGGATGATTATGATTCTTCTTCTGATTTCTGACGCCAATAACCTGCAATTTGCCACTAGATGGCGCTAGCATGACTTGTGTAATATTGTTTATGGAGATTTCGACGCGGAAATTGAGGCATTATTGGATCGAAATCCTATGGGAAAAATGAACGTATTTGAACAAAATTTCGGTCCTGGTCCTTCCCGGGCTATAACGGCAGCTACAATGTACTTATATTCATATATATCCGTATACTGCCGCCTGTGATAACTGTCTGAGACTCAATTACTTATGACACCACCATGGATCGGTGAATGGCCTCTGCTGGTAAGGTCAAGTGGTTCTTCCACCGTTTAACCTTGTAATCTTCTTCTTCAGTCAATTCCATGATAATCCCCGAGTTAGTTAATCAAATGCCAGCAACGACATCTTTTTCCCCTAAATCCACTTCAGGATCTTCTGTTTCTAGCTAAAAGTATCTTACATGTCCAGGCCAGCGTTTGTCTCCGAACAGATTACAATCAAATACAATCGTCCCCGAATGTCATCTTTTGTCTCACATATCCCTTGGTAATCCGATAATTAATAGCCGCCAGTGCTCCACTTATGCCGGACAACATTGTACATAGTATAGACAATCTCAGATAATATTGCCCTTATCCGTAGTGCATTGTAATTAACATGCTCCTTTCGGTTCGATGCCCGTCTTAATTGGCACTGTCCCGTCCAATCCAAAATCCGAAAACCACACATATACCCGGCCACGCATAGACCAGTGATGAGGAAGATACGAAGAGTGGATGGCAGGGAAGAATGACGAGATGCGATTATTCAAGCGGACTCGAGCATTCTTCAGTCCGTGATTACCAGTAATTAGTTATGTCTTATGGTTTGGCATAATTAAAACGTTTATTAATTGTAATGAGCTTATTTCGAATAATCTATGATGCATCGCGGTCGAGAGGAGCTCCAGTAATAGTCAAGGGGTTGGGGTGGCCGTACGACGACAAGGTGGTGAGAAGGAAAAAAATTAAGATATTTGTATTCTATCTGCTTACGGTGTTAGGTCCGGCGACGGTGGAGACCATAAATTATTCCACCATTCCTTTGACTAATTACGTGGCCTGGTAGGTTGCGGTCTATGCGGACCATGGGTTTTAAGCGAGAGCTGCCACCGTTGCCACAATCGGACACATCCTCGCAGGGATGAAAAGTTAACCCACGATGGTGTAGTGCAGTGCGTAAGTATCTGCGATTAGACGACCGGGACGGACGGTATAGTAGGGGCATATCGCAGAAATCCCAGCGAGTGGACGGCGATTCAACCTGAAATGAGCCTTTGCGGAATTGTGATGTGACTTGGCATAAATTATGTATTTAGGACTTCAATTGGGATTATTTTTGCGTGTATCTCCAGTTGCTGTTTCCTTAGTTTTGCCTACAAGCATCCGTCGGTGGATACCGTCGTCATGAACATCAACATCGTTGATGGCAACTGCTAACCGGTGTCTCGGTGAAGAGCATGCGAAGCCGAAGTTCAGCAGAGTTGTTAGCTTCGAAGGATCCTAATGAATATTTAATTTTGTTCGTTGGGAAAAAGTTACTTTAAACTTCAAATGGCTCCCGGTGGGTGTAGAGACGGTGGTTTTTCCTCTTCCATCCCTGCTCCTTGAAATTTTGTGCTCTTTTTCGATCTCTTTCTGTTCCTGTCTCGTAGCCTCGTTTTGCGTTTTCGGCTTGGTCGACATCCGTTGCGTTGTTTTCCAAGTCAACGGGGATTTATTTTTCATCTCGTCTTTTTAAAGATGTTGTTGGAAATTATTATGGGGCGAAGGGTGGATTCTAAGATGTACAAACAAATAAACATTTTAAGGTGATTCCTAGGAAGTTTCTTGGGGTGGCGACTTTTCGTTGCTTGCTCTTTTATTCGGAAGCGAAATAATCAAACTTGGTGTTCGGTGGCAAGTAGTTATGATACTAGCAGTATGCCTGTTCTGAGGCAGGAGCAATAAAAAAAATCGTTGATCTCAAATAGTGGGACCCTTTAAAGACTTATTCGGAAATGTGTAAGTAATAAAAAAAATCATATGATTGCACCACTTGTTTAGAATCTACCCAACGCAATATGGTGTATGGAAGCACACTGACCTAACGCTAAGAGCTACATAGTAAAGACAGAGTAGCATCATTGTTCAGTGCTTAAAGTGTTGCTTTCTGATACCTACGATACGTTCATACTTCGAGATTTTTACTTCTCAAAATATCTTAACAAAGCCATTAATAAAAAAGGTCAAGGCGGGGTATTGTATCAAAAAAACCCTTTATCACTTGTGGTAGCAAGACTTTGCGATAGTCAGGTAGCCACTTTTACCTACTTACTGGATGTAAAGATCTGTTCACTAAGTTTCCACGTATTCCTTCAATTTCCGAAAGAAGACTTCGCCAAACTTAATATTATTTCAGCTTTTCCTGAAACCTGTATTCGCCTTATCTTCGTCCTGATACACCAACGTTTACGTTTTCTACGCAACGAATAAAACAAACGGTGGCAGACATACCTTTAATCCCGCTTTATTTCTAAATTTTCTAGCTACCTACAGTCCTAGGCACAGCTATGCGATATTTTCTACTAATGCAATCTTCTCTTATCATCGATCGAGCTTCTTCCACTTTATAAAGGCAAACTAAAAATGTTAACTATCCTTCTATAATACTTTAAATTTTATCAATGCTCCTCCCAATGACCTGAAAATAGTTGGCAACTTTTTTGCTCACCGAACAGGTTCTTTATTACTACTCTCTTCTCTTTTATGAAGGCTGCCCTCAAAGTCTATAACGTCAGTGAATATAACGCTTGCCTTAGTCATCGAGATCGTGGTGTAATGATAATCATTACCGACTGTTGAGCGTCCAGGAGAGTCCAAGTCGGTCTACAGCCAAGAACAATTCCTATACGGGAAAACTGTGCAACATCAGCTGTGAATGAAAAATGATCGAAAAAATGCTGACGAAAGCATAACACTCGCAGTATAACATCACTTCAAAATTCATACTCTGTTTGTGCAATTCCCATATAACACTTTAGGGACATGGAAAAAAAAGTTTCTGTGAACTACAACCAGCACGACAAATTCAGTCGAATCACTCGATTCCTATCTAGGACAACCACCCACGGAAGGTAGTGGACGAACAGCTTCGACACAAACTATCTGCACCCGTCCAGGCTGTGTGACAAACAACATACGAGCGTAACTCTTGAACCTGTGCGAGCCCTATAATAAACAAAAAAAAAATACGTAACTGAAAGGACGACTACTCGCCCAGTCCTGACTACCTGCCACAGTTTCAAAAAAATGTGCTACTCACCTGCCTTATCACAAGGTTCCATTTCACAGTTACTCTTTTCGATCATGGTATGACCCACCAGAAAGAACGGAAGAATGAGGTGTCTAAGCTCTCTCGCATTCTCAAAGTCCTGAGAGTATCGTCGACGATACAATATTTTTTAATTGAAACACGGATTCCTAAAAGGTCGATCGACAGCCACTAACTTGCTTTGTCTCACAATCCTTGTGTACACTTGTGGATCGCAAAGAAGTTGACGTTGTTGCCATAGACTTCAGTAAGGTCATAATCTCACATGAAGTAACATTTAAAAAATTCACGGGTCTTGGATTCACCCCGGTTTTATCGTATGGATCAACTCTTACCTCGAAGACCGCCAGTACAATGCTATTTCCAGGTCTTCTATTTCTGGCCCAATAAATGCCACGTCCGAAATCCGAAACATCATTCCTTGCCGATACCTGCACCCGGCTGACTATTAGGTGTCTAAAGGCTCGTGCTTAATACAAGCAAAAGTCTAGCTTTCACTTATTCCTATAAGCGCTTCCCTTCACTTCCCCAAAAACTATGTTATATGTCATGAAGTTGTTCCTCCCGTCAATATTTTGGTTGATTTAGGTGTTATCTGTGACCGAGAATTAAACTTGCGCCCTCATATCAGCCGTGCCAATTCCGCTCTTGGCTTTATGAAACGCTGGTCCTAGGAGTTCCCAATTGCTTACGTCACGAAATCCTCACATACTACCACCGGTAGACCTGAATATGCGAGTCAAGTTTGGCAACGTAGATTTATTCGTTTTGCTCTTCATGGTATCCTCTGAGCTGATATTTATAATTCATCGACTTATAAGAATTTTTTAAAACTAAATATTCTACAACCCCTGTTTCATGGATATGCCCTCCGACGCAACCTGCCATCCTATTGCTCTATAATTTCATAGTAAAATTTCCGTGCCTCTGGCCAGATACTGAACCTGGAAAGGACTGTCTTCGCATTTTTACAGACGGCTCGTTAGGAAAATATGCGTCTGTCGTTCTATCAAAGATATACGCAATCCTAGTGGATATGCACTATGTTGTGAAGCAAAAGTGGAACGGAAGAGGCATATGCGTCTGCAGTGACAGCCAAGGTGCAGTCAAAGCTGTGTCCAACGCTTTTAAGTAGCTCCAAATTAGTGCATGAGCTCAAGACTTTTTTGAACAAAGTCGGAAGACTAAACTAGGCTTTAGGTGTACCTGCTTCCATGGGCAAATCCTACGTCAAAGATTGGGATTGCTTTAAGTAAAATCACGTATTATTCTAAGACTTCAGGCTTACGCGTACAAGCTATCAGGAAATCGGTGATGATGGCAAAGAAAAACGTTTTCCAACATTCAAGAAGAATTTGCGGCTAAAAATACGGGAGCAATGTATGTAGGGCTAAGCGATGTACGAAAAAGATACTAGGCGAGATCAAGATTTATACATAACGATAATCGGGAGCTCATTTCGGACAACGAAAGAGTTGCTGAATGTACATAGAAAGCAAACAATTGCGTTATCTACACAGCAAAAATCTAGATAGAATTGCCAGCCATCGGGGAAGTATAGGAAGCAGTCCATCGGCTCAAAAATAATAAGGCCGCAGGAGTCGACCTAATTAATAAAATATGCGGAGAAAAAATGAAAAAAACTTGATCATCATTTTCTAATTTAAAAAGGGTGACCGAAACCGTGCCGAGGAATATCACTGCTATCCAGTCGGTACAATGTGCTGTCAAATATTCTCTAAAATAGACTGACACCTAAGGACTAAGGAAAAAATTGGAAACTATTCATGTGGCTTTCTCCAACACTAAAAACAAACTCGCAAAGGCGACTAAGGCACTGTGGGCCACTCGACGCACTTACGGTAAGTCCCGGTAATTTATGCGTCTGCCGTATGGGGGACAAAAAGTCCGCACAGTTTGGGATAGCGACGATCCCTTGCTAAATGTCAAAGGCCTCAGGTGGTATTCAGATGGCTCCAAGATTGATTCCTGTGTTGGCGCTGGTATCTTTGGACCAAATCAGAAAATATCGAAGGGCCTGGGAACGAGTCCTAGCGTCAACCTAAATTTAGAGACTGGCATAAGAGGTATCATAAATATACTCTCAGACAGTCAAGCAGCGCTCAACGCGTTGGGCTTACAACGCGAACTCAAAATCCGTTAAGGAATGCCACTAAACCAAAGGAAATGAGGTCAAACTCTGGTGGCTGCCAGGGCACAAGGGCAACGAAATCGCCGACTAACTCGATAGGAAAGGTTTCAGCGAAACTGTGTCGAACCTGTCTGCGGGATCCCCAGGTCGAAGATTAACTTTCGCTTAGACAAGTGGAAAAATTCACAACACCTGCTCTTTTGAACAGCGTTCAAGGACTCCGAAAAGATTTACATATTCTTAAATATAATTCTTTAATATAATAGAGTCAATATCAGAAGGCTTGTGAGCTATCTTTCGAGACACTGTAGTCTGAGATGTGCTGTTCTCCACCACCTTAGGAAGCATATCCCCCTCAGGGATATCCTGAAGGGATCAGCTCAGCTTTTAAGGGAGAGATTTCTCCGTTAGACTACGCTGTCCAACTGGACCTTTTGGGAAATAGTGGGGAATCTGTTTAAAGAAACTCAGAAAATCGAATAATGCCAAAAGCAATGTGACTCTATAAAGTGATCGAAACATTAAGGATGTGAAAGTTGGTCTCTGACTAGAAAGGAGGAAAATGGGTTTCCTGACTTGGGAAACAAAATCTTAAGGGGAATCAAGAACTCGAGGAACTCTAATCAACTCAAGATTGCCCGAGTAATAAAATCGCGAAGATTTAGATGGGCGGGACACGTAAAACGAATGAATAGTGGATGGATCATCAAAACTATAATGATTTGAAAACCTAAGGCCGTGCCATAGATTGGAGGACAATATAAGGATGGGCCTAAAAGGGATAAGACAGATCGGTGAAATATGGAAGGAATACACTCAAGACAGGCAAGCTTTGCGCAGGATTATCAATTAGGTTCTCAACTTCCCTGTTCCAAAAAGTCGGTAATAATAATAATAAAAATAATCTGATGGACTTGACATCAGTGATAATTGGTTCCAACAAGATGGTGCTACATATGTATGCCACCCAGCTGATCAACAAATGATCTATTAAATCAAATCGGTCGAGTGGCCATTTCGTTCATTCCATTTAACTCCGTTGATATAGTTTGAGGTATGATTACATTGTCGTTAGTTTGTGCCAAATTTTAGGCCGATATCTCAATTATTCCCTTTTATTTAAATAAAAAATTATAATACATTAAATTAAGCCTTAAACTATGTCTACTCATCTCTGACCAATAGGGAATTTCAACTCGCAACCAAGCTCCCGTCACGCCATCTGTACTCGATTTCATCCTCAAACACATTCGAACCCATCCGCATCGGAATCGATTCATTCGAATTCCATTCAATTGCCATTAAAAGTTATATCCTGCGGGAATGTAAAACACTTTTCTCTCACCACTATCACTGCTATCACTTTAGTTTATGAATATCCTAGAGGTATGGCTCTCCCATTATCCATCACCCCGCCTCCCTCTTAGGATCGAGTGATCTCCCGATCACCACCCTCCATTTAACCTCGGGCTGTAGCTATCTCTCTGTGCCATTTATATTTCGTATACCACTATCCTGCCAATTTCTGAGAGCGCATTCTATGCAGGATTGTTGCATGGAAACGATCCGGCAATACTAGAAAAAGAAAAAAAATAATCCGTCGTACCCGTAAGTAAGTATGAGTGTAAGGACAAAGAAAAGAAAGAAAAAAGGACGAAGAAAACACTAAAAGGGGGTAAATCGAGAACGATTCCACTTTATTCTTATAAATAAGGATATTTTCTTAAAAATTGAAACAATTCTGTAAAGTGCTCGAAAGCAGCTCCCTCACAGGAGACACACAAAAAGGGGCAACAGGAAAAGAGGAATTCTAAAGAAAAAAAAAAAAATAGAACGACTTGAGGAAAACGAAAATCAGCATCAGGACCGTTGAGTGAAATGGAATTTCCCTCGTCCTCCTCTCTACCATCAGCTTGAGGCTAGAAGGTTGGGCCGCACTTCGTTCGCTTGACTCGACTAACCTGCACCCAAGTTGCGTCGCGCCGAGTTCAGTACAGATATTGTACTGCAACAACGTAAAACAAAGTTTGGTTGCATGTCGACCAATCTCCTTGAGGAGTAAGAAGTACAGACGAATGAAAAAAGAATCATAGAGTGGAAGTGGAAAAGAAGTAGTACTCGACAAAAAAAAAATAAGAAAGAAATCGTCCTCGGAGGATAAAATAAGTGATGCATTAGTCGTTGTTTTGTATCCATATCCTGACGCAGTAAAATGTGCTGCGGGAACGAGATGCATACTCTTTTCTTCCTCACTTCCTTTCGTCTACTTTTTTTTTGGGGAAAAAAATGATTTTATCGGATTTTATTTCTTCTTCCTATTCATGCTTGTCGGAAACGTGGCTCAGCGCGTCCCCTTGTTGCCATCGTTTCCACTCGCAATTCCGTTTTGAACGGCTGACTTGGCGCGCCAGCTACACCTTCCCATACGGAGACTACGACCGGTGGATGAAGTAATCAACTTTCGATTTGAATATAATTCTAAAGCAATTCATGACACAATATGAATTTACGATGACAGCGGAAACGAAGTTAAAAATAATTCGCATATGTAAGCAAGATACATCCCTTTTGTCCTGACTAAAATAGGATCTGAAGTGTGGATGGGCTCTGGCAATACGACAATATCTAGGAAATAATTTAATTTTGATCAGTTGCCCGCTTTGTTTGATTACAGCTAATGAAGTGAAGAGCTTTAAAGTCAATCAGAATTGCTAAGGATCCCTTTACAACTTGATCCTTGAAGATGTGAGAGACTCGAGTCAATAAAACGGAATCGAAAGGAAAAGTCAAATTGAAATGGTATCCGTAACAGGTATTTCATTAGAAAAGGTAAATCAGTTCTAACGACTTGCTGGAAATTGAATAAAGGTTCATAGATGCTCCACTCCGAAATGGGTTGGGGTGCACTTGGTTTTCGGAGAAGTCGTACAAGCTGAATAACCAACAGAATAAAGGGACATTTAGCAATACGTTTTATTTCTAACCTCCTCAAAGAGGCAATCAAGGAAAAATTCGGCGAAAAAGTGATGTAGGCTTTCCTCTGATTGGGTATTGTGACAACTGCGGCAATGGGCGTAAAGCTGTGTGCTAGGTATGGCAGTCTGTAGACTAGTTATTGGAACTCATTACCACAATTCTGGCAAAGTTGAAGCGCGGTCTGCGTCTTAGGCCAGGCATTCTGCTTTGCATAACAAATGGGAATTCAACAGATGGCGCTAGCAGTACATCGGGACAGTAATGTCAGATTATAAACATTAAGTGATAAGCTTGGGCATCTGTCAACAAATCAACATTGTGAGTGAAAAATTCGTCTTTCAGTGACTTGCTGGGAGGTCTCGCTTTTCGCTTTTAATTTGAAATCTGCAGCTGAGTCTTGTCGAATTATACGTCTCGCGGGTTCCAACTTTACGAAAATACATATTTCAAAGTGGAAGGCAAAGAGCGTCCCGGGTCTGTCAAAATATCTTACGAGTAATCTAGCTATATGAGGTGCGGAGGGTGGATAGATAAAAGAGACGAGGATTGCGTGTATTAACATGGTTAAGAGATATGGGGTTGTAAAGGGTGGCGCAGTCAATGGTATCTGTTAGGAGTCTACGAATGTCAGATTCTTCTTTTCTTTTTCTTCAACATTCCCAAATTGATTAGTTTAAGACGGTCTTGATAGGGTGGTAAGAGCAAAGGGTTGCTCCAGGGCAGACTTCGAAGAGTGAATCGTAGGAACCTTGGATGCTCTCGATTGTAGAAATGTGGGTTTGTTGGTAAGGGGACCACACTTAGATGCGTATTTAATGGGGGAGGGGGGCAAAGGTAATACAGAGGGATCGAGTCACTTAGGGATTGGTTAATTCTTTAGACCAGCGCTTCACGAAACCGAGTGCAGAGTTGTCTTTAAGAATTAGACCGTCGGCATATGCGCGAAAATTGAGCTCTTAGTCACATAGTATGCCAAGAACAGTGGAGATGAGCTGATTATCGAGAAAGCAGAGACAGGAGGAGGTGAAAAAGTGATTGATTGGCACTTGCAAATGTTAAGCTCCAAGCAATTTTTCTAGCATCAGACAGAAAGGCTGTAAGAAATGAATCTTGTTGTGAGGAAATGGTCTTGAAGAACTTGGTGGCGTCGGCATACAGCGAGAGGTGGGAAAGTTTGATAACTAACTCAATGTTGAATGAAAAAAAGTGGACCTAGGTGGCTGCCTTGGAGAACGCCGGAAGAAGCTAAGAAAGGGCTAAAAATGGTAGATTTAAAACGAACACTGTAGTATCGGTTTTGTAAATAAGAAGATATCCACTTCAGCGCAGTGGGTTCAAAGCCAAGGGAAGATAGTTTGAAGAGTATTAATCGAGATTTTGAGAATGCTTTATTGAAATCAGTTGAAATTTTGTCGACTTCATTCTCATTCTCTAATGCTGAGAGGGCGAAGGACACAAATTTGACAAGGTTTGTGGTTGTAGGCATGCATTTGAGGAAGCCATGTTGCTTAGAGAAGGATAAAGATTTGAAGTGGAAACTTAGAGTGTCATACAAAATACTTTCGAAAAGTTTAGGTATATGTGACAGCTTGGCGATGAGGCAGTAGTTGTCAACATTAGTCTTCGGATCTGTTTTGTGAATGGCAGTTATAAAAGCGATTCTCCATATCTGGGAAAATTCTCCAACGGACAGAGATGAGTTGAATATTTTTGAGATCGGGACAGAAAGAACGGGGGAACATTTTTTAGTAATATGGCAGGGAGATCATCGGGCCAAATAATGAATTTATCATTAAGTTGATTCAATTTATTTTCGATCATACGGGGGTCAATAGTTTGTGGGAGAAATTCAGTAAGTAGTCGAAGTTAGTAGAGTCCGGTACAAAGGAGTCATCGGCGAAAGATTGTTCGAAGAAGCTGACAAAAGATTTTGCGAAAATTTTTCCCCATTCGAGGTTTCGCCATTGATAGAGAGTGAGGTTGGGTAGCCATCAGATTTCCTTTTGTAGTTGACAAACTGAAAGAAGGACTTAAGTTCGTTTATAAGATTGGCTTGCGTTTCGATCAAATTGCGTTCGTTGAGAGAATTTTAGTAGAAAAGTCATTGGGGGATTGAGTACGAAGGAAGATTGCCCACGTTTGTTTCTTTTGTTTCTTAGAGAATCGAGCCTGCGATTATACCAAGGAGGGGAGGTAGATGGATGTCTGAGTCGGGAAAGGGGAACGTAAAGAGAAGTAGAGTTAAATATTTTTCTGTAGAAAATGGTTATGGCGTCGTTTATTGTGAGGTTGTCAAAGTCGAAGGGGGCGCTATTGAGGTATTCATTGATAAGGTTGACATTTGCTTTGTGGAAGTCGTAAGACTTAAGCGCTAGAAGAGAAGTGTTCAGTGGTGGAGAGTCATGAAAAAATGAGAGAAGGAGGGGAGGATGGTGGTTGTCGAAAGTTGATAAGGAAAGGGGACAAAATGAATCAAGGGAGCTAAGGGGAGGTTGGGTATCATTGGTAGTCTAGTAAGTCAGTAGTATTTTCCATTTCAATCATTGTAACTGTGACTTGGATACGATAGACGATAGTGACAATAATTTTGATTCTAGACCTTTGCTAGATGGTCTGGAAAGGGTGATTGTTAAGGATATGACTTGAACAGTGGCTTTGCTGTCAGTGCATATGACAGTGAACATGGTCGGGGGAGATCCGAATAGCACGCCGTGCCCTAGTTAGCAACTCTAAATGACGATCGAACAAACCACGGTCTTTGACAACACGTTTTGTTTAAGGCAAAGGCATTGAATTAAAAGTTAGCCTTCAGGTATAAACAGGTTCTGGGTTTTTAAGAATACAAGTATAAATAGCGATATTTTGAGCTAAAAAGCATCAGATTGATTTTCTTTGGATATACACTTAGACCCCAGCCGGTGTCCCAAACATATAGCATACTCTGAAGAAGATGAGATCCCCAATTTCTATTTCGGTTTCCAATATCCCCAGGCGATGGACCACCCGATAATTCGCACGGCATTGTGGCCTACGCCCATGGTCTACGTAAATGTAAATTTGAGGAACATTCTGAATTTCAAAGGTGATTATTATTTAGAAGTCCGCATATGGTCAGGTAAAGTGTAAGTAAAGTCTAGCATCTTAACCCAAGAGTTGATTGGTTTCTGGGGCGTAAGTCCTTGACCGACTAGCAGCTTCTCTTTCAAATCTTTGTCTGGTGAGTACACAAAACTTGGAGCCTAATATCTTAATCAAAAGAAAAAAAAAACAAAATACCAATATCCTTGGGAATTCTTGGAATGCTTACTGTAGTAAGCACCTACTCGTACCTACATGAAATGACGGTAGGAATTTTAAGATACCAGAGTCTGCAGGATAAATGGTTACCTACAGAGCTACCACGACAATCAAAATTTCAGGTTCAAGCCCGGAATATCCTGCATGATAGTGATGTTTGCCGAAATTTCGCTGAGCGGCAGGTTTGAAAGAGCGATATTAAAGACGAAGCTTAATGAGGTCACTGGTGCAGTAGGATTGTCTGTTGTCTATTAAAAGCGGTTGAGATACTGTGGTGAACAATCCAATAGGTTTTTATAAGTGTGGCTTTAGGTAATTAGATTAACGACGGCGTTGGTTTAGGTTGCATTGTATTTTACAGGTGTCCAAGGTGGACACCAACATATGTTTGATTTGGTCACCTGAATAGCCAAGCTGTGTAGATTTTGCTAATAATCTTTGAATGCTTCTCTCATTCACTTATGTTGTGTGCGATTTGTTTTTCACACAAGCAAATTAATTATCTATTAATACATATTAAAATTACTTTGACTGCCAGAATTTTTTCATCGAATTCACTGAAAAATCTGCACATACTTTCCGAACAGCCCAATATTTGCGTCGTGACTTAACATCGACTAAGTATCATCTAATTCTTTCTACTAAAATCTTAACACCTCCATCAATATTAAAGATATCATATCGAGTAGATATTTTTTAGTTCTTTCGATTTATTGAGATGACATTTTGTTCGTCTACAAATGTAACGCTATATTCTAGAAAGTACCCTACTAGTCAGAAATATACATACATATAAATGGATATCAGCACATCGAGATCGATGTATTTCCTGGTATTGCTTTTAATAAACCTAAGCAAAGGGTGTACGATTTCCATAACAGGAGTTAATTTCGCATTTTGAAACATTCAAATGCAGAGAATTAATTTCGCTTCAATGAACTTAATTTGTCAAATTTTCTTGGAAGCTGAGTGACTACTTACATTTTACACATCCTACGAATCAACTTTAAATAATCACCGAACATCAATAATATTAAGTGCTTAGGAATTGAAGAGGTTTTAATATAAAATAAATAAAAAAGTAAAGGTCTCAAAGAGCTTACCTGTGGAACACCACAATCAAGAAGGGTTTTTCCTTCATATTCGTAATTATAAAATTTGTGATTATCTGTTTTTATACACAGTTTTTTTTCAAATATCCTGGGGATGGCTAAGTTCTTGCAGACAGACTTAAGAGATCACTACTCAAATCTACCACCGGCTTAAAATGCATGAGCCTTACTTAACTATTTTAACTAAACAAAATAACTTTACGGGTACTATGTAGGTGTTTTCAAAAAATAAGGTGACAAACATATGTTGATGTAGTCAACCGTTTAGATTTCTTTTCACGGACATAAAAGTTAGACGTGTTTTAGTGCGCTTGGTGATTTCAAAACATTGAAAGAAATGGATCAAAAATTTGTGTTAAGTTTCGAATCACTATCAGAGAAATTGCTAAGTCTACTGGCATATTGGTTGTCTCGCGCCATGAAATTTGTTCAGATATTTCGACATGGAACGTGTGTCAGCGAAATTTGTTCCGAAATTATTTAATTTTAACCAAAAGAACCGTCACGTAGGCATCGGGCAGGAGCTGTTGAATAACGTGAATGATGATCCCGAGTTGTTGAAGAATGTTATCACTGGTGACGAAACACGGGTATATATGTAAATATACATATTATGACTTCGAAACCAAAGCTCAAGTATCCCAATGGAAGCGACCAGAAAAGCGAAAATCGAAAAATTACGGCAAAAATTACATCCTGGCCGCCCTGACCCATGGAAAGGAGATTTACAACGATTGAGGAGATAAATACCATATTGTTGTATTGAGCAAACCTCGTTTACCACCCAATAGTTCACCTTATTTGTATAGGTATATCTAATATAAATTATTGTTGTTCTACATATTTCTTTTTATAACATATTATTGTTACTGGCCATTTAGAAGTTCAGAACCTCGTTGACCACCCATCGCCAAGCCTTCCTGTCGTGTTTCTTCCATGTTTCGCTGTTCTATCTCATCTCTTCTAGATCCATCCTTATATTATCCTCTTATTTACAACGCAGCTTTCCTAGCGGTTGTTTTTTTCTCTGATTGTCCCCTCATTATTCGTTTGAATGTTCGTACACTATTCATTCGTTTAGATGTTTATGTCTTTGCGATTTAATTACTCGGACAATGCTCGAGTTTTTGATTTGTAGTTTTCTCCATTCGCCTTCCTCTTTGTCCTGTTTTCCATCATAGATTCCTTGGAGATCCTGCTTTCAAAGGCCCAAGTGTCACTGTCACTGGCATTATTATGGTACTAAAAATACAGATTTTGAAATTGCGAGAAAAAAGAGTGGTTTTAAGTAATTCGTTCATCGCGAAAAAGTACACGTTGACTTGACCGTAGGCAGCGTTTTATTTATTTATACCTTTATGTCGTTTTTGGCACACAATATGAAACCCAGTTATTTCAACTCATCCACTTTTTCAAATACAGTCAGGTGCAAGGTTTTAATCGATCGAGGTTTTCTCTTCATTTAATTCTAAGCCTTTTTCCTCTTCCGCCATTATAAGACTTGTCTAATAGCCTTATTCACAAAGAATTGAATATTGAAATAGTTTAGCTAGGAGTCTTTTATAAGGAAGGAGGACTTATCTATGGTCTATAATAGTTTTATGGCCAATTTGAAGAGGCAACTAATCGATTTGTTTCTAAATTCTATCGCTATAAAATAACATTGAACGTTGAATAACAACGAAACCAAAACTTTCAAAATGTATCGTAACTCTAGGGATATTCCGAAATTGCTGGAAAAGTATGGTCATCTTCGAAAAGCATATGACATCCTAAACAAGTTTCTAAATATATAAAAAGTTCTTATTTAGTATGGAATGTAAACTTCAAAGATGTGGTAAATGTTTTCAGCCGGGGTTCCAAGGACAATGCATTATTCTGGTACCAATTCATCTCCCTTCTATATGCAATCTTTTCGCTGATTTTTTTTTTCGATCCGTCTATGTGAAAGACGTGAACCTTTTTTATGACTCATGCACTAGTAATCTGCTTTTAAATTCTCTTAACATCGGTTGCATGTTTCTCTGAATGAAGTGCTGGTTAAATTACAACAGTTGAACCATGATAAGCAACTTTTTGTGTTTAATCGATCGCTCAACTTAAGTAAATTAGTAAGTATTTGGAAAAAGTCTTTCACGATACATCAATTAAAATGTTTCCAAAAATTTAATAACAAATTACCCTCCAATCCGCAAAATTTCATTGAAACGTAAGCTTTTTGAAAAAAAAACTGATATACAAGAAATTGTCCTTTCAGTTGGAGGATGTTATTTCTCCATATCAAGGTGGATTCGTTGGCGCCAAATTTACTTGCACGAATCTAGTATTTTTTCCCTAATATGTACATTACCTGACCACGGCGTTCAGTGCAACGTAATGTACACTGATTTCTCGATAGCATTCCATAGGGTAGGTCACCACTCTTCAATATTTTAATAATCGATGTTTGGATCTCACTCTAGTATATTGAAATGACTGGAAATATGACTTTCTTATAGAGTTTAATTTGTCCATATTATTGTAATAACACACTTCCCGATATCATCGCTGGAGTCTCTCGAGGAAGTCATTCTTTGTTGCTTGCTGATATACCCAATGTGCTCCAATACTCCCAACACCTTATGTATAAACATGATTTAAAAATCTATTTTTTTATTTGAGTGAGACTGCTAGCTTCCATAAGTTGGAGTTATCTCGGAGGCTAGAATTTAGTTTTTCATGGGTGGTCGTGATGCAATGGTAATCATCACCCACTGTTGAGCGGAATGTATGTTCAAGTCTGACTACAGCAAAGAACAATTCATATATTGTGCAACAACTTCAGTTGTGATTGAGAGATGACACTCGCAGTTAAAGATCACTTACAAATTCATACTCTGTGTGTGCATTTCCAATATAACACCTAAATGACATGGAAACAAAAAAAGTTACTGTGAACTACAACCAACGCGACAAATTCAGTCGAATTTCTCGAATGTTATCTAGGACAACCACCCCTGGAGAGTAGTGAACGAACGTTTTCGACACAAACCATCTGCACTCTATCCAGGTTGCGTGAAGAACACCATAAGAGCGTAACTCTTTACTTCTCTTATATTTCTAAATTTTTAGAATATCACCTGAATATAGGGGACCCTTTTTTTTTCTATACATCGTAACGGAATTAAAACAATCCCAAGACGGTTTACCAAGCTTTAATTTACTTAACTAAACTGGAATATCTCTGCATGTCTTCGAATTTTACATTTTACGAATTTGAAAGTTGTTGGGTCATGAAGAACAGATGGACAGTGGACTAACAGGCCCCGTCGGGGATAATATAAGAATGGACCTAGAAAAATTGGAAAATTGCGAAACTTGGAAGAAACACACTCAGGGCAGGGATGCCTGTCGACTAGGCTGTCAACTAAGATCTGAACTTCCGAGTTTCATATGGTCAGTAATAATAAAAATTATAGTTTAAAAAGACTAAAAAACACGCTTTTAGAGATAATCAAACTAGAAAGTAACAAATAATTCCTAGCATAAGAATGAAATTACTGCCGAGAAAATTAATGTCACTGTTCTAAAAGCGTGGCGTGCTTTTATGCTTTGTAAAGGGTGTTTTTTAATCAATCCCTTTATATCAATCGTTATAATTTTTCACTAGTTTCATTTTCTTCTTTCTCTCTTCTAATTCTTCGCTTGAGAGTTGTGATGTTCTTCTAACAGTTGTCTTATTTTCTCCAATGTCTTTCTCTTCTGTGTTTTGTTAATTTTAATTTGTTTGTTTTCCATAGTTTTCCCACGAATAATGGACAGATATACGGTCCACCCCCCCAGAGGTCCGAAAGAAGGGTAAGGCACTTATACAATAGGATGAGCCTGGTTTCCTGAGGTTGACGTTAGCGACATGATATTTTTAGTCATCCTCTTGCCATTTATCCCTCGGTAGTTTCTCACCAGTATATTGGATTAGGTGAATTTTAAATACATATATGGCTTCATATCACTTGTGTACATCTAAAAACTAGCTAATTTCCCTCTGATTTTCAAAACTATTAAGAATCCGCTAAGTTTGCATGCATTCATAATACATTAAACGATGGATTAAAGTTGGACTTTGCATTCATGAATGGAGTGCGTCACAACAAATACGTCGCGGAGATCCCAGAGTTGCGTTGGTTGTATCTAATACCGTACCAGTATGCAATGACCGTAAAACTATACCTAACCCTTGACTTAATAATATGCGTATCAGATTTGTCAGTACATTTATGTATGTACCATATACGGAACAAACAAGTTGAGACCGCAACTACCTTGAGAAAGTCTCTGCTGCGTTTTGCTGAGCTGAGAGCCGGAATCATAGAGTAAGTCTGGAACTTCGTTCATACGTAGTTCGCGCACTAGCTCTATCTCTCTTACTCTCATGCAAAGCATCTCAGAAGAAATTTATGAATCCCGGCGAACCTAATAAAGATAATCGAATATTTTATCGAATTATTGTATTGTCCTCGGCCTTTGACAAGTGTGCAAAGTTTTAACCAAATCTGATCACTTGAAGTATAGCAAAATCGTACCCCAAAGAGTCAGTTACAAACATGCAATTGAGAAATCCGCACGGACAACCTAATACCACACTGTCACAATGAATCCGTGTCACTTTGCACCAGCGTCTGTGATGCAATCTAGTCTCAAACCGTGCATTCGGAGATATCTTAATATTTTTTTTCTTGTTTTTCATAAATTATTCGCATCGGAATGGCTATTTTTAAAGCTGATTATTTTTATCATTTTCTGCAGTCCATTTCCTATTTAAGGAGTACACCAACCTACCTACTTCTTGTGATTAATCGTTTAAAATAGCTGAAGCAAATGTTATTCCATGCTGTGTATCTAATATCATATTGCGAAACGCTCCAATCAACAGACAAACTGTTGACCCATTGCCCGTGTGTCCATCAGCCTCAAGGCTACAATTATTGTATTCTATTGTCATACCTTGGTGTACACCTACATATATCAACAACAGATGCAAGATACAATATGTCACAATAAATATTGTACAAAATAGAACGAAAATAAAATGAGCCCTAACATCGATGACAGGATGCGTATACCCTCACCATCAAACACCACACGGAAATGTTATCTAAATTCATAAATGTCGAAATGAAAACAACGAAAAATGAGAAAAACAAAAAATTCCATCTTGCGGATACATATGGAACGAGCAAACGACCTGCTCAATCCACTTCGCTACTACCCACTCCCCCGTTTCTTTTAGCGGGGCAAAGGTAAATAGAAAAAAAAGGACCCATGAACGAATGAACGACGTGGAGGAGGAGGCATAAGCTTCCCGAAGGCGAATTTTGACTGTTTTTCCATTCCGACAACATAGTCGACTGTGCCATATTGCCGCGTTCCTACACCATTGACGTTGCTTTAGCTGCTACAGTTGTTGTTACCCAATGTCGTGCGTGTTCTCGTGTCCTTGGACTAATAGAGGACTTGGCAATTTTCACAATTTCGAATTGATGTGGGTTATAACATACCTATCCCCGCACCATTCACGTTGCCCCTTGTACGCATGCAACTGATTCAGTTCCCCGTCTTCCTTCGTGTAAACGAACCAACACACGGGTTTGTTGACATTCTAGCGCTGTCTTGTCGACATTGGCAATATATTATCATCTCGTCGGTGGAGCCACCGTTGCATGCCATAGAGAACAGGAGGACGAGTTAAAGGATATTGCTTTTACATTTTGGTGTATTCAATTGAATTTTTATGTTCACCTTAGGGGTAAAGCACGGTGCGTAAATGTTATTGTTAGGAATGTGAGCACTAGCAGTAGTGGGGTACGCGGTGAGTCTTGTGTGGTGACCTAGTTTATGCTAGCCTCGGGGTGTTTAGCTTTCGTCTATCATGAAGATAATGGGTTGAGTGGTAAGTGTGTTTTTAATGTGATGAGCATTGGGGCCCTCCAGCTTTGTGAAGACGGTAATGGAATCTAATGTTGAATGGGTCGTAATACGATACATGTCACATCGAAATAAAAACGGACGCAATGAATAGAATGCGTCGATAAAGTCAGAAGCCATATTCTTTTCTCACTGTTTATTTATGAAACTGATGGGGTAAAGTCCTTAATGACATGGAATTCTGTCTTCTCCCATAAATTTTCTTTTCGGATTTAACACCAATTCCAATGCAGCCAACCTTCAACGGCTTGTGAATAATCTCTTTTAATCGGAGCTATAGATGAAATCCTTGTTTTGTAAAGCTCTGTCATGGCGGAATAAAAGTTACAATGCAGATATGACCATCACACAGGAAGGGTGTTGGCGTGGATCGGGTAAGAAATGGATAAAAACTTATGACTTTTGCTTGGCAATCAATTATTTGTAACCCCAAAGTTTACGAGATGTATGCGAGCACGCCGTAATAATCCATAGTTTAATAGTCTTGTTGGCGCTCACGTCCTATAAAGAAAAAGAATGACACCATACACCTGACACCTGATTTTATTCACGGGCTCAGTATCCCACCAAAAGCATCGAAATTTCGTTAAGAGGCCTCAATGCCAAGCCTAACAAGAAAACTGACTTTGAATGTGCTGTTGGGAAATATGTATAGCCTACCTGCCACCATATTTCAAACTGTGGCAAGTTCGCGATTTCCGTACTTTGACATCCACAAAGAGACCATCAGCTAGATTGACCACATTCCGCATGAACGATTTTGTCTGCCTCCTTGATGGATTTCGGGAAATACAGAATAAAGCAAATATGTTAAAGGGTCGGTGTGGACAACTAATAATGCAGTTGCCGTCAAGTTGAACATGTCATGTATAACGAAGGGCGCCCCCATTGTTGATGACTTTTTAGGCTCTTTTTAAAGAATTGACCAGTAAAAACTCCCAAGAAGGAAGTCTAGAACGGTAAAATCGGACATCATTCAAATGCCTATTGTCTAACTTGAAAAATTAGCCCCGATGGGGTCCGGAGCAAATGACGTATCCTAGAGTGACTTTGAGATTGGTTGGGAGTAATGGCTCTCTGTGAATGAAGTATGAATTCTCAAATCCCCAGAAGCCCCCATTTTGTTTGTTTACACTCTTGTTCAGACGGAAATGGGCCTCTTAGCTGATGGTGAGTCGTTAGGAAATCGTCCACTTCGTCGTTTCATGAGAGCCTCATGATAGTTTAGACGCAAATGATACTTTGCCGTCCTAATAGATTTTGGAAGGGAACATCTTTAAATCTTTCACAGTAATGGGCCCAAGAAATTAATGTGTAATGGCCAATGACGTGGCATATCGTTATATTCAGCCATGCCCTCTCGTCAAAAGGAGTATTACGAGGCCCTCTGGCGTATCTTCGTGCTATTTCAGCATCTTTTAAGTGAGTGGCTAAAGGCCTTAATGTTTGAACAGTTAGTGTAGCATGGTTGGAGAATCTTCGCCGATATTCACTTCGCCCAAAAATCACTGGCGAATTATTTCTTAAAAACATAGTGACGAGTATTCTAATATTCCGTGTTGCGGAGTTTACCATTCCATGGTTTATGGAATATAATGTAATGTATTGATAAATGATCAAATATCAAAACCAGATTGCTAGTTGCCACGCTTTGCAAAAGTTGTATCATCTTTCAATTGCTTTAAAAACGGCAAATTGGAACTCCGAACGCCTCAAAACATGAAGATATGTAAAATAAGGTCATCCATAAAATCACCGATTATTATACACATATCTGGCAACTGACAGCAGATTAAATACCTTGTTTGGCTAGCAATATGCAAGTACATGCTTCAGAGATGTTTCCCAGCTGTCGAGGAAAACAGAGACTATTATAGTGACTTTTTGAAACCTTTCATATGTACATATGTTGGCTGAAGAAGTTTCAGGTAAAAGGACACTGCATGAGTTCAAGCCTCAAATATTTTTTATTTTCATAAAATGTAACGATAAGTTATTGCTTACTTTTAGAAAGCCTAAATGTAACCTTAAGTACGTACCGTAAAGTCTTGGGAAAAAAAAACGAAGTAGTTTCTGCCACTTTAATCCTCCCCATCTAAATCAGTCCTTTTAGTAACTCCTGCGGCTTTTGCCTCTTGCAGTATATTTGAGATTTGTTTAAAAAATAAGGTGATATTTTGAACTTTGCTAACAATTATACAGAGTGCGCCATCTCATATGGGTCGATGTAAGCTTCGAATAACAACAATTGTCAACCGATTTTCATATGTCATAGCATTTTGAGAACGTCAATTCAGTACAATTTTAACCATGAATCGCTTCACACCAAAAAAACGCGCGAAAATAGTTTCAATGTTCATTAAAGATGAACGATCGATTGTGCTAACTCAACGTATCGTACAAAATCGTACAAAATTTCGTGATCGTGTTGCGCCCAAAAAATATACAAAAAATATACAATTCGTCGTTGGGCCTCGAATTTGACCTCGTGAGCAACCTAGGCCACGTCCGCGGCGCTCAAACTCATCTATTCAGTCTGTGAAGGCCAGTGTTCAAGAAGACCCAAGTTTGTCATATCGGCCCCGTTCGCAGCAGTTAGGCATCAGTGGGACCACTTTGCGGAGAATTTTAAAGGATGATCTTCACTTATTTCCATACAAAGTGCAAATAACTCAAAGAATTTTGCCACAAGATGAGCCACGGCGCTTGGCATACGCACAAAATGTCGTTGCAATGATTAATGCTGAGCCGGAGTTCTGGCAACAAATTTTGATGACCGATGAGGCCCATTTTACGCTCTCTGGCTCAGTTAATAAACAAAATTGTCGCTTCTGGGGCACCGAAAATCCTCACATTATTCACGAAGAGCCGCTATATGATCAAAAAGTTACTGTGTGGGCCGGTGTATGCGCTAAAACCATCATTGGACCGTATTTCTTCAAAGTTGGCGATCGATATTGGTGGATGTTGGCCCATTATGTGGTGCCAGAAATGCATAAAAAAAGGCTTATTTCACTTTTGGTTTCAACAAGACGGCGCGACATGCCATACTGAGGACAAAACAATGAACCTTTTGCGTAAGAAGAATGGTGTCAAAAATGGGCGATATTGACTGGCCTCCGAAATCGCCGGATTTGACTCTTCCAAATTTTTTTCTTTGGGGATACATGAAAAGCAAGGTGTATGCTAATGGCCCGAAGACAATAGAATATCTAAAAAGAAACATTAGTGCGGATCGCAGAAATTTCGACCGAAATGCTCGAAAATGTCATGGAGAATGCGCGAAAACGAGCCCGTTTTTGCATCGGCAAGAAAGGCGGTTATTTAATTGATGGCGCACGCTGTAAATAATTATAGATTTTGGAAACTGATTTTCGGAAAAAGCTCAGAAATAACTGCTAGGCTCGATTCCTGAACTATATTTAATATGTAGCTACAAATTTGTACGGAACCCTCGGCAGGCGAGTCCGACTCGCTTTTTATTCGAGGGGTGATTGAAGGTTTTTTTTTTTTGCGTCGGTTGTGGGCTAGTCAGCGTGGGCTAGTCTAGCTTTCTGCTTACGAGCCAGAGTTGCTTTCATCATATAATATTTTGAACTTTTTTTTTTGTTTTTGAATAGCGGGCTAGTGCTAACAAATACCATCGGGCAAGGCGACCAGTGTAGGCTTATTGTGCCTGCTAGCCAATCAGACGAGGAGTTCCTCTACTTTCTTAGTAAAGCTGAGGATGTCCTTCGTAGTTGAGATGATCCCCTCAGGAGTCATGATTTCTCTGAGGATGATACGCTTCCTATGATGGCAGAGGGCAGCACGTTCACATAGTGTGTGCTCTGCAGTTCATCGTCATTATGAAAGAGTCGACATTTGGTGTCAGACGAGAGATTAATTTTGTTGAGATGATATCTCAGACTACAGTGTCCCGAAAAGTAGCTGATTATGATATTGATTATATTATATTTAAGAATATTAATAAAAAGCTTTTCCTTGCGAGTTGGTCGGCGATTTCGTTGCCTTTAATGCCCTTGTGCCCTTGCACCCACCAGAGTTTGACCTCATTTCTTTTGGCTAAGCCCTGCATCGTGCTATTCCTGAACAGATTCGTACTATGCGAGCTCAACGCTTTGATCACTACTTGACTGTCTGAGAGTATATTGACGGTTATACCTCTTATGCAAGTCTCTAAATTTATGTTGACTCACGTCAGGGTACCGTTTAATTTAGCGTAGGAGTCACTAGGACTCATTACCGGGTCCTTAGATTTTTAGCGAAATCCATTTTCGAGCTAACTTTGTACCACTTGATCAAGGGATCGGGGCTCTCCCAATCTGTGTGATTTGGGATCAGTATAATATTATTTTGTTAAAGATGAAAGTGTGAGGCAATGGTCTGAAACTGTGGTAATCATATTCAACTCAGGAAGGTGACCCAATAGTTTACATGGCTGGTCTGTTTCCGAGCGAAGCTATCTGATTGCACTACGTAACCTTTTTCATAAAAGTGTGGAGTGTGGAAATTCAGTGCCCCTTGAGCTGCCGCTGAGTAAGTTGGCATGGCGCCTGTAATGCCGAGACATGCTAGTCTCTGAAGGCGTTGAAGTTTAACTAGTGCAGTTTTCTGTTCGACTTTTGTCCGCCATACGGTAGAAGCATAAGTGATGATAGGTCTTACTGTCGCGATATACATGTATAACCAGTGGATTACCTTAGATTTCAATCCCCAGGTTTTACCGTAGGTGCGTTGACAGGCCCAGAGTGCCTAAGTCGCCTTTGCAAGTTTGCTTTGATGTTGGAATTCCTGTTGCGATCAGGGTCAATAGCTAGATACTTGACTTCTTCTGAAAATCCAATGTCTGTACCCTTTAGGCAGACAGAGCAAGGTTGTATTTTTTTCCTTTTTGTGAATGGGAGTAGGTTGTCTTTTTCTGGGTTTGTCGATAAACCCTCACTCCTACACAAGTCAGAGATAAATTGAAGCGCCAGTTGCATGCGTTCACAGGCAGAAATTATAAATTCAAATTAAATTAAAATATAAATTTTGCATTTATATTTTGAAACTTGGGATAGTTTGCAGGATGTCCTCAGTTCTTACAGAGCACGCACTCGAGCTGCTCCCTATCCGCGACCTTGTCTTAGGTTATCAAGTCACATTTCTCGTTTTTGTCGATCTTTGCACATTTAATGCATCGAGACTGTATATCTCTGTTCTATACGACGAAACGTTGGTAGCGGATACAATGTAAAATGTTTTCTATTCTACAGACCGGGACCCTAAGGAAGAAATAGTCCAGTCATAGTCCCTCACCTCTCCAGCTTGCCGTTGGGTTTAAGATATACAGGGAAGAAGGGCAATAACCGTTTCTCCTGTTTAACCTGCGTCTTGATGGACGACTTATCTCCCACGAGTTTGAGGTCTCGAACTATTTGAGCTCTGAAAGCATTTCCTTGGGGTTAGTAATCGAATATATGCCTTTGAGAAGCATTGTCTGCAGCCTTAGGTCTTGAGGGTAATTGAGAAGGATCCGTTTGTGGTCTCCTTTAATAGGTGCTTGGCCCGCTTATGGTGCTTCAGTTTGTTGCACTGGATAGCGTAGCGAATTTCGCCTATGCCTTTAAAAACAAAACTGCTTATGCCATTAATGTTACTGTAGGGATCTTTGGTCTTGCGTGGGGCCGTGGTATAGGTGAAGATGAGTGGCACCTCCACTTTAGTAGGTTGTGGTTGTTGTCGCTTCTATTGTTTTTGTAGATTAGGCATCTGGTTAGGTCCCCGTCTTCGTTTAATGACGCCCATCACTGGAACGGCGCAATCGGAGGATCCATCTCGATTTCTTCCGATCTCTTATTCCGTATTCTTCAAAAATGATCGTGAAAACAATGATACCATCAATGGCGCCCGCTATAATTCAATGATTCCGAACTTTTTGTTTGCCCCAAATGAACGAGCGAATGCACGACCTTGAGTTAGTCGGCATGTGGTTCTAGGAGAGGAGCGCTGCATGTCAACGTGCGACTTAAGCCCTTAAACTATTTTTCATAGGGATACGTCAAGTCACTATTCTAAGCCGATAAGCCAACGTCACTTCCAGACTTGGAAGACAGCGTAACACGTGTTATTAGCGAGATACCAGCCAATACGCTTACAAAAGTAACTCAAAATTGGACCCTCCTCCGGACAATTGAAAACGTATATATATTTACACGAAACAATCTTTGAAAAATAAATCGTAAGAATTGAAGGAAATCAAAAACCGAATTCTACAGTGGCATATGCCATTAATGGCTATTGGGAAAAGTTTTAGTTCATTCATTCATTTAGATTTAGATTTTGCATCGAATTCTAATAATTCTATTCAAATACGTCCTGAAAATCAACATGATTAGATCCTCTCAATTAACTGGATGCAAAATATCAGATAACAGTCCAACCTCAAGCGAAACTAAATGAGACCAATCAATCTATCAAATAACGAGCTCTACCCTAGTGACGCTCATTATTGGTACTCATTACGGATGAAATTATATTCCATTGAGCAGAAATATTTTATTTCCCTAAATATTCCATCACGCACTATATAATCCCAACTATTTCCATTCCACACCGAATTCACTTGTCCATTCTAACCTATTTTCCTATTTAATTAAAATCAAATCATTGATTAAATTCGCACAAAAATAATCTCAGCAATTAATTTCAATGAGCTTGTTAAGAATGTTCGTTTCATTGACCACGTCACTATACGAGTACACATTGACAAGGACAAAAAATAAAAAACGACAATAATGTTCAAAAAACTAAAACTAACAAAAAAAAAAATGTAAACACTGCCTATTGAATTAAATTGGAAAAGCTCGCGGCGTTAAATAGACCATTCCCGGTGATATCTGTTGTTCTATCTTGTCCTCGTTGTTTTTGTACTTCATAAATACTCGTACATCCCTTTAATTAAAAATTGTGAAAATACAATTTTCTAACGCACAACAGGCTCATGCCGCCGTTAAATGAAATTTTATTTGAATTTCAGATTATTTACCAATTAACGTGGGAAATGCATTTTCAATGTATCGTAGAATGCAACACGAGTTTCACGTACCAACTAATCGATAAGTGCTAATAGGTGCCGATTACAGTCAGACAGAGTTAGAACCGTGTGTAGTGAGGTGTATGAAATATCTAAAACCCTTTTTGGATTCAATATGTAAATCGATTTGAACGACTAACGAGTAGCAAGCACCATAATATCGAAAAGGAGATAGGCAGGTAGGTTAGAACTTGATTGGGATGAGTCGGAGGTTGTGCAAACGACGTGAACACATTGGAAGGTATGCCCTGTATCTGGCAATCCATCGAAGTGAAATATTTTAATTACATACCTTCAGTCAATTATTTCTGCTTTTTTGAGCGCGCATGAAATCGAAATCCGAGTTGAATGGAATTTGGATGTTGCAGGATTGCGTTTTCGCTTTCTTTCGCCTTTGAAGCTATGAATCAACGACCTCAAACGATGATTAGCGTCATCACTCCCGTCGAAGGCACACGCAGAGCATAGAAAACAAAACGAAAGTCGTTAATCCACACTATCATACACATTATATCTCCTAAGCAGATAAAAAGTTCTGGAAAACACCAGATTTTATTCTACCCAAATCCGATTCTAAAATTTCCTTTCCCTATCACCATCAGATAAGGCTGTTCGTGTGGTCAACTTTTTTGCTGTCCCCTCCTCTCTCCGCCAAGGTTAACTGCTACCTTGGACTATCAAACCTCCGTAAATGGAAACGGACAGATTATGAGGATAAGCACAGAGGTACATACCTACATCCTGAAGAAGAAGCAAAACCAAAGGAACTCTGAAAAATACCCGAAAAGTTCATTCCTCTACCGTCCAGTCGTCGTAGAAGAACAAACTGTGTGCGGTAGAGGCCAACCAGAATCCCCATTAGTGCGGAGCTCAACTAGTCCCACATGAATTATTTTGTTAATTTTAATCTACTTTCCAACTTTCTCATATGGAATTGAGTGAAAAGAGGCATATTGGCTTCTTCACCACTTCACTCACTACTTTATATTCATTATCCTTAACCAGGACTTGAAGCCCGGTGAGACGTTCCCCTTCCCACTCGGTATCGTAAAAGTTTTCAAAGAAACCCACAAGAAACAAAAGAAACGACCGAGAAAAAAAGGACGACCTCGACACTATAAAGTCAACTAATTTAAAAGGATATCCTACTCGTCTGTGTCGCCGTGCGATTGTATGTAGTGTGCCTACAATTCAAATAGTACCTACTTTCTGACTAGGATTTCCTATAACCTAATGAAAATGTTACCCATTGTCCAGGGACATTAATTAAAAATTGAAAAAATAATTATCCTTGCATTTCAGGACATTAAAAAATATTAAATGCCCTTTGGAAAAAAAAGAGAGAATAATAAGTGTCCTTGCTGCAGGATAAAGTAGTGGATTGTGAAATCCTTGTAATCACTGGCCGTGGCACAGAGCCCAGCCGAGTGGGCGGTATTATTGCATACAAAACACGTAGAAAGAATTCCTTCCCGTGCAAAATGCAAGTAATGCGATACGATGTGATGTGATCCTTTTTGCAATTATCTTTGCTTTGCCATTCGTTTATTAGATTTTCCATTCGCTTTTAATCTCTTCTCTCAACGTTACTTTCTATCATCTTTTGTCCTTGGTCATGTTCCTATTATAATGGCTGTAAAAATATTAAAACACTAAAGTGGAGATCAAGTAGCATTGGCAGGAGTGGAAGCTTATTAGAAGAAGAAGGAATTGTAGTGGTCCTTGGACGGGTGTCCTTCTCGTGTCCGGTCCAAGCTGATTACCCATAATTCTGGCTTGAATAAATGAATGAATGAGACCGGTGGTGCTGATGGAAATCGTTGATAACCAATTAGTGGAATAAGGAACTAATTGTGGTGTCGGCAGGAGTCGTTTGTGGTTCGTTACGGCAATTTAGCGGTCGAATTATATCCTCTCGAGCTGAGTAAAGTAGTCTAGTTGCATAGGACTATTTCGATTGAATGGTTGGAATGCAAATATTGATTCAAATTACATAATGAAAAGCCCTTTGAGGATACTCGCAATTAAATTCTCTAATTGCAAAGGACAATCGACTGACAGTCACCGTTTTTGGGGTGTGTACCTGTTTTCCAGGTTCATATACGCTTTTTGAATTGATTGCCATGGAAATATTTGAATAAGGGAGAATGGGATTCGATCTCATTAACAGCAGTGTCCACTCAGTTTAATATCGGCTTGAGCTAAACGTCAAAAGTCTCATTCGAATCCCAGTAGCCTTTCACAAAGATTGAAAAGAAAAAAAATTAAACTTCGTGTTTATTGTTTCTCTATTCGATATCCTACCTCTTCTAGACGAAACGGTTATGTAAGTAAAAAGAACAAATTTTATTTAGAGCACTCATTATCATTCCCTCCCTAGGTACACCCGCTTGGCCGGCTCACTCCTGCGATCCAATCGTTTATACGCATGCAACAACCTAAGTTTTATTCGAAGCGTCAAACTAGTATATCAACCTTATAAGCATTATTATGAGACTTTTGAGGACAAGAATTTCCGCAAGAAACGTCCGCTTTCGCCCCACTTAAGTATCTATAAACCTCAACTGAATACCGCACTCTCAATAATGCATCGTATAACTGGGATGGCGAATTCGTTTTATTTGACGTCATTTCTCATGTTTACACTATTATCATCGCATGATATGACGCATTATGTAACGATGATCGAAGGACTTGAACTTGGTGGAGCTTGCCTGTTTGCTATTAAATTTATATTAACACTTCCGTTTAGCTTTCATGCTACGAGTGGAGTGCGCCATTTCATCTGGGATATGGGATCATGTTTGGATAATAAGTCTGTTGATAGTACTGGTATTGGCGCTATTATCGGTGCTATTGCCCTCTCCGCTGGATTGGCAGCACTGTCAGCAGGTGAAGCTTGATTTTCATGGATTATATGTCATATGTATATATCTGTAGTATGAGAAAATAAATGATTATTTCCATTGAAGTTGGAGTCCTGATTTTCCGGGGTTCTAGAGAAAACAGCGATAAATAGGGTGCAGTAAAGGACCATAGGATTCAAGTCTATTTGATCAGGTTGAAATCATTAAAGGGCTGTGATGTAGTGCTCACCGATTGGACCTAAGGTAGATCAAAACCTGTTTTATCGATAGGCTACGGACTCTGCTATGTTCGTTGGTTGAGTTTCCTGTTCTTGAGGGACGGGTGCTATTAAGCACAAGCAATATGACAATGTCCCACGTAACATTTAATTTTGTTTTTGGGTGTTAAATGTAGTATTGATGGCAGGCAAGGTTTTTTTTTTGCTTAAAGCTTAAAAAGCCTTACTAATTTACTGATATTCTCCTTTACTGGCCCTATGTGGACACTAAATCCAACAGATTAACTCTCAAACGTAGGTTCTGCTAATTCTTGATATTTTTGTCATCGGCATCGGAGTATCGTTATTGGTACACTTGGCATTGAAACTTTGCGCAAAAATCTATCTCCGAAGCTTATTATAAAGCTATGATAGCAATTATCCTATAACACCATTATCCGGCGCTACAAAACAGTGTCAAATCTTTTTCGTCTGATGCCTGCCTCGAGACGAACAGGAATGTTATGCTTCTTTGAAGTAACTACTTGCGGGGGCAGTAGGTCCAGCAAACCTTTCGCAACTACTTCTCTAAATTTCCTGATTTAAGCCCCCTTTATTATGGTTTTTTAGTAAACCAGATATGCTTTTATAGCTATGACACACAGAAGGAATATCGTTTGAGACCTGTTTTCAGTGTCGTACCATAGGAAGTCATTTGATTTGGGAGATCAAGGTCCGAGTTGTCCTTGTTATAATCCGTAACAGCAAGAAACTTTTCAAAAATACCTTGACGTCGTCGAACTGATCTTGTGCCTCTGCTGGTGGATTGAATTTGAGGGTCAATTTTGTTGGGAGCATCTTGACATCTAGGGTGTCCTTCCACTTGACAACAATGCTTCCATTTTCTTCCTCCCGTGATATCAGGTTGCTTATTTTGAGTTGAATATCCGTCACCTCTAGAACAAACTCGGGGAGTTCCAACCACGAGTTTTTTGCTCAAAAGAGGAGCACAAAAAAGCATATTTTTCATAACGAGTGTAAATATTGCCCACGTATAGAGCCCGGCCTTGGCCTTTCAATAAATGACTAAGCTCTTTACGAATATTTTCAGCGAGGCTAACGTCACGCTCATCTGTTGAATAATTTTCCGAGTAAACCTTTGACTCGGTGAAACCATCGGTCGAGCAAAGTATGATCTTCGCATTTTTGCAGATGGCTCCAAGACTGGGCGGGTGTCCGGCACTGGAGTATTCTTTGAGCTCGTTGGGAAAATATGTGTCTGTCTTTCAATCAGTAATATACGCAATCCTAATGACAATGCACTATGTTGTTAAGCATAAATAGGAGGGAAAAAGCATATCCGTCTGAAGTGATAACCAAGCTGCACTCAAAGTGTCCAATCCTCTATCCAACTCCAAATTAGTGCATGAACTCAAGACCTTTTTGAACAAAGTCGGAAGACTAAATTCACTACGGCTTGTATGGGTCCCAGGAAATGAGATTTCTGATGAACTCGCCAGAAAGGGCTCAGAGGAGAGTTTCTCAGGACTTGTAGCTGCTTTAGGTCTACCTGTTTCCATGGTCAATTACACTATTGCTATGCGTCACCTGTGCTGCATGTTGCGAGGAAGATGACACATCAAAACACTTTCCCTTAGTTGGTTTGTTTATTTTAAAAGTAGTGAATTTGGAATGGACAACATAGACTGTTTAAAACCAGAGAAGAACATTTAATGATGCAGAGATTATTTGCTACAAAAATATCCCAGCTTAGCAAGGTAGAAACCGGTCGCTATGAGCTCAAAATCATGTTGGGGTGATCGTGGTGCAATGGTAATCATCACGGACTGTTGAGCCGAAGGTCTGTAGTTCAAGTCTGCCCATAGCCAAGAACAATTCCTATAGGGAAAAACTGGCAACAACATCAGTTATGAATGAGAGACGACCAGAAGTTCAAAATTCATACTTTGTATGTGCATTTCCAATATAATACCTTAATGACATGGAGACAATCCTCGTGCAGGGACGGGTTAAGAATATCCCTGCAGCGATACCTATCGCTTGTCGTAAAAGGCGACTAAACAAAGGTAAACAAAACTCACATCTAGGCAATTTAGAAAACACCAAGGTGAGCCTAGGGACACATATACCACCATTAAACTGCCCCACAAGTGTGCATGCAAATCAGTGGGTTGACACGACTGGAGATCACCGGTGTTGTAAGAGTAAGATCAATCAAAAAAAAAATAAAAAATCTGGAGCATGCCCGTGTCAAAAAGGAAGGGAAGAATGAAAACGGTCAAACCGTAGCATTATGGAAAAGAACGCTAAAAGGAAAAGCACTACCCCGCCAGGCACTACTAATGGTCGTGATCCTGGCACGAGCAGCAATGCTTGGGTCAGAGCTATAGGATTTCCGGGGGATAGCAAAGTAATGCAACGGCGTAAGCCACATTTAAGAGTCGCGAGTTGGAACGTTGGAAGCATGAGTGGGCGCAGCTATGAGCTTGAAGAAATGATGGTTAGAAGGCGAGTAGACATCCTGTGCGTACAAGAGACGAAATGGCGAAACACCGGTAATCGGGCACGTTTCTTGGACGTTAAAACAAAAGCCTACAAGATGTTTTACTATGGATTGGAACAAGGAAAAAACGGAATCGCCATCATCCTTGCGGCAGAGTTACTTGGCAACGTCTTAACCATTTCAAAGTCCAGTGACCGTTTGATGGCTCTCAAATTGGTGATGCATGGTGAGGTGTGGAACATCGTAAGCGCATATGCCCCTCAAGTAGGATGCGAACAAAAAGAAAAAGATGCATTCTGGCTAGATTTCCACAACCTTGTCAAAATCATCCCAAAGGAAGAGCTTTTGTTTGTTGGGGGAGATTTAAACGGACATGTCGGGAAGACAAGCGAAGACTATGAAGGCTACCACGGAGGGCTGGGATACGGCACCAGGAACTCTTCAGGTGAAGATATCCTAAACATGTGCAAGTCGTACGGTCTTATAGTGCTAAATACCATGTTCGTCAAACAAAGCCGGCACCTGATCACTTATAGCAGCGGCGGAAATGAAACTCAAATAGACTATCATTTGGTATCCAGTTTCATGAAGCCACGAGCTAAAGATTGCAAAGTGATCCTGGGAGACGCGATCGCCCCTCAACACCGTCTCCTCCTGACTGAATTTTTTTCTGGATGCGAGAAAGAAGTCAAAGCAGCAAACGAAGGTGTCTGAGAGAATCAAGTGGTATAAGCTGGATAAAGGAAAAGGCGAAGCTTTTATTACCATCATGGAAAACTACCTCTCTTCCATTATCGATGAGGTCGGTAATGAGGAGTGCAGAGCACAAGACATGTGGGATTCCCTACAACAATCTGGCCTGGAGAAAGCCAAATCACTGCTCGGAACATCTAAAGGCCCCTGCCAACACGCAAAAGAAACCTGGTGGTGGACAGACGAAGCCAAAGCAGTGATACACGAAAAGAAAATGGCTTTCCAAGCTTGGTCAAAGTGCTCTTCTACTAATAGAGAGGAAAAAGCTCGCCGTGAAAAGGTATATAGATGTTGCAAAGGTATCGCGAAGAAAAAATGCGCCGAATTCAAAGCGAAAAGCATGGAAGGCCTCTATCAGGAGTTGGAAGAAATATCGTCTTCCGCGTCTGACAGGAACCAGGCTACCCAGGAGCTTCGACAAAACAATTTGAACAAAGGAGCAAATATCTTTAAGATAGCCGCCCAGAGAAGAAGAAATGCTCAGGAGATTCGTTTCCCAAAGTTTATTAACAATGCTGAAGGCCAACTCCTTGTGGAAGACGAAAAAATTCTCCACAGATGGCGACAGTATTGCGAGGAACTTCTGAACGAACAGTTTCCCCGAGTGTACTTTCCAAGAGCCGCCCCGAATCATGCCGAAATACCCGACATCACAGTCGAAGAAGTTCGGTACGCGGTTAAAAACTCAAAGAAAAGAAAAGCTGTTGGGCCGGACGGGATACCCTCTGAGTTCTGGAAAAAGATGGGAGACATCGGGTCTAGATGGCTCATGGTTCTTATCTCCAAACTTATGAGAGGCGACACTATGCCTAATCAATGGAGGGAAAGCTATCTTCTTCCATTGCACAAAGGAAAGGGTGATACGCGAAATTGTGATAACTACCGTTCTGTCAAGCTGATGTCGCACACCATGAAGATCGTTGAACGGGTATTAGATAGCCGACTGCGGAAAATAATACGACTATCTGATGACCAGTGCGGGTTTGTCTCGGGTAAATCAACAACAGATGCAATCCAAAGTATAAGGATCATGATGGAAAAGCATCGTGATTCTTCAAAGGACTTGCATATGGTGTTGGTTGATTTCGAGAAGGCATTTGACCGGCAACCAAGAGATCTTCTATGGGTAGCGCTAAGACAAAAAGGAGTTCCAGAAACCTACGTGCGAGTGATTATGGACATGTACGAGAGAGCAACGACAAGAGTAAGATGCACCGCAGGAGTCACCGAAGAGTTCGCAATCAAAGTCGGTGTACACCAAGGGAGCGTCCTCAGCCCACTGCTTTTTATAGCAGTCCTTGATTGCTTGCTTGAAGGAAAAGTGACGGACCCCAATGTGCACCAGCTATTCTTTGCTGACGATGGGGCCATTATAAGTGATGATCAGGCGTCCCTACAACGAGCACTTGATGTGTGGGTGGACATTTTTGAGGGACACGGGTATCGTATTAGTTCAAAGAAGACAGAGTATCTGTGCTGCCCGTTCTCTGACCCTCATCAGCCTATTCCAGACATTTACTTGAATGGAAGAGTGCTTCCCAAGTGTGAAAAGTTTAAATATCTGGGATCTATGATTAATAGAGAAGCAACTTGTGATGACGACATCAAACATCGCGTAAGCGTAGGGTGGATGAAGTGGCGGGAAAACTCCGCCATCTTCTGTGATCGAAAAATGCCCCCTAAGCTGAAAGGAAGGCTCTACACTTCAGTTGTACGTCCGGCGCTCACATACGGTTCACAATGCTGGACAATGCACAAAAAGTATGAGAGCAAATTAACGGCAACTGAGATGAAGATGCTTCGCATGACAGCGGGAGTAACAAAGCGTGACAGAATTAGAAGTTCAAAGATCCGAGGAAGCCTCCACGTAAAAGAAACCATCACAAGAAAGATAGAGCGCGACCGACTCAGTTGGTATTGCCATGTTCAAAGGAGAGATCCTTTGAACCCCGTCCAAAAGGCGTTATCAATCAACATTCCAATTTCAACACGCAAAAAAGGCAGGCCGAAAAACAATTGGTGCAAACAAATGCAAAACCACCAGCATTTGATTGGCCTCAGCGATGAAGTAATCCCAAACCGGGAAGCCTGCCGCTACTTTCTGAGGTCAAACCGGCGGACCCCACAAGCGGACCAGTAGGAATGCAGTTAAGTGGGAAGGTTATGGTCCTACACTTCTGACCATAACGACGCCGGGATAAAAAGGAAAAGAAGAATGACATGGAGACAAAAAAGTTACTGTGAACTACACCAACTCGACACATTCAGTCGAATCTCTCAAAAAGTCCCATCTAGGACAACCACCCCCGGAGAGTAGTGAACGGACATCTTCGACACAAACCATCTGCACCCCGTCTAGGTTGTGTGACAAAAACTATAAGAGCGTACACTCTTGAACCTGAACGAACCCTATAAAAAACAAAATTTACTCTATAACACAGCCAAGTTTCAGACTCATAGCTAATCGGCACGTTGAGTTTGATATATGCGTACGAACGAATGGACGGACAGAAAGCTTTTGCATAAGTATTCCCTACCTCAGATCAAGTACATACATAGGATACTAAAACCTAAACTTTCCCATATTCATATAAACATATGCATCTGCCTTTGTGGAGCGCAGTGTTGAGGAGATTCAGAATAAGTCGATTCGCCATCTTGCACAACAATTCCAGCTAGTCCCATTCACTTTGTGGAAGATTTTACGGAAAGATTTTGGCTTAAAAGCTTATCAGATCCAGCTTGTGCAAAAGTTGAAACCGCCTGAGCATTATATATGTAGTAGAGCACTGCACGAGTGCATACTGCATCGTACGATTACGAATACAAATACGCATTCGACGAGTAAAACGAATATTTGTGCGTACTCGGCATCGCCCAGCCTAGAAGTATTCGCATCGTTCCGCATCGGCATCGGCGAATATTACTGTATTCGGCATCGTTTGCATCGGTATCGGCGATTATTTACGCATTCGCATCGTTAGGCATCGTTAGGCATCGCTAACAGCGAAATTGTGATTATGCTGGAAAAATTTCTAACATTGTATGAGGAATTTATAGGACGGATGAGAAATGTGACATTAGACAAATTCAAAACAGAAAGTTTACTTTATTAGCCACAAATAAATAAGGATAAAAATAATAATAAGTAATAGCAAGAAATAATAAGTAGTAAAAGTTAATAATAGTAAGTAATATGTACATATAGTATGATCGATCAACGATTGCTTCCTCAACAATACCATACATAAGCTGATAGCTCGTTTATTTATGTATGTTCACTAGTGCTCTTGATTTTACCCGGGTAATACCCAACTCAGCAATTACCCGGGTACCCGGGTATTCGAGTAATGCGGGTAATACCCGATTTCGCGGGTACCTGCATACCCGGGTAATACCCGACAAACGCGGGTACCCGAATACTACCCCAAGAGCTCTACTGTTCACGATTCACGATACCTACTCGCTACGATGCGCGATGCTACGATGCAGTTGTAACGATTATTACTCATAATCATTTCGGAAAAGGAATCGGCGATGCATTCGGAAACGATGCCGAGTATGTAATCGCATCGTTTGGTGATATATTCGGCGATTATGCCTCCGAGTACTTTTTACTTACTCGTGCAGTGCTCTAATATGTAGTACGTGTCGTATGTAGGTTCGGTGAATAGGCCGGAAACATGATTCAGCCTAATTGTCATTTTCAACGTAAAATTGTGTCCTCCGACGTGGCTCATCATTCGTTAAATGGATATGTAAATAACCAAAATTGTCAAATTTGGAGTGGAGAATCCTCAAAAGCTTCTGCCGAGAGGCAAACATTAAGACTCACCGTTTGGTGTGCTTTTTAGGCTGGTGGCCAGAATGTTATCGTCAAAGGAGAGCGCAATAGAAACATGATCTCTGATGTTCGTTCTTCAGTGGCATTGACGTCACACAGCGCTGGTTTCATCAAGATTTCGCGTGATGGACCTCAATATTGGAACTCGACATTCGCCGTGTTATTGCTGATATGTATATGGCCCCAGTTGGTCGATAAAGTTGTCGAAAATGGGATTTCACGATTGCGCTTCATTCCAGCTAGCCGTGACATGTATGTATATGCCCAGGATTGCTTGCTATCCTAACATCATAGACATTTACATTAGCTTCAAGTACTTTATTTTATATTGAAATTGTATAGCTCTAAAAAAAAAATCACCCTTAATAATTTTCTTTTTTTAAACGAAGAGCTTTTAGTTCACAGGGAGAGTTTTGGTTCATAGGGAGAGTCCAATTTTTAATGTTTTTCGAGCATATCTCGCTTCTAACACATTTTATGTTGTCTTTCATGGCTGCAAATCAAGCAGCAAACAAATCACACCCATGGCGATGAACCCATGCAACCTTTCATTTTTTTTATGTTTATTTGGACCTTTAAGTTTTTTCCTACTTCTTGAAGGTAATATCGGTCAAGTTGAAAACACGATTTTTGGAGCTGTCACATAGGACGATTGTGGTGACTTTGAATGGATGTAATGGTTTTTCTTAGATTCGCGAGCGCAACAAGCGCAAAATTTGGATTTTCCCAATGAAAACAGGCCTTGTTGCTCATAATGGATTTTAATCAAAAATCGTCCACTTCCTCTTTAAGGGTCAGAAAAGTTTGGACCTGATCATACAGGCTAGAATTGCTGACTGCTCTTAGCCTGGCAAGATGCCAGCATCGATCCTTGTCACAGGTTGACATACAGCCTCCTCGTGGTGCCCTCTGGATAACCTCCCAAATAGTCGTTGGAAGATGAACTAATGTATGCATCCACCGCTCTAGGCTAGAGGGCGTGATATTAACCCGACCAGGCTGGTGGTTGTGCATATTGAAGAATCTATTGTTACGAAAGAACGACTAGCCTCGGATATATGTACATATATGGATTCCAAAACCGAAGACGAATGACATGAAAAAGGACAATGATTTAAGAATGTGCACCTGGAATGTCAGAACTCTGTACACTACTGCACAGAAATTGCAAAATATCCTCCTGAGGTATAAGGCGGGAATTACTGCGATATAGAAAAATACGCTGGATAGGAAATGGAACAGTAAAGAATAAATTGCATGCGGATTCGATATAGGAAAACGACTTAGGTTGAAGATCATTGATTTCAAATCCAAAAATCGCCTGGCTGTAATTCACATCCACGGAAAGCTTTATAACATAAGCCTAATATAGAGTTCATCAAATAGGATTTTTGAGGCCTATCTGGAATACGACATTAAAATTCAATGGAAATTCAATGCCAAAATCCGCAAGGAAAACATCTTTGGCGGCACGGAAAGCACAGCCTCCATGACACTACAACAGATAACGATTAGCGGACCTTGCGACAACTATATAATAAAACGGTAATAAATCCCATCACAAAAAGATACACTCAGCAACTTGGCTATCACCAGATGGTCGAATCACCAATCAAATCGACCATGACGTAAAGCACGCGTCAAACATGGTGGAGTGATCGTGGTGCAATGGTAATCTTCACCGACTGTTGAGCCAAAGGTCTGTAGGTCAAGTCCGTCCATAGTCAAGAACAATTCCTATACGGCAAAACTGTGCAACAACATCAGTTGTAAATGAGAGATGATCAAATAGTGCTGACGAAAGCATAACTATCTAGATCTCGCAGCATAAGATCTTTTCAAAATTCATACTCTGTGTGTGCATTTCCAATATAACCCCTTAATGACACAGAAACGAAAGAGTTACTGTGAACTACAGCCAACGCAAATTCAGTCGAGTCTCAAATATTATCTAGGACAACCACCCCCGGAGAGTAGTGAACGAACCATCTGCACCCCGTTCAGGTTGTGTGACAAACACCAACAGAGCGTACACTCTTGAGCCTGATGTACTCTGACCATCACCTGGTGTTAGCATGACTCAAAGCTCGGCTGTCTAAGACTGTCAGCAAGCAGCAACCACCAACAAAACGGAAGTTAGACATTCGGCGACTGCAGGCACTGCAAATAGCCAGAAACTAACAGAGAGCGGTTAGGCGAAAAACTCTCATATATGTCTCAAGCCCACACAAGTTAATCAACAAAGCTGCTGGCCCAGATAGTCTTCAGGGTAAAACTGTCGTTGATGTTTTGGTAGAGATCATGTACCAGATCATCTTGTCAAATTTGGGAGGACGAAAGCATGCCCGACGAGTGGCACACCAGCTTTATCTGCGTCATATTCAAAAAAGACGATCATAAGTCATGCGCCAACTACCGAGGTCTAACCTTACTCATTGTCGCCTACAAAATCCTATCCAGTGTATTATGTGAACGTCTTAAGCCGTTTTGTATCACACTAGTGTGGTTGGCAATTCGACTATAGACCAGGTCTTCACATTACACCAGACCCTGGAAAAAAAACCAACGAGCTCCAAGCCGATATTCACCATCTTTTTATCGAGTCTTAAGCCGCATATGACGGCAGTCATCGTCAAGAGGTCAGGACTATGGCCTGTATTTTGATTTGATTTGAATTGATTCGGATATTTCACGTGACACTAGAAGACTCGCGATGCAGTGTGCAGTTTGAACCCCATCGATTTCGGCAAGGAAACACGCTGTCGTGTGATTTTCTTCAATTTATTCCTTGATAGGATAGTGAGGCAGAGAGGTGTCAACAGGAAAGGCACATTTTCTTCAAGAGCGTCCAACTGCTGGGATACGCAGACTATATTGACATCATTGCAGGCTCCCAGCGCACCGTAGTACAGGCATTCAAGGCGATTGAAGAGAAAGCAGGTCTCGTTCCGTCGAACACCGCCTGGGGCAGAGCGCAACCATCAACAGGAGTAGTTAGGAGTTTGTCTACCTCGGAGCCAATGTGAACTCCACAAATGATAACTTAGTGGAGATCCGACGAAGAATCACCCTGGGCAACCGGTGTTACTTTGGTTTGTCAAAACAACTAGAGTCAAAACTCCTAACAAGGAAGTTCAGAGATGGTTCTGGGCTCTTTAAAAGAAAAATTTTCCGTCGGATTGGTGGTCCTGTCTGTGAGGAAGGCGAATGGAGAAGAAGACATAATCGCGAACTCTACGAGCTGTATAACGATGTGGACGCAATCCGGAAGGCTAAAATCCGTCGATTGCATTGGCTCGGCCACATCGAGCGCATGAACGACCGCGCTCCAGCAAAGAGGGTCTTTGAATCCCAGTCACCTGGTTCGAGAAAGCAAGGAAGACCGAACCTCCGGTTCAGAGACCAATTGATCGCGGACATCAGGAAATTTGGACTCTTTGATTGGAAGCAGCGTGACTGATATCAATGGAAGCAGGCCTTCTAAGAGTCGCTAGCCTGATAAGTAAGTAACTAAGAGTGTGAGCGTAGAGGTAGTAGCTGAGGGACTTCATACCCTTAGAAAGGCATCATCTTTGACCAAAATACGCTTAAGAGAAGGCCGTATAATTGCCAATTAAGTAGCAAGTGATCTGATCGACGTTAATAGCTTATCCTCGACATCCTTGGCCAAGTGGCGATATTCTCGTCGGAGGGAGCACTACTACGTCTTCCGGATCTTCTTCTATCACATGCTGTTCCAGTTTCTTTGAGACAAGTGGCAAGACGCCTTAGTGTTTGATCAGTCTGCGCCGAAATTAAGTTTGCGAGAAAGTCGTGAAACGAAAATGAATTTTGAAACGTGCTATGACAAGAAGCTATCCATGAGCTTAAGAGTGTAGGTAGATGCTTAAACTAGGATTCCCAGTGCAGCCACATTGGAACGGCAATGTTAGGTGCACAGTGTACCATTGTCTAAGGTTAGACCTACAATCCAAGAGACGCCCGAACTTGTGGCGAAACAATTCCTGGTTTTTGCATCACGGTATTAAACCTGCTCACACTTTCTTACTTCTTCGTAAATACTTAGTCAATTATGTCTCGGCTTTCATATTGGCGATTTTTTTGGTTTAAGTTTTTGTTCAATGAAATGAGCGCATAGCAGGGAGACCTAAGCACTGTCCAAATTATCAAATCTCAAGAGTGTCTGAAAAACTGAAAGTTGCGCTGGCATAAGTGCATAGGATTTGATGATTCTCCTTGTTTTTTGAACAGACCTTATATTCTGTGTTAATGTATGGATCGTTGTCTCTTTGAGAACACTCCCATAAAAACCGATGTTCTACAAAAAAACATTCATCAGAGCAATGGTGCTATGTAATTCCACACAGGATCACAAGAGCCGCAATATTTCATACTAAGTCATTCAGTACATTCCGCCAATCGAGGTGAAATGAAAACCCATCTCGCCACCGTTTTGTACGAATCTGTATGTAAGGTACATTCATACAGCACCCAAGGCCTTCCACCGCACTCGAAGCTTCTCCCGTACGGCTCTGTGGCATTGCATAACCATCAACCAACAATATTCCTTTTCGCCCTTTGTCCAAAGATACAAAACAGCTTCCCACGATGCAGAGCACAATAAATAACTAAAGTGGTTTAGACTTGTATCCGGCGGCTAAGAGCTGCACGTTAAAAGTGAAAAAGCAAAGAGCATAAAAACCTAAAACGTTCGTTTTTCACCACATATACCGCGGCATACGGGGGCGGGGAGGAGGACATTTAACACAAGTTGCCATTACGGGATAGCGGAAAAGAAAACCTTCAACATCTATCTGTAGTTGCATTTATCCTTTTGCTCGAAAGTGCGTCCACCCAGCGCACGCGAGCAACCTAGTGCCACATAGTCACAGTAAGAGCACGCTGCCTTTGTGTTCTTCTAGTTCATAGTAATTTATGGATACTCGTGTGCTGCTAGATGTAACGAAGGATTTCCGGGTGTGTATCTTAATAGAAACCGGAAATGTGTTTAATGGTTTGCCAGCGAAAAAGAAACGCTTACCAAGCCGTTCCTCTTGCTACAACCAACCGAATGGCGTTTTATTGCATGATCCGTGTGTGAGTCAAGAGGAAGCTACAGCTACAGCTCAGCCGAGTGGTTACTCATTTGCACAGATAATCCTTGCGTTACCCTAAGTAGCTGAAACAATTGCATTCCGAAAGGGGAGCCGAGTTGGGTGCAGGAAACTCGGATTAACGTGAGCGTTGGTGGTTTGTATTCCCATGTCCATGGGTAGATCCCTGTAAGGAAATCCTCTTTCATCTTCGCTCATACTTCCACTCGGCTTGTTGTCGTCACAAGGATCAAGTCGCCCTTGTGTGGGTGGTTATGCATAGGCGTCTGCGTCATTAATGATGAAATAGAAAAAAATAAAAAAATTAATTTGTTTCGCGTTACTGTTTATCTGGAGAATTTACGTTGGCGTTAATGGGAAGCGAATTAGGCTGTACGGATAACCAGTTTATGTTATTTAACTACGATGCTTGATGTCAGCGGGTACTTAAGAGTACTTAAGTGCGTTGTAGGATGAAATCGTTTGGGTCAGGACAATGGCACGGGAACTCTTAAAAGTGAATTTTAATTTATATCTGGATGCGTCCCTCTGTCAATAAAATTAGATGCTTGCCTGCACATTTTGGATGAATTTTAATCAAATTTAGAACTACAGAATGACTACTGGGAAGTCTTCAAGCAGATGTGCCGCGATAAAAACGAGTTTTACGCATTAAAGTCCTGAAATCCTTGTTTATGACGAATGGGTATCATCTTTCCGGGCATTAGACTTATGTATGTTGTTCCAAATTTCTCATGAACAATGAACTAAGTCACGCCACATATAACAATAACTTTTCACCTCTAACATCAGTTTGAATTCCAAGGCAGCGCGTCAGTCAAAACCAAGTGCTTCAAAGCAAATAGATTGCCATCAGTACGAAGCATACGATCCCAACAGCATCATGATATAGTCATGCAGTAAAGCTACAAGTCGTTGCCTTCTCCACTAAGACGCATTTCATCTATAACGGTAAAAAAGAATAACGAAACGAATAAAAATTGTTTACTAGAGCATTAAATTGAATGAGAATTTATAGTCGTTCATATTTCTCAGGAATCCGTGTGTGTATCCTTGCAACCGCCCAGCACACCTCTCGGTTTCTATCGACGAAAAATTCTCCTTGTCTTCCCCACTGCTCGCGCTCGCAGAAAGATTTATTAAAAGTTTGAAGATAATTTATAAGGATACGCGAATCCTTGCCTAAATGTGTTCTGTTGGCCAGCAGAGAAAAAAGGACGAGTACGAAAAAAAAAGCAAAAGTAAAGAAACGATGCCGGAACGGAATAAGAGATGCACTCCGCGGCAACAATAAGTTTTTCCTTTTTCTTGATTCTCCCTTGTGGAGTGAAGAAAAAAGGACCTTCGCGAGCATTACGCCGTGCCGTATTGTTTCTGCTTGCTGGAGCTGCCAGCAATATGGCTCGTTGTAGCTATATCCTCTCATTGCGGCGAGGAGCCTTAAACATAATAATAACTTCATTAAGTAATAAAAGTAGCCATGCTTTAGGTTACTTTATTTGAGATGATCCTCTGGCGCGCATATCCGTAGATATACTTGGTCGTCAAGTATGGAGGAGTATTCCAGTTTTAGATGATAGAACGAAGAGCGTTCAGGGCTATTGTGGGTTATGTAAACAGCAAGGAAGGAGGAAGAAACCTCCTGAAGATTTTTGAGAATTCAAGGCGGGCTGACGGCAAGGGGAAGCAAACTTCAGTTTTTTGTCCGAAGCTATACATAGATGAAACACGTAATGAAAAAGAAGTAAAAATCACAGACTGACTCAACGGCTGAGCCGCATGGTGGGCTAGGTAAATAAAAAGAAAACCGAAGATGCAATTATAGGGAAGCCCTCAGTCCTTAAGTTAGTAGATTACAGACATCACAGGCATTAAGAAATTCGATGGTTTGTAGCCGTTTTTCAGAGGATGGGTTCGATAGAGACTCGTGAGCCAAATGGGAATATAACGATTTCCAATAGATGGCGCCAATGGTACATGGTGGTTAGAAATGTCAGATCAAAAACGTCACGGCGCATGTTAAATGTCGACTTCTTATCCAGGAACGGATCAGTGGACAATCTATTGCATCAACTGATTCAAACAACCGCGACAGTGTGCGATGCCGCAATGTCCAGGAGATCATCTAGCAGAAGGGGTGAACCTTGCTACTGGTGGAATGATGAGATCAAAATGCTCAGGGCAGAATGCCTCCAGGCACGACGCAGCGGTCCAGGGGGAAGACCAGAGTTCCAAGAACGACGACACCTTCAGGTTGGCGAGACATAAACTTGACAAGGCCATCGGCAAGGCAAGATGCTTTAAGCAACTCTGCATCGAAGCAGACACAAATCCCTGGGGGCTGGCATAAAGGATAGTGACGAAGAGGCTAAGGGGCAGTAGGTCCACACAAATATCCTGCCCTACAATACTGGGAACAATAACATATATTTCCCCAAGGTCCATCTACTTTCTGCCTCGCCATTAGGGATAGTAGCATGGACCAGATCCTGCCAATAACACCGGATGAACTGTATGAAGCATGCAGAAAGATAGGTGACAAGAACGCGCCTGGACCTAACGGCGCGGCGTCCCAAATATAGCTATCGAAGCAGCCGTTAAAAGAAGACCAGACATTCTTATGGTAACGATACAACGGTGCCTTGAGTAGGGATTTTTCTCCGAACCATGGAAACTCCAACATCTGTTGCTTCTCCGAACCACCTGGCGTGCTGGCCAATATGTCTGCTAGGTACAACAGGAAAGATCCTAGGATCCAGACTACTCGCCGTGGCGGAGGATTGAGGAGCTTTGTCTGACCACAAATATGGTTCTAGAAAATCGCTTTTTACTGTCGGTACCATAAAAGAGGTAGTGAATACTGCAGTTTAAGCGATACTATTCCCAGTTCTAGCGCTTGACGATAAAAATGATTTTAATTCCGCAAATTAGTCCTGTATTAGGAGGTCTCTGACCAGAATGGATGCACTACATTACCTTGTGATAATTCTAACCAGACGGACGATGGCTTTAAATACTACAATATTTCCGCGGGAGTCCCAAAAGAATCAGTCCTTGGATCTCTTCTGTGGAACATGATGAGATTTGTGATTAATACTGCCACAAGGAGTCCAGATTATCGGTTTTGTTAACGACATTGCCGTAGTTGCTGTAGCGAAACACAACCACGAGGTAGAGTCCGTCGCCGATGAGGCGATCGCCAAGATCAAAAATTTGCTAGAGTCCGCCGACTATCTGACCAAACCGGAGGCTGTCTTAATAACTATAAGAATTTGCAATACGCAAACTTCCGGTTTGGGAACCAATCAATCAGGTCTAAAGAGGCGTTAAAATACTTGGGTGTAATGCCCGACAATCGACTTAACTTTAAGACCCATGTCGAGTATTGCAATAAAAAAGCGTCACAAAAGAAGGCAGGGCTTTGCAGAATGCTGCAAACATCGGTGGACCAGGATACGTGAGGAGGATTCTGCTTTCCAGAGTGATGAGCTTAATATTTCTGTATGCTGCGCCGGTCTGGGCGGGAGCTCTTACAACGAAGAAGACAAAAAGAAAACTCTCGTCTGCATACAGGCTTTGCACAATAAAAACAGTATGCGGTTTTCAGACAATCTCTGATTGTCGAACCATGACCCGTGAAGAGGCCAGCAATATCCGGAGCAGAAGAAAGGGCATTGTAGCAAGTCAGGTGGAATAACACGGTAAAGCCACAAGCTCATCCCCACGATCGAGGCTTGAGCGAAAAGAGCACACGGGGATTGCAATTACCAACTTACGGAATTCCTGTCAGGACACGGCCACTATCAAAAATATCCTCACAGATTTGGAACCGATAGCTCGTCCTTCTGTCCAGAATGTCCAGAAGAAGAAGAAGACGCAGAGCACGCAATATTCCACTGCAGACGCAAGAATAGATCTACCGATCACGGAGCTTGATAAGCTTAGGGGACTGCTGGCCAGAGATCTGCTCCTTCATAACGAGCGTGCAGAACGAACTAAGAAGACTCAAAAGATTAAGAAGAGCTGAAACGGCAGATACAGAGCACATAGCATAAGTTGCTAACCAGCCCCGCGAAGAAATACCTCTCCGGCGGGGGTTGTAGTGCGTAGAGTGTGGTTCAGTACGTAGGCGTATTTCTGACATCGAGTATTTGGGTTTGCGAATCATGCAAACCAGTAGCCCGGGCTATAGACATCTATAAAAAAAAACACAGTAAGCTTAGGCATCCGTCGTGAAAATGTAAATTTTCAAGATTTCTATTCGTGAATGAATATGACGCGAATTGCTTCACCGGAGACAAGGAGCGTTTCAAACATGGGAAAAGTTGGAAGACACAGAATTGGAGTTTTTATTAGACCAAGGGAATTCGGTGCCCTGCAAGTTGAGGCCGAGAGATGTCGAATGGTGTTTTTTTTCCACGAGGGAGCTGTTGCCTTAACGGATTTTTTTTTTTTGCATCATATTGTAAAGTTGATCCATTACGATGGATCCGCAGAAATCTAAGCTCCATCCTGGAAAAAATAAATAAAAAACAATGAAGTCAAAGAAAATTTGAGTTTGTGATGCTAACTTGTAAACAAAGACCTAAAATCAAAGATGACTAATAGCTATGGCTGTAATAGACGTTGATAACCACGCAAACAAGGGAAATGTCATTGACGACTAAAAAAGTGCCTAAAAAATCGCCGTTCAACTAAGCCCTACAAGACATCTGGGTGGATGGACACTCCTGACTCTCACGCGGTACGAGGTTTAACCATATATCGTTAGGCAAAACCAAAGAAAACAGGAAGTGGATTCTCTGTAACAACGAACCGAGGAAAATTTAGCAAAAATTATGGTGTGTAACTGCTTGTTATAAAGTCTGGCTTTTTTCCTGTTTGGTTTTTTAGTTTTCTATTTTTGAAAACCCTGGCATGATTCGCTATAAGGGTCAAAGTCAAAAATATTAGCTGATATTGCCATTTCATCACGAAAAGACTTGCATTCGAATAATCCTCACAAGTTATTTAATTTCATTATCAAAATTCATGCTCCGTGAAATATATTTTTTCCAGACTTTAATGAACCTACAATTCACGCTGTTGGATATCAAGCCACCTATCCATATGGGTAGGGTGCTTGGTATTATGTTATTCCACTATGTGGGTTTTCTAAAACCTTACAAAATACAGATCGTGCCACAGGTTCGTATGGATCCGGGGGAAGATCCGCTCATTTCTGATTGAATGGGTATGTTCGCAAAATTAGCGTTGATAAGTAACCTCAGGGAATACAAAAAATTCACTGTTTGGTGCAGCTTATAGCCCGGTAATTTTAAGATGAACGTTACCATCAATAACACACTCTTGTCTATAATGTACAAGCTGAACCTGGTGGATATGTGGTGCATGCAAGGCAGCGTTAGATACCACATGGCACACGAATCGATGGATCACTAGAGAAATGCTTTTGGTGAACAATTTATTTTTCGTCTTGGACCGGTGAATTAGCCGGATAGATTGTGCGATTTGATGACTGTTTTTTTATGGAGACACGTCTGTGTTGATAAGCCAGTATCAATTGCAGTCATGGAAGGCAACATGGCTCATGTTATTAGCGAGATACCAGCCAATGTGTTCCAGACAGGAGACACAATATTTGACTCTGTTTGGGTCACTTAAAATATTGTTATAGCCAACAATTACAAAAAGCAATCCATAAAGGACAAATATTGATTAATTTACACAAATAAAAATGTTAAATACTGTTGCGATTTTTCTGTACTTTTCTGGACAATGAAAACCAAACGCTTAAAAAATCTCATATTAGTTTTTGAAAAAGGTGTTCCCGAGAATTTCTTCTGAGAAATCTATATGAATCTAACCTTGGGGTCATGCTACACTAAGTAAGAAAAGTATCCTAAGAAAAGTAACCTAAGCTCCATGCTAATTTAAAATTGCGAAAAGGAAGTGGAACATAGAATAGGTATTGAGAGCACCTCCGACTTGGGTTTTAGCCCGGAAAAGTCTAGTTCTAGTAATTACTGCACTTGAACTCTGGCTCGAGTTTCAACCCAAAACAGTTTGGCTTAATGCAACCCTCGCTCAGTAGCTATCAGTCAGTGTTCAGGTTTGGGTTTTGACAAGGGATTAAACAGGTACTATTAGAATGACCAAGGCGACATTACGAACAACTATCTGTAATAACCCAGAGAAACAGAGTAGTGTGATCGTTGCGCCATCACATTTAGTGAGTCTGCGAGGGTCACAAAGTTAAATTCACGAGAGACCCCCGCGAGTATACCACTGCCCAGAAAGTTCATTATCGAACACAAGGAATTAAAGGAGAAACGGCGAAAATACGAACAATGACATAACAACGCACAATCACATATTACTCAGGACGTTAAAACCTTTCTAAAACACTGAAATAGGAAATCCTATTCCAACCGCCGCGTACTCCGGACGTCCCCCCTTTTGATTGATTGATGAGCAACATTTCCGATCTTCCGAAGATGACAAAAATTAGATTGATTCATATGATAATCTCAAAAGGCCTTTAAATGTTTTTATGAAATAAAGCGAAAAATGTTGATGCCTTAAGGACTCTTAAGTCTATAAAAGATTCGAATGCTTCAAAAAGAAGAAAGCAGTATCCTTTTAAAGTCAAAGTCTTTAACCAAGGAAAATTAATGCAAGATGCCCATCTTGATTTCTGCTCAAGTTGACGTCATGTTTATTTGCAGATATTTATTACAAAAACGTATAATATGGCAAAGAGATTTTCAGTTTCTTAGTTCAAGAGTGCCCCAAGAGTTACATGCAAGCAACATACCATAACATCTATCTTATTACAGAGAATGTGCCGATGATGGCTGTAAAATCCAAGCCAAGCCAAACCCCATTTTTATCAAGCTAGCGACATTAGATATCAGGCCATGCTCACGCTGTTATGCCCTCAAACAAGCATGGTAGTAGAAGCAATCAAGCCACACCATTTACGTCTACCAAACCTAAGGTACAAATTTATCAAGCTAACGGCTTTACAAAACAGCCCATATGTACGTAAATAAACAACATCGGATATCAAACACAGCATAGTAGCAGAAGGCCAAACCATTACCTTTTATCAAAGGATTGATCAGTTGGATATTCATGCACGTTTTCAAAACCACCGCGCTCTCTCTCTTTTGTTTCTTTCTCTTTCTCTCTTATTTTTCTTATACAAGTACTCATGTACTTTGCTTTAAGTTAAGTCTTATATTAAGGTAAGCTAGTTCTAAGACTCATTACTGTTTTGATTTGTTGTCTTTTTTTTTGTGTGTTAAAATTTCTTTATTATATCCCCGGTTGGCTCCCACATATCACTCAAGGTTCTGTGCTACGACCCATTCCTTCCAAATGTATTTTTGCATTATCTTTCGGCGCCTTTTGTAGTACTTGGGCCACGGTTTCAACACAAGCTGTGATGACTTATGCAATGATACGACCGTCTTGTATGGAAGAAAATATGAGACTGACTTTATTATAAGTTAATAGTATATAAAGGTAATAGTAATAGTATGTGTTTAGTTTATGTGTTATATAATTTAAAAGGTAGGCTTAAGTATAGACTATATATTATAAGTTAACACAACCCAAGATCTTTCCGTAAAATCGTCCGTAAAGTGGATGGGCATACCTCCAATTGCTGTGTGCGATGGAGAATCGACTCTTTCGGATTTTCCTCAGCATTACGCTCCAAAACGGGAATAACACTTTCTCTTCGCACTGTTTGTCGTATTTCGGAATGAATATTATCCACTAGAGCAGTGATTCCCAAAGTAGTCCAGGTGGATCCCCAAGGGTCCACGGGAGACTCAACGGGGTTCTACGTTGGCGTTAAAAAAAAGAGGGTTCACAAGTTGTAAGTGGGAGTCCACGAAAATTTACATATTTTATATATGTATGTATTTATTTTTATATTTTTATATATTTATTTATCTGGTTTTGATTGAACAATTTTTTCGGTTAGGCTGGTATTCCGTTTTTTAAGAATATCAGTGACTGTTACTTGTAGAAACTTGTATATTTGATAATTAGAGCAAGGCGTGTCGGGACTTGCAAAGCGACGCCATCCCGCCCGCAACGCTTGATCAGACGTGCAAAGGGACCAAATACGACTTGTGCTTTGCTTGCAATCTTGCATGAACTTATCCTCACCAATATAAATACGAATGCTACCAAGGACAATAGAGATCTGCATGAATGCATTCAAAGTAGCATATGAAACATTCATTCTCAAAACACATGTATGTTTCGCGGTTCCCTTTTAAGTGAGTGCATATGGATTATGTACTTGTTTCTGTTTAAGAGAATAGTGTCCCTATTCACATATTCCTATGCACATGAATTATTGGTTCAATGCTGAATAGTGTACAGTAAATTAAGAGTATAGTGTTTACTGCACACTTTACTTACTGTGCAGTGAATGAAATGGTTTGGTCAGTTTTTTTATATGTTTATTATAGATTATAAAATAGATTTATTACAGACCTAAAACGAAGTAAATAACATCACAATAAATATATGTACATGTTTTTTTTATTATTCTAACACATTTTCAATATTTTTAATCAATATAAATAATATTCCTCACTTAATTAGTTAATAAGTGCGTTTTCGTACTTCGGAGGAGACGCTTCGTTCGTTATATGTATCAATGTTGAAATCTAATTTGAACACGATTTTTATTTATTAATATAAGAAAAGACTGTGCCAAAGACACGTGCCCAGATGTGCCTGCCGTCATACATGTGGGCCTGTTGTTTGCACAACACGTGCCATACGGTTTATTCAAGCTTGTGCAACTTCTGACCGGCCTACATGTATGACGTCAGGTACATCTGGGTTAACACTAAACTTATGAACATGCATGCAAAAAGACAATTCATACACAAACAGAGAGAACAATCAATTCACTTCAACAATAATATTTACATTTTCCAAAAAAAACTCATTTTCGGCTTTAATTCGATTTCTTAATTTTTTAATTTGATTTTCGCAACATATATTTTTGTTGTGTCCGCTTTCTTCACTTTGTACACTACTGATCTTGTTGCATTGGTTCCATTATCACTATACACATCCTTTTATCTCGTGTACACGATTGTATACAAAGAGCATATACAGGGTGCCCCACGAGCAGTGTGCCAAAAAGCTAGAGCGTGTAGCCCTGGCCAAGACAAGAAAAAAATCGTACGGGAGGGGGGGGTCTATTCCCCCCCGTTTAGCCGGGAGGGGCGATTTTCTAAAAAATTGACTTAATTTGGAAAAAAAAATTATTAAAAATCAACAGTAACAGCCACAATACCGCGATATACTTTTTTGTAAAGCCAAAACCTCTTCTTTGATCTTGTTTTTAAACGAAGCTGTTGTAAGGAATAGTTTTTGAGAAATTAATTTTCAAACTCAAAATTTTGAAAAAAAATTGGAAAAAAAAAATTTCGAACTACTTTTTTCCAAAATTGTATGTAATTAAGTACTATTTTTTTTTCCAAAATTCAATTCCCTTATTAGTTTTTAGTTAAAAACAGAAAACCGGTTGCAAAAATGTCTTGTAGTTTTTGAGAAATTAAAAAAAAACCCGAACCATTTTTTTCTAAGAAAAACCTTTTTTTTTGGTTTTAACGCGGCTGGACTTGTAGGCAAATTAATGTATGAAAGATTGACCTCTTTTATATTATTTTTAAAAAAATCGGAGTTTTATTATAATAAATTTTCAATATGATCCCCATTTTTTAGAAGGCAAAGATTATATCTTCTTCTAATGGCTGCACATTAGTCTATGTTTGACAAATTTTCCTGCAATTTGACTCCAGCGACTTCAATCCGTTGTTCCACAGATACTATTTCCACTTCGTAAACATAATTTTTCATGAATCCCCACACTTAAAAATCTAGAGGAGTTAAATCTGGTGATCTAGGTGGCCATTTCGTGGGGCCCCTTCTTCCGATTCAACGGTCACTAAAATGATCATCCAGCCAGTGTCTAACCCGTAAGCTGTAGTGTGCTGGTGCTCCATCTTGCTGGTAGATTAAATTATCTGCTATGGCCAAAGGAACGTTGTCCATCAAATCGGGCAAAAGGTCTCGTAGGAACTGCAGGTATGTTACTCCCTTAATAACGGCATTCAAAAACCGGGCCCCGATTACAGTTTGTCCAACAATACCAAGCCAAACATTACAGCTAAAGCGGTGTTGTGATTTATTTTGTTTTTTGTTGTGTGGATTGGTGCTACTCCAATGATGCAAATTGTGGAAGTTAGTAACCCCATCTCTGGTAAACTGTGCTTCATCCGTCCAGAATATCCTTGCAAAATAGTTTCGTTCAGTTTCATCTCGAAGCAGTAATGATCGACTAAACTCTGCTCTCAAAAACTTGTCGTTTGAGGTGAGTCCCTGAACTGGCCTAAAATGGTACGGGTGTAAGTTTTCGGTATGAAGCACTCTCCATACTCTAGATTTGGGCACTCCAAGCATAATAGCCATCCTCCTTGTACTAAGGGATTGCGTCGGACCAAATTCAAAATTCGGGTAGAACCCATCTGCGGCGGGCGGACCCAGCCTAAATTCGCAGGTCAGTTTTCAGGCGTTATCAATGAAAAAAAAAAGAATTAATCCAGGGTTATTCCAATAGTGTATCACTTTATTGTATCCTCATAAAACTCCGAATTTTTTAAAAATAATAAAAAAGAGGTCAATCTTTCATACATTAATTTGCCTACAAGTCCAGCCGCGTTAAAACCAAAAAAAAAAGGTTTTTCTTAGAAAAAAATGGTTCGGGTTTTTTTTTAATTTCTCAAAAACTACAAGACATTTTCCATCCGGTTTTCTTTTTTTAACTAAAAACTAATGAGAGCATTGAATTTTTGAAAAAAAATTACTACTTAATTACATACAATTTTGAAAAAAAATAGTTCGAAATTTTTTTTTTTCAATTTTTTTTCAAAATTTTGAGTTTGAAAATTAATTTCTCAAAAACTACTCCTTAAAACAGCTTCATTTAAAATCAATATGAAAGAAGAGGTTTCTGACTTTACAAAAAGGTATATCGTGGCATTGTGGATGTAACTGTTGATTTTTAATAATTATTTTTCCAAAATAAGTCAATTTTTTAGAAAATTGCCCCTCCCGGCTAAACGGGGGGAAATAGACCCCCCCCCCCCTCCCATACGATTTTTTTCTTGTCTTGACTAGACTTACACGCTGTAGCTTTTTGGCACACTGCTCGTGGGACACCCTGTATAGCATTCATTTAGCCTGAGTATAGCAAAACATTGAACCCTTTCTCCTTCGCTTGCATGTGTACACAGTACAACGCGAATAGTGTTCAGTAAATTTGAGTACAGCATAGTACTGTACATACTGCAGTGGAACAAATGAATGTATTCATGAAGATCTCTAAAGGACAAACGCTCATTTGTTTCCTGAATTTTGAAAAGAAAAGTGTGAGTGAATCGATGTCAGTGTTTGCCAGTGCCGGAAAAGGTAAGTACCTGCCTATTTGTACATTTGTTATGCATACTTCTATTTTATATTGTAATAATATTATATTTGTTATGTTTGCGTGTAGTAAATTTAACTTTTGGTGTATTAGTATTATGTGGCAATTCACTAAAGGAGAGATATAGCCCTCGTAATTGTTAATACTAGATGACTAAAAATATTTTCATAAATTGTACGTTTCTTCATGTATATAGGTACCACTCGTAACGTAAATATTCTTTTAAAGTACGTAGGTATTTGCTCTCGAATGAACAGAAATGTATCGAAATATATAATAATTAATCAAAAAATGTTTTATATTACATTAAAATAGTTCCAGTCGTTTTGTGAGAACCTCTTTATGAGGCTTAATGGCTTGTTGCTCCTATTCCTATTCTGTTAAAAAAGACATATACTGTTAAAATCAAACTTTTTTTTTTTTCTTTACGGGTAGGTAACTGAAATGAAACCTGGCTGAATGTACGAAAAAATGCCGAAGTACAGTGTTGATTATTTGAAATTTGGTTTTCTTCAATCAAAGGCAGACAAACGATTGCCCATATGCCTTTTATGTAAATAAGCTCGAACATCATCTGAGAAGATTTATCATTCTGATAAAATAGGCAGAGATTTAAAATATTTTCAAACATTGAAGGAAAAATATGAACAGAACCCCACCGTGGACAGTATGTTCGCTTGTCTCAAAGTAACGATGATGGCTTGCGGGCATCTTACAATACAATATAGCGAAATCTGGAAAACCGCATACCATCAGAGAACAGTTAATTTTACCCGCCGTTGAAGAAGTTTTAAAAACTGTTTTGCACAAACCTCCATTTGACGTACTCAAAACAATTCCTTTGAGCAACAACACTGTACAACGACGTATTGATGAAATGAGCTCTGATATTGAAAGCTTCTTGTGTCATTATCTGCAAATAACTCATTTTTCTACCCAACTGGACGAGTCAACTTTCACCATTAGTATTGGCATATGTTTGATTTGTTATGGACGAAAAAATTCATGAGGAGCTGCTATTCGCGAAAACCTTAGAGGCGGATGCTAAGGGCGAATCAATATTTAATGTCCTGAGTGATATTTTTAAGGAATAATCGATTCCATTAACAAACATCATTTCGGTGACAGCAGATGGAGCTCTTGAAATGTTCGGGCGATATCGTGGGTTTATAAGCCATCTTAAAAGAATTATGACAGAAATAACTGCAATTCACTGTGTCATCCATCGACAACACCTAGTAGCGAAAAATTTGTGTGATAGATTATACCACTCGCTTCAATTTGTGATTAAAGCAGTTAATAAAATAAGAAGCAATGCGTTGAATACCCGATTGTTTACACAATTGTACGACGAAAATGATGAAGACTGCTTGTCGAAAGGTGCATGCTTAACAAGATTTTACTCACTTTTTGAATCAGTCTTAGAGTTTCTGGAAAGTAAAGACCCAGATTTAAAATAAATCCTGATCAAATTGAAGGCAGACATCCGTATTTGACAGATTTGTTCGAAAAATTCAATGACATTAACTTGCAGTTACAAGGGGACAGCCTAAATTTAATAAAAACAAAGGGTGTAATTTCGGCCTTTCTTGGAAAATTTAAATTTATGAAGCAAATATAAGTCCTCCCAGTTTCCAAACTTATCACTGGTGAATGTCTTGATGTGGATATTCAGACATACGTTCAGCATTTAAATGCCCTGCATGATTACTTCAAAAACAGATTTGAAGATATTCTCACTACGGAAATACCATCATGGATCATAAATTCATTTGATGAAACAGAAGTGTCAAATGTGGTAATACAAGACGAGCTACTCAAGCTTAGCACAAATGAGGAGTTGAAGATGAAATTTAAGAAAGGCTATCAAACATTTTAGCTGCAGCAAAAATACCCGAAAAATATCCTGGGCTGTGGGAAAATGCGAGGAAAAAATTGATAGCATTTCCCTCGTCATACCTTGTCGAAAAAAGTTTAAGTGTCGTTACAAACTTATTAACAAATAAAAGGAGCAGAATAAACATCACAGAACGGGGAGATTTGCGGATATTCCTTACAAATCTGAAGTCAAATATTGATACGAGGGTGGTCCGATAAGTACTTAGCCTACAAAAGAAAAACAAAAATTTTGGAGAAATTACGATTTATTTTTCAATCTAGTCACCTTTTAGCTCGATACGTTTGACCCAGCGCACCCGTCTGAACCCTTCTTTAACCTTCTTCTTTAAAGTAGGCCTCCGTGGCGGCGATGACCTCATTCGACTGAAATTTCTGTCCGGCGAGTGACTTTGTGTGTGAGCCGGTGAGTTATCATGGTGGAAGAGCACTTTTTTCTTCGCCAAGTGGGGCCGTTTTTTCTTCAATTCGGCGCCGAATCGAATATTTTGGCATAGTACATCCCTGTGACCGTTTTGCCCTTCTCCAGGTAGTCGATGTGGATCACACCTTGTGAATCCCAGAAAACGGTGGCCATCACCTTTCCGGCCGATGGGACAGTGTTCGCTTTCTTCGGAGCACGTTCACCGGGTGAAGTCCACTGTTTCGACTGTTCCTTGGTCTCTGTTGGGTACCAATGGATCCATGTTTCGTCGACTGTCACGAAACGACGCAGTAACTCCTTCGGATTGCGCTTAAACAGCGTCAAACACTGCTCTGAATTGGTATCACAGTTGCGCAAACCCGGCACACATCGCGCCGACAGCTTTCTCATGCCCAAAATGTTATGCAGGATATGACCCACGCGATCTTTTGAAATGCCTACTGTCTCAGCTATCTCACGCACCTTCAATCGGCGGTCTGCCAATACGAGATCGTGGATTTTTGTCACGTTATCCTCCGTGGTAGCCGTTTTCGGGGCACCTGGACGTGGCTCATCAAAAACCGACGTGAGACCACGTTGAAACTCGTTAAACCAATTTTTGATGGTCGCCATCGAAGGAGAAGAGTCACCGTACACAGCATCCAAACGCTCTTTGATTTAGCTGCGCTTTTAAAAAAATGGAACATAAGAAAATATGTTTAGGGTTTGGAACTCAGCCGCAATGCAAATTTTCATCGTTAGATCTAATCTTCACATTTTTTGATGAGTTTTGGGAATATGGTAAAAATGTAGCAGCAGGGGTCCACCGAAATCAGGTTAATTTTGACAGCGGTCTATGGGAAAAAAAAGTTTGGGAACCTCTGCACTAGAGTGTACGTAGTGCGAAAACAATTCATCGGGGTCCAAATAACTTGTTTAAATGAACGATTATGTAAAATGGACGTAGCGCACGATACATTTGGCGAAGCGAACCACGATTTTCAAAATAAGTTTGCACAATTTGCATACGTTGTTTTGACATTATTCTATTTACGGTAAACTAGCAATACAAACTTGGCACAAATCATCTTTCAACTGTCAAATTGATAATCTGTAGAAAGAGTGTTTCCAGTTTAAAAACCAAACCTCTATGAAAAATACCCTTTGTCATCACATAATCCCATAATTTGCCAAGAGCGAAATCACCTGAATGGTGGACATATGTATATATTTTATATGAAAAAGTTATTGATTGGCACTTGGGAGTGCTAAGCTCAAAGCCATTTCTGGAGCATCAGATAGAAGAGTTGTTGAGATTCGGTTTGATAAGAGAAAAGAAGTGTACCGAGAAAAAAGTTAATAATGAGCTAGAAAAGGCAGATGTAATACAAGCACTGTAAAAACATTTAAGTCAGAAAATATTCAAAATAATTTGAAGAGCATTTGTCTGTGGGAAATTTTGTCGAAAACCCTATTGAAATCAGTTGAAATATCATAGAATCAACTTCTATGAGGGTAAAGAAGACAAATTTGTTAAGGGTTTTGGATATTGACTTGCATTCGAAGAAGTTATAAAGAGGTTTCCCATATTTCGGGGAATTATCTTAGAGATAGGGATACACTGAATGTTTTTGTGAAAGGGAGGGAAAGGGTGGAAGAACATTTTTAGAAATATGGTAGAGGGACTTATTCCATTTTCGAAGAAATCGGGCGTCGAAGGAAGGGATGGTTCAAAGGAAATGTATGTTAAGTTGTTAAAATAAGCAGATTCGAGTACAAAGGAGTCGTCGGAAAACCCACTACGTAGGTCGTCAGCAATATTGAAGGTGAAAGAAAAACGAAGAAAAACAAAAAACAAAGCTGTCGAATTGTATAATCTAAGCGCTAAGGTACATACATATGTATGTGGGGTGAAAACCTCAAAGAAAGCTTAGTTGTTGGCTGTAATTTCTCTTGAATTTCGGTGAAATTTTTCTTGAAATTTTCCCATCAATTTCTAATTATTCAATGGCTGGTTTAACAAAGTATGACATCACAAATGTCCCATTTGTCTCTTACGTTACGTACATAAATGTGAAAAGTGTAAGATTATCCAATAATAGGTGTCATTTTGAATTTCGAAGCTGAAATTATCTCCGTCATATCTAAGAGTGTGACTGAAAATCCAGATTTACCCATTTAGAGGCGACCACAAAAATCGGGCCTACCCGTAACCTTTTTGCACCGCACTTTGGATTAACTCTTTCAGGGTCAATGGTTAGCTACGCCAACCACGTATTTCCGAATTTTTTTCCTTAAATTCTCTTGCTCTAGAAGCTAGTTTATGATCGCAGTACACATTACGCCTGAAGATATTGAAGTGTCCACTGATGCAGCTCCCCCCAGTCAACAAAAGCGTTGTACGTCTCCTCGATCCCGGCGTGAGACCGATCTACAGAACCTGAGGCGCTCGGTCTCACTGAGCGCGACATCGGGTCCGTAGAGGAATCGCCGTTCCACGGAATTGCGACCCACGTGGAAGATTAGCAGTACCGCCAATCTATCCTGGATCAGCCCACATCTATCTAAAAAGAGGAATGCTTCTGGCGGGACAAAGCCGTTAAGGCGCACTCTCTCGTGATATAAATCATTGGGGTAGTAAGCCTCGGAGATTAGGCTATTGACCGAAGCCATTGCTCATGCAACGTGGCTTCGAATCAGTGTGATCAGGAAGTTATCCACCCGTACAATCCTGGGCCTATTGTATAGGACCTCGTTCGGGTAAAATTTCGTGTAATCAGATTCGGGTGTCCTATGTAACCCGAGACAAGTCCTGAGACATTATCTCTCAAACACCCGAATCCTTTCCATTAAGCTGGCTCTCACATTGAACCAGACGGGGCATCCATAGGCAACCATGGGCCTGATTAAGGCCATGTAGCAGATTACCTTCACCCTGGCATCAAGTTGGCTGGAATGAAACAGCCATCTTGTCAGAGCGAAAGCGCCTCGGGCCCTTGCCAGAGCAGCATCTACATGTTTCATAAAATATAGATACCGATCTAGCCAGATCCCAAGGTATCTGATTACACTTTGTTTCGCCAATGGGCGCCCGTCCTGTCCAAGAATTGAAATCGAGAGGCCCTAGACAAGGCGTTCTGAACAAAATAGTTTCTGATTTATGGCAGTTGATTTTCAAGTTCATCACAATACTGCTGAATTTTTTCGAAGTCACGCTGCAAGAGAGTGACAATGACGTCGATCGTTGGACCTGATCTGTTCGCGATTAAATCGTCCGCATACGCTATTGAATGGTGAAGAGGAGCTATCAAATCACTGAAGTAAATGCTGAAAAGGATCGATGAGTTCACCGTACCCTGTTGCAGTCTGTTGTTAATATCAAATATTTGGGTAGAAGTCACGTTGGCAATTTTCACTACGAACTTTCTACCTGTTAACATGTCAAAAATCGTATATAGCAGTGGTTTACTTATGCCCAGCCGACTGAGCTCGTAATAAAGACCTTCTAGCCATACGGTGTCAAAGGCTTTTTCAAGGTCAGTCAGACAGGCACCCGTGCATTGGTTCTTGCATTTATTCCATTGGACATCCGACACGAGTTTCGACGCGGCATGAATACCGCGTCGAACTGGTTATCCGGGATGATTTTATTGTCCTCAACCCATTTAGACAGGGCCCTATGGACCAGCTTCTCGAAGACCTTGCTGATACTCGGAAGGAGACTTATAGACCGGAGATTTTCCGGGTTTTATATTATTAAGTATGATCTGATTAGGTTTCATTTGGGTTTCCCTAATCCTGACAACAACTGACCCTGAGTGTCGCACAACAATCGTTTTTATGTAGTACTGGCGAGATGTAGTCAACAGCCGATTCCCACGGATCGCCATCGGATACGAATACAACCACGCGATGTTAGGTGGTACTAACGACAGCAGCTGTACAATTAATTGTACTGATTCGTTATCGAAAAAGGAATAGAAAGGGTTCAGAATAACCAAGCATATCCATCCCAGAGATAGCAGCATGTACAGGCAGTAGTTTAAGACAATCTATCCTCAGTCTCTTGTCAATCAAGTAACCAGTTGTGAGTTGAAAATTTTGTAGAATGCCTCGCGTGTTAGCTGATAAGATATACAAACTATCTGGAACAGATACCTTCAGATGACGACAGTTGCTGCAGTGTAGAGTCGGACGAAGAAACTGGTATTGAACGACCACCTCCCGTGCTGTTGGGTGATGTTATAGGGGAAGGTCCGCGAGCTTACAGTTCCGATGAGGAGGATAATGAACCTTTGTCAAATTTTCGTTTTATGCAGCTTTCGGGGACTACTATTTCTGCGGCGGGAACGAGTAGCTCTAGCAGTCCTCATACCGGAGTTCCAAAATGGAAGAAGAACTACACACTGTCCCCACCAGGTGAGTTTACTGGAAGTGCGGGAGTACCAGCACATACTCGTATACTGGACTTAGAAAATATTACGCCCCTCGCATTGTTTCGCATGTTTTGGTCAGATAATCTAAAAGAACTTTTATGGTTTGAAACTAATTTTTATGCCACTCAATCTGGAAGAGCTTTTACACCATGTACGACTGAAGAGATTGATGTGTTTGTTGCATTGGATTTGATTATGGGCATCAAAAAACTGCCAAGATTTTTAAATTTCAAAGTTCATTCCGTTGAAAAGATTTATGCCTGCAAGAAATAGCCCAGATTACGATAAAATTTACAAAATTCGACCATTGCTAGATCTTATGCGACGCAATTTTCAGCACAACTACAGACCTTCGGAGAAGATTGCCATAGATGAGAGCATTGTAAAGTTCAAGGGTCGGAGTTCCTTGAAACAATACATGCCCAAGAAGCCCATCAAACGAGGCTATAAAATATGGATGGCATGTGCTGAATCGGGCTACTGCTTGAATTTTGAACCTTACACCGGTAAAAGGGGTCTGAAGTGGAGACAGATTTTGGTGGCAGAGTCGTAAGGCAGTTTTGCTCGAGCCCCGAAGGTAAAAACCATAAAGTTTATTTCGACAATTATTTCAATAGCTATCAGCTTCAAATGGATTTACAAAGAAAAAAATATACTTGCCTCTGGGACAGTAAACTCAAAAAGGAAGCATTTTCCAAACCTAAAAAAAGATAACAGACAGAGGGGACAACACGACTATACAGGGTGTCCCACGAGCAGTGTGCCAAAAAGCTAGAGCGTGTAGGTCTGGTCAAGACAAGAAAAAAATCGTATAGGAGGGGGGGGTCTATTCCCCCCCGTTTAGCCGGGAGGAGCAATTTTCTAAAAAATTGACTTCATTTGGAAAAAAAATTATTAAACATCAACAGTTACATCCACAATGACGTGATATACTTTTTTGTAAAGCCAGAAACCTCTTCTTTCATCTTGTTTCTAAACGAAGCTGTTTTAAGGAATAGTTTTTGAGAAATTTATTTTCAAACTCAAAATTTTGAAAAAAAAATTAAAAAAAAAAATTTCGAACTATTTTTTTTCAAAATTGTATGTAATTAAGTACTAATTTTTTGTCAAAAATTCAATTCTCTTATTAGTTTTTAGTTAAAAACAGAAAACCGGATGCAAAAATGTTTTGTAGTTTTTGAGAAATTAAAAAAAAACCCGAACCATTTTTTTCTAAGAAAAACCTTTTTTTTGGTTTTAACGCGGCTGGACTTGTAGGCAAATTAATGTATGAAACATTGACATCTTTTTCATTATTTTTAAAAAAATTTGGAGTTTTATTATAATCAATTTTCAATATGATCCCCATTTTTTAGAAGGCAAAGATTATATCTCCTTCTAATGGCTGCACATAAGATCTTAAGAACGTTGGCAAAGTTACACGCAAAGAACGTAACGGAGAGAGTGTAGAAGTTTCTTGCCCAGATGCTATGAAAGATTATAATGCAAACATGAATTTTGTTGATAAGTTTGATTAATTAAAAGCTGTTACGATATAGACAGAAAATCACACAGATAGTGGCATCGAATTTTGTTTCATTTTCTTGATTGCTGTATTGTCAATGCCTTTTTGGTGTATAAGGAACTGCAATCTACTTCACGCCCAGACCTAAAAGCTCTGACATTGAAGGATTTTCGCCGTTCTGTCTATCACGGCCGTTTGTGGATAGTTCATGTATATAACTTAATCGTGTCTATAACTTAATTCGTGCGGTTTGCTAAGAGATGGCGTAACTTGTATTATTCCATTGTTATTATTCCATTGGAACATGCGTTGGAAAGCTACTGTCATTGTACGTCATTTCAGTATATGTCATTCATTTGAAGCGTAAACAACAATAATTTTTTTTTCACTCAAATATGTCGAACTTTGTGCCTGAAAAAGTGTTTTTGCGGGGAGTTCTTCTTCATTACTTTAATATGAAGAAAACTGCTGCCGAAAGTCATCGTATTTTGGTGGAAGTTTATGGTGAATATGCGCTAGCTGAGCGAACGTGCCAAAAGTGGTTTGCACGATTTAAAAGAGGTGATTTTGGCTTGGAAGACGATGAACGTCCTGGGCAGCCAAAAAAGTTTGAAGATGAAGAACTGGAAGCATTACTCTATGAAGATTGTTGCCAAACACAAGAAAAGCTCGCAGAATCTTTGGGTGTCACTCAAGCAGCCATTTCAAAACGTTTAAAAGCAGCTGGATATATTCAAAAACAAGGAAATTGGGTTCCACATGAACTCAAGCCGAGAGACGTCGAAAGGCGGTTTTGCATGTCCGAAATGCTGCTGGAACGCCACAAAAGGAAGACATTTTTGCATCGGATTGTTACTGCTGATGAAAAATGAATCCATTACGACAACCCCAAGCGTAAAAAATCATATGTGAAACCCGGCCAACCAGCCAAATCAACGGCAAGGCCGAATATCCATGGCGCGAAGGTAATGTTCTGTATTTGGTGGGATCAGAAGGGTGTGCTGTATTATGAGCTGCTAAAACCATGTAAAACCATCAATGGACAACGCTACCGAACACAATTAATCCGTTTGAAGAGAGCAGTAGAGCAGTCATGACAACGCTCGGCCCCACGTTGCTATTCCGGTTAAGAACTATTTGGAAACCAGTGGATGGGAAGTTTTACCCCACCGTCCTTATACCCAGACCTTTCCCCTTCTGACTACCATTCCGGTCGATGCAGAACGCCCTCACTGAAATACGGTTCACATCAGAGCAGAATATCAAAAATTGGCTTGATTCATTCTTGGCTGCCAAGCCGGCGCAGTTCTTTTCGGATGGGATCCACAAATTGCCGTAGCTATCCACAGTTACCGTAGCTAAACACATGATTTCTCAGAAGTCCCCGCTCTAAAAAATTTTTTGTCATTCATTTCACTATTGTTCTATTCTAAATATATCCATAAATAACAAAAAAGACTTATATTGTAATTAATATGAAAGTGCTCCTGAAAGAGTTAAGATCTTGGCCTAATTACTTATAGTGTCATTTAATATTAGGCTTTAACTTGGGGAATAGATTAATTCTACTCCAATGCTTCTTCTCTTTTTTTACTTTACGGCGCGGTTATAATCCGCATTAGGAACATCACAACCCTCCCACTTTACTGGATTCTTACTGGTCCGCCTGCTAGGTTCGTCGGTTTGACCTTAGGAAGTACCGGCAGGCTTTCCAGTCTGCCGTTTTTGCCAACTGAGCCTATCGTGCTCTTGCTTGTGATGGGTCGTTTTACGTGAAGGTTTCCGCGAATCTTCGAACTTCTAATTCTATCAAGCTTTGTTACTTCTGCTGCTAAGCACCTTCATTACAGTTCCCGCTAATTTGCCCTCATACCTTTTGCACGTTGTACTGCATTGTAAGCCGTATGGGAGCGCCAGACGTACAACTGCGGTGTAGAGCCTTCCTTTCAGCTTAGGGTCACAAAAGATAGCGAAGTTTTCCCGATCATGTCTTCATCGCAAGTTGCTTCGCAAGTTAATGAACATTGTTAATGAGCATTGTTAATGAACTTTGGGGAACGAATCTCCTGAGCCTTTCTCCTTCTCTGGGCGGATATTTTGAAGGTAGTCGCTCCCTTAGTCAAGTTGTTTTGTCGTAGCTCCTGGATAGCCCGGTTCCTATCAGACGCCGAAGACGATGTTTGTTCCAATTATAGATAGAAGCCTTCCACACTTTTTGCTTGAAATTGGGCGCACTTCTTCTTCACGATATCACTGCGATATCTTTTTCATCCCTGTTGGTAGAAGAGCACTTTAACTAAGCCTTGAAAGTCGTTTTCTTTTCACGATTCGTGCACTAAAAGAAAATATTGTTCCGCTGCGAATTTTAGATTCAGAACCTTAGTTAAATTAGCCAAGGCACAATTCTGTGTCTGTGAGCTATGAACCTAAGGGTTTGCAAAACCAAAGACTTTTTTGAAATTTGGAGATCGCTTGTCGGAAGTTTCCTAAACTATTGGTTTACTGGTAGCTAAAAAAAACATCATTCCCGACATAAAGGTAAAAGTAATAACTTCCGTCAGGCTTTTGTCGCCTGTTCCCCGCTGCCGTCAAGTTTCATAAATCCAAACCAGATAGTTTTCGGGTCTAGTGGTTACCTTTTCCCTGCAATAAAGGAACTAAAACTTTTTCCTCCAAGGACTATTTCGTTGTCCTTTGCACATTACAATCTCTCATTTTCCGCCCGCCTACCTTCGAATCCATTTAGCAAATTGTTACTAACTGCCATCCTTTGACAAACCAACAATTAACTGCCAAATATTCAAGCAAACTTCCCTAAAAAGGCCTCCGGCCTTCAATCTACACCCACCGACTAAGCGTCACTCTCACATGCCACACTTCAAAGTCAACCTCTACTACTCGAGTGCGGTTAGACGAGAGCGCCAAAGACTGCGCAGGGGAAACATGTTTTCAATTTTCCAGCAAACAACAAAGTACGAGTTCCGACAATGGAGTACAAAAACCACTCAAGGAGCGAAAAACTTTTCTTCACTCAATGCGAAGCAGCGTTTATGAGCTTGACTGACGTGGTAGAGTCATAAAACAAAATTACGATTACCCCTTTCCCTGTTCCGACCAATGTCCTGACACACCAACACACACACACACACCCATAACTACTTTGTAGCCACAATTTCAGCGTAGCTAAGGAAATTGAATGCAAGGATGTTAAAAAAACACAAAACAACAAAAAAAAAACAACAAAAACATAAAAGCACCAGCAAAAAGGGTCTAAAGTTTACCCAATGTTGTGTAATTTTCCGCCCTAATTACTGGCTCAAGCTATAATATATAAAGCTTGGAGGTTGCAATCCATTCCTGTTGCCACAAACATCGAAACGGACGACCACCAGCTTACCGAGGTAGTCGACGAACGCATGGAGTAGCTACCTCAAACTTTTTTCTCTTGCTTCTTCTATTTTTTTCTCTTCATTCTTCTTGTTGTTGTTGCTCCTTTTAACTACATTTCTACTTAATTACCTTACCACCTGTTTTACCATTTCACCATCCCGAGGGTCATGTCGAAGGAAGATACCATGGACGGCAGGTGAGCAAACACAAGGAAGTTTTGCAGCTAGAAGAACTTACTTCAAAGCGGTGATAATTACCGACACCGTACTATAAGTGCTTGCATGAAACTATACTTCATGGTGAATAGGTGGAAGATTGCAGGCTTCGGTCCTTACCTGACCATAGTAAGAAGAGCATGGAGAGAAAGTGCAAAGTTGAAAAGTCATTACGAGGGAAGGCATAACGACTAGAGGTATCGAGAGTAAAACAGATGCTGATTGAAGTTTAGGAAACGTTGATCAATTAATTTCATTCGAATGGTCAAGCTGTTGAGGCAACCCAATTAAAACTTCTACGACGCAATTGCTGGGTTCTGTTTCACCTCATTACCTCGAATAGGATGACGCAGCAGGGATTATGCTGAAAATTGCAACCAATCATGCATTGTGTAGAATCTTTTTGTATGGAATCGTAGGTAATTCATTCAGAAACATTTTGTTCTTATAGTGGCCTACCTGCTAAGAATCATCCTTGGTGAGGTGGTTGGAACGACTGGCAGAGAGCTTCGCAAGTTTTACAATGAAAGGCTGGAAAAGAAGGCGTAGGGTAGGGTTGATGATTGATTGATTTAATTTCTTCACAAAATACGCGAGACGATAGAAAGGGTATACACATTCACACAGCTATCACTGTGATAATGTTTGCGGACCTAGAAGCCTGCAAATTGCAGTAGAGGTAGTGCTGAAATTACCAGTTATAGCCCAAACAACTACTATCGATAAGACGTATTAATTCTAACTTATTTGAAGGAGCAATTACATGATATATATTTGTTCAGGTAGTTGGAAGAAGTATAATTGCTTAGGCAGCTGACTAGTTCCCAAATCTGCTCCACCCAACTATCATAGGCTGTTGACTGAAGTAATACTCATATCTGATACACCAATGTTGGCGATAGTGGCCGAGCAATTTTCTTGTTGTTGTCCAACAAATCTACATTCCATTCCACTCTGTGGTTATTGGTTGAAAATCCAAATCAGTTGTGTTATGAATAACGAATTTGTGTTTGTATTGTTTAATGCGGCAATACTGTGAGGTGGGGGGAGGGGGGGGGGGATTAATGCAAGAGTCGTCAAACAAAGGAGGTCATTTTAAATCAATAGAAAAACTCAACTCAACGTTTTTCTAGGAAGTCTTGGTATTTTTTTTTGTTCTAAAGTCAAGAATACAAAATCCGCCAAATACGTCAAAATGTTTCATAAAATTTTTCATCAAATTTTCGTAGAAAAAGAAAACAGTTAACACCATATGGTAGCACAAGCATATTTTTCGCAAAAAGTACCCCATCAGCCGACCATTTGTTTGCCGCTTAAATTTACTATTTCTATGGGAGAAAGTGCTTGATAATGGCCGAATGTAGTTTACGAAACATTTGCTCTATATTTTTACCAATTTCTAGTAAATTTTCACTATCTTAGGCTACATCTTACATATATACATATAATTATTTTGTAGTTCTTATTTATAGAAAATGATCACAATGATAGCTGAATTATGAGATTTCGACAACAGCAGGAAGTTTAAAATGGCACTTCTTGTTGGATAGCTATCCATCTCTGATTACTTCTGAACTCAGAGGCGGCACCAGAACGAACAATTTAAGTGCACAAAGATGCATCAACACCGTTCGCTTTTTATTGTTACCTATCATTTGGATCGAAAGTTAAGAGCCTCGTTGACAACCCTTCGTCAAGTTAATTCTACTCGTATGTTTCGCCGTTCCGTTCCATCTCTAATACTGTCGTTGCCTTTCCTGGGAGACCTTTTTGACGGATTTTCCACTCATTATCATTTGCAGTTCGTCCACTGTCCATTCGTTCTACTTGTCAGCCTATCGAAGTCTTCCTGTTTTTATTACTCGAACACACGAAGACTTTCCACACATCTTTTAACTGTTTCCTCATTATCTCCCAGAAGGTCAGCATAAGCTAGAGCGGATGAGAAATAAAGTTAATTCCCCTTTCATTTTCTGAAGGGATTTCATTATGTATTCCAGCACCAAATTAAAAACAAATGGTGGCAAGGCGTCTTCTTTTTTTAATCCTTCATGTAAGTATCTCGAATGTTTCAGATAAGGCGATTTCAACAAGGTGGCGCAAAATTAACTAGGTCGCAGCAGTCGCGTGTCGGGTCGCTACGCAGCGGCATATTAGAGCGGAACTAGTAAATAAAATTTTTAATGAACTTTTTCTTCAAACATATGCTTTGAAATTACCAGGTACATCAAATATACTATTTTGCATTTGCATGCTTCTTCTTCTTCTTCTTTTCCTTTTTATCCCGGCGTCGTTATGGTCAGTGTTAAGTGTAGGACCATAACCTTCCCACTTAACTGCATTCCTACTGGTCCGCTTGTGGGGTCCGCCGGTTTGACCTCAGCGGCAGGCTTCCCGGTTTGGGATTACTTCATCGCTGAGGCCAATCAAATGCTGGTGTTTTTGCATTTGTTTGCACCAATTGTTTTTCGGCCTGCCTTTTTTGCGTGTTGAAATTGGAATGTTGATTGATAACGCCTTTTGGACGGGGTTCAAAGGATCTCTCCTTTGAACATGGCAATACCAACTGAGTCGGTCGCGCTCTATATTTCTTGTGATGGTTTCTTTTACGTGGAGGCTTCCTCGGATCTTTGAACTTCTAATTCTGTCACGCTTTGTTACTCCCGCTGTCATGCGAAGCATCTTCATCTCAGTTGCCGTTAATTTGCTCTCATACTTTTTGTGCATTGTCCAGCATTGTGAACCGTATGTGAGCGCCGGACGTACAACTGAAGTGTAGAGCCTTCCTTTCAGCTTAGGGGGCATTTTTCGATCACAGAAGATGGCGGAGTTTTCCCGCCACTTCATCCACCCTACGCTTACGCGATGTTTGATGTCGTCATCACAAGTTGCTTCTCTATTAATCATAGATCCCAGATATTTAAACTTTTCACACTTGGGAAGCACTCTTGGGAAGCATTTGCATGCTGTTGATGATAAATTCGTAGGACAATTGGAGACATTCATCAACCTGATTGTTGCCCCACGAAATGTCAACTTTCTTCATACCGGCAATTGATTTTAGGAACTCTTTTGCATCTGAGGTGACCACTGTTGCGGGATTCGGATCAAACATTCGAACTTGATAATCTTTTCCAACTTTACGGAAGATCAAAACTATTTGATGGTAGCCAAAATAAAGAGGAGATCCGAACATGTTGGCCCGAACTAACTAACGTCACCTACGGAATATTGCGACCTTACCAACTTTAATAATCGGAAGACCTTTAAGTTGTTCAGCAATTTTTATTTCTAGAGTTCAATTTATTAGAATAAACACATGCATTTCTGGCCGACAAAACTTACTTTTTAAGCTTGTATGAAACTTATTTATTGGCATTGTCGAGTTCCTGCAAAGCTGTCGAGTTCCTGCAAAGCTTAATTGATATTCGTTTAAATCCATTATTAAATACTGAGCAATTAATTGGAATCAAAACAGAACAATTGTTTTAGCGCCAAAATGGTCGCGCGCAAATGCAAGGCAACAATTAAGTCACTGCTCAGCAACAATTAAGGCCAAGGTTGGCAACAATTAAACCACTGCCCAGCAACAATTAAGGCCATGGTTGGCAACAATTAAGCCACTGCTCAGCAACAATTAAGGGCATGATAAATTTGATACGCAATCTTACATAGAGAAGGTCATCTGTTAGATATGTCAATATGTTCGTCTTTGACCGCGAATATCAGAAATGGCAGGGAAGATACAGTAATTTTTAGTACAGATTATGAAAGTGTATGTCAATAACATTCACTCGCTATAATATCTTGCTATTCGAGCCACAACTTTTGAAAATCTCTCTCTATGAACGTTAACCTACCAATCCTGTCTATTTGATAAACTATATGTCAAATAAAAAAAAATAAAATAAAACTTTACATTAAGAATTTGTATGTCAATTAAAAAAAAATTTGTGGGCCAAAATTAGAAATTTGGGCTTCGTCATGACGATCGAAATTTAACATATTTTAATCCAGTTAAAAAATCACAGAAATCCGTCAAGAACTGGAGGTGCTACACACGGGCAAACATTTGACTTTTCTTACAGCATGAGATCATCCACTTTTTTTTAATTACTTTTTTACAAAAAAATGTATTGATACACACATTTACCCGGTACCCGTTTTATATCGCATGATTTTTTGCAAGATTTCCGTTGATAACTTTCGCATTCCTGTCGAATATTCTCCTTAAGGGCTGCGATTTTTTGAGGCTTGTTGGCATAAACCTGTGACTTCAGAATATTTCCCAATTGGTGCGACACGATTGGGAAATCGATGTCGAAATTTACGCTACGCTAACACCAACGACCGATTATTGGTAAAAAGAATCGACACAATTATTTCACGCTCTTGCGGAGTAAGCACTCCATTGCTTATTTGTTTATACAGGGTGTCCCACGAGCAGTCTACCAAAAAGCTAGAGCATGTAGGTCTGGTCAAGACAAGAAAAAAATCGTATGGGAGGGGGGGTCTATTCCCCCCCGTTTAGCCAGGAGGGGCAATTTTCTAAAAAACTGACTTAATTAGGAAAAAAAATTATTAAAAATCAACAGTTACATCCACAATGCCGTGATATACTTTTTTGTAAAGCCAGAAACCTCTTCTTTCATTTTGTTTTTAAACAAAGCTATTTTAAGGAATGGTTTTTGAGAAATCAATTTTCAAACTCTAAATTTTGCAAAAAAATTAAAAAAAAAATTTCGAACTATTTTTTTTCAAAATTGTATGTAATTACTTTAACTATGTATGTAATTACTACAACTAGTCTTAATCAAAAAAAGTAAAATGAAAAAACCCGCAATATAACAAAAGCATCCTAGACGATAAAAAAAGAGGAGAACAGAGACAGGCCCACCGGCGGATCATATGGACGCTAATGCATTATACATTAGGTGACGTGTGATTCGCCGGAAGACACACTTAAAAAAAACTAAAAAAATGGCAAAATACAAAATAAAAAATCAACACATACATTTCTGGAAAAAAAAACAGAAAAATGCTTTTAGCACTCGGGTAAAAAAATACGGTATATTCCAGTCAGCGACAGTGTTAACCCTATGATGACATACGTATACTATACCGAGCATTTGATACTCCATCATGTGTGAATTGTTACCATTTCCATAAAGCGTTTTTATTCTTGAGCTTTCATAACATCTTAGAAATAGTCGATTCCACACTTCTCTTTTTTTTTAATTTTAATGAAAGTACCTCTGCTGGAATAGCTGGGTTCTAACTTCAAGTTTGTGTTTTAATCAGTTTCTAGAGAATATATTTTTTAGTACTAATTCGGAAAATGTATTTATGTTATGCAGGAAATAACGAAAATATAAAGCTTAAGGGTTACGATCGTTTTACATATATAAGTTTAATAGGTGGTAAAGTTGGGTGTTCATCACACTTTGAATTGCTGCATTTTCCACAACTTTTACGTGTCTTTCTTCTTCGTTTGGCATCCGATAATTTAACATATTTGGCAATAAACTTTGCATTTTATTTGGTAAGTAGTATCATGACTGGACTGGGAGTGGTGGTGAAAAGTTAATTTTGATACCAAAAACCATAGTCGGTTTCATAAAAAAAGCCCAAGTAACTGCTAGTTGCCATCTTCTTTAAATTGTTTATGTAACAAATAACTCCTTTCTTAAGTTTAACATTCTACGTTGATGAAATTTGGGAAATGTATCGAGATTATTAAGGCCAACCATTAGCTCTACGCATTGTCGTAGGAGTATATTGGGGAAGCATTTGATCTATTTTCGCGACTATTTTGATTTTGTCATTCTATTATACTAAAAAATATACTCTTATTGGTTAGTTTCTTCTGTTGCTTTGATTTCTGGAAATGTGTGAACACTTGCCTGCGTATGAAAGTATGAAAAAGAGTAGCCAAAGCATTCATTTCTTTGAAGGCAGCAGATTTTTCGGAATACATAGTTTGTTTTCCATAATGTTCTAAATAGAATAGAGCTATTGACACCAAAGTGTTATGCTAATGAGAACTATATAGAGACATTTTCGGTTGTTATACTCTGTATTTCTTCCGAACCCTCTCTTAACAACAATCTCCCCAATGTTTGTTTGCCGTTCTTGATCGGCGAGATCTCAGTCCAGAATGAGCTCCTGAGCACTGTCAAAGTACCCGTCGCTGATGAGCCGTTCGTTCTTCGTGCTCCGGGGTGGTGGTAAATTACTGGAAAATCATTTCTTATGTACATATACCTTTTGGAATCATTATGGAGAAATAAAGCCCGATCGGAGTGTGTTCTGGTGGTATCTATAATTGGGGTAGCAAGCCCCGGAAATCCGGTTATTGTCGTTGGTTATAGCCCTCTCAATGTGCTTTCGGTACATTTTAATAAGAAAATTATCGATTCTGCGTAGGTCTGCTCCATCATGCGGTACCTTATTAAGGTAATACTAAATGAAGTGGGACTCTGGCGTTCTGCACATTCTAAGGCAGATCTTGAGGCTCTGCCTTTCCATATAAGATGGTGCTACATTGAACCACATCGGACAAACATACGCGACGATTGGCCTTATTAGGGCAACGTAGCATACGGTTTTTACCCTGCGGTTTAGATGACTGCTGTGAAACAGATTCCTAGCCATACCAAAGGCTGTCTTAGCTCCAGCAAGACAAGTGTCTACATGTCGATTGAAATTTATATAATGGTTAAGCTAGATACCAACGCATTTAATTGCGTTTCTCATCGCCCTTGTCGTTGCGTTGTCATGAACGCGAATTCCTCCGGTTTTTTCTCGTATCCCTTGAAGCCATGTACAACGGAGCTATTCACAATATCTTTTCCGACTTTTGGTAGTTAATATTTAATTTCCAATCAGTGCAAGATCACTTAATATGATCGAAATCTCACTGCAGTATTGTATTGATAACCACAATTTTTGGACCTGATCTGTACGCTGCTCAATCATCTACATAGGCTATTGAATGGCTGTGAAAGCCTATAAATTCGCTTGTGTTGATGTTAAACAGTATCGGAGAATTAACCGATCCCTGTTGTAAACTGTTTTTAATGTCAGAGTTTCTGCTTAAAGTTACGTTGTCATATTTAGTAACAAACTTCTTTCCCATAGTCAAAACGTAAGAAGGTGGTTTACCATGTATAGCCATGCTTTTAACCGTGCTTGGTGTCCAAGGCTTTATCGAACTTGACCAGAAAAGCACCCACACAATGTGAAACTAGTTTTCACTCAGTGTGAATAGTATAATGCCTCGCCCCAAAACCAAATTGATGGTCCGAGGTTATTTTCCTTTCCTCAACTCATTTAATCAGGAGTCCACGATGCGAAGGAGTTCATAAAAAAGGCCGCATTTTTAAGGTCGTGATTGCGGCGAGCAGAGCTATTCACTGTGTACACAGACTCGAAAAAGGCGTCGATGGAATTGACTTTCTCCTTTAGATCCGAGCACAAAAAAGCCGTCGCCAATATCGACACTCTCTGCACTTATATCCACAGAGCTATAACTCTGCCATAAACTTGATCAAACATAACTCAATACCACTCGTTGCAGTCGGGCAAGGTCTTTCTTCCATTCCAGCTCAGTCATTTTCTACAAAACCCTGCATTTGTCATGGGTGACTGCTGAATGCAAAACATTATTGCATGAGTGGTAAGTATTATATGTATGGTATCATAAGGATTAAGCCGCCTTGGCAATAACCTGAACATCATACTCTGCTGACTACCAGGTGTTGTGTGTTCAGTATGGGCAGTTAAAGCATCATATCTTCCATCAAAATGGTCTAATGGAGTAAATGAGGAAGAAAAGTAGGAGAAGGTGACACACTAACTCTCGTTGAAACGTCGGGGTATTGTCAGTTTATTTGCAGGCATCCTGGCTAACTATGGTAACCTATTAATAGCTCTGGATAGGCAATGGGAATCCTATACAATGATTAAAGTCGCAGTATCAACGATACCCAGTCCACAGGAATACTTTTCCTCATACTTCGCATATGTCTAGGCGACGTATCCACCCTAATATGTATACCTACACCCAAGATTTTCCTAGTTCCATAGGGAATGTCCCAAGTGTAGTTTAAGAATAATCATACTTCGCAACATTCTAGTGAGCAGTGGAGGTCCGAAATTATGAATAAAAGTCGAGAGGAAGTAAAAACTGTCGTCTTTAAGTTTCCATGACATTGCATTGGCTTAGAAGCCTGCTCAATAGCCCAGACACTTAACATTGCCACCTAGGGGTTGTTTGACGCTCACACTTCACATTAGCAACAAGCCTCTATAACCTTGTACCTTGAACGATGACTCTTTTTATTTCTCAAAGCAAAGTAAGTGGATATTTTACATGTATTCGACCAAGCTTGTTTTATCAAACGACAATAATAGACCAAAACCTTGCTTCATGACATCCATGTCACATATAAATCGGGCCACTTGGAAAAAGAACCGTCGAGCGTAACATTTTCCACTTCTCTTCTGATTTCAGCTTTCAGCACGTAACAAAGTAACAATAATCGTATTCCACAGAAACAGGGAATAGTTTTTATCCTTGGAAAAAAATGTTCGTCGCACATCCTGATTGGCAAAAAGGACCCCAAACGTAAAGAAGCCAAGCACTAACGAATACAAAAAAAAAGTTCGAAACAATCGTAACAGCTTAACCATCATGTACAATAGGTGTTCCTGACGTTTCATTTTCACGTGGAAATGCTCTTCTCTTTTTTGTAGACTTCAGCCATGTATAACTGGCCAATGAGCCTTTCGGCCACTTGTTTCAGAAGTGTCTCGACCACTCGTGTGTCCGGTTGGAGTGCGCTTAAATCGTGACCAATAGGACAGTAGCCAATGCACAAAAGGCTGGTGCAACTGGCATAAATTGGCACAGTCAAAGCGCTTTGCCGAATCCTGCTGCAGCACGGAGTTGAGCTGAATTTCTAATCGTACTATAGTTAAGTGATTCGCGTGTTTCTGGCGGGTAGTGGTAATCCATGAGGCTGCCAGTGATTTTCTATTTTTACTGCATTAACAATAAGGTACACAAGTTCGAGGCCTATGTTCCCTTAAGGGATAATTGAATAGAGCAAAGTGAAGTTGCCTGCGCGTTTCAAAAAGCGATTTCCGAAATCATTAACCCATTTGGGGATGAAATTTTAATTATGAATGTGTAATGTGTTCCACCATTTCGGATGGGGCCTCCCTGAACATTTAAGCGTTCGACAGCATCGACCTAGCCGTACGTTGTACCATTTTTTTTTTTATTTCTACATCGACCATAAGTGCGAAGAGCGTTCAGCAGTTGATTTCGAAAACTCCCTCGACCGTGAATTCCTTTGAACAGCGGAATGCCTACAAGCACACTCGAGCGATTTGGACGAGGCGCAAGGTTCATAATTTTATCAGAAAAGCATTTAAGGACGCCAACCAACACATGAGACCCGGCTGCGGATTTTCCCTTCTACGTCGGAGGCATATAAACGTTTCGAGAGCTGGAAATGGTGATTAAGCTTGATGGCAGACGCGGTGCTTGGGTATATTGGAACGTGTTAGCAATTGCGCAATTCTCATTTATTATTTATTGAATTATCTAGAGACATGCTTATTACATAGAGGTTTTCTTCAATTTATCTTTAGCCTAATCTACAATGAATCTGTTGTTGCTTGCGGTGGCGTTGAAGAAACAACGCACACGGATGGATATGCGGTAGGGGAGAAACAAAAGTTCCTCGAGGGAGCGCATGTGGAGCATGTGGTAATGCAATAAATAACGTCTACGGATAGGTGCGCAAGTTGAGAGAGAACTTTTGATCGTAATGGTTTCATAAATCAGAATATTTTAATATGCGTAGCTGGTAAGTTGTGCCGTCTCTGGGGTGTGGCTTGGCCAATTTGTGATTCAACGAGGCCTGAGTATGTAAGTGGGTTGCGAAGACAATACTTAACCGGGGCCTAGGTGTGATTTATGAGCGAGTGGAATGCTTCACTGGATCTATTTATCAAGCCCGTGGTCTTAATTTTAGTATTAATTTCCATATATCTTACGTCAAGAAGATTTCTGTAGTAGGAAAAACCTGTCCTTTGTGATCCGGAGGCTCAAGATGGTGAAGATACCATTCATCATAATAGGGACTTACACTTGTCTTCAGTTTGTAGTTTTTTGAACTCACTTAATTATAGCTAAGGCGTAAGTTTGTATGCGTGTACAAACCCCTCAATTTTTCGCCATTGTGACCAAGAAATATATTAAAAAACAAGGATTGCATAGGCATTAGGCTGTAACTTCTATAGAGTTACCTAATCTCTTCAATACAAGATCGGAAAATGTATGTTTTGAATTCAGGGCGGACCTTTTTCATATTCAATTTATACCTCCTTTTGTTCCAAAAAAGCAGTGTATCGGCTCATTGAAAGCTATAGCATGGGGCACTGCGACCAATGTAAATCGATTGTGCTTGCCAGCCGATCAGACGAGGAGCTCGTCTTTACTCGTACAATGTTTTTAACGAGTAGACAATTCCTTACTATTCCTTGTGATGAAGCCTAATATTGAGTTGGCTTGGTTTAATATATAATCAACATGTGGCAAAAATCAAAGCTGGCAATCAAAAATTACACCAAGGTCCTTTTTTTTTTTGAAACTCTTTCAAGGGTTGTATTATCAATGCAGTAGTTGAATTCTATAATTGTCATTTTTCTATTGTAGGAGAATGTCCAAATTTGGAAACATTTAAGTGTAAATAGTTATCTTCGCACCAATGCGCAAGATAATTCAAGTCCTGCTGGAGCAGCTGACAATCATTTTCTGCAGTAACCTTACGAAAGAGTTTCAGATCAACGGCATAGAGAAGACATGTCAAGTATTTAAATGTTTCAGGTATGTCATCAATAAACAGGAAGAGCAATGGTCCAAAATGGTTTTCCTGTGGCACGCCAGAAGGTATAGATGGATAAGAAAAGAAATTGTTAATTTTAACTGTTTGAGTTCGATTTGTAAGTTGCGATTCTAACCACTTGAGAAAAATTGAGTGAAATCGAAGACACGCTAACTTATATAGAAGTATCTTGTGATTGAACCTAAACCTTCAGGCTTTGGCAAGGTCAGTGAATATTATGTCAGTTTGAAGGTTATCTTCAAAACCATTGACGATATACTGTGTTACTAAAGACAATTTAGTTGTAGTCGATTTTCCTGGGACAAAATCATGTTGGAAGCCGGAAATATTTTCCTTAATAAGTTTTTCAAAAAGTTTGAGAATTGCTGTTATTTTACAAATGGGCCTGTAGTTAGTAATATTTTGATTAGAACCAGAATTGACCGCGTGGGAATGAAAGATTATAGATATATGTATGCTAGAGATTCGGCAAGAGCTAATACGTAGGACTTTAAAAAAAATTGTGGAATGCCATCAGATAACTGAGTTTTAGTCACATCAAATTTCGCCAGTGCGTCTCTAACTTCGGGTATACTGATTGTAATCGATCCCGCATTGCAACGGTAGAGCCGTGGGGTAATCTGTTTGAGGAAACGGATTCTATTAAGTAAACGCATTTAAAATAAGATTCAAATTAGTTACAGATTGTTGAAAGATCACTAGCAACAGTACCAGAGTAGACCATGCAGGCCCATTGAATTATGTTTGGAACTAAATTAATTTTTTTAAATTAAATTCAACCGATAATATGTTCAGGTGGGGTCGTCTAGTGTTTTTTTTTCTTTAATCACAGGTTATTTTGAATGTGACAGCTGTTTCCCACTCGAAATCTTGACAGAAAGTCAGTATCATACCACAGCGGAACGAAATGAGTCACTTTACTGTTGGGAAATAATGAAAACTTATTTCCAAAGTGAGTGCTGTGTAGCCCAAACAGTGCGTTTTTTAAAAATAAGTTTTGGCCGAAATAAAGCACCCACCGCGACTGCTGTACACAAGTTCAAGTGAGACCGGTATGCTAGTGGACAACACTCTTGGTCCCCGTCGTCGTACGGTGCGCACAGATGAGAATGTGGCTGCTGTGGCCGAGAGTGTGAGACTCAATTCACGAACATCAACTCGCCATTAATCTCAACAGCTCAACATTTCACGCACTAGCTGAGGAGAATTCTGCACAAAGATCTCGAATTATTCGCTTACAAGATCCAATTGACTCTGCATTTTTAGGCGCGCGATCATCCGCTTATTTATCGCTTCACAGTTTGGGCCTTAGAGCAGCTTGAATTGGACAGCGATTTTGGGCGAAAATTCATCTTTTCTGACGAGGCGCATTTTCCATCTTAACAAACAAAATTGCCGCAACTGCCGTCAATTTTTCATTTTTCTTCGAAAATGAAGTTGGGAACAACGTTTCGGTCAACGACGGGCCCTACAGAGTCATGTTAACCGACTTTTTTTTTTACAGAAATTGAAGACATAGATTTGGACGACCTCTGGTTCAGGCAGGGTGGCGCGCCATGCAACGCAGCCCATGCCACAATTGATCTTTTGCGCACCTAAATCCCAAATCGTAATATAAGCCGTTTTGGCGATGTCAATTGGCTGCTTCGGAGCTGCGATTTGACCTCTTTGGAATATTTTTTGTTGGGAACCGTGAAGGACTGATGTCATGCCAACAATCCGGATACAATTCAAGCACTTAAGGCTAATATCATCCAAGCAATCCGTGAGCTACAGCCCGAAGCCATTAAGAAGGTCTTGGAAAATTGGGGTGACAGAATGCGCTACCGCGAAGCCACCCGAGGCAGCCACTTGGACGATTTTGTATTTCATAATTAATGGGAATGTTTGTTCTTACTAATAAAGTCATAACACATGGAAAAAAATAATTTTGTTTATTTTATTGCATTTTTAAAAAGACACTTGTATTTGGCCCACCCTTAATAAAAATCAAAGAAAGTGACTGCAGTTTTGTTTATTAGGATACCCATTAAAGCAGAAATGGACTTCGTCGCTGAACACAATTTTTCAATTAAAAAGTGAATTTGCGGCAAGTCGTTCGGCTTCAGTTCTTCTTGCACGAGCTGTATTTTCAATATCATTGCGCAAAATCTTCCAAGTATTTGAGTAACACAATCCCTATTGCGGCAAACGGCACAACGGTTTTTCGAACCTAAGTCTTTCCAGTATAAAATGAGAATGCTATCTAAGCGTGCTTGACTTTGACGCGTGTCACGAATATCCCGTAAGCTGTCAAAAAGAACACAATGAACAGCAAAAAAAAAACACCTTGCACTTCAAACAGGATTTTTGTTAACGAAATTTTTTTACATAAACGCATCCCGAAAAGCTATAGGAAGTTGAAAATGATCAAGTCATCACTGCACCGCTTTCCGCAGGCCGTGTTATAATTTCTAATAGACCAACTAATATAATGCATCACCCGATATGAAAAAAACAGCACCAAAAAAAAAACTCCGTAAAATACGGGAAAAAAAGGGCAAAATCCTTCGCACAATAGTGTTAAAAATCACACAAGCCATTGCATCAATGGCGGAAAACGCTTCGATTTCCATTGAAAACTGACTCGATTGCCAGTAACGCTGCCACAAAAGCTGTTGAATTTTTATGACGCAGAATACATTAACCCGAATGTGCGAGGAAATGTTACCCGCAGGCACATAGCTTTTTTCAAAAAAATAAAAACCAAAAATCACTCCATTTCGACAAGATAACACAACAGGGTCCCACCCGCCCCAAAACCCCCTATTTTAAACACCACCACCAAAAAAAAACAAAACAACTTACTCAATATTTATTTATGCATTGAAAAATCAAAAGCAGAAAAAACTTTCCGCAAAAACTCTGCCGGAAAAACCGTCTACCGATCGGAAATACGAGTAGTGGAGTGAATCCACTACGGCCTCCGCACGAGGATGAGATGATTTTTTTTTTTGTGCTAAATTGAAAAATCTGAGATGAGCAAAAAGGTACCAAAAGCTGGAGTAAGTAAGGACGGAAGACTGTACTTTAATGCTGGCGGAAATACGGAGCCCGCCTCCTCCTCGGTTGCTTGCATGCTTTCCGTGCATTTGACACCTCGAAGCAATGCGAGAAGTACCCGTTCCCGCACCCGTACCCATACCCATGTCTGTACTCGTACATGCTGAATACGTTTTTGCCATTCAATGCAGAGTCAAGTGTTCAATTCGCATTTAAGTAAAATGGAGTAGAAGATAAACTCAGGCGCGGATTACGAGAACCGAATAATGAATACGAAGGAGCACAAGATTGAAAATTCTTTTACCGGCTCCTCCGGAGGCATCTGCGTGTGCACAATGTACCCTCGGCGAAATATTGCAAACGATGTCATCGAATCTTGGCGCCACGAGTATCAACAACAGCCCACTCCGACAGACAGAGTAGTGCGACAAGGAGCAGGAGATCGAGTGCGGGTGCGGGAAAAAGCAGCGTCGTCGTGTTAAGCGTTGACGCTCTAATTCAGGTTAGTTGGTGATAGGATCTCCTTCGCCTCGGTGAATGTATTTGTTTGCCTTGCTGTTGCTTTGTGGGATGCTTGTACTCCTATCACCCACTTGTGCGATACAACGCAGATTGAAAGATCTTTGAATTAATTTTTATAGAACGACTCAATTTCTTCGTCCTTTTTTCAATTTTTTTCTCTCTTCCTTCCTTTATTCCAGCTTCCTTTGTGCTGAAACTGTTTGGAAAACAGTTTGCTTGTGAATGGGAAGGAGATTGAAACTTGTTGCTTGCTCTAGCCATACCCTAAATCGCACTTGAAATACGTACATTGTGTGTTCGATGCTCTTAATTTGCATCTGAATAGAGAAGACTTTGATGCTGATTCTGGGGGAACTGAAATCGGGGGCATCGGGATGCATGTTCAGGTGCAAATCCGACTATTCCTATTGTTTAAAGTTAAGGTGCCATTTGGGAATTAATGAAACGAATCGAGGACGTGAATGAGCTCTGTGACACATATGTGTTTGCAATAATGACATTGTAGAATAAGTTTACTTAGAGTTTGCTGTACACAAGAATCTAGAGCGAATAAAGGATTTTGCGACCGATCAAAGAGGTTGCATGGTGTTGTAAAGTCTGTTTACTCTTAAAGTACTTTTTTTTTAAATATAGAAGGAAAAGGGGATAAGCCTTTATGCTGACTTTACCAATTACAAAATAGTCTTGCGCTTTCACTCACCAAATTTAATTTCAAGCACCCGTAGTATGAGCTCAGAACTTGTGAAACGTAACAAGTAATCGAAGGAGCGAATCTTAGAGTGTTTCTGTAATGACTCTATCATTACATAGTTCGAATGCAAATATCAAACCAGAAAACGCGAAGCCCGGTTAAGGTTTACAACTTATTTATTTGCCTATAAGGTTCTACCTACTTAATTCCATGAAACAAATTTCTTCACACAGCATAAACCCAGAACAGGCACTAAATAAATGTTAACACTCTAAAACTTGTACATTTCCTCTTGTGCATACCATTCTCCTCCCAAAACCTCCTTCCACAGGACCCAGGAGCAGTATTATTGCACGTCGGGGTCACTCAACTTTGGCGTTTTTGATTTTCGAGATGGTCGCTGAGTATACAATCGTTGGTAAAGCCCAGAGAAACAGCAGTTTGCAAAAGTGATCTTTTAGAAATCATTTAGAACTCGGAAGAAAGAGCCTTGTTGACAACCCGTCGCCAGACCTCCCCCCCCCCCCCCCCCCCCCCCCCCCCCCCCCGTCTTGACTGTATTCATTTCATGTTTGATGCTTCCCAACTAATGAAGCACATCAGAAAGCGCTGCAGTGAAAAACAAAAAAAAACCCGAGAAGAGTACTGAGAAGAAGGGAGGAAAGAGGCTACTGCGAAAAAATAAAAGATCCTTCGCAGCCTCCCAGCTCAAGGATATCGAAGAGGCCCGGGAAAGGCAGAGCCTTTTACCAAAAAGCCTAAGCCCTATCAACCGGCTTTAGAAGTGGCGCTCAGGCTCCTTGAAATGTACAGGTAATCTTATCACCGACTCGCAGAAAATAGTGAAAGTGCTTAAGCAGCATTTCCAACAGCTGCTTAGCAAGCAAGACCAAGAGGGTGTAATAGGGTCAGAAAAAAGCCTTGTGACAGTCGAAGAACTAATACCCCCCCCTTCCAAGAAGAAGTCAGCTCAGCTAGACATAAGCTGAAATCCCACAAAGCTGTTGGCCCAGATCGTCTTTAAGAAAACTGGCGGTTATGTTTTAGTAGAGATCATGCACCAGATCATCTCTAAAATTTGGCAGGACGAAAGCATGCCTAACGATTGGCATACCAGCTCTATCTACCTCATATTCAAAAAAGGCGATCATAAGTCTTGTGCCAACTACCGAGGCATAACCCTGCTCATTGTCGCCTACAACATCCTATCCAATGTACTGTGTTAAGCCGTTTTTCCCCACACTAATAGGCAGGTACCAGTGTGGATTGTGGCTTGGCAGTTCGACTATAGACCAAATCTTCACATTACTCCAGATCCTGGAAAAAAAGAACGAGTTTCAAGTCGATACTCATCATCTTCTCTTCATCGTCAAGAAGACGACGGCCGATTTTGGAATCCCGGAAAATTTAATTCGGATGTTTCACGCCGTACTGTGCACTTTGGACCCCATACCTCCTCCAATATGCACCGGATTTCGGCAAAGGAACGCGCTGTCATGTGAGTTCTTCAAAGGTCCTTGAAAGGATAGTAAAGCGGAAACGTGGCAGCACGGAAGGCGTATCTGGGATACGCGGACGACATTGACATCATTGCAAGCTCTCAGCGCGCCATAGTAGAGGCATTCACGGCAATTGAAAATAAGGCAGGCCTCGTTGGATAAAACAAAATGTTGCCGACTAAAAATTGCTCCGTCGAACCGTTGGGCAGAAAATAACCATTGACAGATATAATTTCGAGGTAATTAAGGAGCTTGTCTAGCTCGGGGCAAATGCTAACTCCATCAATGACAACTTCACACTGGGCAACAGGTGCTACTTCGGTTTGGCAGAACATCTAGGATCAAGCCTCTTAACAAGGAAGTCCAAAATTACTCTCTACAGAACAGTGATCTTGCCAGTTCTGCTTTACGGAGCCGAATGTTGGACGATGAGCAAGAAAGCATAGATGATTCTGGGCTCTTTTGAAAGAAGAATTCTCAGATATATGGTGCTGTCTGCTGCGAAGGCGAATTGAGGAAAAGACACAACCGCGAAATACGAGTATACGAGCTATATAATGATGTGGACGTAGTCAGGTAGACTAAAATACGTCGACTATATTGGCTCGGCCACATCCAGCGCATGGACGACCGCGCTCCAGGAAAGAGGGTCTTTAAATTGTAGTTACCTAGTTCGGGAATGAGAACATCAGGAAACTTGGACTCTCCAATTAGAAGCAGCGTACCGTGGACCGATATGAGTTGAAGCAGGCTCTTGTTCAGGCTCAAGGGTCGCTAGCCTGATAAGGTAAGGTAATGTGCCATCTCTTTTAGGTCCATGATTATATTGTGCCTTCATCTACGGCGCGGCCACTCATTAACCAACTTAGTCTTCGCGGTTTAATTACTCGCCCAACGCTTCAGGCTGGCTTCTACCATTCGCCTGTTTCAATGGACCCATTCATTGAGACCATTTTTCCATTATCCATAAGACGCACTGCCCTTAATATGGCTTTATAAATATGGATTTCGAGGTAGCTCGACCAAAGAGTTCTTTTGAATTGTTCTTCAGCCTCAAGAATTTCGATTTTGGCAGACAAATGGATTCCGTCCATTTTCTTAAAGCATTCATAGAGTACAGTCAGATGGGAGGTTTGGATCTATGCAAGTCGGTTAGTGGCCATGTATTTGTTTTTTTTTTTGTTTTTTGATTTATTTCTAAACCTACTTGATTTCCTTCCTTTCGAATTGCTGTTTCTCTTAACCGTTTCCTTAGTATCTGCTACAAGGTTCAGACTAAGTTCAGAGAGTCATAAGCCTTTTTTAAAATCTACGAATAGTTGGTAGACCGTTTGGTACAATTCCCATTTCTTTTCTAAAATTTGTCCCATACTGTAAATCTAGGCATTCTCAGCGGCTCCCCCTGATTCCATACTCCCAATATTTCAGTCTATGATATCATTCTCTTTAAAATAATATTCGATAAGAGCTGTTTTTTCTTAAATTATTACCGCACAAATCCTAAGGGCTTAAATGGCCCACCCGGTACCTTGTCGATTCCATTAGAGTACATGGAACAAGTGAATTCATGCAAGAGCGACGAGAATCTACATATGTCGGTTTCGGAAGAGATAATGAATTCTAAGAAAAAGTATTTTCACCTAAAATGGGTGCGCACAGGAGGATATGGTATATGCTGTTCCGGGAAAATAAATTCCACTGTTGATGATGTGGAATCATACGCTGGTGGAAGATTCATCATTTTCTTGTGAAATTGTTGCCAATATTTACATATGTAAGTAAAATTTAAAACCAAAATCGAAAGGGTGTAGATATTATTTGTTGGAAAAAGCGTGTCGAGTGCGTTAGAGCTCTTTCACCAACATGTTTCAGACATATTTACGGAGTGAATTAAACTAAACAACCTTAAAAATGATACAGTTCGCTTTACTTTTCTAACACTACACTTTTTAGCTAAAGAAGTAAAATAAAGAGGACTAAGCATGAGTTCAACCTTCAAAAATCATTTTTGAATAATATGAATCTCTATTTCGAAAAAACAACGAAACTTATAGAAATATAGGCATATTTCAATAACTTTTAAATGGAAAGTTAATAATAAATTAAAATGAACAGGATTTCTTTACAATACTTAGTAAAATATTTATTGTATTGTAATATTATTTACGGTAACTGAGAGAGTATCATTCAATTGATATGAGTAATGCCCATGCTGGGCCATCAAATTTTACCATTCCTACAAAAGAAAAACAAAACTTTTGGAAAAATTTATAGCTCGATACACTTGACCCAGCGATGCTCCAACTTCTTTAACCCGTCTGAAAAATACGTTTTCTCGAGATCTGCAAAGTAGGCCTCCGTAGCGGCGATGACCTCCTCATTCGACTGAAATTTCTGCCCGGCGAGTAACTTTTTCAAGTTTGGAAACAAAAAGAAGTCGCACGGGGCCAAATCTGGAGAATACGGTGGATAGGGCAGCAGTTCGTAGCCCAATTCCACCAATTTGGCCGTGGCGAGGGCGGAGGTGTGAGCCGGTGAGTTATCATCGCACTTTTTTCTTCGCCAAGTGGGGCCGTTTTTTCTTCAATTCGGCTTCGAATCGGCCCAATAATTTGGCATAGTACAGCCCTGTGACCGTTTTGCCCTTCTCCAGGTAGTCGATGTGGATCACACCTTGTGAATCCCAGAAAACGGTGGCCATCACCTTTCCGGCCGATGGGACAGTCTTCGCCTTCTTCGGAGCACGTTCGCCGGGTGAACTCCACTGTTTCGACTGTTCCTTGGTTTCTGGTGTGTACCAGTGGATCCATGTTTCGTCGACTGTCACGAAGCGACGCAGTAACTCCTTCGGATTGCGCTTAAACAGCGTCAAACACTGCTCTGAAGTGGTCTCACGGTTGCGCTTGTTGTCCGGAATGAGCAAACGCGGCACCCATCGCGCCGACAGCTTTCTCATGCCCAAAATTTCATGCGGGATATGACCCACCCGATCTTTTGAAATGCCTACTGTCTCAGCTATCTCACGCACCTTCAATCGGCGGTCTGCCAATACGAGATCGTGGATTTTTGTCACGTTATCCTCCGTGGTAGCCGTTTTCGGGGCACCTGTACGTGGCTCATCAAAAACCGACGTGCGACCACGTTGAAACTCGTTAAACCAATTTTTGATGGTAGCCATCGAAGGAGAAGAGTCACCGTACACAGCATCCAAACGCTCTTTGATTTCGCAGCGCGATTTCGCTTCCAAAAACAAGAATCGAATCACCGACCGATATTGCTCTGTTTCCATTTTTCTAAAATCCGCGGACACTCCCGTTTCCACACGCGGTCAAAACAAAACCACGAGTCCGATCTGGCTGAAATTTCGACAGTAGCCGTCTACTATAGGGTCCGCCAAATAACTTTTTTTTTTTTGGAAATGCTATAAAAAAAACTACTGAATATTTTCTCAAATTTCCTTTTTTATTTGAAAGTACAATCCTTCCGGTTAATAATGGAAAATAATTTCATTCAAATGGCTGCCTCGGCTGGCCATGCAGTAGCCTACACGATCAGTCCAATTTTTAAGCACATTATCGATTGTGTGCAGCTGTATTTCACCAATGGCTTCACGAATATTGTCCTTTAAAGCGTCAATTGTCTCTGGCTTGTCGGCGTAACACTTATCTTTGACGGCACCCCACAAATAATAGTCCAACGGTGTCAAATCGCAGCTCCGAGGTGGCCAAACGACATCAGCTCTGCGGCTGATAATGCGATCTTCAAAAATAGGGCGCAAAACATCGAGTGTAGCTTCGGCTGTGTGGCACGTAGCGCCGTCCTGTTGAAACCAAATGTTGCCAATATCCTCCTCTTCAATTTTTGTGAACAAAAATTCGTTCAACATGGCCCGATAACGATCGCCATTGACTGTAACGGCCACTCCTTGCTCATTTTCGAAGAAAAATGGCCCAATTATGCCTCTGGACCAAAATCCGCACCAAACAGTGGCTCGTTTTGGGTGCACCGGCTTTTCAATGTATGCGTGCGGGTTTTCTGTGCCCCAAATGCGACAATTTTGCTTGTTTACATACCCGCCAAGATCAAAATGAGCTTCATCTGAAAAGATGATTTTTTTTGGCAAAATCGGCATCTTCTGTAAGTCGATGATTTTCAAAGTAATGTCGCAATATTTCCCAGCGTTGTTCAAGCGTATACACAACCATATTCGTTCAGCGGAAGGATAAAACTAATTATCTGTCAAATCAGACATGAGCTATGTGTTACCATTCACGAAATAAGCACTACTTGAAAAAAAAAACGTTAGATGGCGGACCCTTTAGAATGTACTACACGATAGTAAGTTGCTCTTGCGATACTGGCGCCATCTGGTGGTAAGGCTAAGTACTTAATGGACCACCCTCGTAAGTTATGTCCCATTAGCTCCTATGCAGAACCCACCATATGTTTCGGCTTCCATTTTATCTCCAATCGAAAAGCAAGGAACCTCAAACGAAAAGTGGGATAGAAACCCATTATAAGGAAAGTAGAATTTGTGACAGCGTTATGGGTTAGTTTCACTTGCCGCATTCTTGATCGTGAGGCAAATTGTATTCAGCTAGGCATATTTCTAAAAATGTGATACACGGGCGCAAAGCTTAACATTTAAATTGACTTACTGGCTTCAGACAGGTTAGCAGAAAAAAAGGCATGTTCTGAAGAGACGGCAGATAGCTCCAATTACAGATTTTATTTGTTATTTTTATTTGTTGTGAGATTGGGAAACACCATCGATCGTTAGGAAGGGAATAGAGGGAAAGCCGATGGCTTTTGGTTTTAAATGTTTACCCGAACTTTGAAAGGAGTTACACATTCCTATGGTTCGGTTAAAGGAAGCTTCTTTGAAATTGACTGTATGCTATACTTATGTACACTCTCTGTAAGATGAGTGCTACGTATAACATTTTGATGGTGAGAAATACAGTGTATATAAGGTGAGATAAGTAACATTAAAATTAATCAATTTCGTAATGCTGGAGGCTCATTGGTATTTAATCGTGTGATAAAACTTCTATCACAGCTGACAGCAGACTAAACAACAACCACTTAACCACGTTTTAGACGTCTTTCCCAACCTAATTCCGGAACTTTATCTCGGATCATTACAAAACGACAAAGTAAATTTAAAAAAAATCCCGGAACTTTTTTGACAGGACTTTTGTACAGACCCAATCTAGTTATAAATATTGACACTATTTCTACTGCAATCGTTTTAATTTGATATTCGTTGGGGCAAGCACCTCCATTTATTGAGCTTGATTCAACTTAATTTAACTCAATAACTCAGGAGAACGGGTGAGGAGAGCGCGATCCTTAGAAACTAAGAATGGAACGAAGGAAGGCTATTGAGAAGTCGGAAGTTTTAGGCATGGAATGTTGAGATTGAAATCGAAGTTAGTATTCGAATTAACCATTTTCAACATAGGCGAAATGGGTTCATTTGAGACAAGGATTGCGTGTATTACGAGGGTTAGTGTTAAGAGACATAGAGTTATAAAAGGTGGTGCGGTCAGAGGTATTTGTTAGAAATCTATGAATGAAGAGGATGTCAGATACCCTTCTGCTTTCCTCCACCGTATTCAAATTGATTAGTTAAAGACGAGCATGACAGGGCGGTAAGAAAAAAGGAATGTTCCAGGGCAGATCTTGAACAGCGAAACGTAGGGGCCAACGTTGAATGCTTTCGATTCTAGAAATGTGAGTTTGTTGATAAGGGGACCAGATTTGAGATGAGTATTCAAGAACGGGTCGAACAAAGGTAATGTAGAGGCATCGAGTCACGTAGGGATTGGAGAATTCTTTAGACTAACGCTTCACGAAACTGAGAGCTGAGTTGGCTTTAAGAAATATGTCGTCGATATGTGCACGAAAATTGAGCTCTTGGTCACATAGTATGCCAATATCGCGGATAACCTAGACGGTGGCTGAATATTGAGGAAGTAGAGACGAGGGGGAGGTTTGATTCGTTTACGTGAAAAGGTAATTGATTGTCATTTGGAAATGTTAAACTCCAAGTAATTTTTTCGAGCACCAGATGGAAAAGCTGTTGAGATCCGATTGAATAAAAGAAGAATCTTGTTGCGGGTAAGTGGTCTTGAGGAATTTGGTGTCGTCGGCGTACAGTGAGTGGTGGGAATGTTTGATGACAAACTCAATGTCGTTAATGGTAGGAATAAGAAGAAGTGGACCTAGCTTTGGGGAACGCCGGAAGAAGCTAAGAAGGAGTTGGAAAAGGCAGTTCTAAAACGAACACTGTAGTAATGTTTTTTTTTAAATAAGAAGATATCCACTTCAGCACAGCGGGTTCAAAGTCAAGGGAAGATAGTTTGAAGAGTATTAGTCGAAATTTTGTCGAAGGCTTTACTGAAGTGAAGTTGAAATGACGTCGATCTCATTCCCATTCTCTAATGCTGAGAGGGTGATGGCAGGGCTGTAAGGTACTTCAGTATTTTAAGACTTAACTACTTGATAAGTACAAGTACCACGCACTGGTACTTGTACTTCAGTACCTGGTTTTTTACTTGAAAAAGACTTAAGTACGTACTTGAATTTAGTAATGTCTCAAGTATTTAAAAAATACTTACAAGTACTTTCAAGTATCTTAAGTACTCTCAAGTACTTCTTAAGTATTTTAACATAATACTTAAGTATTTTAGCAGAAAATATTGGTACTTGCCTAAAATCAAGTACCAGTACCAGGTACTGAAGTACAAGTACAAGTATCTGTTAAAATACTGGTACTTGTACTTGTACTTGATTTCATACAGCCCTGGGTGATGGATACAAATTCGATAAGGCTTGTGGTTGTAGACATGCATTTGAAGAAGCCATGTTGTTTATGGGAAATTAGAGAGTTGCAGTGGCAACTTAGTTTGGCTGTGGGGCGGTAGATGTTAACATCACTCTTCGGACCTTTTTGGTGAACAGGAGTTATAAAAGCTGTTCTTCATATCTAGGGAAATTCTCCAAGGGACAGGAATGGGTTGAATATTTTTGAAAGCGGGACAGAGAGGATGGAGGATTTTTTTTTTGTAATATGGTACTCGGGCCCAGGAGTGAATTCATCATTAAGTTGATTTAATTTATTTTCGATGATATGAGGGTCATGTAGTACGTGGAAGAAATGGTCCAAGGGAAAAATTTGGTAAGTAGTCGAAGTAAGTAGTGCCCGGTTCAAATAAGTCACCGGGGAAAGATTGTTTGAAAAAGGTGGCAAAAAAATTGGCGATAGGTTTGGGATCATTCGAGATAGGATCAAACTTTCTTTCGTAACTGGCAATGAAACGTGGTGTTTCGAATACAAGGCAGAGAGCGACATTTAAGTCACCAGATGAGCCGAAGGAAAAGAAAGTGCCGATACAAAAGAGTCGAATCGACTTCAAGTCCAAGGCATTCCCCGAGGTCAATTTGGTTGATTTTTTAAATAAAAATTGACCTTGGCACCAAGCCTTAATTCAACGCTAGTTTTTTGCCAGAAATAGAATCACAGTGCTCGTTTGTCTGATGCCTATTAGCATTGAGGGGCAACGCCAACAGTATTATTCCTTCCAGAAGTCTTCTTCTAACATACTAAAAAGACTATTCCGATCCTCGACCACTTGTCGAAGCATAAGTTGTATGATCCATTACAACGTTGTATTGGCTATTTTAAATAAATTACATTGAAAGCACCTTCTTCTTTCTCTTAAGGCAGTCTCATCTGTGTATATGTAAATGGGGTCATCCAACAAGAGATGTCATTTTAAATCAAAAGAAAAAACGGTCTAAAATAGAATCTCTGGTTTCAGTAAGGGAATACAATATCTGGTTGATGTGTATCTCGATTCTGCCTAGTAGTTCTTTTGATAACATTTTTCATCACCCTTTTCATTTGACATTTTTCGCACGAAATCGAGGGCATCCAGGATGTTCGCCACCAATAGAACTGTGCTATTTCACTGAAAATCACTCAGAAAAATGGTGTGGAAAAATTATTCGGGGCAGCATGTGAGACATGTTGGATATTTGTGTGCAAAATCTGCTGCGAAGTAATAACGTGAACTTCACAATAGGCTTTCGGAGATTCTCTCTCCAGCGGAGGAGAGAAGCCGCGACGCTCATCGCACGTCAGAGGCCGACACCCTTCCCACTGCGCAACGGCGCTCTCATAATCATCACATGGAATTTCATATTACCTCCTCTGAACAATGATACTTCTACTAGACCAAACAGTTGGAAGAAATACCTGCAGGCACGGTATGGTCACAATCGATATTCAGAATATAATAGAGCGTTGTCGGAGCAAGTTAGGCTCTAGACTGGTCCTGTAGACCGGTATCAGCAAGAGTAAGCTCTTACACCGAAATGAAGATAGCGTCTATCTATCCACCTTTGGATAAATTCAGTATTTTCACAACAGTTTGAAGTAAAGTGGAAGTCTATTATAAAGGGTACTCCTTCAGCTACAGCCATTCCAGAGGCATAAGTCTTTTGCGTCTTTTAGTCAAAAAAAAAAAAATAAAAAATTAGTGGAAAATCCGTGGGAAAAAGGCTCTTCTTTCTTACTTTCAGGTTACTTACTTAAATTGCGCTGAAAAGACAATGGCATCGACCGTTCCAATAACATTCATCGAAGGTCTTCATGAGCGACAATCAGGATCATCAAAACGGAGGGAGTACCAGCGGCACGCATGACTACTCGTATACACATAGTAATCCGCTGAACGAACGATCGGTCGTAAAACGAATGTTAATGTCATCCAGTCGGCGGCTATCGCCACCACGAGCTGCAACATGTATCTGAGCCCCCTGGCTCGTGACCAAATGCAATTTCAGTCCCATCTGTATCAGAAGCTGGCTGATGGTCTACCAGCGAAACTTATGGGTAGTTATTGTCGAATCCAGCTCCGGGCGCCACTAAATTCTCTTCCTCGAATCGCCTAATCATCTGCAGAACTTTTACTTTCGGAAAATCAATACCACCGCGCTGGGTGCCTTTCCGCCCTCGATGATGCACGGCGGCACTCGGAGTCCAGAAATGGCGGCACAGAAACAGCAACATATATGTACATACATCAACATCGCCTTCAGCTACAAGCGTTGGCTTAAGCACGTTGACGATTTTTGATGGTGTTTTGAATTTAATGTTTTGACGCTGTATTGTTCTAGGGATGTGAGTATGCGTAGTGTCTGCCATACCGTACTTTTTTCATGGTGCAGGGATCGAATTCAGTTGCGTTTATATTTTAACCCCTATCCCGCGGGGGGGATCAGTCAGCATTGGCTTAAAAAAAATCCATTAGCATTGCCCAATAACGCTCTCAGCTTCTCCTGCGTCAGAAGAGCGGACCAATGATTCCGCCCACATAAATTCCAATTCAAACAGCCTTATCGCTCATGGTATATTCCTAACAGCAAAGACTTGCGACGACTCGATATTGTCGGTCATCTCAGACCGCTTCTAGCGTCATTGGGCTTGATGACTGTATTTACCAACAGTGCTGGTGGTGATAAATTGTTGGTGTAAATCGGTGATGATGTGGTCTGAAGGCACTTTATTCACTTTGTACGGTAGGTATGTTCTAAATACAAAGCTTCACGATAACAGCGTGTTGTCGAGTATACTGTGTTATAACGGAGATCCGCTTGGACTAATATTTCAGACTATCCTAATCCGGTCTGTAAGCAGGTACGAAAGCTGCTGAGTGATTCAACCCGCTCTGCAGTCCTTCAAGCAAGTTGATAAATTAACCAATGACACTTCACCCTCGTCGCAAAGAAATTGTCACTAGACCTGATAAACGACTATCTCTTTCATCTTTTTTAAGATAATTGTTACAACTGGCGATATTTGGCAGTTGTGGCACTACATTAACACCACCTTGACAGATGCTTTATAACGAAGAATCCTGGATGATGGTATTACACAAATGTTTTCTTTTACGTACCCATGTGTTCAATTTGTAACGAAATATATCACATTTCCTGCTTAAGTATTCCAGGAATGAAACGAAGTATTTGTCTCGTGTCGACCATTCCATGAGGAAGCTCTCATGGTTTCAAGTGAATCTCTATCCGATTCGACCGGATTCTACAGCTTCTTTATCTCACGTCCTCTCGATTTACACATTTTGTTTGATTATTCATCTGTGGCAGACAAATGGATCATTAAAATTCCCCCACTCACACGAATGTGTGAAAACATTCCTCTGTCGTCACATAGGCCTGTATCCGGATTTCATCCGAAAATCTCTGCATGTACACTGAGAATACTTAATCTGTTCACGCACGAGAGTGCGTATATTGAAATGAATCCGTAAACTGTATTGTCCATCGTCTTGATCTTTTCAGGCAAGTGGATGTGGTATGGACGCACTCTATTCGGGACAGAATTCGTAATACACTTCACAACGTCTCTATGACGTTGAATGAAATTTAATTAAAAAGGAGAAGATGGAAAGATTCAGCGAATGAAATTCATTAATCAGAGCCAGTCACTTAAGTGAGTTTGATTGATGGCCGGGTCGAGTCGTGCCCCTGGGTGTTTGCTCGAATTCGCCGGGCGAGGATAATAATCGATTGATTAGCTTTGTGCTATTCATCCTCAACCGACACGAATGTGAAGTACCTGCTGGTAGATAACTCATTAAGACTCCTTTGGACATCTTCAACAATTTCAATCCTTTTCAAAGGCTTCCTATCCCACGCACTACCCGGGATCGTCTAACCCACACGCTCACCTTTTCTAATTGACTTAGCAATAATTTAATTTTCAAAGTTTTCCATCCTTCCGAGTGGTAAACAAAACACAAATTATATGCCCACGCTCCTAATTGCCGCCTCGAGTAAAAACCATTTATCACATTTCTCCAGGCACATCTCACGCCTACCACACCCTGCTCATCCTCACGTTCATTTCAATTTTGCTCATTTACCATCTCGTCAACTCACTCCACCGGGCGTTATACCTTCACCTAGAGAACAACTGATTTCCTTTCGATTCAGCATCAGCACTTTCATATCATAACACTCAGCTCACCACCCCTGCCGCCGGCCTATTAGCTATTCCGCTCCATTTAAATACATACACACACACACGGGCACAGGACTAAGGATGTTAGAAATTATTTACCGAATCGCACGCACATGAGTATATTTTTGTTTATTATTCCGATAACAGGATTCAGCAGGGAATCAAAGCAACCTGCCATCCAAGTCAAGTCACTTTTCCGCTCTTTGTTGTTATTGTAGGCCGGGTAGCCAACACCAGGCGATTACTTGCTGGGCCGCCCATGCGATTTTGTCTCGTTTATGTGAAAGGAATACGAATGACCTTTCTGCATCATATGAGCACGTTCCGAGTTGGATGGCTTGGTAGAGCTGTTTCCTGTTGCCAATTTGAGCTTTTGGCGGCTACAGCCAACACTACATGGGCCACGGAGGTGGCGTTAGACATTTCACCACACACATATACAGAATTTCATAATTTTATGAACCGTACGGGAATCGAATTGATTATTAGCTTCTTGTGTTAGGTATTCCCGATCATAGTCAGGCCATAAGCTGAACGGAATTTTGGCACTTTGCGAAAAATTCGTTATGGGAGGGGGAGCAGTAACTATTATGATACTATGGGGCAGGACACTGCTGACAACGTGAAAAGTCTTTGCCGAACGTAGTAGATGTAAAAGTGTTTGACGACCGGACTTATTATACTCAAGAGGATCAGGAGTGAGTGTTTATTTGACTATGTCAGGACTCTTAAAAGCGAAAAGAGGCAAAAGTAAAGCAAATTTTATAATATGAGTCAGTTTGGCAACCTGAAAACGCTTTATTCAGAACAATTAAATTAGATGACACCAAGTTCACTTCGATTATCTTTAAAAGTCACGAGCCGTTTTGTTCTAGTTGGGGTTTTCCGGCATCAAGCTAGTTATATGCACATCACTGCATCTAACAAGTCACATGACCAATAATATTTTTGTTTATCACCAGCAGTATAAGTTGCTGATAAGTGGCAACGCTAAAATGTAGACTTAGGAGATTTCGTTGGTACCAGAACCACCCTGAAGTATACTTGGTTGGAGTTAGAGAGATGTTCTCAGGTAAAGTCACCTCGATCCTAGCAGGGCGAGGCTTTGTACCTTCTGAAAGTGGCAGTGAATAAAGAAACTAGCTCGCTGGTTCCATTGGCATCAGTTTATATATTCTTGGCTGATCCAAGAAGAAAACCATTTATAGCTGTCCAGAATAAACCTAAAAAAATTAACAGCAGTTGCAGTTCGAAAAAGTTTCCAAGATTCCACTTCTGTCGCCGAGTCGAGTAAGGAGTTAAGGGAATCCAAAGTGCCTTCGACGTCAGCGTCAAATTGTGACTTGAAAATGAACAGAGATTAGAGACCTCTCTGAACACAATATTGATCACATATTTGAAGTCGCCAGAAACGCGGCAAATGCCTAGGTCTCCACAAACGATGCAAGAAATATTTCACCTCCCTTCGATTTGGCTTCAATTTTTAAGGTCTACATCCGCCCCAAGCTTGAGTGTAACGCTCATATCTGGTCTGGTGCCCCTAAAACCTCACTGCACCTACTAGATAGAATACAACAGCGAGCGATAAAACTTATAAGAGACAGTAATATCAAAGTCAATCGACTCGCTTGAGAACCGACGTAATGTGTCTTCCTTGTCTTTTATCGCTATTTTAACAACCGTTGCTCAAATAAGCTACCCAATTGCATTCCTCACCTCCATGAATTCACCGGCAATACTCGTCTTGCCAGGAATGCTCATCAGTTCACCCTCAAGCCTGCTTTCGGACGTACAGTTAAGTTCAGAGATTCGTTTTTCAGCCGCACAGCACGATTATGGAATGCTCTCCCCAGCCCAATATTTCCTACTCACTACAATCCACAGACATTTAGGTCCAATGTGCACAAGTACCTCCTCTCCCATTCTCCCTCTATACCTTCAGCCCGTGCTGTGTCTTGATTCCGGACACTTAAGGGTAATCATAACCCCTTTAGCTTACTCAAGTACCCATAAAGATCTTTCGGAATTCTCCCAGCAGTGAGTCGTCGAGTCGAAGAAAAGCCAATGCAAAAGGGCCAAGCTTCTCTCATTCACTTATGTTGTGTGCGATTAGTTTTTCACACAAGTGAATGGGACCTAGAGTTTAATGCCGAGAGCATTAGGCGAGAGCCGTGAAGCTTTTTCAAGGCAAGTGCATTGGGGGGAATTTTGCCAGCACTCCGCCAAGGAGAGAACGCGCGAAATAAATATTCGAAGGTGTTGGTGTTATCGGGATCCGAAATTGCTCATCAGAGGCCGATACACAACCAACTGTGCCACGACGCTATCACGCCTAAGGGAGTACATGGGAAATTTCAAGGTTTCATAGCAATAACCTGAATAAATATGATTTTGCGATGTACAATTTATTGAATTATATCGGCTGTGCAAATGGGAATTCGCCGTTTTTCATTAGATGTAGTTAGCGGTTCATGCCGGTTAGAAATGGCACATTAAACGTCGTATGGTAGGTCAACGCATCTTTCCACAACTCCTGATCGTTGTATTTGTATATTTCCATCGGCCCACATATTTTTTATGTGTGAAACTATCAACTTGCGAGCCATGTGAACCCCATTTGTTTCCTTTTTGCCCTCAATTGGAAAAAAAAAAAATTGCAGCTGGGGCCCATCGAACGATTATAGACATTTTACGTTGGGCTAATTTAAGTCAAATGCTACAAAAGTGGTTATTTGGACATGGAAAACAAAAACCGTCCCAGACTGGTGAAAAGTCAGAAGAATTAGAATTGGTTGTATTACTGGATCGAGATTCGTGTCGAACTCAATAAGAACTTGCAGTCTAGTTTCCGTCTTTTGAAAGCTTTGGTATTGGGCGGCCATAAGAATCGAAGCCGGAAAAAGCGATGAGTTTTTTTTCTGCAGGCGAACCTCTATTCCATTGGAAGGAAATGAAGAATTTTCTGCATTTTATTGTACTGTTGATGGAAAGTGGATCCATTACCAAAATCTGTAGCCGCGGCCATGCCAAAACATCGGCGAAGTCAAACATTCATGAACCAAAATTTATACTGTGTATTCGGTGGGCGAGCACAACGTATTGCTGTTGGAACCTTGTAAAATCATCACAAGAATTTGCTTTGAACACAACGTATGCGAATGAACTGGCATTAGGGAAAAAACGGCCACGACATGGGTAAAGGCGCGACCAATCGATTGTTTGCAGCACAAGCATGATCGATTACATGTCGCTCAGGTCGTTAAAACCTTTCTAGAACCACTGAAATTGAACTTCCTAGTTCATATTCTGTGCTCTTCAGATCTTTTTCTTTCTGACTGACCATTCCAATCAATCACGAATTGATTGATTATTGTTCTTTTCACCATTCCTATCACCAGAATGCTTTTAGAATATATGGAAAAATGGTTTTCCAAAAGCTCTACATTTTGAAAATAAGAAACAACGGGCTTTGCTTTGAAGACCTAATAAATTTTTATTCAAATGGATTGAAGTGATTAACCGGAATTCGAACCTAGTGTCTCATTTTTAGCAACGATGCTTTCGGTGAAATCAGAACCAGAATCATGCTTTACTTGGAATGTAATAAATAAATACGCTCCATTATTGATAGTGACAGCCAGCGCCTGCTAAGAGGCAATTTTCAAACATGACGACTACCTTATGAAGCGAGCGCGGTACGTGGAGAAAGTGCTCCCTAATTGAAAGTAGAGTGGCAGAATGGAAGAGCTCCTGTATTCGATCGAGAAAGGTGATCTACCACTACACACCTACCATGTGGATCACATGGGGCCATTGCCACGAACAAACTATACAACTATTTGTTTGTGGTGGTCGACGCCTTTATGAAATTCGTTTGGATATACCCCGTTAAATCTACTAAGAGTCAGGAGGCGATTAAAAAACTGGAGATACAGAGTGACATATTTGGACGTCCAAACCGCATAGTATCAGACTGAGGTACAGCCAACGCCGTCAAGGAATTTTGCGAGGCGAACCAGATCAAGCACGTCCTGACGACGACCGGAGTACCGTGAGGAAATGGACAGGTTGAGAGGATAAATCCATTTTCGAACCATTATTGAAATATTCAGGAGGGCATCAGTAGAAGACTCAGTAGAAATGGTGTTCATAAACGACCAACAAATGAAGAACTCGCTGGAGGACCAGCAGACCAGTTAGAGGATACTCGAAGTGAATTACGCAAACTGGCTAAAGTTTCAACTGGAGAACCAACGAATATTTGACAGGAAGGAGAAAGCGACCAGGGAGTATAAATATCATGCATGCGGGACTGAAGTTATCCGCCAGATACTTCGGGCCAAATGAAAGTCAAGGGGCGAGATCGCTATGATGTCCGAAAAGTCGGGTTACATTTAGGGGACAGCAGCAAATAGTGCGAAACCCTGGGTATCAGAAGGCAGTGACAGCAGTGATGAAGACAACTAGATCGGCTGAGGACAGCCGGAAGGCAGGATGGTCAAATGTAGGAATGTTGTCGTCTGAGGGAGTCTCTTTCTAGCTGTCCCGCGAATAGTTTGCTTTTTTTTCGTTCAGGATTAAAAAAATAAATAAAATAAAATATTGAAATTAAAAAAAAGTCCTTTCTACAAGCGAGTAGTCTTGTGTTTTGGTTCAGGGCCATATGAAGGGTCAACAAATTCCTACCAAATAGTCACAAAATTGCCCATTCCTACATCTAAATAATATTATTGTATTTTTGTTTAAATACTCGTAAAGCAAAATGGCACTTTACGTAAAAAAACCAAAACAAAATTATACTAAAATTAAAAACGAAGAAATTAAGCTCAAAGTAAAAATGACTCAACAAGCCAAAGGGTCTCAAAAATATGTTTTTTTTTTTTAATATATTTATTTGATTATTTCTTAGATTTTCACAATGTTCTTTCATTTTTAAATTTAACTACATGATTTGATGGCACGCGCTATGTACAGAATAAATCCAAGAATAAACTGTGACTGAGTCAACCAAGCTCCGATTTTTTTGCTGCTAAGGTAATTCGAACGGAGCTATGAAAAGCATGTTATACCAATATTTAAAAATTAAAAAAAAACAATTTGGAACAAAATACTCAAAACCTGAGTAGAATAGAGAAGAATCATTTTACTTTTATCTGAATAATGAACTATATAAAACACGTTGCTGAAGTAGTTCGTGAGAGGTTGCTATACCATTTCCTTATTTAGGGTTATCGAAACACCCCCAGAATCACCAGATTCAAATATGCTAGAAAAGGTATGTCTGAAATTGGAAGTGGAATTTTGAGAATTTCAAATTTTGGGGAAATAGTATAAAATATGTTTTGACTATAGCAAGAACCAACCGTCAGAAGTGCTTCATCAAACAGAATTTTCTAAAATGTAGTACTATAGAGTTTTATTAATTTTTTTAAGTATAAATAATCATGAATCGCTATGAACTTTTCTTTTATTACCAGAATCAGTATATTTTCTGTTTTGTTTGATAATTGAAGGGTTGTAAGTCTTAAGGGTCTAAGTGCCAAAAAATCAAAAGTCAATATTTTTAGGAAAATACAATCTAATGGGACGAGCAGCAATGCTCGGGTCAGAGCTATAGGATTTCCGGGGGATAGCAAAATAATGCAACGGAACGTTGGAAGCATGAGTGAGCGCAGCTATGAGCTTGAAGAAATGATGGTTAGAAGGCGAGTAGACATCCTGTGCGTACAAGAGACGAATTGGCGAAACACCGGTAATCGGGCACGTTTCTTGGACGTTAAAACAAAAGCCTACAAGATGTTTTACTATGGATTGGAACAAGGAAAAAACGGATTCGCCATCATCCTTGCGGCAGAGTTACTTGGCAGCGTCTTAACCATTTCAAAGTCCAGTGACCGTTTGATGGCTCTCAAATTTGTGATGCATGGTGAGGTGTGGAACATCGTAAGCGCATATGCCCCTCAAGTAGGATGCGAACAAAAAGAAAAAGATGCATTCTGGCTAGATTTCCACAACCTTGTCAAAATCATCCCAAAGGAAGAGCTTTTGTTTGTTGGGGGAGATTTAAACGGACATGTCGGGAAGACAAGCGAAGACTATGAAGGCTACCACGGAGGGCTGGGATACGGCACCAGGAACTCTTCAGGTGAAGATATCCTAAACATGTGCAAGTCGTACGGTCTTATAGTGCTAAATACCATGTTCGTCAAACAAAGCCGGCACCTGATCACTTATAGCAGCGGCGGAAATGAAACTCAAATATCCAGTTTCATGAAGCCACGAGCTAAAGATTGCAAAGTGATCCTGGGAGACGCGATCGCCTCTCAACACCGTCTCCTCCTGACTGAATTTTTTATGGATGCGAGAAAGAAGTCAAAGCAGCAAACGAAGGTATCTGAGAGAATCAAGTGGTATAAGCTGGATAAAGGAAAAGGCGAAGCTTTTATTACCATCATGGAAAACTACCTCTCTTCCATTATCGATGAGGTCGGTAATGAGGAGTGCAGAGCACAAGACATGTGGGATTCCCTACAACAATCTGTCCTGGAGAAAGCCAAATCACTGCTCGGAACATCTAAAGGCCCCTGCCAACACGCAAAAGAAACCTGGAAAATGGCTTTCCAAGCGTGGTCAAAGTGCTCTTCTACTAATAGAGAGGAAAAAGCTCGCTGTGAAAAGGTATATAGATGTTGCAAAGGTATCGCGAAGAAAAAATGCGCCGAATTCAAAGCGAAAAGCATGGAAGGCCTCTATCAGGAGTTGGAAGAAATATCGTCTTCCGCGTCTGACAGGAACCAGGCTACCCAGGAGCTTCGACAAAACAATTTGAACAAAGGAGCAAATATCTTTAAGATAGCCGCCCAGAGAAGAAAAAATGCTAAGGAGATTCGTTTCCCAAAGTTTATTAACAATGCTGAAGGCCAACTCCTTGTGGAAGACGAAAAAATTCTCCACAGATGGCGACAGTATTGCGAGGAACTTCTGAACGAACAGTTTCCCCGAGTGTACTTTCCAAGAGCTGCCCCGAATCATGCCGAAATATCCGACATCACAGTCGAAGAAATTCGGTACGCGGTTAAAAACTCCAAGAAAAGAAAAGCTGTTGGGCCGGACGGGATACCCTCTGAGTTCTGGAAAAAGATGGGAGACATCGGGTCTAGATGGCTCATGGTTCTTATCTCTAAACTTATGAGAGGCGACACTATGCCTAATCAATGGAGGGAAAGCTATCTTCTTCCATTGCACAAAGGAAAGGGTGATACGCGAAATTGTGATAACTACCGTTCTGTCAAGCTGATGTCGCACACCATGAAGATCGTTGAACGGGTATTAGATAGCCGACTGCGGAAAATAATACGACTATCTGATGACCAGTGCGGGTTTGTCTCGGGTAAATCAACAACAGATGCAATCCAAAGTATAAGGATCATGATGGAAAAGCATCGTGATTCTTCAAAGGACTTGCATATGGTGTTGGTTGATTTCGAGAAGGCCTTTGACCGGCAACCAAGAGATCTTTTATGGGTAGCGCTAAGACAAAAAGGAGTTCCAGAAACCTACGTGCGAGTGATTATGGATATGTACGAGAGAGCAACGACAAGAGTAAGATGCACTGCAGGAGTCACCGAAGAGTTCGCAATCAAAGTCGGTGTACACCAAGGGAGCGTCCTCAGCCCACTGCTTTTTATAGCAGTCCTTGATTGCTTGCTTGAAGGAAAAGTGACGAACCCCAATGTGCACCAGCTATTCTTTGCTGACGATGGGGCCATCATAAGTGATGATCAGGCGTCCCTACAACGAGCACTTGATGTGTGGGTGGACATTTTTGAGGGACACGGGTATCGTATTAGTTCAAATAAGACAGAGTATCTGTGCTGCCCGTTCTCTGACCCTCATCAGCCTATTCCAGACATTTACTTGAATGGAAGAGTGCTTCCCAAGTGTGAAAAGTTTAAATATCTGGGATCTATGATTAATAGAGAAGCAACTTGTGATGACGACATCAAACATCGCGTAAGCGTAGGGTGGATGAAGTGGCGGGAAAACTCCGCCATCTTCTGTGATCGAAAAATGCCCCCTAAGCTGAAAGGAAGGCTCTACACTTCAGTTGTACGTCCGGCGCTCACATACGGTTCACAATGCTGGACAATGCACAAAAAGTATGAGAGCAAATTAACGGCAACTGAGATGAAGATGCTTCGCATGACAGCGGGAGTAACAAAGCGTGACAGAATTAGAAGTTCAAAGATCCGAGGAAGCCTCCACGTAAAAGAAACCATCACAAGAAATATAGAGCGCGACCGACTCAGTTGGTATTGCCATGTTCAAAGGAGAGATCCTTTGAACCCCGTCCAAAAGGCGTTATCAATCAACATTCCAATTTCAACACGCAAAAAAGGCAGGCCGAAAAACAATTGGTGCAAACAAATGCAAAAACACAAGCGGACCAGTAGGAATGCAGTTAAGTGGGAAGGTTATGGTCCTATACTTCTGACCATAACAACGCCGGAGAAAAAAGGAAAAGAAGAAGCACTTAGACCCTTTATACTTACAACCCTTCAATTGGTGATTATAATTGTTTATTTTTTTTCTGGTAGATAATTCAGTACTGAAATGTGACTTAAATAATTAAGGGCATACAAATCAAAATTATAAATTTCAGAAGGAAATCTAGAACGATTTTTTCACTAGCAAAATCATACGCCATGGACAGGGACAGGTGGTGATCACTTGGTGCCATATCCGTACAATAAAATTGTTTAAGATTGTAACAACTTTATATCATAAATTGTCAACTTAGAATTTTTATATCTGTAAACGAGGTACATAGGTAACACTCACTCTACATGTATCACATGTCCGAAACGAAGTGACACGTCATTGATCGTGTGTTACTAAAATATCCGTCCCAATAGCAGTGTTAGTTAGTGATTGGTAGATGGCCGCTGCTGAGAATGCATCTCGAACACTCGACTTTTAGACTTAGCTTGACCACCATTTGCGCCCACACCGTTCCACTTTTAATCATTTGCAAACAACCGCATCAGAAATAGGTCGATTTTGTTGTGAATCAGCCGCGATGGAAATTCGGTCCATGAGGTTTTTTTGTATTAAGACGTGTTCCCAATACTTCTCTTTGTATTCAGCCTTGTTTAAATGGTTCCAAATTGCTTTTTGTGAACAGTACTTTCATAGACTTCCGTGGTGCATCTTCGACTTCGGTATTACTAGAAAGGAATAGACGAAACCAAAGCTGAGCATGATTGGCTCTAACAGTAGCAGTATGATTTTACAAATATGGACAAAAAAGTTGTTATGAATAGTTCCTTCAACGCGAAGGTGGACGCTTTTATTTATTCCAGTCTAGTCGTTTTGGCAGTCAGATGTTTTATATCGATCCTCGTTGGTCAGTGACCATATATTACGTACCACATGAAATGTCCTATTTTTCACGCCCTCAATTAGAAGCTGTCGAGTGAACATCTACACAATACAACACAGTAGTTTTGTGTGTAGGTATGTGTGTTTGATGTGTGCGACTTTTAAGGTCCGTTGCAAGCACAGTAATTTCTTTTTAGAAATTTTTATATAATGCTGTCGACGGTTCAAATTCGTACTCTCTTCCTTTACGAGTTCAAACTGGGACATAATTCGTCTCTGGCAGCCAAAAACATAAATGTGGGTACCCATGAATTGAACGAGGCCCAAAAACTACGCCCTTTAAAAACCTGTGCATCGCTGAGTCTAAGGCACCGAAATGCACCGCCTTTGCACCGTATAAGTGGATTTTGTATGACAACTTTAAAAGATATGGGCAGTGGTTGGACGCAGACGAAGACCCAAAGCATACTCCCAAACTTGGTCTTCACCCAGAAAATGTTATGGTGACAATCTGGTGGACATTGAAAGGACCAATTCACTTTTCATTTGTTCAACCAGGGGAAACGATAAATGCAGTCAAATATTGTGAGGAAATCGACATAATGCATATGAAATTTGCTGAAAAGCAATCTGCACAGGCATGGTCCGATGCTGTGCATTTAGCAATTTTGAACAGTTTTGGCATCATAGTTAAAGTTGTAATTTGTGACCAAGGGTCCTCTAACAGGAAGTGTTTCTTGGAATTGGGAGCTACTTTAGAAAAACCCTATTTTATGTATAATGGTAGTAAAACTTTCTGTGTATATGATTTTCCACATCTAATCAAATCATTAAGAAATGGTTGGCTTCAATGTGACCTTACAACACCAAATGGAGTTGCTAGTTTTAAAGTAGTTAAGGAACTATGGGAAATGGAGTGCAAATCTAATACAAAAATGTGTCTTAAACTTACAAGCCAGCACATATTTCCGCACTCTTTCGAAAAAATGAAAGTAAAACTAGCCACCCAAATTTTTAGTAGGACTATTCAAGCAGCAATTAAAACTGTTATTGAGACAGTAGGCTTTAAAAGTTGCTCAAAAGAAGTTTGTTTATCTATGGCATGCTTCATAGGAAATACTGACAAAATATTTGACTGCCTAAATAGTGTTTCGCTATCTTCAAAGAATTGTTATAAGTCTGCAGTTCAACTTAACAGTCCATCACACGAATATATAAAATTCTTCCTTGAATACCTCAATCAAATCTCATTTGTTGACAAAAAGAAAAAAGTATTTTTTTTAGATGGAATGAAATTTACCTTAAACGCTGTATTACAATTAGTAGACGAGCTATTTCAAAAAAAAATCCCAAATATTTTTTTTAATGACAAGAGCATTAAACTAAGATAAGCTCGAAAATATGTTCTCGGTTCTAAGACAAAAGGGTGGAAATAATATTAACCCCTCAGTTGCTGATATAAACACTTTATTAGCACGCTTAATGTCTGCAAATATAGTGCAGTTGAGTTCGTATAGTAACTGTGAAGAGCTGAGTGATACCACATTTGAAACGCTTTCAAATATGTGGTCAAATATGGAGTTAGCTGATACAAATAATGAAAAACTCAGTCGAAACGAAAACTCTGAAATAGATATTAACTTAGAAATCATTGATGATTTCGTATTAAATGATGACTTTCAGAATTGTTCGGAATTTAGTATCGATTTGGCGTCTTTAAGATACTTCATAGGTTATATCGTCTACAAAATGATACCGAAAATTAACTGCGATATTTGTGTTTCTATATTGAGAAAAGAAGACGAAGTATTAACAGTTCCTAGTGAACTTTTCATATTTCATAAAAATTACAATTCTCTTAAAGATTTTGGTAACCTCGTTGCTCCTTCACAAATTTTCTTGGAAATTAGCAAGAAACATATTACAGTGTTTAGCAATAATTTTGACACACAACCACAAACTGTTGGTATAAAAAACTTGATAAAATCCAAATGCAAAAACGCCACACCGCAATGGTTTTCCACATGTTCTGATCATAAGGAAATAATATTGGACTTCATGATCTTAGTACTCTTGAGGAAGCATTGCTCGTGGGCTTCAGAGAAAAAAAAATTTACTAAAGCCCGCAAACTTAAAATCCTGTCGCACTAAAGTTTTTGGGTTATTCTTCCCTACATATATCAGATTGAAATTTGCACAAAAATCCCAAATAATGGAATAACGTTAATTGGTGTTACCCGGCCCTTTTAGTTTACATCGAAAAGCGCAACTTTCAACTGAAGAAAACTAAATATAGAAATCTAAAACTTGAAACAAAATTTTGTCAACACCACGTGCATTCACGACGTTGGATAGCAACACAATACACACACACACATACACATTTTAAGATTGCTCTCTCGTTGATTCTCTCTGATCGTGGCTGCTCTCTGGTTGTTACTCTCTGATCATGCTTGCTCTCTCGTTGCTTGATCTTCCCTTCAGTTGTTCCGCCCGCACCATAAAGTGAAAAATCATCGCAGGCCGAGATGCGACTTCTGTATGCTATTTATTCTGTGCTATTGGTTTCCGAAAATGAAGGAGAAAATAAGACAGTACTTCAAGAGTTGCCTCAAGTGTATCTATTTTTCTCCTGAGTCTGGCAAACTTCAAGGTAATCTCCACTCAATACCTAAGGGAGATATTCCTTTTGATAGCCTATACGTTGACCACCTTGGCCGCTTGGCGAATTCACGTTCCCAGAAAAAGTATATTTTCTTGGTTATCGATGGTTTTACAAAGTTTATTAAATTGTACCCAGTAAAGAGGTGATAGCTTGTCTAAATTTATATTTCGAAAACTATTCCAGGCCAAATAGAATAGTTTCGGATCGTGGATCATCCTTTACATTTAAAGAATTTTCCGAATTTCTAAGCAAAAGTAATGTTGAACATACAAAAGTTGCAACACATTCTCCCCAGTCGAATGGGCAAGTCGAGCGGATCAACCGAATTCTTGTTCCAATGTTGGCGAAAGAATGCGCCGCTCAGTCAACTGTGGAATGGGACAAGCATATAGCCAAGATAGAGTATACTCTTAATAATACTTTGAGTAGGAGTACAGGTTTTACACCCAGCATGCTTTTGTTTGGTAGGAATCAAAAAGGGGTACTTTGCGATAAGATTATGGAGTTTTTAACTAACACAATAGAAGATAAAAGAGCGGACATAGATAGCATAAAAGCCGAAGGCGTAAGAAATATCGAAAAGAATCAGATATACTACGATAAACGGCATAAGCAGCCACTAACTTATAAAAAGGGTGATTATGTTATGATAAAAAATGTAGTAACAACTCCTGGTGTTAACAAAAAACTATTCGCGAGATACAGAGGTCCTTATGAGGTAAAAGAAGTCCTTCCTAATGATCGTTACGTCATCGCCGATATCGATGGTCTACAATTGACGCGAATGGCATATAAAGGTGTATCATCGCCAGCTAATATGAGGCCATATATGTAGGTGTGAAGTAGACTTTGAGCTTGATACAAATCAAGGTGGCGATCCTCATAACAATACAAATATATAATGCAAATTTGAATTTTCTATTTTCATATTTTCATTTTGTGGACTTAAACCCAAACCATTTTTGTGAAGGATAATTGGAAATAAACGGAGAAGCTTACCATGTATAAGTATACGAGTACTATTATTCATTTGCTGAATTCTTGATACTACTAAAATATAATTTTTTTTTTTTCACTACATACATATACAGGGTGTCCCACGAGCAGTATGTCAAAAAGCTAGAGCGTGTAGGTCTGGTCAAGACAAAAAAAAAATCGTATGGGAGGGGGGTCTATTCCCCCCGTTTAGCCGCGAGGGGCAATTTTCTAAAAAAATTGAATTAATTTGGAAAAAAAATATTAAAAATCAACAGTTACATCCACAATGCCGTGATATACTTTTTGTAAAACCAGAAACCTCTTCTTTTATCTTGTTTTTAAACAAAGCTGTTTTAAGGAATAGTTTTTGAGAAATTAATTTTCAAACTCGAAATTTTGCAAAAAAAAATTTCGAATTATTTTTTTCCAAAATTGTATGTAATTATGTACTAATTTTTTTTCAAAAATTCAATTCTCTTATTAGTTTTTAGTTAAAAACAGAAACCGGATGCAAAAATGTCTTGTAGTTTTTGAGAAATTAAAAAAAAACCCAAACCATTTTTTTCTAAGAAGAACCTTTTTTTTTGGTTTTAACGTGGCTGGAGTTGTAGACAAATTAATTTTAAAAAATTCGGAGTTTTATGAGGATACAATAAAGAGACACAGTATTGGAATAACCCTGGATTAATCCTTTTTTCTCATTGATAACGCCTGAAAACTGACCTGCCAATTTCGTCTCGGTCCGCCCGCCGCCAATGGGTTCTACCCGCTAGGACCTTAAGACAATAAAACCGCAATTTTTCTTTATGAAAAACAAAATATTTGCAACTAAAATGTAAATAAAAGGCATCGCATTTTTAATAAAAAACCATTTCCAAATTTCCATTTCATCAACACATTACGATGTCAAACTCATACTCTCGAGAAGAATTAACGGACATGCACTTCTGCTACGGTTTAGCTAATGGTCGAGATCGTGAAGCCAAACTGGCTGAATGATCATTTTAGTGACCGTTGGATCGGAAGAAGGGGCCCCACGGAATGGCCACCTAGATCACCAGATTTAACTCCTCTAGATTTTTATGTGTGGGGATTCATGAAGAATTATGTTTACGAAGTGGAAATAGTATCTTTGGAACAACTGAAAGAACGGATTGAAGTCGCTGGAGTCAAATTGTAGGAAAATTTGTCAAGCATAGATATGTGCAGCCATTAGGAGAAGAAGGAGATATAATCTTTGCCTTCTAAAAAATGGGGATCATATTGAAAATTTATTATAATAAAACTCCGAAGTTTTTAAAAAAAATAAAAAAGAGTTCAAAGTTTCACACATTAATTTGCCGACAAGTCCAGTCGCGTTAAAACCAAAAAAAAGGTTCTTCTTAGAAAAAAATGGTTTGGGTTTTTTTTTAATTTCTCAAAAACTACAAGACATTTTTGCATCCGGTTTTCTGTTTTTAAATAAAAACTAATAAGAGAATTGAATTTTTGAAAAAAAATTAGTACTTAACTACATACAATTTTGAAAAAACATAGTTCGAAATTTTTTTTTTAAATTTTTTTTGCAAAATTTTGAGTTTGAAAATTAATTTCTCAAAAACTATTCCTTAAAACAGATTTGTTTAAAAACAAGATGAAAGAAGAGGTTTCTGGCTTTACAAAAAAGTACATTACGGCATTATGGATGTAACTGTTGATTTTTAATAATTTTTTTTTCCAAATTAAGTCAGTTTTTTTTAGAAAATTGCCCCTTCCGGCTAAACGGGGGGAATAGACCCCCCCTCCCATACGATTTTTTTCTTGTCTTGACCAGACCTACACGCTCTAGCTTTTTGGCACACTGCTCGTGGGACACCCTGTATATGTACATATGTATGTATGTATGTATATTACGTAAGATAATCCCACATTGTTCGACACAATTTTATAAATAAACATTTATCTGTATGAACTGTATAAATAATGAATTAAAACTTAGATTTATTATATGTATATACATATGTACATATATCCATATGTGCCTAAACGCATTACCAGTAAAGTAATTATAATTGCATCATAACTATTGTAAGTAAAATAGTACGGATGTTTAACGTAGAGTTTTCACTATAATGATGATTTTGCCCCTAGCAAGAGTTTTGCCCGCTGATTGATAATCGGGTCGATTACCTGGTCAGGTTGGCCGAATTGTAGGCTAATAATCACATCGTGGCTTCACTTTTTGACACCACCGTATTTTACACCCAATCCATAAAGAAATCCGTTTCTGTATATCGAACGACCAAGGCAAAAGTCTACACTAGCGCAAAGTCCATCACCCCATCCTCTATAAATGTTAAGCGAATATCATAAAGAGTTGAGCTGAAAAATGTACTACAAACTGTACTGAGATATCGTCTGTTTTTTTATCCTCTCTTGCCCGGTACTTTTTCCACCGTTAATTACCACCTACCGCCTCAGCTAAACCATCACTAGCACCACATAAGCATCAATAGAATCTATGTCTGTCGTCATCATTGTTGGCACTACCATCATCATTGCCAAAATCACCATCATCGCCATCATCGCCATCATCAAAATCTTCACCATCATCACCATCATCACCATCATCACCATCATCACCATCATCACCATCATCACCATCATCACCATCATCACCATCATCACCATCATCACCATCATCACCATCATCACCATCATCACCATCATCACCATCATCACCATCATCACCATCATCACCATCATCACCATCATCACCATCATCACCATCATCACCATCATCACCATCATCACCATCATCACCATCATCACCATCATCACCATCATCACCATCATCACCATCATCACCATCATCACCATCATCACCATCATCACCATCATCACCATCATCACCATCATCACCATCATCACCATCATCACCATCATCACCATCATCACCATCATCACCATCATCACCATCATCACCATCATCACCATCATCACCATCATCACCATCATCACCATCATCACCATCATCACCATCATCACCATCATCACCATCATCACCATCATCACCATCATCACCATCATCACCATCATCACCATCATCACCATCATCACCATCATCACCATCATCACCATCATCACCATCATCACCATCATCACCATCATCACCATCATCGCCATCATTACCATCATCACCATCATCACCATCATCACCAACATCACCATCATCACCATCATCACCATCATCACCATCATCACCATCATCACCATCATCACCATCATCACCATCATCACCATCATCACCATCATCACCATCATCACCATCATCACCATCATCACCATCATCACCATCATCACCATCATCACCATCATCAATATCATCACCATCATCACCACCATCACCATCATCACCATCATCACCATCATCACCATCATCACCATCATCACCATCATCGCCATCATTACCATCATCACCATCATCACCATCATCACCATCATCACCATCATCACCATCATCACCATCATCACCATCATCACCATCATCACCATCATCACCATCATCACCATCATCACCATCATCATCATCATCACCATTGACCTCATCAAGGTCATTGACCCCTCAAGGTCATCACCATCATCGCCATCATCAAAATCTTCACCATCATCACCATCATCACTATCATTATCGTCACCATAATCTCCACCGTCACCATCAAAGCACTCATCACCATAATCACAATCATCACCATCATCACCATCATCACCATCATCACCATCATCACCATCATCACCATCATCACCATCATCACCATCATCACCATCATCACCATCATCACCATCATCACCATCATCACCATCATCACCATCATCACCATCATCACCATCATCACCATCATCACCATCATCACCATCATCACCATCATCACCATCATCACCATCATCACCATCATCACCTTCATCACCATCGTCACCATCATCACCATCATCACCATCGTCACCCTCATCACCATTATCACCCTCATCAGCATCATCATCATAATCGCCATCATCACCATCACCACCATCATCACCACCATCATCACCACCATCACCATCATCACCATCTTCACCATCATCACCATCATCACCGTCATCGCCATCATCACCATCATCACCATCATCACCATCATCACCATCATCACCATCATCACCATCAACACCATCATCACCATCATCACCATCATCACCATCGTCACCCTATCACCATCATCATCATAATCGCCATCATCACCATCATCACCATCATCACCATCATCAGCATCATCACCATCATCAGCATCATCACCATCATCACCATCATCACCATCATCACCATCATCACCATCATCACCATCATCACCATCATCACCATCATCACCATCATCACCATCATCACCATCATCACCATCATCACCATCATCACCATCATCACCATCATCACCATCATCACCATCATCACCATCATCACCATCATCACCATCATCACCATCATCACCATCATCACCATCATCACCATCATCACCATCATCACCATCATCACCATCATCACCATCATCACCATCGTCACCCTATCATCATCATCATCATAATCGCCATCATCACCATCATCACCATCATCACCATCATCACCATCATCACCATCATCACCATCATCACCATCATCACCATCATCACCATCATCACCATCATCACCATCATCACCATCATCACCATCATCACCATCATCATCATCATCACCATCATCACCATCATCACCATCATCACCATCATCACCATCATCACCATCATCACCATCATCACCATCATCACCATCATCACCATCATCACCATCATCACCATCATCACCATCATCACCATCATCACCATCATCACCATCATCACCATCATCACCATCATCATCATCATCACCATCATCACCATCATCACCATCATCACCATCATCACCATCATCACCATCATCACCATCATCACCATCATCACCATCATCACCATCATCACCATCATCACCATCATCATCATCATCACCATCATCACCATCATCACCATCATCATCATCATCACCATCATCACCATCATCACCATCATCACCATCATCACCATCATCACCATCATCACCATCATCACCATCATCACCATCATCACCATCATCACCATCATCACCATCATCACCATCATCACCATCATCACCATCATCACCATCATCACCATCGTCATCATCATCATCATCATCACCATCATCACCATCATCACCATCATCACCATCATCACCATCATCACCATCATCACCATCATCACCATCATCATCAACCTCAAGGTCATTGACCTCATCAAGGTCATTGACCTCATCAAGGTCAATGACCTCATCAAGGTCAATGACCTCATCAAGGTCATTGACCTCATCAAGGTCATTGACCTCATCAAGGTCATTGACCCCTCAAGGTCATTGACCCCTCAAGGTCATTGACCCCTCAAGGTCATTAACCCCTCAAGGTCATTGACCCCTCAAGGTCATTGACCTCATTTAGGTCGGGTCAATGACCTCGGTGACCTTGAGGGGTCAATGACCTTGATGAGGTCAATGACCTTGAGGGGTCAATGACCTTGATGAGGTCAATGACCTTGATGAGGTCAATGACCTTGATGAGGTCAATGACCTTGATGAGGTCAATGACCTTGATGAGGTCAATGACCTTGATGAGGTCAATGACCTTGATGAGGTCAATGACCTTGATGAGGTCAATGACCTTGATGAGGTCAATGACCTTGATGAGGTCAATGACCTTGATGAGGTCAATGACCTTGATGAGGTCAATGACCTTGATGAGGTCAATGACCTTGAGGGGTCAATGACCTTGAGGGGTCAATGACCTTGAGGGGTCAATGACCTTGATGAGGTCAATGACCTTGAGGAGTCTATGACCTTGAGGGGTCAATGACCTTGATGAGGTCAATGACCTTGAGGGGTCAATGACCTTGATGAGGTCAATGACCTTGAGGGGTCAATGACCTTGATGAGGTCAATGACCTTGATCCATCAATGAGTGCGGTGATTGTGATGATGGTGATGATGGTGATGATGGTGATGATGGTGATGATGGTGATGATGGTGATGATGGTGATGATGGTGATGATGATGATGATGGTGATGATGGTGATGATGGTGATGATGGTGATGATGGTTATGATGGTGATGATGGTGATGACGGTGATGATGGTGATGATGGTGATGATGGTGATGATGGTGATGATGGTGATTATGGTGATGATGGTGATGATGGTGATGATGCTGATGATGGTGATGACGGTGATGATGGTGATGATGGTGATGATGGTGATGATGGTGATGATGGTGATGATGGTGATGATGGTGATGATGGTGATGATGGTGATGATGGTGAGGATGGTGATGATGGCGATTATGATGATGATGGCGATTATGATGATGATGGTGATGAGGGTGATGATGGTGATGATGGTGATGATGGTGATGATGGTGATGATGGTGATGATGGTGAGGATGGTGATGATGGCGATTATGATGATGATGGCGATTATGATGATGATGGTGATGAGGGTGATGATGGTAATGAGGGTGACGATGGTGATGATGGTGATGATTGTGATGATGGTGATGATGGTGATGATGGTGATGATGGTGATGATGGTGATGATGGTGATGATGGTGATGATGGTGATGATGATGATGATGGTGATGGTGGTGATGGTGATGAGGGTGATGATTTTGATGATGACGATGATGGTGATGATGCTGATGATGCTGATGATGCTGGTGAAGCTGATGATTGTGATGATGGCGATTATGGTGATGATGGTGATAATAGTTATGACGGTGGCGGTAATTGAGAGGGTAATGGTGATGAGGGCAATAGTGGTGATGATATTAATGAAGGTGACGATAGTGATTTTGGCAATGATGCTGTCACTTATGGTAGTGCCAACAATGATGGCGATAGATATAGATTCTATTGATGCTTATATGGTGCTGGTGATGGTCTAACTGAAGCTGGTGCGGATAGGGATTGAACATGGATGGCAATGAATCCGATGGCAATGGTGTTGACAATTCTGTTACTAATTTTAATGGTACTGGCAACTCTGTCAAGTGCGATAAAAGAGTAATACCACAGAATAAATAGTATACAGAAGTTGCATCTCATACGAAGCAAATTTTGTTCTAGGGTTCCAATATTGGCACCCTATTGAACAGAGAGTACAAGCATGAGAACATGCAAGAGAGTATACAAAAAATTGAGAAGCTGGTGCGAGCGAAAGAGAGTAGCATGTGCGTTTTCGGTGGTTTTGTTTTTACGAGAGCAAAGCAGCTTACGATGTGTATGCAAATGTGTGTGCGTGTGTATGCATTGATAGCTTCTTCTATCGTAAGCTTGCATGGTGTTGTATTGCTTCTCTTGTTTTCGATTCGAAATCACTTGGGAATTGTACTTTCATGCGAATGGTTGTGTTTTCCTGCGCTTATATATCGACTCCATTTTTACTTTGTATTTTGATATTTAACTCTTTTTTTGATTTTGAATTGTTGCTTTTATAATTGTTGACAACTTTGCATACGATTTGGATTATTCTTTGGACTTATTATTATATATTGATTGTTGAGGGGTTGTCATACGATTTTGAATAGGAAAAATGGATTTTGTACCGGCTGTTGGTAAAATTTTAGAAAAGTCCGGCATTCGATGCTGCATAAAAACATGCGGTAAATCTAGGCGATATGGTGAAAAGATAAGAATGTTTAAGTTTCCGCCCTATGACTCAGCTATGGGTCAAATTTGGCGAGAAAAATGTAATATTCCAACAAAAGATTACACAAAAAAATTGTTGATTTGCGCCAATCACTTCTCAAGTTCTGACATTGGTAAAAAAAAGTTGAAATTCGGAGCTGTTCCGGTATTTAACTTAGAAGTTATTAGATTACAAGTCGTTGGAGCTTGATTGTCCAGCTAAAAAGAGCCGAACAAGTGACTCCGTAGATGGATGTTGTAATGACTGTGAAAAATTTCTGAAATCAGCTAATTTTTACAGAAAAAAATATTACGACATGGTAGCAAAATATAAAAATCTCCAAAGCCGCAAACAAATAGCAACAAAATCGAGCGTATTTCAAACCATCGACTCTTTTCAAATAAGCAAGGAGTCAAAAACATTTTGCAAACTTCTTCTTAGTCCACGACCTAAAGAATATAAGCAAGATGTAAAAGATTTGGTTCAAAATATTTATTATGTCTCACAGTCAACGTACCAATTTTTGAAGAATAAATTGCATCTAAATTTGCCACATATCTCTACTGTTTATCGATGGGCCCCTGTAAATTTCCTACAACCCGGTTTTAAAAATAACTGTTTAGAGTTAATAAAAAAGAAGTGCTTATATTTGAACCAGTACGAAAAGAATAATATGATTCTGCTGATGGATGAAATGGCGATTAGAAGGGAATTGCGATACAATTCCAAAATAGATTTAGTGGATGGATTTGAGGAAAATGGGGTTGAAAGAACGAACCAGATTGGTGCGTTTTTATGATTAAATCAATGTTTTCCAACTGGGCGCTTACATTTAATTACTTTGTTTCAAAAAATGGACTTTCTGCCGATTTACTAAAAAAGATAATATTACGAATATAATATTTAGCAATTTTGAACAGTTTTGGCATCATAGTTAAAGTTGTAATTTGTGACCAAGGGTCCTCTAACAGGAAGTGTTTCTTGGAATTGGGAGCTACTTTAGAAAAACCCTATTTTATGTATAATGGTAGTAAAACTTTCTGTGTATATGATCTTCCACATCTAATCAAATCACTAAGAAATGGTTGGCTTCAATTTGACCTTACAACACCAAATGGAGTTGCTAGTTTTAAAGTAGTTAAGGAACTATGGGAAATGGAGTGCAAATCTAATACAAAAATGTGTCTTAAACTTACAAGCCAGCACATATTTCCGAACTCTTTCGAAAAAATGAAAGTAAAACCAGCCACCCAAATTTTTAGTAGGACTGTTCAAGCAGCAATTAAAACTGTTATTGAGACAGTAGGCTTTAAAAGTTGCTCAAAAGAAGTTTGTTTATCTACGGCATGCTTCATAGGAAATATTGACAAAATATTTGACTGCCTAAATAGTGGTTCGCTATCTTCAAAGAATTGTTATAAGTCTGCAGTTCAACTTAACAGTCCATCACACGAAATACATATAAAATTCTTCCTTGAATACCTCAATCAAATCTCATTTGTTGACAAAAAGAAAAAAGTATTTTTTTTAGATGGAATGAAATTTACCTTAAACGCTGTATTACAATTAGTAGACGAGCTATTTAAAAAAAAATCCCAAATATTTTTTTTAATGACAAGGGCATTAAACCAAGATAAGCTGGAAAATATGTTCTCGGTTCTAAGACAAAAGGGTGGAAATAATATTAACCCCTCAGTAGCTGATATAAACACTTTATTAGCACGCTTAATGTCTGCAAATATAGTGCAGTTGAGTTCGTATAGTAACTGTGAAGAGCTGAGTGATACCACATTTGAAACGCTTTCAAATATGTGGTCAAATATGGACTTAGCTGATACAAATAATGAAAAACTCAGTCGAAACGAAAACTCTGAAATAGATATTAACTTAGAAATCATTGATGATTTCGTATTAAATGATGACTTTCAGAATTGTTCGGAATTTAGTATCGATTTGGCGTCTTTAAGATACTTCATAGGTTATATCGTCTACAAAATGATACCGAAAATTAACTGCGATATTTGTGTTTCTATATTGAGAAAAGAAGACGAAGTATTAACAGTTCCTAGTGAACTTTTCATATTTCATAAAAATTACAATTCTCTTAAAGATTTTGGTAACCTCGTTGCTCCTTCACAAATTTTCTTGGAAATTAGCAAGAAACATATTACAGTGTTTAGCAATAATTTTGACACACAACCACAAACTGTTGGTATAAAAAACTTGATAAAATCCAAATGCAAAAACGCCACACCGCAATGGTTTTCCACATGTTCTGATCATAAGGAAATAATATTGGACTTCATGATCTTAGTACTCTTGAGGAAGCATTGCTCGTGGGCTTCAGAGAAAAAAAAATTTACTAAAGCCCGCAAACTTAAAATCCTGTCGCACTAAAGTTTTTGGGTTATTCTTCCCTACATATATCAGATTGAAATTTGCACAAAAATCCCAAATAATGGAATAACGTTAATTGGTGTTACCCGGCCCTTTTAGTTTACATCGAAAAGCGCAACTTTCAACTGAAGAAAACTAAATATAGAAATCTAAAACTTGAAACAAAATTTTGTCAACACCACGTGCATTCACGACGTTGGATAGCAACACAATACACACACACACATACACATTTTAAGATTGCTCTCTCGTTGATTCTCTCTGATCGTGGCTGCTCTCTGGTTGTTACTCTCTGATCATGCTTGCTGTCTCGTTGCTTGATCTTCCCTTCAGTTGTTCCGCCCGCACCATAAAGTGAAAAATCATCGCAGGCCGAGATGCGACTTCTGTATACTATTTATTCTGTGGTTATAGTCAATGGTTCATTTTTTGACTTAATGAAATTTTATAAAAAAGAAATATTAACTTTTAATTTTCATATATTTAGTTTTCACTTTCTTTACTTCTAAGCTTATTTTCTTCCTTGCCATTATTAAATTTTCTGCATTTCTCTTAACTGTTTTTTCTCTATCTGCCAGGTCGAGATCGTCAGCTTAAGCGAAGCTGATGTGACTCCCTTAAGGATTATTCCCCTCTCAATTTCCTAAAGGGATTTCATTACTTATTCCAGCATCAAATTAAAAGGAAGTGGTGACAAGGCATCTTATTGTTTTAACCATTCATTTATTACTATATCAGTTTTACCAACTTTTTCGTGACCTCTTACAAATCTAAAAATAGTTAGTGGACTGTTTCGTGGAAATTTTTTAAAAAGCTGTCGTATAGTATAGTGAAAATCGTTGAGTGGTCCTCCTGGACCTGCACCTTGGTAGCCTTCTGATTATTTACTTAAGATAATAGTTGATAATACTTTGTAAGAAGCTGATAACAGCGATAGTCCTCGATAATTGTTGCATTATTCGGCCACTATTTTTAAATACGGGAATTATGACTAAAAACTCAGTCCAATCCTCGGATATAATATCATTGTTCCATATACATAGCTGTGATGAGCCCATGTAACTTCTTTGTTAATTCCTCTCCACCATATGGCCCTGTCATTCTTAAGACGATGCCCTGCTTCCTTTACTCCCTCCATGGTTGCCAGTTTTACTTGAATTTTTGCCATATTGATGACACCATTTTTCAAAGTTGGTAGGAGGCCTGCTGGTACAGAGTTCTCGGCATAACAATAAAAGACTGCAACCTTCAATTAAAATATAATTCTGTTTTTCTATATCATCTCTCTTGCCTTCACCACAGAGTTTCTGACATAGTCTGGAGAGCTGTGAAAATATTAATCTACGGCCTTCTCAACTTCTCCATTGGATGCGAAGCGCTTTCCGCTTTCCAATTTTTTTCAAGTTTGGGAACAGAATAGGGTGGCCGAGCGTGTCTTACCCCAAATCCCGCAAAACTCTTAAGACAAATTGTGGCATCCAGCTGGTCAAGAAAGTTGGACTAATATTCGTGTATAATTGTTCTGTCTTTTGCAAAGTAACCAATTAACAAGATCCTTTGACATGACATGACCTTTCTCAGATGCGATAGAACCATCGGCTTTCAACCACTGCTTGAACAGCTGTTTCGTTATTGGCGTGCAGTGGTAGATTCATGTCTCATCTATGGTGATAAATTACCGCACAAAATCGATCGGATACCTACTGAAACCGTCCAAAGATTGCTGCGAAAATCGTTTGCGCATTTGGTTTTGATCGGCATTCAGCAAATGCGCCAATACATTGCGTATCCTTTCTTCTGACAGCTCTATAGCCTCAGCTATCTTATTTACCTTCACATTCGCCTATCGTCCAACACGATATCATACACTCTTTCAAGGGTTTTCGTGGTTGCGGTTTTTGGCCGTCCCTCACGTTTATCATTCTCGAAGGATGTGCGACCAAGTTTAAATTCAGCTGTCCCCTTTTTAACGATTGACAGGAGCAGAGTCCCCGTAAACTTTGGTCAACTTCGAATGAATTGCCTTGGGGTTAATTCATCCGAAACGAAGAATTTCGCGACCGATATTCAAAATACGCAAGACGTCTACTGCAAAAATTCTTGTCAACAAACTACTTGAGACAAGTTGTTATTTAAACTAATGACACATGCATCCAGCCAGAAAAAAATAAGCTTTTGCTGATTGATACACTATCTCTGTATCAGGCTTACTTTATCGATTACTTCTTACTCCTCGTATCTACTTTACAAGTGTTATAGACGACTTGAAAAATGTCGACAACAATGAAAAATGAAACCCTTCACTACTGAATTTAAGACGGTTTAAGCCTTTTTTTGTTCATTACATTTTCGTCTGTCCCGCTTTTTTACATAGAAAGCTGATTGGCCTTTTCAACTTGCTGCTAATTGATTTGTAAAATGTCCAGCTTTTACTAAAGGAACAACCTTTCTACTTTTTCATGTGGTTAGTTCTTCAGCTTTGTATAAATGTAATTTACGCAGTAAATCGCTCTATGGCTACTTTTGGAATAACGAATATTTTATGAAAACATTGTTAAGGGGTAACACTACTCTAGAGGCCGAAAAAAGGTGTAATTATGCGGATTTTTCATGGGATTATGGGAAAAGGGATTTAATTGAAATTTACAGGGTTTATTCAACATATATTCTTCTTCTTCTTTTCCTTTTTATCCCGGCGTCGTTATGGTCAGAAGTGTAGGACCATAACCTTCCCACTTAACTGCATTCCTACTGGTCCGCTTGTGGGGTCCGCCGGTTTGACCTCAGAAAGTAGCGGCAGGCTTCCCGGTTTGGGATTACTTCATCGCTGAGGCCAATCAAATGCTGGTGTTTTTGCATTTGTTTGCACCAATTGTTTTTCGGCCTGCCTTTTTCGCGTGTTGAAATTGGAATGTTGATTGATAACGCCTTTTGGACGGGGTTCAAAGGATCTCTCCTTTGAACATGGCAATACCAACTGAGTCGGTCGCGCTCTATATTTCTTGTGATGGTTTCTTTTACGTGGAGGCTTCCTCGGATCTTTGAACTTCTAATTCTGTCACGCTTTGTTACTCCCGCTGTCATGCGAAGCATCTTCATCTCAGTTGCCGTTAATTTGCTCTCATACTTTTTGTGCATTGTCCACCATTGTGAACCGTATGTGAGCGCCGGACGTACAACTGAAGTGTAGAGCCTTCCTTTCAGCTTAGGGGGCATTTTTCGATCACAGAAGATGGCGGAGTTTTCCCGCCACTTCATCCACCCTACGCTTACGCGATGTTTGATGTCGTCATCACAAGTTGCTTCTCTATTAATCATAGATCCCAGATATTTAAACTTTTCACACTTGGGAAGCACTCTTCCATTCAAGTAAATGTCTGGAATAGGCTGATGAGGGTCAGAGAACGGGCAGCACAGATACTCTGTCTTCTTTGAACTAATACGATACCCGTGTCCCTCAAAAATGTCCACCCACACATCAAGTGCTCGTTGTAGAGACGCCTGATCATCACTTATAATGGCCCCATCGTCAGCAAAGAATAGCTGGTGCACATTGTGGTCCGTCACTTTTCCTTCAAGCAAGCAATCAAGGACTGCTATAAAAAGCAGTGGGCTGAGGACGCTCCCTTGGTGTACACCGACTTTGATTGCGAACTCTTCGGTGACTCCTGCGGTGCATCTTACTCTTGTCGTTGCTCTCTCGTACATGTCCATAATTACTCGCACGTAGGTTTCTGGAACTCCTTTTTGTCTTAGCGCTACCCTTAAAAGATCTCTTGGTTGCCGGTCAAAGGCCTTCTCGAAATCAACCAACACCATATGCAAGTCCTTTGAAGAATCACGATGCTTTTCCATCATGATCCTTATACTTTGGATTGCATCTGTTGTTGATTTACCCGAGACAAACCCGCACTGGTCATCAGATAGTCGTATTATTTTCCGCAGTCGGCTATCTAATACCCGTTCAACGATCTTCATGGTGTGCGACATCAACTTGACAGAACGGTAGTTATCACAATTTCGCGTATCACCCTTTCCTTTGTGCAATGGAAGAAGATAGCTTTCCCTCCATTGATTAGGCATAGTGTCGCCTCTCATAAGTTTAGAGATAAGAACCATGAGCCATCTAGACCCGATGTCTCCCATCTTTTTCCAGAACTCAGAGGGTATCCCGTCCGGCCCAACAGCTTTTCTTTTCTTGGAGTTTTTAACCGCGTACCGAACTTCTTCGATTGTGATGTCGGGTATTTCGGCATGATTCGGGGCGGCTCTTGGAAAGTACACTCGGGGAAACTGTTCATTCAGAAGTTCCTCGCAATACTGTCGCCATCTGTGGAGAATTTTTTCGTCTTCCACAAGGAGTTGGCCTTCAGCATTGTTAATAAACTTTGGGAAACGAATCTCCTGAGCATTTCTTCTTCTCTGGGCGGCTATCTTAAAGATATTTGCTCCTTTGTTCAAATTGTTTTGTCGAAGCTCCTGGGTAGCCTGGTTCCTGTCAGACGCGGAAGACGATATTTCTTCCAACTCCTGATAGAGGCCTTCCATGCTTTTCGCTTTGAATTCGGCGCATTTTTTCTTCGCGATACCTTTGCAACATCTATATACCTTTTCACGGCGAGCTTTTTCCTCTCTATTAGTAGAAGAGCACTTTGACCAAGCTTGGAAAGCCATTTTCTTTTCGTGTATCACTGCTTTGGCTTCGTCTGTCCACCACCAGGTTTCTTTTGCGTGTTGGCAGGGGCCTTTAGATGTTCCGAGCAGTGATTTGGCTTTCTCCAGGCCAGATTGTTGTAGGGAATCCCACATGTCTTGTGCTCTGCACTCCTCATTACCGACCTCATCGATAATGGAAGAGAGGTAGTTTTCCATGATGGTAATAAAAGCTTCGCCTTTTCCTTTATCCAGCTTATACCACTTGATTCTCTCAGACACCTTCGTTTGCTGCTTTGACTTCTTTCTCGCATCCATAAAAAATTCAGTCAGGAGGAGACGGTGTTGAGGGGCGATCGCGTCTCCCAGGATCACTTTGCAATCTTTAGCTCGTGGCTTCATGAAACTGGATACCAAATGATAGTCTATTTGAGTTTCATTTCCGCCGCTGCTATAAGTGATCAGGTGCCGGCTTTGTTTGACGAACATGGTATTTAGCACTATAAGACCGTACGACTTGCACATGTTTAGGATATCTTCACCTGAAGAGTTCCTGGTGCCGTATCCCAGCCCTCCGTGGTAGCCTTCATAGTCTTCGCTTGTCTTCCCGACATGTCCGTTTAAATCTCCCCCAACAAACAAAAGCTCTTCCTTTGGGATGATTTTGACAAGGTTGTGGAAATCTAGCCAGAATGCATCTTTTTCTTTTTGTTCGCATCCTACTTGAGGGGCATATGCGCTTACGATGTTCCACACCTCACCATGCATCACCAATTTGAGAGCCATCAAACGGTCACTGGACTTTGAAATGGTTAAGACGTTGCCAAGTAACTCTGCCGCAAGGATGATGGCGATTCCGTTTTTTCCTTGTTCCAATCCATAGTAAAACATCTTGTAGGCTTTTGTTTTAACGTCCAAGAAACGTGCCCGATTACCGGTGTTTCGCCATTTCGTCTCTTGTACGCACAGGATGTCTACTCGCCTTCTAACCATCATTTCTTCAAGCTCATAGCTGCGCCCACTCATGCTTCCAACGTTCCAACTCGCGACTCTTAAATGTGGCTTACGCCGTTGCATTACTTTGCTATCCCCCGGAAATCCTATAGCTCTGACCATTGAGCATTGCTGCTCGTCCCAGGATCACGACCATTAGTAGTGCCTGGCGGGGTAGTGCTTTTCCTTTTAGCGTTCTTTTCCATAATGCTACGGTTTGACCGTTTTCATTCTTCCCTCCCTTTTTGACACGGGCATGCTCCAGATTTTTTATTTTTTTTATTTTTTGATTGATCTTACTCTTACAACACCGGTGATCTCCAGTCGTGTCAACCCACTGATTTGCATGCACACTTGTGGGGCAGTTTAATGGTGGTATATGTGTCCCTAGGCTCACCTTGGTGTTTTCTAAATTGCCTAGATGTGAGTTTTGTTTACTTTTGTTTAGACGCCTTTTACGACAAGCGATAGGTATCGCTGCAGGGATATTCTTAACCCGTCCCTGCACGAGTCGCGAGTTATTCAACATATATTGAAGTATAAAATTATAATAATTTATTATCGATTTCGTGCAAAATGACGGCGCCACAGCGGATCTCCGATACAAGGTTTTTTTGAAGACGCTCCGCGGGCGTACCCATTCCTCGGTAACCGTGAGAGCTGGGACAAAAATCCAAATTTTTTTTGAAACTACATACTAATAGCTATCGAAGTACGTAGGATTTTTCTTTTTTCTCAATTTTTGTAGAAACTGTGCATATCTGAACAAAAAGTATGAATTTTCGACTAAAAAAAGAGCAAAGAGTTAATAAAACAAGTAATTTTTTCATTATTTTTAAAAAATTAATATCAAAAAACGGCTACGTACTTCGGAGGAGAATATATATATGAAGCTACTGTAAGAATTTGAAGTCGATCCATGCAATAGTTTTGAAGCTACGAGTACGCTCGATTTGAAAAAAACAGTTTCGAGAAAAACATTGAAACCGTTGAAATTTTTGTTTACCTCTAGTCTTCAATGAAATATTAAAAAATGTACACTACAAAATCAAAGCGTCTGCGCGGCGTCGCTTGGCAGCTGTACTGGCTCTCAGACGCGCACGCACACACAGACGCACTTCTAAAGGGTGTTAGTCCACCCTGGTGGACTTCTCATAAACCACTATGCCCATAAGCAATAGAATTCGGCGCGCGCTCCGAGGCGTTGCGGCAGATTTAAGAATTAGACCCCTTCCACATTGAATTTCAATATAAAACCAGTTGGATATGTTTTTTTATAGTCCTTAAGTATACTTTAAGCAAAAAATCGAATTTTTGAAAATCCTAGAGTGGTGTTACCCCTTAATGCAACTTCACGGGGTATCAAAATCCTCCTCATCTGCATTCCCAATTAAAATTTGGCTAGATTCCTTCCCTTACATCTAGGGTGCAGAGTTGTTTTCCAATAAACCTTTTATAAGAGCAATTGCCTTCTACGTATCACTTTTGGAGACATTTTCCTGTAGGTAGTGCCTAGAAGATTAGGCAACTGTCGATTTTAGCTTTTGACTACGCTAATAATGTTCCGGGAAGTCTTAGTGCCTTTTTCTATTCACTATTTCGATGTTGAATGTATGAAAGGCAAACAGGCTATTAAACTGATGATGGTGATGGTGATGATGCTGACCCTGACGCCTACGCTAATATTAATGTCGACGCTGAAGTTGAAACCGAATGAAGTTTGTATGAAGCTCCGTATGTGTAGTCCGCATGTGGCTTAAGCCATTGCCTGTTTACGAGCGACTCTCCTCCTTATCAATTCTGATCGGTATTATGTCGCAAGCAAAGCCGAAATCGATTACCTATGGTAGCCCTTGATGCAGGACGCCGGGCGTCGTAATAGGTTTCCATAGTAGGGAATACAGGACGGAACTTTAACTTCTCCTTTTGTGTCATATATTAACTTACTGTTGGTAAGGTAGCTGGAGCCTATCTTGAGTGAATAGTAGGGCATTTGTATCATTGCGATTTTACATTACATGCGTCTTTAACATGTAATGTCACCACTGTGTAGTATTCTTTGGCCCTCCTTATCCAAGAGTGTTCTGCAACATTTTCAGACTACATGCTGATCTTTTAATGTCGTCTGACTTTCTGAATCCATACTTTTGGCTGGCTAAAGCTCATTTCACTCCTGCTACCGTGAAAAATCTGTAATTTCTTGTTCGTTCTGGGCTCCTTCCCACTGTTTCCATCTGAAAGATGGAGCTTTAATTTGTGGTCTATTTGCTTTTAATATAATTACTAGCTCCTCCACCTTCCACGGTTCCAGTAACACGCCTTCCTCTAGATATGTTGGATTCATTTTCGACAGCGGCTGTTGCCTTGTGTTGATTTTTATACTGATTTTCAATGATTTTGATTTACGGCTATAGTCCCTCCAACACCCAACACGCATTTATTTAATTAATGGCGCGAAACCATTCTCGAAGTATTCCATCTCCTGCGTGACACTTAGGCGACCCGAATGCCACATGGGAATTGATTTTATCAACCAAACACCATTAAGAACACAATGTAACCTCAGCTGTGACATGAGAACAGCTCAACATACCCACAGAATACCCCCAACCCACCCATTCAGCATTCACTGCGTACCCAATGAGGCGTGAACGTTCCCTCCCGATTATTGTTCCTGGAAACGAATTTTAAACTACTTTCTCCCTCCCTCCTCTCTATGACTTGTAATCATCGTTGAAATCATCATCGCCATCGTTGTCGTCATCGTCTTCGTCGATGTTGTTGCAGTTGTCGTCATTGTCATGTTCCAAGTCGATTTGTGTGCAATATAAATTGTAAACTCCAATATCCTTTGAACCGACGAAAGGACATCCGTACACGGTCCAATGTTATATGTCTGGATTTCAATTCCTTTTCGGTCGATCTGGATATCGAACTAATACGTACGAATCGAGTCTCGGTCCTCGCTTGGAACAGGGCCATCCATCCTACTACATAGCTACGTTACGTTCAATGTACGTAGCATTATTTTTAAATCCAAGAGGATTTTCGGTAACGTAACGAACATGTGAGCTCCGACCAAGTGGAAGGGCGACGTTACCCTAGCAGCCATGTTGCCCGACGACATGTACCTGTATGCTGCATTCGACGACGCAATGCTACACTAGGAATACGCTCGCATGAATGCGAATCTACCAAGCCAAACACGAACCCTTAGACTTTCGCTGCAATAAATAAGGATTTTCTTTGATCTTTAGTGCATGAATATAAATTGTAGCTAGCTATCCCGAATGAGAGCCGAAGCATCTCTTCATAATGTCTAAAGCAGATTCCAGAAAATGAACTTCATGTACTTGCTGTAGAGGGGTGGTTGTTGATTGGAACTCATACCCACAATATTGAAGATGAGAACGCTATTCCAGCCCTAGTGTATGTGCGTAGGTTTGGTAAGCCATCTAACCCCGAATGTAGTACGGATTACGGTCGGCATTAAGGGTTTTTCCTTGTGTCGATCCGTGTTCGGCAATGCGTAACTCAGTGACTTGCAATCGATACCTACTCCTCGGCACAAGTCTCTAATAATTGCTTTTGTGATTAAGGCATTTGGGCGGTTGGCGCGGCGATGGCGGGGAATTAGTATCGGTAGCTTAGTGCAGAGTTTGTGGGGGGGAAATGAATTTGCTTCAGAGTTCATTGATTTTGGCTACCGTGCAGCTTGTGCGGGCGTTTACACTTTATCTTTTTGTGAAGCACTCGAGATACACTGAGAATAAGAAGCGACTTATACGCATATCGGGAGTGGTATTGGTATCAGGGAAGTTCGAAAGGAATGCAATTTAAGAACGAGTTTTGGTATAATATCTATTGCCTACTACGAGTATAGGCTGCGGTGCGGCTGTAGGGATGAGAGGGAGACTGGCAAATAGCTTGTCTCTTATATGAAACTAATTGAATAGTTAATAGGAGAGCCTTTGGTACATTTACAAAGGATATTGCTTTGTTTCCTTTCTAACATTAGAACAGTCCTCCTCACCTTCCTAATTATTTTCTTCTTCTTAGAAGGCGTTACAGCTCATGAAGAGCCAGAGCCTAACTTCTCTCATTCACTTATGTTGTGTGCGATTTGTTTTTTCACACAAGTGAACGGGACCTACAGTTTTTATGCCGATTCCGAACGGCGAGAGTCGAGAAGCTTTTTCGAGGCAAGTGTACTACGGGGGGTTTTGCCAGTTCCCCGCCCAGGATAGAAGCCGCGTAATGAACATTCGATCGCGTTGGTGTTATCGGGATCCGAGCTCGCTCATCGTGCGTGAGAGGCCGACACACTACCCACTGTGCCACGGCTCTCTCTCCTAATTATTTTAGCAAATTGCAATTAGAATTAGCTAGTTTCAGAGTATAAGATAAAAGTAGGCCATAATTAAACGTCTTCACGATTTAAGGAAAGGGTGGGCCAAATACAAGTTTCTTCTTGAAAATACAATAAAATGAACAAAATTAAATTATTTCCACGTGTCATGGCTTTATTAATAAGAACAAACATTCCCATTGATTATGAAGTACAACGTTGTTTAAGTGGCTGCCTCGGCTGGCTTCGCAGTAGCGCATTCCGCCATCCCAATTTTTCAAGACCTCGTTGATGGTTTCGGGCTGTTGCTCACGGATTGCTTGGACAATATTGGCCTTGAGTGCTTGAATCGTGTCCGGATTGTTGGCATAAATCGGTTGTGAATGAGAAATGATCAAAAAGTGCTGACAAAGGCATGACACTCGCAGCATAAGATGACTTCAAAATTCATACTCTGTGTGTGCATTTCCAATATAACACTTAATAACATGGAAAACAAAAGAGTTACTGCGAACTACAACCAACGCAAATTCAGTCGAATCTCTCAAATCCTATCTAGAACAACCACCCCCGGAGAGTACTGAACGAACATCTTCGACACAAACCATCTGCACCCCGTCCAGGTTATGTGACAATCACCATAGGAGTGTACACTTTTCAACCTACACGAATTATAAATAAAAAAAATCTGTGCGCACCGTACAACGACGGGGACCATGAGTGTCGTCGACTAGCATACCAGTCTCACAAACTTGTGTACAGCAGCCGCGGTTCGTGCTTCATTTCGGCATAACCTTTATTTTTTTAAGAAACGCACTATTAGCCCAAACAGTACTTACTTTGGAAATAAGTTTTCAATATTTCCCAACGTTGTTCAAGCGTAAAGCGACTCATTTCGTCCGGTAGAGGTATGAAACTTCATTTTTGTCAAGATTTCCAGCGGGAAATATGTAGCTGTCAGTGTCAAAATATCCTATGATTTAAAAAAATAAAAACAGTATGTGACCCACCATTTATTATTCGTTTGATCGAGGTACGATTCACTGCCCTTTTCTCTCATTTTTATGATCATTAAGGCTTATTTCATAATAACCGAGATCATACATGTTTAACCGAAGAACTATTCCGTTCTCTAAATACTTAAGCAAAAGTCATCAAGTACTTGGTCACTAACCCATTAGAATAAAGAGAAGCTAAAGCTTTAGAACGATGAGAAAGTATCTCCATAGACCTATCTGTTTTTGTTTTTGGTTGTACCAAAAATATGAAATTCGCAAAAGATTTTAACAACCCATACTACTACCCCGCTTGATTTGCTAGACTGAATGTCAGAACCGTGCACCTTCATTACATCTATTTCTAGAACTATTGACATTATCTTGAAGAGTGCTACCCAAGCAGACACTTTATGGTACTTAACTTCTAAGTGTCTTCAACGAGTCATCAAACAAACGGTGTCGTTGATAGAAGTCTGCCTCGACTTTGCCTACAAATATTGTAGTTGTAAGTTTGTCGACATTTTTTGACCAGCTTTCGCACAATGGCGAGTGAATTTTGGGAATAAGAAGTTTGATATTTTCAATCAGTGCATAAATCGTTGATGGAGTATTGGTACACACTTTTCTTTTTAAATATCCTCTTAGTATAAGGTCGATGATATTAAGTTACACAAATTACGGCGGCTAATTCAAGTCTCCATATCAAGAAACCACACGTCTGCGAGTTTTGCAACTAATAGAGCCTTCGTTTAAACAGCTGTATGGCATGTGGTGGCATCGTGCTGAAAATAAACGTCATCTATGTCCTTTGCACCCATTCAAGGCAAAATAGTCAGTCATTATGGTTCGAAATTCATTCAGTACAATGATCGTGGAATTTTCAAAAAAATTACGGCCCAATGATGCCGCCAGCCCAAATGCCGCATCTAATTCTCACTACACTTTCACTCTTCGACCTTATTCAAAAATGTTGTTTTTTAGTGTACTTGATCTTGATCATTGAATCCGCGAAAGTATGATTGGATGATCAAGTAGATTATGTAACCAATAGACTAGGCTATAGTTCTTGTTCTACAAACATATCGGCCGACTTTAGTAAAATATGGTCGACGACTTGGGCGCATTCAACTTACTTTAAGCCTATATTCTTCCCATAAATGCAAACTTTTTGTAAAATTTCAAGAGGTCTAGACTAAACATTTTGTTTTCGTAGTAGATATACCGAAATATAAAATTAGCATGACCCGTATGAATTGTGTCTCCTTCTACCAACTCCTATTCTCTCAATGGAGGCCCATGGGTGGTAGGCTCTTTTATAAGGTTGTTGGGGGAAGTAAACTTCTTCCTATATTCCAAAGAGAGTTAACGAGAGCGTCTACAGTCCGAATGAGAAGTACTATTAAATAGATAATTGAACCTCAGGTTAGTAGGCATAGCACTACCTCAGAAAACGTGTTCAGGCTGGTGGATTTTTTGACAGGAAGTTTAAGTAGGCAGCGCACAATTTCCCACATCGGACCTGGCGGTGCACGAATCAAGCCAGCGCTAAAGCCTGCCGTGAGGAACTCAGACAACTAGCAGTGCACTGCAGACTGTACAAGAGAGATTGTAGTAAAAACGTCCATGTCAAATAGAAAGGACGAGGACCATAGGGAAGTATACGCAACTAACGTTATTTTGTTAAAATAGAGATTTCGGTATTCGGATGCAGGTGGACTGAGTTGCTAAGATACTGTATTGAAAGCGGCTAGAACCAAGTTAGTTGGAGACGCTCATGTGTAACATATGGTTGCTGGAAACACAACTCAACGTCATTTGACCTGTCCGTAAAAAAGGAAATGACTATATCTGCCCCTCGACTCAGAAGTGACAACCCAAGACCGCACACCTCGAAAAGCCACGATAACACTTTTCCAAAATCCTCATATTCCCCGTCCTCGTCGGCGAAAAGATCTGTGGCTCTGAAGATTACAATTCAATGAAAGGGCTTACTAAAACATTTATGTGACATTAAGAAATTTCATCATAGTCTAATAACGCCTTATGTAACTAAAGGTGTGAGATTACAGGATCGTGGAAGCAAGTTCACAGGTACATTACGTGAAATTATGTGCTTAGCAAATGTTACCCTTAATAAATTGACAGTATCGCGCGCCGTGTGGCATGTTGTGCCATCTTGTTGAAACGTCAATGCCATTCAACTGAAGAACGAAGAAGTCAGAAATCATATTTCTATAGCGCTCTCCATTGACGGTAACATTCTGGCCGGCATCGTCCTTAAAGAAATATGGGCTCACACCAAACAGTGAGTTGCAATGGTTGCAAGGGCGTCTCGACAAAGGCGTTAGGGTTTTCTCCAATCCAAATTCGGCATTTTTCCTTGTTTGCCATTTAACCAAAAACTAGACTCATCGGAGAACTACATTTTGCGTTACAAATGAGGATCAAACTGAATCATGTTTTCGGCCCATTCACCGAACCTACGATGCACAAGTGCATGGACTTAGCTCCAGTTCCTGTGCACGATGACAAATCGACTCATTCGGATTCTCCTCAACACAGGACTCCACAACGGCAATAAATTCTTGTCCCCGCACTCTTTGTCGTCTTTAGGGATCCGTGAGAGAGTGTACGTGGTGAGAAAACGTTTCCGAATAAAGTGCTCCGATTATGCGACCGTAAAATTGACGTAACTAACGATAAGTTTGGCGAATCGAACCATGGTTTTCAAAATAAGTTTGCACACTTTGCATGTGTTATTCTGGCGTTCGCTTATTTATCGTCAAATGGCAAAATGTACCAGCCACAGATCAATTTTCAACTGTCAAATTAACAATCTGGAGAAACAGTGCTGCCAGCTTCAGAACCAGAAATCTAAAAAAAACACCCTTTAGAAAGGAAAAGAGAATTCAACGAAACGGTCCAGCAACTATTCGTCGATTTTAAGTCTTATGACTCTATACATCGATTAAAAGTGTATCATGACCTTGTAAGGCCGAGAATCTCCAAAAATGTTGGTGAGATTGTTACAACTATATCTAAAGGGAAGCAAAGGACCAGATAAAGTCGGACAGGCCCGCACCTGACTGTAGTCGACGTTTTGAAAAGGCAGAAGAGTTCAAATATCTGGGGACTGCCTTGACTGCCAGAAATGATATAAGGATCAAAATAAAAGTCTGCATATGAACTACGCATGCTTCTTTACAATGAACGAACGGATGTGAAACGGGGTTCTGCTAAGAAGAAAGAAACTAAATGTCGGGTATTTGACAAGATCTTAAGGAGAATCTATGGTGGAAGACAGGATAAAGGAGGACTAATGGAGAAAACTACACAATCAAGGACTTGAGGAAATCTGTTCAACGATTCTGTTCGAGTAATGAAATCGCAAAGATTCAGATGGACAGGGCAAGTAGAACGGATGGACAGTGGACGAATAGTCCACTATAAGTGGAAACCTCGTGGGAAAAAAGATCACCGGAAAGGCCCCGCCATAAATGTGAGGACAATATACGAAGGGACCTAGAGTTTTCTCTCCGGGAGGTCACAGAAAGTCATAATGGGTCAAAGCGAGTCATCCCTTATGGAAGTAGAGCAAGGTGTTCCGCAGGGCTCAATTTTAGGTCCGATTCTTTTCTGTATCTTCATCAACGATCTACCATCCGTTTGCAGGCATTCTTCTGTACACATGTACGCTGATGACGTTCAATTGCATCTAGCCATGCCACTTTCAAATCTTAACGAACTTGCGTCTCTCATGAACGATGACTTGAAAAGTATCTACGGCTGGTCAAAAATGAATGGCTTACAGCTAAATACAATCAAGTCCCAAGTAATCCCTATCTCAAAAATAAAACTTAATCTCGACCATCTCCCTGCTCTCTATCTAAACACTACCATGATTAAAGCTGTAGACAAAACCACTAGTCTAGGATATGTAATAAGCACTAATCTATCTGGTTATGATCATATCAATATGGTCGTTGGTCGAATCTATGGATGCCTTCGCAAGCTGTGGACCAGTGTTTATTACACTCCGCTAGATACTCGCAAAAAACTCGTAATTACCCTAGTTCTACCTCTTATAAGATATGGTGAATTAATATATTGTCATCCTGACTCGCTCTCCACACAAACGTTACAGGTGGCTTTCAATGACGCAATACGGTATATTTACGGTCTCCGTAGATGCGAGCATATCTCTGCTTACGCTAGGGACTTGCTTGGGTGCAGTCTCCAGCAATACACCAACGCAAGAAACTGTATTTTCTTCCACAGAATCATTTACAGTCGCAGTCCAGAATACCTGTTTAACAAGCTAAATTTCACCCGATCTAACTTAATTCCTCATCGCAGTGACTTTTTAAATTCATCCCGTTTATTTTTCATCCATACTATAAGACTATGGAACTCTTTGCCTTCTGTGATAAAATCCATACCCAACCACAGACATTTTAAAAGTGCAATTATCCTTTATTTCACTCCCACTAAAATCTCATCCCTCCCATCCTTTAGTTTTAAGAATTACTTTTGTTAATTTTAGTTAAACTGTTCAACTTAAATTCAAATGCTAAGTACTAAAAAAGATGTAAATCTTAATGTACATACCTTTTATGTCAAATAAATTGAAATTGAAATTAAAATTGGTAATAGGAATAATAATAAAAAAAAAAGTCGGCAATCAGATTATTTTGAATATTCAAAGCCGGTTTTATAACAAAAGTTATAAGTTATGCCTAAGAAAAACAATTTACGTTGAGCTTTTCATCGACCATAAAGTTCAGTGATTTTCCTAAATGAAGCTAGGAATCTCTTGGTCAAGGTGTTTATTGTGTTATGTCAAAAGACACAACAGCTGGTGTGCGCGCGTTCAGCTGCGCACGCGGCTACTCAGTGGACTGGGGGGTTCGAGTATTGGGATGGGAGGAATTCAGGGCGCCACGTAGTTTTCCGTAAAACTACGAAAATAAAAAAAGGATTAAAAAATATATGTATATAGAAGTTAATATAAATTTTATTAATTTTGATTGGGATAACGGGTTACCCAACATCCACTACGTGGACAATACGGTCCCCTAAAAATAACGGGAACGGTTCGGATAACCGGGGGAATGTCGAGGCGAAATGAAAAGAAAACTACAATTTAAAAAGATACTTAGGTGTGACACGTCCTCCTCGATATGTCTCCTGTATTGTCCTTGGATTTATCTCCGGTATTGGGTGTCCTCCCCGTATATATGTATGTACTCGTACGTCTCTCGTTTTCTTTGTCTCTTACGTTCTCTTGTATCGCACTGGCGGCCACTGTCCGTCCAGTCTCGCTCAGAGTTCTCTTGCAATTGAATTGTTCGTCTTTTGTCTGACCCGTTCCAACCGGGAACACATATATACACTCACACCACTTTGGCTATTGGAACAAAGGGAATCACCTCCAGAGTTCCAACGCCTCCATATTAACATTTTCGGATCTTCGGACATTCGTCCGGTTGGAAGGGGTTGATGTCTTAGGTGGGATGGACGTGTTCACCGCAGTATCTTATCTCAATTATAAATAATAACCTTAGCCTAACTATGCATCCCGCGGTTATCGTACACTAAAACTTATGTGGCTAATTCTAATTATAACTTTAAATGTCCCTAGGGGTTATTGGGTTACTCGTTTACATGAATTGGGGAGTTTACAATAAGTATATGTAACTTGACACATATGGCTTTGCGGGGACGACATTTTACTATTTGGGGTCACAACCTTCTTTTTCTTTTTATCAAACAATACATTTTAGGTTGGGCACGCGGCCTTTCGATTTGTTGGGGACCGTCCGTCCCTGTCACCCTGTTGGGGCCGTCCGCCCATTGTTGCGAGACCATCCGTCTCGGTGGGTTGGGGCCGTCCGCCCATTCTTGCGAGACCGTCCGTCTCGGTCGGTTGGGGCCGTCCGCCCTTTGCTTCGGACAGTCCGTCCATCCCCTTTGGACCGTCCGTCCACCCCCTTTGGACCACAATCATTGGACCGTCCGTCCAGCACGGTACCTATCGTGCGACCTCCTTAAGGTGGTTAGACCAAACCGGGCCATAGCTCTAAATTCGCCATAGGAACACCAGTGAGCTCTTCCCTCCTTAGGAGATGGCGGAGAAAAATGACGGGAGAAAAAATGTAGGAAAGGAGGGATGGAGAGGATAAGGTTTCGTGCGTGTTTTGCACGTAACACGCCTTACAATACTTTACGGTTGACTTAATCTGGATTAATTAATGCAGACCCATTAAAGCTAGTGCATCATATCGAAGATTACGTTATAAAGCAGTTCAAAAGCTCTATCGAGTAGGTGGAATAGCTAAATTTTGCCTGCTATTGACACATTTAGCGAGCCCTTAATCAATTTAACGCTATTAAATTTATTACATTATCACAGATGTCAAGAGTCCAACATTAACACTAACCTCGATTGGGAGTCAGAGGTTTGGATTACGTTATGAGGACTGAAATCATATCCATGAGAATGGAAAGGAAAGCCTCGTAGTGGTGAAAGACTTGAAGATGTGCCAAAAGATGTGCAGAAATTCCACTAGCTACTGCTTGCCGTCAGTCGCGTTAACGACGAAGTGGGCGATTTTCCGTCAAAATTCATCATGAGCGCTTACGCCTGCTTTATCTGAATGGATACATAAAAGGTTCTGTGGATCCAGATATCAATGGTGAACACCATTTATGCCGAAGGATTTTTCGTGATGTGATGTGGGTAACAGAATTACTATGGCTGGTGAGCGATATAGAACCATGATGAAAGAATTTTTTTCATTGCGCAAATTCATGAGATAAGACGGGGGATATGTGATTCTAAAGGGACGGCGCAACCGCACACACAATTCAAGCGACAAAAGATATTTCTTTCTGGTTTATCTAATGTCACGTTCCTCAGTGGAACGGCATTGACGTGACAGAGCTTTTGTTTCAACAAGATGGTGCAACATGCCACACGGCGGGCGACACTATCAATTTATTGCGGGAAATATTTGCACATAAGCACATAATTTCGCGTAATGGACCTGTGAACTGGCCTCCACGATCCTGTAATCTCACACCTTTAGATTACTTCTAGGGGGTATGTGAAGTCACTAGTCTATGCCGATTAACCAGAGACGTAGGACGATTTGGGAGTCAGCATTCGGCGTGTTATTGCTGATATACGACCCAGTTGCTCGATAAAGGTGTCTTCACGATTGGACTGTGCTTAATTTGAGCTAGTCTTGGCGCGCATATGCTCGACGTTATATTTAAGCACTAATGGCGTAAAGTTGTCTATTAAATAAAGCTAATATTATGCACATTTACATAAGCTTCAAATATTTTATTTCATATTAAATTTGTATACCTCAAAAAAAACACCCTTTATTTTTAAAATAAACAAACCCTAAAAACCCGTCGAGAAACATTCTTGGAGAGCTTAATTTATTGTAATACTGCATTGAAAACTTATTATAAAAACCCCAGCATTATATTTCAATAAGAAAGGTCATGAACACCTCTTTAAAATCCCTTTTAAAATTCGACCACAAAAATTATAAACCCTCCAATGAAACGAAGACTAAAAATAAGTTATAAATCCCTTACCCGCCAAAATAAATACTGAGAACCTCTTTCCAAAAACCGCATTTCCAATAACGCTCTTGCGACTAAAGTAAACAAAATCGAAAAAGTGTCAATAAGGATTGGCTGAAGCGGATTGGCGCCAATCACATCTCATCATCATGACCCCTGCCCCATCGCAATCGCTTTTACAATTTCAGAAAGGATAAAATGAAAGAAAGAGAATTTCGATATTATCGAAAGATTCATCGAATAATCACTTCACTCCTCCGTTCCATACCATCCCACACCATCGTGACCAACATCTGCTGCACAAAGTTAATAAACGAACGCGCCATTGCCATCGTCCCCCTTCGAACGGCTTGCAACGTAGTGAAAAGAAACGGAAGCGAATGCTCATCCTCCCCAACTACCTATCCAATAAAAAATAATTTGAGTGAATTATCTGTGCCACCTCCCATATCCCCCCTATTGCCGCTGTAGCATTCCGCTAGCAACGACCAATAATAACTGTTACTCCCTGGAAAGGACTACAAACGCGATGTGAAAACAGGGTTGGGTAGATCCTCCTGATTTGAATAATAGCGAATAAGAATGGTGACGGGGGCAAAAAAGTACAAAGGCAAACGGGAAGAAGATGTTCATCTGGCGCTGAGTAACCGGAAGTGAGAAGCGGCAAACAGGAAACGCAGTCTATAGAGTTCGCGCGAGTGTGTATATCCCTTCCGCGTTTTAAATTAAAATCCGCAATCAGTTTTTTTTTACTTTTTCTCTTCTTGTTCCTTCACCCGTACACGTTCGTCCTTTTTACGTTTTTTTTTTCATTTTAGCCTGGTCTGAATAAATCTTCATTTTCATTACTACATTAGCATTGACAGTCATACTCATCATGAGATGAAGATGACAACGACAAGGATGGGGTGGCAGACAGGAGGACAATAACAATGACGACGATGTGAATCCTTTCAATTTCAATTCCTAATTGAATCAATAACGATTCATTTCGATAACTCCGCTTTCAACGCAGAGAAACAAAAAACAAAAAAAAAAAAACGCGACAAACAGGGAATAAAAGGGAGACCAGAGCAAAAAAGGACGAAATGAATTGTGCTTACATTTCGAGCAGACGTTACATTACGAATGGGGGTGCGGGACGCGGGTGAATATGTAGGATGTGAATTGAAAATGGTTGCCACGTTTCCTCATCCTGCTCCACCTAACACGTTCAATTTGTGTGTTTGGCTGTGTGTGTGTGCCATCGATGCGGTGACAGGACCAAAATAACATCCCGAAGGTGGTTCGATTCGAGGTCTGGTGGTCGTTGAATAGCGGTTAAATGCTGTACGTTTTGGCACGTGGTAGTTTTCATTCGTTTTCCTCTTTTTTTCTTCTGCAGTCTACCTGCCTCCACCTCCTCCTCCCTGTGCGGGTGATGATTGAGATTCCTATTCGGCACTGGTAGCATAGGTAAAGCTGTGTATTTGTGGGGATTTTGGTCCTTTTTTCTTTCCTTTTTTGTTGTTGCTGTTCCAAAGGATGTTTGGCAAATGATTGATTGGAGGGAAATCGGAAGTGATGTCGGAATTAGGAAATGGCTTTGATGTTGATGGTGTGATTGTATGATTACTCCATTGTGCAATTGTTTGACTGTGTGTCCGAGGCCCATCGAACTCACACTGATGTAGTTGCGTGCGATTGATGTCAAATTTGGATGGAGTTGCGATAGGAGACCGTGATTACTCGAACCGAGGCTAGTCAGTAGGATGTATTCGGTAACGATACGGAAAAGCAGTCATTGTGCTGAATGAGAATGAGTTGTAGGATCCTGCGAAGTCGAGTGCGAGTTACTCTCATGTCATAGGGAATGAGGTTATTAATTATAGTTCGAATGGGGCTTAGCGGGGCGGTGGGTTGGGGTTATTATCCGGACTTTTTGCTTCGTGATGGTGATTCATCTGAAGCACGAGAAGTCTGGGTTTGATGTGATGGCATAATGGGGTCCTTAATAGTCCGTGGTGATCTTTGACCTATGGTCAAGTAAAGAAACCTGGACAAATGGATGGCATCTGATGGACGTCGAAGAAAAATCGACTTTTTCGTCCTCATCGATGTTATCCTCTTAAGAATAGTTAACTAGCGCTCCTTTCAAACCTAGAAACTTTTCCAACGACGTAAGAGGTCATCACTTATTTCAGGACAAATTGAGGAAAGGTTTTTTAAAGTTCGTTTTGCTTTCAGTCATCATCAGGCGCCTTAGTGGATGATGGATCCAGGCTTGTTCATCTCAAGACAATCACAGGAATTAGGTCTATTCGCAGCCATTTTGCACCGCATATGGAAGACCTATCCCGTTGTGCCGAGGTCTATGTTTTTATGACATATAGTACGACTGACTTGTGCAAGGCTATTTTGGTCTTTGGAAAGAAGGTTCTCTACTCAGCTGTAGTAGTAGCCACTTCTATTTCAATACCCTCATATGTTCCATTGGTGCCGCGTTACATTGACGCCTCGCTGCGTTCTCCAATAATGTTAATATTAACACCCGAACGGTAGATTTGAAATATCATATGTCGTACCTCTTCTCAAGAATAACGTTAAAGAACCTACATTACAGCCCATCACTTTGTCTCAGTTGTTTTTTGACATTCATATCATCGAAAGTTTCTAGCAAACTTGGCAGGGATATCAAAGCTGGACTTATAGCTCGCCTCTAAGCACGCTGTCGAATGCGACTTTAAAGTCGACAATTGGGTGGTGATCGCAGAGAAAATGCTGTATGCACTGTAAAGAAGACTGGTCGCAGTCAAACAGATCGCCCGAATTTTTTTATGTGAGTTGATAAATTACTTTTTAAATTATTTTTTGTAAATTTGGACCATACAGAGAGTATTTTGAGTCGCTTTTCTAGCATATTAGCACGTGTAATGTTGTCTTCCAAGGCTTTTATTGACGATGGCTTACCGGCATAGACGAGTTATTTGGTCACAATGAAAAATAATCGTAAGGTAAGATCTATAAGGCCAATTCAATTACCCGTGGAACTTATTTCTCAATTGATCCATCGATCTGCTTTCTGTGTGGTATGCAGCGCCGTTTTACTGGAACCACACGTCCACCAGCTTCAGTTTGTGCATTTTGGGCAAAACAAAAAGTTCGAAGTCACTGTCATTGGCGGTAACAATGTTCTCACGGACAACTTTGAAAAAATACGGGCCAATCATTCCACCGACCATAGATTTAGATTTAGATTAAGGTGGGGGGAGGGACAATGTCACCTAATCACTGCGGCCTCTGATGGGCCTATTGGGATGTTCCCCATTCAAAGTTCACTCAAAAATCCTGAGTTCATGATAAAACTTAGTATGCTTTTGAGTGAACTAGCAGCGATTTCTTCTGCTTCAAGATAATGCCTGCCTAGGTGTTTGTGTCGTGTACTGTTGAGGCAATTACAGTGGCACAGTATGTGCTCTGCTGTTTCCGCCTCTTCGTTACACATTCTGCAGGTGTCATGTTGTGTGATGCCCATGATACCCAAGGTTTTTTGTTGACCGGGCAATGTCCAGTGAGGAATCCTGTGATTATTCGAATCTCACTCCTAGAGAGTTTAAATCCTTTCGTTCTTTAAGGAACGTGGTTGGTAGGAACATCTCGGCTTGTCTGCTGCCTTCCGTTTGTGTCCAGTAGTGATTGGCCGCGATCCTCAACCATTCCTTTATGTAGCATTTTATGGTGCTGATAGGTATGCCGCAGAATGGTCTTGGCATCATGAATGGTGATTCAGAACCTTTTCTTGTTAATAGGTCTGCTTTTTCGTTTCCTATATGGCCCTTGTGTCCTGGTATCCACATGAAGTGAACTTTGTTTGTTTTGGCCAGCTGGCGTAATAGTTATAAGCAGTCCCATACCAATTTAGATGTGACTTCGTAGCTTTTGAGTACTAAGAGTGCAGCCTTGCTGTCAGAGAGAATATAAATGTTTTTATTGGTTATAGCTCTGTCTATATTCAATTCAGAGTTCAATTGCGAATATCTCAGCTTGAAATACAGAGTTGTACCTGTCTATACTGTGATAGATGTGTGTTCCAGTGTTAGCTCCGTATGCTCCAGCCCCAACACCTTCATTCGTTTCGGATGTGTACCATACATAGGATTGACGATCGAAGGAAGGTCTATTTAGCTCCCAGGTGTGTCGAGAGGGAATTGTGACCTTAAAATTTTGACTGAAGTTGTACCTTGGAAGACATGGGGTATTTTTAGGATTTCATGCCTGTTTAGTTCATTAAGAATGTCAGGATGAAAAAGCTTGGAATTAGAGTCATCCTCCGCGATGAGTCTATGGGCGAATATGATTGTTTCTTTTTTAAGTTGGAGGTGGACGGGTGGTAGTTCCGTGATGACTTCTAGCACTGCTGTGGGGGTTGTTCTCATACCTCCTGTAATACAGATACAAGCTAGTCTTTGTAGTTTGTTGAGCTTGGCTTGTATAGCGTATGTGAGAATTGGTCTGGTAATGTATAACCAGCAGCCGTTCGTGTTTTTTATACTGATTTTATCATTGCCTAGTGAGGTTTTTATTTTCCTGTTACTAAGTATGTGTTGAATACATCTGCATGTGGTATTATCTATCTTTGTGATGAGGATGCAGCGTTGTATTTGGACATAATCGATATTGTCGAAAGCACCCCCAATATCAAGAAAGCAACCTATCGCAATTTCTTTTTCGCTTAGGGATTTATTGATCCGAACTGTTAATTCCTGAAGAGCATGCGTGGTTGATTTCCCAGGCTGGTAGGCATATTGTTTGTTGTGGAGCGGTGACCTTTTGAGAGGACCGTCTCTTATACCTATGTCTATCCAGCATTTTTCCATTGTTTTCAGGAAAAATTGTCATAAATCGCAGCACACAGGGTGTATTGGTAGCTCTTTTATTGCCTAAGGATGCTCATCAGACCAAATACGACAGTTTTGTTTAGTAACATACCTATTCAAACAGAATGGGCTTCGTCGCTGAAGACAATTATTCGGTCCACTCAGGCCAACTCACCGAAAATTCAACGCCGATGTCGATTGTCCGGCTTCAGTTCTTTTGCCACTATGGCTAATGGAAATATTCGTCGACATTCAGAGAGCTTTTGATAACGCAATTTACGACAACATGTGTTACGCTGCTGGACGGTGTAACGAGCTCTCTGGGCCGGGGTATACTCGCCGGGCCAGGATCTGTCACATAAATTTATTTGTGACACCGACAGACGTGTTAGTGTGGTTCGCGCACTATTCTGTCCCTTTGGGTTGAGACCCGTTCGCGACACTCGGTCGTAGCGGCGCCTTGTCACCTCGTAGCTGTTGCGTTGACAGTACCCAGTCAGTCCCCTTATGGGTGAGAACCCGATTCCGGACCCGACTGGTGATGAATTGCCAGGAGTAGAGTGAGGTTACCCGTCTGGGTAAAAACCCGAGTCGAGGCCTCAGCTGTTGTTGGATTGTGCCCTTGAGCGCGGCTATAACGTTTGGTCAGGCCCTTCCGGGTTAAAACCCCATTCGGGGAACTGACCCTATGGTATTTGCCTCGGGGATATATACTAATAGGAGTTGATCAATTTCGTGTGGGTTAAAACCCGAGTCAGAGAATCAATTTTGTCCTATTAGTCCCCACTCACCGTCTTACTCGCTGAGCGATAGCCCCAACTACATTAGTATCGACAACACACTCGCCCCTCACTTGTAGGTGACGTAGTCAAACGGCTTTTATTTTTTTTTCTTTAAAAAAAAAATAATTTTTTTGATTTCGTGCAATGTGATGCTACTTTAGCGTCAACACTGCCTCGTTATTTTGACGGATTCTTCTTAAGTGTGTAAGCCCTTATGCCTGCAAGAAATCTGCAACATTCTTCTTATCCTTAAGGAGAATTGATCGCAGAAAACTTGCGGGTATTATAACGGGCCACTACCCTTTTGCTAAGAATGTCTGCGTGCTTGGCATCAGTGAGACGCTCACCTGTGCTACATGATGCGAGGAGGATGACACAGTAGAACACTTTCTCTGCAACTGTCCCGCCTTCGCCCGCGTACAGTGATGCATCCTTGAGACCGACAAGGTGTATGCCGAACCTCTTAGCCGTACATCACTTTTCTCCGGACCACGGGAAAAATACAATAAATAACATAAAGGTGTCTGTCTGGGCCAGTATTTTCGTCTTAGTGATCCAACAGATAGAAAATGCCTCCTACAAAAAAATTGCTCAAATTGTATGCTCAACAGGCCAATTATGATGATCGTAAAGTGCGCGAAAAGTCTTCTTCTTCTTCTTTTCCTTTTTCCGGCGTTGTTATGGTCAGAAGTGTAGGACCATAACCTTCCCACTTAACTGCATTCCTACTGGTCCGCTTGTGGGGTCCGCCGGTTTGACCTCAGAAAGTAGCGGCAGGCTTCCCGGTTTGGGATTACTTCATCGCTGAGGCCAATCAAATGCTGGTGTTTTTGCATTTGTTTGCACCAATTGTTTTTCGGCCTGCCTTTTTTGCGTGTTGAAATTGGAATGTTGATTGATAACGCCTTTTGGACGGGGTTCAAAGGATCTCTCCTTTGAACATGGCAATACCAACTGAGTCGGTCGCGCTCTATATTTCTTGTGATGGTTTCTTTTACGTGGAGGCTTCCTCGGATCTTTGAACTTCTAATTCTGTCACGCTTTGTTACTCCCGCTGTCATGCGAAGCATCTTCATCCCAGTTGCCGTTAATTTGCTCTCATACTTTTTGTGCATTGTCCAGCATTGTGAACCGTATGTGAGCGCCGGACGTACAACTGAAGTGTAGAGCCTTCCTTTCAGCTTAGGGGGCATTTTTCGATCACAGAAGATGGCGGAGTTTTCCCGCCACTTCATCCACCCTACGCTTACGCGATGGTTGATGTCGTCATCACAAGTTGCTTCTTTATTAATCATAGATCCCAGATATTTAAACTTTTCACACTTGGGAAGCACTCTTCCATTCAAGTAAATGTCTGGAATAGGCTGATGAGGGTCAGTGAACGGGCAGCACAGATACTCTGTCTTCTTTAAACTAATACGATACCCGTGTCCCTCAAAAATGTCCACCCAAACATCAAGTGCTCGTTGTAGGGACGCCTGATCATCACTTATAATGGCCCCATCGTCAGCAAAGAATAGCTGGTGCACATTGTGGTCCGTCACTTTTCCTTCAAGCAAGCAATCAAGGACTGCTATAAAAAGCAGTGGGCTGAGGACGCTCCCTTGGTGTACACCGACTTTGATTGCGAACTCTTCGGTGACTCCTGCGGTGCATCTTACTCTTGTCGTTGCTCTCTCGTACATGTCCATAATCACTCGCACGTAGGTTTCTGGAACTCCTTTTTGTCTTAGCGCTACCCATAAAAGATCTCTTGGTTGCCGGTCAAAGGCCTTCTCGAAATCAACCAACACGATATGCAAGTCCTTTGAAGAATCACGATACTTTTCCATCATGACTTTTATACTTTGGGTTGGATCTGTCGTTGATTTACCCGAGACAAACCCGCACTGGTCATCAGATAGTCGTATTATTTTCCGCAGTCGGCTATCTAATACCCGTTCAACGATCTTCATGGTGTGCGACATCAGCTTGACAGAACGGTAGTTATCACAATTTCGCGTATCACCCTTTCCTTTGTGCAAAGGAAGAAGATAGCTATCCCTCCATTGATTAGGCATAGTGTCGCCTCTCATAAGTTTGGAGATAAGAACGATGAGCCATCTAGACCCGATGTCTCCCATCTTTTTCCGAAAGTGCGCGAAAAGTATTTTTAACAGAACACAGAAATATTCTTAATGATAATATTTAGTAATAGAAGGAGTCTTCCCAGCATTAAATGGCTGTACGTTTTTCATCGGCTATACTTTGCCATCTCGTTCGGCATACCTGAGACCTCACTAAGGCTTAAAAGTATCAATCAATTCTCAGGTTCATCTTAGCATGACGGCGCGCTCAGTCTCCAAATTCTCTAGCTAATCTAAGCCCAGCTTACAAACAAGGAACTGCGGAGAATCTCATCGGAGTAACGCACTTTACCCGGCAGTCACCAAAATTCGACGTGATGTTTAGCGACATCGCCGATGTCCCAGCCCACCATTGCGGCACTAAATCGGATGAGCACTGTTATAGTACGCGCCACGGACGAGTCAATTGTCCCATGTAGCAAATTACCGCAGCACCATCTCTATTGCGTACTTTTCGCAGTCAATATAGAGAACTGCCACTGGGTAATCAGAGTGTGTTCTCGTGGTACCTATAATTGGGGTAGTGTCATAAGTCCTGGGGATCAAGTTAGTGCTTTCGTGTCATTTTAATAAGAACATTGTCGATTCCATTTAAGCCTGCTCCGTCGTATATATCCAATACTTAATGAGCGCAGATGCAGATTCTGGCATTCTGGACAATCTAGGTTAGATCCTAAGACACTGTTGCTCGAACACACGAATCTTTTCCACGTTGTCCAATTATCGAAAATTTCCTCCAGTTATTTTTGGTTTCTTTGAAGCCCTGTTCATCGGTATCCTTAACGATATCATTTTCGACTTTTGGAAATTAGTTTTTAACTTCCAAGCATCGCTTGTATTCCTTTATATGGTATAAGTAACGCCGCACTATTTCATTGATGTCCTCAATTTTTTGACCTGGTCTGAACGCTACTAGTTCATTTAACCATACTGTGCCGAAGGTCTTTTCAAAGTCGATCAGACTGGCTCAATGAATTGGTTTTTTTATTGATTTAAAATGACATCTCTTGTTGGATGGCCCTATACACTTAACCTCATCGATATGTGCCAAACGATGACCTTTTACGTTTTTCTTTATCCCTTGGAATATTTTAAGGTAGAAGCTGGAACATTACTGCAGTGTTATCTTTGGCTAAATATCTATGTCAATATTTATTATCAGTAAAGAGTGAGTAATAATTTGACGACAAATCTTAATACCAGACGCTTCATGTTGTGCCATAACCCAAGCAGAATTTAACACCTCGGATATCTCGCTTTCTAGTATTTATCTTATCTTTGATAAAAGCATTTATAAGATCCAGATATATAGACAACTCAGTACCTTTACTTCGACCACATTTTTTGCTAAGAGCTTGCTGCTGGCTAAATAATACGTGCCCCTTTATCTTAATTTTAAAGTTCCTCAGGACATTCCTTATGATGTTTTTGATTCCAAAAAAATTCGACACAAGGTCTATGAGACACATTTCAAGAAATTAGCCCCAGCTATCCTGCAACCCTGATTAATATCAAATTACAAGTCTGTTTGCCATCAATTCTTTGAAATAGAGTCACCCCCATCCCTAACCCTTAACTCAATGTGGCTTCAAAAGAAAATATTTCCTTTCATTCGAATTTGACGTACGAAAGAACTCGAATAGAAGCGAATCAAATTGAAGGCCTCTTCAACGATGTTAGTAGAACGAAGGACGAACAAAAAGGAAATCGTCCTAATTGAATTCTTTCCTCATTTATTAATTCGTTTTCAATAAAAACGAAGCCGAAAAAATGTTTCCTGTCTGTCGCCATGATGATGTTTTTTACCCCTCCGCAGATTTGCGGCACACTAGAAAAATCTACCCCATCGACTGGATCTGAAGAAAGTGGAGAAATGCCACTTCTAATTGGCGGATTAACCAAGTCTAAATGCTTTCTTTTATTAACGTCACTTTACTGTTTTACATTCATGGATATTCATGTGAAGGCGGCCGGCAGTGCCAGCCTACCCAGCGTGACGGACACACTAAGACGAGGACGAGCCGCGTCTCGTTGGTCTGATATAATTTTTTACGACGTCAAATTGAGTGTGAAAATTCCCGGACAAGGTAATGGCTGCGCAAATTTCGATTTACGGTAAATGATTTTTTACGATCAAATTAGGACCTGTGAGTTTTTTTTTTTCTTTTTTTCTTTGCGTTTTCCGGTCTTCGTAGCCTGAGGGATAGGGAATGACGCCACGTACAACTTATTAGTTTCTCGCTTAGTGTAATTGAGTTTGTGAGAATTAATTGTAAAACTCTGCAGCGCAGCCTGATGGGAGTGAAGTACTTTGTTTTTATTTGTAAATCTGAGCGGGAATGGGATTAATGTTCTGTGGAACTGGTTTAATGGGGGAGTTTAATGTGTTCGGGATGACTTGACACTTCGTTATGGAGAATTGTTGAGAAATAGTTACATTTCTATAAGGGTGCCTGGCCACCATGACCGTTGATGGTACTTATGTGTTTCCTTTTGTAAGATGGTAAAAGTGGAATAGGAAGTTCGGTCTCATATTCAGTGAAGAGGGCAAATACGCAGCCTTTCGAAAGTTTTGATTCCCAATAGTACTTGGATCGTTTTATTTTCATTATATTCCACGCATCGCTATGTTATTAGTATGTACATAAGTATGTATGTATGCACCTCTTCGCTATTCGGGCGCCTCGTCGGGGCGGAGGGGCTTAAGAGGTCAATGACCTTGAATTAAGACCCGGAGAACTGAGTTTTACAGGGATAAATGAAAAAACAAATGGATGATAATACTCCAGGTGACACCCGCAATAACGGAAATCCATCCTCGATTTCCCTGGTCAAGGATTCTGGAGGTCCCACAACCCATTCTTAACTCTCCGGCAGCTCGGAACGACACAGACTCTTGCGGCTCATTGTGCGACCACCTGGTTGGACTGAGCATAAGTGGTGTAACCAACAGAGGCGATGGCACGGCACGGGAAACCTCTAAGGTTGAACGAGCCCCAGAATTGGGACGTACTGTAGATTGCACTGCTAAGTTCCAAAAAAGAAGGAGAACGAGGCGTGCCCGAAAATCGTGCAAGGAGGCTGGCACAGCTGAAGGCACGAAGGTTGAAGGCGAATCTCTGGGGAAAGCAGTCAAGAGGATTAGATCGGCGGAGGTATCCCCTACCAAAACCCGTTCGACTCATCTGCAGCCTCCGCACTTCTTGGCGGCGCGCAGCGCAGAAAGCATCGGTCGCTACTAAAGGCTGCTGTAAGGGGCACAAGCATGCCAGCACTTTCGGCATGCGCCTCAAACACACCTCCTCTAATTGGTGACGGTCAAATCCCCAATAAGAGCGTGCCAGGGTCCAAAACTGACGGAGCTGGAGGTGTTCAAAGTCCTGTTATAGTCGGCGCCACCGCCGAGAAAGGCGATGATAATTACAGACAAACTCTGATCGCAGAAGGTAAAGCGGTTTTGGATCCCAACAAACTTCAAGCAGGCAGAGCTGTTCCAAAGCGGCGTCGGAAGGGAGCAGGAGCTGGAACCGAAGACGGCCGCCTAGGACAACCTTGCTGGGGAGAGAGAACGTGTTGTCTCCTCCTCTGACGTGGCGGCGGGTAATCGGAGTCCGAAGGTAGATGCGGCGATCAACAAGGATCAAAGCAAACATCTGAACACGGAGAAGAACAAAGACTGCTCCTCGAAGGCGGGCACTTCACACAACAAAATCCTTTCCTCTGGAGAGGAGATACAAGTGACCGTAAAGAGTCGAGACAAGCACCTCTCCTACCAAGAGGCAGCCATCTCCTCTGAAAAGGTTAGGATAGGAAAAGCTGGTAGTGACAGCATAATGACCAGCGCAGATTGCCAACACTGCGAGGATAATCTACTGGAGCTAGCTTCAGCAACAGGCTTCTGTATTCAGGCGGAGAGGTCTGCTTTGATGAATGGTACCTTTGTGGTGAGCTGTTCCTCACAGCAGACATCTGCCTAGACCAAGAGCGTGGTGCCGAAAATCCCTCCAATGAAAACTAGTATCTTTAAGGTAGTTAGTCTCCCAAAATTAACGCGCGCCATCTGCTGGATTCCGGGAAAATCCGAAAACAAGCTGAAAGTGCTGACGCGACTACGTGCGCAGAACCCGGGACTCGACACGAGGGCCTGGACTGTCTATTCCCACAAAGAGAAAAAGAGCTCTCTTAAAAAAGAATACTTCACTCTGGTTGTGGGATTGGACAACAGCTCTGTCGAGATTCTGTAATCCGCGTACAACTCACGTCCCTACTTCGGCCTTGGTAGGATCTTATTCCATTTTGATGTCAAGTAGTCGAAGGATGGAACGTGTTACGCAATCTAATCTGGGATTTTTACTCAGATTAACCTATAGCATTGCAAGGCTGCGACCGCTCTTCTCAGTAGTAGAATTGCATGCAGTAGTACAAATCATCACATTGTATCCATTCAGGAACCATGGGTGTGGAATAAACGTCTGTGTGGTCTTGGTGGTATATGATAAGATTCTTTATGATGAGCGATCCGAAAGGCCCAGGGTCTGCCTCATCATATCGAACACGCTATCGGCGCAACCAAACTTGGTCAATTCTGTGGACAAGATCTGGTGGCTGCGAAAGTTAGCTACAAAGCGCACGGAGAAACTGAACACTTCGTCGTGGCGTCTGCTTACTTCCCCTACTTTCTGAACTCGTAGAGTACTGTAAAGCCAGAAGGATTGGACTCGTCATCTGTTGCGATGCTAACGCGCAAAATACTGTTTGGGGCAGCAGCAAATGCAACCGGAGAGAAGACTATTCTTTCGTCTGACCTTTTCATCAAGAATGTTGGCTCTCAACCAACCTTTGTGACGGCGAAGGACACCACTAACTGGAGAGTTTTACCAGATTTTACGCTGTCAGACCATAGATATATTGAATTCCAATGGAGGTGTGGAATTTCGCCCTCGCAGCTCAAGCGGAATCCGAGAAAAACGAACTAGGTGCGATTCAGAGGGGAGCTTGAGAAATCCACTGAAGCCCTACCTAAACTCAAAACAAAGCAATTGGTGGAGGATGCCGTTCATAACCTAAGCAGCACCATCACCAACAGTTTCGAACTAGCATGTCCTGTCAAAAAACCACCCAGCAGGAAGCCGGTTCTCTAGCGGAACGCTGACCTCCAATGTATTCGCAGTGAAGATAGAAGTCTCTTGAATAGATCGCTTAAATCGAACTCGGAAAATTACTGGAATAAATATCGACCGAAGCAGAAGGAATATAAGAAGCTTATTCGGAAATCGAAGAATGAGTCCTTCTGCGAAGAGATCAAATCCTTGAGCGCGACCAGCAAGTTGGTTAACGTTCTCAAACGAGGAAAATCGATAAAGCTGGATGTACTCAGAAAGTCTGATGGTACCTTCACCGAGTATAAAGCAGAAACTCTTAGTTTACTGTTGCAGACCCATTTCCCGGGAAATCAAATGAAAACAACTCGGCGTAGCTGGTATATTGTGTCACGCGAATTATGATAATATTTCCCGCAGGAGCGTAAAAAAAATACAACTTTATTCTTTAAGCTTCAGATTATTATTGACAGACTACAATTTTCATTCTTACATCAAACCTACGCTTTGCGAAGGTGATCCCAAGAAATTGAATGCTCACAGTCGCCGGAAGTTCGCCAGACGCTGACACTTCAATTATTCAGGTCACCTGTGCAATTACATTGCTTATCTAAAATATGATGTTTGCACTTTCCCATGGGTGAGTGCATCCGATCGCTGCTGTCGGTTGATGACCTGTACATGTTGTTGTTGTAGTTGCGGGTGTTGACTTTGTATATGATGTTGTTGTAGGTCGTGTGTTTGTAACTCCTCCCCCCTAGGTGTGAAGCGAGGGCCAGGTAGCTCTAGGATAGCTGGGCTCGAGCGATGCTGAAGGTTGATTATTCTGCAGAGATAAATGATTAGTATGGTAGATGCTGATGTGATGCAAGCTATGACAAGGAGGATGTAGCCGTCTTCGCGTTTCGTTTTCCAGATCAAGCTATGCATTCCTTCTTCCTGTGAAAACTGATAGTTATTTAATTTTTTTGTGATAAATGTTTGTACGGTGGAATTTGGAGATATGTGTTCATATGAGGCTGGATATATGTTGATTTTATCCCAAAAGGTGCTTGGTTTATGTTTATAGGTTATTCCGTTGATTTTGACTTCGCAGTTTTCGTAATATATTAGCGCTGAGCCAGTTAGGGTTTGATGAAAATTGTTGCATGTTGAGCTGATGAATGTTGGTTTAACATGGATGAGGAGTATGTAGTTGTCTTGAGGTTGGGTGATAGAGACAGCTTCGCCAATGTCGTTGATTGCACAGTTCGCTGGGATGTTTCTCATGATGTTTCCAATGCATGTAGAGTCTTGCGTTGATTCCTGGTGTTGAGATTCTCGGCAAACAAAGATATTCTCTATTCTTGGGCATTTGGAGTCAAAATATTGTATGCTTTTCTCATTAAATAACATGTATGGCCTTACAATAATTTCTTTTGTTTTATTAATGGGTATTGGGACTAGATGGAAGAGGGAAAAGTTTTCTTGGGACAGGATAGGACGGATGTTAAAAATTATATTTGAGTGATTGTAATATGCTTGTAATTCTAGCATTTCCACCAAATGTTCACTAGACTTAACCTCTATTGAGTTATTAAGGGTATCATAAATAAGTAGAAGTCCTACTTTATTAAGTATCATTTTGGGGATAATGTTGACTTTGGCTAAAACGATAGCTTCAGAGATGTCACGTATGTGATTTGTTAAGAGGTCGATATTGAAATTGAGGTGATTGAGGTATTGGATGTGCAGAAGCATATCGGAATTAACACGGATTTGGTTAGTGGATCGGTTTTGAGAGTATTCGAGATAGCCCTGTATTAAGTCTTGTTGGAGGTTAATGTGTGTTGTTATGTTTTTAAATCGTTCAATTATTTGTGTGTTCAGTTTAGATTTCATTGAGATTTCGTTAAGGAGGTATTGTTGCTTTTGATTTAGAATTTCGATTTCTTTATTTAGATTTTTAGCATCGTTTTGGTCCATATTCCCTGTTATAAATTTAATAGCCGTTCCTAGTCCGTCGACAAGTCCTCTTTTCTGTCTTATTGCTGGCATTAGAAATTCTACTTTGTTTCGAAGCTCTCTAAGTTTTTGGGTTGTTGTTTCTACAGCGGATTTAAGGTTTTCAATATGGTTGAATTTTGTTAGTGTATCTTCTAATTTGTCTATGTTTGTCATGTATTCATCAAGTTCAACTATGTGCAAGATATTGTAGTAAGTCTTTATAGTCTTTGCTGTGCCTAATTCCAATGGGAGTATACCTTCCAGTTTCGTAAGGTCACGGATTTCTAGTTTCTGGGCGTTTAGCAAAGTGAGCCTAATAAGATGAGTGTATTAATCGTTAGATGGTTTTGTTAGTTTCTTTTTCTTTTTTATTTTTGATTTGTGGAGTTTCTTATTATCTACGGTTAGTAATGTTACTTTGTTGTTCGATTTAACTTTGTGCTTAGAAAATCTAGGTGTTAATTTGTTACGTTTGCATTCTCTTCTATAAATAATATCATTAACTTGGACATCTTCGGGGTCGTTCCTATCTAAATTTAATTTTTCTATTCTTTTGCTTACTGATTGCTCTAACTTGTCTTTTATTTTTGGGAAGAATTCTTCTTGGAAATTAGTAAGTTTGGTAAGGTATTCGTGTTCGCTATTATAATTAAGATTCTTAAGGAATTTGAAAGTACGTCCGTAAAATAGTTCATATGGAGTGTACTTAGTTGCGGAATGGATAGAATTATTGTAAGTAAAAATGGTGTCAGAGAAAATGTCGTCATGGTCTATTTCCAGTTTGTTTTCTTTATTAGTTGTGAGAATGATGCGATAAATTTCTGTTAAGGTAGAATGCAGGCGCTCAACAGGGGAGTTGCTGCTTGTCTGTTGGAAGGATGTTATGTGTAATGTGATTTGGTGACGTTTACAGAAATCTTTAAAGATGTTGGAGGTAAATTCTGTGCCTTGATCACAGACAATTTTTGATGGAATGCCGTGTAGGCTGATGTAGTGTTTCAGGGATTTTAAAATAAGTATACTGTTGCGAGAAGTCAAGGTGTAACCAGCAGCAAATTTCGAAAATTTGTCTAAGATCGTAAGAATGGGTTTGCCGTTGATTGTATATATATCGATATGAAGTATATCGAGGGGCTTGATTGGTGTTTCAGGTTTTTCAAATTTGATCTTTTGTGGGTTTCTATCGTATTTTAATAGTTGACATTTATCGCAGTTATTAATGGTCTCAGTGATTTTACTTTTCATGTAGGGGAAGTAATATTCTCTTTTTAGATGGAGAAGAGTTTCTTCGATACCTCTATGATTGCTGTTAAAATGATAAGTCTTAATAAGTTCTTCTTGTTGTTCGGTTTGTCTGACGTCGGTTAATAATTCTACGCAGCGGATAAGGCGAAAGGCTTTGCTATTAGAAAAGTACTTGGAGAAAGTAGATTGGACTATATTGAAGGTTTCGTCATCAGTAAAAATAGCGTTCAATTTATTAGGTGCCATGATTTTTTTGAAAATGTCTACAATTTCGTTTTCGCTAAAGTTTGGAGATCGTATCGTCCGTCGTTGTTTGTTCTTAAATACGGTTTCAAGCGTCATAGGGGAACCTTTACTTGATTTCTGAAGGATAATTTGGAGGGAAAATTCATTCAGGGGTCTTTCGGATATGGGTATGCCGTCGTTTAGATCTTCAACTGCGGAGTGGATTGTGGATCCGCTTGTGCCTTGAACAGAAAAGGTATCGTTGATGTTAACGTCGATACTTTGAAATTTCGGAGGGTGATCTATTCGTATTCTACTAAGGGCATCTGCATTCGTATTAGCTATACCTTTTTTGTAGGATATTTCGTAATCGAACTCTTCGAGTTTCAGTCGCCAACGTAACAGTTTTGGATTTGAATCTTTAAGGTTCATAATCCAGGTGAGAGGTTTGTGGTCGGAGATGATTTTAAATTTACGACCATATAAGTACGGCCTGAAGTACTTTGTTGCCCAAACTATGGCCAACAATTCCTTCTCTATGGTAGAATAATTGATTTCCGAGCTTGTAAGGGTTCGACTAGCATAACATACCGGTTTGTCGTTACCAACGGGTCCCTGGGATAGGACTGCTCCAATTGCAAAATTACTTGCGTCAGTAGTAAGATTGAAGGGTTTGGAAAAATCAGGGTACTGAAGGATGGGGTCGTTGGTTAATATATTTTTGCAGGTTTCGAAAGTGAATAAATAACGTTCGTTTATTTCGATTTTACTATCTTTTTTTAAACATTCTGTGAGTGGTTTTACCAATTTTGCAAAGTCCTTTATGAATTTTCGATAGTACCCGAGTAATCCAAGGAATCCTCTTATTTCTTTCTGTGTCTTTGGGAGGGGAAAATTTTTAATGGCGTGTATCTTGTCAGGATTAGGTTTGACGCCTTCGGTAGAGACTATGTGTCCTAAAAATGCAATCTCTTTCCTGAGGAAATCAGATTTATCCAGTTGGACTTTTAGATTTGATTCTCTTAATTTTGAAAAGACCTTTGTTAAATTTTCTAGATGTTCCTGAAGTGACGTTGAGTATATAATAATGTCATCCAGATATACTAAGCAACATGTACCGATGAGTTCCTTAAGGATATTGTCCATCACTCTTTGAAAAGTAGATGGCGCATTCTTAAGGCCGAATGACATTCGCAAATACTCATAATGACCTCCGTCAACTGAAAAGGCTGTTTTTGCTATATCTCTTGGCTCCATCTCGATCTGATGGAACCCGCTAGCAAGATCGAGGGTTGAGAAATACATGGATTTCCCAAGTTTGTCTAATATTTCTGTAATATTGGGAATCGGATAACGGTCAGATACGGTTTTTTCGTTTAACTTGCGATAGTCTATGACTAATCGCCATTTCTGCTTACCACTGGAATCTATTTTTTTCGGCACTATCCATACTGGTGCACTCCAAGGCGAATAACTATGGCGAATTATGCCTTGTTCCAACATTTTACTGATCTGTTGCCGGATTTCTTCTTTGTGACAGTATGGGTAACGATAAGATTTTGTGTAAATGGGTAAGTCGTCTGTCGTATCGATTCTATGTTTAACTTGGTTGGAAAAGGTCAAGTCCTGTCCGTTTTTAAAAAATATGTTTTCAAATTCTCTGCAGACCTTGAGGAGTCCTTTTTTTTCTTCCGAATTAAGATGAGTCAAACGTAAAAGCTCTGAGATATCAGACTCTGATGAGTGTTCGGTGTAATTTATACTGTAATTGTTAATTTCAACAAACTGGGTGGAAAGATATGGTGTTACTTTAAGCGGCTGTTCAATCAAAAGGGTTTGTTCGGATAGGGAGTTATTACAGACTTCAACTAGGCAGTACCAGTTTTTAGCGTTGTAAATACCTTCAGAAACAGTGAGATCTGGTTTAATGATTGTCTGTTTTATAAACACGTCACCGTTCTTACAATCGACTGGGACTCTCATTACTACTTTAGTGTTTGAGGGAATCAGGTGTTTGCCTGAGTTAAAATTGGGCTTAAAAAGAAGGGGTATAGTAGCATTTTTTGTTATTAGGGTTTTATTTTCGAGGTCAATTTTGGCGTTAAGTTGGGTCAATATATCCAGTCCTAGTAATCCGTCGAAATAACCATGAAATTTAAACAACAGGAAATTAAATTGTCCAGAGTCATAAAATTCGTTAAAGGCGGGGACTACAACTAGTTCGTTGAGTTCATGATTGGTAAGGATTGTGGATATGTTAATAGGTTTACATTTTTGGGGTTTTAAATGGAGAGCGAATTCAGGATTAAGGAAGGAGGCGGATGCTCCTGTATCGATTAGAAATTTTAGGGGGCGACCAAAGGGAGATGAAATGTGTATGTATGGTAACAGCGATCCGTGTTTGTTAACGTCTATGTATCCGATTGCGTTGGATGGGAAGGTAATCGAAAATTTGCGTCTTCTAGTTCTTGCATGGTTTCGATTGTTTGTTGGTCTCTTTCGTCTAGGTCGTTCTGGTTCTGGAGGTTGTAGTAATATTCGTCTAAGTTTGGTAAGTGTTGGGGTGATTGAGGGTCAATATAGTCGTTTTGTGTGTTAACGTTATGCACTTCCTCGATAAAGTAGCGAGGAGCGTTGCTGCGCTTCGTTTGGCTACTAGCGTTTGTTTGTGCATTTTGGTATGCTGTCGGTTGGCGTAAACGAGATTGTTCTGATCCTAGTATCATTGGTTCGGGGGCTGGTAGAGGTCGGGGTTTGTATTGTGTTGGTCTCGGGGATTGTGAAGCTTGCATTGTTGTGTTCGGCAGATATGGTATGGAGGTGTATGGGGTGTTATTCTTTAAACCGAAAACGTTTGGTTGGGTGTGTCTCGTGTTTAAGGCGTTGGGTGGTAATCTTGGATTCGGAAATTGATGTGGAAAGTTGCTAATACTGGGGTGATTTTGGGGAAAGAAATGAGCTGGTTTGTAGGTTTGTTGTGGAAAATGAGTTTTATTAAAGGTTGAGTATGAATTGGGAGAAAATTGGTTGTAAGCTGGTCGTTTTGTTTGGGTTTGGAAACGATGATCATGTTTCATATAAAACATGTTTTGCTCCTGAATGCAGTATGACAGTGCAATTGCTAATGTAGTCGGTTTCATTGCCCGTATACTGGAACCAAGAGGTTCTTTTAGACCAGAGAGGAAGGTGTTAAGACACATTTCTGAAAACAAGTTCTTCTTTGCATTAATCACGTTGGAATCGGTTTCATGGATGAGAAGGTTATTGTTCAACGCAGCTTGTATTTCTACAATCTCACTATGAAATTGTTCTATTGTCTTTGAGTTTTGTCTTAATAGGTGAAGATCTCTGATGAGAGATGTTTCATTCCGTTTGTCGGAATAGTGTAATATAAGGTTATTTTTAATTTCATCCCATGATAAAGAAGTCCCGTACATATTTAAAACTTCGCTAGCTTGTCCTTCTATCTTATTTCTGATAGCCCTTAAAATTATTTGACAATAGGGTGAACCATCGATACCTCTAAGGTGCATTAAAATTTCTTCCACGTTGTTAATGAAGTCATATAACAGACGGGGATTTCCGTCGAAACGTGGTAGATCTTTCACTGCATCTGGGATGCGAAGAGATTCGAATATGTCACGTGAAGTCACGGTGCTAGAATTCATTGGACTCATGATTTCGGTTTCACTTAAGTTAGATGAGTCACTTAGTTCGACTACTGTTTCCGGAATGGAGGAAAGACTTTTGAAGAATTTTGCGAATTTGGGATATGGTTGGGAGGGATTCTTTTTGGATGGACGTTTATCAGATGGCATGTAATAACAATACTATGAAATATAGATAACTTAAATATAATAGTTTGACAATGGAGAGTATGAGCTTATTCTATTACAATGTTTTCGTCTTATATTTTTCTTAATTATATTATTTATTTGATTTCAAGTTTATTGTTTAATTAATTACAAAATTTGGTTTGTCTATGCACGTTTAAAAATAAATATTCTGACTTACATATGCCCGAATATTAGGAGAATTATCTTCATTTCCCGGAATCGGATGATCTGTTTCTTAAAGTTGATTGGGTGATTTTTTTTTTTTTTGTTTTGATCCGTTGTTGAGTTCGATGTGCTCTCGAACACTTTCGCACTATTCACTATTGTGTCGATTTTGTCGATTTTATTTTTCGCGGAACTGTTCAATGTACCTTTGAACACTGCCACTTTCTTTTTTTGTTTTGTTTGTTCAATATTCCTTTGAACGAATGAACGATGTTCGACCGGTCGTTAAGAGGCAAAACTCACTGATTTTTAACGAAATCGCGTTTATTAATTTTCGGTAAACCTCCGAATTAATTATCACAACGTTAAGTAAAAATCATCGACCGGACTACCCGACTGCGCCAATTATGATAATATTTCCCGCAGGAGCGTAAAAAAAATACAACTTTATTCTTTAAGCTTCAGATTATTATTGACAGACTACAATTTTCATTCTTACATCAAACCTACGCTTTGCGAAGGTGATCCCAAGAAATTGAATGCTCACAGTCGCCGGAAGTTCGCCAGACGCTGACACTTCAATTATTCAGGTCACCTGTGCAATTACATTGCTTATCTAAAATATGATGTTTGCACTTTCCCATGGGTGAGTGCATCCGATCGCTGCTGTCGGTTGATGACCTGTACATGTTGTTGTTGTAGTTGCGGGTGTTGACTTTGTATATGATGTTGTTGTAGGTCGTGTGTTTGTAACTCGCGTGGCAACTTCTGAGGCCATTGAATATGCTGTGACATCTTTGGATGGTTTCAAGTCGCCGGGCACTGATGGGATCTAACCTGTTATGCCGCAAAAAGGTATAAGACAGCTGCTTCCTACTCTAAAAGGAATTTTCACTGCTAGCCTGGCACTTGTCTGCATATACATATATTCCTTTGCGCGCGGTGAAAGTTGTATTTATTCCCAAAATAGGGAAAGAAGATTACTCACTCGTTTTAGACCAATCAGTCTTACATCTTTCTTGCTAAAAGGTATGGAGAGCTTAGTATGGTTGCACGTGCGCAAAGTTGCCCTTCGAATGCGTCCTCTCTAGGACATGCAACATGCTTATCAGCGCGGAAAATCCTGCGAGACTGTGCTTCAAAACCTAACTGGGAGAATTGAATGAAAAAAAGAACAAAAAGAGAAAAAAAGTACATTTTTTGATTTTTTATTATTAAGCGCGTCATTTTTCTCTGCAGTAAAACCTAAAAAACTATTTGAAATCCATGATTGAGATTTCATCAACATTTTTCATATCCGCCGTGAAGACGAACATTTAAAAAAAAAATCATGAAGATCGGTTGAATTTTGAATTTTTTATCGGCGAAAAACCAGGTGACCGCGAAAGTGTATAATTACCAAATTGAGTTTTAGCGCTAACTTGTTAATAGTCCATTTGCATTCACTTCACTTAATAATATTGGCTTTATCAAAGGACATTGACGGCTTTTACACGGGCTTAAAGCTTACACTTCTCTCCTCTATGTTTGCTTTGCATATTCACGAATATCTTTCGGATCAACCGTGAAGCGTTCTCGCAAATGCCTTAAATAAACTGAAAACAGGAAACTGAAATGCACTACCGACGAAAGTCCTTGAACACACGCACTGATTCAATATTTACTGACTCGCCTCCACACCACCGCATCACTCATCAAGAGCTCAGCTTTCCGACGATATCTCGGATGGAAACACATTCAACCCAAACAATCGTACCACCATCGCTATTGCAAAACTTTTAGAATAACTCAATTAAAATTCATCCCCGTAGGTTCGCAGGATAAATGAAAGAGGAAAAGTCGAAGAAAAAAGGAATAAAAAAAAGAGATCCCGCTCGAAAGGATTAGAATGAACGCGAGTTGCTCCAAGGGTAAATGCGTTGATTCAACTTTTCAAGCACAAACCCACACACACGCTTATGTGAGAGCAGTAACTGTGCGATTATCCTTGGTTCTGTGGAACCTCGACGGTGTCGTTCATTGAGTGGTTAATGTATAATGCTCCTTTCTAGTTCCTCTCTAGTTGCATGTCTGCGGAGTTATTTCGCGGAAGTCAAGTCGAACTCCGAGCAGCTAACGGCCGCCCGAGTGGGCGGATTGTAGAAGCATTGTTCTGATTTTAATTGATTTTATCACACACACACACACACACATACCGGCGAGTATGTACTCCTCTTTAAGTTCACGATTTTAATTTCACCTAAGTACTCAATTAAATTCGATGAAAGGACCTTTTAAGAGCTACCATTCATGAACACGAGGACAACGGTGACGATGACGACGTCAACGATGGCAGCGAGGAAGCACCACCACAACAGGCCGGCCAACCAGGGGGAGATGACGATCAGGATAAGGAGAACGACGATTCCTTTTACACGATTTTTATGAGAGCTCATTAAACGGTAAAAACAACCGAACGACTCATTAATGGTTTGGCATTGCAGCAACGCCAAAGTGCTCCTTCCTCTTCATTGTGATTTCCTAAAATGGCGGAAAGATTCGATCGATGGCTCCCGGAGTACATCCATAATATGTATAATATAATACTGCCTTGGCGTTATTACTGCTAATGGGCTTCTGCTGCTGCGAGTGGTGGTGGATCTATAAATATTTCGCAATTAAAATAACTCACCACCCATTTCCTATTAATTTTGCTCGAGAGGACATTACTACAACCTGTACCTTAGCATCAGTGAGGTCTTTAGTAGCTTCTACTTGTCAAACCTTAGCCAAGGTGAATGGGAAAATCGACAGCTTCGTTCAGTACATAAATCAAACCTAACTCCTAACGGTATAGATAAGATGCTATGCTACTACACGCACATAACGCTACTTAACGGAGTAGCGCACACGTGAGGAAACCGTAGGATTATTAGTAACCCTTAAGCGAAGTAACCTTGATCAGGTCTTCGGCTCCTGCTGCTGGTGTATGAAATGAAATTTAATTAGAATCGAAATGCCTGGAGAAACTTGTGATTCGTTAATACGTAAATTCATTTGCTCCTTCGAGGATGTGGGTGGCGTTAATAAAATCTTTATTGTTTGTGTAGTCCTTGGGTGTGGTGTGGGCGCTGAGTTAATTTGATTTTATTTATTCATTTGTTTTTCGGTTGCTCTTTGCTTGTGGTTTTTATTTTTCTTTTATTTATTTTTGGGTTTTTGAATTTCACGCTAGACGTCCGAAGACGAATTCTAAATTTGCTGTTTTTAAAAAGAGCTAAGGAGCTGTCGGTTAACATAGGGTAATTGACTAATTAATCAAGGAACAAAGAACACGTTTCAATTTTAATTCGACAAAATTAATTGAACTTTGCACCTTTAAGTTAACTTAAAAGGGCGTCGCTTTTCCAGTTGGAAATTATAGTGAAGCCTCTAATAGTTATCATGTAACGACTGTTATTAAGTCAGCACTTTTATTACATCGCAGACATCACTTCGTCTGAGGAACTGCCCACAGGTATAACTTTGTACCGTAGGCTAGCAATTAAGTAGAGAGTTTTGTTCGTAGGTAGGTAAAAGTGATTGCTTCCAAGAGGCTAAGGAAGACCCAATTAGCATTATGGTGTACCGTGTTGATGACAGCAAGTTCGTGTTTTCAATTGCAGAAGTGTATCACTCGTAATGGATAGTAGCAAGAACTAGAGGCATACAATAAAGTCTAAATAAAAGATCCAATCCATTTGTTAGAAACCTCATTGAGGTCGTAGAAAGGGGATTGCCAAAATCACGTGTAACTGAACAGAAATTGCTTGTCAGACACAAAGTCGCTTTTTAAGACACGGGCTATACTTGTGAAAAAAATAAAACGCGAGTTTGGGGCGAACTCGTTTATTCATCAGTGGATGCAGAACAGAAGTTTCAAATTTCACACCAAGAAGACGATGACAGGAACGAACTGGCAAAGAGCAATGGCGGGCTCCGGTGATGTGCACAAACTCGTAACAATATGTTCCTTTTAAGGAATCTTGGACGATTTTTTAACCAATTTTTATCATCCGAGATTAAGTTCCTCTTCCGGATGGATGGGCTCCTGTTGATGGCCGTTCGTTAAAAACATTCTACTTTGTAGAAACCACTGAATGCAGCGCTTGTCAGAGTTCTTAGATTACTCGCTGCGATTGTTTTTCGCTAATGATAAGTCAAGAAATTTCGAGCTTGTAGCTCTATAGTCTTTTACAATCTTAAACTCGAGTAGATCTTTAAGACATTACTTGACACATACGTTCATTAAATGAAAATCCTCCTTATGTACATATATGCGCATCGAAAAACCCTTCTACAAGCAATTAAGGAATCGCGATGTCGCGAAATGATTTTCAGCTTATCTTAAAATTGTATTTGTATTTCGCGGATAGCGCAACAATTAGAAACAGTGGCGGGCTTTTCGAACTTCTAGAGAAAAATTTCATGATCGCTCTAAATCCTGGCGAGCCTCTTTGCCGTGGATGAGTTATGATTTCCAAAGTCACATAAATAAGGAGTAAAGTCTTACAAACTGTGTGACCTTGTTGCATGAGAAATTTAAGTGTTGATGTGAGTAATGTTTGGGGGCTAAGAGCGAATCTTTTTGTCAACCTTTCTCATTCCAAACCAGCTGTTTTGTACTTATCTGACTTAAGCTAACCTGGTGCCATTATTTTTTCTACACCACGGTCGTGCCATTTATATATCGAGTTCGCGCAGGTTCAAAAGTTACGCTCTTATGGTGTCTGTCACACAACCTGAATGGGGTGCAAATGGTTTGTGTCGATGATGTTCGTTCACTACTCTCCGGGGGTGGTTGTCATAAATAGGATTCGAGAGATTCCACTGAATTTGTTGCGTTGGTTGTAGTTCACAGTAACTTATTTCCATGTCATTAAGGTGTTGTATTGGAAATGCATACACAGAGTATGAATTTTTGAAGTGACCTTACACTGCGCGTGCTATGCCTTCGTAGGCATGTTTTGATCATCTCTAATTCATAGCTGATGTAATTGCACAGTTTTTCTGTACAAGAATTGTTCTTGGTTATGGATAGACTTGAACTACAGACTTTCCGCTCAGCAGTCGGTGATAATTACCATTACACCACGACCACCCCCGTGGTGTCCGTCCCTGTGTAGTGATGCAGCTTACCAACTATACCAACTACAACCACATATGGCCACTTTCCCAATCTAGAATTAAATTTCACGTGGTTAAGTTCCATGTCCGTAAGCATTTAATTCACCACTGTTTACAGAAGTCCAAGCCTGGATAGTAACTCGACTTCAACCGAGTTCGATGCGTTGTCCGACTCTATTAATTATATTAATTAATTATTAAAGAATTGTATCCCTGTTTCCTCGCACTGACATCGCTATTGCGGGCGGTTTTAATTTACACAATTCTAATTGGCTTCAACATTTGGGTAAGACAACACATGTAGGAAGGTGTGTGAAGATTTTTGCTGCGGTAAACAATCTAACCCAGCTAGTAAATCAGCCAGCACGAGCCTGACATTGCAGATTCTTCCCCCAACACCCTGGACTTGTCGTTCACCTCTCATCCTGAAAAATATTCTATCGATATATTGTCACCTCTAGGCTCGTCAGATCATTGGGCCGTGGCATGCTGATTCGATCACGAACATACTTCTGCTGGGTATGAGATCCTTCATTCAACATAGAGTGAAGAGATTCAAACCTAAAGCAGATGCGTGGTATAACTCGAGCTGTAAAGAAAATCAGATTGAGAGAGCTCAGTTTCCGGACTTACAGGGCCAACTCCTCGTGGAAAACCGGAATAAGTTTAAGCAAGCCAGTAGTGACTGTAATGCATTGATTCGACATGTCAAATTCTCCCATGACCAAAAATTGAGGCAAAAAGTGCTAAATTGCCCCAAAGGCAACAAAAACTTTTGGTCATTTGTGAAAAATATAAAGCTGTCTCGTCCTCAATCCCTACGCTCATTTACAATGATATACCAGCTGTCAGCTTTTTAGACAAAGCCAATCTGCTAGCCCCAGATTTTGCAGCCAGCTCAGCGCTCCCAGATTGCACTTTGTTTCCACCTGTACTGGAAAGCGTAGAATCTTTCATGGGACAAATTCACTTTCACACTCGTACAGTTGCAAGAGTATTTAAGGATCTCAACGTGCACAATTCCGCTGGCCATAATGGTAGAAGTGAAGAGGTGTTCTTCTACGATGACAAAACCACTGCGTAAGTTTTTTTCTTTTTTCCTACTCTGTTTCAATACACTCCTTCGCCGATGACAGTACTTTTAGCTTTTCATATTCGTTCCAAGACTCGCGTTCCTGGTCTTCAGCCCTAGAAGTAGAAAGGCAGCGTATGTTAAGCACATTAAATTCCGACCTTGACAGTATAATTAAATGGAGTATAAACAATATAGTGGAATTTAATGCTTCCAAAACACAATGCTATCTACTGTCACTTAAGCTTACCATCAATAATCGGCCGGCCATTGAATGATGCTTGCGTCGATAAAACCGAAAGACTTTCCATCGTTTGTATGTTTGATAATACAACTCCAAGTTGGAATGACCATATATTCGAGGTCGTCAAGAACGCAGCGAAATGTCTAGGTTTCCTCAAACGATGCAAGAAATATGTCACCCCTCTGATCTGGCTTCAATTTATAAGGCCTACATCCGCTCAAGCTTGAGTACAATACTCATTTCTGGTCTGGTGCTTCCAAGATCTCCAAGAATACAAAAGCAAGCAATAAAATTCTACGGCCGATCGTAGAACTCTAAGTCGATCGACTCACTCGAATATCAACGTAATGTCTGTTTTATCGTTATTTTAACAAACAATGTTCAAGTGAGCTAGCAATTTGCATTTCTCCCCTTCAAGACTTTAATCGCAATACACTTTTCGCCCGGAATACTCATCAGTTCACCCTCACGCTTGTTTTCGAACGTTCAGTCAAATTTAGAGACTCGTTTTTTCGCCGAACCACACGAATACGGAATGCTCTTCCCATTCATTAAAATCCTCAATCATTTAAAACCAATGTGCACCGGTACCTCCTTTAGCTCTCTTCATCTATATCTTTTGTCCGTATGTGTATTGACTTCTTGACATTTAAGGGTAGTCATAACCCCTTGTGTTCGCGTCCGTTATAAAAAAAAAAAATCTTGGAAGTTCAGACCCTCGTCAACAATCCTTTGCCAATGGCCCTCTCATCGTTGTCGCCTTCCTGGTGGTCTTATTCCTTCGTCCATTATCCATTTGTACTGAGTGTCCTGCCCATCTTAGTCTTCGTGATTTAATTACTCAGTCAATAAATGGGGCTGAATGGATTTCCTTGAGTTCCTGTCGCCTGTTCCTTCGTCCTGTTTTCCACCTTTAGATATTGTTTCCACAGACTCGACACCTATTTTCGGACATATGCGCGCCACGGCTAGCTCGCATATCGTGAAGTCCAATTTTCGACAAATTTATCGAGCAACTGGGCCTTATAACATTACATGGCAAATGTTGACTCCAAATCGTCCAACAGTTCCGTATTATCAACATAGACTAATAACTTCACATATCCCCAAAGAAAATAATCTTAGGGGTTTACGTATCCCCTGTGTGAGATCACAGGATCGTTGAGGCCAGTTCACAGATTTATTACGCGAAATTATGAGCTCAGCAAATGTTTCCTGCAATAAATGGATGGTGCCGCGTGTCGTGTGGCATATTGAGCCATCTTGTTGAAACCAAAGCTTTGTCACATCAGTGCCATTCAACTGAGGAACTCAGAAGTCAGAAATCATGTTTCTACATGGCTTCGTTCTCAAACATAAAGCACATCAAACGCGGAGTTTTAATGGTTGTAAGGGCGTCTCGACAAAGGCTTTTGGGTTCGACTTTTGGAATCGACTCATTCGGATTCTCCTCAACACTGCGCTTTTAATATACGAAAGATTTATTTTCTAAAAGCTGTCGTATAGTGAAAATCTAGCCACTCGTCAAGCAGTCTATTCTGAAGACACACTGATAGTCTTCAATTATTTCATTAGTGTATGATGTCAGTTTCTTAGTTGCAGAAGGCTAAAGCAAAACTTCCAAAATGACGCTTATAAGTCTCGAAAGTCCACATTTTCACCAAAGGAAATGAAACGTTCAAGTTTGCCACATGAGGTTTCTAATGACATTTCCGACCGGCACGTGCCGGTAGCGCCATCTATTGGAAAACGACGAATTCCCATCACAGTATAATCGCTATAATCAAACAAATTTCAAGCATTCCTGTTGAAGGATTCTTTACCTGTAATATTTGCTGACCTAACGAATAAAGGTTTTCTTCAAAACAACTGATGTTGTTGGGTTGGATGTACAGGTAAAGGTCTGAGTAGAAGGCTTTACGTTATCGCTGTACGTCGTATACATAAAAATTTGGTTATTTGAATCATGTGTCAGGAGGCATGGATGAAGGATCATTGGTCGCCACGCAACGAGCATTCCACATAGCGGCTTTGAGGGTGTATAACGAATAAAATATTTATAAATAGGATTTGGTATGAATAAGCTCCACCTGATTGCGTAGTTTGAAAGCTTGCTTCAAACTCTGTATTTGTCTCTTTGAAGAAATAAGAGTACACCTACGACGGTACCCCGCAGACTTTGATTGGTGGATTTATGTAAATCTCTCTAGTTATGGAAATGGAAACAAAAAATCGCATAAAACATATTGCTGCACAATATATCATCCGTTCTCTCTAGCGAGCATTCCTCATAATCACATTCCACTCCACATGGCACGCCAATGCATTCGAGCATACTTCCCAACTATTGATTACGAGTCCACATTCGTCGGGAATCGATAACTCCCCTGCTCGATCTACGTATGCTCGTTAGTTGTCACCACAACTCGAGCTCCTACTCCAACTCTTTACCCATCCACGAGTCCCGTATGCACAGTCTAAGGGTACATTCGACTCATTCGTCCTTGATTCATTGTATTCGTCGCCCATGCAACTAAATCTACATTGCGGCTAGAACGATGGCAGCGGTCGTTGTAGCGTCAACTCCTACCCATCTCAATGGGAGTTTATTGCTCTGTGAATAAAACAAATTTCTCAAGAAGCGAAATTAATGCAACGCCATTCTATCTGTCTTGATGGAAATTTGTGTCAATAATTTTGTATGCCATGGATACGAATTTATCTGGAATCGAAACAAAGCTATCAAAGAGGAAACTTTCATGCCCGGGACTATGAGCTCGAATAAGAGTGTAGTCTCTCGGTACCTACGTCCTTACTTGTGTCTCGATTTATTGTTGATTGCTAGAGATTGAATGAATGCGTTGTGTCTGTCGAGGATAATGTCGTAGAGCAGCTGCGTGTGTTTGTCAGAGTGATTGGAACAGCGAACACAGATGTGTGAAATCAGTTTTGAGATTTTTATTTTCGCCATTCATATCGCTGATATTCTCCCCGACACTCGTTTTAGGCGAACTGCTGATGGAATGATTGTCGAAAGTAGCGTTTGACTTTGATTCAAATCTGTAACAAGTCTTTTGGAAATTGACTTTCTTGGGAGATGAATTACTTGACGCTGAGGTTTATATGTGTTTCAAGCCAAGGATGTGTTAAATGTAACAGCTGGAAAGTAATAGAGGCTTACATTCAGTGTAAGTAGTAAGATACGATAAACCATATTCGGGGGCACATTTAATAAACTTCTTGACCTTATTTATTGTATAAAAAGTCAGGGCAATGATAACAAAGCGTTAAAAGTTCCACAATGACTGAGAATTTAAAATGACACCTCTTGTTAGATAATCCGAAGCAGCGAATCACTTTTAACATCTGAGTAAGCTGCAACTTCTTGATAACGAGAGAGCTATTTTGCCATGACTTTTCCATATCGTCTTAACCCACAGGTCCTCTGCTTCGAGTTGTGAAACTCCTCTTCATTACTTCAGACGGAAGTTTATAAATCTAGTTGAAGGTTCATTTATCATGAGAAAGCTAATTTCCTTCATGACTATAGGTGTACGGAAATCAACATTCCATACCCAATCACTCTGCTTTGATGGCTTTCGAACTTTAACCTGAAAGTTAACAGCAACTATGTTGAAAGAAAATCATTCATTTTTCATTGATAATATTAAGTATAGCGGGGCCCCCCACCTTTAACCTGACAATGTCCTCTATAATAGCTACACCTCGTTACGCAAGGTGATTTTGACATTTCATTCATTCGTCCTTGAAGTTTTCGAACCTTCTTACAAGTTTATATTAATTGGCTTCTCCGTAATCCTCCTTAATATTTCATTACTTCAAAAAGGGCACTTCTGTCAACAATGTCACAAACTTATCTGCAACACCGGCAATGAATTTTTATGCCCATCCGCCGCCGCCCTGAAAGCCTACACCTGAGATGTCGGCGTGTATTAATAGAAATTTGAACGGAGCTGCTCTTAAAGGCAATCGAGAATTGATATTTACAAAACACCTGTTCCGAGTATATTATCCCCTTTCCATTTTAAAAATAACATCAAATTCCTCTTCCACCGAAATGTTTATACTCATGGAATTATATTTCGCGCGCGTATTTAAATTTAAGCTTTTCCCATGAAAATGTCCAAAATTCAATTTCCTCCCCGCCGTTGTTTACTTTCATCCGTGAAAGTTCATCTTCTTAATTACAGAAGACGGAATCATCGCAGAAAGCAACAACAACAAATGAAAAGGAAAAGGACCATTCATTCAAGAATAATTTAAAAATGCACCCCGACTCCCGGAATTGTCCGAACGAAGCTTAGTCTACGGCTTTGTGAAATAGCCGTCACACCCCAGCTTCCTGTTCTTGTGCGTATGTACAATACTCTATAAGGCTCAGCCTCCAGCTCCGCTTTCATTCGCAAATTCGAATGTAAATAATTCAAGCAAGATTCGCTGAACTTCTTAACAAAAGGACATTCCTATTACGACGAGCATTTTATTTCAAATGTAAACATCTATTGTGCCGATCCGCCTTCCTCGGTGTTCCTTAATTACTTTCGCATTATTTGCACCAACCTACTAATTCCTTCCCATTCCGCCGCTCATCTTGAATTTCAGTTTCAAGGCAGATTAATAAGTAAAACCATTACAGGGAGCAAAAAAGTCCAGGCCCGGCGACTTTTCATTCCTAGTTATCACCGCCTGGCGACACTTTGTCATCCTGTTAGCAACCGGTGATGGTGGAATCACCACCAACGCGGATAAAGAAGAAACTAAACAAAGCAAAAAGGACGAAATAAAGGTTGTCCTTGCGTGTGTGTTGTATTTTTATTTTTCTAATTTAATCAGGAATAAGATTTTATGAGATGGTCGCGAAATGAATGGCCTTAACTTTCCAGTTTATGAGTTGAAAAGATGAAGTAAAAAAAGTAAGTCATAAAGCGGGACGAAAGGGAGTGAAAATGGAAAATGGCAAAGGTGATGAGAAGTGTATTATGAGCCTTTTTTGGCTCTTTATAATCTACCTTGCTTTGAAACAGAGTCGAATGATAGCTTGGTAGTGGGTGTGTGCCACACATTTAAAGGAGAATAGGCCTTAAAAAAATTGAAATGACAAAGGGAATTATGGTTTTTTTCTGGCTTGGAGAAGGCCACAGAAAACGGCTCGAAACACCCAACGTCTTTTTGAATGCATCGAACTCATTACTGGCGTACTTTAATGATATTGTAGATCAAACGAGCTGTTTGGCGAATATTTTGTTTCAGTCGAATGAAGAAAAATTGTTTTGAACATTCCGGGCCCGGTGTTGGGAGTTTTATCGTAATTGTTAAAAGACGAACGCAGACGAATATATGTATGTAAGAACAGAAAATATAAGAGGAAAGCGGGTCGGAAGAGATATGTCGAAAGAGACACATGGGTGGTGGCGCGATGGACTATTGAATTTCCATTCCACGAAATGCCTTACTTTTTTTAATGAATACTCAATAAATACTGAATTAGAATAAACCTGATCACATACTTGTCAAGGTGCTGTGATTTCGTTTTCTATAATTCCTACATACCATATATTGTTGACTACCTCCACCGTAATTGAAGGCTTTTAGCTGCATATGGATAGACATGTTATCCGGAAACAAAATTCCTTAAGGTCACATCAGCCACTGCGTTCGAACTATAAAATCAGAGAAAAATTCAATTGAAATAGAGTGACTTCTTTATAAAGACTTAAAACCTATATAAGAGAAGATTCGGAGTTCAGGTTCGTGGTCCTGAAAGCACATTTTAGTCAAATGCATTTATGGCTGATAGGAAAGGAATATACTCGTAACCTCCGCGTATCCTCCAAAGCAGTTCTTCCCGGACTCTCTGTGTATGCATTTGCTTCTCGACAGTAATGTGCGGGTTTTCCGATCAATTTTTTTTTTGTTAGCAATTTAACGTAGCCGCCGAGATGAAATTGCACCTCGTCAGAAAATATGTTTTTTCGCCGAAAATCGTTGTCCAATTCAAGTTGCTCTAAGGCCCAAACTGCGAAGCGATAACAAAGCGGATGGTCGCGCGAATTACGTGTACCGAACTCGTGATCGATAAAAAAACAATTTTACTTTTCTTTAACGTTATAAATTTGTATTTGATATTGATTGTTTCAATCCCTTAAGTGGACTGATTACAAATTGAAAATTAATTACATATGTAGCTTGGGTTGCACAAGTGGCCCGATGAGCTTGCGATGTCATATATGGGTCGGGCATTGACCAGACGCTGATATTGCAAGATTCTCGTTTCACTTGTGCCATTACAATCGGTAATAGGTCATGGGTTGATATTTCAGTGGTCACAAGGCATAACAACCAAAGTCGGTTTTTCTTCCTTTTCAGGAGAGCAGTTTTAAGTTTAAAACCGTTTCTACAAATCAATAACTATTCTTTCGTACATATTTTTTTCATAGAATTGTGCATATTTTATGCCTTTTCATATGTACATAAACACAATTGGGTTGAATTTGCTTGTCAAAATGCTATTAACAAATTAACAACTTAAGCTTATATGATATCTTTATTTTGAAAAGTTTGCGAAACTTAAGTGTAGTTAGGTTCTTATTCTCTGAGAACAAAACAGAATATTGTCTGCACTAATTCTACTTAGGTTACTTTTCCTTGCGAACATATCTATCGTTTACGCTTCTAACTTGAGTTAGGTCGTTATACCTTACCGATGAGTTTCAAACTTAATAGACTTACAGGCTTTAGATAAAATATTATGTTCAAACAAATGAGAACACGGAAGTAAAAATTAAACCGCGAATTCATTTTTTATTTCACAATAAGCATTTAAATTTGGGAAAGTAAATAAGTAAAGAAACAAAAGTACAAGTAAAATAAAATGTACATAGAAAATATTCTTAGGAAAATAAAAAAACACATACATATACAAAATAGTTAAGAGTTATCCTGTTCATCGTCCACCGTGGTTAAATCGGGATGAGTACTGCGTTCTTCGGTACTGGTAGCAAGACTATCGTAAAAAGCGTGAAACTCAGGATTAATGAAAACTTTTAAGTCAAGTAGATCTTTTTTCTTTTCTTGTGAAATATAGGGAACTAGCAGACATAGAAGCTTGAAATTTAGAATACAATTAGTGTTTAGTGAATAAATCAAGGAAAAACTAAAATATTTTGCAATTTCGGTCCAGTTTTCTAGATACACAAAATATTATTGCTAATAGGATAGTGCCTGTATGTATCCTTTTTCAATTTATCTAGATGGCGATTAACTCCTAAAAATATGCAATGCAACAATCAATTGGCGGTTGGGGAATTGGGTTTAGTGGTCAATGTGGTTCATGTATTTGACGGAATATAAAATAAAATACATAAAGGAATATTTTATTAAATCCGGTTTAAATCACTCCAGCATTTTGCTAAATTTTATTACATAGTGCACCACTTCAGACAAATACCTTTCCAACGGTGTATCGCACTTGATTGTGCGACTTTTAGTTTAGGAGGAGAAGCGTCTTCACTGGCGTATTATATATATAGATAGATAGTCTCCATTTCTTTTAAATCATTTTTTCTAGTAGCCGTTACACCTCTTTTACCAACCTTCAGAGCTTTAAATGGCTCATCATTGTCCAGTGATGTCTTGTACAATACGTTATTGATGCATTTTGTGTAGCGGAACCACCTAACTATATTCCATGTGAATTTTTCGCCCTTTTCGTTAAAGCGTTTCCAAACAAATTTATCTTTTGAGAGTTCTAAAAAGCTGTAAAAATCATGATACTTCATTTCAATAACTTCCATTTTGGACCCAACACTGTTCACAAATTGATACCAATCTCTTGGGATTTGAATTTCAACATTCGTTTTCTTCTTCTGGCGCTCAATCAGTGCATGGTCACTGTCGCATTCCATGTGCGTATGCCCAGGTTCTAGGAATTTATGATCTATGTATTCAATAGTTTGGTTGTTAAACAGGGATGTAAGAAACATGGCAGCAACAAACGAATTTTTATTTTGCCCTGAGCACGAGTCACTGTAAAAGGTTATTCTGTTCGTTTCAGAGGAGATTGATTGCAAATGCTTGTAGATGCAAGAGGCGATTTCGCTGCCACCTCGACGAGCAATACCTTCACGCCACATGAAACACTTAGCACGGTTGGATTCCAGATCATGGACGGTCAAATTGAAAGTCCACAGCTGCCTTTTGTAAAAAACTTACAGAATTCCTCAGAAAAGGAGTTGGTAAGCATTGCTGTAAATCGAACACAAATGCCTTCACATTTTTTAAATTTGTGGCGTTGGCTTTGTCTGTGCGCTTCTGGTCATATCCCATGTCAGCCTTAGCTAAATGCTTTTTTTTCTGCTCAATCAAAACTGATTTTTCTTCCTCGGTTTGTGCTACTTTAATTTTGGAAACAAACGTGTCGCAAGTTCCGCAAGTGTCTACTTTCGGAGCTTTAAACTTTAAATTCATCGTCTTAAATACTTGAGAATACTTTGACAGGCTCACCGGGTTTTCTACTTATTTTGCATATAAACGATGCATAGCTGAAAGACTGAGGCTTGCATGTAAATATTTTTTGGATGTATCTCGTCTGCTATAGGAACTTTCATATGCTGGGAATTTCAAAATATGTCCTTTAATTTCCTCTTCTTTCATTGAGCTGATCTTAGTGGTTGGAGTTTGTTTACCTCGAAGATTAGTGAACGGAAGTAAAGGACAACCAATTTTTTTGCGAATTACAGTCCTGAGAAACCCATCAGTCTCACCAAAACATTGCAAAAAATGTTTTCAGCATACAGGTATTAAATCGCCAAAAACTTCTAGTGCATACTTCACAGTGTTTTCTCGTTTTCTCTTACGTTCTTTGGAGTTTACTATTGTGTCACATTTTTTATCTTCAATTGCTATTAAAGATCCAATATAAAGAATTCTTTGATTGTAAGATCCCAAAGCCCAATAGTGTTTAAATAAGCATTCAATCTTTTCAAATTCAACCCTTTCATGACATTTTTTCCGACACATGTCAAAAGGCTTGCATGCTCTTGCCTTTACGTTCTTTCCTAAAAGTGTTTTGTAAGATCGCCCACCATTTCGAAGCCTTGAACGAAGCAATCTTTTGTTTTTATTTTTTGGAGTGGACAAAGCATTCTCAATTTGGGCGCCTAATATGACTATTTCTTCATCTTCCTGAGAAGACTGATCACTCGACGTACAAGATAAAATAAAATTTGGATCTTTAACGGAATCATCTGAGTTTTACCACTCCGGTAAAATTTTATCAGTTACATAATGGTTAAAGGTAAAGACATCTGCACGTAGAGGGTATAAAAGAATATATTTTGAAAAAAATTGAGAGTGCAATATAGATTTAAGTTCTTACTTTTAAGCAGTTCAACATCAAAATTGCATTCATCAATTGATGATTGAGTTTCATTTGGTACTAAAGGTACGAAATTAGGTGTAAGGTCATATCTCTGGAACTTATGTGAGCATGTTTGAGACAACTGTTCTACAGAACAACTGCATTCCTCTTGCAATGCAGTAGTATGACTGGTCGTTGATTGGACGATGTTACCTTTGATTTATTTGAATTAATTTATTAAGATTTTGAGGCGAACACATATTGTACAAAATATTTACGTACCGTTGTCAATATTTTCGTTTTGAAACGAACTGTTTTCAGAGCCCGAAATATTTTCTAGAAGCAAGTCCAAAATTTTATGTTAAATACCAATTTTCCGTTATGAGCAAAACAAAAATAATACTGAGTAGCACTAACTTGGTCTTGCATATTATATGCTCACTTGAATGCAAACTCAAGCACTCATTTTATTTACCTTTAGCTTTTTTACGTTCGTTCAGTATATTGGCTAATTCCAAAATTTTCCTCGCGCGAAAAGACATTTGTGCACTTTAACACTTTTATGAACACTCAGCAGCACCCAAATAACACGACTGTCCAAACAAACTAAACTCAATTTATGATGACTTTTTTGAGATATTCTACTTTCAAATTCGTTTGAAATAGTAACTTAAGTCGACTTTACCTCTACTCTCTAGAAATTTATTTTCGGAATAAAAACAAAACTATAGAAAGGATTCCAGGAACTTAATTTCCTGACATGGAAAAAAAACATAACTTGAAATAAGATGACCTTCAAACAAAACTGTGTTTTGGAATAACAACCTAACTCAAGTTAGGAAAATGAAATTGATGATTTATTTACTGTAGTAATAACCAAACTAGACTTTGGTTTTTATTGAAAAAATACTGTTTTAAATAATAAGCAGACTCGGAACGTCTTATCTCAACTTAGGCTGTTATTCCAAAATGAGGATTACAAAAAAACGGAAATGAAAAAGAACCAATCTCAACATTAGTTGCTTTAGGAAATTGGCGTTGAAGTTATTTCTAGAAAAACCCGAGCTAAGCCGTTATACCAAAATTACTCTAAAGCAAAAATGACTTTGGCTATTATGTTTTTGGAGAATAACTTCTGATTTATAGATGCTACATACAAACAAAATTAACTGCTAATCAATTTGGGCATGCTAAATACGGTGGTGCTAAGAACTCAGTTTTGTCCTAACTCGAGTTAGGCGATTATGGTTTGTGGCCACTGATTTATTCCGCGATGTATGTTGTGTTGACGACCTGATTGTGGGACGACTGTGGCAGGTGATTTGTGGTGTATGGTGTTCCAGTCGTAACTCGCACCTTCAATTGCTGAATCAATTGGACCTTGTAAGCGAATAATCCGAGATCTTTGTGCAAAATTTTTCTCAGGTTAGTGCGTGAAATGTTGAGCTGTTGAGATCGATGGCGAGTTGATGTTCGTGGATTGAGTATCACACTCTCGGCCACAGCAGCCACATTCTCATCTGGTACGACGGCGGGGACCATGAGTGTTGTCCACATTTGGGTGATTCATTTCGACCAAATTTTATTTTTAATAAACGCACTGTTTGGGCTACACAGCACTCACTTTGGAAATAAGTTTTCAATATTTCGCAACATTGTTCAAGCGCAAAGTGACTCATTTCGAAGGTATGATACTGACTTTCTGTCCAAATTTCGAGCGGACGACAGCTGTCAGTGTCAAAATAGCTTGTTGATTAAAAAAAACCACACTTTATAAGGTATAGAGGTGGGAATTCGCAACTAAATTTCTTAATCTGGAACCTTATTTCGGAATAGTTGTTCGTGTGAAAAATAAAATTGAGTGCTCCAACGTACTTGAAATGTTGACTATGGCATTTGGTGAGTCTACTCTGAGTATAAAGAAAAGTTTATAAGTGGAAGAAGACCAAGTTAACCCTCACGTGGACAGTATCTACCCGGATAGAAATTTGAATTTTCATCTCTAAATATCTCTTTGGTTTTTTATTAGATTTTAATGCAGCTTCGAATCAGTGACTAAATTTTTGTTTTGTTGCTAATAATTATGAAAAAAATTACTGCGAGATTGTCGTTTCATACACGTTTCATACGACAGTATCTACCCAGGTAGATATTCGTTAACGTTGCATGAAAGCTATTTGGTTTCGATACGAAAATAAAAACGTGCACCAAATAGAGCTACAAAGTATACAAACCCATGCACATACATACATTCGCAGCAAAATAATAAAATACTAAATCACGGTTTTTTGCTCAATTACTTTACAGTAGAAATAAACAATAAAAAAATAAACAATCAAAAAACAAATACCTGGCGAAATAGAAAACCATAGCAAAATAAAGACACCCACAAATTTACTTACAATAATATAAAGGGTCCGCCATCTAAAGTTTTTTTTTTTCAAGTAGCGCTTATTTCGTGAATGGTAACACTTAGCTCATGTCTGATTTGACAGATAATTAGTTTTATCCTTCCGCTGAACGAATATAGTTGTGTATATGCTTGAACAACGCTGTGAAATATTGCGACATTACTTTGAAAATCATGGTAAGATTTTGCCAAAAAAAATCATCTTTTCAGATGAAGCTCATTTTGATCTTGGCGGGTATGTAAACAAGCAAAATTGTCGCATTTGGGGCACAGAAAACCCGCACGCATACATTGAAAAGCCGGTGCACCCAAAACGAGCCACTGTTTGGTGCGGATTTTGGTCCAGAGGCATAATTGGGCCATTTTTCTTCGAAAATGAGCAAGGAGTGGCCGTTACAGTCAATGGCGATCGTTATCGGGCCATGTTGAACGAATTTTTGTTCACAAAAATTGAAGAGGAGGATATTGGCAACATTTGGTTGCAACAGGACGGCGCTACGTGCCACACAGCCGAAGCTACACACTATGTTTTGCGCCCTGTTTTTGAAGATCGCATTATCAGCCGCAGAGCTGATGTCGTTTGGCCACCTCGGAGCTGCGATTTGACACCGTTGGACTATTATTTGTGGGGTGCCGTCAAAGATAAGTGTAACGCCGACAAGCCAGAGACAATTGACGCTTTAAAGGACAATATTCGTGAAGCCATTGGTGAAATACAGCTGCACACAATCGATAATGTGCTTAAAAATTGGACCGATCGTGTAGGCTACTGCATGGCCAGCCGAGGCAGCCATTTGAATGAAATTATTTTCCATTATTAACCGGAAGGATTGTACTTTCAAATAATAAAAGAAATTTGAGAAAATATTCAGTAGTTTTTTTTATAGCATTTTCAAAAAAAAAAAATTATTTGGCGGACCCTTTATTACTTTTATTTACTCATATAACATTTTTCACACTTTGTCTGAGTAAGACTATGTTCAGCGCATACAGGTTTCTTGCACCTAATACAGGTTTGACGCGTAGCACGTTTTTTTTTCTTCAGCTGGTAGCACATATAACATCCACCCTTTTGCCGTAAACGACCGCTAGAGTCCCGATCTTCTGGGTCGTTAGGAATGAAATCTTCATCTGCAGGCTCGTTTGCATTTATTGAGTGACCCAACAAACATTCCATAGCGTTTTTTTTTTTGTAAAAATGCCTGTCACTTTGTGATTCTGAGCTCGACACCCGATGTGTGGAAATTCTCTCCCAATCTTTCAAGAAATTACGCCTTTGTCTATTCTTTACATCGGCCGTACTTTGAAAAATGTTTTTGGAAAAAATTATATAAGCTGCAAGCCCTGAAATGTCCAGCAAATTATAAAATATAGCCTGGGGCCATCTATTAGTTTTTCTTTTAACTCAACATTTTATCCATGACATCAATTCCCCCTTTAGTCTGATTGTAGTAGTGTATAATCTCTGGTTTCTGTTTGGGCCCGGAAACAGACTTATCACGATGAAAAGTGGAGAGCAAAACAACGGCTTTGTCTTTCTTGGGTACATAAGAGCACAACACAGCATTTTGACTGAACCCGAACTCAGAAGACAAAGGAACCCGGTTCTTCGACGGCTTGAACTCAAGTGGAAGGCAGCGTTTTTGTTTTTTTAATGTTCCAACAATCGCTTGCTAATGGGAGGGTTGTGAAAAAATTGTCCATAGTCACGTTTCGTCCAGTATTTTTGTATGGAACTACCAGTTGCTTTACTATTCGCTCACCTTGGTTTACATCTCTGGTGCTACCAATCTTCCCAGTGTAAATTTGCCCATTTAGTGGGTATGCTGTTGCGGAATCACAAGCCCTCCAGAATTTGATTCCGTACTTGGCCGGCTTCAAAGGCATATATTGGATAAACCTCGTGTGACCTCTATAGCGAAACAACGGCTCATCCACTGTGATCGATTCGTATGGTCTGAAGTTGTGCTTTAAATTTGCATTAATCATATCAAAAATGTCACTTATGGCAGCAGCTTTGTCAGTGGCCATCCGAGTTGCTCGTGTTGCATCCGAATCAAACCGAATGAACCTCGAAATTGCCTTGAAGCGTTCCACCGACATTGTTGCTCGATAGATGGGAAGCGCTTTGCTTTTCCACAGCTCTTCCACTGCTTCATAGTTAGATCGGTGACAACCCATGACAAACAAAATACCCAGATATGGGGAAAATTCCTGTTCGTGAATAGGTTTCCATTCTAAAGGAGTTTTTTCAGGGTGCTGTTCATTCCATTTATTAAAATCACTAACAGCCCTTTTGTTGGTGTGACGGCAAATTATATCCTGAATAGAAGGACTAATTATACAGAAGAAAGTGTTCACATCTGTAAGACCTTTAGTAACTGGATTCGGGCCCACAAATAGCGTGTCCCGGAAAATATATATATTTTTTTTTTATTGGTGGAGGCTTCTGCTATCTGTTGGAGCACTCAGACACAAACACTGGTCCATTGTACTGCCAGACAGACACCTTAGATGGCGTTAGCCAAGCTTCTTTTTATTCACATATGTTGTGTGCCATTTGTTTTTCCACACAAGTGAACGAAACCTAAAGCTTAATGCCGATTCCGAACGGCGAGAACCGAGAAGCTTTTTCAAGGCAAGTGTACAACGGAGGTTTTGCCAGTACCCCGCCGAGGAGGGACGCCGCGAAATAATAGGTCTGTTCCCGTACTTTTTGGGCAGAAATTCACAGATTCTCATTTTTCCAAGAGTGGGGATGAAATTCTCTCAAAGAGAAGTGGAAACACAAAAAAGTACGGGAACGCGTTGAACCAAAAAAGTTGCACACATTTCAAATGTCAAAAACATATGTTTGAATTTGATACATTCTTGGATTCGTTAGCAGGTGCAATATACTAATTTGCAAAAACATACATATTATTTTCAGATTACTATTTATTAGATGATTCAGCATATCCATTCATCATTTAATAACGCCATATAGAGACAATGCACATCTTAAAAATGCACAAAAGAATTTTAATATAAAATTGAGCTCTTGTCGTATGACGGAATGTCGGAAATCAGCTGATTTCACAAAGCTGTGACAAACTACCCACATAAATTTCTTGGGTTGAAATTCGCAGCATGGGGAAATTTTTTACTCTCTCGAAAGCGCTCTCTTTTGTCCAAAAGTGTGAATTTTTGGAGTACGGGAACAGACTTTCGTAGTTTTTCGTAGTTTTTCGTAGATTTGGACTGTTTTTGTCAGGTACGGGAACAGACCTAATCATTCGATGGCGTTGGTGTTATCGGGATCTGAACTCGCTCACCTTGCGTCAGCGGCCGACACACTACCCACAGCGCCACGGCGCTCCCTTTAAATATTACGCGTCCCTTGACGTTGCAAATTTGGTGGATTTTTATACCACTTAGTACCATCCTTACCAGTCCAAAAACTACTTCCAATCTTAGCTCTACTTCTATCTGTTGATTTCTGTCTGGAGCACTTGCTTCTACAGGCAAAAAGTTGTCCTCAGGGTCAGCATATGTGTCACATTCGTCTAGTTCTGGTTCTGAATCGGAGGCAATTACTTCAAGAAGTCGCTCAAAATATGTTTTCTGATTGTCATAAGACAGCCTATTGAAAGAATCGTTACTACGATTTTATAAACCATGCTAGCATTTTTTTACCTAGAAACAGCTGCTGCTGAAAGGTATTCAAAATCACTTTCAATGTTCTCCATTTGCACAAAAAGTACGTGCTTTAGCAATCAACTACTCACTGAAAAAAATACTTCCAAATGAACCTATTCTACATACAACATTACAAATGAGTAAAAAAAGTTGGCATTGAGAAAATAACGGCTATCTGGAGAGATAATAAAGCAAGAAGCTAAGGAGCCAAAGAAAAACCTTACTCCGAAGGGCAAAAGAGGTCGACAGATGCACTCAAAACAAAACAAAAGACCGAAAAAAAAAACTTAACTTGGAAGAAAAACCGTTATCTGGCAAATAGGCCCAACAGACCTAGACGTAACAAAATAAAGAGAATGAGTGCAAAAGGCTAATATTGAAAGAAAAACTGTAACCTGCTGAAAAAAACTCATAGAGAATGCGTACGATTTTTTTGTATCTACCCTGGTAGATACTGTCCATGTGTGTACATACATTTAAATTTCCGTCCACGTGAAGGTTAACGATGATGCCATCCTGGGCGTCCCAGCACGTCAGCAATGGATGAAAACGTTGAAGCAGTTTTCTTCCTAAGACTGAAAGATGAGAGATTGCCCACTATTGACGGGTTAAAGACCGCGTCGCTGGATGAGCTCAAGGCTATTCCATAAAGCGCATGTAAAAAAGGCTTCGCGGATTGAAAAAAGCGCTGGCACAAATGTATTATATATGAGGGGTGTTATTTGGAAAGGGATACAATTGAACATTTATGTGCACTCCGAGAATGTTGATATGGATTAAACTCGATACCCAATCAGTTTCTTAACGACGCTGAACTGTTGCTGATAGTCCATTTTTGTAATACAATAAATATAAATAACTAGCCAACATCCACAAAATTTTTGGCTCCTTCTTTATGCCGTTCATAGCCGTTTCGGGAATATTAACAAAAGTTATATGCCACCAGCTTTTGCCTGCAGAACGATCATCGCGTCTGCACCAAGCTCATGCTGTTCTGAATCTCGACAACGAACTGAACGATTCTTAATATTTTCATAGTTTTTGCTTCTGGTTTACGAATCCACCAATCATTGACAAAAAGTCGTTCCATTCGTTCAAAGTCTTCGAGGTCAAGTCATCGGCCCGAATTTTTTTCAAGGACGTTAAAATTTAATAAAATATGCTGTGTCAAAACTCCTCTTGTTCGCATTGATCCAGCTGAATTTGAGCGATGGCCTGTGTTAGGTTCATCTTAAGGGTTTCGGTCGATTGTGTCTTATCCGTATACACCTGCGACGTCAAGAAAACCCACAGTAAAAAGTCTAGCGAAGTCAAATCGTATAACCTTGGTGGCTAATTCACATCATCTCTGCGAGAGAAAGCCTTACCCTCAAATTATTCATGCAGAATGTCAATCGTGGCGTCCGATGTATGGAACGCAGCGCCGTCCTGCTGGCACTACATTCCATCTAAGTTTTTTTGGTTCAATTTGGGCTACAAGAAATTAGTTGTCATCACCAACGTCGTTTTCGGAAAAGTCCGATCTATGACGTCGGCCCAAAATTCCAAAATGTAACTTTTCGAAGATGCATTGCCACCTAGTGCACCTCGCGTGGATTGGTTTCATCCAATGTACGGTAACTTCCCTTGTTAACACAGTTATTTTTGACCAAATTGGGGTCCTCTTCCAAACACTCCGAGGTCCAGACAGCGGAGAATCGGCATCGCCATGGTCATGAACTTTGAACTCCTAGCTCAATTGGATCTTGTACAGATGTAGGCCCAAGTCCCGACGCAAAATTCGCCAATTTGCAGTCTGCGAAAGGCCGAGTTCTTATGCATGGCGAGGAATCGACTGCCTCGGGCGCAGCTGTACATTTTCACGGACCACGGCGATCTTGCGTTCCTCCAACTCAGGAATTTTGGCTGATTGATTACCAAGCCGGTCGTCTCAAATTTCGTCACCAAACGTTGAAGTATGTGAAATGCCATCACATCTACCGTAAAATGGGCAAATCGCGTGCACCGTTCGCACTAATGAACACAAATTTTTATAATGAAGTTTATCATTTGGACGGGCTGTTCAACCGTGAAATTTGCCATGGTGATTTGGCATCATTAACTGAATAATCGACAATGGATTTGACAGATGTCATTAAAACAACGTGGCCGCCACAGGCTGCCAAAACCTACCCGCGCCAATTGAAAAACCCCTAAGATAACACGGTAACTGTGACTCCTAAACGATGCTGAACATGATTGAAGAATTGGGATTGGAGAAATGCGGGTCTAAACATTTTTAAATATACGATTCCAGGTCGGCTAATGTCCCGCAACTACGTAATTTCGATCAGACCGGGCAAGATCTGGACCGCACTTCAGACTTTTTGTTTGGGGATTTTGCAAGTTACTTGTTTATCAAGCCGCAGGCTCTGAAATCTCCTTAAGAATATCCGGAAATGGAGCGAGAACTTAGCCAAAGTTCTCTTTTGAGACGATTTCCAAAGCATCAAGTGTTTTGAGCCACCCAGTATTGTAAAAAACTATATCAGTAACTAATTATTTTCACAGTTGGATTCCTACGTTATCGAAAGCAGTCCTCCTCTTGTCTAAGAATAAGTATTGGTGAAGAATAAGTCTTACAGTTTCACTGTATGTCCTTATCATTCCTTGAAATCCGTGAGGGTAGGTCCACGGAGGATGCGATATTGAAATTATGCAGTGAAATTAGTGAAGGTTTTAATAATAGTAGTACACCAATAGCTTTATTCATTGATATGACGAAGGCTTTTGATATGGTGAACCATAATATTTTATTGGATAAACTCTACAAAGCTGGGTACCGAGGGTCGGTGTATAATTGGTTTACCTCATATCTGAAAGACAGATCACAGAGGGTTAAACTAGAAGGGGTTTTTAGCGATGAAATAAAAATACATGTTGGTGTACCCCAAGGTTCTGTCCTGGGTCCTATTTTATTTTTAATATATGCAAATTCACTATTCTGTCAAAATTTTAGAAGTGAAATCACAGCATTCGCAGATGATATAGCATTAACGTACGCTAATAAATCCTTATTTGAATCGATGGTGAATGTGCAACATGATATACAAATACTGAGGCAATGGTTCGCCAAACACGAGCTTCTTATAAGCGAAAAAACAAAAATTATGATTTGCAGCTTAAAAACTCTTCACTTAATTGACTGCAATATACGTTTTCATTCTGCTGCATGTAAAAAACTTTATTTGTCTTCTCATGTTTGTGGCAGATCCAATTACGTGTCAAATGCTGCTTGCACGGCCCAGTGCTTTAACATAGAATCAGTAGAAAACTTTAAGTACTTAGGAGTTGTTGTTGACAAAAATATGAACTGGAAACCACATACAGCCGAACTAAGAAAGTATATGTTGTCCGTCACGCGAAATATATTTATGCTACAACCGTATTGCTCACAAAAACTCTTAATGAGGATATACTACGGACTTGTTCACTCGAAACTGCAGTATGGTATATCCAGCTGGGGAAGTGCTTATTCTAACACCCTTGAGCCCATCGTTTTAGCCCAAAAACATATTGTAAGAATTATATGTAAAAAGGATAGATTTAGCAGAAGCTGGCCGCTGTTTCGTCATCTCCGTGTTATGCCGTTAAAACATCTTTATGTCTATAAAGTTCTAAAAGTCTTTTTTATGCGTAGTGGTTACTCTTCAACTCTTAGAGGCTCGAACACATATAGCTTGAGAATAAATAATAAGGCCTTTGTCAACATACCAACTTCACTCAAAACTCACCACTCGAATTTTTTTACTGTATCTGCACCTAAGCTATTTAATAAACTACCGTACGAATTGAGAATTTTAAATGTTCCTACGCTGTTCTTAAATAAAGTTAAAAAATGGCTTTTTACGATGGATAGCTCAGAAGTCAAAAATCTTCTAATTAATAGAGAATAGTCAATGTTATTTTATTATGTATGCTTATTAATTATGTTTGTTGTCATCACTTAGACCAGCCAGATTCATTTTTTCCGAAACTTAAACTTTAATCTTATATCAATAACTCCACAACCAAATAAATCTTGTGTAATTTGTTGAAAAAGTCATTCGCCTCTAGTTGTTTTACGACTACAGAATTGACTTAAAAATATTCTTTTAAAATCATCATTATGGTTGTATACAATATACTTAATGTTACTTTAAGATATTTGTCTAAAAATCAAGTTAAAAACAATGTAAACTTTATAAAATTGTAGATGAAAAGAATAATAATAATAAAAAAAAAAAAAAAAAAAAAAAAAAAAAAAAAATATTTGGAAGCTCGCTTTTTTGACATGCGCACAGGTAAGTTTTTTGCGACAGCATTATAACATACTTCGGTAATGTGGTCAATGTCTTTCAGAACAGAGCTGTTTAACTTCACTGGATGAAACAAACGTCTTCGCTGCGCCTTTACGAAAAGGTTTGAATTCATGTCTTGGATATATAAATTCTGGGACGGCAGCTTCATGGAAAGCAATTAAGTTTGAACTTTCGAGAACAGTAAAAGTTGGGTTACGATCTTTGCAAAGTTCCAAATGTTAAGTTGGTCGTTGGTTAGCTCAAGAGGACTGAAATTGTGGTCATAAAATTGTCGAAAGGATAATGTGCATATTGAAAATAGAGAAAGAAAATGTTTTTTTCTTTATTTTCTTAACCAGCAGACATGCTTCATTATTCATTTTTACCATTTTTTTTCAACTAACGTCTAGACCCTTTAAACTGGTTAAAATTTGGGCAATTATCATTACCGCACATAGCTACCTTCCGTTTTATTTAAATAAATTCGAGCTACCCATTAACTACTGTATGCAGCAAATGTCTTATTGTTATCGGCACACCGAACGTCACCAGCTTGGGGTAGAAAAGCCATGAAAAACATCCTTTACGCTTCTCCGGCCAATGTTTCGGCTCCACCACTCTGTATAACCGAAAACAAATTTAACGCCGACTTGCACAGAAATAAGAGCTTAACTCCTTCCATACCATTCACCAATCCCCATACATACGAATAGAGCAAGGTTTCAGTTCCAAAAAGGACGTCGTCCTGCCCATCTCGGTCGGCATTAATTGCCAAATAAATTAATTTTATTTGAATTTGAGGTGATGTTCGTTTGCATTGTGTTTAGCTTTATTTTGGCCATTAAAGCCAAGGAGCAACGGTAGCAAAGCGAGCGTTGAAAGCATATTGAAGTAGGTTTCATCCCCCGGGCCAGCCTGTACATATGCTGTGTTAAGTGTCGGCAAGAAAAACTATGAGGAAAGAAAGTATTGTGGTAAATTAAAATGTCAACACTTATCGTTGGTACATAAGCACGTGGTAACTCGGATAAACGGATACGTGCGCTACGTAGTAGTTACGTGAAAAGATGCGCAAGATCAAGGATAAGGAAGACGTTCTATAAATATGTAGCTTCCATTCCTTTGTCTGTTATGTGCATGGAATTTAATAAACTTACTTCGTCTCCCCTTTGTCGTATCCATGGCGTGTCGGTGAGTGGCGGCAGAGGAAATAACAGTTGCGGCTGGAAGATGGTAAATAAGGAAAGTTACTATTTTCGAAATTAAATGAAATTACTGCTAAGATGGCTTGTGGTTTTCATTATTTGCGAAAATTGTATTCTGACGAGTACGAGCATTTGTCTGTTAATCTGTCTGTGTAGTTGGAAATCTGAAAATGGGAAGAGTTGATCTGATAAGATTCTGGCAAGTATGAAATTGGAATTTACCAAGCGACGTTATGGGTTTTGTTAGAATTGCATGTTGGGAAAGGGTTGCCTCGGGAGTGGGGTGGATGATATTTATGGATTCATCATTAAAAACTTTGAGTATGGAAGGTTATTTGGTAACATGAGTGGAAATTGTGTGTATGTGAGGCAGGGACGGCCTAGTTTGAGTTGAATAAGGGTCGACAGTTGCGTAGAAAGGGGAGGAATGGGGAGATTTAGTGACCATAAATGTTCTCTAAAGATCTAGGGAAACAATTACAGAAAACCTCGATGATGTTTTCAATTAGAAGCCAACAGTTCTGGATTTGTCACGTCAATATACTTGGAATTGTACAGGTTCATAAGATACATACATAGATACGTGAATATATATGTATATGTATTTTTTGTCACGTTTTGGAACGGTTACTTTCAAGGAAACGGGGTTATATAGAAATAGAAAGCTCGCTTGGCTTTGGCCGTTGAGAAATGCTATGAAACCTGAAGTATGGGCAAAACATCATGGACTTGCTCATCATTTTATAACGTTGAGTCCTTCATTTATTGGATTAATGGTAGCTCCTAACAAGAACTGGGATATCTTGGATGCTAGGCGCTAATATGGCAAAAATAATGAAAAGTCTGTAAAATCTCATGTGCAATGAAGGAATAGGTCTAAGAATGGACCCTTGAGGTATCCTTTGAATAAGATATGTCAGTTGTAATCCACAAACCGCAAAAGTCATCTGAACGAATTAAGATTATATCGACAGAATCCAATTTCAGTCAGTGGATCAAGGTAAGTGAGGTATGCTCTAAGCACTCACGCACTACCTAAATACTAACTAAAATGCCGCTATAATTCGGAGTAAACCTAAACCTTAACCAACAAATCTCTCCAACGTGAATCAGCTAGCTGAGTCCGCTACTTTCAGTATGACACGTGCTGCGTCATCCCTTGGAATCGGAAATGTAAGGGCCGGAGCAATAGTATCCATTCTCTTTGAATGGCCAAGCAATTGAAACCGTAGATTCGCGATTAAGCCGATGTTCTTGTAGAACTTTTACAGGCAAAGAGCTTCTTCATGGGCCCTTGAAGCTTCTTCGGCGTAGAGGAGGACCGGTATAATCAGAGTTTTGTAGAAAGTTACTTTGATTTTGGAAAGGAGACCCTTTTCTTTCAGTTGCCTCCTGAGTCTAGGAAAATAGCGGTTGACAAATGTTATTATACGTTTGATGGCAGCGCTGGAGCCATTGTCACTTGCCGCAAGTAAGTCAAGGTAAACTAAATCTATGACTGCTTTGAAGAAACTAAATGTCAAAAACATCAGTATTACGAGTCCTGGCTCATATTTGGTTTTGCTTTTATCTTTCCTAAGAAACACTTTAGCTCTTTATACTTTAATGCTTTGGGATGCTACACTGATGTCTCGCTTTTCTGTGGATCAAAGCAATGCTCGTGCACAGGACATTGATCGCTGATGCAGGCCTCGAACAATGTGTCAAGTCTGGAGTAAACAGGGGCTGCCCGCAAGCTGGCGTCTTGTCTCCGCTGCATGGTGCATGGTGGTCGACTCTCTGCTCGATGCTCTCAATGCCTCTGAAATCTATGCCCAGGCCTATGCGGATGATGTTGCTGTTCTCTCTGTCGGCTCATGTTTAGGGAATGTCTGTCTCAAAGCGCAGGCGGCGCTAGATGTGATCGAAGATTGGTGCACGAGAAATGGGCTGTCGGTTAATCCTCTTAAGACTGATGTCGTTCTCTTCATGAGAAGGAGGAAAAATACTGGCATTACTCGGCTGGTGCTAAAAGGCATTCCCATCCCGATATCCAAGGAAGCTAAATATCTGAGAGTCATCCTAGATAGCAAGCTTCTTTGGTCAAAACATGTTGAGTCCAAAACCACCAAAGCGCTGTCAGCTTTTTGGCAATGCAAAGGTGCCTTTGGCAAAACATGGGGCTTATCGCCGAAGAAGGTCCTTTGGATCTACACGGCAATGATAAGACCGATAATTTCATGTGCATCGGTTGTTTGGTGGAGTAGGCTAACACGCAAACACGCTGTGGCTTCACTCACCAAACTCCAAAGAGCGGTCTGTCTCAGCTGCACGGGGGCTTTCCCACGCACACCGGGAGCTGCTCTAGATGCTATGATGAATCTTCCACCCCTTGACATATATATCAGAGGGTGTGCACTGAAAACTATTTCTCGCCTAAAGAGGAATGGTCTTTGGTACAACTCGCATTGGAGTGAAAGTGTAATTGCGGGAGAAATATCCTAAGACCCCTGTCTCATGGATATGTCTTCTGACGCAATGACACCTGCCATTCTATTGCACTGTAACTTCACAGTCACATTTTCATGGCGTCAGGACTGGCTTTGGCCAGACACTGAACCTGGGATGGAATGTCTACGCATTTTCACAGATGACTCCAGGACTGGGCAGGGATCCGGCGCTGGAATTTTGCTTTGAGCGAGAAAACATTCGACTGCACTTCTCGTTAGGAAAATATGCGTCTGTCTTCCAAGCGGAGATTTACGCAATCCTAATGGCCATGCACTGTGTTGTGAAACACAGGTGGAGGGGAAAAAGCATATGTGTCTGCAGTGACAGCCAAGCTGCACTCAAAGCTGTGTCCAACCCTCTATCCAACTCCAAATTAGTGCATGAACTCAAGACTTTTTTGAACAAAGTCGGAAGACAAAATTCACTTAGGCTTGTATGGGTCCCAGGTCACTCTGGAATCCCAGGAAACGAGATCTCCGATGAACTCGCTAGAAGAGCCTCAGACGAGAGTTTCTCAGGACCTGAACGCGCCTTAGGTCAACCTGCTTCCACGGTCAAACCTGACATCAATGACTGGGTCTTTAACGTACACAGTCGTAGATGGAGGGAATATCCAGGATGCAGGATGACTAAGCGCATACGGCCTGATGTCTGCAAGAAGTCTGCAATATTTTTCTTATCCTTAAGAAGAAATGATTGCAGAAGGCTAACGGGCGTCATTACGGGCCATTACACTTTTGCCAAGCATCTCTACGTGCTTGGCATCAGTGAGACACCTTCCTGTGCTGCATGTTGTGAGGAGGATGACACAGCAGAACACTTTCTCTGCGACTGTCCCCCTTCGATCGCGCACGGTGGCGCACCCTTGGGGCCGACGTGGTGGGTGCCGAATCTCTTAGCTCTACATCACTCAATAAATCTATAAATACAGAAAAATGTTAACTTTTTGTAATTTACCTTCACTTTTAAAACATTGCAACTACGCAAATTAATAAGGAAATAGGACCACATAGGAATAAGGACCACAACACCGCCAGATGAATATTCATTATTGCTACAAGGCCTTAAGGCATACAAAATGGAAAGATTGTAGTATGCGTAGACCAGTCATGTCCAAGAACCTGTCTTAAAAGATCTTTTCGAATGGACAAGGCGATTATGTAGCTCCATTGACATGACAGCGACCTTTCGCCGACCATTCCCAAATACACAGTTTTCGAATATAGATGATGGCTTCGGTAAAAAGAAAAACTTTTGTAATTGTTGGTTTAAGAGCTAAGTTAAATGATTTCCGCATGGAGAGGTTATAGTGGCGTTATATGGCGTAAGCTTAGGGTGTACGTAATGCTATCTGGGCCTTTGTTAGTTAGGAACCCGAGGTTTGAGAATATCTGATTCTCTACGATCAATTGTTACCGCTCTCTCCTGTAGCCTAACTTGAAGAGGCATACATATTAATATCACATTCGAATCATTTCAAGCCCAATCTAGCTTTTATTTTAAATCCAAAACTGAAGAGTGTAAAATCCCTTAAGACCCGAAGTTCGACCGTTTACCGCCTGTATATTACCCTAATTCAAATGCCTTCATGAAAGCCTCTCTTTTGCCAACAATTCGACTCCAATTTCAAATGTTCTAACCAAAAAAAGCACAATCAAGGTGTACAGTCACACGTGTCCCTAAAACTTCTCTCCAATTCGAAAGGCAAACTGCATTTTCTCCTTAAACTCCATAAACCAATTGGTATTCCTGGCATAGTGAAAGGTCCTGAAATCCATCTGTCACTCAACACCACCCATGACCGCCCATGCACGACCAGTTACCACGCACGAACCATAACCCTTGTACGACTTTGTTGGGAACTTTTCACTCCAATGCAAATCGGATGAACACCCTTTTGCCAATCTGCAAATCTCAGGGCATAATAAACCCGGTCGTAGAGTTGCGGTGTCAAAAGGAAAAACTTTTCTCGCACCTTAAAGTGCATTTATAATCTAGGAACTTGCCCTAAATACATACGTACAGATATAGTATATGTGTCCACGCTGGAATGAAACTATTCACTTGAATGGAGTTTCTGTTGGGTAGGACAAAGTTGTTCCTTCCAAGAGCCATATGCAGTGAAGGCATCGATGCTTTAAATCATCTACAGCTGTCACGGGAAGCCAACTAACTAAAGGGCGCTGTCGTCAACTTATGCTGAATACCAGGTGTTGGAGGAAATCACTCAAGTGAGTGCCATAACCTTAAATCAATGTGATCGATTATATAGGCGGTGCTGGTCGAGTGGATAACCCGTTCTGATTAGGTCCACATCATAGCCTGATATGGGAAAGGTGCTATCTCTATATAGATGCTTACAAGTTTCAAGGAACCACATCCTTCAAGCCTATCAATGTGTCCATATCACACTAATTAGAAATTCGAAAGCAGACAGCGTAGACAGAGAAGATGAAATACAGAAGGCAGACATGGTGGAGTCCTGGATCCACCAGTTGTACGTAACAGGCAGATTGTGCGGACGACACACGTTTTACATTTCACTAAGTCAATCCAATTCTATGATGGCTGGCAGTACCAAATATCGGCTGAGCATGTTCTCAAGTCTAGGACTCAGTCTCACTATCCTGGTCGTTATTGTTGGTACTGGAATGCTAAAGTGATGCAGGTGGAGACGGTAGTTAGTAGTAAACGTTTGGTTACTTCATCAGTCATTGAATGAAGTCTCTGTGTCCGACTAGCGACAGCATCGATAGTTGGTTTCTTAGTATGAATACGACGAATGATGCCGCTCCGTCCACTAGGTGTGGATGGATTGATGATGCTCATAGGTGGCATCAAACATTTTTTTTGTTTTCCATTTCCTCTCGTCTGCTTGTTTTTCTCTTTCCCTTTTTGCGATGACCGGATGAACGAATGCGATGGATTTAAGTGGTTTGTGGATTCATTGAGTAGAGATGAGATTTTTTTTTGTCTGTCTTCCTTTGATTTGAGTCTATCCGATGGTGCCCGGGCTATCCCGGGCTATCTATCGGGCATTCATTGCCAATTCAGTTGTGCATGTGATTGACGAAAACAATCGGATGTGCTTTTGAGGGAGATTTGCAGGTGATGTGGGTCGTTTGACTTGACAAAGTATTGACACCGATGGGTGATCGATTGTTTTGAACTGGTTCAGTCGATCGGTGACAATAGCTATCCCGTCGTTTGACAGGAGAAGTGTTGAATGAGATGGAGGTGATGTTTTGAAATTGGATGATAAGAGTTTAGCTTGCGAATAGGAGAATATAATACTGCATTGGGAGATTGTTTTCTCGCAAATGAGGTTTGTAGTCTGTCATTTTGGTCAATCAAAGCTAGTCAAGCAATTTCCATAAGACGTTCCACTTCTCTTCACTTTCATTCCCAAGCATGTGTGAGTATTCCTAAGCTATATTGTCGCTAGATGTATAAGGCAATGGCGTACATGTAGGCCTGCTAAAATGCCTATTTTGGAGGAAACTCAGGATAAATTTTAGCAGAGCTCTATCAGATATTTCTGGCCCTTCAAACGTTCAAGTCTGCCTAATTTTGTAAAGGTTCCAAACACTTTACCTAAACGTCACCAACATACGGATTGAGAGATTCCCAATTCCTGTCAATGGCGTGGAATCGTATGATTTGGCCCATATTCAAATAAGCACTTTCGGCCGCGCCACCTCTCACTGGCACAGTGAATTCATTAAAGCATGGAGTCCCACAAGGGTCTATCCTAGGACCTTGTCTTTTTATTGTTTGCGTAAATGATAAGTTATAAGTGTTGTGTCAGCCTCCAATAAGTTGACACTTCCCAAATTGTGAATAAGAAAGATTTAAATTGTGCTATTGATGCAATGTTAGTAGAATTTGATAGAATTGTATGTTGGCGTCGCGACAATTACAATGATATTCTAGTCGTCGGGCATTCGTCCTGCCAAATTCTACAGATGGCGCATGCTTTTTACCAGATCATAGCCTCCAGCTTTGAAGAGTTCTGATAGCAATCCATCCGAGCCTACGGACTTGTTGTTTTTCAGCTTTTTAATAACTATGCATATAACTTCTGCAATGCTGAGAGGGGCGACAGCGTCGTCGACTGGAGGCGGTAAACGGCCGCTGGAAATGCTGCTTGAAAACGTCTGTTCCTTGCGGATTGGTAACAAGATTGTTCTCTCAATTTCGAAGAGCCTGGATGTCGTTTTTAAAGCCTGCTGCGAGGTTTTTGGCTTTTTTGTAGAAGGCTCTGACTCGCTTTCCTCGCGCGCTGCTCCTTTGTAGAATGTTTTGGTACGCCTCGTCGGTCGCTCGCTTTTTCTGCAATTCGCCAACATACCATGGGCTTGTTGTCGGTGGCTGCGCGTAGTCTATTTTAGTTGCAGCTGCTTCCTTAATGGTTGAGCAGCAATGGAGCCATATATTGTTGGGGTTTGTGACCGCCGTAGGCATAGTTGCGAGTCGTCCGTTCAGTTGCTCTCTGTAGTTCTTGGCGATCTTTGAGGTGTTCAGGCATTCAATGTTGAACCACCTTTTGGGGGGTTGATGCAATTTTCTTGCATTGGAAAGTCGGGCTCTGAGTCTTGCTGCCACTAGGAAATGGTCAGAGCCGACGTTTGCCCCTCTCAACGTGTGTCAATATCCAGGATGTTTGACACATGTCTTGCGTCTATGAGTACATGGTCGATTTGGTTGGCAGTTTAACCATCTGGAGACCGCCAGTCCTGTGCTTTTTATGATCGTATTACGAGTTGCCGCAAAGTCCGTAAGTCGGAAGCCGTTGTCTGTTGGCGTATCATGGAGGCTGGGCTTTCCGACTGCTCCACCAAAGATGTGCTCCTTACCGATTTTGGCGTTGAAGTTCCCGAGTACGATTTTGATGTCGTGCTCCAGACAAGCTCCGCAGGCGTCGTCCAAGAGGTCATAGAAATCCTCATTGATGGGTTCTTCAGTCTTGTCGGTAGGGACGTGTGCGCAGATAAGGCTGATGTTGTAGAATCGTTGGGTTTCCGTCCCTGTATCCGAGGCTAAACTTCCGTTTACGACAGTTTTTTTTCTTACATGGGCGGGTTTTTAGCCCTCCGCATAATCGCATGCCATAGTTTAAAAAAAGTGCGCGAACCATTTTATTTTACCCCTTGCCGGTTTATTCCTCTCAAGGACTCTTCCTCATATTTGGAAATATGCTTACATCATTCCAGTCCATAAAAAAGGACTGAACAATGATGTGTCCAACTATCATCCCATTGCCAAGCTTTCATGCATAACCAAACTTTTCGAGAGCATCGTTATGATGGACTGTTCTTTCACTGCAAGCCCATCTCGTAACCAACATGGGTTTCTAAAGGTCGACCGACCACCACTAATCTAGTCGAGTTTGTTTCACAATCTTTGTGTACACTCGAAGCCGGGAAATAAGTAGACGTTGTAGCCACTGACTTCAGCAAGGCCTTTGACAAAATGTCTCACCCTCTTCTCAAGCTCACCGCCCTCGGTTTCTCTCCCGGTTTCATCTCATCAATCAAATCTTATCTAGAAGATCGTCAATATAACGTCATCTTCAGATCTTTTATCTCGAGCACAATGTCAGTTAATGCCCTTGTGGGGGCGTCACGATCACAATCAAAATCATCCTGGTCGGGTTGGTCCCTCTTGCCTAGGGCGGTAGCCGCATACATCAGTTCACCTCTCAACGGGTGTTGAGTGGGTGTCGTGAGTAGGTTATATGTCAATTTGAACTGAGCATTAGCATATATCGTTGTTGGCGTCTGGCCATATTGTGTACAACCAGCAGCTTTGCCCTCTTAAAATCGACTTCAATAATTTAATTAAAAAGCTGCTTTAAAAGTTATACTTCACCTATAGGGTAGGTATAGGTCGAGCCAATTTGGAATAAAGCGAAATTAAAAACAAGAACGAGTTTCAATCAACAAATATTAAAAAAATAAAACCAATTTCATAAAATCAATTTATTACCTTCTTTTAACAATTTCCTTCTCAATCAAAAGCATCCGTGTACAGAAACGAAGAATACCAAAATTAGAAGTGTATATCTAATCTAACTAAGGACATTTGACAGCTCCTATGATAGGCCTGTTTCTCCTTCAAAATGGAGTTGATTGAAATTGGCATGAAAGACAGGAAAGGCATTCGAAATCCAAACTTAGGTCGAATTAAAATGTTGAATCACAGAAACTGAAAATTTAAGGATTGAAGCATATCATGCTAGAGACTGATATTACTTAATTGATCGCACCGAGAAAATTTTGCGACAGGACTGTGTTGCCCCGAGTGTTAAATACAGACATGGTTCAATCAGGGTGTGGAGATGCTTTTATTCTAGTGGAGTTAAAGATATCACTCGTATTAAAGACTTGCTTAAAGACGCTTGCGAAGCGACCGACTTCCTAAATTTCTCTTTTTATGGACTCTGTACCTATTTCAATACCAAATTTTATCTGTATTTTTCACTTTATTTGATGAAAAAGCACAGCTCACGGATTATTACAGAGTCGGTACTGCTTCTATACCCTGACAACCCCATCGAGGTTGCGAATCGAATATTAAGCACTGAAAACTCAGCAAACTGATTGTTACGAGTGAAAGAGATGAAAACCGAATAGGATGCCCATAAATTTGATGCAGGTAAGAAAGGTATTTCAGAGGTATTTTGGACGCTTAAATTCGGACATTTAAACGCAAGTAACATAACAAAAGGCACCACCTCACTCTGGTTTGCGGATTTCAGTAAAATATGAGGGATTTAAAGGCTCCAAATTAAATGTTTCCCAAGAACCTTCACAAGCTAGAGTGTTTGAGAATCGAATCTATTGAAGGCTTTTATTTTTCGTTAAGTTGCCCTTGAAGTCTTAAAAGATTGCTTAAAAAGACTGACTAATATTGAACTATAGCCACCCTCATTGGTGTAGTATAGATGTGCACCCAGATGGGAGATCGTGTAATAATATTACCATAAACAAGAACTTGCTGGATAAGGCCCACGTTCAGACCATATAGACTTCCTATTTTAGTTATAGTCGAAGTTATTATTATGGGTCTGATTTTTCCAAATCAAAAATGCTGGCTTATCTCCACCTTCCAGAGCTACTCCGGCGCTTCTGTTGCTTCGCCGCTCTTTCGGTTCTCCGATTCCACCAGTCGAAAATCGCATGCCTCACGATCCTGCTCTTTTTTTAGACACCCTGGAACGTATGGGAGTTATCATGGCCAACTCCGTAGATATTTGTTATTTTATTTATTGTTTGATTATTTTCCTTAGCACATAGAGCCAGTTTCCCGCAGATTTCTTGTCTTCTGGGGATTCCTTACTTCTGCTCAGACTCGACTGGTGCTGGGTATAAGAGAACAGAGCTCTAGATAGTGGGATCTTCTTTGTGTGTTTGGGCCTACCCACTTCTTCTTCTTAGATGGTGCAACATTCTGGTGTGAACCTGAACCTCAAGCAACGAGCATCTATAGCTGGCACGATATTTTGCTAGTTGTTTCCAGTGCTTCACTTCCAGTTGGTCCCCTTCCACCTGTGTGTGCCAGCTTAAATTCGGTTAAAGTTTGATTTGAAGACCATGGATTGAACGCAGAATTTTCCTCACGAAGCGACCAAGGGCATCCTCATCCATTTTTGTTAAGGTCCTGGCCTATATGCCGTAAAGGAGAACCGGGATGATCAGTGATTTGTATAGTGCTGGCTTGGTTTTACGAGAGAGGGCTTTATTTCTCGATAGCCTCTTGAGCCCAAAAAAGCAGGGGTTGGCAAGAGTGATTCTGCGTGATTCTGGTGTTGCTATCGTTGGTCACTAATGAGCCAAGGTAGACGAAGTCCTTAACCACTTCCAATTTGTAGCCATCAATTGTAACGTTCTGGCCAAGACATCGATGTTGTTTGTCTTTTTTGGATGACAGCATATATTTGGTTTTACCCTCGTTCATAGAAAGACCTATTTTAGCCGCTTCTGCTTCAGTGCTTTTGAGCACTTCATTGACGTCTCGCTATGCTCGCCCAATTACGTCAATGTCATCCACGTACGCAAGCAATTGCGTAGACTTGAAATAAATCATACCTCTTGTGTTGGCAGTGAGTCTCGTATGATTTTTTTCAAACACGATGTTGAAAAAGTTACATGACAATCTTTTTCAACAGGTCTCGGTTAATTCGCTACCGACCTTAATGGAGTTGTTGTATATGATTTCCAAATAGATCTGTCTCTCTTTCTGATGACGGTGTATTCTCTAATTGTGATTAGACGACAGTCTACGCTCAACCACCATAGAGTCGACAATAAAGCTCCTTGTTAAGTAACCAACACGTCTTTTACTTGTACGCCAATACCACATGGCGCAGCCGGTTATTGTGTGATTATCAATTTTGTTTTTTTTTTAAACCTGCGCTAGCTACTTAAAACACTAAGTATACAAAAAACAAAAAAAAAAAAACAGTGCAATAATACGTGGAGCAAACTACAAGGCGAAAAGGCAGCGATGGATTTTCCTAAACCAGAACAGTTAAACTTGGACGGCAATCTTAAAGAAAATTGGAAAAAATTTAGAACCCATTTCGAAATATATGCGACAGCAACGAAGACGGATAAAGAAGAAGGGAAAATTCAGGTGGCGAGGTTTTTGAGTTGTGCCGGTACGGATGCCATAGAGCTCTTTCCCACTTTCGGATTAACTGGGGAGCAGCAGAAAGAGATTGCAGTAGTGATTAACAAGTTCGAAGAATACTGCAATCCACGGACAAATGTTGTATATGAGAGATATCGTTTTTATATGAGAAACCAAAAAGAAGGTGAGCCATTTGACCATTTTCTAAAAGAAATTTCGACATTGGTGGAAAGCTGCAGTTTCGGGGAGGAGAAAAAGTCAATGCTTAGAGACAGAGTGGTCATTGGAATAGCGGATCGAACGGTGCAGGCACAGTTATTGAAAATTGGTGATCTCACACTGGAAAAGGCCATAGAAACATGCAGAGTAGCGGAAATGACGGGGGCGCAAAGCAAAATTATGCAGGGTGAAGCGGCGGGAGCAAGTGGAATGAAAGTTGCAGTGGATGTTGTGAAAAAAAAATTGGGAAGTAAACAGCAAACAGATCTACAGCATAATAAAAGTTAAGCTTTTAATTTTAATTCTAGATGTAAAGGGAATACACAGTCATCAGGGAGGGTCAATGAGAAAAGTAAATGCAAATTTTGCAACTACACGCATATGAGAGGGAAGTGTCCAGCTTTTGGCAAAAAATGTTCGGTGTGCGGGAAATCAAATCATTTTGCTGCAGTGTGTCAGAAGCGAAGAGAGGTAAGTGATGTTGCTGTGAGACATGAGAACGACAGTGATGGCGAGTTATTCATTGATTCGGTATATAATAGAAACATCAATAGAAACAGGTGCTGGATTGAAAGCTTAATGTAGAAGGGCAGATGGTTGACTTCAAATTAGATACAGGCTCCCAGGTGAATATATTGCCACTTAGAGTTTTTAATTGCTTTAAGCACAGGCTCCATCTAAAGGCGTATTCGGTTAAATTGGAAGCATATGGTGGGTTTAGGCTTGCAGTTGTTGGTGCAACAGACTGTATGGTTACTCACAAAGCTAAGCAGTACAATCTCTCATTCGTTGTAGTAGAGAACGGTTGCCAGCCTTTACTAGGAATCGATTCGTGCATGGAGTTAGGTGTTGTAAAACGTGTGGATAGCGTAGCTTTAGAAGGCTTGGAGGCTTTTAAACAAAGGAATAAGGATGTTTTTGAGGGCTTTGGATTTTTTCCAGACACATGTCATTTAGAGCTCCGAGAGGGGGCACTCCCAGTTAACAAGCCGCCAAGACGCATACCTTTAAGCATAAGGAATAGGGTTAAAAATACACTGGATAGAATGGAGGAGAGAGGGATAATCTCGAAAGTGGATGAGCCAAGTGACTGGTCCCATAATATGGTGGTGGTAGAAAAAAAAAGATGGATCGCTTCGAATTTGTCTAGATCCTAAAGAACTAAACGCAGCTATTAAAGAGGAACATTTTATGTTGCCATCATTTGAGGATTTCAGACAGGATATGCGTAACTTAAAATATTTTTCGGTCTTGGACTTGAAGGAGGGATTTTGGCAGTTACGATTAGACGAGGATTCAAAAAATTTGACAGTGTTTAGTACCCCCTATAATGGCTGTTATAGGTTTAACGTCTTACCATTTGGAATAAAAGTTGCACCCGAGAAGTTCCAAAAGTTGAACAGTAAATATTTCGGCCAGCTAAAAGGAACCTTTGTTTATATCGACGACCTGATTGTAGGCGGTAGAACGCTGGATGAACACGACGAAAATTTGGAAGCAGTCTTAAATAGAGCAAGGAGACTTAACATAAAGTTTAATCCTAAGAAAGTGCAATTCAGGGCCGAAAGCGTCAAATATTTAGGACACATTTTTTCGGCTACAGGTGTTAAGCCTGATCCAACAAGGGTGGATGCAATCAAAGGTATAAAAGAACCCAGCAACCAAAAGGAATTGCAAAAAAATTTAGGAACCGTTAATTACCTACGGCCATTCATTCCAAATTTAGCTGAGATTACTGCTCCTTTCCGAGAACTCCTGAAGAAAAACGTTATATTTGCATGGAACGATTACTATGGGGGAGTGCTGAATAAAGTAAAACAGGCTATAGAAAAAGCAACCACTCTTTATACGTTTGATCCCTCACTCCCTACATTAATACAGTCCGATGCTTCCAAGGACGGATTAGGTTGTTGCCTCCTACAGGCAGGAAAACCTATTTGCTATGCATCAAAAAGTTTGTCTGACGCCGAATACGTCTACCGAATACGTACTATCGTACGTCGTACGCACAGAAAATAATAACACCATCCGACGCAATACTGAACACTTGAGAAGATCATACAATGAGCCCAAATTTATAACCGTAAGTGAGGAAGGGGAAAGTAGTCAAATAGAACCATGCACGAAACAAGCAACAGTCGAGCCAAAAAATCCAGATGTTAACAATAATGTTAACCAAAATGGCACATTTAAACACCTGTCGCCTCCTGTTGAACAGCAAGATCACTACCGCACTCGTTATGGACGAATTGTGAAAAAGCCTATACGTTTTGCAACATAATAATTAAACAAAAAAAAAAAAACAAAAAACTGTTCAATATTATTACTTTAAAAATTTTTATATTATCTGTTTTTAATGGATTTATCAATTACATGAAATGAATTAACATGAATTACATGAATTAAAAAAAAAAAAAAAAAAAACACTTTAAAGGAGGGAGATGTTGTATATGATTTCCAAATAGATCTGTCTCTCTTTCTGATGACGGTGTATTCTCTAATTGTGATTAGACGACAGTCTACGCTCAACCACCATAGAGTCGACAATAAAGCTCCTTGTTAAGTAACCAACACGTCTTTTACTTGTACGCCAATACCACAGGAGTGGCGGGAATTCTCCATTTTCATCTTGCACAATCCGACGAGTTTGGCAGGGATGTTAAAACTAGTCATGACTCGGTATAGCTCGTCTCTATGCTTTCAGGCGTTTACACAGTACGGCAGAGAAGATCTTGTACACGATGTTAAGGAGACTTATTCCTCTATAGTTGGCGCAGTTATAGAGGTTTCCTTTTGTATGGACTAGGCAAACGATGCTGAGGTTTCATTCGTCGGACATGCTTTCTGCCCTATCAACTCATCTCCAGCCGCTTTGAATAGCTCAGCAGACAGGCCGTCGGCGTCCGCGGCTTTGTTAGTTTTAAGCTTCGAAATAACCAAATACCAGCTAAATTTCATCTAGATCAGGTTGACGGATCATTCTGCCTGACAACGGTATTAGATCTATCATCACCTTTATAAAGTATATAGAAGTGGTTTTTCCATATTCTCAGCAGCGACTGTGACTCTAGTCACTGACTAGTTGTCCGTCTTCATCCCTACAGGCTTCTGCTATGGCTTTATAGCCTGGCATATTCGTTATACTTTTTCGTAAAACTTGCGAGCGTCATTCCTGTGGTAGCGTCTCCTTGAAATCACGGTTTTCCTGCTCTCTTTTTTTCTCCCTATAAAGCCTGTGTCCTTCTCTCCTTTTCTGCTCGTAGAGCTTACGAGCGGCTTTCGTCCGTCAATGTAGCCTGGTTTTACATGGGCTTGCGTGTATTGCTCATCAAACCATGGGTTTCTAGCTGGTGGCGATTTGAAACTCAGCACATCAGAGGCAGTATCTCTGGTGGCTCGCTGGCAATGCTCCCACTGTTGAATTGTGGATTGTGCCAGTGTCATCGAACTTTGCGAGAGGTTGAGGAAAACTCGATCGACGAAGATCCTAGCAGTCTTCTGCGATTGTAGCTTTCCGACGTCAAACCATTGTTGTCTCCTCGGAAGATTCGTATATCTAGGTTGTGTCTGGGGTCGATCACAACGTGATCAATCTGGTTGATGGTCGACTGCTCTGGTGACCGCCAGGTTCTTTATGGATATTACTCTCCGGGGGTGGTTGTCCTAGATATGATATTTTGAGAGATTCGACTGAATTTGTCGCGTTGGTTGTAGTTCACAGTAGGTTTTTTGTTTCCATGCTATTAGAGTGTTACATTGAAAATGCACATACTAAGTATGAATTTTGAAGTGATCATATACTGCGAGTGTTATGCCTTCGTCAGCATTTTTTTTTTTATTATTTCTCATTCACAACTGATGTTGTTGCACAGTTTTCCGGACAGGAATTATTCTTGACTATAGACAGGCTTGAACTACAGACCTTCGGCTCAACAGTATGTGATGATTACCGTTGCACTACGACCGCCCTGCTATGTCAATTAGCCTCAGATATGGTGCTATGTAGGCTATGTTTTCCTTTGGTCGACTCAAATATATCCTCTTTGCCCAGTTCTGCGTTAAAATCCCCTAGTACAATTTTTGTGTCATAACTGGTGCATTGGGTGAACGTTCATTTCTCCGAAATCAGCGACATTGACACCCTTGGGTAGATTAGTCGAAGGATCTCGTCCTACAATAGATTCAATAGAATGGTACCCAAAACGGAACCTTGTGGTACTCCCGCGGAGACATGGTAATATTTAACCCCGTCTCTGCGTCGGCAGCTACCCCGAACAAATAGTAAGCCATTTCCATCCTTCCTAGCGATCTCCTTAACTGGCACCGGATGGCTATCTATGGCTTCAGATGAACTTTCGACTAGTGTTTTGATGGCGTGGATAATAAGGCGCGATTTTCCACAACCATATTGGTAGTTTGATACTCCATCGTAGTGATCAATCTGACGAATATTATCAGCTCAGGAATTTCCTATTATGTCAAGCAAACATGACATGGCGATAGCACATACAGTGGTCCTTCAGACATACGGCCATCAATGTATGCTAGGAATTCCATTGGGTTCAGTGCCTTCTTTTGTCTATTCTATTGCCTTGCTACCCTTGATCGTCTTTGTTATCTTGCGCTTTGTCTGGACGTATAAAGGTCTCTAGGTGTTGCTGGAAATCGAATCCCTAATTGTAGCGAAAAGCTTTGCGTTTTTTTTCTTCGATTTTTTTTGTTATTTTATGGTTTCATGCGTGGATATTAGGTCCACTCTAATATGTGGTATCACTTTATTATTCTTTAAAATTTCGTATAGTCCAACCCTCTGGGCCCATCTTGCATTCCTTCCATTTTCTTTAGTCATCAAGCTAGGTTGAAAAATGTAGACCCACAGAATCACTCAATATCTCAAATTCAATTGAATATCATTGGAACATCAACGAGTTCATCAGGAATGTTTTTGGAGCCTTTCAAAAACATTCAACCAAATACCTTTTGTATTCCATTTAACCCTAATCCATTGTCTGCAAATAATAATCAAAAACAAATATTTACATAAAGTTTATTCAGTAAACATAAGTAATTGAAACGTATATTGAATCAACAGCCCCTCCCTGTCATAACGGTGAATGGAACCGTGACAAATCAGAAAGGAAAAACAAAACAAGAATGGGAGACAATGGACAAGGAGAAGTGTGATTCCCATTTGATTTAATTTAATCGTCCTTTTCCCTTAAGGGACTTACCTCCCTATCCGGTCGACTGGAAAACAAACACAAAACGAACAAAAAAAAAACAGCAAATAGTCCTTTTTATAAATTAACACGGTCCATTCTGAGGGTTGCATTAGCCGAAACCTTTTTTACAATTTTCCATAAACTGGCTGTGGACTGTTTTTGAAAAGGCAGAAAACCCCTTTCACAAAAAAACGTGGAGTAAGACAGTTTTTTTTTTCTTTTAAGAACCGCGAAAATTGTAAACGAGCATGATAAAAGAACAGTGCTACCTTAGTGGCAAGTAGATTACAACGGTCAGGATGGATAATGAGTCTTCTCTCAGGTTTTCCTTTCTTTCGCTAGGGATGGGATGGCGGCGGATGAGCGGAAAGGGGGAAAGAATCGGGGGGAAAAGGTTGTAATAAGTAGATAAAGTAAGGAATTTAGAAAATTAGAAGGTAAGCTACCTGTAGGACCGATCTCAGCCCCCAAGAGTAATTGCATAATCTCTTTTCGCAAATTACCTTTTTCGGTTTTTCCCTTTTTTCTTCCTCGTTTCTTCGCCCTTTTTCATTTCGTATTTCTTTGGTTTTGTAATTAAATGTTGAGGAAGTAACAGTGCGTGTGGAAGACATAGCTTTGATGTTACCTCGATGGCTAGAGATGCAAATAGAAAAAAAAAATGGTTCGTGGGAAGGGGGAATTGTTAAGTTGAGGAAAAATTAAATAAGACAGTGGGATTTAAGTGAATGTAATATTTTTATCAGCACCTACTTAAAGGAAACCCTTTTCGGGCATTGCGTGTTGACTGCCTGTAGCTGTTGCAAAGTTTTTCTTTATTCTTATTTTCGTCCTTTCCTTGTTAGGGATTTTTTTTATTCCTTGCTGAGTAGGTGAGAAGATATGCTATTATGTGAAGTTATAGGACATATCTAGAAAGTTAGCCTTGAAGTTGTACTTTTGGACAGTTTACTTATGACAGGGGGGACTGAAAGTGAATGTGTATAGGATTAAGTGGTACAGCTGGATACTTCTGATGAAGAGAATGGATTAATTCTGTCAAATACTTTCTTCTTGCGGGATTGAGATATTTACAGACAGGTATAGCGCGATGTTAAATGCTTCGCCTGTAAATGGGATCTCGCTGTTTATGACCTGAGCTTCAGCAAAAGCATCAAAGAATTTCTCGATGTCAGGCAAGGCCCCGAGAGTCGAAGAGAACTATTACAAAAGCTTGGGTTCAAATTGCTATATAGACCGTTATATACCAAAGAATGTGCTTTCGTTTTTATAGATGTGCTGTTTTATATGTTTTGGAATTCTGATGGCTCCACCAAATAGTCCTGACTATAGTTCGATGCCGTATAAGCTAGTGGGTCACCCACTAAGATCATACAACACTCAACTATTATTGAGCTGATTGTTGAGAAGTACAAACTATGAGGTTGTTAAATATGAATCACAACACAATATGATCAAATATTAAGAAATCACCACAAAACGGCGAAAATATCAGGGAATCAGTTTATTGATCGAGCGGAGCGTAGCGGAGCGAGAGCAATCACCCACTTTTTGGCCTAGCGCGTGCATGTACGGGGAATATAGTGGTCCGAAAACGATTTCGGACTAATCTTGTACGCACTAAATGTAGATATCGGCTATAACCACATATGTGTGCAGCGTGTCATTCGATAGATCTAGGTCTGTAGATGAGCCATAAATTATCAAATGAAATTGTTTGATTGAAAAATAGTGAGAAATAACGAAGTAAAGTTTAGAAAAGTGCCATGCGGAGCGAGAGCAAGGTTGATAAAACAACAAATTTGCTCGCTCGATCAAAAATTTTCAGTAGCGGAGTTAAGCCCGCGCATACTGATCTGCCTAGTTAACTTCTTTCTACACAGCTCACATAGCACTTGTACGAGACTTAATGAATAATTTAACGTCTGTAGAGACTCCTACTCATAGGCCAATAGGCCAAGAGGCCAGTCTCCTCCTTTAATCTCTGGAAAGCCTCAGCAAAAATAAGATCGTCAAGAAACTTCCTCAATAAGACTAGGTCTCATCATCTCAATTCTAATTGCTCTATTCAGGCTGACTGTGCAGCCTGAATTCTTTCATCCTATTAGCTTGACCTTATTTCTTCTGAAATCGATGGGAAAACTCTTCGTAGTTCATATCTAAGGCCGAGGCGAAGAAACAAACCCCTTACCATGACCATGTGGAGGCTATAATGCGATGAAGATGTTGGCATTCAAAAGCGTTGTTAAAAACTTTTTTGGGAATACACGAGCAGAGAATTACACAGAAATTGTCCAGCAACTTTAAGAGAGCTTCAAAATGCTTGGTTGCAACATAAGCATCTTGCTGACTCTTCTAGAGGCAGTCAGTGATGAGCTGGGGGTGTGCGATTCCACCAAGATATAAAGATAATAGAGGCACGTCACCAAGGTAGGTGAGATGTACATATGATGGCTGACTATTGTCGGAGCATCAGGGGAGATTGTCCAAACAATGAACACTCCAGGAAAAGTTATAAATGAAAATGTTTACCTTGATATGTATATTTGCCAATTGGTTAAAGAAACTTACTACTTTTATGAATAAAATTATTTTCTTTGAATATTTGTGTGCTATTTAGATCGGAAAGATAATATTCTGAGGCTCAAAAAACTGACGGGATAGACAAAAACTGTGAACATTTTCGCATTCAGACGTCAAAAATAAATCAAAAATAAATGTAACGAGCTTTCTGGGCCGGGGTATACTCGCCGAGCCAGGATCTGTCACATAAATTTGTTTTGTGACGCCGACAGACGGTTTGCGCAATACACTGTCCCTCTGGGTTAAGACCCGCTCGGGACACTCAGTCGTAGCGCTGCCTTGTCACCTCGTAGCTGTCGCGTTGACAGCACCCAGTCAGTCTCTTTATGGGTCAGAACCTGAGTCCGGATCCCGATTGGTGATCGGTTGGTAAGAACAGTGTGAGGCCGAGCCTGTCTGGGTAAGAACCCGAGTCAAGCCCTTAGTTATTGTCGGCTTGTGCCCTTGAGTGCGGCTATAGCGCCTGGCCAGGCCCTTCCGTATTAAAACCCAAATCCGGAAGCTGACCCTACAGTACTTGCCTCGGGAGCAGATCCTAATAGGAGTTGGTCGGTCTCGTATGGGTTAGAACCCGAGTCGAAGAATCGATTTCCTCCTATTAGTTCTTACTCACCGTTTTACTCGCTGAGCGATCGCCCCAACTAATATCGACCACACGTGCGTCCCTCCCTTTTAGGTGGCGTAGCCGAAATTATTTTAATAATTATTATAATAATAAAATTTTTTTTTTTTTTTTTTTGTTAAAAAAAAGGAACTACTTCGCGGTTTCGCGCAATGTGATACAAACTTAGCATCAACACTGCGTCGTCGTCTTGACAATAAAAAAATAACTTCTTACCTCGTTAGTGTCGAAGTTCCACCTTGCTGAAGCTTCGGCAGGACTTTTGCTCCTTCCCTGCGCTGTTGTCTCGGTTGCCGTAGTCGTGATGTCTGTTCACTGCTTTTATTGCTTTCGCCGCTTGTCACTGCTTCTTACTAGTTGCCCTTCTGACAACTGCCTCGGCCTGTTATAGGGCTAGGCCGAACGGCGATGTGAACGGTGCCTTTTCAATCGTCGTTGACATTTCCCCTGTTTACCAAATCTGTCAACGGCAGCCGTAGCTGTTGTCTTTGGTGTCTTTGACCTGACTGGTCTTAGCAAATCGAAAATATGGATGTTTCATGATTTTTTTTTCTGTGCTTTTTGTTTGATCGGTTTGTGTTTAATTTTGTGTTTATTTTGTTTTGTTGAGTTTGGTTGGACTTGAGTAAGGTAAGTAAAATTTATGTTTGTGAAGGAAAATTTATTAACATCATTTCTGTTCTAGGTTTGCGGATTTTCCTTCACACAAATGTCAGGTCTTAGTCGACGAAATGTGTGTTCCCCAGTGTAATCAATTTTTATTTATTTATTTATACTTATTATCCGTACGTCAAAGGAAAGCAAGATCGGCTGAGAATATCGCGGCAGTCAATTCCGCGCCGACTTCAATTGTGCGCGTTTTGCATCGGGAACCTTAAATTCAGTCGGATCTCTTCGGAAGACTCATTGAAAGTTGGACCATTCGATATAATAACCTAAAATGCTACAGGATGCGCCATCTCATATGGGTCCATGTAAACTTCGAATAACTTCAACAATTGTCAACCGATTTTCATATGTCATAGCATTTTGGAAACGACAACTCAGTACAATTTTAGCCGTGAATCTCTTCATACCAAAAATATCGTGTCGTTGGGCCTCGAATTTTTTTTAATTTGGTTCTGTTGCAAGCCCTCGTGAGCAACCTAGGCCACGTCCGCGGCGTTCAAACTCATCTATTCAATCTGTGAAGGCCAGTGTTCAAGAAGACAAAAGTATGTCATAGCGGCGCCGTTCGCAGCAGTTATGCATCGGTGGGACCACTTTGCGGAGAATTTTAAAGGATAATCTTCACTTATTTCCATACAAAGTGCAGATAACTCAATTTCCCACAAAATGACCCACGGTGCTTGGCATTCCCACAAAATGTCGTTGCAATGATTAATGCTGAGCCAGAGTTCTGGCAGCAAATTTTGATGACCGATGAGGCACATTTTACGCTCTCAATTAATAAACAAAATGATCGCTTCTGGGGCACCGAAAATAGTCATATTATTCACGAAGAGCCACTATATGATCAAAAAGTTACTGTTTGAGCTGGTGTATGCGCTAAAGCCATCATTGGACCGTATTTAATCAAAGTTAGCGATACAGTGGATGGCGATCGATATCGTTGAATGTTGGCCCATTATGTGGCCCCAGAAATGCGTAAAAAAGGCTTTCATTCAACAAGATGGCGTGTCATACCATACTGCGGATAAAACAATGAACCTTTTGCGTAAAAAATTCCCTGGAAGATTGGTGTCAAAAAAGGGAGATATTAACTATCCTCCGAGATCTCCGGATTTGACTACTCCAGACTTTTTTCTTTGGGGATACTTGAAAAGCAAGGTGTACGCTAACGGCCCGAAGACAAAAGAACAGCTCAAAAGAAACATTCGTGCGGAAATCGTAGAAATTTCGACCGAAATGCTCCAAAATGTCATGGAGAATGCACGAAAACGAGCCCATTTTTGCATCGGCAATAAAGGCGGTCATTTAATTTATATTGTTTTCAAAAATTAATCAAAATAAATTGTAAGGGTCTAAATTAAATAAAAGTTTTTTTAATTTCTAGGATCGGTTGAGATTTGTTGATTTTATTCGAAATTTACATGGAACCGTATGAGATGGCGTACCCTGTAGTACTCAAAGCGCTGAGTCCACATCGCATGAACTTAAAATCAATAGAGGATTGCCTTAATGCTTTGCTACATCAAGCAACGAAAACCTAAACTTTGGCAAGTTCGTGGACACAGTGACATCAATGACATCAATGACAACGCAATAGGCTTTCTGCGGCAATCCCAAGTTTAAATTTAAGGAATTCCATCCTTCAACAAATTCTCTATAAGAGTCTTAAAACTAAAGGGGCAATGTCAAAACACTTGTCAACTGCAGAGTGCAATCTGATTTACCACCTTAGTAAAATAAAGCTTCGCTGACTTTCAAATTAGATGTTAAAGCATACAGAGTAGCGAAGTGCAATTCTGACCATATTCTTATCATCGCTAGATTTAACAACCGAATTTAAATTCACAGAATCGGAACAGACATATGTAAAAGTATAAAAAAATCTGCGTTCAAAAGCTACAGAACTCCCGCATGCAGCGCCAGTAACAGAACGAAGTTAATAATTGATTTGTCCGACTAGACGGTGTTAAAACTTCAACCCCTGGCAAACACGACAGGAAGTCGGGCTTTAATTTGAGGTAAAAATGAACCATGGCAGAGCCTTCTAAAAGTTTGGAAGTACAGACAATATGTATATCAAAAGCAACAAAAGTAAACACGTACGTATGTACGTCAATTCGTTACAAATTTAATAGTGCACAGTATTTAAAAAAAAAATTAATTAATTTCGATGTCCCAAAATGATAGTGCCACGTATTTTGCGCACAGTTAATGTCCTATGAATCCTCCTTTTTTTGAAATTGTGTCGTAGATCCTTGGCATTGAGCTTACTGATTTTTGGATTGTTTCTTTTTTAAATTTTTGCCAACTGTCCATAATTGAGCTCTTAAGCTCAAGAACGTTGTTAAATTGCCGTCCCCCCCAGCAAACATCAGTCTTGTTAATATGCCCCATAAGATTCGAGGCCGACTTCGACGCAAAGGAAATAATCGGAGACTACTAGTGTGGCTTCAGGAAAGTCGGTCGACGAATGACCAGATTTTCACTATATGACAAAATAGAACACCAACTATTCGAAGATTTTAAAATGGTATGACTCTATAGATCAATAGAAAATGTATCACGTCCTTGTAAGGCTGGGAAAAATTGGTGAAGTTAATAAAGTATGCCTTAAGAGAAACATAGAGCAAGTTAAAGTAGGAAATGTCTTATCTGACACATTCAAGATACGTGAAGGCTTAAAACAAAGAGATGTCCTGTCAGCACTTCTTTTGAAACTGGCGCTTAAATTTATAATGAGATCCCTTAGAAAAATTAGAGGGGAATAACTCTTCATGAAATCACGTCCGTTCTAGCTAACGCTGACGATCTAGGCCTGCAGGGAGATGGTGAGGCAATAGGCCATAGCAATATAGAGAGTCTAATAATGTTAGGAAAGGAAGTAGGCTTAGAAATAAATGAAAAGAAAACAAAAAAAGGAAAGAGAAAAATATGGTCACCAATCGGCTTGAATCGATACAAGCCTCGTACTTGACTGTATTCGATAATCGCCTTGAGAAATTGGACGAATTCCAATATCTGGGTACCATATTGACTGCCAAAAATATTATAAATAAAAGGCTGCATATGGGCAATGCGTGATTTTTCGTGATGAAGTAACTATTTTAAAAGAATCCTTTTGTCGTGCCATGTCAAACTTGTTCCCTAGCTAAGAAGGGCGAATAATAAAATTTCGATGCGTGGAACGAATTAACAGTGGACGAACAGTCATAGGTATAATGAGTGGAAAACCCAAGGCACAAGGAAGAGAACAGCAGAATAATTGGGGTCTGCACTTCCGAGTTACAAACGGCCGGTGATAATAATAACAAGGCACTGTCTTACGGCATATGCAAAGTTTTTTTAATAAAAATAATTTTTCTCAACTTAAGATATGATAAGGTTAAAGTTAAGATGTGATGTTAAATAGTTGTCGAAAGTTGTCCAGTTTATTTTAAAGTGTCCATTTAGGGCCAGTTAGGGTTTTAGATTTGTAAGGATATCTTGGTCTAAAGCTTTACAAAATAAAACTAAAATAAACCAAACCATTAGATCTGATGAGCAACCTCTAGCTATACAGGAAATGGTACCCATGTCAAATTTTTTCACATGGATATAATGGAAATCCAGAAGGAAAAGTTCCTGACGGTCATGGACAAATTTTCTAAATTTTGTAAGTTCTTCCACTTGAAAGAACTGTCCTGTTTGTCGCCCATATCGTGCGACCTTTGTATGTTAGAGAAAAAGTTTAAAACAGTATTTTACTTGCACTAGAAAAAAATGTCAAAGCCATTAAGCGAAAATATTATAAAAAACTGCATCAGATAATGCATTTCCTTATTAAACTCGCGATTCTTACTTTAGACTGAAAGAAACTGTCATCACTGTTCATAATAATATTACGTTTCTCAATGGATTCAAAATGACACCTTTTGTTGGATGTCTTCATTCATCAGCCAAGGATTACTGTCATGTAAGGGAAGTGGTAATGTTATGGCTAAAACTATGAAGCAATAAGACATCACTAGCCAAAGCATTTTGCATTAATTTTCATGAAAATTAAATCCAAAATTCATCTACTCCACAAGGCATTGCTCCCATATCACTGTCGGTGAAATGACTCGGTGAATTACTGACACCCTAGATCTACCTGCTTAAGTACCTACTCACCCAGGTGATAGAATTACACGCCAAGCCGACAATTAGGTTGAAATCCATTTCTGCGAATCCAGTGCCCGTGCACGTGTTAAACTTCAATTTTCTGACATCCACAAAGCAGAACTGAAAGAGTCCTGTCACGCCTATCAAGGTTCCTCAACTCATTTTCTATAACAAACCATTTACAGGCGGAATGTGGCGCGGCATTTACATTATATCATTGTTGGAAGCAGTCACGAAACCTGGAGTTATGTTCACAAATGTTATTTGCACTTGGAAACGGGGATGTGACGCGAATGTTGCCTCAAAGCGGACAGGGAACATGATAAGTGAGGTTGCATCGGGCCGATCAGCGTGCTGCATTGCATCATGATAGTTGTATTAAATCGAATTAGAAATACAGTTACTGGCGATGAGGATGACAAAAAGCATCGCTGACCACATCATTCGCCTATTCTACCAGAAGCTCTATACTCAGCTCTGTGCGTCATATTACATACAATCGAGCATTCGGTGTGACACTCGGTCAGTGTGCTCATGCATCATTTTCAAAATGAAATCTGTATGTCATGAGTGGACGTATTACTTCTTGTCGTCCCGTAAGAGCAAGGAGAATCTGTTTAAACTGCTCATGCCCGACGGCAGTCCGTGGCCTCAACTGATATCCTCGTTAGGTTGTAAATTTGTTGGTACAAAATGTCACAATGTGTACGAAATTCATTTGTCCGAAACAAAGCGACCGGCACAGGATGACAGTGATGACGACGCATGATCCCTTGCCCACAACCCCGGCAACCATGCCCCATGATAAATACCATTGCAATCCTTGGTCGTAGCAGTCCTCTTCGCCGTTTCCTTCGCTTTCTCTCTCATCCCGTTGTGTCGTCGTGCTCGAAAGGACGAAGGAGGTGCCATAGAATCGGGCGTTTGATGCGGTTTCATGTACAGACAACAAATTTTGACATTTATTGTCTTGGGTTAAATTGAAATTTATAGCAACAGCAGTAGCACGGACGCTTGTAGAACTCTGTACTCGTTGTGATATCCTGGTATGCATAGATGCAGAGGAGAATATACAATACAGGAACACGAAAGGCTCGGGTGTTGGCAAAATAGTAAATTGCTTTAAAAAGAACTACAACTCGCATTTGACATGCCTTTGCATATTGTTTGCATGTCGAGTCAGTTCCGTCCCGGTACAATTGGACAGGACACCACCAAGTGTGAACATTAAGGAATAGAGCCCTGCATCGTCGTGCTTGCACCATGAACAAACTCATACCGTAGATGCGTGTGTAGACGGAGGATAACACACGCTATTATGTCAGTGATTCTAGGAAGGGATGCCGGGGATTGGTTTTCGAACAAACAACTAACAAACTGTTGGGTATTTGGTGTCGAGTTTCGTGAGAAGACGGCGGATCGTATGCTCGGCATTAGGCATCGAGGAATGGCTGTTCATTTGTGAAGATGAACGACATGTGATGTTGAACTAATGTAGGAAAAAACAGAAACCTTAGAAAAGAAGGGAATTGTGACTTCATTGAAATCATGCTTGCCGACCATGTGTAACACAAGACCTGCAGATTAGACAGAGGCTTATACGTGTGCAAATGCAGAGGTTTATTTGTTAACGTATCATACAAAGTAGAACGAATTGGATTGCTATGGAGACAGGTTTTCGGGATTTAACGAGGAACTCTTGTGCATGACCCTAATTCTCACAATAGTCCGAGATGCATGTTAAACAGTTTGGATAAACTCGAAACCACCCAAAGGTGCAGTTTAAAGTAACCATTTAAAGTGTTAGAGAAAGAAGTTTATATATAGAGTAGGTCACACAGGTAGACCTGCTTAAAACTAGAGAGAATTCGTATTCATTGCCAACTATGACTGTGAACTATTGAGTAACAATGAAGGCAGTGCTTGATGCATAACAGGTTAGTTTGAATTTGCCTTCGATATGGCTAGAATGTGTATAACGAAGTAGCTGCTACCAGGCCGCTTGGTAAGGGTAGGTTTAAGGAGATTTTTAAAAGTCTAACCAGTAATTCTGAATTCATACACTAGTGACTTGTAACTTTTTCAAGCCTGAAACCAAGATATGAGACAAAAAGTTCGCAATAAATCTTAAGGCATTACATATATGTATAAATAGGAAAATCAAGCCTTTTGGAAGTTGGAATAATTTCGTAGCTTTTTAGAATTATTTTTTATTCAACATAAAATTGGAAAACTATATTACTTAGCGGTATCCATCTCTAGCTGCTATTTTCTCTTTTCTATCCAGCGGGATATGAATACCATATCGAAAAACGTAATTCAGAGATCGACCCATTTTTTAAAATCCTCATAAGACGTAAGCTTTTGTTCGGACGCTAGGACAGGCCATCAGTAAACCATCAACTCGGATAGGACCTCCCATTTGTGCTTTTCCAAGTATGTTTTGACCGGTTCTACTATGTGCGGAGAAGCACTGTCGTGTTCCAAAATCACTTTGTAGTGTTTTTCGGTTACAGCGCACTAAGTATTGTCGGTAGAGATCTGCAGTGATTGTTTCATTCGATTTAAACAGCTCATAGTAGATTATACCCTTTCGATCCCACCAAAAACAAAGCATGAGCTTGAATCCATGGATTTTCAGCTTCATTTTTGATGTTGATGGGTGGCCGGTCTTAACCCGTGACTTTCGACTCTTGGGATTGTCGTAAGGGCTCCACTTTGTGACAGCTCGGCGCAGTAATCCCCTTCTATACACCAGTCGTGAGCACGCAGCTGTTAGCATCACAAACGTTGAAGGATCCACAATTTGCCAAAGTTAAGGGGATGGCCAAAATCGAACGTTCAAGCAAGCTGTATCCAGATTATTCCCGTCGATATGAACTCTCGGCCAATAGAGGAATTTTGGAAAATCGTCCTGTAATTCCGATTCCGGCTCGTGAAGCAATTTTAGCTACCCTTCACGCACCGCACCTGGGCATCGTCAAGATGAAAGCAGTGGCACGCAACTATGTATGGTGGCCTAATATCGAACTTGTCGTGAAGAGATGCACGTCAGCAGAACCGGAACGATCAACCACAAACTGTAGCACACCATTGGGACGTTTAACTTGGTGGTCAATTCGTAGTCAAACGGGCTTGAAGTTTCCTTGGTCGGATCAACGTCAGCAGCGGCTGCGATTAAATTCCTTCGTCGACTTTTTGCGACCCATGGGCTTCCTCACGAAGTGGCTTCAGGCAACGGGACAGCGTTCACTTCTGACGAATTCAAGGTATTCATGGACAACAACTTAATCCGACATATTTGCTCTGCCCCTTTCATCCGGCTACAAACTGTCAAGCAGAGCGCATGTTACAAAGCACAAAGAATTATTTGAAGTAGTTAGGCCATAATGCAAATACCGAACTGAATCTGGCCAGATATTTGTTCAATTAGCATATTATTCCGCATGCGGCCATGAATCCCTCGCCTGCAGAACTGCTACTCAACCGTCAGCTCAGGACCGACTTCGACAAATACAACCACAATAGATAACCTTTGATAAGGTCTCTAACCTTATCGTCGTTTCAAGCAGTTCAGTTCGTAATTATGCCGCTGAGCCAAAGTGGATTGAGGGTCTGGTGTCTGACTGAATTGGGCGGATTTCATACAGTGTCCCACTTAACGACTCTCGAGTGTTTAAACGTCATCAAGATCAGGTATGTAGCCGTGTGACATCATCACCATCCCACGTTGCCGTTGGCGAGGTCCTATCCGTCAACGACTCATCTATGGAAACTGAGCATTGTAATTTTGGCCAACACGAACGATCATCACGAACTGACCCAACTGCTGCTGTTGTCCCATCGTCACCCCTACTTGCGACGCCCACAATCGTCTGGGAAGCAGACGTCGAAAGTATCCCAGCCATTACGCTGAACGAACTGCAGAGAGCGCTCGACAGAGAAGGAGACAAAAAGGGGCCTGGACCCGACGGAATACCGAACAAAGCATTGAAGGCTGCTATTAACGAGGGTGGTCCGATAGGTACTTAGCCTACAAAAGAAAAATAACATGTTTGAAGAAATGGCGATTTATTTTTCAATATAGTCTCCCAGCGATGCTCCAACTTCTTTAACCCGTCTGAAAATACGAGGTCTGCAAAGTAGGCCTCCGTGGCGGCGATGACCTCCTCATTCTACTGAAATTTCTGCCCGGCGAGTGACTTTTTCAAGTTTGGAAACAAAAAAAAGTCGCACGGGGCCAAATCTGGAGAATACGGTGGATGGGACAGCAGTTCGTGGCCAATTCGACCAATTTGGCCGTGGCGAGGGCTTAGGTGTGAGCCGTTGCGTTATCATGGTGGAAGAGCACTTTTTCTTCGCCAATTGGGGCTGTTTTTTCTTCAATTCGGCGTCGAATCGGCCCAATAATTTGGCATAGTACAGCCCTGTGACCGTTTTGCCCTTATCCAGGTAGTCGATGTGGATCACACCTTGTGAATCCCAGAAAACGGTGGCCATCACCTTTCCGGCCGATGAGACAGTCTTCGCCTTCTTCGGAGCACGTTCGCCGGGTGAAGTCCACTGTTTCGACTGTTCCTTGGTCTCTGGTGTGTACCAGTGGATCCATGTTTCGTCGACTGCCACGAAACGACACAGAAACTCTTTCGGATTGCGCTTAAACATCGCGCCGGCAGCTTTCTCATGCCCAAAATTCCATGCAGGATATGACCCACGCCTACTGCCTCAGCTATCTGGCGCACTTTCAATCGGCGGTCTGTCAATACGAGATCGTGGATTTTTGTCACGTTATCCTCTGTGGTAGCCGTTTTCGGGGCACCTGGACGTGGCTCATCAAAAACCGACGTGCGACCACGTTGAAACTCGTTAAACCAATTTTCGATGGTCGCCATCGAAGGAGGAGAGTCACCGTACACAGCATCCAAACGCTCTTTGATTTCGCTACGCAATTTCCCTTCCGAAAACGGGAATCGAATCACCGACCGATATTGCTCTTTTTCCATTTTTCTAAAATCCGCGAACACTCCCGCTTCCACACGCGGTCAAAACAAAACTACGAGTCCGATCCGGCTGAAATTTCGACAGTAGCCGTCTACTAAAATGTACTACACGATAGTAAGTTGCTGTTGCTATACTGGCACCAGCTGGCGGTGAGGCTAAGTACTTATCGGACCACCCTCGTAAACAAGGCCTGAGATGTTCATAGCAGTCATGCATGAAGGAAGGAAGGAAATAAAGGAGTATTCCCAAAACCATGGAAGTTGCAACACCTAGTACTGCTACCCAAGGAAAAAAAAACATCCAGAGTACCTTCGTCATACCGCCCGATACGCCTGCTCGATACATTAGGAAAAATTCTAGAGCGGGTAATATACGATAGGCTACTTACTGTAGCAGAGAAGAAAGCCCCCTCAAATCATCAATACGGTTTCCTAAAGGCACGCTCTACTACCGACGCAATCCAAAAAATAGTCGATATTGCATTTGAAGCCATAGCAGGACACTCATGGAGGCGGGGGTCAAAGAAGTACTGTGCAGTAGTGACTTTAGACGTTAAGAATGCGTTCAGCTCTGCCGCCTGGACCCTGATAAGATGGTCGTTGGCAAAAATGGAAACACCTCACTACCTGCTAAGGATAGTGTCCGACCATTTCAAAGACAGAAAAGACGGAGGACGGAACTAAATAATACGACGTCACCGTCGGGGTTCCTCAGGGATCGGTGTACTTCTTTGGAATGTAATGTATGACGGTGTCCTGAGACTAAGGTTTCCCCAAGTAGTAAACATCATCGGAATCAACCACAACACAGCAGTTGTCCTGATAAAGCAGTGGCTAGAATCTGCAGGCCTCGAACTGGCAGACCATAAGACGAAGGCCGTTTTCATAACAAGCAGGAAAACTGTAGAATACATCGATATTCAAGTGGGTAACAAGAATATCCGATCCAAGGAAGAGCTCAAATACCTAGGAGTGATGCTTGACAATAGGTTCAAAACGGCTCTTTCTAGGATACTGCCAAATGTGGGTGGACATGCGAAGAGGATTTTGCTGAGAAGAGAAGCGAGCTCAGTCATGCTCTATGCTGCACCAGTGTGGGCAGAAGCGCTCAAGAGGAAGGAAACTTGCCGGAAACTGTCATCGGTATACCGACTCTGTGCTCTAAGGACAATAACCGGCTGCCGGACAATTTCGGACGAAGCCGCATTCGACTAAGGCCACGCGCTGAGCGGCAAGCGGTATATAGCGATCATCAACTTTTGCTCATTATTGTGAGGATTCGCCCGGCTGCGGCTTACTACCGGGCTCCTGCAAAGAGACGTTATGACACCGAGCGGCTCCAGAATCCAGTGATAGCCAGACAATTTGTGCAGAAGATCGAAGCGATTGTCGGACACAACACCGTCGTGGCCAGACCTGGTGTGTGATTTAGAGTCAAGTGCGGAGGAAACAGTGGGCTTTCGACAACACAATCAGAATCATTTCCAACTGATGGTGACCCATTCTGGGTGCAGAACGACACCTCCAGTAGTTCCTGAAATTGAAGCCGCGATGTCCCGGGTCCATTTAGAGCAACTGCTTTACAAAATAACTCTGATCCTACATCCCAACATCGCAGAGGCTTGGTCTAATCGTCGCATACCCGAGAGTTGTAAGTAGGGCATCGTCATCACCATCCCAAAGAAAGGCAACCTGAGTGAGTGTAATCAGACTGAGAATTATCGGTAATGAGAATGATAATTGAACAATTTGTAGATTGGAACAGCCCGATCTTACTCCTATTCGTCGACTTTGAGAGAGTCTTCGACATGGTCCACAGAGACGCTATTTAGAACACTTTGGAGAACACTCTTCGACCTTGTCCTCATGCGCACAAACTCGGAGGTTCCCGATGGAATCCAGTGGTCTCTGAACGAGGAACTCCGCCACTTAGACTACGCGGACGATATCTGTCTCAAGTCTAACACGTTAACGGACATCCAGCAGAAATTAAACGCGCTCGTCATCAACCCTTCCAAAGTTGGACTCAGAATTGACATCGCCAAAATGAAGCTTATGAGAATCGGCACGAGATGCGAGACAACTCTCTCTCTCGACAGGGTACCGATCGAATATGTTGACAAGTTCTGCTACCTTGGTAGTATAGCCTGCAAGGACGGAGGATCAGAACTCGACGTATCGACGCGCATCAATAAAGCGCGGTCCGCCTACTATGCGTTAACAAATTAATGGATCTTTAACTCCAATGTCAAATTCGTCCTCCCGACATGGTAGACCACCGACAGCATATACCGGAGCTACAGGTATTTGCTAAGAAATGCCTAAAGAGGACCCTGAAGAGCATTTGGCTGGTATGGATCACAAACGAGGACTTGCTATAGAGAGCCTCCCAGCTTTGCATACTTTGCGTAAACTCGACATGGATGTCGCAAAGATGGCCCTCACGAAAATGTGGTCGTCTTCGACTGACATGGATGAGATCCGTGGTGAAAGGAGATCGACGAGCTGACAGAACCTGCCCCGAAGTGAGAAGACTAGCTCAGGATAGGTTCACGTGGAGGACTTTCGTACAATCCTTGCTTACCCTATGTGCTCCTTAGGAGTGGCTTCTCATATTGTATTGTGCTGTCTTCACTGTGTATATGTGAACCAAAAAGATAAATAATATGTTGGTCCAGTGTCTTGCATCGAACAGCATAGCGTTTCTGGCCTAAGTATTTTAATCTCAAAGTTACCCACACCAATGGCATACTTACATCGCGCGATCGTTTCGCTTTTGATCTTAGTGTTTTTGGAACATTTTACTTTTTAGGACGATGTTGTTGCTTTTGCACTTCCTGTTACTTCTAATTTTACTTTAGAATCAGGAGGAAATAGGAAAGACTTCTCTCATGACTGGTGAACCCACCCGGCAACCTTCCGACTTTCCAGGCCTGTACGATCGTGCTAGCTCGGGTTAGAGTTTTATAGAGTTTTTTATTTATATTGTTTTCCACATTATATTAGCCGAAACACTATCTTGCACTGGTCTGTGTACTCCACTGAGGTGATTTCATTATTACTTTTGGGTTCCCGTAGCCAGAAAAATGGCTCAGAAAAAAAATTGTGGAAAAAATCACTGATTTCCAGCTTCCTCGTAGAGGTTGGAATAAAATCTTTATACAAAATGTATATAGACCAAATTCTGTTATAGTCTTGAAATGGGCATACCTCGGCTTACAATACGATATTTTCAGCTGACCTTATTGGACCTCGTTTCAGTTTGAGATGTTAAAACTTATGTCCGAAGGGACCTCGGTTTTTGAAGTGAATTTTCATTTTTCCTGCACGCTCTGAGACATTTAATACTTATCCAAAGGGAATAACAATGGGCCTTTTGGCCTCCGAGTGGAAGTGATGCTTAACCATCACACTCCCCTTCTTTAACCTAACCTTAATCTAACCTATCCAAAGGGATCTCATTGAGAGTTAAACAATGAGAGCTTGGATAACCCATTGATCTGTCTAAAGTTTTCTTTTTGTCAATAACACAAACTGCCGAAAAGCAGCTCTTTCTTGGTTTCAGTGAGACAAACACTTCAACAACATCCAGTCAGTGGCTTCTGTTAGATCTCCTGAATAATTCGTATATTCAAACCAAAACCGTTTGAAATTGGATCCTTTCATCCTCGGAAGTATTGACTTAACCTTGACGTTGGATGTAACCCAATTCAATATAAAATTCTACGATAAACAGTATTTGCTTATACTCCTTGGGTTCTGACACTTTCGAACGACATACCATCGCCCACTCGAACAGCCTAGGTTGCTGGTTTCCCGCCATCCCAACACAATCCGGCTCTCGAACACGCCCAATGCCACCACACAAGTAGCTTCCCCACATGTACTCGGCAATTTGCTTAAAATAACTTCCAACAATATGCGAACATCCTTAAAAATTACTCAGCCAACATTTGTGGGAGAACCCGACGAGTATCTAGTATCCAATGCCAAGCCGAACATGCAAAACATCATAGTTTCGTTCCGTTCGCATCTTTCTTCTCTTCAAATTACATTTGCCGAAGATAAGAGCGGAATTCACTGCAATAGTGCACTTATTCATATATAAATTGAATTGTATCTGAAAGGCAAGCAAATGCAAATGCAGCTCCTACCACCCGTCGAACCCCATGCCCGCCTCGAGGCAATAGAAATGTTCTCCGCAAAGAAGAAGTAAAGAATTACACTACTCGTCGCCCCTGGTTCTGGGTTCATGTATAGACATCTAAAGGCTCGCAGACGATGGATAAGATGAAAGACTGCATCTCATGTATCTCCTACTTTTTTTTAGTTCTGGGTGAAGTCCTTTTTCTTACAGCCTTGGGAATGAGTTCATAAATGCAATTTAAAGTTGCATAAAGTCGATATCCAATCCGCACTGAATCTCTGTCTTCACCGCTCCTACATATGTATATCTTTGTGGATTATCTAAATGGCGACTGATATAAATAAAAACTGAAAAAAAATAAATTGAACTCGAAGGACTCTTACCGCGCTCACAAGGCGAAACTTTATTTCATTTAATTCTGTTAATAAAATAATTTTTAGTTTTAACATCGTCTTAGCATCTAACCCCTTAGGTCGGCGAGGCGGCAGGGATGTAACATAGTTCGTATTGGTGTAGTCAACAGGAAATTAATATCTCCGAAGCTAAAAGTTTAGTCCAGACCATAGCCCCGGCAAATGGATTGCAATGAAATTGAAGTAATCCATCTTGTGCATTATTATTCTCAGAATGGAATCAAACGATTTCCCGCCTTAGACTCCATCCTGTATCTGTGCTCCTTCCCAGCGCACACGTACGAGCATAGTTTGGTGTGTACTGATCCGTGTTTCTTTTCTTTCTTATTTTTTTCCTTTTTCTTTTTGAACTTCACAGTTATGAAGGGATTGTATTTTCGATCATTCGGACCAAGGAATGAGGCTGGCTGATGGAGAAGTGGATTTCGTTCGAGTTGTTCGGATTGAGTACGTTTGGAATTGGGCCGTGACTTTAGTGCCGGAAGATTCATAAATCGGGAATTGGTTACGTGCAGAACTTAATATTAACTTGATTGGATTGTGTGCCATTGCCCCGGGGATCCACTGCAAATATTGCTGTTTTGATTTTTACATTCTTGGGGTGTGATTTCTTCTAGTCTACGGAAAAGGAATCTTTTGTAGCGTTGGAAGCTTTATGGCAAGGAGTTAATTGAAGAAGTTGGTCTTCTTGTTTTTTCTTTTAAGTTGGGGACTTGTGATATTTGCTGAATCATTCAGACAGAAGTACTACTCTGTTTTATGTCAGAGAGAAATCTTGCATTCTTGTAAAGGGTCTTCAATAACATGTCCGGACTTTGATAGTTTATTTCTCTGATAATCCTTCATAGTTTTATCATTTTACCATTTACATTCTTCAACTTCGGACAAAAACTGAATATTTGCAGCCGAAATGATAGTCCTCGATTCTTTGTCGCGTCAAGGAGTTAAGCTTTGTGCGACCTCAACTGGAAGAATTTTTCGTAAAGACTTTAGAAGCAGCCGTATACCATACAATACCAACTTACACGAGAATTGAAGCCCACAGATTACCAAGCTCGTTGTGCGTTCGGTGATTGGGTTCTGGAGCAATTAAATATACTTTCGGTGATTTGTTTGGTTGAAGGCCTTCATAAACAGTCAAAATTGCCGCATTTTGGGGTACGGACAAAGTTACTGTATGGAGTAGTAGTAGTAGTAGATTTAGGGCAGGCGGCGTTGTTGGACCATATATATCCCGAAACAAGAATGGATAAACGATTACTCTCAATGGTGGCAGATATTGAGTCATGATAACTGACTTTGCACGGCTTCAGTTCGATGATGTGAAACCGAGCGACATCTGGTACTAATATCGTAATGCGACCTGCATCGTACGTTACATATGAGTTATTTCAAGACAACTTTCCAAAATGCGTTGTTTGACAAAAGACGATGTGGAATTCCTTGATCGTGGAATTTATTTCCCTTAATCTTCTTTCGGGCTTCGTTAAGGCGCTGGCTTGTTATCAATTAATACTAATAATTTTGCTTTATAATAAACTTAATTTTTTTGGAAAGGAATTCAGGTTCCTTGATGGTCAGGGTTCGATGCAACGACATTATAGTTCTGAAGTTCATTAAGCCCATCCGTCTATTTGTTTAGTAAAATCAATGATGTATTCATATAAGCTGACGCTAAATATATACGCAGCTATTATAAGCCACCGTTAATTTTCTTTTGGACTCATGGTCAATGTTAGAAAATATTTCACAACCGTATGTTAGAATGGGTAGCATAAACGATTTAGTTGGCCTCTCTCGCCAGCAGTCTCCAGCGCCGCATGCCGAGTTGGTTGAGATCTCCTTTCACTTGCGTGCGCCACCTTAAATTCGGTCGTCCTCGACCGCGTCGCCCCTCAAGGTTGGGTTCAAAGACTTTTTGGGCCGGAGCTATGGTGTCCATGCGCTCAACATGGCCTAGCCATCTTAGGCGTTCGATCCGTAGACGTCGTGTTAAATTCATATCGGTGTACAACCCGTACAATTCACTTTTCAGTCTTCTCCTCCATTCCCCATGTACGTAGACCGGACCGAAGATCAAGCCCAGAATTTTTCTCTCAAAATGACCCAGGGCCTCCTTCCCCGCTTTCGATAAGGTCCATGGCTCTGCGCCATAAAGCAGGACTGAGATGGGTCTTGTATATGGACATCCGAGAGAGGTCTCTGCTTCTCAATTGCCTGCCGAGCCCAAAGAAACAGCGGTTGGCAAGAGTTATTCTGCGCTTGATATCGGCACTGATGTTTTTGCTGCATGTCACTGCAGAGCCAAAGTAGACAGGTCCTTGACTACCTCGAAATTATGCCTGCCAATATTTGATATTGATATTTATTTAATTATAGTTACATTTATACTACAAGTTTAGATATCTTGTAAAATATAGTTTCCATCATACGTTATATTAACAATTAAAGTAGTTAAAAAATTAAAACAAAAAAAAAATAATAAAATTAATAAATAATATTAAAAAATTAAAAAATAAAACGGTTAACGGTAAGATAAAGAAAAAGCTTTTTTCTGAAAGACGGTATATGAGTTGATTGTCGACAAGGAATAATAACTTTCTTTCCTCTATTAGATTGAGCAAAGTGTAATAATTCAAAAAGATAAGATAAAGGAGACTTAGTTTGTATGATTTTAAATAATTTTAATACATTGCGGAAGTATAAATACAAATTTAGATTGAGACAGTAAATTGAGGATGTAAAACTGGACACACTATTGGATCTTGGTATATTATAAATAAAACGGACACAGTCATTAAACGCAACCTTAAGTCTATGCTTACAAACAGAGTCAAGATAGGGAAACACAGAACAATTAAACAAAATGTAAGGCATTACAAGCGTTTTCACTAATCTTATTTTTAAGGGTTGATGCAAATATTTCGCCGAGTATCGTAATTTACGCAATCCACAATAAACTTTTTTCAGGGTATCTCTTACAGCGTCACAACAAGACAGTGAAGAATTAATGTGAAAACCAAGATATCTAACAGAATTAACAACAGTAACGGGATTGCCATCAAGGACAACAGGTGAATAATCATCTGAACAGAGCTCATTATTAGAAAAAACGATACAAACTGTCTTGACGGGGCTCAACTTCAGTTTGTTACCTTTTGACCAGTTGGATATATTATCACGATCATCATTCACTCTGGCGGTACAATCTTCTATATATAAAACCAATAGGACGCGTAAAATAAATAAATCACATCATCAGCATACATGTGTATTTTGCAATTTTTAACAATATCTGGGATTTCATTGCTAAAAAGAGAGAACAGTAGTGGCTCCAGAACAGAACCTTGCGGAACCCCTGCATGAATAACTTTAGAATTTGAGCAACCAAGCTCTATCTCTTAAATAATAACTTAATAGCTTAGTGGAAGAGTTTGAGAAATTAAAGTAACTTTTAATCTTTAAAAGTAATAAAGAATGGTCAATGCAGTCGAAGGCTTTAGTAAAGTCTAGAAGAACAGCTATACAGATATCACTACAGTCTAAGGCTAGGCACGCACTTGTGGTTTTCTGTCGCACGATTATTCAGTCGCAAAAAATGTAACACACATTTTTTAATGTGAATGCACTCATATGCGACCATATAACTGCAATGATAAATAAATAGTTATTTTGTTGACGCTTGTGTTGCTCAAACTCTCGCGCACGAGCGACTTGTTTATTCAATAGTTTGCATAATGTCTGATAACGAGATAGTTCTAAGTGGTGAATTGCTATCGAACCCTGTTATTGATACGGAAAAATTAATCTTAGAAATAGAAAAACGGCAGGCTTTATATGGTAAAAAGTCAAAAGAATATAGCAATAAAAATTAAATCCATTTTTACACTGACAATATTTGGATTCAGTAGTCGCAAGTGAGCGAGGATTCATGCTAATTCATTTGACCCATTTTAATTTGCGGCAACAAAATCGCCAGGAAAATAGAGCTTGTTCCATTTTTTTTAATCGCTGCCATTATAAAGTCGCATATGAGTGCCTTCATATTAAAAACTGCATGTTTCATTTTTTGGGCCGAAATAATCGCAATTAAGAAAATCGCAAGTGCGTGCATACACATATCTTGTTGCGACTACGATTACTTTATCGTGTGTGCATACGCTAGCCAATACGTATGATTCATTTTAACTTGCGACAATCGCATCGCCAGAAAAATGGGACAAATCGCAGATTTTTAGACGTTGCGATTGGTAGGTGTTATGTGCGCTCGTTCACATTAAAATTTATGTGTTTTACTTTTTGCGACCGAATAGTCGTGCGACAGAAAATGCATGTGCGCGCCTAGCCTACTTTTTTTTCTTTTTTTTTCGTCAAATTTGTTTTTATATTTTTAGAAATCACTTATGCTAGACAAAATGCTTAAAACTAGCTTAAATATTAACTGACATAAAAACCCATACGGACACTCTAAAGCAAATAGAACAACTTAAGACTATGCCTTTCGGCCTTACGATTTACTTGTAATAATTAAAATAAATAAACAACTTAGGCCAAGAAAAGTGATATTTAAAAAAAACTTGAAATCAGATCATTTTTTTTAACAAAGAAACTTATAACTAAGAATAACTTAACCCTATCTTAACGAAAATATATACATAAATTTTTTTTTGTTTTCGTAATTGTTTTGTATTTTTTTTTTTTTTAAATTAAAGCTAAAACTAAACTAAACCTACCTACCACCCTAGCCAGCCTTAACCTGCCCTTACCTACTCTAACCTAACCTATCTTAGTCTATGTAAGCCTGCCATTGGCATGTGGCAAGCTTTGCCTTAAAGAGGCTGACCTATCAAAGTTAACCACTACGCAGTCCGCTCCAGCCACCAAAAGCGTTGATGCTGTCGGACGACGTCTCTCCGATCATGGTGCGACACTGATCTACTAAGCCTGAGGTGCGCGCCTAGCCTAAAGCAGAACGAATGTCAGTGTTAACTTTTAGAATAGGAGATTCACAGCTGTGTTGCTTCGAAAACCGGATTGCCATTTTGAGAGCTTATTATTATTATCGGCAGGCCGAAAAACAATTGATGCAAAAACACCAGCATTTGATTGGCCTCAGCGATGAAGTAATCCCAAACCGGGAAGCCTGCCGCTACTTTCTGAGGTCAAACCGGCGGACCCCACAAGCGGACCAGTAGGAATGCAGTTAAGTGGGAAGGTTATGGTCCTACACTTCTGACCATAACAACGCCGGAAAAAGGAAAAAAAGAAGAAGATTATTATTATCGTCTAAGAATGTCCGCATTTGGAGAGTGATAGAATTTTGGATAAAAAAAAACAAAGGTTTCTATGGGAATTGTATTTAATGATAAAATGAAGGTGCGATAGGCTTGAGGGACACACCAAGAATAAAATAAAAAGGGTAAACTGTCGATAATGATATGGTAGTGCGTTTCCCATACTTTAGGGTTTAAATGCAATATTCAACACTCCCACTCATTTAAACATTAAAGTTATATTCATTTTAATTACAAAATTACTCAAACATAACTTCAAATTCAAAAAAATTCAATTTCAAATTTATTTGCGTTAATGTAAATCGCCCAGACCAAGCTGAAGAATATTAGACCGGTACTTAATCGCAGGCAAAGATTTGGTAAGAACATCCGCCAGTTGGTCTTCGCTTCTCACATATTCAATCTGTATATCTCCTTCTGTGTATCTTTCTCTAGTAAAGTGCATTGCTTTGTTGATATGCTTGGTTCTATGATGATATTCAGGATTCTTAACTAAGCGAATTGTACTTTGATTGTCGCAGAACATGACTGTACCATCACACTGCTCAAATCCAAGTTCCTTAAGAAGCCCACGAACCCAAACGGCCTCCTTCGTACCTTCACATAACGCGACATACTCCGATTCCGTCGTTGATAAAGTGACGTGCGATTGCCGTTGACTCCTCTATGTAATTATCCCATTTGCGATTATAAAGGCGTACCCTGTTGTTGAACGACTCGTCTCATAATCACTGGCATGGTCTGCATCCGTAAACCCAACTAATTTGAGGTTGCCTGGACTATACGTGATGCACAGTTTTTTTGTGCTGTTCAGATACTGGAAAATGCGCTTCACTGCCTTGACATACATCTGACTAGGATTTTCCATGAAACGACAAACTTCTCCCACTACATATGAAATGTCGGGTCTTGAAACCGTTGCAGCAAACATCAACGAGCCACACGCTTGTCGATACGGAAACGTCGTATCTGGGTTACTATCACCCGATTTCGTCAGAAAGGATCCAATAACAGTCGGTGTTGAAACGGGCTTAGAGTTCTCCATATTGAATCTGCGAACAATTTTGTCTATGTACGATGTTTGACCAATGCTTATGGTTTTAAGATCTCGATTTCGCTTGATCTCCAGTCCGACATAGTAATCACCTCCACCCAAAGTGATTTGAAACGCATTGCGAAGCTTGTTGATCAGTGAGTCGATTGCTGCCTTACTGCACGACAAAAGTAAACCATCATCAACATACAGCAAAATAATTACCTTTTCACCACAGGTTTTCCCAAAAAATACGCATGGATCCGATCGTGATTGCTCCAGGTTACAGTCTTTGGTGAAAGATATAAATCTTGAGTTCCACACACGGGATGACTGCTTTAACCCATAGAGACTTCTTTTCAGGCGGCATACCTGACCTTCTCTGTGTCTAACTCCATCTGGAACTTTCATATAAATCGTTTCACTAAGACTTCCATTCAAAAACGCTGTCTTAACATCAAACTGGACGATATTCATATCAAGCAAAGCTGCCAACGCCAGGATGCATCTAACTGAGTCATAACGTACCACCGGAGAGAAAGTCTCACTGTAATCAACCCCAGAGCTTTGCGAATAACCTTTCGCTACAAGTCGGGCCTTGTATTTGGGATCATCTTTTGGTGTTGCTTTTATTTTAAATACCCATTTGGAACCAACAATGTTCGTACAATCCTTTGGTTTTTCAACGATATCCCATGTGTCGTTTTCATGCAATGAATGCAACTCTTCGTCGATGGCCCGTCTCCACTCCACACGCTGCTCGGATTGCATAGCTTCTTCGTACGAAGACGGTTCAACAAACATAGCGATGTAGCCTCTTTCAGCATCATATGGAATTACCTTTCTTGGATTGCTTCGTAAACATCTTTCAGTTTCTTCATTCTCTTCGATATTTTCACTTCTCTGGCTTGCCCCTGACAACGAACTTGTATTCTCATCTTTAACTTCGTTGGTCATTGCTAGATCCGATGATTCAGCTTCGTGGGAGCTTTCAAAGTTGTCATTAGGAATTGTGAAATATTCGCTCCGAATGAAGTTCTCATTAAATTTTACGTCACAACTAATAATGATCTTCTTTGATGCTGGATCATAAAGTCGAAAATTTTTTTGTGTAGGTTCGTAGCCAACTAAATGAATCCTTTTTGCTTTAGCATCCCATTTCTTTCGACTGACGTTTTTCGGGATATGTACAAATCCAGCCGTACCAAAAACCTTCAAATGACTTAGCTCCGGCTTACTTCCAAACCACTGTTCAAACGGAGTCTGATTTGTAGTTTTTGTTATTGAAGTCCGGTTAAGTATGTACACTGCCGTCCGAACTGCTTCTGGCCACAGAGATTTAGTCAAACCGCTAGAAATCAACATGGTTCGTGCTGATTCTTGAACCGTTCTATTGTCCCTTTCGATGAAACCATTTTGTTCGGGGGTGTACGCAGCAATTCGGTCCATCATGATTCCATATCTCGCCAGTAAACTCAAAACAGCTTTGTTGATAAACTCAGTGCCATTATCGCAGCGTATTCTTTTCGTTTGACAGTTCCACACGTTTTTCGTTTGGGCTAAGAACTCCTTTAAGACGTCAGCTACTTCAGACTTCTGTTGTAGCAAGTAAACAAATCTGAATCCCGTAGCATCGTCCTTTATTAGCAGAAAATATCGAACGCCACTGATGCCTATTTCCTCCATCGGTCCACACAAATCCATATGAAAGCATTGAAATCCGTTTTTCTTGTAGAGGATGTGATGCTCGATGCATTTTTCCTAGGTGGCATTCCTCGCAAAAGAAATCATCCTCATTAGTCAACTTAATACCACTTACCAGTCCTTTGGAGCACATGGATTTGATAGCAGCGGCGTTAACATGCCCCAAGCGCCGATGCCATTGCTGCAAACTATTTGGTGAAACATGTTCACTTGAGGAAAAATACACACGTTCTGCCTTGGCTGGTCTAAACGCCATTCGAACTAGATTATTGCTATCGGTGTATCCAACAACAGATAAAGCCTTATGTTCATCAAACACAGTGCAACCATTCTTTGTAAATTTCGTCACGAAACCCTTCTTCACCAATTCAACAATTGAAAACAAATTTACTTTTGCTTTCGGAACGTACTGAACATTTTCGATGATCCTTTTTTTCCCATTTCTCATTAACCCAACCTTCGATTTCGATAGAGCCTGATCCTTCGACATCCAATGTGACATTGTTTGCAGTTTTCATGCCTTTTTGCTTCCCATCGCAAGAAAATGTCACAAACCATTATCGACGGAACGTCGTATGGCTCGTTGCTGCCGAATCAGCCAACCACAAATCTGCATAATCTGCCGAAAGAACACTATCTGTAATCGCATATGCTACCGTTTTACATGCCCTGTTGTTGTTCCCATTGATTTTGCTTTTATCCGGACAGAACTGTTTCCAATGGCCTACTTTACCACATAAATGACAGGTCGACTTTTCTTTCCTTTCCTTAGTGTTAAATGGTGTTGTCTTCTTCTTTCTCGCTTCTGTGTGTTTCGCACTAAATGCCGCTTCTTGTGCCCTTGTGTCCCGCTGTATTGTGTCCCGCTCTGCCTTCTGCATCTGATCTTCCTCCAACTGTAATTTTGATAGCAATGTTTCCATGGTTCGGCACTCTTTTATATTGTACCAAACGGTACGAAAATTCTGGAACTTCGGCGCTAGGCTGCTTATTATACGACACATTTTTAAATTGTCGGACAACTTTTCACCTTGATCCTCCAATTCGGATGCTATTTGACGGACTTTTGAAACGTGCGAAGTCACTAATTCATTATCTTCCATCCTTAGGCTGAAGTAATCTTCATAGAGCATCATTACTCGAACATCGCTCTTTTTTTGATGAATGCTCTCTAGCATGTCCATCAGTTCTTCTGCCGATTTGCAATCCAAGACATATGACGATTGCTCTGCATCAATGGAGGCAAATAAAATTGCCATCGCCCTCCCGTCACGTTGAGACCACTTCGATTTCATCTCGCTCGATGCATCATCTGGGGGCTTCCTTGCTGTTCCATCAACAAAATCCATTAGTTCTTGGCTTCGAAGAATTGCATTTACCTGGAATTTCCATGCTCTGAAATTATTGCCATTCAGTCGATGTGACATCATAGGATTTTCGAACACTGCTTTCTCCATCTCGGGTAATTTTGCGTTTAAACTATTTTGCTTGTAATTTTGAATGTGTGTGTATTAATTAAAATAACTAAAATGGATGAACTGGGCCCATAACCTGATAGAAATTTGGATAAAAAAAACAAAGGTTTCTATGGGAATTGTATTTAATGATAAAATGGAGGTGCGATAGGCTTGAGGGACACACCAAGAATAAAATAAAAAGGGTAAACTGTCGATAATGATATGGTAGTGCGTTTCCCATACTTTAGGGTTTAAATGCAATATTCAACAGAGAGATAATACTTTTTCAAAAGCTTCTGACAAAAAACACAAAATACTAATTTGTCTAAAGTCGGCAGGGCAACTAGGACTAAGCTTTTTGGGTATAGGAATAATTTTGGCCCTTTTCCAACTATCCGGGAACTGGGAGCTGTAGATACAGTAATTAAATATATGATGTATCATATGTAGCAAATGATATGAGGCAGTATAAGTCTAAGAAATCGAGGTTAGATACCATCAGGTCGTATGGCATTCGATTTAACAAAGCTAACAGCTTTGAAAACATCAAATTCATCAATACATCGGAAATAGAAATTTGATGACAATTCAGGAGAACTCAGATCAAGGTTAAAAGATGAGGCGTGAGGAGGATCCGAGGAAAAGGCCGCACTCATTTCTTCTGGAGATAACGAACACTTGGACATTTTACTATTAGAAATTACACCCAGCCCTTTGAGATTTTTCCACAACTGCTTGGAACCTAGGCTAGGGTCAAGCTTTCACTTTATTTGACTTTGTTACGTAAAATACAATATTTTGTACTATTTTCTATTTTGGGATTACGTTTGAATTTATTAAAAATGCGTTCACGCTCAGTAATTTCACGTCGAATTTCGGTACTGTACCAGGGACAAGAACAAAATCTAACACCCTTAGTTACAACAGGAACAAACTTATAAAATAAGGAGTTGACTAGATTATTAAAAATTTCAACCTTTTTGTTGATATTCGAGGTTAGATATATACATATCATGCCAATTTAAATTATAGAGTGAACGTGTAAGCCATATAAGGTTGATGTCCTTAAACGACCTAAAGCTAAAGGTGTTATCACTGTTGAGTCCATCTGTATTAAAAGCGAAAGAACAAAAAATCATATCATGAATGAATTCACTAGTCAATTTAATTTGGTCGAAACATAAAACACTCGAAGCACAATTAGTTAGAAACATGTCAAGTAGTGAGGGATTATTTGAAGATTTGAAACAGCTAGGATAACTAGAACTAACTATAGACAATCCTAATCTATCACAGAAATAATAAAATTGATTAGTTATATTATTGCACTTTAAGATGTTCACGAATTTTTACCATTTCTGATAGTATATCACAGTGAAGCCAAGATTCAGAAACCATTAGAATGTCAATCTTAGAAGTACTAAATATTTGGTGTAAAACCGTATGCTTATGTAGATCTTACACTTTCGGCATTAATGTGACAAATTCTGATTCCTTGATTTGATTCACAGATCGCATTGAGAACGGTCCTTATATTGTCAGGATGGTTCAAACTCATAGGATGAGGATTTATATATACATATATTTAGTAAATACCGTCTTCAGAAAGCAACAGCAAATTAAAATAAGTAAAAATAAAAGTTAGCGAACAGTTTACCATATAATATTAAATAATAAATTAAGCATAGAATATTTTGCTAAAAATTAAAAATAAATTAAAAACATTAATGATAAAAATTAAATTAAAGTACAAAAGTTAAAGTTAAAAAATAAATTGGCAACTCTGACAGCTGAAACATTTTCACCAGAAAGGTTACAGCAACATTTGTTTCAGCAACACACCCAATGACATCTCCAAGAGCAGACCTGCCTTCGACATCGGAAACGATTGAATTGTTGGTGGTAGAGAGCGGATGCGTAGCTGCAGTATTGGTAACAGACATAAGAGTAGGGACGTCACAAACTGCCACAGATCTGTCCCCTGCACCTTTTTTCTTCCATTGTGTGTGTACACGGAATGTAGATGATTTTCACGTCGCATTTTCATGGCCTTATGGAATACTGCATGATTATGTTTAGTCAAGCTTTCATACATACCGACGAAATTGCTGCTGTCAAAACCCAAGTCGCGAAGGGACAGCGGGCGGGAGTTCTCTTTGTTGTATGTGGCGAGACTTTTTAGTAAATACACTTTATTCTCTTCGAACGGAAGCTTAACGATCGAATATGTGCGCCCTGGGCAAGACGCTATTGGTTCGTGTCTTTTTTTCGAGAACAGCATATATTTCGTCTTGATCTCATTTACCGCCAGTCTCATCTTAGCTGCTTCCGTCTCAATGCTCGTAAATGCCTCATTGACATATAGCTGAGTTCAACCAATTATCTCAATGTCGTCGGCATAAGCGAGCAGTTGTATGGACTTGAAGAAAATCGTGACCAGTGAGTTTTGCACGATTCTTTCAAGGACGATGTTGAAAAAGTCACACGTTAGCGTATCGCCCCGTCTAAAACTTTTTTTGACATTTTGACTTTGTTATGTTGCTTCCGACCCTGATGGAGCAGTGAAAATCCTCTAATGTCAACCTCCACAACCTGACGAGTTTGCCAGGGCTGTCAAAACTAGACATGGTGCTGTATACCTCGTCTCTATGCAAGCTATCGTATGCGGCCTTAAAGTCGACAAATAGATGGTGTCGATCTGGAACTCGTTGGTGTTTTCCAGGATCTGCCGTAGTGTGAATATTTGATCGATGGCGGACTTCCCGGATCTGAGACCACATCGATATGGATCAATCAGTTTATTAACGTACGGTTAAAGGCATTCACACAAAACAGCAGAGAAGATCGTGTAAGAGATGTTCAGAAGACTTATAACTCTATAATTGGCGCAGACAAACGGGTCTCCTTTCTTGTGGATCGGGCAAACGATACTAAGATTCCATTCATCGGACATGCATACCTCTGACCATATTTTGCAGATGAGCTGGTGCACACTCCCAACCAGGTCATCTCCAGCTGTTTTAAAGAGTTCGGCAGGTAGTCCGTCTGCTCCAGCAGCTTTATTGTACTTAAGTTTAGAAAAAGCATACTCGAATTTTCTGAGCCAGGCATATTCACAGTCGCCTGGCTGCCGTAAGATAGTGGTCCGAGTCGATGTTAATTCCTCGGAAAGTTCATACATCTAGAATATCGGATGCGTGCCTGCCATCAATCGCAATGTGGCCAATCTGGTTGAAATGTTGAGATGCGGGAAACGCGTGCTAGCAACTAGGAGATTTCGCCCCGTTATGAAGTCTATCAGCTTGTCTCCATTTTCGGATGTAGTTTTGTGTAGGCTGTGCTTACCTATGACCCTATCAAAAGCGACTTCTTTGCCCAGTTTCGCGTTAGAAGCTCCTACCACGATTTTAACATTGTAGTTGGGGCGTAGTTCTATCTAGTAGGTCGTAGATGTCGTCCTTTGTAGCGTAATCCTTGTCTTCGGGGGCGCAAATTAGGCTGATGTAGCGAATTAAGCCTGGATGCGGATTGTTATGAGGCGCTCGATTACATACCCAAAGCTGAAGACTTTTTGCCTAATCTACCTCCAATAACGAAACCGCATCCGAATAAGCGTTGCTTTCTTTCCTTGTAGCAGTCGCCGTAAAAAATGTCGCAGTTTTTCATTCGCTTTTTACCTGGTCCATCCCATCGCACCTGCTGGATTGCGGTAATATCAGCTTTATAGCAGTCTAGCCCTCCGCAAGTTGTTCGGCTGCACGTGGTCTGTTGAACATTCCACGTACAAAGCCAAATGTAATTTTTCGCTTTCATTTTCGTTTTATTGGTTGGGTCGTCAACAGTGAATCCGTCCGTTTTTTTAAATATGAGGCTTTTTCCGTTTTTTTTGGAGAGATGGCTTTTTACAGTTGTGGCTTGTTTTGTGGCGCAGGAGACTCGCAGTTTCGCAGATCTGTAGCTCAAGTCTGTTCATAGTCAAGAACAATTCCTATACGGAAAAAATGTGCAACAACATCAGTTGTGAGTGAGAGATGATCCAAAAATGCTGAAGAAGGCATAACACTCGCAGCATAAAACCACTTCAAAATTCATACTCTATGTGTGCATTTCCAATATAACACCTTAATGACATGGAAACAAAAGAGTTGCTGTGAACTACAACCAACTCAAAGTCAGTCGAATCTCTCAAATCCTATATCACCCCCGGAGAGTAGTGAACGACCATCTTCGACACAAACCATCTTCACCCCGTCCAGGTTGTGTGACAAACACCATAAGAGCGTACACTCTTGAACCTGCACGAAACTCACTTTGAGCTCAGAATCATGTACTCTATAACGCAACCAAGTTTCAGACTCATAGCTACTCGGCAAGTTTGGTTTAGCATATGCGGATGGACAGATAGGTAGGCCTTTGCATATATGTATCTTCTCTACCCCAGCTTTGCAAGGTTAAAGACTAAAAAGGCAAGGAAACATTTTACAATGTATCCGCTGTCAAAAGTTCGAACACGTTGCGTGGAACTGTCACATCCCTCGATGTGTTAAGTGTGCAAGAAGCAGACCCAGGACAAGATCGCGGACAGGAAACAGTTCGAGTGTGTGCTATCAGAGATGCCCTAAATCGCAAGATATGAAGAAAGCAAATATGGTCCGCAAGCAGAAGTCTGAGGGAAGGCGTCCGTCGGGTTGCTTACAAACAGTAGCCGTCACACCCCAGATGAGAGACGGTACAAAAACCCATGGCTGACTCTAAGGCCCCAGTACCTATTTCTAGGGCACCGAAGGCCGAGGTTGACGTGTGCTCGATCCTGCCCGCCACCCAAGTGCAGATCCATGAGCAGGCGACCCGAGTAGACAGAATCTATTTACTTCTGCCGGAGCTAGCGCAACTACAATCATAGTGGGTACGCTGGTAGAGGGTCCCTTAAAGATCCCGTCGCTGAATGTGACTTCACTGATTAGGATCGAAACACTTTTTCGATATCTGCGCTTAAACTTGGTAGAAAACTAATAGATTCTGGCTGGCGATTTAAACTCAAAGCATAAAGTCATTGGTGGATTCTACAGAGCATAGAGTGTCAAGTCAAATTACTCGCAACGGATGGTCCGTAATATCATCCCAGTGGAAGCCACCAGAAGAGCCAAGACCGAAAAAAGTAGGTCAAGTTCGGTCAAACGTGAAAGTTTTGCTCACGATTTCAGTCGATTTCAATGACGTGGTTCACCATGATTTCTTAACGGAATGAAGAAGAAAACGTCCGGATTTATGGGGAAAAATTCGCTTGTCGTTGCTTGTGCGTAGTTTTAAGCAAAAATTAACAAAAAATTACCGCAATCATGCTTCAGCCTCTGTATATACCATGGCTCTTCCTGAAACTGAAGAGACCTATGAAAGGACGGAGATTGGCCACGAGCGCATATCAGAAGTGCTTCGAGCATAGGAAAACTGCGCTGGCGCAAGTGTATTATGTCCTTGGAGGACACAACAGATCTTGGTAAATAAGTATTTTTTTATTTATTTATTTATTAAATCCTTCTTACTTTTAACACAAACCTTTTACTATGTCCCTTAATTTTTGCACAGTTCTGTTGGTATTCGTATCACCAGAAACGGTAGTGTAACCATCCTCAAAAATTGTTTTCTGCGAACTACGAATTTCTTGTACCGTTGCGTTATCCAATTTATTTCGTTAAGTATTACCTGGAGGGCAACCGGGCTGTACCTGACTTCGTGCGTTCCAAGAACCTCTCCTTTTTCTTTGTATTCTTTTTTACGGATTTTCTCCCTTGGGAAGCTGATGAGTTAAATGAAACTCCGGTCTGCAAACGTTAAATAGTTCATAACGTATTTTTGTGGTTCCGCACTCGGAATCTTAGGTAGCCTATCAGACCCTGTGTCGAAGGTAAAACTGCGACATATCACTGGGAGTGCGTATGAAAATTGACAGCATTTATTCATTTTTTCAATTGCTTTGATACATCAGCAAGGTGTGTTAGCCTATCTGTTGAGGTCTTCAAGCTAGCTGGTGGCGCTCGGGTAGATAGAATAAACATCACCTGCAATGCCTTTTCACAAATTTCCACTCGGAGAATGGTCCAGCAAAACCAAGCAGGACTGCGGCACTGATTAATAATAGTTCTGGTTGGGAGAGCCTATTGCTTGAAATCTGGTTTCATCTCGAATTGTAGCTTTAATTATTGAAAAAAATTTGCAGAAAATTTAAGCCGCTGGACAGTTCCGAAAACTTCTGGTTATTTACTGGAATCTGTAATATTTTTTAATGAAAATAAAAAAAACGATTTCATCGGTATGATGAAGGCATTCCAAGATTTTGAGACGAAATCCACCGGCAAATGATATTTTAATGGACACCAGGTTGCGTCCATATCTTTGTCGTTACTCAAGCATATCTGCTTCATTTAAATGAAATTCAATTATAATTTAATCGAATTTCTCTACCCACGTAAAAAAGTAAACTTCCATCGCGGATCGCCCAACTGCATTGCACCGAACCACTCACTACTCATTTCCATCAATCTCACCATTGATAACTGCCACATGCGTAGATCTGGAAGAAAATCAATTTCACCTAGTTTCCCGTGCATTCCATCCTTCATTGTTCGTTGGCTCAGAAGGAACAGATTTTTCGACGCGATTTTCAACCGAGCGAGCTCAAGATAACAACAATATACATACATATTTACATCCGTCGCATGTGAATTAATTTCAATTCGTCAAACCGAGCCATCACTTACACACTGCTCTGAACAAGTGGTTCTGAGTGAAAGAGCAATAAGAAAAAAACGACATCATCACCGTCGTCAGGATTAATGACAGGATGCGTCGAATGTCGAGCGTTGAGCGTTTGAGTAATACGTAAATGAATACCGAATGAATCTGTCGAATTGATTGTTCAATCAACTGTACGCGAAACTTTTTTTTCTGCTTTGTTTTACGATTTAACTTACACAAAGTTCGTTCTCATAGAGCCTCATGCCACGCTCAACAATTCACAAGAAACATGTCAAAAAACTTCAACATTTAAATTTTTATAGCCACTCGGTCGTATATTTAAGCGCGCCAACAACCTCTGTGATTGTAAAAAAAAAAACAAAAATAAGGACGAAAACGAATATTAAAATAAAAGATCACCTGCGCGTCATGTCCCGTCACAGTAACCGTTGCTATAAATCATTTAAATGCTATAGCGACGTTGTATTATTCACCGGAAATGTATAAAATCAACAACAAAAAATGAAAATAAAACTCGAAATGAATGTAAAAAATTTAAACGAATCTATTTCGTATGTATCCTGCGAAGGCAGAGGAGCCTGGATGTGAACAAACAACTAGCGTGCGGAAACGCAGTTCAACGGCGGCGTATGAGGACATGTGTTCGTATGAAACACGAGAGAGATGAAAGGATTATGGTGAGTTGATTTGAAATGGAAAGTTTTGCAGGATATTCGCACATCTTTTTATTCATTTTTTAAACGTTTCGTCTAGATTTGCAGATAAGTGGTGACACAATCAACTCATGCCTGACGCTACGAGAGTGACGCTTCACTGAAAAATGTGTCAAATTGAGGGCGTTTGTTTTAATACATACATACATACATACATATATCATGAGCCCCTAAGGCTAAGGCCACGCGCTGAGCGGCAAGCGGCAGAGCGACAGAGCGGCGAAATTCTGAGCGGCAAACTTAAGCGGCAAGTGGCCATTTCTTGAGCGGCAATTCTTAATGATTAGTTGTGAAAATGTCGTTATCGAGTGTTGTTCGCCGCAGTGTTTTACAAGAAAGTCGTTTTAATATTTACAGAGTTATCTTAAGCTTAAAAAAAGAAGATTTGAAGTTCATCCAATAAACCGAAAAAGATCAGGTTATGGCGAATTTCACCATTTGTATAATAATCTTCGACAACACGAAGACCGATTCAGACAATACATGTCAATGTATGTCAATACAATCATTTGATTTGCTGTTAGTATTTCTTAAATTTGCCATTATTCCTTCTTGCCGCTCAGAACTACCCTAAAATAATAGAACAGAATTGAAAGCTGAGCGACGCCGCTCTGCCGCTCAAAAACGTCGCTTGCCGCTCAGAGACTGTGTGGCCACAGCCATACAATTTCATATGTTTGAATTTTTTTTTGCCGCTCAGAATTTTGCCGCTCTGCCGCTTGCCGCTCAGCGCGTGGCCTTAGCCTAAGGCGAAAATGTTGAAACTGAAACATAATAGGACTTTTGCGAAATTTGGGACAAGTTATTTGGTTTAATAAAGGGTCCGGCAAATAATTTTTTTTTTTTTGAAAATGCTATAAAAAAAAACTACTGAATATTTTCTCAAATTTCTTTTTTTATTTGAAAGTACAATCGTTCCGGTTAATAATGGAAAATAATTTCATTCAATGGCTGCCTCGGCTGGCCATGCAGTAGCCTACACGATCGGTCCAATTTTTAAGCATATTATCGATTGTGTGCAGCTGTATTTCACCAATAGCTTCACGAATATTGTTCTTTAAAACGTCAATTGTCTCTGGCTTGTCGGCGTAACACTTATCTTTGACGACACCCCACAAATAATAGTCCAACGGTGTCAAATCGCAGCTCCGAGGTGGCCAAACGACATCAGCTCTAATGATAATGCGATCTTCAAAAACAGGGCGCAAAACATCGAGTGTAGCTTCGGCTGTGTGGCACGTAGCGCCGTCCTGTTGAAACCAAATGTTGCCAATATCCTCCTCTTCAATTTTTGTGAACAAAAATTCGTTCAACATGGCCCGATAACGATCGCCATTGACTGTAACGGCCACTCCTTGCTCATTTTCGAAGAAAAATGGCCCAATTATGCCTCTGGACCAAAATCCGCACCAAACAGTGGCTCGTTTTGAGTGCACCGGCTTTTCAATGTATGCGTGCGGGTTTTCTGTGCTCCAAATGCGACAATTTTGCTTGTTTACATACCCGCCAACATCAAAATGAGCTTCATCTGAAAAGATGATTTTTTTGGCAAAATCGGCATCTTCTGTAAGTCGATCGCAGGCCCACTTAGCGAAGCGAAAACGTATTGGATGGTCAGTTGGCTTCAACTCCTGAACCAATTGGACTTTGTATGGCGTCATACCAAGGTCTTTATGCAAAATTCGTCTCAATGATGTCTCCGAAATGTTCAATTGTTGAGAACGACGGTGAATTGATGTTGATGGCGCTTCACGCACACTTTCAGCCGCAGCAGCAATATTCTCGGGTGTACGCACTGTTTTTGGCTTTTCACGCTTTGGTTTATCGATGAGGATGCCAGTTTCTTTCACTTTTTTCACAAGATAACGAACATACGGAGCTGACGGAGCTTCTCTTCTTCCAAAATCCGTACGCAATTTTCGCACACATTCTGCAACATTACCATGATTTTCAAAGTAATGTCGCAATATTTCCCAGCGTTGTTCAAGCGTATACACAACCATATTCGTTCAGCGGAAGGATAAAACTAATTATCTGTCAAATCAGACATGAGCTAAGTGTTACCATTCACGAAATAAGCACTACTTGAAAAAAAAAAACGTTAGATGGCGGACCCTTTATATGTTTGTCAAAATACAGATACTTTCTAGCCAGACTTCAAGGTACCTGACTATACTTTGCTTCGCCAGTGGACGCCTGTTCGAGAATTGAGAACCGGCGCCAATTTGTTCTAGTGTCTCGAGAGGTTCTAGATAAAGGCGTTCTGAACAAAATAGTTTCTGATTTCTGACAGTTGATTTTCAACTTTCAGTCCTCACAATACTACTGAATTTTTTCGAAGTCACGCTGCAAGAGAGGGACGATGACGTCGATCGATGGACTTGATCTATACGCGATTAATTCGTCCAGATACGCGATTGAATGGTGAAGAGAAGCTATCAAATCACTGAAGTTAATGTTGAAAAGGATCGGCGAGTTCACCGTACCCTGTTGCAGTCCGTTGTTAATATCAAATAATTGGGTAGAAGTCCCGTTGGCAATTTTCACAACGAACTTTCTACCGGTTAACGTATCAAAAATCATATATAGCAGTGGTTTACTTATGCCCAGCCGACTGAGCTTATAATAAAGACCTTCTAACCATGCGATGTCGAAAGTTTTTTCCAAGTCAATCAGACAGGCACCCGTGCATTGGTTCTTGCATTTGTTCCACTGGATATCCGATACGAGTTTCGACGCGGCATGAATAGTGTTATGCCCCGCTCTGAAATCGAACTGGTTATCCGGAATGATTTAATTGTCCTCAACCCATTTAGACAGGGCTCTAAGGACCACATTCTCGAAGACCTTGCTAATATGTACTTGGAAGGAGACTTATCGACCAAAGATTTGATGGGTTAGAGGTATCTATACCCCTCTTGCGTCTTAATTACATCACCGCTGTCTTCCAATCCACTGGATAATATGCATTATTCAGTGCATTGTTGAACAGGATGGTGTACATCTCTACAGCCGGTGGTGGAAGATGTCTGAGCACAACATTAGAGATTTTCTTCTCTTCTATGGCTCGAAGATCATATGGAGATCCCCTGTCGAAATAAACAGGGTATTACCCCGTTATTGGTGACGGCTTTTTTTGCCATGAAATCGTCATTGAATTCTCTGATCGCCAATGATCGAAATCATTTCTAAGGTAGGAGTGATGAAGGAGGGCTCTGTTCTTCAGGTCGTGGGTCGGGCGAATACTATCATTCACCTTGTGCACTTCCTGGAAGACAGCTCCTACTGTCGCCACCTTCTTCTGAGGATCCTCGATCACGAAAAAGTCGTCATGCAGGATGGCGCTCTCTGGATCAATGCTAACTGCTCGTAGCAAGCGTTTATTGTGTGACGTTCTCGGGTGCGTGGAATTGGTATTGACGAACTGGTGTAATCAACTTACAGTGGGGTGTAGGAGTATTAACTGGTCATTTTAATATCGTTCAGCGTACGAATGAAAAGAAGTGGGCCTATGTGGCTGCCTTGGGGTACGCCGAAGGAAGCTAAGATGGGGCTGGAAAATGGTGATAAAAAACAAAGAGCGTTACAAGGGTTTTCCAGGTTATACGAAATCCATTTCAATATTAGTCTGCCGGGAATTTTGCCAAAAGCGCTTATAAAATCTTTTTAAATAGCGACGACTTTCTTTTCATCTTCTAAGGTAGAGAGATTAAAGGACACAAATTTGACAAGGATTGTGGTTTTCTGTGGTTGTAATCCTACATTTTATGAAGCCTTGTTATCAAGAGGAGTTTAGAGATTTGGCACAATAATTGTCAACATCGCCCTTTGGACCCTTTTGGGCAAAAGGCTTATAAAAGAAGTTTTCCATATTCTGGGGAAATTCTCCTAAAGATAGGGATACACTGAAGGTTTTTGAAAGAGGGGAAGAAAGGGTGTTGGAATGTATTTTTAGGAATATAGTATGGAGACAATCGGGGTCAGGAATAACTTTAAAGCACTATGAAGAAAATTGGTTCAAGAGAAACTAGTAAGTAGGCGAAAAATTGTTTGAAAAAAAAATGACCGCAGTGGTGGAATCATTTGATCCTCCATAATTGTTGTAGAGGGAGATTGGTTAGACATTAGATTTTCTTTTATAGCTGACACATTGACAGAAGCAGTCTGCATCATTTTTGGCTTGCGAGTCAATTTGAAATTTCTCTATTGCCTGCTTCACCCTTTTGGCAATAGTCTGAGGCTCTGAATATTTGAGCAATGGCTGAACGGATTTTACAAATACTCTGCTAGTCTCATCGTGAGGTTTTTCGATATGATAATATTGTTGTACATTCGAGGAGGGCGGAGGTGCAAGCCAAAGACTCGACGACTCTTCGGTTAAGAGAGCGGAATGCACGTTTTCAAAATCAAACCAAAAGGAGTGGTTCCCGAGAGGGTTTTTTAAAGTTTTATATTTTTTTTTAAATTACATACACACAATTAGGCACGAAGAAGAATGAGCCGACAGGGTCAATCCAGCGGCTCTTTTTATAGCCCATCTTCCACTACCAGTTGACCTAACACTCTACGCGCTGGAAACTTTGACTTTGGCGCCTTTTCCTCGCATAAAACACAACCTAACATTTCTGTCAAATTTGTTGATGATCCGGTTGCGCGGGCTTTTTGATTTTTTCTGTCTTCGTTGGGAAAACTGTTATTTTCCGTATCTCCCCCCCAATGAACCGGAAACACGGTGTACCAGTGGCGACGGCTGGATACAGCAATAAGAAACCTAACCACGTCCATTTATACATGGTAGAGGAAGACAATATCATCAAAAAACGAATTTCCCGGAAACTAAGTCGATTATATTCAATGGGATAATGAAAAAAGAACCCAAATCAAGAATGTGCTTAACAATCTCATGTCTTATTAAGAAATTCGCCATAAAATTTGTTGATCCTGATGGAAAACCCTCTCAATGCTGAAATAGAAAAGCATAAAACAAAAAAAAAAGTCATTTCAACACAGAATTTCAAAGCCACACTTGGCCGGTTAACCACATCTGTGGCACTCGTCCCTTAGACCATTTTCTCATCGTTCATTCCACACATCCTTTCACTGTATTTGTATGAATTTCCAATTTTCCCAGTCGGAGAGAGGGCGAGGGACCAAAAAGGGTTCAACATACAAAAACCATTCAGAGAACCTGTTGTGTCCTTAATCGTTCAACAAGCCATTCATACCTGAAACGATCCTAGCTAGGGTATCTACGGCTTATACTTGTAAAATGAAATAAAAAGGGAAAAAAATGAGGGAAATAGAAGGACATACAAGGAGGAAAAAGTCAAGCTATTTAGACAAATTTTCAACACAAAATCAGAACGAAATTCAATGGGTGTATGTCTGAATGCCCGAAAGCCTGAATGACTGAATGCAAATGCGTTCGACTCAATTGGTTCACAGTGCGCTTACCGTCCCATTCATATTCGGACGTCTCAGTTTGGCCACCACTCCTTGTCATCGGTCTTAATTTTGAAAGAATAGAGTAGAGTTTATAGAAGGAGAGTACATACTAGTGTTTGACTAATAAATTATAAAATAGATTTCCGGCCGCCGGAGCAAGAGAAGCAGAGAGAAATCACAAATAGAAAAGAAGGAGGATGGCAAATGAACGAACGAGTCGAAAGGATGCCTTCATCATGGCCCATTATCGATGAGAGGACAATGGAAACCAATTAACAAAAGCATTGTTCCATAGCCCCATACGCTATACGCTGTCTTTACTCTGTTCTACAGCGCTGGACACTGCTTCTCTGATTTATCCTCACATCTACTTCTTCTTATCCATTATCCCTGCTGAGGCAATACTAGTGCAAGCTTCTACAGAGATACAGCTATGTACACTAGGCTGATGCTATTCTTTAGAAGATTGGACAAAAAAAAAAAACGAAAAATAAAATGAGACAGAACGCAAGAGCATTTTAGGATTTTCTTCTTCACCTCCATATCCATCTTCCGCCTTCATTGCATGCTCTCTGCCGTAGAGTGAATCGGGAACAGTGAAATGAGCCACTGAACAGTGAACGCTGTGCAGCGTTACTTCTTGCAATTGTTAATGAAAGTTCCAACTTTATCATTTATGCATGTTGAGCATAATGAGCGAATCGAGCACGCTACACACGAATGCCAAGCCATGGGCGCGCGTATAGAAGATACTCTTCACATTTACGTTCCTTCTTCATTCTTGCCAGGAAATGGAGTGGGTTTCTTATTATTGTACTCGTATAAGAAATTCCTGCTCTCAAGAACGTCGAGTAAAAGTAAATGTTTGCCCTTAACTCGTTTCCTTTTAAGACATAAGGGAGCGAACAAAAAAAAACAAAAACACAGTGGAAGGATCGAAAAAGGATCCCAGGCAATATGTCTGAGAGTGGCTGTGCATAGTAGTTTTCGACTTGCACTTCGTCCTTCTTCGTCTCCGCTTCGCTAGTTAGTCTTGCGAGTCACTTTTCTTCAAAGCCTAAAGTATTGTTTGCTTGCCTTTTTACTGGAACTTCCATCTTTATTCTTCGTCTCCGCCGGTTCCCGAAGTAGCATTTCTGATTCGAATGATAGATTATAGTGATGAATCATCAATGTCGAGGAAAGTTAAGAAAGTCTTCACTTTGTTACATCTTCTCAAGCACACATTGGAATGAGTGATTGTATAATAGTATTGAATTGGATTCAGTGCTGTATCTTCTTCATCGTCATAGATAGTATAAATATAAGTCAAGGGAGGAGGTTGGACTGGCCCCATGGTTCCTTCGCATTCATGAATCAAGGGTTCAAAGGGTAGGAATCGATCAAAAGGGGAGTATCTATCAATTAGGATGGAGTTCGTTGTGGTAATCATTAGTTATATCCGAAAGTTATAATAAACGGTAATTAAATTTAATTAATGACAACACATGTACGAGTTTGAAATTGTACACTTTGCACGTGATGCGGTTTATCATTTTCGAAGAACCGCAGGGGCGTGACAGTTTTCTAAATCAAAAATAACAGACAAGAATATAAGGCACTTTTCGATTTTCATTTGGAATAATTCTTTTTTCTTTACTTTACATTTCTAATAACTTTAATAAAAGTATTTTGTAGCACAATTCTTATAATTAGATTTATAGAGAATTGATATGTTTCTAAGGCTCATGAGGGGGTTCAATTTTTGACAAAAGTTGAGACATTTTCGATACCTTCAATTGCATTCGGAAGAAAATTATTATTTCTTAGGCGGGGACTTTAACGCCAACCATATATAATGGTTAAAAGCCACTAAGGCCACCATGGCCAACCTACTCGACAATTGGTGTCGTCGAGATACGACCGAGTAAAGGTTTGAGTTCAACGCGACAAGTGCCGCATCCTTTCCAAGAACTTGCTTTTTCTTGGATTTAGCAGACTTTCTACTTAAACTAATTAATACGAATCGCATGAAATTGTTTGCGAGTCAACGAGTCTGACGGGTTCTCAACATTTTTGAAAATAGAAAAACGCCTGAGCGTAATTAATCCACCTACAAGCTGAAACTTGACAAAGGACCAAACTAACCAATATCTACAATAAATAGACTTCATAAAACCGTACGAAACCAATCCTCGGATAGACAACAGAATCAAACTGATTAAAAAACATAAATAATCAACGTGCTTTTCGGGGCCTAAAAGGCTATATAGATATTACACAGACAAACTAAAATCGGTGACCAAAAATTTCCAATAGTAAGAAAATTAGAGATAAGCTCTAAGTTTGCTCCAGTGCGTTATAAAAAATTCAATGTTTCGAGCATGTTTTCCTAAATAAATAAAATATTCAGGAGAAGAGATCATAACGATATCCCTTATTCCTGAATCCCCCGGACGATAGACATTATAATAACATTACCGGACCTAGGCATAAATCCAGAGAGTGTCGACACTGGATACGGACTTTTTGGTGGTCGAGGATCTACAGGAGAAGCTTGATTATATCGCTACTATTTTCTAGTCTGTGTAAACTGCAATCAAGAGCTTAAAACCGCGGGTTCTTTAACCATTCACAGATTCGTGAAGAACTAGAATATTGGCGATCTGAGAACAATGGTTTCACAGTATACAGTGATGAAACCTTGCGAATGATATTGTCGTCAAATTTTGCCAGTTTGTTTGTAGAAAAGATGAACTCCTGTGCATTCTGAACTCACTTAAACAAGATGGGAGCTCGTCGGGGGACAAGCTAAAATTCTAGGTCTTCTATCTCAAATTTTATTGAATTTTACCTGGATCTCAGGAACCACCATGGTTCTAAAATCGGTCACTATGAGCATTTTCTATAACACAGTCAAGTTTCAAACTCATAGCTACTCGGCAAGTTTGGTTTGATATATGTGTACGGACGAACGGACGGACAGACAAGAAAGCCTTTGCATAGATCTTTAATACCCCAGTTTTGCAAGGTAGAGGGCTAAAATTAAAAGTCGAGGGGAATAGACGTTATCCCAAACGTCCTTTTAAGACACTAGCTAATTGAAGCAGTAAAAATGTTCACCATGCTTTTCCACAATGTTAATCCATTATCCAACGCAGTGCAAAATAGCGGTGGTCTACCTTATCCCCAAACGGTACACTTGCTACTTTCGGATCAATTAGTTTGCTTCCGAATGTAAGCAAGGCTTCTAGAAAAGTAGTTAACAGATCAGAGCTCATGGGTTGAGGAAAAGAAAATAATACCGAACAACCAGTTTAGCTTTAAGGCGAGACATAATACCATTCACGCTGCGCCAATCTCTGATATTCAGTGAGATAAGGCAAAAAACAAGTGCACGGCTGCTTGTCTGGTCGATCTTATATGGAAAATCTTCATCTGTTTGAGAGACAATGCCTTAGGGTTTGTCTTAGAATATGCATTACGCCAGATTCCTTATTCACTAAGTATTACCCTAATAAGGACCCGTACTAGCAGACCTAAACATAACCGACAATAATCTTGTGCAAATGACGTATGTCAGCAATAACACGGCGAATGTTGACAGTACCTGAGCGCAAATTATTCATTATGATGAATATCAATGTTGCTCATGCTACTAAACAAGCTGGTCGGTATGGAATTTTATGAGCTTTCAGAAGCCTTCGCCCCTTAATATTGGGAACAATTTCTGCTCCTATCCGGGAATCTGGAAAGTAATTCATTTCCAACAGGCCTTAATCAAAAATGTTCCTGTAAGACTGTAACAAGGGTGTGTAACAGAGTGTGAAAATTGAAATAATTAGAATTGTTTTCAGTCTCTGAGTCGTTTGTGTTGTTTGAAATTCTGTGATTTTTTAGAAAAGTATGTTCGAGCACATTAGCCTTTTTAGCTTCGGAGAAACAATCGTTCCCTTAAAGAGCGCTGGTGGGCCATAAATCCCAGGGAGAATTTTTTATTGCGTGAATTACATATTTATTCTTGAAAACATTATTTTAATATTGCTAGCTACCACTTCTGCCCATCTTTCTGCAGCCAAGGAATTCTGCGTTGGAACAACTGCATGTACTAATTTTTAGCTCTTTCGAAAGATCGAGAGTTTTACCATGCGCTATCGATCAGAACACGTTGTAGTCGGAAGGGGCCCTTCGCGAAAATTGTACAGGTTCTCGAGACCTGTTTTTAGAGCAAACCCGAAGCCAAGAAGCAATTACTGACCCTTCCTCACCTTTCTTTTTCTCCCGTATCCATCATTCGCATATTTCCCTAACTCCAAGGTGGAACAGCATACGCCGATGGATGTATGGCTAAGAGGTGCTTAGCTACTAATTTCACTCCAGCCTTCCTGCAGCATCATTGGCTTCGCTGCAGGGGACCGTTCTTTCCCGTGTACTCGTGGGAACAATACCGAAGGGAGTGATGCGTCTCAAATGCTTAAATTTCAACGCCTTCATAGTTTAGCATGTCTCGGTATTACAAGCGCCATGCCAACCTGCCCAATGGCAGTCCAAGAGGCAGTAACCGGAATTATTAAAAAGGTTGCAATACGCAGTTCAATCAGACTCCTTGGCTCAGAAACAGACCGGCAATGTAGACCATTGGACACATATCCATCCTACAACACCCCCTTGAGCTGAATATGATTACCACAGTTTCGCACGCATTACTATACACTTTTATTGTTGACAAGAGATTTGAGATACTGATCCCAAACTACACAGCTTGGAAAAGCGGCGGTCTCTTGGTCTTCCTCTTGGACCAAATCGGAAAATATTGAAGGCTGTGGGAACGAGTCCTAGTGTTTTCTAACCCATACACGCAATTCTGACGCGCGTTAACCTAAATTTAGAGACTGGCATAGGAGGTATAACCATTAAAATACTCTCGGACAGTCAAGCAGAGCTCAAAGCATTGAGTTACAAGCTCGAACTCAAAATCCGTTGAGGAATACCACGATGCCCTGCAAGACCTAACCAAAAGAAATACGCTTAAACTTTGGTGGCTGCCAGGGCAATGAAATCGCCGACCAACTCGCTAGAAAAGGTTCGAGCGGAGGTACATAGATGCCGAACGTATTTGAGGAATCATCAAGTCGAAAGTTAACTTTCTTTTAAACAACCGGGAAAAATCGCAATACATCCTCATCTTTATTAGAAAAGAAAAAGGAAAGAGGAGAAGAGATCTACATTGGTCGCAGTGCCCTATGTGATATGTATGTTAGCACTAACCCTCATTTTAAAATAAAAAAAAAATCGAAAGGGGTGGGAGACTTCTCTTGCCAGTATTTCCATGTAGGGTTTAATTAACAGAGCAAAATGAGGCCAAGCGTTAACGTGCTACAAAACCACTTGCCATGTCTTTTCTTCTTACTTCAATCCTTAAGCGAATTAATCATGTTCGGAACTGGCTCTCTACAGGGTGTCTCACGAGCAGTGTGCCAAAAAGCTAGAGCGTGTAGGTCTGGTCAAGACAAGAAAAAAATCGTACGGGAGGGGGAGGTCTATTCCCCCCCGTTTAGCCAGGAGGGGCAATTTTCTAAAAAATTGACTTAATTTGGAAAAAAAATTATTAAAAATCAACAGTTACATCCACAATGCCGTGATATACTTTTTTGTAAGGCCAGAAACCTCTTCTTTCATCTTGTTTTTTAACGAAGCTGTTTTAAGGAATAGTTTTTGAGAAATAAATTTTCAAACTCAAAATTTTGAAAAAAAAAATTAAAAAAAAAATTTCGAACTATTTTTTTTTCAAAGTTGTTTATAATTAAGTACTAATTTTCAAAAACTCAATTCTCTTATTAGTATTTAGTTAAAACAGATAACCGAGTGCAAAAATGTTTTGTAGTTTTTGAGAAATTAAAAAAAAAAACCCGAACCACATTTTTCTAAGAAAAACCTTTTTTTTGGTTTTAACGCGGCAAATTAATGTATGAAACATTGACCTCTTTTTTATTATTTTTAAAAAATTCGAAGTTTTATTATAATAAATTTTTTAAAAGGCAAAGATTATATCTCCTTCTAATGGCTGCACATAAGTCTGTGCTTGACAAATTTTCCTGCAATTTGACTACAACGACTTCAATCCAGTTGTTCCAAAGATACTATTTCCACTTCGTAAACATAATTCTTCATGAATCCCCAGACATAAAAATCTAGAGGAGTTAATTCTGGTGATCTAGGTGGCCATTCCGTGGGGCCCCTTCTTCCGATCCAACGGTCACTAAAATGATCATCCAGCCAGTTTCTAACCCGTAAGCAGTAGTGTGCTGGTGCTCCATCTTGCTGGTAGATTAAATTATCTGCTATGGCCAAAGGAACGTTGTCCATCAAATCGGGCAAAAGGTCTCGTAGGAACGGCAGGTATGATTCTTCATTAATAACGGCTTTCAAAAACCGGGGCCCGATTACAGTTTGTCCAACAATACCAAACCAAACATTACAGCTAAAGCGGTGTTGTGATTTATTTTGTTTTTTGTTGTGTGGATTAATGCTACTCCAATGATGCAAATTGTGGAAGTTAGTAACCCCATCTCTGGTAAAGTGTGCTTCATCCGAATATCCTTCCAAAATAGTTTTGTTCAGTTTCATCTCGAAGCAGTAATGATCGACAAAATTCTGCTCTCAAAAACTTGTCGTTTGAGGTGAGTTCCTGAACTGGCCTAAAATGGTACGGGTGTAAGTTTTCGGTATGAAGCACTCTCCATACTCTAGATTTGGGCACTCCAACCATAATAGCTATCCTCCTTGTACTAAGGGAGAAATTACGTCGGACCAAATCCAAAATTCTTTCATCTAAGATTCCTGATCCATCTGTAACTGATCTTTCGCTTCTTCGATGCTCTAGCACTCCGTGCTCTCGCAGACGTCGTGTAGATGAGTTGCAAAGGCTTGCCCTGTTCAGTAATTACTACTGCGGTGCGCCTATATCATTACGAGGTTTATATCATCAAGTTCTAAGAATATATCAAACATTGATAAGTGATTCCATTTCAAAAGTCATTTAAGTTGTATGGAAACAACCCTACATTATAAATAGCATTTAAGTGGTAATAGCGACCTTAATCGAACCTCTTTCAAGACAACCGCTGTGACCGACATCGAAACAAAGTTGTCCTTGCGAGTCTGAGGAAGGTATATGTCAGGAATGAAGCCCCACGGTCTTATTGACTCAACTTTTCCTGGAATGGTTAAATAGGCATAGACACATTACAACAGACATAAAGCTTAAGCGAAAAGTTCCTTAATCATACCCCTATTCCAACCATAATGAGTAAATCAACTGAAGCCCTCGTTGATTTCTTTACTAGCTTTCAAACTCTCATTTCGCATTTCCATAACTGGAACAATCCATAGCACTCGCTTTACGCCAGCTTAACTGCTTTGTAAAGTAATGGAGGGACTTAGCACTCGGAACTGAACTCCATCTGTCTTCACGGTGACACTGAACTCACATAGTAGTAGAGGAACTGGACAAAAAGCTTAGCACGATGAGCAAATCTTCCAAGAAATAGACTACAAATACCTCCGAATCCGCAGCTGACCTGGTTCTCACTTTAATTGTCTTTTCTTTTGTTGTTGTCATTTCCCTTGTTAACGCAAAAAAGAACAATTTTCAGACTCAAGGGAAAAAAGAGACGATAGAAAAAGGAGCGAACAAAGAGGAGCCAAGTCTATGGCTACCATTGCAATTGCCTGAAATTATATTTGCAAGTCGTCCTGCGGATTATCCTTAAGTAAAATTCCCTTCGAACTCATCAAAAATTCGCATCTTATCCCATTTTGCTATTTTGTACACTCTAACGACGTTAAGCTGTTGTGGTGTTGATTATTCCGTTTGTCAGTCGTTATACTAGCTTCCTTGCGCTATCCTGTCGTGCATTGATGCGTGTGTTTGTTGCTCCACGTTCATTGCAATTCTGTTGTGGATGCAACGCGATGCTGCACGGTTGGCTGCGTCTAATTCGATGTTTATGTAGCTTTGTTGTGTTCGTAGAAGATGGTATTGAAGACAAAGTGAATAACCAAGAGCCCATCGTAACCGCAGCAGCTAGACGCCTTTAGTAAGGAGAGGGGGTTTCAGTTCAAGACTGGAACGTGCTGGAATCGTTGCTTCTTGCGAGAGAGTGCGCTGAAGAAATTTCCTCTTTTTAATTATATTCGCCGGGAACATACACCACATAAACTGTTATATGGATGTGAAGTACATAAACATGTATTTGTGAGGTCTTCTCCCAGGAAATGTGGCACGCATACTATGTATAAGCGTGTATAACCGACGGAACATCCTTGCAATTTGAATTGAAAACAAGCAGAATGCGAACGAAGGCAGGGAGAAAGGAAATTAATTTATACTTCTTCCGTGAACCGCAGCCAGCTCGAGACAGCCGTTCTAGAAAGACTGACTTAAGGCGTTTCGACAAGGAAATGTGAAGATTCTTGACTGCATCTTTCGGGATTGCATCGGGCAGATGGGATCCATTATACAAGACGCAATAGTCGTAGAGTTTTGGTTGAATGACATTGATAGACAGGAATCAAGTTCGCGGATGACTAAATTTTGAGGAAGTCGTAACCGAAATGAGTACAATATAAAAGCGCACAGACACACAACATCTTCGTAGGTACCAACCAATAAAAAGCGAGTTCTTTCATGGACTTCGTACGAATTCCGCTCAAATACTTTTGTCATAAATCAACGTTTTAATATGAACGGAAGCTCTATAAGGCTGTTCGAATGCACGTGGGAGGTGCGGAACATACTTTCATTTATATTAAAGAGTGCGAGTTATCAGACATAATAAATGGAATCGAATGAAGTAGTTTATTGGATTGTGATGCGATATGATATGAATATGTTATGGGTACCGAGGATTCCGTTGTGTGAGATGAATCTACTTAGTCAAACAGAACTCGACTGGCGCCCGACGGGTGGCTGTAGCTAGAACGTACGTGTTAATAAACTCAATTGAAAGCAAATTTAATTCCTTTAAAGACGTTCAGAGCGTATACTTGCACATGCTCATAAGAAACTTTTGCTAAATGGAGGTATACCATTAGGTTATTCGAATCTCATTTATATATTTTGTCTAGTTATACAGTAGTTATGAGGTTGTCTAATCCTTTATGATTAGTTTTGGATATATGTAAAAGGTTTGGTAAGAGTTTTATTCCTCTTATCTCGGTTCGAGGAAGAGCCTCATAAGCCAAATATAACGACAATCATAAACGAATCAAATGTGCACGAAATAAGTTCAATAAGTAACAGGAATTCTTTTTATTTCACGGGTTGTATTGGTCCGATTCGCGCGATTTCCTCTCTGTTGTTTAAGATGATACGCCTGTGAAGTGTCTGTATTTTACTATTCAAAATGCTAGTTGTTGAGCTTGCTATCAAGGGAGGGTAAATAAGGTTTAGAATGATAGGTTAGTATTTGCTTTGAACATGCCTTTTCAACAAGTCCGCGTTCCAGCCACCTTCAGTGTCGCACGCCTAATTGGTTAAGGTCCTCTCCCCTTCTCTGTGCTCCAACTTAGATATATTCATACTTTCCTGTCTTACACGTTATACACGGTCTGTCAAAAGGCACATAACAATATTAAATTTTAGCCGAAACGCATCCTGATATGTTAATGCCACAACCTTAATCAAGGCAAGCGCCTTTATTTTTATTGACAATTATTTGCCCCAATTCCATTTCAATGCCCACAGGCACTTCCCTGACATCTGTCTGCGTCCTCGCAATAATGAGAAAGTCATCTGCACATGCCAGCAGTTGGACGGACAAGAAAGATGTCGTGCTTCTAAAGTTGTCCACTGATTTCTGCATTATATTTTCAAATGCGTCGCCCCGTCTTATGAGTTTGTTGATATTGAAGGCTTTAATTGAAGCCTAGATCTAATTAGATAAAAATTGGGAACTTTTATGAAGCATCGAGAGTTCGGAACCAATCCTTTTTGTGGTCTGTGGAAGTGTACAGTAGATTCTTCGCCGTGGAAAATAATCCGGTTTTTTTGCAGACTTCAATTTGGCGAATTTTGGGTCGGGGCTTGGGCGTGCACACGTACAAGATCCAACACACCCAGTAGCTCAAAGTTCATGACCGTAGACAACGCCATTTGTTCGCTGACTGGGCTTCGGAGCGTTTGGAAGAGGACCCTTATTTTGGCGGACAAATCATCTTTAGCGACGAGGCGCATTTTTGGATCAATGCCTGTGTTAACAAGCACAAAAGGCCATCAAAAAGTTATCGTTTGGTGTAGATCTTAGGCGGCCTCATTGGTCCGTACTTTTCCGAAAACGACGTTGGCGAAGCGGTCACCGTCAATAGTGTATATGGACCTACATATATGACATTTAATTCTAGCAGGACGGCGCTGCGTGCTACATGATTGACATCCTACATGAACGATTTGATTGCAAGATTATCTCTCGCAGAGGTAAGATGAATTGGACACCAAGATCGTGCGATTTGACGCCGTTAGATGTTTTCTTATTGGATATAAGAAATAATAAACCACAATCCACCGATGCTCTTAAGGGGAACATAACACTGGCCATTGCTCAAATTCAGCCGGATCTATGCGTGTGACTCATTGAAAATTGGATCATTTGAATCCGTGACACTGCAAGAAGCCAAGGCGGGCACTTCATATGATGTCATATTTCATACATAGGGGCCTTTCAAATAAAAAAAGAATTTTGTTAATACTTCACACACAGCTCGTTCTATTCCATTTTGACATCTACCCGCCCTTATTTTATTTTATTTTTCGATAGTAAGCGTCGATCTACGAGTAGATATTATTTGCTTGCACCAGAAACTGCCGCAGTGCGATTATTTGGTCGATGATGGAATTGCCGGGTTTGAAACTATAGATCCTACGGTAGCCATAAGGGTCTCTTTCTTATGGAATGGTGAAACGATATTAAGGTTTCATTCATCGACTCTATTAGTAGTTGGCCATTTTCATCCCTGCGGGACTCCGTTTTGGATTAACATGACATATTTGTTTGTTTTTCGATAAAATGTTCGAACGTTATTCATGCATCCAGAATCATCTCCCTAATCTCCCTGCTCCTTGGTTTTTTTTTCTGAGAAGATTATATCATTCCCCCTCTTCCTCTCGTATCATGTAGCACTTTGTAAGCTTTCTGTTTCACTGACTAAACTCTCCTGCATTCATTGATTGCTTGGCACTTTGCAACCTAGTGCATTAGAAATTGTGTTCCTAATGGCTTATTGGCAGCAGTTGCAATAGTGTTTTATGAATGCCCTTCCGATGCAGAGTTTTGAGAAAACACGATAAGTAAAAAGCGCTAGTCCACCCTTGCTATTGCAGACTCAACTCCAACCAAATTCCGAGTCCATGTTGCCATCTCTGAAAACCTAACGTCTAAAACAGTGGGGGAATATCTGATGTCGACCTTAATATGATCAATCTCGTTGAGAATCTATAGATTCGGTGAGCGAGAGGTCTTTTTAAGTTTGCCCAGATATGAGAATCGCGTACTTGCTAAAGTGAAATTTGACACCGGCCCGAAATCAAGCAGCCTGAATCCATTAAAGTCGCGTTAAAGTCCTCGAACATAATTTTGGTAATAGCTGAACATTGGTCCGGTTCAGAACGTCGTAGAAGTCGTATTTCATGATGTCATTGGTGTCGACTTGCAGGCTTGTACTCAAATTTACCGCAACCAAAAAAGCGTCATTGTTCTATGTCGCAGACGCCGTAGTAGATATCACAGACTTTCATCAGTTTGCCAGACGCAACAATCGCACTAACAATACTGGATGATTGTGCAGTTTACATCCTCCGCAAGTTTTAGTTTGTGATGAAAATGGAATCCAGATCGCGCTTTAGAAAAGCCACTTTTATTTTGCTTTTGACAGTGGACGAATAGTCAAAAAACTTTTGAGGAGGGCCACGCCGTAGATAGGAGGACAATATAAGGATGAACAGAGAAGATGTTTAACAGAACGACGAAAAATGGAAGGAACACATTCACGATAGGAAGGCTTGGAGAAGGAAAATAAAACAGAAAAAAAAATAATAATCGCGATACCATACTCCAAAAAGTTATAACCAATCCGAAAATAAAGGCCTTTACAAAATTGTTCACAAGGCCTGTTAGGAAATTTATTCACAAGCAATTATAAGGGTGATCAGTTAGACCAATCAACAAAATTGCATCGAATTTACAAAATCTTACCTTTGGAAGATCATGCATTTTGGAAAACCGTAGTTTTTATTGATTGTATACAAGAAGTACGTCCAACCTAAAAATGGCACCTAAAAATTTGGTTCCCACGGCAAAACATGGCCTTGATAGTGTCATGGTTTGTAAGCCTAAAATGGATCCGTTTGCCGTTGTGGCATTCCCAGGACTAACCCCCTTAATTTAGCAAATTGTACGGACCATTTAAAATAATCAACCCCCAACTCTTTAAATAACGACGCGATGTTGCAGATATTCGTTTTATTCCCGACCTTCTCAGCGGCAAGATTGACAGCCCAACATTATTGCACATGATTCCCCTTGACACCAACCCGCGTAACCTTCGGCCCATGACCCTTTTCCGTATAAACACTCATCGCACAAATTATGACTACCAAGAATCAATGTCCAGAATGCTGCGCAAAGCTAACATCAATCTTTTCAACCCTTACATCAAAAAGTCCAGTCTTAGAATTTCCCTCTACCATAACCCTTCACCCTCTCCTTAATCGTTTCAACCCTGTCACCTAGTTAATAAGTTAATTAAGTTTTTTTTTTTTCGAGACTTTGATTAAGCTAATAAAGTGCTCTTGTGGGGGGCGTCAAATCAAAATTAAAGTCGGTTGATTGTACGACCTACTGTTTGTAAAAGGTATTACAGATCATTGGAAATATTTAGATATATTGCACAATAATTTGAACGCTCCTGAAGAATGCCAATTTTTGAGAAATAATTGAGCTCTGCGTCGAGATATTGACCACAAAGTCAGTTAAGAAAAACCTATCGAACACGTGTGGGATGGACTTGAGCGTAGGATTATAAATACTTAAAATTATCAACAAGGAAACTAAATATGTAGTACCTCGACAAAAATGACTCCAGACGTAAGAGTGATTCTCATTCTTTGGATTCTTAGAAGGCTACATGTAGACTTATGTGATCAAGGAAGTACAAACAATAAATCAAAAGTATTGATAATAATAAAAATTCTTTACAAATTCAATAGAAAATGAATTAATTTTGATGTCCCAAAATGATAGTGCCACTGCTTGTATCTGTGTTTTGCCCACAGTTAACGTCCGATGAATCCTCACCCGACGCAAAAAGATGGGTGATATAACTTTGACGTGTCTGTATGTCTGTCTGTAGCATTGTAGCTCCTGAACGAAAAGACCGATTTTGATGCTTTTTTTTTGTTTGAAAGCTAACATGATCGATTGGTTCTTAGATGCAATTTATGAAGATCTGCTCAGGCGTTCCAAGGTCATCAGCTCTTTTAGGTGGCGCAAAAGTAATCATCCTATCGGAAGATGTTATAATTTTTGCAAATGGTGACGTATCTCAGTTATATTTGACATTAATGAACTAGACAGGAGTACACAAACAGATAAGCAATGAAGCGTTATACTTTGCAAGAGCGTGTAATAATTGTGTCGATTTTTTTGACCAATAATCGATCGGTCGTGTAAGCGCAGCGTGAATTTCGACGTCGATTTCTTATCCGTGTCGGGCCAACTAGGCAAACATTCCGCATAGCTACTAGACTTGAACAGACTGGAACCATAGGAGACCATGCAGGATGTGGCCTCGATCTGACTGGTCGCTCGGCTGAGAACGAAACGAGGAGCCACGCAATTGGGCATAACCAGACGGACCGGCGAATTTTAGTAAAAAACTTACAAAAGTTTCCGTACAAAGTACAAACAGTGCATCAGTTAATACCTGCTGACCGTCAGTCACGTGTGAACTACTGTCGAGCCATCCTTAATCAATAACGAAGAGGACGATTTTGTCTCGAAAATCATCATAAGCGACAAGGCGCATTTCCACTTAAGCGGCTACGTCAGTAAGAAAAGTTTTCATTTCTAAGGCACTGAAAATCCGTGTGTGATGCACGAACAGCCATTGCATCCACTCAAAGCCACTGTGTGGTGCGGCGTTCAAGCGGGAGGAGTAATTGGACCGTATTTTTTTTGAGAACGCCATCGGCAATACGGTCACTGTTACTGGCGTACAGGCGTGTACTACTACAGGGACTTGATAAACGACTTCTTACACTTCTTCACCTAGCGGTTCTCCGACGCGGCGACGCTTATCTTAAGAATATTAATAGGTTCTTTCAATGAAGTCAAAAGGCCGAGAGAAAAATGTAATTGTTTCTACTTTTTAGAGTTTTATTTTGTGTCGGGGGTTACTTAAAATTTTTGAGCTTACTAATTTTTGAAATATTTCTTTTTTAATTTTTTGCCATCTGTCCATAATTGCGCTCTTAAGCTCAAGAACGTTGTTAAATTGCCGTCCCCCAGCATACACCAGGCTTGCTAATATGCCCCATAAGTTTTCGACTGGGTTGAAGTCTGGCGAACGGCACGGCCGTGACATAAATGGAATATGTCTGTCGGAAAACCACTTTTTAGAAGAAGCTGCCACGGAGCATTATCCTATTGAAATTCCACGAAATTTGGTCCAGTTCTTAGAGAAATGGCAAAAGGGTTTCCTCCAACATGTCCTGATCCTTCTCTGCATTCATCCTCTTAGGAACAATCGCTAAACGGGGTGTTCCATACCAACCAAGGGCCCTACCATTACACTACCTCCTTCATGCTGATGTTTGGAAAACGAAATTTCTTCTTTTTTTAAATCATGCCAGTAGTGTGCCCATCCGTTCGGCCCGTCTTTTTTTCGTCACTCCACACAACTTTTCTTCATTCTTCACCAAAAGTAATGTGCTCTCGAACCCAGTCCAATCTGGTCGTCCTATGCTGTATAGTAAGAGGTGGTTACGACTTGCTTCTTTTCGGTTCGGACGCCTTTACAAATCTGTAAACGATGGACTTGGCGGCTTCTATTCCAGGCTATGCTGCAACACATCGAATAATGCTTGTAGAATTAGACAATTCCCTTAAAATGTGTCTTTTCTGGTGATTAGATTCCAATTTCACGCGTATATTTGCCACTCATCAATAATTCAATTATTTGACCTTTTTCGAATTCACTCAACGATTTACCTCTTCCCATCTTGACAATATCTAACGTGAAATGATCGATATGGATCGAGAGCAAATCGAGTTTAGCTCTATATTTATGGGATACTAAATTTGTGTGCTTTTATTTTGATTCCATACTTGTCAGGTTTTGATGGAATGTACTCGTATAATATGAATGTACAGGGTGTCCCACAAGCTAGAGCGTGTAGGTCTGGTCAAGACAAGAAAAAAATTGTATGGGAGGAGGGGTCTATTCCCCCCCGTTTGGTCGGGAGGGGCAATTTTCTAAAAAATTGACTTAATTTGGAAAAAAAATATTAAAAATCAATAGTTACATTCACAATGCCGTGATATACTTTTTTGTAAAGCCAGAAACCTCATCTTTCATCTTGTTTTTAAACGAAGCTATTTTAACGAACAGTTTTTGAGAAATTAATTTTCAAACTCAAAATTTTGAAAAAAAAGAATTGAAAAATAAATATTTAGAACATATGTTTTTTTTTTAAATTGTATGTAATTAAGTACTAATTTTTTTTCAAAAATTCAATTCTCTTATTAGTTTTTAGTTGAAAACAGAAATGGGAGCAATGTAAGTTGTTCCCATACGATTTTTTTCTTGTCTTGACCAGACCTACACGCTCTAGCTTTTTGGCACACTGCTCGTGGGACACCCTGTATAACTCTTTCATCTTATTTATCGATCTCTCGAACACTTCTCGAAATGCTGCAAGGTTGTCCGTCGTTTTTCACTGAGCTCTGGTGTCTTTGTCATCAAATTGAAGACAGTTGATCAAAAATCTAAATCGTGCTTCGGGCATAGTTGTCCTAAATATTGGTATACCACTGTCTTTATCAAATAATTCAATAACACTCCGTTCATTTTCATTACGCCGGCATAATAAAAGAACCCAATGAGTGCCTGCATTTCAATGGAATCCGTATCTTTGGCAAAAGAAGGTTTATTAGTGTTTTTCTGTATCATTGTTATCGTCATCGTCAACTTTTTTGGCATATGTTAGTCTTTAGAATTTTATTTCTTTGTTTGTATATTCCCTAATTTTTTAAAGGACGAAACTACTCAGATGCTCAAGCTTGCATCTCCATTTGCTACCGGGGCTGGGATAAAAGTGTATCCTAAGTAGCATTCCAGGGCTAACCTGATAACCACCAAAATTAAAAGAACAATGAAATTTTTACAAATGGAAAATGTACTTTGGAAATCAACTAAGCATTTAGAGGTTTAAAAAAAATAGAAAACAACATTGGGATCCTTTAGCGGGGGTATATTCCATTGCCTACATTGGCCCATAGAAGTGAAATTTTTCAAAACAATTTTTTTCTTCACATAATGTTTTTAGAGACTTTTTGCATCGCCAGCGATCTCTTGCGTGACACAAAACACATCTTTTTTGAAGTATCTAAGATAAGCCTGTAAGTAATGAAGATGAAATCGAGTTTTATACTGGGTTTTCTGGCGTAAGTAATGCTTCGTAATGGCTGTCGAAACACTAGCTGATCCATGCTATCATTGTGACTCGTTACAAAGACAGGACGCAACAGACAAACAGGCATATTCCGTGGCAAAGATGCAAATGTAGTCGTGCATCACTTTTAACTGAAGAAACTTATTCAGTAGAATATCATATAAAGGCCGACGTTTAAATATGTATTTTGAATCTAGTACCAGTTGCTGTGTCTTTGTTTGCAAAAATATGATTTTTATGTCTCCAAATCTTTGGATCTCGACATCATTTCAACAAATGTTCCCTAGGCAACTTATGATATCCGGACAGAGAGTATAGTTGGAAAGTGTGTCTATTACGAGTATTGTCAGTTTTTTTCTTTCAGACGTAGAAGAGGCTTTTGGAAGGTGCATAACCTTGAATGATAGGGTTAGAAGGCGATATTTGCAAAGTTATTCAACGCGCCTTTCAAATGTTTCCAGTCTTGAAATATAGTATTTCCAGCTCAAGATAAAAGCTATCATAAGTAACGTATATGTCTTCGAAACGTACAGTCTCTGCAAAAATGCAGGCATAGCGGCAGAGTCTACTGATAGGTATTTCTATTTATCAATAGTCTGATTTTATGAGGACACCTACATATATTTCACAACTCTACTTCTAAAAAGTTCAGCAATTTAGTTTACAAATATGTAAATGATTTTTCTGTTGGACGTTATAGGTCATTCGAGCCGTTTACCTAGTTTGGTTAAATCTTTTTCAAACTAAATCAACCCACGAGCAAACTCATTTTGTAGGTAAATAAAAAATAATCAGTTTCGTCAGCAACCAAACCTGGTTAGCTTAATTCCTGTAATATTTATTTACCATCTGCCACATTCCACAGCTACATATTCCACTACATTAATTAATACCAGACCACGATGGAAAGAAATCGTTTCGTAAATCTCTGCCGTAATCGAAATTATAACCGATCGGTTCGCTTCCGTAATTAATTCCGATTTTTATTCAATGAATCCGTGGGAGTTATACCCTCTCGGGGCGCCATTCTCCAAAACACACGATTCCTCGTGCAACACATTTCCTGAGTATCTGAAACCCGTTCGCGGATAATAAAAACCAACAACTATTAATCAATTGAAGTATTTTATTTAATTTATATTAATTACCAAAAAAGAATCCTCGTTCCAATTTGCCCTCACGGTCTGTCTGTCCACTCGTCGTCCTGCCAGTTGCAATTGCACTCACCATACCTACCCGTCGTGCTATTTTCGTTATAATACAATGATCAACATTAATCGAACCCGGATCTGTAGCGTATATAGCTGTGTTTCGGCGAAATAATTCTTTAATATGTTTTTATTGTTAAAGATTTCAAAGAATGAAATGCATTTCAGGCGATCCAAGTTACCTTCGCAACAGTACAAGACTATCGGTTCGCTTCCAACAACTTTCATTTAATTGTGTTTCTATGGACTCAAAAGAAAAATGAAAACAAGCTCGGAAAAATGCAGTTTCTGTTGGTGACGCGCTACCGCGTTGCTGCGTAACAATACGTTGTGGCATCTTTAATTTAACAATGAACTTCGGAAAGGATGAAATGAATAACGGAAAATATTGGAGCTCCCCGACAACGGCAGGACAGCAGACCGGCAACAAAATAGGAACAAAAAACAACACAATACACTCTCGAAAAAAAGTATGATATGTGAGTGGTATGTACACACGCGCACACGTACCGACTCGCAGAATGTGCGCCAACACGAGTACCCAGCCCATTAATTATTTCCTCTCATGAATTTAAATAAGAATTTAAGTCCGCACGTAATAATTCACCGTCGATGTAAATTATACAAATGCAATAAAAAACAAAAATAGAAATGAAAATGAAAAACTGACGCGACCAGGCACAATGCGATGCACACGTCGCGCCAGGGATCTGTCAGGAGAAAAACGGCCAAAATCAGAATAAATAAAAGGAGAAAGGATTCACTTGGATAGCGATAACCGCGGTCAGTCTATTGTAATGCGTGTGGAGGGACACGGATGTTAAGCGATGCTGTGTGAGGCCGACTCTGATTTAATGGGACGCAGATGGATTTAAAGGGAACTTAAGCCGTTTGGAATTTTCGGACCAACTTTTTACGTTCGCCCTTTGTCATTTCAATGGCGTTCGATCGGGCAGTATGAATATATTCGGAACTAAAACCATCACAAGTTCACTGCTACACTCTTGTACTACCGCAGCTTTTGTGACGGTCCTAGGTACAGGTATATACAACCGCAAATGAAAAACTTCGATGTTAGGGCTACGGTTAGAAGCACCAGCGACTGCGCATACCATCGATAAAAACATTGGATGATCCAATACGAGGTACTCCTTTTCAGTAGGTATTTCAAGGAATAGCAAGCATGAGAAAGATGGTGTGGACGAAATGCTTTTGTCTGCTCTTTTACTGACTCTGTGAGCGAGGTTCACATGTAGGAACGACACGAAATGCCATTGTCCACGTTGGATCTGATTATGCGACAGCGCTCTGCGTCATTTTCAAGTCGGGAAAGAAGGTGTGGACGCTTGGAGGTTCTTTTGACACTCCGCATTACGGGGCGTATGGGTAATATTTTTTCTGTTTTGGGTATCTACTCCCTTACTGACTCTGTGAGCGAGGTTCAACTGTAGGAACAATGTAAGTTGTTCATTGTAGCTATCAGTAGCGATATGCAGCTGTTTTTTTTCGTTTGGCTTACTGAGACCATATTAGACTACACTCTTCTGATCCAACCATGTATAGAACATGAGCTTTCATCCCTAAATGTTTAGCTTTGCCGTTGAACTTGAATCGACTTTTGACGCTTGTGAAATTCGTAATGAATCCACTATTCACCGCCAGTGATATTTTGGCTTCAATGTAGCTTTCAAGATTTCCTTTGACATGCCGCGATTTAAATTTGAATGAAATTCAGGTACTGAATGATCCCCATGGCTCATTTGGATCATTTGAAGCATTTCCTTACCGCTGACAATTTGAAACCTTGAACCAGTCAAAGTGATTCCTTGCCTTCAGTGCAAATAACCTTTAAAACCTGAAAACTACTTCCAGCACGTTTGCTTAGTTTGAGCATGGTTTCCACAAACGTCTATATAATGCAACACCTTGCTCATAACATTGCCTTCATATACAACACCTGTCAAAAACCATTTATCAGAGCCAAAAATCTCCAAAAATCGTCTTATAACTGAAGGCTCAGTAAATCAAGAAATTGTTATATATCCCATCTGCCTTCCCCAGCGGTGTACTTTCTAGCTCTTCCCTCATTTCATTACATCTTTTTGACCAATTTCCTCAAGAACCCTCTCAACTTTGTTAAACAATTCTCAAGCTGCCACACATAAACCTAAGCCCAAAAGCATGTGCCCCTCCAACTTCTGAACTAAAAGTCATCAAACTTTTCCGTCAATAATTGCACTTACCGATTTCTAATTACCACCTCACCACACGGCGCTAAAGCCAAACAAAAGCACCCAACTTGTACCATTCCCTGTAACATGTCACACTTGCCAAAGGGCATCCTTAATTAAAACTATGACATTGGCAACATTAATAAAAGTCAATTTATGGCAAGTATCTCACAGTCTGCCAGCCCAACTTTCACTTTGATTCATTGCTTCCACTTGTAACTGGTAAGGACCTGGGCGTACGTTTGGATAGTTGCCCGCGTGCGTTCGTAGTCATGCATGTGAGTGGGAGTAGGAGTATGATTGTCTATCTGCCTGAAGGATACAAGCTGTATTTTGTCGCAGCGAAATGACAGTGCATGATTTTACGTCCTTTTTTTTTTTTTTTTTTTTTTTTTTTTTTTTTTTTTTCAATTCATTTTTATTTCATATTAACTTATATCTATCTTACCCTAGTCAAAAATGCTTAAAACTAGCTTAACTATCTTAACAAATGTAACTATCTTACTGGCCCTAGGCGGACACTCTAAAACAAACAGAACAATTGAAACATACTTATGTCTTTCGACGTCTACATGAATTTACAATTAACATTATTATAACTAACTAACTTAAGCTAAGAAAAATGTTTTTTTTTTATTAAAAAACTTAGCATATGATCATTTGTTTTTTAAATATTTTATATAAAACTTAAAACTACCTTAAACTAATTAAACCTAACTAAACCTATCTTATTCTAACTTAACTAAAATATATATACACAAATATACACATTATATATATTTTATATATATATCTTTTTTTTTTATGTTTTAAGTTTTATTTTTTTTTTTTGTGATTTTTCATTTTGTGTTTTTTTTTTTTTTTTTTTTTTTTTTTTTTTGTCGTTTTTGCCCTAGCCTACCCTAACCTACCCTACCCTACCTTACCCTACCCTAGCCTATGTAAGCCTGCCATTGGTGTTAGGCAGGCCTTGCCTTGAAGAGGCTGCTCCTATCAAGGTGTCCGTTGACGGAGTTCTCTCCAGCCACCAAAAGCGTTGATGCTGGCGGACTACGTCTCCTCGATCCCGGCGTGAGACCGATCTACAGAACCTGAGGCGCTCGGGCTCACGGAGCGCGACATCGGGTTCGTAGAGGAATCGCCGCTCCACGGAATTGCGACCCACGTGGAAGATTAGCGGTAACGCCAATCTGTCCTGGATCAGCCCACATCTATCTAGATAGAGGAATGCTTCTGGCGGGACAAAGCCGTTAAGGCGCACTCTCTCATGATATAGATCATTGGGGTAGTAAGCCCCGAAGATCAGGCTATTGACCGAAGTCATTGCTCTTGCAACGTGGCTTCGAATCAGTTTGATCAGAAAATTATCTATCCGTACAATCCTGGCCCTATTGTATAGGACCTCGTTCGGGTAAAATTTCGTGTACTCAGATTCGGGAGTCCTATGTAGCCCAAGACAAGTCCTAAGACATTGTCTCTCAAACACCCGAATCCTTTCCATTAAGCTGGCTCTCACATTGAACCAGACGGGACATCCATAGGCAACCATGGGCCTGATCAAGGCCATGTAGCAGATTACCTTCACCCTGGAATCAAGTTGGCTGCTATGAAACAGCCATCTTGTCAGAGCGAAAGCGCCCCGGGCCCTCGCCAGAGCAGCATCTACATGTTTGTCAAAATATAGATACTGGTCCAGCACGATCCCAAGGTATCTGACTACACTTTGTCTCGCCAGTGGACGCCCGTCCGGCCCAAAGATAGAGAACCTGCGCCAATTTTTTCTAGTGTCCCGAGAGGCCCTAGACAAAGGCGTTCTGAACAATATAGATTCTGATTTCTGGAAGTTGATTTTCAACTTCCAGTCATCACAATACTGCTGAATTTTTTCGAAGTCACGCTGCAGAAGAGTAACAATGACGTCGATCGTTGGACCTGATCTGTACGCGATTAGGTCATCTGCGTACGCTATTGAGTGGTGTAGAGAAACAAGTAGATCACTCAGGTAAATGCTGAAAAGGATCGGCGAATTTACCGTACCCTGTTGCAGTCCGTTTTTGATTTCAAATATTTGGGTAGAAGTTACATTGGCAATTTTCACAACGAACTTTCTACCGGTTAACATGTCAAAAATCATATATAGTAGTGGTTTACTTATGCCCAGCCGACTGAGCTTGTAATAAAGACCTTCTAACCATACGGTGTCGAAGGCTTTTTCCAAGTCAATCAGACAGGCACCCGTGCATTGGTTCTGGCATTTATTCCATTGGATATCCGATACAAGTTTCGACGCGGCATGAATAGTGTCATGCCCCGCTCTGAAACCGAATTGGTTATCCGGAATGATTTTATTGTCCTCAACCCATTTAGACAGGGCTCTATGGATCACCTTCTCGAAGACCTTGCTGATACTCGGAAGGAGACTGATCGACCGGAGATTTGCCGGGTTAGAGGTGTCTTTCCCCTTCTTGGGGATTGGTTGAACCACCGCTGTCTTCCAATGCACTGGATAATATGCATTATTCAATGCATTGTTGAACAGGATGGCGTACCTCTCTACAGCCATTGGTGGAAGTTGCCTTAGCACAACATTGGATATGCCGTCGATACCCGCGGATTTTTTCCTTTTCAATGACTGAAAGATCATCTGGAGATCTTCCGTCGAAATGAACAGGGTGTTAGCCCCCTCACTGGCGATGGCATTGCTTGCCATGAAATCTTCATTGAACCTGGTAAAACCAAGATTCTCAGATCGCCAATGATCGAAATCATTTCTAAGGTAGAAGTGATGAAGCAGGGCTCTGTTCTCCAGGTCATGGTTCGGGCGAATACTATCATTCACCTTGTACACTTCCTGGAAAACAGCTCCCACTGTCGCCACCTTCTCCTGAGGATCCTCAATCACGAAAAAGTCGTCATCCAGGATGGCGCCATCTGGATCGATGCTAACTGTCCGTAGCAAACGTTCATTGTCTGACGTTCTCGGAAGTTTCAGATCCTGAATGTCATTCTGATTGTTTCTCCGAAATATTTTATTTATTTGCGGAAACATACTCGCGCTGTTGGATTTTACAGCACGAATTCTGTTGTTCCAATGCAAACTTACAGATATTCTGTAATTTTCTCTGATCAATTGTTGGAGATTTTTAATCAGTGACTTCAGTGTCCTGACCTCCGAGTTTTGTCTGTCGGTAAACCGCCTGTACAAGAGTTTGAGTCTTGTTAGGAGTCTACTTTTTTGTCTATGCAGTGCGTCGATTGTCGCGTTTCGGTATATGTTTGTGGTATCGTGCTGTCTTTGACGTGGTATCGTACTGTTCATAGTCTGTTTAATGATATCGTCCATTTCTTTGAGATACCTGTCAATCTCGTGGTTTGACAGGTTCCTATTAGTTGGTGGGAAGGAGGCGCTCGAAGTGAGCGCTCTCGTCAGGGAATTGGCGAAGCGTGGCCAGCACACCCTACTGTAATCGTAGGGGTGCGTGTGGACGTACTCTGCCATTTCCGCGAACTCGTCAGGTACTGTGATCACGGCACATAGTCCGCAATGGTCACTGTCGTATACAATGGTCCGTAGACAGTTAATAGACCATTCGTTCGTGTCTGCCAGTCTCAGTCGAGAGTCTATAAGCATTAGATCCAGATAGGAGCCGCTCCTAGGATACGATGGACTATCCGTTGCGAGCAACTTGACTCTATATTCAATGTTGTGAAGAACCCACCAATGGCTTAGTAGGCTCCCCCTAGTGTTGGGAATGTTATTTCCCCAATCACTATGTTTGGCATTTAAATCGCCGGCCAGGATGTAGAAGTTTTCTACCGAGTTCAAGCGCAGAGATCGAAAGAGTGTCTCGAGTTCTGCGATAAAAATATTGGGTTGAGGTGCTTCAGGTGCATAGGCTGATACAATGTACATTCTCTTTCCGTTTCGGAGAGGAATGCACACAATACAGGCCTCTAGCACCTGGAACCTCCGCACTTCACCGCTATATATGACTTTATGTTTAAGATTATTTTTAATGAAGATCGCAACTCCCCCGCCTTGAGTAGCGTTGGGTCGGTCTCTTCTAATTATTTTATACGAACTGTGCCGGATTTTGTGCTTCTGGTTTAGCTTTGTTTCGCTAACCAAAAGTACATCGGGGCTTTCGTCCTGCAACAGGTTAAAAAGTACGGTTCGTCGCTCGATCCTTATCAGTGAATTTACATTCACCGATAGGATCTTCAAGTGTCTCTCTGCCAGCGTACCCATCATGACCTTAGGTGCGCTAGGCCCGGCAGAAGCGAGCAGATACTATCTACTCGGGTCGCCGTTTCCTGGATCTGTTTTTGGAGCTGCCCAATCTGCCCTTGGATTGCGAGCAAGATCGAACAGACATCCACCTCGGCCCCCGGTGCCTTAGAGACAGGCAATGGGGCTTTAGGAACAGCCACGGGTTTTTGTACCGTCATTCCCGAACCTGCCGCCATTTGGGCGTAGGTCAACTGGGATGTGACGGCTGGTGTTTGGAAGCGACCCAAGGGACGCTTCTCCTCGACCTTCTGCTTACGGGCCAGGTTTTCTTTCTTGATGTCCTGGAACTTAGGACATCCCCGATAGTTTGCAGGGTGCCCTCGGTTCCGACACAAGACACACTCGAGCTGCTCTCTGTCCGCCACCTTGTCTTTCCCAAGGTCGCATTCCTCGTTCTTGTGATTCTTTGCACACTTAACGCATCGAGGCTGCATTTCGCAGTTCGACGCGGCGTGCCCGAATCTTTGGCAGCGGATACATTGCAAAATGTTTCCTTGCCTTTTTAATATTTCCCATGTTACACGCTGGGAAGCCAAGGAAGTAATGGACCTTAACCTCTCCAGCTTGCTGTTGGGTGTGAGCTGTACCACGAAGAAGGGAATCACTCGCTTCTCCCGTCGGGAGCTCACCGTGGAAAATGGCTTAACCGCCACGAATTTGAGGTCGTCACTCTCGAACTCTTTGAGCTCTGAGAGCATTTCCTCGGGATCTGTGATAGATTCCACGCCTTTGAGGAGCATCGTCCGCAACCTCTCGGCCTTTGGAGTGTAGGAGAAGAACTCCGTGGTTGACTCCTTCAATAGGCTTTTAATACGCTTATGCTGCTCCAGGGTCTTGCACTGAATAGCATAGCGTTTCTGGCCCAAACATTTAAATTCAAAATTACCTACACCAATGGCATACTTACACAGATCGATGGTTTCTCGTAAGGCCGTGGTATAGGTGAGGATCGGTGGCACTTTCTCCTTTTTCGGGCGCTGTTGCTGCGACGGATGCTGTTGCTGCTGCTTCTGCTGCTGCGGTTGTTGTTGTTGCTGCTGCTTCTGCTTCTGCTGTTGCGGTTGTTGTTGCTGCTGCTGCTTCTGTTGCTGCTTCAACTGCTGCGGTTGTTGTTGCTGCTGCTGCTTCTTCTGCTGCTGCGGTTGTTGTTGCTGCTGTTGTTTCTGCTGCGGCTGTTGTTGTTGCTGCTGTTTCTGCTGCTGCGATTGTTGTTGTTGCTGCTGCTTCTGCGGTTGTTGTTGCTGCTGCTGCTTCTGTTGTTTCTTCTGCGGCTGCTGTTGTTGTTGCTGTTTTACTTCTTCGGCGTTTATTGCCTCCTCTTTCAGCTTCTGCAACGCCTTAATTTTGTCAACTACGGCCTGTAGCTGGGCGCGCAGGAAGCGTTCTTGCTCCTCCAGCACACTACGTTCGTCCTCCGTAGCCGAACTTAAGAGGGCCGCGAAGGGGTTGTTGTCCCCCATGTAGCGGCCTTCTCTACCGTCGGAGAGGTATTCGACCTCTGCTTCCATGGGGATCACTTTCTTTATTTGTTGCTGTTGTTGTTGTTGTCCGGCTGCTTCGGACGTCGATGGTGGTGATGATGGCGCCCCTTTCCTCGCTTCGACCTGCAGCTTTTCAGTCGAAGTGGTGAGGGAGGGGCGCTTAATTAAGTTCGGCCTCGAGTTGACCCTTCTGCGCCTCTTCATTACGACGGCCGGCGTAGCGAAATCGGATGATAAATCATCCGATTCCGATTCCGTCTGACGAACGGGTCCTCCCCCGCCGTCTCCCGACATGTCTTCTCGCTACTGTTGTTACAACTGTTAGTAGTGGAAGAACACGAAAAAACACGAAAAATATTTTTTTCCCGAATGGGGATTTGACCTGCCGATCTTCGGATTATCAGTCCGGCGCTCTACCACCGTGCTAACCTTATAGTTGCGAGGTGTTTGACTAAGTCCGCACTTGTACTATTTATTGTTTATTTTGCTTTCCACTTATGGAAATCAAGCCGAAACACTCCCTACCACTGCACTGGTCTGTGATCAACTGATTTTACGTCCTTCATCGAGTACGAATGTGCAGCAACAAATGCAACGGAGCGTTACTGGTCGCTCGTCTCACGAAAAGTAATCTGTAGTGCAATTTTGTTACAAAATTGTTTCGAAAGATACCGAATACGAGTACGAGAGTCTGGGTACGTTGCACAGATGGTTTTGGGGTTCTTATTCTCTTATTTTTTTTGGCGTTCGTTTTTATGGTTACAGCTGTGTCCTGTCCTGTCGTCTTTCTCGTAGTCAATCGCTGGAGTTTGGGTGGGCGAACGATGTGGATGTGTGAATGGTTGGATGGGGAGACTGCGGTTACGTTACGTTGTGTCCATTAAAAGTTAAATTGTTGTGCGAGTGTAATGCGGAGACAAAGTGTTGACAATTATTTGTACAGCAAGTAGTGAAACGTAATGTCGTGTTGTACATGCAGTCATGTCATCGGTTAAGTAGTTAATGCGCTTGCAAATTATTGTGGGGGATGTACGAGTTGGTGGATGGATGAGGGATGCCATGCTGAGACTTTGTTACGGAGTGGAGGGTTGCTTGAGTGATTCGGTTTTTGTGGTTGGACGGGTCGATGAAAGATGCGAATTAATATAGCGACGGTTTGGACAGTTACACTAACGACTTAATTAAGAAGCAGTAATAGGTGGAAAGGTGTAGAGCTGGGAATAAAGCGTTGGAAAAATCTGTATTTTATTGGTATAGAGATAGATAGGATAGGAAATCCTTCAAATTATTGTTTTTCTTTTTTACAATAGTTTGTAGAGGTTCAAGAGGGTACGCTCTTATGTTGTTTGTCACACAACCTGGACGGGGTGCAGATGGTTTGTGTCGAAGATGGTCGTTCACTACTCTCCGGTGGTGGTTGTCCTAGACAGGATTTGAGAGATTCGACTGAATTTGCGTTGGTTGTTTTTCACAGTAACTCTGTTGTTTCCATGTCATTAAGGTGTTGTATTGGAGTATGAATTTTGAAGTGATTTTATGCTGCAAGTGTTATGCCTTCGTCAACCCTTTTTTATCATCTCTCATTCACAACTGATGTTGTTGCACAGTTTTTCCGTATAGGAATTGTTCTTGTCTATGGACGATCTTGAACTACCGACCTGCGGCTCAACAGTTGGTGATTATTACCATTGCACCACGACCGCTTAGGGTACCAACAACCACTTTTCATGGATATTACTGATGAAAAGCCGGCTTTGAACAGAGCACAAGACCCTAGAGAAAATGTTAAGTTCATTGGCACACATTTAACAACAATCTAACCGTAGTCTTTTCGTCATAAAAAGACAGAGCTCTAATTGAATTTTTTTAAATCCTTTATCGTAGGTACTCGTACACTATAAACAGAAGAGGTCGCAGTCGATTATAAGACTACGAAAGTCCACTATTTGTGGGAAGAGAATAATGGTGCCACGGAAACTGAAGCCTTGCTCAGGCCATCACAAAGAAGAGTCTAGCCTTGTGTTGCCATGATCAACTAATGCTGAAAACCGCATCTTATATATTTTTACAACGAGAAAGTTCTGATATTCTCTTTGAGTGTATCCAGAGTTCCTGACTTATTCCAAAAGACCCTTGACATCAACAAAACCAAAGAAAAATCTGAAGCGGTTAAATCTCGCGATCTGGATTATTTTTTTGCAGAATAAATTAATAATGTAAACTACCCAGATTTCCCGACCGTGTTTTGCTACTCGCCTCGAAAATACTGCACCAACACGTGAAAGAAAATGTGCCGGAACGCCTCGTAGTGCTCGTTGTGATAAGTATATAGTCACCGTGGCAGAAATGTCACAGATGAGCCGCTAAAGTTAACGTGCCGCGCCAGGTTCGTATTTGGTAATTGAAGGATGTGTTAATGTATGTGCTAATGTCTTATTTTGGTGATTTGCAATGCCTACCAGATCAATCGATTTGATTGTCTCAGACTTTGGGTTTTGTTTGTGAAAGGTCTTTTATAATAAGCCACAGAATCTGGTGGTACTCAAGAAGAATATCTGACAAGAGTGCAAGAACTTATCGTCCTGGCTTATCCCTATTAAATGATTGAAAACGTTGTGCAAAGATCCCAAGTAATCATCAATACAATGTAACTTAGTTACATCTTAGCCTCTCTTAGACTAATATCCGACTTCGAACCTCCATGTGGTACACCCTGGGTGCCGAGCAACCCATAAGCAGATTGGGTATTCAACTCCTTTGAAATTATGGGTCGGTAGCTAATCGGAGTGGGTTCATGACCCACGTCAAGACTGGATGACCAAGCATATTTTCGTCTTCCAGCCAACAGTCTACCTTGGCGAATGAGTATGTAAATGAAAATGATATTAAATTCTTTATCAACAATCTAGTAACTAGAAAATCTGGTGGGCTAGATTTAATAAGAAATAAGTATCTGAAAGAACTACCGAAAATTGAAATCAAAATGGTGGCATATGTTGTGAATACCTGTTTGAAAATGCAATACTTTCCAGTCAAACGGAAATTTGCTAAAGCCGCTAAGACCCTAGATAATCCTGATAGTTAACTCCCAATTAGTTTGCTTAGCAGCTTCAGCAAAATTCATGAAGATGTTCTGAAAGAAAAGATAATGAAGATTGTAAACGATAAGCACATTTTTCCGATAGTGCAGTTCGGGCTTATGCGCTATCATAACACTTCTCATCAAGTAAAGAGAATTTTTAATCATATAAAATAGTGGTGTATCTGATTTGATACTTTTTAATGCAGGTCTACCACAAGGTTCTGTCTTCGGGCCAATTCTTTAAAATGTATATACCTCAGATTTTCCAGAATGACCCGATTGTGAAACAGCTATAATTGCTGATGACACAGCTATTTTTTCATCACATGAGTTAGCTCTCAACATTGAGAGCAATCTTAAATATGCGATGGAAATTATTTTTAAATATTGTGATAAATGGCAGATAAAGCCAAATATAGATAAATTAAAAGCTATCTTTTTCACTCGAAAAAGAAAAACTTGTTTTCTGCCTACCTCTAGCTTGCAGGTAAATGGAATAAGCGTTGAGTGGAAGATCTCCGTAAACTACCTTGGTATATATGTATCTTGACAGCAAATTGACATTTCATTAACACATTACTCAATCCCTTACAAAAATTAATATCACAAAGAAAATTCTTTAACCTTTCATTAATAGAAAATCATTTTTGTCTTTATCGAACAAAGTAATTATACTAAAGGTTTTATTTCAAGCTATAATCCTTTACGGTTGTCCAATATGGGGAAATTCCGCACAGTGCGACATTAACAAGTTACAAATAGCCCAAAATAAAATTTTAAAAATTATGTTAGACCTACCACGAGATTACTCCACCTTTGAACTCCACAAAAGAGCGGCTGTTGATCAGGCTTCCACAAGAATATTGAAACTGACGAATAAGTTTATAAATTCCAGCGTTTTTGCTGATAATCCTCCAGTCAATGACCTGACTGCAGGCATATTTCCAAATGTTTAGAGCTTATTATATAGGGTTTTCCAAAAAGGACTTGACAACTTTTTTTTTAAATACAACGCAAACCATTTGAGATATTTCAAAAACTTTGTTATCGGCTTGAAGTACAATCAAAACATTTATGAATGGAACTCGACTTCGTTCATATGGCCACCGCGAGCACGTTTGCAGTGGTCGATTCGTTGGACCCAATTTTCGAAGACTCGGCCACACATTTCGGCCGCTATTTCGCGTTCAATGTTGACTCTGAGCTCTTCCAACGTCGTCGGCTTGTTGGCATAAACCAATGACTTAACATAGCCCCAAAGAAAATAGTCTAGAGGCGTTAAATCGCATGAACGAGGCGGCCAATTGACTGGCCCATTTCTTGAGATAACACGCTCATCAAACTTACTCTTCAATAAATCGATTGTAACGTGTGCTGTGTGGCTTGTGATACAATCCTGTTGAAACCACATGTCGTCCAAGTCCATATCTTCCAATTCGGGCCAAAAATAAGCGGTAATCATGGCGCGATAACGCTGACAGTAACGTGACGATCGTTATCGTCGACGAAAAAATATGGCCCAATAACGCCGCCGGCATGCAAACCGCACCAAACACTTATTTTTTGTGGATGAAGTGGTGATTCATGAAACACATGTGGATTTTCACCCGGCCAATAACGCATATTTTGCTTATTGACGAACCCATCGAGCCAAAAATGAGCTTCGTCACTGAAGATGATTTTGCGATGAAATTCATCATCTTGGCGAATCTTCTCCAGAGCCCAATCGGAGAACGTACGTCGCTTCAAATGGTCCATCGGCTTCAATTCTTGAGTCAGCTTGATCTTGTATGGGTGTAAACCAAGATCCTTACGCAAAATACGCCATAATGTGGTCTGAGCGATGCCCAATTCTTGAGAACGCCGTGGAATTGACTGATTTGGATCGTTTGCTACGGACGCCTGAACGGCAGCGATATTTTCGACACTTCGACCAACCCGGTTGTCTCACTGACACGGCAACATCACACAACTAATATGTAGACTCAAATTTTTGCACTAAGCTAGTTATTGCCTGTCTGCTAGGGCGCGAATTACGACCGAAAATTGGAGTTAACGCTCTTAAAGTTGCGGTCACCGACTCCGAATTTCGGTAGAAAATTTTTATAATTTGCCGACGTTGCTCGTTCGTGTACTTTACCATAATGAAAATGTTGAGTTTACTGAATAAATTGACAATGACAGTTCGATGATTAGTGAAAGGGTGCGTTCACGAATTAAATTCAAAGCTGTCAAGTCCCCATTGGAAAACCCTTTATAAGTTAGCACAGCGTGAGCGGCGATGACCTGCGGTAATACGATCCACTAGCCTGCACCGTGGATTGCATCGGTAAAGTGTGGGAACGCGTTCCGGCGGAAATTGCATGCGTTGCCGATCAGGTAACTACGCGAGGAAAGACGATCCACTCAGGGGTTGCATAAGTCAACAGAACACCTGTGTCAGCATGCGACCGGCAACGATACGAAGTGGCGAAGTGGAAGAAAGCGAAATAAACTATTTTAAATACGAGACGGAGTTTCCGAACGGTTGGGCCAGCCTGCTCGCTGGCATTTATTAATTTATTATATTTATGTAAAATTCATTTCTTTCCTGTGATATAAATATTTACCTACGAGTATTTGCTGGCATAAAACTTAAAAACAAAAAAAATTAACTTGCTTTTGTGCATACACATGTATACATATATGTATGTACTATATGTGCATAAATATATATGTATATATACAATATATAAATTTTCATTTTGTGTTTTCTTTTGTTTTCTTTTTTCTTTCTTATATTGAAGGTTATTTGTTGTTCGTATTTTCCTTCAAAAGATATTTGTTTTACATTTTACAAATTGTATATAGATTCGAAATAAATAAATTTTTTTTTTCAGAAGTTAGATATTTAATATATAATACAAATCTCTGTAATAAAATGTTTTGCGGTAACTAAAATCAATGTTAATATATTGTTACGGAATAAATATCTATCTATCTATCTTCTTTCTTTTTTCGTATGTATTCTCTATTTAAATTTAATCTTGAAGTGACATTTACATTTACTAACTATTCCCTTATGGACTACTCAAGAATTGTGTAATCATTAATCTGGATAAGTATTTTTGTATTTAAGTGGGAGAATAATGGAAGAATGAAAAAAGAAAAAAAAAACTATTTAGAGCAGCTTGGTCACAAATGGCCCTGATCCTGCATCCCATCATCATAGAGTTGGAAGGAGGGCGTCATCATCACCATCCCGAAGAAAAGCAACCTGAGTGAGTGTAAAAACTGGAGAGGCATCACTCTTCTTAACATCATTCAGAAACTGCTCGCCACCCTGATATGTAGTTTCGAGGATCGCACCATCCATCGAGCAACACCTTCGGCGTGAGCAAGCTGGATTGTGTGTTGACCATATAAACACAATGAGAATGATCATTTAACAATCTGTTGAGCGAAACAGACCGATCTTCCGCCTGTTCGTCGACTTCGAGAGAACCTTCGACATGGTCGGCAGAGATGCCTTGAAGAACATTGGCATCCCAAAAACTATCATCGACCTCGTACACAAATTATATCGAGAGGCTCCGAGCACGGTGCGCTTGAAGGGCAAAGACAGCATAGCTTTCATCAAAACCAGAGGAGTGAGAAAAGGGTGCGTTATATCTCCATTGCATCTCATCGCTGTCGTCGACCTTATCCTCATGCGCACCATCTCGAAAGCTCCCAATAGAATCGAGTGGTCTCTGACCGAGAACATCCCTGACTTTGAATTCGCGGACGACATCTGTCTCATGTCTAACTCGTTCACTGGCACCCAGCCAAAACTAAACGCACTCAACATCAACGTTATCAAAACTGAACTCAGAATGGACATCGCCAAAACGAAGTTGATGAGAATTGGCACGAGCCGTGAGGCAATTCTCTCTCTCAATGGGGTACCGATAGAAGAATGGTGATAATTTCTGCTACCTCGGCAGGATGCTCTGCGAAGACGGGGGATCAGAGCTTGACCTCCTGACGTGCATCATCAAGGGGCGCTCGGCCTACTGCGTTATGGAACGCAGGAAGATCCAACCAGTTTTCTTCATCTCTAAAACTCCGGTCAAATCCGTCCTCCTCTATGGCTGTGAGACGTGGAAGATCAATGGCAGCATAATCCGAAAGCTACAGGTATTTGCTAACAAATGTCTGAAGAGGACCCTGAAAATCTCTTTGGGTCACGAAAGAGGACCTGCTACAGAGAGCTTTCCAGTTACCTGTGGCGACAGAGATCCTGAAGAGGAAATTGAATTGAAAAGGGGATACCTTGTGCGAACCGGTTCCTTCACAACTGACGGCAGGCTACATAGCCGACTAGGCTATCTGTATACACATTTTTATAGAGGTATAAAACTTTGAAATGGAATAAAACAAAAATGATTTTTTTAAATTGACATGAAATTGACTTTATTCGGAAGATAATCTTCTGACATTATAATTTAAATATAATTTCTGGCATATGACCGCCACGGCTGGCTCGGACGTAGTCTAATCTGGAGGTCCAATTTTCGATGATTTTTTCCAACATTTGTGGCCGTATATCGGCAGAAACGTGGCGAATGTTGTCCTCCAAGTGGTCAATCGTTTCGGGTTTATCGGCGTAGACTAGCGACTTCACATATCCCCACAGAAAATAGTCAAGCGGCGTTAAATCGCACGATCTTGGAGGCCAATTCACGGGTCCGTAACGTGAAATTATGCGGTTACCAAACGTTTCCTTCAATAAATCAATTGTGGCACGAGCTGTGTGACATGTTGCGCCGTTTTGTTGAAACCACAGCTCCTGCACATCATGGTTTTCAATTGATGAACAAAAAAGTCAGTAATCATGGCTCTATAGTGGTCACCATTGACTGTAACGTTCTGGCCAGCATCGTTTTTAAAGAAGTACGGACCAATTATTCCACCAACCCATAAAGCACACCAAACAGTCAGTTTTTGTGGATGTAACGGTGCCTCAACATACACTTGAGGATTATCATCACTCCAAATACGGCAGTTTTGTTTATTGACGTATCCATTCAACCAAAAGTGAGCTTCATCGCTAAGCAAAATTCGCTTATGAAAATTGGGATCAACGGCAATCTTGTTTTGGGCCCATTCACCGCCAGTTGTGGCGGTCGTATGCCAAAAATGATATTTAAATTATAATGTCAGAAGATTATCTTGAATATGAATAAAGTCAATTTCATGTCAATTTAAAAAAATCATTTTTGTCTTATTCCATTTCAAAGTTCTATACCTCTATAAAAAACACCCTTTAATAATTAATAGTCCATTTAATATTTAACTGGTATTGCAAACGAACTTGGTCTCCTATTAGAAAGAACTTCTAAGATCTCGTGCCCAATAAATAATTTCACAATAGGTCATCTAACACGGATGGTCGCAAAAAGGGGTTCAAATTGCATCGATAAAATTGACTGTGGCATTTGCAAAACCTGGCGTAATAGTTTTGTTTTTGTTCTTAAAGTCAATATATTAAAACATAGAAAAAATATTGAAAACCAATCACGGCTGGTCCACATATGTGCGGAACATAGGTGTGTGCATATGTCACTTTGGTGACAGGATATCGAGGAATATGGAATTAATTGCTTGAATTAGACAACATCCGGAATGATTTAAAATCTGTTTACTTTCCTGATTGAATTGCGGTTATTTCCACGGACAATAAATAAACAAAACGCAACAACAACGAATGAAATAAAAAACAAACTTTAAACCCATTTGACAACAATATCCTCTTCCTATCAATTAATGCTTCGCGGGCATGCATAACCACATTTGAATATGAATTTTGCATCAATTCGCTATCCTATCGACTTTAAAGCTTGTTTACGGTGTTTTTCGCCATTTTTTTTTTTTCATTGTATTTCGAAACGACTATAAATCTCAAGCGATCAGGAGTGATCAATACATATCTATACGATATGGCAAGAGAAGGATATGCAGAATTATTTCTAGGACAACCATGATGATGACTATCATCGTTGGTCTTTTCCACAACATATATCTGTAGGTGAGTGGATATGTACGAATTCTTCGCATCAGTAGTGCTCAACCTGGTTTCGGAATATTTTCCGAAAATCTAGTTTTCCACTCTGTGGAACATCGCAATTTATCGAGTTTTCATATGAATGTCCTTTTTGCACTCCTCGAGCGGCGACTGCTCGTGTGTTCATACCTTTTTGGAATTCGTTTTGGTTTTTTTCCTCTTATTTGTTTATGTTTTGCTTTTTACTGTTGCTGTGTGTCGCATATGCAATGTTGTCCAATGTTTCTTCTTCTTCATTACCGCAGGAATCTGAACATCCCAACGGGCGGAAACGGACTGGTACAGCTGTATCCCTCTCACATGACATCGGCAGTAATAATATTATTGTAACGGATAACGTCATTTGCCAACACAGCCAACTTCGAATTACCGTGTAAAATAAGGAATCCGACCTAAAACAAAAAAAAAGGGGGGCCAAGGACCAAGAAAAAAGTCCATTTGGAAATTATATGTCAGACGAATCCCTGTTTGTACTCTGCTTGCTGCAGACAGCATTCCTATGTATATTAAATTCAGTCCCTTTTCATCCGTTTTTTGTTTTTTTTTATTTTTTTGTCATTTTCGTCCTCTTGGTTTGGTATATCCACCCCTCTGTGATTCGAACGATGCCTGTCATGTGAACGTACCCCAACTCTCATAAGCCAACCGAAGCTCGGGAATGATTCACATATTCACAGCTTGAAAACCAACGGACCAAAGGACCTTCCAAAAGAGTGACGGTGACAAACAAACAAAAATAACCGCCAACCAATCGGTCAGCCAGCCGAACCGGGTCGCACTCATATAATGTTAATTTGGACAAATCTGGCTTGACATGAGTGTGCTTTCAGTGCAGGCAATGATAATGGGTCCTGAAATAAGGTACAAATTTAAATAAGGATATGGGGGGTATACCCGTCGGCATAAATTACATCGCGCGTGGAAGAATTTAGATTGATCGTGGATGTTTGGGTGAATGTACTCGGAGAACTTCATTGTTCTGTCGCTCAACTATGGGTTAAAGGATATAGGATGACACAGAGGAGATTCCTCATAACTAATGCGTGGTAACCACAACAGGGAACAAATAAGCCATGTGGGAAACTGAGCCTTTGGAATTAAGCTGAAATTGAGGAGAATTCCTAATAAAAACGAGAATACAAAAGAGGGCTTAGGGGTTGTTTGAATGAGGGAGTTTAGGGTTAATAATTAAAAATCTGACTCTAGAAACGACAACATTTAATTAAACCATGTAGAGGCTGTAGCTCAGGTATTTTCCTTATTATTTTAGAACGAAATGATACATAAACGCAATATGAACAAAAACAAACATATCGATAAAAATTATTTCTAAATAGCAGCAATACCGGGTTTTCAATAAGGACACAACAGTGTCATATTCAAATAAAACACAAAATAATTAAGATATCGAGCTAAATCATCAACTCAGAATTCGATTTCGCTCATAGGGCCATAGCAGACACGTTTTCAGAGATCAATTCTTTGGAGCCATTCTTCTACATATATCGACTGGACTTCGCATTCGATATTGTTCCTCAGTTTCTCTAACTTTGTTTGCTTGTTGGTATAAACCAACGTTGATATCAAGTGCATCCAATCTTGGCCAAATATAAAATTCAAAATTTCGCAGAGCCCAATCGGAGAAGTTTTGGGGCTTCAAATGTTCAAGGGGCTACATGAGTTCATGAGTTGACTTGATTCTGTAGACCAAAAATTTTACACTGTAGAATGAGAGGTTCTTAATTTCTGTGAACGGCATAGAATTGACCTGATTTGCTTCATTGTGAACTGAAGCAATTTATGTTGCGATATTTTCGGACCATCGACCGGTGCCTTTTCTCACTTTCATCTCACATAAATAGTGAATATGCTGATTGAAATTTGTCCACTATAGCAAACATAGCCGTCTGGTATTGCGATAGTTTTCACCGAAAATGTTTGTATCACTCTCACCTCCATGCGTTGGATCCTGGGTGCAAAGTACTTTAAATGTAGATCGGAAAGACTTCTTTAAATTGAAGCAGCAAACAAGAGAAGATGGAGTTAAAGGCGGTGTTCAATCGAGAAGAACTGCTTGTTGGACACCTTATTCAGGCAAACTATTTCGAGTTCAGGCCGTTAAGTTTCAGCACAGTTCTTCAGACTTACAAGAACTTAGTCTTGTCTGTTTGGATGCGATTTTTCGTTCGGGTCTAGCTTGGCAAGAAAACTTAAATCTTTCGACTTGTGGGCGATGCTCATAAACAATATTTATCAATAGCACCTTCGGATATACAGGGGAACAATTATGATTTGGTTTCGACCAAATTTTTGTTTAATCATGCCATTTTGAATGGAATATAATATAATCCAGATGTCCTCCATTGGAGTTCATATCGGGCAATAGCTCGATTCAAAATGTTTCGAATATTTGCCTTCAAATCAGACGACCTTGGTAGCCAGTTAACATCACCAAAACGGCAAATAACTCGTTGAGTAAGATGCAGCACACTCGGATAGCTACAAGTATTGACAGTGATCGTTACACCTTCCTCATTTCAACACTTTTACTAACGGCAGCCATAAAACGGCTCTTTTATAACAGACATTCTTTTAGAATGTTTTTTACGCGAGACGTACCTGTCAAACAGTAATTTTTCTTTAGTAAGTTTTCAACATATTGTGAAATGGCAAACCTTGTACTGACTCGTGCAAGGACGGGTTAAGAATATCCCTGCAGCGATACCTATCGCTTGTCGTAAAAGGCAACTAAACAAAGGTAAACAAAAATCACACCTAGGCAATTTAGAAAACACCAAGGTGAGCCTAGGGACACATATACCACCATTAAACTGCCCCACAAGTGTGCATGCAAATCAGTGGGTTGACACGACTGGAGATCACCGGTGTTGTAAGAGTAAGATCAATAAAAAAAAAAAATAAAAAGTCTGGAGCATGCCCGTGTCAAAAAGGAAGGGAAGAATGAAAAAGGTCAAACCGTAGCATTATGGAAAAGAACGCTAAAAGGAAAAGCACTACCCCGCCAGGCACTACTAATGGTCGTCATCCTGGGACGAGCAGCAATGCTCGGGTCAGAGCTATAGGATTTCCGAGGGATAGCAAAGTAATGCAACGGCGTAAGCCACATTTAAGAGTCGCGAGTTGGAACGTTGGAAGCATGAGTGGGCGCAGCTATGAGCTTGAAGAAATGATGGTTAGAAGGCGAGTAGACATCCTGTGCGTACAAGAGACGAAATGGCGAAACACCGGTAATCGGGCACGTTTCTTGGACGTTAAAACAAAAGCCTACAAGATGTTTTACTATGGATTGGAACAAGGAAAAAACGGAATCGCCATCATCCTTGCGGCAGAGTTACTTGGCAACGTCTTAACCATTTCAAAGTCCAGTGACCGTTTGATGGCTCTCAAATTGGTGATGCATGGTGAGGTGTGGAACATCGTAAGCGCATATGCCCCTCAAGTAGGATGCGAACAAAAAGAAAAAGATGCATTCTGGCTAGATTTCCACAACCTTGTCAAAATCATCCCAAAGGAAGAGCTTTTGTTTGTTGGGGGAGATTTAAACGGACATGTCGGGAAGACAAGCGAAGACTATGAAGGCTACCACGGAGGGCTGGGATACGGCACCAGGAACTCTTCAGGTGAAGATATCCTAAACATGTGCAAGTCGTACGGTCTTATAGTGCTAAATACAATGTTCGTCAAACAAAGCCGGCACCTGATCACTTATAGCAGCGGCGGAAATGAAACTCAAATACACTATCATTTGGTATCCAGTTTCATGAAGCCACGAGATAAAGATTGCAAAGTGATCCTGGGAGACGCGATCGCCCCTCAACACCGTCTCCTCCTGACTGAATTTTTTATGGATGCGAGAAAGAAGTCAAAGCAGCAAACGAAGGTGTCTGAGAGAATCAAGTGGTATAAGCTGGATAAAGGAAAAGGCGAAGCTTTTATCACCAACATGGAAAACTACCTCTCTTCCATTATCGATGAAGTCGGTAATGAGGAGTGCAGAGCACAAGACATGTGGGATTCCCTACAACAATCTGGCCTGGAGAAAGCCAAATCACTGCTCGGAACATCTAAAGGCCCCTGCCAACACGCAAAAGAAACCTGGTGGTGGACAGACGAAGCCAAAGCAGTGATACACGAAAAGAAAATGGCTTTCCAAGCTTGGTCAAAGTGCTCTTCTACTAATAGAGAGGAAAAAGCTCGCCGTGAAAAGGTATATAGATGTTGCAAAGGTATCGCGAAGAAAAAATGCGCCGAATTCAAAGCGAAAAGCATGGAAGGCCTCTATCAGGAGTTGGAAGAAATATCGTCTTCCGCGTCTGACAGGAACCAGGCTACCCAGGAGCTTCGATAAAACAATTTGAACAAAGGAGCAAATATCTTTAAGATAGCCGCCCGGAGAAGAAGAAATGCTCAGGAGATTCGTTTCCCAAAGTTTATTAACAATGCTGAAGGCCAACTTATTGTGGAAGACGAAAAAATTCTCCACAGATGGCGACAGTATTGCGAGGAACTTCTGAACGAACAGTTTCCCCGAGTGTACTTTCCAAGAGCCGCCCCGAATCATGCCGAAATATCCGACATCACAGTCGAAGAAGTTCGGTACGCGGTTAAAAACTCCAAGAAAAGAAAAGCTGTTGGGCCGGACGGGATACCCTCTGAGTTCTGGAAAAAGATGGGAGACATCGGGTCTAGATGGCTCATAGTTCTTATCTCCAAACTTATGAGAGGCGACACTATGCCTAATCAATGGAGGGAAAGCTAGGTTCTTCCATTGCACAAAGGAAAGGGTGATACGCGAAATTGTGATAACTACCGTTCTGTCAAGCTGATGTCGCACACCATGAAGATCGTTGAACGGGTATTAGATAGCCGACTGCGGAAAATAATACGACTATCTGATGACCAGTGCGGGTTTGTCTCGGGTAAATCAACAACAGATGCAATCCAAAGTATAAGGATCATGATGGAAAAGCATCGTGATTCTTCAAAGGACTTGCATATGGTGTTGGTTGATTTCGAGAAGGCCTTTGACCGGCAACCAAGAGATCTTTTATGGGTAGCGCTAAGACAAAAAGGAGTTCCAGAAACCTACGTGCGAGTGATTATGGACATGTACGAGAGAGCAACGACAAGAGTAAGACGCACCGCACAAGTCACCGAAGAGTTCGCAATCAAAGTCGGTGTACACCAAGGGAGCGTCCTCAGCCCACTGCTTTTTATAGCAGTCCTTGATTGCTTGCTTGAAGGAAAAGTGACGGACCCCAATGTGCACCAGCTATTCTTTGCTGACGATGGGGCCATTATAAGTGATGATCAGGCGTCCCTACAACGAGCACTTGATGTGTGGGTGGACATTTTTGAGGGACACGGGTATCGTATTAGTTCAAAGAAGATAGAGTATCTGTGCTGCCCGTTCTCTGACCCTCATCAGCCTATTCCAGACATTTACTTGAATGGAAGAGTGCTTCCCAAGTGTGAAAAGTTTAAATATCTGGGATCTATGATTAATAGAGAAGCAACTTGTGATGACGACATCAAACATCGCGTAAGCGTAGGGTGGATGAAGTGGCGGGAAAACTCCGCCATCTTCTGTGATCGAAAAATGCCCCCTAAGCTGAAAGGAAGGCTCTACACTTCAGTTGTACGTCCGGCGCTCACATACGGTTCACAATGCTGGACAATGCACAAAAAGTATGAGAGCAAATTAACGGCAACTGAGATGAAGATGCTTCGCATGACAGCGGGAGTAACAAAGCGTGACAGAATTAGAAGTTCAAAGATCCGAGGAAGCCTCCACGTAAAAGAAACCATCACAAGAAATATAGAGCGCGACCGACTCAGTTGGTATTACCATGTTCAAAGGAGAGATCCTTTGAACCCCGTCCAAAAGGCGATATCAATCAACGTTCCAATTTCAACACGAAAAAAGGCAGGCCGAAAAACAATTGGTGCAAACAAATGCAAAAACACCAGCATTTGATTGGCCTCAGCGATGAAGTAATCCCAAACCGGGAAGCCTGCCGCTACTTTCTGAGGTCAAACCGGCGGACCCCACAAGCGGACCAGTAGGAATGCAGTTAAGTGGGAAGGTTATGGTCCTACACTTCTGACCATAACGACGCCGGGATAAAAAGGAAAAGAAGAAGAAGGCAAACCTTGTACTAAACGGTAAACACTTGAACTATAGTCTACCATAAATTGAATGATGCATTCATATCCCCATGGAAGTGCAAGACGACCTAAAAATGATTTAAAAAAAAAAACGGCAATAACAACAAAATCGTTACAGGAGAGGCTACGCGAGGCTGGGTAAAGAGAACACTCTTAAGTGAACTGCAGGAAGGCATGGCTTACAGAACAACACGTCAGACAACGGTTTTATACTAGCAATCTTTGTGACGTGACGTAACTTTTGGTATCCAGCGCAAGGATTTCACATAGGAACCTTTGCCCTTTGAGCAGCTGACAACTTACTTAATTGGTCATATTGCGATCGACGAGAGACACTCCTTCAGTATCCTGAATCGACTTGAATTTCTGAGAATTCAGAATAAACTCGGATCATCGACGCAACTAAAAATACCACAATATGTAGTTGAAAGAGACGGCCTTATGCCCGATAATACCTGATACAATTTGCACAAGCCATAGAATAGCACATCAAATCGTTGTCAGTGATACTACCTCTGATTTGAGAACGAGTATGGATGGGTCTATGACCATGTAAGGAAACATGAATAAATTACTACGCTGCGACGCACGAGAGTTGCCCATGACCTTTGGAAAGGAAAAGACGGAAAAAACCTGCTCTTCTAAAAACGAGGGTATAGAGGGATTCAATGGATCCATTTCTTCGATGACAGTATACAAAAAAACACTTTCCGGTAGAACTGTAGTAAAGAACACTTTCCAGTGATCGATGTAGTTTCAGGACGGGAAAATTCACGATAGACCCAAGAATTTTAGATTCACATACACCACCTTTTTGTAGATTTTATGACAGTATCTCTATCTATAGAGATCAGCTACATGTACTAATTTTTTTTATATCACTGCCGAATTCGGCATGCTCTGCAGGATGATAACAGAAGATTCTCATTGCTTCATTGAGATTCCTAATCAACTATCAGAGAAATTCGATGTTAGATAGGATTCAGATAGGCCAAAGTATTGCCATTTGATTTCTCCAACTTCATAACTGAAAAGACCAAGAGGGACTCAATGGCCAATACCTACAAAGATGACATTGACGCGATTGGACGAGGATAGCGAGACGTCGATGAGGAGTTTGAGAGCATCGGAAACGGAGCGGATAAAGTGAGTCTGAGGATAGAGGATAGCCATCTAAGTAAGTCAGGGACAGGAGTTCAAAAAATAAAAGCAGTTTTCGAGGTCAAATAGGAGCTTTTTTAATTCTTTACACCAATGTTATCCCTTTTTACGCAGTTTCCATTGGATAATAAATTGGGATAAATGCGTAATTATTACAAAACGATATTCAAAAAATATCCGTTTTTTTGTATTCAAATCATTATCGTCAGAAGATTGTTTTTGTAAAAACAAAGAATGTGCTTCAAATGCCTTAAACTGTGTCATCTCACACAGTTTGAAGACACAGATATGAAGGCATAACTGGATTAAGATCCATGTCAAAGCAAAAATTCATAAAAAGCCATTCGTCTAGCTTTGGAACCCTTGGAAATTGTCCAAAAATAAAAAAAATTGGGTGGCATACTATTACAATTAAAGCCGAGAAACTGCTCAAGCGGCGAAAATGGAAGGGGGTTTTTGCATGTTACTGGGAATAAAGTTGATTCATAACGAGAGTACTAGCGGCCATGTATCAACATCGAAGGCCAAGCCGATCATACATGGATTGAAGATCATGATGTGTTATAAAGGGTTTTTCTATTGGCGCGGATAAATTTTGACGGCCTGTGGCGTCCATGTTTTTTTAGTGACATCTGTCAAATCTATTGTTTATTATTCAGTTACTGATGACAAATCATCATGGTAAGTTATTGAACAGCACGTTCAAATGATAAAACTTTATCAAAATAAATGTTTATTATTGCAAATGTGGCGCGCATTTCGATAATTTTACGGTAGACGCGGTTGCCGACTCACCAACGTTTGGTGACCAAATTTGAGACAACCGGCTTAGTAATCAATCAGCCAACGTTCGTACGTCAAAGGAACGCAATATTGGTCGAGAACATAGCCGTGGTCCGTGAAAGTGAGCAGCAGGACCCGATTAAGTTGATTTCTCGTCTATGGTTCGTCATGGTTCATGACAACGCTTACTGGGTTTCTAAGCTTTTGAAAGAGGAGCCCAATTTCGACCGAACAATCATCTTTAGCAAGTAGGTGCATTTTTAGATTAATGGCTGTATTAACAACAAAACTGCCGTATATGCGACGATACCAACCCACCCGAGGCTCGCCAAGTGACAATGCCACATCTTCGTTTGGTGTGGATTTTGGACCAGCGACGTCATTGGTCCGTCTATGCGAATAAACCACAATCGACTGATGCCCTTAAGGTGAACATAACACAGGCCACACATTGAAGGAAAAACGCCGACAAAGTAAACTTGTTGTTCATTGACTCCTGCTCAAGCCCCGTATTTTTAGATATCCTTCTGTCCACAGCCAATTTCGGTCGATGGCGCATTGTCGATTAGGGCGATTGGTCAATCGGATTCAGTTCGAGGGTATAGAGGGATTCTTATACAGACGTCTGAAAAGAAGTTATTTGTTGCGACTGGACTTCGCAAACTACCAACTTTCCATTTAGTAATTAAGACGCGTCTAAGGCTACAATAGTAGGATATTCCTATTTCCAATTAAACTATTACAACATTCCCGGTAATTTTTGAACACACTGGTGTCTGTAGGCGTGTTTGTGCTATCCGATAAGTAATGCCTCTGGGGAATATACTCTCGATTGAAATGACCGACATTTGCATAAAATAAGTCCGAAATGAAATTGTTTTACATTATAGTGACTGGGCGTCTCCAGCTATTGGTCAAGAGATCGAAAATTATGTTTTTCACTCTGGACGGCTTGGAAGCAAATACCCTTCTATACTTCTGTAAATAGGTAAAGATGTGCAGACATTTTCTTTTAAATATTCAAAAGCTTACCTAAGGCGAAAATGGTTGTATGAAGGCTACTACATAAAACCCAATGTGAAAATTGACATATAACTGAGGTCAAATCTTAAGCTCTTGGGATACGAAAAGTGCCACCTTGTCTTTTCTATCTGAGAGGCGCATAAAATTTGATTTCGCAATTCTTTCACTCTAAGCGAATTTCTTGGATTTTTTTTCCATATTTTGTATTTTTTAGCCCTGAGTAAAGTCAAATCGGCTTATGTTTAGGCTTAGTTTCGTATCACAGACAAAATCATTTTAATTCGAACCAATTCAGAGTCTCTTTCTACAACCATCCAGTGCGTTTCTCTTCTTGTTCTTCCATTAAACAAGTCCTTTTTTTCAAGTTTTTTACTACCTATACTAGTGCAAAAATCTTTGATTTGGCCGATAATGTTTAGCACCGTCATCGGTTCCTTTCGAACTAACGTTATACTTTTCTAATAAGGAACTAATTCAACAAGCCTTATTATGACCATCATCGACTTAACCTCAAATTTTGCAGACTTCAATGCGTTTTCGACGCCCAAACTATAAAGTTCAGTATTTCTTTCAGCTTCCGTTCGATCTTTCGTGTCACATAGCTTCAGCCAAGCTACTTTTCATAAGGCCCGTCGTCGATTAAAAATTACTTGAAATGTTGTTCTCTCAAAATCGGCTATGAACTGCCTCCACAACCTTTGATAGGAATGCTGTTTCTGCGCCTTATAGTAGGACATTGGAAATGTTGTCTTTTCTTAATTGCTTCTTTACTCAAATGCAGCTACTCTACTATGTGTCGATAGTACCTTTGATTTTTCCAAGGCTGTCATTGGCATTTTGGCCAAGAAAAAAGATGAATTTGGAAAAGTGGCATGACAGCCTTTAGACTGTTTAAAAGCTTTTTGATTAGCCAGTTCTCTCTCGATGACCCATTGACCCATTAACCTACCTACTAAAACGCATTCACCCGCCGTAAGCTTATTAAAGTCCATGGCAAGAAACCAGGACAGCAGGCAATAAAAAGGGAGAGTTTCGCATCTCGCAAAAGGTCTTCGTAGACTTTCACCCCTTTTATTCCTTATCCTAGGGGAAATATTCCAACGTTTTCATATAATTCCCATTTCCTTTGTAGGTTATGCTACTCGTACACTCGTACGTCAGAAGTTGAATTATTTTTGACGATGACGAAGGTGTCAGCCATTCATCAATCGCGTATCCTCCCTTTGCGTTTTCGAAATACATATGTCAGCAGCCGAAGTCGTGCAAAAACCTGTCCATGCCCCCTTTTCTCTCCTACATATATCTACATAGCATCACTATACTAGCTACGCTGTTTCTTGGCAGTAAATTTGTTCAATGGTTTTCAAGGCCTACGCGGCGTCTCCACCCAAAATGCTGCCATCTCCCGTGGGTCATTTCTCTTAAACCCGTCATTCGTTTGCCTCTGATCTTCTGACGACGATGATGGCAGTTGTGGAGGTGGTAGTTTTAAAGGAGATTGATGACTCCCGAGGTACTCCCTTTTTTCGTTACCCCATATACAGCCTCCAGGTCTGAGAGGTAAATTGGTGGGAACGGCGAACAAGTATCACAGGAAATGAAGAGCACAATTCACCCTTTCGCCCTTTCCACTTCGCTCGACGGCATTTGTCGTCGTCGTTGATGTCCTTTTTACTCATTTACAGGACTCTTCCCTTTCGATGCTCTTCCCGTTCTCAGATTCATGTTCCCTAGCAGCCTGCCAATTGGAGTGGGCCTTAATTTGCAAATTTATTTAAGAATTCCGTAAGTGGGAATGAAACGTTCATTATTTGCTTTTAATTCGGCAAGCGATGGAGATAAGATTAGGTTGATGGAGTTTATTTGAGTTGGAAATTCCTCGACCGAATAAATGGGAAGCGGGGAAGGAAGAGGTCGAGACACGGATGGGGGCTTCAGTGTGCGGAAGTGGGGGCGCGAACGTGAATCCACGACTTGAAGGGTATGGGCAAATGGAGAAAAAACTAATTTATTACTTTGCTCTAAGACTTTGGCAGTAAGAAGTATTTGAAACGCTAATAAACCATCAAGGATTAATTTTGTGATTTATTACGCTCCTCGGGGAGGTCCCGAGTTTTGTTTTTCTGTGTTTCTTTTCTGCGGGTTTTTTGCCTTTTTCTTGATTTCGTTCTATTTTATTCGATGTTCTGGTTCGTTGATCTGTTAGACAGAGGCATGATGTCGGTGTTCCCGGCCGTGTTTAGTTTACAAGGGGATGATATTGAGAGGCTAATGCGTCGGGCTATTTAAAAATTCACAGGGCAAAGGTCATTTCGACTTGAAAGACAGTGAGTAGATAATTTGGAAGGTCTAATCGCTTCATTGCCGGGACCAAAGGAGAGGATAATTGCATAAAGTACTTGTCGTCGAAGGCTTACGAAGGCTTAATGTAAATTTAGGAAAACTCTTTATTTTGATGTACATGGGTCTCTGGCTTGGAGATTTTTGAATTTTGTAATATGTATTAAGGGTTTTTTTAAATCTTTTCCTGAACGTATTGCCCATCACTGGCTAAAACTTTTGCCCGTCTTTCAAGTCATAAAATAGGATTATGAATGAATCTACAAGTTCTTAGTGCGCTTATCATCGATTTTGTTCCAGTAATGCATCAAATTCTGCTTTTCTCACGCAACTATAATCGAAATGAGTACGCTGGGAGGGAGTCCCTTAAAGATCCTCTCGGTGAATATGATTTGTTGCATGACGAAAGCTCCGATGTACTTTTGGTTAGCGAAACAAAGCTCAACCAGAAGGACCAAGACCATGTAGCGGTCTTTGCGACAACAATAGTAATACGGTGACAAGTAGCACAAAATTCCCTCACTGGAAGATCCACTCAGTAATTTGGCTCCTGATCTCCTGATGGTTGAACCGCCAATCAAATCGACCATGTGCCCACTATGTGGAAGTCTTAATTCGGAGGCGCAAACGTCGACTCTCACCATAATCTGATAGCAGCACCGCTCAATGCTGGACTGTCCATTGTCAGAAAGCTATTTACAACCACCAACAAAACGGAGGTTAGCCATTGGGTGACTGTACGCACTGGAAATAGCCAGAGACTACAGAGAGCGGCTGGGCGAAAGACTCTCCCATCTGCCTCGAGCCCACACAAGCGCTAACAATATGTGATTGTGCTGCCGCATTGCCATCTAGGAAGTAGCTGAAAGCACTCTAGGCTACCGACTACCCCCGTGCTACAATGGCGAATGTGCGGAACGGAAGCGAGCAAGCATGAAGCATACCAAAATGCGCTGCAACCTAAAACACGAGCATCGCGGGAAGGGTATAGAGTTAGAAGAACGAAGCGAAAGAAACTACTGCCAAAAAAGAGCTTTCGCAGCCTCCAAGTTTAAGGATGTCGAAGAGGCCCGGGATAGACAAAAAATTAGAGCATTCGACAAAATAGCCAAAGCCCTTGCATCCGGTCTTAAAACGGGCATCCAGGCTCTTCAAAATCATGAAGATAATCTTGTCACTGACTTGCTGCAAATAGTGAATGTGTGTAAGCAGTACTTTCAACAGCGGCTTAGGGGGCATGACCAAGAGAGTGATAGAGTCAGAAGACCCAGCACCAGTCGTAGAACTTATCCCCTTACTCAGTTAAGAAGAAGTCAGCAACAAAGCCGATCGCCCGGATGGTCTTCAGGCTGAGCTCTTTAAAACTGGCGGTGATGTTCTGGGAGGAATTATGCAACAGATCATCACATTTGGGAGGATGAAAGCACACCAGATCTCTCTGCCCCATATTCAAAATAAGCGATCCTCTGTCTTGCGCCAACTATCGAAGCGTAACCCTGCTCAACGTCGCTTACAGGAACCTATCCAGTGTACTATGTGGAAGTCTTAAGCCGTTTTGCCCCACACTAATAGGCAAGTACCAGTGCGGATTCCGGCCTGGCAAGTCCATTATAGACCAGATCTTCACATAACCCCAGATCCTGAAAACTACCAACGAGCTCCAAGTCGATAGTCACTGTCTCTTTACGACTGCGTTCATTGCGGAATTCCAGGTAAATTCATTCGGATGTGTTGTGCCACACTGGAAGATTCGCGACGCACTGTGCAGCTTGGACCCCATACCTCCGAACCTATCCAAACATGCACCCGATTTCGGCAAAGAGACGTATTGTCTTCTAATCCTTGAAAGGATAATGAGGCAACACGGGAAGCACTATCTTCTTCAAGCGCGTCCATCTGCTGGGATACGTGGACGACATCGACATAGTTGCAATCTCCAGCGCGCGTAGTAGAGGCATTCATAGCAATTGAAGAAAATGCAGGCCTCGTTGATCTAATGGAGATCCGACGAAAAATCACCCTGGGCAACCAGTGCAACTTCGGTCTGTTAAAACAGTTGGGTCAAAATTCTTAACAAGAAGCTGAAAGTTGGACGATAAGCAAGAAAGCAGAGATAATTCTAGGCTCTTTTGAAAGAAAAGTTCTCCGTCGAATATATGATCCTGTCTGCGTGGAAGGCGAATGGAGGAGAAGCCACAACTGCGAACTCTACGAGCTGTATAATGATGTGGATGTAGTCCAGAAGACACAAATCAATCGACTACATTTGCTCGAGCGCATGGACGATTGCACTCCAGCAAAGATGGTCTTTGAATACATACCACCTGATTCGAGAAGGCAAGGGAAACCGAACCTTCGGTTCAGACATCAGGAAACTTGGGCTCTCAAATTGGAAGCAGCGTGTCCGGACCGGTAAGAGTGGAAACAGGCTCTCGTTCAGCCTCAGACCCTCCAAGGGTCGCTAGCCTGATAAGTATGTAAGTTATGTTATTAGATGTTATGTTTAAAGTGTTTTTCTTAGAGGTTTAATTTTTAAACTAACAACACTCTTTCCACTGGCAGCAAAATTCACAGTTAAAAGTTGATTTATTGTTAGTTTATTTTGCCATTTGGCAATAAATAGACAAGCGCTAAATTGAAACCATGATTCGGCTCGCCAAACTTATCGTGCGCTACGTCCATTTTACGGTCGACATAATCGTCCATCTGAGCACGTTATTCGGAACACGATGAAACGTTTTTGCACATACACTCTAGTGGATAATATGCATCCTCAAAGACGACAAGCACTGCGAAGAGAAGAAGTTAATGCCGTTGTGGAATGCAGTGTTGAGGAGAATCCGAATGAGTCGATTCGCTATGGTGTACAGCAATTTGAGCTATGCCTATCCACTTTGTGGAAGATTTTAAGGATAGATCTTAGCTTTAAAGCTTAAAAGATCCAGCTTATGCAAGAGTTGAAACCGCGTGACCATTATACGCATCGTAGGTTTAGTAATGTGCCGAAAACATGATTCTGCTTAATCCTCATTTTCGATGCAAAATTTTGTTCTCCGATGAGGCCCATTTTTAGTTAAATGGAAACAATGTAAACAAGCAAAATTGCCGAATTTGGAGTGGAGAAAACCCAGAAGCATTTGTCGAGAAGCAATTACAACCATTAAAACTCAATGTCTGGTAAGCTTTACGGGCTGGTGAAATCATCGGCTCATATTACTTTAAGGACGATGTCGACCAGAATGTTACCGTCAATGGAGAGCGCTATAGAAACATGATTTTTGATTTCTTCGTTCTTCAGTTGGATTACATTGACGAGCTTTGGTATCAACAAGATGGCGCAACATCAATTTATTGCAGGAATCTTTTGCTGAGGACATAATTTCGCGTAATGGAACTGTCAACTGGCCTCCATGTTGCTTTGAAGTCACACCCTTAGATGATTTTCTTTGGGGGTATGTGAAATCCAAGCTGATAAGCCAGAGAGGTTGGACAATTTGAAAGTTAACATTCGCCGTGTTATTGCTGATTTGCCGCCCAGTCCCTTGATAAAGTCGTCGAAAATTAGAGTTTAGGATTGCGCGTTATTCTAGCTAGCAGTGGCATGCGTATATCCAGGGTTGTATTTAGCTACTAATGGCATAAAATAGTCCATCAAATAAAGCTAATACTATAGACATAAATATTAGTTTTAAGTATTTTATTTCATATTGAACTTATATAGCTTTAAAATAAACACCATTTATTTGGATTATTGGCAGAATCCTCAATCTTGAAATAATCCGAAAGCAAATAACATTCTTAGGTCTTGAATTCACTTCTATTTAATTTACCGGAAACTTAGCTTTAGTATCTGAACTTAGGAATACTTTACTGGCTGTATGCGGACACTCTTAAGTAAACAAAACAAAAAAACATAAAAATGTCCCTTTCGACCTTAAGACACCAGTGGAGACCCGTCCAGTGCCAAAATTGCTGCTGTCCCAAGAAGCCCTATACAAAATCGTTCCGAATAAAATAGATTTTGATTTCTAGAACCCAATTTTCACCCGTGAACCATACACCCGGGCATTGATTCTTGCATTTATTCCATTGGACATCCGATACAAATTTCGATGCGCCTTGAATAGTGCCATACCCTGATCTGAAATCGAATTGGTTTTCCGGAATGATTGCATTGTTGCCAGGGTTCTAAGGGCAACTTTCTCGAAGACCCTGCTGGTACTTGGAGGTTTGTATGAGCAACAGTGCTATCGTGTGGAAATATGAGATTATCTACAACCTATTCTTTCGATACGATAACCCTTTCCATTCACTGTAACTACCCCTCCAGCGTCATTTTCGCAGTAGCACGGGCCAATGATATAATGACTTACAATTATTCCGATAACTTTGTTAATCGCCCATCCAAAAATGTAGTGGACAGGATCGAATTTGATGACAAATTGTCTGGGCGACTCAACATCCATTAACCACATCGGGGGCGTCAGAAATGGTCTACAATAATTGTTGTGATATTTCGATTCTATAGGTGTGTAAATGAAGATCAGCCTTTAAAATTCGCCGTTAAGTTCCATAAGTGAGACTCTATTGCTGACTTCGGCGATAATTTTTGAAACCTGGCTGCCTTCAAGCACTTTCGCTCACAACATGATCGTGAAGTCCGAGCATGATCCGGTTTCTCCAAATGCCTCACTATGCCAATTTTGTTGACTGACATTTTCATGAATTTTACGAAATCGAACCATCTTTAGTGCCATTCTCCAATTGCAAAGGAATGTTTTTGATATCTGTCAGAAAGACATTATTGTAGTTGACAGCCATCATCCATGCCATCAGTTGGCTAGCCCTTTATAAAAAGAAAGAACCAGGCCAATGGTGCTATACGATCCAACGGTTAGAGTCACCTACCCTTTGTCTTGAGAACAATTAATAAATCAAAACCGCTATAAAAGCAACTGGAAGTGAGGCCACTCAGAGAATAAAGTTTGGGCGAGTTGCCTAAGTACAAATTTATATCATAGATGACGCTGAAAATCTGAAAAATTCTGAAAGCAATGCGACCATCTGATGAAAACGATTCAGAAGAAACCTAAAATCTTGGAAAAAGATAAAACGACGACCGCTGATGTTGATTCCAAGAATTTGCTCCATATGCCATTTTTACCAATTCAGCAATTTTAAACTCCCTATTTAGCGTGCACTAGTTGCCTGTAATCAAAATTGTATTTCGCTTCTGACATACTGAACAGGCGATATACATAAGTAAACCCATCATGAATTTATGGCGCCCGGTAGTGTGCTTATTAAATAGTGGATAACCGAACTATGGGCGAGTTCCAATTAATCACTTGTGTCCTGCCAACTATCTCCTGTCAAGCCGGTCATTAAACAATCAAAAAGTCAATAAAGTTCCAACGTAAAAACACCGAACAAAATTAAATAACATAGCAACAAAACGAATACGATGGCAAGAAAATAAAAAAGTAACGGTAAAGAATAAAACATCGCAGTAAAAACAACAACAAAGCAGAAAGAGGAAAACACGATAACATTCTGCTCGTACTCGTAACCTTTAATTAACCGTCCACTTGTCCCCCGACGAGCGACGACAACTTTGTATTTGCCTTTTATGCACGAGGACGGCTACAGCAAGTTACAAAAAAAAAAGGAAAAAAATTAATCAAAATTTAACAGAGACTAAGTCAACATGAAAACTCATTTCAATCGGGACTTTAGGACAACTTGCAACAAACAGCAAAAATGGACACGGGTAAAAAAAAGCCCTCCTCAACGCCCAGTCTCAGCCGGAAAGGAGCACATACACCAACTCGGAAAAGTTTGCGGCGCAAAAAGGGAAAAGAAAAAAGGTAGCAGTCGAGCGAACCCAGTCATTGGCATCCCGAAATGTCGACACAGAGAGCTAACCCGGGCTTCCGCCCCTACGACTCCGATGAAAAATTAAAGACCATCCTCGAAGTCATATACCCACACACGTGACCGAAGAAGAGATGACTGGTGACTGGACAGAATATGTAAACGAACGAGCACATTTCAGTTGGTCGGTTGGTCGGTCATATTGGCATCTCTGGCCAGATGCCAGAATAGCTGGCTGGCTGATTGCAATTGTAGCAGGCTTACACATAGCCGACGGACAAAAACGACGATGTGTCGCATTTCAATATGGCGAAATGGATACTTTGCACCTTCCACCTGAAAGAGGATGTGTATTTCTGCGAGTAGATGCCTGCCTGCCGCCCAGCTCGAAGACGACTACTTAGAGGATGTGCCAAGGCTATCATTTATCAGATTGCAAAACTTGCAAAGTGAATCAAGTGATATTTATGACCGTTGCTCCAAGGAGCACACACAGGATGTAGGCTGAGCGCCAAAGGCAGATGGGGTGCCGGGTGGATGGGCACAAGAAATTGGCAGCGTGCTGTGTGGGCCGGGATCGTTGTCGTTCGTACACATGCAGTTTGGCTTTTATGAGCAGCTCTGCTGCAGGACATGATAGATTTTTGCTTCAATTTTGATTTTTTTTTTTGTGTTTGTCTGCATCTTTCTTGTGGTAGTTTTCTTCGTATTTCGTCCTTTTTGCCTGTTAAATGTGATAAAGCGCAAACAAACTTCTGCTCCGACAGCGGTGGATCTACTATCTACTACGGTCTGCTTCGGTTCCATGGCCCAGCTGAATTTCGCCGAAGGATCCATGCGAGCAGAAGTCCGTATGCAAAAACGACTATGATGGGGTAGTTCTCGCACAGCAGGACTTTTGCAAATATTATGTTGAACTGCTGACGTTGTAATTACCCGGTAAGACTGGACTGTGCGGAACTGGAGCACAGACAAGAAACCGAAGATGTAATGGAGAATATGATAGCAGCACTGTCCTGCTGGCCGTTGGATCCCGTTCAAGTTTTTCCTGCCTGTCTCAGTTACTAAATGTCATAGTTGCCATAATCTCTCATCTCAGACGGAGATACAAAAGTTCCTCTTTCGTGGTATGCCCTAAAGTTTTGTAGCATCATTTCAACCGACCGTACTCAGAGGGTACATCGCATTACACCTGCGTGTTCCCTGAGCCAGTTCCAGCCGGTGGCTTCCTTTCGACCGGTTACTCGTTGCTTAAACCTCCCTGCAATGGCTACCGAATTCGAAAATCTGCCTTTTCGTTGTTTTGCCAGTCATTGGGCTCGTCTCTCGGAATAATTAATTTACGCTGGACTGTCACTGTGTCAATTATTGTGGGCGGAATATAACGCTAACCGCGAACGCTCTAATGAACACCACGCGTGCTAGTCACATTTCAGGCGGAAATGGACATGTCGTCGTCCGCACAACACTACAGCTGAGCTTAGAGCCCTGGCTATTTTAGATATGTACCTCGATCCGAACACGTTGCATGTGTTTTCGGTACTGGAAACGACATTGTGTCGTCGATGTCCTCGATGACGTTGTATATTAGGAGGTGGACAATGGAGCTTCGAGTAGCACGGATGATGGGTGTCTATTATTGGTTTTGATGTCATAGAGTCGGGGCGATTTTACAGCTTTTGGTCCGGCTATTTACGGGTTGTCGTGGATGACGGAAAAGTTAAATTCGAAAATTGGGATGATTGTGTCGATGTAATTTATGGTCGTCCGGATAAAGGCAGGACCACTGAGCTGGACGCGGTATGGCGTGTCGTGAATGACAAAGTGCCTTCATTGTGGTCGTGCTACTGTTTCCAAGCACACATATTATATGCCAGCGTGTACATTTCGTAGAGAGTCTATGAAATTGGAAAGTAATAAATTTCAAAATGGCTGCGGGGGGTTGAATTAATTGGATTTTTTGAAACTAATTTGTAATCTATTTGGTTTGCTTTGTAATTCGACGTCCACTGAAGCATACATTTAGACTTACAGGAAAGGAAAGCAACAAGAATTATGATTGTTATAAGCGCTAGATATGGATCTCGAGACCAATTCAGGAGATTCTTGTGCCTAGCTTTGAAAATTCGAGCGCAGCATCATCGTGAAGAGTATAAAAAGGGGCTTCGTAGTTATCAACATTGGTGATGCTGATATTTACCCGATGCTTGATGCAGGCGTCAATAGTGCTGATGCCATTTTTTTCTGTAAATAAAAGACTTATGAGATATATTGTAAAAGAAGGGTAATTAATCGCGGTCGATATTAACCCTCCTAATAAAGCTGAGGCTTGGTCACGCCGATATAGGTAAGAGACACGACTACTCTGAGTAGGGTACGCTAAGCTCACATATGCAGTATGTGTTTTGCAGGCTCGCCGTCTTCGTTCCTGGCTGGTGGAGTGCCGGAAAGTTCGTGAGTGTCTCGTTTTATCAACGTAATACCGCAGGTGAAATTGTGCCGGTTGAAAACTGATAAGTATTTTGATATCATCTCTCTAGACTTCCACCATGTTTCTAAAAAAGGTTGACGTTCTGTTTTAGTTTTAAATTCAATTTCATTTCATAATTTCTTAGATCTATCTTACCCTAGACAAAAATGCATAAAACTGGCTTAATATCTTAACAAATCCAAGTTCCTAGGCGATCACTCTAAAATAAACGGACAAGTTAAATCTATGTCTTTCGACGACTATTTATACTCTGTGTGTACATTTCCAATATAACACCTTAATAACATGAAAACAAAGAAGGAAACTGTGAACTACAACCAACGTGACAAATTCAGGCAAATCTCTATCCAGGATAACCATCCCCGTAGAGTATTGAACGAGCATCTTCGACACAAACCATCTGCAGCCCGTCCAGATTGTGTGACGTCCAGGTTGTGTAACTTTTGAATCTGCGCGAACCCTATAAAAAAAAACAAATTCGAGTATATGAGCTTACGATAAACATTATTACAACTTAAACCAAAAAAAAAATTGTTTAAATTCAAAAACATACATCCGATGGGTTGACTTTCTTATTTACCTAGGAATGACACAGATACGTCCGGGGCCTATGTACATTTATCATAGGAGCCCTTCGTGGCTGAGAGCCCACCATTTTCGGTGGTGTCTTGCCGGTTGTAAGATATTTCGCTCGGATAGGGTACGGTGTAGAGGTGGGAGGTCGCTATACATATATGTAAAGGATACATTAAGCTGTAGACATATTGTCTCCTGTCCTCACGATAGTGCAATGGAATTTGTTTTTGTTGAGTTATCAAATGGTGACGAAAAGATCTTAATTGGTACAATCTACAGACCGCATAATAACATATGCATTTCACCACTTATTTCTACTCTTGAACAGGTTTGCATTTAATAGAAATAATCTCATGGACGAGTTCTCATCCCTTAATCTTTGCCCTGTTAACACCAGCACACCTACCCACTTCTCTAATTTTGAGCCAACATTACTGGATCTTTTTTTGTCACCGACCGAAGCAAGGTTGTTCTTTATGATCAACTTTCTGCCCCTGGTTTTTCAAAACACGATTTGATCTACTTAGTCATTGACTTTCAGATTACAACCCCTCGACAACGTAATATGATCGAATACAGAGACTTTAAAAACATCAACTATAGTGCTCTAGTAAGTGGTGTAAGCATTGTTAACTGGAACTTTATTTTGGAAACTCCTCCCTCTGATCAAGTGGAACTCCTCAACAGAAACATTAACTATCTCTTAAACAACCACGCGCTCTTAAAAACTAAAAACTGCGTCGGGAAAAATAAAGCTTCGATTTCAAGAAAAGTCCTTTCCCTTATGAAAAAACGAGATTTAGCATATAAGCGTTGGAAATGTTTCACATTGACAGCCTTCATCGAAATTATGTGGCTCTCCGTGACGAAACTGTACGAGAAATACGTAAAGCTAAAGCTTATATATTTTCGATTCACATCAACACTTCACTTGGAAGTAAGCAAGTTTTGAAGAACTTAGAAAAAAATCGGTGTTGGGAATATACGTGGTGGCTTAACTGAAGACTTAGATATCAACGCTGTCAATAAAACCTTCGTTTCAAGTTCATCAATCACAATAAACTCAGCTGACCTCGAGCAATTTTCAAAGAGTCTTTTTTTAACCCAAAGATCAAACTCGGCTGGCTTTAAATTTAGTTTAGAGGATGTGATTGAAGCACTGCTTTCCGTCGAATCAAATGCTACATGCCTGAATTAGATGCACCCTTTTTTTCTGAAAATCAGTTTTAACTTGATTTTGTCATTTATTACACATTACATATATTCAAGTCGATTGTTAAAACATGTGAATTTCCTTCGCAATTGAAGCAAGCAAACATCAAAAGGAGATGAATTCAAACCAATTTCAATATTACCATTTTTGTCTAAAGTCTTCGAAAGAGTAGTTCAAAAACAATTGAACGCATTTCTTACTTGCTTCGAATTACTGACACCCAGACAATCAGGATTTCGAAAGAAAAATAGCTGCACTATTAAGTGTTTCAGAAGACATTAGAAAAGAAATTGACTTGGATAGGATCACGTTTTTAATACTCTCCGATTTCTTGAAAGCCTTTGATATGGTAAACCACGTCATTTTTTGCCAAATGCTCTTACATAAGTTCAAATTTTCATGTTCTGCAGTCAAACCTCTATTCTCATATTTAACTAATCGTGAACAAACTGAAATCAGAATTTCTGCCGGTTAAAAGTGGTGTACCACAAGGGACAATCCTTGGCCCTTTGTTTTTTTCAATGTACGTCGACGAACTACCCGAGTTAGTTACACATTGTTCGGTTCGTATGTACGCCGACGATACACAGTTATACCTAAGGTGTCCCTTAGGGCTAATCGAACCTTTGGTAGCGTGTTTGAATGAAGACCTGGACATGATTGAACGATGGTCTATTTAAAACAGCCTTCAGTAGAACCCAAAGAAATCTAAATGTCTTGTTATTTCTAAAAACAAGGTTGATGTATCATACTTCCCTCAAATACTGCTCAAGAAAAATAATATTGCTTATGTTGAGTCAGCCAAAAATGTAGGTGTAATCTTTAACCGGACTCTAACTTGAGAGCCTCATGTCTATAATACGGTTGCAAAAGCCTGTGGTGTCCTTCGAACGCTCTGGCTGGACCAACACATATGTAATTCCAATGAAAGTCCGTGTTCTCTTAGCGAAAACGTTGTTTCTTCCTCTTCTTACTTATGCTTGTGAGATCTTTTGTCATTTGAATTAAGAGAGCAAAAGAAAGCTAACTGTCGTAATTTAATTTAATTTAATTTAATTTTCGTGGGGGCGAACGCCCCCATTTATTGGGCTTAATTCAAGCTAGCTTAATCTAATCTTAACCTAATCTCACTTACTAGGTAGGGAGAGTGGAGTGGTTAAGAAGGCGGATTTTTAGGCATCGAGTGCTGAGGTTGAAATCGAAGTAAGGATTCGAATTAACAATTCCCAGCATACGAGAAATAGGTTCATTGGAGCCATAGGCAGTACGGGGGGTGGGTAGATAGAAGAGACGGGGATTTCGTACGTTGTGGGGGTTAGTGTTGATAGAGACAGAGTTATAGAGAGTCGCGCAGTCAATGGTACCTGAAAGGAGACGATGGATAAAAAGAATGTCAGATACAACTCTTCTTTCTTCCAACGTGTTCATGTTGATTAGTTTACGGCGGTCTTGGTAAGGTGGTAAAATCAAAGGATTGCCCCAGGGGAGACCTCGAAGAGCAAAACGTAGAAATCGGCGTTGGATGCTCTCGATTCTAGAAATGTGGGTTTGTTGGTAGGGAGACCACACTTGGGAGGCGTATTCAAGAAGGGGCCGGACAAAGGTTATGTAAAGAGATCGGGTAACGTAAGGGTCCGAGAATTCTTTAGACCATCGCTTCACGAAACCGAGTGCAGAATTAGCTTTAAGGATTATCTCATCGATGTGTGCCCGAAAATTAAGCTCTTGGTCACATAATATGCCAAGATCGCGAATGACTTGAACCGTGGAGATGGGTTGATTATTGAGGAAGTAGAGACGAGGAGGAGGTTTGATTCGTTTACGTGAAAAGGTAATTGATTGGCATTTGGAAATATTAAGCTCTAAGCAATTTTTGGAGCACCAGATGGAAAAGCTATTGAGATCAGATTGAATAAGGGAAGAGTCATGACTGGAGGAAATGGTCTTGAAGAACTTGGTGTCGTCAGCGTATAATGAGATGTGGGAGTGTTTGATCACCAATTCAAGATCGTTTATGGAAAGAACGAAAAGAAGTGGACCTAAGTGGTTGCCTTGGGGGACGCCGGAGGAGGTTAAAAAGGGGTTAGAGAAGGCAGATCTAAAACGAACATTATAATAGCGATTTTCCAGGTAAGAAGATATCCACTTCAAAGAAATGGGGTCGAAGCCAAGGGAGGACAATTTGAAGAGTATCAGTCTGTGGGAGTATTCAACAGTGCAATGCGTTATGTCTATGGTCTACGTCGTTTTGACAGAGTTTCGCAATATGTTTCACAACTTCTTGGTATGACCTTCGAAAGCTTTTTGAAATATCGTTCTGTAACTTTCTTTTCTAATATACTCACAACCCGCCTACTTGTGGATCTTTATAATGAAATCAGTTTTTTTAAATTAGAATCCATCGTTAAATGTCCTGATTACGCACTTTAGTTGTACGACATCCGAACGTAGGTTTTTTGTAAGCTCCGCACGAATTTAGAACTCTGTCGCGAGAAATAAAAGGTCTGAATTGCACGAGAAAGATAGGAAAGGAATTGAAGAAATACTTTAGTAACTTATAGCACAGAATAAATAGTATACAGAAGTCGCATCTCGGCCTGCGATGATTTTTCACTTTATGGTGCGGGCGGAACAACTGAAGGGAAGATCAAGCAACGAGAGAGCAAGCATGATCAGAGAGTAACAACCAGAGAGCAGCCACGATCAGAGGGAATCAACGAGAGAGCAATCTTAAAATGTTTATCTGTGTGTGTGTATTGTGTTGCTATCCAACGTCGTGAATGCACGTGGTGTTGACAAAATTTTGTTTCAAGTTTTAGATTTCTATATTTAGTTTTCTTCAGTTGAAAGTTGCGCTTTTCGATGTAAACTAAAAGGGCCGGGTAACACCAATTAACGTTATTCCATTATTTGGGATTTTTGTGCAAATTTCAATCTGATATATGTAGGGAAGAATAACCCAAAAACTTTAGTGCGACAGGATTTTAAGTTTGCGGGCTTTAGTAAATTTTTTTTTCTCTGAAGCCCACGAGCAATGCTTCCTCAAGAATACTAAGATCATGAAGTCCAATATTATTTCCTTATGATCAGAACATGTGGAAAACCATTGCGGTGTGGCGTTTTTGCATTTGGATTTTATCAAGTTTTTTATACCAACAGTTTGTGGTTGTGTGTCAAAAATATTGCTAAACACTGTAATATGTTTCTTGCTAATTTCCAAGAAAATTTGTGAAGGAGCAACGAGGTTACCAAAATCTTTAAGAGAATTGTAATTTTTATGAAATATGAAAAGTTCACTAGGAACTGTTAATACTTCGTCTTCTTTTCTCAATATAGAAACACAAATATCGCAGTTAATTTTCGGTATCATTTTGTAGACGATATAACCTATGAAGTATCTTAAAGACGCCAAATCGATACTAAATTCCGAACAATTCTGAAAGTCATCATTTAATACGAAATCATCAATGATTTCTATGTTAATATCTATTTCAGAGTTTTCGTTTCGACTGAGTTCTTCATTATTTGTATCAGCTAAGTCCATATTTGACAAAATATTTGAAAGCGTTTCAAATGTGGTATCACTCAGCTCTTCACAGTTACTATAAGAACTCAACTGCACTATATTTGCTATATTTGTTAAGCGTGCTATTAAAGTGTTTATATCAGCAACTGAGGGGTAATATTATTTCCACCCTTTTGTCTTAGAACCGAGAACATATTTTCGAGCTTATCTTGGTTTAATGCTTTTGTCATTAAAAAAAATATTTGGGATTTTTTTTGAAATAGCTCGTCTACTAATTGTAATACAGCGTTTAAGGTAAATTTCATTCCATCTAAAAAAAAATACTTTTTTCTTTTTGTCAACAAATGAGATTTGATTGAGGTATTCAAGGAAGAATTTTATATATTCGTGTGATGGACTGTTAAGTTGAACTGCAGACTTATAACAATTCTTTGAAGATAGCGAACCACTATTTAGGCAGTCAAATATTTTGTCAGTACATATTTCCTATGAAGCATGCCATAGATAAACAAACTTCTTTTGAGCAACTTTTAAAGCCTACTGTCTCAATAACAGTTTTAATTGCTGCTTGAACAGTCCTACTAAAAATTTGGGTGGCTAGTTCTACTTTCATTTTTTCGAAAGAGTTCGGAAATATGTGCTGGCTTGTAAGTTTAAGACACATTTTTGTATTAGATTTGCACTCCATTTCCCATAGTTCCTTAACTACTTTAAAACTAGCAACTCCATTTGGTGTTGTAAGGTCACATTGAAGCCAACCATTTCTTAATGATTTGATTAGATGTGGAAAATCATATACACAGAAAGTTTTACTACCATTATACATAAAATAGGGTTTTTCTAAAGTAGCTCCCAATTCCAAGAAACATTTCCTGTTAGAGGACCCTTGGTCACAAATTACAACTTTAACTATGATGCCAAAACTGTTCAAAATTGCTAAATTTCGTAATATTATCTTTTTTAGTAAATCGGCAGAAAGTCCATTTCTTGAAACAAAGTAATTAAATGTAAGCGCCCAGTTGGAAAACATTGATTTAATCATAAAAACGCACCAATCTGGTTCGTTCTTTCAACCCCATTTTCCTCAAATCCATCCACTAAATCTAATTTGGAATTGTATCGCAATTCCCTTCTAATCGCCATTTCATCAATCAGCAGAATCATATTATTCTTTTCGTACTGGTTCAAATCTAAGCACTTCTTTTTTATTAACTCTAAACCGTTATTTTTAAAACCTGGTTGTAGGGAATTTACAGGGGCCCATCGATAAACAGTAGAGATATGTGGCAAATTTAGATGCAATTTATTCTTCAAAAATTGGTACGTTGACTGTGAGACATAATAAATGTTTTGAACCAAATCTTTTACATCTTGCTTATATTCTTTAGGTCGTGGACTAAGAAGAAGTTTGCAAAATGTTTTTGACTCCTTGCTTATTTGAAAAGAGTGGATGGTTTGAAATACGCTTGATTTTGTTGCTATTTGTTTGCGGCTTTGGAGATTTTTATATTTTGCTACCATGTCGTAATATTTTTTTCTGTAAAAATTAGCTGATTTCAGATATTTTTCACAGTCATTACAACATCCATCTACGGAGTCACTTGCTCGGCTCTTTTTAGCTGGACAATCAAGCTCCAACGGTTTGTAATCTTCCTCAATAACTTCTAAGTTAAATACCGGAACAGCTCCGAATTTCAACTTTTTTTTACCAATGTCAGAACTTGGGAAGTGATTGGCGCAAATCAACAATTTTTTTGTGTGATCTTTTGTTGGAATATTACATTTTTCTCGCCAAATTTGACCCATAGCTGTGTCATAGGGGGGAAACTTAAACATTCTTATCTTTTCACCATATCGCCTAGATTTACCGCATGTTTTTATGCAGCATCGAATGCCGGACTTTTGGAAAATTTTACCAACAGCCGGTATAGAATCCATTTTTCCTATTCAAAATCGTATGACAACCCCTCAACAATCAATATATAATAATAAGTCCAAAGAATAATCCAAATCGTATGCAAAGTTGTCAACAATTATAAAAGCTAAAAGTTAAATATCAAAATACAAAGTAAAAATGGACTCGATATATAAGCGCAGGAAAACACAACAATTCGCATGAAAGTACAATTCCCAAGTGATTTCGAATCCAATCCACACAATCGAAAACAAGAGAAGCAATACAACACCATGCAAGCTTACGATAGAAGAAGCTATCAATGCATACACACGCACACACATTTGCATACACATCGTAAGCTGCTTTGCTCTCGTAAAAACAAAACCACCGAAAACGCACATGCTACTCTCTTTCGCTCGCACCAGCTTCTCAATTTTTTGTATACTCTCTTGCATGTTCTCATGCTTGTACTCTCTGTTCAATAGGGTGCCAATATTGGAACCCTAGAACAAAATTTGCTTCGTATGAGATGCAAATTCTGTATACTATTTATTCTGTGGTATTACTCTTTTATCGCACTTGACAGAGTTGCCAGTACCATTAAAATTAGTAACAGAATTGTCACCACCATTGCCATCGGATTCATTGCTATCCATGTTCAATCCCTATCCGCACCAGCTTAAGTTAGACCATCACCAGCACCATATAAGCATCAATAGAATCTATATCTATCGCCATCATTGTTGGCACTACCATAAGTGACAGCATCATTGCCAAAATCACTATCGTCACCTTCATTAATATCATCACCACTATTGCCCTCATCACCATTACCCTCACAATTACCGCCACCGTCATAACTATTATCACCATCATCATCATAATCGCCATCATCACAATCATCAGCTTCACCAGCATCATCAGCATCATCACCATCATCGTCATCATCGTCATCATCACCATCATCACCATCATCACCATCATCACCATCATCACCATCATCACCATCATCACCATCATCACCATCATCACCATCATCACCATCATCACCATCATCACCATCATCACCATCATCACCATCATCACCATCATCACCATCATCACCATCATCACCATCATCATCATCATCACCATCATCACCATCATCACCATCATCGCCATCATCACCATCATCACCATCATCATCATCATCACCTTCATCACCATCATCACCATCATCACCTTCATCACCATCATCACCATCATCACCATCATCACCATCATCACCATCATCACCATCATCACTATCATTATCGTCATCACCATCATCACCCTCATCATCATAATCGCCATCATCATCATAATCGCCATCATCACCATCCTCACCATCATCACCATCATCACCACCATCACCATCATCACCATCTTCACCATCATCACCATCATCACCATCTTCACCATCATAACCATCATCACCGTCATCGCCATCATCACCATCATCACCATCGTCACCCTATCACCATCATCATCATAATCGTCATCATCACCATCATCACCATCATGACCATCATCACCATCATCACCATCATCACCATCATCATCATCATCACCTTCATCACCATCATCACCTTCATCACCATCATCACCATCATCACCATCATCACCATCATCACCATCATCATGATCGTCACCCTATCACCATCATCATCATAATCGCCATCATCACCATCATCACCATCATCACCATCATCACTATCATTATCGTCACCATAATCTCCACCGTCACCATCATCACCATCATCACCATCATCACCATCATCACCATCTTCACCATCATAACCATCATCACCGTCATCGCCATCATCACCATCATCACCATCGTCACCCTATCACCATCATCATCATAATCGCCATCATCACCATCATTACCATCATCACCATCATCACCATCATCACCATCATCACCATCATCACCATCATCACTATCATTATCGTCACCATAATCTCCACCGTCACCATCATCACCATCTTCACCATCATCACCATCATCACCATCTTCACCATCATCACTATCATTATCGTCATCACCATCATCACCCTCATCACCATCATAATCGCCATCATCATCATAATCGCCATCATCATCATAATCGCCATCATCACCATCATCACCATCATCACCATCATCACCATCATCACCATCATCACCATCACCACCATCATCACCATCACCACCATCATCACCATCATCACCATCATCACCATCATCACCATCATCACCATCATCACCATCATCACCATCATCACCATCATCACCATCATCACCATCACCACCATCATCACCATCATCACCATCATCACCATCATCACCATCTTCACCATCATCACCATCATCACCATCATCACCGTCATCGCCATCATCATCATCATCACCATCATCACCATCGTCACCCTCATCACCATCATCATCATAATTGAAATCATCATCATAATCGCCATCATCACCGTCATCGCCATCATCATCATCATCACCATCATCACCATCATCACCATCATCACCATCATCACCATCACCACCAGCATCACCATCATCACCATCATCACCATCATCACCATCATCACCATCATCACCAGCATCACCATCATCACCATCATCACCATCTTCACCATCATCACCATCATCACCATCATCGCCATCATCATCATCATCACCATCATCACCATCGTCACCCTCATCACCATCATCATCATAATCGAAATCATCATCATAATCGCCATCATCACCATCGTCACCATCATCACCATCATCACCAACATCACCATCATCACCATCATCACCATCGTCACCCTCATCACCATCATCATCATAATCGAAATCATCATCATAATCGCCATCATCACCATCGTCACCATCATCACCATCATCACCACCATCACCATCATCACCATCTCCGCCATCATCACCATCATCACCATCATCACCGTCATCGCCACATCATCACCATCATCACCATCGTCACCCTCATCACCATCATCATCATAATCGAAATCATCATCCTCACCATCATCACCATCATCACCACCATCACCATCATCACCATTATCACCATCATCACCATTATCACCATTATCACCATCATCACCATCATCCCCATCATCACCATCATCACCATCATCACCATCATCACCATCATCACCATCATCACCATCATCACCATCATCACCATCATCACCATCATCACCATCATCACCATCATCACCATCATCACCATCATCACCATCATCACCATCATCATCATCATCACCATTATCACCATCATCACCATCATCACCATCATCACCATCATCACCATCATCACCATCATCACCATCATCACCATCATCACCATCATCACCAGCATCACCATCATCACCATCATCACCATCTTCACCATCATCACCATCATCACCATCATCGCCATCATCATCATCATCACCATCATCACCATCGTCACCCTCATCACCATCATCATCATAATCGAAATCATCATCATAATCGCCATCATCACCATCGTCACCATCATCACCATCATCACCAACATCACCATCATCACCATCATCACCATCGTCACCCTCATCACCATCATCATCATAATCGAAATCATCATCATAATCGCCATCATCACCATCGTCACCATCATCACCATCATCACCACCATCACCATCATCACCATCTCCGCCATCATCACCATCATCACCATCATCACCGTCATCGCCACATCATCACCATCATCACCATCATCATCATAATCGAAATCATCATCATAATCGCCATCATCACCGTCATCGCCATCATCATCATCATCACCATCATCACCATCATCACCATCATCCCCATCATCACCATCATCATCATCATCACCATCATCACCATCGTCACCATCATCACCATCGTCACCCTCATCACCATCATCATCATAATCGAAATCATCACCATCGTCACCATCATCACCATCATCACCAACATCACCAACATCACCATCATCACCATCATCACCATCGTCACCATCGTCACCATCGTCACCCTCATCACCATCATCATCATAATCGAAATCATCATCATAATCGCCATCATCACCATCGTCACCATCATCACCATCATCACCACCATCACCATCATCACCATCTCCGCCATCATCACCATCATCACCATCATCACCATCATCACCATCATCACCATCACCACCAGCATCACCATCATCACCATCATCACCATCATCACCATCTTCACCATCATCACCATCATCACCATCATCACCGTCATCGCCATCATCATCATCATCACCATCATCACCATCGTCACCCTCATCACCATCATCATCATAATCGAAATCATCATCATAATCGCCATCATCACCATCGTCACCATCATCACCATCATCACCATCATCATCATAATCGAAATCATCATCATAATCGCCATCATCACCATCGTCACCATCATCACCATCATCACCAACATCACCAACATCACCATCATCACCATCATCACCATCGTCACCCTCATCACCATCATCATCATAATCGAAATCATCATCATAATCGCCATCATCACCATCGTCACCATCATCACCATCATCACCACCATCACCATCATCACCATCTCCGCCATCATCACCATCATCACCATCATCACCATCATCACCATCATCACCATCATCACCATCATCACCGTCATCGCCACATCATCACCATCATCACCATCATCACCATCATCACCATCATCACCATCGTCACCTTCATCACCATCATCATCATAATCGAAATCATCATCCTCACCATCATCACCAACATCACCACCATCACCGTCATCACCATCTTCGCCATCATCACCATCATCACCATCATCGCCATCTTCACCATCATCACCATCATCACCGTCATCGCCATCATCACCATCATCACCATCATCACCATCATCACCATCGTCACCCTCATCACCATCATCATCATAATCGAAATCATCATCCTCACCATCATCACCATCATCACCATCATCACCACCATCACCATCATCACCATCTTCGCCATCATCACCATCATCACCATCATCACCATCATCACCATCATCACCATCATCACCATCACCACCATCATCACCATCATCACCATCATCACCATCATCACCATCATCACCATCATCACCATCATCACCATCACCACCATCATCACCATCATCACCACCATCACCATCATCACCATCTCCGCCATCATCACCATCATCACCATCATCACCGTCATCGCCACATCATCACCATCATCACCATCATCACCATCGTCACCCTCATCACCATCATCATCATAATCGAAATCATCATCCTCACCATCATCACCATCATCACCACCATCACCATCATCACCATTATCACCATTATCACCATTATCACCATCATCACCATCATCCCCATCATCACCATCATCACCATCATCACCATCATCACCATCATCACCATCATCACCATCATCACCATCATCACCATCATCACCATCATCACCATCATCACCATCATCACCATCATCACCATCATCACCGTCATCGCCATCATCATCATCATCACCATCATCACCATCGTCACCCTCATCACCATCATCATCATAATCGAAATCATCATCATAATCGCCATCATCACCATCGTCACCATCATCACCATCATCACCAACATCACCATCATCACCATCATCACCATCGTCACCCTCATCACCATCATCATCATAATCGAAATCATCATCATAATCGCCATCATCACCATCGTCACCATCATCACCATCATCACCACCATCACCATCATCACCATCTCCGCCATCATCACCATCATCACCATCATCACCGTCATCGCCACATCATCACCATCATCACCATCATCACCATCATCACCATCGTCACCCTCATCACCATCATCATCATAATCGAAATCATCATCCTCACCATCATCACCACCATCACCATCATCACCATCTTCGCCATCATCACCATCATCACCATCATCACCATCATCACCATCATCACCATCATCACCATCACCACCATCATCTCCATCATCACCGTCATCGCCATCATCATCATCATCACCATCATCACCATCGTCACCCTCATCACCATCATCATCATAATCGAAATCATCATCATAATCGCCATCATCACCATCGTCACCATCATCACCATCATCACCAACATCACCATCATCACCATCATCATCATAATCGAAATCATCATCATAATCGCCATCATCACCATCGTCACCATCATCACCATCATCACCATCATCACCAACATCACCATCATCACCATCATCACCATCGTCACCCTCATCACCATCATCATCATAATCGAAATCATCATCATAATCGCCATCATCACCATCATCACCATCATCACCATCATCACCATCATCACCATCTTCACCATCATCACCATCATCACCATCATCACCGTCATCGCCATCATCATCATCATCATCATCATCACCATCGTCACCCTCATCACCATCATCATCATAATCGAAATCATCATCATAATCGCCATCATCACCATCGTCACCATCGTCACCATCATCACCATCATCACCAACATCACCATCATCACCATCATCACCATCATCACCATCGTCACCCTCATCACCATCATCATCATAATCGAAATCATCATCATAATCGCCATCATCACCATCGTCACCATCATCACCATCATCACCACCATCACCATCATCACCATCTCCGCCATCATCACCATCATCACCACCATCACCATCATCACCACCATCACCATCATCACCATCTCCGCCATCATCACCATCATCACCATCATCACCATCATCACCATCATCACCATCGTCACCCTCATCACCATCATCATCATAATCGAAATCATCATCCTCACCATCATCACCATCATCACCATCATCACCACCATCACCATCATCACCATCTTCGCCATCATCACCATCATCACCATCATCACCATCTTCACCATCATCACCATCATCACCGTCATCGCCATCATCACCATCATCGCCACATCATCACCATCGTCACCCTCATCACCATCATCATCATAATCGAAATCATCATCCTCACCATCATCACCATCATCACCACCATCACCATCATCACCATTATCACCATCATCACCATTATCACCATTATCACCATCATCACCATCTTCCCCATCATCACCATCATCACCATCATCACCATCATCACCATCATCACCATCATCACCATCATCACCATCATCACCATCATCACCATCATCACCATCATCACCATCATCACCATCATCACCATCATCACCATCACCACCATCATCACCATCATCACCATCATCACCATCTTCACCATCATCACCATCATCACCATCGTCACCCTCATCACCTTCGTCACCATCATCACCTTCGTCACCATCATCACCATCATCACCATCATCACCATCATCACCATCATCACCATCGCCATCATCAAAATCTTCACCATCATCACCATCACCGCACTCATTGATGGATCAAGGTCATTGACCTCATCAAGGTCATTGACCCCTCAAGGTCATTGACCCCTCAAGGTCATTGACCTCATCAAGGTCATTGACCTCATCAAGGTCATTGACCTCATCAAGGTCATTGACCCGTCAAGGTCATTGACCTCATCAAGGTCATTGACCTCATCAAGGTCATTGACCTCATCAAGGTCATTGGCCCCTCAAGGTCATTGACCCCTCAAGGTCATTGACCTCATCAAGGTCATTGACCCCTCATGGTCATTGACCTCATCAAGGTCATTGACCCCTCAAGGTCATTGACCTCATCAAGGTCATTGACCCCTCAAGGTCATTGACCCCTCAAGGTCATTGACCTCATCAAGGTCATTGACCCCACAAGGTCATTGACCTCATCAAGGTCACTGACCCCTCAAGGTCATTGACCCCTCAAGGTCATTGACCCCTCAAGGTCATTGACCTCAGCAAGGTCATTGACCTCAGCAAGGTCATTGACCACTCAAGGTCATTGGTGATGATGGTGATGATGGTGATGATGGTGATGATGGTGATGATGGTGATGATGGTGATGATGGTGATGATGGTGATGATGGTGATGATGGTGATGATGGTGATGATGGTGATGATGGTGATGATGGTGATGATGGTGATGATGGTGATGATGGTGATGATGGTGATGATGGTGATGATGGTGATGATGGTGATGATGGTGATGATGGTGATGATGGTGATGATGGTGATGATGGTGATGATGGTGATGATGGTGATGATGGTGATGATGGTGATGATGGTGATGATGGTGATGATGGTGATGATGGTGATGATGGTGATGATGGTGATGATGGTGATGATGGTGATGATGGTGATGATGGTGATGATGGTGATGATGGCGATAATGGTGATGATGCTGATGATGGTGATGATGGTGATGATGGTGATCATGGTGATGAGTGCGGTGATGGTGACGGTGGAGATTATGGTGATGATGGTGATGATGGGGATGATGGTGATGATGGTGATGATGATGATGATGGCGATGACGGTGATGATGGTGATGATGGTGATGATGGTGATGATGGTGATGATGGTGGAGATTTTGATGATGGCGATGATGGTGATGATGGTGATGATGGTGATGATGGTGATGATGGTGATGATGGTGATGATGGTGATGATGGTGGTGATGGTGGTGAGGGTGATGATGGTGATGATGGTGATGATGGTGATTAATGTGATGATGGTGATGATGGTGATGATGGTGATGATGGTGATGATGGTGATGATGGTGATGATGGTGATGATGGTCATGGTGATGATGGTCATGATGATGATTTTGGTCATGATGGTGATGATGGTGATGATGGTGATGATGGTGATGATGGTGATGATGGTGATGATGGTGATGATGGTGATGATGGTGATGATGGTGATGATGGTGATGATGGTGATGATGGTGATGATGGTGATGATGGTGATGATGGTGATGATGGTGATGATGGTGATGATGGTGATGATGGTGATGATGGTGATGATGGTGATGATGGTGATGATGGTGATGATGGTGATGATGGTGATATTGTTGTTGATGGGGATGATGGTGATGATGGTGATAATGGTGATGATGGTGATAATGGTGATGAGTGCGGTGATGGTGACGGTGGAGATTATGGTGATGATGGTTAAGATTTTGATGATGGCGATGATGGTGATGATGGTGATGATGGTGACGATGGTGATGATGGCGATTATGATGATGATTTCGATTATGATGATGAGGGTGACGATGGTGATGATGGTGATGATGATGATGATGGCGATGACGGTGATGATGGTGATGATGGTGATGATGGTGAAGATGGTGATGATGGTGATGATGGTGATGATGGTGGTGATGGTGATGATGGTGATGATGGTGATGATGGTGATGATGGTGATGATGGTGATGATGGTGATGATGGTGATGATGGTGGTGATGGTGATGATGGTGATGATGGTGATGATGGTGATGATGGTGATAATGGCGAAGATGGTGATGATGGTGATGGTGGTGATGATGGTGATGATGGTGAGGATGATGATTTCGATTATGATGATGATGGTGATGATGGTGATGATGGTGATGATGGTGATGATGGTGATGATGGTGATGATGGTGATGATGGTGATGATGGTGATGATGGTGATAATGGTGATAATGGTGATGATGGTGATAATGGTGATGATGGTGATAATGGTGATGATGGTGATGATGGTGATGATGGTGATGATGGTGATGATGGTGATGATGGTGATGAGGGAGACGATGGTGATGATGGTGATGATGATGATGATGGCGATGACGGTGATGATGGTGATGATGGTGAAGATGGTGATGATGGTGATGATGGTGATGATGGTGATGATGGTGATGATGGTGATGATGGTGATGATGGTGATGATGGTGATGATGGTGATGATGGTGATGATGGTGATGATGGTGATGATGGTGATGATGGTGATGATGGTGATGATGGTGATAATGGTGATGATGGTGATAATGGTGATGATGGTGATAATGGTGATGATGGTGATGATGGTGATGATGATGATAATGGTGATGATGGTGATGATGGTGATGATGGTGATGATGGTGATGATGGTGATGATGGTGATGATGGTGATGATGGTGATGATGGTGATGATGGTGATGATGGTGATGATGGTGATGATGGTGATGATGGTGATGATGGTGATGATGGTGATGATGGTGATGATGGTGATGATGGTGATGATGGTGATGATGGTGATGATGGTGATGATGGTGATGATGGTGATGATGGTGATGATGGTGATGATGGTGATGATGGTGATGATGGTGATGATGGTGATGATGGTGATGATGGTGATGATGGTGATGATGGTGATGATGGTGATGATGGTGATGATGGTGATGATGGTGATGATGGTGATATTGTTGTTGATGGGGATGATGGTGATGATGGTGATAATGGTGATGATGGTGATAATGGTGATGAGTGCGGTGATGGTGACGGTGGAGATTATGGTGATGATGGTTAAGATTTTGATGATGGCGATGATGGTGATGATGGTGATGATGGTGATGATGGTGATGATGGTGATTTTGGCAATGATGATGGTGATTTTGGCAATGATGATGGTGATGATGGTGATTTTGGCAATGATGCTGTCACTTATGGTAGTGCCAACAATGATGGCGACAGACATAGATTCTATTGATGCTTATGGTGATGATGGTGATGGTGGTGATGATGATGATGATGGCGATGACGGTGATGATGGTGATGATGGTGATGATGGTGAAGATGGTGATGATGGTGATGATGGTGATGATGGTGGTGATGGTGATGATGGTGATGATGGTGATGATGGTGATGATGGTGATGATGGTGATGATGGTGATGATGGTGATGATGGTGATGATGGTGGTGATGGTGATGATGGTGATGATGGTGATGATGGTGATGATGGTGATAATGGCGAAGATGGTGATGATGGTGATGGTGGTGATGATGGTGATGATGGTGAGGATGATGATTTCGATTATGATGATGATGGTGATGATGGTGATGATGGTGATGATGGTGATGATGGTGATGATGGTGATGATGGTGATGATGGTGATGATGGTGATGATGGTGATGATGGTGATGATGGTGATGATGGTGATAATGGTGATAATGGTGATGATGGTGATAATGGTGATGATGGTGATAATGGTGATGATGGTGATGATGGTGATGATGGTGATGATGGTGATGATGGTGATGAGGGAGACGATGGTGATGATGGTGATGATGATGATGATGGCGATGACGGTGATGATGGTGATGATGGTGAAGATGGTGATGATGGTGATGATGGTGATGATGGTGATGATGGTGATGATGGTGATGATGGTGATGATGGTGATGATGGTGATGATGGTGATGATGGTGATGATGGTGATGATGGTGATAATGGTGATGATGGTGATAATGGTGATGATGGTGATAATGGTGATGATGGTGATGATGGTGATGATGGTGATGATGGTGATGATGGTGATGATGGTGATGATGGTGATGATGGTGATGATGGTGATAATGGTGATAATGGTGATAATGGTGATGATGGTGATGATGGTGATGATGGTGATGATGGTGATGATGGTGATGATGGTGATGATGGTGATGATGGTGATGATGGTGATGATGGTGATGATGGTGATGATGGTGATGATGGTGATGATGGTGATGATGGTGATGATGGTGATGATGGTGATGATGGTGATGATGGTGATGATGGTGATGATGGTGATGATGGTGATGATGGTGATGATGGTGATGATGGTGATGATGGTGATGATGGTGATATTGTTGTTGATGGGGATGATGGTGATGATGGTGATAATGGTGATGATGGTGATAATGGTGATGAGTGCGGTGATGGTGACGGTGGAGATTATGGTGATGATGGTTAAGATTTTGATGATGGCGATGATGGTGATGATGGTGATGATGGTGATGATGGTGATTTTGGCAATGATGATGGTGATTTTGGCAATGATGATGGTGATGATGGTGATTTTGGCAATGATGCTGTCACTTATGGTAGTGCCAACAATGATGGCGACAGACATAGATTCTATTGATGCTTATGTGGTGCTAGTGATGGTTTAGCTGAGGTTTGTGCGGATAGGGATTGTACATGGATGGCAATGAAGCCGATGGCAATGGTGGTAATTAACGGTGGAAAAAGAACCGGGCGAGAGAGGATAAAAAAACAGACGATATCTCAGTACAGTTTGTAGTACATTTTTCAACTCAACTCTTTATGATATTCGCTTAACATTTATAGAGGTTGGGGTGATGGACTGTGCGCTAGTGTAGAGTTTTGCCTTGATCGTTCGATATACAGAAACGGATTTCTTTATGGATTGGGTGTAAAATACGGTGGTGTCAAAAAGTGAAGCCACGATGTGATTATTAGCCTACAATTCGGCCAACCTGACCAGGTAATCGACCCGATTATCAATCAGCGGGCAAAACTCTTGCTAGGGGCAAAATCATCATTAAAGTGAAAACTCTACGTTAAACATCCGTACTATTTTACTTACAATAGTTATGATGCAATTATAATTACTTTACTGGTAATGCGTTTAGGCACATATGGATATATGTATATACATATAATAAATATAAGTTTGAATTCATTATTTACTCAGTTCATACAGATAAATGTTTGTTTATAAAATTGTGTCGAACAATGTGGGATTATCTTACATGCAGTGCATGAAGAGCACATAAGCGAGAAAATGCCATTTTCGAGAGATGAGAGTGATAATTGCGGGAGTGGTCCGATGGGAGCTGTTGGGAGAATATTTTGCGGCTCGCTGCAAATGCATCAGAAGAAAACGAAGACGAGAAAAATCGAGAGTGTTGGCTGATGTGCTGATGCATGTGCAGCGATTCACGGATACTCTCTCGTTTGTTAATTTATGATATGAGTTCATTTATAATATGCAAATTGAAATGAAATGAACGAAAATGAATGAAATAAGCAAGTAGATTAATGTACAATTTTAGATAGTATTAATAATGGGCTATCAATGTAATAATGTGCAAATAACAACAACATAGTGTACTATTTTTGAACATTCCGCCGCCCCTGAAACAATGTAACAATGAAATGCACGGCAAGCTTGTGGATTGGTCGAGTTAGGTTGCCGTTTGCGGTTCGAAGTGTGACGACTCGTATAAGGTCGTCTGATCCCGGATGTGTCTCGATGACTCGTCCCATTGCCCATTTCCCTGGTGGTAGATTGGGGTCCTTGATAACAACAAGATCATTAATCTTAATGTTCTTCTCAGTGTGCTGCCATCGGGGACGTTGTTGCAGTGACGTCAAATACTCGCTCTGCCACCTCTTCCAATACCCTTGAATTTTTGCCTGAAGGTTCTGCCAGGTAGTAAGTCGATTTGTTGGTACGTCGATCATAGGCTCTGGTATTGCAGCATACGATTCCCCTAGAAAAAAATGAGCGGGTGTTAATGGGTCTAATTCTGTATCTGAGATTTGGCATAATGGCCGCGAGTTTAGTATGGCTTCGATTTGAGTCAAAAGGGTGTACAACTGCTCATAGGTGAGGATATCATCGTTTATGACTCGGCGCAGGTGTTGCTTCACGGATTTCACCCCCGCCTCCCATAAGCCGCCGAAATGGGGTGCTGCGGGGGGAATGAAGTGCCACGAGATGCCATCGCGAGCTAATGATTCGGCAACGATCGAATTATGATTTTCGGACAAAACAAGTTCGTGCATTGTAGTTAACAGAAGAGCACATCCGCGAAAATTCGTTCCGTTGTCCGTTTGCCACGACGCGCGGTAAAACGACGAAGTGCTGAAAGGAATGACTCAGTCGTGAGGTCACTCACTAGTTCGAGGTGGATTGCCTTCGTAACAAAGCAAATAAATAGCGAAATGTAACCTTTTGAGAGTGTAGACTTTCGACCCGATTTAGTTTTTAATGTTATTGGCCCGGCATAATCACATCCGCAGTGTGCGAAAGGTCTGCTGACATGAATACGCTGAGGTGGGAGATTACCCATTAACTGACTAATGGTGGCCTTCCTCTGGCGGAAGCAGCGCATGCATAGGTGCGTGATTTTGCGCATTAAATTTCGACATCCAATAATCCAGTATTCGTGGCGGATAAGCGCAAATAGTGTCGAGATGCTAGGATGCAAGTAGCGAATATGGGCGTCTAAAACGATGAGCTTCGTGATGGTGTGATCCTTCGGAATGATGATTGGATGCTTAGTGTTAAATGATAGATTTGCTTGTTGAAGTCTGCCCCCCACACGTAGAATATTATCGGAATCTAGAAATGGAGATAAATTACCAATTTTGCTACTTTTAGGGAAAACATTGTAATTTCGATAATGAGTTATGTCGTCACCGAAGTACCGAATCTGTAACCATCTGATTATATGTATTTAGGCACTGCAAATTTCTTGAGGTCTTAGAAGGTGTGAGGAAGACCGCTCCTTTTTCCTGCAGTTAGCTATAAACCGATACATTCGAGCGACAGTTCTGATGAGAACCATCCAGGATGAAATGCGTTCCGACAATATTTCGAAAGGATGTTCATCTGTAGTGGTTAGGTATGATTGTTGTACAATTCTTTTCTCCTCCTTCTTTGAATCAGGATCATCTTCAAATTGGTTTACTGTTGGCCAGTGTTCGGGACTATAGCGAAGCCATTTCGGGCCCGTCCACCATATTGAGTGCTCCAACAATTGCGATGGTAGTATACCGCGAGAGGCGCAATCAACAGGATTACATACTGACCTTACATGGAACCAACGATTTCGTGGTATCGTGCTAAGGATTTCTGCAGTACGGTTTCCAACGAATACACTCCAACGTCGCAGAGGAGACGACAACCACGAGAGAACGACCTTGGAATCGGACCATGCATAAACATTTGGAAAGGTGACATTAAGGGAATTTTGAACCGCCACGAGAAGTCGAGACAATAAGACCGCACCGCACAATTCTAATCGCGGTATGCTTAGCTGCTTTAACGGAGCAACTCGTGATTTTGCAGCAACAATGTTCGTTTCGAAGTGTCCGTTCGGTAGTTGGTAACGCGAATATATCACTGCAGCATACGCAGACTCCGAAGCGTCTGAAAAGCCATGTAATTCAAATGCTGCGCATCCTAAACCGATTACGCGGGGTACCGAGATCTGCGTTAGACACGACAACTCCGCGCGATATTTATTCCATGTGGTGGCTATGCAATCGGGAACAGCTTCGTCCCAATCCAATTTTCGATGCCACAGTTCTTGGAAAATAATTTTAAGTTGAATAATGGTTGGAGACAGAAAGCCAAGTGGATCGAAAATACGAGCTACGTCTCGCAATATTTGTCGCTTAGTAATTGATGCATTTGAAGTATAATTCAGCTGAAAACTAAACACATCGCGATTTGAGTTCCACGACAAACCGAGAACCTTTACCCAAGAATCTGCACCAGTATCTAAAGATCTATTTGTTTGCGATTGTGTACTGTCTTTAGGTAAGAGCTCACTAGAGTTACTGTGCCATTTGCTTAAAGTCATACCGCACTTAGAAAGTAGTTCGACTAATGAATCACGCTTAAAAATGGCTTCAGCAAGAGTATCAGCCCCGGACGCAACGTCATCGACGTAAAAGTCATTAAGTATCACATCCGACGCGATTGGAAACTTATCTTTATACGCTTCAGCGTGTTGTTGCAACGTTCTAACAGCTAAATATGGAGCACAAGAAGTACCGTATGTGACAGTGCATAAACGGAAATGTCTTAAGGGTGCCGATGGTGATTTGCGCCAAACTATGCGCTGATAGTCCGAGTCATCGACCGATACCCGAATTTGCCGATACATTTGAACGATATCCGCGGTGAACACGAACCCAAACCGACGAAAACGTAGACAAACCGAAAAAAGATTTCGCTGGATAGGCGGACCGATCATAAGAGAGTCATTTACGTTGTTGCCTTTTGTATCTTTATGAGAACCATCAAAGACGACGCGAAGTTTAGTTGTAATGCTGTCTGGTTTAAGGACAGCATGATGGGGAAGATAGTAGATATTGGGTTTTTCGATCTCAGACTGAGGTATTTCCGACATGTGTCCTAAAGCTAGATAATCATCCAGGAATCGAGAATAACTTTCGAAGAATTCTGGACTTTTAGAAAACTTTCTTTCCATTGACTGCAAACGAGAGATTGCGCCACGCAATGTATCCGCGAAGTTTGGAGGTGATTTAAAGGGAAGATTGACGATGTATCTCCCGTCCGCGGATCGACGATGGGTCTTAAGAAAATGTTCCTCGATTTCCCGATCCTCTTTAGAAATAATTGATTTCAGATCAACCTCCTCAATTGTCCAAAATGACTGAAGAAGCGAATCGATGTCCACAGTATTATGGTAGGAGATAACACTTGTTTCATTGTTAGATAAAAGTGGTCCAGCTAAGACCCAACCAAATATAGTTTTTTGTGCAATGGGCTGTCCACCTTTACCTCGAACTACATTTCCTTGTAGAATTTCCCATACCTTGTCGGCTCCTAGAAGTATATCTACCGGGCTCGATTTGTTAAAGTCTGGATCAGCTAATTTTAATCTATATAGCTGGTCATAGTCTTCGCGTGCAAAAGAAGATGTTGGTAGGTTTTTTGTTACACTAGATAATATATATGTATCGACAGGTATACTATATTTATCAAAACGCGAACAAATGACGAATGACGCTAAGCCTCTAGATTTACCAGCACTGGTGGAACCAATACCACAAATGGGTATTCGAGCATTTCTACGAGGAAGTCCTAACCGTTGAACGCAGGACTCAGTGACAAAGGACACCTGAGACCTAGAATCAAGAAGGATGCGCACAGGTTGGTAGTTGCCGTTCTTATCAATGACCTTTCCTATAGCAGTAGGGAGCAATGTCAGGGGTACTTTGTATGAGATGTTCGAATGGTTGTTGTTGGGCTTCAGCCCCAACAAAACAATTATACACGATTATCATAAAATGTAAAATTAAAGTCATTGTAAACAACCAACCACAATTGTAAATGTAAACAATTGTAAATGTAAACAAATGAAATGTCAAGTTAAAGCCATGCACATGTAAGCATGCAATTTGTCTCCCTCTGCCATCAATCAAATCCATAGGGGCGATAGCCTATCGCATAAATGAATTATACAATAACAATTGATGGCAGAGTGAGACAAATTGCATGCAAGAATGGCAATTGTCATCTTCGCACTTGGGGAATTGTTCCCCTCCGCAACATGTTGCGAAAGGGAGGACATTAACCCAGGGCAGTTACAGCTGAAACAGCTACATAGAGCCTATATAAGAAGGCAATTGCCAGATACTGCACTGCTTCTTTTTTTATCCTTTGTACTTAGTGGTGCGCAGTGTGATCCAACAAACATATACATATATATACAAATAAAATTAATTATAACGTAAATCCTAACAAAGAAGTTGTTTTATATTAAAAAATATATATTCTAATGGTCTGAGTTCGCCTTAACTCGGAACATTATATGGTCCTTCGAGCCTTCAACAAACGGCAGCAACCGTTCAACAAAAACAGCAGCAAATTCATCAAACGGTAGCAACCGTTCAACAAGCAACAGCAGGCTCATCAAGCAGCAGCAAACCGTTCAACAAACGGCAAGCTTAAAACCGTTCATCAAGCAGCAGCAACCGCTCATCAAGCAGAAGCACACCGTTCAACAAACGGCAAGCTTAAAACCGTTCATCAAGCAGCAGCAACCGCTCATCAAGCAGAAGCAAACCGTTCAACAAGCGGCAACTTTAATATATTCAACAAGAATTTCAACAAGCAACAATAAGAAATCTCAAGAATTAACAAACAACAGAAGAATTAAATCAACAACCTGCAGCCAAGAATATCATCAAACAATTGGAATCAGGCTGAGTACAATTTATACAATTACTTTGAATTATACGTATATCCCAAAAAGATAATAATAACATTACATGATACAATATACACTTATACATTTATTTACAACATCATATCCATCCATTTACATATATCACAAACATATTCATTTTATCATATTCATTATATATATACATACATACATATCTGAATAATACTTAATCCATTCGTACTCATACATATAAAACTAACTCGTGAATCGTAAACCAATTACACAAATCACAAAATGTCCAAATTAGCAAAATCAATCGAGATACAGGAATTAAATCTTAAAGAATTACAAACAGACTTAGATGAATTCCAAAAAGATCCCGTGTCGCGACAGCTAAAAGGGTATGTGAATGCTTGCTTAAATGATATTGAGGAAGTTTTCAAACGCGCGAAGAAGGAACATTCCTTCATTGTAAATAGTTCAACCGATCCCCTAAAAGAAAAATATTTAGAAGATGAAATTTATCCCAAAATAAAAAAAACATACTTTACCTTTGTCGGTCTACTACACGATGCCATTGACAAACTCAATGAACATAACCAAACGTTAGATTCTTCGCGGTCAAATCAAACAAGGTCATTAGCTTCAGACATTCGTCTTCCGCGAATTGAAATAAGGCCCTTTTCCGGAAAGTTTGAAGATTGGTACGAATTTAAAAATTTGTTCCTGAATTTAATCGATCAGAACGTAGATCTATCAGACGTTCAAAAGCTGCAATACCTCAAGAGCACAGTAATTGATGAAGCAGCACGGTTGATTCAACATCTTCCAATAGATGGAAAAAGTTATTCCTCAGGCTGGGAAATTCTATCTGATAGGTACGACAACAATAGAAAATTGGTTTATACACAGTTACGTAATTTATTGGACCAAAGCAAACTTACCCATGAATCTGCTGCGTCGTTAAAATCGTTACACGATAAGAGTATCGAGTGCATCCATGCTCTCTCCAACTTGGGAATTGCAATTGAAACCTGGGACAGCATACTTATTTACATATTGTACCATAAATTGCCCCCCCCAGACCCAGAAAGACTGGGACAGCACATTGGGCAATACAAAAGTACTTCCAGAGATTAAATCGTTTTTCGCATTTATTGAAGGTCGTTTCAGCTCCTTGGAAAATAACATCGAGGCAAATCAACATCGGCCAACAACATTTTTCCAAAGAGCTAACCCCCTTCATAAAATCTCAACAGTCAAAGAATATCTTTGTCGGCTCTGCAAGGGATCCCACAGTATTCGACTGTGCAAACGATTTATTAACATGGATGGTAAGGGTCGAGCTGAGACAATCAAGAAATTTTCAATGTGCTATAATTGCCTTGGTTACGACCACCAAACGTCGAACTGCAAAAGCACTCACCGGTGCTTCAAATGTGGTTTAAAGCATCATACCCTATTACACATAGACCAGAACAATGTTCCATCAACATCAAAGGCAGCGATCACAACCAATCTCAACCAGCTAAATTCTAAGGTCCTGTTGGCAACTGCCTTAGTCAGAGCCCAAGCATCTGACGGAACGTATCACTGTCTACGAGCACTAGTGGACCCAGGTTCGGAAGCCACATTCATCACAGAACGGGCCACACAACTACTGAAGCTAAGAAAACACAGAGTAACAGCGAATGTGACGGGACTGGGACAAACATTGACTGGGACGTCAAAACACCAAATACAATTCACAATAAAATCAAAAACAAACCCAACCTTTTCTCTTGTGGTCAGAGCATTCATTTTCTCCCAACTCACCTCCCTTTTACCAAAACAACAATTTCCCAAGGGTAAGTGGAGCAATCTATCCAACCTCCCCTTAGCGGATCCCTCTTATCATATTCCTGGGAAGATAGACCTACTTCTAGGTGCCGACGTCTATGCATCTATCATTCTCGACGGACTCATTAGGAGTCAGAAGGGTTCTCCAGTCGCACAAAAAACAGAGTTGGGTTGGATCCTAACTGGAAGAACGGGTTTGGATCCTCAGACCAACACAATTACCGTGCAGAATCATCACAACAACCTTGAGATGCAACTCAGACAGTTCTGGGAAATTGAGGAGAATCTAGATGAAAGAAAACTAACATCAGAGGAAGAGCAGTGTCAACAACACTACCAACAGACACACAAGCGTCGACCTGATGGCAAATACGAGGTCCGACTTCCATTTAAGGAGGGGATTCACCCAAACCTAGGTGAATCTAAGCGGGCTGCACTGGCTCGATTCTTTCAACTCGAAAGGAAGTTTCAAAACAACAATAAATTGAGGGAAGCATACAATGAATGCTTAACTGAATATGTCAAATTAGGGCATATGACAGAAGTTCCCTCAGACACACAACTAGTGCCTGGACAACACTATTTCCTTCCGCACCACGCAGTGTTTAAGGAATCAAGTACCACAACGAAACTACGCGTCGTGTTCGATGCGTCATGCAAAACGACAGACGGGCAGTCACTTAACGATCATTTACTGATAGGACCACGGCTACAACCCGACATCATCGACCTAGTGGCCAAGTGGAGAAAATTCAAAATAGCATTTTCAGCGGACATTAGCAAAATGTACCGGCAGATTTGGATGGCCTCTGAAGATACTCAATATCAACTAGTTCTCTGGAGGTCAACACAAAACGAACCGATTAAAACATATAAACTAGAGACGGTAACTTTCGGCACAGCATCAGCACCATACCTAGCTGTACGAACATTGCATCAGTTAGCAGCTGATATTGCACATACACACCCTCATGTAACACGCACACTCACCGAAGGATTCTATGTCGACGACCTTATATATGGAGCTGACACTGAAGATGACGCCATCCAGATGCAACAAGACGTCATCTCGACCCTGAAAGCTGCTGCATTCCCTCTTCGCAAATGGGCAAGTAACTCTTCAAAAATCCTAGAACAAGTTCCTGAAAACGAACGAGAAATTAATTTACCGCTGAGATTCGAGTCACAGGAAGCCATTAAGACATTAGGTATCCAATGGCATCCAGGAAAAGACTCTTTCAAATTTAAAATCGACTTACCAGACGTTAAGGCACACACGAAGCGCTCCGTATTGGCAGATATCGCTCGAATTTTTGATCCACTTGGGTGGATCTCACCATGTGTCCTCAAGGCAAAAATCATCCTCCAACAACTTTGGGGCAATGAATCGACTTGGGATTCTGCTCTTCCACCGAATATTGAAGAGGACTGGTTACGACTTCGCAATGGGCTTGAAGAGCTGCAGACACTGGAAATACCTCGCTGGATTGGACACGAAAGCTCAGCACCAATACAATTGCACGGCTTCAGCGATGCTTCTGAAAGGGCATATGCAGCAGTTATTTATTCCCGAGTAACAACGAAGGACGGTGAACATATCAACCTCATCGCCTCTAAGACCAGAGTTGCTCCCCTTAAACAAATTTGTCTTCCTCGCCTGGAACTGTGCGCAGCACATCTCTTGGCAAAACTACTACATCGAATTACCAATTCCATGCAGTTTACCAACTGTGAAATGTGCGCATGGTCCGATTCAATGATTTGCTTGGCTTGGATTCGTGGAAGTCCATCAACACGGACCACGTTCGTCGCCAATCGAGTGACTGAAATCCAAAATCTAATCGGCTCGAATATTTGGCGGCACGTAGGGTCAAAAGAGAACCCAGCTGACATCGGATCACGGGGGCTCTCTCCAAGGGAGCTTCTTGGTAACGAGACGTGGTGGCGCGGGCCCAAGTTTCTGCAAGGCTTCAGCTTGCAAAATCACCCACAAGAAACTCCATTCGAAACCCTTTTAGAACTCAAGCGACTAAAGAAAGAAAAATATGAATTGAATTTACCATCAAATTTTGAATCTAATATACTTACAGAGGTCGGTCATATAACATCACACTGCATCACCATCAACAACACCTTCTTCCAAAGATTTTCAAACATCAAGCGGCTCATCCGCACGGTAGCGCTATGGAGGAGATATTTCCATAACTTACGAGCAGATAAGAAGTTATTCCTAAACTTGCACCCACTCACAGCAGAGGAATTGGAATCATCGAAGCATCAACTTGTCAAGTTGGTTCAATCGGAATTATTCTCAGCCGAAATTCAGGCGCTCAACACAAAAAATCCACTTCCCAAAGGAAGTACAATTCGGAGTTTGAATCCGTTTCTAGACTTTTCAAACATTCTTCGCGTTGGGGGAAGATTATCAAACTCATCGCTAAACTTTAATCAACAACATCCAATTATTCTCAGCGAATCGCATCACTTCACAAGTCGATGCAACAAGATCTCCAAAGGGTACATGGCAGTTTTCGTCTGCTTATCCACTAAGGCCATCCACATTGAATTAGTAAGTGACCTTAGTTCAGCCGCATTTATAGCAGCATACCGGAGATTCGTTGCACGACGGGGCATCTGCACAAATCTATTCAGCGACTGTGGCACCAACTTTAAAGGTGCTAACAATGAACTCAAGAGAGACTTCAATTTTATCGCATCGGAATGGTCAATCGAAGTCGCCAAAGGTTTAGCCGCACTGCAAACAACATGGCATTTTAACCCTCCCGCGTCACCACATTTTGGGGGCCTTTGGGAGGCTGGAGTAAAATCAATAAAACACCATCTTAAGCGGACAATTGGTGTCTCTAAACTGACATTTGAAGAATTTAACACCTTACTTACTCAGATCGAAGCTTGTCTAAATTCCAGACCACTGTGTCCAATGTCGCACGACCCCAACGACCTGACAGTTTTAACTCCGGGCCACTTCTTAATCGGAGCGCCTCTTCGGACAGCACCGGACAGAAACCTGTTGGAAAGGAACATCAACCGACTAGATAAATGGAAGTATATTCAACGACTCACCCAAGAATTCTGGAAACAGTGGAGCACAACATACATACATCAGCTACAACATCGGCCGAAATGGCTGCAAGAACAAACAAACATCAACGTCGGAGACATTGTCATAGTCAAAGAAGATAACTTACCACCGTCATCATGGCTCCTTGCCCGAATACAACAACTACATCCCGGGTCAGATGGTCTCGCGCGCGTGGCGACCATACGGACAGCAACGTCGATACTTAAACGCCCGATCACGAAACTATCCGCGTTACCGATTACTGACCCCGCGCGCAACGCGTAATCTCCTCGCAAATAAAAAAAAATGACAATCACTATAACCGCCACCACCCTCTTTCTTATTTAAACACATGACAATTGCAAAACACTCACATTTATTTTCTTTTCATGCCCAAATCTTACTCAAAAAAAACATTCACTACAACCCGAATTACACCATCAAATATTACACGCAAACAAAATTACGAGCATCTTTGGGTGCACGTACCAGAAATCGAAGAAACACCATGGTTCGACAACACAACGCATGAACAAATCCACGCAGCCGAGGACAACGCGACAACGAGCACGACACCACCGCAAGGCGTTGCAAGTACATCACCAGCACTCGACCAAAAATAACTCACTTCCAATTGAGAGGCGGGAGCATGTTGGGCTTCAGCCCCAACAAAACAATTATACACGATTATCATAAAATGTAAAATTAAAGTCATTGTAAACAACCAACCACAATTGTAAATGTAAACAAATGAAATGTCAAATTAAAGCCATGCACATGTAAGCATGCAATTTGTCTCCCTCTGCCATCAATCAAATCCATAGGGGCGATAGCCTATCGCATAAATGAATTATACAATAACAATTGATGGCAGAGTGAGACAAATTGCATGCAAGAATGGCAATTGTCATCTTCGCACTTGGGGAATTGTTCCCCTCCGCAACATGTTGCGAAAGGGAGGACATTAACCCAGGGCAGTTACAGCTGAAACAGCTACATAGAGCCTATATAAGAAGGCAATTGCCAGATACTGCACTGCTTCTTTTTTTATCCTTTGTACTTAGTGGTGCGCAGTGTGATCCAACAAACATATACATATGTATATATACAAATAAAATTAATTATAACGTAAATCCTAACAAAGAAGTTGTTTTATATTAAAAAATATATATTCTAATGGTCTGAGTTCGCCTTAACTCGGAACAGTTGTTCACTAAAGAAGTGGCTTGCGCGGAAGTAGAGGGTAGATTTGAACCAAAATGAAGGGACCGAATAGATAGCGTTTTTGGATGTGTCTCGCGGAATATAATTTTTTGTTGACGCATTAGGTGATGGATTGAATTTATTAGCGGAATCATCATGGACCAACGTATGGTGCCGAGAATTGCATGATCTGCATCTGAACCTGGATTGACAACGAGCCGACGAATGACCACTACGAAGACAATTGAAACAAATCTTATTAGCCTTAACAAATTCTCGTCGGTCTTGTATGGACATTCCGAGAAACTCTGTACATTGGACAAGCCCGTGATTAGAGCTACATTTCTCGCAGTTTGTTGATGACGAAACATGCAGGCTCCTAGCTGCTGTATGCTTAGTTCTATGGTTGTCGCGAATATTGATTTTGCAGCTTTCTAAGGCCTCACACCGACGCTCCAAGAAGTCTAAAAATTGGTCGATCGTAGGATAGTCCTCGGAGACGCTATCTTCGGACCATGCCTGGCGAGTTTCGGGGTCTAGCTTGTTGAGCAGTATATAAATAAGCCACGGATCCTTATTGATTGAATTAATAGATATTAAACCGCGCACTATTTCATCGGACCGGTCCGAGATTTTCCGAAGTAAGATGGTGTTCGAGGTATGAGTAACGGGAAGTTCCATAAACGCGCGAATATAACTGTTTATAACATGACGCGGTCTATCATACCGTTTTTCGAGCCTTGCCCACGCCTGATCGTATGTCGCGTCACAAATCGGAATATGATTGAGGAGATTTAATGCTTCATTTCGAAGACATGATTTCAGAAAATGAAATTTTTGAATTGGTGTCAAGCTAGCCTTGTTGTGCACCGCGCCCTCGAACATGTCCCGAAACGCGGGCCAATCCCGATAGTTACCCGAAAATGGTTCTATTCGAATAGACGGAAGGAAATAATCCGAATTTTTCATAGACGAATCCGATTTATTTAATGTTTCCATTAAAACTTGTTGCTGATCAGCTAACCGGCTCACAACATCTTTATTCTTTTCAACACGGTCACGTTCTTTTATTGCCGAAAGAATCACAGACTTAACCATAATATACTTATATTCAAAGTCCTCGAAGTCAGGCATTGGATTTGTATAGCCCTCCTTACCCACGTGCTCGTAGATCTGCTTCTGAGACGCGTTGAACTCATTCCACAGGTCCTCTGCTTTTTGCAATTTCACCTGCAGTTCCACTACTGTGCTTTTCTCACTTATCGTTTCAGTATAAGACGCTAACTTAGTTAGTGAACCCTTTAAATGGCCACGTGTTAGACGAAGAACAGATAGTGAATGTGACTCCGACATTTTAGTTTCTTACCACACTCACTGCGCGGATTACCGATAGTCTGAACTAAAGTACAGTCGAGTTCTTCACGTGTAAAGGAAATACACGAAAAACGATTGAACGAGTTAAAATCCGGTTCGAATTGGACCAAAAAATGTCTAGTAATGTACGAAATGTGAACAGCGAAAAATAAAACACTTTTGTTTTGAGGTTTCGACAATCGTTAGTATGTACATACAAAGGTTTATTTAAAAAAGGAAAACGAGATTTAGATAGTTGTTCTTAGCGAGGCGATCGAAAAGCAAGTGGACGAGAGTTTTCCCCCCCAGCCACCATCGAGCCACCCACGCACAATCAGCAAGGTAGGTAGGCAGTGCATGAAGCATAAGCGAGAAAATGCCATTTTCGAGAGATGAGAGTGATAATTGCGGGAGTGGTCCGATGGGAGCTGTTGGGAGAATATTTTGCGGCTCGCTGCAAATGCATCAGAAGAAAACGAAGACGAGAAAAATCGAGAGTGTTGGCTGATGTGCTGATGCATGTGCAGCGATTCACGGATACTCTCTCGTTTGTTAATTTATGATATGAGTTCATTTATAATATGCAAATTGAAATGAAATGAACGAAAATGAATGAAATAAGCAAGTAGATTAATGTACAATTTTAGATAGTATTAATAATGGGCTATCAATATAATAATGTGCAAATAACAACAACATAGTGTACTATTCTTGAACAGCGGTGTTGTCATTTATTTTGTTTTTTGTTGTGTGGATTGGTGCTACTCCAATGATGTAAATTGTGGAAGTTAGTAACCCCATCTCTGGTAAACTGTGCTTTATCCGTCCAGAATATCCTTGCAAAATAGTAGCAGTAATGATCGACAAAATTCTGCTCTCAAAAACTTGTCGTTTGAGGTGAGTTCCTGAACTGACCTAAAATGGTACGGGTGTAAGTTTTCGGTATGAAGCACGCTCCATACTCTAGGTTTGGGCACTCCAAGCATAATAGCTATCCTCTTTGTACTAAGGGAGGGAGTACGTCGGACCAAATCCAAAATTCTTTTATCTAAGATTCCTGATCCATCTGTAACTGATCTTTCGCTTCTTCGATGCTCTAGCACGCCGTGCTCTCGCAGACGTCGGTGGATTCTTGAAAACATGCTACGACTGGGACACCTCCGATTGGGATATCTTTCAGCGTAGAGTCTTTCGGCTTAACGATCTCGACCATTAGCTAAACCGTAGCAGAAGTGCATGTCCGTTAATTCTTCTCGAGAGTATGAGTTTGACATCGTAATGTGTTGATGAAATGGAAATTTGGAAATGGTTTTTTATTAAAAATGCGATGCCTTTTATTTACATTTTAGTTGCAAATATTTTGTTTTTCATAAAGAAAAATTGCGGTTTTATTGTCTTAAGGTCCTAGCGGGTAGAACCCATTGGCGGCGGGCGGACCGAGACGAAATTGGCAGGTCAGTTTTCAGGCGTTATCAATGAGAAAAAGGATTAATCCAGGGTTATTCCAATACTGTGTCTCTTTATTGTATCCTCATAAAACTCCGAATTTTTTAAAATTACTTTTTCTACAACTCCAGCCGCGTTAAAACCAAAAAAAAAGGTTCTTCTTAGAAAAAAATGGTTCGGGTTTTTTTTTAATTTCTCAAAAACTACAAGACATTTTTGCATCCGGTTTCTGTTTTTAACTAAAAACTAATAAGAGAATTGAATTTTTGAAAAAAAATTAGTACATAATTACATACAATTTTGAAAAAAAATAATTCGAAGTTTTTTTTTGCGAAATTTTGAGTTTGAAAATTAATTTCTCAAAAACTATTCCTTAAAACAGCTTTGTTTAAAAACAAGATAAAAGAAGAGGTTTCTGGCTTTACAAAAAGTATATCACGGCATTGTGGATATAACTGTTGATTTTTAATATTTTTTTTCCAAATTAATTCAATTTTTTAGAAAATTGCCCCTCCCGGCTAAACGGGGGGGAATAGACCCCCCCTCCCATACGATTTTTTTTTTGTCCTGACCAGACCTACACGCTCTAGCTTTTTGACATACTGCTCGTGGGACACCCTGTATATGTATGTAGTGAAAAAAAAAAATTATATTTTAGTAGTATCAAGAATTCAGCAAATGAATAATAGTACTCGTATACTTATACATGGTAAGCTTCTCCGTTTATTTCCGATTATCCTTTACAAAAATGGTTTGGGTTTAAGTCCACAAAATGAAAATATGAAAATAGAAAATTCAAATTTGCATTATATATTTGTATTGTTATGAGGATCGCCACCTTGATTTGTATCAAGCTCAAAGTCTACTTCACACCTATATGGCCTCATATTAGCTGGCGATGATACACCTTTATATGCCATTCGCGTCAATTGTAGACCATCGATATCGGCGATGACTTGTCCATCGCATGCATCTCACAAGTAATACATATTATATTAAATTAGATTGTTTAGTGCGATTGCCAAGTCAATCTATTTATTTAAAACATAAAAGATTTTTAATATTAATATGGTCACTATAAGGTGTTGTTAGGTTAGCTAATTACGTAATAACTTAAGACAGAAGGTCCCTTAAGTAGGGGCTGAATAAATTAACCGACTTGGTATGACATAGATCTCACAACTTTTTACGGTAGAAGAACTGAGTTGCGAGACTTGGTTTTTTTTACAAGTTATGTTTTTGATGGCATCTCATTTCTTTTTGTAGATAGTCCTACTTTTCTTCCTTTCCGGTACCTTCTACTTTTTGAATACCAACAACAGATTTTCTTAAAGCCCACTCTGTGTCTTATGCGCTTTTCTTATTTTTGTAGGTTGTCTTCCTCTTTTTCTTTTCCGGTACTACTTCTTGAGCTTCAGCTGCAGTTTTTCTCAAAGCCCACTCCCTGTCTCTATGGGTTTTTCTCGGAGGCTTTGATGTTACAATTTTTGTCAAGTCTGGACGGTAAATGCTTCTTAATCTATTGTATTCACAAATTGAGGATTCCTGCGCTTTAATATTTCCAAAGTCGACATTAATTAGATGTAAGCCGCCCAGACTTGTAACTCTAGAAAGTGCCACGTAAGCTTGACCGGATGTGAATACTGCAGAACCGATATCCATCAGCGCATTATTTAGACTTAGGCCCTGACTTTTGTGTATAGTTATAGCATAGGCTATACATATAGGAAACTGTTCACGATGAACATAAGCTCTATTAATAATTTCAAATTTAGTTTTGACCGGCCCAAGCTCGTAAACCTGTTCTTTATCAAATGTAATGTATATTTTCTTAATTATTTTTGTATTTTCCGGATCAACCTTTACTCTTTGCACTATACCGATAGAACCGTTAACTAAACCAAGACTCACGTCAATATTTCGCCTTAACATGACTCTTGCTCCTATTTTTATAATTATGTTCTCTTCTAGGTCCGCAGTCATAGAAGCATCGTCTTCATAATTTTTTATGCATACACTTCTTTTTGTTAGGTATCTGGGGCAATCTATGCTATCTACAGCTGTAAGTTTTATTTCGGGATGTGGGAGAGATCTAAGCATTGCAGTATTTAATTGTTGACACATGTTTTTTGTAGGTAATAAGCAAACGGTATCATCAGGAAGTTTCGAGAGGTGTTCAATTATTTCAATCAATCTGTTTTCATTTCAATTGGTTTTTAGAGTTATTAATCTAGTCGAGAGTAAGTCGCGGTCTTTTTGTGTAGTCACACCTAATCTTATTCTATTTAGCATTTCAACAAAGTCCGAATCATTGAGCTGTCGCATGTTAATAGTAAGTTCATCGTATACGAACAGTTCAATCCACAAATTCGGCATACTGAGGGAACCTTACAACTTGTTAGTTTTAGCAGTTGAGTTTTTCAAAAGGTGACTTTTCTCTTACCGGCGGAAGCTGTAAAAGATCCCCGAAAACTACAAGATGTTTTTTTCCAAACCACCCATTCTGATCATCGCTTGTGTCAAATATCTCAGACAAGCGTAAATGAATATATGTTAAAGTAACATTGGATATCATTGACACTTCGTCTATGATAAACAACACTACTTCTTTCAAATCTGATCTCAGAACTTGGAGCACTTCATCGGAAAGTGGCTTGTACTTCGGTGTTTGCTTGTGTTCCACAGGCAGCTGCAATAGTCTGTGTATAGTCAATCCATTCACATTGAATGCAGCTATGCCTGTTGGAGCACTAACTGCCACTTTTTTGTTTAAATACATCTTAACCCAAACTTTCAGAGTTTTTATTAAAAAGCTCTTTCCAGTGCCACCAGTTCCACTCACAAAACAGCGTAAAACGTCAGCGTTATTATCAGTTGTGTCCATTTAATGTGTGATCATATCGAAGACTCTTTTTTGATCGGCATTAAGTTTTGCGATCATACTTTGAAGATCAGTCTGCTCTTCTTCTACCAAATTGATTCTCTGAAAGTCATCCATTGCGTTTGCAGCTTCAAAGTCTAAAGGGTTTTCAGGACCATCGTCATCATTAACAATTTCCCTTTCTTCGTTAATCTCAGCAACTTTAGATTCTATCATTTCACATGCTTTTTGTATCTTATATCTTGACTCTATCATTGAATTACCATAATCGACTCCTTCTTTTAAATCTTCTTTCGCCAAATTAAAGGCCTCCGTGTAAGTATCACACCCCATTTTGAGTTCATCTAAGGAACGCCATGGCTTGAATAAAAGAAGTAAAGAGAAGAAGTATTTCTCTGGCACTTGTTCTCCGTCGTAGAAATAGTGATTGATCAAATATGGGTTATCTCTTCTTTTCAGGAACTTTTTACCGTCATTTATCTCGTAGCACTCGACTTTAGAGGAGACTGGGCGTATTTTAACAATATCGTAATTTTGAGCCAAACTGTACAAGTTAGTAGTCTCCAACTCTTTAGGCCGTTTGGGATAGTGGTCACCAATCCAAGACTCGTAATAAATATCGGTGGACTCCGGTTCCAGCATCATCATATCAGATTTAGATTTAACGCGCCGGTTATGAAAGATGTTGACGTCCAGCCATCGAATTGTTGTGGTAGGATCTGTACCGTACAAATGAATACCAAGTAGAGTGTCACTGGCTTCCAAAGAGCCGCACTCTCTATTAGATAAAACTCTAAGGCAAATGTTAAACAGGCGGCTTCTTAAAGGTTTTGTAGAGTCTTGAAAGATATCAGCAACATGAGTTTTCTCGCTTTTGGTGGTATATTTTGCAAATGTAACTTTGTAATCCTATATACTAGAAAACCCGTGGCCGGACACCGAACATACAATTTGTTTTAAAATTGATTTAATTATAAGTTTATCAAATGGTTATTAAATATATGTACATAATAAAGATATTTATTTTATATTCCGTCAAATACATGAACCACATTGACCACTAAACCCAATTCCCCAACCGCCAATTGATTGTTGCATTGCATATTTTTAGGAGTTAATCGCCATCTAGATAAATTGAGAAAGGATACATACAGACACTATCCTATTAGTAATAATATTTGGTGTATTTAGAAAACTGGACCAAAATTGCAAAATATTTTAGTTTTTCCTTGATTTATACACTAAACACTAATTGTATTCTAAATTTCAAGCTTCTATGTCTGCTAGAAGTGCCCTAGAGTTTTGATGATCGGTCAGTGAGTGAGTGAGTGACAGAATTAAGAAACTTTGACTAGTTATAATTCTTAAACTACTCGTTCAAATTTAATGAAATTTGAAATATACCGTGTCTATGCGATGCCTGCTTGGTTACTGAAAATTCAGGCTTCTAGTTTTATCCACAACGAAGTTATAGGAGAAAAGGATGGTACGGCCGTGCCGCTTTTTTGCTCGACTTGGCGGGGGCACTGCCGTGCCCCCAGATTAACGTTATTCCATTATTTGGGATTTTTGTGCAAATTTCAATCTGATATATGTAGGGAAGAATAACCCAAAAACTTTAGTGCGACAGGATTTTAAGTTTGCGAGCTTTAGTAATTTTTTTTTTCTCTGAAGCCCACGAGCAATGCTTCCTCAAGAGTACTAAGATCATGAAGTCCAATATTATTTCCTTATGATCAGAACATGTGGAAAACCATTGCGGTGTGGCATTTTTGCATTTGGATTTTATCAAGTTTTTTATACCAACAGTTTGTGGTTGTGTGTCAAAAATATTGCTAAACACTGTAATATGTTTCTTGCTAATTTCCAAGAAAATTTGTGAAGGAGCAACGAGGTTACCAAAATCTTTAAGAGAATTGTAATTTTTATGAAATATGAAAAGTTCACTAGGAACTGTTAATACTTCGTCTTCTTTTCTCAATATAGAAACACAAATATCGCAGTTAATTTTCGGTATCATTTTGTAGACGATATAACCTATGAAGTATCTTAAAGACGCCAAATCGATACTAAATTCCGAACAATTCTGAAAGTCATCATTTAATACGAAATCATCAATGATTTCTATGTTAATATCTATTTCAGAGTTTTCGTTTCGACTGAGTTCTTCATTATTTGTATCAGCTAAGTCCATATTTGACAAAATAATTGAAAGCGTTTCAAATGTGGTATCACTCAGCTCTTCACAGTTACTATAAGAACTCAACTGCACTATATTTGCAGACATTAAGCGTGCTAATAGTGTTTATATCAGCTACTGAGGGGTTAATATTATTTCCACCCTTTTGTCTTAGAACCGAGAACATATTTTCGAGCTTATCTTGGTTTAATGCTCTTGTCATTAAAAAAAATATTTGGGATTTTTTTTGAAATAGCTCGTCTACTAATTGTAATACAGCGTTTAAGGTAAATTTCATTCCATCTAAAAAAAATACTTTTTTCTTTTTGTCAACAAATGAGATTTGATTGAGGTATTCAAGGAAGAATTTTATATATTCGTGTGATGGACTGTTAAGTTGAACTGCAGACTTATAACAATTCTTTGAAGATAGCGAACCACTATTTAGGCAGTCAAATATTTTGTCAGTATTTCCTATGAAGCATGCCGTAGATAAACAAACTTCTTTTGAGCAACTTTTAAAGCCTACTGTCTCAATAACAGTTTTAATTGCTGCTTGAACAGTCCTACTAAAAATTTGGGTGGCTAGTTTTACTTTCATTTTTTCGAAAGAGTTCGGAAATATGTGCTGGCTTGTAAGTTTAAGACACATTTTTGTATTAGATTTGCACTCCATTTCCCATAGTTCCTTAACTACTTTAAAACTAGCAACTCCATTTGGTGTTGTAAGGTCACATTGAAGCCAACCATTTCTTAATGATTTGATTAGATGTGGAAAATCATATACACAGAAAGTTTTACTACCATTATACATAAAATAGGGTTTTTCTAAAGTAGCTCCCAATTCCAAGAAACACTTCCTGTTAGAGGACCCTTGGTCACAAATTACAACTTTAACTATGATGCCAAAACTGTTCAAAATTGCTAAATTTCGTAATATTATCTTTTTTAGTAAATCGGCAGAAAGTCCATTTCTTGAAACAAAGTAATTAAATGTAAGCGCCCAGTTGGAAAACATTTATTTAATCATAAAAACGCACCAATCTGGTTCGTTCTTTCAACCCCATTTTCCTCAAATCCATCCACTAAATCTAATTTGGAATTGTATCGCAATTCCCTTTTAATCGCCATTTCATCCATCAGCAGAATCATATTATTCTTTTCGTACTGGTTCAAATATAAGCACTTCTTTTTTATTAACTCTAAACAGTTATTTTTAAAACCTGGTTGTAGGAAATTTACAGGGGCCCATCGATAAACAGTAGAGATATGTGGCAAATTTAGATGCAATTTATTCTTCAAAAATTGGTACGTTGACTGTGAGACATAATAAATGTTTTGAACCAAATCTTTTACATCTTGCTTATATTCTTTAGGTCGTGGACTAAGAAGAAGTTTGCAAAATGTTTTTGACTCCTTGCTTATTTGAAAAGAGTGGATGGTTTGAAATACGCTTGATTTTGTTGCTATTTGTTTGCGGCTTTGGAGATTTTTATATTTTGCTACCATGTCGTAATATTTTTTTCTGTAAAAATTAGCTGATTTCAGATATTTTTCACAGTCATTACAACATCCATCTACGGAGTCACTTGCTCGGCTCTTTTTAGCTGGACAATCAAGCTCCAACGACTTGTAATCTTCCTCAATAACTTCTAAGTTAAATACCGGAACAGCTCCGAATTTCAACTTTTTTTTACCAATGTCAGAACTTGAGAAGTGATTGGCGCAAATCAACAATTTTTTTGTGTAATCTTTTGTTGGAATATTACATTTTTCTCGCCAAATTTGACCCATAGCTGAGTCATAGGGAGGAAACTTAAACATTCTTATCTTTTCACCATATCGCCTAGATTTACCGCATGTTTTTATGCAGCATCGAATTCCGGACTTTTGGAAAATTTTACCAACAGCCGGTACAGAATCCATTTTTCCTATTCAAAATCGTATGACAACCCCTCAACAATCAATATATAATAATAAGTCCAAAGAATAATCCAAATCGTATGCAAAGTTGTCAACAATTATAAAAGCAACAATTCAAAATCAAAAATAGAGTTAAATAACAAAATACAAAGTAAAAATTGAGTCGATATATAAGCGCAGGAAAACACAACCATTCGCATGAAAGTACAATTCCCAAGTGATTTCGAATCCAATCCACACAATCGAAAACAAGAGAAGCAATACAACACCATGCAAGCTTACGATAGAAGAAGCTATCAATGCATACACACGCACACACATTTGCATACACATCGTAAGCTGCTTTGCTCTCGTAAAAACAAAACCACCGAAAACGCACATGCTACTCTCTTTCGCTCGCACCAGCTTCTCAATTTTTTGTATACTCTCTTGCATGTTCTCATGCTTGTACTCTCTGTTCAATAGGGTGCCAATATTGGAACCCTAGAACAAAATTTGCTTTGTATGAGATGCAACTTCTGTATACTATTAATTCTGTGCTTATAGTTTGAACAGAAAATGAAATTCATTTTAATATTGCTTTTTCATTTTCATATATGTATGTGGGATAGGAGCGAGCTACCATGCGGCGACCAACATCACGCCACACGAACGGACGACGTAACAGGTAAAAATCAGGCGACTAGGCTGCGGTACAGACACCGACCATAGAACGATCGAATGAACCAACACATAACACACACGACACACACAGTACACACAGCGCACAACATTCGCAAACGGAACGAAACGAAACAGACGAAGCCGAACACAAAAAACAACACAGGGCATTCGTTGAACAGCCGTCAAGCCGTGTAGACCATCCCAAAATGAGAAGTGTTTAACTATTATATATGTATATAAGTGTCTAAGAAGTGTATAACTATTGTAATCTTTGTACTATTGAAATAAACAAACAAATAATCAATCTTTGTAAATCACATAACGTAGATGTCTTGCATTTAAAGGCTTCAGTATAAATAAGATATTTTATCCTAAATGTATTGTAAGCTAATCATGAAATAAATAAACAAACAAACAAATTCTGGACTCAGTTTGCCAGACGGCCCGGAAAAAAAGTTCAAGAAGAGAATCTCATAACACCTACATTTATTGTAGCTTTATATCGATGCCAGTTAAGCATAAGAGACTTCGTTTACATTCTCCATGCGGCCGTAGAAGCACTTGGTCTGGGCAGCGATGATTTCCCTAATAAAAATCCTCGATTCAGCGAGTTCGTACTCAGACGAAAAAATCAAGGGCACAAGCTGTAAGAACTGACTTTCCGAACAATACCTGACGTAGTCGCAGTCCATTGGGATGGAAAACTATTATCCATATTGGATGTACGAAGTTAAAAAGAAGAACGTTTGCCAATTTTTGCCTGATTTGACGATAGTGAACAGTTTCTTGCAATTTCAAAACTACAGAGTTTTTTCTGGAAAACATCAAGCTAAAGCCGTCTCCACTGCTCTTTTTGACCGGTATCTGCGACACAGCAGCTTCGAATACTAGCCGTTTCAATGGAGTTTGTGCTGTTTCGGAGCAGAATTTATAAAAAGAATTGTTTCTTTTCACTTGTTGTCATGGTGTGTTAGCGCAGTATAAATTTCAACGCCGAATTCCTAATCGTGTAGCGCCAACTGGGCAAATTCCGGCGCTTAGCTACTCGACTACAGACTGGAACCATAGGAGACCATGCAGGACGTGGCCGCGACCAGACTGGTCGTTCGGCCGAGAATATGGCGGCTGTAGTTGCTGATGTCGCTGAGAACGAAGAAACATCAACCAGGCGACGGGCCACGCTATTGGGCATCACCAGGCAGATCCAACAGCGAATTCTAGTGAAAGACTTACACATGTTCGGGTACAAAGTGCAAACAGTGCATCAGTTAATGTCTGCTGACCGTCAATCACGTGTGACTTACTGTCAAGTCATCCTTAACCTCAACAACCAAGAGGCGCATTTCCACTGAAGCGGTTACGTCAGTAAGCAAAATCGAAAAAAAAAAAAAAAACCGGAAATCCTGCGGACAGTTATGGAAAATGCGATAAAACGGGTACAAATATACTTGGCGGATATCAAGAAAAGATTTTCATCATTCAAAATCATTTTTTTTTATTTAGTTAAAAATTAATTACCTAATAAAAAAAAATTGGATGATGACTTCTATAAGAAGCTTTTATTTAAAGTATTCGGAAATACCCTGAATAATGTAAAGGATAATGGACACGCCCCGTTTTACCAAAGTTTCGTTTCATAACAAACAAACTCCAAGTACGATTTGGATCGTTGTTTTCGTCGTGACTGAACCATTTTGTGGACATCAATACTTTTAGAAGGGTGATCGAATTCCGACCTAAGCGTGTCCTTTATTATGGACCAGTTGTAGATACTATTGCCAAATTCGACCGCTAACTTTGCGGCACCTCTCAGCAGCCTTCGCGCGTATAAGTATTTTTGGACCTAGTTCCATTCGCATGCTGAAGTAGTCACAAATTAGAAAAGTTCTGTAGGGGATGGGGAAACAAAAGAGCAAATCGGTAAATCGACAAATTAATAACAAATCGATATCAACGACAGAGACCACGGAAAAGTAAAATACGGCGCGGTGTTAATCGTTTGACAGCTTTATTGAGAGTCTTCTTTACAAAGACGATATGTATGCTAAAATACATCTAACTTGCGAGACGTCGATTTGAGAGCCGGCCATACAGTAACATGACAATACGTCATACATCATACGATAAGACAGTGAAGTGTATATATGTAGGTACATTAGGGACATAAGTACTTTTATGTACAATATATAAATGCGTACAATTTCGTTAAAATAGGGTAACCAAGTCGACATATTTACAAATTGCCTACAGATTTTACCTGTTTCCGCTAAGAAGGGCTCCAACTTCGAGGAAAACAAAGTTATTGGATTGTGTCATTTTGGAAACTTCGTTGTTTACTGAGTTTTTGGATTCAAAAGATGATGGAATTTTACTTGTAAACTGTGAAGTGTCTGATGATACTGCTCCACTTCAGTATGATTCGGCTGTAGCAGCTCCGAGTCTGACATGTGTTTCTCTTGGTTAATAGGTAGGTACTCCTTTTGAAATTTCGTTGCGAGTGAGTTGCTCTTTTTCCTTAAACACACGATGAAAAGAAAAATCAAAAAACACAAAACTTGTGAACTTTACATACAAGTTGAGAAAGTATATAGTTATGCAAGCCGATAGATAGATCGGTATCTTGCACTACTGGGCGTATACGTGACTTCTGTCCTTTCTTTATTGACTGTGTGTTTTCCGAAAGGAACCACCTAAAATGTAACTAAAAAGTTAGACCAGAGTAGAGGACTGCTTCCAGCAATACGTCTAAATCCAGGGAATAGCTGTGGAAGATGATATAAGACACCGACTAACTCTTTTACTGACCGTGTGAACTAGGCTCAATTGAAGGGTGCTCCTTAAATGATACTAAAATGGTCGCGCGCCTTCATCCGAGTAAAGGCTGCTTCATGAAATTCAGAATGTTATAGTGGAAGCTGAACAATTCTGCTGTAGCGGGTGTCGAATAACAGCTCGATAAAGAGTATGCCAAATACAAGTTTTTTTTTTTAAATGCACTAAAATGAACAAAATTCCATGTGATATAGCTTTATTAGTAAAAGCAAAATTCCCATTAATTATGAAATACAACGTCGTTCGAGTAGATGCCTCGGCTGGCTTCCCAGTAGCGCATTCCCAATACCTTGTTGATGGTTTCGGGCTGTAGTTCACGGATTGCTTGGATGATATTGATTAAGTGCTTGAATCGTTTCCGGATTGTTGGCATAACATCGGTTCTTCACGGCTACCTACAAAAAGAAGTCCAAAGGGGTCAAATCGCAGCTCCGAGAAGGCCAATTGACATCGCCAAGACGGCTCATAACACGATTTGGGAATTTGGTACGCAAAAGATCGATTGTGGCATGGGCTGTGTGGCATGGCGCGCGTGAACCAGAGATCGTCCAAATCCATGTCTTCAATTTCAGTAAAAAAAAAAGTCAGTTAACACAACTCTGTTACGGCCACCGTTGACCGAAACGTTCGAAGAAAAATGGTCCAATGATACCACCACTCCACAATATGCACCAAACTGTCACTCTGTGCGGATGTATTGGCTTCTTGAAAATAACGTGCGGGTTTTCCGTTTGTTAACGTAGCCGCCGAGATGAAAATGCGCCTCGACAGAAAATATGATTTTTCGCCCAAAATCGTTGTCCAATTCAAGCTGCTCTAAGGCCCAAACTGCGAAGCGATAACGAAGCGGATGGCTGCGCGCCTTCAGTTGCTGAGTCAATTGGACCTTGTGATATAAGGTAATATTCCGAGATCTTTGTGCAGAATTCTTTTCAGGCTAGTGCGTGAAATGTTGAGCTGTTGTGATCGATGGCGAATTGATGTTCGTGAATTGAGCCTCAGACTCTCGCCCAAAGCAGCCTCATTCTCATCTCTGACCAGCGTTATTCAAGCATAAGGCGACTTATTGCGTTCCGCGAATTACGATACTGACTTTCTGTCAAGATTTCGAGCAGAAGCTGCTGTCAGTTTCAAAATTACTTATGCTTTAAAAAAAACCAATAGATGGCCGACCCTATATCAAAGAGCCCCGATCCCCTTTGAATTTAAGCTAGCACTTACGTATCCTGACACGTCGTTCAGTGAATTTATCGTTGATGGATTACGGCTGTGTGCATATTCATAAGATTTAACTAGGTTCTTGTTTCCTAGGATATATCTGATAGAAAGTTAGCTTTCCATTGACTTTTGATGGAATAACCTCAGACTATTGCGAACATCAAATTTATACAGCTCACACATTTTCCCGACATTGGTGAGAAATCATCCAAACTTAAGATGTAGGGGTATATTCCAAGTCGAAGAAGTTATTTTTAAAGACTCCCTGGCGCCACCTCTATTTTTCCTGAAGCTTTGTAGGCTGTATGATAGCCTCTTGCCTACTTCGCACAATCAGTACAAAAAAGCTTACTGGAAGGCTACAGGCTCTACTATTTATAAGTTCGATGGTGATTGGTGCGATGCTTGAAAGCCCCTCCAATTTGCGCTGCCGTCTCAGTTCATCAGTGTGCTCTATGGACAGAGCTCTATAGAGTCTATAATCTCGCAAAGTTGAAGACATTTTCTTGGATTTCCTAGGCTAAGCCTTGCTGAACGCGACGTTTGCTGTGTCTTTTTTTGGATCTCAGATATTCGTAAAGGAGGAACTTGTTTGCTGTCACTTTTAAATAAAAGGGGATTTGATAAGCCTATCCTTCCAGTTGGTTAGCTCCGGCTAATATATTACATCTGAAACCTCACATGATAAGTCTTGATATGACTAGTGTGGTGCGCTTTTGAAACGTGAACTAGCACATCCTGTTGGCTTTCATGATACTGAATAATGAAATTCAATGAATATTTTGACCTATATTAAGTCGATATTTTCACATTACACTATTGGGCTTTTTGGTGGTGGTTCTACGACTTCCAGAAGAACCATGTAGTTTAACTACATTTTAGGTTTATAAGGTAGCGATTTCACGTGGGTGCCTGTGTTTTAAGGTATTCATATGAGATTGTTCATAATTTGAACGAAAACCTATAGAAGGCGCTACAAGCTCGTGCATCGACTTCAATTCTTTGGGTTTGGTTTCCCAGAATTCCTCGTCCTTTGAAGTACTATTAAGAAGTTCCTGAGAACGACTGAACATTTTCAATTCTTGAGTAAAGTCAATTATCCTCAAGGATCTCAACGTCAGTTCTTACATTCGTCATGCCCTATTTTCCAAGGCCTTCACAAACGAGCATGTGGAGTAGCACATCAACTTGAGGCTTCCATCGCATTAGCTTCCGAATGATCACTCTGCACATCACATCAATGTCAAAGCACTTAATGCGAATCCATTCCTTTCAACTCCCAATAACGTCTTCCCAGTAAAAAGGATATATGAGTGTATACACTTACTCCTTTCGCATGTTGCGAAAAGTCGCTCCAAGTCGACGACAGTTTTAATGGCACCCAACCGCCACTATTCTTCACTCTTGTATGCTATGCGGACGCTTGTGCTCCTTCGAATACCAACCATTGTTGTTACAGATGCATACGTGTGGATACAGCGCGTTTGCATCCTGTTAAAAAAGTGAGAAATGAAAATATGTTATTATTACAAAAGGCAAAATTCCGAAACTTATGAGGCAATGCCACAGCAATGTCAGCCGTTGCATCATCATCGCACCCCATTACACTCCAGGGACATGTGGCGACAATGATGGGGAGATACATACTCGAACGTAGAAAAAAAAATGGGAAAGAAGGAAAAGGAAGACGAGGAAGAAGAGCTTTCTTAAAACCGGAACGTTTCAAGGACAGCACTAACAATGGCGACTCCTTCCAAATGGCAATGGGCACCAATGACAATGCATCGTGGCAGAGGAATGGTAAACGTGTCCCGATTTTTATACCCCAAACCACCAATGTGCACACACATCTAGTCGCAAAAGGTCCCACATACAACTGCCCGTCTATAATTTCATAGGAATCCTTGAACTCCAATGTCCTTACGGGATAGCAATTTTTAATGAATCCATTTAAGGACACGGCGAAGCCTCGGAATTTTTGTGATTCTCGAATCCTTGCCCATTCCGTGGCTTTTGATTTTAATTAAAATTAAATGTTTTTCTTTGTTTCCCTTTTCTGATCCTTACTGAGCTTTGTTATCCACCACTTTTGGTACTACAGTCCTTGGAGAAAAAAAAAAAAGAAAAAACAATGCATCTTCGGGGGTTATGTTGGCTGGTTGGCATGATGTAGGAATTGTGGTAAGAACTCACGTACGACACGGAAAATGCTTGTAAAATGAAAAAAAATCCCGCCTAAGGAGCCAGAGAGTAGGACATATCTTAATTGTACTGAAGGAGATCACGTAAGGAAGGATTTTGTTTTCGTTTTGTTGCTTTTTCTGGTTTTCTGTATTCCGTCCTTGCTCGGAAGACTTTTTTTTTCATTTTTCCTATCTCTTTATAGTGCAGAAGGACACTTCTCGGCCAGTGTGATGAGGACAATTAAGAGGACAAATAATGCAGCTCCTGGAAGGAGACCATCTCAAGCTGTGGCAGAGAATGGTAATGCGCCATTCTCCGTTCTCATATTTAATTACCATAAATTGTTTTGTACACTTTAGACGAAATGGCACTTGGAAGCACTTGAGCTCGGTTTACGTTGCGATAACTACTAATTCAGCTACACGCAGCAGGAGGCGAATACCAACCCGATATCGGATTAGAAGAATTCTTCAGTGAAATGTCCTTCAACCACTCTATGGATGACCACCTGCCTGCCAGGAATGTACATAAATTTGAATCGGACAGACGAGCGTTAAACATGTCGGGATAGGCATCTCTCTGACAACGGCAGAAACCGCTCCAACCGCAAAGTTGCATAACCGTGGCATGTAAACAACAAAAACAAAATTGAACACAAACATCCTTTACCACAGAAAGAATAACAACGAAAAGGACCTGATTTCTTCGGTGTGGCTTGTAAAACCACCATAACCTGTGGCAACAGCTGCTCCCTACAACGTCCACTGTTAGGAAAATGAAATGTATACCGCGCCGCCTGAGCATACAAACGTTCATGTGAATGTCGGTGCACATGTAAGCGGAACACGGAACGCCACGGTGCACCATGACAAGGAATCATCATCATCACGACCGAACAGCATTCCTTCCATCATGTTTAGCTTCGTTCCTCCCGTGTCTCTTCGCCGTGTCGGACTGGTACTTCTCTCTCACTTGGAAAAAAAAAGGAAAAAAGGAAAATTCCCGACAAACACTCAGCAGACACATCTGTTGGTTCCAAGTGAACATTTTAGGAATGTTCCCACGGGTCTGTACGGATCGATAATCGCACACTCTCCTGTCAGTAGTAACTCGATTCTACTTTATGTTGTTGTCCCACCACCAACACTGGGATAGCTTCTCTCCACCATACTCGTAGTCATCGTCATTATCATCATCATCGTCGACATCGTCATGCCCCATTTCCAGGAGGACATGCGAGCTGATAGATGATGATGGCAGAGAAGATCCATCCATCGCTATGAAGTCCTCCACTTCACTGTCATGTATTGGCTCTTAGCCACAAATCAATAGTGATTTGCATATTGGAACCGCAGACTTCATGTGATGGTGATGGCAATACAGGCCCCTGGTACCACGTTAACGGCAAGGATATCCAGGAGACCCGAAAACGAGAAAATGGCGTATGGCAAAATTCGTCAGAACACTGCGCATATGAGGTTGTTACTTTGAGCGATATCCTTATATCCTTCGTGTATGTACACTCTGCCTTCGGGTCCTTGATCTGGAAAATTTGTCGAAAGGCTGTAGCTCTAGTTTTAGTTTTTTGATGACAAAGGTGTCAAGGAGTATAAAGCAGTGGCGCCGTTGTATCAGAGGCAAACTTTCGAGGAGGGCTGTTCGGTAAGAACTGTTACGTAAGAACGAGTTGAAATATAATTCAGAGGAGAAACGGCTTACTGTCTATTTAAGGAAGTTTTTGGGGTGTAAAACCATGCCGATTATCGGAAATTAAGAGATCATCGCTTAAGCTCTCTTTTTGTCTAAATCACTATAGTTTCGAACCAATGGTGTGAAAGCAACCAATATTTACCCTTTGTAGTCCAGTAGCGACGGGATGTGGCTGATAAGACAGCTTAGTCGCATTTTACCGTAGTACATGTTGTTGGGGTCAGCTTACATTTACTATCACGTTATTGCTTAAGGCTATTGTTACGTTACAGAATTGTTGTTCAAAAAGTGACGGGAATTTTATATTTCCACTGGTTGTATTAGTCCGATTTGCGAGTGATTTTTGCATAAAAAGATGGGATACGAAACCAATGAATTTTCAACAACAAAATCGCTACATAAGAATCAATAATGATTTGTCTACGAATACCAGCAAGGTTTTCGAAAAAGCAGTAAACAGAGCTCTGATGAAGAGGAAAAGAAAATAATACCAGGGAGCTAGTTTGGTTTTAAGATTATTCACTCTGCGTCACAACTGGTTTCCGACATTCAGTAGAGTAAGGCACATAACCAATATACGGGTGCTTGTCTGGTCGCCTTGAAAAGACCCTCGATACCGTATGGTTAGAATGTATAAGGTGGCGCAAGGTGAATCACCCTATCGAAACATGTTATAATTTTCACAGATGGAGTCGTACGTCAATCATATTTGACATTTGTAAACAAGACAGCAGCAGTATGCAAGCAAACAAGCAATGGAGTGCCATACTCCGCAAGAGCGTGGAAGAATCGTATCGACTTTTTTGACCAATAATCCGTCGGTGGTGTTAGCGCAATGTAAATTTCGACGTTGATTTTCTAATCGTGTCGCGCCAACTGGGCAAACATTACGACGCTTAGCTACTCGACTCAAACAGACTGGATCCACGGGAGACCATGCAGTACGTGGCCGCCGCCAGACCGGTCATTCGGCCGAGAATATCTCGGCTGTAGCTGCCGATGTCGCTGAAAACGAAGAAACATCAATCAGACGACGGGCCACGCAATTCGGCATCCCCAGACAGCGAATTTTAGTGAAAGACTTACACATATTCCCGTACAAAGTGCAAACAGTGCATCACTTAATGCCTGCTGATCGTCAGTCGCGTGCGAATTACTGTCAAGCCATCTTTAATCTCAACAACGAAGAGAAAGATTTTCTGTCGAAAATCATCATGAGCGCATTTCCACTTAAGCTTTTACGTCTAAGAAAAAATCCACGTGTGATGCACGAAGAGCCTTCACATCCACTCAAAGCCACTGTATGGTGCAGCGTTCATGCGGAAAGAGTGATTGGGCGGTATTTTTTTGAAGACGCCAGCGGCAATACGATCACTGGACCATGATAAAGGACTTCTTAGTGCCGGAATTGGATGGGCGGTGCTTGGTGAATATGTAGCTTCAACAAGACGGTGCAACCGCGCACACAGCACGAGCCACAATGGATACTGTGAAGAAAGCGTTTTCTGGTCGCGTAATAGCTCGTTTTGGCGATTTGGTATGGCCAGCAAGATCGCCAGATTGAACCATTTCAGACTTCTTTGGTTGGGGTTACTTGCCTATGATTCCACTAGCCCATAAAGCTCATCAAACAGTGAGTAAGGCGTCTCGTTAAAGGCCTATAGGTTTCCTTCACTCCGAATTCGGCAATTTTGATTGTTTCCATATCCATTTAATTACTAGGTCTTCACAAAAAAAGTTAAAGGCGATGTCCATCATGGACAACTCAGCACATCAACTATAGATAAATACGTTGAAGCAGTGATGAAAATTGAGACGGACGTTCTTCGAATCACTGTCAGAGATGTAATTGAGGATATTGACATATCGGTTGTCTTATACCATGAATTTTTTTTAGGTATCTTGGGCATATAGCTAAATTTTGACCAAAAGAACCGTCGCAAGAGCATCGCTCATGAGCTTTTGAAAATCCAACAATCCCATTTGAAGCGATTAGAAGTGCAAACCGCGTGTTACCCTCTCCAGCGTCTATAATAGCGTATAACCCCTTTCACATGGATCTTACCAATTTTTCAGGAAAAAGTGGCAGAATGCTAACCCAATCTACCTGAATTTGTATTTTCAACTTTTTCAGTGTTCTTATATTGACAGCTCATCCGTGTCGACATCAAGAATACTCATTTGGCATTGCCATTTCATCACCAGAAGACTTACATCCCAACAACGGTTACAAGTAATTGAATTTGATTACCAAAATTCTTGCTCTGTGAAAAATGCTTTTCGTGCATTTGGTCCATTTTAAGACTATATAAAAGATTTTATGCAAGGAAGTTAATCAACCTGCCACAGCGTTAAATTTAGAAATGAATTTGACGAGTAATTTATCTACCGTCTTGGACCGGTGTATTGATGGGCTAGATCTTGGTATTCGACACCTTTGGGCAATTTTTGTATGGGGATACGTCAAATAACCACGCCGAGAAGCCAGGGTCAATTGAAGCTTTTGAAGACAACATTACGTCTATTAGGAACCAGATACTTTAAAGCATAAACTCACACATACGATGTAAAATCTTTTAAGTTGTGAAGGAAACAAGTGTAATTTAAAGAACAAGACTAAACGAAACAGATAAAAAGATACGGAAATCAGTTGATTTATAATAGATTAGCAAAGGAGAGAAAACAAAATAAAAATCGAAAAAAAAGAAAAACATGTACCTAGACCGGCTAACCCTAGATGCCCCTAAAAATATCCTGAAGCTATGTGCTGAATAGTTGAGTAAGTTGCCCCTTGAAGATGTCGATATCTCATAAAATATTCTGGTGTTAACTGGGAGCGAATTCCATAGCCTTATGGCGAAAATGAAAAATAATTTTTCTGTCACCCTGTAATTAAAATTGGGTAATACCAATGTTCCACATCTTTAAGATGTAGCAAACCAAAGTCTCTGGTAAAGGTATGGTGGAGTTTGAAAAGGAAGGTTAGTTTCCTAAACTTAAGGAAGATTTGAAAGTCCATGCCAAGCAGGGTTTTAACAAATGACGAGATGTGATCCCGCCACCGTAATCTGTATACGAGGGTGGTCCGATAAGCACTTAGCCTACAAAAGAAAAACAAAAATGTTGGAGAAATGGCGATGCTCCAACTTCTTTAACCTGTCTCAAAAATACGTTTTCTCGAGGTCTGCAAAGTAGGCCTCCGTGGTGGCGATGACCTCCTCATTCGACTGAAATTTCTGCCCGGCGAGTGACTTTTTCAAGTTTGGAAACAAAAAGAAGTCGCACGGGCCAAATCTGGAGAATACGGTGCCAGAATTGGGCCAGCAGTTCGTAGTCCAAATCGACCAATTTGGCTGTGGCGAGGGCGGGGTGTGAGCCGGTGCGTTATCATGGTGGAAGAACACTTTTTTCTTCGCCATGTAGGGCCGTTCTTTCTTCAATTCGGCGTCGAATCGGCCCAATAATTTGGCATAGTACAGCCCTGTGACCGTTTTGCCCTTCTCCAGGTAGTCGATGTGGATCACACCTTGTGAATCCCAGAAAACGGTGGCCATCACCTTTCCGGCCGATGGGACAGTCTTCGCCTTCTTCGGAGTACGTTCGCCGGGTAAAGTCCACTGTTTCAAATGTTCCTTGGTCTCTGGTGTGTACCAGTGGATCCATGTTATGTCGACTGTCACGAAACGATGCAGAAACTCTTTCGGAATTAGAATTAGATCAGATTAGAATTAGTCTCAGTGGTCACGCGGCACCCATCACACCGTCAAACACTGCTCTGAATTAGTCTCAGTGGTCACGCGGCACCCATCACACCGTCAACTTTCTCATGCCCGAAGTTTCATGCAGGATATGACCCACGCGATCTTTTGAAATGCCTACTGTCTCAGCTATTTCGCGCACCTTCAATTGGCGATCTGCCAATACGAGATCGTGGATTTTTGTCACGTTATCCTCCGTGGGAGCCGTTTTCGGAGCACCTGGACGTGGCTCATAAAAAATCGACGTGCGACCACGTTGAAACTCGTTAAAACAATTTTTGATGGTCGCCATCGAAGGAGAAGGGTCACCGTACACAGCATCCAAACGCTCTTTGATTTAGCTGCGCGATTTCCCTTTCAAAAACAAGAATCGAATCATCGACCGATATTGCTCTTTTTCCATTTTTCTAAAATCCGCGGACACTCCCGTTTCCACACGCGGTTAAAACGTAGCCGTCTACTAGAATGTACTACACGATAGTGAGTTGTTCTTGCGATACTAGCGCCATCTGGCGGTAAGGCTAAGTACTTAGCGGACCACCCTCGTATAAAACGCACTGTGCTGTTAAGCGCAGGAGGGCGTACGTTAAAATAGGGATCAGTAACGTCTTGACGAGCATTGAATTAATGTTAATTGGGAGCCAATTTCCAGCGTAGCATAATATGATATACGCAAGACACCGTAGACTCTACCTGTCAAATTGGTGATGTGATCCCCCCACGTAAGCTGTTGATTACAGATGACTCCAAGGTTTTTATCAGTCTTTACATAGTCGACGTTGCTTTTGTTGGCTTGGATTGGGGGGACGTTAGATAAGTCTACCACAGAATGATCTATAACAATATCTTGGCTCTTGGTTAAGTTGAGCATAAGTTGGTTTTCATATGACATCCGTGTAACGGTCTAGAAATCCTTATTTAACCGCGTAGTAGCATCTACCTTTAGGTGAAATGGGTAGCTGATGTATAATTAGACATCGCCATACGCGAGTGAGTAAATTTTAAATTTGTTTTGTTTTATTTTTAAATTTAATAGATATTGTTGAGCAGCAACATGCCCCGGGCCAAACTATGTTTTCGTGGTTTCGTCGGTGGTGCACTTCAGTTCTCCTTAGCGTTGTTGTGAGGCCTTCTCCGTTCCGTGTCTTCTAGGATGTCGTGGTGTCATCTTCATGGGTGCTTATGTGACTCGGTTGTGATGATTATGTGAAAGAGAAATATAGATTTAATAGTGTCGTTAAGGGTGGTTAGTGAAATGTGCTAGGTGGTAGTAGTCAATAATTTATATGGTATTTGTTATTGTTTCTTTCGAATCGATCTGCCTGTCTAACGCGCACATCATTGTCGGGTTGGGTGTGTTTCGGTTGTCCGGTGCCGATGGGGGTTGTGAGTCGTACGGCGGAGTTGAGACTGGTAGGGGGGATAATTTCGCGATCGGACGTTTCAAGGTATTTGTCGCGGTTCGGATGGTCACCGTGTGCGTAAGACCATCGGCGCCCGGATGGTTATGGTCAAACAGGTTATTGATGATAGATGTAAAAAACTCGACTTGCTCATCAACCGAAGACATGTAGTTCAGGTTATGGCAATTAAAATTGAGACAATCATCGATAAGACTAGGCATGTTGATGAATTTACAATGAGATCGTGTAACAATAAACAGATCGATTAATGTAGAGCTTGTAGGGCGAAGTGGGTGGGAGTCGAATTCTTTGTTGCAAATGGTTTGACGGCGCTTAAGAAGTTTATGAAACGATTTACTTGTGAATCATTACGGCTTTGCAGATGTAGAGATCACCGGAAAGAATAATATGTTCATAGCAAGCCCCGAAATGTTCGATGATGTTAGTTACAATGGTAGTGTCCCTTAAACTTGGGGGCTTGTAGGTGACTCCAACTAGACATTTCTCGCAGCGACATATAATTTCAAACAGGGGGTACTCAACACCATCGTTTGAACTTGAATTGCAGATTAATCTGCTGACTATTTATTCCTTAACAAAGATTGCAACACCGCCCGCTCGACTCCCGACACGGTCGACTTTGGACTCAGATTTGACCGATCTTATAGCGCTATTTAAGTAAGCAAATAAGATGGTACAAATTTGCAACTATGTACCTGGCTTAAAAAGCAATGTGTTTTCAATTTAAGAATAACATGGGTCAGTGATAAATAACGATACCTATGTAAAGGGTTTTCCAATGGGGACTTGACAGCTTTGAATTTAATTTGTGAACGCACCCTTTCACTAATCATCGAACTGTCATTGTCAATTTATTCAGTAAACTCAACATTTTCGTCATGGTAAAGTACATGAACGAGCAACGTGTGCAAATTATAAAAATTTTCTACCGAAATTCGGAGTCGGAGACCGCAACTTTAAGAGCGTTAACTCCAATTTTCGGTCGTAATTCTCGCCATAGTAGACAGGCAATAACAAGCTTAGTGCAAAAATTTGAGTCCACATATTCGTTGTGTGATGTTGTCGTGTCAGTGAGACAACCGGGTTGGTCGAAGTATCGAAAATATCGCTGCCGTTCAGGCGTCCGTAGCAAACGATCCAAATCAGTCAATTCCACGGCGTTCTTAAGAATTGGGCATCGCTCAGACCACATTATGGGGTATTTTGCGTAAGGATCTTGGTTTACACCCATACAAGATCAAGCTGACTCAAGAATTGAAGCCGATGGACCATTTGAAGCGACGTACGTTCTCCGATTGGGCTCTGGAGAAGATTCGCCAAGATGATGAATTTCATCGCAAAATCATCTTCAGTGACGAAGCTCATTTTTGGCTCGATGGGTTCGTCAATAAGCAAAATATGCGTTATTGGTCGGGTGAAAATCCACATGTGCTTCATGAATCACCACTTCATCCACAAAAAATAACTGTTTCGTGCGGTTTGCATGCCGGCGGCGTTATTGGGCCATAATTGTTCGTCGACGATAACGACCGTCACGTTACTGTAAATGGCCAGCGTTATCGCGCCATAATTACCTATTATTTTTGGCCCGAATTGGAAGATATGGACTTGGACGACATGTGGTTTCAACAGGATGGTGCCACAAGCCACACAGCCTACGTTACAATCGATTTATTGAAGAGTAAGTTTGATGAGCGTGTTATCTCAAGAAATGGGCCAGTCGATTGGCCGCCTCGTTCGTGCGATTTAACGCTTCTAGACTATTTTCTTTGGGGCTACGCTTATGCCAACAAGCCGACGACGTTGGAAGAGCTCAGAGCCAACATTGAACGCGAAATAGCGGCCGTTTCGGCCGAAATGTGTTGCCGAGTCATCGAAAATTGGGTCCAACGAATCGACCACTGCAAACGTGTTCGCGGTTGTCATATGAACGAAGTCGAGTTCCATTCATAAATGTTTTGATTGTACTTCAAGCCAAATGGTTTGCGTTTTATTTAAAAAAGAAGTTGTCGAGTCCTTTTTGGAAAACCTTTTATATACGCAAGAGCTGGTAGGAAGCCAAACCATTCATCAGAAAAGACACAAATTCAAAAGTCGAGAATAACAATGTTAAAGATTTCTATAGTTATCCAAAGACGTTTTTGGCAAAGGTATCAAACACAGCTGTAATCTACAATATTTTGATTCTTTAGGACTGTCTTAAGTCAATTCACTTTATTCACTACCCAATAGTAGGGCGCAACATGTGAGATCTTAATTGAATAAAGCTTTTCTGTAGAAAAAGCAAAACTCCAAGAAAATTGACTCATTGTTCTATCCCCAAATCACCGTGAGCTAAGTGCTCTTTCAAATAAATGAATGGGTGCTTGCCGGCCTAGCGAAAAGCTTGTGCAAATGGTTCAAAACCATTTCCAAGGACCACCCTAATTGGACAAAAATGTTCGAAAAGTCTCTTGAGTCCTTACATCTCTACGCTTGCATTACAATCTCACTAATCACAAGCATCACATTTCCAATTGAAATTCTGTTCGCATCCAAAGGATGCCCAACTAAATTGCAGTAATAAATTCCATTCCTCCATCTTCGTCAGCCCAGCGTCGTCTTACTGACACGCCATCTCAGCATTAAATCCCGTAATTGGTGAGAAAAACATTAAGAACGAACAAAAACAAGAAAAAACTCGGAAAAGTTATTCATGCAATATTCATCAAGCGGAAGTAGAATATCTCAAATAGCAATCAGGACAACATGTTAAAACAAATCACTTCACATCGTTCTTATACGAGTACGTCTCCATGTCGTCCTTGGCAACCGGATACGGTCCCTCTCTCGATTTTGATTCTAACACACCCACTCGAATGGTTAACACCACGGTCCTGCCGTCTGTGGACCTGATGGCAAACAAAATACGAGAATCCTGCCAAAAGCGATGGGGATCACTTTTTAATGTAAATTTTGTATCTTCTAAATGGATTTTGCAGTGACGACTCAAAATCGTTTGCACCACTAGATGTTGTGACCCTTGGGTATGGAAAAAGGAGTGTTGTTGAAAAAAAAAAACAGCGGCCCAGATGGTTCCTGTCAGACTGCTATCGCTTCGAGGGCAGCAAGTATTGTTGGCTTGTTTGCGCCAACAAGGACGATAAACAACGAACGACAACACAAAGATTGCGACGAGATGGTAAGAAAAGAACAGAACGCCGGCGGTCAATTGAAATCCTGTAAGAAAACGAAAAAAGCAAAGAACCTTCCTCCGGCCAGAGGTCGCTTTGTTGCTGACAAAGAGTAGTAACAGTGCACCCGCCGCGCTCCATCCGTTTCCGTTCCCATGATTGGCATTGAAGTAATGAGGGCCGTTGAATTTTTAATGAATTCGTGTCGCCCTGTCGCTGTGCTTTTTTAAGGACTGCTAACGGTAATGAGCGTATTGCAAATATGACGAGGACTTGTGATTTGGCTAACGTAAGAAGTGGATCGCATAAGCATATGGGTTGGGCTATGAACTGTGTCTCTCTAAAAAAATAATTGGGTGCTACCAGGACATCTTAAAGTTTCTCTTCACTTGTTTCTGTAGTCTTCAGGTAATTAAGTAACCATCCCCTTTCGGTCAAATTTAATTTTTATCTTTCCGTAAAATGCACATAACCATCGGTAGAAGACACATCGTCGGCGTTGTCCCCTGGAGCATATTCCGATTCGAGGAATCAAATCAGCACTAATGGTTGTCGATTCCTTGCAGGATTGAATGCAATTTTCTGTTCAAGTGGCGCACACAGCCACTCATATCGTATACACCAAGTGTGCCCAAGGCGCCAGCTAGAGTCGAACCAGCGGCAGTTGTAGTGGGAGGCAAACGTGTAAATCGAGTTAGAAAAATGTTACTCGACTACTCATGCATGACTCAAGTGGCACTGCTACTCTGCTACCACACCCCGACCACCCGGCCGTCCCTCAGGCTATGCTGTTGCTGTGCCATCTCCAGCGCGAAGGATTAAAAATGCAATTACATCCATGTTAGTGTACACAACGGCCGGGAGTTTTGCTGCAGTTTGTATAAAACAAAAATGAAAACGAGTCGAGAAAAATAAAAGTTCCCGCTGTCGTACACATGGTCGCACAGGATTTTCTCTGCTGCTGCATGTCGCTTCCATAGGATGAGTGAGGTAGAAAAAAAATACATCCGTCCGACGTGAAAGCCATCCGGACACCGCTACACTATGGCATTCTACAGCATGGCATTCAATTATGGTCTACTCAGGTAACATGACTTGAGGCCACAAGCATATGACCGAGCCGAGTAGTTGCCGGAGCTAGAGCTCGAAAGATCCATGCAATACATATACCATACTGGTACCCATAGCGGCGAAATCGCTGACCAGTTACCAAGTGAAAAAGGCGATCTGGGTTGTGGAACCATCTCCTGACATTGTTTTAAACTTTTCCACATTTTCTCTCTTTTTTTTATCGTCTTCACCGTCATCGTCACAGTGAAGCGTGCAGCAAGTACCTGAAGGATATTTGTTGTTTCTGCCGCATTATTCGTGCATTTTATTTTGCAGTCATTCAAAATCCTATTTCGGTGCAAAGTCACCGTGAGAACTGTGTGCGAGCAGCGGTGTTAGCTCTTGAGTGGATTGCCATTATGAGTGATTCCGAATGATCCTGTGCGAGGCGCAACGATGAAAAAGATTTCAATGCGTTAACAAGGATCTGAGGCACTTCACCTTGATGAGAGCGATTGAGGTGATTATTTTTTTGACGAGTAGCAGTTGCACGGTGAATTCGTTTTTTCTTTTATAATTTTTCAATAGCAGTTGTCGGGTAACCACTTGGCGTGATAGTTTCAAGTATCTGCGTCACTATTTCACTGTTTTTAGAACTAGAATGGCAAAGAGCCTGAAAATATTGGCCGCTAACCGTGAGCATTTAGGTCGATTCAACTCTATCGGTATTTTTCGTAGGAGAGTGTAAAGCGATGTAACGAATTTGAATAGCATGGTTGTTCCTGAATCAGTAAATTAAGAAAATAATTATACCGTGATCCATAGCGAGCATTTTAAGAGGTAATATGGATCTTCTAGGATCCTTGCACAGTTTTTTCTAAGTCCAGGCAATGGGTCCGTCCCAACATCCCTAATCTTGAATAGGGCGTTAAATTTGGCAATCAATTCAGGATAAATTTAAAAAAGTCGTTGGAATGAAAAAGTGGCCCAGTAAAACGCTGATTGAATGCAGAAGTTGGTAATTTAAAAAAAAAATAATTGAAATATTTGACAAGTTTCCAAGTCGAATTTCCACTATGTTGTTATTTGTGGAGGTGTTATTCGCCCCGAGGTAGACAAACTCCTTAATTCCCTCAAAATTATATCTGTCACGCGCAAGGCGGTGTTCGACGGAGCGGTCGTTAGTCGACTTTATTTACTTTTAAACCAACGAGGCCTGCCTTTTCTTCAATTGTCGTGAATGCCTCTACTGCGGCTCGCTGGGAGCTTGCAATGATGTCAATGTCGTCCGCGTATCCGAGCATTTGGACGCTATTGAAGAAGACAATGCCTTCCGTGTTGCCTGCCTAACTATCCTTTCACGGACTAAATTGATAAATCAGTCTACAGAGGTATGAGGTCCAAACTTAACAATGCATCGCGAGTCTTCCAGTGTAGCGCGACACATCCGAATCAAATTTCCCTGGATTCCGAAATCGGCCATCGTCCTGTAGAGCTCTTTACGTAATGTGAAAATGAGGTTTATAGTCGAGTTGCCAGGCTGGAATCCACACTGGTACGTGCCTATTGGTGTGATGCAGAACAGTTTGAGACGTTCACATAGGATCTCGTAGGCGACATTGAGCAGGGTTATGCCTCGGTAGTTGGCGTAAAACATAGGATCGCCCTTTTTGAATATGGGTCAGATAGCGTTGGTATGCCAGTTGTCGGGCATGCTTTCATCTTCCGAAATTTGACAAATGACCTGGTACATGATCTTCACGAGAACAACACCACCAGTTCTGGCGACTGCGACTCAGTGATAAGATTACCTTCACTATTTCGAAGAGCCTGGGCGACCGATCAAAAGCCGGATGCAAGGGATTTGACTTTTTTGTAGAAGGCCTTAACCTTCTGCGTATCCCGGGCCTCTTCGATATCCTTGAGCTGGGAGGCAGCGAAGGCTCTTTTCGTTTTTCGCAGTAGCTACATTGCCTCCCTTTTTCTGGCTCTGTACTCTTCCCGCGCTACCCTTGTTTTCCGTTGCAGCGCCTTCTAGTATGCTTCATTCGTTGCTCGTTTTCTTTCCGCCAAATCGTATCACAAGTGGTGGTTTCAGTTACTTCCTGGGTGGCAGTGCAGCAGTGCAACCATATGCTGTTAGCGCTTATGTGGATTTAAAGCGTCTTTCGCCCAGCCGCTCTCTGTGGGCTTTTGCTATTTCCAGTGCATGCTGTTGCAGTTTTCTGGCATTTGACTGCCGAGCTCTGAGTCGTGCTGCTATCAGGTGATGGTCAGAGTCGACCTTTGTGCCCCTGAATGTTTGTACACCCAGGATGTTTGACGCATGCGTCAATCAGTACATGGTCGATTTGGTTGGCCTTTCTTGTGCTACTTATCACCGTATAACTAGTTCTAAAGGCTGTCTCAGTAAGAGTGCACTTTTTAAAATTGGAATATTTTTTTTTTCATGCAAGTGGCAACTCTGAAATTTGACAGCTGTCACGTCTGTTTATTCCGATTATTAAAAATGGAGCGCTTTTCGAAAGAACAACGCGTTATAATTGTGAAAACTCATTACAAAAATGGGGAAAGTTACGCTGAAACCGCTCGCAAACTTCGCCAAATTTTCAGCCGAGAAAGTGCACCTAATGTGTCAACCATTCGAAGAGTGGTCAAAAAATTTGAAGAAACTGCGTGAATTATGGATAATAAGAATCCTTTGCGTCAACGTACCGGTCGGTCTCTTGAAAACATTGCTGCTGTAAACGAGAGTGTCGCCGAAAACCCGAAAACATCAATTCGACATCGTTCTCAACAACTGCAAATTTCACGAACCACTACGCAGCGAATTTTGACTAAGGACCTCCACCTTCATGCGTACAAGATTCAGTTAACTCAGGAGTTCAAACCAGCAGACCACGGAAAGCGCCGGCAATTCGTTCAATGGGTAATGGAGCAAAGTGAAGTCGATGCCAATTTTTCGAAAAAAGTAATTTTCTCCGATGAAGCGCATTTCCATATGAATGGCTTCGTGAATACACAAAATTGTCGAATTTGGGACTCAGAAAATCCTCATGCAATCCATGAGAAACAAATGCACCCACAACGAGTAACTGTCTGGTGCGGATTTTGGTCAGGCGGCGTGATTGGACCTTACTTTCTTGAAAATGAGGCCGAAATTGCAGTGACTCTGAACGGCATTCCTCAGTCATCGAAGATTTCATGAAAAGAGTAATGGCCTGTCATCGGAGCCGTGGGGGTCATTTGCCGGATATTTTATTCCATACTTAATCGGAACATGTCTTCTTTACAATACAATAAAAATATCACAACTCTGTCATAAAATACTTGTTTTTATTTTAAAATGAAAAAGTGCACTCTTACTGGGATACTCTTTACAACTAGTTATACTCTAAAAAAGGATTAAAGGATGCCAACGGCTCACATTATTTTGAATAAAGAAAAATGAATAAAAAAAAATTAGATTTTAAAATTTTGCTTTAAGAAAAGTAAATATTATTATATATTATTATATAAATACGGCAGGTTTCTAAACACCGTAGATTTTGGGCCTCGTTTAATTCATGGGGTACCCACATATCGAGTTTTTTCATTTCTCCTATTTGAGATGGTCAACTTCTTGTCATAGGGGATACTCGCATGTTGTGTCCGATGCCTCGCACCGTTTTTGTTGGGTCTGCATTCACCGTTTCTCGTAAGATGGCGTCGTTAATTACCGTTTCCTGTTTCCCACGCGGTTCGTTTTCGCGGCTTAGATCTCCCGAACACAACTTACCAAACTGCTTCATTTCCTTCAAAATAATTCTCCTCAGATATAATACCCTGATATCAGCGATTTTTTTCAATCCTCGAAAAACTTCTGATATGTGCTTTTTGGCATAGCTTTAAGATCTTTTAGGGATGCGGTTTTTATCCCCTCAATCGTGGCAAGACTTCATTCTTTTGAATTTTTTCAGTTTTGGGAATATAAAATGTCGAAGGGAGTCAAGTTCGATGAATACGGTGGTCGAGGCATGATTAAGGTATTATTTTTGGCCAAAAAATTACTTCCTCCTCTGGTTTTTCTATTCACTTACTTCACTTCTACTTCACTTACTTACTTACTGCGTTATATTGAACTGTTTCCTCGCTAACTTTCAGAAGGTCCAAATTATCAGGGCACACGGCCTATTCTTTTTGCAATCTTCGGGGATAAGTTTCATTATCCATTGTATAACTGTATTGAACCCATGTAACTTCTCTGTTTATTCATCTGTCACTTGATTCCTGCAGCCCTGTGGAATGGATTGCTTCTTTTTCTTCCTCGATGTTTGACAGCTCTATCTGAACTTCTGCTATGTGGATAACATCCTGTAAGCCATATCACGCCACTCTAATTCGTAACATCGCATCACTCCACTATCGGAAGACAACTCGAACGACACGATCGCTATTGGTTGTTCGGATGGGTTGACCAACAAAAGAAAAAGAATTAACGGTATCCACAAGAACCCATCGTGAGAGAATAAAAGGAGGACTGGACTTAAGCAGCGGAGACAGAAAGGCATCGGATCGTCTAGTGGACGGATGTGTCATAGGTATAGAGAGAGAGAGAGAAAAAAAAAAAAAAAAAAGTGAAATAAAAACCAAGTGAAGTAAATTCCATCTTTTTCATTACAATCTCAGAGGTGGGATAGAGCTGAACGCATAGTCGCGCAGATAAGGACGAAAGTGTGGAGAAGCTTACCAGACTCGGAGGACAATAGAGGTAGGCGCGCAGCATGGAGGCAAGAAGAGAAGCATTCTCAGCGCTAACGAGGGACGAATTACGGGATGAGCTTCGAACTCGAGGACTGGAGCAAACAGGCAGATCTGCTGAAGAGATTGTTGGAGTTTGAAGGATCCGCTGAGGAGACAGAAGAAGTTACTGAGAACGGTGATAAAAAAAGGGCGCAACAGGAACTGGCAGAGTAGCGGCAGAAAGTCCAACGTTTAGAGGAAATGGAAAGCCGGTGGACAACTAAGGCAGCGATCGGGCAGCCCAGGCGCGATAAAAAGGCGGAAACAATGTCCCCACACGAAGACAAGTACAGTCCTAGGAATGCATATTCTATGAGGGACGTCGCAGACATGCTTCCGGAGTTCGACCCCAAGCATGTAACACCACTACAGAAGACGATGCTGACATACACGAACATCCGCGAAACCGCAGACAGAGATATGACGAAGAAGCAGAAGAGTACGTGTTCGAAATGAAGGCCATTGCAGCTCGAGGACATATGCGTCACTTATCAAATACATTGTCCAAAGTCTGATTGATGCAGAGTGCAAGGATGTGCTCAAAGCATCTCAACCGGAGTCGGTGCAGGACATACTCAAGAAGATACGTTGGACTACCGGATTGAGGGGCAGCTACGAGCACCGACCAGATGGACGGACCACGACAAGGCAAGGAAACTCGGCAGGCGCAATGGGTAGACATGTTCCGGCGGGAACGAAGTGCTATCGGTGCCAGCAAACAGGGCACATTAGCCGGAACTGTCCGTCACCAAGCAATGAAGGTCAACCAGGTGGACCGAGTACGAGCAGTAGGTCACAACAAATGCTGATCTGCAAAAAACAGATCGAGTATGAAAAGGAAGTAAAAGTGAATGGACGCAAGGTTCCAGCATTCATCGATCTGGGCAGTGACTGCGTGTCCATGCGCAAATCAACGGCCAACAGTAACAGGATACAATTTACTAAGGACAACAGGCAGTTAGCTGGATTCGGAGGAGGTGGATGTCAGGTTATTGGAAAGGCGCGTGTCAAAATCGAAATGGACAGCCTGAAGAGTTGGTGCGAGTTACTGGTGGTGCCAGACCATAGCCAACCGTATCCGCTAATTATCGGTTAAGCACTATTAGACCAATCCCAGGTAAAAATTTAAAAATCATACCAATAACTGGAGATTAGCCACATTGGACCAGAGAGTACAGACCAAGCATTCAGTTCTGAGGAGGGTACACAAATTAGCCCCAAGGACGAAATTTCACAAATTTCATCAATTAGATGTCGAGGAACTGGAGCAGGTGGACATGATGAGACTAAAGACGTTAGCCAATGAGTACAGGGAGTGTTTTGCGAATGATGCCAGCGAATTAGGCGAATATAAGTGGGGACATTTCAGCATCGAATTGCGCACCGAAAAACCCATTTGCATTCAACCATATCGAGTACCGTTCGCGAAGAGGAGCATTATCAAAGATAAAGTGGATGAGTTGCTGCAGCAAGGGGTTATACAACCATCCAAGTCGGACTACTGTGCTTCAATCATCCTGACGCAGAAGAAAGACGGAAGTGATCGTTTCTGCATAGACTACAGGGCACTAAACACGGTGACAACCAAGAGGAAGTTCCCGATACCGATTGTCGAAGAGGTACTCGCCTCGCTTGCAAACAACACCTACTTTACATCCTTGGACCTGGCGTCAGGATACCACCAGATCAGAGTTGCCGATGAAAGCCAAAAATATACCGCCTTTGCAACAGAAGATGGTTTGTACGAGTTTACGAGAATGCCGTTTGGCTTAGTGAATGTGCCTGCTGCATTCCAAGCGTGCATGAATCAGATTAAAGCCTGAATGCACAGAGGAGACATCGCTGTCTATCTGGACGACATTATCATTCCGAGTAGAACAATAGACGAGGGCCTGCAAAAGTTAGAACGATTCCTCAAGGTGTTGAAAGAGGCTAGTCTAACCATCAACCTAAAGAAGTGCCCTTTTCTGAAAACCAACCTGGAATTTTAAGGACACTATATAACTTAAGATGGGATCCAACCAAACCAGAGGAAAACAGTGGCAATAGAGGAGTTTTCGACACCGAAAGATGTACGCGGAGTGAGGCAATTGTTGGGGTTAACTGGATTTTTCCGGAAGTTTGTGAAGGAATATGCGATGATAGCGGCACCACTGACAGATCTGTTGAAAGACGAAACGCAGTTCAAATGGACCGACCAACAGGAAAGGGCGTTCGTTTTAGATCTGCCTTCTCTAACCCCTTTTTAGCCTCCTCCGGCGTCCCCCAAGGCAGCCACTTAGGTCCACTTCTTTTCGTTCTATCCATAAACGATCTTGAATTGGTGATCAAACACTCCCACATCTCATTATACGCCGACGACACCAAGTTCTTCAAGACCATTTCCTCCAGTCATGACTCTTCCCTTATTCAATCTGATCTCAATAGCTTTTCCATCTGGTTCTCCAAAAATTGCTTAGAGCTTAATATTTCCAAATGCCAATCAATTACCTTTTCACGTAAACGAATCAAACCTCCTCCTCGTCTCTATTTCCTCAATAATCAACCCATCTCCACGGTTCAAGTCATTCGCGATCTTGGCATATTATGTGACCAAGAGCTTAATTTTCGGGCACACATCGATGAAATAATCCTTAAAGCTAATTCTGCACTCGGTTTCGTGAAGCGATGGTCTAAAGAATTCTCGGACCCTTACGTTACCCGATCTCTTTACATAACCTTTGTCTGGCCCCTTCTTGAATACGCCTCCCAGGTGTGGTCTCCCTACCAACAAACCCACATTTCTAGAATCGAGAGCATCCAACGCCGATTCCTACGTTTTGCTCTTCGAGGTCTCCCCTGGGGCAAACCTTTGATTTTACCACCCTACCAAGACCGCCTTAAACTAATCAACATGAACACGTTGGAAGAAAGAAGAGTTGTATCTGACATTCTTTTTATCCATCGTCTCCTTTCAGGTACCATTGACTGCGCGACTGTCTATAACTCTGTCTCTATCAACACTAACCCCCGCAACGTACGAAATCCCCGTCTCTTCTATCTACCCACCCCCCGTACTGCCTATGGCTCCAATGAACCTATTTCTCGTATGCCGGGAATTATTAATTCGAATCCTTACTTCGATTTCAACCTCAGCATTCGATGCCTAAAAATCCGCCTTCTTAACCACCCTCCCCTTCTCCCTACCTAGTAAGTGAGATTAGGTTAAGATTAGATTAAGCTAGCTTGAATTAAGCCCAATAAATGGGGGCGTTCGCCCCCACGAAAATTAAAATTAAAATTAAAATTAAATTACTCAGAGAACTACAAAGCCGTAAAGTATTTGGGTGGATGACGAGATGACAGAAAGACGAAATAAAGCATTGCAGAACATCGTAATGGAGCACGACTATTACAAAGGAAAATACGACGCAAGACACCGAAGACCAACGAAGTATGAAGTCAATGACTTAATACTATTCGAAAACGAGCCCGCAAGCACCGGTGAATCACGGAAGTTGGAGCCGCACTTCAAGGAACCAGGTAAACAAACAATTGCCAAACGGCAAGTATGTGATCGCAGATATCCCGGGGATGCAGCGAAACCGAAGAAGGTTTATTGCGATCGTGAGCTCCGCCTTTATGAATTTGGATTCGGCATTTGATTTGGCGATAATTAGCATATTTTCAGAATAGCAATGCTTTCCTCATCATTGTCCATCTGCTAAAAAGCCTGTCGCAAATGTGTAGCAAATTTCCCTTTGAACGGAAATTACCGACTCCATGACAGCGGGGCACAATCCGAATACGTGTATTATCATCCAAATTGTCGATTTTTAATAAATCTAAATTTTATCTGTAAATGTAAAAAAAATTAATGCGTTTCAACAGCCACTCCGTACCAAACCATTCATATGTAAACGTTCACGAATAGACGTTGGCCTTGCCAAAATTCGAGCACAGAGTCATCGGCATCAGACATCAACAAATGACCAACAGACCGCATGGTGTCTACTTTGGAAAGGTGAGACTTCTTTCTGACAAGCTTTTTCCTTCAACTCTCGGCTCATACTCAATAGTTGTGTTCGGTAGTAAGCTCATGGGACGGATACAACCACTCATAATATACCAAACCGAGTTAGTCCCGCCAAATACAAAGGATGAACTTGGATCCATGGATGATGCCGTTCTCTGTGGATTATCGTAATGGATACTGTTTTCATCGCCAGTGACCTTTTTTGCCTTACAACGGGATTCCTCTCGTGAAAAAAAAACGCCATCCGATGTCTCTCATCTTCAATTTTTACGCCATCCAATGTCCTTACTTTTGATCCATTCTCAAGGCATTCAAATAATGTAAAATAGCTTTTTGAGTCACTGGCAATGAATATGCAACTTCTTGTTGAGCTTGACGTTGATCTTTATACAGTAATTCCGCGTCTTTAACATTTCTCGCTGATCCGGGATGTTATTTGCATTCTATGTCGAAATCACCCGCTTTTCCCTCTACATTCGCACGCACAGAAAAATGCAACGTCGACGAAAATTCATAAATCAAATGATGAAGACTTCGGACAAGCAACTACCGCAAGCGCCATCTACTGGTAAACGGCGGATCCCCATTGGTACAGCTGATATGAATTTTGTAGAGGACTTCATGATGCAAATCTTAGCTAAAATTGCTCGAATTCCCTCATACTTCGTAAGAATGCCACTCAGATTCTTAGTTATTAATTTTATCTCGATTGGATTACTTCCTAGTCCTGTCGCTGGCAAACTATATTCAACATGGTGGAAGTTCATGTCACAAGCCTCCATCCCACTTCCACCCCTGCTATTCTTAATGGCATTCATAGCATGACTTTAAGCAGATCCTTGCACTCTAACTCACCCTTCGAAAACACACCCCAGCTCATCTCCGTCTGTATTCAACCGTGTCTATTCGTGTGTGTATGTGCGGTTGCTAATGGAAAAATGTACAAATGTCACTTTTGGGTATTTTACAAAATTTGCAACAAACAATTTCACTACCGCCCGTCATCTGCCCGCTTCCAGCCTGGTTCCAATGAGGATATGCTGCAGTAAAGGTACTCATACAGAAGGACTTCCAGAGCGAGAGAGAGTGCTGCTTTATTTCGTATGCCTGCTCATCCGCTTTGCTATCCTTTGAGATATCAACACATTTTCATCGACATATGCCAACTTGTGTGTCCGCGCGTTTATCTATGCATCGCGTGTGTAATGTCTTCTTATTTTCCATCAGAAATTCTCACATCAGCCATTAGCAGTGCCGAAGACAGGATTTAAATATTATGTACGCGTATGTTCATAGTACTTCCAAGGAATAGATGTAAGAGTAGTCATGCCACCCAACGCCAATCCTTCCGCAAGCTCGTTTTGCGAGGGGCATACTACGTACATACCATGTATCCGCATCATGTGCTTGCGTCTGGCTGTTGTTCATGTCGTAACAACACTGGTACCAGCTCCTGCCAAAGTGCGATACTGGCATGAGGAGTTCGGGGTGAGCTGATGGAACGACAGAGGACTAGCTCAAGAATCCTTTCAATGCGAAAACCATCGCACGAGCGTGTGTGTACCCGGCTGTACCGCATGTAGTGAGGATGAATCCATGAATCCGGCTACCAAAGTGTAATGACAAAGGGTATGTTAATGTTGCTTTAATATTCAGTGGCAAGCAAATTCCATTTCGCTTGTAATTTCCCTTTATGGGCGAGATGGAATTTATCAGGAGATGAGTAATGCCTTCATATCTACGTAGTATAACATCATTTTTATACGTGTAATGCGGTGAAGGATGTCACAGGATGAGTGGGTTTTTTTGTCGTGTTTTTATTAATTTTTTTTTTTGTTTTTGAGTTGGATTTTGGGGTTGCTGCTGTTGTGAATTTCGCGTTGGTGTAATAATTTGCTAACGCGGGATGGAGGACGGGGACGGTAAAAAGGGTTCGTCACCCTATCGGTGGGGTGACGGTGCGAGTATGTTTGAAGGATATGAACGGCTGTTGTTAGGAACGTTATTGCGGCAAATAATTAAGGCAGGGATAAATAAGTTAGTCGCCCAACAATGGAAAGTTTTTCAATGGGCGAAGGAAAGCAATATATTTCAAGGCGGTTTCGCGGCTTTTTTTTTTATTTGCAGTGTTCATTGAAACGTTGGTTATAGGCGTGTATGGTGTAAAGAGCTGCTGTCAGGTGAGCTTACAATGGGAAACGCTTGTTTGTGTAATAATTTAATTTCTGGTCTACGTTGTGCAGAACTTATCGGTTTTGTCACTAAAGCGGGAAGGGAAGTGGTGATGTATACTGCAAACATGGTAAGTCTGAAGGTTAGAGCTCATAGCATATTGCAAAGCCTGGTACTTCCTGCCTATATGGCACTGGTAAGCTCATGTTATATTTTGAATAAAATTAATAAATTGCTTTATAAAAAAGCCGTTGAAGAATATCCAGCAAGGCCTAGTTGTCAAGGCTTCTGGCAAATAGTTTTGAAAAGAGTAAGAGTGACCGACGAGCCTTACAAGTTTATCTTTTAAAAAAAACAAAGGTCAAACCTTAAAGCACGGTTCGACTAAGACAAAGATGGGATAAAATCATTTGTGAGCCAAAAAATGGTATAGATGTTGACTGTCATTTACCGACTTCAATATGATTAATTTTGCCAGATGTCAAGTACAGCCTTTGGGATTTTTACTCAAGGAGACGTTTACCACGAGGCAATGCGTCATTAAAATGTATTAGAGCATGGGCGCTTTCTAAAAGGTACCCTTCCCAAAATTTCGTAAAACTCTCAGTCAACGTAGTGTGTCTAGTGCGCCGGAATTCGTGCAATGGTGAAGCGTTATAAGACACTGGTATGTATAAGCTACAGGCATCATCGCTGGGAGCGAAAACATTCGATACCATTCAGAAACCTCAATTCCTCGCCAATGTCAATAATTGGGAGTCAGTTCTAGCACTTCACACCGATTTTAAGGGTTGATATTTATACCATCTACACCATCCACAATCTCGCCAAGACAACTTGTCATCAAACTTGATCTTTCCCTATGAATCACAAATTTGAATTGATGTGTGCATAATTGTTGGTGACCGCAAAACTCTCACGAGATCCGCGGAAAGCTTATGCATCCCAGAAAAGTCACTGGTTGGCATCGTCGTTGGCCAGTACTTTTTCGATCGCAATACTATATATTGGCCGACTAGTCCAGAATCATCTCTGCTTTCTTACTTACCGTCCATCATTCGGCTTCGTAAAGCAGGACAGGCAAGAGCAGCGGTCTATAGAGATTAATTTTGGACTTCCTTGTTAGGAGTTTTGACCCGAAATGTTTTGAAAAAAACAAGTTGTCCAGGATGATTCTTCATCGGATCGAAGAAGACAAACTCCTTAACTACCCCAAAATTACAATCTGTCGATGGTTACGTTCTGCTCAAGGTGGTATTCGAGCGTTTTTCGATGTTTTTTCCTCAATTACTTTTAAACCAACGAGCTCCGCCTTTTCTTCGATTGCCGTGAAGCCTCTACTACGTCCGCGTATCCCAGCAGTTGGACGCTCTTGAAGAAGATAAAATCTTCCGCGCTAACACCTGTCTGCCTAACTATGCTATCAAGAACTTAGTGGTAAGTAAATGGTGGAAATGAGGTATGAAGTCCAAAATACTCGTACACAATGCGTCGCGAGCCTTCCACCGTAGCGCGACACATCTGAATAAATCTTTCCTGATTCCGAAATCAGCCATCGTCCTGTAGAGCTCTTGACAATGAATGCTCTTGTCAATGTCGTATGCGGCCTTAAAGACTATAAAAAGATGTGGTGAGCGTCGACTTAGAAATCGTTGGTTTTTTTCCATGATCTGGCGTAATATGAATATCTGGTCTATATTCGATTTGTCAGGCCGGAATCCACACTGGTACGTGCCTATTGGTGTGGTGCAAAACGGCTTAAGACATTTAAATAGTACACTGGATAGCATCTTGTAGGCGACATTGAGCAGGGTTATGCCAAGGTAGGCATGCGCAAGATATAGGGCCGCCTTTTTTGAATATGATGCAGATAGAGCTGATATACCAGCCGTCGGTCATGCTTTCATCATCCCAAATGTGACAGATGATCTGGTGCATGGTCCCTACCAGAATATCACCGCCAGTTTTAAAGAGCTCAGCCTGTAGACAATCTTGGCCAGTAGCTTTGTTGGATTTCAGCTTATGTATAGCTATGCTGACTTTTTCTAAACTGGGTGGGGGGATTTGTTCTACGACTAGTGCTGGGTTTTCTTCCGACCCTATCACTCTCTTGGTCATGTCCGCTAAGCAGCTGTTGGAAGTGCTGTTTAAACACATTTACTATTTTCTGCGAGTCGGTGACAAGGTTACCCTCGCGATTTTGAAGAGGCTGGGTGCCCATTCTAAGGCCGGATGAAAGGGCTTTGGCTTTTTTGTAGAATGCTCTAATTCTACCCCGGGCCTACTAGTTACTTCTTGGATGGCAATGCGGCAGCACAACAACGTGTTTTTAGTGCTTATACTCGTATGGGCTCGGGACATTTGGGTAAGTCTTTCGCCCAACCGCTCTCTGTAGGCTCTGGCTATCTCTTATACGTGCAGTCGCCCAATGACTCACCTCCGTTTTGTTGGTGGTTGCAGCTTTTTAACACTAGATAGTCGAGCTCTGAGTCGTGCTGCTACCAGACGATGGCCAGTACCATCGTTTGTGTCTCTGAATGTAAGTACATCCAGGATGTTTGACGTGTGCCTTTCGTCAATCAGCACATGGTCGCTTTGGTTGGCGGTTCGACCATCTAGAGATAGCTAGGTAGCTGAGTGGATCTTTTTGTGATGAAATCTTGTGCTAGTTATCAACCTATTACCATTTGTCACAAAGTCTGCTAATCGGAAGCCGTCTTCTGTTGTCGTGTCGTGAAAGCTGAAAATGTTTCCTTGCGAATTTTGGCAACGGACTGGCTTCGTAGGTTCCGTCTAATAGGTCATAGAAATAATCTTTGAAGGACTCTTCAATCTCATACTTGGGGCCGTGTGCACATATTATACTACTACTACTACAGTTTTGGGATCCATGTACCATGCATCCGAAGTTAGGCGTTCCTTCATAACGATAGGTTTTCTATTTGAGTGGATTGTTAGCCACAACTGCCAGCTTCATCGGGTTGATATTACGCCCTCTTGCCTCTTCATCATCATGTTTCCGTGCGAATAGGCTACTTTGGCAATCGTCCGGCTGTAACTTGCGTTTAAGTGTGTAAACTTACCTTAAGTTTTAAATAAAAATGCGCGAAAATATATTTGTAAAGCAGTTTCTGATAGAATGCCATATTTTGCTTAAATTAAAACCGCGCAATTGTCTCGGAATTATTCTCGGCATTATTTTTCCCGCTAAAACACAACTATACACACACCATGTCAACTATCAGATCGAAAATGCAACAACCAAAATGAACACATTCCACCCCGACGATTAGCAACAAGTCACCAGCAACCAAGCTGGCTTCCGATATTAACTCTGCAGCATACCGTCTTGATGAACGTTTCAATAAACTCACTGAAACTCCATTAGACCGGATAACTAAAGAAATGACCAAGGTACGTAACGATCTGCTCTGCAAAATTTAACAAATCGAGGCCAACTGTCTGTTCAATTCCAACAACTAAACACTATGGTGACAACCATCGCTGATCGTATAGAAATAATTGAAGGTTAGAGAGCCCAAAATGGACGCGTAACAGAGGAACTTCATTCTTTGCAACTACAGGTTGAGGTGCTAGAGAAGAAAAATGTTGCTACGGATGCAGCGTTGTTCGGTATCTCTGAGTTTTCTGAAGAGAATCAAAAGTACAGGTTTAACCACCTCTGTAATAGCATCCAACAGAAACCACTCGTGCTTAGTAACACCTTCCGTGTCAACCGTAACAACGTGACATGCTAAGAATTGTGAATGCTCAGCATAATGGTCTACACATTGTACATATAAATGCGCAATGTCTCAAGCCAAACATTTCAACATTTGTTTGTGGGCTCCAATGTCGACATTATTTGTTTGTCAGAAACCTGGTTTCATCCTAGTAATTGTGGATTGTTTCCGACTTTATCGCACCGATCTTTTTCACTCTGTTGGTGGCGGTGTGGCTGTCTATATTCGTTACGAAGTAAAGTGTAAAGTCCTATGTAAATCCGACGCTCGGTGCCCAATAGAGTATTTGTTTCTAAATATTTTGTGCGGTAATAAAAATATACTTTTAGGTACTGACCCAGACACACCATCAAACTAATGAAGGACATTTATAAATGACCTTCAACAGCTATCTTGTTACACGCCACTGTAATCTACATGACCACTTAATATCAACACATTTGATCAACCATATGAAGGCTCTTAACTTAAATGCGGTGAACACCACAACGCCTACTCACCACTCGGAAAACGCTAACACGCTGCTGGATCTATTCTTCACAAGTGACCTCGATCGAATATTATTCTACACTCAGCTTGCAGCACCTAGTTTCTCGAAGCACGACTTATTATACCTTACTCTTGATTTCACTCTGAGACAAAAACACACCAGTTAAGAGACTTTAAATACGTTGATCACGCAAGCTTATTATTCGATCTGCAAAACTCTAACTGGGACTGGGAACCCTGCACACGCTTTCCGTAAATGATCAGCTTGCTTTTCTTAATCAAGGTTTGAACCAAGTCTTCGAGAAACATATAAGACTAAAAATTAAAATCATAAAATAAACCTCTCCTTCTTGGATGAATGGTAAAATATTAGAGATTATGAAGAATAGGAACCCATGCACAACCATTGGAAACGTTTTAAAATTACACAACTCCACAACGAATACCGTCTTGTGTCTCCGAAACAAAGTTGTATTTGAAACTTGCAAAGCAAAATTTCGATTCTATGCCACCAAACTTGATCCATCCACTTCGGGATTGGTATTGGAAAGTAAGACATAAAACTGGACTGTAACGCACTCAATAATCCTTTCATTACGTGTCACTCAATTAGCTCTCCACATACGAGCGTTGACTTGGATGACCTTGACCAGCTAGCAATAAAGGAAAATCATTTTCATTCCAAAGGCTCTCGGACGTAGATGTTGTCGAAGCCTTACTGTCAACAAGGTCTAATGCAACTGGAACGGATGAATTCAACCCTAAGTTCAATAAAATTGCACTGCCAATAATATAACCTTATATAACACATATTTTTAACACCTTTTTAGCAACATCTACTTTTCCCTCCGAATGGAAAAAAGCTAAGTTTGTTCCTATCCCGAACAAGGCCAATAATAATCTTGAAGAATACAGACCCATATCAATATTACCTTTATTACCTTTCTCTTCTGAACTTCATTCTTGTGTTATTCTTATTTAAAATAGGTGAAACAGTTAACGGATGAATGCTTAATGTCAGAGAACTTCGAGATGTCTATCTGTTTCACAATGCACAGAGTAATTTCTTTCTATCCAGGGTTAAAATTGTACACTTCATCAAAAATGGCATAAAAAAATTGTTGAAATTAGAAGTTATTCACTACGAACTGGCCAGGCAAGGTTCTGAAATGGACATCAGCGAAGCGGACACGTCATTGCAACCACCGATCAGCGCATTATACCGGATCATAAACGACACAATCATCAAAGAGGCCAACTCGTCTTGGCTACAAGAAACGACAGCTACACGACAAGATTATCGTGGCCAGAGCTCGATGTCGGAAAAACAAAGAAGCTCCTGGCGCTGGACCGTAATTCGATCCGTATGCTCGTCGGAGTGATCACATGACACTGTCACATTGGAGCAATGCTCCGGAAATGGGACTCGGGATCCAGCGATCTCTGCCGGAGCTGCGGCGATGAGGAAGAAACTGAGACGATCCAACATCTGCTTTGCCACTGTCCAGCTCTCCAGAATCGACGCCTAGTGTCGCTAGGCCAAAGATTCTTTACAGAGATTGCAGACGTGGCTAATGCAGATATATCGGATCTTCTAAGATTCATCAAGAGCACGGGGTGATTTCAGCCACCACGTGATAGGACAGGTTAATTTTGTGTGTACCCACACAAACGAAGGGAATCACAAAGGGCCTCTTGGCCTCCGAGTGGAAGTGATGTCTAACCATCACACTCCCCGTCTCTAACCTAACTTAACCTATTCACTACTGGCATATAAGCGCAACTTTTGAAAGAAGCTTTTGATTACAATGGCTTGTGAGCCACAGTTGGTATAACAAACCATTCCCTTGCTCCTAATTTTTCAAAGGGTCTACTACCCTGAGAAGTAAACAACATCAGCAATGTAACGATGTGAAGGATTTTGAATTTACGTCGGCGCTATAAAAAAAAAGTGACCCTTATGAGGTGAACCTTACTTCGTTCTCAATAGTATATATTCACTTATACAAGAGATATATTGACCCTCATCATATGCGCCTAAGTCGGAGAATATCATACATCTATATCTCGAAGGCTTACCTTCTTATATCCCTTAATAATATGACAACCTATGACGTTCAAGTAATAACGAATATCATTTCGGATCACTAAACCAACCTACAACCCCCTTTTTGATGCACGTGCCATATGGGCAAACTTATTCAACACTGTAAGTCTTTTTATAAGGATGTTTTTAATGTATTCACACTGTTGAGACTTGTTCCGTTTTAGACGCTTGCCATAAGTTCCTGGGTCAGTTTGATTTTATACCTGTACAGGCATAAGACCGGACCTATAAAGTCGTCAAGTCGAGATCGCAGAAAAGCTTCATGTTTTCCAAACACTCTCACCCACTAGAGGGATGTTTTCTGTAGATCTTGAATTTGTATTACATATCATATTTGGCAATCCAACGACGGGTAATCGACCCGGCAGAGCGGATAGGTAGGGATATAACGTAACATAATTGGCATAATGTGCGTGGACTTTGGGAAACACCGCAGTTAGTTTCTAGGCTTAGACGCCGATAAGACGGAGATCGAATCCCGAAACAGGTCAGTTATGGAAATCGAATTTCGCAGTGTTTCTGCTCAAGGGAACATTGTTAACATAGCCTTTCGTTAAGTCTAGTGTCTGCCCAGCACAGACCAAAAAAAAACTGCCAAAATAAAAACACGTTGACCCTAGAGAATACTTGGCAAATTTCTAAACTTGGCAATTTTGGAAGATCGTAGTTTTTTAAGGGCGATTGGCGAAATGAGTGTCCCCTGGTATACGATGCACCACGACTGATCAGTGTCCAGAACCAAAATAATTTTTACGCTAAAATCTCAAATCAAACTCTCCATTCCTACAGATTTCCAAAGAGGTGGATAGCGACGGGCGCTCAGAAAAGCGAAAAACTTTTACCACTATAAAAGAATTGTGAAGCCAAGTTATAGGGCGATGGGGCTGGTCCTTTAATCCAGAAAGCATACGTTAATACCGTAGTGGAGCGCAGTGTTGAGTAGAATCCGATTGAGTCGATACGCCATCGTGCACAGCTATTGGAGCTATGCCCATCCACTTTGTAGAAGGTTTTACGGAAAGATCTTGGCTTTAAAGCTTATAGGATCCAATTTTTGTTGAAAACGCGTCGCAGGGTCGGTGACTGGGCTGGTGGGGTCATCAACCCATATTTCTTTAGGGAGGATGCCGGCCAGAATGTTATCGTCAATGGAGAGAGCTATGGAAAAATTATTTCCAACTTCTTCGTTCCTCAGTTAAATAGCATTGACGTGCCAGAGCTGACATTTGGTGAGCGCATAATTTCGCGTAATGGACCTGTGAACTGGCCTCCATGATCCTGTCATCTTACACCTTTAGGTTACTTTCTTTGGGGGAATTTGAAGTCATAAGTCTATGCCGATAAACCAGAGACGTTGGAGAATTTTAAAGTCAACATACGCGCTAAAAATACACCCTTTATGTGAAATGACTGTCAAACAACATAGACCATGTCATTAGACAGCAGTCATGTAATGAGGACAGCGAATTTAATTTACGGGAGACGAAGGTACCAGAGCCACCTATCATATAAGGCGGCTAACGTGTTAATGCTCGTACCATTTTAGACTCAATTATGAAGCTAAGCAATGAACTTGATAAAAAATAGTCTAAGTTGTAAGAAATAAAAAAGCAGATATGTATATTCAATTCAAAAGAATTCCTAGAATTTCGCATAACCATAGATTACGGATTGGAATATTCTTAACGGCTTAAACCAGCATAACATTAGCCATTAGGTACGAGCCTATAGGAATCAACTCAACGGAATTTAAGAAGCAAACCAAGTTGACTTAATAAACACAAAACATCACAGAAGCAAAAAAAAAACCCGAAGACTGCCTCTTTAATATTGGATCTACAACAACTGAACAGCCCCACCGTGTGCCATTCCAGTACAGTTGCTTCGCGCCGCTGGAGGCGCCCAATTTCGAAAAGTTATTAAAAAAAAATCAACAGCAAAACAACTTCGCACCAGGAAAACCATTTTCAACCCACACGAGACTGAAAATCCCCGAAACACGAGTGTTAACCATCAACTGCTTCAACCATTCCACCCACACACCCACATGCACGCACACCTACTCATACACTCCGCCATTCTAATTTTCCACATAACCGGAAGAAAACAAACGCGACAGATACCAAAGAAGCGAGCGCGCCTCTTGAAGACAACGACTACAACTCGACTCCCTCCCGCTACCACGCGACCAAGCATCGGAAAACATAACGTAAATTAATGAGCAAAAGTTCAGTGTAATTCCCTTTAAAATTTAATTGACGTAATTTTATGTTTATTTTAATTACTAGAAATACTTCGCAAACTTGTAAAAGGACTTAGAAGGACTTACTGGGAGATTCAATATCCTTCGCCGCGGCAGGCGATAGCAACGGTGCCAGGGTAATTTCCTACATTTTTGTTCAATTTTACGAAGCTCGTCCTGAATTCTTCATTTCCTCAGGACACGATCGAATAGCGTTTCTTGCTTGTGGTACTCACGATGTTCCTTACGGCGTCATTGCATACATATTGGGCATGTCCGCATGTCCTTTTGGTTGGCGTCACAGTCAGCTGCCACAAGTTGAAGCACGAGTACATCAACTTTTTTTCTCTGCTCGGTGCACATTCTGTCCCGTCAGCTGGAGATGTATGCACGCCATGGCATCGTAGCGTCGTCTCGAGACTGAAATTTTTGTTGCCGCTGGCTATGGAACAAGTACGACTAGCTGCCAGCTACCACAACACTGTTGTCAACACAAATATTTTTGTAATTACGTTTTTTAAAAATTTCGTCAAGTTGTGTCTTTGCCCTGATTCCAAGGAACACTCGAGTGTTTTGATTGGCATTGATTTCAGCATTAGGTTGGGTAGCACAAGATAAATCTATTTAGCTTACGCGACAGCGCTCAACTGTATATCCAAATATTTAGTCAGAAGTTCCTTGAATTCCCCACCTTCGGCACATTACTTATCTTCACGTCCTGTTCCATAATGACCCTAATAATCCAGTGGCAACGAGCAACTTGAAACCCGACCCGACGTGTTCACCGACAACCAATCGCACCGATTAGCCACCCGCCTACTGAGATGTAAATTAAAGAAAACAAACAAGACGAAAAGCGAAATATCTAAATCGCCCCCAACAACCGAAACAAGCAAACCAAGCGGGAAGCACTGCAAGACACCGCAATAAATCTCTCAAATTCAATTAAGCAAGGGATTTGGAACCGAGTTGCCCCAAACAGCGTCAACCGTCCAGGCCTTCGGTTCATTGAAATCAATTCTTCCAACCCACAGCGTGCAGAAATGTGTTGTGCAAAGGCCAAGGCTAAACGTAATAAATATCCTAGAACAAGTCTCCTCGTTCGACCTCCCTCCCATCATCGCGTCACTCACAACTAATAACAATTATTACAAACATTTGTTTGCGCTTGCTTTGTTGTTGCCATGCCATGGCATTGGTGCTATTAAGCGGAACGAATGAAGACGAAAGGAACACTGGTGACGACGAGGACGATGTCCTTATCCGTTGCGTGGCGGCCCACCCGGGGTTAATAGTTGAAATGGGAGCACATTTGGTAAGCTAAGTGATTGCAAACTGTTACTTAAATGGACCACTCGCTGCGATTACGAAGCAAATTACGTTCCACAAAAATACTCATATTGGATGAGGATGAGGACTGAGGACGATGACGAGAATGAGGACGAGGATGGATTCATTTATTGAGCATAGGGGGTGATTGAGTGTGAGATTAGGCGTCGAATATGTGCCATGTGCTATGTGTTTAGTAGCACAGTGGAACCGAATTCGTGGCGAGGGGACTCAACCACAATAGCAACTACGAATTTCACTGACGAGACCAGGAATGAAGAGAGTGACTCAGAAAATCCTTGATATCACTCAGGGGATTACCTTAAGACCCGTTTCTTTTACTTCACTGAGTGCTGACTGATATATCATTTGTGGTTAATGAAATGGTAGCAACGACTGGGGATAAGATCATCCAAACTAATGTAGTAGGAAGGGGTCATAGGAAATTTAATCGACCAATTTGAACGCCTTGGACTGATCAGTGCTTCATAGTTTCCAACCCGTGGTCAGCAGAAAATATCGTGGCAATGGCTGAGAATGACTGAAAACCCAAGTTTGTTCATTTCGAAACGATCGCAGAAATTGACCGTTAAGGGCAGACCACATATAACGCTTTACTTGAGCCGGTTGTGTGGTGGGACTGATCGAGCATGAGCACGATTTTAACGCAAAATTATTCGAGTGATGAGGCTCATTTTCATTTGTCTGGGTACGTAGGCAGACAAAAGTCCATTAGACAGTATGTTGTGGTCTTGAATTGAATTGAACTCGGGGTGTGTCTCATGAAGACACTAGTACTCGAACTATGTTATGGTTGTTTTGCTTGTCATTTTGATTCTATCTCGGGCAAGGCTTGGGCAGACGGTCAGTATATGTTCCATAGTTTCCTTAACCTGACCACATCGCCTACAGATTTCCGTGTTATTAAGACCCAATTTATAAATATGGTAAATGCATGTCACGTGTCTTGTTAGTGCAAGAAATAGCCATTATTGGGATTTATTTAGTTCTAGAGCTTCTTTGCCAAGTTTGGGATTGTGGTTCTATTCCATGAACGTTCTTAAGTGTTTTATACCTTCCTGTCTGTTCCAGAATTGCTTATTTTGTTTAATGATCCATTTGTGTAGATGTAGGTTTATGTCCGAATTGTCAAAAGTAATCTGAACACCATTCTTGGCTTCTATGCCAACCTTTTCATTGCCTTCAAGGTTTTCATGACCTGGCATCCTGACCAGTTTTATTTTGTTATTTATTGCCAGTTTGTTTGCTGTTTTGTGACAGATCTCAGACAGCCTTGGAGTTGAAAGAGTACCTCTTAAGCGCCTTAAGAACCGCTTGCCTGTCTGAAAAAATAGACATCCTAGTCCTAGTAGTCTCCTATAACTGATTCTGTGTGCTGCTCATTCATTGAAAATAGTTTAGTCTGGAATATAGTCGACTCATTGCAGAGGGGAATGTGTATGCTGTATACTATTTCTGGGCCCCATCATTCATCCAAGGGGGGTTGTTCTTCTCTACTTGTATGAATACTTCGTAGTACATTTTAAAATTCAACTCAAGGGATATTAGATCATTCACTCACTAGCTCCCAAGTGTTGCCCACTCTTTTAAGAATTTGGTGCGGTCTTACAGCAGTGTGATTGGGCCATATTTTTTTCGAAAATTATGCTGTGCGATCATTTCAGTAAGTGAATTGATTATATTTTTTGTAATGAAACGTTTATTTATATGAGGACGTTGCCACCTGCCACGCAAATGATGGTCCCTGCGTGTGATTTGCTGGACTCATGATTTCTCTGAATTCGGAAGTGAATTGGACGCCGATATCGTGCAATTCAACACCATTAGAGTTTTCGCTTTTATTGATTTGGTAAAAGTAAATTAAAGGTCAAAATTCAATTAATGATATATGAACTTAAATAAACCGACCTGTTGGGAGCCGCAATCGAATAAAAATTCGTAGTCAAAACGGGAGTCAGCTTTCGGCGGATATTGTAACCGAAAGAACCTTTTCTTACATGAAAATTGAAATATCACAATATTTTGGAAAGTATATTATTTTCTTACCAATTTAAAATGACACATCTTGCTGGATTACCACATAAATGGTTTCTAAGGAAAACTTCTTACAGTAAATGCTATCAGCGATTTAATAATTCACCGCCCATTTAGATTTAATGTGGTTTGCCATTTGTGACAGCGAAGTATCCAGCTCGGGGCCACACTTATTGAGATAAATTTATTGCGAAAGTCCCACAGATGGACTATCAAGTATTACATTTTACGGTTGACATGCCGTCCATTCTTCTCTTCTTCTTCCTTTTCCTTTTTTTTCCGGCGTCGCTATGGTCCTTCCCACTTAACTGCATTCCTACTGCTCCGCTTGTGGGGTCCGCCGGTTTGACCTCAGAAAGTAGCGGCAGGCTTCCCGGTTTGGGATTACTTCATCCCTGAGGCCAATCAAATGCTGGTGTTTTTGCATTTGTTTGCACCAATTGTTTTTCGGCCTGCCTTTTTTGTGTGTTGAAATTGGAACGTTGATTGATATCGCCTTTTGGACGGGGTTCAAAGAATCTCTCCTTTGAACATGGCAATACCAACTGAGTCGGTCGCGCTCTATCTTTCTTGTGATGGTTTCTTTTACGTGGAGGCTTCCTCGGATCTTTGAACTTCTAATTCTGTCACGCTTTGTTACTCCCGCTGTCATGCGAAGCATCTTCATCTCAGCAGCCGTTAATTTGCTCTCATACTTTTTGTGCATTGTCCAGCATTGTGAACCGTATGTGAGCGCCGGACGTACAACTGAAGTGTAGAGCCTTCCTTTCAGCTTAGGGGGCATTTTTCGATCACAGAAGATGGCGGAGTTTTCCCGCCACTTCATCCACCCTACGCTTACGCGATGTTTGATGTCGTCATCACAAGTGGCTTCTTTATTAATCATAGATCCCAGATATTTAAACTTTTCACACTTGGGAAGCACTCTTCCATTCAAGTAAATGTCTGGAATAGGCTGATGAGGATCAGAGAACGGGCAGCACAGATACTCTGTCTTCTTTGAACTAATACGATACCCGTGTCCCTCAAAAATGTCCACCCACACATCACGTGCTCGTTGTAGTGATGCCTGATCATCACTTATAATGGCTCCATCGTCAGCAAAGAATAGCTGGTGCACATTGGGGTCCGTCACTTTTCCTTCAAGCAAGCAATCAAGGATTGCTATAAAGAGCAGTGGGCTGGGGACGCTCCCTTGGTGTACACCGACTTTGATTGCGAACTCTTCGGTGACTCCTGCGGTGCATCTTACTCATGTCGTTGCTCTCTTGTACATGTCCATGATCACTCGCACGTAGGTTTCTGGAACTCCTTTTTGTCTTAGCGCTACCCATAAAAGATCTCTTGGTTGCCGATCTTCTCGAAATCAACCAACACCACATGCAAGTCCTTTGAAGAATCACGGTGCTTTTCCATCATGATCCTTATACTTTGGATTGCATCTGTTGTTGATTTAGCCGAGACAAACCCGCACTGGTCATCAGATAGTCGTATTATTTTCCGCAGTCGGCTATCTAATACCCGTTCAACGATCTTCATGGTGTGCGACATCAGCTTGACATAACGGTAGTTATCACAATTTCGCGTATCACCCTTTCCTTTATGCAAAGGAAGAAGATAGCTTTCCCTCCATTGATTAGGTATAGTGTCACCTCTCATAAGTTTGGAGATAAGAACCATGAGCCATCTAGACCCGATGTCTCCCATCTTTTTCCAGAACTCAGAGGGTATCCCGTCCGGCCCAACAGCTTTTCTTTTCTTGGAGTTTTTAACCGCGTACCGAACTTCTTCGACTGTGATGTCGGATATTTCGGCATGATTCGGGGCGGCTCTTGGAAAGTACACTCGGGGAAACTGTTCGTTCAGAAGTTCCTCCCAATACTGTCGCCATCTGTGGAGAATTTTTTCGTCTTCCACAAGGAGTTGGCCTTCAGCATTGTTAATAAACTTTGGGAAACGAATCTCCTGAGCATTTCTTCTTCTCTGGGCGGCTATCTTAAAGATATTTGCTCCTTTGTTCAAATTGCTTTGTCGAAGCTTCTGGGTAGCCTGGTTCCTGTCAGACGCGGAACCAGTCTCTATTAAGTAGAAGAGCACTTTGACCAAGCTTGGAAAGCCATTTTCTTTTCCTGTATCACTGCTTTGGCTTCGTCTGTCCACCACCAGGTTTCTTTTGCAGGGGCCTTTAGATGTTCCGAGCAGTGATTTGGCTTTCTCCAGGCCAGATTGTTGTAGGGAATCCCACATGTCTTGTGCTCTGCACTCCTCATTACCGACCTCTACGATAATGGAAAAGAGGTAGTTTTTCATGTTGGTAATAAAAGCTTCGCCTTTTCCTTTATCCAGCTTATACCACTTGATTCTCTCAGATACCTTCGTTTGCTGCTTTGACTTCTTACTCGCCTCCATAAAAAATTCAGTCAGGAGGAGACGGTGTTGAGGGGCGATCGCGTCTCCCAGGATCACTTTGCAATCCTTAACTCGTGGCTTCATGAAACTGGATACCAAATGATAGTCTATTTGAGTTTCATTTCCGCCGCTGCTATAAGTGATCAGGTGCCGGCTTTGTTTGACGAACATGGTATTTAGCACTATAAGACCGTACGACTTGCACATGTTTAGGATATCTTCACCTGAAGAGTCCCTGGTGCCGTATCCCAGCCCTCCGTGGTAGCCTTCATAGTCTTCGCTTGTCTTCCCGACATGTCCGTTTAAATCTCCCCCAACAAACAAAAGCTCTTCCTTTGGGATGATTTTGACAAGGTTGTGGAAATCTAGCCAGAATGCATCTTTTTCTTTTTGTTCGCATCCTACTTGAGGGGCATATGCGCTTACGATGTTCCACACCTCACCATGCATCACCAATTTGAGAGCCATCAAACGGTCACTGGACTTTGAAATGGTTAAGACGTTGCCAACTAGCTCTGCCGCAAGGATGATGGCGATTCCGTTTTTTCCTTGTTCCAATCCATAGTAAAACATCTTGTAGGCTTTTGTTTTAACGTGCAAGAAACGTGCCCGATTACCGGTGTTTCGCCATTTCGTCACTTGTACGCACAGGATGTGTACACGCCTTCTAACCATCATTTCTTCATGCTCATAGCTGCGACCACTCATGCTTCCAACGTTCCAACTCACGACTCTTAAGTGTGGCTTACGCCGTTGCATTACTTTGCTATCCCCCGGAAATCCTATAGCTCTGACCCGAGCATTGCTGCTTGTCCCAGGATCACGACCATTAGTAGTGCCTGGCGGGGTAGTGCTTTTCCTTTTAGCGTTCTTTTCCATAATGCTACGGTTTGACCGTTTTCTTTCTTCCCCTCCTTTTTTTGACACGGGCATGCTCCAGATTTTTTTTTTGTTTGATCTTACTCTTACAACACCGGTGATCTCCAGTCGTGTCAGCCCACTGATTTGCATGGACACTTGTGGGGCAGTTTAATGGTGGTATATGTGTCCCTAGGCTCACCTTGGTGTTTTCTAAATTGCCTAGATGTGATTTTGTTTACCTTTGTTTAGTCGCCTTTTACGACAAGCGAGAGGTATCGCTGCAGGGATATTCTTAGCCCGTCCCTGCACAGGTTGACATGCCGTCCATTGAAACATTTAAATGTTCACGATTCGTTTTGATACCACGCATACTCTACTTAGTCAAGCTTAAGCACTGTCCAAATTAATATCACACTCCACGCATTTAAGTGTTAAGCAGGAATGAAACGAATAGATATCGCAATTGCAACGGTCCAAACTTTGTTCAATAAGTAGTGAGAATTTTAAAAATGTCGATGATTTTACGAGTATTAGTCCACTTCCCACGATTTTTCGTAATTTCTACATATTTTTTTTTTTTTTATAAATTCAAGAGTTACGCACGTTTGTGACGAAGATTGGAGTTCACTATTCTCCGGGGTGGTTGTCCTAGATAGGATTCGAGAGATTTGAATGAATTTGTCGCGTTGGTAACATTTTTTTGTTTCCATTTAATTAAGGTGTTATATTAGAAATGCATACGCAGAGTATGAATTTTGAAGGCCAAACCGATTGTTTAGTTCTCTGTCTGCGCTTGCGAGCTATTCAAGAAAGGCCTTGAAGGAGGAGAAAGTGGCATGCACTATAAGCCATGCAACACTGACAGGTTTCGATTCAAAACAGCGCTTAGTGGAAGTTGCTTAGGGTCTCTAAATGAACGATAAAGATGAATATAAAGCTGAATCTTTTTTTCGCCCCATTCACCGAACCTAGGTCTTGTATTATGGTTATCCGTTTTGAACTCTTGCACAAGTTTGATCTTATAAGCTTTTAAGCCAAGATCTTTCCGTATAAAATTCCACAAAGTGAATGGGCATAACTTCAATTGGTGGGCACGATGGCGAGTCGACTCATTCGGATTCTCCCTAACACTGCGCTCCACAATGGTATTAACTTCTTCTTTTCGCACTGTTTGTTGTCTTTGTGGATGCATATTATCCACTACAGTGTACGTGGGGCGAAAACGATTCATCGCGATTGAAATAACTTGCTAAGATGCTCAATTATGTCGACCGTAAAATGGACATAGCGCACGGTTTATTTGGTGAAGCGAACCACGATTTTCAAAATAATCTCTTTATCATTAAGGAATGTCCTTGGGGAATGAAAAAAAAAACTGTTACTGTCAATTTAGAGGACTATAAGAAAACGATTGAAAATATTTTTGGTCTCATCTTTTCCACAAGATGAAGCTGTGGTTCACATCACACTGAGTTCTTGCCGTTTAAGTTTAGTTAAGTGGATTAATATCAGGTAATAACGACTTAAATTGATCAGATATGCAGTCATTGCGAATTCACCCTACTGTTTTTGGGGTTTTTTGAAAAGTATAATCTACATGAATAAATCAACATCAAGCTCACAGCGGAAACACAAAATTCTGACTGAAATTAATAATAAAATTAATGGCGTTAATGCATTAATGTGCGAGCAAGCCCTTGAAGATATTGATGTTTACAGAGAATTGTGTTGAACTTGTTTTTCATATTGTTGTGAAAATAAAAATTTTGTTCACACACTTTGGCTTCATCGAAAGATCGGAAATGGTGCTCAGTTAGGCATGCGTCAGTAGGAGGAAGGGGTGAATCTGAAAAAAAAAACTCCCGGGCGGGATAGGATATGTCAGTATAAGGTTTCCACGTACATAGATTGTAATGACCTGAACAGTATGTCCTCGAGCGTTATATGCTCGTATAGCTGTCTTTTTTCCTTCAATGCTCGACTCAAACGCATCAATTGTAGTTAATAGTTACCTTTCGTGATAGTTTCGTTTGGTTTAGGCAGCTCATAATAATATCGTGCGGATGGATTACCTCACATTCTTTTACACTGAGGGCTATCATAGGGTACCCATTTTCATCGCCAGACACGATACGACGTAAAATAAAACTTTTCCCTCCTCTTCCCTTTCAGCAGTTAAAGCAGAACTTCAGAAGTGCAAACAATTTAAATGTTCAGCTAGGGTGTGACATTGGACTTCATTAAGTAATGCCTCCAATTCGTTGGTCGTTCGATCGTCGAAAGCTCTATATTTATAACATCAAAATCATTATTTTGACGATAGTCTCCGTGGGCACCCAGCACGTCGCTTATGAACGAGTGTCAGTAAAGTTTGTTCTAAAATTGCAAAATTTGCAAAAGACCCTGCGCATGTGTATCACTCAGGAGCCGTCGATTGAATGACGGAAGAACGTGGTCTTTTATTAAGACAATATGTATGTACATATATAAGGTCACAAATTTATCGCACCAATGACACAGTTGCTCAAACCGCTCGCCCCTCCGAGATAGCAGACCTAAAAAGTATGCTCCAAGGAAGGAGATTTGGCTTTAATGAAGAACTGATTTCCGAAACCTGTGCTTTAAGACCAAAGATAAACCATTACGAAAATATCATCGAAATATAAATTAAGTATAGATCGAATCCTGGCTTAAAGTTGTCTGACCATTTGACCATTGATTTTCAACTTCCAGTCATCACAATACTGCTGAATTTTTTCGAAGTCACACTGCAATGACAACAGTGCGTCGATCCTTGGACCTGATCTGTACGAGGTTAGGTCGGCTGCGTACGCTATTGATTGGTGAAGAGAAACAAGTAGATCAGGTAAATGCTGAAAAGGATCGGCGAATTTACCGTACCTTGTTGCAGTCCGTTTTTGATTTCAAATGTTTGGGTAGAAGACACGTTGGCAATTTTCACTACGAACTTTCTACCGGTTAACATGTTAAAAATCATATATAGCAGTAGTTTACGTATGCCCAGCCGACTGAGTTTGAAACAGAGACCTTCTAACCATACGGTGTCGAAAGCCTTTTCCAAATCAATCGACAGGCACGCATGCATTGGTTCTTGCATTTGTTCTATTGGATATACGACACGAGTTTCGACACAGCATGAATAGTATTATGCCCCGCTCTGAAATCGAATTGGTTATCCGGAATTATTTTATTGTTCTCATTCCATTTAGACAGGTCTATAGACCACCTTCTCGAAAACCTTGCTAATACATACTTGAAAGGAGACTTATCGACCGAAGATTTGATGGGTTAGAGGTATCCTTGCCCCTCTTGCGTATTGGTTGCACCACCGCTTCCAGTCCACTGGATATTATGCGTTATTCAGTGAATTGTTGAACAGAATGGTGTACGCTTCTACAGCAACCGGTGGGAGATGCCTGAGCACATCATTAGATATTCCGTCGATTCCCGCGGATTTTTTCTCCTCAGTGACTTGACGATCATCTAGAGATCCTCCGTCGAAATAAATAAGGTGTTCACTCCTTCATTGGTGACGACATTATTTGCCATGAAATCTTCATTGAAGTCGTGATTCGGGCGAATACTATCATTCACCTGGTACACTTCCTGGAAGACAGTTGCCACTGTCGCCACCTTCTCTTGAGGATCCGCAATAATGAAAAAGTCGTCATCCAGGATAGCGTTGTCTGGATCGATGCTAACTGTTCGTAGCAAACGTTCATTGTCTGACGTTCTTGGAAGCTTTTAATCTGATTGTTTATCCGAAATATTTTATTTGCTTGCGGGAACCTACTCGCGCTGTTGGATTTTACAGCACGAATTCTGTTGTTCCAATGCAAACTTACAGATATTCTGTCATTCTCTTTGATCAACTTTTGGAGATTTTTAATCAGTGATTTCAGTGTCCTGACCTCCGAGTTTTTTCTGTCGGTAAGCCGCCTCTACAAGAGTTTGAGTCTTGTCAAGAGTCTACTTTTTTGTCTGCACAGTGCATCGATTGTCGCGTTTCGGTATACGTTTGTGGTATCGTGCTGTCGTTGGCGTGGTATCGTACTGTTCATTGTCTGTTTAATGATATCGTTCATTTGTTTGAGGTACTTGTCAATCTTGAGGTTTGACAGGTTCCTGTTAGTCGGTGGGAAGGAGGCGCTCGAAGTGAGCACTCTCGTCAGGGAATTGGCGAAGCGTGACCAACGCGCCCTACTGTAATCGTAGGGGTGCGTGTGGATGTACTCTGCCATTTCCGCGAACTCTTCAGGTACTGTGATCACGGCACATAGTCCGCAATGGTCACTGTCGTATAAAATGGTCCGTAGACAGTTAATAGACCATTCGTTCGTGTCTGCCAGTCTCCGTCGAGAGTCTATCAGCATGAGATCCAGATAGGAGCCGCTCCTTGGATACGAATTCAATGTTGCGAAGAACTCACCAATGACTTAGTAGGCTCCCCCTAGTGTTGGGAATGTTATTTCCCCAATCACTATGTTTGGCATTTAAATCGCCGGCCAGAATGTAGAAGTTTTCTACCGAGTTCAAGCGCAAGAGATCGAAAGAGTGTCTCAAGCTCTGCGATAAAAATATTGGGTTGAGGTGCTTCAGGTGCATAGGTCACTAAAATGTACATTTTCTGTCCATTACGGAGAGGAATGCACACAATGCAGACTTCTAGCGCCTGGAATCTCCGCACTTCACCGCTATATATTGTATAATTTTATATTTTATTATTTTTTATGAAGATCGCAACTCCCCCGCCTTGAGTAGCGTTGGGTCGGTCTCTTCTACTTATTCTGTAAGAACTGTGCCGGATTTTGTGCTTGTGGCTTAGCTTTGTTTCGCTAACCAAGAGTATCTACATCGGGGCTTTCGTCCTGCAACAGGTTGAAGAGAACGGCTCGTCGCTCGATCTTTATCAGTGAATTTACATTCACCGACAGGATCTTCAAAGGCCTCTCTACCAGCGTACCCATCATGACCTTAGGTGCGCTAGGCCCGGCAGAAGCGAGCAGATACTATCTACTCGGGTCGCCGTCTCCAGGATCTGTTGTTGGAGCTGCCCAGTCTGCCCTTGGATTGCGAGCAAGATCGAACAGACATCCACCATGGCTTAACCCCCACGAATTTGAGGTGGTCACCCTCGAACCCTTTGAGCTCTGATAGCATTTCTTCGGGATCTGCAATCGATTCCACACCTTTGAGGAGCATCGTCTGCAATCTCTCGGCCTTTGGAGTGAAGGAGAAAAACTCCGTCGTTGACTCTTCCAATAAGCTTTTAATCCGCTTATGCTGTTCCAGTGTCTTGCACTGAATAGCATAGCGTTTTTGGCCTAAACATTTTACTTGAAAATTACCTACACCAATAGAATACTTACAGAGATCGATGGTCTCTCGCAGAGCTGTGGTATAGGTAAAGATGGGTGGCACCTTCTCCTTTTTAGGACGCTGTTACTGCTTCTGTTGTTGTTGCTGCTGCTTCTGCTGCTGCAGTTGTTGTTGCTGCTGCTGTTTCTGCTGCTGTGGCTGTTGAGCTGATGCCTTTAATTTTTGGACTACGGCCTGCAGCTGGGCGCGTAGGAGGCGTTCTTCCTCCTCAAGTTCGCTACGCTCCTCCTCCGTAGCCGGGCGGCGAAGCGGTTGTTATCCCCCGTGTAGCGACTTTCCTTACCATCGGGAAGGTAGGTAACATCGGCTTCCGTGGGATTACTTTTTTTTATTGTTGTTGTTGCTTTTGTCCGGCTGCTTCGGATGTCGATGGTGATGGCGCGCCTTTCCTCGCTTTGACCGGCAGCTTTTCGGCCGAAGTAGTGAGGGAGGGACGCTTAATTAAATTGGGCCTCGGCTTGAGGCCTTTTAATAACGGTGGTCGGTGTTGCCAAATCGGAGATAAATCATCCGATTCCGTCCGACGAACGGTCTTCCCCGCCGTCACCCGACATGTCTTCACGCAACTGGTGCTACTACTGTCAGTAGCTTTATAGCACGAAAAGAACGAGAAAAACTATTTTTTCCCGACTTGGGACTTGAACCGCCGACCTTCGGATTACGAGCCCAGCACTCTACCCACTACGCAAAATTTTGCGATCACTTCTTGTCTGTTTTGTTTTCTTTTTCTTTTTAAATCACCAAAATACTTCCTATCACTGCACTGGTCTGTGATAAACTGAATTTTGATTCTGTCACAAACAACGCGTGAGCTGCCAAAGATTGAACACTGAAAAACCAAGCAATATAAAATCACCTTTTAGTATTGTAGAAGAGCCGGACCTCTTCCCCAAGTCGCTTTCAGCGATGTTTTTCAGTGATCTTTTCCGTACTTAGAAAGTTATTGTGACACTTGTTTATTCTTTGCTTTTCCGCTACCCAATGGTCTAACTAATAGTAATTTCTCTTCTCATTAAATCTTTTATACTTCCAGTCGTTATACAACGGGCGATAACTTACATATCTCCAAATAGTATATTCTGACGGTTGTTCTTTCCTAGAAACATATCTTGAGAATATTCTTTTTTCTTCACTTGCTTTTTACAGGGAACCCTCGTAGGAGCACTCGATTGATTTTGGGGCTACCAACATACTCGTAGCACTGGTGATTTGTCATACCGCCGATAACTGTGATTGAAGTTCTGATTGATCATGAACTGAATTTTTGCATTCAGATTTTGCTACCGAAGGTTAAATGTTTGTAAATTATAAAAGGCTTCGGTGGTGAAGAGGGCGAGATTCTAAACGCGCCAAGCACCAGTCGCCCATGAACGTTCTTTCAGGCTATTTTGAATTTTTAGTGCCGACTTCCGCCGAATGACTCGGTGCCCCACGCTGGTCGTCAAGATCTTACGGCAACATGTAACCTCGAAGTATTGAATTGAAACCGGTCGTTAAGCGTGCTCACGGTTATTTATTACTTAGAAGTGCTAAGAAGACTGAAGAAAGGGTCCACCGGGTGAAGTTAGTCATCGGCGGGAAAAGGAAATTGCATCATGACAATCTTGGCAGCCGTACCTACATACTCCAACGAGGCCGACTAGCTGACTCAAAACGGCGTCACGAAGACACTCCAAACCCCTTCAGACCCAAATTAGCCTTAGCAGACATTTTCCTATTTCCAAAACTGAAATCATCAGAAGACAACACCATGGGATTTTAAGTGCCAAAGCAAGATGCTAGTTAATTCAGGAGGACCTTCCGGAAGTCTTCGAGTCGTGGAAAGTCGATAACAAACGCGAGTCGACGCTCAATGTACTTTGAAGGATTTTAAGGTTTTTTACTTTTCCGGAACGTTTCCCGATACTTTTTGAACAAATTATGTATTACTTACCTTTGGAATATTCAAGGATATCGCACTCAATGCCTTAAGAAAAACAGATGGTAGAGCAAATGGCTTCTAAAGGTACTTCGACAAATGTCAAAACCCATGAAAAAAATTGTATTATGCCGACCACAAGTGATCTGCTGACCTCACAGTCCTGACAGAAACCACATCTAAACATGAGAAATACTTCTGTCCCTGACAGGAGCTTAATGCCCGTATATCCACACACTTTTACATTATAAATATCAATCCGTTACCCAAATAGTAAAACCGCCCATTTCGACCACCCCGAATATTTGTAAACACTAATAAACGCACCACCGCGCTTCATACGCTCCATACATAATCAACCCTTCTCCCGACCCATCACATTTCCGCCATCAACCGCCCACCAGCATTGTCCGGCGTATGCGATTCGTCGCCACGGAAGGCGAACGGGCGTTAATGTCATTCATTTGTCCCATGGCATCCATGGCGAACGAAGGATAAAGAACCGGATGCGGGACAACGCGGGATAGGTCGTTTGGCCCGGTCGCCTTCCGACTGCGATGGTTAATTCTGGAAAATTAATTTCCCTTAGGTCCGGGTTATTACGTAAACATTAGTTTGAGGCAACTTTGGACTATTAGTCCATCGGGGTAGGTTGTTACGATGTTATGTTGTTACGACGTTGTTTTCGGCTCAAAAATGCCAAAGGAAAAATTAATGATCTGTGTGAACTACTGCTAAATGACGGTAATTTGAGCTTCGAACCTTACTTTCCTCACTTATGTCAACATTGTCGATGTTGTTTTCGCTCCCCATGCGCCGAGAAATAGTGTTGTACCCCTCATCGCGGTGTCATCTTTTCAAGGTTTGATGTCATGTACCTTGTTTTCACCGTTGTTCGGATTCATTTGGTACTTCTGAACGGGATTTTAACATCCGGCAAGAGTTATCTTAATTAATTTCGGTCGGGTACATTACACTAGAGGCCATGGTAGGGAGGAATATATGCCGAAGTCATTGGGTTCATGTAACGTGAGCCAAACTTTGTGTGCGTGGACTGGTCCTATTTAAATTAATTTTATTATCTGAAAGTTGATTTTGCAGTAAAATAATATCATTTAGCGCTAACGTAGTGGAATGATACATTTTAATTAAAAAGCTTGTGAAAAAGAAGTCCATGACGCGATAGAGGGTTAATTTTATGGAACGCGGTGAACATAACGGTGGGTTATCCTTAATTAATAATTTTTGTTTTTGTTTTTCTAATATACTTTTTTTGAAATGATAATATTGGCCTCACCACAGCATAGAAAAATCTAGGCGGAAATCATTACTAGCATGGCCAGTTGACTTGTGAAGACGTTTTATTTTACGTGCTCAGCCAGCAATTGGAGAAGAATAGAAATGATAGCCAGTGTAAGGTGTTTACTGAGCGCCAACCTTGAGATCGGCCCTCACATAATTGTCCCTGTAGTCTAAACGCTATAGTTGATGTGTGAATTTTTGGGCCTGAGACTAGGCCATTTCAAGTTAACTTCTACATCCCATGTCGAAGAGAAGAGAAGTCAAGCCTGATACAGATGGTGTGCTGCATCCACAATTTGTTTTCAATTGGCCACTCTATGCAACAGTCATTCAACATTCAAATTGGATTCTGATAACCTGTGTTAATTTGTACCATAAATTGCGCAAGTTAACATTCCATATTATTGACTAAAGAAAGCTGTACTTAGGAACAGTTTTGAGCGGTGTTTTTTCTAGAGGTTTGATTTTTAAACTGAGAACAGCATTTTCATATACTGTCAATTTGACAGTTGAAAGTCAATTTTTGGTAAGTGCGTTTTGCCATTTTACAAAAAGATTAACGTAAGAGCAACGCATGCAAATTGTGAAAATTTATTCTGAAAATCCGAACTTATCGTGCGCTTTGTCCATTTTACGGTCGTCATATTGGTCCAACTGAGTATTTTAATCGGAAAACAAAGAACCGTTTTCACACCACATACACTCTAGTGGATATTACGCATTGCCAAAGATGACAAACAACGTGAAGAGAAAAAGTTATTGCCGTTGTGGAGCGCAGTGGTGAGGAGAATCCGAATGAATCGATTCGCCATCATGCACAACAATTGGAGCTGTGCCCATCCACTTTGTGGACGATTATACGAAAGATCTTAGCTTAAAAGCTTGTAAGATTCAGCTTATACAAGAGTTGAAACAGCGTGACCATTAAACGCTTTGTAGGTTCCGTATATGGGCTGAAAACATGATTTAGCTTAATGCCCATTTTCAACCCAAAAATTTGTTCTTCGATGAGGCCCATTTTTGGTAAAATATAAAGATATGTTAACAGATAAAATTGCCAAATTTAGAGTGACTCGGAAGCCTCTGTCGGGACGCCCTTACAACCATCAAAACTCACTTTTTTGTGTGCTTTATATGTTGTTAGAATGAATCATCGGCCCATATTTCTTTGAGAACGAAGGTGGCCAGAATGTAACCTTTGATCTCACACCTTTAGAATACTCTTAGTCAGTAGTCTATGCCGATTATGCAGAAACCTTGAATGATTGTTATCAACATTCGCGGTGTTTTGCTGACAAACGGCCCCAGTTGTTCGATAAAGTTGCCAAAAATTAGAATTCAAAATTGCACTTTACGAGGATGGTCCGATAAGTACTTAGCCTACAAAAGAAAAACAAAAATTTTGGAGAAATGGCGATTTATTTTTCAATGTAGTCTCCTTTTAGCTCGATAAACTTGACCCAGCGATGCTCCAACTTCTTTAACCCGTCTGCAAAGTAGGCCTCCGTGGCGGCGATCACCTCCTCATTCGACTGAAATTTCTGCCCCCCGGCGAGTGACTTTTTCAAGTTTGGAAAAAAAAAAAGTCGCACGAGGCCAAATCTGGAGAATACGGTGGAGGGGCAGCAGTTCGTAGCCCAATTCGACCAATTTTGCCGTGGCGAGGGCGGAGGTGTGAGCTGATTTTTCTTCAATTCGGCGTCGAATCGGCCCAATAATTTGGCATGGTTCAGCATGGTTTTTGGCCGCGTGTGGAAGCGGGAGTGTCCGCGGATTTTAGAAAAATGGAAAAAGAGCAATATCGGTCGGTGATTCGATTCTTGTTTTTGGAAGGGAAATAGCGCAGCGAAATCAAAGAGTTTGGATGCTGTGTACGGTGACCCTTCTCCTTCGATGGCGAACATCAAAAATTGGTTTAACGACTACCACGGCTACCACGGAGGATAACGTGACAAAAATCTACGATCTCGTATTGGCCGACCGCCGATTGAAGGTGCGCGAGATAGCTGAGACGGTAGGCTTTTTAAAAGATCGCGTAGGTCATATCCTGCATGAAATTTTGGGCATGAGAAAGCTGTCGGCGCGATGGGTGCCGCGTTTGCTCACTCCGGACAACAAGCGCAACAGTGAGACCACTTCAGAGCACGCTGTTTAAACGCAATCCGAAGGAGTTTCTGCGTTGTTTCGTGACATTCGACGAAACATGGATCCACTGGTACACACCAGAGACCAAGGAACAGTCGAAACAGTGCTCCGAACAAGACGAAGACTGTCCCATCGGGCGGAAAGCTGATGGCCACCGTTTTCTGGGATTCAAAAAGTGTGATCCATATCGACTACCTGGAGCAGGGAAAACGGTCACAGGGCTGTACTATGCCAAATTATTGGGGCGATTCGACGCCGAATTGAGAAAAAAACGGCCCCACTTGGCGAAGAAAAAAGTGCTCTTCCACCATGATAACGCATCGGCTCACACCTCCGCCCTCGCCACGGCCAAATTGGTCGAATTGGGCTACGAACTGCTGCCCCAACCACTGTATTCTCCAGATTTGGCCTCGTGCAACTCCTTTTTGTTTCTAAACTTGAAAAAGTCACTCGCCGGGCAGAAATTTCAGTCGAATGAGGAGGTCATCGCCGCCACGGAGGCCTACTTTGCAGACGGGTTAAAGAAGTTGGAGCATCGCTGGGTCAAGTTTATGGAGCTAAAAGGAGACTATATCGAGCTAAAATGGAAAATAAATCACCATTTCTCCAAAATTTTTGTTTTTCTTTTGTAGGCTAAGTATGTACCTATCGGACCACCCTCGTATGAGAGAAAATTTTCGAGCTCTTGTCACTCATCTTGATACTTTTGCTTGCGTTCCAGATATTGTTTTTGTGTCTGAAATTTGGATATATGACTTAAGGGGGTAGTCTCATGTGACCACTTCGAAAAATCGATTTTTTTTCATATTTCGATAGTAAAACCTATCAAAAATATGCTGTGAAAAATTCAGACCGAAATTCCTAGTATTAAATAAGTTACAACTCATAGTCGCCGACGTGCCAGGTCTGTAGCTGCTACCTTTCTATTGTATTTACAACATACGGCAGAGAATACTGAGCAAATTTACACACATCCTCCAGCATTTGATGAAGAAACAGCAAGTTTTCTGAAGCCAATTTACGAAGAATTATCATCTGATGATCTGATACAAAGGTGCTTGGAAAAAAACACTCAGAACAGCAACGAGTCGTTTAATAGTTGCATCTGGAACTTGGCTCCAAAGCATCATTTTGTTGGAAAAAAGACGCTGGAAATTGCTTCATGGACAGCTGCGTGTATGTTTAATGAAGGATATTCACCCATCCTTAAAATAATGGAGATTTTTGGTACGCAAATTGGCCGAAACGCCTACTCGTATGCTGAGGAGTACGATGAACGACGAATAACCCGTGCAGAGCTATCCAGGTCCGAGGCATCCAAAAAGGCAAGGGCTTCCCTCAGGTCACAAAAGCTGGCAGAAAATGATGCGTATGAAGCCACCGAAGGGTTATTATATGGTCCAGGCATAGCAGATTAGTGTAAGTATACATTTTCCACGAAAATTCTTCTCTTGAAACTTTCTCTCGAAACATCATTTTCTAAAACTGTCATGGTCCTAAAAAACAAAACTATTAAACCTATTGCTTTGAAATTTATATATGTTCTTCTACTCATTAATGGTTATCGGCCGTATAAAAATTGCCTATTTTCGAAAATATTTTCTTATTTTTTTTAAACGATTTAAAAAAAAAATTAACAACAAAAAAAGATTTTTCTCAACAGTCCGTCATTTTTTATTTTTTTCCAATGAAATCGATTAATTTTGGTAGGGCCGGTAGCGGCAGACCTACTGAACAAAGATCCATTTGATTTTTCTATTTCAGACAACATGAAAAGCCGCTATTACCATGACCAGTTACCAGTGATATATAAAAAATAAGAAATTTTTTTTTTATACAGTTTAAGATACAAATAAGAAAATTAAAATGATTGAATTTTATTGTCTTATAAAAAAAATTCCCTAAAAAACGTAAAATGTATGCGTTCACATGAGACTACCTCCTTAATCTTTTCATTACAGATCTAATAAAACATAATTCAAATCCATGGATTTTTTGTAGAACTCGATATTGACAAGGTAATGTTCGATACCTCTCAAAATATATCGAGCAACGACTAGACCATAACTTTACGGATATTTGTTTTCCAACCGTCAAGAGTTTACAAATCCCATGACTACAAATCTCACGGTGGTATTGGTGGCAAGTTCACATTATCCAAACACAAGACATGTTCCACTAATTTTTTTTCAAAACTTTCAATAAGGCCCTAAGACTTCAAAACCAGTCACATTTTTTAATGTGCTTTTTTATGGAACTTTCAGACAGACGATTATGCAGGCCAAAATTTGCTCGTAATACGCGAAACGTACTGACTATTGAATCATTGAATCATATAAATTTTATGGTTGTCAAATAATAAACTCCGTAAAATGGCAAAACTTAGACTAAACACGTACAGTCTCGGATCGCAGTTCCAACTGACGAGAGTGATTGAAGCAGGGATTTTAAATTCGGACCACGAATCGGATGACTCTATATATTCGTTTACTTTCCTGACGAATGGGAGAGATCGTAAAACGCTATGTTAGACATTTGTCCCTGTCAAGGCCTTATGATAATTCATAAGAGCAAGGAGCAAAACAGCAATCGATCTGTCCCAGACCAGGAAAATTGCTTACCCTTTCGTAGACATACACAGCTTAGGATGATAGTCCTCAGCAGATATGCTGTTCTCAAACTCGTTCTCTACTCTCTTGGTAGCTCCTAGACCTCCGTCTGTCTGATATTTCAATTCACTTCCAAGTCATTAGACTAAAAATAAAACTTATAAAATATTCCTATTGAATTTGAGTCCATTGAATAAGATTCGACACAGGACCAAAAGTGTCCCTAACTGACAAAATGTTTTATTAAAGAGACCAAAATAAGATATTTAAAGTAATCACCTTATATGCTGATATTTACATATCAATCTTGCAGCTTGTTAGCTTGACATGTTCTACATTCAAAACTAGAACATCCTGCTCAAGCTTCCGAGCTTAATCCCCATTCACTGGAACCCATGAAAGGATTTGAAACTATTTAAATACATTTAGAATTCCGGAAAATTGCTCTACCCACCCAGTCGGATAAATTAAATCGAGGAAATATAAAAACCTCAGCTTTTAAACTATCAGAAAGGATTTATCTTTCGAATGAATAGTTGGAAATCTAATTTAAAAACACCATTTCGATTAGGGGATTTGTATTTTGTATATGCTACCCACAGAATGTTGTATGCAATTGTACAGTATCCTATTCATGGTATCTCTTTTAAATAAAAATATTCAACAATAAATCCGATAGTATGGTGCATCTTATCATGTGTACACACGTGTTCGAATCCCAGGACGAATTTATTTATTCCGGTCACTACTTTTACTTCTTCCTTTACACTCCCATTCGGTTTCAATTGGACATCTTTAGTGTTTCATACACACAAATGATACGAGTAGTAAATCCAAGACAAGGGATACCACAGGATGCTTGCAAACAAAAGGAGCTGGGACGATATCCTGGGAATGGTAGTTCCTTTCAATAAATCTTTATTATTATGCCTATTTTTTATGTTAATTTTAAGTGCACGATCGGAGGGGTGAAGAAGGACGACCACGGTCATCATCCCTTATGCTTGTGTGTATGTGGGAATCGATGTAACTGGAAGTTTTGATTCTGCCCTATGAAGCACATTCATGGATGAGGTATTTTTCCTTAGACAGCCTACCCTCCGTCAGCTACTCGTACCACAAATAATTGGGATGGAACAGATTTTTTTCTTTTCGTTACGTTTTTTTTTTTTTTTTCTTGAAAATGAAGCTCGAGATGAAGGTTTGATAAGTCACAATAGCCTTTGGCTATGATTTCATTCTTCCTTCCTTTGATTTTTCCATGCGGATTGCGGGGATGGAAAGAACAGAAGAATAAAAAAAACGGTGGAGCAAGTACCCGAGGTGTGAGGGCAGAAGCCAAGAGAATGAACAGAGAGGTATTGTCCCTGCTATCGGTATCTTTTCCGTTCGACAGGATATCTTATGTAAATTTTATGCTCTTATTATGACTTTTGAATTTCTTTGGATACTTTTCTGACGAGGGAAATGTATAATGCGACTTGCGGCTATCTTCTGTTGAATTCTTTATGAAGGGAGAGTGCTACCTTGCAAATAAAAAACATTTCTTTGGACATATCCCAAAATATGACTGCCTATGGGATGTACTGAGAGATATTTTTTTTAAATCTTTGAACAAGAACAATTTGCTTTAAGTCAATTTGAAAGAACTTTAATCTACCTCTGACCCGGATCTACAATACCCCTGGCATCCAAAGTCCAGTCGAGTAAACTTACAGTCTGAACAATCGATTTGGCATCTTAAATCTCCCTGAAAATTGCTTCTACCCAACTTCCCAAACGTCTCTACACGAGTTCTTAAATCTCTCAGATAAAGTAATCTGTTTTTAAATACATATGAACTCTCGCTCGAATATGTTTCCGCTCTTTTGAAGATAAGAAACATGCAAATCCGACAAACGTAGTCCATCATAAGACCACGAAAAAAAAAAGTTATCTCCCACATCCGCTAAGCGAGAGGGATGAACTGTATGGGTATATTTGCCCCCTGCGGAGTAATAATGACCATTTAATCGATAGCAGCACATAATCGTAAATTCCAAACTACAATACATAGTTATTAAGTTACCCTCGAGGAAGGATACTTCAATGACCTTTTATTCTCCAACGAACTTGCTGCATAGATTGCTTTTTTGGTTTTTGTTTTTTTTTCCGTTCTCGGTTTCTTTTTTCACGTTTACCTCATTCTTTAGGATCTTTGTTAAAATTATGGTCAAAACAGGATTGAATGCGGCCACATTAAATGGTACAATACAACCGAGGGAGACGAGATACCTTCTTTATGACCGTTTGGTATTTCCATCCGGTACGGTGGAACGCTGTGTTACGAGAGAAATGTCGAGAACATTGAATAAAGGACTAGAACCCATTAGTTGTGTTGGTAGCAACAAGTTGAAGGTACGATTCGTACTGATTTATAGTTGAATTTAAATGGTTACTTATACCTATAATTACGGAAGCGGGATTCGGCTTCTATCTGCTTCTCTGTTCGTGATTCTCTTTTGGATCGAGATATGGTTTTAAGGTTTTCCCATTGCAACAAGTAGGAAGTTGGTTTTTGAGGGGTTTACGACTTATTAGTGAGAAGACTGACTTAGCGTAGCGCTATACTAAAGGCTCAATATTGTTAAGATTCGTTTGAAGTTAGATAGACAGAAATTTAAGAAATAATGTTAACTTAAGCAATAATAAATCTGAAGGAAAACACAACAAAAAAAAAAAGATAAATAAATAAATAAATAAAAATAAAACAAAAATGTATAAACATAAAAATAAATTAATAGATATATAATAATTCAATAAAACAAATAAATCACTAAATAGACAAATGAATAAATACCCAGATAGATAAATAGTAAAAATATATAAATAAACAATAAATAAATAATAAATAAATAAATAAATAAGTAAATACATAAATGAATAAATAACGAAGTAAACAAATAAATAAATTAAGTCATACAGAAGTAATAAATAAATCTTCTCCTTTTCCTTTTTTTTCCGGCGTCGTTATGGTCAGAAGTGTAGGACCATAACCTTCCCACTTAACTGCATTCCTACTGGTCCGCTTGCGGGGTCCGCCGGTTTGACCTCAGAAAGTAGCGGCAGGCTTCCCGGTTTGGGATTACTTCATCGCTGAGGCCAATCAAATGCCGGTGTTTTTGCATTTGTTTGCACCAATTGTTTTTCGGCCTGCCTTTTTTGCGTGTAGAAATTGGAACGTTGATTGATATCGCCTTTTGGACGGGGTTCAAAGGATCTCTCCTTTGAACATGGCAATACCAACTGAGTCGGTCGCGCTCTATCTTTCTTGTGATGGTTTCTTTTACGTGGAGGCTTCCTCGGATCTTTGAACTTCTAATTCTGTCACACTTTGTTACTCCCGCTGTCATGCGAAGCATCTTCATCTCAGCTGCTGTTAATTTGCTCTCATACTTTTTGTGCATTGTCCAGCATTGTCAACCATAGTGAGCGCCGGACGTACAACTGAAGTGTAGAGCCTTCCTTTCAGCTTAGGGGGCATTTTTCGATCACAGAAGATGGCGGAGTTTTCCCGCCACTTCATCCACCCTACGCTTACGCGATGGTTGATGTCGTCATCACAAGTTGCTTCTTTATTAATCATAGATCCCAGATATTTAAACTTTTCACACTTGGGAAGCACTCTTCTATTCAAGTAAATGTCTGGAATAGGCTGATGAGGGTCAGAGAACGGACAGCACAGACACTCTGTCTTCTTTGAACTAATACGACACCCGTGTCCCTCAAAAATGTCCACCCACACATCAAGTGCTCGTTGTAGGGACGCCTGATCATCACTTATAATGGCTCCATCGTCAGCAAAGAATAGCTGGTGCACATTGGGGTCCGTCACTTTTCCTTCAAGCAAGCAATCAAGGACTGCTATAAAGAGCAGTGGACTGAGGACGCTCCCTTGGTGTACACCGACTTTGATTGCGAACTCTTCGGTGACTCCTGCGGTGCATCTTACTCTTGTCGTTGCTCTATTGTACATGTCCATGATCACTCGCACGTAGGTTTCTGGAACTCCTTTTTGTCTTAGCGCTACCCATAGAAGATCTCTTGGTTGCCGGTCAAAGGCCTTCTTGAAATCAACCAACACCATATGCAAGTCCTTTGACGAATCACGATGCTTTTCCATCATGACATGCGGCCATACTTAGAATAATAGACGACCTGGGAAAGAAAGATGGTTTCAGTAGCCTCGCAGCTACGACCGACTATATTTCCCCCCCAAAATGACTTCTCTCTCAGAATACCAATCCATTTCTCCGACAGAGAAGAGTGACTATCAAACGCTGTAATCAACGACCACGAGATCACTCTCTTCACCGACGGATCGAAAATGGACACAGGCACTGGGACCGGGTTCTATTCTGATACCCTCCACAAACAGGAATCATTAAGATTCCCTGATCTGTGCAGCGTTTTTCAAGCAGAAATCCTGGCAATAGAGAAAGCAGCCAAACACCTACAGGTAACCGATATCCCACCATCGGATATCACTATCTTCGTAAACAGCCAGGCTGCGCTGAAGTCAATAGAATGCTGTATAACAAGATCAAAGGCTGTCCTGAAATGTCGCGACTCACTGAAGTCCATCAGACACCACAAAGTCCAACTCTGCTATGTCCCGGGCCACAGCTCAATCGCTGGGAACCAAAGAGCAGACGAATTGGCCAGGCAAGGGTATGAACTGGACATCAGCGAAGCGGACACGTCAATGCAACCACCGATCAGCGCATTATACCGTATCATAAACGACACAATCATCAAAGAAGCCAACTCGTCTTGGCTTACAAGAAACGACAGCTACACGACAAGATCATCGTGGCTAGAGCTCAACGTCGGAAAAACAAAGAAGCTCCTGGCGCTGGACCGTAACTCGATCCGTATGCTCGTCGGGGTGATCACAGGACACTGTCCCATTGGAGCAATGCTCCGGAAATGGGACTCGGGATCCAGCGATCTCTGCCGGAGCTGCGGCGATGAGGAAGAAACTGAGACGATCCAACATCTGCTCTGCCACTGTCCAGCTCTCCAGAATCGACTACTAGCTTCGCTGGGCCAAAGATTCTTCACAGAGATTGCGGACGTACCAAATGTAGATATATCGGATCTTCTAAAATTCAAAAAGAACACGGGGTGGTTTCAGCCACCACGTGAAAGGACAGGAATTATATGTGTACTCCACAAATGATGGGAATCACAATGGGCCTTTTGGCAGTGGAAGTGATGCTTAACCATCACACTCCCCTTCTTTAACCTAACCTAACCTAAACTTCAAAATAGTCTCCTTTTAGCTCGATTCATTTGACCGATGCTCCAACTTCTTCAACCCGTCTGAAAAATACGTTTTCTCGAGGTCTGCAAAGTAGGCCTCCGTGCCGGCGATGACTTCCTCATTCGACTGAAATTTCTGCCCGGCGAGTGACTTTTTCAAGTTTGGAAACAAAAAGAAGTCGCACGGGGCCAAATCTGGAGAATACGGTGAATGGGGCAGCAGTTCGTAGCCTAATTCGGAGGTGTGAACCGGTGCGTTATCATGGTGGAAGAGCACTTTTTTCTTCGCCAAGTGGGGCCGTTTTTTCTTCAATTCGGCTTCGAATCGGCCCAATAATTTGGCATAGTACAGCCTTGTGACCGTTTTGTCCTTTTCCATGTAGTCGATGTGAATCACACCTTGTAAATCCCAGAAAACGGTGGCCATCACCTTTCCGGCCGATGGGACAGTCTTCATCTTCTTCGGGGCACGTTCGCCGGTTGAAGTCCACTGTTTCGACTGTTCCTTGGTCTCTGGTGTGTACCAGTAGATCTATGTTTCGTCGACTGTCACGAAACGACGCAGAAACTCCTTCAGATTGCGCTTAAACAGCGTCAAACACTGCTCTGAAGTGCTCTCACGATTGCGCTTGTTGTCCGGAGTGAGAAAACGCGACACCCATCGCGCCGACAGCTTTCTCATGCCCAAAATTTCATGCAGGATATGACCCACGATATCTTTTGAAATTCCTACTGTCTCAGCTATCTCGCGCACCTTCAATCGGCGGAATGAATTTGTAATAAAAATGTCGAGCGTAGATGGAAGACCTCTCGAACCTCCTGGAATATATGTGGGACTACACGGAAATAGCACCGAAAACGGAAACACATTATACAGACCTGAAAGTAAACTACCACTCGCATTTGCTCTACTGCACTTCCAATCTCTGTGTCTGCAGTTTAAATCACCTCCAATTAAATAATCCCCACTTATTGAGAAAAACTGTCTTAGATCTGTAGTTAGATGTTGTCGTATGTAAACCGAAGAATTACCACCAGCAAAGTAAACACAAAAGATTTTGATTGCCCGAACGAATATGGTTGTGTATACGCTTGAACAACGCTTCGCTAAGTGGGCCTGCGATCGACTTACAGAAGATGCCGATTTTGCCAAAAAAATCATCTTTTCAGATGAAGCTCATTTTGATCTTGGCGGGTATGTAAACAAGCAAAATTGTCGCATTTGGGGCACAGAAAACCCGCACGCATACATTGAAAAGCCGGTGCACCCAAAACGAGCCACTGTTTGGTGCGGATTTTGGTCCAGAGGCATAATTGGGCCATTTTTCTTCGAAAATGAGCAAGAAGTGGCCGTTACAGTCAATGGCGATCGTTATCGGGCCATGTTGAACGAATTTTTGTTCACAAAAATTGAAGAGGAGGATATTGGCAACATTTGGTTTCAACAGGAAGGCGCTACGTGCCACACAGCCGAAGCTACACTCGATGTTTTGCGCCCTGTTTTTGAAGATCGCATTATCAGCCGCAGAGCTGATGTCGTTTGGCTACCTCGGAGCTGCGATTTAACACCGTTGGACTATTATTTGTGGGGTGCCGTCAAAGATAAGTGTTACGCCGACAAGCCAGAGACAATTGACGCTTTAAAGGACAATATTCGTGAAGCCATTGGTGAAATACAGCTGCACACAATCGATAATGTGCTTAAAAATTGGACCGATCGTGTAGGCTACTGCATGGGTTAAGAGAATTCATAAACTTTTTGCTCTCGCTATTTATAAAAGAAAATAATAATAATTTAAGGTTATTCTCACATGAGAGTCAATGAGTGCCGACTTTCACGAAGCCTTCGAATATTGGATCATTCTGGAAGATAGCAGGGCCATGGTCTTTTAAGTCCAATTTTGGCTAATAATGGGCAATTTTTGGTTCCACCAAAACACTTTGTTGCTCGCCTAGTTTCGAGAAATTTTAATTTTTACAGGCCTCCTCGACTTTTCTGTAGGGTATTTGAATTTTAAAGTTTATGGACCCTCGAAGGCTTGAAAAACAAAGCTCTGGCGGTGATCATATACGCGATATCATATTCAAAAGTGATTAGAGCAAAAATAAAGGAAAGATTACTTTTTTGAAATTATTACCAACAAACCCCCCATAGGGTTAAATCGAGCACCCGTTAACTTATTCATCTCTCTCACCGGCCACAACAAACGTCTCATACACGAGCGATATTAGCTGAAGATAATTGCGACTCGGCATTTATAACTCACACCTTTACCAAAGAACCCACTAAAGTCAATTTTAATTTAAAAATAATTGTTGGTCAATAAAAATATCGTTTTCAAGTTTATTTAGAAATCGACATCCTTCGTCCATTTAGGGTAATCCCCCACAGAGATTTAACCATCCTATAACATACAGGTAAGCAAAACCCCACGTGAGAAACGTTTTCTTAAGTTATAGCCCTAACAAAAATCAATTTCTTAAATCCCGGTGAAATTTTTCAAGGACCCAGTATCCTTGGAAACACTCATCCATATGCTGACATCCATCGGAACAACATATCTTCCTTTTGTTTTTGATTTAAAGACTTTAAAATAGCACTGCCCCCGCTTTATATTCAAAAGGGTCTCCATTTTTCCAAGTCATACCACATCTGCCATCCAGTTACCGTCGGTAATTGTAAAAACAATTCCGAAGCCTTTCATAAATATGTAAATTTTAAAGTGCACATCCACGATATAATGTATCCTGTCCAGTGGACAATCTCTGTCTCCCCATTCGTTCAGTTTGAATCTATTATTGACGAGATTCCTTCTTTGCCCCACTGAATTCCATATGGAGACGAATGAAAAAATCTGATTATCCTTTGCCCTCTCGATTCGACGACAGTCTTGAATGCTTTCTGTGAAGTGAATTTCAATTGCCCACTATTTGAAGATGTGAAATGAGCGACAACGGTACCAAAGACGACAAGGACAACTCTGATTACGATCATGATGATGATGGCAGACAGAAGTATAACAAATGCTAGGCATAGGACAAATTGGGAAAAAAATGAAAGAAATTGGTCTCCTTGCAGGTTCTAACATTGAATCAAACGGACATCTGCTGGAATGACAAATTGTCAAAAAATAAATTACAGTTATGCGTATCGTCCACACGCACGCCGTCCCGCTCCAACCGGCGCTACAGAAACCTAATAAATTTCGTGTCTCTCCCAATCACGAGGACGCTTGATGGAATTCAATTTGTCTTGTCTAATGGCATGGAGCATATACCTGTATGTACCCGGGAACATCATCAAACACTAGTGCATGGCAACTTGGACAGGTACGACAGGTTCTGGTATCTGAAACACATGACCGTATGTGCTACCTTTGCATAATTAGGATTATTGCAAATACCTGAATGTTACTTAGAGGCTGTGAAAAAAAGAAAAAAAGCCGGTCGATAAAATGTATATAACTCCATGGGTTATTTAGGAGGAATATAGGCTAAAGGGGGGTTAAATAATTCTCCCCTCGTTACGGTTGCTTTAGAAACCCTGTTTACTCCTGGAAATTATGCGATTTCCTTTGATCTCAATTGTTTCGAAGTAAATTAAATATTTCCAGAGAAACCAAGGGCGGATTTTCTTGAATTTGGAGTGAGCGGTATTTCGGGTCACTGCGACCTGATGTTACAGCCCACGGGTTTTGCTTATTGCTGGCGGCTTTGACAATTACATGAAATAAAGCGTACGACGTCATTCGATAAGCTTTCCCTTTATAACTGGTATGGAAAACCAAATTACCTTCTCCAATAATCAGGTTTCACAATTTTGTGGATTCGTAGCGGCTTCTCGAGACCATAAGGGAGTTCTCTGGATCTGCACCTCCTATAAGCACTGCGGGCGCTATAAATATCAATGCTGTAAGCTCCTATAGGCACACGCCTTTTTCAATGACACCTGTACTCTCTTGGAGCAGTGTTTCACTAGGGATATTGATACAATTCTTCTCAACGACCAACTATCAGTCGAAGGCTTTTTTGAAGCATGATTCAGTTAATGCTATCCTACTCCTGCATTCAAGAAGCACAGATAGGCCTAAAAAAATGTTGATTAAGAGATGTTAACAACTTAACAAAGATCCTGCTCGAAAAAGGTACAAGCGTTTTTTTTTTATGACTGCGCCAAGAAAATCCCTCCGCAATATGAATGGCTTTTTCGCAGCCTCTCCAATAAGGAAATCGAAGTCGACAGGATGCGGATTGCCATTAGGGATCGTAAGAACAACATTAGCATTAAACCTAAATATAAATCTAATCTCAACACTCCCAAATCCCCTAACCAACCCAAATCTGGACCCTCCCCTCTTTCTCAACCCCCTCGCAATCTAGGAACTAAGTGGGAATTAAGGACTGGAATATTCCCCAATTTCTCCCGACCTCTTCTCCTCTCGATAGCTCCCAAATCAACAACTACCCTCAACATCCCTCCACCTAATAATACTCCTAACAGAGCACGTACCCGCGTATCCTTTAACCTTGCGCCCGGCTCCCGACACTCATCCCCCTCACCGAACATTGTTAATTCAATACTCAATCCCAACACCCAGACTCGTAACAGCTGCACGTATCCTCAGTACCCAAACTTTATACACTCTCACACTCTGTACCCAACTCCCTTCACCTCCTCAGCTTCTAACAACACCCCCTTCAGCCCCTCCACCGCCTCAGCTTCTCACAACACGACCTTCCCTCTCACCACCGCCTCTTTCTTAGATCCACTTCTCCATCCCACGGCCAAACTCACCACACATCTTGCCGAGCTTACCGCCGAATGTCGCTATGTTATGTCACGTTTAAGAGACAGATGAATCTACGAAAATGTACGCCTCTATTTGGCCTACCTCCACGACAAACCTGACTCCATTTGCATCGACGGCAAAACTAAGACCTACGTCCTAGTTTCAATCCACCAAGAAGGCTTACCCACAGATCCCCACGCGTTAAAAAATACCTTTATCTGATTTCACGAAAGCCTTAATATCTGTCCCATTGATGTGAATAACGACCTCTCCACATTCGCCGCCCACGTCAGTTAAAAGCGCATCGCACACTTGCAAAGTACCCGCTCTAATCTCAAAAACTATTTTAAATCCTAACCTAAATACCTCTACATTTCCCCACTCATTTCTTACAAACCCATATCCCTGTACTATCAGAACGTCAGAGGGTTACGCACCAAAAACTTCCGCAGTACTCCTTAACTCCCAAAACCTACCCTACGATATATTTGCCTTAACTGAAACGAATTTATGCACCAGCATTGGAGACAGCGAGTTATTCACATCAGATTTCATTCTGTTTCGGGCCGATGGACGCGACAACTCTGCCGATCCGGATGGTCGCGGAGTTCTCTTAGCGATCCACAGTCGCTATGATCCCTTGCCCTTCAAATCGTCAAAAATATGCAACTTAAATGACGACTGCTCTCCCGGTCCCGACTGTCGGCCTGCCATAGTATTAGAAAAGTGCGCGAACCATCTTATTTTACCCCTTACCGCTCTATTTCAAAGCTCTATCTCTCAAGGACTCTTTCCTAAGCTTTGGAAATATACTTATATCATTCCAGTCCACAAAAAAGGACTGAAAAATGATGTGTCCAACTATCGTCCCATTGCCAAGCTCTCATGCATACCCAAACTTTTCGAGAGCGTCTTTATGATGCACTATTCTTTCACTGCAAACCCATATTTTCTCCTAACCAACATGGGTTCCTAAAAGGTCGATCGACAACCACTAATCTAGTCGAGTTTGTTTCACAATGTTTGTGTGCACTCGAAGCTGGCAAAGAAGTAGACGTTGTCGCCACTGACTTCAGCAAAGCCTTTGACAAAATGTCTCACCAAATTATTCTCCTCAAGCTCACTGCCCTCGGTTTCTCTCCCGGTTTTATCTCATGGATCAAATCTTATCTTGAAGATCGTCAATATAACGTTATCTTCAGATCTTCTATTTCTGATCCAATTAATGCTACCTCCGGTGTCCCGCAAGGTAGTCATCTCCGCCCACTGTTATTTCTTCTAACCATTAATGATGTTGACAACGTTATTCTGAACTCTCAGCTCTCCATATATGTTGATGATATGAAAATATTTAAACACATATCTTCCCCTGTCGACTCCTGCTCTCTCCAATTGGACCTTAACAGGTTCACTACTTGGTGTCAAAAAAACCATCTCGAGCTCAATGTCAGTAAATGCCAAACCATCCCTTACTCCCGCTAGCGCTCTTCCTCACTACCCAGAACCTACATTATTCGTAATGAAACTGTTCCCCCTGTCAACTTCTTGGTTGACCTAGGGGTTATTTGTGACCGTGATCAAACGTGCTAACTCTGCCCTCGGTTTCGTGAAACGTTGGTCCAAAGAATTCTCGAATCCTTACGTTACGAAACCATTATATATCACTTTCGTTAGGGTCCTTCTCGAATATGCTAGCCAAGTCTGGTCCCCCTTTTACGAATCCCATACTACGCGTATTGAAGCCATTCAACGCAGGTTTATCCGTTTTGCCCTTCGTGGCCTTCCCTGGGCCAACCCCCTTAATTTACCACCTTATACGGATCGCCTAAAATTAATCAACTTCCAACCCCTTTAAGAACGACGTGATGTTGCAGACATTCTATTTATTCATGACCTTCTCAGCGGTAACATTGACAGCCCCTCAATATTGCACCTGGTTCCCCTTAACACCAACCCGCGTAACCTTCGGTCCACTCCCCTTTTCCGTATAAACACTCACCGCACAAATTATGGCTACCACGAACCAATGTCCAGAATGCTTCGCAAAGCTAACACCAATCTTTTCGACCTTCACCTCAAAAACTTCCCGGGGCTAGTTAGCAGCTTATGGTATGTCGTTCTGCATGTTCGTTATGAAGGAGCAGATCTCCAGCCAGTAGGCCGCTGAGCTTATCATGCGGTTTACTAGAAGCTCCGGGATCGACAGGTACATTCTTCCGTCGACAGTGGAATATTGCGCGCTCTGCGTCTTCCCCTTTCTCTGGACATTCCGGACCAGCTATCATGTCCAACTCTATGAAGACATTTTCGATAGCCGCCGTGACCTGACAGGAATTGCGTAAGGTGGTAAATCCATAATTGCAATCCCCGTGTGCCGTCGACGAGGATATCGATAGGGACCATGCCCGCTATAACACGAGCTGCTTCATCCGAAATTGTCCGAAAACTTATTGCGCAAAGCTTGTATTCAGACGAGAGCTTTATTTTTATCTCCTTCGTTCTAAGAGATCTCGCCCACCGGCGCAGCGTACAAAGGGTATTGAGCTCACCATTCCAGAAAACAAAATCCTCCTCGCGTAGCCCGGTCCACAGATGTTTGGCAGCATTCTAGAAAGCGCTGCCTGCATTTGTGACGTCTTTTACTGCAATATTCGACATGGGTCTTAAAGTTAAGTCTGTTATCGAGCATTACACCCAAGTATTTTAATGCCTGTTTAGACCTGATTAAATAGCTCCCAAACCGGAAGATTGCGTATTCCAAAGCCTTCCGGCTTCTTATTAAACCAACCTCCGTCTTGTGGTCAGCTAGTTTAAGATAGGCGCCAAAAGTTCCTGATAAAGAAGCACAAGGAGGAGGTAGCCAAATTCGAGAAGAAATTAGCGCCCAGTTCCACTCATGCTGATAAAACGGACACAGGGCGAGAGAAGAAGCCATCGAGCACGGCTCCTATCAAACCCAATGTCCCAAAATCGATTCGACAACAGCCAACCTAGCAGGCCGCTGTCGAAGAGAGCGCACAGCCACCGAGCACCTCCAAGAGGGGACGCTCCGGGCAAGAAGCTCTAAGGAAAGCGAAAAAAGTGGCCATTGTCGATCGTTCCAACCCTGATGGGAAGATAACATCCGACAATTGGCTCACAGTCAAAGCTAGAATACTGGAGGCGATGCTTACCGCAGATAGCAACAACGAGAGCAACTTCGACGGGCAGAAAGGAGTCAAAGTCGTCGGTTGTGACAACCAGAGGTCCTTAGACTTCTTAACGCGCACAACCGACAATTGCGGCGAAATCTGGCAGAACGCTAAACTCGAGGTTATCCCTCGCTCGATGTATCCGCTTCGTACATTGGCTTCAATATGGATCCCTCCACCGGTTCCCGAAAAGGACGAGTCTATATTGAGGCTAATCGACAAGCAAAATAAAGAGCTTGATACGCCAAGAGTAAGAACGGAAGGGGAAAGAACCCCATGGTTACCATTGACCAAAAGTCACTCAACTACATCCGTAGTAGATCTGGCAGCATCAAGTTCGGGCTGCGAACACTGAGGGTAAGGCTCCCTAATGAACGCGGCAAGTCAAAGGAGGCTTAATTTACACCATTGTAAAGCAGCCACCGACGACTTGATGATGTACATGCTGCAGGGAGATGTGGATATAACTTGAATCCAAGAACCTTGGCACCTCAGGAACAAAATTCAGGGATTAAGGTCTAAGGTATACAGTTTATCCACACACTGAAGGTAAGCTACGAACCTGTATAGTCGCCAAAAAAATAACTCAATATTTTTCTTCTAGGTACATACAGCAATGAAGACCTCACTGTGGAAATATACAAACAACAAGACAAACTAATTTTGGTCCTATTGTTGGCATACTTGCCATACGATGGACCCACCTCCAGACACAGTCCGAACACTTGTGCGACACGCCAATTCACGCGGATTGTGTCTATTGATAGGCTGCGACGTCAATGGACACCACACTCAATGGGGAAGCAGCGACAAAATTAAAAGGGGTGAGTCCATTTTCGATTTCATAGTCTCCACCAACCTCAACATATGCAACAAAGGTAATACACCAACGTTTCGTAACCGGGTTAGGGAAGAGGTAATTGACTTTACTCTACTATATGAGTCTAACTTTATCTGAGTAGAGAATTGGAGAATGTCTATTAACTGTTCCTTTCCGGACCACAGCCGAATACTCTTCAAACTTAATGTCAATAAAGGAAAACCAAAACCTTTCAGAAAACCTTAGAAGACAGACTGGAATCTTTTCTCAAACCTAGTCGCCAACAGGTTAGTATCGCCACAAGCCATCACTAACCTCATGCAGTCGAAAACCTTGTGAACATTTTCAACAAATCCTGCCCTTTGCAACGTGTTCGCAAGAAGACCAGCGCAGTATGGTGGATCACAGAGCTAAAGCAACTCAGGACCAGGACCCGAACTTTATTCTTCACGAAAAGATCCGAAGACTGGAATAACTACAAATCCAGCTTCAATGAATACAAGAGTAAAACAAGAGCAGCAAAGTCTAAATCCTGGCGAGAGTTCTGCGAAGAAATAGAGGATCTCAATGAAGCCGCAAGGCTCAGAAAGAACCCATGCGTCTCGAGATTCATCCTTAAGCCAGATGGTTCAGGAATCCCTAGACCTGCTGACTGAAACCCACTTCACAAGTTGTAAAACCCCTGAAATCACAGTCCCCTTAGGGATGACGGTTCCTACGATAAACACAACTGAAGAAGTAATAAACAAGATTATCACAACGGATAAGGTATCATGGGCAATAAATTCGTTCAGACCCTTTAAATCTCCGGGGCCGGACGATATCTTGCCAGCGATGCTTCAAAAACACAGACCCACACTGTACCCCACCTCGTAAGCATTTTTTTCCAATTGCTTGCACGCGGGGTACATCCCAATACAGTGGAAAGAAATAAAGGTAGTTTTCGTACCTAAGACAGGTAAACCAACCCACACTGCCGCAAAGGACTATAGGCCAATTAGTCTCTCGTCGGTTCTATTAAAAACCTTGGAAAGACTCCTTGACCTATACATCAGAGGACTCATCAACTCACTCATGCAACACTCAACACGCAAAGGCAGATCATGTAAACAATGTAAACACAGAGGCCATAATAACAGCTCTAGGGGACATAAAAGTAGACAAATCCATTGTAATCTGGATTGAAAATATGTTGAAGAACAGAATTATCAATGGAGACATTGGACACAGGTCTATAAGGAAAGTGACAACTAGAGGCACACCACAGGGGGGAGTTTCCTCCCCCCCTACTGTGGCTTCGTACAGTCAACAAAATCCTCAAATTCTTTATGGAGGAAGACACCAAGACAATAGCGCACGCGGATGACTTGGTTATCTTGATAAAAGGTAAATTTCTACCAACTATCAGTGAACTAATGGAATCTGCGTTGAGGGAACTCTCCTCGTGGGCAAGACTGAACGGTCTGAGAATAAACCCCCAGAAAACCGAGCTGGTCTTGTTCACCAGGAAAAAGAAAATTCCTATATTTGCTCCACCAAAGTTAGAGGGCACTCCACTCAAACTCAAAGCGGAAACCAAATATCTAGGCATCATTCTTGACTCCAAACTCTCCTGGAAAAGGAACCTGGAGGAAAGGATGAAAAAAGGATTGAATGCTTTTTATGCATGCAAAAAGACCTTCGGAAAAAGATGGGGCTTGCAACCGTACATCATTCATTGCATGTACGCAGCAATCATCAGACCCATTTTAACTTATGGGGCCCTAGTCTGGTAGACTGCTAGCAGCACGAAAAGCTATATGAACATGCTCAACAAAGTACAAAGGCCAGCCGCTGTTTGTATAACGGGAGCCATGAGAAGCACGCCGCAAGCAGGGTTGGACATGATATTTCATCTCCTCCCCCTGGATCTATTCATAAAAGGTTGCGCTGCAAAGAGCGCTCTCAGACTAAGGGAGTCCTCTCTGTGGAAACAAGCCAACTATGGACATGCGGCCATACTCAGAATAATAGACGACCTGGGAAGGAAACATGGTTTTAGTAGCCTCGCAGCTACAACCGACTATTTTTCCCCCCAAAATGACTTCTTCCTCAGAATACCTATCCTTTTCCCCGACAGAAAAGAGTGGCTATCAAACGCCGTAATCAACGACCACGAGATCATTCTCTTCACCGACGCATCGAAAATGGACACTGGTACTGGGGCCGGGTTCTACGCTGATACACAAACAGGAATCATTCAGACTCCCTGATCTGTGCAGCGTTTTTCAAGCAGAACACACACCGCCAGATTGCACTGAAGTCAATAGAATCCTGTATAACGAAATCAAAGGCTGTCATGAAATGTCGCGACTCACTGAAGTCCATCAGACACCACAAAGTCAAACTCTGCTGGGTCCCGGGCCACAGCTCAATCGATCACAGGAAACTGTCCCAATGCTCCGGAAATGGGACTCGGAATCCAACTCTGCCGGAGCTGTGGAGATGAGGAAGAAACTGAGATGATCCAACATCTACTTTGCCACTGTCTAGCTCTCCAGAATCGACGCCTAGCGTCGTTAGGTCAAGCATTCTTTACAGAGATTGCGGATGTGGCTAATGCAGATATATCGGATCTTCTAAAATTCATAAAGAGCACGGGGCGGTTCCATCACCACGTGATAGGACAGGTTAATTATATGTGTACCCCCACAAAAGAAGGGAATCACAATGGGCCTTTTGGCCTTCGAGTGGAAGTGATGCTTAACCATCACACTCCCCTTCTTTAACCTAACCTAACCTGCCGTCTGCTTTCGTTAAATCTGTAAGAGGGGCAGCCAGATAAGCATACTTCTCCACAAACTTTCGGAAGAATCCGATCAACCGAAGAAACTTACGTACGGCGTGGGCATCTGTTGGCGTTGGAAACAGCTGGACGGCTGCAGTTTTGCCTACCTCGTCCTAAGTCGATGAACGCGGTAACAACATGTCCGTCCACTTCTACTTCCTTCATGTATTCATCTCTGGCTTCCTTCAGCAGCATCTGGCTGTATCTACCACCTGCGTTCACGGCACTTCCCAATGGTCCGTTTCCTGACGGACAGTTCCTTTTGATGTCCAAGTGGGTTTACGCCACGATTCCTCGTTGGAACCTGCCAGTGCCTATCACGTAGTTCGATAATCCACCGCAGTCGTTTAGGAATGTCTTGGACTGGATTGAGATGCTTTGCCCAGAAGGCCTTTCACCACTCCATATCTGATATGCCTCTCACAATATACTTCACCAGCGTATGCTCCTCAATCCTCCCTCTTGAGGAAATACTTATCATCTCGAAGATAAACTCCTCTATATTTTCATGAGGCTTTTGTTTTCGTTGTCGGAGCAATTCATGAAAGTCTGCCCCATCGTCGGTTGTAGGGAAATTGTCTGCAAGGTCCTGCAAGAATTCTCCCAGTGTTGTGTATGTCGTGCTGTTGCTCCAAATCTTGGCTGCTCCGTCTTGTTTTGATGTAGATGCCATAATTTCAATCTCTCAGCTAGTTCGTAGATGTCTTTCACATCATTTACTTTCCTGATCCACTCTGCTGATGAGAGTTTTTCGGATTAAATGTTGGAATCATATCTGCAACGTCCCGCACGGCATATGTGTTCCTAGAGCATGAATGTCCTTCCACTGGAAACGGAGATTCTTATTTTTACTTTCTTCTGTCGTCGCCCTAATCAGTCGTTGCACCATATCTTCCTTTAATACACCCTGGTTCAGACCTCTTCTTTTCAGCTCCTCTCTTATCTGGTCACATGTGCAGTCGCTATAACTTGTGTTCTCCATTCTGTCACTGACAGTCCAGTCGACTACCAATTCAGTAGAACATACCTTCGAACCACACGGAAACCAGCATAAATAGTATCGTGCCTCGCCTTAAAACCGAACTGGCTGTCTGGTATTATGTTTTTCAGTTCACTCAACACATCTGATCACAGCTCTGTTTACTATTTTTTTCGAAAACTGTTGTTGAAAATATTTACTCGTTCTAGTGGCAAGTGCTTTAAATTGACTCATGGGATACCATCTAATCCCGTTGACTTTTTATTTTTAAGCGATTCCAATATCGATGGGTTCATAACTTCTCGCAAAGATGCTAGTAGACAGTGGTCAATGACGACAATTGCATTAGCAAGACTGTATTCGGTCGTAATTTTTTTATAGTGCTCGCGCAGGTTCAAGAGTTACGCTCTTATGGTGTTTTGTCACACAACCTGGACGGAGTGCTGATGGTTTGTGTCGAAGATGTTCGTTCATTACTCTCCGGGGGTGGTTGCCCTAGATAGGATTCGAGAGATTCAACTGAATTTGTCGCGTTGGTTATAGTTCATAGTAACTTTTTTTTTTTGTTTCCATGTCATTAAGGTGTTATACTGGAAATGCACACACAGAGTATGAATTTTGATGTGATCTTATACCGCGAGTGTTATGACTTCGTCAGCACTTTTTTCATCTCTCATTCACATCTGATGTTGTTGCACAGTTTTTCCGTATAGGAATTGTTCTTGGCTATGAACAGACTTGAATTACAGACCTTCCCCTCAACAGTCGGTGATGCATTGCACCACGACCACCCACCAAATGAAAAGTAGGTTGCCCCTGGTGTTTGTAGTGGCATTTCGTCGTGTTATATGTTTGGCATTAAGCTACCCCAAAAGAAATAATAAAGTGTCTCAAGCTCTGCAATAAACTGAATAGGTTCAGGTGCCTTAAATGTATAAAAAGCTACTACATCCATTCGATAGCGCATGTCGATCACACTTTGTGGATCATAATATAAAGGAAACACCGGAAACAATCGAGAAACAGGATCCGGTATGTCCCTTATAAAATGTTTTTTTTCTTAAGATGTTTTATTATAATAACTTGATGCATAGCCCCCCAGGCTATATTTCAGCTTAGTAGAGTCTACGTGCCAAATTCCGTTTCATATCTGCAATTACTCTCGCTCGGCAGGCGTCAAATCATGATGACTTCTGAGTACTTGAACCTTTCTCGCCTGAACAGGAAGGGACATTCAATTGGAAGTATTAAATTACAAAAAATTACCTCTTCAAAGGACTCTAAAATCAAGCACATATACTCGTACTCGTGTCTTTATGAAAGAGGTTCTTTCCTGCAGCAGTTTCAAGAAGACCATCACGACCGCTATGACCGCCAGAGCAGTGATACTCGTATTCAAATGCGCTATCGAATATGGAAATGAAGTTTTTACAGATTTTTTACCATTCCTCCTTTCACTGTCCTGCAGAATGAACGAATAGTTAGGAGTAGTGTATGTCCGCTGTGTTGTCCCTTCCATTTCGCTACAGTACACACTGTGCAGGCCAGCAAAGGTGGGCAGGATCTAATCTCTAGAAAATTTTTCACAAAAATTCCCTCAAAGACTGGACTTGTGCCAAATTGGAATTATATTACAAGCAGACATTGGGACATATTCATTATACAATAGTAGCTGTGTGTGGAGCATAGTCCAGTGGAGGTCCTGACAGCAGTCGTTTGGGTTTTGCTTGTACATATATTTCGTTTCGTCGTTGTTTCGAATTAATGTTATCACTGTTTTCGAAAAGGTTTTTTGGGCTATAGCGCGCGAGTTAATGTATGTGAAGGGAACGTGAAATTTGCATATCCACTGGGTACATAGACAGATGAAATGGTATTGTTAGGATGGGTAGCTGACTTCGGTTAGTTTAGATTTGTGCCGGATCGGTTGGTGTATTCGGTCAAGTGGGTTCTGCGAGGAGGGGATTCTCTCCGTGGCTGATTTATAATTTCTTCCTTTGATTTGCATAAAAATTGTAAAAATCTCTTTGATTTATTTCTGCATTTGAATATGCATAGGTAATACGTGGACTGTGTGGAATGGGGTTTTAAAGTGCTGCAGCAGTGGTGAGGTGGCGTGTTTAGATTGGTTGATTCCGATTAGGTAGAGGAATGGCTTCGTTACTGAATTGAAAACGGGAGGCGATGTCGCAGCTGCACATGTACATATTTATCTGCTCTTGCGGTTGTTATTTTTTTAGAATCAATTACTGCAGTAGAGTAAGAGCGAACATAGTGATTGAAGATATGTGGGATAAGATGATTTGATATTGATTTGACCTTTTCCATAAAATTAATTTAGTTAATTTAACGCATTCGGAAGATTTGCCTCAATATTGAAAGCGAATTCGTGAGATGAGAGTTTCGCAATGCTTCTACAAAAATGGCTGATTCATAGCCACACGTAAACAGTTCTATGTAAATGAATTGTAGAAAATGGAAACAAGGCCAGAACCTTGCGATATCCCTGGCTGCATATAAATTTGACTAGTGGAATCAAATGTAGATTCCTACATATTTTCCTCGTTGGCGATTGCTATAGGCTTGAAGCGCTTAATGAAGAATGACATGCTGGGATCTAAAGCTAAACTGTATATGCCCCGATCAGTAATATTTTTTTTTCGGACATCTTCTCTTTAAGGAATTTTTAGCATATTTTGCTTACACTAGAAAGCAAACCGATAGGTATGTACTCGTAGTTCTCGGGCTTATCGAAAGGTTGACCGGACTTTTGTTTGGATTTGATGAGCGATAGATAGGGGTTGCCTCATCATACCGAACTGACTATCAGCAACTAAACTTGGCAAGTTCTGTGGACAAGACTTGGTGGCTACGAGAGTAAGCTATTATACAAAGCGCACGGAGAAATCCAACACTTCGTTGTTGCGTCTGCTTACTTCCCCTACAGCTCGGTACTGCCTCCGCCACCGAATGCAGTTTCTAAATTGTGTACTGTGAAGCCAGAAAGATTGGACTCGATTTGGGGGAAGCAGCAAGTGCAATTAAATAGAAGAGACTGTGGAGGAGACTATCTAAACTTCAGTCCTTCGTCTGACTTTGTCATCAACAATGTTGGCGCTTAACCAACTTTTGTCACGGCGAGAAGACAGGAGGTGATTGACCTAACCCTATCTACCAGGTATGTGAATGCCATCATTAACTGGAAAGTCTTACCAGATGCTACCTTGTCAGACCGCAGATATATAGAATCATAATTGAACTGTGGGATTTCCCCCGTGCAGTCCAAGCGGAATCCGAGAAAGACCCAGTCCGGTTTAGAGAGGAACTTGAAAAATCCACTCAAATGAATTAAAAATTGGTGGAGGATGCCGTTCATAATCTGAGTAGTGCCATCAACAACTGTTTTGAGCTCGGATATCCTGTCGTGAATGGATCGCTCAAATCAAAATCGGAAAATTACTGGAATAAATATCGATGGAAGCAGAAGGAATATTAGAAGCTTATTCGTAAATCGAAGAATGATTCCTATAAGACCTTCTGCGAAGATATCAAATCCCTAAGCGCGACCAGCAAGTTGGTTAAAGTCCTCAAGTGGGGAAGATCGACAAAGCTGGATGTACTCAGAAAATCTGATGGTAAAAACGATGAAAAAAACTAGGCGTAGTTAATACATTGCGAAACGCATGGCAACGACTGAGGTCGTCCATTGTTCTGTCAGACAGACACCTAAGATGGTTACAGCTCATGAAGAGCCAGAGTCAAGCTTCTTTTATTCACTTATGTTGTGCACGATTTGTTTTTCACAAAAGTGAACGGAACCTAAAGCTTAATGCCGATTCCGAACGGCGAGAGCCGAGAAGCTTTTTCAAAGCAAGTTTACAACGGAGGGTTTTGCCAGTACCCGCGACGCGGCGAAATAATCATTCGATGGCGTTGGTGTTATCGGGATCAAAACTCGCTCATCTTGCTTCAGCGGCCGTCACACCACCCACTGCGCCACGGCGCTCCCTAATACGAGGCTACGATACGAGGCTACTTATACGAGGCTACGATACGAGGCTACTTTACCGTGGAAAAATCCAGACATCGAAATGAAAAGCAATAAGGGTCATGCACTGAAACGGTTAATATCGCTGACTACGCGCTTATCGAGAAATCCCGACCAAATCGAAGAATACGATGCGACTATTCCACAGTTGGTTTCTGATGGCATTGCTGAGAATGTTACTCCAGACACTAAAACCATATCAGAACATGTATTCTACTTACTTCATCGACCAGTGTACATAAGGCACACAGCACTACTACTAAGATGCGTATTGTGTTTGATCCTTCCTCCCGCGCAGAAGAAAATCCTTCGTTGATTGATCATCAACATGTGGGTGCTAATCTACTACCGGATATCTTAAAGGTTTTATTAAAATTTTTTACTTGACCGCTGTGCTCTAGTTGCGGACGTTGAAAAAGCTCTCATTGCCTAGGCAAGGAGAATCAGGCTGATCCTCTTACCAGAGGAGTGGCGCTTCAGAGTCAGTCGAAACTTCAAAACTTCTGTGTGGATTCACGGACCGTAACGGACTTAATAAAAACTATTCAGAGGTGAATGTTTCTTCGACTGCTGATAGCATAGCGCGATTGGCCTTGTTATTACCAACTCTCGAACCCACTGGAGCACATCCCGATCCACTATTGTTTTACACAAACTTCAGTTCCTGGATGCGGCTTTTGCGAGTGACAGCTTTTGTTTTCCGCTTCATCAAGCTATGTAAGTGAGAGGATGCGCCAGTTTTCACCAATAGCTTAACCGCTGTGGAACTCGAGATCATATTAGCTAACGTACAATATGATCAATTTTGTAACGAGATTTGTATTTTACAGAAAGGTACCAAAATTCTTACAACTTCAAAGATTTTTCAACTATCCCCTTTTTTGGATTTAAATGGACTTATGCGCCTTGGTGGTCGCCTTCAATCTTTACCAGATTCACCAGATGTTAAGCATCCGGTGATATTGCCACCAAATTGGTACCTCATTGAGCTTCTCGTGGACGGCTACCATACAAGAACCCCACATGGAGGTGTCACAGCTCCAAGAGCGTTTCTGAATAATTAAAGGACGACAGCTAGTGAAAGAGCGATCTTAAAAGGTGAATAAAGTGCAAAAAGTTATGGGAGAAGCCAGTCACTCAACCATTTGGGCCTCTACCAGCCGAAAGATTAACATTGTCAGGGCCCTTCGATTGTGTTGGTGTTGACTTTGCCGGCTCGCTCTACTATCTGGATAGTTCAACGAGTGAGATGAGCAAGAGTTTTTTTTTATGATTTTTACGTCCGCTGCGATTCGTTGTGTGCACCTGGAGCTGGTCACGAGTTTATCAACTGAAAGCTGGCTTATGGAATTTAGGCGATTTATAGCTCGAAGAGGCGCTCCATCTACAATCTATACCGATAACGCCCGGACATTTCGCAGAGCTGCTTATGAGATGGCTGGCATTGATCGAATTCTTGAGGATGAGGTTTTACAAGAGTTTTTTGCAAATAAACGAATCAGGTGGGAATTCATCGTTGAACGAGCCCCATGGTGGGGTGGTTTTTGGGAGAGGTTTATTCGTACGATAAAGAACGTTTTAAAGGTAGTCATAGGGAAGGGAAAATTTACGTACGAGCAGCTTCGAACAGTGATTGCTGAAGCATAAAGTGTAGTGAACATCCGTCCTCTTACATATGTATGTGAGCAGCGATTCTTTAGATGTCGCCTCTCTTACCCCCGCTCATTTTCTGTTCGGTCACGGGGAATTTGCCAACATTCAACATTCAAATTCAGAATCATTCGAAACAAATACTCAAATATATAAATATGCTATGGGTTCGATGGCGCACCGAGTACATGCAGCTTTTGCGCTCCTTTCACCATAGTCGAGGTAATTATTCGTTACAACTAACGAAAAATGATGTTGTTCTAGTGTTCGACTCCGGGAAGCCCCGAATAGCTTGGAGACTAGCTATTATATTTTCACAGATCGTGATGGCAAAATTCGTGCTTGCGGAATATGATACTCTGATGGTACATGAACTCGATGACCCTGGAAATTACTCCTAATTCGCTGGCCAGAGGATGTTAAAAATTAAGGAATTAAGCAAATGGCTTTCAACTGCGGAGATATCTTCAATAATAGCGACACCGGAACTGTTTTTTTGGACTCAGACCACGCTACTTCTTTGAAAAGGGTCTTTGGATTGGTTTCTAGATAATTTTGCATATCGTTTGTCATTAGGTAATGGGATACCATCCACGAAGGGCAATCTTCTCTCGGAAGTCTCCAAGATCTTTGACCCTATGGGCTTCGTAGCCCCTTTGACCATATTGTTAAAAATTCTATTTCAGGAGTTGTGGTTGGACCGAAAGCCGACCTGGCTTTTTATATTTCTCGGTTGGAGCTTTGTGGAGCGCTTCTTCTCATTAATGCTATTCGCTCGCCGTTTGATGTCCCGCCAGATCATGCTCGCTTGGTTATCATCTATTCCTCGCCAATGGAATCCTTTCATCGCTAATCGGACGTCGGAAATTTTGGAAACGTTACCCTTATCGGTTCGGAATCATGTTAGGTCTAAGGACAACCCCGCGGACTTTGCCGCGAGAGGAATAGAACCCAAACAGTTGCTTCAGTTGAAGTTGTGGTGAAAAGGTCCTACCTAGTTGTCCATGGCCTTATACCCTTGACCTTCTAAGTTAGATCTCAATTTAAGTAATATACCGGAAGAAAGGAAGCCGTCTCCCACTGTACTCGCTGTTACGTCGGCGGATCACTTTGTCAATACTCTGATAACTAGGATCTCTTCGCGGACGAAATTAGTTTGTGTTGTATCATTCGTTATTCGCCTCATATATAATTGCAGATGCCAGCAACTGGAACGAAAATTTAGCTACTTAACTTTCACTGAGCTCCAGACTGCCAAACGGATGTGCCTTCGCCTGGCTCAGGAGGAGTTTCAGCCAGAGATCGAGTCGCTGTTAAGGAGTTAGTCGGTGCCCAAAAGATCCAAACTGTTATCTCTTTCGCTTTTTATCGACGAATTCGGTTAACTTAGAGTCGGAAGAAGAATCGCCAATGCCAGGGGAGTACTCTTTAATATAAAACATCATATTTTATTACCCAAGGCTCATCAGGTATCACAGTTAATAATTGCAGACGCTCATATTAAATTTCTCCATGCTGGAGTTTCTGAGTTATTTCCCTTAGTTCGTTAAGAATTTTGGATTATTGGAAGCAGAACCTCGATTAGAAAAATTATTCATGACTGTCTAAAGTGTTTTCGTCTGCCGCAAGTAACTTCTTCATCAAATCATCCTTTGCCTTTGCTCAAACTGGCGGGACCGATAACCCTACGTTCGTCAAAATTACGGAAGTCCAAGCTAACATAGGTATACTTCGCATTATTTCTATGCATGACCACTAAAGCTATGCATTTAGATGTTGTTAGTGACCTTTCCACAGAGGCATTTTTGTGACTTACAGCGATAGTGGCACCAACTTTCGCGGAACAGCATGTCGCCTGTCGGAAGTACATTAGTTATTACGCTCCAAAGAACACAACGAACTGGTGTTGACAACACTAGCTACAGAAGCCATTTATACCCCCACATAGTCCTTACTTCGGAGGTCTTTGGGAGGCAGGGGTAAAATGTGTTAAACAGCATCTTCGTAGGATTGTCGGGAATAATCTCCTTACGTTCGAAGAAATGGGCACTCTGTTAGCTCAAATTGAGGCTTTATTAATATAGACAGATCTTAATCCTCTCACTCCTTCCCATTTCCTCACAGGTAGACCCTACACTGCTCTACCTGAATCTAGTACCCTGGAGATGGATGCTAACCGATTGGGCCGTTGGGAATTGGTGCAGAACATGGTCCAGGGTTTTTGGCGCAGATGGCATATCGACTACCTCACATCGCTTCAACAACGACCTAAATGGCAACAAGTCACACGAGACTTCAAGGTTGGGGATATGGTGCTCATTAAGGAGAACAACTTGCCTCCATCGCATTGGGCTTTAGGGCGTGTTGTGGAAGTCCATAGCGGCCAAGATAGACATGTGCGGGTTGTAGCGGTTCGCACATAGCGTGGTATCTTTAATTATCAAACACGCTCTCCTACCAAGATCCTGAAAATACTTTAGCGGCGGCCGAATGTTAAGGAACGCTTTGTATTTTTCTTTACTATAATGCATTTAATGCTTTTAAATTTTCGTATTTAATACTTTTATTGAACCTACTCGTGTACACTGGTACACGGCAATGGTTTATTGCTCTCATTTAACTCACCTCATACTTCTCACTGGAAGCGTTGCTACCGCAAGCAGAGCTAGCGGCTTCATCATATGATAGCGATGCCGCTAGATCAACTGCTTGTGGGAGTGTTGCTTCCGTGCTTGCATTCACTTGTTTCACTTTGCTAACAACCACCGCGCGTTGCACATCTCGAGAACTATTACTCTGGTATTTGTTTGAAGAGAAAAAATTGTACAGTCTCTGAATAAAACATAATTTTATTATTTGAACTTAACTTTCTCATTCAGCAACCATTTTGCTGGTGAAAAATTTGCCTCAATAGAGACTTGTGAGAAACTTTTTCATTTTATTTATTTCACGTTGTTATTTTATTAATACAATGTACATAAATTCAGTGAACATTCGATCAATTTGGAGGACAATGAACAATAAAGTATAGGTCGTTCAGGGTCGGATATCATCCATCTGATTCGTCTAGTATTTAACTATAATGTTAAGAAAGCTTGGCTTGAATCTCTTTCAAATTAAGACCAAGCGTTTCTACAACTATCAACTGTGTATAGCAGAATGCGATCATGCAATTCACGGCTAATGTATAAAACACATAATAACTTCCCAGCTCATTGATGAGGGGGTAAACGAACGTTATAACCATACCCATACCATAACAGGCCAATGTAAACGTCGGGCCAGCGAGTGCTTTGACTTCTGGGGAAAGCATTTCACCCAAAATAGCATACGGTAGTGGCCCAAATCCAATACGATAGCATATTTGAAATATAATTCCGGCGGTTAACGGTGACCAGCGTATCGAATCTGCATTGCCGTATTTGTCAATTAAGAAAAAGGTGCCAAAAATACAATGCGAAAAACACATTCCCAGTGCTGATATCGAAAGGAGTGTCCTGCGTTTGTGATGATCAACAATAAATTGCAGTGTCACGCTAGATATGACTTGAATTAAACCGACTATAATTGATGAAACGGCTCCGTTGATTTGGAAACCAGACGCTTGGAAAATGTATTGTGAATTTATGACAATTATGATTGCACCTGAAAGCATTTGTAATAACATCAATGTTATGGCCATTGTGAAGGATTTGCGGTTAATACGATCCTTAAAAATGACACCGCAATCTTGGTTTTGCATCGCTTGTGTTCGTTCTATATCTTGCTGAATTTCAAGTATTTCTCTGCTTACTATATCCATTCTGCCACTGCGCAATATTTTCAATGAATTTATTGCGTCATCAACACGTTTATTCATTAGCAAATAAACGGGACTTTCCGGCACAAAAAGCTGACCAATTACCGCCAAAATTGGCGCCAATAGAATTGCAGAGTAAAAACGTGTAAACGAGACGAATGGTCCAACACAATAATCGAACAACTGACCGACTAAAATTTTAGAAACAAATCAGAAAAAAAAACATAAGTCACATGTACATGTGACACTTACGTGTCATGAAAAGCATGATCAGTGTACCGCAGGAGCCTCGGTTCTCCTTCGTAGATATCTCGCCGATGTATATTGGTACCACTGTCATGGTGATACCAACAGCAAAACCCTGCAATCAAAACTTATTCATACATTTATCCAGATTCTAATTAAATTTTTTACCTCAAGAACGCGCACCATGTAGATACGCTCGATGGATCTGGCAGGATACATTGTAAAGATGGAAATAAAATACAGGCCGATTGCTATCCACATAACATGTTTCCTTCCCACGTTCTTAGCAAGAAAGTATCCGAAGATGCAAGCTTCAACAAACATAAATCGAGAAAATTCATTAACAACACTTCAATTCATCAATTATGTTTTCCATATAGACAACGATAGTTTGAAAAACAAAACCTACTCACATATTAAAGCTCCAAGGGAGAGTAGCGAAAAGATCCAACTCATTTGGTATACCGTAATCGCCTTGCCAATCGGATTTGTATCGTCTTTGGCCAAAAATTTCGGTATCATTGGCGATGTCCATGCTATCACCGTACCCATCGAAAAGCTTATAATGTTCGCTAAAAGAATATTTTACATTTTAGACGAAAAAACATAGGGAAAGGAAGGTCATATACAACAACTTACCGCATACAACAGCAAGATACAAACGACCGTGCGACGGCTGGTCCGACCTTTCATCAGTCATTTAGTCTATGATATCCATTCCCGAAAAATCAAATTTCAAATTAAAAAATCGATGACGATAGATATCGTGATTTTAATCAACTAGGATGCTTATCGGGCTAAATAGATAAGTTGTATTCGGGAATTACAAAATTTTTATTTATTTTGTATTGCATCTTATATCTACTTATACAGCTTGGCGATATCATCTAGGACGTGACGCTTAGTAATGACCGCTGGTGGGTTTTGTTGTACTCCAACTGTGTACGAAAACGTGCCTTCTTCTGGACTTCAATGGAAGCAAAATGTCCTTATGCCGTCGGTCTTAGCACTAGTGCCTTTACTTTACTCTCCATCATGTCCTCGGGAAGATTTGCTAAAACTTCTCTTTCATTAGATGCCCACTTCTTTAAGATGAATGCCCTTCGGTCTAATAAGCCTATTAATTGATCCCTTAGCTGTTTCCCCGTATTATCACTGAAAGACGGGATCTTGTTCATTGACACGAATCTGACGAAACATTTTCTCAATATCCGCTTTAAAAGCCACTGGGTGTATTCGCCATTGAGTGACAATTAAAGTTAAGTTTCGGTGCAGTTTGGGACCTATGTACAGATAATCTTTTAAAGATGTCCCATTTGGGACTCTACACGATGCATCAAATATCACTCGAAATTTATTAGAATCCTTGATGATAACTGCATGATGAGGTAAATAGGGTATGAGACGGTTTTCTTTAGTACCCTCAGTTCTTCGACAACCCCATGTGTTCAGTCACTGTGATATTTCGCTCCGAACATTAATTGTTTTATGCGTATTCTTTCTCTCCACTTCCCACTTCTGTCGCAGTGTATTATTTACTGACCCACTCCAAATCCGAACGCGAGAGTGCAAACACGCGACCTACAACAACACCACATACAAGGTCAACACCCGCCAGTATAACAATCGTCATCAACCGACAGCAAGAATCGGATGCACTCACCGATTGGAAAGTGCCAACGTCATGCTTGTGGAAATAAATGGGAACCCTTAAAAAAATGCACAAGTAAAATCGTTTGAAATCTTTAGTATTGAGGGTTGACAATGCTTTTGTATAGCCTTACGGCCGAACGAAAAAAGGAAGAGAAGTTTCACCTCTATACAATGCTTTATATATCAAATTTTGATAGCTTAGAAAGAGATAGCATAATATATAGGACCTAAGACCTAGACTTCCGAAGGGTTGTCATATAGCGTGCTTATTATTTTTCAACAATGCTTTAATTAAGTTACATGTTGCTTCTTTACTTTTTAACAAATTGGGAATGCATGTAGAGTTTTTAATGTTTACAAGATATTGTTTTTTACAGATCGAAATATTGTCTACAAGTTTATATTCATTGATCATACCAAACATTTCATCTTTATTCCTTAGAATTTGCTTATAATTAATCTCTATTGCTATTCCTTTTCTTTTTACAGGTTTAAGTAAAATCTGTTCATAACCATTATGGTCTGTTATTGGAATATTAACAATATATAAAATTGAAATTGAATTAGTTATTAGTTTAATTTCAGCCAAATGTAAGGCTTCTTCTATACGGGAAAATGGGGTATTTTCTTAACTTATCGTTTTAATGGCTAAACTTATTTCTTCTTTTGATAGAATAAGTGAATTAAGAATGCCCAATTTTGCCCAATGAGTGGCTAGATTTATGTTTTGGAATTCTTCTTTTACAATTCTAATTTTATATTGGATTTCAGATATAATATTATTATTCGCATTTTTGTTCCGCTTAATCATTGCTATAACTTCATTTGTAATTTTTGTTAAATTATTGATTCGCTCGTTATGTAGTCTATTGATTATAAATTGATTATTGGAATTAGCAAGTAAGTTATTAATTTTTTTTTACTGTCACGTAATCGTCGTGGTCGGGATTTTTTTATAATTCGTGCAGGTTCAAGAGTGTACGCTCTTATGGTGTTTGTCACACAACCTGGACGGGGTGAAGATGGTTTGTGTCGAAGATGTTCGTTCACTACCGGGGGTGGTTGTCCTAGATAGGATTTGAAAGATTCAATTAAATTTGCGTTGGTTGTAGTTCACAATAACTCTTTCGTTTTCATGTCATTCCTCTTCTTCTTCTCCTTTTTCCGGCGTCGTTATGGGCAGAAGTGTAGGACCATAACCTTTACACTTAACTGCATTCCTACTGGTCCGCTTGTGGGGTCCGCCGGTTTGACCTCAGAAAGTAGCGGCAGGCTTCCCGGTTTGGGATTACTTCATCGCTGAGGCCAATCAAATGCTGGTGTTTTTGCATTTGTTTGCACCAATTGTTTTTCGGCCTGCCTTTTTTGCGTGTTGAAATTGGAACGTTGATTGATAACGCCTTTTGGACGGGGTTCAAAGGATCTCTCCTTTGAACATGGGAATACCAACTGAGTCGGTCGCGCTCTATCTTTCTTGTGATGGTTTCTTTTACGTGGAGGCTTCCTCGGATCTTTGAACTTCTAATTCTGTCACGCTTTGTTACTCACGCTGTCATGCGAAGCATCTTCATCTCATCTGCCGTTAATTTGCTCCCATACTTTTTGTGCATTGACCAGCATTGTGAACCGTATGTGAGCGCCGGACGTACAACTGAAGTGTAGAGCCTTCCTTTCAGCTTAGGGAACATTTTTCGATCACAGAAGATGGCGGAGTTTTCCCGCCACTTCATCCACCCTACGCTTACGCGATGGTTGATGTCGTCATCACAAGTTGCTTCTTTATTAATCATAGATCCCAGATATTTAAACTTTTCACACTTGGGAAACACTCTTCCATTCAAGTAAATGTCTGGAATAGGCTGATGAGGGTCAGAGAACGGGCAGCACAGATACTCTGTCTTCTTTGAACTAATACGATACCCGTGTCCCTCAAAAATGCCCACCCACACATCAAGTGCTCGTTGTAGGGACGCCTGATCATCACTTATAATGGCTCCATCGTCAGCATAGAATAGCTGGTGCACATTGGGGTCCGTCACTTTTCCTTCAAGCAAGCAATCAAGGACTGCTGAGGACCTGAGGATCAAGTGGGCTGAGGACGCTCCCTTGGTGTACAGCGACTTTGATTGCGAACTCTACGGTAACTCCTGCCGTGCATCTTACTCTAGTCGTTGCTCTCTTGTACATGTCCATGATCACTCGCACGTAGGTTTCTAGAACTCCTTTTTCTATTAGCGCTACCCATAAAAGATCTCTTGGTTGCCGGTCAAAGGCCTTCTCGAAATCAACCAACACCATATGCAAGTCCTTTCAAGAATCACGATGCTTTTCCATCATGATCCTTATACTTCGGATTGCATCTGTTGTTGATTTACCCGAGACAAACCCGCACTGGTCATCAGATAGTCGTATTATTTTCCGCAGTCGGCTATCTAATACCCGTTCAACGATCTTCATGGTGTGCGACATCAGCTTGACAGGACGGTAGTTATCACAATTTCGCGTATCACCCTTTCCTTTGTGCAAAGGAAGAAGATTTCTTTCCCTCCATTGATTAGGCATAGTGTCGCCTCTCATAAGTTTGGAGATAAGAACCATGAGCCATCTAGACCCGATGTCTCCCATCTTTTTCCAGAACTCAGAGGGTATCCCGTTCGGCCCAACAGCTTTTCTTCTCTTGGAGTTTTTAACCGCGTACCGACTGTGATGTCAAATATTTCGGCATGATTCGGGGCGGCTCTTGGAAAGTCGGAGAAACTGTTCGTTCAGAAGTTCCTCGCAATACTGTCGCCATCTGTGGTGAATTTTTTCGTCTACTACAAGGAGTTGGCCTTCAGCATTGTTAATAAACTTCGGGAAACGAATCTCCTGAGCATTTCTTCTTCTCTGGGCGGCTATCTTAAAGATATTTGCTCCTTTGTTCAAATTGCTTTGTCGAAGCTCCTGGGTAGCCTGGTTCCTGTCAGACGCGGAAGACGATATTTCTTCCAACTCCTGATAGAAGTCTTCCATGCTTTTCGCTTTGAATTCGGCGCACTTTTTCTTCGCGATACCTTTGCAAAATCTATATACCTTTTCACGGCGAGCTTTTTCCTCTCTATTAGTAGTAGAGCACTTTGACCAAGCTTGGAAAGCCATTTTCTTTGCTTTTGCTTCGTCTGTCCACCACCAGGTTTCTTTTGCGTGTTGGCAGAGGCCTTTAGATGTTCAGAGCAGTGATTTGGCTTTCTCCAGGCCAAATTGTTGTAGGGAATCCCACATGTCTTGTGCTCTGCACTCCTCATTACCGGCCTCATCGATAATGGAAAAGAGGTTAGTTTTTCATGTTGGTAATAAAAGCTTCGCCTTTTCCTTTATCCAGCTTATACCACTTGATTCTCTCAGACACCTTCGTTTGCTGCTTTGACTTCTTACTCCCCTCCATAAAAAATTCAGTCAGGAGGAGACGGTATTGAGGGGCGATCGCGTCTCCCAGGATCACTTTGCAATCTTTAACTCGTGGCTTCATGAAACTGGATACCAAATGATAGTCTATTTGAGTTTCATTTCCGCCGCTGCTATAAGTGATCAGGTGCCGGCTTTATTTGACGAACATGGTATTTAGCACTATAAGACCGTACGACTTGCACATGTTCAGGATATCTTCACCTGAAGAGTTCCTGGTGCCGTATCCCAGCCCTCCGTGGTAGTCTTCATAGTCTTCGCTTGTCTTCCCGACATGTCCGTTTAAATCTCCCCCAACGCTCTTCCTTTGGGATGATTTTGACAAGGTTGTGGAAATCTAGCCAGAATGCATCTTTTTCTTTTTGTTCGCATCCTACTTGAGGGGCATATGCGCTAACGATGTTTCACACCTCACCATGCATCACCAATTTGAGAGCCATCAAACGGTCACTGGACTTTGAAATGGTTAAGACGTTGCCAAGTAGCTCTGCCGCAAGGATGATGGTGATTCCGTTTTTTCCTTGTTCCAATCCATAGTAAAACATATTGTAGGCTTTTGTTTTGACGTCCAAGAAACGTGCCCGATTACCGGTGTTTCGCCATTTCTTCTCTTATACGCACAGGATTTCTACTCGCCTTCTAACCATAATTTCTTCAAGCTCATAGCTGCGACCACTCATGCTTCCAACGTTCCAACTCGCGACTCTAAAGTGTGGCTTACGCCGTTGCATTACTTTGCTATCCCCCGGAAATCCTATAGCTCTGACCCGAGCATTGCTGCTCGTCCCAGGATCACGACCATTAGTAGTGCCTGGCGGGGTAGTGCTTTTCCTTTTAGCGTTCTTTTCCATAATGCTACGGTTTGACCGGTTTCTTTCTTCCCCTCCTTTTTTTGACACGGGCATGTTCCAGATTTTTATTTTTTTTTGTTTGATCTTACTCTTACAACACCGGTGATCTCCAGTCATGTCAACCCACTGATTTGCATGCATACTTGTGGGGCAGTTTAATGGTGGTATATTTGTCCTTAAGCTCACCTTGGTGTTTTCTAAATTGCCTAGATGTGATTTTTGTTTACCTTTGTTTAGTTGCCTTTTACGACAAGCGAGAGGTATCGCTGCAGGGATATTCTTAGCCCGTCCCTGCACAGGTATTTCGTTTCCATGTCATTAAGGTGTTATATTGGAAATGCACACACAGAGTTTGAAATTTTCATGTGAGAAGTTGGGTAATAGGGGATCGTTTTTCGTTTCGTTTCGTTCCAGAGTTGGAGCAATGTTGGTGAGGAATTGTTCGTATTGGTAAAGGTCAACTTCATGTATCAGTTTCAGGTTTCCGTTTTGTATTTTTGCTTGTCCGATGCGTAGTGAAACAAACTGTGAGTTAGAAAAATCCAGAATTTGAATTTCTCCTATTGCAGTAAAAAGTAGATGTCTGAAATAGTAAGAGGTAGGGGTAGGATTGTCAATTAATTTTAAAAAATGGCTTTTGTGGATGGTTTTCCCTGATTCTGTTATCACTACTGTATTTTTGTTTTCTTTAACTATTTCTTGTTTGTATCTAAATGTTAATGTTGAGCCTAGTTTTATTGTGTTTTAAATATATTACATCTCCTGGATGGAGTTCTCTGTGGTTTTTGTTTTTTATTGTGATACCTAATGTCTTTTTGTTGTTTGTGTAAAATTTTCTCTATGTTTTTCTTGCGATTGTTTTCAAATTCTTCGGGAGTTATTTTGGGTGATCGGCCGAGGAAGAGTTCGACGGGTTTTTTACCAGTTGTTGAGTGAACTATGAAATTATATTCGTTAGTGGCAATTTCAAGCAACTCTTCGAAGGAGCGAGGAGTCCGTTCGGTTTTAATGCATCTCATAATCTCAGAAAGGGTGGAATGAAACCGCTCAATCTGTCCATACACCTCAGTTTTCTACGGTGGTGTTTTATAGATGTGTATACTGTAGCAAGACAGGAAAAAAAAAGAAGATATCTAAGCTTTGTAAGTGGTTACGCTGAAAGTAAAAATTGTACAGTGGCCACACTAGGTGAAGAGAGTCTGCCGGTGGGTTCAGTTGTAAGTGAGACATTGAAGCAATCGGAGGTGTTATAATAAAAGGAAAACTAAAAACAGAAAAAAAACGTATTTTTTTATTAATTAGATCTACAAAATTCAGAAGTGGGATCTTAAAAGTACATACACATAATTAAGTGAAAATAAGAGATACAACCAAAAAGGAAGTGTTTTGAAAAGAAACTTAAAAACAACAGCGAACGAGTGATAAATAAAAGAGAGAAAGACAAAATAAAATAAATAATAATATACATAAGTGTGAAAAAAATGGAACAGTCTATTGCGGCATCTGACTATTCCACAGCTGAATTTCGCAGTTGTTTGCATCGCTGGTGTTACGTCTAAATGAAGTACCATTGGAACAACGTGGCGTGGCACCAACTGAAAACGATGACGAACAGGAGGCAACAGTCATGCATTAAGAGCTAACCGTACAGCAGAGGAACGATGAGGACAGCGAACAACGGAGATCAGTTGGTGGTGTGACAAACGAGTGTATAGCAAAGAGAGACAACTGTACGGAAAGGAGATTGAAGGCCCCGGCCCATAGAATCCGTCGATCCGTCACTCCGTTGATTTCAACTGAGTGAAAAGTAGAATATACACATTCTTATGGGAGGTGGCCCATAGCCGACGGATGTATGAACTTCAACGGACAAAGTAGAGCTACTTTCTACTTTTCGCTCCGTTGAGAGCTCATACATTCACATATTGGAGCTTACACATTTACATTCTGAGGTTCACCCATGCACGAATTGAGAGTAAGCACGTTCATTGGTGGATGCACTGAGAGAATGCTTGGGAACTCTCTCGTACTGAGAGAAACTTCAAAGTAGAGCTACTTTCTACTTTCTACTTTTCTACAGTTGAGAGTTCGTACATTCACATATTGGAGCTTACACATTTACATTCTGAGGTTCACGCATGCACGAATTGAGAGTAAGCACATTCATTGGTGGATGCATTGAGAGAATGCTTAGGAACTCTCTCGTACTGAGAGAAACTTCAAATTCGGTTAACATTCAAAGTACGATTCGGTTGGTGAGGGTCGTTTGGTGTGCGAAAAGTGAACATTATTCTCGCAAAAATAATGTTATAAAATGTTCGAGGAAGAACTGATTGAGGCGATCAAAGGCCATCCGTTTTATAACTCAGATGAACGCACTCCATCAATTAATAAATGTCATCGACAACTGTCAACGGATTGACGGATTCTATGGGCCGATGCTTGCCTGCTCTATCCGCCAATACGTTTTCACTCAGTTGAAATCAACTGAGTGACGGATCAACGGATTCTATGGGCCGAGGCCTTAACACAGCATTGTCCCAACAGCTATGTACATATGTTGAGAGACATGTTGCCCGAATACGACGGCAGCAAAAACCTAGATGTGTGGCTTGCGCAACTCAAATGTATAAAAGACAGACGAGAACATGTTGCGCACACTTATGTTTTCGAAGCTGAAGGGTAAAGCGCAACAGTGGCTGCACTCGAACCCGAATTTCTTTACAGAAAAAATAGATAAAATAATAGTGGAAATGAAGGAATTGTTCTGCACAAAAGCGAACAAGATGGTTTTGCGGCGGAAATCTGAAGACAGGAAATAGGGAGTAAATGAGAGCTTCACCGATTACTTCAATGATAAAATTATTTTGTCCGATTGTCTGCAAATTGAAGAGAACGAACTGGTGGAGTATGTGGTGGAATTCATAACAGACGACTCGCTACATCTTCAGGCCCACATTCAATGCTATTCCACCAAGGCCCAGCTACTCCAAGCATTTTCGAAAGTCACTCAACCGAAGGCAGTGAGATCTGAAACCATACAGCGACAGCAAAGCGCAGGAGGTGACGCGGAAAGGAACCTGATGAGGTGCTTCAACTGCAACTGTTTGGGTCACATTGCAAACGAGTGTCGGAAGCCAAAAAGAGAGATGGGTGCCTGTCATGTTTGCGGTAAGTTTGGCCATCTGACAGCTGGCTGTACCGGGTGGAAAAAGCCACGAGGAAAGCATATGTACATACAACACTGAACGAGAAGCGGAAGCGGACGATACTGTAAGATTATTTGATTATGTATTTATTTATAAAAAAATACAATATAAAATATCATTAGATTCACTGTCAGACACCGGCAGCTCTATCAGCATAGTCAGGCAGGAATATGTTCCAACAGCAGTAATACATGAATTCAAACAAAATGTAAATTTTCAAGGAATAAGGAATAGGCAAAGTGTTTTGTAATGTTTTAATGGGGAATATGATAGTCGAATTTGAGGTATTGGTAGTACTGGATGGCACAATAGTCCATCCTCTGATTTTGGGCAGGGATCTTATGAAGGCGGCGTGTTATAATAAAAGGAAAAGGAAAAATAGAAAAAAAAAAGTATTTTTTATTAATTAGATCTACAATACCAAGTTCGTTTTCGATCATGGATGTTATGCTTGCCGATTTGAGTGCTAGCTCATTGTCAATAACTATGTTTTCAGGAACACCGAATGAGAAAACCATTTCTCGAAGTGGTTGTCTAATATTAGTCACGGCTCTTGATTGAATAATCTTTATTTTTGCGAACTTTGTAAGTTTAGATATTGCAGCCAGAACTAAAACTTTTTACGTAGAAAATATATCAAAGTGTACTGTGTGGATATTTTGGGATAGGGGTTGGTTCAAGGGTAGGTTTGTTTGGGTGTCGTTCATATTTATTTTCTTTACAGGTTCGGCAGTTCTTTACTAGTCTTTTTATTTTTGCTGCCATTTTTGGGAAGTAGAGGTTTTCAAGTAGTTGTTTCCGATTTTCCTCTGGATTACGATGCGCTTTGTGATGAATCTTTAAGATTTTTTCTTCTTGTTCCGTTTCATCAACAACGTCTTCGACCATCGATTGTGTGAATGTAACTTTAAAATTGCCAAAGTAAAGGGGGTAAATATTCTGTACTTGGCCCATAATATTTTCTTTTGTGAGTAGGCCGTTTATGGTGCTGGGATTAAGAAATTCTTTGAATATGTTAATAATGTCTGTGTCGGAATAGTTGGATTGAATGAAAATATGCCTATGGTAAGTTGGAAATTGGATAATAAATTGGTGGCTGGTTTCATCTCCTATTTTAAGAATAAGGTGATTACGAAATATATTGAGGGGGGTTTCAACTGCTGGTATCAAATTGTGGGAGGAACTATCGTCATTATGTACTGTCATTGTCATTGAGTTTACTTGTGTTGCGTGTGGAAGTCATGATAAAGCGTCTGCGACTGGCTGGCTTGTACTTCATTTCACAATTGTACTCTTTCAGGATGGCTTTCCATCGCTTCATCTTGTGGTTGTTGTTCTTGTTGCTGAGTGCATAGGTCAGTGGTTGGTGGTCCGTATAAATCTTTACCTTTTTTGATCCGTACAGGAAGTTCCTAAGCGAGTTGAGAGCCCAAATGATTGCAAGCATGTCCTTCTCGTTAGTGGCATAATGTTTTTCGGTAGTGGTCAGTGTCCGTGATAGAAAATTGATTGGCTGGTTGTCTTGGGATAAGACAGCGCCTATAGGGTAATTTGAAGCGTCAGTCGTCACTTCAAATTCTTTATTAAAATCGGGATAGGTTAAGATAGCTTTTTGGGAAGATAATGAGTCTTTAAATTTTTGGAAAGAATTTAATGCATTTGTGTCAATTTCGATTACTTTATTTTTGGAAAGGTGCTTGGACACTCGTTCGTCTTCCCCTCTTAAAAGGGATGTCAGAGGTTTCGCTATTTTCGAGTAGTCTTTGATGAAGCGGCGATAATAGCCTGACATGCCTAAAAAGGATCGAAGGTCTTTGAGCGTTTTAGGGACTGGCATATTGACGATGGTTTGTACTTTCCCTGGAGTTTTTTCTTAATTCCATTTTTACCTATAATAAATCCGAGGAACTCAATTTGGTCTTGAAAGGATTCATATTTATCCTAATGTTTCAAAAACTGCTTTGAGGTTGTTTACATGTTCGGTTTTGTTTTTGGCGAAGATGACAATATCTGCAATATAAACATAGCAACGTTTCCCTATGTGCTCTCTTACGATGTCGTCGAGAGTTCGTCGGAAAATTGCTGGTGCGTTTTTGAGTCCGAAAGGAAGACGCGTGAACTCGAATTTTCCATTATTTACCGAGAAGGCAGTTTTCTCAATGTCAGATTCCTTGAGTGGTATCTGATGAAATCCGCTTTTTAAGTCGATTATAGTGAACCAATTGTTATTACCGAAGTTGGCGAGAACCTCGTTAATTTCAGGAATAGGATATCTGTCCGCGATAGTGACAGAATTCAATTTCCTGTAATCAACGACGAGACGGAATTTTTTTCCATGGAAGCGTCTATTTTCTTTGGGACGATCCAAATAGGCGAGTTGTATGGTGATTTAGATGGTCTTATGATACCGTCCTCAAGTAACTTTTTGATCTGCTTCTTGACTCCTTCCCTTAAGGATGTAGGATAAGGGTATGTTTTTGAATAAATTTCGGATGTTGTGGTTCGAATTTCTCCTTTAACGGTAGTGGTATAGGTCAACTGCAGCGATACTTTTCGCTTGTCGTAAAAGGCGACTAAACAAAGGTAAATAAAAATCACATCTAGGTAATTTAGAAAACACCAAGGTGAGCCTAAGGACACATATACCACCATTAAACTGCCCCACAAGTGTGCATGCAAATCAGTGGGTTGACATGACTGGAGATCACCGGTGTTGTAACAGTAAGATCAAACAAAAAAAAATAAAAATCTGGAGCATGCCCGTGTCAAAAAAAGGAGGGGAAGAAAGAAAACGGTCAAACCGTAGCATTATGGAAAAGAACGCTAAAAGGAAAAGTACTACTAATGGTCGTGATCCTGGGACGAGCAGCAATGCTCGGGTCAGAGCTATGGGATTTCCGGGGGATAGCAAAGTAATGCAACGGCGTAAGCTACACTTAAGAGTCACGAGTTGGAACGTTGGAAGCATGAGTGGTCGCAGCTATGAGCTGGAAGAAATTATGGTTAGAAGGCGTGTAGACATCCTGTGCGTACAAGTGACGAAATGGCGAAACACCGGTAATCGGGCACGTTTCTTGCACGTTAAAACAAAAGCCTACAAGATGTTTTACCATGGATTCGAACAAGGAAAAAACGGAATCGCTATCATCCTTGCGGCAGAGCTACTTGGCAACGTCTTAACCATTTCAAAGTCCAGTGACCGTTTGATGGCTCTCAAATTGGTGATGCATGGTGAGGTGTGGAACATCGTAAGCGCATATGCCCCTCAAGTAGGATGCGAACAAAAAGAAAAAGATGCATTCTGGCTAGATTTCCACAACGTTGTCGAAATCATACCAAAGGAAGAGTTTTTGTTTGTTGGGGGAGATTTAAACGGACATGTCGGGAAGACAAGCGAAGACTATGAAGACTACCACGGAGAGCTGGGATACGCCACCAGGAACTCTTCAGGTGAAGATATCCTGAACATGTGCAAGACGTACGGTCTTATAGTGCTAAATACCATGTTCGTCAAATAAAGCCGGCACCTGATCACTTATAGCAGCGGCGGAAATGAAACTCAATTAGACTATCATTTGGTATCCAGTTTCATGAAGCCACGAGTTAAAGATTGCAAAGCCATCCTGGGAGACGCGATCGCCCCTCAACACCGTCTCCTCCTGACTGATTTATTTATGGAGGCGAGTAAGAAGTCAAAGCAGCAAACGAAGGTGTCTGAGAGAATCAGGTGGTATAAGCTGGATAAAGGAAAAGGCGAAGCTTTTATTACCAACATGAAAAACTACCTCTCTTCCATTATCGATGAGGCCGGTAATGAGGAGTGCAGAGCACAAGACATGTGGGATTCCTTACAACAATCTGGCCTGGAGAAAGCCAAATCACTGCTCTGAACATCTAAAGGCCCCTGCCTGCCTGGAAAGGGTGATACGCGAAATTGTGATAACTACCGTTCTGTCAAGCTGATGTCGCACACCATGAAGATCGTTGAACGGATATTAGATAGCCGACTGCGGAAAATAATACGACTATCTGATGACCAATGCGGGTTTGTCTCGGGTAAATCAACGACAGATGCAATCCAAAGTATAAGGGTCATGATGGAAAAGCACCGTGATTCTTCAAAGGACTTGCATATGGTGTTGGTTAATTTCGAGAAGGCCTTTGACCGGCAACCCAGAGATCTTTTATGGGTAGCGCTAAGACAAAAAGGAGTTCCAGAAACCTACATGCGAGTGATCATGGACATGTACAAGAGAGCAACGACAAGAGTAAGATGCACCGCAGGAGTCACCGAAGAGTTCGCAATCAAAGTCGGTGTACACCAAGGGAGCGTCCTCAGCCCACTGCTCTTTATAGCAGTCCTTGATTGCTTGCTTGAAGGAAAAGTGACGGACCCCAATGTGCACCAGCTATTCTTTGCTGACGATGGAGCCATTATAAGTGATGATCAGGCGTCCCTACAACGAGCACTTGATGTGTGGGTGGACATTTTTGAGGGACACGGGTATCGTATTAGTTCAAAGAAGACAGAGTATCTGTGCTGCCCGTTCTCTGACCCTCATCAGCATATTTATTTATTTATTTATTTATTTATTTATCTATCAAGTGTACAAAAACTTTAGTAGATAATAGCAGATTCATGTATTTGTTGAATTAAAGTAAATTAATAGTGTAATTACTCTTATCTACATGTAAAAATAAAGTTAAAATTAATCAAAATTACGTAATAGCATTCAGTAAAGCAATTTTGCACAAATTTCGACTTAGATTAAAATCAATAACATCATCATATAAATTAAAATTAAGACAAGCGCTATTGATTGGATTAAACTGAGCATAATTAGAGCTATGTTTAGAGATATATAAGAAATCATGTTGTTTGGGTCGCAGGCCGCGCGACGGAGCATATATTTTAATAGATGATAGTAGAGCCGGACAAGTAATATGTCCAGCGATTACGTCCCTAGCGAATATTGCCGAGTAGTATACTCTCCGCTTGCTTAACTCCTTTAAATTAATCAATGCACATCTGGCTTGATAAGGGGGGATAACTGAGTTCCAAGACATCTTACGCAATGCAAACTTAGAGAATCTCTTTTGGATCTTCTCAATTCGGTTAGATCTATTCAAGTAGAAGGGGTTCCACACAACACAACAGTATTCCAATACTGACCTGACTAGAGAAATATACAGAGTTTTCAGTGCATAAGGATCCTGAAAGTCCTTTGTGTTGCGAAATAAGAAGCCCAACATAGAGTTCGCTTTAGATACAATGTAGTCAATATGCATCGAGAAGTCAAGCTTCTTGTCAAAAACTACACCCAAATCTTTTAGTGTATTTAGTCTATTCAGGACGCTACTGTTAAGAGAGTATTCAAAGACAATGTCGGAGGATAACCTAGAAAAGGTCACTATCGAGCACTTGCTAATGTTAAAGTGTAGGCCGTTAGCGCAGCACCATTCGGTTAGACTATTAATGTCATGTTGCAGATCTATAGCGTCAGAATAAGTCGATATCGACTTAAAGATTTTGAAGTCATCAGCGAATAGTAGACAATTAGAATAACGAACATACAAAGGTAGATCATTTATGAATAAAAGAAAAAGGAGTGGACCTAGGTGACTGCCTTGTGAAACTCCTGAGTAATTAACAATTACTTTCGACAGCGTAGTTCCAATACGTACATATTGTGTACGACCAATGAGATAGTTTCGAATCCAGAGCAATAAATTGGAGTGGAACCCTAGAAGATGCAATTTCGAGATTAGCACATTGTGCTGAACGCGGTCAAACGCTTTCGAAAAGTCTGTGTAGATAGTGTCAACCTGACAATGACTTTCCATACTTTTGATTATATAATTGGTGAAAATTACCAGATTAGTTGCCGTGGATCTACCTGTAACAAAACCATGCTGGAGTTCAGAAATATGATTCTGAAAAACAAAGTAAAGCTTTTTCTTAATGATTGCTTCAAAAATCTTGGGAATAAGCTGAAGTTTAGCAATGGGCCTATAATTTTCAACAGAATTTTTGGAGCCGGCTTTATGGATGGGTACAATAAAAGACGGTTTCCAGCGGCTTAGGAATTCACCACAACTCAGCGACATATTAAAAATTATGCAAAGAGGTTTAGCTAAAGACCGACTACAAGATTTTAAAAGTAACGGAGGGAAGTTATCAGGGGCGATACTTGCACTGGACCCGAGGGATGATAGTTCCAAGAAAACATCATCTTCAGTTAGTACAAGAGACCCAAGATCAGTTACAGATGGCACATTGTGGGAATTACTACCATAGTCGATATTTTCATTAATGAAGTTGGATTGGAAAAACGAAGCGAACATATCACAAATCGTATTTAAATCATTACTAGGAACTCCGTTAAAGATCATGGTATTCGGAAGACCGACAGACTTGCGCCTAGAATTTAGAAACGACCAAAAACATTTACTATCGTATTTTATTTTGCGCTCAATAGAGGAAATATACTGTCGAAAGGTGAAACGTTTTAAAAACTCATATTCCCTTCTTAATTGGCGAAACTGGCCATCAAGAGACGCTGAATTTTTGCTTAATTTATAAGTTTTAAGCATTGCGTTCTTTAGACGCGATAAACTTTTTGTAAACCAGACAGGTCTATTGGAAAATCTGTTACGTTTTAGTGGTGTGAACCTCGCAACGTATGATTTAAAAATATCTTCAAACATAGCATACGCATTTTCTAGACTATCGGTTGAAAGGATTGAGTGCCAATCAACTTGTGATAAAGCATTATTTATAAAGCGAAAATTGGCTTTCTTATAATCCAGTGATGATATATTGGAGGTATTTACCGAAGTAAACAAATTTAACACAGATAAATTGAACGAAATATGCAGTGCATTATGATGAATGCTATCACTAAGCAAAGGAAAAGTAGCATTTCCATAACGACGCCGGAAAAAAAAAGGAAAAGAAGAAGAAGTATAGGTAAATTTTTCGCCTGGGTCAGAAAAGAGGTTAGGGTATTTTTTAATGATTTTGATTAAGTTAGTAGAGTCTTCTTTGTTAAGATGGGAAATTCGAATGTTAATATTGTTGACAGTTTCGGTTAAGTGCTGTTTGAGAGGGATGATTAGATTCGAGTAAATGGTCATATAATTCTCCTTGCTATGAATGACAGCGTCTAGTTTTTTTAGCGTGCCATTACTAATAATGCCATTAAACGATATAAGAGTAGGAAGGATATAAAACTTGATTTTATCTATGGGGGGGTCGAAAAGTTGAATAAAGCAATGATGCGTTATTTCTACGTTTCCTCCTGAATTAGCGTAAAAGTTTTTTTTCATTCGGAATTTCTGTAATGTGACGGGGTTGAACATAGTTTCTGTTGGATCCTGTGTCTATTAAAAATTTAAGTACGTGTCCGCTCCTCGCAACGTGCTCAAAGTATGGTAAATGTCGTCTACTTGTTTCGGTAAGTCAAGTAAGTTAGTGCTTTCGTCTGGGTCAGTATAGCTAGTTAATGTCTGTTCATGGTTTTGGTCTTCTTGGCTTATCATACTTTCATATTCTTCCGAATTCTATCATATCAGATTCTTCCATATGATAAACCCGTTCCATGTTGTAGGGCTGATGAATTTGCTGAGAATGTTGGCGTTTTTGAGGGATTGGAGGATTTCGAGGTCGATTTTGGTAATTCACATTTCACGATTTAATCGAATGATCAATATCTATCGGCTTTGGAGAAAGTGGCCGTTGGTTAGGTGGTAGGTAACTGTCGTGGTTGATACCTTTGTTGAAATTGTGGTTCTCTATGGATTTGGAGTGGTTGATGATTACGAGGGTTGTGAAGGAGTTGTGGATAGAATTCTCGTCTAGGTGCAGGAATCGGCGTTGGATTGGGTGTGTTATTTCTCCGGAGAGGAACCCAAGGTGGTGTGTTTTGAAAGGTTCTGCGGATGGAAAGCTGGTTATTATTGGCATGCTGAGCCCTAAAATCCACATTTTACAATTTCAAACAAAGATGCAAGGCTTGTGGTAGATCTGCAGGTTCTCGTATGCTTAGAAGTCGTGGTAAATTGCCTTTCAGCCCTCTAACAATTGTGTCAAGAGCTTTATCGCGATAGCACTGAGTCATGTTCTTTAAAGATTCTTGGCTCATGTTCATGGAACCAAGCTTGCTAAGAATAAGAGATAAATGATGATCGACTATTTGATAAAATTCAGGAATGGTGTTATGTCCTTGTACAAGAGTCGTCATCTGGTAGGTCTCTCTTGCCGGCGTAGTGTAGGGTGAGGCATTTCGATATCTTTTCCCAATTTAATGGGGTGTGATAGGATTCTAAGGCGATGTCTGCATGGCCTATTATTTTGTTCCTAATGACTGATAGATTGCCGTAGTATTTGGGAGTACCTTTGAGGTGGTCATAGATTTGGAATTAAAATCTTCAGGCTGTCCCGAAAACACCCGTAGGCTTTTAACAACGTCCGGTATTTTATCCATGTCAGATAGGTTTGCATCGTTAATGACATTAATGGTTTGATCAATGTCATTGTTTATGTCAGAGGCGGGATTCATAATCGAGTTAAAAATTTGTCGTCCCTGTATTTACAACGTAAATAGTAACGTCTCTGTTACTAGTCTGGTTATTAGTTCAATCATGTCGTTATCATTTCGTATGGTTGTCGGGGCGGAAGTGGAAGGAGGGGGATTAGCATCTTCTTGAGGTTCTTGCAGACGAGATGCTCTAATTAAGTTACTTGGATTTGACATTTTTATTTTCTATATATTTTTAGTTTGTCGACAACCGAAATTAGAAATTTGGTTGTTGCAATGAATAATAACAATTAATTAAGAATGATATAATATGATAATAGTTTTAAATTCAATTCAAATTTTATAATGATTAATTAATTATTAATTAATTAATATTGATAGTAATAATTCAATACAACTTGTTATTAAAATAAATTTAACCAATAGTTAAATAGTTAATTACAGAAAGATGACTACGGTTGCTATTATCTGCATCACGTTGACGGGTTTCAGGGTTTCGGGAACTGTTGGACTGCTGGGTGTCGGACAGGGCGGCTATCCAAGATGTGTGGACTCCTTTTTGTCTTTTTTTTATATAGGGCTACTAATGGGCCTCTTTTCCCTTACACACACACTATTGTTACAGTGGCTTTTCCACTTTCAATTTAATTTACATCGTGTTTGGTTTACACGATTTCACAACACTAATTCTCAGTTCGGTTTTCTCTATTTAAAAGCTTTTATTTAACTTGCAATGTATGTATGTATGTTTGTTCGCTACTCAATTTTGAAAGATATCTTCAACCGATTGAGCTGACATTTTGTAAACACTTTTAGTTTGGATGACAATACACGATAAGCTGGGCGACGTCATTCTAAATCCAATATGGCGGAACATTCAAGATGGCGGTATAGATATTTTTGATGCACTTCTACAATATGGGTATCAAATGAAAGGGCTTGTTGAGAGTAACTAGAAAAATCGATAACACCAACGTCATCAAATGATTATTTCGCGGCTTCCCTCCTCGGCGGGTTACTGGCAAAGCCCTCCGTTGTACCTTGCCTTAAAAAGCTTCTCGTCGTTCGGAATCGGCATTAAGCTTTAGGTTCCGTTCATATGCGAAAAAACAAATCGCCCACAACATAAGTGAATAAAAGAAGCTGGGCTCTGGCTCTTCATGAGCTCTAACGCCATCTAAGGTGTCTGTCTGGCAGTACAATGGACCAGTATTTGTGTCTGAGTGCTCCTACAGATAGTAGAAGCCTCCAAAAAAAAAAAAATAATAATAATGTGACATCACTCTTAATCCAATATGGCGGACTTTCGAAGTTTTTTATGCTTTCCTATAGTATGGGTATTAAAAGAAAGGGTTCGCTGAGAATAAAATAGCAGGTTAAAAAAAAGATGGTGATTATAAGCTCCGTTGCTCTAATCCACCTGAAATTTGGTGTAGAGACCTCGATTATTCTTGAGGTAGAATTTTTTGAGCCTGTAACATCGGTTGATTAACTTTGACTTGTGTGATTTGGGGAGATGGGCGTCATCAGCATTGGTCTGCAACCTGTCTAGGAGAGGGACAACTCCAAAATCAAACCCGGAACTGTGTTTCGTCAGGCACAAGTAAGCTCCAAGCTGAAATAAGTGGCGCATTCTTCCAAAAACCCAAGTCAAGGTGAGGCTGTGCCGAGGACTGAGTGGCATCGGGGTGTAATATGATGTCCTGAACGTACCACCTCAGGGCACCTGGGCGAACCCTTTTGTATATTAGCTCTTACCCTTCTAAACGAAGCTCTGGGAGGGTCGACGAATATTTCTTCGGTACTCGTGGGAACAAAATGGGAAAAACAGAAACATCAACACAAAGGAAGAGAAGGCTGGAGAAAAAGAAACTAAAACGGCAAGAAAACCTTGCCAACGAAGACTATGACGCAAAACCCCAAAGACTCAACAAACGGCGTGATCAGGACAATAGCGAAAAACCTACTCAACGAAAGTTAAAACTTGATAAAGCTAAGCAACGGTTAAGAGCAGCGGAATCACAGGAGGAACACGATTCACGAATTGAAAAAAATTCGTCAACACATATCTGAAATACGAGAAACCGAATCAGTTGAACAAAGAGAGGTTCGTTTGAGCAATTCACGAATACATATATCTCAAGTTAGAGCAGACGAATCTACAGATCAGCGAGAGATACGTTAGAACAATTTAAGAATGCATAGCTCTCAAATTAGAGCAGAGGAAACTCCTGAACAGCGAGAGGTTCGTTTGAGCGCTTTCCGAGAGCACAACTCTTAAGTATGAACAACAGAAAAATCGCTAATAGAAACTTTTACTAAAACTATAAATACGTTTTGTGACAAAATTTGTGAGGTTTGTACTAAAAGATGTTATCCAAACCAAGTCACTAATCACAAAATTAATTTAAGTACAGCTTTGTATCTACCAGTAGAATTAGCAAGTAAATGAACTATATTGCTATGTCACCGTTGTAAGAAACACCTTACTAGCAAAAAAACTTCAACTTTTGAAGAAGAGTTGGAGATGCCAGAGCAGCACATGACAGATGACGAATTTCTCAATGCGAGAAGAGCAATGAATGTTGGACAAAAGGATGCATTTTTATTCACAACAAAGAGTATTTCAGAACAGCTAAATAACCAAACCAATAAGCGTCTGAGGTTGTTCATAACAGGTATGCTGCTGGCCAAGCATACGTGGCCTTAAGTATGGTAAAATCATTAGAAGGTCTCCTTATTGAAGAGCTAGACTGCTCGAAATGAACCGGCAAACGACCTTGCAACAATGATGCGTTGAATGAGATGAACAGACTCAGAAACCTAGCCAGCGATAACTAAAAAGTAAAAAATAAATTAAAAGCAAAAAAACATTTTTTAAAAAAAGCTTTTATTTAAATGCTCTAAAAAGAAGAAAATAAAATTTTCCTTTAAAACTTTAACTCTCAACTTATACCCTCATTATACACAATTTATATGATCATACAAGCTTGTCGCGCGATTTACTTGTGTAAAAAGCCCTGTCTCGTCGGCATTGTAAATGCAATCAGTACTGTAATTCTGCGTAATCGAAGGTAACTTTTCCAAAAATGACTTCACATCATCGGGATTAACATCTGACGCTCCACCAGAAACACATTTGTAGGCTATAGCATGGCGCTTACGAAATTTCTGAAGCCTGGAAATCTTCAAGACCTAAACGCTCGGCAATAAATTTCGCCTTGTATCTTATCATTGATCCAGAAATGGGAACATTTTTATTTCTTCCTATTGTAAACCACTCGAATACTTTTTCGTCAAGAACACTTCTCACAGGCGTAACGAAACGCCGTCTTGTATAATTTGGCACTGTATTTGATTGCCATAGTGTCATTAAGTCATTTTTATTCTTCAAAATGTCCGCAGCTTGAGATTTTCCTATTTCAAAGCGGCTTGCAATTTCACGCACAGATTTTTTTATTTTGGTCGACCGAATTTATTAAGTCAATTTTTGCTTTTAAACTCAACTTGTGGCATCCTAAAAAAATTATTTCATCAGCAGTCTATGAAATTCGCAAACAAACTAAAATGAACATGAAGACACAGGAAACAAAATACAAGGACAGAATACAGCTGCAGAAATAAAATCCGTTATCCATTTGAGTAGAGACAATGATTGGATGGCACGTGCAACATCACACACTATGCTGTTACTGTTTCGTTGTTTTCCTTGTAAAGTTTTTTTGTCTTTATCGTTCGCATATCATGCAAAAAAAAAATTCTGAAAAGTTTAGCTGAAAAAAAATTTGTCCGCCTAAGAGAATTAAAGTTACCAAATTGCGGCTGATGGTCCTGTCCGCGTCCGGGTTAGGGAGTATCCACTAAAGGGAATATAAAATGTATGGAAGTTCAGTTCAAGATCCACGGTCGTGAGAAATTGTCCGCTCAAGGGGATTGTCCGCCTAAGAGAGGTGTCCGTAATAGGTGCTTTCACTGTACTTACTATCATGGCATAAATGCTATGCTTCATCTTCCGATTAAAGTACAAATGTTCTGATGATCTTGGCCGAATTATTTGTATGTGCGTTCCATCTATCAATCCGACAACTCCAGGGATTTTATATCTGCTATAAAAATACTGCTTAGTCTGGTCCTTGACTTCTTCTGGCAGCGCGAATGAAATATGCAAAGGGCATAGGACTTCTTCTATCGCCCTTTGTTATGCACACAGACAATTTGGACTGGCTAAGATTTGATAACCAATCCTGTCCAATTTGGTGCTGATAGCCTCTATGTGCTAAAAATTTTAAGGTTGCCGCGAGCCGAAAGTTCTTCACAAAGCTATAAGAATTATATTCGATAGAATACACCACACATGATTTTATTTACTCACCTGCTTTCGCTTAGTATTAAAATATTAGAACTATCTCTAATTCTCCTTCGTTGAACATTTTCTTCCTGGTTCTGTCCATCTTCAAACCAAAGAGCGATACTGTCCATTTTCATCTTTTTCTCTTTATTTGCGGCTGACTTTTGATTTTTGTTTGTTTTGACAGCACAATTTACGGAAATGACTACTAGTTCTTTGGCAGCATTAAAACTAAATCCGAAAGTGATATAAAATACGAACTGACTTTCGGATCGGATTTCATTTCCGAATCCGAATCTGAATCCGAAAGTGATACAAAATAACCCCTCATCATCGTTATCACTTTCCTGCATCGAGCTTAGTAAAAGATCCATTACCTACTTTAAAGAATTTTCGGAGCAATACTTCTTCTATTGTGAAGATTGCAAAAAATATCGCACTCCGATGTTCTGTTCGCGAACAAGTGTAACAATGACATTATTAACTCGGCCTCCAACAATAACAATCTAGTGTTAAAAAACTTATCGGCGAAGTTGGACCGAATCCCAAAATGCGTTGACTTAATTACCTTGCTCGATTTTTTCTAAATTAAACTCTTTTGAAAAGCAATTATGTGCCTTAGTGAAACTGATTAACGATATGTTTGAACTCAACTCAACCAATACCCATAGCGCCGAACTAAAACGCGACTTGCCCCAAGAGAGACTTGTGAGAAACTTTTTCATTTTATTTATTTCACCTTATTATTTTATTAATACAATATAAATTCAATGAACATTACACGATCAATTTGGAGGACGATGAACAATAAAGTAAAGGTCTTTCAGACTCCGATATCATCCATCTGATTCGTCTAGTATTTAACTATAATGTTAAGAAAGCTTGGCTTGAATCTCTTTTAAACTAAGATCAAGCGTTTCTACAACAATCAACTGTGTATAGCAGAATGCGATCATGCAATTCACGGCAAATATATAAAACACATAATAACTTCCCAGCTCATTGATGAGGGGGTAAAAGAATGTTATAACCACAGCCATACCATAACAGGCCAATGTAAATGACGGCCCAGCGAGTGCTTTGACTTCTGGGGAAAGTATTTCACCCAAAATAGCATACGGTAGTGGCCCAAATCCAACACGATAAAATATTTGAAACAGAATTCCGGCGGTTAACGGTGACCAGCGTATCGAATCTGCATTACCGTATTTGTCAATTAAGAAAAAGGTGCCAAAAATACAATGCGAAAAACACATTCCCAGTGCTGATATCGAAAGGAGTGTCCTGCGTTTGTGATGATCAACAATAAATTGCAGTGTCACGCTAGATACGACTTGTACCGCACCGACTATAATCGATGAAACGGCTCCGCTGATATGGAAACCAGACGCTTGGAAAATGATTTGTGAATTTATGACAATTATGACTGCACCTGAAAGCATTTGTAATAACATCAATGCTATGACCATTGCGAAGGATTTGCGGTTAATACGATCCTTAAAAATGACACCGCAATCTTGGTTTTGCATCGCTTGTGTTCTTTCTATATCTTGCTGAATGTCAAGTATTTCTCTGCTTATTATATCCATTCTGCCACTGCGCAATATTTTCAATGAATTTATTGCGTCATCAACACGTTTATTCATTAGCAAATAAACGGGACTTTCCGGCACAAAAAGCTGACCAATTACCGCCAAAATTGGCGCCAATAGAATTGCAGAGTAAAAATGTGTAAACGAGACGAATGGTCCAACACAATAATCGAACAACTGACCGACTAAAAATTTAGAAACAAATCAGAAAAAAAAACATAAGTCACATGTACATACATATACACTTACGTGTCATGAAGACCATGATCATTGTACCGCAGGAGCCTCGGTTCTCCTTGGTAGATATCTCGCCGATGTATATTGGTAGCACTGTCACGGTGGTACCAACAGCCAAACCCTGCAATCAAAACTTATTCATACATTTATCCAGATTCTAACTAAATTTTTTACCTCAAGAACGCGCACCATGTAGATACGCTCGATGGATCTGGCAGAATACATTGTAAAGATGGAAATAAAATACAGGCCGATTACTATCCACATAACATGTTTCCTTCCCACGTTCTTAGCAAGAAAGTATCCGAAGATGCAAGCTTCAACAAACATAAATCGAGAAAATTCATTAACAACACTTCAATTCACCAATTATGTTTTCCATATAGACAACGATAGTTTGAAAAACAAAACCTACTCACATATTACAGCTCCAAAGGAGAGTAGCGAAAAGATCCAACTCATTTGGTATACCGTAATCGGCTTGCCAATCGGATTTGTATCGTCTTTGGCCAAAAGTTTCGGTATCATTGGCGATGTCCATGCTATCACCGTACCCATCGAAAAGCTTATAATGTTCGCTAAAAGAATATTTTACATTTTACATGAAAAAACAGAGGGAAAGGAAGGTCATATACAACAACTTACCGCATACAACGGCAAGATACAAACGACCGTGCGACGGCTTGCGCGAGCTTTCATCAGTCATTTAGTCTATAAAATCCATTCCTGAAAAGTCAAATTTCAAATTAAAAAATCGATCACGATAGATATCAACTAGGATGCTCATCGGGCTAAATAAATAAGTTGTATTCGGGAATTACAAAATTTTTATTTATTTTGTATTGCATCTTATATCTACTTATACAGCTTGGCGGAAGAAATATCGTCTTCCGCGTCTGACAGAAACCAGGCTACCCAGGAGCTTCGACAAAACAATTTGAACAAAGGAGCAAATATCTTTAAGATAGTCGCCCAGAGAAGAAGAAATGCTCAGGAGATTCGTTTCCCAAAGTTTATTAACAATGCTGAAGGCCAACTCGTTGTGGAAGACGAAAAAATTCTCCACAGATGGCGACAGTATTGCGAGGAACTTCTGAACGAACAGTTTCCCCGAGTGTACTTTCCAAGAGCCGCCCCGAATCATGCCGAAATATCCGACATCACAGTCGAAGAAGTTCGGTACGCGGTTAAAATCTCCAAGAAAAGAAAAGCTGTTGGGTATTAGATAGTCGACTGCGGAAAATAATACGACTATCTGATGACCAGTGCGGGTTTGTCTCGGGTAAATCAACGACAGATGCAATCCAAAGTATAAGGATCATGATGGAAAAGCATCGTGATTCTTCAAAGGACTTGCATATGGTGTTGGTTGATTTCGAGAAGGCCTTTGACAGGCAACCAAGAGATCTTTTATGGGTAGCGCTAAGACAAAAAGGAGTTCCAGAAACCTACGTGCGAGTGATTATGGACATGTACGAGAGAGCAACGACAAGAGTAAGATGCACCGCAGGAGTCACCGAAGAGTTCGCAATCAAAGTCGGTGTACACCAAGGGAGCGTCCTCAGCCCACTGCTTTTTATAGCAGTCCTTGTTTGCTTGCTTGAAGGAAAAGTGATGGACCCCAATGTGCACCAGCTATTCTTTGCTGACGATGGGGCCATTATAAGTGATGATCAGGCGTCCCTACAACGAGCACTTGATGTGTGGGTGGACATTTTTGAGGGACACGGGTATCGTATTAGTTCAAAGAAGACAGAGTATCTGTGCTGCCCGTTCTCTGACCCTCATTAGCCTATTTCAGGCATTTACTTGAATGGAAGAGTGCTTCCCAAGTGTGAAAAGTTTAAATATCTGGGATCTATGATTAATAAAGAAGCAACTTGTGATGACGACATCAACCATCGCGTAAGCGTAGGGTGGATGAAGTGGCGGGAAAACTCCGCCATCTTCTGTGACCGAAAAATGCCCCCTAAACTGAAAGGAAGGCTCTACACTTCAGTTGTACGTCCCGCGGTCACATACGGTTCACAATGCTGGACAATGCACAAAAAGTATGAGAGCAAATTAACGGCAGCTGAGATGAAGATGCTTCGCATGACAGCGGGAGTAACAAAGCATGACAGAATTAGAAGTTCAGAGATCCGAGGAAGCCTCCACGTAAAAGAAACCATCACAAGAAATATAGAGCGCGACCGACTCAGTTGGTATTGCCATGTTCAAAGGAGAGATCCTTTCGGACCCCGTCCAAAAGGCGTTATCAATCAACGTTCCAATTTCAACACGCAAAAAAGGCAGGCCGAAAAACAATTGGTGCAAACAAATGCAAAAACACCAGCATTTGATTGGCCTCAGCGATGAAGTAATCCCAAACCGGGAAGCCTGCCGCTACTTTCTGAGGTCAAACCGGCGGACCCCACAAGCGGACCAGTGGGAAGGTTATGGTCCTACACTTCTGACCATAACGACGCCGGGATAAAAAGGAAAAGAAGAAGATACAGCTTGGCGATATCATCTAGGACGTGACGCTTAGTAATGACCGCTGGTGGGTTTTGTTGTACTCCAACTGTGTACGAAAACGTGCCTTCTTCTGGACTTCAATGCAAGCAAAATGTCCTTATGCCGTCGGTCTTAGTACTAGTGCCTTTACTTTACTCTCCATCATGTCCTCGGGAAGATTTGCTAAAACTTCTCTTTCATTAGATGCCCACTTCTTTAAGATGAATGCCCTTTGGTCTAATAAGCCTATTAATTGATCCCTTAGCTACAGTGCACTTTCTATTGACTCTCAGCCCGACATCACATCGTCCGTATAAAAGTCGCTCCGAATTATTTTTGCCGCCGCCGGAAATTTGTTTCCATCATCTTCGGCCAATCGGTAAAGCGTCTTTATAGCGAAATATGGAGCACCGGCTGTTCCGCATGTGGCCAACGAAAGTATATTGTCATATAGAAGTACTTTCTATAAAGTAACTCTACTTCTGTTACTTTACTCTTCTACTACACAGAAGGGAGTTGAGCTGGATTGTCAATTAGATCTTTCGCTCTCTTCTATTACTTAGAGGAGAGTTGAGCCCAGACTAGCTCTCTTTTGGTTTTGGTCGTTAAAGCTGGCGGTCGCATTTTGTAGTTGTGTTATAATAAAACTAATAAATTGTTTAAATATTATAAAAGAAAAGTGAAAAAGATTCATTTAAATTTATATACATAATTGGCGCATTAGGAAAGTCGGGCAAACGGTTGCAACATAAAAATAGAAAAGAAGAACAATCAGAAATAAAAACATAATTGAAGAAAATTGAATTTGAAAGTTTCTAACTATGCTATGAACTTAACTGTTCAAATATTTAAATAAAACACATATAGACTAATATAAGATTAAAGACAAATCATCAAAAGTGCAGCAATTATAAACCGTTAAATTCGTTAATCATAGTGGTAAAAAAAAGCTTAAATATGAAGGCATCAGAAAGTAACGCCACATTTACTGTTACCTTGCCGCTTCAATAAAAAAAAAAAAACAGAAATCAAGAAAAAGAAGAGATTGAGAGAAAGGACAGGAAGTAAACGTTCGTTATTTTCTTTCCCCTTCATCCCTCAATCACGTGAGTACAATTGGATACAAAACCCATGACAGGAAGGCCAATTCAAAATGGATATTCATAATGCGGCTGATAGACTTAAGTTAGTACTAGATTTAATAAACAAAATTCTGGAATTCAATGGGAGTGAAAATTCTATTATGAATTTCCTAGAAAGAGTAGATTTATTGTTGCCATCTGTTGAGGTTTTTAACGAAAATACTCAAGTCATACTCACAGGGTATATACGAGACAAGGTAGTAGGGAACGCTAGGTGTGAACTTTAAAAATACAGTCAACTGCGAACATGGCCGCAAAATAGAGAAGTACTAAAAAATTGTTTTATTGAAAAATTATCATTATAGAAATTAATTGACAAAATTAGAATTTCTAGAGTAAATACAACAATTGGGGAATATTGTAGTAGAATAAATAATTTATTAAGTAGAGCTAATAATGTATTATTACTACAGAACGATCAAGATTGTCAATTTTTAATCGAATCTAATAATAGAATAGCTAATAGCTTTAAAAATAACCTCTCCGAGCCAACAAAAACAATATTGCTATGTCGAAATCCTCCCACGCTATGCGAAGCTTACAAAATAATAATAGAAATCAACCATCAGTTATATAGACCCAGTCCATTTTTTTATACACCTAACCAAAGAAATCCTAACTTCCCAAGACCACAGTATTCAAATTACAACAAACAAATTAGAAACTATACACAAAGTTATCAAAATCTCAACCCAAATCTATAAATTAACGGACATAGGTACAACAATCAATCAAAACACATTACCAACAACAATAGACAAAGTAACAAACGCACTACTAACATTAATAACTTACGTGGTGACACCTCTAATTCATATGACGTACAAATGCTAGACAAGCAAATACATACGGGCAAAATTATAACAGAAACAATACTAATTGGCCAGGAAATCGACAGCAAAATGACGAAGAAATGAACGTTAACGTTCATTTTATTACATAAAATTAATTCGCCAAACTATCACATTAGTTCAATCCGGCAAAATTTCGTCCGATAAGTACTTAGCCTACAAAAGAAAAACAAAAATTTTGAAGAAATGGCGATTTATTTTTCCTTTTAGCTCGATACACTTGACCCAGCGATGCCCCAACTTCTTTAACCCGTCTGAAAAATACGTTTTCTCGAGGTCTGCAAAGTAGACCTCCGTGGCGGCGATGATCTCCTCATTCGACTGAAATTTCTGCCCGGCGAGTGACTTTTTCAAGTTTGGAAAGAAAAACAAGTCGCACGGGGCCAAATCTGGAGAATATGGCAGTAGTTCGTAGCCCAATTCGTACAATTTGGTCGTGGCGAGGGCGGAGGTGTGAGCCGGTGCGTTATCATGGTGGAAGAGCACTTTTGTCTTCGTCAAGTTGGGACGTTTTTTTCTTTAATTCGGCGTCGAATCGGCCCAATAATTTGGCATAGTACAGCCCTGTGACCGTTTTACCCTTCTCCAGGTAGTCGATGTAGATCACACCTTGTGAATCCCAGAAAACGGTGGCCATCACCTTTCCGGCCGATCTTCGCCTTCTTTGGAGCACGTTCGCCGGGTGAAGTCCACTGTTTTGACTGTTCCTTGGTTTCTGCTGTGTACCAGTGGATACATGTTTCGTCGACTGTAACGAAACGACGCACAAACTCCTTCGGATTGCGCTTAAACAGCGTCAAACACTGCTCTGAAGTGGTCTCACAGTTGCGCTTGTTGTCCGGAGTGAACAAACGTGGCACCCATCGCGCCGACAGCTTTCTCATGCCCAAAATTTCATGCAGGATATGACCCACACGATCTTTTGACATGCCTACTGTCTCAGCTATCTCGCACACCTTCAATCGGCGGTCTGCCAATACGAGATCGTGGATTTTTGTCACGTTATCCTCCGTGGTAGCCGTTTTCGGGGCACCTGGATGTGGCTCATCAAAAACCGACGTTGAAACTCGTTAAACCAATTTTTGATGGTCGCCATCGAAGGAGAAGAGTCAGCGTACACAGCATCTAAACGCTCTTTGATTTCGCTGCGCGATTTCCCTTCCAAAAACAAGAATTCAATCACCGACCGATATTGCTCCTGTTCCATTTTTCTAAAATCCGCGGACACTTCCCCGGTGTCCGCGGTCAAAACAAAACTACGAGTCCGATCCGGCTGAAATTTCGACAGTAGCCGTCTACTAGAATGTACTACACGATAGTAAGTTGCTCTTGTGATACTATTTTAAATGGGTCTCTTCAGACGACCAATCGTTTTACATTGTCTCTTCTCAGATCGCCTAGCGGATTCAAGCCTTTCAAATTACCGGCAGCAAAATAGACCTAATTTTCACAACCCCTTTGACTCCTCAGTTTCAGCTTACCCGCTGTCCTTATCAACCGTCGACAACTGACACCCCCCCCCCCCCCCTTCTTCTCTCGTTCTTTCACAACTCCCCTATACAGAGCTCTCCCCACTGTTAAAATTTCTAAAATTTCCATAAAGCCAACTTCCGTCAAATCAGTGAATATCTCAATAGTGCACCTTTTAATCTCAATAACCTTACAGTAAATGATGCCAAATCTATATTCTACAAAGAAATATTTCCCTTACGTAACCTTTTCTTGACACAAAACCTCCTGCACCTCTCCACCTTGGTATAATCGCTGGCTCCGTTCTTTGAGAAACAAACGGAACAAGTTCTGGACGACTTTCCTTCGTACTCAATCCCCAAATGACTTCTCTAACTATTTCTTACCTGCATTTTATAGAGCTTTATAACTCTCTTTATCAGCACTGCTTAGTCGAGATGCAAACCAACATTATAAATTATTCCAAGTCCTTCTTTCAGTTTGTTAACTACAAAAGAAGATCCGATAGCTCATCCTCATGTTATGATCCTCATAACATCGCCAACCTTTTTGCCACCTTTTTCAATCAATCTTTCATCCATGATTCCTATGCACCCGATCCTAATTATTTTAACTATTTACCAAACTTCTCCTTTAGACCATTTCTCCCTCGTAGTGTCGACCCCGATATCATCGAAAAAAGATTTAAGCAACTTAATTCACTCCTGGCCCCGACGGCCTCCCTGTAATATTTTCAAAATTTTTTTCTTCCTCTCTTTCCCTACCTCTCTCAAAGATCTTCGGCCTATCCCTTTCTCAAGGTGAATCCTTGAACCCATCTTATTAAAGTGGATATCGTCTTACCTTAAAAATCGCTACTACCGTGTTCGTTTTAGATCTGCCCTCTCTAATCCCTTCCTTGCACGACATTGAAATGGTTATCGGACAATCCCACATCTCACTATAAGCCGACGACACTAAAACCTTCAAGATCATTTTCTCAGAACATGACTCCTCCCTTATTCAATCGGACCTCAAAAGTTTTTCCACCTGGTGCCCATGAACTGCCTGGCCTTCAACTTTTCGGAGTGTCAATCTATTACTTTCTCCCGTAAACGTATTAACCCCCCCCCCCCCCCCCCCCCCCGTCTTTAATTTCTTCATAATCAATCTTCGGTGCAAACTGTAGGGTGCATCGCGTTTTTTCAAGCGTGGTGCGAAACAACCGGATCAGTTTTTTTTCCGGGATCCCGATTTCGGTCATGGCCTTAAAGAGTTTGATAAAAAGATTGTGCATATTGATTTGAAACTCGCTGGTCTTTTCGAGGATGTGACTTAGTGTGAAAATGTGGTCTATAGCCAATGTAGTCGTCGTGAATCCGTCCAATAGTTAGCTCATTCATAGCAATGGGTGGGTTGTTAGCCCCCGCACAACCACCAGCCTGGATGGGTTGATATTACGTTCTCTTGCCTAGGGGGTGGCTGCATGTATTAGTTCACCTCTTAAGAGGGCGCCGCGAAGAGGCGTTGTGTCAGCTTTACGGATGGGTGCTGGCATCTTACCAGGTTAAGAGCAGTCAGTAACTTTCCCCTTTACAATCAGGCCCAAGCCTGGTCAAGGTAATCCTGCATTTGTTCCTCTTCACTTTGTTGAACAGCACCGCTAACCTGATTCTTTGCATAATTAACATGATCTATCCAACTTTCATCATTTTGTCGTACAGGCATCTCAACTCTGAAGATTTCTCGTGTTTTTTAACAAGCTTTTCGGACTTTGAAACTTTAAGAGTTTCAGCTCAGAACTGCTTTCCTAGGTTTTTGCGCGAGAAAATGGTAAAAAGAAACTGTTTTACTAGATCGCTTAGATAAATGCTGAAAACTACCTTCTCGAAGACCTTCCTGATACTCGGAAGAAGACTTATTGATGGAGATTTGCCGGTTTATACCCCTCTTAAGGATTGATTGCACCACCACTGTCTTCCAGTGCACTGGATAACATGCATTATTCAGTGCATTCTTGAACAGGATGGTATACACCTCTACAACCACTACCGTCGTTTCCCATGGATTTTTTTCTCATCAATGACTCGAAGAACATTTGGAGATCTTTCCCCAATAGCGGCGGCATCGTTTGCCATGAAATCGTCACTGAACACGGTAAAACCAAGGATCTCTGAACTCCAATGATCGATATCATTTCGAAGGTAGGATCTTTGAGGCAGAGCTCTGCTCTCCTGGTCGAAGTTCGTGGGAATGCTATCATTCACCTTGTATAGTTCCTGGAAGACAGCTTCTACTATCGCTACCTTCTCCTGAGTATCCTGGACGAAAAATTCGTCGCAGACGGCGCACTCTGACTGTTCGTAGAAAACATTACTTTTTTGACGTTCTCGGAAGCTTCAGGACCTGAATGTCATTCTGATTGTTCTTCCCAAATATTTTATTTAGGGACTACTTTTTTGTCTGTGCAGTGCGTCGATTGTTGCGTTTCGGTTCGTGGTATCAGGATGTCGATGGCGTGGTATTGTACTGTCCATTGGTTGCTTAATTATATTGCCCATTTGTTTGAGGTACTCTAAGTTAGCGCTCTAGTCAGGAAATTGGCAAAGCTTGGCGAACGCCCCCTTCTATAATCGAACGGCTGCGTTTGGATATACTATGTCATCTCCGCGAGCTCGTCGGGTACTGTGATCACGGCATATAATCCCTAATGATCACTGTCGTATATAATGGTCCCTAAATTGTTAATAGACCGTTTGTTCGTGTCAGCCAGTCTCAGTCGAGAGTCAATCAACATGAGATCCAGATATGCGTTGCGAGTAACTTGACTCTGAAGTCTATGATCTGCAGAATCTACTAATATGACTGAGTAGGCTCTCCCTAGTGCTGGGTATGCTATTTCCCCAGTCACAATGTTGGGCATTTAAATGGCCGGCCGAAATCTAAAAGTTTTTTGCCTAGGTCAAGCTAAATTTTCTGATGAAAATATTGGTTTGAGGTGGTTCAGGTGCTTAGGTCGCTAAAATGTACATTATCTGTCCATTGCGGAGAGGAATGCACACAATGCAGACTTCTAGCGCCTGGAATCTCCGCACTTCACCGCTATATATGACTTTATGTTTAAGATTATTTTTGATGAAGATCGCAACTCCCCCGCCCTAAGTAACTTTGGGTCAGTCCCTTCTAATTATTCTGTAAGAACTGTGCCGGATTTTGTGCTCCTGGTTTAGCTTTGTTTCGCTAACCAAGAGTACATCGGAGCTTTCATCCTGCAACAGGTTAAAAAGTACGGCTAGTCGCTCAATCCTTATCAGTGAATTTACATTCACCGACAGGATCTTCAAGGGCCTCTCTACCAGCGTACCCATTACTACCTTAGGTGCGCTAGGCCCGGCAGAAGCGAGCAGATACTGTCGACTTGGGTCGCCTGCTCAAGGATCTGTTGTTAGAGCTGCCCAATCTGCCCTTGGATTGCGAGCAAGACCGAACAGGCATCCACCTCGGCCTCTGGTGCGTTTGAGACAGGCACTAGGGCTTTAGAAACAGCTAATGACTTTTGTACCGTCTTTCACAAACCTGCCGTCATTTGCGCGTAGGTCAACTAGGATGTGACGGCTGGTATTTGGCAACGACTCGAGTGACGCCTCTCCTCGGCCTTCTGCTCACAGGCCAGGTTTTCTACTTTGATGTCCTGGAACATCCCCGATAGATTGCAGGGTGTCCTCGGTTCCTAAACACACACTCGAGCTGCTCTCTATCCGCCACCTTGTCTTTCCCAAGGTCGCATTCCTCGTTCTTGTGGTTCTTTGCGCACTTAACGCACTCGACGCGGCGGCGTGCCCGAACCTTTGGCAGCAGATGCATTGCAAAATGTTTCCGTTCCTCTTCAATTTTTCCCATGTCAAAGTCTGGGACGCTAAGGAAGTGATACTCCTTAGCATCTCCAGCTCGCTTCTGAGTGTAGTTGCATCAGGATATCACCCGCTTCTCCCGTCGGGCGCTCGCCGTGGGGAATGGCTTAACCCCCATGAATTTGAGGTCGTTACTCTCGAACTCTTTGAGCTCTGAGAGCATTCGCTCGGGATCTGTGTTATCGACTCCCACGCCTTTGAACTTCGTTGTGGACTTCTTCAATAAACTTTTAATCCGCTTATGTTGCTCCAATGTCTTGTACTAAATAGAACAGCCTTTTTGGCCTAAACATTTAAATGGAAAATTACCTACACCAATAACTTACGTACAGAGATGGATGGTCTTTCGTAGGGCCGTGGTATATGTAAAGACGGGTGGCACCTTCTCCTTTTGAGGAGGTTGTTGCAGCTTCTACTGCTGCGGCTATTGTTGTTGTTTTTTGGTGCTGCGACTGTTGTTACTGCTTCTGCTGCTGTGTATCTTTCTGCAGCTGCCGCATTTCATTCGATTTAACAACTACGGCCTTTAGCTTATCACGTAGCACACATTCCGCCTCTCCAAGCTCGCTCCAGTTCACTAGAGTTAAGGCTTATCTCCAAATGTATTATCCTTTCGTTGACAATGCAACCCTTTTGACTAACTCCATAATTTAACTACTTCACTTCATTAAGTTTTTGGAAATAATAAATAAATTTTATAAAACGAATTCTTATTTGCTAATCCCTTTAATCAACCGCATCCAAGTCTCAAGAGTCATACCACGTCAAACTTTAAAACGAGAATTTAATTATTCCAACTCTTCTTGAACTCAAAACCAAACCACATCCCACGATCATATTATGTGCAACAAATTCTTAAACTCCTTCACAGATCTGACATTTATGGTAGGTGAAGAAGTTCGACCTTTACCCCGTAACGCCGACAAAGCTCTATTTTCTTGACTCACTCCAACTTTGCTGTTATAATCCGAGTTGACTGAGCAAAAGGTAAAGCGTAGAAAAAGGTTAAACTCCAAAAATGGCATGACTCCACAAACCTCATATATCCCTTTCGACAACTCACTTAATAAACACACTCCCATCTGCGCTCACATGAAGATATTTGTAAGTGGGTGTACGAGTACGCTTGCATGTACTCGTATGTATCCCGGGCGACTTGATATTCCTGCACATGAACGGATAGTACCATTGTACGAAATCCTTTAATCACATTCTTCTCATAAATCTCCCTAAATATAATCTCCCTTAGGACATGATGAAATAACTTTCTCGTCATGCATTCGAGCAGGACCGTCTCAGAGCTTCAAGGAAAAAAAGGACGATTAACATATCGATCAGAAGGAAACACAAGAAATGTACGCCACTGAAAAGGTCCCGACGTAACCACAAGAACGCCCGAGCATGGATCCTCCTTTAGCAGATACCAGACGATATCCAGCAGTCAAGTCCATTTGCTCATATGCATGTATACACGTCTTGAAAAATGAAGAGCAAAGAAATGACTTCTGGTAAAGGATAGGAGGGAGAGAAAAGGCCCCACAGCTCAGCTTTGTGGCTTCGAAAGCCCTGCGATGACTATACCTCATTCGACTGCGGTTCTTGAAGTCCTTGCAATTGCTGCACTCCTTTATGTACGTTCGTAGTTCTTGTCATAGTCAACCTGCACAAATAACTATCGAAACATTTTGATCCTTTCGCAAGATGCACACAAGCACCCCATGTCCCCCAAGTCTCTCCCATGCACTGGGTTTGCCCCCGGAGGCGATGTAACTTCTTGACAATAGGATTTTCGTCTTACAAGCCTTACATCCCCCGACACCGGTTTCGTCTAGGGATACGATGCAACACTGGGTATGTTAGTGTGGAAAAAGGATTTCTTAAAGGATGCCCCGTATTTTATCATATCTCGCCGGGTTGGTGTGATTCCTTAAATTTTCTCTCTTGTTTCAGCATGTCGCACAAGAAAACGACGCAAACACATGACAATATTGGGCACGGCACATTTGCAAGGATATTGAGGATGCCTACCCACCCGCCCATCCACTATGTGACTATGTAAGCAAGCCGCACACATGATATAATGCATTGGCCCGTGTGGGTGGTGTAAGATTTGCATACGAATCTATTAAAGGAATGAAGCCGAGCAACTATTGGAATCACACTCGGCCTGGTTTTGTTTTCGTACGCCTTCTTCTCTTATTCCTAAATAGCGCTGGAGAGGGCAACTGGATGGTTGTCGGTTTGTTGGTTAAGTTTAGGAGAAAATTTAGGGCAAAGTTGTCGAACAACAAACGACACAGCCGGAAAATGCGAACAAATTTCGTTGTACATGACCATAGGATTGTTTGCTTAAAGATCATCGCCGTCACTGGAAGCTTGGAAGCTGGCTGGCTCTGTCAGTTGCGGCTTATGTGTGCTATTGCAGTACGGTGTGGTTTCGTGTTTCGCCAGGTGCTTGACTTAGTTGTGGGCGAAATCGACCGGAAACTATTGTCCGGTGGTGAAATCGTGGCTAGATGCTTTTGATGTTTTAGTTTTCGTAACTTGTTTTGTGGTTGATGGCTTAAAGGAATGGTGGCATGCGGACACCATGTTGGAGCTGTTGTATGCCAGGGTTGCTTGTTAGTTATTGATCTGAAAGTAGGCCTTAAGTTCTGCTAAAGTCTATCCTTAATCGTCCTTAAGCAAATTGATGATATAAGGGATCCTAATGGCTGAAAAGTTTAATATCCAGATCCAAGTGTTAAATTTACTTAATTCATTATTTTAGTCTACCTCTTTCACCTATTGGAAAAACATATTTCCAATGTTGGGTAAAATTAGGAGACTGCCGAAGGGTGCCGGAAGATGTTATAATTTTTACAAATGGCATCATACATCAATGATATTTGACATTTGTGAACTAGATAGCTGCAGTATACAAACAAATAAACAATAGGATGCTATACTCCGCCAGAGTGTGGAATAATTGTGTTGATTTTTTGACCAATAATCGGTCGGTGGTGTTAGCACAGCGTGAATTTCGACGTCGATTTCCTAATCGTATTGCGCCAACTGGGCAAACATTTCGGCGCTTAGCTACTCGATTCGATAAAACTATAACGACCGGAGACCGTGCAGAGCGTGGTCACCACCGGGCTGGTCGTTCGGCCGATAATATCGCGGCTGTGGCTGCCGATGTAGCTGAGAACGAAGGAAATTCAACCAGACGACGGGCCATGCATCGGACCCTACTACGAATTTTAGTGAAAGAATTAGACATGTTCCCATGCAATCTGCAAATAGTGCATCAGTTAATGCCTGCTGACCGTCAGTCACGTGTGAATTCAGCCATCCTAAATCCCACAACGTAAAGGACGATTTTGTGTCGAAAATCGTCATGAGCGACGAGGCTCATTTCCACTTAAGTGGTTACGTCAATAAGCAAAGTCTTCATTTCTGCCCATTACATCCACTCAAAGTCACTGTGTGGTGCGGCGTTCACGCGGGAGGAGTGATTGGGCCGTATGTTTTTGAGGATATTATCGGCAATACGGTCACTGTTATTGGCGAAACCTACAGGGCCATGATAAACGACATCTCACTGCCGGAATGGATGAGCGGGGCGGCTTGGTGAACTTGTGGTTTCAACAAGACGGCGCAGCCGCATACACAGCAGGAGCCACAATGGATATTGTGAAGGAAGCGTTTCCTGGTCGCGTAGCAAAATCGCCCGATTTAACCATCCCAGACCTCTTTCTTTGCGGCTACTTGAAGTCGCGGGCTTATGCCAACAAGCATCAGACAATCGAAGCCTTTAAGGAGAATTTAAGGAAGGCGAACAGTTGTCACTGGAAATCTTGTGGAAAATCATGGAAAACGCGTTAAAATGGGTACAAATATGTATCAAAACTGGCGGCAACCACTTGACGGATATCATCTTTTCCACTTAACATGAAAAAATGTAAGGGTCCATACAAAGACATTCATTGCTCAAAATAATTTTTTTTTATTGAGTAGAAAAGTAAAAGTAAAACAAAATTGGATGATTAATTTTGCGCCACCTTGTATATTGTAAAGGGTGCTAAATTCACAGTTTTGATTTTTAAACTGGCAGCACTGTTTCTACAGATTGCCAATTTGAGATTTGTAGTTAACGTTTTGCCTTTTCACAGTGAATAGGCCAATAAAAGGACAGCGCATGTGAATTGTGGAAACTTATTTTGAAAAACAATGTTTCGGTCCGCCAAACTTACAATGCGCTACGTCTATTTTACGGTCGACATAATCGTACGTCTGAGAAAGTTTTTAGGAATATGATGAATCGTTATAGCACCACGTACGAGGTTGGTAAGATAAGTACTTAGCCTACAAAAGAAAAACAAAAATTTTGGAGAAATGGCGAGTTATTTTTCAATATATGTAGTCGTCTTTTAGCTCGATACACTTGACCCAGCGATGCTCCAACTTCTTTAACGAAAAGAAAAAATACGTTTTCTCGAGATCTGCAAAGTAGGCCCCTCCGGGTGGCGATGACCTCCTCTTCTTCTTTTCCTTTTTATCCCGGCGTCGTTATGGTCAGAAGTGTAGGACCATAACCTTCCCACTTAACTGCATTCCTACTGGTCCGCTTGTGGGGTCCGCCGGTTTGACCTCAGAAAGTAGCGGCAGGCTTCCCGGTTTGGGATTACTTCATCGCTGAGGCCAATCAAATGCTGGTGTTTTTGCATTTGTTTGCACCAATTGTTTTTCGGCCTGCCTTTTTTGCGTGTTGAAATTGGAATGTTGATTGATAACGCCTTTTGGACGGGGTTCAAAGGATCTCTCCTTTGAACATGGCAATACCAACTGAGTCGGTCGCGCTCTATATTTCTTGTGATGGTTTCTTTTACGTGGAGGCTTCCTCGGATCTTTGAACTTCTAATTCTGTCACGCTTTGTTACTCCCGCTGTCATGCGAAGCATCTTCATCTCAGTTGCCGTTAATTTGCTCTCATACTTTTTGTGCATTGTCCAGCATTGTGAACCGTATGTGAGCGCCGGACGTACAACTGAAGTGTAGAGCCTTCCTTTCAGCTTAGGGGGCATTTTTCGATCACAGAAGATGGCGGAGTTTTCCCGCCACTTCATCCACCCTACGCTTACGCGATGTTTGATGTCGTCATCACAAGTTGCTTCTCTATTAATCATAGATCCCAGATATTTAAACTTTTCACACTTGGGAAGCACTCTTCCATTAAAGTAAATGTCTGGAATAGGCTGATGAGGGTCAGAGAACGGGCAGCACAGATACTCTGTCTTCTTTGAACTAATACGATACCCGTGTCCCTCAAAAATGTCCACCCACACATCAAGTGCTCGTTGTAGGGACGCCTGATCATCACTTATAATAGCCCCATCGTCAGCAAAGAATAGCTGGTGCACATTGGGGTCCGTCACTTTTCCTTCAAGCAAGCAATCAAGGACTGCAGTGGGCTGAGGACGCTCCCTTGGTGTACACCGACTTTGATTGCGAACTCTTCGGTGACTCCTGCGGTGCATCTTACTCTTGTCGTTGCTCTCTCGTACATGTCCATAATCACTCGCACGTAGGTTTCTGGAACTCCTTTTTGTCTTAGCGCTACCCATAAAAGATCTCTTGGTTGCCGGTCAAAGGCCTTCTCGAAATCAACCAACACCATATGCAAGTCCTTTGAAGAATCACGATGCTTTTCCATCATGATCCTTATACTTTGGATTGCATCTGTTGTTGATTTACCCGAGACGAACCCGCACTGGTCATCAGATAGTCGTATTATTTTCCGCAGTCGGCTATCTAATACCCGTTCAACGATCTTCATGGTGTGCGACATCAGCTTGACAGAACGTAGGTAGTTATCACAATTTCGCGTATCACCCTTTCCTTTGTGCAATGGAAGAAGATAGCTTTCCCTCCTTTTATTAGGCATAGTGTCGCCTCTCATAAGTTTGAAGATAAGAACCATGAGCCATCTAGACCCGATGTCTCCCATCTTTTTCCAGAACTCAGAGGGTATCCCGTCCGGCCCAACAGCTTTTCTTTTCTTGGAGTTTTTAACCGCGTACCGAACTTCTTCGACTGTGATGTCGGATATTTCGGCATGATTCGGGGCGGCTCTTGGAAAGTACACTCGGGGAACCTGTTCGTTCAGAAGTTCCTCGCAATACTGTCGCCATCTGTGGAGAATTTTTTCGTCTTCCACAAGGAGTTGGCGTTCAGCATTGTTAGTAAACTGGGCGGCTATCTTAAAGATATTTGCTCCTTTGTTCAAATTGCTTTGTCGAAGCTCCTGGGTACCAGGCTCCTGTCAGACGCGGAAGACGATATTTCTTCCAACTCCTGATATAGGCCTTCCATGCTTTTCGCTTTGAATTCGGCGCACTTTTTCTTCGCGATACCTTTGCAATATCTATATACCTTTTCACGGCGAGCTTTTTCCTCTCTATTAGTAGAAGAGCACTTTGACCAAGCTTGGAAAACCATTTTCTTTTCGTGTATCACTGCTTTGCCTTCGTCTGTCCACCACCAGGTTTCTTTTGCGTGTTGGCAGGGGCCTTTAGATGTTCCGAGCAGTGATTTGGCTTTCTCCAGGCCAGATTGTTGTAGGGAATCCCATATGTCTTGTGCTCTGCACTCCTCATTACCGACCTCATCGATAATGGAAGAGAGGTAGTTTTTCATGTGGGTAATAAAAGCTTCGCCTTTTCCTTTATCCAGCTTATACCACTTGATTCTCTCAGACACTTTCGTTTGCTGCTTTGACTTCTATCTCGCATCCATAAAAAATTCTGTCAGGAGGAGACGGTGTTGAGGGGCGATCGCGTCTCCCAGGATCACTTTGCAATCTTTAGCTCGTGGCTTCATGAAACTGGATACCAAATGATAGTCTATTTGAGTTTCATTTCCGCCGCTGCTATAAGTGACGAACATCGTATTTAGCACTATAAGACCGTACGACTTGCACATGTTTAGGATATCTTCACCTGAAGAGTTCCTGGTGCCGTATCCCAACCCTCCGTGGTAGCCTTCATAGTCTTCGCTTGTCTTCCCGACATGTCCGTTTAAATCTCCCCCAACAAACAAAAGCTCTTCCTTTGGGATGATTTTGACAAGGTTGTGGAAATCTAGCCAGAATGCATCTTTTTCTTTTTGTTCGCCTCCTACTTGAGGGGCATATGCACTTACGATGTTCCACACCCCACCATGCATCACCAATTTGAGTGCCATCAAACGGTCACTGGACTTTGAAATGGTTAAGACGTTGCCAAGTAACTCTGCCGCAAGGATGATGGCGATTCCGTTTTTTCCTTGTTCCATTCCATAGTAAAACATCTTGTAGGCTTTTGTTTTAACGTCCAAGAAACGTGTCCGATTACCGGTGTTTCTCCATTTCGTCTCTTGTACGCACAGGATGTCTACTCGCCTTCTAACCATCATTTCGATGACCTCCTCATTCGACTGAAATTTGGGTTATCATGGTGGAAGAGCACTTTTTACTTCGCTCTATTCGGCGTCGAATCGGCCCAATAATTTGGCATAGTACAACCCTGTGACCGTTTTACCCTTCTCCAGGTAGTCGACCGTATTTTGCGTAAGGATCTTGGTTTACACCCATACAAGATCAAGCTGACTCAAGAATTGAAGCCGATGGACCGGCTACGCGACGTACGTTCTCCGATTGGGCTCTGGAGAAGATGCGCCAAGATGATGAATTTCATCGCAAAATCATCTTCAGTGACGAAGCTCATTTTTGGCTCGATGGGTCGGGTGAAAATCCACATATGCTTCATGAATCACTACTTCGTTCACAAAAAATAACTGTTTGGTGCGGTTTGCATGCCGGCGGCGTTATTGGGCCATATTTTATCGTCGACGATAACGATCGTCACGTTACTGTGAATGGCCAGCGTTATCGCGCCATGATTACCGATTATTTTTGGCCCGAATTGGAAGATATGGGCTTGGACGACATGTGGTTTCAACAGGATGGTGCCACAAGCCACACAGCACACGTTACAATCGATTTATTGAAGAGTAAGTTTGATGAGCGTGAAATGAACGAGAAATGGGCCAGTCGATTGGCCGCCTCGTTCGTGCGATTTAACGCCTCTAGACTATTTTCTTTGGGGCTACGTTAAGTCATTGGCTTTTCGGTCGAAATGTGTGGCCGAGTCATTGAAAATTGGGTCCAACGAATCGACCACTGCAAACGTGCTCGCGGTGGCCATATGAACGAAGTCGATATCCGTTCATAAATGTTTTTTTTTGGATCCGCCAAATAATTTTTTTTTTTTTAAAATGCTATAAAAAAAAACTACTGAATATTTTCTCAAATTTCTTTTTTTATTTGAAAGTACAATCCTTCCGGTTAATAACGGAAAATAATTTCATTCAAATGGCTGCCTCGGCTGGCCATGCAGTAGCCTACACGATCGGTCCAATTTTTAAGCACATTATCGATTGTGTGCAGCTGTATTTCACCAATGGCTTCACGAATATTGTCCTCTAAAACGTCAATTGTCTCTGGCTTGTCGGCGTAACACTTATCTTTGACGGCACCCCCCAAATAATAGTCCAACGGTGTCAAATCGCAGCTCCGAGGTGGCCAAACGACATCAGCTCTGCGGCTGATAATGCGATCTTCAAAAACAGGGCGCAAAACATCGAGCGTAGCTTCGGCTGTGTGGCACGTAGCGCCGTCCTGTTGAAACCAAATGTTGCCAATATCCTCCTCTTCAATTTTTGTGAACAAAAATTCGTTCAACATGGCCCGATAACGATCGCCATTGACTGTAACGGCCACTCCTTGCTCATTTTCGAAGAAAAATGGCCCAATTATGCCTCTGGACCAAAATTCGCTCCAAACAGTGGCTCGTTTTGGGTGAACCGGCTTTTCAATGTATGCGTGCGGGTTTTCTGTGCCCCAAATGCGACAATTTTGCTTGTTTACATACCCGCCAAGATCAAAATGAGCTTCATCTGAAAAGATGATTTTTTGGCAAAATCGGCATCTTCTGTAAGTCGATCGCAGGCCCACTTAGCGAAGCGAAAACGCATTGGATGGTCAATTGGCTTCAACTCCTGAACCAATTGGACTTTGTATGGCGTCATACCAAGGTCTTTATGCAAAATTCGTCTCAATGATGTCTCCGAAATGTTCAATTGTTGAGAACAGAATTGTTGATGGTGCTTCACGCACACTTTCTGCCGCAGCAGCAATATTCTCGGGTGTACGCACTGTTTTTGGCTTTTCACGCTTTGGTTTATCGATGAGGATGCCAGTTTCTTTCACTTTTTTCACAAGATAACGAACATACGGAGCTGACGGTGCTTCTCTTCTTCCAAAATCCGTACGCAATTTTCGCACACATTCTGCAACATTACCATGTTTTTCAAAGTAATGTCGCAATATTTCCCAGCATTGTTCAAGCGTATACACAACCATATTCGTTCAGCGGAAGGATAAAACTAATTATCTGTCAAATCAGACATGAGCTAAGTGTTACCATTCACGAAATAAGCACTACTTAAAGAAAGTAGTTAACGTTAAATGGCGGACCCTTTACTTCAAGCCGATAATAAAGTTTTTGAAATATCTCAAATGGTTTGCGTTTTATTTAAAAAAAAAGTTATCAAGTCCTTTATGGAAAACCCTATATATCCAAAGACTCATTTTTGGGTTTAGCCCCCCATGTTTTGCCTATGAGTTATTAAGTACACAGAGAAGTTCGTCTACCAGAATTGACCATGGAAGTGGGAATAAGCCACCCACCTGCGGGCAACCTCTAACAGTTTTGATCACTACCTCTGATGTGCCTAGTTTGGCTTATAACCTTTCTTTTAGCACGAAATGGATAAACATTTGATAATTAAACGGTCTACCTTTTTCCTACAAAGCGCCTTTGTTAATGTTGAATGATTTGCATATTATCAATCATCATATCCTTCTATATTCATAAAGGCGCCAATCGCGACTTCCTTTGCTTTCAGGGAATTTTCTGCAATGTCCGTGACTTTTTGAAGGGCGGTTATTGAAAATTTACCAGTGGTGCGTTCTCCAGTGTTGATCTTATGACCTGTTCTATCAGTTTTTCTGACATTTTCAGTAAAAATGAGGAGAGCCTGATCGGTCGGTAGCATTTTGGGTTTTCGGGTGGTTTGTTCCCACCATTGGGTAATAATATTACCAACGCCACTTAAGTTGTATATATTTGGGTATAAGGCTTGATCGAATTATTTTAACCAAAATAGCCTTGAAAAATAGCCCAGAATACTCTTAAGTAAGTAAGTTCAAATTTATCAGTTAAATTCACTATAGTTATGCAGAATGCCAAAAATCGAACGGGTCTTAAAAGTCATTATTTTCCAAATCCTCCGGCCCACAGTCTTTCAGGCGATCTGTTATTTCCAGATGATACAGCAATTTTATAGATCTTTTAAGTGTTGTGCCATTAGACACTCGAATCTCAGATGCACGAACCTTTCCATCTCGTCCAGGGAATATATTGACAGTCTGGCCCACATGCCAAAGTGTTTTCGGTAATGATCGATTCTCAATTAGTGCTAAATCTCCAATCGTCAAATCAGTACATTTGTCGTATTTAAAACGATCTAAGTTGTTAAAAATATTTACTGAACCACTCATGTTTAAGACAAGAAATAAACTGCAGTCGTCCCTTCCATCGTTGGCATAAATCTTCTGATGATCGCCTACTATTATCTTTGGCTAAAGGATGCGGCTATTGTTCACGTGACTGTCGTCCACATAAGAGTTAAACTGGTGAAAGCGGAGACATATCCAGTGATTCATCTTGGAAAAATGTTAGTGATCCGTTATTTACCACATCCTCAACCTCTGTACGGATTGTGTATAGTAGCTGGTTGGTGTTCAATCGTTGCACGTACTGCCGCTTTCAAGGCCGACTTTACACCATCCGCCAGCCGTTTCCAGCATCCCTTCAACCAAGGGACGCGTTCAATTATGAATCTCCAACGTATGCGATGATCAGCTAAAAAGCCCTTAAACTTTTCATCAGTGAAACTCAATTTCAGCAACTCCTCTGAGGTATTCTTAAAGGTTGCTGCGTTGTCAGACTAAATAACATTTAGCACTGCCCTTCAAGCTATAAAGCGTTGTATAATCAATATACAACTTACCGTATATAGATCTGATGCAAATTTGTGATGTACATCCCTAATCGATGCACAAATAAACAGCATCGAGGGTTTTATAATTGGCGCAGGTAAATTTTGGCGGCCTATGGCGGCCATGTTGTTTTCGTAATATCTCTCGAATATGTTGTTTATTTTTCAGTTACTGATGCCAAGTCACCATGACAAATTACATGATTCAACAGCACGTCCTAATGATAAAACTTTACTTTTACTTTTTAAAAAAAAAATCAGATTGAGTGTTCGTTAGTACAAACGTTGTGTGCGTTTACGGTAGACGTGGTGGCCAATCACAGTCGACTCTTAGTGGCAAAATTTGAGACGATCGGTTCGGTTATCAATCATCCACCATTTGTACGTCTGCGTAAGGTCAGCCGAGAACATCGCTGCGGTCTGTGAAAGTGTACAGCAGAACCCGACAATTGCTCGCCGTTCACAAGAACTCGGCCTTTCGCAGACTTCAACTTGGTGAATTTTGCGTCAGGACTTAGGCCTACACCAATACAACATCCAATTTATCCAGGAGCCCAAAGTTCATAATTATAGACAACGCAGTTTGTTCGCTGACTGGACTACGGAGCGTTTGGAGGAGGACTGTGTTAATAAGCATAATAGCTCTATGAGATGACACAAACTCACACGAGATTCACCAGGTGAGAATGCATCCTCACAAAGTTACAGTTTGATGTGGATTTTGTGCTGGCGATGTCATTGGTCCGTACTTTTTCGAAAACGACGAAATTATGATAACCAATTTCTTATAGCCCAAATTTTACCATACCTAGACGAGATGTGATTCCAGCAGAGTGGCGCTACGTGCGGCACAGTGGACGCCACGATTAATATTCTGCATGAACGACTTGAGGGTTACTCGTGCAGGGACGGGTTAAGAATATCCCTGCAGCGATACCTATCGCTTGTCGTAAAAGGCGACTAAACAAAGGTAAACAAAACTCACATCTAGGCAATTTAGAAAACACCAAGGTGAGCCTAGGGACACATATACCACCATTAAACTGCCCCACAAGTGTGCATGCAAATCAGTGGGTTGACACGACTGGAGATCACCGGTGTTGTAAGAGTAAGATCAATCAAAAAATAAAAAAATAAAAAATCTGGAGCATGCCCGTGTCAAAAAGGAAGGGAAGAATGAAAACGGTCAAACCGTAGCATTATGGAAAAGAACGCTAAAAGGAAAAGCACTACCCCGCCAGGCACTACTAATGGTCGTGATCCTGGGACGAGCAGCAATGCTCGGGTCAGAGCTATAGGATTTCCGGGGGATAGCAAAGTAATGCAACGGCGTAAGCCACATTTAAGAGTCGCGAGTTGGAACGTTGGAAGCATGAGTGGGCGCAGCTATGAGCTTGAAGAAATGATGGTTAGAAGGCGAGTAGACATCCTGTGCGTACAAGAGACGAAATGGCGAAACACCGGTAATCGGGCACGTTTCTTGGACGTTAAAACAAAAGCCTACAAGATGTTTTACTATGGATTGGAACAAGGAAAAAACGGAATCGCCATCATCCTTGCGGCAGAGTTACTTGGCAACGTCTTAACCATTTCAAAGTCCAGTGACCGTTTGATGGCTCTCAAATTGGTGATGCATGGTGAGGTGTGGAACATCGTAAGCGCATATGCCCCTCAAGTAGGATGCGAACAAAAAGAAAAAGATGCATTCTGGCTAGATTTCCACAACCTTGTCAAAATCATCCCAAAGGAAGAGCTTTTGTTTGTTGGGGGAGATTTAAACGGACATGTCGGGAAGACAAGCGAAGACTATGAAGGCTACCACGGAGGGCTGGGATACGGCACCAGGAACTCTTCAGGTGAAGATATCCTAAACATGTGCAAGTCGTACGGTCTTATAGTGCTAAATACCATGTTCGTCAAACAAAGCCGGCACCTGATCACTTATAGCAGCGGCGGAAATGAAACTCAAATAGACTATCATTTGGTATCCAGTTTCATGAAGCCACGAGCTAAAGATTGCAAAGTGATCCTGGGAGACGCGATCGCCCCTCAACACCGTCTCCTCCTGACTGAATTTTTTATGGATGCGAGAAAGAAGTCAAAGCAGCAAACGAAGGTGTCTGAGAGAATCAAGTGGTATAAGCTGGATAAAGGAAAAGGCGAAGCTTTTATTACCATCATGGAAAACTACCTCTCTTCCATTATCGATGAGGTCGGTAATGAGGAGTGCAGAGCACAAGACATGTGGGATTCCCTACAACAATCTGGCCTGGAGAAAGCCAAATCACTGCTCGGAACATCTAAAGGCCCCTGCCAACACGCAAAAGAAACCTGGTGGTGGACAGACGAAGCCAAAGCAGTGATACACGAAAAGAAAATGGCTTTCCAAGCTTGGTCAAAGTGCTCTTCTACTAATAGAGAGGAAAAAGCTCGCCGTGAAAAGGTATATAGATGTTGCAAAGGTATCGCGAAGAAAAAATGCGCCGAATTCAAAGCGAAAAGCATGGAAGGCCTCTATCAGGAGTTGGAAGAAATATCGTCTTCCGCGTCTGACAGGAACCAGGCTACCCAGGAGCTTCGACAAAACAATTTGAACAAAGGAGCAAATATCTTTAAGATAGCCGCCCAGAGAAGAAGAAATGCTCAGGAGATTCGTTTCCCAAAGTTTATTAACAATGCTGAAGGCCAACTCCTTGTGGAAGACGAAAAAATTCTCCACAGATGGCGACAGTATTGCGAGGAACTTCTGAACGAACAGTTTCCCCGAGTGTACTTTCCAAGAGCCGCCCCGAATCATGCCGAAATACCCGACATCACAGTCGAAGAAGTTCGGTACGCGGTTAAAAACTCCAAGAATAGAAAAGCTGTTGGGCCGGACGGGATACCCTCTGAGTTCTGGAAAAAGATGGGAGACATCGGGTCTAGATGGCTCATGGTTCTTATCTCTAAACTTATGAGAGGCGACACTATGCCTAATCAATGGAGGGAAAGCTATCTTCTTCCATTGCACAAAGGAAAGGGTGATACGCGAAATTGTGATAACTACCTACGTTCTGTCAAGCTGATGTCGCACACCATGAAGATCGTTGAACGGGTATTAGATAGCCGACTGCGGAAAATAATACGACTATCTGATGACCAGTGCGGGTTCGTCTCGGGTAAATCAACAACAGATGCAATCCAAAGTATAAGGATCATGATGGAAAAGCATCGTGATTCTTCAAAGGACTTGCATATGGTGTTGGTTGATTTCGAGAAGGCCTTTGACCGGCAACCAAGAGATCTTTTATGGGTAGCGCTAAGACAAAAAGGAGTTCCAGAAACCTACGTGCGAGTAATTATGGACATGTACGAGAGAGCAACGACAAGAGTAAGATGCACCGCAGGAGTCACCGAAGAATTCGCAATCAAAGTCGGTGTACACCAAGGGAGCGTCCTCAGCCCACTGCTTTTTATAGCAGTCCTTGATTGCTTGCTTGAAGGAAAAGTGACGGACCCCAATGTGCACCAGCTATTCTTTGCTGACGATGGGGCCATTATAAGTGATGATCAGGCGTCCCTACAACGAGCACTTGATGTGTGGGTGGACATTTTTGAGGGACACGGGTATCGTATTAGTTCAAAGAAGACAGAGTATCTGTGCTGCCCGTTCTCTGACCCTCATCAGCCTATTTCAGACATTTACTTGAATGGAAGAGTGCTTCCCAAGTGTGAAAAGTTTAAATATCTGGGATCTATGATTAATAGAGAAGCAACTTGTGATGACGACATCAAACATCGCGTAAGCGTAGGGTGGATGAAGTGGCGGGAAAACTCCGCCATCTTTTGTGATCGAAAAATGCCCCCTAAGCTGAAAGGAAGGCTCTACACTTCAGTTGTACGTCCGGCGCTCACATACGGTTCACAATGCTGGACAATGCACAAAAAGTATGAGAGCAAATTAACGGCAACTGAGATGAAGATGCTTCGCATGACAGCGGGAGTAACAAAGCGTGACAGAATTAGAAGTTCAAAGATCCGAGGAAGCCTCCACGTAAAAGAAACCATCACAAGAAATATAGAGCGCGACCGACTCAGTTGGTATTGCCATGTTCAAAGGAGAGATCCTTTGAACCCCGTCCAAAAGGCGTTATCAATCAACATTCCAATTTCAACACGCAAAAAAGGCAGGCCGAAAAACAATTGGTGCAAACAAATGCAAAAACACCAGCATTTGATTGGCCTCAGCGATGAAGTAATCCCAAACCGGGAAGCCTGCCGCTACTTTCTGAGGTCAAACCGGCGGACCCCACAAGCGGACCAGTAGGAATGCAGTTAAGTGGGAAGGTTATGGTCCTACACTTCTGACCATAACGACGCCGGGATAAAAAGGAAAAGAAGAAGAAAGAAGAAGATGAACGACTTGAGGGTACAGTTATCTCCTGAAGTTTCCTGAAGTCGTAGGTCTATGCGAATAAACCACAATAGACCGTCGATCAAATTCAGCCGGATCTATGAGGAAGAGTCATTGAACAATGGATCGCTCGGATTCGTGCCATCATAAGAAGTCATATTTCGCACATACTCGTAATGGCATATATGAGCCTTTCAAATAAAAGAAGAAATTTGTTAATACCTCACCTCAACTTTTTTTATTCCATTTCAACCTCTACCCACGCTTGTTAAAAAACCCTTTAGTTGTTAGCTTACACCAGAAACCATCAGCGTCGTTAGATGGGATTTCGGAAAAATGCTACAATTTCAGAATTGAAATGCAGTCATTATGCTTCGCCTCTCGTGGTCGGGGTCCTGCGGAACCTTGTAATGACTAGACCAGCAGTTAGCTTTAATTTGGGCACAATCCACTCATCACCATCGTTATTTTTAATGGGCGCCACTCGGTTTATGGCTCAAAGGAAACGTGTAGTTGTATTTCCCTCATAACCGGAGATTTACAAGTAGGTAACTTACAAGGTAACTGGCATCGGCGTAGACATGGATCTGTGTTGAATCATATTCTTTAATACCGCAGCGTAATAAGGTAAGCAGTGCCGCAGCTTATCCCAGAAAAAATACTTTTTTACATCCCTTGCCACAAAAAGTTTCAGTAGTTGCAAGTTATGCTTATTAGACCACAAATAATTAAACGCAGACTCTCAGGAACAGTGCACGATAACTAATCAAAATATCAATGTCTGGTATTTGAGCTCTAAGCGAATGACACAATCCTTTAAAATCTGTGGCCCGTGATCTATATAGCATATCGGTTATTAACATCGGTTTCCCCTTCTGCATTAGTAATTCTAATTACATACATATAGGGTCCGCCAAATAACTTCTTTTTTTTTTTGAAAATGCTATAAAAAAAACTACTGAATATTTTTTCAAATTTCTTTTTTTATTTGAAAGTACAATCCTTCCGGTTAATAATGGAAAATAATTTCATTCAAATGGCTGCCTCGGCTGGCCATGCAGTAGCCTACACGATCGGTCCAATTTTTAAGCACATTATCGATTGTGTGCAGCTGTATTTCACCAATGGCTTCACGAATATTGTCCTTTAAAACGTCAATTGTCTCTGGCTTGTCGGCGTAACACTTATCTTTGACGGCACCCCACAAATAATAGTCCAACGGTGTCAAATCGCAGCTCCGAGGTGGCCAAACGACATCAGCTCTGCGGCTGATAATGCGATCTTCAAAAACAGGGCGCAAAACATCGAGTGTAGCTTCGGCTGTGTGGCACGTAGCGCCGTCCTGTTGAAACCAAATGTTGCCAATATCCTCCTCTTCAATTTTTCTGAACAAAAATTCGTTCAACATGGCCCGATAACGATCGCCATTGACTGTAACGGCCACTCCTTGCTCATTTTCGAAGAAAAATGGCCCAATTATGCCTCTGGACCAAAATTCGCTCCAAACAGTGGCTCGTTTTGGGTGCACCGGCTTTTCAATGTATGCGTGCGGGTTTTCTGTGCCCCAAATGCGACAATTTTGCTTGTTTACATACCCGCCAAGATCAAAATGAGCTTCATCTGAAAAGATGATTTTTTTGGCAAAATCGGCATCTTCTGTAAGTCGATCGCAGGCCCACTTAGCGAAGCATTGTTTAAGCGTATACACAACCATATTCGTTCAGCGGAAGGATAAAACTAATTATCTGTCAAATCAGACATGAGCTAAGTGTTACCATTCACGAAATAAGCACTACTTGAAAAAAAAAACGCTAGATGGCGGACCCTTTATATCACATTGGCATTTTTACGGGGTTTCTGTTTTGGACCCACAAAATCATTGTTGACGCGAATAATAATTGATTTTCTTAGCTCTAAATACTAACCTGCACAAATTATAAGGGCAAAATTAGAAACTCGTGCACTCCCACTCGTTAGGTTGTAAACCACCTCCACACTACCCAAAAATCAAATGAAAAACGGCAAATCCTAGAGTGTCCACTGAGAGAAAGTATGAATCCAGTTCTTACTTTGATCACGAGGAATGCTGTACTATGATACGGCTCAGTATATCCACTCCCAACCCGATTCCCACCAGAAAACGAAACAAGCAATTTTTTTTATTTGAAATAGTTTTTATTATTTTTTTTTGCATTTTGTCTTTTTATTTACTTTTTTATTAATTTCTTTTAGTTCCGAAATATTATTCTCTTATTTTTTTTGTTCGTATGTGTTACTTCATATAACATTTATGAATTTTCTTATCTTCCTCATTTGTTGTCATTCGTTCATTTATTTTAGTTAAATTTTTTTTACAATAAAATCTTCTCATCTGCTTGTTTCCTTTCGTTTTTTTTTGTTTTTTTATTTTATTTCCATATAAATCACTTGTCAAGAAAAATTGGTTGCTTAAGATTTAATTTCACTTTTATTATTTATTTATATTTAAAACATTTTTTTAATTAGCCTAACAATTTAATTATTAATTAATTACATAATTCTCAGTTTGTTATTCAATAGTCAATAGGTATTCAATTATATCTAAATTCATTTTATTTGGTTTGTTTTTGTTTTCTTCTCTCTAATTATTATTAGTTGTTACATCTTATTTAAAATTGTGTTCACTATTTGCAATGCATTTATAATTACAATTATTTCGAGAAATATATATTTATTTATACTTATTTATCTATTAATATTCAATTTTACTTATTATCATTTGATTTTTTTTTTACAATTAAAAATATTAAATTTACTTTAATGGGAATTACGTTTATATCTATTGAATATGTTTGTTTTGAGATTTATATACATTTATTTAAAATTGTTCTAAATCAGATTTTAATATGAACATCATAAGTTAGGGTAATGGTTGCAAGTTATTGCCACAAGGCTTGTTTCTATTTCGTCTCAAATTCCTTAAATGTTGGTTTTAATCTTTATTGCAAATTGAAGGTTTTCTCTTTTTTACTTTTTTTTAAATTTTAAAGCGCAATTATTTATTAATACTAGAAAAATATTAACATAATATATACAGAATGTTCATTTGGTGTGGAAAAGATTTTGTTGAAATAAAAATTTAATTCAAAAGTGAAACTTTACAATTACTCGTAGATTGTTAAAGTTAATTTGCCTTATTATAAGGAAGGAACATTTAAATCGTCGTATTTTCATTCAATTTGGTTTATTTTGTATGTGGTGTGTATTGCATTGGTTAGTCTACAAAGTCATGATTATGGCTTATGAAGAAAAAAAATTTGTTTTTGAATATTAAATTCGCACATTTAGGATGGATGGACTACTCAAATGGTTCCATTACTTACGACGATAAGAGAAAAGAAATTAGAGGAAATAAAAAACTAAAAATTGTTTCCGACAGAATAATAAAAACCACGTAAAGTTGAGTAAATATCAACAGTTTAAAATTTTTTTTTAAATATCTACAAAAAGTACAAAATGTTGAAAGACCTATCTTATTTCCCGGATTGTATTTAGGCCTTCTATTTTCCCAGATAATTTGTTACCGCACAATACAGGATCATCCAATATGTGGATCGCGTGAATTTAGATCTATACCCTTATTAAACTCATTCTCTATTCAAGAGTTGAAGCTAGCTGACCACGGAATGCGAGAAGTTGTGCCGATTTGCCTTGATCATTAGCTCTTGGGCGCCAATTTTCATAACATAACGTTGTCTTTAGTGATGAGCCACGTTATTTACTCGGTAGTAAGGTTAACAAAAAAAAAAAACTGTCTCATACGGAGAATTGAAAATCCACATGCAACTGTCAAGAAAACCATTGCATCCACAAAAATTCACTGCATGGTCTGTAATCTATGGCATACTGTTTCGAAAATAAGGAATCCAATGTTAACCAAATTTTTTCTTGTACCTCAAATCGAATTGTCATATCTAAACAATTAGGTTTATTGAAACAAATATGAGGGTAAGGTGAACAATTCTCGGGTTGAGTCTAAAAGACTTCAGTTTTCAATTAAAAAATGACTTTACTCTTCCCTTTAACTTTAATTCACCAGGTCCAGCATTTCTCCAACATCAGTATTCCGAAAGCGAGAGTCTGAAAAGCTCAGAAACAAATTTCAATTGGAGCAGAGTTTTCCTACAGTTTTCCCATCACCAACGCACTCTTGTGTACAGGTTAACGATTTTTCTTTCTTCGCTCTTTCCCTTTCATGCCGGCCTTTTCTTGTGAATTTCGGCATCCAGCTGGTCGAGAAGGTTTGAGTAATATTCACCCGTGAAATACCTTAGCATGATACTCGACAGGAAGTTCAACTGGAAATTGAATGCGGAAAAACACAACAACTACGCTATACACTTACAAAAAAGCCATGGGCTGCAGATGGGGATGGGGGGGAACCCCATATCAAACACTGGCTGTATACCGTGGTTGTTAGACCTATGCTAGACGGCTGCTTAATCTGGTGGACCGCACTATGCACATCTAACTATGCCAAACCTCTAAGTAGAGTTCGAAGGATGACATGTTTCGCTATATCCGGGGCGCTGCGAACAACCTCCACTGCAGCTCCCGAAAAGATTTTTAACCTATTTCCCTTCGATCCTTTTGGTAAGGAAAAGACAAAGAAATCGGCTGCGACCTAAGGAATCCGCTCATTGGAAGCTCTCCGAAATAGGGCTGGTATTCTAAGCCAAAGCAGTGATTTAAAAGAAGTCACGGACTACTTAATCCCGACCGTAGACTTCAAGATTCTTTATAAAACAACAATCCCCAACCGACGACAATAGGTTAGGTTAGGTTAAGGAAGGGGAGTGTGATGGTTGAACATCAATTCCACTCGGAGGCCAAGGGGCCCATTTTGATTCCCTTCATTTGTGGAGTACACATACAATTAACCTGTCCTATCACGTGGTGGCTGAAACCACCCCGTGCTCTTTATGAGTTTTAGAAGATCCGATATATCTGCATTTGCTACGCCCGCAATCTCTGAGAAGAATCTTTGGCCCAGCGAAGCTAGGCGTCGATTCTGGAGAGCTAGGAAGTGGTAAAGCGTCTCGGCATCTTCCTCATCGCCGCAGTTCCGGCAGAGATCACTGGATCCCGAGTTCCATTTCCGGAGCATTGCTCAGATGGAACGGTGTCCTGTGATCACTCCGACGAGCATACGGATCGAGTTTCGGTCCAGCGCCAAGAGCTTCTTTGTTTTTCCGATATTGATTTCACTACGATTTGATGATTTTGTCGTGTGGCTGTCGTTCCTTGTATAATTGTGTCATTTATGATCCGGTATAATGCACTGATCGGTGGTTGCAATGACGTATCCGCCTCGCTGATGTCCATTTCAGACCCTTGCCTAGGCAATTCCTCCACTCTTTCGTTCCCTGCGATTGAGCTGTGGCCCGGGACCCAGCAGAGTTTAACTTTGTGGTGTCTGATGGACTTCAGTGAGTCACGACATTTCATGACATCCTTTGATCTCGTTGTACAAGATGCTATTGACTTCAGTTCAGTCTGGCTGTCCACAAAGATGGTGATATCCGATGGTGGCATATCGGTTACTTGTAAGCGTTTGGCTGCTTTCTCTATTGCTAGGATTTCTGCTTGGAAGACGCTGCATAAATCAGTAAGTCTAAGTGATTCCTGTTTGTGCAGGGTGTCCATTTTCGATCCGTCGATAAAGAGGGTAATCTTAGGGTCGTTGATCATGGCGTTCGATAGCCACTCCTCTATCGGGAAAAATGATTGGTATTTTGAGAGAGAAGTCATTGTGGGGGGTAATATAGTCGATCGTAACTATGCTACTAGAGCCATGTTTCCTTCCCAGATCATCTATTATTCTGAGTATGGCCGCATCCGTCGGCCATAGTCTTCTGCATAAATTCGTGCAAACAGACTACTTAACACCTGCACCTAGTTATATAAATTTGCTGATTAAGACGCCATCTCTTTGTCAGGCCGAGAAGTATTCACGTTACCTACATACATAGGTCCGGGACGACTTATTTCTCTTTTTGGTGATGTGAACTGGTCGCCAAGATCGTGTTGGTTGCCCCGCCGCATCGTGCAAAACCATAAAGAAATATCAGTGATTACTGAGATGGCAATGGGATAAGTGGTGAGGAAAAAATGTGTTGAAATCTTACTTGGTGGTCTTTATTTGAGTTATAATTCACAGCCACTTCACACATTTCTTAAGTGTTATAATAAAATGTAGAGTCCCTTCGTGATATAGTAAGATTATTTTCTTGACTCGGAATGCCAATCGTGACAGAGGTAAGTGTAAAACTGACGATACTGAGCCGAAGACCATTACGCCATTACAACACCACACTAGAAACAACGTCAAAAATGGTTAACGAACGTTCATTCAGATGTTAATGAGTTGAAAAACCCGAGGGAAAGACACTGCGCAGATGGTGAAAGGACAACATAAGGATGGTCCCTGAAGACATGGGATAGAACAGCGAAATATAGAAGGTACACACTCATGACAGGCTTAGGGAAGGGTTGTCAACGAGGCTCTGAAACCAGGAATTAAGTGGAGATGTACGGCTTTTGAAGGTCTTCTCTTTCTTTACACAATTTGCCTCCAAGCTACAAGGCTTGGACAAGTGTTCGGATTCGTCGTAAGAATGGATGTTGTCATAAACATCGAAAATCTGCTTTGTTTTTTATTTTTTTTTAGAGTTCGTGCAGGCTCAAGAGTTACGCTCCTATGGTGTTTGTCACACAATTTGGACGGGGTGTAGATGGTTTGTGTCGCAGATGTTCTTCACTATTCTCCGGGGGTGGTTGTCGTAGATAGGGTTCGAGAGATTCGATTGAATTTGTAACATTCAATTTGTAGTTCACAGTAACTTTTTTGTTTTCATGTCATTAAAGTATTATATTGGAAATGCATACACCGAGTATGCTTTTGAAGTGATCCTTGCTGCATAAATGAATGCGTTTATTCTGCATTATGTGTGCCGGACTGCTTAAGTCCAATTTTAAATAGTCACTGAATGTTAGTAAAAGTCTCACACAAATCAGACACGCTGTGCCTACCCTCGTATGCTTGATCGAACGTTTCGAAGAATTCCGAGGTTGTGGCGACTCTTCCCGATTCTTCATTTCTCTTCTTGATTCATTAAGTTCTCAATTTTTTTTTATATCCAAGACTTCAAATTTCATAAAGCATAGTCCTCCATAATGATTTTTTTTCTTCACCCCCCGTTTTTTTGCAGTTAAAAAAATATGAATGCACACTTTGCCAGACGCTGATGACATTGATCGAACGTATGTATGTTGTTTAGGTAGACGTTTAGGAAAACACCCAATGTCACGAAATCTCATGCCTTCACTCTGGACGAGTATGCGTGGCTGTTAAGGTTCATCTGGGACTGCTATTTGTCATATTATTGACCGTTTTCGCAGAACACTGATTTCCCAAGACCTTGGCGTATTGATACGCATAAGAAGAATGCGTAGTGAAAAGGATATTGGATCCTTTCAGGAGACTGTTGAAGAAGATCCAGATTTATCGGTTCGACATCGTTCACAACAGGCTTATAATATCTAGGTCAAGCAAGAATTGAAGCCGAATGACCACAGTTTCGATGAAATTTCGGTGGATGGGCCCAGTAACAACTGCTATTGAATTCGCTATTTTATTGCTTAGCCATGGGCTTCATTTTTGGCTCAATAGGTATGTTAGCAACATTTTCGCTATTGATGAGAAGTTGAAGTACTAGAAATTATCGTAACGTGGTTTGATCCAGAAATATGCATAGTTTGGTGTGACTGTAGGCAGCGGAGACCATATTTTTCGAAAATGGTATTCGCTGCACAGCCATGATAAATCACAGCTCTACATGTCGTTCTTAAACGCAATAATCAACCTATTGAAGGCAACATTCGTTGAGCGCAATTGTAGATTGGCTTCCAAGGTCCTGTGATTTAACACCTCTTGATTGTTTTCTTTGGGTATACCGCTACAAAGCCATGCTATATAGACGGACGAGATCCACTCGTGAGCGAGCAGAAAAAGAGAGAGGATCACACGCTTTTAAGGAAGAAAAAAGAGAGCACGAAAAGCGTGAGATCGAGGAGATGGAGAGATGCTACCACAGGAATGACGCTCGCAAGTTTTGCGAGAAAGTAAAACGAACATGCCAGGGCTATACAGCCAGAGCTTCAGAGCCTGTAGGGGTGAAGATGGACAACTAGTACTAGAGTCACAGTCGATGTTTAAAATATGGAAAACCACTTCCGTTGACTGTATAATGGTGATGATAAATATGATACCGCTGTTAGGCAGAATGATCCATTCGCAAGGGACGAAGATGCAAAAGAATTCGGTTCACCCGACCTAGATGACGGCCTGTCGGCTGAGCGGCTATAGATGACTTGGTAGGGCGCATGTACCAGCTCATCAGTAAAATACGGTCAGAGAATAGCATGCCCGACGAATGGAATCTTAACATCGTTTGCCCAGTCCATAAGTAATGAGACTGCGTCAACTATAGAGGAATAAGTTCCCTTTGTGGATAATCTGAGAAGTTTCTATCAGTGTGATTTCAGGCCAGGTAAATCCACAATAGACTAAATTTTCACACTGTGGCAGATCTTGGAAAAGACCCAAGAATTCCAAATCGATACACACCATGGTCGATTTGTAAGCCACATATGTGTGTACAGGGACGGGTTATACCGAGCTATGTCTAGTTTTGGCATCCTTGTCAAACTCATCAGATGACAATGGAAAATTCTCGCTGCTCCATTAAAGTCTAGCAAATTAACTGAGACCTTTGATGTTAAAAAAGGATGTTAAAAAGGGTGACGCACTGTGAAGTAACTTTTTCAACATCGTGCTTGAAAAGATCATACGAGCCTCACTGGCCAACACAAGAGGTACAATCTATTTCAAGTCTACGCAATTGCTTGCGTACGCGGATGGAATGACGTAATTGGTGAGAAAAGCGTCCAAAAGCACTGACGCAGAGACGGCTAAAATGGGTCTTTGGGTGAACAAGAGTAAAACCAAACATATGTTGTCATCCAAACACGACGCACAACACTGACGTCTTGGCTATAACGTCACAATTGGCGGCTACAAATTCGATGTGGTCAAGGATTTCGTCTACTTTCGTTCATAAGTGAGCAGCGAATTGCTCTTGCCAACTGCAGCTTCAACAGGCAATTTAGAAGTTAAGTCCTCTCTCGAAAAACCAAGGTAGCACTATATAAATCACTGGTCATCCCGGCCCTTCTTTACGGCGCAGAGGCCTGGACCTTATCGAAAACGGATGAGGATGCCCTTGGTCGCTTCGAGAGGACAATTCTGCGTTCATTCTATGATCCCGTTTGTATAAACCTACAGTGGAGGAGAAAATACAACGACGAACTGTACGGATTGTACAGCGACATTGGCCTAGTACGACATCTCTGAATCCAACGTCTAAGATGGCTAGGCCATGTGGGACGAATGGACAACACAGCTCCGTCCCGAAGAGTCTTCGAATCCAAAACCGAGGCTAGACGCAGCAGAGGAAGACCTACAGGAAGCCTACATAGATGGAAGGGGACCTTAACCAACTGGGAGTGTGGCACTTGAAACAGCTATGCCTGAAGTAGTGTTTGGAAATTAAATAAAACTAGACCTTGTTCAGAAAAATTCCCTTTTCTTTCACATGGCGAAAGATCACGATAATGAACCGTAGTATCGAAGTGTGAAATCCAAATGCTATTTAGGAGCTGCTCTCAAGATAACCCTTAACTTGAGAGAGAAAAACGTCTAAAGCTGCTTTCCGGTTTGTTTTTATTCGGTTTATTCTATGGGAGCCTTGGATGATGCCTCACACCCTTGAGTATATTTCAAAACGTTTTACTAAGAATACGAGCTTCACTAGCATATAAGTTACCGTCATACAAAAGACTCTTACCTAACTTGCTCCTATCAAAGTAGCTTCGCCTCGTCCTAGATCCAGTATACTATACTCGTATTCTATTCATATCCGTGCCTTAGGAAACAAAATAAAAAAAAGGAAAAAACGAACCTTTTATCCACGTGATGAACCTACGCTACGGTGGGAAGAAACCATAAAAAGAACTGTAGATTCATTAGCTGCAGCTTTAGTTTAAGCCGAGCGCCATTGTTATAGATGCTTTATGCCTTAATGACTTAATTTCTCCTCTCGGCAACAATTTTAATTAGTTTTCTGTTCTGTTTTTCGCTTTAATTATAAGCAAACAATCAATAAATGACAAAACAAAAATAATTAAGAGCAATAGAAAGAGACAGTGCGACGGTATAAACGTGTGCGCGAACAAAAGCGACAGACGAACGGAAGGGAATCTAATTAAAGCGTCTATTTAACTTTACCGCTAGTGTGTTTGGGTTGGCGGTTTTACTGTAGCAATGTTTTTTTTGTCTCCATACACATGCACATACGTTGCGAAAATAAACGTTTACACTTCTTAACCGTTTTTTGTTTTTTGTTTTTTGTTTCAGTTTTGAATTATTGTTTCCTGATTACATTGGCTGGTAAAGGGGATGGGCAGGACGAAAAGAAAAAAAAAGGAATTATTGTGTATTATATATGCCTCATTGTTGTTACTGGTGACGGCAACGCCTTTGTTTTTAAGCGTCAATATTCTGTCGGGCAAAAGCTGAATGTGCGTTTTCAACTCTCGCACAAGGACGCACAGTCCATGAGCCGTTGTTGTATGTAATTCATTTTAATAACAAATATTTTCGTTGTGTTTCGTACGAAAACATCATCACCAGTTGAAGGGGTACGAGTAAGAGGGGGGAGTGATGTGGAAATAAATTAAAATTAAACACAACTCTCCTGCTGCGAGTACATTAATGGCGTTCGTACAGTAACTATTTCCCGGGAGTAGGATTTACCCATACCGGGCACCACAGCTGCCGTAGGACTACCAATCGCTGTTGCGACTCCGCTACTCGTACCCAGTCCTTGTTGCTTCAACACCACTTGGCCGGGTGATGGAGATATGGTTCCACCGGCACCACTCATAGTCGCTGTCGCCGGATGACCCATTGTCAATACGCCACCACCGTGTTGTGTTTGGTGTTGCCCCTGATGATGGTGATGATGCGGCAGGGTATGGTAACCGCCCGGATGCTGTGGCATAGCATAAATAGCCGCCGTACCGGGTGACACCGTTGATGGTGTGCCTTGCGAAACAGGCGACGATATACAGGGCGGGAACGGTGACGCTGACGAATTCGACGCCGAGGCATTGCTCTGCGTCTTGTAATGATCTATTTGAGCGTATATCGTTGGTTCGTCAAAGTAATCGTATGCGGGCGGTGGTGCTGCCATTTTTGTGCGATTCAGTGTACAAGTGGTTAGGTTTGTGGGTGGACAGTTGGGCAGCAATTTCTTGGTACTGCTACCGCTGCTACTGCTTAGAAGCATGCTACTACAGTCCACCGATACGGACTTTTTCGGTGGGCCGGTAATGGCCAACTCGGCATAGTGCAATTCATCGTCCTATATCGAATAAAAAGAAAGCAAAAAAACAAATTTTTATTTCTCCATTCCCTAGGTAAAAAGGAACAGAAAATCACATACCTTAGCTGATTGGTATAATCCCCGATCGTCGGATGGATTACACGTGATTTCCGCTTCACTGGTTGTTGACAAATGTCCCGATGGAGTTTGTGTTGCCGATTTCTGTTTGTACTCGCCATCAACTAAAGGAATGAAAATCATCAGAATCTAACATCTTCTTCATCATTCTCCTTCAATTTACCTTCATTGTATGGCACAACATCAGGATTCTTCTCATCGTACATTTCCTCGGAATGACTTAGAGGCAAGGAGATCTTATCCTTAATTTGCAAATTGCCTGGACGTGAGAATTTCTGATTCTGATGCTGGTACTTCTGTTGCTGTTTGTGCGAACGTAGTTTGAGTGCAGCAATTGTGCCGATTCCAATGCAGACAAGTGCAACCAGAACACCCACAAAGATGCCAACCGAAAGGATTGGTGTTAGCTCGAAATTCGCCTGAGAACCCTTGAATGAGGTGAGTGCAACTGAAAAGATAATTTTCACAACGACAAACTGTTTTATTCATGTTTCCTTTATTTTTGGTTTTTAGATTTGTTTGCTTGTTGTATCTGTCTAGAGGGGGAGAACCGACGAAAGTAGGTGAATGCAGGATTGATGTCGTAGAGATTGGATTTGTGTTACCATTTCGAGTTAGAGTCGAGACTGTGCTGAATGGAATCAAATACTTAAGTGGGTTTCCGCATTTGAATGAATGTAGGAAATCAAGTCGGAAGAATTGGAACTTCTAGAGAAGAGCTACGAAGTTTAAGATTTTACGAAATGGAGGAGACATTATACACAGAATTCGGAGATTTGGAACAAATCCTCTCCTCGTAATCTACTCAAATAAATCGGGAGGCAAGCTTAACGTATAATTTTGAATTCGAAATGACTCAAGAGTTGAAGTGACTGATTATGATATTCACATTCAACATGCACTAAATTCTGGATATCTTTTTTACAAACATAGAACTTTCTAACCGCCAGCTCTTTCTGATACCCGTCCTCAACCAGGACCATCACCTAAACCTGGATCATCAGGGCGCAGTCAAGCAAAACAGAAATCGAATCTTTGTTGGGAAAAATAGAAACTCCAGCTAAATGAGCAGCAACTCTGCTTTATCTCTGGCCTGGTAGGGGATTTCAGAACCGATCCATATAGAAGAAACGCGGAATCAAAATTTGACTGGTCTTAGAAGATGCATGAATATGTTATCCTATTAAGGAGGTTAAGAAGCTGACGTGTGTGTATGATGCTGTACAACATTATGATTGGTCGGAAGTGCACGAGCTTCGAGAAATGAGAAATGTGATCAAAATAAATTGTTGTAAGCAACGTTAAGCTTACGATTACTAACTGCTTCGCATTTTCCAATGACTAAATGGTGGGAGTTACTTTGGCCGTGTGGACTCGCCCATAGGAGTGAAGGATCCCATACACTTCGCTAACGCAATCTTTAATGTGATCATTCCATGTAAGTGTCGTATTGAATGTAATATCAAGATTTGTTAGCGGTATCCACGTATTTGATCGGTCCGTTGTTGATATGGATCAGAGGAAGCAGAGAGGTGCTAATGGACTTTCTATATATGACAATACATTCAGACTCATTAGCATTAAGGTGAAGTAAATTCTGTTTAGACCAGTTGTAAAATTTTTCCAGATCAGAGTTGATGTAACTAATACAATGGTCAACCGAGTCTAGAGAACAACTTAGGCGAAGCTGTGTGTCGTCAGCGTACATACCTACGAGGGTGGTCCGATAAGAACTTAACCTCACGGCCAGATGACGCCGGATCGGACTCGTAGTTTTGTTTTGACCGAGCATTTGGATGCTGTGTACAGTGACTCTTCTTCTCGATGGCGACCATCAATAATTGGTTTAACGAGTTTCAATGTGGTCGCACGTCGCTTTTTGATGAGCCACGTCCAGGTGCCCCGAAAACGGCTACCACGGAGGATAACGTGACAAAAATCCACGATCTCGTATTGGCAGACCGCCGATTGAAGGTGCGCGATATAGCTGAGACAGTAGGTATTTCAAAAGATGGCGTGGGTCATATCCTGCATGAAATTTTGGGCTTGAGAAAGCAAGGCGCGATTGGTGCCGCGTTTGCTCATTCCGGACAACAAGCGCAACCGTGAGACCACTTCAGAGCAGTGTTTGATGCAGTTTAAGCGCAATCCGAAGGAGTTTCTACGTCGTTTCGTGACAGTGGACGAAACATGGATCCACTGGTACACACCAGAGACCAAGGAACAGTCGAAACAGTGGGCTTCACCCGGCGAACGTGCTCCGAAGAAGGCGAAAACTGTCCCATCGGCCAGAAAGGTGATGGCCACCGTTTTCTGGGATTCACAAGGTGTGATCCACATCGACTGCCTGGAGAAGGGCAAAATGGTCACAGGGCTGTACTATGCTAATTACTACTATAACTAATTATTGGGCCGATTCGACGCCGAATTGGAAAAAAACGGCCCCACTTGGCGAAGAAAAAAGTCCTCTTCCACCATGATAACGCACCGGCTCACACCTCCGCCCTCGCCACGGCCAAATTGGTCGAATTGGGCTACGAACTGATGCCCCATCCACCGTATTCTCCAGATTTGGCCCCGTGCGACTTCTTTTTGTTTCCAACTTGAAAAAGTCACTCGCCGGGCAGAAATTTCAGTGGAATGAGGAGGTTATGGCCGGCACGGAGGCCTACTTTGCAGACCTCGAGAAAACGTGTTTTTCAGACGGGTTAAAGAAGTTGGAGCACCGCTGGGTCAAGTGTATCGAGCTAAAAGGAGACTATATGAAAAATAACTCGCCATTTCTCCAAAATTTTTGTTTTTCTTTTGTATGCTAAGTACTTATCGGACACTGATGAAGGAACGCATTAATTTGCTTTTGCACGATCCTTTCAAATACTTTCGAAAGAAAGGAAAGAATTTCATTCAGTCGAAATTCGGTACCTGAGGTGTTTTTAGGCAGGGGAATGATCATTGACGTCTTTCAGAGTGAGGGAAAAACACTCGTTGTAAGAATCTGGTTGAAGATGTGAGTAACGAAAGGCACAGGCATTGGGGAGATTATTTTTAAGAATTTGTGTTGGATCATGTCTGCGCGAACGACTCATTGGGAATGAATTGAAAGTTTGTATTTGGGTTGCTGTTAGGCATGAGGGAAGGAACGTTGACTGGGGAGTGAGATACGAAATTCCCATTTAGCTCATTGCTGTTGATGTAAGCAGGATGTCTATTTTTTTCCTTTCCAACCTCCTTGAGATTTTTCCATAAATGTTGCCCGGTTAGCGAGCATTTTGACCGATATTCCGATATTCGAGACCGAGACCAATATTCAGCAGTTTATTGGTCTGGATTTTACCATGTCGTTGGTATATCGTCCAAGAGTGACGAAACATTGGAGTGGTGGTTAAGGGACACCTCGAGCAAAAGACGCAATACCAGTAAAAAAGGCGATTTATTTACATCAACGACAACTCGCTACTGGTTCCTCACGGAGACCATAAAATCAGGCCAATTGTATTATTGTAAAATAAATAAAAATCACCGTGCATAAGAACTCGGCTTTTCGCAGACTTCAAATGCAGACTTGGCGAACCTTACGTCGGAACTTAAGTATAGACCCGCACAAGACCCAACTGAGCCAAGAGCTCAAAGTTCATTCATAGACGACGCCGTTTGTTCGCTGATTGAGCTTCGGAGCATTTGGAAGATGACCCCAATTTTGGCCGAAAAATCATCTTTATCGATGAGTCGCATTGTTGGATGAAAGGCTGTGCGAACAAACAAAATTTCAGTATACGGGACGACACCAACTCATATTTTTTATTTTATTTTTTTTTATAGGGTTCGTGCAGGTTCAAGTGTGTACCTTCCTTTGGTGCACAACCTGGACGGGGTGCAGATGGTTTGTGACGAAGATGTTCGTTCATTACTCTCTGGGGGTGGTTGTCCTAGATAGGATCCTATGAGAGATTCGACTGAATTTGTCGCGTTGGTTTTAGTTCACAGTAATTTTTTTGTTTCCATGTCATTAAAGTGTTATATTAGAAATGCACACCCAAAGTATGAATTTTGAAATGATGTTATGCCTTCGTCGGCACTTTTTTGATCATCTCTCATTTACAACTGATGTTGTTGCAGAGTTTTTCCGTATAGGAATTGTTCTTGACTATATACCTTCGGCTCAACAGTCGGTGATGATTACCATGGAACATGAGGTTCACCAGGTGACAACATATCCTCAAAAAGTTACCATTGATATTCATTGACATATGAATTTTGGCTCGTCATTGGTCCGTACTTCTTCGAAATCGACGTTAGTGAGGCGGTCACCACCGCTCAAGTTCAGCGGGATCTATGTATGCGGAAGAGTCATTGACTATTGGACCACTGGGATCCGTAGAAGTTGAGGTGCAGAATGGTGCAGAAAACACATTCCGTAAAGCAGGCAAGGGGTCAGTGAGGAATACACGCACTGCGACCATCAGACGATTATACTCAACATTGGCAAAGAGAAGACTAGGCAGCGTCCCAAGTTTATAGGGCTGATGTGGAAAGACGCATCCTTCGACAAAAAGGCTTTCGAGGAAGTATTAAATGACGACTTCTTATCCAGCAATGGATCAGCGGACAACCTACCGCACCAACTGATTCAAACAATCGCGACAGCGGGCGATTAACTAGCAGAAGGGATGAACCTTGCAGCTGGTAAAATGCTCAGAGCAGAATGCCTCCAGGCCCGACTTAGATCACATCTTTCTAGGGGCAGACCAGAGTTCTAAAAACGATTAGACACCTTCAGGTTGCCGAGACGTAAACTTGAAAAGGCCATCAAAGGAAGCAAAGCAAGATGCTTTAAGCTACTCTGCAACGAAGCAGACTTAGGATAGTAACGACTAAAGGGCAGTTAATTCTCACAAATATCCTACCCATCAATACTGGGCAACATAGTAGATCATCTGCAAAGTGGCGCAAAATTAATCACCCTATCGGAAGATGTTATCTTTCCAAATGGCGTCGTACGTCAATCATATTTGACATTCGTGAACTAGACAGCTGCAGTATACAAACAGACAAGAAATGGAGCGCTATACTCCGCAAGATTGTGTAATAATTGTGGCGATTTTTTTCGTGAATTTCGACGTTGATTTCCTAATCGTGTCACGCCACCATTCAGCAAACATTCCGCCGCGCCGCTTAGCTACTCGACTCGAACATATTGGACTGGCCGCCATCCTGGTCGTTCGGTCGAGGATGTCGCAGCTGCAGCTGCCGATGTCACTGAAAACAAAGAAACATCAACCAGACGACGGGCCACCCAATTTGCTATTTCTTGGGCTCTGAAAATTTGCGAGTGATGCATGAAGAGTCATTATATCCACTCAAAACCACTGTGTGCGTTCACGCGGGAGGAGTGATTGGACCAATATGGTCACTGTTACTGGCGAACGCTACAGGGCCATGATAAATGACCTCTTACTGCCGGAATTGGATGAGCGGGGCTTGGTGAACATGTGGTTTCAACAAATCGGTGCAACGACATACACAGCATAATCCCCAATGGATATTGTCAACGAAGCGTTTCCTGATCGCGTAAACTCTTACTTTAGCGATTTGGTATGTCATCGCCCAATTTAACCATCCCAGACTTCTTTTTTTTAGGACTACTTGAAGTCTTGGGCTTATGCCAACAAACCTTAGACAATCGCAGCCCTTAAGGCGAATATTCGACAGGAATGCGAACAGTTATCACCGGACATCCGGAGATCGTATCGTATATATGGCAGACTAATCGCCGTGGCCCAGGATAAAGGAGCTCTGTCTGACCATCAATATGATTTTAGAAGATCGCTTTGTACCATCGATAAGAGGTATTAGATACAGCAGTTGAAGCGATACGGGAAAAGGATTACAGTGCAGTAGTAACGCTGGACGTTAAAAATTCTTTTGATTCCGCCAACTGGTCCTGCATTAGGAGATCTCTGATCAGAATGGATGCACCACATTACCTTATGAAGATAATTCTCAACTATTTCACTAACAGGAAGCTCAGGTACAAGACGGACGATGGCTTTAAATTCTACAGTGTTTTTGCGGAGTCCCCCAGGGTTCAATCTTTGGACCTCTTCTGTCAAACATAATGTATGATGGAATTTTGCGATTAACGCTGCCACAAGGAGTCAAGATTATCGGTTTTGCCGAAGACATCGCTTAGTTACTCAAAAAATCAAATATTAGCTAGAGTCCGCCGACCTTGAACTAGCTGACCCTAAACGAATGCTGTCTTAATAACCCGGTGAAAGACTGTGGAATATGCAAACTTCCGGGTTGGGAGCCAGTCAATCAGGTCTAAAGACCGGGATACGCAAGTAGGATTCTGCTTTCCAGAGTGGTGAAGTCAATACTCCTTTACGCAGCGCTGGTCTGGGTGGGAGCTCTTACGATGAAGGAGATAAAAAGAAAGCTCTCGTCTGCATATTTTCAATTTTCGTAGGGGCAAACACCCCCATTCAATGAGCTTAATGCAAACGAACTTAATCTAACGAGGTTGAAATCGAAGTTAATACTCGAACTAACGCATACGGAAAATGAGTTCATTGGAGCCGTATGAGGTGCGGGGGGTGAATAGGTAGAAGAGACGAGAATTGCGAGCACAACGAGGGTTAGTGTTATGAATGGTGGCGCAGTCAATGGTACCTGTTAGGAGTCTATGAATGAAGAGAATATCAGATATACTTCTTCTTTCCTCCAACATACTCGTACTCAAATTGATTACTTTAAGACGGTCTTTATAGGACGGTAAGAACAGGGGATTGTTCCAGGGCAGACCTCATAGAACGAAACATAGGAACCAAGGTTGGATGCTTTCGATTCTAGAAATGTGGGTTTGTTTGAAAAGGGACTACACTTCAGATGAGTATTCAAGAAGAGGGCGAACAAGTGTAATATAGAGGGATCGAGTCACGTAGGGAATGGAGAATTGTTTAGACCAACGCTTCACGAAACCGAGAGCAGAGTTGGCTTTAAGAATTATATCGTCGATATGTGCGCGAGAATTGAGCTCTTGGTCACATACTATGCCAAGATCCCGGATAACCGGCGGAGATGGATTGATTATTGAGGAAGTAGAGACGAGGAGGAGGTTTGATTCGCTTACGTGAAAAGGGGATTGATTGGCATTTTAAAATGTTAAGCTCCAAGCAATTTTTGGAGCACCAGACGGAAAAGCTCTTGAGATCATATTGAATAAGGGACGAATCTTGTTGAGAGGAAATGGTCTTGAGGAACTTGGTTACCTCGGCGTACAGTGATAGGTGGAAATATTTAATGGCGAACTCAATGTCGTCAATGGTAAGAACGAAAAGAAATGGACCTAGGTGGCTGCCTTGGGGAATGCCAGAAGAAGCTAAGAAAGGAGTAGAAATGGCAGATCTAAAACGAACACTGTAGTAACGATTTTTTAAATAAGAAGGTATCCACTTCAACGCAGGGGTTTAAAGCCAGAAGAGTATTAGTTAAGACAAGGTCTGTGGTTGTAGACCTGCATTTGAGGAAGCCAAGTTGTTTAAAGGGAATAAGGGATTTGCAGTGGAAACTTAGAGTGTCATACAAGATACTTTTGAAAAGTTTGGGTATGTAAGTCACTTTGGCGATGGGGCGGTTGTTGGTAACATCACCTCTCGGACCTTTTTCGTTTATAGGTTATAAGGGCGGTTCTCCATATCCGGGGAAATGCTCCAATGGACAGGGATGAGTTGAATATTTTTCAAGCGAGACAGAAAGAATGGAGGAACATTTTTTTAGTAATATGGCAGGGAGACCATTGGGCCCAGGAGCAAATTCATCATTAAGTTGCTTCAGTTTATTTTCGATGAAATGGGGCTAATAGTACGTGGGAGAAATGGTCTAAGGGAGAACTTTGGTAAGTAGTCGAACTAAGTAGTGTCCCGCTCTCTTTTGAGCGAAAGATTGTTTGAAACATTTGGCAAAAAATTGGCGATCATTTTGAATCCATTCGAGGTTGGGGGAGGTTGGATAGCTATCAGATTTCCTTTTGTAGTTGACCAACTGAAAGAAGGACTTAAAATCGTATATAAGATTGGCTTGCGTTTCGATCAAGTGGCGTTCGTAGAGAGAGTTACGAAACTCTTTTACGATATTTTCGCCGACGGGATCCACAGGGAACCACGGATCGTCAAAAGATAAAAACAGGATAAAGGCCAACACCTGTAGGCTGTTCCAAACCAGGCACCCACAAGCGCATCCCCATGCCCCAGGCTTGGGAGAAAAGAGCAGACGGGGATTGCAATTACCACCTTACGCAATTCCTGTCAGGTTACGGCGGCTATCGAAAATATCTTCACAGATTTAGACATAATAGTTCGTCCTTCTGCCCAGAAAGTCCAGAGGAAGAGGAAGACTCAAAGCACGCAATATTCCACTGTCGACGTTTCGTAGACGCCAGAACGAACCTGCGAATTCCGGAGCTTCTGGTAAGCCACATGATAAGCTCAAGGGTTTGCTGGCTGGAGAACTGCTTCTTCATAACGAGCTTACAGAACGAGCTAAGAAGACTCGAAAGATTAAGAAGAGTCGAAACGGCACATACAGAGCACATAGCATAATAATACTTAACGGCACCCTTGCAATGGCAAGCCACAGACCATCTGTTCCATTATGCATCAACTAACAAAATAATTGTTTTAAAGTATTCCACACTTTGTAGTGGAACACATGGCTCCAAAATACCGATTTTGGCACACTCGCGTTTTATGGACCTTCTGAAGTACCTCATCATCAACTTGATGCTATGGAGCTGGATATGTTTTTACCATGTTTTACCATTTTGATAGTTATGATAGTGCCTGACAATACTCAAACAAATCTAGAATTTTAACACCTTTGGCTATTTGCCTACAAGAAAAATAAAAAATCTGCCATCGGTAATTAGTTTCCGGCTCCTTAAGCTTGAAAAGAAAGACAAAATGGTTGCAACAACTCTTCAGGAAGTTCTTTAGATAATCATCAACAAAGTCCAGTCTGAAAACGAGACCTCATTCATGCTTATGCACAAGTATTCCCTAGAATACCCTTAACCTCCAACTATTCGCATTCTTCTCACAAAGCATTTCTCTTCAATTGCATTATCAATGGTCCTGTAACTTACTCTCATTCTTCCGAGTACATCCGTGCCAATTACCCGGTCGAATAAAGAAACTTCCCGCAGCCACACTGAGCTCATTGCACGCACACTCAACGGCGGAGTACAGTCCGCAATTGTGACGGATGAAATAACAAACTTAATCCGGTCGGAGCGAGGGTCAACAAGGGAATGGTATTAAAAACTTAATCTTCAAATATACCCAACCAGAAATGAGCCAACAACGAGACCAACATAAAACCCAGAACAAGGAAGAATAAAAAAAAATGAAAAGAAAAGAAAAGAAAACGGAGTCATTATTTATTCCTGGCGCCCAATGCGGGCTAGCGGTCGAAACAAACGCTACCATTCCTCTGCTTTGGTATCGTTTCTTTTTACCGCTTCCTTTCAAATGTGAGCGAAAATTAACTGAAAGAAAAAACAAAATGCTAAATAGTTTTTTCCTCTCTAATTTCTCTTCTTCGCAGCTATCACTTGTCCTGTTTCGTCATCCTCCAGAGCAATGAAAAATTCATAACAATTTTATGTCATAAAAAATTCATGGAGAAGAAAGAAAACGGAAGGAAAAGAAGAAAAGGAATAAGGATGTCCTCCCTTCGGATGTTACCCCAAAAAGCCAAAAGGTGGGGGGGATGAGAAGGAGAAAATTCAGAAAATTCCCCCCCATCCTTACCTGTTTGTTTTTCGGCTGCTTTCAATGTGAAACCCTCCAAAATGACAGCCTCGCTGCGGCCACGTAAGTTAACCGAATACACAAAGATCTTAAATATCCGCCCGGAGTCCAAGCCAGTCACGCTTAAAATAGGATATTTCGATGAAATATTCGCCTGTAGATTGCCACTATGATGATCAAATATTTCCATAAGGAACCATTGTCTTAGTCCGCCATCAAATCCTGAAAAGATGAAGAAAACGTTTTTTTTTTTGTTTGTTTTTTAAGTTCTTAGGGGAAAAGAATAGAATATCAGACGAAATGAGATGAGGTTGCATAAAATAAAGAAAAACGTGTCCACGATGTGCGAAGACTTGATGGGGCAGCAATAAATTTTTCCTTATCTCTCTTTGTTTGTGGCCGAAAGTTCAATTGAGCCATGATCGATAATTTAAAGCTGAACTTTTGACCAACTTTCCGTTTCACTAGCTTTATACTTGGGTTTCCTCATTAAGTCCATGCACGTGGAGGAGGCACCACAATTTCCCCTTCAAAAAAGTTGGAAAGTAGGGGAATTGCTTTCTATTGTGCGAGCGATGGTATAAAATTAATTTACTCAACACCGCAATAAACATGTTTTGCACTTGAATAGAATTTCAATTAGAGCTCCTGTTCTCGAAGCCATAACAAAAGCAACAAAAAAAAAAAACAAACTTAGACCGATACGGAACCGAACGTGCTCCAAGGACTATCGATTCCCGTAACAAATTCGTGATTTTAGGTCAAAAACATTTAAAAACAAAATCACACTAGAAAGTTATCGATGCATCCCCACACACAGTTGAATTGATTTATTTATTTTATTTTTTTTCGTTTTCGAAAATTGAATTTAAAGGCAGTAATTAACGAGAAATCTGTTCGTGTTATTGATAATTTCATTTATGCTCACAATCGGGGCTCTCTTAATTGAATAAAAACATGGAATTTAGTGCGAGACAATGCGTGGCTGATAGACTATTAAAAAAGAAATTGACCAAAAACATTGAGTCCGGCTATTAAAATATCATTTTTTGTGTTATTTTTTTGTTTGTTATTTTAAACGCTCGCAGGTATTTTTGTTTGTGTTAAAATCAAGATATTTTGAATTATACTTCAAAAATTTATATTTTTTGTGCTTCCCTTTAAATTTCTATTTAGGTACTATATATGCGAGAGCTGTTCAAAGAGCAATGGGAGGAGTAGTCCGGGAGGAAAAAGTTTTGCAAGGGCGTTGGCATTTATAAAGATTAATTGGAACTCAATTGATGCAGGGAATAAAAAATTAGGGAAACACGGTAGTGTGGAATTTCTAGGGAAACTAGGACGAAACCCGTAAGATGAGTATGAATTACATAATACAAGAAAGCTATGTTACCTTTTACGAGGCTATCGTATTATATTTTTAAAGTCTTCGAGGAGAATATGCCGAAGGGCATTATTTTTTGGTATCAAGATTTTAAAGAATTATAATGCCACTCTTGTCCACAAAAAACCTTGAATTACCATTGGGCTTCTTGCCGTAGGATTAGATATTTCAATTGGCAATGATTTTTCTTAATGAAATTTTACCACAGTATGAGGAAGCGTGGTCATACGTAGTGGATTTCTTAAACGCTTGCAGCACCAAGACTGTACCCACCCTACAGGCCAGATACAGTCATGAGCAACTTCTGGCTGTTCTCCAAGATCAAATTTTCGAGCAAGGAACAGAAATTAAGGACCAGCCGCGGAGCGATACAAGAAGGTTAAGAAAAATAGTAAAAGATACCAGGAACAGGTTGAAAAGCATTTCTAAAGCGTTCATATCATGATTTTTTGTACAGGCCTGTACTTTTTTTTTCTGCTGGCTATATACCGTGATAGTAATACGTATTATCACTTATGCGTCTGCCAGTGTAATTGTTAAACTTCAACGCCTTCAGAGGCTAGCATGTCTCGGTATTATAGGCGTCATAGCAACCTGTCCAAAGGCAGCATTTCGACAGCATGTGTAACGCTGCTAGACGGCATGGCGTAGATGAAGCACTAGTTTTATGGATCAAAGCAATGCTTGTGCACAGGACATTGATCGCTGATGCAGGCCTCGACCAATGTGTCAAGTCTGGAGTAAACAGGGGCTGCCCGCAAGGTGGCGTTTTATCTCCGCTGTTATGGTGCATGGTGGTTGACTCTCTGTCGGCTCATGTTTAGCGAATGTCTGTCTCAAAGCGCAGGCGGCGCTAGATGTGATCGAAGACTGGTGCACGAGAAATGGGCCGTCGGATAATCCTCTTAAGGCTGATGTCGTTTTCTTCACGAGAAGGAGGAAAAATACTGGCATTACTCAGCTGGTGCTAAAAGGCATTTCCATCCCGATATCCAAGGAAACTAAGTACCTGGGAGTCATCCTAGATAGCAAGCTTCTTTGGTCAAAGCATGTTGAGTCCAAAACCACCAAGACGCTGTCCGCTTTTTGGCAATACAAAGGTACCTTTGGCAAAACATGGGGCCTATCGCCGAAAAAGGTCCTTTGGATCTACACGGCGATGATAAGACCGATAATCTCATACGCATCGGTTGTTTGGTGGAGTAGGCTAACACGCAAACACGCTGTAGCTTCACTCACCAAACTCCAAAGAGCGGTCGGTCTCAGCTGCACGGGGGTTTTCCCCAGGACACCGGGAACTGTTCTAGATGCTATAATGAATCTTCCACCCCTTGAAATATATATCAGCGGGTGTGCATTGAAAGCCATTTCTCGCCTAAAGAGAAATGGTCTTTGGTACAACTCGCATTGGAGTGAAGGTGTACTTGCAGGAGAAATATTCTACGACCCCTGTCTCATGGATATGCCTTCTGACGCAATGATACTTGTCATCCTACTGCGCTGTAATATCACAGTCCAATTTCCATCGGGGACTGGCTTTGGCCAGACTCTGAACCTGAAATGGAATGTCTTCGCATTTTCACAGATGGCTCCAGGACTGGGCAGGGATCCCGCTGGAGTTTTCCTTGAGCGCGAAAACATTCGACTGCACTTCTCGTTAGGAAAATATGCGTCTGTCTTTCAATCGGAGATTGACGCAATCCTGATGGCCATGCACTATGTTGTGAAACACAGGTGAAGGGGAAAAAGCATATGCGTCTGCAGTGACAGCCAAGCTGCACTCAAAGCTGTGTCCAACCCTCTATCCAACTCCAAATTAGTGCATGAACTCAAGACTTTTTTGAACAAAGTCGGAAGACAAAATTCACTTAGGCTTGTATGGGTCTCAGGTTACTCTGGAAACCCAGGCAACGAGATCTCCGATGAACTTGCTAGAAGGGGCTCAGAGGAGAGTTTCTCAGAATCTCAGAATCTCAGAGTGTTTCCACGGTCAAATCTGACATCAATGACTGGGTCTTTAACGTACACAGTCGTAGATGGAGGGAATATCCAGGATGCAGGATGACTAAGCGCGTACGGCCTGATGTCTGCAAGAAGTCTGCAATATTTTTCTTATCCTTAAGGAGAAATGATTGCAGACGGCTTGCGGGCGTCATTAAGCATCTCTACGTGTTTGGCATCAGTGAGACGCCTACCTGTGCTGCATGTTGAAAGGACACAGCAGAACACTTTCTCTGCGATTGTCCCGCCTTCGCTCGCGCACGGTGGCACCCCCTTGGGGCGGACGTGGTGGGTGCCGAATCCCTTAGCCCTACATCACTGAAGCCCCTCCTCACTTTTCTCCGGACAACGGGGGAAATACAATAAAGACAAGGTGTCTATCTGGTAGTACAATCGACCAGTATTTGTGTCTGAGTGCTCCAACAGATAGTATGTATTTAGAAGCCTCCAACCAAACAAAAAAAAAACAAAAACAGGCAGCCCATCCTAAAGGGTGGGCCATGTAGTGTTTTATTATTTTAAATCATAGGTTACTTTGACACTGACAGCTGTTTCCTACTGGAAATTTTGACAATAAGTCAATACCACACCTCCGCGGAACGAAATGAGTCGCGTAACGCTTGAACAACGTTGGGAAATGTTGAAATTTTATTTCCAAAATGAGTGCTGTTTAGCCCAAACAGTGCGTTTTTTAAAAAGAAGTTTTGGCGAAGTGAAGCACCCCCCGCGACTGTTGTACAAAAAAAATTAAATTAAAGGAAAGACAATTTAACATCGTTTATATGTGTGTGACTATATAGCACCATGTAGTAAACTGGTGTGGGAAATCAAAACGTGTTCAAAAAGTACCGGGAATTTTATAACTTTACGTTTTGATAAACATGCCTGAAAATGTTCTGTTCACCGTCGGCCGGAATATTGTTTGGTTTACTGGCAATTCTCAATGTCGACCATAATGTAATTGTTTCCAAACCAAATCAGAAAACTTCCCTTAAATTCTCCTGCAAGGCCCAAAATGTTTGAGCCTATTAGAAGATACTATAACTTTTTAAATGGTTGCAGCAGTCAATTTTGTTTAGAAATTTGTCAAGTCTAAGACATGTCGGCATGCCACGAAACATTATACGTCTTAAGAGCCCAGAAAATTCGTGACCAGTTTTTGATGGAATAATTCTTTAGTGATTCTGGCAAAGATTTCCCGACTATCTTTCAGCATGATTGAAAATAATGTTTAAATATTCAGGCGTTTAGTCAATCGCTTTGAAGAGACTGTACCAACGTATAACAGAGAGCCGACAGAAGAAGACCACGCTCGTTCTGACGAGCAGTTAACAGACGGCTACTGCCTGTGGGCCGTCAATCCAACACTCACACTCTTCTAAACCTCAACCATAAATGGAATTTTTTTTTTTGGTAATTCGTGCGGGTTCAAGAGAGTACGCTCTTATGGTGTTTGTCACACAACCTGGACGGGGTGCAAATGGTTTGTGTCGAAAATGTTTTATTAATTACTCTCCGGGGGTGGTTGTCCTAGATAGGATTTGATCGATTCGACTGAATTTGCGTTGGTTGTAGTTTACAGTAGCTCTTTTGTTTCCATGTCATTAAGGTGTTATATTGGAAGTGCACACACAGAGTATGAATTTTGAAATTATCGTACGTGTTATGCGGTCGTCAGCACTTTTTTGATCATCTCTCATTCACAACTGATGTTGTTGGACAGTTTTCCCGTATAAGAATTGTTCTTGACTATGGACGGACTTAAACTACAGACCTTCGGCTCAACAGTCGGTGATGATTACCATTGCATCATGACCACCCCCTTAATGATCCGGAATGAGTTTCTGTTAAAATGTATCGTGAGCGAAGAGGCCCATTCCCACCTGCATTGATATATAAATTTACGCTTATAGGACAGTGAGAATCCATGTTTCCTCAACCAAGAGTTGTTACATTCACCTAAGTCACCGCATGGTCTACCTTTTTCCGAGAGTAAAATTGCTACTGTGACTGGTCAACGAGCTTTTATTGCCGGAAATCGATAAATTGATACAGAAGGTCATGTGGTTTATGCGGTCAATGTGGTCAATGCCACACACAGAGCATGCGCGACTCGATACATTGTGAGGAATTCTCTGTATTGTTGCCTAATGTCTCGTTTTGGCTATTGACACTGTCTGACAAGATCACAGGATTGAATCGCTATAGACTTATTTTGAAGTTCTATTAGAATAAGCCACGGACCATGGAAGCTCTTAAATAGAATATCCGACAAGCCTCAAAGTTCGTCAACAATGAAGGCGCACATTTCAACGACATTATTTTCAAAAAGCAATGAGAAAAAAAATTAGAGGCCTAAATAAACGTTAAACAAGATGCGATCAGCTCGCCGGGAGCTCCATTCCATTTTGAATTTTGTAAACTTTTACCTGGATCTCAGGATCCACAGTAGCAGTAGTACAGTGAATTATGTACTCTATAGCACAGCAAAGTTTCAGACTCATAGCTACTCGGTAAGTTTGTCTCGATATTTGCGTACGGATGAACGGACAAGAAAACCTTTGCATAAGTTTTCCCTACCCCAGCTCTGCAGGGAAGAAGACTAAAAATGAAATTACATTGTTCGATTTCACACATACATATGTATAGTAAAACAATATCGGTTGAGTATTCTAGGGCCACCCTGTATAAGAACCGAATAAGGTGCAGCATACTTAAAGTGTTTCTAAGAAAGACGAGAAACGTCAACCTTTTGTAATTAATACTTGACATTAAAAACACTATCAGTTCAAGTGGAGCAAAAACTCTCTCGATCTCATTGAGCCTACAAAAAAGTAATTATAACAATAAAATGTCATGCCTACCTTGACAAAAGTCGTTTGGTTGTTCGTAGACGGTGATGAACGTTAACCCTCCTGGGGTTGCACAGCCCCACTATTATGAGGGGACTATATGCGACTAATCCCGACACCGTCAAAGTACACACGGCAAAGGTAAATGATAACATTCACAGTTTGGACGATTGTCTATCCCTAAATTTTGTCCTGCTATTATAAGAATGGAATAAGGCCATAGAAGCTCTTCAGAAAGCTTGATATGTAGTATGCACGGAATGAAATATCATCCGACATACATAGTCACTCACATCAAGTCCGTAAATCCTTAAGCCCTATTTAGGCACTAATAACAGAACAATACGGTTTTTGGTATAAAATAAGTTAGCCAGTCGATGATGCCTAACCCTTTGCAAATCTATCATCTCTCTAAGACCCACCCCCATAAGGATAGCTTTAAAAAATTATCCCTTTAAATCCTTTGCATTTTCAACTCCTTCCTTCGAATTTCTAACTCCATAACAAAATCGAGTTATCCTCTCATAAAAGTAAATGAATTAATTCACCTCACAAAGGGCTTCTAATGGCCTTACTGCCATCAATTTCATCCATCATTTGATCTTCTCCAGCGTGCGATGTAATGAAAACCGCAATCCACCCCTGCTTTTCAAATTCAATTTGCAACTTGAGACTTTCAGTTAGAAAGGAGTATTTTCTAAAAAGAAAAAAATTCCACCCTTCTTTTGTCGAAATGCGCGCACCCCTTCACGCAAAAACCCATTAGATTATCAAAGCCCTTTGCCTATCATCATCGTTCTCGGCACTCGCGCCCCCTCAACGTCATTTTTCTCCCTGCAGCAACATCTTTGTCCCTTTTCCCTCCCATCCTTAGCCACTTAATTGTTTACTTTGCATAGGAAATGTAAAATGTACATACGATACAGCGTAAAGGACGAGGAAAAAATTAAGAAAACGAGAAAAGGGAGAAGAGAACAATTTGATAAGGACTCAACGATCATTATCCTAAATGAAAGTTAATGCATTGAAAAGGGAAGCTGTTTAAATAAAAAAAAAGGAAGAGGAAAAGAACGTCAGAGTGTCCGAGGGGAGAAGAAGGTAATTAATCGATGATGCACGAATTCATTGGAATGCATAGGGACTATGCCAAGTCCAAGTTCGTCCTCACGAACAGACGCGCTCCACGTATCACGATCCTTCGAGTATTAATGAAGCTGAAAAGAAACTTTCTCCTCGAGATAGAGCATTAAGCTTCAGCTAAGTTTCGTTGCTTTCACATTAATTGTCCTCTCCCCGAACTGTTTCGAACCGAGTGCTGGTTTAGCCCACTTTTAATGAGTTTCGCCATCGCTCCTCTGCACCATGACGGGATTTTCCTTCTATCCAAACAATCGACAGCCCTCTAAAGGAGGAAGTGGATAATATGCGAAGAGGGGAGTGGGGTTATAAAAACAGTTGCAAGGTTAATTTGCCAGGGTATAGTATATATATATAGTATATAGGTAGGTGTGCTGAAGGTGCATTAGTTTCTGTTTCCCATTTTTGCTTCTTAAAGTGAGAACGTAGAGAAACGACAGGATATATACGGGCTGCAGGAAGGTGTTCTTAATGGACGTGACATATGTAGATGCTCCTAATCCTCTATTTTTAAACCTTGTTTTCCTTTTTTCTATGTATGAGCTGCATATTAGAATTAAGGCTTGACATACTGACCATATATATGTAGACAATCATGCAAGAATCAACTAGGAACCTGTTCATCTGTGTTGTTTACACATGTACATAGCACTTTGCCCAAGGAGTTCGTGAATACAAACCTCAAAATCTCTTACTTACAATTTTGGATTTCTTATAACTAGCAGCTTCCACTCCAAGAAATAGAAGTAGACTCAAGTTTTGAAGGCAACTTCTGTGTAAGCAGCGCGGAATTAATCATGTGTATTTTCCAAAACCTTAAGACCCAAGTCGAATACACTCAATATCCACAAAGGTATTAAAGCTATTTAGCACTTATTTCCCACCTTACTCTGACAACTTGAAACCGAAAATGAATAACGAGGTCTAAGTTCCTGGCATTGCAAATAGTTGGTGTATGAACACTCAATCGCTTGGATTAATGGAACGTAAGCGGAACACCGGGCTGCGTATGGATTTCGACATTATTTATAACTAGCCACAGTCAGTTATAAATTAATAAAACGTATTATAAGTGCCTTAGTTAGCATTCGCGTTTCTTTGCTAGTTAGGCAATGTCGGCTAATAGAAGGACCTAGAGGCAAGGCATAGGCATCATGGGGTACATTGAAAATCTTTTGCTAAAATTTCATGGAGACTCCGACGAACTTGTGTCAGATATAATAATGACGTGAGCCATCCATGAAGGGCAATTATACAGGAAGATTTCCGTGGCGTGTCAGGGCTGATCTTAGACCCGGGGTGGCATGCTCCAGTCTAGTTAGCAGTCTAGTTCTGGGATCCTCGTGAGGCAAACCAACGTCCGTGTACAATTTTCATTCGGCAAATAATCTGTTTTTCAAGCAGAAATTTTTGTTATCCTGATGCCCATACCAGCACTCGTACAGTGAAGTGATGTGCAAGGTCCATCTTCAGCCAGGCTGCGTACAAAGCTGTGCTCAACGTTTTACAGCCATTAAAATAAGACATGAATTCAAGATCTTTCTGAACAAAGTTGGCAGACTAAAATTTCTAATTATTGTTTGAGTATCCAGAATAGGCTAACAGGGTAACCAGCCAATGCCTTAACCCGCTTTAGGTCTACCTAAATCTTTAAAGGGTTTCTCCGTCAACAACTGGCTCATTCAGATAGAGACGCAGATGGCGTAAAAATGTTTTGAAAATGTGTAAGCTGGCGGAGCATGCACGCCCCGATGTATGCAAAAAGTCTGCGACTTTCCTCTTACTACTGTCAGTAAAATCAGGAAAAATTGGAAAATGCATATATTTAAAAAAAAACTTTCTACAGACTTTCAAAGTAATTCCCCTCCGGCTTTATGCACAGTTCCCAGCTAGTCTGCCACTTCGTGAATGCGTTTGAAAAGAAATCCTTTTCGAGTTGCTTGAAAATCAGCTCCACAGATAATCCACCCCGGAGTTTTGGGTAAAACGACGGCCTCGATGGTATTTTTTCCGCTCAGAAAATAGCGAAAAATCACAAGAACCCAAGTCAGGTGAGTAGGGAGGGTGCGGCAAGACTGGAATCCCATGATAGTCTAAAAACTCGAGCTCAACACGCATTGTGGTGCAACATATAGTTGTTCGCAATCTCGGGCCGTGTTTTCGTCACGTGACGGCTCAGTTGTTTTAGTAGTTTTAGAAGGCATCTGGTACTGGTGGACAGGATCATAACAATCGAAGAACAAAATAATCGTCATCCAGCTGACTTTGACAAGCGAACATTCGTTGTGCGCGGAGAATCATCATGCCTCCACGTGGATGTCTCAGCTTTCGTATTCGGATCTCAATGATAAGCCCAAGTTTCGTCGGCAGTGATAAATTTGGGTCAGCCCGCAGCATTTGTTTTCATTCTTGACACTTTTCGACAGGTCTTTTCATTTATTTCTTCCTGACGAAATGCGACACCCACTTCGCACACACGCACCTTAATTCGTTTTTCATAATGTTGTGTGCAGAAGCTACCGAAATATTCATGATGTCGGCTATTGGTTCTACAGTTCCGGACCTATCTTCATGCCCAAGTGCCCATACGGTGTTGACACTCAGTAGCGGCGTTTTTTGGCCTTCCTCCGTGAAGAATCAGTTCGGCCGATTCTCGACCCTTTTTAAAGCTCGAATACTATTGAAAAATCGTTCTCGGTGGGCGAAACACAACACGATATCAAAACCACAAATCAACACAAACGAGTTTTAAGATGAGTCTGACACTCCAGTCTACACGATTCTACCGTCGCGTCGTTTTACCCGTATTCAGTGTTGCCACTTCATAAAAAATTATTGACAGTAGTTTTTGAATGATCCTCATATCTTTACGATCAATTTGTTGCAGAAGGCTTGCCGGTATCACTGGAGGCCACTGCACTTTTGCCAAGCCCCTAAAAGGGTCTATCTTACATGGGACTGTCTCGTCCTTGCTCGCATCAGGAGGCTTGATTTTTTATCTTGCGTTGGGTACTTTAGCTCTACATCACCGAGGTTATATTGCTTCGCAAAAAGGAAAAAGGACCACATAGTAAGGTGCCTATCTAGCTGTACAATGGATCAGTATTTTCGTTTGGGAGGGTAACAACATTTATATGATTGGTCGATGTTAGAGTCATGTTAAATTTAAAACCAATATTGTAACGCGTGAAACGGTTTACTCTTGAAAGTCTAGGACGAAAAGCCTTTAGTTTGTTTGGGATTCAAATGCAGACAATTCGTGGGGGATAGGTCCTTGTCGATTTTGAATTCTACGAAAAATATTTGAGCTTACATGATATGTGTAGCTGGTTATCTGAGACTGTTGGGTTTTAATCATTTCAGGATTTAGGATATATGCCCCTGGAATCTATAGGCTATTCTCTGTGAGGCTATTCAAGGAGAATATATATTCTGCCGACCAGAGATAGAAACAAAAGCAATCCTACTAACTTAAGGACAAAAGGGTATTGACAAAGCAGTTAAAAGTAGTTAACTTCAAACAACATTTACCCACAGAAAAAAGGTACAATCCAATGCACAATTGTTCGCGTAACTTTGAAAAGTCTTTGTCATACGATATAGTTAGAAGGTTTTTCGTATAAATTGTCTGTGAAACGGCTTGAACGATTTTTAAAAATACTGAAACCTTTTTTTCAATAAATAATTCATCGACCGTACTACAGTAGGCTAATTTGTGAAGAAAGGACGTGTTTTTGGCATGGTATACATGTGATTGTCCAAAGTCAGGTCTTTCAGTTATCCATTGCAACGTGACTTGGATCTAGATATATTGGAAAATGATATTCTGTAAGACTCAATTGCCTCAGAGTGTCAAAGGACACCAGAAAAAAACTTGTGCTTAGGTACCTAGATATACCTGTTTTAGGTAAAAATAATATACTTTGTTGCCCTACTAGGGTGTCTTATAATATATAAAATGTTTGGATGATTGACAATAGTGTCTTAAGGCCTGTTTCGGACTGAAGTGAACGCCAGGGCAGGCGTATCACAATAGCAGAGATCATTCCAATATACTTTAGTACCCGACGACTTTTGATGGCTAACGGAGGAGAGTACTTCCACTGGTGAGATAAGGCAGAACCCAATTTTGAGTAGAACTGATCAGATGGCTGACTACTTCGATCAAAATCCATGAATCTCAATCAACCCGATTACTCTGAAGCTTAGGTTAAAGTAGTTCAATATGGGTTAACTTTTTCCCTAGAATAATACAGAGAGCGCCATTTCGTATGGGTCGATGTAAACTTCGAATAACTTCAACAATTGTCAACCGATTTTCATATGTCATAGCATTTTGGAAACGTCAATTTAGTACAATTTTAACCATGAATCGCTTCACACCGAAAGAATGCGGGGAAATAGTTCCAATGTTCATTTAAAATGAACGCTCGATTGTGCTAACTCAAAGTGCGTATCGCGCAAAATATCGTGATCGTGTTGCGCCCAAAAGAGATACAATTCGTCGTTGGGCTATTTTTTTTTCAATTTGATTCTGTGGCAAGCCCTCGTGAGCAACCTAGGTCGCGTCCGCGGCATTCAAATTCATCTATTCAGTCCGTGAAGGCAAGTGTTCAAGAAGACCCAAGTTGGTCATATCGGCGACGTTCGAAGCAGTTAGGCATCAGTGGGACCACTTTGCGGACAATTTTAAACGATGATCTTCACTTATTTCCATACAAAGTGCAGATAACTCAAAGAATTTTGTCACAAGATCAGCCACGGCGCTTGGCATACGCATAAAATGTCGTTGCAATGATTAATGCTGAGCCGGAGTTCTGGCAGCAAATTTTGATGACAGATGAGGCGCATTTTACGCTCTCTGGATCAGTTAATAAGCAAAATTGTTGCTTCTGCTGCACCGAAAATCTTCACATTATTCACGAAGCGCATGCCGTATAGTATACCGTAGCGTATGCGTGATATAATGGATGGCGATCGATATCGGTGGATGTTGGCCTATTATGTGGTCCCAGAAATGCGTAAAAAAGGCTTATTCCACTTTTGGTTTCAACAAGCCGGCGCGGCGCGACATGCCATACTGCGGACAAAACAATGAACCTTTTGCGTAAGAAGTTCCCTGGTAGATTGGTGTCAAAAAAGGGCGATATTGACTGGCCTCTGAGTTCGCCGAATTTGACTACTTCAGACCTTTTTCTTTGGGGATACTTGAAAAGCAAGATGTATGCTAACGGCGCGAAGACAATAGAACTGCTCAAAAAAACATTCGTGCGGAAATCGCAGAAATTTCAACCGAAATGCTCGAAAATGATATTGTTTTCAAAAATTAATCAAAATAAATTGTAAAGGTTTAAGTTGAATAAAAGTTTTTGAATTTCCAAAATCGGTTTACAATTGTTGAAGTTATTCGAAATTTACATCGACCCATATGAGATGGCACACGCTGTACTTGTACATCATCGCTGCTCCTATTATAAATTGACGACAAGTCCAGTCTCAGAAATAAGAGTGGAGTATTAATTTGGAAGAAATTAAAGCGAGAAACAATACAGTCCTTAATAGTAGGTGATAAATAGAGAGAAAGAGTAAGTCGAGTTACGAGGGCTAACAGTTGATCATATAACAACATCATCCTGGGTTCTGTGACAAATCATACATTAGCATACAGAAGTGAAGTGTTTCGGTTGGGCATGAATTGTGTCGGCAGTTGTAAGTTGGCGAAACTTAGGTGCAGTGACCTCATTATTTCAATGAACGGCTTGTTCTTGATATTCAGAAGATTCGACTTCAAATCAGCAACGACAACAATATCGGTATAATCTGCAATCAAACTCTCTAGGATGTCTGTGGGAAACGAGTGATTAGCCACATTATTGGAGAGCAGATTAAACCTGTCAATCTAAAATAGACCATCTAAAACAACCTTAATTCGAAGGGAATGGGCATCGTAAAAAAATTTAAGATTGACCTAACACTTGAAAATTAAATTCGTAAGTACCTCTAACCAATATTATAAGAAATCAAGTGTGAGGTTGTTTTGATACTCGTAATTCTATCAATGCAGTATAGCTAAGTAATTTAATTTAATTTAATTTAATTTTCGTGGGGGCAACCACCCCCATTTATTAAGCTTAATTCAAGCACATGAACTTACTTAATCTACCTTAATCTAACTTAAACTAGCTTAGAAGCTAAGGGGTAGGGGAGAGGGGGGAATGAAAAAGAAGGGTTTTTAAGCATGGAGTGCTAAGGTTGAGGTCGAAGAAGGGGTTCGAGTTGACGAGCATTCGAAAGATGGGTTCGTTGGAGCCATAAGCGGTACGGGTGGTGGGTACATAGAAGAGACGGGGGTTTCGTACATTGCGAGGGTTAGTGTTGAGAGAGACAGAGTCATAGAGGGTAGCGCAGTCAATGGAGCCTGAGAGGAGTCGATGGATGAAGAGGATGTCAGATACAGTTCTTCTTTCCTCCAAGGTGTTCATGTTAATTAGTTTAAGGCGGTCGTGATAAGGTGGTAAGAGCAAAGGATTGTTCCAGGAGAGACCTCGCAGAGCAAAGCGTAAGAACCGGCGTTGGATGCTCTCGATTCTAGAAATGTGGATTTGCTGGTAAGGAGACCACACTTGAGAGGCGTATTCAAGGAGGGGCCGGACGAAGGTTGTGCAGAGAGAACGGGTGACGTAAGGGTTAGAAAATTCTTTAGACCATCGCTTTACGAACCCGAGTGCTGAATTAGCTTTAAGGATTATCTCGTCTATATGTGCGCGAAAATTTAGCTGTTGGTCACATAATATACCAAGATCGCGGATAGTTTGAACGGTGGAGATGGGCTGATTATTGAGGTAGTAGAGACGGGGACGGGGTTTAATACGTTTACGTGAGAAAGTGATTGATTGGCATTTGCTAATGTTAAGCTCCAAGCAATTTTTGGAACACCACATGGAAAAACTATTGAGATCGGATTGAATAAGGGAAGAGTCGTGATTGGAGGAAATAGACTTGTAGAATTTGGTGTCGTCGGCATATAGTGAGATGTGGGAATTTTTAATCACTATTTCAATATCGTTAATGGTAAGGACAAAAAGAAGTGGACCTAAGTGGCTACCTTGGGGGACGCCGGAGGAAGCTAAGAAAGAATTGGAAAAGGCAGATCTGAAGCGAACACTATAATACCGATTTTCCAAGTAAGAAAATATCCACTTTAATAAAATGGGTTCGAAGCCAAGAGAAGACAATTTGAAGAGTATTAGATTGTGGGAGATTTTATCAAAAGCCTTACTGAAATCGGTTGAAACCATGTCGACATCTTTGCCATTTTCTAAAGCCGAGAGGGTAAAAGACACAAATCCAACAAGGTTTGTGGTTGTAGATCGGCCCTTGAGGAATCCGTGTTGTCTGGGGGAGATTAAAGACTTGCAGCGAAAACTTAAGATTTCGTACAAAATGCTCTCGAAGATTTTGGGTATATGTGACAGTCTGGCAATGGGACGATAATTGTTAATAACGTTCTTCGGACCTTTCTTGTGCATAGGGGTTATAAATGAGGTTTTCCATAACTGGGGGAATTCACCAATAGATAGGGATAAACTGAAGATTTTTAAGAGAGGGAGAGAAAGGATTGATGAGCATTTTTTCAGGAATATGGCAGGGAGACCGTCTGGTCCAGGAGTGAAATCATCATTAAGTTGATTTAGTTTGGATTCGATGACATCGGGATCAACTGTATGAGGAAGAAAGGGTCCAAAGGAAAATTTCGGTAATTAATCGAAGTAAGCGGGGTCTGGAACGAAGGAGTCGTCGGCGAATGATTGTTTAAAATAGGCGGCAAATAAGTTGGCGATAGTGTTAGGGTCATTAGAGGTTTGATCATTCAAGGAGAGAGAGGTAGGGTAACCATCAGATTTTCTTTTGTAGTTAACAAATTTAAAGAAGGACTTAGGATCAGTTATAAGATTGGCTTGCGTTTCAGCTAAATAGCGTTGATAGAGGGCGTTGTGAAGGGCGGTAAAGTTAAGATAGCTGCCCATGTAGTTAGAAAAGTCTATAGGGGATTGGGTACGAAGGAAGATTGTCCACTGTTTATTTCTTTTGTTTCTTAGGGTGCGAAGTTTACGATTATACCAGGGTACGTAAAGAGAGATAGAGTTAAATATTTCCCTATAGAATATGGATATTGCATCATTTATAGTTAGATTATCAAAATTGAAAGGGGCTTTTTTAAGGTATTCATTGATTTGATGGACATTTGCTTTGTGGAAATCGTGAGAAGGCAGAGCTGTGGAAGGGGTGTTCTGTAAAGGAGAAACGTGAAAAAAGGAAAGAAGGAGGGGGGGATGGAAGTTATCGATGGTTGAAAGGGAGAGGGGACAGAGTGAGACAGAGGAGTTGAAGGGATCAGTTGTAAATATGAGGTCTAGTTGTCTACCCATGTAGTTTAAGACGCCACTAACTTGACTAAGGTTTGAATCCGCAAGGCGATCCAAGAAGAGGCATTCTTTGGCAGTAGTGGGATTGGTGGCAATATAATACGATTCATCGTCTGATTGAGCCCATTTAAGATGAGGAAGGTTGAAGTCCCCGAAGAGAAGGATTTCATCCTGGGGGTTTCTTAAATCAATTATTTGGTCAATTGTGTTAATGGCAAGTTGATAGGATTCAATGGGCTGTGAGGGCAAGATGTAGAAACATATGATGTAGAGTGTCTTCAGGGGTAAGACAATCTTGATTGAAACATAGTCGAGATGGGGGGAGGATGATATTGCAATGAGGGAATAGTCAATGGAGTTAAGGACGGCTAGTAGGACTCCTTGACAAGGGCAACCCTCGGTGGCCTGACTGAGTTCGTCATCGCGGTAGATGTTGAAATTTGTTGAAAACAGTTCGGAGTTACTTATGCTAGGGATCAGGTTCGTTTCGGTCAGAGCAAAGATTTCAAAGGGTAGAGCGTGTGACTGTTGGAAGACATATTGGGTTTTTGAGCGAAGACCTCTTACATTCTGATAATAGAAGGTAAGAGGAAGATTTTGACTGAGTGGGGGTATTGATGGGAGAGGGATAGATTTAGGGACGAAAATACTTGTCGTGATCAGCTCTACTACGTTGCAGGTGGGATATTCGTTTTGAGTGAAAGTATTGGTGGAAAGTTTCAAGGTCCTTTGACACTTTTTGGGGCGAAATATTGAAGAATTCGTGATATTTGATAAATAGGTTCTTGAGGCTAGCGAAGTCAGTAGGAAGGCCTTCCTGTTGGATGGAGACCATAACGCTTGTGTTTGTCTTACCTTCGTAGCAAAGGAATAGCAGCTTGTTTTCTAGCTACTTTGGGGGTAAGTTTAGGAAAAAAATTATTAAAATGTAAGGTTTTACCAGAGGGGGTGAGGAAAAGCCATTTGTATTTGAGAGGGATATCGAATTGAAAGGAATTGGGCTTTTTAGGTATTTTTTTACAGTTAGTTATAATTATGTTATATTTCTTATTAAAACAGTTAGCTAACCAAGCAGGATCCGCATTTTCGGGCGTACCGTCGATTGTGAGTTTGGCGGAGTTGTTGTCGCTGATTTTTTGAAGTCTGTTGTTCCACTCAGATTGAGTCCAGGAGGTGCCAAATCATTGAATGGTCGGTAATTGAGCTGGTTGAGAAGTTACGTTTTCCAAGGGTTGTGTCGTTGATGGTAAGGTTTTTGATGGGGCTGGAGCTTGAGACCGTAGGGTTTCATTCAACTCATCCATAATCGGTGTATCGTATGATTGAGGTTGAGGGGTATTGTTAGAACAAATAGGCAAGTATTTGACTTCTTCAATCAAATCGCTTAGTATTTTCCGATTAGCAGCGACATCTTTTCGGATATCATCAAGCTTATGGTTTAGATCCAAGAAGCGAAAGTCACTACTGGAGTTTTGGAAATGGATTTCCAGGTCAGATCGCAGTGATTTTAAGCAGTTCATAACCGGTACGTGTGAGTCCAAAGATATTTTTAGGTCAGTACACAGAACATTAAACCACGAATCAAGAATAGATTTGATATCAGACGTAAAGGTCGCAAGGGGAGAGAAGTTGGGCTCACTTGGAGGCTTGTTCAGAGAAACGTCGATAAGTTCCAGGTGTTTGTCCAAGGCTTTGATTTTGGATCTCAGCGCACTAATAGACATTTCTAAATTGGTGTTAAGGTCATCGAGACCCTTATTTAGGTCACCGTAACTCGAAAGTTGGGCAAATGTTTTTTTATGACATAATTTATTGTCTGATGTGAGTGAGGCAATGGAATCGCTGACACACTTAATCGCGAGCATAATGTGCGAAAGGGAAATGTTTTTGCACTCATTGCAGTAAAACAAAAAATTACTGCAGTAGTCTTTTAGGTAAACACTAGCACGTTTGCTGAGACTGGTACATAAGGGGTGAAACGAGTTACCGCAGATACCATTACAGGCCAATAAATCGGCATTGGTATCGTTGAGAATGCAATTTTCATAAGCGCACTGTGACATATTTAATTATGTACGTTTTTTATATTTTTTTTTTTGATTGAGGTCGAGGGGAGTAAACAGCGGATTGGGAAGCGAAAATTTAAACGAAAAAGAAACACGTCTGAACGGTTGGAAGGCAGCGTAACAACGGTGTAACAGTAACAGGAAGTTCCCGATAGAGGCGGAAAGGGCTTGTTTCACAGAATGTTAGGAGATGCTTAAGTTGTTCAAATCAAATGGGGGTAAACGGAAGTCGGCGATACTCTCTGTAGAATTCCATACCATCAGTGTAAACAGTCAAAATGAATATCATAGATCTAAGGTGCCAACCTTGAGGCACTTCGTACGGGACTTTATACTTGAAGTTATTATCAATATTTTGCAATGGTAAAACGTAAAAAAAATGATTCCGTACAAATTCTTAACAAAAGCTTTGCTAAAGTTAATGGTTATCACTATCAATACCTTGGCGTCCTCAAATACTTGACTGGAAAACGGATAAATCATTGACAGATAAATCATTGAAGATAATTTTCGAAGAGTTTTGGTATGCGGGAGATATTATCATATATTTATATCATATGAAACAATATTCATATAAACAATTTTCCGTCATGACTTTATGATTTGGCATGTTTATTACCTTGGAAATCTAGCGGCAAGGTCGACCTATACTTCCCCGCAAAGATGCATGTAACGTCATCTTATATTCTATCCCCATAGTCCACCAAAACCAAGGACAACGACAATATAGCTTTTATCAGAAAAGGAAGAACAAACAATTATATATGGGACACATCAAAGTCCGTGGTCTAGGAACTTTCCTCAAGTATATCATCCTATTTCTCATGTATTTTAAATGAATCGATATAGAAAACAGAAGAAAGGGATACAACAACAACAAACACGATACCCTTGTCGCTCCAAACGACAACCCTAACAGAGTCTTTCCCGGAATCATGTGCAAAAAGTAACAATCTACCAGAGCGCCAGTCGAACCCACGAATAGACCGAACAGAAAGAGCCCAACAAGGAGTTTTCTGTTCAACTTGGAATGTATCCTTCGAGACCAACGAACATAAAAAAAACTGAAAACATTTAAAACTTTCGTTTTTTCTCCATCTCCCATGATTTACTTTTAGCCAGGGTGTATGAGCGAGTTGTTCGTGTCCTGGGAATGGTACGAGTATTGAAAAGTTTAATTTTTTTTTCCTACCATATTACTATATGCAATATTGTGTAGCTGGTTCGTCCTGATCAGGGATTGGAATTTATGTTGCCATTTTTAAGTACACTCGGGAAAGGAAACTTTTTACTATTTTATAATTCAGCTCATTATGTTGGTGTAGGGTGGTACGGTAGCAGGAAGTTTGTTGTATCATGGCGATAGTGGAACGACAGCCATTCGGTTACAGTGTATTTCCGATTTCAGATCGCTAACCATGGGAAGCAAAGAAGGTTGAGGAGGTTTCGGTATTGTTTTGTTTTCTCATTCTATTTTAGTAAAATTTTTCCCAGACCGCAGGGGAATGCCTCCGTCGGGTTTCGAGTACATATTCTACTCTTACATTGAACGACTGTTTTTGATGTCGGAGAAGGGATAAGCGGTAGACAGGAGATTCAGAAAAGTTGGAGGATATGTTAATTGAAAAATACCTTCATCCCTTATTCTAAAATAAAGTGGAGCAGAAGGAACAATAGAGGACATACAGATGGTAAAGAGTTGGGATTCGAATGAAAATAGGGTCTTCTGGGGCATGAAGTTCATGTTTACCTTGAAAACAAAAAACATAACCGATACGAAAAAGGATAAGTAGGTTTTACGATGACATATGCCGTTTCTCAAGGCTGAGTATCATGTCTGTTTTTATTTTTTTATGAAAAAGAAATTGCCATTAAACCGGGAAAAGTATGATGCTTTGCCCCAATGAGTAGTACAAAATTTAATCATGAGGAACTCACTCTTCATTTTTGCTTTTCAGATTAGACTTTAATGAGTACGAGTATGGTTTAAACCAATTTTTTATAGTATGCGTTGCAGAGCAAAAGCTTCCGACAATCTAAGCAAACCATTTTAACACTAATCTCCTAAAGCTTTTAGTTTTTATTCCCTGTGTCTCGACATATGAGGTGGCTAACTTCCGATCACCGAAGCGTAGATAGCATTAAGCTCTCTTAGCAACGTGGCCTTTAGGGGAAAGGCAACCTCATTTGAATTTTGGAAGAATTTTGTTTCGTATTTCAATTACAAGCCCATTTCTAGGGAAGGATTAATTAAGAGTAGAACTTCAAAAGTATTTTTCCCGAAATTGAGTTTTTATAAAGAGAATGTGATTTTTTTTTCTTACGCGAAATTTAAATATCTTTCCCTCTATTAAAGACTGAATTGATTTAATAAAAAAATTCTTTATTTATAAATACGGAAAACAGCGACATCGCGCGACAGCTACCATTAGAGCGTTGATTGATTGAAATATTGCCATCAGATGGTTTGGGCATCCCATTTCGGGCAGCACTAATCATATTGCATTATATTGATATGATTCAGCTGACCACTCTGAGAGTGAGGGAGCGAACAAACAGAGCAAAGATCTCTGTCCCTGCTCAATCCAAGCTTACACACAGCCTCCACGTAGCCTCTCCTGGATAGCGAGTCTGGCATTCACCGGGTCGTGAATGCCTCCTCTCCTTCCGAGGAGACACACTCGACTCGGATCACTGCCTTGTTGTAGCCAAGGTACGAATGAGGATATCAAGGATGCTATGGAGTCGAGCAAGACAACAAGAGTTTGACGTCGAAAAGCGACAATCGCAGGAGACCGCTGCGAGCTTCTCCGAACGAGTTGCTCTCAACCTCTCGCAATGTCCGATGACACGGGCACAATTCTGATTCTGGGTTTCAAATCGTCGCCAACTATTATAGAAAGTCTTGATTTGATTAACAAACCACTTACAAAGCAATGCTACATACACGGACAATAGCCGCTCGTGAGCTCTATGAGCACGAAAGGAGAGACGAACACACACTTTTAAGGAAGAGAAAAAGAGAGCACGAAAAGCCTGAGATCGAAGAGATGGAGAGACACAGGAATGACGTGTGCAAGTTTTACGAGAAAGTAAAACGAACATGCCAGGGCTATAAAGCCAGAGCAGAAGAACTAGTAGTAGAGTCACAGTCGAGCCTGAGAATATGGAAAAACCACTTCTGTAGACTGTATAACGGTGATGATAGATCTGATACCGTCGTCAGGCAGAATGATCCATTCGCAACGGACGAAGATACAAGAGAATTCCGTCCATCAAACCTAGATGAAATTAAGCTAGTTATTTCGAAGCTTTAAACTAACAAAGCCGAGGCGCAGATTGTCTGCTGAACTATCCAAAGCGGCTGGAGATGAGCTTGTAAAATATGGTCGGAGAAGAGCATGCCCGACTAATGGAACATCAACATCGTTGCCCAGTCCTAAGAAAGAGGCTACAACTGTGCCAACTATACAGGAATAAGTCTCCTTGACATCGCATACAAGATCTTCTCTGCCTTACTGTGTGAACGCCTAACAGCCCTTGTGGATAATCTAGGTTCTATCAGGTTCTTATCAGTGTAGTGTCAGGCCAGGTAAATACACAATACGAGTAAATCAACTACTCACACTGTGACAGATCTTGGAAAAAAACAAGAATTCCAAATCGACACACATCATATTTTTGTCGATTTTAAAGCCGCATAGGGACGAGCTATGCCGAACCAGGTCTAGTCTTAACATCCCTGCCCAACTCGTCAGAATGTGCAGGATGACAATGAATTCTCGCTGCTCCATTAAGGTCGGTACCGAAATAACCGAGACCTTCGGTGTTAAAAAAAGGATTTAGGCATGGTGACGCACGTCATGTAACTTTTTCAACATCGTGCTTGAGAAAATCATACGAGACTCACTGGCCAACGCAAGAGGTACGATCTATTTCAAGTCTGCGCAATTGCTTGCGTACGTGGATGATATTGACGTAATTGGACGAACACAGTGAGACGCGTTCGAAAGCATTGAAGCAGAAGTGGCTAAAATTGACCTTTCGGTAAATGAGGGAAAGACGAAGTACATACATCAAAAAAATACGCGCAACATCGACGTCTTGACCAGAACATCATAATTGGCAGCTGTAAATTCGAAGTGATAATGGATTTCTTCTACCTTGGCTCACTAGTGACCAGCGACAACAACACCAGCGCTGAGATAAAACGCAGAATAACTCTTTCATGCCGGTCCTTCTTTACGGCGCAGAGGCTTGGACCTTAACGAAAACGGATAGAGATGCCCCTGGCGGTTTCGAGAGGAAAATTCTGCGTTCAATCTATGGCCCCTTTGTATTGTATAAACGGATAGTGGAGGAGAAGACACAACGACGAACTGGCTGTACAGCGACATCGGCCTAGTACGTCGCGTCGTTTTCGGATCCAACGTCTAAGATGACTAGGCCATGTAGAGTCAATGGACAACACAGCTCCGGCCCGAAGAGTCTCTGAATCGAAACCAGAGGGACGACGTAGAAGAGGAAGACCGAGTCTAAAGTGGCGCACACAGGTGGAAGAGGTCCTGGAAACAACTGGCGAAAGATCGTACCAGCTGAAGACGCTTGTTGGTTGAGGCCCAGGTCCACACCGGACTGTAGCTCCATTTAAGAAGAAGAGGACCTCTCAGAACGAGTCTGTACATAAAGATCTAGCGAAGTTGTAAACGTGTATTGATTCTTTGATGATGACCAAAGGCTTTAGCGCTTTTTTATTTGCAATGAGTTTTCACTTTTTCAGCACTTCGTAATATGTGATTTTTTAATTGCTTGGTTTTCGAATATCAAAACAAATTCAGTTAGATTAACAAATGGGGAATCATTTTTATTGAAGTTAATAAAACAATGCTTGCCATTGGTGCGTGGTTAATTAATAAGGCGCCAGTTCACTAGTCCAGTAGCTCGATTATAACGACCGTAAAATCGTTAAAAACATGTTTCATATAATTTCATACGAAACGGCAGTGCTAACTTTGATACATGTTACAAATCATATGTGAGCATCTATATTTAATAACTTTCTAGGCGGTCAATGACCTTTAAATGTCGGCATTTAATAATAGCGCGATGTGTAAAATAACACCTCTTACTGGATGAACCTCCACAAACCGCGACATTACTAATTTTCTCCTTATTTTTGAACACACATATACGGTGGCTTGAAAAATAAGGACTTATGTATGTATACCCAGCTATTTCAGTTTAAATATTACTTATCAATGGCGATGATGAAGAAAGATGCTTTAATGCAGAATATTTTTTTTAACCGTGTTATTTATGAAAAGCTCATATAGCAGTCACTGGCAAATATGAGGTCAAGATACTGTTAAATTATCCTTTATTTCTGAAGCTTCTTCGATAGCCTTGTATTCTCCGTTCTGACGTAACCATCCCCTATGTTTCTCGTTACCACTCCCCATCAAATAATTTCACCAAGTTTATGTATCTACCCACTATATCAAGCACTGAATAAAGCACATTCGAATAAAAAACGAAAGAAAATTGCCATGCTTCACCGGAAGAACATCACCGGCAGACAGGTCAACACTATCACTCGTCACATCGAGTGCGATTTTTATTTTGCGCAAGAGACACAAAACCACTCCAAATGCTCCTCCACACATACGAGTATCTGCTATCGACAGAAGCACAAAGTCATGTTTCCTTGTTGAAATGGCATCACACTCTCCGCAATCATATTCCCATATCCAACCACACCCACAAAAACAACAAACTAACCATCCTCGCTTCCCTACCTGTCGCTCGAATTATCTCCCACTGCGATGTACACACAAAGCACCCCATGGGGTGCCCGAGATCAAAATAGAATGAAAGAAAACGACTTGTGTTCCAGGACGAAAACAACAAAATATAAAACAAAAACAAGCTCTATATGATGACTCCGATGATTTTGTGATTGACGTGCACAAATATTGCTTGTGACATTGAATTGAATGAGATTTTTATTCCGGTACGAAGGAGGCTCCATCACTTCCGCTTCATGTTGCGGTGTGGCATGACGTATAGGAGTGACACGCGTTGTCGTCCGGCGAGATTGGGCTCCTTCCGTTGATACTGCTTCTGCATTTCCCTGCACTTAGATACGAGTAGTGCCATCTGACTCTATCGAATATGTATTTTGTTGGCGATGATATTGTTGTTGGCATTATTTACCAAAGGACGTGTGAAACAAATTCGAAATATCATGCAGTCAGGTGGGAGAGGAGTAGACGTCGATTAGCAATGACCTGTCTTCTGTGGTGGATGGTAGATGAGAGTCACAGCCTGGTGGTGTCAATAACGCTTTTTGTGCCGTCTCGATGCGAGGACAAATGAATGAAATTAGCATGAAAAAGAAATAAAAACGGGGAAGGAAATGAAAACAAAGCAAAAACGTTTGTTTGGCTCGTTTGTTGCGTGAGGGAGCGACATTATTTGGCCGGAAAGGCCATTAACAGGATACGACTTTGTTTTACTATTTGCCCAATGTGCTGAACAACTTGATAATTGTGCTTAAGTAGGTTTATTGGTATGTTTGCCGAGGAGGGCAACATAAAAACACAAACAAGGCACTATTACCCGATAGTGAGGGAATGGAGTGTAGGCAGGTGGTGGCGAATGCCGAATTGCATGTGGCCAGGACATAATTTACTAATTAATTGGTTCTGTTTGCTGGCGTACGTCTTGTAAAATAACTACTGACATGGTAGTGCCGCTGGGGAGTTGCGATGATGCAATGACAAATGTGGGCATAAAGCTGTTTATTTGATTATTTTCGGTCATGTCTCGGGAGAGCTGTTGTTATCATTTTTGATGGTGGACGGATACATATCAGGAACTACTTCCTATTGCTAAATGGTAATACAGGCTCACCATTTAAATTTGGTGGAGTTCTTCCGTTGAGAAGAGGGAGGTAGGCATTGAGCCGTTTGTCCGCTGAATTAAGCAGATCTGTCGGAATAAAAGCGAGAGCAATCTTTCTCTTTCCTTAAATCGATTTCAAGTGTGATCTGTTAAAATTCTGTCATCGAACTTATTATACACATACTTTTATGTGACTCAAGCGATGACGCCGAATGAAATCTTAAAGGCTCGAATGAGGGGTTTTTCTTAAGCAAGTATATACCCTGTACCTGCCAAGCAACAGACAAACAAATGTTAATATTTTCCAACAGATAGCGCTACGGGTTAATAATCTTTGAGCATTTTTATCGGTGTCATATATTTTTTTGAGCAGTTTTTTTCTAAGTCTTCAATTCCAAAAAATATGCAACTGGGGCGTGCCGAATGATTATATGTACAAATTTACGGTAAGGACTCTGCCAGTGAAAGGAGGTGGAGAAAATGGTTTCCACGCTAGAAAAGAATGTGAAAGACAAAGAATTAGAAGCATTCCTCGATCAAGAACTACATATGTCAAATGCAACAAAAACGAGAACGGATTCATTGGTAATGAAGAAACAAGGAAATAAAGTGCTCCTTGTGAGTGGAAGCCAAGAGATGTCAACTGACGTATTTTTGCAAACGAATAACTACTCCAGCGGTTAGTGCTGCATGTCACTAGCAATGAAAAATTGATCCGCGCCGATAAGAAAGAAATAATTCGTAGGACGCCGCGATAATGAATCAATCTAACGGATATCAAACGTTTTATAGCTCGAAGAGGAATTCCGATATATGCCAAGACATTCCGCAGAGCCGTCTTTAAGATGGAGCGCTTCAAGATTTCTTAGCGCATAAAAGTGTGAAATGGAAGTTTTCAGTCGAGCGAACTCCTTGGTGGGGCGGGTTTTGGGAGCGTCTTATCAGAATTATCAAAAATGTCCTAAAGGTGGTAATAGGTAAGGCTAACCATACTTTAAAACAACTGAGGACTCTTTTAAATTAAACTGAAGGCTTGGTCAATTCGCGTCGTTTAACCTATGTGGGCAGCAATCCATTGGATGCGGAGCCCTTGACACCGGCTCACTTCTTGGGCATTCAATACCTTGGGCATAACTAGCTTACCTGTGGATGTGCCCGATGGTGTTAATGGGATTCGAACTTTATGGACACATCGTCAGAAATACACAAATAAATTTTCAAGGCATTGGAGGATGGAGTACAACTATTGCGCTCCTTTCATCACAATAAGGTATGTGCATCTTCAAAATTTCAAAGCGAAGACGTCGTTGATTTTTTTTTTGTTTTGAGCTTTAAGTCGTGGGTATACTATATCCAACAGCTTGTTTGAGGGCTTCTGAGTTAAAGCCCGTTGGTGACTTCTGTTGGCAGAAGCGCTTACCTAATCTCTGTTCCATTAATCTTTCAGTACGGGGTTACAGCTTTAATTGGTCTAGGCCAAGTTATGTCATCCTAAAGCTAGGTTTACACTGGTTTCCTAAAACGAGTTTAATTTTCTGCAAAGGGTTTTTCAATTGACGCGGGTAGATTTTGTGAGCTCAAAACCCTTGACCATAGACAACGCTGTTTGTTTGCTGACTGCACCTCGGAGCATTTGGAAAAGGACCCAAACTTTGGTCGAAAAATCATCTTTAGCGACGTGGCACATTTTTGAATGAATGGCTGTGTTAACAAGCAGAAGTGCCATATATGGGACGACACCAACCCACACGAGGTTCACCAGGTGACATTGCATGCTAAAAACACCGCTTGGTGTTTGGGCCCCCAGTATCATTGGCCCATAACGACGTTGGTGAGGCAGCCACCGTCAATGGTGAGAGCTACAGAACGATGATAACCAATTTCTTATGGCCCAAATTTAAGCCAAGGCATGGGCCCTTCAAATATACCCGCACTTATTGAAAAAAACCCTTTTCAGCTTATCCTGTTTTGCTGACTTTTCCTTTTATTATTGTTACGATGCGTGTAGTTCTGCAGATTTCTGTCGGTTTTTGTGGTTTGATAATTTTATGGTCAGAGAACGCTTATCGCGTAAGGACAACGAGAGTTAGGCCACCCAAATGTCTTGCCCTTTTACGCAGTGGGCAGCGTGTCGGCCGCTGACGCACGATGAGCGAGTTCAGATCCCAATAACACCAACGCCATCGCGGCTTTACTCCTCGACGGGGTACTGGCAAAACATCTCGTAGTAGGTACACTTGTCTCGAAAAAGCTTCTCGTGTCTCATCGTACGAAATCAGCATTAAAATATAGATCCCTTTCACTGGTTTGAGAATCAAATCGCACAAAACATAAGTGAATGATAGAAGCTTGGCTCTGATTCTGGTCTGGCTATAACGCCATCTAAGGTGTCTGTCTGGCCGTACAATGGAGTGCTCCAAAAGATAGTAGAAGTCTCCAAAAAAACAACATTTCTCCTATTCGCGGAACTATCAGCGGTTGTTACAGCTTTAGCTGTTAGTCTTGGACCTGTGGTCTTTAGTCTTTGGTTTAATTTGTTTTTACGATTCATGATAGATCTTTCCTTGGTTTTCTTTATTTTTCTTTTTTGCCAGTATGTTGCTGCCCCTTCATCGTTGCTTGTGCGCAATTATTTGGTCAAAAACAATACCGTAACCATGCCCCAGCCAACTTATTCACCTAACTTGGCTGTCTGTGAATTTTTTTCTCTTCCCAAAACTAAAAAGACCCACGAAAAGGGTGAGATTTGCTACAGTTGAGGAGATAAAGACCCCATCGCTGCACGAGCTCAAGGTTATATCAAAAAACGCATATCAGTAGAGCCTCAAGGATTGCAAAAACCGCTGTCGCAGATGTTGAAAAAGTCACCTTATTTTTTGAACCAACCTCAATTACATATGTACATATGTACATTTTTGAAGTGGTTTTTAGTTGTTCTCTTGGTAGGTGATATTCGTATATGCAAGTATTCCACCGTAATATGCACGTTACCAAATGGGAGTTGATCCATAAAAGCAAAGTTTGACTTCCTCACAACCGAAGTACAATAATCTTAAGCCCAGAAGCGCCGTTGCGGACATCTGACAAACAGTATTTTCTGTCTTAACGCTTCATCCCATATTTTATCGTCAACACGGGAAACTCCAGATCATACTAAAATCCTTTTTGCACTTTTAAAAGAGATTATACCAGTTTTATCAAAGCAATTAGTGTTAATCGTCCCAACATAAAAGTAAAACGGTCTTATAACCCGAAACCCATAAAGCTCTACCGATACCAGCCACCAGCCTCCCACCGAAAACCAGTTGCTTACTGATCCCGATATGCATATGTAAAACACTTGCCCAAAAAAAAAGGAAAAATATAACAAAAAAATAAAAATATAAATTACACATGACATGGTCACGAATGTATGTATGTATATGTGCACCCAATTGTGTGCGTAAATGTATCGTACGTACCTTCAACGCAATAAACTTCTAATGAATCCGATGTTTGGTTAACCACCGTACAATTCGTTGGTATTTCTGGCTTACCGGCTGCAATTAAATGAAATACACAGGGCTCCTTCTGCTGTCCGACATTATTGTCCGCCCAGCACATAATGGTGCCAAAGTCCATTTCCTGCTTGTCGTTATAACAACACCAGTACCAGCACCAGCGCCAGCATCCAGTAACCCGAACACCATCGAGCAAACAAATAAAATTCCAGCAACATCGACATTGCCCCATAGCAACCCAGGCAATCCAGCCGTCATACAATGAAGTCCATACAAAGTCAGCGGCCAGCGACAGCGAATCGGTTCAGGATGGCACAGAACAACAAAAAAAGAAAAACAAAAGTTAGTATCCGTCGAGCAAAAAGGAGAAAAGTTAATGGACATCCAGAGAGAAGTAATTCATCCACGCACATTCTCACAAACCGACAATCACACACTCACACAATCGTGATATACGGTCATCCCCTTGTACAGTACTGGACGTCTGCTCGAGGGTGAACGAAGGAGTAGATCCTTGCTAATTACACAATTATAACGTACGCATAAAATAAAAGTCGACTAATCGGCCACCCGGGTGTAGCCGTAAGGGAATGAGAGCCTTCCATTCATCCTCATCCCGGGTACCCGTCTATGGGCCAGAATGAAGACCAAACTTGTGGTTCTATTGTTTTGTTAAAGGATGGGAATGTGTTTGGGTATCTGGAGATATTTATGTTTGGACAGAGGATATACTACGTATTCAAGGAAGTAGTAAAACGGCAATAAGCATCTTTGGGTATAATTTGTCCTGAAAGGTTTACGAGCAGTTGGGCTTGGCCCGTCACACTTGTTTGTAATTTGTTGGCGACTCTTTGCGACAGCTCTGTAACACAGTTCTTGGCGTCATTTGGTTAAATGTTTTTGTTTTCTTTCTTTTGTGTCCGTTCGACTGGCATTTTTTGTGCAGATTCTGGCACATAGTTAAGTCCGCTTATTGCGTGTCCTTCGATAATGGTTTATGTTGACGTAATTATGTAATGGGAATGAAGACTTCCTGTATTTAATTGCATCAAAACGATGATGATGTCATTCGAGCGATCTCCATATGTTCCCCACGAGCAATCTGAACTAATATTTGTAGTTTTAATTGGGTTCCTTTATATTTGGTGAGATATTAGGGGCCACATTGCCCTTCAGTCTCAGTAACTGTTATTCGTAGTTCATTGTTTGAAGGAGTATATGAAGACACAAGCTTCGACCCTCAAACCTCTTTATACCAACCTCTTCTCTAACCTTTAAGCCAGGTTCCTGGAGGCCTAATACCAAAACTGTAGACCGAGCAGATACCTTTCCAAGGCTGTTGATGACAGCAAATAGGAGAGGATTCTGAGCTGGCACCAAAGATTGGCTCTTACTTCGGATTAACCGAGTTTCCATCATGGAGCCCATTGCGGCGTCCACATCTAATAGGCATCCGCGCTCACACAGAAGATAAAAATGACCAACTCCAGAATGACTTCTATGACCACTTCGATAAAATATTGTAAAACATGCGCTCAATGTCCAAACTATGAGACCAGCATCGATCAAGAAGATTTTAACACGAGTTTGGGTTAATAAGACTTACTTAAAAAAGTCGCAGGAAATGTGGAAAAACTGTTTCAGCCCAGCGGACTCTTGTTTAATTTTGTAACAACTCTTCCAACGAACCCGAAATAATCGTCAACTTCTTTGCTCGTTTCTTCAGCCAATCATTCACCTACCAAGATCTTCAACCCGATTACGATTATTTTCGATATTTGAAAGTCTGCTCCTAGACATCTCTTGTCCCACTGAACTTAACACCCGACCTAATCACACAAAAATACGCAACCTAAAGGACGACTACTCGCCCGGTCCCGACTGTCTACCTGTCATAGTTTTAAAAAATTGCGCCAACCCTTTTATTTTACTCTTTACCGCTTTATTTCAAAACTCTATCTCTCAAGAACTCTTTTCTCAGCTTTGAAAATATGCTTATGTCAGTCCAGTCCACGAAAAAGGACTGCCAACTATCGTTGGGATGGTCGTGGTCTAATGGTAATCATCACCGACTGTTCATGTCTGTCCATAGTCAAGAACAATTCCTATACGGAAAAACTGTACAATAACATAATTTTTGAATAAGAGGTCATAAAAACAAAACGTTGGCGAAGGCATAACACTCGCAGTATTAGTCAAAATTCATGCTCTGTATGTGCACTTCCAGTATCACCTTAATGACATGGAAACAAAATAAGTAACTGTGAACTACAATCAACGCGACAAATTCAGTCGAATCTTTCGAATCTTATCTAGGACAATCACCCCCCGGGGAGAAGTGAACGATGATCTTTGACATAAGAGTGTAATTCTTGAACATGCGCGAACCCTTTTAAAAACTAAATCGTCCCATTGCCTAGCTCTCATGCATACCCAAACTTTTTGAAAGTATCGGTTATGATGCACTATTCTTTCACTGCAAACCCCTATTTTCTCCTCGCCAACGCGGGTTCCTAAGAGGTCGATCGACAACCATTAATCTAGTCGAGTTTGTTTCATAATGTTTGTGTGCACTCGAAGCTGGCAAAGAAGTAGACGTTGTCGCCGCTGACTTCAACAAAGCCTTTGATAAAATGTCTCACCAAAGCTCACTGCCCTCGGTTTCTCTCCCGGATTTATCTCATGGATCAAATCTTATCTAGAAGATCGTCAATAAAACGTTATCTTCAGATCTTCTATCTCTGATCCAATTAATGCTACGTCCGGTGTCCCACAAGGTAGTCATCTCGGCCCATTAATATTTATTCTTATCAATAATGATGTTGACAGCGCTATTCTGAACTCTCAGCTCTCCATATTTGCCGATCATATCAAAATATTTATACACATATCGTCCCTGGTTGACTCGTGCTCTATCCAATCTGAACTTAACAGGTTCACTACTTGGTGTCAAAAAAACCATCTCGAGCTCGACGTCAACCAAGCCATCACTTACTCCTTACTCCCGCAAGCGCTGTTCCTTACCACCCAGAACCTACATTACGTATATTCGTAATGAAACCGATCCCCCTGTCAACTTCTTGGTTGATCTAGGGGACATTTGTGACCGTGAACTTAACTTTCGCCTCCATATCGACAACATTATCAAACGTGCCAACTCTGCCCTCGGTTTAGTGAAACGTTGGCATATGGGACTACTGTGGGAATATCAGGCAAAAGGGTGCGAAACTTCTTGCACAAAAAATTAGTAATGCGAAAGCTCTGTGCAAGATGCGTGCTGCATTTGATGCTGCTGCCGATAGAAAGCAAATGCCCAAACGATTTTCGTAGCAATCTTTGGATCAATTTTGTGATAGATATCCGGTCCGTGAAAGCCGATGGCTCAGCGCCAAAAAAAGGAAGTCGATAGCATCTGCCGGGAAGGTCATTCCCAGCGTGATTAAGCATGAGAAAGATATCCTGTTAATTGATTACCTTGGAAGAAGTAGACCTATCACAGGAAACTATTACTTCACCAATTGGTCAAGAACAACTGGATGCAAAAATTCGCGAAAAGAGGCCTGGTTTGAAGAAGTAAAACATAATTTTTCAGCAGGACGACGCAGGTGTACGCTAGGATACCTTGGCGATGGGAAAACTGCCATTGTTCGGTCACCCTCCTATTCTCCTGATTTGGCACCCCCCGATTCCCGCCTGTTGCCAAACTTGAAGAAATTTGTTTCTGGGAACAGCTTTAAATCCAATGAAGAAGTTAAGAGGGCCATCGATGAATATTTTCATAGAATTCCAGATTTTCACTTCCGGGAAGGAATTCTGATGTGGGAGTGTGTTGGAGTCAAGGCAGCTTATGTAGAAAAATAAAACATTTTTTAAATAAAAATCGTAGTCTTTTGACCTACCCTCATATTTTAAGTTCGGTAAAATTCAATTTGGAGAAGATGCTTTGTTGAGGCATTTTCTGGCACGATATATACGAGGTTTTTTTGAAAAAGTTTAGGTTCTTGTCGCCCTTAAATACAGAGCAAAGGCATTCAGAAGACTGACAACACGTTGGCAGAAAAGCGAGAAGCCATTACTACCATAACTGGAATCCGTAAACATTAATCCGCGTGTGAACAAAAGCAATAAATTCCGTCATGTGACGATAGACCCGACCAAAACCACAGATGTAACCATAACATACTCGTAACATAGATTCGAATAAAGAGCCAGGCGAGATCCACATCATAGTTTCTGTTAAAAGCTCAAGTCCCGCGAAGATCACAGTTGTGACCGAAGTTTTGGTGGGACCAAACCAAAAACTGGACAAAATCAACAAACGCGACTTAGATCACAGACGTGACAAGAACCACCCAAACCGTTTGTTCAAATAATAACGCGACTTTTTGAATTTCAAGCGTTAAGTATGTTATTTTTTTTTTTTATGTTTTTTGCTATCTTGCTCCCTAATACATGTTGCAACCCATTTTGGATATTTAGTTTGTTTTTGACAGATATAAAGATTCTACGTGGAATTGGATGAAATAATCTGTATTTATTACAATTTTGTGTGAAAAATAAAATCAAGTGCTCCAAAAAAAAAAAAAGTCCGTAGGTGATAAAAGCGCTTTACAGAAGCCCGAGAAAATGAGGATGATCAACTTGGGCGCCCCCAATCGTTGAAGCAGTGAAGCAATAAATCTCTTTCGTTTAAGAATGGCAAATGAGTCGAAGACTAAACTCATGTTTGTCAGTGGAAAATATTGCCGCTAACAGTGCTTAGCTACAGGGGATACTGAAAACCCAGATGTGTCCTTCGGTAATGTGTCAGAAAGTTGACTCTGATATCAAGTTTTTAAAAAAAAATTCTTAAGCTAATTATAAAGCCTAAAGGCACAGTTTTAGCTATTCTATGTACTTTAGAGTGTCCCTTTTAGTACGGTAATTTAAGTTAGTTTTAAGCATTCTGGTAAGATAGTTCTAAGAAGCATAATATAAAAATGACTTATTTACGATTAAACAACAAGCCAGATAGAGTGAGATTCTGTCCTTGGAAAGTGAGTCAGAAGTCACTTTCCTGGGTGCACTGATCTTGGCGGCTCCTTACCCCCAACACGGGTCATCGCATCCTGATGAGATCATCCCCGTCATGCTACAATAAAATCTGAAGCACGGCGATATTCCGAAGCTGCTTGCTCCTGATCTACGTTCCCGTCTGCTGGAGAAAGATTCGTGTACTCTTAATTCCAAAAGTTCGAAAAAGAGGCCAAGAATCAGCCAAGGGTTTCCGCTCCATCAGTCTATCATCCTTTCTCCTAAAAAGGCTAAAGCGGATGCTCGCTCTGCACATTCCTGAGGTTTTAAAAATAAGCCCCCTTCCGAACCGTTAACATGTCTACAACATTTGCTCTAAATCTATTGAAAAATCCCTAATGGCCATTGTAGTAGAAGGTTTCATCCGTAAGTGGATAGTCTCCTTGCTTGAAACCAGAATCGCAACTAGGCAAAAACCTTCTTAAAAAGTCTGTCAAAGTCTCCAAGCTGGAGTTATCTCTCCTCTTTTATGGCTGTTAGTGATCAACGGTGTCCGTGTTGAGCTGGGCAGCAAGGGAACAAAAACGGTAGCATATGCGGACGACGTGGTAATTTTAGTATCAGGGATGCTCCCATCTGTTATTAGTAATTCATTGAGCGGGCCAGAGTTACCGTTTGGGCTGCATGATGTGGCATAAGCATAAGCCCAAAGAAAACTGAGCTGCTGCTATTTAATTTAAACCTCCACGGCTAAACTTGCCTATATCATTCTTCCATCTCTAAGTATCTAGGCGTTATCCCAGAAAACTTTAATTGAAAGTCGAATCTGTGGATGTACACAGCCATTGTCCGTTCTATCCTCGTCCCTAATTTGGTAGCCAACCCTAAGCAAAGCTTATAACATCGACGAACTTAATAAGATCCAAAGATCAGCAGGAATGGAAACTACGGGAGCCATGAGGACATGCCCTTCTAAAGCACTTAATACTCTAATAATGCTCCTTCCCTTCAACCTTCAAATACAGGGCGGTGTGAGGCGCCATCAGACTTCAGGAAGCGGGCTTCTGGTCCCTCTGACCGTATGATCTGCCACGAGAGCTCTGCCACTTCTGCCAACGAATTTAACCTCGCTTCCTACGGACTACTTCATACTTCAAAAGTATGGTGCCCTCTCACTTTCCTTCCAGAAATAATGGAAAATGTCATCCAGTCGCTAATTTCCAACTTCTGATTTTCACTGATGGCTCCAAGCTGGAGCACGGCATAGGATCGGGAATGTTTTCGACACAACTGAATATCTCATATTCATTCTGTCTCCCCGATCACTCGAGCATCTTTCAAGCTGAAGTGCTAGTGATCCGGGAAGCGTGTAAAATATTCAGCGCAGCCCGTCCTACGCTATTTGTAGCGATTACGAAGTCGCTACTAAGGCTCTTTCGTCTGCTGGTGGATCAATGCGAAACAGGAATTAAACGAGCTGGCGGCTGGACTGATATCACGCTCCTTTGGGTTCCAGGACATAGAAGGGAATGATGGGGCCGATGAGTTAGCCAAGCTCGGGGCCACCTCAAATTGCCGTACTCTAAAACTATGACTTTGGCCAATACTTCCTCGGTGACCTGTCAGAGGTCATAACCCCTTCAGATCCCCTAGGTTTCACGAGTTTCGTGGCATCAAAACGGCGCCCAAGCACTAATTGTACTCTGACGTACATAGTTGGGTAGCTGCCTCGACCTACGCTAGAAACTTAATTTTCTTTAAATGCCTTTACCGTGGCTGCGATTTTTACATTTTGGCTTTAAGTTAATTGCCACCGCGAAATGCTTTTTCCACCTCCTGAGCTTATTGTCATCTAATAAAAGTGGGAATGGAGTTATGCCATCCTCTAAGATTCATAAACGGGCTTAGTTTCAAGCTGGCCTCCTACTTTCCTCTCATGTGGTACTGGATTTTCAGTTCAGGTTACCAATAGTGAACTCATTGTGTAAACTGCAATGTGGTTTCCTTTTGGCTTTTGCCAATAAATCCCAGTGATCAGGATGTGTAAAAACATTTTCATCAGATTTCGAAAGACCGTGGCTATGTTGGGATTTCCTAATGATTTTTTGGGCACCTCCATGACGAGGTATTGAAATTCAAAGACTTAGTTCCTTTCATCGATTGCAAGAAATGAATTACATGCAAAGTACGAGGGTGGTCCGATAAGTACTTAGCCTACAAAAGAAAAACAAAAATTTTGGAGAAAGAGCGATTTATTTTTCAATATAGTCTCCTATTAGCTCGATGCACTTGACCCAGCGATGCTCCAACTTCTTTAACCCGTTTTCTCGACGTCTGCAAAGTAGGCCCCCGTGGCGGCGATGGCCTCCTCATTCGACTGAAATTTCTGCCCGGCGAGTGACTTTTCCAAGTTTGGAAACAAAAAGAAGTCCCACGGGGCCAAATCTGGAAAATATGGTGGATGGGGCAGCAGTTCGTAGCCCAATTTGGCCTTGGCGAGGGCGGAGGTGTGAGCCGGTGCGTTATCATGGTGGAAGAGCACTTTTTTCTTCGCCAAGTGGGGCCGTTTTTTTTCAATTCGGCGTCGAATAATTTGGCATAGTACAGCCCTGTGACCGTTTTGCCCTTCTCCAGGTAGTCGATGTGGATCACGCCTTGTGAATCCCAGAAAACGGTGGCCATCACCTTTCCGGCCGATGGGCCAGTCTTCGCCTTCTTCGGAGCACGTTCGCCGGGTGAAGTCCACTGTTTCGACTGTTCCTTGGTCTCTGGTGTGTACCAGTGGGTCCATGTTTCGTCGACTGTCACGAAACGACGCAGAAACTTCTTCGGACTGCGTTTAAACAGCGTGCTCTGAAGTGGTCTCACGGTTGCGCTTGTTGTCCGGAGTGAGCAAACGCGGCACCCATCGCGCCGACAGCTTTCTCATGCCCAAAATTTTATGCAGGATATGACCTACGCGATCTTTTAAAAAGCATACCGTCACAGCTATCTCGGCGGTCGGCCAATACGAGATCGTGGATTTTTGTCACGTTATCCTCCGTGGTAGCCGTTTTGGACCACGTTGAAAATCGTTAAACCAATTTTTGATGTTCGCCATCGAAGGAGAAGAGTCACCGTACACAGCATCCAAACGCTCTTTGATTTCGCTGCGCGATTTCCCTTCCAAAAACAAGAATCGAATCACCGACCGATATTGCTCTTTTTCCATTTTTCTAAAATCCGTGGACACTCCCGCTTCCACACTCGGTCAAAACAAGTAAGTTGCTCTTGCGATACTGGCGCCATCTGGCGGTGAGGCTAAGTACTTATCGGACCACCCTCGTACTCGTATGTAGGTGATAAAGGCTACCCCAGCTCGTGACATATGTACATAAGCTGTAACATCTATGGTTAATATTCAAAGTGTGTTAATAAACTGGGAATTCGAAGTTTAGAATTATTTTTTGATAACGGCTGAATGGATGACACTTTAAAGCAGAGAAAAGAAATGTTTAAAGGGTGTTTTTTTAAAGCTATACAAATTCAATGAGAAATAAAAAACTTGAAACTAATGTCAACTGCTATGATATTGGCTTCATTAAATAAATGTTTTTATGCCATTTGTGTATGATTATGACTTTGTGCATGCATACGTTACAGCTAGCTCGCATGAAACGCAAACCTGAAGCCCAATATTCGACAACCTTATCGAGCAACTGGGGCCGTATATCAGCAATAACGCGGCGAATATTGATTTCCAAACTGTCCAACGGTTCCAGGTTCTTTTGGCATAAACTAGTGACTACAAATACCCCCAAAAAAAGTAATCTAAAGGTGTGTGATCACAGGATCGTGGAGGCCAGTTCAGACGTCCATTACGCAAAATTATGCGCTCGGCAAATGTTTCCCGCAATAAATTGATGGTGTCGCGCGCCGTGTGGCATGTTGCGCCATCTTATTGAAACCAAAGCTCTGTCACGTTATTGTCATTCAGCTGAGGAGCGAATAAGTCAGAAATGATGATTCCATAGTGTCGTCGGACAAGAAAATTTTGCGCTGAAAATGAGGATCAAGCTAATGTTTTCGGCCCATTCACTGAACCTACGACCTACGACGCGTATGATGGTCATGTGGTTTCAACTCTTGTGTAAGCTGGATCTTACTCGTATAAACTTTTAAGCTAAAATCTGTTCGTAGTCCACAAAGTGGATGGGCATAGCTCTAATTGCTGTGCAAAATGGACGTAGCTCACGATAAGTTTGGCGAACCATGATTTTCAAAATAAGTTTGCACGATTTGTATGTGTTGTTCTGGCGTTATTCGTAAAATGGCAAAACGTACTAATCACAAATCAACATTCAACTGTCAAATTGCTAATTTGTAAAGGGTGGGTCAACTAGTATTTTTTTTTTAATCATAAGTTATTTTGACACAGACAGCTGTTTCCCGCTTGATATTTTAACAGAAACTCAGTATCATACCTCCGCGGAATGAAGTGAGTCGCTTTAGCTTGAACAACGTTGGGAAATATTGAAAACTTATTTCCAAAGTGAGTGGTGTGTAGTGCGTTTTTTTTTTAAAGAAGTTGTGGTCGAAATGAAGCACCCACCGCGACTTCTGTACGCAAGTTTGTGCAAAAAGTTCGTAAGACTGGTATGTTAGTGGACAACACTCATGGTCCCCGTCGTCGTACGGTGCGCAGAGATGAGAATGTGACTCCTGTGGCCGAGAGTGTGAGACTCAATTCACGAACATCAACTCGCCATCGATTTTAACAGCTTAACGTTTCTAGCCTGAGAAGAATTCTGCACAAAGATCTCGGACTATTAGCTTACAAGGTCCAATTGACTCAGCAATTGAAGGCACGCGACCATCCGCTTCGTTATCGCTTCGCCGTTTGGGCCTTAGGACAGCTTGAATTGGACAACGATTTTGGACGAAAAATCTTCTTTTCTGACGAGGCCCATTTTCATCTCGGCAAACAAAATTGGCTCAAAAAACCGCACGTTATTGCCGAGAGGCCAATGCATCCGCAGAGAGTGACAGTTTGGTGCGGATTGTGGAGTGGTGGACCATTGGACCATTTTTCTTCGAAAATGAGGCTGGGGGCAACGTTTCGGTGAACGGTGGGCGTTACAGAGCCATGTTGACCGACTTTTTTTCTTACTGACATGACAGACATGAATTTGGACAACCTCTGGTTCATGCAAGATGGCGCGCCATGTCACACAGCCCATGCCACAATCGATCTTTTGCGCACCAGATTCCCAAATCGTGTTATCAGCCATCTTGGCGATGTCAATTGGCCGCCTCGGAGCTGCGCGACTCCGTGGGACTTTGTGGGGAACTGTGAAGGACCGATGTTATGCCTGTAGACAAAAATTTGAAATTGATTTGCCTTTTGTACACCACTGTATGCGTACATGAACTTCAACTATTTTTAGTATATAATGCTGTCTATGGATTGTGCCATACGATGGGGTGATTGTACAGAAAACTCTCCATTAGCAGAGATTAATGTTTATAAAAGGTAGAAGTAAATAAAAGAAGGGAATCTGTCTTACTAACAGCTGCTGTGTAAAGTGTTTTTTTTATTGAAGAAACGTCCTACAGTTTCAGAAGTGGGATCGCGTGCATGTAACTTAACCAAAGTTCTATCGCAGTCAATACCGGGTTTCGTTGCTCAGACAAGTGTAAAGTGTTCGACGTTAAATACCAAAAATGTCCGAAGAGTGGGCAGTTTTCGTGGAATCAGCTACAGTTGTGCGGCTAAAGGAAGTTCTACGTTTATTAAGGTTGCAGACTACGGGCACTAAAGCAGAGCTGAAAGTCCGAGCACATGAAGCAGCGCAAGATTTACTGGATGACGAACTTCGGAAGGTGATGCACGATGCTACTGCGAAGAATAGAGAAAATGGGACAGACGATTCAATCGCACCTGATAAGGCTGTATCAGACCAGGAAAGTGACCTTGATGACAACGAGGAAGAACGTCTGGATGAAGAACTGGCAAAGTTGCGACGTATAGCGGAAAAGAAGAAGCAGATTGTCCAATTAAAACAGCAACTTCGTGAGCTGCAGATAGAAGATGCTACCAGTTCCAAGTCAGAGTCAAACGTTGTCTCTAATTTTAAAGACATTGAGGATTCCATCACTCCATTTAGCGGAGATGATAACTACCCCGTCGACAGATGGATTGAGCAATTCGAGGAATGCTCTGAAATACTCCGCCTGGATGAAAGGGCTAAATATCTATACGGTAAGAGGCTTCTAACTGGTACCGCGAAATTGTACATTCGAACAATTAATCTCAAAAGTTCGTTTGAATTAAAAAGTAACTTAATAAGTGAATTTCGCAAAAACGTAACAAGATCAGATGTTTACGGTGAGCTCCGTGATAGGAAAAAACGGCAAGATGAAACCATGCAGCAATATATTTTGCATATGCAAGAAATTGCTTCGCATATTGATGTAGATGAAGCAGATTTAATGCAATTTATAATAAGAGGAATCCCCGATACAGAATTAAACAAAACAATATTATACAGCGCAAACAATATAGCGGAGCTTAAAATTGCTTTGCGCAAATACCAAAAACAAAAACAAAATTCTTATCAAGGCAGTGTGGGAAAATCATTCAAAAAAACAACTGGTCAGCAGCCTGTCACTTCTAAGTCAAAATCAGCAGTAATAACATCCAACAACAGCAACCAGCAAAACAAGCAACGTGGGAGAAATGCCAAACAAGACGTCACATGCTTTAAGTGTGGGAAACCCGGTCACATCTCAAGAGTATGTGCAGATCAAGATCCAGTGATGACAGTGGAAAAGAAAACCGAGAAGCCAGTTCTGAACGATGTAAAGCAGCTAGACGTTGAAGGTGGATTCTACCACGGTGCCAGTACTTCTGCCAAGGTGAAAGGTAACGACTTTGAAAAGATAATGAATTTTCAGTGGGCTGCAGAATCTGTGAGGAGTTCCACATCGCTTTTGACACTTTTGGACTCAGGGAGTCCCATTAGCTTCATTCAGGAGATGTTTCTTCCAGCAGTTTTCCTGTCAGCTTTAAAGTCTACGACACAATCATATTGCGGAGTCAACGGCAGTCGTCTTGAAACTTTGGGAAGTATAGAAACCTGTATATATTTTAACAATAAAATTATACGTTTGGATTTAATAGTGGTTAAAAATTTCTCAATGAATTATCCTGTCATTTTAGGGCGAGACTTTATTGGAAAAATTGGCTTGGAGCTTCAAATTAATCAAGAGTTCAAGAAAAATCAAATTCCTCAAGAGACATTCGACGGCATAAAACATCAAAATGCGTTCAAATGTTGCAGTGAAGATATGGATATGGAGAGCAGTAGATTTATCCAGGAAATATTAAATATTGATGACAACGAAATAGGGGGTGAGTTTCGATTAAATATGAACGAAAACATAAGTGATTATCTTAAAGAAAAAGTTAAAGAAGTAGTTAAGCCAGCAAATTTTATCAATAAAAATTCCTTTAAGCCAAAAACAGATTTTGAAATGAGAATCTTTTTGTCAAAAGACACTCCATTTTATTGTACACCGCGAAGACTTCCATTCGCTCATAAGATAGAGCTTCAGAAGATTTTAGACGATCTTATTAAAAATGATATAATCCGCGAATCCAGTTCTCCATACGCGTCTCCTATCGTACTTGTCCAGAAGAAGAACAAGGAGATGAGACTATGTGTGGACTATCGTGAACTGAATAAAATCACTGTACGTGACAATTATCCGTTGCCATTGATTGAAGATCACCTTGATCGTCTTAAAGATAAAAGGTATTTTACTACCTTAGATCTAAAAAATGGCTTTTATCACGTTCAATTATCTGAAGATTCCACTAAATATACATCGTTCATTACGCCATTGGGCCAATATGAATTTTTAAGAATGCCCTTTGGTCTCAGAAACGCTCCGTCTGTCTTCGAGAGGTTTATGAAACACATTTTCAAAAGCTTGATCTCCGAGGGTAAGATTATCACATATCTCGATGATATTCTTATTGCGACCCTAGATGTTGATGAACATTTAGAAATACTAAGGGACGTCATAGCCATTGTTGTTAAAAATGGTATATGTTTACGATTTGATAAGTGTACATTTTTACAGCATGAAATAGTCTACTTGGGTTATAAAATTAACCAAAATGGTATTAGACCAAATGATGACAACCTAAAAGCAATTAAAGATTTCCCAACACCTACTTGTCTTAAGGACGTACATAGTTTTCTAGGACTATGCTCCTATTTTCGCAAGTTTATTAAAAACTTTGCCAACGTTGCGAAACCCCTATACGATTTATTAAAGAAAAATACTCCTTTTATATTCGGCATTAGAGAGATCGACACGTTTAACACGTTGAAGAACAAGCTAGTGGCATCCCCACTATTAGCTATTTACAGTCCACATTGTGTAACTGAACTACATTGCGACGCAAGCAGCAATGGTTTTGGGGCTGTGTTAGTACAAAAGCAAATAGATGGGAAGTTTCACCCAGTTTTCTTTTTTTCGAGGAGGGCAACTGAGGCTGAGCGTAAATACCACAGCTATGAATTGGAAACCCTCTCCATCATTTATGCACTTCGAAGATTCAAAGTGTACTTAATCGGTATTCATTTTAAAATTGTTACTGATTGCCAGGCACTTACGCTTACCCTTAACAAGAAAACTCTCAATGCTCGCATATACCGTTGGGCTCTGGAGTTACAGAGCTATGACTATGTAGTAGAACATAGAAAAGGAGAACGTATGACACATGTTGATGCCCTGAGCCGATCATTCAATGTTTTTCATGTTGACGATGAGTCATTTGAATTTGTGTTGGCGGCCGCACAAAAGCAAGATCCAAAGATCATTTCAATATGTTCACATTTGGGAAAGGCCGAAAGCCCGCAGTTCGAAATGATCGACGGCTTAATTTATCGCAAGTGGAAGGATAAAGTTCGTTTCTGTGTTCCACAAAACATGGAAAACCAAGTTATACGCACGCATCACGAAGCCATGTGCCACTTGGGTGTGGATAAATGCTATGAACACTTGGCTGGGACTTATTGGTTCCCGAATATGAAGCGTAAAATCAAAGATTACATTGACAAGTGCTTAAAATGTATTTACTTTTCACCCCACTCTGGCAAAGAAGAGGCTCATTTGCATTCTATTCCAAAAGGAAGTGTACCATTTGATTCCTTGCACATTGACCATCTAGGTCCTTTGCCCAGTTCCCCAGCAAGGAAAAAACACATTTTTGTAGTTGTTGATGGCTTCACCAAATTTACTAAGCTTTACTCAGTCAAAACTACTCAAAGCAAGGAAACAATAGCTTGTTTAAGATCATATTTTGAAAACTATTCTAGACCGAATAGGATCATTTCCGATCGGGGAACATGTTTCACCTCAAATGAGTTTGAGGAGTTCATGCAGGAATACGGGGTAAAGCATGTAAAGATCGCAACGCACTCGCCACAGTCAAACGGACAAGTCGAACGCGTTAATCGCGTCATTATACCCATGTTAGCGAAAGAGTGTGATGCTAACACAACAGGCAATTGGGACAAACATTTGGCTAAGGTTGAATTTGCCATCAATAATACAGTCAATAGAAGTACTGGGTTTGCCCCCAGTGTTCTATTGTTTGGACAAATTCAGAGAGGTGAACTTTCTGATCGTGTTCAAGAATATCTTGCTAATGCTTTAAGCAATAATCGTACTAATCTTACAGATATTAGAAATCAAGCATGCAATAATACTAAAAGAACACAGGAACGAAGCAAATTATACTATGATAGACGTCACACAGAACCGAGAGCGTACCAACAGGGCGAATACGTAATGATAAAAAACATTTCCACCACGCCAGGAGTAAACAAAAAACTACTTGCAAAATATCGCGGTCCATATGAGGTTAAAAGGGTTTTACCCAACGACAGGTATATCATTGGAGATATTGAAGGCCTCCAGCTAACCCGACTGCCATACAAGGGCATTGCATCACCTAGCAATATGAGGCCATACAGTGTAGAAGACATAGCAGATGTTGAGAACGTAGATGTTGCCGAAGAGTGTCCCGAGGAACTTGATTCGTAGGACTGTATGAAATTCTAAGTGGATGTGTTATTTAGTTATGTGCCCAAGTCTGTTTTCCACGAAGGTTTTGTCTTATAATTTGCTATGTACTTACATATCTTGAATTTTTCTGATAGTAATTGAATATATAAATATTATAAATGTAAATGAAAGGAATTATACTATTATGTTACCTTAATTTTTATTAATGGATTTGTTAAACTCTATTGAATATTTTGTTACCATATTGCAATATAACTTTACTCTATATGAAGTTTGTAATCAATACGAGTATGTGTGTATAGTGGGGACACATTGTAATCGGGTCGATTACCCCATCAGGATGGCCGAACTGTAGACAAAAATTTGAAATTGATTTGCCTTTTGTACACCACTGTATGCGTACATGAACTTCAACTGTTTTTAGTATATAATGCTGTCTATGGATTGTGCCATACGATGGGGTGATTGTACAGAAAACTCTCCATTAGCAGAGATTAATGTTTATAAAAGGGAGAAGTAAATAAAAGAAGGGAATCTGTCTGTTACTAACAGCTGCTGTGTAAAGTGTTTTTTTTATTGAAGAAACGTCCTACATGCCAATAATCCGGCAACGATTCAACCCAATATCATCCAAGCAATCCGTGAGTTGGGCGGTTCGACACCTCACAGTGTTTGCGGTTGGTTACACTCCGCTCCCTTAGTAATTGTAACATCCAATTAATCCAATTAAATTAATTAATCCGTGAGTTCCAGCCTGAAATCATCAACAAGTTCTTGAAAAAATGAGGTGACCGAATGCGCTATTGCCGAGGCAGCCACTTGAATGACGTTGTATTTCGTAAATTTAAAAATTTAATTCTGTTAATTTTATTGCATTTTTAAAAAGCAACTTGTATTTGGCCCACCCTTTAGTAGAAAAAGTGTTGACAGTTTAAAAACCAAACCTCTAAGAAAACACTTTTTTACTATAGCAGCGAATAAAAGCACAGAAATGATCGGCTGAATCTCACATAAAGAGTTTAATACTCAACAAGACTTCAATAAGTTAAATGAGAGGAACCAAAGCATCAATCTGTGAAAATAAAAAAATATAGTTACCCGTAAAGCGAGGGCACACAAAAGTCATCAAGTGCCAGGCACAACTGCGAATTACGAGTATAATCCGCTACAATAAAATACCCCAAGGGAGAAGTTGTGAATAAACCAAGTTAAGTAGTTTGAAGTCCACTTTGAGGAATTTTCATCAACGCGAAATTGCGCCGAGTTTAATGGTTCAACTTGTCACATGGATGTCGAGTGATAAAAAAACACTTCACACCTACTCCCATCAATCGTTGCGCCATCGCACTCACGTTCCTTGTCACCATCCATCCATTCCTCATTTTCTGTTGGGTTCCAAAGATCCAACACAATCAAGTGGATAAGAAGGCAGACAGGAAATGAAGTCACTACGTTAAAGTTATTGACAGCTCCAATCAATCAAAGGATAAAACTTTCATGAAGGAAATGTGAGTAGAGCACGCCATGCGACATGCGTACATATAGTACATAAGAAAGTAGCGTGTCCGTCGATACGATGGCCAGTTGATTCTGGTAAAGCAAATTGGCAATTTACAACTTGCCCAAGTAAGTATCTATAGGAGCCATGTCGGTATATTGTACATCGTCACACACGTTCGAGTAATATTTCATTTTCTTTTCATCGACTGATGAATAAATTGGCCGACGAAGCAGCGCCGGGACGTGGTTTGGGTAATGAAACGGCAGAATTTTAATTTCGACATCCTCGACAAGCGCCCTATCCAGCACCTGAGTGTGTTTGTGCTTGTAATTAGTTAACGTAATTGCTGATAATATTGTTATACACTGGATACACGAAATGAGGGTCCTCGTCGGGTGGCGTTTAATGTTAACATTTTCGGGACTACTCCACCCGTTCAATCAGCCCCTCTCGGTAGTATCCTTCATTACTTTCGTCGTGTAATTAATTGCTGACAATTTGACGTCGAGGGGTGCTTGATAAGTAATTTTCCTGAAGCTTTCATAGCCGGCATCTCTCTGACTTGTCGACACTAATAGATTGCTTCGAATGGTAAAGCAGGCTCTGGATGCGTAGAATACACAAGGAGAACACGATGAGTATCCTGCGTCGTGATAGATTGTCATGGAACAGCAGGTGATTCTTGAAAACTGTCAATGTAACCAGAAATTAATTACATTTTGATAATTTTTGCTGATGCTCGAGGCAAACATGAACTCGCGTAGCGCGTAGCTGTCCTTGGTCGGCTTTTCCATTTCATTCAGATGATGGAGGACGCCACATGACTGGCTGACTGAATGACAATGTCAATAAAATGCGAAGTGTACTTTGCCACTTGGGAACATTTTGAAGGCCTTTTGCCGATAACGCCACGACGATCTGATTGATGAAGGTGACGACGACCGTGAAATGAGGGGACATTTAAATAGCGTACAACCCCTTGCTCGGTGTTTTCAAGTGAGAACTTGACTTGCGAGTACTGTACATCTGTCAGCAACTGTCCTTCCCCGAATGCTTGTCACTTAACATATCACAACTGACAGCGAGTAAATTTCAAAAAGCAAGTCGTGTCACGGAAGTTTCACTTAAATCAGCACTGTAGCGGCAGTTGCCCTACATTAAGGGTACACATTGCATAAATGCTAGTCAAACTTACTCTACTTCTACTATTACAACATGGCGGAAGGGAAAAAAGAGTTCGGTATAGTGGTTGAAACTTCAATAAATCGATCCTGTCCTATCTGGAACGTAGCAGGACATCTGCACACTCTGCACACATAATACCAAGCCACCTATCCTATCACCACAGCTACCGAGTGCAATGGATAGTTTGGTGACATTCACTAAAAATGTATACTATATCGTGGAGCAGGGGGGAGAAAAAATTCAGGAAGAACCCTTCCATCCTGCCGCGGACATGTGATAGCGAATTTTTTACCCACCGAGCAGCTGTTGTTACTATAGCAAGTGACCCAGTTTGCCATAGTTCTTTCGCTACACCGCCACATTTCCCAAAGGGTAGAATAAAATTTCATTTCTTGTTGGACAGTTCTCACCAGCTCCATGCACCTGGGTTGCACAAAAAATTCGACAAAAAAAAGAAAAACAATACAGAAATCCGATGTGATATTTTTCTAGCCCTTCTAACCTCCCAGCTATTGGACTGAGCTGCAGCGCGGCATGTAAAAAGTGCCAGGACGATGGACAGGACAGGGGGAGGTAGGGAATAAATCTAATGTCTGCAGGCAGGTGGATGGCACTCAATCAGGGTTGATAGATTGTAGGTGCCAAAGTTGATTTCGGGTGAGTGCAATTCATGAATATGCATTAGTTTGCGCACTGTCGAATGTACAGATAAATTCTGATGCGAATCCCGAATGATACATGATTGTTCGTTTCGTTTTATTTTTTCAACCCTAATTCGGAATAGTTTGATATCTATGCATCTAATGGCGGTTGATACTCAGTTGCATTCGTAATGGAATTCAATTCACTTATTTATCTTCGATCCTTAAACACCAGAAGCTGATACAAAATTGGCATCGGTACATGGATAACCATACGCTTAGCAAATAAGCTCTGTTTGTCCCCCACCGTCCTGCAAGACTTCGACTTGAATTTCGTCAGATGTACTTGTTAAGTGCTTTACTGCTTCAAAGTCCCAAATCACTTTTGTCTGTCACTCGTTGCACCTCAGTTGAGGGCCATTACTTTGCCATCTTCACAGGGTGTTTGACAGGTGGATCTATTCCAGGTGGATTGGCTTATCAATCAATCAATGCCCACCGATGTCAACTTTCTCGATTTTTTTGTTTTTCTGTGAAGGACCAATTCTCCGCCCGAAGATCAATCGAATTCATTGCGCGCAGTTCCTTTTTCATTTTTGGCTTCCTTTTTACGTTATATACCAGGACATATCAGTCTCACTTATTTATTTATTTCCTTTTCGATAAAACACTTAATTTCAAGCTAGAAGTGGGTACGGTAAATTGAAAGTGAAAATTTGATTGTCGTCTTCGAGCTTTATTTGTTTCATATTATGGCTTGATCAGAAGCTTATCTCCTTGGTCTCTACATCTATGACCTACTACTCAATAAATCCTTTGTACCGCTTATTTACAGAAAGCTATTATTGAATTTTACGATGGTTGGAGGCCAATATATTGTAGATTATAGGCTGCTTACTTTATGTCGAATTTTATGTACGTACATAAATCGTTGCCGCCATGGCTCTATGATGAACTAAACTTAAGCTTCTCTCAATCAACTTTATTGAATACCTGAAGTTTCTTCATCATAGGTTTGTTGACAATTCCGATAAACGAATCGGAATCCTTTATTGAGAAGTAATCTATTGAAGGAACTGTTATTATCACGTTAAAAGAAGAGGATACAAAATAAGAGCTCGATGACTTTTCAGCTATGAGAAAGTAAGATTGTGTCAACGACAGTGAACACACTCTTTTAGCCATTACGAAAACCCGACAGTTCAGCAACTAATTTGAAGGAGCAACAGTTCCATTGTAACTGTCTAAGTAAAAGGTATCGGTAAAATGAAATCCTGTTCTTTGCCAAATTGCTATAAAAAAAAGTCTGGTTAAGGCATTTCAAAGTTATACGAGGTTTGTTCAAAAAATAACGTGACCTTTTGAATTTCGCTAGCTACTCGTAAGTAGGGGAAGGTATTGTACCTTTTCTTTTTTTGCTTCTTCTATCCAACTATTGTACTACCAGACAGACACCTTGTCTCTATTGTATTTTCCCCGTTGTCTGGAAAAAGTGAGGAAGGGCTTCGGTGATATAGAGCTAGGAGATTCGGCACACATCACGTCGGCCCGAAGGGTGCCCCACCGTGCGCGAGCGAAGGCGGGACAGTCGCAGAGAAAGTGTTCTGCTGTGTCATCCTCCTTGCAACATGCAGCACAGGTAGACGTCTCACTGATGCCAAACACGTAGAGATGCTTGGCAAAAGTGTAATAGCCCTTAATGACGCCCGTAAGACTTCTGCAATCAATTCTCCTTAAGGATAAGAAAAATGTTGCGGACTTCTTGCAGACAGCAGGGCGTACGCGCTTAGTAATCCTGCATCCTGGATATTCCCTCCATCTACGACTGGGTGCATTAAAGACCCGATTTGTCCGTGGAAGCAGGTAGGCCTAAGGCGGGTTCAGGTCCTGAGAAACTCACCTCTGTGCCCTTCTAGCGAATTCATCGGAGATCTCGTTTCTTGGGATCCCAGAGTGACCTGGGACCCATACAAGTCTTGAGTTCATGCACTAATTTGGAGTTGGATAGAGGGTTGGACACAGCTTTGAGTGCAGCTGGGCGTCACTGCAAACGCATATGCTTTTTCCCTTCCACATGTGCTTCACAACATAGTGCATGGCCATTAGGATTGCGTAAATCTCTGATAGAAAGACAGACGCATATTTTCCTAACGAGAAGTGCAGTCGAATGTTTTCGCGCTCAAAGAAAACTCCAGCCTTTGCCTAGTCCTGGAGCCATCTGTGAAAATGCGAAGACAGCCCATTCCAGGTTCAGTGTCTGGCCAAAACCAGTCCTGACGCCATGTACATTAGACAGTGAATTTAAAGAGCAATAGGATGGCAGATGTCATTGCGACGGAAGGCATATCCATGAGATAGAGTTCGTAGGATATTTCTCGCGAAAGTACACTGTCACTCCAATGCGAGTTGTACGAGTACCAAAAACCATTTCTCCTTTGGCGAGACATGGCTTTCAGTGCGCACCCTCTGATATATATGCCAAGGGGTGTAAGATTCATCATAGCATCTAGAGCAGCTCCCGGTGTGCTGGGGAAAGCCCCCGTACAGCTGAGATAGACCGCTTTTTGGAGTTTGGTGAGAGAAGCCACAACATGTTTGCGTGTTAGCCTGTTTCACCAAACACCCGATGCATATGAGATTATCGATCTTATCATTGCCGTGTAGATCCAAAGGACCTTTTTCGGCGAGGGGCCCCATATTTTGCCAAAGGCACCTTTGCATTGCCAAGAAGCTGACAGCGCTTTGGTGGTTTTGGACTCAACATGTTTTGACTAAAGAAACTTGCTATATAAGGTGACTCCCAGGTACTTAGCTTCCTCGGATATCTTGTTGGGAATGCCTTTTAGCACCAGCCAGTATTTTTCCTCCTTCTCGTGAAGAGAACGACATCAGTATTAAGAGGATTAACCGACAGCCCATTACTCGTGTACCAGTCTTCGATCACATCTAACGCCGCCTACGCTTTGAGACAGACAGACGGTAAACATGAGCCGATAGAGAGAATAGCAACATCATCCGCATATTCCTGGGCATAGGTACCAGAGGCATTGAGAGTATCAGCAGAGAGTCGACCACCATGCACCATAACAGCGGAGAGAAGACGCCACCTTTTGGGCAGCCCCTGTTTACTCCAGATTTGACGCATTGTTCGAGGCTTGCTTCAGCGATCAATGTTCTGTGCACCAGCATTGCTTTGATCCACAAAACCAGTGCTTCATCTACGCCATGCGGTCTAGCAGCGTTACACATGCTTGTCGAAAGTGGCGTCATCAAAAGCTCCCTCAATGTCGACGAAATGCCCAGTACGTTTCGAGAGTGCATTCAATTCACCCAACTAGGTTTGAAGCACAGTCTCGCAAGATCTTCTGGGCAGATAAGCATGTTGCATGTCCGAGAGAAGATGCGTTCGAAGGGAAACTTTGCAACTCTACTTGCACGTGCAGCTCTACTAATCTCTCCATGCTTTTCAGCAAGAAGGATGTTAAACTGATTGGTATAAGACTCTTGGCGAGTGAGTTATCTTCTTTCCCTATTCTGGGAATAAAGACCACTTTCACCGCGCGCCAAGGAATATGTATGTATGTAGGCAAGGGCCAGGCTAGCAGTGAAAATTCTTTTCAGAGTAGGAAGCAGCTGTCTTATACCTTTTTGCAGTATAACAGGGTATATCCCATTATTGTATAGTACCTTGGTCCTAGTGCCGATTTTCAGAAAAATACAAAGCACGCAAAAGCCAGTTTTTCCGTAAAATGTTGCTCTTCTGTTCATTTCTCTTCTCAGTATCGTTGTAGTAGACGCAGTACTTGATAACTACTTTTGAATAACTCTAAAACTACACTGATTCGACATATTAATAACTTGAAAAAGGAGGAAAAAACTGATTTGTTTACGAAAGCAAAAATAATTGTCGACAGGTGTTTACTGCAGCTGAAGGAAACGCTTAAGAAGAGTATGTGTTAACAGCTGCAAGCCTGCATTATGGGCTTACTAGAAACGAGTTGTTAAAACTAGCGTTTGAATTTGGAAAAGCCAACTCAAAAAATATACCTCAAAATTGGTATACAGAAAATAAAGCAGGAAAAGAATGGCTTAAATGTTTTCTTCGACTACATCAAAGCATTGCTCTTCGGAAGTCTGAGGCAACTAGTTTATCTAGAGCCACGAACTTCAAGAGTCAACTATAAAGATCAAATGGTTATTAAAGCTCATGCGGGAACAATAGGAGGTGCAAATCCTAGCCGCCGGTCAACGGCAGGCCTATTTTTGAAATATTTCAAACATTTTATAGCCTTCGTAAGGCCAACCCCAAGAGAACAAAGTTATTTTTATCATGGATAGTGGATGGTAACAATACCCATATTTCGGTTGCTGCTATCATTGAGGCAAAAATTAGATAGGGTAGTTTTCCGTGCTTACAAGACCTTCTACATCTTACCAATACCCCAGAAAAAGAGGAAATAGCAACGTTGAAAAAAAATAAAAATAAAATAAAATAAGGTGCGCCAAAAATTAAAAAAAAAGTTCTTAACAGCAGTTTTTCGGAAGATGAAAATTCGACGAAAGTCAAACAAAAGAAATGTAAAGCCAAAACCCACGTCGGAACAACAAAAACCCACAACAAAACGCACGAAGGTAAAAAAAAACAACACTTCCCATAACATCTGCTTTATTTGTCCTATCGCCCTGATTGCTACTCGTCGACTTCCGATATTGACTCGACTCGGCTGCCTTTATACCCGCGCGTTGGATGGGTGTACCGTTCATCCGCTATGCTAATGCCATGGGCGGCCCCTGGTGATGAGAAAGGGCGCGAGACGCCATGGGCGATCCCCGGTGAAAGAGGGCGCAAGGCGCCTACGTGGTTCGGATGCGTGGGTATTACAGCTCACCCATCCTTGCTTAAGGCTCGTCCTCGAGACTTCCTGCGGCTGCTGGTTGGGAAATCTCCTCGTCAAAACTGTCTGCATCGGATTCTTCTAGTTCGCTTTTGGAAACGTCGTCATCATACAGCTCACACCACAGCTAAAACCTCTAGCTCATAGCTGTGGTACTTTGATTCTGCCTCTGTCAGCTTCCTGCTAAAGTACGCCACTGGTCTTAACTTGTTGTCGCCCTCCCCTCGCTGCATCAGTATTCCGGCAAGTCCCACAATGAAGGCATCATTGTGAACCTCGTGATCACATTCCATATCGTAAAGGGCTAAATTAGGTGGGTTGATTAACGCAGATTTCAGCTCTTCGAACGTCGTTTGTTGTTCTTCTGCCCACACAAAGGTCTTGTCTTGATTAAGGAATTCGGTAAGAGGCGTTACGATTCGAGAATATTTCGGCACGAATTTCCGGAAATAACCGGTAAGGCCCAAAAATTGTCTTACTTGATGCACATTTTTCGGCTGGGGAAAACCTTTTACTGCCACCGTCTTTCGCTCACCAGGTCGTATCCCGTTTTCATCTAGCCGATGTCCGAAGAACTCAATGCTAGTCCTCAAGAATGCACATTTTTTCGCATTGAGTGTTAACCCTGACTCTTTCAGAACTTTAAAAAATTTGTGGAGTTTCCGTAGTCCTTCTTCTAGCGATGTGCTCGCAATGATGACATCGTCCAAGTAGACTGCAACATCACCAGGATCCATGCGCGCCTGGTGCATGCATATTTGAAAGTAACATGGAGCGTTCACTAGAACGGCATGCGCACGAACTCATACAGACCGTTCTCCGTAGGAAAGGTGATGTACTTTCAGCTCTGCTCCGCTATCATGCTCTGCACTTCATGGTACCCAGAAGCAAGGTCCAGTGTTGTGAAATACTTATTTCCAGCTAAACTTGCTAATATTTCCTCCATGGTAGGCATCGGAAACGTCTGTTTTTTTGTTACTTTAGTTACTTACTTAGCGCCCGATAGTCGATGCACATCCTGTCCATACCATCCTTCTTCTTCGTAAGAACAATCGGTGCGCAGAAGTTGGACGTTGAAGGCCGAATGACTCCTTGATGCAACATTTCGTTGACCTTTTCCTCTACTATCCATCTCTTGGCGAAAGGTAATCGGTAGAGTTGCACACACACTGGTTGTGTCGTAGTTACTTCGATTGTGCACTCACCCGAGTTGTACACTCCAAGTTCGTTGGTGTCTAGAGCGAAACAGTCTCGGTATTCATTTACTAATTCGCAAAGTAGCTCCTTTTCCTCGCCTATGATATCTCCCGCATCAATATCATCAATTTCGATTCTGCTCCGCACCTGCTGCTCCGCACTCGCCTCGTCTGAGATAATCAATGATTTGCCTTCATCACTCACAGTGCAATCGCTGATTTTGAGTTCATGGTATGTCTTCTGGATTTTGACTTGCGGTTGGTCAAGCAAACGCCTACCGACAATTATATCGTATAGCTGGCTTTCATCTGGGACAACTAATACTTCACATCAGCTTCGCAAAGCATCTACTCCGACTTCGGCATAAAGTTTTCCTATTGTTCGGCATCCTCCTTCGCCGAATCCGTTCAGCTTCCTAGCATCCTCGTAGTGGCGAAGATTGTTGGCAATAGCGACTGACTCTTGTAGTGTAACACAGTCGCTGCCCAGATCTATGAAAGCCTCGATAGACTCCCCGTTGACGGTCACAATTTTGCGGTAAACACTCATGTTTTCGCACATCCACATTTAACTTGTATGTTCACCAATGATTCATCAACATCGATTAGACAAAGTGCTACGCAATAGGTGAGTCCATCAAATACTGCTTGCTGTTTATCTAAGTTAACGCTATCGTTAACCTCAACGACGAAGTGGACGATTTTTGGTCGAAGGTTTGCTAGGCGCGACCAATCCCATTTTCTTCTGAACGGATGCGTAAACAAACAAAATTAGCATTTGGAAGGGCTATCACATCCACTCAAAGTCACTGCATGGTGACAGAGGCGTTTTTATGGGCCTAATATTTTCGAAGACACCGTGGAAAGCCGTCTTACTGTGATTGGGGGGCTATAGAGACCTATGAATGAGTTTTACTACAGTGTTTGGGTGATTATAGGCTTGTTTCTGGTTCAAATGTCTCGTTTAAGCGATTTACACTAGCCAACAAGATCGTCCAATTAGATAGATCTAGATTTTGTTTTTCGAGATTTTTTTGTCTTCCAGACAAGCCACAGAAAATATTTTATATATAAAATAGCCCTCAAAGAAAATATTCGACAAAAGCGTCCGAAAATGTTCAAAATGCGGCAAAAGGATGGTCAGTTTACCTCCGCATTCACAAACACTCCGAAGCCCAGTCAGTGAACAAATAACGTGGCCTATGGCCATAAACTATGAGCTCCTGAGTTAGTTAGATCTTGTACGGGTGTAGGCTTAAGTCCCGACGCAAAATTCGCCAAGTTGAAGTCTGTAAAAACCGAGTTCTTGTGCCCGGCCAGGAATCAACTGCCTCGGGGTCTGCTGTACACTTTCACGGACCACGTCAAAGGAACTGCCGATCTTGAGTTCCTTTGACTTACGAATGTTGGGTGATTGATTACCTAAGCGGTCGTCTCACGTTTGTCCATCAAACTTTGAAGAGTCGAAAAACACTAATTTTCATAATAAAGTTTTATAATTTGAACATACTGTTCAATCGTGTAACTTGGCATCATGATTTGGCATCAGTAACTGAATAATAAACAACAGATTTGATATATGTCACCAAAAGAACATAGCCGCCACAGGCCGCCAAAATTTATTCGCACCAATTCGAACAAATCTTTACTAAGCATGATAAAAAAAATCTCCAATTACGCCTACGCTATCAGCTATGTGGCTACATTGTCTATGGTAGCCACACCCATAAATATATTTTTGAAACTTAAAACGAGTAACACAACTTCGTAGCCTCGACAAAAAGCTTTTTATTTTCCAAAATGCGTGAAATAATCAAAAGGATATAGTAGCGTTGTGTGGTGATATAGGGAAATGGTCTCGAAGCGTATAATAAGCTTTTCAGCGTTCTTTGGAATGGGCTTATGGTAAAAATACTTAGGGCCCTCAAAAAAAATTCACACTAACGGTAGCCATCTCCATCTCGACGATGGAGAAATAAGCTTGTCAGCATGCAGCTATCACTGTGATGACCGTTGATAAGTCGAAGCACGAAACACGTAAGCCTTACTTAAAGTTGACTGTTTTTGATCGTCAGTAAGTACCTCCTGGTACAGCTACGATAAACTTGAACGCCTTAAGTAGTTATACATACTCCGACTTGTGTTCGTTCGGCACGGTCAGCCGAAAATATTGTCACCGTAGCTGAGAGTGTGACTAAAACTGTGATTGAAAAAATGAGCGGAATTTAGAATTTAATAACCGCAACTACTCGTACTTTGCACCACATTTCGCATAAAAATCTTGCGCGACATGCATATAAGGTTCAGTTGTTGGTCGAAAGTTTACGCCAGCAGACTACATACATAGCCGCATAATCGCTAAATGGATCTTGGAACTGAACAAAGAAAATTGTGATTTTCGACCAAAATTTTTCTGAGTGATTAAAGCTCATTAGGATTCGTCTGACTCTAAGAACCCGAGACAGCGTTTCAACCTCTTTATCTGAAGTGACAGTTTGATGCGGCTTTTGTGCTAGCAATGCAGTTTGACCATGCAATGACCGAACGATGCTGGCTGACTGCTTTTTGGCTAGAAATAGCTACGTCCATGAACGTGGATGGCTTTTAATTATTGCAAAATAGCGCCACATGATATGTAATTTCTCGAAAGTGTGTGAATATCATCAGATCTTTTCATTGGATATTTTTTTTTTGAGAGTCTACGTGAATGCTTCAACAACGGTTCATAATTTAACGAAAAATTTCATTCAAAAACAGATAACGTTGTATTTAAGATTAAAATAAGAAGAAAATGCTTTTAATAGAAAAACAAAAATGCGTTTTTCTATAGACTTAAAACTACACCTCTTGCTGGATAACCATCTACTTAGCTTCTTATATAAATATGAGGAGCCAGCGCAGGACTCTCAGAACTAAAATATTCGTTAGATGGGAAAATTATACTCCGGCTCAAAATCGTAAGCCCAGAAAGAAGACATCTCAAAAGCGGTTAATATCGTAACAGACCACAAGCCGGGCGGAGACAACGCGGCATTCCCCGCAGCATGTACTGCAAGGAAAGTTATAAGAGAAGGATCCTTCACTTTGTTCACAGTCTCCCAGTAACTGCCTTTATTAATTTTTCCTACATAAGGTGCTTATAGTCCTTTGATCAACATAGTCTTAGTTAATTTCGACATTGCTGTCATATTCCCTTCAAACAAATTCGAAATAAAAGTCAAAAAGAAAAATTAAGCTCGGCATTCACCCACAACTTGCTAGCATCGTATAGACACTTTTAATGTAAAATGTATTTTAAAACGAATATTGAAATCCCGATTATAGCCCGCCCTCAGTCATTTCTGTCGATAGAAAAGCGTTACATCCGGTCCGACATTTTTAGCATATTACAATACACTTACAGCAGTAAAAAATCAGTCGATATTCATGAATCTATCAAGAGCAATTCAAAGGCATCTCATTGAAAATCCAGATTCATGGTAACCATGGTTCAGCATTAAGCAACCGGAAGCCTTATCTCCGCAGCCACATTACAAAAGTGAATGCGGATTTATAGATTTTGCATAAAATCTATAAAAAGCATCATTCACGTGACGGATTCCGATGAAAAACTAGCCCACAAGCAATAGGACGATCGAAATACAGGGCTGCAGCCCCCACCATACACATGGCCGGCCTGAAAGGAAACTAATTTTAACGAAGAGTGAAATGTCGACTGTCCTTTCACGTAGAATCGGATATGAATGCTTTTCAGTTGATTGAAAATTTCCGGCTTTCATGTCAGCTATAAATTCTAAATTTAAAATCATTTCCAGGACACACACTTTGAACTTAACGATTCCTTAGTTACCACTTGAATTTGACAACTTTTCAAAGGACCGGCACCACCTCCGTTACCACTACCGTCAGCAACCACATCGTATTTGATTCTTCTAGAGTGTGTAAGTGTGCCCGTACTAGGAAGAGGAATCAAACTGAGCGTTTAATATAGGTCAAAATCCGGAACGGAAATGAAGTGCTGAGTACTTCCTTAGACCGCAGACACATATCCTTTTGGCCCCTGTCGTGTGTGACGTTTTGTGTAACGTGTGATTGCTATACAGATTAGGAATGGCTCATTCCGTTCCGTTTGAGTATTGCTACTGTCCAGACCGGAGTCGGCTGAACGGCTTTTGGTTGAAGTGCTAAAAGTGGAAATAAAGGAAACGATACAAGTGGCAGGGGAAGTGGAAGTGAAGTTGTCTTGATGGGCTTCAAATCATGAAACCATTATATATAATGCGACATTCTAGTGAGGTTATGGGCCCATTCCTTGGTGGTGATGACGGCGACAGCAGAAGGACAAAGGATGAAAAGGAAAAGGAAATGCATGAAATTCAATTCCATCACTTAGCCACAATCACAATTCATTCTGAGAAATGTATCAAGTTCAGTCACTACATTTGTCCTATTCCTCCTTCCTTCACCTTTCGTCCTTCGGTCACTTGGCCTTTTATCATTACCCTTGCTCCAGGTCTCACTTACAAGTATATACTCACATCAAATAAACTATTTCTCATGCATGCAGCTTCATACAGTGGCTCGTCACACAACACATTCAACTTGCACTCGTTACTTATGATGAAGATGTGCTGGATCAACAAGAGCGGGCGCTCGTTTGCTTACCTTGACCGGCGTGTAAGTAAGGGTGGAACCTTGAGCGGAATGCGCTCGGAAGCCACTCTGTGGCATATCAAATGTCTCCGCTGTGTTATTGAAGGACCACTTGAAGTTCTCGGGTGGCGGATACGCATCAACCTCACATGATATCTCTGCGGCTTCGTTGCGGGCTACGCCGTACACTTTTTTCTGATCCGGCCGGCAAATGGGTTTATCTGGAATAAAAATAGTAAAAAACAATTTCAGTTAGTTAAGGGTCCTTGCTTTCTTTCCTTATAACTGAGGGGCAGTGTGAAAAGCAGTTTTGACCGTGACAATTTAAAGTGTGCCTTAAGGACCATTGGTTTTAGTCCTCAACCAAAAATTTTACTTAAAGCTTTCAACACTCATCTTATCTTAAAAAATTCACGGCAACTTGATGATGCGTTACTGAATGATGGCGAAGGAGGCGGGACAAGTGCAGATCTGTACTGAATCTTTCGCAAACATACAGAGGGATCGCGATGCACAGTAAGTAGATGTTCTAACCGGTATAAAAGGATGCGTCTTTGATGATTGGTTTTAAAGGACGTTTCTACATGATGTAGCCCACGTGTATAGCCCACGCTTTTATATTTTGTTGCCCTAAAACATGGAGTAAAGGCATTCATTGGCAGAAAAATGAGATGAAACAACTGTCATCTGTACCCACTGTGAGTGAACAAAAGTAATATATTCACGTTAATATAAACGTTCCGGACAGACATCTTACTTGGAGGGATGTGTCTTTCTGAACGAAAGACTTATTCAAAAGAATGCGAGGCCTACAGATTTGGTCGCGAGCTATGTTAACAAACCGATGAGTGTGGACATCATCAACGAAGATATCAGACTGGACCAGGAAATAGAGGCCAACTATGATAGACGTGAGCAGCAGAATGCAACCAAAATGTAATATACATGATCAATGCGATCAGCATGACAAGCCCGATGGATAGGAGAGACAACCAATCTGCCAGCCATATCACGAACATGACCTATATGAGAGACGTGATAAATATCACATATGCAAGGGAAAACCCTTTTTTAACGCAAACAATAGACGAGACACGATAAACACAATAGATGCGACCAAGACGGAAGAGGCGTCTAACCATGATGGTCATGACAAACACAATATGCGCGATCGATGGGGCAGGCACGATGAAAACCAGAAACGTATTTAAGGCCACAGAGGCGATCGAAACCACACGCGCCACCAAAACCACAGATAAGATCAAAAGTACAAATACGACAAAAATGACGGATGTAGCCGAAACTGCAGACGCGAATAAAGAGTACACAAAATCAAATGCACAAACGCGACAAACAAAATACGAGAAAGAAAAAACGCGACCAAAACCACAGATGCAACCAGAACTACAAATGTGACGATAGCTACAAATATGTGACCAAAACTACAAACATGGCCAATACCGCATGGGCAAAGCTACATATGTAACGGAATAAATAGGCAAGATCAATGGGCCAAATTCATAAGTGTGTTTAAAATCTTATGCGCGACTAAAACCACAGATATTATTAAAACTACAAACGCAACCAAAGTCACCATGTGACCAAAACTACAGATTCAAACACAGACACGGACGAGAAACAAATCATAGTCGCAAGCTCCAACAAGATCACAGATGTTTTGAGACAGACGGGACTAAGAAGACACGCGACCAAAACTACAAACTGGAAACCACAGACCACATTCTCTCTCACGAAAAAAACAACATGCAGAGTGAGCGAGTACTACATCCACAGCGACCACGAAGCCATTATAATGGAGATCGGCGACAGACAACGCAGTCAGCGTCCAAACCAAACATGACCCAAGTGGAAGGACTCCCCCTTTGATAACGATGTCTTTGAAGAGACCCTAAGAGGCGTGACCGTGGATAACAGCGCATCCGCGGAGGCGATCTCCAAGCAGTTGAAGCAGGCGCTAACTGTAGCATGTGACACAGCGATGACCAGGAGGAAACCCAGCAAAATGGGCTCTCCATGCTACTGGTGGAACGAGGATATGCAAAGGCTATGAGCAATTTGTCTCAGAGCGCGAAGGAAATCCCAACGATCCAGAAACAGGCCAGATTTCCAAGAGCGACTCCTCCAATTTAAGCCAGCGAGATGTGAGCTGGCGAAAGCTATAAAAGAAAGCAAGGCAAGGTGCTTCAAAAAACTCTGCAAGGAGGCCGATATAAATCCGTGGGGTAAAGCATACAGAGTGGTTACCAAAAGGATGAGAAATAATAGCGGTCCGTCGATGACAAACCATGATAGTAGAATACCTCTTTCCACGGGGGCAACCGTGGCTGCGGCAAGGAGCAGCACAGAGGAGACCCCTCTAATTACTCTAGAGGAGCTATACAAAGCTGTCTCTAAGGTGAAAACCAGCAAAACACCCGGACCTGATGGCGTCCCAAATAAAGCCCTCAAAGCGGTGATTAAGGCCAGGCCAGACGCTTTCCACCACACTGTGGGGAAATGCCTACAAGAGGGAGTCTTTCCCACACAGTGGAAACTACAAAACTTGGTATTACCGCCTAAAAGTAAAAAGTCCTCGTATCGCCCAAATTGTTTATTAGACACACTAGGTAAGATACTGCAACGAATTACATGTACATAGTAGGTTACTGGCGGTAGCGGAAGCTAATAGTGCACTGTCAAACAACCAGTTCGGCTTCAGAAAAGGAATATCAACGGTCGACGCAATTAAATCCGTGGTAAAGATGCCATCCAAGGAAAGAGGTGGAGAGGAGGAGAAAAGAAATATTGTACAGTAGTTACACTGGACGTTAAAAATGCTTTTAACTCAGCGAACTGGACGCACATACAAATGTCCCTAATTGCCATGGATACCCCACCCTATTTGCTGAAAATAGTTATGGACTACTTCAAAAACAGGAAGCTTAGATACTACACCGAAGAGTTCATCAAGTTCCATAGCATAACGGCGGGAGTTCCGCAGGGATCATTGCTTGGACCTCTACTGTGGAACAGTATGTATGATGGCGTTCTACGACTAGCGGTTCCCATTGGAGTACAAATTACCGGCTTTGCTGGCGACATTGCCATTGTCATAGTGGCCAAATATATAGACGAAGTGGAGGTTGCCATGAACACTGCCATCTCTAAGGTGAAAGATTGGCTAGTAAGTGCCATGCTCATAACCAGCAGTTAGAAGGTGGAACATGCGAGCTTTTTAGTCGGCGATCAGACGACTAGGTCTAAGATATCTGTGAAGTACCTAGGGGTTATGCTTGATAACCGGCTTTCCTTTAGGGAACACATAAGGTATGCAAGGGAGAAGGCATCACTTACACAAGGAACTTTCTCACGAATGCTCCCGAATGTAAGTGGTCCTGGATATGCGCGCAAAGGTAGTCAGTTCAGATCTACTGTACGCTGCTCCGATAGGGGCTGGTGCACTCGCAGGCAGACAACTGAAACGGATGATGTCGTCAGTTTATAGACTTTTCGCGATAAGAAAAGTCAGCGAATTCAGGACCATCTCAGATGAAGCAGCGTTCGTCACAGCAGGAATGCGACCCATCGACATTCTGGCAGACGAGCTCATGAGGATACACCGCAGGCTAACGTCTGACCGACAACAGGCCAGGCGCATAAAAGAAGAAGAACAGGCAGCATCCATAGTAATGTGGCAAGCTATATGGGATGTCTCCACAAAAGGAAGATGGACGCACAGGCTCATTCCCATTATAAAAACTTGGATATCAAGATCAGCAGGAGACTGTAATTACCACCTATCGGACACGGCGGCTACAGAAAGTATCTCTACAAGTTTGGACATGATTATTCTCCACTGTGTCTACAATGTCCAAATGCTGAGGGGGACGCAGAACATGCAGTTATTGACTACAGTCGTTCCGCGCAGGACAGGCAAGCGGTTAACTTACCAAGCCCCAAAAACCTGGTCGCCTACATTATGGACTCGGTAGATAACTGGAACGAGCTATGCCCGTACATAGCGCTTATACAAACGAAGGTACGTCAGGCCGAAGCAGGAAGAAGAGCACAAGAGCTCGCCGCCCGAAATACAGCATAAATCGGTAACGAGCCTCGCGTAGTAATACCTAACGGCAGTCCCGCGGGGAGCGTGGTTGAAGTTTAGTACGTACGCGTGAAAAAAGGACAATAATATCCCGCGAATCGTGCATGCTGGTAGCCCGAACTATATTGATCGAAGATTCCACATCTCGTGGCGCGAATCCATGAAAAAAAAAACAGACCACACTTAAACCCTTGTCACACAACCTGGACGGGGTGCAGATGGTTTGTGTCGAAGATATTCGTTCATTACCTTCTGGGGTGGTTGTCCTAGATAGGATTCGAGAGATTCGACTAAATCTGTCGCGTTGGTTGTAGTTCACATAATTTTTTTCTTGTTTCCATGTCATTATTGTGTTATATTGGTAATGCACACACAGAGTTTGAATTTTGAAGTGATCTTATGCTGCGAGTTTAATGCCTTCGTCAGCATTTTTTTGATCAACTCTCATTCACAACTGATGTTGTTGCACAGTTTTCGGTATAGGTATTATTCTTGGCTACGGACAGACTTAAGCTACAGACCTTCCGCTCAACAGTCGGTCATGATTACCATGGTATCACGACCACCACCACCACGACTAAAAGTATTATACAAACAAAACCAGTCACCATGTGACTAAAACTGCGGATGCTACTTAAGAGACGGACGGGACTTAAACCACAAAAAGTCCACAAAAGCGACAAAAACGACAGACGTGGCTTAAACCACAGATGCGACTAAAATAAAAGATGTGACCAAAACTATAGATCCCTATAGAATAAAGGGACAGACGAGGCCAAAATCATAGGCGCATCGAAAGCACAGGTACCACCAAGATCAAAGATGTGACGTAAACTACAAACGCGACTTAAGAGTCACACTAAATATACTCGTACATACAGAAAAACGCGACCGACAAGACTGACGTAAGAAAGGAAAGATGTAGATAGAGCATGTCTCGTTGCTGCTCATAGGGTCTTAAGCGGTTCATTTGAAAGCCAAGGCCTGCCACAGGCATCATTGAAGTTTTAGTGACCAATTAACAGAAATCAAAAAGTCAGATAAGACGACATAGCTACTCGTATGTGAAAATTGTAGTGGCAAGCGTCTTTTACTTAACTGATCTCCTGAAGTGTATGTCTATTACTATATCCAGGTATATGGACGAAGTTTTGAAGTTCAGTCGCGCGATATAATCTTTAAAAGCATTTTGAAAACTGTTTAACCGAAAAAACCAAGTGAAAAGAAACTTTCCGCAGGTAACTTAAACTGTTATTTAAGGGCTGCCCTAAATAAAAACCAAAAATATTTGATCTCCTCAAATGCCAAAAACTTTATCGCAACTCCGTTCAACGCTATTTCTTGCCTTCCTTTTCATACCAACTTTAGCTCTTCTTAACCAGAAAACAGAAGATAAGAAAAAAAAGTCGAGGAAAGGAAAGAAAACACCAAAAACAATTCCAAGAAAATACCGAACCACCATCACTACCTTAGCCACTGCCATCTTTGTGGTAATCTTAAGCACGTAACCTCCTAACTTGGGTCAAAGAAACAAATGATCCTATTCTTTTGGTTTTCATTCAAGGAGTTCTTTATGCCACTGTACTTCTTTGAAGTTTTTCTTCGAAAATCTTGTTAGTGGACCGTGCAAGTGGCTCGACTGCCGCCCAAGTCCCATCTCTCTCCTCGTTTTTTTCTATTATATTTAGCAGAAAAAGAAAAAGGAAATGGAAAAGGGTTAAGAAAGGAGAACAAAACCAGAAGAAAAAAAAACTCCACAAGTGTATTGTGTCAAGGATGGTGTATTTTTGCTTCCCTGCATGCCACACCCAAAAGTATAGTGGAAGTAGCGAGCTCGAACGGTGGATGGAGCACAAATGCCTTTAAACTTTTTCACCCGGTTTCTGCCTCTTTCGTCCTTTTGTTGTTGTTCGATGTTGTTTTTCCGCTTTTAAGTCGGGCAAAGAGAACCCTTATGTCTGGTTGGATAGAATGAAATTGAGCAAGCATCCTCAGGATTAAAGAAAACGGAACGCTCGTCGTCCGGGTCAGTTCGTCTGACGGCGGTCGATGTAGTCGCCATCGACACTCACATCGTCACGTCACTGTCCGTGTGATGTGTGTGATATTTTCTCACTTTAGGCTCCTATTGGTATATTTCGTCTTTGGGCCGTCGTTACTCTTATAGCCCTCGAAAAGGTTATTTTTTTTAAAAAATGCGCTTGAGTTCTACTTTCTTTCCGACTTTTGCAAAGTTTTAGATATTTTGTCAATGGGATAAAATATGAAAAAAAGATACAGACTGTTCATTTGGGTAGCAGGAGGGAGGTGTTCTTAGCATTGGATTGATTTGCTCTATTACTTACACATCACTTTCAGCTCCACGACATTGCTGTCACCGTCGCCTTCAACATTTGATGCAGTACATGTGTAATTACCGGCCTGATGACGCGTAACACCCTGCAGTGCTAAATCACCGCTGCTGACAATCACTCCGGCACGTTGATTGTGCTGAATAATTTGGTTCTGAAAATAAATTAACGGGAAACAGTTTTATTGATTACCCAAATTGAACTACTTGAAGCGATAATAGAACTACGTTCATAAGCAGAACAACAAAATGACAATGTTAAACTCAAAGTTGGGATTGGACATCAACATCCACTTTATCCGTATTGTGTTTTTCAAGGCTGTATAGATGGAAATGATTTAAACTTTCGACTGTCAAAATTCAAAAGGTCTTTCAATTCAAACTTAGGCAAAATAGGGTCAACAGCGATGTGATTGGCAAGGTCAGTTTGCAAGAATCAAAACTATTTGACGTCAGAATGGGATGATGAAGGAGTCAAACACTGTACTCGTACGTACGAGAGTGGCCCGATAAGTACTTAGCCTACAAAAGAAAAACAAAAAATTTGGAGAAATGGCGATTTATTTGTCAATATGGTCTCCTTTTAGCTCGAAACACTTGACCCAGCGATGCTCCAACTTCTTTAACCCGTCTGAAAAATATGTTTTCTCGAGGTCAGCAAAGTAGGCCTCCGTGGCGGCGATGACCTCCTCATTCGACTGAAATTTCTGCCCGGCGAGTGACTTTTTCAAGTTTGGAAACAAAAAGAAGTCGCACGGGGCCAAATCTGGAGAATACGGTGGATGATTTGGCCGTGGCGAGGGCGGAGGTGTGAGCCGGTGCGTTATCATGGTGGAAGAGCACTTTTTTCCTCGCCAAGTGGGGCCGTTCTTTCTTAAATTCGGCGTCGAATCGGCCCAATAATTTGGCATGGTACAGCCCTGTGACCGTTTTGCCCTTCTCCAGGTGGTCGATGTGGATCACACCTTGTGAATCCCAGAAAACGGTGGCCATCACCTTTCCGGCCGATGGGACAGTCTTCGCCTTCTTCGGAACACGTTCGCCGGGTGAAGTCCACTGTTTCGACTGTTCCTTGGTCTCTGGTGTGTACCAGTGGATCCATGTTTCGTCGACTGTCACGAAACGACGCAGAAACTCCTTCGGATTGCGCTTAAACAGCGTCAAACACTGCTCTAAAGTGGTCTCACGGTTGCGCTTGTTGTCCGGAGTGAGCAAACGCAGCACCTATCGAGCCGACAGCTTTCTCATGTCCAAAATTTAATGCAGGATATGACCCACGCGATCTTTTGAAATGCCTACTGCCTCGGCTATCTCGCACACCTTTAATTGGCGGTCTGCCAATACGAGATCGTGGATTTTTGTCACGTTATCCTCCGTGGTAGTCGTTTTCGGGGCACCTGGACGTGACTCATCAAAAACCGACGTGCGACCACGTTGAAACTCGTTATACAAATTTTTGATGGGCGCCATCGAAGGAGGAGAGTCACACAGCAGCCAAACGCTCTTTGATGTCGCTACGCAATTTCCCTTCCGAAAACAAGAATCGAATCACCGACCGATATTGCTCTTTTTCCATTTTTTCTAAAATCCGCGTACACTTCCGCTTCCACACGCGGTCAAAACAAAACTACGAGTCCGATCCGGTCCGATCGACAGTAGCCGTCTACTAGAATGTACTACACAATTGCGATACTGGCGTCATCTGCCGGTGAGGCTAAGTACTTATCGGACCACCCTCGTAAAGCACTTGAAGTTAACGTCAATATCTATGATATTAGGTTTGTTTTATGGGTAATTTTATGCCATTAGTGTTTGAATTTGAGTTCGGGCATATGCACTCCACTGCTAGCTCAAATGAAGCACAATCGTGAAGTCAAATTTTTTGACATCGAGCAACTGGGGACGGCCCATTCTCTGTTTTATCGGCATAGACCACTGACTTTACATACCCCCAAAAAAAAGTAATCTAAAGGTGTGTGATCACATGATCCTGGGAGAGTTCACAGGTCCATTACGCTAAACGCTTGGCAAATATTTCCCAAAATAAATTGATGGTGTCGCACGCCGTCTGACATGTTGCGCCTTCTTAATGAAACCGTTGTCACGTTAATGCCATTCAACTGAGAAACGAAGAAGTTAGAAATCATGTTCCTTAAGCACTCTCCATTGAAGGCAACATTCTCGCCGGCATCGTCTGCAATGAAATATGGGCCGATATCTTAATGGCGAGCGTCTCGACAAAGTCTTCTGAGTTTTCTTCACTCAGAATTCGGTAATTTTGCTTGTTTGCATATCTATTTAACCAAACAAGATGGGGTCAGCTTGCGGGAGCCAACTACAATTTTAGGTCTCCTACTTTGAATTTTGCAAACTTTTACCTTTTACCACAGTAGCTAGGGTTCTAAAACCGGCCGCTATGAGCTGAGAATCATGTACCCTATAACATAACCAAGTTTCAGGCTCATAGCTACTCGGTAAGTTTGGTTTGATATATGCGTATGGAAAGACGGACAGACGGACATACAGGAAAGTCTTTCCAAGGAAGAAGACTAAAATGGAACTCATCGGAGAACAAAATTTTGCTTTGAAAATGAAGTTCAAGCTGAATCATGCATAAACCTACGAAGCATATAATAGTCAGCTCTTGCACAACCCGGTTTTTATAAGCTTTCAAGCCAAGATCTTTTTGTAAAAATTCCGAAAAGTGGATGGGCATAGCTCCAATTGCTGTGCGCGATAGCGAATCGACTGATTCGGATTCTCCTTAAGCCTGCGCTCCAAAACGGCAATAATTTCTTCTCTCCGCACTGTTGGTCGTCTTTGGAGACGCGTATAATCCAGTGGAGCATATGGTATTATGGTATATGTGGAACGAAAAGGATTCATCGTGTTCCAAATAACTTGCGATTATGTCGACTTCAAAATGGACATAACGCACGATAAGTTTGGCGAACCGAACCATGGTTTTCAAAATAAGTTTGCATAATCTGCATGCGTTGGTCTAGCGTTAACCTATTTATCGTAAAATCGCAGAATATACTCACTAGAAATCAACTTGCAACCTACACATTGACAACAGTAGAAACAGTGTAGGTTGTTTAAAACCAGACCTCTAAGAAAAAGAAACTTTATATTGTCTTTCCACCTACGGACCGATCTTTCTGGCGACATTTTTCTCTTACGTTTCCTCCTCATTATTTTTTTAACTGCTCGTCCACTGCCCGTTTGTTCTACTTATCCCACGCATCTAAGTCTTCGAATTTTAATATTTGGACAATACTTGGAGCTAAATAAATCTGCTGGAGTTCTTGTTTTCGAAGACCTGAAATTTATTTACCCCATTTATTAGACAAAGACAAAATTGTATATCCTCAAGTGCCACTGGCGTTATTATGGTTTTATTAATGCAGCTTTTTATATTACCAGACAAAGAGTTGTTTTGGATAAGTCCTTAATCCCGACGAAGCACGCGTTGCCCATATGCAACTTATAATTCCGATTTTTATTGATCAATAAGATTTCCAGATATTAGGATACGTCCACTTACTCAAAGCGTTTATCGAGTTCAGTCAGGTATGAGGTTTGGATCGATCAATTCGAACACTTCCGATCCTACTTCGTTTCCAGCGGTTACTTACTACCTCCCAGAAAGTCTAGATTGTCAAGATAAGCTAGAGCATGTGATTTCATTAATGGTTAATCCCTTCTCATCTGTATTCCGACAATAATCTAAACAGAAGTGATGACAAAGCGTCTCCTTTTTTTAATCCTCATTTGAGATATGTTTCAGATAAGACGTTTCGTACTTTAACTCATCCTTTGTTTCCCTTCAGGCATACTAGGTTTACTTGTATCGGTTTTACCAACTTTATCGGAGTCCCAGACTTACAAGGACGTGATACATTTTCGTCCTTATAAAATCGAACTTTTCGAAGTTGACGTTTCCTAGAATTCCAAATTTCTTTTCTAAAAGCTATCGTTTAGTGAAAACCTGGTCATTCGTTGAGCAATTACTTACAAAGACACACTGACAGTCTCCGATTATTTGCTAAGCTAATGATATCAGTCTCTTTAAGAGCATATTTGACAACGTCTTATAACAGCTTGATTAGAGTAATATTCCTCAGGAACTGTTCTTTTTAAACCTAGTTGGCCTAGTTTTTGAATATCCCGGAGATAGATTCATTGTTCCATATGGTTGTGGTCAACCCATGTAACTTTTCTGTTAATCCATCTCCAGGCCTTGTAATTCTCAAGCCGATGAATTACTTTTTTTTTATTCTATTCGTAGAGCGTTTATTTCTGCACATATTACTCTCGTGTTTTGCCATTTTCGTTTCTTAAACCAAAGGAATCAGCGATTTTTAAAGTGTAGTTGGAAGCAAAATCCGCTCCTCTGTATGCATTGACTTCTAGTGTTTTGGTATGGGGTCTTCCATCCGCTGGTATTTTTTTTAGTTAGTTTTTAATTCATTTTTATTCATAACTTCTTAGATCTATCTTACCCTAGACAAAAATGCTTAAAAACTAGCTTAACTATCTTAACAATCTAGATATCTTACTGGCCCTAGGCGGACACTCTAAAATAGATGTAACAACTTAAATCTATGTCTTTCGACTACTATATCAACTTACCACTAACATTACTATATCTAGCTTAAGCTAAGAAAAATGTTTTTTTTATTAAAAACTTAGCATATGATCATTTGTGTTACAATAAAACTTAAGCCTACATTTACATTAAATAAACCTAACTTATTCTACCTTAACTAAAATATATATATATAAATTATATACATAATAGTATATATTTAATATATATTTTTTTTTTTTTTTTTTTTTTTTTTTAACTTATTTAACTTATACATACCCTACTACCACTACCTACCCTACCCTACCTTACCCTACCCTAGCCTATGTAAGCCTGCCATTGGTGTTGGCAGGCGATGCCTTGAAGAGGCTGAAGCTCTCAAAGTGTCCACTGACGTAGCTCTCTCCAGCCACCAAAAGCGTTGATGCTGTCGGACTACGTCTCCTCGATCCCGGCGTGAGACCGATCTACAGAACCTGAGGCGCTCGGGCTCACGGAGCGCGACATCGGGTTCGTAGAGGAATCGCCGTTCCACGGAATTGCGACCCACGTGGAAGATTAGCGGTACCGCCAATCTATCCTGGATCAGCCCACATCTATCTAAATAGAGGAATGCTTCTGGCGGCACAAAGCCATTAAGGCGCACTCTCTCGTGATATAAATCGTTGGGGTAGTAAGCCCCGAAGATCAGGCTATTGACCGAAGTCATTGCTCTCGCAACGTGGCTTCGAATCAGTTTAATCAAAAAATTATCTACCCGTACAATCCTGGCCCTATTGTATAGGACCTCGTTCGGGTAAAATTTCGTGTACTCAGATTCGGGTGTCCTATGTAGCCCCAGACACGTCCTGAGACATTGTCTCTCAAACACCCGAATCCTTTCCATTAAGCTGGCTCTCACATTGAACCAGACGGGACATCCATAGGCAACCATGGGCCTGATTAAGGCCATGTAGCAGATTACCTTCACCCTAGAATCAAGTTGGCTGCTATGAAACAGCCACCTTGTGAGAGCAAAAGCGCCCCGGGCCCTTGCCAGAGCAGCATCTACATGTTTGTCAAAATATAGATACTGATCCAGCACGATCCCAAGATATCTGACCACACTTTGTTTCGCCAGTGGACGCCCGTCCGGTCCTAAAATTAAGAACCTGCGCCAGTTTTTTCTAGTGTCCCGAGAGGCCCTAGACAAAGGCGTTCTGAACAATATAGATTCTGATTTCTGGAAGTTGATTTTCAACTTCCAGTCATCACAATACTGCTGAATTTTTTCGAAGTCACGCTGCAGAAGAGTAACAATGACGTCGATCGTTGGACCTGATCTGTACGCGATTAGGTCGTCTGCGTACGCTATTGAATGGTGAAGAGAAACTAGCAGATCGCTTAGGTAAATGCTGAAAAGGATCGGCGAATTTACCGTACCCTGTTGCAGTCCATTTTTGATTTCAAATGTTTGGGTAGAAGTCACGTTGGCAATTTTCACTACGAACTTTCTACCTGTTAACATGTCAAAAATCATATATAGCAGTGGTTTACTTATGCCCAGCCGACTGAGCTTGTAATAAAGACCTTCTAACCATACGGTGTCGAAGGCTTTTTCTAAGTCAATCAGACAGGCACCCGTGCATTGGTTCTTGCATTTATTCCATTGGACATCCGACACAAGCTTCGACGCGGCATGAATAGTGTCATGCCCCGCTCTGAAACCGAATTGGTTATCCGGGATGATTTTATTGTCCTCAACCCATTTAGACAGGGCCCTATGGATCACCTTCTCGAAAACCTTGCTGATACTCGGAAGGAGACTTATTGAACGGAGATTTTCCGGGTTAGATGTGTCTTTACCCCTCTTGGGAATTGGTTGCACCACCGCTGTCTTCCAGTGCACTGGATAATATGCATTATTCAGTGCATTGTTGAACAGGATGGTGTACCTCTCTACAGCCACTGGCGGAAGGTGCCTAAGCACAACATTGGATATACCGTCGACTCCCGCGGATTTTTTCTTCCTCAATGACTCGAAGATCATCTGAAGATCTTCCGTCGATATGAACAAGGTATTAACCCCCTCATTGGCGATGACATTGTTTGCCATGAAATCTTCATTGAACCCTGTAAAACCAAGGTTCTCTGATCGCCAATGATCGATATCATTTCGAAGATAGAAGTGATGAAGCAGGGCTCTATCTTCCAGGTCGTGGTTCGGGCGAATACTATCATTCACCTTGTACACTTCCTGGAAGACAGCTCCTACTGTCGCCACCCTCTCCTGAGGATCCTCGATCACGAAGAAGTCGTCATCCAGGATGGCGCTCTCCGGAGCGATGCTAACTGTTCGTAGCAAGCGTTCATTGTCTGACGTTCTCGGAAGTTTCAGATCCTGAATATCATTCTGATTGTTTCTCCGAAATATTTTATTTATTTGCGGGAACATACTCGCGCTGTTGGATTTTACAGCACGAATTCTGTTGTTCCAATGCAAACTTACAGATATTCTGTAATTTTCCTTGATTAACTGTTGGATATTTTTAATCAGTGACTTCAGTGTCCTGACCTCCGAGTTTTGTCTGTCGGTAAACCGCCTGTACAAGAGTTTGAGTCTTGTCAGGAGTCTACTTTTCTGTCTGTGCAGTGCGTCGATTGTCGCGTTTCGGTATACGTTTGCGGTATCGTGCTGTCTTTGGCGTGGTATCGTACTGTTCATTGTCTGTTTAATGACATCGTCCATTTGTTTGAGATACCTGTCAATCTCGTAGTTTGACAGGTTCCTATTAGGCGGTGGAAAGGAGGCGCTCGAAGTGAACGCTCTCGTCAGGGAATTGGCAAACCGCGGCCAGCACACCCTACTGTAATCGTAGGGGTGCGTTTGGACACACTCTGCCATCTCCGCGAACTCGTCAGGTACTGTGATCACGGCACATAGTCCGCAATGGTCACTGTCGTATACAATGGTCCGTAGACAGTTAATAGACCATTCGTTCGTGTCTGCCAGTCTTAGTCGAGAGTCTATTAGCATGAGATCCAGATAGGAGCCGCTCCTAGGATACGACGGACTATCCGTTGCGAGCAACTTGACTCTATATTCAATGCTGCGAAGAACCCACCAATGGCTTAGTAGGCTCCCCCTAGTGTTGGGAATGTTATTTCCCCAATCACCATGTTTGGCATTTAAATCGCCGGCCAGAATGTAGAAGTTTTCTACCGAGTTTAAGCGCAGAGATCGAAAAAGTGTCTCGAGCTCTGCGATAAAAATATTGGGTTGAGGTGCTTCAGGTGCATAGGCTGATACAATGTACATTCTCTTTCCGTTTCGGAGAGGAATGCACACAATACAGGCCTCTAGCACCTGGAACCTCCGCACTTCACCGCTATATATGACTTTATGTTTAAAATTGTTTTTAATAAAGATCGCAACTCCCCCGCCTTGAATAGCGTTGGGTCGGTCCCTTCTAATTATTCTATAAGAACTGTGCCGGATTTTGTGCTTCTGGTTTAGCTTTGTTTCGCTAACCAAGAGTACATCGGGGCTTTCGTCCTGCAACAGGTTAAAAAGTTCGGCTCGTCGCTCGATCCTTATCAGTGAATTTACATTCACCGACAGGATCTTCAAGGGCCTCTCTACCAGCGTACCCATCACGACCTTAGGTGCGCTAGGCCCGGCAGAAGCGAGTAGATACTATCTACTCGGGTCGCCGTCTCCAGGATCTGTTGCTGGAGCTGCCCAATCTGCCCTTGGATTGCGAGCAAGATCGAACAGACATCCACCTCGGCCACCGGTGCCTTAGAGACAGGCACTGGGGCTTTAGGAACAGTCATGGGCTTTTGTACCGTCTTTCCCGAACCTGCCGCCATTTGGGCGTAGGTCAATTGGGATGTGACGGCTGGTGTTTGGAAGCGACCCGAGGGACGCTTCTCCTCGACCTTCTGCTTACGGGCCAGGTTTTCTTTCTTGATGTCCTGGAACTTAGGACATCCCCGATAGTTTGCAGGGTGCCCTCGGTTCCTACACAAGACACACTCGAGCTGCTCTCTATCCGCCACCTTGTCTTTCCCAAGGTCGCATTCCTCGTTCTTGTGGTTCTTTGCACACTTAACGCATCGAGGCTGCATTTCGCAGTTCGACGCGGCGTGCCCGAACCTTTGGCAGCGGATACATTGCAAAATGTTTCCGCTCCTCTTTAATGTTTCCCATGTGACAGTCTGGGACGCTAAGGTGGTGATAGTCCTTAACCTCTCCAGCTTGCTGCTGGGTGTGAGCTGTACCAAGAAGAAGGGAATAACTCGCTTCTCCCGTCGGGAGCTCACCGTAGTGAATGGCTTAACCCCCACGAATTTGAGGTCATCACTCTCGAACTCTTTGAGCTCTGAGAGCATTTCCTCGGGGTCTGCAATCGACTCCACGCCTTTAAGGAGCATTGTCCGCAACCTCTCGGCCTTCGGCGTGAAGGAGAAAAACTCCGTTGTGGACTCCTTTAATAAGCTTTTTATACGCTTATGCTGCTCCAGTGTCTTGCACCGAACAGCATAGCGTTTTTGGCCTAAACATTTGATTTCAAAATTGCCTACACCAATAGCATACTTACAGAGATCGATGGTCTCTCGTAGGGCCGTGGTATAGGTGAATATGGGTGGCACTTTCTCCTTTTTAGGACGTTGCTGCTGCTTCTGCTGCTGCGGCTGTTGTTGTTGCTGCTGCTGTTGCGGCTGCTGTTTCTGCTGCTGCTGTTGCGGCTGTCGTTGTTGCTGCTGTGGCTGTTGTTGTTGCTGCTGCTTTTTCTGCGGCTGCTGTTGTCGTTGCTGCTTTTGCTGTGGGGCGGCTGTTGCCTGCTCTAAGTCCCTCTTCTTTATCTCCTTCAGCTTATCCACTACGGCCTGCAGCTGGGCACGTAGGGTACGCTCTTTCTGTTCCAGTTCGCTACGCTCCTCCTCCGTAGCCGAATATAAAAGGGGGGCAAAGGGGTTATTGTCCCCCGTGTAGCGGCCTTCCCTACCATAGGAAAGGTAGGCAGTATCCGCTTCCACGGGGATCGCTGGTTTTGGTTGATCTTGTCCAGCTGCTTTCGACGTTGATGGTGTTGGTTATGGCGCCCCTTTCCTTACTTCGACCTGCAGCTTTTCAGTCGAAGTAGTGAGGGAGGGGCGCTTAGTTAGATTGGGCTTCTTGTTGGCCCTTCTGCGCCTCTTCATGACGACGGTCGGTGTTGCGAAATCGGATGATAAATCACCCGATTCCGACTCCGTACGACGTACGGGTTTTCCCCCGCCGTCTCCCGACATCTCCTTCTGCTACTTCCAAATTGAGAAGCAGCAGAAAGAAACAGAGAAAACACGAAAAAAAAATAACTTTCCTCTCCCGACTTGGGATTAGAACCGGCGACCTTCCGACTGCGCGTCGGGCACTTAACCACTAGGCTAATTGGGGTTCCGCGAATACTTCGCCTAAACGCGCACTTATATTTTTTTATTGTTTGTTTATTTCTGTCGTAAACAAGCCGAAACACTACCTTCCACTTCACTGGTCTGTGATCAACTCGACCATCCGCTGGTATCCATTTAGCCTTATGTACGAGTATTCTCTTGTGCTTGAAGTTCGTTGTTTTCATAAGACTATTATCATTTTATGACGGATGCGATGCAGGATCTCTTCTCCTATTGTTGGCATGTATATCGATTCTTTTTCTACGAGGGTGGTCCGATAAGTACTTAGCCTCACCGCCAGATGGCACCAGTATCGCAAGGGCAACTTACTACCTTATAGTACACTCTAGTAGACGGCTACTGTCGAAATTTCAGCCGGATCGGACTCGTAGTTTTGTTTTGACCGCGTGTGGAAGCGGAAGTATGCGCGAATTTTAGAAAAATGGAAAAAGAGCAATATCGGTCGGTGATTCGATTCTTGTTTTTGGAAGGAAAATCGCGCAGCGAAATCAAAGAGCGTTTGGATGCTGTGTACGGTGACTCTTGTCCTTCGATGGCGACCATCAAAAATTGGTTTAACGAGTTTCAACATGGTCGCACGTCGGTTTTTGATAAGCCAACGTCCAGGTGCCCCGAAAACGGCTACCACGGAGGATAACGTGACAAAAATCGACGATCTCGTATTGGCAGACCGCCGATTGAAGGTGCGCGAGATAGCTGAGACAGTAGGCATTTCAAAAGATCGCGTGGGTCATATCCTGCATGAAATTTTGGGCATGAGAAAGCTGTCGGTGCGATGGATGCTGCGTTTGCTCACTCTGGACAACAAGCGCAACCGTGAGACCATTTTAGAGCAGTGTTTGACGCTGTTTAAGCGCAATCCGAAGAAGTTTCTGCGTCGTTTCGTGACAGTCGACTAAACATGGATCCACTGGTACACAACAGATACCAAGGAACAGTCGAAACACTTCACCCGGCGAACGTGCTCCGAAGAAGGTGAAGACTGTCCCATCGGCCGGAAAGGTGATGGCCACCGTTTTCTGGGATTCACAAGGTGTGATCCACATCGACCACCTGGAGAAGGGCAAAACGGTCACAGGGCTGTACTATGCCAAATTATTGGGCCGATTCGACGCCGAATTGAAGAAAGAACGGCCCCACTTGGCGAAGAAAAAAGTGCTCTTCCACCATGATAACGCACCGGCTCACACCTCCGCCGTCCCCACGTCCAAATCATCCACCGTATTCTCCAGATTTGGCCCCGTGTGACTTCTTTTTGTTTCCAAACTTGGAAAAGTCACTCGCCGGCAGAAATTTCAGTCGAATGAGGCCATCGCCGCCACGGAGGCCTACTGTGCAGACCTCGAGAAAACGTATTTTTCAGACGGGTTAAAGAAGTTGGAGCATCGCTGGGTCAAGTGTATCGAGCTAAAAAAGACTGTATTGAAAAATAAATCGCCATTTCTCCAAAATGTTTGTTTTTCTTTTGTAGGCTAAGTACTTATCGGACCACCCTCGTATTATTAAAGCTATTGTGATGGATCCAATTTTTCAAACCAAGAATTTTGGAATAGTTCCACGTTTTAAGGTCTATAGAATTCGAGTCTTTCGAGAGACTTTTGTTCGTGGGCGTGTTTACGTTTTTATGGCCTCTCGCATATATCGAAAACAAATATTGGTATTGACTTGGGGTGAATTACATTTACATTTGAATTACATCATTATGCATGTTTGCATAATGAATACCTGAATGTAATGAATACGGCCCACAAAAGAATTTAACTGGCGGTTTGTTTTTCACTACGAAAAATTAGAATAAAATGGTTGGTCGCATAGGTTGATTAATGAACTTCATTTTTGATCTTTCACAAAAAGAGTGGATAAAATGTCTGAAAGCACTATTTTTGAAACGAATATTCCAGCGGTGACTCTTCCATACCAATTGTTTTATTATCTGATAAGGGTAATGCAGATTCGGGATATACTTGGATGTAAGTTTCTTGTCAGAGGACGAAGGACTCAACTTGTTAAATCTAAGCATCATTTTAGTCTTCAACCCTGCAAAGCAAGGGTAGGGAAAACTAATGGACTGGGCAGATCCTGGTAAAAGCTACCTGGAAATGTAGCTTGGCTCGCAGCGAACTGATGCCATCTTGTTTATTTTTGCACGAGTCGTCAACAATAAACAAGTAACTTAAAGCCGTAAGGAAATTCGACTTATTTGCTGTCGCAATCACCCGTTGTAATGAGCTGTAATAAGTCTTAGGAAGATCGAGAGCTAATTTTCGCACGGTTCTTCTCATCCCAGAATTGCTTTAAGAAATAAAAGTAAAGACACTATTAAAGGCGAACGAGGACACTTCTGGTTATTTTGTTTTTATTAAGAGCTGATGATGATTAACGAAAATTCCATAGCTCTCTTGGTCTAGATAGGAATTTCAGCCTAAAATGGCCAGATTAAAGACACCACAAATATGACTTGAAGTATTTTCAACCCCCACTGTGATGAAGCAACAGATGACGTCCACACTTGGTATATGATGAGCCAAATCGTGTGTAAGGCTTAGGTTTACCTAGAAGCCATCAAAATCTTGACAGTTTTATTGGAATCCCACTGGTCTCCCAACACAATCATACAGTTTACTCGTTGTTATTCGTCAATTCGCTAACGTAGACATGCAAAATGAATAGGAAAATCTATATCCTATACAAGGCTTTAACAACACTAATTCCATCGTGTAAAGGGCCATCCAACAATAGATGTCATTTTAAGTAAATAGGCAAACCCAACTTTTGATGAAAATTAATGCTAAGTTTATTAGAGCCTGAAGAACAATGTCTGTCGTTAGTAATGAAACACAATTTTAGTTTCAAAAATGTGTGCCTCAATGTCACGGCCAGCCTAACATCTGCACAACACATTCAAGCTAAAACAAGTGACTTGAGAGGTTGTTCTAATATTTTTTCCGAATTTTTAGAGTCAAGTATCATAGACCTTGAGAACTTACGCAAGAGATATCTAGCATCATCCTCTCCATTTGTTTCCAGCAACCAATCAGCAAAAGCACGGCGTTCTATGTGGTCTACTGCCTTCAGTTCTTACGTCAACTAGAACTAGGTGGTTGTACATAGATAAGCTCAGTTCCTGTGTATAATTTTTACTTATTAGAAGTCGCCATAGTGTTGGCAGTTTCTTATTGCCGTAAAATTTGAAATGACACCACTAGTTGAATAACATTCTTATTTTTCGGTAAAAGCAAAAAAGTAACGACAGCAACTTGATAAATTGCGAGATGACATTCGACTTAGCATACTACCTATATTTTTCTAGATCGAACTTTATATAAAGTGATGTATTGAACATATTATTGGCATTGGCGTTGGCATTGACATTGTCCTTGTTATGAAGCAAGAAATCACTGAAAAACCTTGATCAATCCAATCTTATTTTCAATCATGTTCATGTGATTAAAAAACAATCAGTTTGTCCAAATCACTTAGGGGCCCATGATCCTTCAGGAAAAATATGACCAAGTCGAATCTAAACACACTTACACACGGAAACCGGTCATAGAAAGTGAACTTTTCAAAGCATTGAATCATTCCTTTCGACACTTACTAAATTGGATAACTTTTCGGGGCAATAACAGAAGTCTCTGCTCCGTAAAGTGACTAATGCTTTATATCGCCATTCCCTTATAAAGCACAAAACGCTGATTGTTAGTCCTTGTTTCGGTCTAATTTTCCACAAAACGAACATTCAACCGTGCCGGCCTACCTAACCCCGTTTTATGAAGTGACAATTGCAAGTGAAATACTACTCGTATTGTGTCGCTTCGCTAAGCCCACAATTATTTCTTACCAATTTTCCTAATGGATTCCTTGTCATTTGCCATTTCCCGGCCTAGACTACGAGCTTTACTGCTCATAACCATGCCACAATTGCCGCTCACTCTGCCTAAGGGCGACTCCACCGTCACCATCCACATCGCCTAGTCCTATTTACTATTTACCCGTTCGTTTAAAAGACACCATAAAAGCAACTTCCTTCTCAGTCATTTGAGACACGGAATATCCAATGTGTCCCATTGCTTCTCCTTTCTCCTTCTAAGGTTGACGAAATTTAATCAAACTAATTGTTTGCTTAATTTGCGTTCACTTAATTGTCGGAATGAATAATTAATTAAACGCTACGGAACTGAATACAGCAAATATACAGCCACATACACGTGCGTACACCTCCAAAGGAAGTGGAGATAATTCTACGGGAGCCAAGTTAGTTTAGCTCCAGCTACCAGTGATGGGTGAATGGGGTGCTGCTGACTATGATTTTTTTCTTCTCGCAAAAGTTTGTCTACTCGGGTTGCGAGACTCCTTAGCTGAGGTGGCTTTTTGCTTCTATTCAAGCCCTTTTGTCATCATTTTCTCCTATCTGTCTGTCGTTTCACCCATTTCGCATTCAACAAACTAGTCAAGTGGAGTTGAACTATATTCGTTCGTTCCCGCCCGACGACACCACAACCAATCGTCATCGTCGCGTGGAACGGATTGCTTAATTGTACGGTTGCTAGTAGTTGAGATTTTGTTAAACGTGTTCGAATATATAATTAAAAGTTACCCGGCAACGCAGAAAATTGAAGGATGAACAAGAACAGAAACAAAAAATAAAGGGAACGACTTTGGATTGTTTCTTTTTTGCTCAGTTTGGTTTCTTTTGGAATTGTGAATGCTAAATGAATAAGTTAGGAGGAGCTGTAAAGAGCTTGTGACAAACTGTATGTCTGATTACAGGGTGGGGTAGGTTAAGGTGGGAATTCAATTTAATTCAAGGCAATTAGTGAGAAGTTTACATAGAGAGGGGGCAGGGGGTGATATGTGTTCGTTAAGGAACTTCATTAGCTCACTTGGATTCAGGTTGGTAATACCGCGATGGTTAAGTTGACACTACATGCCACACAGAGGAATGCTAAAGCGATGTTGGGGAAGTTATCACGTTCTTGCAATTTAGCCAGGATTTTTGTATATAATGCACTGAGTGAGTGCTACTATTAGCTTTGCACTCTATCATGTGGATTTGGTTGAGGTTTTCTCTCAGTTTTGCATCGGGAGTCATCAATATACTATTCATAGGCAGACCCAAGCTCATCTTTGACAAAAGTGGTACACCTTTACTAGTCTCACAGCTTGCACTTAAGATTAACATGCAAATATCACAATTTGTCATAAAGGTGTTGCGTTTTTTTCAATCGATTTCAAATGACACCTCTTATTGGATGTTGATGTTAACAACAATTTGATGTGGTTAGCATAATAATTGAGAAGAGGCACTACTTAGACAAGTTTATTGAGAAGCAAGAAATTATATTATAAATGTAGAGCCGCCATGCCAGAGCCTTGACAATGACCATAATGCCTTCGTAGGTTTCATGGTCTCAAGTAGAGACCCTGAAGCAGTCATGGACAACAACAGCAGTGGATACTCTTAGAACTAAAGAGAAATTTGCTGAGAGACTATTTATGTAAGTAACAGCATCCGTCGTGTTAAGTTCATACAGTGTTGATAAGGCAGTCAAATTCGATGTTCCACAAGGGACTAAACTTGGGCCAGTCCTGTTCATCCTCTCTACAAATAAAGCGTTCGACAGTAGTGTACCACGTACGACTAGGTTAGAGTGGTCCAAAATTATTGTCTCTATACAGCAGCAATCGTCACACAAGAGGAGTTTAATAACGCTGTTGAATAATTTCATGGCCACGAGTTTCTTAAAGATTGATTTTTTTGCTGTCTGGTTTTTTAGTGTTCAAGTTTTTGCAACCTGTGCATAATACATGACACGTGTTAAAGTCATCCATATATAGTTAATATGCCATTTTTTTATTTTGTAAAAGGGCTCTTTTTGAATATTTCCCACAATTTTTTGAATTTTATTATCATAATTCGTGCTTTATGAAAAAATGTTTTTGGCGCATATATCACAGTCGTCATAATCGATCTACCGAGCAAGCAATTCAAGCAGTAGTGTCCAAATTTTGCATCAATTTCACACTATTAGACATGAAGCCACCTATTCTTATGCGTAGACTGCATACAGAGGAAAATATTGCTGCTGAATACGACAGTGGTTTTGAAGACCGTTTAATCCACGTTAAATCGTACAAAAACTGAAATCTAACGACCTGCCATAACGTCGATTTTTCGATGAATGAGCCTTACAAAAGTTAGGAAGATCAGCTTTTTTTGTCGAAAAGTTGTCTTCAGCGGCGAAACTCATTTCTGGTTTTTTTTTTTTTTTTTTTTTATAATTCGTGCAGGTTCAAGAGTTGGTTGAATGAAACTATCATATTTGGTCCAATGAGCAACCTCAGCAATACAAGGGCTGCCAAGGCACCCCCGAAGAATTCACCGTCTAGTGCGGTTTATGGTCTAGCGATTTCATTGGCTCGTACGTATATATTCAAAGATGACGATGAAAACAACCGTCAGTGCACCAGCCTAAAATGCACGAGCTAAACTTGGTTAACATGAGGTTCGAGTAAAATGGCATTACATGCCAAGCAGCACACGATTCGGTGAATTAATTGAGAAATAAATTCAGTGATTAATTTATTTCTCATTTTGGATAGGTGTATTGGCCGGCTAACTCCTGAGATTTGACGCCTGTAGACTTTTTATGGGGTAGGTCAAATCACTTGTCTATACCGATAAGTCAGTGTTTATTGGACTTTTCAACATAGTCGTAGTGGACGTATATACAAAGCAATCATCAAAATATGAATGGCAAGTATAGATTTATCAAATTTAATAACAATTTATATCTTTCCTTAATTTTCTTGTGTATCAAGATAGGACAATTAAAAACCAAACGCTTAAAAAAACACGTTTTATTTTAAGAAACGTTTGACAAAATTATCGGCAAACTTATTTAAGCTCTTTAATATGAATGCTTCGCCGTTCTTTAACTATATTCGTCGAATCACGTTAAAGACAAACTGTGAACGTAGGCTACGTAACTCATTCCTGCATTGATAGGTAGCAGAGGTGTACCATCCTATACCCATTAGAAATCTTCTCTTTACTTTAATTATTATAAGTCGTAGTCTACATCGTAGAGTTCGAGCTTAGAAACCCTACAATATCCGCACTTTGATTGTTTGACGCTCGGGGTAAGACCCGACGTTCAGCATAAGTCGCTTGAATGCAGAATCAAGTTACCCTGTATAGTCAAGCATTTCTTGACGCATATAAATATGAAATGCCTCGGCAATAGGGAACTTGGTAAGGGTGACTCACCCCTATAAGCCAAACATATCATGTTACACCTTCCACTTCTCAAGATCTTACTCCTATGACAACTTCACAACCTTGTAAAAGGTGAACTCCCTACCATCCTCCCTCTTCCTAACCACATCAAAATACACTTAAGAAACAAATACTCACATTGTGCTTCCAAACAACCTTGTATGCGGCCGGATTAGCATGTACTTTACACTCAAAATAGACATCGTCGCCTTCTTCTATGTCTTCCGGATTAAGATTTGATCCCAGATCCAATTGCAATGTTGGAACAACTGAAATGAGAATGTTAAGTACACGATTACTTCAACTGCAAATGGAATCACATTTATTTATTTAATTTTTTTTTATTTTCTTTTTCCCTCTTGTTTCTGTCCATATCCTTTAAACAATTGCTTTTGATGATGAGACAAACCAGGGATGAAGGAGAAGATGAGGCAAGGAGCAAAATGTGGAAAGAAAACGTATGTGACGAGTTAATCTGCAATAATCTGTCTTAGTATTGCCCACAAAAGATGATGATGATGATGACAAGGGCGAACCCATTCCGACTGGAGAGAAGCCACATGCCCACAACCTATCCAAGGGTTATACGACGAATCTGGAAGCTCACGCACAAGCCACCATATGCTCTGTATCCGACGTGATAAATGTGCAAAGGAGGATGAAATCAATGAGGAGAAAGGATGACTTAAATTAAGCACTAAGTTAGTGAGGCGAGATCTGCGTCAAGGAAAAACTGTGCGTCCGTCCAGAAATGTCCATTTAATTACAAGTTTTGTCCTTTTGCAGATTACAGACGTAATCAGTTGAGTGAGGACGATGGCAAATATTGGTAGGGGTGGGGTGTGTTTTTCAAGGAATTGTGTATAGATAATGCTGATGAGTGTTTCAGGATTGCGAATCCTTAAAAGGAAGAGCATGGAAAATGGTTTACAGGAATAGTATTCGGAAGACGGAAAACTATTTGGTATTACTTTAATCAAAAGTTGCTTTGGCGAGGTTGGTAAAAGAGCTTTGAACTTAGATGATAGTTCTAATAAACAGGTTTCCACATTAGATTCTCCAGCATCGTCTTTATCACCTTGTGTTGAATATAAATGACAGCTTCGCTTGCTGGAATTTGATATCAAAACGGCATTCGACAGGGGTGCCCCACGTAAAAGAGGAATTCTATATAAACTATTTGCTCTTATCAAGGGCTACATGCTATGAATCCTTTGTATCGCCTTCTGCTTAGCTGTCAGAAGAACTCGGGATCCCAAGTCTGACAACAACTTTTGCCGATTTTCTGGCTTCATACGAATTCCGTACGCCTTTCGAAGTGATCCACGAATCAAATCTTTTTTGCCTTCTTCAAAAGATCAAAAACGTTTCTTTGACAAGCTATGCTTCTTTGGTCGAGGCAGGTAATTGCTGGAATAGGCGATGCTTGGAGAAAATGGTGGGTGGGGTAGAACTTACAATTTGAGGGTTCTCAGATAGGTTTTAACGACCTTTGCCGGCATTAAAATCATTTTGTTGTGTTTTTACGTGTTTTGTTTTTTAATGCTTGGCTCAATCGTATTGATTCTGTTTGATAGCGAACTCCGGTGATGGTTTACTGATCGCATCAACTCATAATACTAGCACGAATACCACGCCAGCTTCAATACTTGATTGGCTTCAATAAACATACAGCATGAACTTTCATCCATGGATTTCGATGCTCAATGCTGCCGCCGCGCTCTCACTATTTCTTTTGTACTATCCTAATGGATCCACTTGAAAGCGCCAGTCATGGCTCAGAAACGCCTGCCGACCTTCCCTACTTTCACTTAAGGCTTTCACTTGATTGGAAATTGATTGCTGAGTTAGAGCCAATGAATTTGTAAGTTCTTATTGGACTTACTTGACTGGGTATGGAATTTAATCAAGCAATGTCTTCAATCCTGCGTCTTCATACTTTTTCACCAGGCCGGGAAGCTCCTTGTGTCCCACGCCACCGCTTTATGACACGACTTTTCACCTTAAGGAGAAAGTTGACATTTTCACACAAAAAAAAATATATATGTATGACGTTTCTAAATTGACATTTCTGAACATAATGCACCCCTGGCGCCATCTATTGGAAAAGTATGAATGCCCATTTATCCATATAAAGCCGATAGTTTAAATGTTCGACATGTGTGGCCCTTCTTTTATCTCGACTCTGCAGTCACCTTTTTTCAAGATGAGGAGGTCAAAGGTCTATCGAGAAACCCACTTTGGCCCACTTTACGGCGGAGCGACACAAAGCAAGAAGAATGAATGAATGAATAGAATTCACAGCAAACGTTGACCCAAATTGGGAAAAAGTTACGTATACGCCCCGTAGTACGGATCGCCGATAGCGTCTCTGGGCTTTCACAGGTACCTTCTCGACTTGTGCATGATGTAGGAAACTAGCGCATCAATTCTAAGCTTTTTGGTTACATTTGTCTGGTTCTTTCAGATGAACCTGTTTCACATAACGAGTAATGGAGTAAGTAAAATTGGGAAAAGTTACATATATGCTGCATAGTGCGAGCCGTCGGCACTTGGCAGTATGGGACTTCCTTATAAGGCTATTATAATGAGAAACGTCTTTACGTCTTTATTTTAATAGATTTTCTTGAACATCTCGGTTTGTAGGACGCTCCACGTCACCTTTTTCACTAGTCTGAAGTGAAGCTAAGGTAGTGATAGGAATCTCGGAGGTCTGATGAAACAATTAGTGCCAAGTTGAATGAATTTTTAGATTTTGCCGTAATAAAAACATGAGCTTCAGGAGCATAGAAATTTCAGGTCTGATCGTTGTGAGGTCAGGTGCTTTTGGGCTTTTATCTTGAAAAGCTGGGGTAGGGAAGACTTATGCAAAGGTCGTCCTGCCTCTCCGTCTGTCCGTACGCATATATCAAACCAAACTTTCCGAGTAGCTATGAGTCCAAGACTTGGCTATGTTAGAGAGTACATGATTCTGATCTCATAGCGACCGTTTTGGAACTCTAGCTGCAGTGGTTCCGGAGATCCAGGTAAAAGTTTGCAAAATTCAAGGTAGAAGACCTGGAATTGTATCTTGGCTCCTGGCAGACTGATCCCATCTTCTTCTTCTTTTCCTTTTTCCGGCGTCGCTATGGTCAGAAGTGTAGGACCATAACCTTCCCACTTAACTGCATTCCTACTGGTCCGCTTGTGGGGTCCTCCGATTTGACCTCAGAAAGTAGCGGCAGGCTTCCCGGTTTGGGATTACTTCATCGCTGAGGCCAATCAAATGCTGGTGTTTTTGCATTTGTTTTCAGGTTTTCACCAATTGTTTTTCAGCCTGCCTTTTTTGCGTGTTGAAATTGGAACGTTGATTGATAACACCTTTTGGACGAGGTTTAAAGGATCTCTCCTTTGAACATGGCAATACCAACTGAGTTGGTCGCGCTCTATCGTTCTTGTGATGGATTCTTTTACGTGGAGGCTTCCTCGGATCTTTGAACTTCTAATTCTGTCACGCTTTGTTACTCCCGCTGTCATGCGAAGCATCTTCATCTCAGTTGCCCTTAATTTGCTCTCATACTTTTTGTGCATTGCCCAGCATTGTGAACCGTATGTGAGCGCCGGACGTACAACTGAAGTGTAGAGCCTTCCTTTCAGCTTAGGGGGCATTTTTCTATCACAGAAGATGGCGGAGTTTTCCCGCCACTTCGTCCACCCTACGCTTACGCGATGGTTGATGTCGTCATCACAAGTTGCTTCTTTATTAATCATAGATCCCAGATATTTAAACTTTTCACACTTGGGAAGCACTCTTCCATTCACTTAAATGTCTGGAATAGGCTGATGAGGGTCAGAGAACGGGCAGCACAGATACTCTGTCTTCTTTGAACTAATACGATAACCGTGTCCGTCAAAAATGTCCACCCACAGATCAAGTGCTCGTTGTAGGGACGCCTGAGTACAAATGCATCTGGGATGCACAAAGTGAAGCTGTTAGTCATTGGTAAAACAGCCAATCCAAGAGCATTTAAATATTTTGAAAACAAGCCTGTTACTTATAGAGCAAATAAAAATGCATGAATGACTCTCTTTTTATTCGAACAATGGTTCCACGACGTGTTTGTTTCCGATGTAAAAAAAAAGGGTCTATTGTTTGTGTTAATGAGTTTTTTTCTGGAATATAAGGGACTTGAAACGAAGGCACTGTTGCTTTGGGACAATCCTCCGTGTCATCCTAAAGAAAACGAATTGCAAAGCGATGATGGACTGATAATGTTATGATGTTTCCCGCAAATTGCACTGCAATTCTTCAGCATATGGATCAAAACGTCATTAACCTTACAGAACCCCACTACAAGTTTAATGGCATACTTAACTTAAGGGATGGAATTGCTTACTAGCAAATGCATGGGAAAAAGTAGACCCTTATGCTATCAAGAAATGTTCGAGTATTTTAATGTCTAATTGGGAGCTACCATTATCTACACTATCAACAAGTATCTTGAGGGAAAAAGAGTTGATGTCATCCGTTTCCTATTTGCTTGATGAATTTTTTTCCCAACATTAGCATCTCGAATGAAGAAATCAATGATTGAATTCACAAAAACTTTAAGGCCTCTGTAAATTCTGACGACCCGATAGAATTGAGAAAAAATTTATCGAAAGCTTAAATAGAAGTTGCAGTTCGATCCTTAATATTTGTATGTTTACAATGGGCTAAAGGGAAGGATATTCTACTAGAAGACATTTTAACTCTACCTAAAATAAAAGAGTTGGCAGTTTTGAAAAATGTGAGTTCCAAATAAACAGTCTTAGTCTAAAGATTAGTCATAATCTTTACTGTATTATGTTAACTTTTGTATGTGTTCTAACCTTTCGTTTTCTGATAAAAAAAAAAATGTGTTCAACAATAACGACTTGTTTTCGTTTAAAAAATGTTTTTTTTTATCACTTTGCCATTTTCTCTATAGAAACATAGCCATTTTGACTATCATTTCTTATTTAAAAAAATGTGACCCGGTAAGTGCAATAGCCTTAATTTCTATTAGTTGCGTAAATCGAGTTTGTACTGGATTTCGGTCAGAGGAGAAGTTGATGAACTTCCAAGGCCATGCCAGTTAACATTTTAGACTTCTTTCCATGGGGTTATTTGACGAGCAAGGTTTATGTCAGTAATAATTAAGGACATCAAACACATCAAAACTGTGGTCCAATTTTTCTTCAAAAAGTCATCGAACAATTTTACCTTCAAATGATCAGCAGAGGTCGAGGAAATCATGTAAACGTCGTTGCAAGTCAATGCAAAATAAGGATCAATACTGATTTCACAAAACTGCATGTTTAGTTCAAGAAAATTTTCCAACTAGCTGTTGGCTCTCTCCATTATCTTAGGGTCCATATCCGGAATATATTGTGTGATGTTGTGACAGATTCTTCTTCATTGTATAGCCATATGTAGCATCATATGAGTAAACACAACATCGTCATGTCTTGGAAACACAAACCAAAATATTTTCCAACCGGAATTAGAAAAGCAATTTGTAGGCTCTTCATTCACACTTGTCCTTGGGTTCTTTCTCCAGCTCCTTTTATCCCAACTGCCTTGCCTTGCGTTCTATTTGCTCTCCTCTGCTTCCTGCCTCGCATTCAAGTGTAAATAGAATGTCCTCAACGTTGTCATGATGTTGATATTGTTGTTTTCACGCATTCAACTCGCACACCCCGACATGAAGCGTAGGGAGACTTTACCAAAGTTTTCCTAAAGATTTTCTACTGCAACAAAATAAAGTGATTTCATCCCCGGAAGCGAGTTCAGAAGAGAAAAGAAAAAAAGTGAAAATCTCTTCGTTCTTCTTAGTCAAGTTGTTACAAGAGTTTTTGGTCTATTTTTTGTTTTTGTTTTCTTTCTTGTCATTTGTTTCTATTCATCGTTCGTTACTTAATCCTGCATTCAACTTGTGTGGTGGTGAAGGACTTTGCATATCAATGAGCGCCGAGCGACAGGAGACAACAACTTACATAAAACAAAGCGTGGATAAACTATTTTGCCTTATCCTTTTATTCTTATTCATCGTTTGGCTGTTTTTTTTGCAATTGTTTTTTAGTTTTTGTCCTTCTTTCGTTCATTTTGTCGTCTTTTTGTTTTTCGGAGGAAAAAGTTGCGAAAAACTTGCCTTGGAATAATGAATTCATAAAAAAAAGGACCAAAGCTCGTCCTTACATCTATAGACATAGCTGGTGGCCCGCTACTGTGAATGAAAAGTCACAAGCACTTAATTGAAAATACTTTAAGATAATTTGTTCTTCCTCGTCTGCCGTCGTTGCGAATAGGTACTCCACTGGTCGGCGGTCGGTTCTTGCTTGCCGGTATGTACGGAACGAATCCAAGAAAGGACTCCTTCAGAGGGACAAAAAGGAAAGGACGACCCTAGCCCCGGGATATATTAAGCATCAAAGTTCAGTAATTATATCTGTATCAGAAAAAAAAGGAGTTTTTTCCTTCCTCCTTTTGTTGGTTTTTATTTTCCTCCTCATTGGAGTTTTAAAAGTTTTGTCGTAGATGGATCGAGTTACGAGGAGATAAATTGGATGAAGAATAAAAAAAAATATATTAAAATGAATAACAAACTAATTAATTGATTTTTAATGACGGGATGGTAGTCATCAATATACATTAATCCTTGACGGCACTGATGTTGATTGAAAGGGCATTTTGCCTTCCAAAACACTAAATAAACTAAAATTGATTTATAAAACCTCGTTTCATGACGGAGTAAGCCGACAAAATTAAATACCATCAAGTTGTGAGTAATTTGAGCGGAACGCAACAATCGTGTTGGTGGGATCCGACGTAGCGTAAGATTTCCAATCGATGAGTTTTGCACCAGCGTGATTCGTATGGTTGGGGTTAGGTGGACGGTGGTCAACGTTACAAATTTATTGGAGATTGGAATGGGCATTCTATTCAAAAATAAAGCACAAAAGCTGTTTTATAGCTTTTTTGAAGAGATTAGATAGTGTAAAACTAGTATTTTTTCTTCATAATAAATGCATGTTAAAGGGTTTTTTAATACCCTTAAGTGATCTTAGTCAAGACACGGCATAAGCCAAAGGTATAGAGAGAGAGAGCTTTTCTTTTCGTAAAATTTGGCCAAAAACCGAAGATACACTTAGGAGTAAATTAATGGATTTTCCTAGCGAGACGAGCATTGCGGTCTTAATTGGCACATTTTCACAAAATTTTTCACACAAGACATCATTTAAGGAAATCAGCCAAAAACGCCAGCTTAGTCAGGAAACTTTAATTAAAAAAAGGAAATAATAATAAAGCAAAATAGCAAATGCCTCACTGAGTCTTTTTTTATAGGAAATTTTCTTACCACAAAAAGACTTGTTTCTCAATTTTATTAATTTTAAGGTGGAAGAACATGGTGTTAAGTAAATATTTTTTCATCAGATTACTTTAGAGTAGAGTGTCCGTATAGGATCTGTAACGTAATTGAAGTAAGTTTGTTAAGCTAGTTTTAGAATTTTCGTCTAGGGTAGAATAATTCTAAGAAGCAGGAGTAGAAATGGAAACCCTTCATCAAGTTTCCCTGCCATGAGAGCGTCCCATCCGCGTAACGCGTCTCCACATTTTCTTCCTATCTATGATGGAACCTGGTAGTCTTTTTCCCAACCAAAACCAAAACCAGTAATCCCCGTGGAAGCGGATATTGCCTGCCTCTCAGATGGTAGGAAAGGCCCCTACACGCGGAACAACAACCCCTTCGCCGCCCGTTCAGGTTCGGCTATGGAGGAAAAGCGTAGCGAACTGGAGGAGGAAAAACGGATCCTATGCGTCAAGCTGCAGACCGTAGTCGATAGGCTTAAGGAGATGCAGGAGATGGAGAGAGAGCAGGCAACAGCCGCCTCAACATCCAAAGCAGCAACAACAACAGCCGCAGCAGCAGAAGCAGCAGCAACAACAACGCCCTCAAAAGGAGAAGTTGTCACCCATCTTTACTTATACCACGGCCCTACGTGAGACCATCGATCTCTGTAAGTATGCTATTGGTGTAAGTAATTTTCCATTTAAATGTTTAGGCTAGAAACGCTATGCTATTCAGTGCAAGACCCTGGAACAGCATAAGCGGATTAAAAGCCTATTGATAGAGTATACGACGGAGTTTTTCTCCTTTACACCAAGGGCCGAGAGGTTGCAGACGATGCTCCTCAAAGGTTTGGAATCGATTGCAGACCCCGAGGAAATGCTATCAGAGTTCAAAGGGTTCGAGAGTGATGACCTGAAATTCGTGGGGGTTAAACCATTCTACACGGTGAGCTCCAGAAGGGAGAAGCGAGTGATACCCCTCTTCTTGTTGCAGCTCACACCCAGCAGCAAGGTGGAGAGGCTTAGGGCTATCACTTCCATAGCATCCCAGACTGTCACATGGGAAAAATTAAAGAGGAGCGAAAATATTTTACAATGTATCCGCTGTCGGGCACGACGCGTCGAACTGCGAAATGCAGCGATGTCCTAAGTTCCAGGACATAAGAAAGAAAACCTGGTCCGTAAGCAGAAGGTTGAGGAGAAGCGTCTCTCGGGTCGCTTACAAACACCGGCCGTCACATCCCAGTTGACCTACGCTCAAATAGCGGCAGGCTCGAGAAAGGCGGTACAAAAGCCCATGGCTGTGCCTGTCTCTAAGGCACCGGAGACCGAGGTGGATGTCTGTTTGATCTTGCTCGCAATCCATGGGCAGATTGTGCAGCTCCAACAACAGATCCTTGGGACGGCGACCCGAGTAGATCGTATCTGCTCGCTTCTGCCGGGCCTAGCGCACATAAGGTCGTGATGGGTACGCTGGTGGAGAGACCCTTGAAGACCCTGTCAGTGAATGTGAATTCACTGATAAGGATTGAGCGACGAGCCGTACTTTTTAACCTGTTGCAATACGAAAGCCCCGATGTACTCTTGGTTAGCGAAACAAAGCTAAACCAGAAGCACAAAATCCGGCAAAGTTCTTATAGAATAATTGAAAGGGATCCAACCAAGGCTACCCCCAAGGTGGGGGGGTTGCGATCTTTATTAAAAATAATTTTAAACATAAGGTCATATATAGCGGTGAAATGCGGAGGTTCCAGGTGCTAGAGGCCTGTATTGTGTTCATTCCTCTCCGAAATGGAACGAGAATGTACATTGTATCAGCTTATGTGCCTGAAGCACCTCAACCCAATGTTTTCATTGCAGAGCTTGAGACACTTTTTCGATCTCTGCGCTTAAACTCGGTGGAAAACTTCTACATTCTGGCCGGCGATTTAAATGCAAAACATAGTGATTGGGGAAATAACAGTCCGAACACTAGGGGGAGCCTACTAAGTCATTGGTGGGTTCTTCACAACATTGAATATAGAGTCAAATTGCTCGCAACGGATAGTCCGTCGTATCCTAGGAGCGCCTCCTATCTGGATCTCAAGCTGAAGACTCTCGACTGAGACTGGCAGACACGAACGAATAGTCTATTAGCTGCCTACCGACCATTGTATACGACAGTGACCATTGTGGACTATGTTCCATGATCACAGTACCTGACGAGTTCGCGGAGATGGCAAAGTATATCCAAACGCACCCCTACGATTATAGTAGGGGCGTTGGCCGCGCTTTGCCAGAGAGCACCATCCTGGATGACGACTTTTTCGTGATCGAGGACACTCAGGAGAAGGTGGCGACAGTAGAAGCTTTCTTCCAGGAAGTGTAAAAAGTAAATGATAGAATCCGCCCGAACCACGACCTGGAAAACAGGGCCCTAATTCATCACTCCTACCTTAGAAATGATTTCGATCATTGGCGATCAGAAAACTTTGGTTTTATCAGGTTCAATGACGATTTCATGCCGTCAGCAACGAAGGGGCGAATATCCTGTTTATTTCAGCGGGTGATCTCCAGATGATCTTCGAGTCACTGAAGAGAAACAAATCCGCGAAAATCGGCGGAATATCTAATGCTGTGCTCACACATCTACCAACACTAGCTGCAGAGATGTACACCGTCTTGTTCAACAATGCACTGAATAATGCATATTATCCAGATTATCAAAGAATAATGTAGCGATGTTAGTCAAATCATCTCTAATATGGTCTAGAAGTCTGGTTTTAGTATTGGCCTATTCCGCGAACACATTTCATTTCGCAACTATTTGAAGAGAGTTGTCGTAGTCTACACTTTATATCCTCTCTTATATAAATTTCGGCCCTCCGCCGGTACGCCCTAACTTATCACTACCAAGATTGGTGATCCTTGAAGCAATTCACGGTGTTGTAACTAGTGATGTGAGCCTAAGGCTTTGTTAATTTTTTTCGGGGAGATCTTTCTTTTCAGGACAGTCCTCGAATGTTGGAGAAAATATTGTTGCGTTCACTTTGACGCTCAAAGACTTTAGCCTTTTTTGATAAAATATACGCTGAAGGTCCCTTACGTTACAATAAGTTCGGTGGTCTCATATTGTACGGTCGTGGCTATTATCCTTCGACAGCTTGATTAGTTTGATACTACTGAGGGTTTCATCACTATGTTAGTTGTTTAACTCTCTCATCCAGCAAAGAAGAAAATATTAACAATCCTTTGAGCTAAGACCCGTTGTTTCTATTCAGATAATGTGTCTTTCTTCCTTTTCCTCTTTTAGGCCAAGTTTTAAGGTTATTGTGTTCACTCGTTCACTTGTTGGCTGTTTCCCTATTTTTTAAAGCATTCGACCTTTCCTTCTTTTCCACGTATTGTCGAAATTTCGAACCTGAATGGCCCTTGCAGCAAATGAGCAAAAAGAAGTTCAAATCTCACAAAAACGCTCTTCAAATACCTTTCACGGAATAGTAATCAGCATTTTCCATTTAACGAGTTTCTCCTCTGCAAATACCTCGATTCCTGTTGATATTCATCACTACTAAGGATTATGATTCACTCATAGGGAGACAAAGAAATTCAGCGAAACGAAACTTGCAAACGAGAAATCACCCAAGCATGTCATGAGCTTCTGAATGCTCCTTAAAGAGCTTTAAGGTACATATACCCTCCGCTATCTCGATGCTGCCTATCTACCACCTCATTGTACCTCGCGTACGTTGTTTTTCCTCATTCCCTTCTTCATTTTCGCTTGTGTTTTTGTTTTTTTTTCTTTTCCTTGCAAAATACTTAAGTAGGGATTTAGTTTTTCGCCTTGCCATCCAGCTCCTCCTGTGTGTGTAGCCATATGTTATATATGGTATGTGTTCCATGTCCTCAATAGGGCGCATAAATATCCAACTATGGCAGTGCTGTACGTAGACCCCCCTCGTTGCCGCCTCTTCGTTTGTCTTTAGAGCCGTTCTAAACAGGTTGGAGCTCATTTCTTTCTTTCGCATTTTTTTTTATATACATACATATGTGTCTGTTTGGGTTTCTAAAACACATAGTCATCTGAGTATACTCTTGATGCTATTTCCACTTCTCCAGCACCAGCTCTACCAGCACCTCCAGGAACAGCATCATCATCATCATCAGCCTGCACACGGGTACAAAACAGAGATGTGGCTGCAAAAAATAGAAATGCAGCTCAACGTTATCCTTTTTTGTTAGTAATTTTTTTTTCTGTATCCTTTTTTTTCGAATGAAAATAGTTTATTTCCGCATGAGATAGTGGATTTTAGGAACGCGCTGTTTTTTATGTAGATTGCGCGCTACTTCTTCGTTTATTTTTCATCCTTGTTCTCGTCCTCCTCTTGTGTTTTCCCTCTTCAGTATTATTTTTATTTTTTCTTTGTTTTAGTTTGGCTGCAAAAAGGACGAGACCAGCAATTAGGGAGAATAGTTTTAGGTTTTCTGTGTAAAATTCTTTTTTTTTTTTGCCCATTTGCATCCCTTGCCATCCTGTTCTTGCCTTCTGGAGTATTTGCTCTCCATTGTTATTGTTGTTGTTGCGCCGGTATAGGTGTGGGTGTGTGCGTTCAGGAATAAAATGAATTAAATTCTGCAAAATTAAACGGAGCGGAGCGATTTAAGCAAATAAAACATGAATGAATGAATGCATCCTTTTTTTACAAAATGATTCGTTTTTCTATTCCTTTTTGGTTTTGTTTCTTTCTTCTTTTCGCTCCTTTCTCTTAATTCTATTCAAATGGGAGCGTAGTGGAAGTCGAGAGGAAATAGAGTGAAATACAGAGGATGATGGACCGCGAATGGAATGCTGAATGAGTGTCGGGTGTGTGTGCAATTAAACACCGAAAGTAGGTGGAGATGCGTGTCATTGTGTTGATGGTTTGTGTCTGCAATATGTGGGCATATGGGTCGTTTTAAGGTTTCCTCTTTGAAAGCGGGTTTCGTTTGGTTTTTGATTTGAAAGAGATACTCGTATGTATGTTTGTGGCCGTGATCCAGTAAAAGTGTGGGTGGCGAATGTGAAATGGGACGTGTGTGCGATTGCAATTGGATGTAGGTCAGTTGGTGTGGATATCTGACTATGTACGAGTTGTCGGGTAAATGAAGAAAAAATTGTGTGGACTGAAAGTGTATTTGATCGGAAATGTAGACCAATATGTAAATCGGGTGTGACAAAGGTGGAGCTGTGTTCGGTTTGACTTAACTGGCATTAAGACCGGAAAGCACTTAAAGAGAAGAGTTGTAGCATCATTGCGTTTTCCAAATCAAACCTTTATTGCACAAGCCCTTTACTCGCAGAAGCAATATCTCAAGGAGCGGCAGGATGCAGCCCTTCGTTATTTTAAATTCCACGGCATTGTTTCATCGTTAATATTCAAGTATCATTGCGATGACTTTTGATCAGCAAAAACTACTTCAGTTGTTAAATAAAGTGTGTTTTTGTAGAGATATACAAACTCAATATGAAATATGTATAACACTTGAAATTAACGTTCATGTCTATAATATTAGCTTTATTTAATAGATAACTTTATGCCATTAGTGCCTAAATAAAATTTCGGCTATGTGCGCATCAAGGTCAGCTCCAATGAAGCGCAATCATGAAGTTCAATTTTCCACAACTTTATCGAGCAACTGGCGCAGTAATAACACGGCGAATGTTCACTTCCAAATCGTCCAAGGACTCTGGCTTATCGGCATAGACTAGTGACTTCACATGCCCCCAAGGGTGCGTCACCGTGCGCGAGCGAAGGCGGGACAGTCGCAGAGAAAGTGTTCTGCTGTGTCGTCCTCCTTGCAACATGCAGCACAGGTAGGCGCCTCACTGATGCCAAACACATAGAGATGCTTAGCAAAAGTGTAATGGCCCGTAATGACGTTCGCAAACCTTCTGCAATCATTTTTCCTTAAACATAAGAAGAATGTTGCGGACTTCTTGCAGACATCAAGGCATACGGGCTTAGTCATCTCCATCTACGACTGTGTGCATTAAAAACCCAGTCGTTGATGTCAGATTGGACCGTGGAAGCAGATAGACCTAAGGCGGGTTCAGGTCCTGAGAAACTCTCCTCTGAGCCCCTTCTAACAAGTTCATCGGAGACCTCGATTCCAGAGATCCCAAAGCGACCTGGGACCCATGCAAGCCTAAGTGAATTTACGCTTCCGACTTTGTTCCAAAAGGTCTCGAGTTCATGCACTAATTTGGAGTTGGATAAAGGGTTGGACACAACTTTGAGTACAGCTTGGCTATCACTGCAGACGCATATGCCACTTATGCCTCACAACATATGGAACGGCCATTAGGGTTGCGTATATCTCTGATAACGAGAAATGCAATCGAGTGTTTTCGCGCTAAAAGAAAACTCCAGCGCCGGACCTCCACCCAGACATGGAGCCATTTGTAAAAATGCGAAGATAGTCCATTTCAGGTTCAGTATCTGGCCAGAGCCAGTCGTGATGATGCCCTGGAAATTTGACTGTGAAATTATAGCGCAGCAGGATGGCAGGTGTCATTGCGTCGGAAGGCAGAGCCTTGAGACAGGGGTCGTAGGATATTTCTCGCGCAAGTACACTGTTACTCCAATGCGAGTTTTACCAAAAACCATTTCACTTGAGGCGAGACATGGCTTTCCGTGCGCACCCTCTGATATATAACATATTTCAAGGGGCGGAAGATTCATCAAAGCATACAGAGCAACTCCCGGTGTGTTGGGGAAAGCCTCCATGCAGCTGACACAGACCGCTCTTTGGAGTTTGGTGAAAGAAGCTACGACGTGTTTGAGGAGAAGCTTGCTTTATAAGACGACTCCCAGGTACTTAGCTTTCTTGGATATCGGGATGGGAATGCCTTTTAGCACCAGCTGAGTAATGACACTATTTTTCCTCCTTCCCAACATCAGTCTTAAGAGGACTAACTGACATCCCATAACTCATGCACCAGTCATCGATCACATTTAGTGCCGCCTGTACATTGAGTCAGGCAGTCGCTAAACATGAGCCGACAGAGAGAACGGCAGCATTATTGGCATAGGAAGCATAGAGAGAAGACCACCATGCAGACTAATAGCGGAAACAGGACGCCATCTTGTGGGCAGCCCCTGTTTACACCAGACTTGACACATTCTCCGAAGCCTGCATCAGCGATCAAGGTATTGCTTTGATTAGCAAAATCAGTGCTACATCTGCGCCATGCCGTCTAACAGCGTTACACAGGCTGTCGAAACCAGTGTTGTCAAAAGCTTCCTCAACCTCGACGAAAATGCCCAGTACGTACTCCTTCCTTTCGAGAGCGCATTGAATTCTCCTAACTAGGTTTTGAAGCACAATCTCGCAAGATCTTCCGCGCTGATTAGCATGTTGCATCTCCGGGAGAGGATCTATACTAGTCTCTCCATGATTTGCAGCAAGAAGGATGTTAAACTGATTGGTCTATAACTCTTTTCTTTGCCTTTTTTGGGAATATAGACCACCGTCACCGCGCGCCAAGGAATATGTATGTATATAGGCAAGTGCCAGGCTAGCACTGAAAATTCTTTTCAGGGTAGGAAGCAGGTATCTTATACCTTTTTGCAACATAGCAGTGTATAAATTAATAACACTTTAGGGTTCGTTTTATTTTATAAAATCTATTTATTGTTAGATGTTACAATTCTAATTTATTTCTAACACTTTTTTAATATTAATGCCTTATATGAAGACCCTATTCGAGCACTAGTCTCAGACTGAACTGAAAACACTCGTCAACACATGCGAGGGCGAGTAAGAATCGATCTTCTCCACAGCGACTGCAGGCTTCTAGCTAATCTCCGCTTAACATCTGCTATGCGTAAACAAGTTGTTTACAACAGAGTGCCTAGCCAAATCTGCATCTGCGGTGACCGCTAGCTCTGCAAGCGAAACATCTGCGTAACATCTGCTAAGGTATGGCGCGTAAACAAGTTGTTTACAACAGAGTGCCTAGCCAAATCTGCATCTGCAATGACCGCCAGCTATGCGACACCCGCATGTGTTGACTTTATGTGTTAACTTATATCCCATCAGTATCTGGCGACTTGAAGCCATTGAAAGATATCACAGCAAATTTAATGGCCTCAGTAGTTGCCACGCGTGACGCAACATACCAGCTACGCCGAGTTGTTTTCATCGTTTCAGTCGCAGTTACCAATGAAGGAGTGTGCAACGAGCCGATGACAGTCAGATTCCCCAGGAAATGGATCTAAAGCAGTAAACTAAAGGCCCCGGCCCATAGAATCCGTCGATCCGTTGACAATTGTCGATGACATTTATTAATTGATGGAGTGCGTTCATCTGAGTTATAAAATGGATGGCCGGATGATCGCCTCAATGAGTTCTTCCTCGAACATTTTATAACATTTTTTTCCGAGAATAATGTTCACTTTTCGCACACTAAACGACCTTCACCAACCGAATCGTACTTTGAATGTCAATCGAATTTGATATTTCTCTCAGTACGAGAGGGTTCCTACGCATTCTCTCAATGCATCCACCAATGAACGTGCTTACTCTCAATTCGTGCATCCGTGAACCTCAGAATGTAAATGTTTAAGCTCCAATATGTGAATGTATGAACTGTCAACGGATCAAAAAGTAGAAAGTAGCTCTACTTTATCCGTTGAAGTTCATACATCCGTCGGCTATGGGCCACCTCCCATAAGAATGTGTATATTCTACTTTGCACTCAGTTAAAATCAAGGGAGTGACAGATCAACGGATTCTATGGGCCGGGGCCTTGAGGTTACGTTTTCTCTCGTTCTCATTTTCTCTTATTTCTCTCATTTTTGAACGAACGTAAGGTCGCCAACGCAGACGCAGTATTTGAACATGACCCATTGAATTCCTTGTGTTGAATGTTAAACGTCACTCGAAGCCAACGCAAACGCAGTATTCTGATATGGGCATTAGTGCGTTTTGACAGTTCAATTGAATTTAAAATTCGACATTTTTTCGATGGCGCTTTTTCGTTTGAGGTAAGAATTTATGAAAATAATAAATAAAAACACTTAAATTTCACAAGGAAAACATATTTGTAGATGTCCTTTGAAGAAAACTTAATTGATTTGGTGAAGGAAGATGCATTTTTGTATAACACAAAATGCAAAACGTAGCAATTGAATAGAATTGGTTTGTTGGATGATTGCAATATTATTTAAGTTATAAATATTTTATTTTTTCAGCCCAAGAATGCAAGCAGCGATGGAGGAGTCTTCGAGATAGGAAGGAAAAACGAAAAATGGAACTTCCCTCTGGAAGTGGCACTATACCCACAATGGAAAAATGTGATCTTTTTGATTCATTGGAATTTTTAAACTCTTCTGTTCAAACCAGAACGTATGTATGTAGATGTATAAATATATGCAGTTTGCACTGAGTTCTTCTTTTTTATTGTATTTGAAATCATTTTTGTTTATTTGCAGTTAAATTACGATAGTATGGAAGGAGTGAGCTCTACTCCCGACCCATTATCTCCACCCGGTCTCGAAGAATTTACGTTGGAACAAGAAACGAGTGACCTCCCAACTCCAAAGCGGAAACTGGCAAGGAAAGGAAAGACCGATGCGGATGATCCCTTCACTCACTTCTTGAGGGATGGGGTCCATTAAATCCACCCTGGCAGCACCAACAAACGATTTCGACTTTGCAAAAACACCACCATCGCTTTGACTACCATATGCGCCTATATCGACAGCAGTAAAGTGTATTTGGCATCACAAACGGCGAGGAGAACTATTGAGTGATGACCTTTATAATTGTAATATTCCGATCCAGCGCCAGGTGGACAGCGTATGTTGGCGTGCTTGCCGTCAATTGCACCTACGCAATTCGGCAGATTCCAAAGAACATTGAAGTTTGTCGCAATTGTTCGCCAGTCGCCTTCATTTATAAGTGATAAATAAAGTGGTATTAATTAGTTCCATAAAATATCGTAAATAATGCCAAAAACTGTTGAATATCCGATGCGGAAAATCCAGGCTAGAACTTGTATTGGTACTCCCTGTGATAGATATCTAAAAGTAACATTTGGTATGAATTTAACTAAATTAGCCATTCAATAGAATACATACAACAAGACCAAAAAAAATCTAGCACTAGGTTCAATTGGTTTTCTCCACGAATGCTTATTCAATTCATGTTCAATAAGATTTCACAGCACTGTGAACGTTTGTGGAGAGATTCGTGTTATTTTATAGAAATATTCCGGATTCCTCTCCATCATTTGATGAAAATGTGTTGGGAAAAATCCTTTCGAATCCTTACTAATATTCCGCTCCCGAACGTACCATCGCCTCTCTGCTGTATAACACAGTATTCTGAATTGGGCTTAAATGATTGTAGGCGCGGGGTAAGTGGGAAGTGAGGGGTGAGTAGCAAGTATTTATAACTATTCGACTGAATTTGCGTTGGTTGTAGTTCACAGTAACACTTCTGTTTCCATGCCATTAAGGTGTATATTCGAAATGCACACACAGAGTATGAATTTTGAAGAATAAGCTTCCTATATTCCTTTTGCTTCGATCGATACTTATTCCAGTCAACTTCCGAGTTCGATTTGAGCGATCTATTCAGGAGACTTCTGGCTTCCCTGCAAAGACATTGGAGCTCAGCGGTTCCACCAGAGAACCAGGACGGTTGACAGGACACGCGAGTTCGAAACAGTGATGGCTCTGATCAGGTTATGAACAATATCCTCCACCAATTAATTTGTTCAGAGTTTAGGTAGGGCTTGAGTGGATTTCTCAAGCTCCTCTCTAAGCCGTTCCCGGTCCGTCTTTCTAGGATTAAGCTGCGAGGAGGAAATCCCACAGTTCAATTAGGATTCGATATATCTGCGGTCTGACAAGGTAGCATCTGGTAAGACACTCCAGGTAGTGATGGCATTCACATCAATCACTTCCCGTATTCTCGCCGTGACAAATTTGATTGAGCGTTAACATTGTTTATGATAAAGTCAGACGAAGGAGGGAAGTTTAAGAGATAATCTCCTCTCAGGTGGCATTTGCTGCTGCTCCAAACAGAGTTTTGAGTCCAATCCTTTTGGCTTCACAGTAGGTACTCTACGAGTTGAGCAACCGCCTTCAGTGGCGGAGGCAGTACCGAGTCGTAGGGGAAGTAAGCAGACGCCAAGGTGAAGTGTTCAATTTCTCCGTGCGCTTTGTAGCTAACTCTAACAACCACCAGATCTTATCCACAGAATTTACCAAGTTTGGTTGCCGTGTCCGATATGATGAGGCAAACCATATGGCTTCCAAATCGCTCATCATAGAGGATCGTAGCATCACGCACGAGGGTGGTTCGATAAGTAGGTACTTAGCCTACAAAAGAAAAACAAACATTTTGGAGAAATGGCGATTTATTTTTCAATATAGTCTCCTATTAGCTCGATGTACTTGACCCAGCGATGCTCCAACTTCTTTAACCCGTCTGAAAAATACATTTTCTCGAGGTCTGCAAAGTAGGCCTCCGTGGCGGCGATGACCTCCTCATTCGACTGAAATTTCTGCCCGGCGAGTGACTTTTTCAAGTTTAGAAACAAAAAGAAGTCGCACGGGGCCAAATCTGGAGAATACGGTGGATGGGGCAGCAGTTCGTAGCCTAATTCGACCAATTTGGCCATGGGGAGGGCGGAGGTGTGAGTCGGTGCGTAATCATGGTAGAGCACCTTTTTCTTCGCCAAAGGGGGCCGTTTTTTCTTCAATTCGGCGTCGAATCGGCCCAATAATTTGGCATAGTACAGCCCTGTGACCGTTTTGCCCTTCTCCAGGTATTCGATGTGGATCACACCTTGTGAATCCCAGAAAACGGTGGCCATCACCTTTCCGGCCGATGGGACAGTCTTCGCCTTCTTCGGAGCACGTTCGCCGGGTGAAGTCCACTGTTTCAACTATTCCTTGGTCTCTGGTGAGTACCAGTGGATCCATGTTTCGTCGACTGTCACGAAACGGCGCAGAAACTCATTCGGATTGCGCTTAAACAGCGTCAAAAACTGCTCTGAAGTGGTCTCACGTTTGCGCTTGTTGTCCGGAGTGAGCAAATGCGGCACCCATCGCGCCGACAGCTTTCTCATGCAAAAAAATTTCATGCAGGATATGACCCACGCGATGTAGCCGTTTTCGGGGCACCTGGAAATGGCTCATCAAAAACCGACGTGCGACCACGTTGAAACTCGTTAAACCAATTTTTGATGGTCGCCATCGAAGGAGAAGAGTCACCGTACACAGCATCCGAACGCTCTTTGATTTCGCTGCGCGATTTCCCTTCCACAAACAAGAATCGAATCACCGACCGATATTGCTCTTTTTCCATTTTTCTAAAATCCGCGGACACTCCCGTTTCCACACGCGGTCAAAACAAAACTACGAGTCCGATCCGGCTGAAATTTCGACAGTAGCCGTCTACTGGAATGTACTACACGATAGTAAGTTGCTCTTGCGATACTGGCGCCATCTGGCGGCGAGGCTACGTACTTAGCGGACCATCCTCGTATACGACCGAGACCACAGAGGCGCTTATTCCACACCCATGATTCCTGAATGGATACAATGTGATGATTTGTACTACTGCAATTCTGATACTGAGAAGAGCAGTAGCAGTTTTGCAGTGTTGTAGATTGATCTGAGTAAATATTATAGATTTAGACTTTGGAGCACGTTCCATCCTTCGACTACTTGACATCAAAATGGAATAAGATCCGAAAGTAGGGACGTGAATCGTACACAGATTTCAGGGCCTCGACAGAGCCGTTGTCCAATCTCACAACCAGAGTGAAGGCCTCTTTTTTCAGAGAGCCCTTACTCTCTAAGTAGGAATAGACAGTTCAGGCCCTCATGTCGAGTCCCGGGTTCTGCGCACGTAGTCGTGTCAGCTCACCACGACGGTACAATTCATCAGAGCAGACATCTCAGCCTAACTACAGAAGCCTGATGCTGAAGCTAACTCCAGTAGACGACCCTCGATAAGACAGTTACTGCGACTGGTTGTGCCCAATGAGGTATTGCCCATAGCTGCCCACTAAGTTTTCTCATATCTGGTAGCAATTGAATTCCACGTTTAAAAAACAACATGTTTTTCAAGGCTATCCAAGAATCTACCCATTTTTTGAGAGCTTCAATGGAACAAGGAATAATGCCTGCTGAATAGAGTAAATGGGATAGGACCTCCCATTTAAGCCTATCCAGATTTTGCCTCCTCGTATACCGTTTCCCTTTCTTTGCTTAACTTGAACTCACCAACTACAATCGTTAACCATCTCCCAAAATGGTGTCGTTGGGCTCGTAATAAACTACACCCTACTGATCCCTCCAAAAATATAGGACCGAATAGCATCCAATGGAATGGATGTTTAGGCATCACACACCTTTCATTAATCTAATATAACTTGAAACCTAACTCGTCTATATTACTAAAGACTATTAATAATAATACAATAACCGTAATGAAATAATGAAATCATTTACAAGCAAAGCCCTTGTCCGGGATTGTAACAGTTCATATAAAGAGGCATGCATGTCAATAAGCTTGAATTGAACTTAATGGCTTTTTGCAACTGCTATAATCAGAGAGTGAAGCACAAAATAACATTCTCCAAGTGATACTCGACACAAACGGTTGAATTTCAAAACTATGGTACAATTGGAACGTCCACTCCACCCCGAAGGCCGCTAGGATCCTTGACCTAAGCGAATGCAACTACATGAGTGCAACTCCTAAAAGTGGCTACTCGGGAGAAATTCTTTTTTTTGTTTTTTTATTTTCTCTTTACCCCTGAATCGTAAAACTCATCTTGATAGCTTGAGTGCCACAGCCTGAGTTTGCCATCGTATATTATCCTCAAAGACCCCATAAACCACATGTGGCATTGAGAATGATGATGACATGCACTTTAAATGCGTCGCAATCAAAACCGATGTTCATGTCTTGTCGTCGGGTCATATCATCCCATGATACATCCGCTGTAATGCATTCGCGTCGTTAATCTGAATGATGATTGCATTTATTCCATCCATCAGTCCGCAATGCCAACACTTGGCTCCGTTGAGAGTGCATAAAATCCAATCCGAATTGCCATCACTCCAATATCGTCTTCCGCTTGTCATTAATCTTCTTAAAGGAGTTTTATCGAAGAATTTAAGTAGACTTTGCCGTGCAGTTTGCTTTATCCTTTTTTGTTCATTTTAATGACAGCAAGGACGAACGGGTGAGGAAGGAAAATGAAGGGAATTTCGAGGATAACGATGAGAATCACACAATTTACCAAATCCTCTATACTCGATTGAATTTCATTCGAATTTGTCACCCCGCTGTCCTGTGGTGAGTGGGGAAGGGACGAAAACCACTAGTACTGAAGGATTCCATTGGATCATGATCAGCTTTTCAGGCCAGGGTGGCCAGGGTGATTGAATTCCATCAACTTCCACAGATTAAACCACTAATTGCAAAGTAATTGAATAGATTTTAGTTCGGGTAGAGGATGTGATTACGAAATATGAAGAAAGGCTAGAATCGCACTCATGTCCTGTGGTGTCAAGGGGACTCACTTAATCCAATTTCGATTTAAATCACCAACTTGGTCAGCCTTTGTGTCGTCAACGTACGATTTGGCCCGATTTGAAGTCAGGACACAATCAACCCCGACAATCGGGTCGGTCTTGTGTGTATTGCCCGACAATTGTCCTTTGTACCGTGGCCCTTTATTATCGTTATCCTTCTTATCAACTCCTTGGGCAATGGAGATAAGCAGAAAGCTCGTATACTGTGTCCTCGTAATCCATTGTTACATGTTGGCATTGAACTGAGATTAGAACCATTTCGTGTTGGAGTCAATTTAAGGTTAGATTTAATGACTTGAATTCCTTCGACATAACCTCTGAATTAGTCCATTCCATGTGGTGTCCCTTGAAATTCGCAATTTCTTGCAATTCCATCTCTGGTTTCACTGTCTAGTTGTCACCATCGTTTCGTCGTCATCATCACACAGTGAGACAATAGATGGAAATTACTATAGGATCCTTCCTCTCCCGGTGGAGAGGATTATCCTTCTTTTGTTCTTATTCTCTCATTCCGTCACCCGTTTATTTCCATCAACGAAAAGGATAAGAAAAACAGATAAAAAAAAACCGTCAAGCTCGCAGTCATTCAATGGCAGGACAATAACCCAATGGCAATGCGGATGAAAGGAAACATGTTACATTTCCTATTTACTCCAATTGTGATTGTCCTGGAGCTCACACTCAAACACACATACATACATACATATGCAGGGCGACACCACTTTGTGTTGTTTCAGAATACCTCTTTGAAGCGAGAGGACGACAATGATGTTGCTTCTCCACTGCGCTGATGATGATGACGACGATGTAGGTGACAACAAGGATGGCATGAACTACATAATACATGACATAATGATGACAATGACGATAAGTAAATTTGGCCAGATTGGACTTATTATGTCGCCATTGCGAGATTCAGTTTCTTTTCAAAGGAGATTCGCAATTTTCTTCAGATGAGAAAATAATAAACAAAAGAGAAGCAGGACATCCAGGACAACAACAACAACAACATCCAAAGATAAAAGCCATTCGATTTTAGAGCGAATCACTTTCCTTCCCGGCAATGGTACTCCTTTAATTGGATACTGTTGCAAGAAATTGAATTGAATATCCTTACAGGACAATAGGGGGAGGTATACTCCTATACTGTGAAATCAGACGTTGATCGCTACCAACGGGAGAAGACGATTCTATTGTTAGAAGTGAAATTGATATCAGTAGATTGCAAATCGGAGAATGGTAGATTTGTTTTTTCTGTTTGTTTTCAAACGCTCTATACCTCGAGTGCTGCTCTTAAGTCCTTTTGTTGACAACGTCCGTTAATGAAAATTAAGATTTCATGCCGACAGATGCTGTCCAGGGTTGTTCTCTTCGTCAAAGAAAGTAATGAACGACATAATCAAAATGGAAATAAGCTTTATCCCCCTGGAGCCTTACGATCACACTAATATTGGGCAATCCACCGAAGCCAGGGGAATATGTGACCCTTCCTATCAAATTAGGCTTGTTTACATATTTCCATTTGGTCAAACTGTTCGCACCTAACGACACACCGACTCGCGTCCATGCCCCGCGCCATGCCATCGGCAAAACATCAAACAGGACCAAATGCCATTCAAAAGGGACGGATTATCGATTTCATTAACGAGGGATTAAAAGGCCATTCGCCGTTAATATCCGTCTAAAATTAACTTGCGGATAATTGAATTCCATTCGAGGGCGGCAATTATGAGGTAAATCACCGTAAAGGTCAACAACTTGAATCCGCTTCAATGTGTATTCGATTTATGATACATATTGTCCTGCCTACGTGAACTAGTATGCGTTAAAGTATATAATGAATGGATCGATACTTACAGAAGACGTTGAGCTTCATGGCTGTTTCACGGATGCCGTTGCGGACTAGCTCGTTTGTGGCGCGACATGCTAGTCCTTTGCCGTGATCCTCCCGTGTGGGCGTTAGTGATAGTACGGATATGCTCACATTTCCATCTTCAGAAACCTGCAAAAAAGGGTAAATTGAGGGATGTCTGTTAACAGGGGAATGTACGTACCTTTTGGTTGTGAACGTGGAGTTCAATGTTGCCCATCCACCAAGTGATCTTCGCAGGCGGACGAGAGCCTATGGCTTGGCATTCGATCTCGTACTTACGATCCGCTGACATTGGCTGATTGTCGAATGAGATCTCCACAACGAGTGGTCGAACTGAAATGAAAAAATTAAGAAAAGTTTGATGTCAAAAATATAAAGCTTTTAGTAAAGATTGATTGTTTTTTTGTATAGGGTCCGTTCAAGAGTTACGCTCTTATGGTGTTTGTCACACAACCGGAGGGGGTGCAGATGGTTTGTATCGAAGATGTTTGTTCACTATTCTCCGGGGGTGGTTGTCCTAGATAGGATTTTTGAGAGATTCAACTGAATTTGTCGCGTTGGTTGTAGTTCACAGTAATTTTTTTGTTTCCATGTCATTTAGGTGTTATATTGGAAATGCACACACAGAGTATGAATTTTGAAATGATCTTATGCTGCGTATGTTATGCCTTTGTCAGCATTTTCAATTTTTCCGTATAGGAATTGTTCTGAACAGGCTTGAACTACAGACATTCCGCTCAACAGTCGGTGATAATTACCATTGCACCACAATCACCCCCAACAGATAACCACATTAAATACGCCGAAAGCAACACCCATATTGTGGAAAGGCCTAGAGTCTGCTTCAGTATATCAAACGCTCTCTCTACTCTGTGACCCAAGCATGGTTACCGCAGTAGTAAATTGCAAAGCACACGGAGTGATAGAGCCTCGCCATGACATTATGACTCGATTTCTTAAGGCAGTAAACGAACTCATACTGCGAAATTGATTACAGAACTTGAGGCAACCTTATTTATTTTTAACACCCGACGCAAAAAGAGAGGTGTTATAAGTTTGACGTGTCTGTTTGTCTGTGACATCGTTGCTCCTGAACGAATGGACCGATTTTGATGATTTTTTTTTTTGCTTGAAAACTAACGTGATTGAGATAGTTCTGAGCTACATTCTATGAAGATATGTTCAGTCGTTTTAAGGAAATCAGCTCTTTTAAGTAACGAAAAATTAGTCACTCTATCGGAAGATGTTATAATTTTTGCAAATAGTGTCGTACCTCAATCACATTTGATATTAGTGAACTAGACAGCTGCAGTATACCAACAGATAAGCAATGGAGCGCTATGCTTCGCAAGAGCGTGGAATAATTTTGTCGATTTTTTTTACCAATAATCGGTCGGTGGAATTAGGTGAGTTTTGACGTCAATTTTCTATTCGTGTCGCACCAACTGGACAAACATTCCGCTTAGCTACCTGATTTGACTAGACTGGAACCCCAGGAGACCATGCAGGACGTGCCCGCAACCAGACTGGTCGTTCGACCGAGAAGAGCGCGGCTGTGGCTACCGGTATCGCTGAGAACGAAGTAACATCAACCAGACAAAGGGTCGCACAATAGGCATAACCAGACGTATTCAACAAAGAATTTTAGTGAGAAACTTACACATGTTCCCGTACAAAGAACAAATAGTGCATCAGTTAGTGCCTGCTGGCTATCAGTCGCGTATTAATTACTTTCAAGCTATCCTTAATCAACAACGAAGAGAACGATTTTGTGTTGAAAATCACCATGAGCGGCGAGATGCATTTACACTTAAGCGGTTACGTCAAAAAGCAAAATCTTCTTTTTGGAGCATTGAAAATCCGCGTGTGATACACGACGAGCCACTACATCCACTCAAAGCCACTGTGTGGTGCGGCGTTCACGCGGGAGGAGTGATGGGGCCGTATTTTTCTGAGGACGCCATCAGCACTACGGTCACTGTTACTGGCGAGCGCCACAGGGCCAATGGTAGATGACTTCTTATTACTGGAATTGAATAAGCGGGGCTTGGTGAAAATTTGGTTTCAACAAGACGGTGCACACAGCACGAGCCACAATGGATATTGTGAAGGAAGCGTTTCCTGGTCGCATAATGTCCTGTCTTGGCGATTTGACATGGCCAGCAAGATCGACAGATTCAATCATCCCAGAAATCTTTCTTTGGGGCTACTTGAAGTCGAGTCGAAGAGTATATTCGACAGAAATACGAACATTTGTCACCGGAATTCCTTCGTAAAATCATGACAAATGCGATAAAACGGGTATAAAGGTATATCAACATTGGCGATAGCCACCGGACGGATATCCTCTTTTCCACATAACAGAAAGAAATAAAAAGGTAAAAGTAAAGATTTCCATCACTCAAAGTCTTTTTTTTTTTATTTAGTAAAAAAGTTAGTCAAAAACAAAAACATGCAAGAAGCCCTATGCGTTGTTACTTAAGAAAAATGTAATTTAAGTAGTTACTTATCGCAATTAGGGTCCGCGAGTAATTTTAAAAGAATAACAAAAAAATTGGTATAACTAATTACCCTTTTTCACTTAGCAGTTCCCCGAGGTGGCGACGCTTATCTTAAAAATATTAATAGGATCTTTTAATGAAGTCAAAAGGCCGAGAGAAAAATTTTATTTATTTACTTTTTAAAGTTTTTTTGTGTAAGGGGTTACTTAAAATTTTTAATTTTATTTTTATATTCTTCCATCTAACCTCGTCATCAACAATGTAGGTTCATAACCATCAGTTGCTACAGCGAGTCGTTAGAAGGTGACTGACCAAATTAACAGTCGAAAATTCTGTTCAGGGATTGAACGATTCCCTCTTGGAATTTTGAGTTTCAGCGTCTTCCAGATCACTCCAGAAGGAATGTATTCGTAAGTCGAAAAGTGATTACTGTCGATATTTCTGTGGAGAGATCAAATCACTGAGTGGTCAATTCATCCAACGAGGTGGAACGATCAAACTCGACAGAGTTCCTGCATCATAAAATCTTCATCTACATCGTGCTAAGCCTAGAAACAATAAGCCATCTGGTTGAGATGCAATGAAACCGATCCTGGCTCACTACGTAGTCTTCCAACGCAGACTGTGTCTTCTTGTTCAGCACCTTTATTATTATTTAATTCACTTTTTATTTTTTTAACAACTGGCTTAATATTAAGTTTTAATTTAACGTTCGATTTTTTTATTAAAGAAAACAATTCTCCTGTCCGACCCGTCTTACTACGTTTTTTCGTCACGACTCACTACCGACTTCTCTTGTTGCTCTTCGTATCACAACTGACTGGGTATTCTCCTCGGTGCATTGCTTGTCTCCAAACCTTGTTTTTTTCTCGTTTCGTTGTTTGTCTCGGCTGCTCGTTGATGATGGTGCGATCGGGTCCCATCGCTGATCAGATGATTGGTCTGCTTGGTCTCAATTCTACATGAATGCGCCCTTAAACTTGTTTTCCATTCTGTCATTGACATTACAAGAAGTGCATTTCTATCATGGTGAGGGATCATATGCCTGGAACTGGAAGCTATTAAAAATCAACAACGAAATTCTAAGTAGATAGTCGCGCCTTTAAAAGTGCTGATTAACGCTCGATAGCTGGTGTCTATCTACCGTGTAAGATAGACGGCGCAATCTAAGTGTTTCGGTTCAACCAGAGCCAAATCAGTCGATTTCTGGCCGTTCATAAGAATTACAAAACTCTGAACACACATTGTGGGGAATTTTGTTCCAAAATCGTGGCAACCTTACTTTTATTATTATTACCAAGCATTTGAAACTCGGAAATCCAGGCCCTCGTTGAGAAACCTTCGTAAAGCCAAGGTTGGTTCCTTCACATTTGTGCTGCTCAGTTTCATCTTTAATACATCTTATTACTTTTTTCACGTATATATGTACGTCGCGACCTTCTTGGCAGTCTTTTACCCTCGGGTTTTTCACTCACTATTCTTCCATGTCCTTCATGTCCTGCAATCTTTGTGATTTTATTACTCGGACAATACTTAAAGCTGGATAGAGTTCTTTGAGTCATTAATTGTATAGTCTCCTTCATTCCCCTGTTTTTTCGTCCTTTTAATCTCATAATTCTACTTAAAATCTTGTTTTCAGAAATGCGAAATCTATTTTCCTCGTTCCTAGTCAGAGAACCAGTTTCACATTTACATTCGCATTATTATGGTTTTATAAGTATGTATGAAGTTTGACATTACGGTTTTGAATGGTTCCTTCATCAAGACGCATGCCTTGCCCATATGCAGCCTTTTATTTATGGATATTCCGATATGTTTATTATTCATGTTTGCAAAACCGTTCCCAGATATTTGAACTCGTCCTCTTCAAAGCGTTTATCGAGTACAGTCAGGTTTGGATGGATCATTAGTCGGTTTTTGAGGGTTGTTCAAAAAATAAAGTAACTCTTCTAGCGATGAGGCCTTGATTTCCTCAAATGTGACAAATTTCCGTGCATACTCAAATTTACTTTGTGATTTTAGGTTTCTGAGAAAAAAATTGGTCAAGTACGATGAATATGATATCCGAAAAATAGCCGAAAAAATTACACAGATGCCACGAGGAGTGAAAATTATTTTCCCACAATTTCGAATGTTTCTTCATATTGCTTCACCCAAACAACGCATAACGTCAAGGCAACATTTTTTATCGACTATATGACCTTTGGATATTCTTTAGTTTATGTTTTCAAGCAGCATTGCCAGCGGCTGCTTAACGAGTACGAACGTGCAGTTCGGCTCCAGAACCTCCGAGCCCTTTAAAACGTACACCGTATTTTGGTAACGATATGCACTGTCATGCGACTTCTTCAGGCATGTGTTGGACAAATAGTACGGCCGGCGGGGCAAAGTCAACACGGAATTCACTATCTTCCATAAATCGGTCCAGTTGCTAGGCTACGCAGAGGATATTGATATTATTGCAGCTGTCAGAGCACTATTGTGGAAGCCGTCACCGCGTTTGAAGATTAGGCGAAACGAGCTTGTCTTCATATCAATGGGGAGAAAACGAAATACATGCTGTTAACGAAAAAGCGTTTCGTTTCTTAGGTGGTGCTGAAGGAGTTCATGTACCTCGGGGCAAACATAAACTCCATTAATGAAATAGTGGAGATCTGGCGCATAATCCGCTAGTACTTTGGATTGTCAAGACAACTAAGGTCTAAGCTCCTGTCCGCGAGAGCCAAATTTATGCTCTCAAAACTCTTATTGTGCTAGTCCTGATAAATGGAGCCGAAAGCTGGACTAAAAGTATGACAGCAGAGCAGATCCTTCGCTCCTTCGAAGGAAGAATTCTGCGACGGATATTCTGTCCAGTCTGCGAGGAAAGCGAATGAAGGAGAAGTCATAACTGCGGACTCTATGAGCTGTACAAGGACGTGGATATAGTCCGGAAAGCTAAAAGCCGTCGACTACAATAGCTCGGCCATATCGAGCATATGGACACCAAGCTCCAGCCAAGAGGGTCTTCGAATCAGAGCCTCCGGGTTCGAGAAGAAGGAAGAGACCGCGGATGTAAGACCTCTGACTGGAGGCAGCGTGACCGGGACCGCCAAGAATGGAAATCTGAATTAACTAAGGCCCGGACCACATGTATTTCTGGCGTGAAACTTAAGTAAGACCTTTCGACAAGAACTCCTGATGAGCCCCGCCATTGTAATCGAAAAAGACAGTGAGTATCCTCAGATAATTGGCGTACTTTTCTATCCGCTTCCGTTTTTATGATTGGTCTCTGGTTTCGACGTCATATTCGTAGCTATATCCACATGTTTTGTCCTCAGTGATGACCCTTTTCAGCAAATCTGCATCGTCATTTACGACATTCAACAGCTATTGAGTGTTGCTACCGTCTAAAGCGGGTATCGTCATGAACATCAAAGTAGACTCACCGAATGCCGTAGTCAACATTTCAAGTACTAATTTTATTTTTCAAACAAAACTTAATACAGTTACTTCGATTCATTTTCTTTTCAACAGCAAAAAATCGCCGCGCATATATTTCTATGAAAAACAAGCTAAATATCAAAAATGGCTGGCAATGTAACGTTGCAAAAAGGTGGACAAATTTCTCTTCTTCTAGTCCTCTTCGTGGGCGCCCGCTGGAAATGAGTAATCATCGTTTAGTGTCAGCTAAGGTCTTACTCGCATGCATCAATCGTGCGCAGTGTACCATTAAGAAAGAGGTAACAACAGATACTTAACTCTCTGGTAGTGTGAGCGAGAGAACCGTGCCGAGGGATGGAGGGTGGGGGTTAAACCAGAACCGGCTATATTGTGGTGGACCTTTTCTACACTGGCTTAATCGTGGGATAAAGATAGAAACCAAAAAAAAAAAAACCCTTGGGGGTTACCCCCCAAGATTTTCAGAAGACTGACAACGAAAGCGCTTCCAGGCAACGACATCGGCCCCAGGGAAGCATATAAGAGCCAGCACGACGGACTATAGAAAGAGACGTGCTGCTTTTCAATCCTTAGCCGACTGGCAAGTGTTATATAATTGGGATGAAAAGGACGTAGCCTCGTACAAATCGGCTTCGGAAACAATTGAAGAGCGGAAGAGTCGACCTAGAAAGGGACCTTCCGTATCCGCTACCACAGTCAAAAAAGTGGGTGGCCTCGATCTCACGACAAAACCCCAACCACCTCAAAGAGGCATAAGAGCACTGCTACGGCGCCCACTCTCAATAAGTTGGTGGGGGATCACCTAGCGATCCATGATGAGGGCCACATCACTCATGAGCACTGGAAACCTTAGCTTTCCCTCCATGTGCAAAAATAGCCCGGAAAAGAAACTTCCTAGTTTCACCGATAGGGGCTGGCTCCATCGGTATTACAAACTTATTGCCTGCGACGACGACAGCGCAGAATCCTTTCAAAGGGCTACTGTCGCCGCGGCGGACAATTTGTGAGAAGGTACCAAGCCGGAGGTTGTGAAAAAGGACGAGATCCTACTCAGGCCAAGGGCTCGCGCCCGTATACCCGTGGAACACAGCGACCCAAAAGATATTTTGCTTCTGCTGCAGAGGCGAAATCCCGATCTTCCGACTACAAACTGGAAGGTCATTAAGACGGAGGTTGAAAAGGACTCAAACAGGACAGTTAGCCTGTTGCTGGACAGAGACTCCCTCCCTCCATTAAAAGCAAAGAAAGTTCGATATGGCCTTAAAACCATTAGGTTGAAGGAATATGAACAGGACGAGAGGCAAATGCCACGTGGCAATGGCCACGATTCCTACCACCTCAGCCTCCTGCAGAACTCGGCAGGAATCCGATACACCATCCTCTGATTCAGAGGATCTGGATGCTACTGTGACAGAGGCATCTGACTTAAGCGATAGCTCCAATGCTACGTATAACCCAGATAAACGTCCACCACAGTAAGGTTGCTTCTGCAGAAAGTGGAGACGACATAGTTCTCATCCAGGACCCATGGATTAGCAACAATCGCATTGCCGGATTAAAGATAAAGCAATACAAGCTGCTACACGTTACCTGCGAAGGTACCCTTAGAACCTGCACTCTAGCAAAATCCCATATTAATATATTTCTTTTAAGTAACTACAGCACCTGCGATCGTACTATTGTACTACTAAAGTAGAAGTCTCCCGTGAGAGAGGCTTAAGATCTCGGCAGTATACCTGGCCTACGACGACATTAGAATATAGGTCGGTGAGGCAGAATGGACAAAAACACTGGTCCTGTTACGATGTGACGCGAATGCTCACCACACCATTTGGGGCAGTGGCGACATTAACAAAAGAGGTGTGGTACAATATTACTTACTTATATTATTGAAACAGAACTTGTTATTTGTAATAGGGGCAATAGGCCAACTTTTTAAGCAAGAAAAAGGCAAGTAAATCGCAACATGCCTATTGAAAAGGAAAATCGGTAGACCAAGCTCTACACACGATAGTTGGAACCATTCAAAAATCACTTTCACCATGATTGCCTTCCTCAATATCGAAGGAGCTACCAAACAAAAAAGGCAGTAAAACGTGACACACCACAAGGATGAGTATTATCTTCGCAATTGTGGGTGCTAGTTGTAAACGAAATACTCTTATCCCTGGAGGACAGCGGGTGCAAACTCATTGCGTATGCAGACGGTAATCAGGGATTTGATGGAAAATGGCAAACGGGCCAATTGGGCAGAGAACTGCGGGCTTGGAATAAATCCCTCCAAATCGGAGTTAGTCCTATTCACAAGAAAACGGTAGATCCCTCAAATCACTCCACCAAAACTCCTGGGACTTACCTCAGATTCACAGACCACACCAAATACCTTGGCGTGAAAACATGCCGCAAGACTAGGACTGCCATACAACGACTACTGCAGTAGGTGTCATGATGATGAAGAAGAAGATTCTCCATCTCATCTCCTATGCAATTGCCCTGCTCCAGCCGCCTTAAGAAGACGATTTCTGGGAGAATATTTCTTCAGAGAACTAACGGATCTATCCGATAGGGGGATCGACGAAATATCGAATTTTATTCAGTACTCAAAATGGTTCCAAAAGTAACGGTGACCAAGCCGACCAAGTGGTAGCACAATCTGAAACGGAGTTCAGAACCTCGTTTGCAACTCTTCACCAAGGTTCCCTGCCCTGAGTGTGTTCCTCCTGTTTCATTGTCATTTCGACTATGACTATAGTGTGGTCAGAATCGCAATCCACTCCTCTGTATGTTTATATGGTTCTATCACGAAGCCATTATCGTTTGATGACTTTGAGAAATTATCGAATATTAATCCATTGTTTGGTAAATCACGTCCTTATCCTCTTCGTCTTTATCTTCCTAGGACAATGAGCGATCAGAAGAACATATGTCGTTATAGAGTCTTCAACTCTGCGCATTCTTCATAGGGCAAGGATCCATTAGGAATTGAGTCGGTCCCTATGGCCTTCAGGGCCAACCTCCATTCTGGGAAGGCGAAGAAGTTTTTTCGACGATAAAAATATCGATTTGTCACAACAAGTTTGGGCTCCAGTCATCATTTGATAACTTTTATCCTAGTTCCAAATCCCGCGTAAACATTATGGTTCCCTGATCAATGTTGGTCCACCTACCTTGGAGATAATCGAGAAGGTCTTATAATTATTCTTGCCTACCACTATTATTTTTTAATATAAAAAAGGCAATTAAGTAGCTTCTAGAGATTTGTCCCTTTTTAGATAGAGCTCCGGCCTTGAAAGCCTATATTCTATGGACAGCTATGCTATTTATAAAAAATGGTACCATACGGCATCAAAAAACCCTCGCCTTGTCAAGTTTTACTACACGTTTCTACTCAAATAATATAATGACATAAAATGTGTCATTTTTGACGCAGCCTTGTCTGCACCGATTTTATTTATTCGTTTTTCTTTTCTTTTGTTTTGGTGGTTCTATATGTCAAAAACCCTTTCATCAACAACATCAACAGCATCAACAGAATCAACAGAATCAACAACACCAACAACACACGCAACATCAACAACACACACAACATCAACAACCCATTCGGAAATCCCAACGACATCGTTAGCATCAGAGATAAATCCACCGCATTTGTCGTCATCAGAAGAGGAGGAAGGATACGAAGTCTCTAAATCCCGTCTTTTTACGGCTGTCATCTGTGGTAACATACTCGTATCAAGTGAATCCGGAAAATTTCTTAATTTTTTTCCAAACTCCACTCTAGCTAACCTGAACAGTTTTTCAATGGGCACAAGCCTATCGTGGACGTCGCCAATGATGCCTAGATTACATAAATATACTGAAGACAGTCCGTTGGATGCTGGAATCGATGAGGACCAGATGGCGTGGGTCTTTTCACTAGTTGCTCTCGGAGCGGGCATTGGTAAATATTGTGTTATACTTGAAACAATGTTATTCATTGTTAGCATCACCTAATTGGATATTTCTGAAGCTGGATATACTGCTGGTCGTTTTCAGGATCGATTTGGAAGGAAACCCGCCTTACTGGCCGCTGCAATCATGTTCGCAATCGCATACATCCTGTTGATGTTCTCTTTCCGCGTGGAATTGCTCTATGCTGGACGGTTCTCCCAGGTACCCTCATCAGTTCGCTTACTCATAAGATAACACTCCCAATCGTAGGGTGTTGGATCGGGTTTCACTATGGCCATTTTACCTATATATGTGGGGGAAGTAGCTACCAAGCGGTATCGAGCGTCTGCCGGAAGCCTTATCGCGATTTTCATGACCTGTACGTAAGTCGTGTGACTTTTTCAAGTTCGATGACGTCTTGTGATGTCTATTTTTTTAGCGGGCGGATTGAGTGTAATCGTTGCCGCTCGATTCTTCCATTACGCCGTGGTACAGATTTTTTGTCTGATCTTTCCTATAATGTTCTTCACTTTATACCATCTCATCCCGGAGAGTCCGTATTACCTAACAATGTGGGATCAGGAGGACGAAGCTTTCGAATCTTTACGCAGACTCTGCGGTAAACATTGCGCAGATGAGAATATCGAAGACAAATTGGTCAGAATACGAAAAATAGTGCTAGAAAGCAAGAGACGCTCTAAAAATCAGTGGGTTAGCATCATCCACCACCAGTCCATTCGAAAGGCAATCGTAATAGTCACCGGCTTGATGTTCTTTCAGCAAATGTCTGGCGTCTATGTGTTGATTATGAACGGTCAGTGGATCTTTGCTCAAGCGAACTTCTTCCTCAGCCCATCCACCTGCACGATTATCGTTGGAGCAATGCAGATATTGTTCAGCATAATACAACAATCAATTGTCGACAAGTACCGACGCAGGGCGCTGTTGAAATGCTCTGCATTCCTTATGGCAATATGTCACTTTGCAATCGGAACTTATTTCTACGCTCAGGCAAACAGTTATTCTGACGACTGGCCGGATATCATGAATTGGATTCCATTGGTCTTTTGTATTGTATTTCAGTTTTCCTACCGATTAGGCTTCGCAAATTTGCCATTTGTGATGTGTGGCGAAATGTTCCCGCCACATATCAAGTCGCTAGCCGTGTCCTTAGTCACGTTGACTTGGTGGTCGACGGGATTTCTTGTGACCTACTACTATCCACTTGTAACCCAAGTGAATATGTACTTGCCATTTTTCATGCTCTCTCATTTCTGTGTGCTAGCATATGTATTTACTGATATCGTTGTTATAGAAACGCACAATTTGACGCTGTATGAGATACAGAAAAAATTGCGTAGGAAGTTACGTATCAGGTAGGGAAAAAACGAATCTGACCAAGATTTCGAATGCAGTGGTGAAGTTTATAAATTACTAGTGAACAATAAACATGCTATAGAAATTGATTTGTTACTTAGCCTACACTAGAAGGACTTGCATAGTCTATGCCATGTTTTGGGCGAATATGACAGGTTTACCTGGTAGAATTGGAGGCGGAACCATTTCTTCCCCGCTCTTTCATTGATATTAAAGACTGGGTAGGCTATTCACTCAGGATGCGTCAGGATCTGGATGGTACAAGGCTAGATTACGCGAGCCTCAACTGTAGATCAGGCAGACCTCTTTGTATGATTGTTAGGTGAGCCAAATGAAAGAGGAGTCACCAAGGTCCAGCTCTTTTTTCGGAGCAGCGATGGAAGAATTCATAAGATGGGGTCAATGGCGGTACCCAAGTTTTGAGTGAGAAGAGCTCTTGGTTAACTACTTATTCGGGGTACTACAAAATATTTTGAGCTCAGGCCGGTAGAGGGCTCCTCCTTGTTCTTAGGGTGAACAGAAACCAGATTTTCCAGATTAGAGGTAACATCCCTATCGCCAAAAAACTGACAGCCTCGGATACGGTCGCTTTACATGTAGATGGCGCCCGTAAATGTCTGAAAGGAAATGAGATAGGGTTCTGTAGTTGGAAGACTAGGTCCGTTGACATACCCGATGCAGCTGAACGGGAGATATGTATCGGAAAACTACCCAAAAGACAGCCAGGAGCTTTGCCAATCATATTTCCCTGAAGCTCCAAAGAAACCAAAGAACAGGAATGGAGATCTTGTCACCAGGAATGCCACCTTTGATGAGTTCAATTTCACTACCTCCTAGAAATCTCGTGCAACAAAATATCTGAAAGACTAACGTAGGTGATACCCTGATTTCGAAGCAATAGAGTCGTATGACTGACGGACGAAAGTTCCGACAACTTCTCCAGAGGAAGAACTCTTGTCGAGCCTCAAAGCCGAGCTACCGACGCCCTGTCGGGACTGAACACCAAATTAACAAAATTGCTTCAAAAAACTAATGTTGAGCCAATTCTGACAACATCAGGCTATATTTCCTTAAGGGCCAAAAGCTGCGTCTAAGAACTGCCATAAATCCCATTAAAGCATTTGGACGGAACTGTCTGAAATAATTGCCCTTTCACGAAAAACTTATAAATGCTGTACAGGAAAACACCACCCGCACTCTGTAACGAGCTGTCTGGGTCGGGGTATTCTGTTCAGGTCTGTCACATACATTTATTTTTGCTACACTCGCAGGCTCACTAGCTGTATCGGCGCAGTGCTTACACTGCTCTGCCCGTCGGAAGACTTGTTCGAAGAGTGCGCTCGTTCTTTCCATTTGTCACTGTCGCGTTAGCAGTAACTGGTCAGTCCCTTCTGGGTTAATATTCGAGTCCCGATACTAACTTATGGTGTATCGACTGGGTGAGGGTAGCGTTAAGCCAAGCCAATTTGGCTTGAAAGCCGAATCAGGTCTCTAACTGCCGTATATTTACTCACGGTTCCACTGACCTCTCGGTACGAGCACACCCATATGAACGTAATTTATTTACCCATCCAGTGTGACGTCACCCTTAGATGCGGTTCAAGTTGACTTCTCGGAATGATGTTTCGGCAAGCTACTAAACAAGCAGTTGTTTACCCAAAAGTGTCATTCATCTCCCTTTACTCAGTGTCGTGGAGAACTTACTCCATATTTTCCTTCGAATTCGGCTATTGCCCCACTCTTACAAACTAGGTGTCCGTCCACTCAAATGTCTTATTTATAGGACGATATGAACAGCAAACTTCCAGTCGTCGCTGATGTTTTCCCTGTTTGCGGAACTGTAAACGGTTGTGACAACTTTAGTTGTTAGCTTAAAGCAATTCAACAGAAGAATGCGTCTAGACTCTTCACCCTCAGCGATTCCCATAAGAGAGATTTTGTTACCTGACACATTGAAACAGGAGGCTAGGCGAAACATTTTACGAAAAGGGGATCGATTTTTTCGGTGCGTCAAACTTATGCAAAACGACGAGGTATTGACATGATTATACAGCGAATTCAATGGAAACAGAGCTACTGAACTGTAGGAATTGTCAATAATACCTCCTTCAGGCGATACTTCACTTTTTAAGGGAATGAGGGCAGATATATGTCTAACCGATACAGAAGTCGAGGAGGTAATACGCACACTGATACGGGCTGATCAATTCCAGAACATAGTAACCGGCAAAATCGTTGCTTGACAAACAGGCTGCGAGCATTGGACACAATTTTCGGATGGATCTTACAGGGTACTCTAGAAATCACCCAGTTCTAGTCCTGAAAGGTACTAGGCATACCACGAGCTGAAGAGGACATGACTAACGTTTTTAATGTTAGTGAAATTCACAAGTGGCTTTACGCTATGTGACAAAATTGTTTTGAAAAAATAGAGATATATCGCTAAACCTTTAAGTGGGCTCATTAGATGTCAGTTCCGTATCCAATGCCATTAATTGATCATCGAACCAGTAACAAGTTCTGATACGAGTTTTGTACCTACCACTATAAGCGTTTTGCTTTCGAGGCTTCTTCGCATAGTGAGGGAAAATGATCGCTGAAATGGAAAAGATGTTCCTCACCAGGAATGTCAGCGACAGTGTACAGGCCGGACATTAGATATTTTAGGATGAGTCACATTTGGTGTCATTTGTACCATGTTTTTACCATGCGCCGTTATTTGTCCTGTTCTCGATCGTGAAGCGGAGAACTTTGTTAGGATTTTCGGGATTTGTATTGACTCAGAGGGTGTGAAGAAGGTCCCAAAGTGGAACCCCAACAATGACCTGATGCGAGTAATGCTCACAAATTCTAATTTTCGTCTTGTGAAAATGGTGGCGGGTCTTTTGGAGCTATGAGTTGTCTGTACATTTGGATTTCATGGAAGAAGATCCTCAATAAATAAATCGAAGAAGAGAATGCGTTCTGAAATCTAATTGGAAAAAAAGTAAGAAAGTAGGCGAGCAGTCTGTGTTGTGCTGACGTGGTTGCCTAAATACAATAAGTTTAGTAACAAAGTGTTCGAACTGCAACCGGAGTTATGATCCAATGAGGAGGACGACTGAGGAGACCCAGGCAGGCTCTAGGCATCTGCGCCGTTGTCGATTTCGCAATGCCATCGGATGATCCACTGAGTGCAGTCAGTGGAAAACGAAGAAGTGAGAGAAAGGGTGTCATTAATATCAAATGAAACACAAAAAAGTCAGTCATCAACACACCCAAATGAGGAAGGTTCTTTTTTTTTAGAGATATACAAATTCATTATAAAATAAAAACACTGTCTTTGATATAGCCATATTTAAGGCAATTAGCGCCTAAGTATAAACTCGAGCATATGCGCGCCACGGCTGGTTCGAATAAAGCGCAATACATAGTGTATCGTCTAATTTTCGACAGCTTTATCGAGCAACTGGAGTCGTATATCAGCAATAAAACTGCAAATCTTTACTTCCACTTCGTCTTTAATTTATCAGCATAGACTAATAACCCCCAAAGAAAGTAATCTAAAGGTGTAAGATCACATTATTCTGGAGGTTAGCAGGCCACCGATCTTGCAGCTTGTATATTTTGGTAAAAAAAGGCTTAAAATCACTGAACTGTAGCAGGTGCCGTTGAAGCTAACGTTGTTCTCATGGTCATCTTTGAAAAAGTACGGGCCAATGATTCCGCCGGATCATAAATCGCAGCAAATGATTCGTTTTACAAAGCGTATTGGCAGATTTGACCTTACTCATCGGATCACACACGGCAGTTTTGTTCATTAACTTTTCCATTCAACCAGAAATGAGCTTCGTCTCTGAAGACAATTTTTTAGTGGAACTGCGGATCATCCTCAAGTCTTTTAGAGCCCACTCGCCAAAAAAAAGGATTTTCATAGAGCACGAATTTTGATAATGAAATTCAGAAAATTGTAAGTTTTGTTAGGATGTAAGTCTTTCCACGATAAAATGGCAAAGTTAATTCAGGATGTCTGACTTTGACGCATGTCACGAATCATGCGCAAGCTGTAGCAAAATAAAAACCTAATAGAATAGTATCACCCTTTACAATAATGCCAGTGTCACTTTAATGTGAAACTTGGTTTCTGAACAAGAATAATGAGAAACATTTCAAGTCGTTGGAAACATGATCTTAGGGAGAATCTATTGTGGAAGACAAGGTGTAGAAGGGGGGAACAGAGAATCGAGGATTCGAGCAATTTTATTCGACCACAAACATCGTCCGATTGAAATTCAGCAAGATATATACCGAACGAAAGGGATGCAACAAGAAGATTGCGGAGTCATTTGCAATGCACTTTTAATTTCCCAATGGTCATAACATTAATGCTAATATAAATGCTTTCGGTCAATTGCAATTGTCATAAATTCGTAAGCCATTTTTCATGATGGTGGTTTCCAAATCGATGGAGCTGTTTGCGCAATTATATTCGGTGCGACTCAAGTCGTAGCTAGCTTACACTGCAATTTTTTGTTGATCATCATAACCGTAGGACACTGCTATCCTCATCAGCATTAGGAATGTGTTTTTCTCATTGTATTAGTAATATACATATCGCCGAAACCCTCTTTTAAATATGCGATTGTCTTGGATTCGGCTCATACCGTTTTAGATGAAATGCTTTCCCCAGAAGTCGAAACAGTCGCTGGTCCGACATTAACATTGACTTGATCTGGTACGGGGATGGTTATTTCGTTCCTCTACCCGTTCGTCAATGAAGTGGGAATTTATTATGTACCTATGTATACATATATTATATATTAGCCGTGAGTCGCATGATCTGCACAACTCCACAACTGGTTTTGGTAGAAAGGAATGGTCTTAGTTTAAAAGAGATTCAAGCCAAGCTATAAATATAGGCGTGCAATTAATTCCTGTCGAACAAACCTTATCGATCCCAAGACAGTAGTTAAATATTCGCCGAATCAAACGGTTAATACATATATGAACCACAAATTTGACTGTGTACTATTGAATTTGAATTAATATTGATATGTAAAATAAAATAGTAAAAAACGAAATTGTCGACTTACGATACAGCTCGATGGTTATATTGGTGGACACATATTTCTTGTGGAAATTACTGGCTTGGCACGTGTAGACCGCATGTTGATGTATTCGCGATAAATTCCGCACAATAAGCTTGCTGTTTATCGTTCCGTCGTACGAGAAATCAACTACGCTGTTTTGTATTTGACCATTCATGAGCCACGTCACCGCTGGCGGAGGATTTCCTGAAAAGGGCAAAAAAAAGAATTTAGAAAATATTATAATTGTCAAAATAATTTTTTGGATAGTTATAGGTATGTACGTGTGTACTGAAATAGTTATCATATTACTTTTTTAAATTGTTCGCGATCCATTCAGATACATATATGTATGTGGGATTTGATTTAAGTGCACTTGGTTTTATTTTCTAACAAGTGTACTTTTATTATTTAATTATTACTAATTATTATTATAACAATTTTATACTTGGCGTTTGACGACGACTAAGAAAAACAAAAGATAGCCTGCCCTGGTTGACTGCCGTTGAACGAATGGTCTGTGTTGTTCTGCGTGTTCGTCTTCGTCTCTTTCGTTTCGTTCCGTTTATGAATGTGTTACGATATGTGTACTGCGTGTGTCGTGTGTTTTATGTGTTGGTTCATTCGATCGTCTGTATCGTAGCCTATAGTCACCTGATTGTTATCTGTTAGGTCGTCAGTTTGTGTGGCGTGGTGTTCGTCGCCGCAGTTCGTTGTCGCAGTTTCGCTCCTATACCATATAAAGGGTCCGCCATCTAACGTTTTTTTCAAGTAGTGCTTATTTCGTGAATGGTAACACTTAGCTCATGTCTGATTTGACAGATAATTAGTTTTATCCTTCCGCTGAACGAATATGGTTGTGTATACGCTTGAACAATGCTTCGTTTTCGCTTCGCTAAGTGGGCCTGCGATCGACTTACAGAAGATGCCGATTTTGCCAAAAAAATCATCTTTTCAGATGAAGCTCATTTTGATCTTGGCGGGTATGTAAACAAGCAAAATTGTCGCATTTGGGGCACAGAAAACCCGCACGCATACATTGAAAAGCCGGTGCACCCAAAACGAGCCACTGTTTGGAGCGGATTTTGGTCCAGAGGCATAATTGGGCCATTTTTCTTCGAAAATGAGCAAGGAGTGGCCGTTACAGTCAATGGCGATCGTTATCGGGCCATGTTGAACGAATTTTTGTTCACAAAAATTGAAGAGGAGGATATTGGCAACATTTGGTTTCAACAGGACGGCGCTACATGCCACACAGCCGAAGCTACACTCGATGTTTTGCGCCCTGTTTTTGAAGATCGCATTATCAGCCGCAGAGCTGATGTCGTTTGGCCACCTCGGAGCTGCGATTTGACACCGTTGGACTATTATTTGTGGGGTGCCGTCAAAGATAAGTGTTACGCCGACAAGCCAGAGACAATTGACGCTTTAAAGGACAATATTCGTGAAGCCATTGGTGAAATACAGCTGCACACAATCGATAATGTGCTTAAAAATTGGACCGATCGTGTAGGCTACTGCATGGCCAGCCGAGGCAGCCATTTGAATGAAATTATTTTCCATTATTAACCGGAAGGATTGTACTTTCAAATAAAAAAAGAAATTTGAGAAAATATTCAGTAGTTTTTTTTATAGCATTTTCAAAAAAAAAAAATTATTTGGCGGACCCTATACATATATGTATGCCGACATTTTTCAACAATAATATCGCTCTTGGATCTGGTCATGAATATGTTTTATATACTTCGGGATGGAGTTAATAAATAGGGATCTTATCGAAAGGAGGCTGCAATCCTAAACTGCAACTAGTTGATTATTTTTCTCGGACAAATTCTATGCAGTCGGTTCAAAAATGTGACTATTTTTCTCGACAAATATTTATTTGTTCATCAAGTTCATCAATATCCGTTTTTTTAACTTGAGCCAGCGCATTGTCTTAAAGCAATTGTCTACACTCTCCCACCCTCAACCCAAAGCTCCCTCCTCCTCTGCTTTCCTCGAAAGTCAGTCCCTTCCCATCTTTCTTAGATCCACTCCTTCCTCCCACGGTGAAACTTAGCAAATACCTTGCCGAAAATAATGCTAAAGATCAATATGTTATGTCACGCTAGAGACACAAAGGAATCTGTACGAAAACTTGAGTCTTTATTTTCCTTACCTTCATCACCAAACTAACTTCATTATCATTGACGAGAAAACCAAAACTAACGTCATGATATCGATCCACAGACATTCCGATTGAGCCCCACCAATTAAAGAAAGCCATCATCCGGTTTCACGAGGGTCTAAATATTTCACCTAAAGATATAACTAATGATCCCTACTCATTCGCTACCCATGTCAGTTCCAAGCGTCTTTCATACTTGCAGAAAACCAGTTCTAACTTAAATTGCTATCTTCATCTCCCTACCAATCGCATAATTCACGTCTCCTTCTATTACCAGGATGTCAGAGGATTGCGCACTTAAACTTCCGCAGTACTCGTTGTTGCCGAAATGCCTTACGAAATTTTTCCTAACTGATACTAGTCTTGACTCCAATATGGTCGCAAAGTTCTCAGAGCAATTTACAGTCCCTACGATCCCTTTGCCTTCAAATCATCGAACTCCGTTGATTTTAACTTTACATGCACCTTAATACCTCTCCCGAAACGGAAGCTCTAGTCCGTCTCTTCACAACCCACTTATTGTTATCAAATTACGGTCGACTTCATAGATTCCGTATTTGATATCGCTGAACATAATGACCCCCTCATCTATAGTATTTCAACCTTGCTTACTTGCAATGGGCTAAATCCGCCGTTGAAACTCACGCTGTAGCAACCAACACTTGTTTTGGTAAACAAATCCTCTTCAGAGATCGTCTCTGCGACTCTGGTCTCCACCAACCCAGTAACATCACCAACAACTTGAATCAACAACTTGACCCGATCTTCTCATCTCATACCGAAAGCTACGTTATTGCCGCAATAACTCTCTACCTTGGATCCACTCCATCGCCCATTATCGGGAAGGAAGGGAAATCGCGCAGCGAAATCAAAGAACGTTTGAATGCTGTGTACGGTGACTCTTTTCCTTTGATGGCGACCATCAAACATTGGTTTAACGAGTTTCAACGTGGTCGCACGCCGGTTTTTGATGAGCCACGTCCAGGTGCTCCGAAAACGGCTACCACGGAGGATAACGTGACAAAAATGCACGATCTCGTATTGGCAGACCGCCGATTGAAGGTGCGCGAGATAGCTAAGACAGTAGGCATTTCAAAAGATCGCGTGGGTCATATCCTGCATGAAATTTTGGGCATGAGAAAGCTGTCGGCGCGATGGGTGCCGCGTTTGCTCACTCCGAACAACAAGGCCACCGTTTTCTGGGATTCACAAGATGTGATCCACATCGACTACCTAGAGAAGAGCAAAATAGTCACAGGGCTGTATTATGCCGAATTATTGGGCCGATTCGATACCGAATCGAAGAAAGGAAAAACGGCCCCACTTGGCGAAGAAAAAAGTGCTCGTCCACCATGATAACGCACCGGCTCACACGAACTGGTGCTCCATCCACCGTATTTTCCAGATTTGGCCCCGCTCGCCGAGCAGAGTTTTCAGTCGAATGAGGAGGTCGTCGCCGCTACGGAGGCCTACTTTGCAGAACTCGACAAAACGTATTTTTCAGACAGGTTAAAGAAGTTGAAGCATAGCTGGTTCAAGTGCATCGAGCTAAAAGGAGCCTATATTGAAAAATAAATCGCCATTTCTCCAAAATGTTTGTTTTTCTTTGGTACGCTAAGTACTTATCGGATCATCCTCGTAACTCCAGTCTTGGTAATGGAGAAAATTTGACGACTTCTCGTCCGGTTCTGACTGCCTCCGCGTCACAGTTTTTAAAAAAAAGTGCGACAAACATCTGCTCCTACCCCTCATGGCATTTCAAATTTCACCATCTTCTCTTCAAATCAACATGGGTTCCTAAAAGGCCGATTGACAGCCACAAACTTAATTGAAGAACATCAGTTGCTACCTCCGGAGTTCCGCTTGCTCTAAGATCCAAACTGCGAAGCGAGTGGTCGCGCACCTTCAATTCCTGAGTAAATTGGACCTTGTAAAGGAATAATCCAAGATCTTTGTGCAGAATTCTCCTCAGGCTAGTGCGTGAAATGTTGAGCCGTTGAGATCGATGGGGAATTGATGTTCGTGAATTGAATCTCACCCTCTCGGCCACAGCAGCCACATTCTCATCTGTGCGCACCAAACGACGACAGTGTTGTCCACTAGCACACCAGCATCATGAATTTTTTGCACAAACTTGCGTATAGCAGTCGCGATGGGTGTTTCATTTCGGCTAAAACTTATTTAAAAAAACGGACTGTCTGGGCTACACAGCACTCACTTTGGAAATAAGTTTTCAATATTTACCAACGCTGTTCAAATTATTATATTATAAAGTTGAAACAGTACGGATGGAGACTTATTACATCTAAAGTGAGGAAGAAAAGAATTAACCACACGCATAGGTATTAGCAAAGCAAAGCAAGCCGCCTACAAAGTCATGCTACACAGACGGACGAGAGTTGCTCTTGAACTCTACGTGCAAAAAAAGGAGAGAGAACGCACGAAAGAAAAAAGAGAGCACGAAAGCGTAAGATCGAGGAGATAGAGAAATGCTACCACAGGAATGACGCTCGCGAGTTTTACGAAAAATTAAAACAAACATGCCAGGGCTATAAAAGCAGAGTAGAAGCCTGTAGGGATAGAAACGGACAACTAGTAGTAGAGTCACAGCCGTTGCTGAGAATATGGAAAAGCCAATTCTGTAGACTGTATAACGGCAAGGATAGATCTGATACCGATGTCAGGCAGAATTATCCGTTCGCCACGAACGAAGATACAAGAGAATTCCATCCAACCGACCTAGATAAAATTAGGCTTGTAATTTCGAAGCTTAAAACTAATAAAGCTGCGGGCGCAGACCGCATATCTGCTAAGCTATTTAAAGCGGCTTGAGATGAGTTGGCAGGGCGCATGCACCAGCTCATTGTAAAATATGGTCGGAGGAAAGCATGCCCGATGAATGGAACCTTCCCTTTTGTCGATTTTAAAGCCGTATACCATATCCATGTCTAGTTTGAACATCCCTTCCTAGCTCGCATTTTGTGCAGGATTACAATGGAGAATTCTCGCTGCTCCATAGGTCGGAAGCGAATTAACCGAGACCTTCGATTTTAAAAAAGGATTTAGGTAAGGTGAGACGTAACTTTTCAACATCGTGCTTGAAAGATCATAAGAAACTCACTGGTTAACACAAGAGGCACGATCTATTTCAAGTGTGCGCAATTGCTTACGTACGAAGATGGCATTGACGTAATTGAGCGAACACAGCGCGACGTCAATGAAGTGTTCAAAGCAGAGCATTGAAACAGAAGCGGCCAAAATGGGCCTTTCGGTGAACGAGGGTAAAACGAAATATATGCTGTCATCTAAAAAAGACGCACAACACTGACGTTTTGGCCAGAACATCACAATTGACGGCTACAAATTTGAAGTGGTCAAGGACTTTGTCTACCTTGGCTCACTAGTGATCAGCGACTAGCAACAGGAGCACTGAGATCAAAGGCAGAATTATTGTACTATTGCCAACCGCTGCATCTTTGGGCTCAAGAGGCAATTGAGAAGTAGAACCGTCTCTCGAAAAACCAAGGTAGCCCTACATAAATCACTGATCGTTCTGGTGATCCTGGAAAATTCTGCGTTCAATCTATGGTCCCGTATGTGTAAACGGAGAGTAGAGGAGAATATACAACGACGAACTCTACGGGCTGTACAGTGTCATCGGCCTAGTATGACGTCTCCGGATCCAACGACTAAGATGGATAGGCCATGTAAAGCGTATGGACAACACAGCTTCGGCCCGAAGAGGACTCTGGCCTCTGAGATATGACGCAACAGAGGAAGACGGAATCCAAGGTGGCGCACATAGGTGGAAGAGGACTTTAACTAACTGGGAACGCGGCACTGGAAAGAACTGGCAAAATATCATGCCAGCTGGAAACGACTGTTGGACGATATAAGAAGAAGAAGAATAAGTATCAGGCTTGGCCGATGAAAAAATGAAAGGAAAGTTAAGGGAATTCTATGCGATGAACCGTAGACTTTATAGTCCTGGGCTGGTTGGCTATGAATAACTCACAAATCCAAAAAAGTGCTCACGGCAATGCCTATGGTATAATTCTACGACCAAATGATGGGTACACGTTCCAATCAGCAAAAAAAAAAACAAGATGGGATCAGCTCGCCTAGAGCCAATCTATAGTTTCAGGTCTTCTATCTTGAATTTTCCAATATTTTCCCTGGATTTAAGGAACCAAAGTAGCTAGGGTTCTAAGACCGGTCGCTATGAACTCATATCATGTATTGTACTATATAACACAGCTAAGTTTCAGACTCATAGGTACTCGGCAACTTTGGATTGATACATGCGTATGGACAGACGGACAGGCAGGAAAGCCTTTGGATAAGTCTTCCCTACCCCAGTTACCCCAGCAAGGTAGAAGACTAAAACGGATAACTACCGTGCTTAAATTTGACAATGTAGAATGGCTTTGGTTGTTACAAGCAAATAACTGGTTGATCCTCCTTCAGAGTGAGTGGTCTTAAGATTTCATTACGAGTATAATGTCGCGTAGCAGTGACTGTGTTTCTGACGCTGGATATTGACAAAAATACATAAAACCTTAAAAGGCATCGTTCTGCGAAAAGAAAATAAATTTAAAGCGTATAAGTAAGAGGGTTAAGCGCTAGTCCAAAGATCGAGCTCTAGAAGGGTTAGGGGAGCCGAAGAAACTCACGCATAATTAAGTAATATCCAATAAAGAATATTTTAAAAGGACAGGCATTGATATAGATGAATAAAAACAATAAAATAATAAAAAAACAAAAATTCCTTTTTCTTTTTGAACACTTTTTAACATCATCTAGTGGGAAGTACTACACCGGCGTATTGCCATATCTAACTTCGTCCAACTTGAGGCCTTTAGTCTCAGTTCGCAAGTCAAAATGACTCTACATTGAATCGAATAGCCAACCGCTGTTCCCTCAAGCTACAGAAGCTTTGATATACATATTAAAGCTCTATAATGAATTTCTTTCTCTTTAATGATGACAAAACTAGGGCATGTAGCAGCACTTGATTGAAAAACGTACTGATTTACCGATTTTTACCATTTTAATCAAACATTTTTTTTTGTCTCAGTAGTTTCGTTGCCTTCCTATTCCTTTTCTGGGTTTGTAGGCCAAGGCTCTATTCCCATTTAAAACATGAGATAGTTAAGCTCTCTCTCAATGGACTTGTTCTAAATGACTCGAATAGGAGCTCATCGTGTCATTCATTCAAGGATTTCTGAAAACACTACATCACAGGTTCATAAATTTTCAAATCTGCGACGCAATTAATCAGACCCCTTTCAACCCGACTTCCAATGTGTTTTGCACCACATCGAGAAAAAAGGACGAAATCCCATAAATTAGATCCGATAAATCGAATCCGCAGCAAACCATCACACATGGCACAAGGCCCACCGAATAAAGTCCAGTGATATAAAATAAAATTTATTAGCAAAGGACACAACTCGACACTTTAACTTGACATTTAAACTCCAACTTATCCTGACGCTCCTGTGAAGCGAAGAATGATGATTTAGCGTGTTTCGATCGATTTCAACTGAATTTTTGTAGGGTCATTGGTCATTGACGATTTGACAAGCACCTTTCCAGCATGCAACCACTTTTAGTCGGAATTCGCGAAACTCCCGAACATTAACTTGTCTAATTTAATTCGCTAAATAAAACGGACAAATGGTGTGGTTCAAGTGACATATAAACGGCAGGCATGCAACGATAGGGGATGATGGTTCGCTCGCGTGCCAGGATATAAATTATAAAATTTCATTGCAACTGACTTCCTTATGGTCTATCAAAGTAATTGCATTGCAGTCGACAGCCAGCCAGCGCCATAGTGAAGAGGAAGTTTTTATAAGCTGTCAGAGAGACAAGCGAAGCCAGCCAGCCAGACAGACAGCCAAGCAGGCAGGCAATCAGGATTGTGTTGCGGAATGTTCTTTGGTAACGAAATTCGTTTAGGGTTATTGCATCGTGCATGCTACGTTGGGCAATGACTTTGGGGCTATCAAGCTCCAAGAAAATTGGATGTTCACTTTGGAGCTTTTCTTTTGGTCTTTTTTTTTGGGAAGCAGCTCAGGATCCTGTTCGTACATAAAATGAATACAATCTACCTCCCCTAGTGCCTAATGTATGTACTATATACCGCTAGAGAACACACACGTGCTATTATCGTGTGAGCAGTAACTGGCCCGACAGATGATGTTTATGACCAACTTTGTCCTCGGGCAGATTGAATAAAGAACATCGACCCATACCCATTCCGGAAGACTTTAAGTAACGTAAATTGAAATAAATGTTCACATGACAAAGGCACACGTAAGGAGCAGGACTTGACTTCCGCCACACCTTCTACATATAATATGAAGTTTCCACACTACTCTATGGCGCTGCCGTTAAGGCAAAAAATTAACGGTCACCTCGTTTCAGTAATTACGGATCTACACACGCGCGTCATATACTACCAGGAAAAATGAATGCCGCATGGGAATTTTCGAAAACACGGAACGCGTCATAAATTAAACCAGTGACTGCGTTAAAAGCTTTCAGATCTCTTCCTGCTTCCTTGATATGCACAAGCCTGTTTCAGTCACTTCGAGATCCTGTCGCAGAGACAACACCCAACATGATGATGTCTCAGTTTCAGTGCCTGAGGGCATACCGCATTGTACCTAAGAAACGTTTTAAAATGTTCTTCCTCTGCCCTTTCCTCCCGTCGCTCAGCTGCCCGCGTGTTGTTGCTCGTTAACAAGTTTGTTTTTCTGAATCCTGACGAGCACACATACATGCATTTAGCCTCCAGTCTTTCTCGGTAGTGCTACTTGAAAAGTTAGCCGGGTAACGATAGGTGACATATAATTGGCACAACTTTCGTCTAACCCGTGCTGCAATCATCGATTGCAAGCAACACGCAAGAGACCCAGCCAGGAGAAGAATGAAATGACAAAGGATGCAGCAAGGAGTTAAAGCACAAAACGAAAAAGTGAAACAAACAGGACTAGAAGAAAACTAGAAAGCAGTCATTAAGGAGTGCTTTTAAGATTTAATTGGGTTTTCGCCATCGTTACGGCAGTCGGAATCGCATGTGACGCAGTCTGCTGGGGAACGACATGATGAAGGACCTTGCGGCTCTGGGACGGTGACTGTTCTTACTCCTTTTATTGTATTGCCTTTGTTCACATCTGATGTGACGAGAGATTCCTTGATGTCGACAACGACTCGACTTCGAGTTTGGCTTCGGGGGTTTAAGATTTGGTTTTATGTACGTGGTCAGGTTTTTAACCCCAATGGGCTGAATGTAGTTGTGTGGTAATCAACGTCATGTTGTTGTGGGTTGTAAAAGGACCAAGTAATTGAAATGCAGTCTAGAACCTATTAACAAGGCAAATACACGATTTCGTGACCTCCATGTATTCGTCGAACATGCGATTCGACAGTTGTCCCGCTTAACTTGTTTAGGACTCAAAAAATCTGTTTATAGTTTGTGAAGGACCATAATTGTAAAGGGGTTTCATACGCTAATTTTTAGATTACCTCTGGGGGTAATTTGGTCTTGTTTCTTAATGCTTTGGGTCTTTACAAATAGAGGGCTTGCTCTTCGTGAGGCAAAATAGTGAGGAACTGAATGCGTTTGATGGCTACTAACTTGGCTAAATTGTATCTTGCCCCACACTTCCGCTTCTAGTCAAACGTCCTTCTACGTATCGGTACCAATTCTCATTGTTTCCCACACTAGCCTTTGCTAACATCGGCGCGACTATCCGTTGTATTCGCTCCACTTGGCCGTTTCTCTCGAGACCCCTGTCGCTATCTCCAAATTTTGGATATCTTTATTGTATATTCCTTAAGGTCCTTTGCCCTGAAAGCTGTCCCTCGAATATATGCTATTACTAATTACGATCTCGTCAGACTCTGTGCTTTTCGTGGGATAGAGCCACAAGAAAACGCATCTACCACAACAAGGAGATGATTGTATTACTTTTTTGTCTGATTCATCGGGCCAACATGGTCTCCGTGAGACTTCTTCTAACGGCTTATCTCATTTACCTAGGGACCCTAGGTAACCCTCTTTTCTGCCGGCTTTAGATTCCGACAAGATACACTGTACGCAGCTCCTGGTAATATTCAACACATTTGTAGCTAGTCTTGGGATTTAAACAAACTTTAACGTCAAACATGACGCCGTATTCAGCGCATCTACGTGCTTCATCTTGCACTTATTCTATCCCGTGCTAGAAATCCCGAAGGAACATTGCCCACTTTGCGACTTGTAGAGGCACGTTGGCCATCCGCCGTGATGCCGAATGCGTTGCATACTCGAACTGCCTTGAATTTTAAACCCATCACGTACATTCTTCATTTCTTCAAGGCCTCAATGATCACTTGAACCTCTAGCTCGTAAGAGTGGTACCATTCTTATAGCGGTGTAGCTTTCCGGTTCATATACCGAATCGACGCATTGGGATCAAAGAACAGAAGCTCAAGAATAAGATCTTTGACAAGCGCACATCACGTGCCGAAGGTACAAAGGGAGAGAGGGAAATGAGGTACCAGTGCCCCAGATATGAGCGTTGTATTCAAGTTTGGGGCGTTAATTGAAGCCAGATCAAAGGGGGTGAAATATTTCTTGCATCCTTTGAGAAAACCTAGATATTTCGGAGCGTTCTTAGCGACCCCAAATATGTGATCATTCGAACTAAGAGTTTTAATAATACACATACCAAGGATGGATACTGATGGTTAGCTTGAGTGACAGTAGACAGCATTATATTTTGGAAGCTTCAAATTTCACTCTATTGTCTATTACTGCCGAAGAGTAGGGACGTGAATCTTCGAACGAATATGAAAAGCTTAAAATACTGTCATCAGCAAAGGAGTGTACTAGATTAGAAATAGCTGTTAAGAGATCATTTATAAAAATGAGGAAGAGTATCGGTGACAGAACAGAGCCCTGGGGAACACCAGCGTTTATTTGGTGAATATCAGACTTGAACCAATCGAAAAAAATTAGAGTTGAATGGCCCGAAAGGTAATTTCTAATCCATAGAAGAAGAGACTTATCGATACCATAAGCACGCGTTCTTGAGCTCATCTTTTCGGTGAGATATGCCATTAAATTACCCGTGGAGCTGTTGCTGCTGAATGCAGTAGATCCGACAGAGACTTAGCAATGTCCGCAGATAAAGGATGTTTTTTAAGAGTTTTGGTATTTAAACTGGGAATACTGTTTCCACAGATGGTCAATTTAACCGTTGAAAGTCGACTTGTACTAAGGACGTTTTGCCATTTCACGTTGAATAGGCTGACGCTAATTGTTGACGTAAATTGTGCAAACTTATTTTGAAAACCATAGTTCGGTTTGCCAAACTTATTGTGCGCTACGTCCATTTTCTGGTCCACTTACTAGTCCATCTGAGCAAGTTATTCGGTACACGATGAATAGTTTTTGCACTACATACACTCAAGTAGATAATACGAACCATCAAAGACGACAAACAGTTCGAAGAGAAGAACTTATTGTTGTTGTAGAGGGCAGTGTTGAGAAGAAACCGAATGAGTCGATTTGCCACAGCTATTGGAGTTATTCCCATCCAGTTTGTGGAAGATTTTATGGAAAGATCTTGGCTTAAAAGTTCTAGTTTGTGCAAGAGTTGATACCGCGTGCTGAGGTTGAAATCGAAGTAAGGATGCGATTCCAGCATGCGAGAAATGGAGAATAGGAGCCATAGGCAGTACCGGGGGTGGGTAGATAGAAGAGACGGAGATTTCGTACATTGCGGGGGTTAGTGTTGACAGAGACAGAATTATAGAGGGTCGCGCAGTCAATGGTGAAAGGAGTCGATGGATGAAAAGAATGTCAGATACAATTCTTCTTTCCTCCAACGTGTTAATGTTGATTAGTTTAAGGCGGTCGTGGTAGGGTAGTAAAATCAAAGGATTGCACCAGGGGAGACCTCGAAGAGCAAAACGTAGGAACCGCCGTTGGATGCTCTCGATTCTAGAAATGTGAGTTTGTTGGTAAGGAGACCACACTTTCAAGAAGGGGCCGGACAAAGGTTATGTAAAGAGATCGGGTAACGTAAGGGTTCGAGAATCCTTTAGACAATCGCTTCACGAAACCGAGTGCAGAATTAGCTTTAAGGATTTGCACTTGGAAATGTTAAGCTACAAGCAATTTTGGAACACCAGATGGAAAAACTATTGAGATCAGATTGAATAAGGGAAGAGTCTTGACTGAAGGAAATGGTCTTGAAGGACTAGGTGTCGTCGGTATATAGTGAGATGTGGGAATGTTTGATCACCATTTCAATATCGTTTATGGTAAGAACGAACAGAAGTGGACCTAAATGACTGCCTTGGGGGACGCCGGAGGAAGCTAAAACGGCTTACAGAAGGCAGAACGAACACTGTAATAACGATTTCCCAAGTAAGAAGATATCCACTTCAAAGAAATGGAGTCGAAGCCAAGGGAGGACAATTTGAAGTGAATCAATCTGTGGGAGATTTTATTCAAAGCTTTACTGAAATGGGTTGAAATAACGTCGACTTCTTTGCCGTTCTCTAAGGCTGATAGGGAAAAGGACACAAATTCAACAAGGTAAGTGGTTGTAAATCTGCATTTGAGGAAACCGTGTTATCGAGGGTCCTGTTGTCTAAAGACTTGCAGCGAAAGCTTAGAGTTTCGTTCAAAATACTTTCGAAGAGTTTGGGTATATGTGACAGTTTGGCAATGGGACGATAGTTGTTAACAAAGTTCGTCGGACCTTTTTTGTATATAGGGGTGATAAATTAGGTTTTTCATAAGCAGGGGAATTCACCTAGGGATAGGGATAGATTGAAGATTTTCGAGAGAGGGAGAGAGAAGGTTGAGGAGCTTTTTTTGTAAAGAAATATGGCGGGGAGACCGTTAAGCCCAGGAGTGAATTCATCATTAAGTAGATTTAATTTGTTTTCGATGACATGAGTATCGACAATGCGAGCAAGAAATGGTCCAAGGGAAAAATTCGGTAAGTAATAATCGAAGTAAGAAAGGTCTGGAGCAAAGGAGTCGTCGGCGAAAGACTGTAAAAAACGTGAAAAACGAAAAAGTTGGTGATAATATTGGAGTCATTCAAGGTTTGATCATGGAAGGAGAGAAAGGTGGGATAGCCATCTGACTTTCAGTTAAATAGCGTTGACAGAGTTAATTGTAAAGGGCTGCCCAGGTAGTTAGAAAGCTCATTAGGGGATTTAGTACGAAGGAAGATTGTCCACTGCTTATTTCTTTTATTTCTTAGAGAACGGAGCCTGCGATTGTACCAGGGTGAGGAGATGGACGTAGTTTTGCCATGAGAAATGGGGTAGAATCAAATATTTCCCTGTAGAATATGGATATTACATCACTTACGGTTAGGTTATCAAAATTGAGAGGGAATTTTTTATTATTTTGCTTTTGTGGAAATCGTGAGAGGCAAGAACTGTAGGGGCCACTAACTTGGCTAAGGTTTGAATCTGCTAGGCGATCCAAGAAGAGACATTCTTTGGCAGTAGTGTGATTGGTGGCAATATAAAACGATTGATCGTCTGATTGGGTCCATTTAAGATGAGGAAGGTTGAAGTCACCAAAAAGAAGGATTTCATGCTGAGGGTCTCTTAAATCCATTATTTGGTCGATTGGGCTTATGACGAGTTGATAGGATTCAATAGGTTGTGAGGGCAAGATGTAGAAACAAATGATGTATAATGTCTTCTGGGGTAGAACAATCTTAATTGGAACAAAGTCGAGAAGTGGGGAGGATGATATTGCAATAAGGGAAGAGTCAGTTGTATTAAGGACGGCTAGTAGAACGCCTCGACAAGGGCAACTATCAGTGGGTCGGTTGAATTCGTCATCGCGATAAACATTAAAATTTGATGGGAACTGTTCGAGGTTATTTATACTGGGAATCAGATTTGTTTCGGTCAGAGCAAATATTTCAAAGGGTAGAGCATGTGACTGTTGAAAGACAGCTTGGGTTTTTGAACGAAAACCTCTTATATTCTGATAATAGAAAGTAAGAGGGACATTTTGGCAGAGAGAGGGACAATTAGGGACGAAAAAAACTGTCGCGGTCAGCCCTACTACGTTGAAGGTGCGATATACGTTTTGAACGTATTTATTGGCGGAAGGTATCAAGATCCTTTGACACTTTTTGGGATAAGATATTGAAAAATTCATGACATTTTATGAAGAGGCTCTTGAGGCTAGCGAAACCCGTGGGGAGACCTTTCTGTTGAACGGAGACCATGACGCCCTTTATATTAAATTTTTATTTAAGTTGATAAATCAATTTTAAGATTATTTCGTGTAAATGTTGACTACAACTACATTCTAAGCTGTCCATATGGACGGTCCAGTTTTAAGCCATTTTTTCGAGTCACAAGCTATAATGTTGCTTTCCGTGGCTACAATAAACGCTGGCTTATCGGCGTAGAAGTATTATAAGGGCGTCATATCGCACAAGCCAGTCAATTCACCGGTCCAAGACGAGAGATTTCTCAATTTGTGCATCAATTCGCGTGATGTGTGGCATGTAGGGCGGTTTTGCTGAAAATACATGTCGACTATCTTTAGCTTGTGCATTTTGAGGAAAAAGAAACATCGAAATCATTGAACGATGCGGGCGCCATGGACGGTGATCTCACGGCCATCGTTGAAAAAAATCGGGCCAATAATTCCGCTAGACTATGGACTGCACAAAATAATGAATTTTCGCCGACACATTGGCAGATCTTTTATTGCTTGAGGTTGCTCATCGAACCAATATGTTGTTTGTTAACGACAAAGTGAATCTTCGACCAGCTTTTCTTAGACCCACTCATCGAAAATTCGACACTGTGGCAGGTCGTACTCTATTTTGTATGATCTAAGACTAAAATCTTTGCCCGTGATATTGTTGAATGTTACTTTTTTGAAGTAAGATTGCTTTCTCAAAATTGTAAGAGGATTCGCACCATCACCACAGGATTCTCGATCAAATTCTAGTTTTTTTGTAGGCAATTGATAGGGTGGTTGAAAAGAGGCTGGAATAGTTTTTTATAAGACAGCGTGACAAGAAGTGAAAATTTCACGAAATTAGGTACAATTACATCTAATGGGGTTCGACTTAGTTGGAACTTTTGTGTTCACTAGTCATTGAATGGTAATTTTCTCGAGCTTATGGGGCAAGCACTATTTCCGACAACTATTGATTTTAGACATCAAGGGGGCAGGCTGAGGCGAAAATAGTATTTAAAGATCACAATCGAATTTATTATCTAGCTCAGAAGTGCGTACACCTTTTTGGCTTCCCTAGAAGCGTATGTCTTAAGGCTATTTGATCACTTTTTTACATTTTTATTTCAAAAGTCCGGTATGATAGGTGTGCCCTCTATCTTTTCTATCTCTTTTCTATCCCTTCTTAGTGTTTTAATGAAGGTTTCCATCCAGCTTGGTATGTGTTAGGATTTTCAAAGGACATAAAAATGTAGGGTACTCATATTGCCAACAATTAGCTATTATCAAAAAAGATCACTGAGAATGGAATGTCGACTGTGGCATTGAGCTAATCTACTTTGAGCTGAAACAATGTTTATAAGGGGTAAGAGCTCTTGACAGGATCAGAACTAAGAAGATGTTAATGACGACGTCTGCCCTGTACGCTCCAGTACTTCAAAAATGGATGAAAATGTTGAAGCAGTAGAGAAAGAATCGTCGAATCACAGAAAAGTGATTGGCGTATCAGTAGGCTCATGTCATTTAATTGTTGCAGATATTTTGGGCACGATTCTTATGTCGGCGAAGTTTAGTCCGAAATTGTTAAATGTTGACAAAAAGAACCGTCGCTTTTGGGTAATTTTTTGTCCAAAAGCAATAGCGTAATCATGCCACGATTAAGGCCATAAAGACCGCATCACTGTTAAGGCTCAAGGTGGTACCAAAAAGCGCATATCAGCATATCAAAAGTGTTTGAAGTATTAGAAAAGCGCTCGCGCAAGTGTATTATATCTGAGGGGAATTACCTTGAAGGGGACATAATACATATTGACGAATAAATGTGCATGTCTCGAGAGAAATAAAAAGTCACCTTATTTCTTGAACAAATTTCGTATACTGACCAACACTAACTCCAGCAGAAAATAATTTCTTAGAACGATTTTGGAAGTTCGTTCCTTATATAAACTGAGCCAGCACTGTTTTCAGAGTGCAAAAATAATTTCAACACAACGAATTGCCCTTTTAGTTGAAAAATTCGATCCTTGCAAATACAAGCTTTAAATTAGTGCAAACAAAAATCAAACTTACCGCCATATACAACGCAGGTAACTTCCAGGCTACCGCCCTCTTCGTATGGCCCCGCTCTAGAATCAATTCGTAGTCGCCGTTCGTTGAATATATTCGGTTGCTGTGGCGGAACTGAAAGCAAAAACACAAAATGTCAATTGTTTTCCTTCTATTACAATGTACTAGAGTAAACAAAACACCAACAAATTCGAAACTCTGGAAAACAATTATCCATTGAAACCAAAACAAACAAAATTTCTCCTCCTCTCCAGGGCACCGCACTTCAGTCCATGTCGACATCCAAACTTTTGGACAATTCTACAATTTCATACTTTAATTGTTTTGGGCTTCTTTTTGTTTTTTGGTGCCACCAGTCTCTCAGGCAAACATGAAATGGTATGCAACCTGTAACGCCTCCGGTCCGGTGACCAGAAAACATTTTAATAAAAATCCTCGGATCCATGTTTGTTTGCTCGGTTGTTTGTTTGCCTGTTGGTCGTTTGCATGTGGGTATGGGGACGCTGTTCTATGCGCAAAACATGCTTTTTCCAAAATATAAAGAAAAAACAAAAAAGTTTTAAATTGAATCGAAATAAAAACCTGGAAATAAATAAAAGTTTGTAGAAACTAACTGTTGCGGAACTATTTAAATCTGCAAAATACGATATCAAAAACCAAAAACCAAATAAAAAAATTGATAGTCGTTCATAAATCTCATCGAAAAAAGGTGATGTTGTGGTGGAATGTCACATGCCCAACTTATATTAAGTCTACAAAAGCACCCCCTACAAGTGCAATCGATTGAACAACACTCTGGCCATAATTCCATATAAGCCGCATCAAATCTGCTTTGAGGCTCATAAGCCTTAAGGATAATTTCCCGACGGCCGGATGACTGTTTATCCAAGTTGATGATTCTGTTTATTCCAATTTGTACGAATATATATACTTTTTAATTTCGTGTTTGCTCATTTCAATTCATCCAGCTTCAGATACAATAGCCACAATCATTCTGAAAGTTTGAAATTGATAGGATTTTTGTTGCCTCACTTAAGTTTGTGTTTCAATCTACTGTTTTGCATTCCAATTCCCGGAGATGCGCTTTGAGGATTTTTTTTTAGCTCGTTTTGGTTTCTATTTTTTGAAGTGTTAATTGGTGTAGGAATTGAATCGGATTTTCCTTTTTTCAGGAGAAGTACTTACCAACAACTTCTAAATTGACGTTACTATTCCTAGTTTGTGATAACTTAAAGTCTACTCTACATCGGAAATTCCCTGCATCCTTTTCCTGGAAGAGAAAATAAATTTATTTAATTCGTAATGTGGTCTAGTTAGAAAGCATTTTATGAATCGGATTAAGGCTTTAAGATAAAATAGAATGATGGGGGTCTTTATCCAAATGCATTCTAAGAGCGATTATTAAAAATTTAATTTGGAAAGGGGTTGATCATGGAGATATGGAACGTTCGCTGTATGCATATAAGTTTGGGCTTCATTTGCACTTCCACATCCTTTTTACAGCATTAATGGTGATGGTTATATATTTAATGAATAACTGTGAATTATTAACGAAATATGAAGAACCCTCAAAAAGTGATCAGATAGTAATGTTTTTTTCTTAATTCTTCTATTTTGATTATTCATTTATTGTAAGTAAGATAATTTTAAGATCGAAAGACATACTTTTACAATGGGCCATTAAGCGAGTTTTAATTAGTCTATGTAGTTAAACTAGGCTTAAGCGTTTTTGACTGAAGTGAGTTAGATATGTGTAAGAACGCGAAAATAAACGTGCTTTAAAAAAAAAAAAAAAACGAAGTACCCTTGTCTCTAGATCTTATTACAGAAAGACAAATTGCCTTTAGAATACCACTTCAGTCGAGTAGTTATAAGCATGGTATAGGGATGTTGTCATGACCGAAAAAGTGGCAATATTTATTAAGAATCATCTCCTTTTTTGAAATTTCTAGTGAAAAGTCCAGAGGCGATAAACCTTCTTAACAACTCTCCCAGCTCTCGTCTTTGGGATCTGTTGAATTCATCTAATATGACCTACGTCAGCTCATCTGAGGTGAATCATATTCCTGCAAGTGAACTCCAACTCTCCGTCAAAGCCGTTTTAGGTTTCATAGTCAACCATTTGCGCGCGCCTTCTCACTGCACGACCTACTTTTTAGTCTTTTATTTTGCAAACCTGGAGTAGGTAGACTTGTGCGAAGGCTTTCCTGTCCGTCCGTCTGTCCGTATACATATATCAAACCAAATGAGTCTGAAACTTGGCTGTGTTATAGAGATCATGATTCTAAGCTCATAGTGACCGGTTTCAGAACCCTAGCTACTGTGGTTCCGCCTAATGAAGCCCTTAGTATTCACATTCATTACGAATATAGCGATTTAGTACTGTAGATTGTTAGAGGTACATTTCACGTATGACGAGTGAATTCTGGTGGAAATAATCGTCCATCTAAGCTTACTATAGACAAAATTGTGAACAAATTGTATAGACAGACCCTTCACGCAAGTCTTACGGCATATCCATAATCGAAACGCACTCACTGTAGAAATTATAGCTGCCGTTAGTTAGTTAGAAAGTGTTGAAGTTAAGAAGTCAAATATTAAGTGATTTGACCTCAAATAGAGGATATGAATGTGAAAGGTGTGATTTCAAAATACGTTGCCTACTATCACAGAATACGACCAGTTTGCATTTATTGCAAAAAAAATGTTCCCGAGTTAATTGGTGATATGGTGATATGAACTGTCCACCGAGATCTTGTGAATGGTCGCCGTTGGATTCTTGCAAGAGTTCCCGCATAAGACATCTTAAGATATCATACTCCATTTATAATGGTAAGATTCAGTCAATATGCTCAAATAAACATTTTATCGTTATCTAATTATTGAATGCATTTTGTTTAAATTTGTTTTCAGAACTAACTATTGGATAACCCAATATATACGAAAATACAAATACGATCCATAAGAAAGGAGACCCCTTTGACTGCGCCAACTACAAAGCAATAGGTCTCCTCAACATCGCCTATAATACTTCTCTGCCGTTCTGTGTGAACGCCTGAAACCCTTCGTAAACCAGCTGATAGGTCTTTATCAGTGTGGCTTCAGGCCAGGAAAGTCCATCATCGTTCAAATCTTAACACTACGGCAAATCCTGGAGAAGACAAGTGAAGTTTACGTCGAAATCCGCCACCTATTTGTTGGCTATACAACGCCATGTCTATTTTTGACATCCCTGCTAAGCTCGTCAGAATATGTAGGAGAATGCTCGCTGCTCTAACCGATAGCTTTGATTTAGGCAGGGCGATGCGATGTCGTATTATATTTTCAACATTATCTTAGAAATAATTGTGCGAAACTCGTTGGTCCACAAAAGCGGCTTAATATTTGTCAAATTGTCACAACTACTCGCCTACGCGGATGACATTGCCATGGACAATGGAAGAAGTTAGCGAGATTTCAATGACGCGTTTACGAGTATTGAGGCGGAAGCGGCAAAATTTGGTCTAGCGCTAAATGAGGGCTAAAATCTGTCATCAAAACAGGACGCTCACCACCGACTTGTTGGCCAGAACGTCAATATTGGCAGCTACAATTTCAACGTAGTCAAGGACTTCGTCTACCTTGGCTCCGCAGTTACCTAGAACAACGAAATCGATTCTGAAATCAAACGTAGGATCACCCTTGCCGAGCCCTCTCTCGTATCACCAGGTTAACTCTATAAAAGACCCTAATCATCCCAGTCCTACTGTATGGCGCAGAAGAATGGACCCTATCAAAAAAGGATGAAGAGGCGCTTGGCCGTTTTGAAAGAAAGATATTGCGTTTGATTTTTGGTCCTATCAATACTGAGGGGGGATGAAGGAGAAGATTCAACCACCAACTGTACGGCTTGTACAGCGACATGAGCCTGATCAGGCGTCTACAGATCCAACGCCTAAGATGGTTAGGCTATGTAGAGCGAATGGGTCCCCCAATCTGATCATGACTACTCGGATTATATGAAAGACTGCCGTCAGACGTCTCTAGCGTCAGTGATCCTACCTTAAGAAAAAACTTAATTTAGAATTACCACTACTCGTTCGGTCTTGACCGGTACTCAACCAAAGTTTTTAAAAAGGGCGCTAACCGCTGAAAAGAAGGAAAGAAGGGCCTTATCCTAAGATTCTTTCTTCAGCTTATAAAAATGCCTACATCATGCCAATTCAGAAAGAAAGACAAAGTCCAGCTGTCGCTCCATTGTTAATTTCTCCCTTTTCCCAAACTCTTTGAGAGTATTGTTTACTCCAAATCATCATGGGTTCCCAAAAGCTCTATCGACAACCATTGACTTAAATAAGTTTGTCTCAAAACCCTTTGTGCACTTGAGAATGGACGTTGTTGCTACAGATTTCTGGAAAGATTTCGACAAAATCTGGCATCAAATTCTACTTTTTCACTGCCCTCGACTAAGCGCAGCTTAGGAATGTCCTCTACCGCCACCATAGCTATAGAGTTTATTATAAGTTCAGATAGTTTAAGTAAGGTGCCCCTTTGAGGCATCAAATCTAAGTACACATGATTACAACAGCATAACCAAAACTACTAGGGGGAGTTATTTTTTCCCTCTTTTTGTTAATGTTGTAATTCTGATGAGACTAAACAGGGCCGCGATAAAAGTGGTAACCCAAACAAATGATGGAGTGATTCTAATATCTTGCAAGTTTCTCTCGGTAATAAGGCAAATGATGAAGACCTGGGTAGGGTTCATCGCTGGGCTATGAGCTGTAGTCTGGAGGTAATACCAAGAAAGATTAAAGAACTACTGTTCACTAGGAAGTCCAAAGTGCAGAGCTTTGTGCTTCCAATGCTGAATGGTCAAGTACTCTCACTCTGTAGTTATGCTTAGTTTATGAATTATACGAGATCCAAAACTTAGAAGGAGCACCAGCATTGACCTGTGGACTAGGAGCTATCGGCGGAATATAAACCTTTCAACCTTAGATTGAGGAATACTGCCTCTGCCAACAAATAAAATATAGAGCCTTATAAAGGGTGTTTTTTTATAGAGGTATATAACTTTGAAATGGAATAAAACAAAGATGTTTTTTTTAAATTCACATGGAATTTACTTTATTCGAAAGATAATTTTCCGACATTATAACCTAAATATAACATTCTGGCATATGACCGCCACGGTTGGCTCGGACGTAGACTAATCTAGAGGTCCAATTTTCGATGATTTTTCCCAATATTTGTGGCCGTATATCGGCAATAACGCGGCGAATGTTGTCCTCCAAGTGGTCAATCGTTTCGGGTTTATCGGTGTAGACTAGTGACTTCACATATCCCCACAGAAAATAGTCAAGCGGCGTTAAATCGCACGATCTTGGAGGCCAATTCACGGTCCGTAACGTGAAATTATGCGGTTACCAAACGTTTCCTTCAATAAATCAATTGTGGCACAAGCTGTGTGACATGTTGCACCGTCTTGTTGAAACCACAGCTCCTGCACATCATGGTTGTTTAATTGATGAACGAAAAGTCAATAATCATGGCTCTATAGCGGTCAACATTGACTGTAACGTTCTGGCCAGCATCGTTTTTAAAGAAGTACGGACCAATTATTCCACCAACCCATAAAGCACACCAAACAGTCAGTTTTCGTGGATGTAAACGGTGCCACAACATACACTTGAGGATTATCATCACTCCAAATACGGCAGTTTTGTTTATTGACGTATCCATTCAACCAAAAGTGAGCTTCATCAAGATTCGCTTATGAAAATTGGGATCAACGGCAATCTTGTTTTGAACCCATTCACTGCCAGCCGTGGCGGTCATATGCCAGAAATTATATTCAAATTATAATGGCAGTAGATTATCTTTTGAATAAAGTCAATTTCATGTCAATTTAAACAAAATGTGGCATTCGCGCAGTCGCGCGTCTGACAGGCTTTACACCGACTTACGAGAAACATATGTCAAACGCGCGACTTAGGAATTTCTATAACGAAATGTGGCTTCAGGTGCTCGGCGATTTAAAGATCGGGAATATGACAGAATGCAAGCAATGTTTTCTCAAACAACCCATACACACATTCAGCGCATATTTTTTTTCATATGCAAATACACAAAGTAACCCATACAACCATTGTCATCTGTCAAAACGCACGACAAAGTAGAAAGTGGCTCTACTTGGCATTAAGGTTGGACTTACCATATTTACGATAAAAAGCCGATCAAACGCCTGAAGTCATATTATGTGTTTCCCCATAAGATACCAGTCAAATCAGACATGAGCTAAGTGTTACCATTCACGAAATAAGCACTACTTGAAAAAAAAAAACGTTAGATGGCGGACCCTGTATAAGCTGTGGTCTTCTTCAGGGTTCCATTCTAGGCCCTCTTCTCTTCTGCCTGTTTATCAGTAAGCTGCTATTAGTAATATCTCATTGTAAGCTTAACACATATTTTGAGTGTGCACAAATACACCTCTGCTTTCCCAAAGAATTTATCGCTGGCGCTATGTCCAAATGTTACTAGGATCTACTTGCCGTGGCTCAGTGTCTGTTCTTAAACTAAAAACAAAGAAGTCGCCCCGTTTAAAAAGCAATTCTTCCTCTACGACTCCTCTCACTGATAATCTGAATGCCTTTGATTGGAATCAATCTCCAGAGTTAGAAACCTGGGCCTAGTTCTTAAAAGTACCCTATCTCGAAACAACCATTTTAACATTTTAGTATCCCGAATCTAAACTGTATTTGTTCTCGTTTTTGAAAATGTGTCCAAGTATTCCCAACAATTCACAAATTGTTCAGCCTAGTAGGTAAAAGTTAGCTGCCTGATTGCAGCTAAGCCAGGGTAGAATTATTATTTCGACATTCAGCTACTGTTTGACCTAGGCTGTAAAGGGAGTTTGTTAGGATGTAGCGTGTGGAGTGGAGAAAATTGATGGCGGCTTGACCTTCGCTCCAATTCGCAGTGACCATACTTTGCGATGATGATTCAGTGAGGATGGTGTGGGCAACAGCTGTATACATCAAAACAGCCGGCTTGGGCATGAGTCCTCACCATTAACAGAATGTTTTGTAGGAAATAGGGGCTAGATTGGTATCTAGGTATTTGACAATAGAGAATAGAAACAACTCGCAAAATTATAAGGGGCATTCTCTCCGTATTGGCAGTAAAAAGCATGAATTTGGTTCTAATTGGGAGTGCTACCCGAGTTTCTACATAAGATCTCTAAAACTTTTCAAACTTCTTCATTAAACAATTAGATAAAGGACTGATGTATACACCGAAACCTATAAGGCTCAAGGGGTTTAATAGCCAGGAACTCGCATGCAAGGAAGTCAGTCCATAAACGATGAGCTCTAAAAGTCGTAGTTCCAACTCTTACGCCGCGATTGTGGAATACAGCTAAGTTAGAGAATGACAAGAACTTGGGAGGTGAAAATGTCATTGATAGAGAGATCTTTTGTTATCTTCTCACGAATAGCGAAAGATTATGATAAGGGTGACTAGATAGCCCGAATTCGCTTATACTCGAACATGTCTATTTGCAAGGTTTAGAAAGCTATTGGGCCTGTGCAGCCCTCCTCTATACCTTGCTCTATACCAGAGTAGCCTCAACAAATATCTTGTTGTCCTTAGCATACCTTAAACTGTATGAAGTTCGTTGCTTAGAAGACTCTTACAGCTCCTCTGCATCAACATGGTTTCACTGATTAAGTAGAATGTGCAGAAACCAGACTTTTTAACTTTTAAAAGCTGTAAGCTCCAATGTGAGCATGGGTGAAAAACTCACAATCCAACGCGTTTTTTTTTGGAAAACACTCTCCAACGTTTTATTATTATAGAAAAAAAGTAGACAAACGCGAATAAGATAAATTTAGCAAGCCTTTAGGATAAGGGACAAATAAGAAAATTTAACGAAATCTTGGTCTTACCTTTACAGGATTTATTATCAATTCAGCTGGCTCCTTGTGTGTTCTGAAGACCGCGCGGTCTTCAAGTACTTCTTCATCTCTCCAGTGTGACGGGGTGCCGGCGTGAGCTCCTCTCGTATCAAAACTGCAAGGCAAGCGATTAATAATAAAAACCAACCAGTTCGAGCCGGCTCTCGTCTTACCTATAAATTGGAAGGTTATTTTTATACCAGACGACAAGTAGCACTTTGTCCTCTGGCAGACTGGACCCCACATCACACTTTATTTGAGCAGAACTATTAACAAGCACGCGCAGTATTTCACCATCTGAAAAGGGATAAAAGGGATTATTGTATGGCAATAAAAGCTTTTAAGGGTGTTTCTAAAATAATAAGCTGAAAGTAAATTCCTATCAACCTCATGTTGCACAGGATCAATGGGTTCATTGTACATTTAAATTCACGGTGCACCCAACTAAAGTTTCGGAATTTTGAAAATCGCCGACTCATCAGTATTCCAAGTATTGCTTTTCAATTTCCACTTCACACCTCAACTCCATTCATAATCATTCGATTATGAAGGCATAATTCATTTGTCCCTGTCCCAGTTCAGCCGTGCACCATCGACGTCCTGTGAAAATTTATAAACATTTGCACTACGACCTATCTCTCCCGCATAAAGCATAATCATCATCAATCCATTTTCATCGGTACTGTACGTAGGTATTCGGTATATAGGACACCCCGCACATGCATTCACTTGAAATCGTATACATCCGCCGGGCTTGGTGTCCGTGCGAGGGTTGGAAATAATCGCTTCATTTAGTATTCATACAGTGCGGCTGCATAATTGACAGCGATAAATTGCTGCATACGAACGTAATAAATGTCAGTGAATGAATAAAACAGGACTAAAGTGTCCTAATGACATAATGCGAAGCCGCCTGCTACTGCCGTTGAAGCGTGCACCTCGATTATAAATCTCTAGGTCGTGCCAGGTTGGTTGAGGGTTATCTAAAATATGTATTCACTGGAGCTAATTGTCGCTTTCTGGGTGAATCGCATCACAAACATACAGCAGATCGACGGATCCGTGTGGATTTGTAGCACGTTTTTAGCTGGAACAATCGAAAAGATAATATTTTGATTGCCTCGGGAATAATGCATGATTCATCGACGTGTATGGATTGCTGATGATGGAGATTTTATAGGCATTTACTGACCAATGTTGCAATCAAGAGGAGACTGAATAAAGGCTTTAGGTATTAAAAAAAATCCATTTTCCTCTCAAGTACTGCCTTCCACATATTGAATGCTTTGCTTGTTGCAACAAGTTGCCTCTTGGTCTTTACTTTTTATGAGGAATAAAATGAAAGAAGACTTCTGAGTGGCACCACTCTTAAAAAGGTTATGGTACCTTAATTTATTGTTATTCACTGGATTATATAGGAATATACGAATGGAAAGGCATGTTCAAAAAGTAAAAGGAATTTTGTAATTGTATGAATCGGAATGGCATAATTTTTTCCCTGCTTTTTACAAAATGTGTTTCACATCTAAGCATAAAGAGGAATAAAACAGAGCAAGGTTTTACAAGGTTACATTTTGCTGTCAGTGATTCGGCTATGTTGGATTTTATGATTGGCATAAGCGCATCAAAAGACTGCGAAGGTATTGGAGAGGACAGATGCCCTGTACCCTATAGCAGATGAACAACTAATAAAAATGTAGAAAAGGTGGAATATGAACGATCACCGTGGCATACCAATTGGCACAGACCATGAAATTTATTTAGACGTTTAAGGTATGAAACGTGTGGCGACAAAATTAAATATGTCACGCATGATCCAGAGCAACTAGAAAGTGTTGAATTAAATTGAAGAACTCGGGGTGTGTCACATGAAGACACTAGTACTGCGACCATAACGATCTTTTGTACCCCCTTCTTTGGTCTAGAAATTAAGTGCTGCCTTCAAAAATGTTCTTCTCTAGATGGGATTTCTTTGAAGTCTTCCCATGTTATGGTTGTGTTGCTTGAAAGATTTTCAATCTTTCTCAGGCAAGGCTTGAGCAGAAGGTCAGTATGTGTTCCATAGTTTCCTTAGCCCGCCCACATCGCTTTGGTAGTTGCATGCCCAGTGTCTTGTTAGTGCCTCACATGGTACCTAGGTTAGCTTTATTTAGTTCTAGAGCCTCTGTGGCACGTTTGGGATAGTGATTTTGTTCCATGAACGTTCTTGAATGTTTAATACCCTCCTGGCTGTTCCAAAATTGGTTCCTTTTTTTAATGATCCATTTATGTAAAAACAGGTTTATGTCTGAATTGTCAAATCCATGAAAGGCTAATGGCCCCATGAACGGTATCTGAGCACCTTTCTTGACTTATATGTCAGCCTTTTCCTTGCTTTCATGGTTCTCACGACCTGATTCTCAGATCAGCTTCAGTATGTTATTTGCAGCCAGTTTAGGGCAGTAGTTAGACTGCCTTAGAGTTAAAGGTGTACGTCTTTAGCGCTTTAAGAACCCCTGGTTGTCTGAGAATATAGTTGTCCTCGTGATAGAGGGTATCCTGTCGCTCTTGCTATGTGTTATTTCATTGATTGCAAATGACTCATTGCACAGGGAATGTGTAGGCTGCATTTTGGTCCTATTACATCAGCCCCTTGTTTCCAGATTATGACTCGAAAATGTAATAACAGACTATGAATCTTGGGCTTCAGATGTAGACACTCTGCATCGCTAAGACCGGTAAAAACTCGACGACAATCAATAAGAAATATAATTTGTAAATGCTATATAGTTAAATAGCAGTTTTAAGAAAAGCTCTCGAATTTGAGGCAGACAATTGATGCCACACGAACGTTATATGTTCGAACGAACTTTGTCAGTAGTAACGGTCTAATTGCACCCTACTCTCCATATTCACCAGATATGGCTCAGTTTTCCTCGTTTATATTTAAAGAGATCCTAAAATCCGCGTACTTCAAAGACCAAAGGCCAGACATATTTTAGGGTTTGGAAACGCTGGCACAAGTGCATAACATCTAAAGAGCTATGGCTGATTTCTAGTGTCAGTAGTGACAGTAGCCCAACAACCCCAACATTTTTAACACAACAAGTGCTTGGCTCAATGAATTCAAAACAGCATGTCACAAGTAATATTAGGGCATTGAATAAGTTCCCGTAAAAAAATACGTGATTCCAAGTATTGTCTATCCCTAACTACAACTTCTGCCCATTTTTTTGGTAGCATACGTCTTTCTTGCTTAGGAAAAACTGCACTACTTTTGAAATGATTCACTAATCGACTACATTTTTTGGGTTCTTCGAAAGATCGAAATTGCTATATCAGCCAGACTATTCAGCGTCATCGATCGGAAAAGGTGTTGGCCGCAAGCGGAACATGACTCGAGAATGAGACAGGTAGGGTAGGAGATCCCGTTTGAGGTAGATTTTAATGACTTGAGCAACATGACACTTTGTAATTTAGCAAAATCGCCTTGTCGTATCTCTGCTCGTATAGCATTAGCGTTCTTCACTTTCAACATCAAAATCTTCTTTTTTTTTTAAGTATCGTTAGCAAATTGTAGGTTTCACATCGCGAGTGCTCACTGTAAGAGTCAACGAGGATTTATGTAATAAACTGATTGAATAAAATCCCCCGTAATGCCCTTTCTTGGCACGAAACTCGACATGATGACATATGGATGCCAGTTTTAGTTTCGTTGATTCCGTAATTTCGATGGCAAAGATGCACCATGCTCTGGAAATTCAATTGTCGAAAATATCGATAAAACAATGGAAAGCGTCAATTCTGATCGCCATGTAAGCATTGTTTCACCCAGGAGCTAAAAATTGCATACAAAATCGTTTGGAACTATTTGCATAAGGCTGGATAAAAAGAGAAGCTCGATGAAAGTGTGTTACATGAGTTAACTCAAAATAACCTCAACAACCGAATTTCCATTTGCGAATCGCAACTAAATCCAACAAAATCGAATGATTTCTAAACCGTATGGTGACTAGTGATGACAAGTGATCTACTATGATCTGCTCCCTTATGTCACACTCTTAATCCAAACGTGTATTTTGAAAAATTGACACGTCTGATGGAACTAGTCGCTCAAATACGGCCGGTAGGAGAGAAATTGTAATCTATCAGAACTACGCCAGGTGAAACACATCCAAAGTGAGTCATAATAAGCTTGGATTTAACGTTTTTATGCATCCACCTTACAGAGGAACGATTTCGCTGATGAAAAATCCACCTCAAGAGAGGCTTGTGAACAACGACTGTCCCCGTCTCTTTGTCGATTGGGACGAGGGTTTCTATAAGAGGCATTTTGAAGCTTTTCACGCGAAGTTACACGTTGAAAAAAATACATCCGGAATTGATATCGAAATTTGTTGTTATCATTTATTTGTGTATTCAATACCGGAAAAATAATAATGAAGAACAAATACGCCGGGATCTCTATAAACAAGGAATTCAAATTTAAGAAGCTTCAGAAGGTGAAAATATGTAACCAATTCGGGAAATCACAAGTCATATCAAGCCACATGTAACCGCTTTGAAAGCTTACAGCAGACTAAACAACTGGTTTGACTAATTATGCCAGAAATATGTTTCAGACATGTTTACCATTTAAACAACGAGAAAGTCTTATGAATCAGAATAATAAAGTTATTTTTTGAGCATTTGCAAAAGTGTATAAAATTATTCTAGGTTAAGCCCGTTGAGAAGACATCGGCGTAGATGGTAAGACCTAGGAGATATGAAACAGATCAGCGAAACATGGACGGAACACAGACAGGGAGGCTTGGCGATGCATTATCATACAATAATATGCCTAATAATAGGCCTAACTGAACCTCAGTAGGTGTTCTAAAAACAAAACTCTTAGACTCGGTAAATTCTCTCCTTTTTACAAATTCTTCGCAAGTTTGACGGGGGTCAAAAAAGTTTACCTGATTTTTTTACTCCATGTTCCAAATGAAACTATGTATGTACGTATATTTCTTCTTTTTTTAAATGCTTACTCGGATCTTTGCGTCTTTTTCCATTACTTTCTGAGAATATATTGGTCAAGTGGACCCCACTAACGCTGATGACGAATTTTCTTTGAGAATTTCTAGAGCCTGTGGCTTATTCTGATAGACCCATAATATCAAAAAACACAAAGGAAGGAAGCCAAAATGTCTATTGTCCCTCGAACTCTGTATGCGCTTATACCATTCTGTTGAAACCACATGTTCTCCGGTCCCAATTCATTGATTAGCGGCAATAAAACTCGCTGATCATGGTTCTGTAGTGCTTATTTTTTATTCCTAGGACGCCCTCGAAAAAATTACCATATCTTCTCCGTGAATGATATGTCACGTTGATTCTTAGCGCCCCATAAGGGTAAGTCTTGTTTGTTTACATTCAAATAGAAATAGGTCTTACACGAAAGTTTAATGGCAAATGGGTGGCCCGTCGCGGCGTCTAATCGATGCTGACAGCTCGTACGTGATATCTTTAGCTACAATGGAGAAACTACGAGACTTTCCGGCGGTTCTACTATCACGTGTCCTCAAAATCTGTTCGATGCAAATGGTTAAGCGCTTAAGTGTCTGACCAGTTGATATATATTCTACAGCTATTTAATTCTTATATTTTAAGACTAACCTGACAGTTTATTCATTTCAAATGGTGTTACGGCTCTCGAAGAGCAAGAGTCAAGCTTCTCTCATTCACTTACTCGTATGTTGTGTGCGATTTGTTTTTCACACAAGTGGACGAGACCTATAGTTTAGTGCCGATCCCGAACGGTGAGAACCGGGAGCCTTTTCAAGGCAAATGTACTACTGGGGGTTTTGCTAGTATCCCGCCGAGGAGAGAAGCCGCGAAATAAACATTCGACGGCGTTGGTGTTTTTTAGATCCGAGCTCGCTCATCGTGCGTCAGTGGCCGATACACTACCCACTGCGCCACGCCGCTCTCCCAATAAACAATAAACTGACAGTTGCTGCTATTTAAAAAAGTTACAGGACATTCCAATAGATTAATATAATAGATTTTGGGCCTTCCATACCGCGTAGCATGGATTTGTCATCTCAGAGGGTACAGAATCTGATGTTGACACATTTGGTATCTACCGAATAACACGTTTCAAAGCGCTGACTTATCGCCATGGACGATGATTTGACGTATTCTCATAAAAAATAGCCCAAATGCCTTGAATCGCACGAATTATTCAGCTAATTCACCGGCCCAAAACGGGAGATAAATAGTTCACCGTACTCATTTCTCATTTGTTCCCCGGTTTCGCGCGCTCTGTGGCATAAAACGCCTTCTTACTGGAACCGTATGTTGACAAAAAAATCATTTGTCGATTGCGGACATCATTGACCGAAACATTGTTCGCACGATTATCTTTGAAAACTTCGTGCCAATGATACTGCAGACTAGAGACCGCAACAAAGACAAATTTTCGATTAAAAATTAACCTTCCTCCAGTTTTTCTAAGGCCCACTCAGCGAAAATTCGACGTTGCGGCAGGCCTTGGCTTATATTTTTGCACGAGCTTTATTTTGTTAGGTCTTACACCATAATCCTTACATTCTTTACACCTTTGTTCTTACGACAAATCATCCACGTAGTCGAGTAACACAATTCCAATTGCTGCGAACGGCGACAAATGGACAAATTACTGTCTTCATTGAAATAAGCGGATACAGCAGCAAGTGAGCTGTCAAAAATTGAACACTAAAAAACCAAACAGCCCACGATAATATACGCTTCCCTATACTTTTTGCACACTGCTACGTAGACTGCCCGAAGAAGTCTCAGGGAACGATCAGCCCTCAATTATAATTTTTGAATAGTGTCAATTAAAGTCTTCTCTTGTTCTTAGAAAAGTCAAACTTATCACAAGCTCCAAGAAACGAAGCGGTACCTGTTTCTGCCGCTCACAATAAAAGCTCTTAACATCTATGGCCTTTGCTTGCCAAATTCTTTATAGTTCTCATAACAAAGATCAATATCGTTCTACGGCAAGGTTACATCCATTCAAGTAAGGATCAATTCATTTAACATGTTACCGTCTCGAACCAATGCCGAGCACCTAGCAAATGCACGGGTTTCTAGCCATCCACTTTGGCTCGTAATATCATTTAATTATCTTGTATACGCCGCGTCAGGGTTCAAGAATTAACGATAGATTTATCGTTATATTCCAAAATTACATGCCGAAAAACTGGTTTCATGGGTGCGACTGGTGTACCTAAACCCAGGCAGGAAATAATTCATAACAGCTTTGCAGTAGATTTTTCGTTAGAAGCTACAAACCACCAATTGACTATGATACTTTGCATCGAATAAAATTGATCCAGTCATTATTTGTTCTCTTTATATGTTATACAAGACGAAAAAGAGTTATGTACGTACAAGCGAACACAGAAATATCGTCCTAGCTCTCCGTGCTGCTTCTCATATTTCTTGTTAGATCCTTCGAATTGTCACGTTGTTTGACATCAGTCAGTATATTTATCAGTTGGCTTGTACCACAGCTAAAACGCTTTCTAGGAAGCTTGAAAATAGGTCATTATGTAGCCAAACTCTCCTCAAAGACGCCCTCAGATAAGGATCGCCTAAAATTAAAGAAAAGCTGATATTTTCCTCATAATTATTGCACGAGACACTTAACGAGCACTTAACACACAAAAGTGATGTCCTCTTAAATAACCATGACTGTTGAGTACTGAACTTTTGCCACCATCGTCAGTCTCCCTTGCTCCAACGCCCAACCATCTGTGACATGGTAATAAGCAAAGCAGCTTTAAGCAACCACCACCGCGGCACGACAGCAATGACAGCACGCGCTAAAACAGTAAGCACCAAGCCTATGAACCACACTAATTGCCACCATGCCATCAAAGCACAAGCTTAATGGGAAACAACCTTACAGGAGCCTCCTTCGTGTTCTCTCTCTGGCATTGTCCTTGTACATCTACTCGACAAGATGTCTTCTCAAAACGCGCATAAATTATTGTTATGCATTTCTGTCCTTTTTGCCTTGTTAGCATCCTTCGTCCTTTTCTTCTCCTTATTCTGTTCGGTGTCGTATTATGTTTCGGCGTCGTTTCACGTTTCTATTGCAAGATAAACGCGAGGTGCGCCTGTTCCAACACACGTGATCCAGATATAAATGTAGCTAGCTACAACCTTGAATTGTCATGTAAATATATTCCGACCTGGGCGACACTAATCCCTAACACAAGAGTTACAAGCACACACTAGGGAATGTCCTTGGACCTCTCGCAACGCACACCCGCCTGACATTTCGATTACAAATTAGACACACATGCTAATTCGTTCACTTGACAGTGGATTTGTCTCCAGGGCGTTATACCAACGGGGGACCACGCGGTCATGGGTAGGTAGTAGGCATTTCAAAAATTAAGTAAACGAAAAGGAAAACATAATATTTCTTTGCATAAGTAGAGAGATCGCCTGTGGTGAGTCCTGGAGTGAAATGCCATAGAATTAATGTCGGCTATTCCTGCCTCATGTCATATTTACTACTCGCTAGTCCCTATGGTCCTTCACGAGTCAGCTTAGCGAGAATAGTCTTAACTTTTTCCCTTGTTCTCTCAAAATTAAATATGCAAGGAGGAGATGGTCGAAAGAGGAAGAAATCCACCGGAGGAATGACGGTTAAGGTTTATAGCAAGTTCCCATAAAACTCAGTTTTACTAATAACACATAGACACCATGGTAACGACTCTATTCTCTTGACAGTTGACTCGATTTCCACGGACCGACGCGCAGTACAGCGATGATTGCGAAGTGCGTTGCAATTATACTGTGCAGGACAAATGCACTGCAGCATACAAACAAAGCGAAAGGTTTGCCGTGAATTATGTACACATGTCCCTGCACTGCTTTTCATTATTAAAACAAGCAAAAAACACCGACGTGTGTGAGCATCCAGCATGGGGTGAATGCTATAAAAAGGCATGTCCATGTCCTATTCTGTAGAATAAGCACATCAAGCAAGTGGCGGGTATAGTGCTCATCGTGTGCATCGTGTACATCAATTTGTTTTATTGCAGCTATCTCGTTGGCTTTGTGTGTAGGTGGTGGCACGAGAAATGCAATTTATACTGGTTATACTGGGGCATCCCTGGCTTTATTCTATATGTTACAAGCTACTCTGTAGATACATACTCGTTATCTGTCTGTGTTTTTTTTTTTTGTGTGTCTAAAGCCTAAAGCACGACATCACTAACGTCGTCCTGCGGTTCGCATTAATAATACAACGAGGAATTGATTTGCCGCAGGACATATTCGCTTGATCTGTACGAATACTGGTATAGGTAGTGTACATGACGCTGCGCGGTTCCTATGCGATTGTACTGCAGCAGATTTATCGCCCGTACAGTGGAAGATAAAAGGTTGCCATACTACTCCCACTCCATCACGCCGTCGTCAACGCCATTAGTGGCGTTACGAAATGTATTTATTTTTTTTTTGATAACCATTATTTGGTTGTGTGCTACGGTTGCCACGTTTTGTTGATGGTGTTCCTTGCTTCGATGCGGTTTGACTGCTGGGAGGACTTTTGTCATTTTGCGGTCTGGCGTAACTGACGAGGTGTGAGGTTATAAACAATTTCGGTGACTCACTCTGTTGTTATTTATGAAAATCGTTAACTAGGACTTATTGATTGTGGGCACGAGCAGGGATTGGCCGCTTTTTTTTGTTTTGGTTAAATTTATTCCAATTGTTACAGGAATTTGCTTTGTTTGGCTTTTAATCGGTTTCTATTGGCTTATGGCTTTCTATGCGGATGTTGGAAATCATAAAACTAGAAATTAACTAAAATGCGCGACTAATCTCGTAAATAAAAAAAGCTTATATAGTAAACGGGGCACGACAGGTTATTGATTTGTGGCTAATCGAATATAGTGGGTCAGTTACAGTCTCCATAGGGTCAAAGCACCATAAACGTCAGTGGAAACGACACAAAGGTTTCATTTATAGAAAAAATCAGAACATTTTCCAGGTTCCTCAACAAATACAGCCGGTAGTCGAAAGGGGCGATGTCTGAAGTTTACTGCGGGTGGGACAGAATGTTCCATTTGGGTGTAAATAGGGTCCAAGTAGGTTTTGGCTCGGCTGGCCTAAAATAAGGAGATTGCTCAGAAGTATGGAATCACAATACCATTTGATCCGGTTCGAAATACTTCTTTTCGGCGGGATGTAAATGGTTTGTGTCGAAGATGTTCGTTCACCACTCTCCGGGGGTTGTTGTCCTAGATATGAGTTGAGAGATTCGACTGTAGTTCACAGTAGCTTTTTTTTCCATGTCAATAAGGTGTTATATTGAAATGCACACAAGGAGTATGAATTTTGAAGTGAAGGCTTTGACAGGTTTACTTTTTTGAGACAGGCAAAGTCAATATGAAATAAAATACTTGATATTAGCTCTATTTAATAGACAATTTTATGCCATTAATACAAAAGTACGACATGCGTGCCACGACTAGCGCGAGCGAAGCGCTGCCGTGAAGTTAAATTTTCGACAACTTTATCGAACAACTGAGAACGTATACCAGCATAACACGACGAATGTTGACTTCCAAATCGTCCAACGTCCCTGGTTTATCGTCATATACTATTGACTTCATATACCCCCAAAGAAAATAATATAAAGGTGTAGGACCACAGGATCTTGGAGGCCAGATCATAGGTCCATTATGCGAGATTATGCGCTCAGCAAATGTTTCCCGCAATAAACTGATGGTGTTGCGCGCCGCGTGGCAAGTTACGCCATCTTTTTGTTACCAAAGCTCTGTCACGTCAATGCCATTCAACTGAGGAACGAAGAAGACGGATCTCATGTTTCTAAAGTTCTCTCCATTGACGGTAACATTCTGGTCGGCATCGTCCTTAAATAAATATGGGCCGTTGATTCCACCAGCCCATTGAGCACACCAAATAGTGAGTTTTAATGGTTGTAAGGGTGTCTCGACAAAGGTTTCTGAGATTTTTTCACTCAAAATTTGGCAATTTTGCTTGTATACATATCCACTTAATAAAAAATGGGCCTCATCGGAGATTTTGCGTTGTAAATGAGGATCAAGCTGAATCGTGTTTTCGGTCCATTCACCGAAACTTCACCGAACCTTCGACGCGTATAGTGGCCAGGCGATTTCAACTCTGGCATAAGCTGGATCTCATAAGCTTTTAAGTTAAGATCTTTCCGTAAAATCTTCCACAAATTCCATGAGCATAGCTCCCATTCCTGTGCCTGATGGCGAATCGACTCATTCGGATTCTCCTCAACACTGAGCTCCACAACGGGAATAACTTCATGTCTTCGCAATGTATGTCGTATTTGGGGATACGTATTATCCACTAGAGTGTACGTGGTGCGAAAACGATTCATCGTATTTTCAATAGCGTGCTCAAATGGACGATTATGTCGACTGTGAAATGGACGTAGCACACGATAATTTTGGTGAACAAACTATGGTTTTCAAAATGAGTTTGCACAATTTGGATGTGTTGTTCTGACGTTAGTCTGTTTATTTTACCATGGCAAGATGTATTAAAAACCAAACCTCGAAGAAAAAAAACAGACTTTAGCTGCGGTGACCGTTGCAAAGCACATTCAAGACGTCGGGTTGGCCACTAAAGCAGCAATTGCCCTGATCAAACAGTGGCTTGAATCTGCAGGTTTCGATCTGGCTGACCACAAAATGGAGGCCGTTCTTATTACGGCTAGAAAAGCCGTGGAATATATCAATATCTGAGTCGGAAACTGTAAAGAAGCGTTCGGACTATGTGAGTCGGAAAGCGTCATTGCTACAAGCAGCACTTCCAGAATATCACCAAACCTCACAATGGGATGGTCGTGGTACAATGGTAATAATCACCGACTGTTGAGCAGAAGGTCTATATTTCAAGTCTATCCATAACCAAGAACAATTCCTATACGGAAAAACCGTGCAACAACGTCAGTTGTGAATGAGAGATGATCAAAAAATGCTGACAAAGACATAAAACTCGCAGTACTATAAAATTCACGCTCTGTGTGGGCATTTCCTATGTAACACTTTAATGAAATGGAAACAAAAAAAGTTAGAAAAGTTAATAACCGTGATCTACAATCAATGCAACAAATTCAGTCGAATCTCTCAAATCCTATCTAGGACAACAACCTCTGAGAGTAATGAACTAACATCTTCGACACAAACCATTTGCACCCCGTCCAGGTTGTGCGACAAACATTATAAGAGCGTAACTCGTGAATCTGCTCGAACTCTATTAAAAAAAAAGAAAAAAAAGAATCCCACTTTCGAGAGTAGTCAGCTGTGTTTCCTTACCCGCTGCACCAGTCGCGGTAGAAGTCCTCAGAAAAAAAGCAATCCGTCAGTATCTGACATCAGTATACCAGCTTCGTGCACTAAGGATAATACGTAGTTACGAGACGATATAGGATAAAGCCATATTTGTTATTGCTAGAGATTGTCCATGTCAACTGAAGTCGATAACCTAAACAGAAACAAGGAAGAAAAAAGGACGCGCTAAATGGTTTTATGGCAAACTGGATAAAACAATTCCACTAACGGCTGATGGACTTATACTCTGATTCCCTCAATTGATGTGTGGAAAACCGAAAACAAGGAAACTGCAACTACAGCGTAACTCAGTCTCCCCCAGGGACGGGGGGGCCCCTTATTGCTTAAACCAGAAGGTGGACAAGAGGCACGCAATCTTCGACAGTAAACACTTCATGGAATGGCTTGGCAATATACTGACTCCAGCTTCATAGCATGCATTTTTTATTTGCCTCCTAAAGTAATACTTAACCGCGGTCCCGCGGGGCTTAAAGGTGCAAGGTGTGGTTTAGTACGTAGGCGCGTTCCTAAAAGTAACAATTGGGGTGTGCAAATCATGCATGAAAGCGACGCGTGTCATTAGTATCTATAAAGATTCCACTTCCCTTTGGGGAATCAAAAACAGAAGAATAAAAACAGGGTTTTGACGACCTCAACATTGACCATCGATATTGATTCATGGCCGCGGCACGATGCAAAAAACCCATCCCTTGAGCACGATTTCCTTGTTTTTTGACAATCTAAAAGCTTTTCGAATGATGGGCTTATTGAGATACAACCAGTGATGCTACTAGTTATGGTTGCTTGGACATGGAACTTGATGCAGTAAAGACTCCGTTTCGTTTTCTGCGTCTTTATAACTTTTCGCCGACACGGACCCTTTCTGTGTGATTTTACTAATAGAGCTCTAACTGAAAATTTCTATAATCATTTGACACGCCTCAGCCGAAGGTTTATTTCGAGGGCGAAAGCAGTACTTCCCACACATGACGTTTATATGGGTCGAAACCTTGACATAGCTTGCGAAACTCACAATCAAAACCTTTGACGAAAATGAAAAGCTTAGCGATTGGTCTAAGCTGAAAAGCATTTTATTTTAAAGTAGAAGATCGAACGAAGCTAACCATGTCTATCAGTCCTTTCTGAGACCTAAGCTACAATGGTAGCTGTAGGCAAAATTTCTTACCTGAATATGACCTATTCTAGGTACAATTAGCATTGAAGTGCTGTCTTAATATCACACCTCGCTTGATCAAGATTGATCTAGGAGAAGAAATTTCCTTGACATGGCATCGTTCCATCGTCACCGAGAGATAAAACTTCTGGCTCTAAACGCCATCGTATCCCCCATTTGGTTTATCGAACATAATTTCTTCATCACAAGGTTTATTCTAATGGCCAAGAGGGTCAAAAATTTGCGGCCTAACAATGAAAGACTGCAATTTTCAATTTAAAAAAATAATCTAATAATCTACCTTGACTTCAATACACTTGGCCGGGTGTTTCTCTGAGATAAGTATTCTACTCTGGAAATGAGTTTTGAAAATATTCAACTATGGCCCTCTCAACTTCTTCACTGGAGGCGAAGCACTAACAAGAAACAAATTTCTTAAAGTTTTGGAACAGATAGAAGCCTCAGCGCTTCGGATCAGGAGAACAATCGTGTCCGAGAAAATCGTAGACCAAATCCCGCTGTTTTCCCATCGCTCATCGCATCATGAAAGATGATTTATTTTCTGTTTCAAGGCCCCTTCTAGCAAATTTTGGCATCCGACTGGTCAAGAAAAAGACAAATGGCTGCATATAGACAACTGTGTTTCTTCGCGATGAAGAAAACAAACAACTCTTTTGTCTCGCAATATTAATATTTTTAAGACCATTATAATGCCAGTGACACTATACGGATGTGAAACCTGGTCTCTGACTTAGAAGAAGGAAAATAGATTTTGGATCCTTGAAAATAGAATCTCTTTAAGGTGGAGAACACCATCAGAAATTCGAGGAACTCTATTCAACCTCAAGCATTGTCCGAGTAAATAAATCGCGAGGGCTAAGATGGATGGGACACGTAGAACGAATGGACAGTGGACAAACAGGAAAAATCACGACAGAAAGGATGGGAGGACTATATACGATAAAACAAAACACAGCGAAATGTTGAAGGAACACACTCATGAGAGAAAGGCTTGGCGACGGGCAGTTAACTGAACTTTTTTTTTTAATTCAATTTCAATTTTTTTTTTTAGAGGTTTGGTTCTTAAACTGGCAACATTATTTCTACAAATTACCAATTTGACAGCCGAACATTGATTTGTAATATGCAGTCTATGCAGTCACTATTCTATGCTTAAAAACCAGAGGTTGGATGATTTGGAAATCGACATTCGCAGTGTTATTGCTGATATTCGGCCCCAGTTGTTCGATAAAGGTGTCGAAAATTGGATTTCAGGATTGCACTTCATTCGAGCTAGCCGTGGACCACATCTGCCCAGAGTCATATTTAATCACGAATGGCATAAAATTATCTATTAAATACAATAGCTAATGTCATAGACATTAACATAAGCTTCAAGTGTTTTATTTCATATTGAATTTATATAACTTTAAAAAAACACCCTTTGTAAACGTTTTGTTTAGCGTATACGCTACTTATTTCTTTGTTTAAGAATTTGTACGTTCATACCTCTGCCTTACTTCATACCTGCACCTTACGCGAAAGGCTGCCAAAGGTTGTACGAATATGTATATTGGTTAACCACCGCAAAATTTAATTTCGATGACTTGGCTGTTACCTGGATTCGAACCACTGTTGTCAGCGTCAAAGACCAACGCACTACCCGCGGGTCCCTTGAGTCGTATATACATAAAAGTCCAGAAGCTCTCGGAGTCATTTCGCATTGAATTTGGTAGAATAAATTGACATTTGTCTGTTATCTTTGATATCGATTTATGCATTTTTGTTTCGGATGTCAATGTCAATAATTCAACTTGGATATGGGCTTCTAGTATGACATCATGTTCAATTGTCTTCAAAACCTGCTCGAAGCTGCATTCATCGTTAAATTGATAGACTCCGGCTGTCATTATTAGTGAAATATCAGTTTTGTGGCACAATATACACAGCACATATCGGCCGACAATAAATCCAGATGGCACGTCCTTGGCAACAACATTGTCTCCACCAATTAGGCTTCTAAACGACATGCATCCATTCATCTGTCTCTGTACTCAATTCATCAAAGCCAGCACCTCACTTGCCACAATTGCCTGTTTCACTAATTACGGGTCAACTCTACTAATTGAATACCGAACACAACCACTCACCTTCAATTAACCACATGTCCACCTCACTAGAGCTCTCACGAGTACAAAAATAGTTTGCGGCCAACGCAGCACGAACCGTACACCATTTACCAACTTGCCAGCTCATCCGACTACAAACTACGAATATGAAACCTCTCCACCTTTAAATCAATAGAGAATCCCCAGGGACTTGTTCTATTAAGTAAAAACCACTACAAGTTAGCTGCTGTCTGCCTGTTTGGTCTTTTGTAACCATAGGGAACAAGAATTGGCTGAATCCTGTGGCCTCCTAGGCCGTTAATCAAGTCTTGACGTACAATGTACGAAAGGTTAAGAACGACACAAAAAACGCTACGAGTGTGTATTCACTTATCAAAACTCAATTGGCAGGGGGATTTCGGTTATCCTGCTCAGCAGTACCACACGAACGTCTCATGTAAGAAGATCCGGAACAGGAAGGAAACGAAAAACTATTCACCTATCCACCTGCCACCGACCTAAAGAGGAGCTAACGAATGCGAAAAAAAGTGAAATAGGTCCTATTACGACCACATAATCCTTGTCCACAATTCTTTTGTTATTCACAGCGGCAGAAGGTAAAAGGGATTACACTCAGTTCGCCGCACGTGTCCACACGTAGGATTGTCCTGCTGTTGTTCTGCTACCCCGTCATGGTGTTCCAGATAGGGAAAAAATATAAAAAAAAAAAAGGGTTGACCCGGGCTTAATCAATGGTGCCCAGCATGGCTGCACGTTTGCGAATGAACCACCTATCTTAATAGACCTTTACGTAAGCAGGTTGGCAAGTTGGCGAGCTGCCCGCTCCTCTTCTGCTAGCGATCGATAATAATCGGAATATACTTTTCGCTCATTTTGCACCAACTAGCAACAGCATTTCCATCTCCATTGTCGTCCCCGTCCCATGTACCGAAACCGGACCCTATCTGTCGTGTTTAAGTTTATGTGTCAACTTTGAAACGTCGTCCTTGCCACGACGTTGGAATTCTCTCTCTCATTTATGTTTACATGTTTTCTGTAGCTTTTTTTCACCTCGGTCTATTTTTTTTTTTGCGAATTGTGCGGGATCTGGTGGTGTAGGAATACCTACAAGTATAACTACGACGTCATCCCTTATAATAGTGGTTGACGCTGCTGGATAAATTGGAAGGAAATGATTCTATTTCATGCGAGATTTAACGTGTATCCCCCCATAATTTATCGATTTATTATGTGGTAGCACTTGGGTTAATTCCCCAATAGGAAGGGACGGAACGAAGCGGTTTCATGGAGCTTTAGCTCTGACTTTAGCCTCAGACTTTATACGATATTTTTGCTAAGAACCTTTCAAGGTACAGATGCGTGGTTCTATTGTATTTGGAGGTTTATTGCATATGACAACGTTTTCTCGATAGCAGATGGTGTGCTGCTCCAACACACTTTGTGACTGCCTTTGTAGGCCTTGATTACTCACAGATAACGGATGGGCCACATAAACCTTCAGGATAATTTCAAATGAAAATAACAAAAATTGTGATTAGTTCTTGATGTTTTTTTTGCCTTTCAAGGCTCGGCTCGTTGACATAATCTCTGGACTTCAAATTACCCTGCAGATACAGAAGTTTGGAGATGATAAGTCAAGTGATCGTGGAAACCGCTCAAAACTACCATTTTTCGAAATCAGGACCTAGAAATAAGGAGCGAAATAAAGCGATGTGGATCGGGTTGTGTGAGCTGTTAACCAAAAGTTGTCCATGCGGATGAACCATTAAAAAAGGGACAACTGAATTTCAACTTGGTCGCGCACCCCTTGAAGATGAGCCTCGGAAGGATGGTCAAAAACCGCAACCACACTAAAAATCATCGAAAAACTGCGCGACAGGCAGTGAAGATGAGTGAGATAGCTGAGGCTATGGGAACATCGGAAGAAAGGCTGCGAAACAACTTGCACAAAAAATTACGGATACAACGATCTATGCAAGATGGATGCCAAATTTGCTGAATACATGATTCGACAGGGATCCAACCGATTTTCCGAGGCGATTTGTCAAACATGTCAACGTGCGTATCGTGCAAAACATCGTGATCGTGTTGCGCCCAAAAAAGATACGTCGTTGGGCCTCGAATTTTTTTCAGTTTGGTTCTGTGGCAAGCGTTCAAACTCATCTATTCAGTCTGTGACGGCCAGTGTTCAAGAAGACCCAAGTTTGTCATATCGGCGCCATTCGCAGCAGTTAAGCATCAGTGGACAAGTTTGCGGAGAATTTTAAGGGATGATCTTCACTTATTTCCATACCATGTGCAGGTAACTTAAAGAATTTTGCCACAATATGAGCCACGGCGCTTGGCATACGCATAAAATGTCGTTGAAATGATTAATGCTGAGCCGGAGTTGTGGCAGCAAATTTTGATGACCGATGAGGCACATTTTACGCTCTCTGGCTCAGCAAATGAACAAAACTGTCGCTTCTGGGGCACCGAAAATCTTCACATTATTCACGAAGAGTTAATATATGATCAAAAAGGTACTGTTTGGGCGGTGTATGCATGTAAAGCATGTATGCTTGAAAAGCAAGGTGTATGCTAACGGGCCGAAGACAATAGAATAGCTCAAAAGAAACATTCGTGCGGGAATCGCAGAAATTTCGACCGAAATGCTCGAAAATGTCATGGACAATGCGCGAAAACGAGCCCATTTTTGCATCGGCAATAGAAGCGGTCATTTAGTTGATATTGTTTTCAAAAATGAATTGAAATAAATTGCATAGGTCCAAGTTGAATAAAAGTTTTTGAATTTCCAAAATCAGTTGAGATCGGTATGAGATGGCGCACGCTGTAGTTCTGTATACCTCAGAGTGTCAGTATAGGCCCAGTAAGGTATTTTAAGTTAGTTAAGCTAGTTTAAAGTATTTTTGTCTAGCATAAAATATTTCTAAGAATATATGTATTAAATATTTCTACAAATAAAGGGTGGTATAATAGTATAGGTATAATAATTCAATATGGAATTTTATCTAAGACAATTTTATTTCATTTGTGCTTAAGTAGGACTTTTGGCATACATTTGCTACTGCTTGTTCGAATGAAGCACAATCTTGCAGTCCAATTTTCAATAATTTTATCGAGCAACTGGCGTCGTATATCAGTAATAACGCGGCGAGTGTTGACTTCCAAATCGTCCAACGTATCTGGTTAATCTGCATAGACTAATGACTTCACATACCCCCAAAGAAAGTAATCTAAAGGTGTGAGATAACAGGATCGTGGAGGCAAGTTTATAGGTCCATTACGCCAAATAATGTGCTCTGCAAATGTTTCCAGCAATAAATTGGTGTCGCGCGCCGTGTGGCATGTTGCGCCATCTTGTTAAAACCAAAGCTTTGTCACGTCAATACCATTCAACTGAGGAATGAAGAGTCAGAAATCATGTTTTTACAGCGCTAACATTCTGACCGGCGTTGAACTTAACGAAAAAGGCTGATGGTTCCACCAGCCCATAAAGCACACTAAACATCTAGTTTTAATGGTTGTAAAGCCGTCTCGACAAAGGCTTTTGAGTTTTCTTCACTCCAAATTCGGCAATATTGCTTATTTCCATTTCCATTTAAGCAATAATGGGCCTTATCGGCAAACAACATTTTGCGTTGAAAATGAGCTGAATCATGATTTCGGCCCATTCACCGAACCTACGACGCGCATGATATTCACGCAGTGCAGCACAAGCTGGATCTTATAAGCTTTCAAGCCGAGATATTTCCGTGAAATCTTCCACAATAAGGATGGACATAGCTTCAATTACTGTGCACGATGACGCATCGACTCAATCGGATTCTCCTCAATCATGAGCTCCACAACCGCAGTAACTCGTTGTCGTCTTTGAGAATGCATATTATCCACTATAGTGTACGATTGATCGTGGTCCGAATAACTTGCTCAGATGGCGATTGTGTCGACCGTAAAATAGAAGCAGCGCACGATAAGTTTGGCCAACCGAACCATGATTTTCAACTTGCAACTTTCCAATATGCTCGAAAAAGTGACTCAAATTATGACTGTCCGAATGGAACACTTAAGCCGTAGTTATGGTCAACATTTAGACGAAATAATCTGTTTGAAGTAAATGGCAAAAATTGGTTTATCAACTCAAATACAAAATTGGACTCTTCTGAAATTTGCCTACTTTTTTTTTTTAACAATTAAAAACTGAACGCTAAAATGTAAATTTCCTGTAAATTGGACCACATACGCTTGTAGTCCAAGATCTTTATGAAAAATGCTGTGTAATTTGATTGTAAATAAGTTCAGTCCAATTCCTATGATCGCTACGAGATGGACCGTCTGGGCTTACGGTCGTACTCTCAGCTACGGCTATGAAATTTTCAACTGACCCCCAGGCCTACGAGATTTGGAATTTGCACATCACTAACCTATTCGAGACCTTTGAATGTTTGGATAAAATTTGATTGAATTGTACCATAAGGCCCCAAGAATACTTGCTAGACGGTCGCTTGTTTTACAAAAGCAAGTTCAATGAAGCCAGATCTGACTCCCGTAAAACATGAATATACGAAATACTTGGAAGGAAAATCCCTGGAGTGGATGAAATAATTACATAGAATGCTAGTGCATTTGCAAACAATTTTAGCACTCAGTTAAAAACATCATTCATCAATGCACTGTTACATCGACACATACAAGCTCAACATTGGTCAGATCAGTATTCGTACGAGAAACAAGTTTATCGGAAATAGAAACAATAATCCATTGGCCTAGCGATAGCAAGTGGCCAGGTTTTGATGGAGAGCCGGAGATATAAGAAGACACGCGGACATATTTACTCCATTATTGTGCAAATTCGTTAATCTAAGCATAAATCAAACAAAGATCCCTGCAACTTTAAAAACCGCTGTTGTCAAGCCAATATATAAAGGAGGTACCAAAAGCGAGATCAAAATTTACAGGCCAATATCAATATTGCCGATAATTGAAAAGTGCCTTGAAGAGATTGTAACAAAGAGGATTCAAGACTACATTGCTAAAAATTCCCTCATACATGCAAGCCAGTACGGATTTCAGAAAAATAAGAGTACTGGTAAACTGTTAGGGGAATTTGCCAATTGTATTAACGCAAGTCTAAAGAAAAGCCACCACGTTCTAGTGCTGTTCGTGGATTTCAGTAAAGCTTTTGACACGCTGAACCATGAAAAGCTAATAGAAGTACTGGAATACATTGACAAAAGCGGTCTGATGGCAAATAGATTAAAAGAATACCTGAAAAAACAGAAAAAAGAAAAAAAAATTGTGTCAAAATCAACTAGAGGCAAAAAGGAACACGTGCAATATGGAGTCCCTCAAGGATCAAAATTCGGTCCAATCCTATTTACTGTACCAATCAACTGCTACAAGTAGCAGCCAGCGAGCAAGCCATACCATTCGCGTATGCAGACGATACGGCGATAGTGATGTGCCACAGGTCTTTGAATACGGCAACAGCAATAATGCAGAAGGAGTTTGATAATGCGGTGAAATGGTGCCATGATCACGGCTTAAAGATCAATACTCCAAAAACTGAGATGATGCACATACGAAATCCGCAGTTCAAGGCTACTCAACAACAAATATATTTTAGAAATGATTCCTGCAGTAGCTCAATTAGCTGTCCCTTTGACATAGTGGTGAGCTACAAATACCTTGGAATCACCATTGACAGTAATTTTCTGTGGTATATACATATTGATTTGTTGCGCATGAGTCTTAAAAAAAGCTCTATACGCACGAAGGGGGTGGTCGTGGTGCAAAGGTAATCATCACTGACTGTTGAGCCGAAGGTCTGTAGTTCAAGTCCGTCCATAGTCAAGAACAAGTCATATAGGAAGGCATAACACACGCAGTATATGATCATTTCAAAATTCTACTTTGTGTGTGCATTTCCAATATAACACCTTAATGACAGGGAAACAAAAAAAAAGTAAAAAAGGGACTACAACCAACGCGACAAATTCAGTCGAATCTCTCAAAAAATCCTATTTAGGACAACCACCCCGAGAGTAGTGAGGGAACATCTTCGACACAAACTACCTGCACCCCGTCCAGGTTGTGTGACAAGCACCATAAGAGCGTACGCTCTTGAACCTGCACGAATTAGAAAAAAAAAAAAAAAGTTCCAGGCCCCAACGTCCGTGTTAAGACTGATATACTTTGCCCTAGAGGTGTGGAATACTTACGTAATGCCATACACAAAATTGAAAAATTACTTAGCATAGCATTGAAAGAAATAAGTGTATAAAATCGGCAAAATGTTCCTGAACTAGAACGGTTTAAAGTTATTTCAGTAGAAGACATTTTTATAATGATCCTTATCCTGGAGTGATGGTGTGATGGAGCGATGATGACAGTCGGTTTATCGCGCCAATTCAGCAAGAGATCAACACTAGAAGGCGGGAAAGTGGTATGCTTCAAGAACCCCGAAGACAAGAACTTAGAAGACAACTAAAAAAACTAGAAAAAAAAAAATTAAAGAACTTTTTTCTGAATACGATTTCAAGTTCATTAGTTCATTCATTAGTTAATTATGTCTTGAATTAGTTAATTAATTAAATCTATAAATCTCAGTATACGATTTTGAAACGCAATCTTCTCTAGAAAAGCCTTTACAAGGCTTCGCGGAAATATACATATGACCATTGTACACTATTTTCTGAAAAAAAAAAAAAATGTGGCAAAACCTTTTCGGGATATTTTCATCAAATTTGTAATGAATTTTCACTATTTCAGCAAGTCTTGTAAAATGTACTTATCTATCCAACGTTAGCTAGGTTAGGTTAGGTTAGGTTAGGTTAGGTTAGAGAAGGGGAGTGTGATGGTTGGACATCACTTCCACTCGGAGGCCAAGAAGCCCATTGTGATTCCCTTCGTTTGTGTGGGTACACATAAAATTAACCTGTCCTATCACGTGGTGGCTGAAACCACCCCGTGCTCTTGATGAATCTTAGAAGATCCGATATATCTGTATTAGCCACGTCCGCAATCTCTGTAAAGAATCTTTGGCCTAGCGACACTAGGCGTCGATTGTGGAGAGCTGGACAGTGGCAGAGCATATGTTGGATCGTCTCAGTTTCTTCCTCATCGCCGCAGCTCCGGCAGAGATCGCTGGATCCCGAGTCCCATTTCCGGAGCATTGCTCCAATGGGACAGTGTCCTGTGATCACTCCGACGAGCATACGGATCGAGTGACGGTCCAGCGCCAGGAGCTTCTTTGTTTTTTCCGACATTGAGCTCTGGCCACGATGATCTTGTCATGTAGCTGTCGTTTCTTGTAAGCCAAGACGAGTTGGCCTCTTTGATGATTGTGTCGCTTATGATGCGCTGATCGGTAGTTGCAATGACGTGTCCGCTTCGCTGATGTCCATTTCAGAACCTTGCCTGGCCAGTTCGTCTGCTCTTTCGTTCCCTGCGATTGAGCTGTGGCCCGGGACCCAGCAGAGTTTAACTTTATGGTGTCTGATGGACTTCAGTGAGTCGCGACATTTCTTGACAGCCTTTGATCTCGTTTTCTCGGATTCTATTGACTTCAGTGCAGCCTGGCTGTCTACGAAGATAATGGTGATATCAGATGGTGGGATATCGGCTACCTGGTGTTTGGCTGCTTTCTCTATTGCCAGGATTTCTGCTTGGAACACGCTACACAGATCAGGGAGTCTGAATGATTCCTGTTTGTGTAGGGTATCAGAGTAAAACCCGGCCCCAGTGCCTGTGTCCATTTTCGATCCGTCGGTGAAGAGGGTGATCTCATGGTCGTTGATTACGGTGTTTGATAGCCACTCTTCTCTGTCGGGGAAAAGGATAGGTATACTGAGAGAGAATTCATTTTGGGGGGGAAAATAGTCGGTCGTAGCTGCGAGGCTACTAAAACCATGTTACCTAAAGGCTGACAGTTCAAAATTCAAAAATGATACCTCTTGTTGGATGACCCTTGCAAGATGGGTCTCTCCAATTGATTCCCTCGACGTTTCTTTATTTTCCAAAGTTATTACTGGGAATCCAAACATGTAACTCCTATGTAGCTATCCGATCTCTTAATTTTAAATTATTTTGAATTTTCCACGGAAGGTACGATCGTAATGCTTTTATCGAAAGGCTGGATCTCAAAATCTCCATTGGAATCATACGCAGTCATGCCTACAAGAAGCGCTTCTCAAAAATTAAATTTTTTGCAAATCTTTAATTCAGAAACAGCCCGTCGTTATCTACAACGTTTGATGAGATGTATATAACAAACACCAGCACAGTTGATATAAAAAGCTCGCATTACCGCCTGCACTATTGTTTTATTATGACAGTTTAAATTGAACGACTAATTTCCAGATGCCATAAACAATTAAACACTCAAATACATATAAATATTTAAACGGAAAAAGTTCATTTCTACCCCCAACGAGGCAAAGAAAATCCGTAAAGAAATGAAAAACCATTTCATGGCACTTCCGCTGACGATGTCGACGACGACGACGACGAAGCCTAAGCACAAAGCATCATGCACCAGCAGCATCTCAGATATACATACGTATTTTGGTAAATATCTATCTTTGTATGTATAATATCTGCAAAGTAGAACACCTCCTCGGCAACAGAGCAACAACAAAAGCCATATTTGCATTCATGGTAAACTAAGTTCCAAGAAGATATGACGACGCCGTCGGAGAGACACAGGGCAACCAAAAGGACGAGAACAAAGAACCAAGAATCTGCCGGCAATATTAAATTTCATGTCAAGTGTTTTTTTTCTCATTCTTGTCTGTTCACTTATTCTCCGTACACATTCACCGGATGCTTTACGTCGGTGCGCAAATTTGATTTTCTGTCTGCAATCAGTATACACATTCAAAAAGCCAATTTAATAAGGACGAAAGGCAGAATATGCGGAGCTTATTCATGTGGGACCGGGATGTTGGCATTGATTTTTTTTTCTTCCCTCAAAATCTCGTATTTTCCTCTCTGTGTTGTCATGTGCTTTTTATTACGCGCCCGAGTGAGGTGTCAAAAATCTATCAGTGAAATCAAGGACGAGCAACGTTGGATGCAATATGAACTTCTCCTCTATGCGTTTCGAGGACCTCGAGTGAGCTGTGGAGTAGCTTAATATGTTTTTCTTTTTTGGATGGATAGGAACATCGATAAAGCAGCTCAACGGGATGGAAGGTATTTACTTAGTTAATGATGCGGAAATGATTTGCCATTCCATCGAAGGATTTCAATTCGCCAACTAGAAGGGATAAGGATCGTAATTATTTCACACCACCTACGACACTTGACAATCCCTTGTGCACTGAGACGACAATTTAAAAAGTAACTGAAAAATCATACAACCGATTTCGGAGGTTTATCGATCCCCTGGGTTGGGTAGTGAAATCAAATACCTCTTCGGAAGAGGATAGATCCAGGTAAAGTCTCGATAGTACTTAAACCCCCTTAATCCGACTTAGTAACTCATGCAAGGGTATTGAGAAATGGGGCAGGGTACAGAGGGCGAAAGAAACTAAATACATCCTTTGATTGAAAATCGAGGGTGGCGTCCGTCGACTACACTTTCCCGCTCTTATCTGTGACACACTTGAGCATCACACTCTTCGGTTGTTTGTATATCTTTATTCTGATCCTTAATTCTTTGGGTTATTTGATATGTTACACCGGAAAGTTGACTTCTTTTGCATATATAGTACATTACTTGGTAAAGGAATATTGGTCCTTGCTTTGATTAGGGACTCTTCTGCCAATACAACCCGAAAAATAGTACGACTTCAACAAAATGAACATAAACAAGGAAACGTTCCTGTCGCAAATGCAGGGAAGGTCTTTCAATTTTATGGTTTTTTTTATAACTTCTTTTTTTACAAAATAGTTTATCCCTTTCCTTGGAGGGATGACGATCGGGCGGATGATTGATTTTACTTTTTCAATATAATTTATGGGTTTTTTATGTGCTTTCCCTTTACATAAATTAAAATATACTGAGCTGCTATAATTTTTTTATAGCAGCTTATTTGAACAATTTTTGAAAAGCTGTTTAGCAACACAACTGAGATTTGGTAGTGCGACGAAGTGGTTTTGGAAACGAAATAAGGTGTTAAAGCATACTAGTCCGTATGGGGTATATAAGTAGATACATTTTAGGTTGTATTGAAGTTTATGAAATATTGAATAAAAAAACAAATCTTTTATATTTTCTTTCAAAAGTCTCGCCTAGATGTCGGTAGGGAATAATTTCCGAACGCCACCTTTATTCAATGCCATCTTTGAAACTCGATAGAAGAAGACATGCAAACAATTTTAGCCATGTATAGGTTCAGGCTAAAGCACCGCAATCAAGTTATTAATTCTAATTCAAAAAATTAGTGAAAGAATTTAAGAAATTGGTTCCGTCAAGGACCGAAAAAAGCTTGGCAATACCATCTATAGTGATGAAGCTCATTTTGTATCAGTTAAGAGCGCTATACAGGCCTCATCTTGAAGAAATAGACACAGCTGGTTGTTATTTTTAATAGGATAGAGCTACAAGTTCGATAACACTTCATAGTATTGCGCTATTGCGGCTCATGAAATGGTACAATGAAAGCCAACGTAGTAAATGCGACTGAATACCCTTAAATAACTTTCGTTGGCTTTTTTTTGCAAGTCCACATGGATAAGTCAACAATAAATGTTATAAAACAACAACCGGACGACAGAGACTACAGCGACGCTAAGTAATGTGGGCATAAGTCCATAGGCTGTCGACACTGGCAAAGGCGTATTTGTGGTCGAGGATCCACAGGAGAAAATCAATTCGAGAAGCACTATCCTCAAAGTGAAGATAGCATTACTCGTTAATGAAAGCTAGTAAATATAGCTGTGCATAATTTGACAATTTCTCACCAAAATTTTAGTGGGATGCGTTACTTTTATTTGACAGTCGTTTGAATGTGTCAATCAAGATTTAGGCGTGAGAAAGCTGTCCGCGCGTTCAGTGTCGCGTTTGCTCACGTTAGACAATGCTCTATTGGTGCAGTTTAGGCGCACCAAATCCGAGTTTTTACACCGATTAATTACTGTCGCTGAAATTTGGCTACACCATTATACGCCCGAAACAAAAATACAGCCAAAACAGTCAACTGCAAAGGGATAATCGGCTCAAAAAAATATCAAAAACTGTTTTTTTCGGCTGGGAAAGTAATGGCGACTGGTTTTTGGGATAGTCATGGAGTTATCTTAATCGATTATCTTCAAAAAGGAAAACCCATTACAGGAGCATACTACGCATCATTACTTGACCAACCCAATACAGAGATTAGATAATCTCACCACGCTCAGCGCAGCAGGATCTTTACAACAGGAAGCAGTTAACTTTCCATTATTGTTTGACATTTATAGGAACATTATTATATTGTCTCACCCACTCAATAGCGTATGCAGATGATTTGATTGCGTAAAAATCAGCTCCAAAAACTGAGGCCACTAATGCCATATTGCAGTGTGACATCGACTATGTCAGAGATATTGCAATTTATTCAAAAAGTCGGAACAACACTGTTTAGGATCTGGCTTGTCTTGCTGGAGCTGAGAAAGACTTCGGTATGAGAAGGAACCATAGAAGTCAACTTGACCGCAGAGTAAAAATCACATGCTACGTCCCCTTAATAAGGCTCATCGACGCCTATGGTTGTCCGATGTGGTTTAATGCAGCGCCATTTTGAATGGACCTGATTCGTGTCTTTGAGAGAAGGTGTTTTTTTTTTGTTTTTGTTGGAGGCTTCTACTATCTGTTGGAGCACTCATGCGCAAATACTGGTCCATTGTACTACCAGACAGACACCTTTTTTTATTGTATTTTCTCCGTTGTACGGAGAAAAGTGAGCAGGAGCTTCAGTGATGAAGAGCTTAGAGATTCGGCCCACCCCACGACGGCCCCAAGGGTGCGCCACCGTGTGCGAACGAAAGCGGGACAGTCGCAAAGAAAGTGCCCTGCTGTGTCATCCTCCTTACCGCATGTAGCACAGGTAGGCGTCTCACTCATGCCAAGTTTGGCAAAAGTATAATGGCTCGTAATGACGCCCGCAAGCCTTCTGCAATTATTTCTCCTTAAGGATAAGAAAAATGTTGCGGACTTCTTGCGGACATCAGGGCGTACGCTCTTAGTCATCCTGCATCCTGGATATTCCCTCCATCTACGACTGTGTGCCCTAAAGACTCAGTCGTTGATGTCAGATTTGATCGTGGAAACTGGTAGATTTAACCTTCTTACGGTCCTCGGGTCATTTTTGACCCATTTTGGCAAAGAAATATTTTTTTCTCTACGACTACGTTTGATGTTTCTTGACTTTTTCTAAAGTATTGAACTGAATATAATTACCATAAAATTTTAAATATTTAAATTATTAAACTACAAAACCTCGCAGCAAAAAAATATCAAATATCTAAAATAAACCATGAAAATAGAATATTGGGTCAAATTTGACCCGAAGCCCGTCCGCGTCAGTAAATTTGAGGACCGTAGGAAGGCTAAAGCGAGTTCAGGTTCTGAGAAACTCTCCTCTAAGCCCTTTCTAGCAAGTTCATCACACATCTCATTTCCTGGGATCCCAGAGTGACCTGGGACCCAAACAAGCCTAAGTGAATTTAGTCTTCCGACTATATTCAAAAAGGTCTTGAGTTCGTGCACTAATTTGGAGCTGGATAGAAGGCTGGACACAACTTTGAGTGCAGCTTGGCTGTCATTGCAGACACATATGATTTTTCCCTTCCACTTATGCCTCACAACATAGTGCATGGTCATAAGGATTGCGTACATCTCTGATTGAAAGACAGACGCATGTTTTCCGAACTTAAAATGCAGTCGGACTATTTCGCGTCTAAGGAAAATCTCAGTGACGGACCCCTGTCCAGATCTTTAGCCATTTGTAAAAAGCATAGCCTTCTATGCCTGTTACAAAAACAAACATTTAAAATGTTGCCTTCAAAATAAGATAATCCTATAGATGTAGGATTGACTTCCCTTTAAAAGTTTATTGGTTGAGTATTAAGCCGCGATTCTAGTTTCTTGGGATTGGCTTCCACTAATTTTTATTAATACACTTAATTTATTTCTATACACATTTGACTCGGCTTGACTGCCTGCTTTGGATTCTACTTATGAACTTACGCTTATGAACTGAAGGTAGCTCTGGTCGTTTTGAGTTCGTTTGTCTGTCAGTGCATGTGTGCGTTCGTCCGTTTAGTTAACCGTCCCGTCTCGTCGATCGGTTATAGGGTGACGTACCACTGAACGGTTAGATACTTTTCTATATAGATGTACACTGCCGCTGTACGTCATATTTCCACCTATGGAACCTATTCCACATATCCCGTATGAAGAAGGTCCAGGTTTACTCTTGACACTTGAAGAGTCATTCTATAACTCCCTGTATTCTGTATTCTGCAATCCAACAACGGTAAAGTTCTGGAGATGATACCGATCATATCCTATTTTAACCCAACTATACTCGTATACTGTAGAGAGAACATCGTAGTTCATGATGTTGATCGGCCAAGGTTGGCCGATGTTACTAAACAATATGCCAACTTTTCTTGTTGCGTCACTCCGTTTCTTTCTCACTCCTTAGTTCGTAAGTTAGATTAAGGTTAGCTAGGATATCTTTTGGAAGCTATGCACGTCATTATGCACTCTTGGATGAACCTAAGAGTTCTCAGAGTGAGGGCTAAGCCCCGTCGCTGAAAGGCGCAATGAAGCGGGGTACCATTCGGAACGAAATACACGATTGCCAGCAAACCTAATTATATTTAATACTAGAACTAAGCAGGTTAGGAGAGATTAAGTTTTAGAAGAAAAAAAGTTATTCGGATCAAAATTCATAAACCTGCTGTAAAGCTAGTATAGAAGACTGTGCGCGGGGTGGATATTTATATGATGAATTTATTTGTTAGGAGTCATATTTTTAAACATGGTAAAAAACATCAGAAATTGGCCGGACGTCGTTTTCCTTACGTGCCGTAGAAAGGTTTTTCGATACTCGACGTTACTGGTGATGAAGTGGATATTTTACGATAACCTCAACTATCAGTAATCGTGGGGTAAACCCAGCTATACATAAATATCGTGAGCAAAGGTAAATATCCATGATTTGAAGGTTCTGCTCAGTATGGTGTAGTTTCTATTGAGCTGCTCAAGCCGAATGAAACCATCGTGCTATTGACTACAATTGATGCACATGAACCAATCATTGAAGGAAAAATGTCTGCTGTACGAATAGAGACATGACAAGGAGATTTGGTTATATGAATCTGCTGAAAAATCGGTGAAAGTCCTAGCCCACCCACCGCGTTCACCACTCATTGCCCCTTCCGATTGCTATGGGTTCTTTGGATAATTGGGAACAGGTAAATTGTGAAAAAAACCCAACAATCAAAAACTCGAGGAAATTTATTCAGCCCAAGCAACGCCATGTCAGAGGAATAAAATATAAAACACTGAAATAGACATAGAACGAGTAGACGGTGGATGAATACTCAAAAAATTATGAGTGGCCGCAGTAGATGGGAGGACAATATATGTAAAGTTGGACCTACAAGACATGGAATAGAACAGTGAAACATTGAAGGAGCACACGCAACTCAAGAGAAACACACTGAAGGCTTGGCGAAGGGTTGTCAATGAGGCTTTAAACTTCCAAGCGGTCGCTAATAACAATTTGACTGTTTCGGTCAGGATAATGATGTGAAGACTATACCTATACTTCGGTCAGAAAAGTCAGCAGGAAATATCGCTGCAATAGCCTATAGTTAGAATGTTGTCTGTTGGCAGAGCCAAGATGGCCATTTGACTGACATTGGATTCCAATACTACATACTCTCAGAATTTATGTCTTAGAATAAACAAAAAATATCACCTCTTTGCGTAAAAAAGGGGTTTTTTCCCTTACGGTATCCCATTAGGTAACGCACTAAACTTCATCGGTTCTAACCAAATGAAATATTAAACTCTTTGCTGGGGTATAAAAGACCACCTCATTTATATTTTTTTGACTACAAGGTATATATAAATACTACCAATTCTACTCGGCATTAAAGCCATTACTCCGTGGTCCCTACTCGTGTGCCAGCCTGTTGTACTTTTAATTGTTTACATAACATTTTGGTCTATGACAAAATCACTGGCAATCCATTGTCATATAGGCAACTTGGTTGCTGTCACAGGGCATCTTCATTTGACCGAAAATCCATGTACATTCTTCACACATTCGTGTTTTTCCACACTTCTCCACCATCCCATCTAAATTCCAAATAACCTTGCTTCGTTATTTTGCTTAATTTGAATATGATTCTTCCTATTGGTTGAGTTTTCCCTGCGCTGTTACACTCCTGTCACTAGCTTACCCGTACTTTTTGTCTGTCTTTCATTGCCTTGACCTTTTCATAGGGCACGTGGCAAGGGCATCCTCATTGATGTGACTGTATGACCTTTATAGACGTCACACTTAATAAGCGATTACGCTTTCCATATTTGCGCGTCTAGTACTCGTATCTGCCACGGCTGTCATAGGCGTTCGTCTTCTTTGTGCTCCGTGCTCTTTGTCCTGAGTCTATTGTTACTATTGCCAACCAGATATTCATGAGTTATTTATATATTATGTGTGGAAAATATATTGCAAATGTTTTTTTCTTCTTATAATAGGTAGATAGGTAGGTAAAGGTGGTTGTAACTCAATCCAGGTATAATTAGTGACAAAGCGGTGGCATATTCATACATCTCATTTGACCTGGGTTGTACAGGGAAGGAAGTGAAGATGAGGTTGAGGCATATTAAAGGTGGGTTTTTCAAGTGCCAATCATTCCGAGAGGAAATACTGTACAATCTTATCTGATTGGATGTTGTGGCAGCTTCGACAATGTCTTTTACCGATAGGCTTTTTCCGTTCTAGTAACGTCGGACGGGTGCATGCTTAAAAGGTGTTGTGTTCTGTCGGGTCTGTAATTTTGATCCTACTTCAATTGCTTTACAAGTCTTAAGGAAATGGTTGCTGATAAAAGGTTGTTGATGACAGAAATGGTGGGAATGTCACTGCCCATATTGTTGCTGCAGGTTGTATTGAGTTCTTCAGCGTAAAAGATGCTCGAGTGAACATGAATCGGAAATTAAAATTGGAATTATCAGTTTGGATGAAAACTTATTTTTTTGAGGTCAGGGCTCGTACCTTTCGTAGCATACAAAAGTTTGTGGGACCTAATATCAGACGCACGGGCAGGAATAGCAGAGCCCTGCGGCCCTGAGTTTTATGGCACTTCCATGTAATTGATCTTAAGGTCCAAGACAAGGATGGGCAATAGAATGTGCAGTGCTTCTGTAGGAAATGTTCCAACGGTCTCTGTTGTACCGATTCTAATTGACTTTTAATCTTGTTGAGTTTATCAAAGTTGCAAGTTTGGGAGAAATCACCTTTAGCAAGGCTGGGACTAATGTTGATACCTTCAGAGTCAACCAGTGCTTGAGTTTCCACTTTAAACCAAAAGCTTTACCGTAGACATAGAAAACTTGAATAGCTTTCCTTAATTTCACATAATAAAATACATCAGACACAGGTGGAAGGGGACCTAAACCAACGTGGAGTGCGACACTAGAAACCACTGGCAAGAGATCGTGCCAGCGTGGTCGTGGTGGAATGGAAATCGTCATCGACTGTTGAGCGAAAGATCTGTAGTTCAAGTCTGTCCATAGCCAAGAACAATTCCTATACGCAAAAATTGTGCAACAACATCAGTTGTGAATGAGAGACGATCAAAAAATGTTGACGAAGGCATAACACTCGCAGCATAAAATCACAATTCATACTCTGTTTGTGCATTTCAATATAACACCTTATTGATATGGAAAAAAAAGCTACTGTGAACTAGAGTCGAATCTCTCAACTCCTATCTAGGACCACCACCCCCGGAGAGTAGTGAATGAACATTTTCGACACAAACCATCTGCACCGCATCCAGGTTGTGTGTCAAACAACATAACAGCGTATGCTCTTGAACCTGCACGAACCCTATAAAAAAATTCGTCGTGCTTTTTTCAGTCTTAGCTTTTATGGTCATATCCATTGGGATTGGTGGGTTTTGGTTTCGACAGAAAAATTGAAAGTTCTGTATAAGATGGATGCCCCGCATTTGCTGAATGCCTACTTAAAGAAAATGCACAAACGAGTTTCGCTGTAAACCGAATCAATGGGGATCCGTTCGATTTTGTGCGGTGAATTGGCACCATGTATGAGGCATGGGTTTACCACTACACGTCAGAAACGAAACAATAGTTCAAGCGGTTGTTAGAAGGCGGCGAAAGAGATCCTGTTAATTGATTACCCCCCAAAATGCGTATATTACTCCAACCATCTTGACTCATTTGATGTTGCATGATTTACTCAAGGGTGGGTTGGCGGTGGGAAAACGACGGGATTCGGGGAACGATTTGGTCGGCCATACCCCTATTATCCTAATTTGGCACTCTCAGACTTCCATCTGCTCCCAACGTGCATAGCCTTCCAGACTCTCTCTAGAAGAGAGAGAGAGAGAGAGAAATAGAGAGAGAGAGAGAGAAATAGAGAGAGAGAGAGAAATAGAGAGAGAGAGAGAAATAGAGAGAGAGAGAGTGAGAGGGAGAAATAATATCATTTATTAACTAAAGATCGCAGTCTTCCACTTCAGGCCGAGAGCTTTTCACCTTTCAATCGTACTTACACATCTCGTGAAATTTAAAAAGTCACTCTATTTTTTGAACAAACTCGTAAATTTTCCAGAAGCATTGAAAATTGGAAACAAAAATTCAAAGCCGTATTTAAAAGCTGCAGTGTTGTACCATTTAGTACCAGTTTCGAATCTAGGCACAAGATAGACCCGACCCTTATAACCATTTCTAACCTTCTACGCTTTTTATCTAATAATTAAAGTAAAAGTGACATTCATAGTAAGCTGACTTGTCCCAGTTCATGCCAGCCGCCAATCACTCTCACATTCTTAAGAAGTAATTTTAATTTTATCAAAACAACAAGAAGTTGACAAATCTACCGTCAGCCACAACCAAGGACCTTCTGCCCCATCCATTTCCTGTGGTTTCTTCCTATTATTCATGACAAATAATACAAATAAATTTTAATAATAAAAAAAAAAAACTGTGTCAGTTACAGTGATCAATCCCGACCACAGTGGATTTTATTTTAACAAGGCGAAAACATCTTGTCTCTCCCTCAGATATCGACCTTTTCCTCCTCATTCATCTATTGTACCTCCATCCAGTTCACGTTGTAGCCGTGTCGTCATCGACAAAGTCCCACCGGAAGCCGGATTAATGTGTTATTGGCCTTCTGCTCAAGTAAATACACAAATTATTCAAATCTCCTTGAAATCCTTTTGTTTGAGTTGTATTTGCGAATTTCAGTTTGAACAGCGGCTACAGGGCCCGGCCTGAGACAAAGGAATTAATTGATTTCATTCTAAGGTAAATAGAGCAATCGTGCCCCATCTCCACTTGCTTGGGCCTCTTTTGTATCCTAAAGTCGTCGTTAAAGTAAGGGATGGTCGTGGTTATGGCTGTCAGGCTTTAATCATGTTTATCCTGATTTCCTTTCGTTCTCTGTCTCCGTAGGGGATACGAGAAAATGATCAGCTTAGAGATGACAGACGAGCTGCTGGTCATGGTGTCTTCATAAGTAGACTATGTGTAATATTGTCAGGAAGAGGTATAAAAAAGGATAATGACGAAGTCGTTGTAGCGGTTTTAGTGAGAAAAGGGAGACAAGAAGTTAATAAGCGCATAGATACAGTTGCTTTACTTTCTCTTTTATCCTATCCTATGACGTGGCTGTGTCTCTATGCTGTGTGAAACTTGCAGTACCACATGTCTGTATTCTACATATGAAATGAGATTTCTAAGAAAACCACTTTAAGAAACTGAACGGCACTTACATAGAATCGTTGGCCATGAATAACATGCGGTTGGATGTGCGAGTAACATGCGGTTAAGGCCGCACGGCTTTCCTTTCACTAGTACTGCCTTCCATTACAAGATGATAGAGCCAACATGTGTAACATCAAAGAAGAGATGAAGATGGAAGCGAGGTTGGAGAAATAGGAATGAATATTGTATGAAGTAACTTGCTTGAAACCAATGGAAAATGGAGGAAGCTCAGAAATGGCAGCCTGCTCTCAATCGATGTATCAATGCCTCTCACTTAAGGACGATGAATTGTTAAGGGAATTATAAAATACTTGTAGAGGAAGTGAATCATACTAAACAGTTTAGTTCAAACCTTATGTATACTTCGAAAAATTCAAGTAAAAATATTTAAGTTAAACTAAAACCCCTTCTGTATGGCTATCCAATAAGAGGTTTCATTTCAAATCAATGGAAAACCACCATGTTTCAACGTATAGCTGAGATATTTTCATTTTCATCTCAAGCACATACCTTAAACTTAAATACGAAATTTAAATATTTACATTGGTTATACATATATTCTGCATATTGTGCCACTTTAAGAAGTGTGTCTTATTCAGAGAAATTATGACTCCAGAGGAAATCATCTCAGCTCCTACGAGAGACATCGTGGTCGTGGTGCATGGGTAATCAACACCGACTGTTAAGCGGAACGTCTGTAGTTCAAGTCAAGTACATTCCCATACAATATAACACCTTCACATGCTAAGTTTTTTTTTAATTAAAGACATTTTCTTAGCTTATGTTAATTGTAAGTTAATTTAAGTATATAGTAGTCGAAAGATATAAATTGTACTGCTTTAATTTAGGTCCGCTTCTTTTTATTCTTACCATTAACGACATTGAAAGGGTTATCAAATATTCCCACATCTTTCTATACGCCGACGACGCTAAGATCTTCAAGATCATTTCTTCCGAACATGACTTTTCCCTTATTCAATCGGACCTCAATCGTGTTTCCACCTGGTGCTTCAAGAACTACCTGGACCTTAACATTTCCAAGGTTCAATCTTATACTTTCTCCCGCAAATGTATCAAACCTCCTCCTCGCCTCTACTTTCTCCATAATCAACCCCTTTCTACCGTTCAGGTGATCCGCGATCTTGGTGTATTATGGGACCAGGAACTCAATTTCCCATATATTCGATGGTCTTAAGAATTAAGTGCAATAAATGGGTGTATTGCCCACCCAAAATCGCCAAAATCTAATTCGTTTTAGACTGTAAGTAAGATACTGGGGCCAGTAAGATATTTAAATTTTTTAATGATAGTTAAGCTTGTTTTAGCATATTTATTTGGAATAAGATAGATCTAAGAATGGTGAATAAAAATGAATTTAAAAACTAAAAAAGACCTTAATGATATGAAAACAAAAAAGTTACTATGAACTACAACCAACACGACAAATTCAGTCGAATTTTTCAAATCTTATCTAGGACAACCACCCCCGGAGTAGTGAACGAACATCTATGACACAACCATCTGCACCCCGTCCAGGTTGTGTGACAAACACCATAACAGCGCAACTCTTGAAGCTGCGCGAACCTTATAAAAAAAAAAAAATTTAATCAAGAAAGTAGAGAAAGTCCTCGTCTGATCGGCTAGCAAAGCACAATAGCTCTGCATTGGTTGCAGTGCGCCATGCTATACGTTAGCATTAGTCCCCTTAAAAAAAAAAGAGAAAAAAAAGCCAAAGTAACAAGAGAAAGGAACTTCTTTAAACAAGAAGTCAATTCAATCAAGGCTGCAGCTTAAATCGCACTATTCCTGACAAACAGGCATGTTATGCCCTGCGTAAGTCCATTTACAAGTAGCACGGGGTGTGTTCAAAAATAAAGGGAATTGTGCGGTCTTTAAAAGAAATTATAATTATTTATTACTCCTTCCAAATAGTCCTTATGGAAATAATGCAATATTATTCTAGAGCTAGATCTTTGGGATAGCCTTAAGCTCTTTCACGGATTTCTCTGCACCGAGAAATTGCACCGATAGCACTAATACAACAGTCGTATAGAGTAGGCGAAGAGACTCCTTTTTTTTTTTTTTAATCAGTTTTTAAATTGTTACTATTGTCAAAAATCATTGAAAGAATAAGAAAAATTAAATCGCTTTGCGGTTAGGTTGAGTGAATAGTTATTTAAAAGCCACCTCCAGACCTACTTTCTATTTCATATTCATCTCTATTCCATGGTCCATTGTCTATGTCTATCAAGACAACCGTTGACAACACCTACTCGTATTAGGAACAGTTTTCTAGACATTAAAACTTTAAATTAGCACCCTTTTACCCAAGCTCCAGTTCAAATAAGCTTGACTGAAACACATATTCGTTTTGTTCCTCGAATCCATGACAAAATCAGGTCCGGAACTCTACAATCACCATAAACCACCATTATTTTCCCCATCACTAACAACAGCCTGCTGTGACCTAGTTTAGACGTCTGGCTAGATTGCTACTCTCCCGACCATTATCGCGTTAACAATCCCAGGAAACACTACTCCCACATCAACAAAGAACTGTGAGAAAAATCAAGCGACAAAAAGGTACGAACTAACCTGTCATGGGCAAAATGGACTCCAATGGTGGTAACCTGGATTGCTGGGGTTCATGTCAGCCTTCAATTTCCCGCCTAACTACTGTTGTTCTAATTTGCGCACCGACAGCTCTATGGCGCTGTAATAATTCTCATTCATTTGATGGAAAAAGAAAAACCTTCACATGTGACTGCTGCTGCACAGGCAGGACATACGAGTACGGCTATTTGGTATTCCATGTGCGTGTGATATGCAACACAATGTGCCAGTGCCTCATCGTAGACCGCACGCGATATTCCCTCTTCGTATCCATCATCGTCGCACGCCACCTCCTTCGTTGCTGACGTTTATGTCTCGACGCCATCATTCCGACGAAGTCTTTATTATCCTAGGAAAAACGATCCTGTGTTGGTGGCTTCTAGACCAAAGGTTCCATTAGAAATCCATCTGCAATTGTTCCGTTTGCTCGACTTAAATTTCTTGTGCTTCGTTTTTGGTCCTTGTTTGGGTTCTCTAGGAGCCGCAAGGCAAGTGTCTCGAACAAGCATCGCGTCATGTCACTGCTCTCGCCATAAATAGCTCCTTCGAATCAATGTGAAACGCAATGTACATCAATATCATCAAACACAATTTTTACTTCAAGGACTTTCGTCACAAGCACATACGGGTAGGTACGTTGCGCGTAGATTTTCTTCAACGACCTAAACAACACCTAACTCGAGACGTTGTTGTGAAGAAATACAAAATGAAACGGGAAAACAAGAAGAAGGAAAAGGTAAACTCAAGGAAGAATGTTTTCTTAAACCAAACAAAGCAACGAAAGGACAACGGAGGGATGAGACCAGCGAACAAGGATGCGGGCTTGAATTATACTCAAGACAAATGTTATTATAATATCTACTCTCCTTCGTCCTGACACTACTCTCATCCCAACCTGTTCGGCTTGTTGTCCTGTTCCTTACATAAAACAAAACCTATTGTTGGTACACGTGTCGCATATCCTTTGTTTGTACTTCATTTTTCCTGCTTGGCGCTTTTGTTTATTTTCACGCTAACGTGGAGAACGGCGGTTTATGGAGTCGAATGGAGGCAGGTGTGTGTGAGCTATGGCGCCTGGTGCGGCTTATGAGGGACATTGAACGATGAAATGGTTGACAGGTTTCGGTAGTTGCGGGATAGATTGAAGAAGGTTATGTGGTGGTGTGGTGATGGGGTATGTTATGGATAGAGACGGGAGCGCTGGGATGACAGCATTGCTGAGCGTGGAGTGATTAATTGTGTTTGGACACTAAAGACCACGTTGGCAGTATCAGGGCGGACTTCGATGGATTAGTGTGAAAACCATTAGGAGTGACAGGGAAGGTAGTATTAACGAATACTTTAAGCCAAGAAATATTGGCCTTGTCGGCTTACATCAAATAAAATTTAGATTTTTTGCTTCTTTCGTATTGGCCTTAAGGAATCTTAAAGCTTCTCCGATTCTAATTAAGGAACTTAGCTTTCTAAATGGTGAACAACAAAGCTAACTGGCTGAACCGGATAAACAGTTTCACCATAAGAAGCTGGGCCTAATATTTGATCGTATGCAAATAAAATTTATGAACTCGAAGGTTGGGGTTCAACAAAGAGCAATCAATATATTAAGGACCTACCTCTGCAGCCCATTTTGGTAAAAGCTTTGATGTTCCTTTTCAAGTGCAAACAGTCGATAAGCTACTGCCTCCAGTGTCAATGGCGAATAAGCTAAGATCACGTTCTCCTGGACCTCAACGATGAACTGGACGATTTTGGGCCGGAATTCATCATAAGCATCGAGGCCAAGCTTCATGTGATTGGATGCATCAACAAACAAAATTTGCGGTTCTGGAGGCACTCAGAATTCACTTATCATTCACAAAAAGCTATCGAAAGTCACTGCTGGTGCGCCATTTAGCCCGGAGTTGTTATCGAGCCAAATTTTTCGAAGAAGCGTTGGGACAGTCACGGGTCTATCAAAACAAGTCCCACATTCTAGAAGCTCTCATAAAAAATATTCAACAAGATTACAAGATTCTCGCCTAAAGGATTGAAATGTAGAAAAAGGAGTCCAAACTATCATCAGCAATGGCGGTATCCACTTAAGTGTGACGTCATCTTCCAAAAGGAATAGAAAAAAACTTTTAAAAAAGGGACATTAAAAGATATACAAGGTGGCGCGAAATTAATCACCCTATCGGAAGATATGGTGGCGTCGTGCGTCAATAATATTTGAGTTTGTGAACTAGACATATAAAAATAGACAAGCGATTAAGCGCTATACTCCGCAAGAGCGTGAAGTATTTATGTCGATTTTTTTTTTTACCAATAATCGGTCGGTGGTGTTAGCGTAGCGTGAATTTCAACGTCGATTTCCTAATCGTGTCGCGCCAACTGGGTAAACATTCCGGGGCTTGGCTAAACTGGAATTACAGGGTGTGGCTGCCGATGTCTTTGCGGACGAAAAAACCTCAACCAGACCACGAGCCACGCAATTCGGCAACACTAGACGGCCAATACAGCGAATTTTAGTGAAAGACTGACACATGTTCCCGCACAAAGTATAGGTACAGAAAGTGATCAGGTAATGTCTGATGACCGTCAGTTGCGTGTGAATTACTGTCAAGCCATCCTTAATCTCAGCAACGAAGGGGACGATTTTATGTCGAAAATCATCATGAGCGTCGAGGCGCATTTCCACTTAAGCGATTAAGTCAATAAGTAAAATCTTCGCTTCTGGGGCACTGAAAATCCACGTGTGATCCTCGAAGAGCCAGTACATCCACTCAAAGCCATAGTGTGGTGCGGCGTTCACGCAGGAGGAGTGATTGGGCCGTATTTTGTTGAGGACGCCATCAGCAATACGGTCACTGTTACTGGCTACAGGGCCATCATAAACGACTTCTTACTGCCGGAATCGGATGAGCGGGGCTTGGTGAACATGTCGTTTCAACAAGACGGTGCAACCGCACACGCAGCACGAGCCACAATGGATATTGTGAAGGAAGCGTTTCCTGGTCGCGTAATCTCCCGTTTTGGCGATTTGGCATGGCCAGCAAGATCGCCCGATTTAACCATTCCAGACTTCTTTCCTCAAGCCTACTTAAACTTGAGGGCTTATACCAACGAATCTTAAACAATCACAGCCCTTAAGGAAAATATTCGACAGAAATGCGAACAGTTGTGACCGGAAATCTTGCAGAATGTCATGGAAAATGCGATAAAAAGGGTACAAATGTGTATCAACAATGGCAGCCGCCACTTGACCGATTTTATCTTTCCACTCAACAGAAAAAATTGTAAGGGCAAAGGCAAAAATTTGCATTACTCAAAATCATTTTCTTTTATTTAGTTAAAAAGTAATTCGAAAACAAAATTAGATGATTCATCTCGCGCCACCTTGTAAAGGGTCCGCCAAATAACTTCTTTTTTTTTTTGAAAATGCTATAAAAAAAACTACTGAATATTTTCTCAAATTTCTTTTTTTATTTGAAAGTACAATCCTTTCGGTTAATAATGGAAAATAATTTCATTCAAATGGCTGCCTGGGCTGGCCATGCAGTAGCTTACACGATCGGTCCAATTTTTAAGCACATTATCGATTGTGTGCAGCTGTATTTCACCAATGGCTTCACGAATATTGTCCTTTAAAGCGTCAATTGTCTCTGGCTTGTCGGCGTAACACTTATCTTTGACGGCACCCCACAAATAATAGTCCAACGGTGTCAAATCGCAGCTCCGAGGTGGCCAAACGACATCAGCTCTGCGGCTGATAATCCGATCTTCAAAAACAGGGCGCAAAACATCGAGTGTAGCTTCGGCTGTGTGGCACGTAGCGCCGTCCTGTTGAACCCAAATGTTGCCAATATCCTCCTCTTCAATTTTTGTGAACAAAAATTCGTTCAACATGGCCCGATAACGATCGCCATTGACTGTAACGGCCACTCCTAGCTCATTTTCGAAGAAAAATGGCCCAATTATGCCTTTGGACCAAAATCCGCACCAAACAGTGGCTCGTTTTGAGTGCACCGGCTTTTCAATGTATGCGTGCGGGTTTTCTGTGTCCCAAATGCGACAATTTTGCTTGTTTACATACCCGCCAAGATCAAAATGAGCTTCATCTGAAAAGATGATTTTTTTGGCAAAATCGGCATCTTCTGTAAGTCAATCGCAGGCCCACTTAGCGAAGCGAAAACGCATTGGATGGTCAGTTGGCTTCAACTCCTGAACCAATTGGACTTTGTATGGCGTCATACCAAGGTCTTTATGCAAAATTCGTCTCAATGATGTCTCCGAAATGTTCAATTGTTGAGAACGACGGTGAATTGATGTTGATGGCGCTTCACGCACACTTTCTGCCGCAGCAGCAATATTCTCGGGTGTACGCACTGTTTTTGGCTTTTCACGCTTTGGTTTATCGATGAGGATGCCAGTTTCTTTCACTTTTTTCACAAGATAACGAACATACGGAGCTGACGGTGCTTCTCTTCTTCCAAAATCCGTACGCAATTTTCGCACACATTCTGCAACATTACCATGATTTTCAAAGTAATGTCGCAATATTTCCCAGCGTTGTTCAAGCGTATACACAACCATATTCGTTCAGCGGAAGGATAAAACTAATTATCTGTCAAATCAAACATGAGCTAAGTGTTACTATTCACGAAATAAGCACTACTTGAAAAAAAAAAGTTAGATGGCGGACCCTTTATAAAAGGTGTTTTTTTTATTTTAGAGGTTTGGTTTTAAACTGGCAACTCTGCTTCTTTTGATTGTCAATTTGACAGCTGAAAGTTAATTTGTAAGTAGTGCGTTATGCCATTTTACGGTGAATGGACTAACGCCATACAACCCACGTACATTTTGCAAACTTATTTTGAAAACGATGGTTCGGTTAGCCAAACTTATGTATATAGAATAGCCAAAGCTATTCCGTGCGCTACGTCCATTTTACGGTTCACATAATCGTCCATCTGAGCAAGTTATTTGGAATACGATGAATTGTTTTCGCACTACGTACACTCTGGTAGAGAAGAGAAGAAGTTATTGCCGATGTGGAGCGCATTGTTGAAAAGAATCCACCATTGTGCACGGCAATTTGAGCTATCCCGGAAAGGACTTGGCTTAAAAGCTTATAAGATCCAGCTTGTGCAAGAGTTGAAACAATTATACGCTCCATTCAAAATCACTGTTTGGTGTACTTTATAGGCTTGCGGAATCATCGGCCCAAATTTCTTTAAAGACGATGTCGACCTGAATGCTACCGTCAATGAAGAGCGGTATACATAGAATTTGATTTCTGACTTTCATTCTTCAGTTGAATGGCATTGACGTAACAGAGTCTTGGTTTCACACGGCACGCGACATCATCAATTTATTGGGCTACATTTGCTGAGCGCATAATTTCGCGTAACGGACATGTGAACCGGCTTCCACGATCCTGTGATCTTACACTCTTAGATTACTTTCTTTGGGGGTAAATAGTCTATGCTGATAAATCAGAGACGTTGGACGATTTGGACGACATGTTATTGCTGATATACTGCCCCAGTTGATCGATAAAGTTGTCGAAAATCGGACTTCACGATTGCGCTTCATTCTAGGTTGCTGTGGCACGCATATATATGCCCGAATTTATATTTAGGCACTAATGGCATATAATTATCTATTAAAAAAAGTCAATATTACCAACATTAATATACATTAATATTAGCTTTACATATTTTTTGTCTATTGAATTTGTATACCTCTAAAAAAATACTCTTTATAAACTTGATTTCTTCTCTAATCTGGAAGACTGGAGATCCCTTGAAAGATAATAAAGGCCTTAAATGGTTTCCAGATGACTTAAAAATAGAATCTAGCAATGGCACCGGTATTTTTGCTTTAAATTTGAATGTTGCCAAGTGCCAGTGATAGACACTAAGGGCATTACCATTAATATACTTTCCAACAGCCCATTAAATTCATAGGGCAATAGTCCTTTATAATGCTCGGCAAGATGTAACCAAAGAAAAAAAATATCAAAATTTGGTGGAAACCGTTCAAAGAAATCCCCGACTTACTGCTGGAAAGGCCTTAGGCGTCAAACCCTTCTATGATATATCCAAATCTAGTTTTAACATGCCTTAAAGAGTTGGGAAGAAGCATAACCTCGTCAAAGAAATCTCCCAAATTTTCGTCCAGAAATATAGCTTTTACTCCTGCCTAAGGGCTGAGAAATCCGTTTATACTAGATTCACCTAGATAGATTTATCGTCATTTGATGATCCCTCCCGAGAGTCACCACCAACTCATGCGCATGAAGACAAGATGAAAACCATATCTTCGAAATTAGATTTGATTGTAAGGTCTTAGGCACCTTTGTTTTACCGCATAGGACCAACACAGATATGCTTAGCAACTACCTCAAAATGATCATACCTATAGGTACTAGTCTCATCTGAGCTTAGTTTATATTTATTTTTAACACCTTTTGTGAAGGAAACAATTTCTCGATGGACTTGAATCTCTTTCTTGCCTTGTTGAATTTATCTGATTATACATATGTATGATTTGACATTATATAGATCAGAGACTGGGACGGGGCTCATTTGATGTCTCCAATTTGTATATGCCTTCTGGGGCTTGTGCTGTAATCAGAGTGCGTAGAGCCGTAGAGCATGTCAATTCAAATCTTCAGATTGTAAGAACTTGGGAGGAACAATAGGGAATAAAGGTCATATGACTTAACGGTCAATTTTTATGAACCTGTATGCTTGAGTGTATTCAGGTTATAAAACATATTTTTAACGAGCTGTAGAATTTCTTTTTTTTTTTTTTTTTTTAATAATTACGGTAGCATTTGGATATATGAGAAGTGTTCAAGAAGTGAAGTTTTTAATTTTGTGAAGAGGTAAACTGGTTCGAAAAAAAGTCTACACAATGCTATTCAAGTGAGATAATTACACATAGTCTGGATACATTTGTCCGATATCATGCTTTCATTTTAATTCCGACGAAGAAATTTTGTTTTTTACTGACTCACTCCTCACTTCGGTTTTGTTGCGTTGCCAGTAGCCGTGACAGTTCCCTCTGGACTGAAACCTGAGCCGGGACACTGACTAACAGTGGCTGAGTTAGGGAAGCATTGGGGCAAGCTCGTTTGGGTTAAAACCATAATCAATTATCCTATGGCCTTCGAGTGCAGTAATGACGCTAAGCTCGACTCTTTTGGTATAAAAGACTAGGGGGAGTAAAAGCCTTCTTACTGTCAATACCTATTCTCCTTTCCACTCACTTTGCGATACGGGCGACAGCTTTAATTGGGCTGGACCATACTATCCACACTTCGCTATATGAACGTAATGAACTTCCTCTTTAGTGGTAGGGGTGGTAATGGTGCAATGGTAATCAGCACCGACTGTTGAGCCCAAGGTCTGCAGTTCCAGCTGACCATAGCCAAGAACAATTTCTATACGGAAAAAAAAAGTGTAACGTCACCTTAGGTTTAATTCACACTGAGTTCTCGAAATGATTTCTCGCGAACAGAATTTCAGCAACTAAACAAGCTATTGCTCTTGCCCTTTCATCGGACTTAATTGAGCAGCGACGTGCATCGAACTTGTCCAGGGGTTAGTGACACTACCCCTGTATAAGTAACTCTCAACGGTTGTGGCTGCTATAGCTGTTCTCTTTGTCATCTTTGGCCTATGGTACCAGGTTTTTGTTAACGATTTACAATTTATTTGCCTTTTTTTTAGAAAGGAGTTGTGGTAGTAGATAGAGAATACATTTAAATGTAGTTGCAATGCACGTATGCATGTACATATGTATATGTATTTCATGTACCATATGTTAGAGCAATATGGAAGAGAAGAGGCAACAAATTGGACCGTTGAAAAGAACCAACGTTTTTAACGAAATCTCCCTACAGAATAAATTTGCCTCACAAAACTATAGGGTCCGCCATCTAACGTTTTTTTTTTTCAAGTAGTGCTTATTTCGTGAATGGTAACACTTAGCTCATGTCTGATTTGACAGATAATTAGTTTTATCCTTCCGCTGAACGAATATGGTTGTGTATACGCTTGAACAACGCTGGGAAATATTGCGTTTTCGCTTCGCTTAGGGGGCCTGCGATCGACTTACAGAAGATGCCGATTTTGCCAAAAAAATCATCTTTTCAGATGAAGCTCATTTTGATCTTGGCGGGTATGTAAACAAGCATTTGGGGCACAGAAAACCCACACGCATACATTGAAAAGCCGGTGCACTCAAAACGAGCCACTGTTTGGTGCGGATTTTGGTCCAGAGGCATAATTGGGCCATTTTTCTTCGAAAATGAGCAAGGAGTGGCCGTTACAGTCAATGGCGATCGTTATCGGGCCATGTTGAACGAATTTTTGTTCACAAAAATTGAAGAGGAGGATATTGGCACCATTTGGTTTCAACAGGACGGCGCTACGTGCCACACAGCCGAAGCTACACTCGATGTTTTGCGCCCTGTTTTTGAAGATCGCATTATCAGCGACATCAGAGCTGATGTCGTTTGGCCACCTCGGAGCTGCGATTTGACACCGTTGGACTATTATTTTTGAGGTGCCGTCAAAGATAAGTGTTACGCCGACAAGCCAGAGACAATTGACGCTTTAAAGGACAATATTTGTGAAGCCATTGGTGAAATACAGCTGCACACAATCGATAATGTGCTTAAAAATTGGACCGATCGTGTAGGCTACTGCATGGCCAGCCGAGGCAGCCATTTGAATGAAATTATTTTCCATTATTAACCGGAAGGATTGTACTTTCAAATAAAAAAAGAAGTTATTTGGCGGACCATATAGATAGAATTTGATGACCACCATTGCCTCCTTATGCGACTACCAAGGAACTTAGATTGAAAGCTCTAGTTTGATGACTAATAAACACAACATATCATCGTCCACTAGAGGTGCTTATGAAAGTGCTTTTTAGGCGACGTACTAAGGTAAATCGAATGTGCCAAAACTTTAAAACGCAGGAGCGAAAGCAATTGGTGCCAACGAATGCTAAACCATTAGAAACAACGAGAAATCATGTGGAAACATTTATCAAATTTATGGTCGAAAAGAAATAAGTCTTCCCGGCTTTACCTATAAAATTTTCTTTACCGTTTTCTGAGACGGTTTTTATCAATTTAGGTTTAACCTGGAAACATTTATCTTTTTTTTTTTGCACTACAGAAATTAATTTTGATGAGTCTGCTGAAGAAGGATTTATGCGATTTATAAGGATTAATAAAAGTTCGTGAAGACATCAATAGCGTCCCAAAACCGAGGAAGTTAGTCAAGAGCGAAAACCCCAAGTTTTTGCCACAAAATAAAACGAGCTTTAATTCGGCCTGTTAGTAATTCACCAAAATAACACCGTTGTTATTTCTAGGCGTCGTCAGACTAGGCTTAGTGGCATCTTTATGTTCCCTACAATAAAGGAAAATTTAAAGAGTTATCGAAATGAAAGCACATCGCTGGGAGAGTGAGGAAGAATTCATTTTTTCCAGTATAAAAAATAATGGAGAGTAAGCCGAGAATTACAGGTATTTTTTGAACACAGCTCACAAGCCACATAAAACAGATTTTACTCAGAACGCAGGTTAGACCATTTGTGAGGTGTGACAGCGCTTTAAGATCTTGAACATAAATTTGTAGTTTGAACACCTCTATTGCTAAAATTAATTTTTTTTCTTTTATCTACTTTTAACTCAAACACGTAACAGGATAAGCTTGATCATGTACGAATACTTATTCCCTATCATCACATGTACAAATTTTGATCTTCCTCAGTTATGCTGTAGAAATTTCGGCTCCTAAATAATTCGCCATCAATTTGAAAAAAAATTGCAGTTGAGGTTTGCGGAAATTAAAATTTTTAACGGAAGAGGTTGGTTCGCGAATGGTTCTAAAGCTACAAAATTGATGATTTCGACGTAGAAGATCGATCTCAACAACTCAACATTTCACGTACTAGCTTGAGGAAAATTCTGCACAAAGATCTCGGATTATTCGCTTGCAAGGTCCAATTGACTCAGCAATTAAAGGCGCGCGACCATCCGCTTTGTTTTCACATTCGCAGTTTGGGCCTTAGAGCAGCTTGAATTGGACAACGATTTTGGGTGAAAAATCATCTTTTCGGACGAGGCGCATTTTCATCTCGGCGGCTACGTTAACAAACTAAGTTCCCACATCCGACTCGGAAAACGTTATTGTCAAGAAACCAATGCATCCACAGAGAGTGACATTTTGGTGCGGATTGTAGAGTGATGGCATCGTTGGACCATTTTTCTTCGAAAATGTGGCTGGGAACAACGTTTCGGTCAACGGTAGACGTGACAGAGCCATGTTAACCGACTTTTTTTTACTGAAATTGAAGACATGGATTTGAAAGACATCTGATTCACGCAGGATGACGCGCCATGCCCCACAGCGCATACCACAATCGATCTTTTGTGCACCAAATCGCAAATCTTGCTATCAGTCGTATTGGCGATGTCAATTGGCCGCCTCGGAGCTGCAATTTGACCCCTTTGGATTTTTTTTTGTGGGGAATCGTGAAGGACTGACATTATGCCAACAATCCGGAAACGATTCAAGCACTTGAGGCCAATATCATCCAAGCAATCCGTGAGCTACAGCCCGAAACCATAAACAAGGTCTTGGAAAATTTGGGTTTTTAAAAAGGAACTTGTATTTGGCCTACATTGAAGGCCAATCCAAATATCCAAGCGCAGCAACCTGATTCAGAACACAGCCTATTAGGATAAGCCGAGCATTATAAGATAAACGAAAACAATACGAGTAACGACACGACACCCACCCAGTCCTCCAGACATCGTTACTCCCGGTTACCACTTGTTCACAGCCTAGCTATCCGCATTTCCGATATTTTGAAGAAGCCAAAAAATGGTTCGATTGATGGATCATCACAAAGGATGGATAACAGTTCTAGCTAGCAGTAGACATTTAACAATACACATATGACCAATTTTTCGACAAAATGCTCCAAATCTTGAACGAAACGGCGCATTCCTATTTGTACCCCTGATAGTAAAAAAGTTTTAGGTTTTTATGTCAATGTAAAGTAAATTGGATGAGACACTTTTAAGTCACTTGGAAATGGACATATCTCAAATCGTCTTTGTAAGATTTTGCATAAAAATTTGGATCGAAAAAGTTGGGAAACTTCGTGAAATCAATATTTAAAAGTAAATTAGAATTTGACTTAAATAATTATTTAATGTTGCTGGGACCCATTCCTGATTTAAAAATGTTAGGAACTTTGGTTTTGAAATTTTCCTAACTGATAGCCGACTTTTTGGGGCTGAACTCTTTAGGCGAAATCCTACCTCTTTTCTCTTGAGGCCGGAATGCAATTTAACAACTTTGTCCTGTGGCTGTGTAGGCATTTTTGTTTTGGCCCTTACTCTACGCCAAATGCTTTTGTGACTGCTGAGCCACAAATGCGACAAAAGATGCTGAAAAATGTCATCAAGAGTCCGCAAATGCCTCGATGAACTCGTGGAAAATGCTTAGAAAAATGATTGAAGAGGATGGCAGTTATGTAATTTTCCCCAAAGTAAAGTAAAAGGATCTTAGTGGAACAAAATGATAACAAAATGGCATAAAATTGCTTTAAAATTTCCATCCGGCCAAGACCTGCAGATCTACTCGTCTTAGACAAGGTACCACTTTCTATCACATTCCTTTCCCAATTCCGCCTCGTATCTCATCAAATACGCAGCTATTTGCTGCATCAAAGGATTTCAAACATTTCTGCACACATTTTACATCGTCCCCTCGTCGCATTACTATGATACAGAGCATCGTCGTTACTTATGCGATATGATGACGAGGGCATCTATATCTGTTTGTAGTAAACACATTTCGCATCTGATGTACCCGTGTTCTGCCTTCCATTAGAGTGCCCTGAACTGCAGTGTCCTTGTTAGGTATGCTCGTGATTACATACGAGTATGTGCGAGAATAACAGTTTGTTACACATCCCTCTTACTTTGCCGCCAGTACTAACAGATTCGTTTATCTCCTTGCACTTTGTATGCTACGGCTCGTTTCGCTCAACTGGCATTTGTCGTCGTCATCCCAGTGGTGTGTGAGAAGAAAGCAAAAAGGACATGATACCGAGGAAAAATCATAAAAAGTTGGACGAAAAAAAAAAACTGAAAGAATTCTGAGAATTCACTTCGTCATCATGACTAGCGACGGTGATGGCGCGTTGTATGGAGCTCGACTATAACGACTATAGTGGTTAATGGCGGCTGTGCGCGGTGGTGTGCTACATGGTGTGCATCATTGCACAAGCAAATCTTAGCATAAAGCAGTGAGAGCAGTAGTGTAACGCAGAAAAGGGATACAGCAAACAGAGCTTGGCACAGTGCAGATGGGGGTTAAGGACATTTGCCAGTGGATTTATTACCAACTGCAATAGCAAACGTGCCCCAGGGACATTCGCACATTCCCCACGGAGAATATATACGTGTATGTGCAATACTGGTATGATGGAGTGCAGTGGGGAATATCCCTCATTTTTGCTACACCAAATGGTCGAGGTTGGAATCAATCAATGTCCGTGTGACCCACAAGAATAGTACATGGTTTTAGGACTGATGTGGCTAGGACATCGGCTAGGACTACACATTCAGATAATAGTCTTTTGTGTGTTTCCGAGTGCAAAATAAAAAGAAGAAAGCTTCCAGGGTCGAATGTGTTGTCCTTTGGATGATGTGTGACCTCAATATGGCACATCCAAGGACATCGATACGTTTCATAATGTGTTCCATTGTTGGGCGCCAATTGCCTTTTATTTTCCTCTGTTGCTACCATACAATGTATCTGTATCTGGATCGAGTTCAGATTATTGTTTACAGTTTTTTGTTTGTTTGTTTTTTTCTTTTTTTCTGCCTGCAGCCATTGTCTGGCGCTTCGGTTGAGTAGTTTAATGTTGTGGCGAAGGACAACAAATGATGGTCGAAGTGTAAATAATGCATGTCCTTCGATAACTTCGATAGTGGGAATGGCTTCGATGGTATCGAGTGCAAATTACAAAATGAATTGCGTCACCATGATATGGGTATTAATTTAAAGGGACACGCTGTTCTTATTTCTACATGTTGCTGCGATCCAACCCGCTGAGTGTGTGTTAATGGTATTGGAGAAATGACATTCTGATGTTGCGATTATGTAATCAAAATGATGGAGGATTGTGTGATGAGAAAAAATGATGGTTATTAAAAGATTGTTGTCGCAGCGGAGGTCGATTTAAAGCCGGGCATTATATGAACGTCGAAGTTGGAAACAGTGCTCCGCAAGGACATCTGATGGAATGTATTGAAACGCTTTTTGAGTTGCACTTTTTACCGATTTGCTTTACCCTCTAGTATTTCCTTATTGAGGCGAACATGGCAGCAATTCCAAAGATAAATTCCATGGATTACTAAACAAAACACAATCTCGGTGCTATAACTGTGACACAAAACTAAGAAAGATTATAAAGCGTGGTAGTTAGATTTAACCTGGCCCCATCTCTTCAAAATCCGTCATTATATCCTCCTTTCATATGCGGCACGGCCTTCTTGGCGGTCTTATTAATTCGGGTTTTACTCTCATTATTTTACTTCTTAGCCTTCGTAAAATAGTTCTATGAGATTTAGTGGTAAACTGGGCAAAGCGGATATATTTGAGCCGATCACCGTAAAACGGACACCGGCTACTTGACTTCCTGGCGGGGCGTAACCTCCTTCTAGCAAGCAAACAATTTCCGCATCGCAGCATCTATGTATAAAGAAAATTGGCGGTCACTTGATCACTCAACCATCAACCAGATTGATCACGTTACAATCGACGCCAAACACTCCTCCAGCAGGTCGACATCGGAAAGGTACAATCGCAATAGATCGCTAGGATCTTTGCCGATCGAGTTTTCCTCAACCTCTCGCAAAGTCCAATGACTTATTTTCGAATTGGAGGCTAGTGCTAATAGGTAGCATGGAGCACGGCCTGCCAATTAGACGAGAAATTCCTCCACTTTCTTAATAAAATTGAGGATGTCCCTCGTACGATCTGAGCTGATCCCCTCAGAAGTCATTATTTCTCTGAGGAGAAGACGTTTCTTAAGATGGCAGAGGGCAGCACACTCGCACAGTATTTTCTCTGCAGTTTCCTCGTCTTCTAGACAGAGTCTACACTCAATTTCAGACGAGAGGTTTATTTTGTTAAGATGATATTTCAGACAATGTCCCGAAATGTAGCTCAATAGTCTCCTGATATTAATTGAGCGTTTGTTCAGGGGCCGCATGAATCTCTTCGATTGTCGGAGTCCTTGAACGCTGTTGCAATAGCGCAGGTGTTGCGATTTTTCTCACTTGTCTAAAAGAAAGTTAATCTTTGACTTGGGAATTCCGCAGAAAGGTTCGGCACCTACATATGTACCTTTCGCTGGAATCTTTTCTAATGAGGTGGTCGGCGATTTCGTTGCCTTTAATGTCCTTGTGACCTGGCACCCACCACTTTGACCTTATTTCTCTTGCCTAGGTCTTGCAGGGCATCGTGGCATTCCTTGACGGATTTTGAGTTCATACGTACGAGCCCAACTGGCTAAAACTATAGTATATTGATAGTTATACCTCTTATGACAGTCTCTAAGTTTAGATTGACGCACGTAAGGATGGCGTATAGTTCGGCTTGGAAGACACTAGGACTAGTTCCCAGGGCCTTCGATATCCTTGGTCCAAAGATACCAGCGCGAACGCCGGAATCTATCTTGGAGCCATCTGTATACCACCTTAGGCCTCTGACATTTAGGAAGCTTTCACAACCTGTGCGGTTTAGGATCAATACCTCAGATTTTTTGTCAAAGGAGGTCTTGTGTGTTAATGCGTCCGAAACATGAGTCCGATGACACTGGAACAATCCACAGAACAACAGTGGGCGCATCGCCAGTGCGCCATCAGAGACGGTACATCTGATGTGCTGGGTTTCAAACCGCTCTACAAGCAAAAAAGGAGAAAGGAACACATGCTTTTGAGGAAGAAAAAAGAGAGCAAGAAAAGCGTGAGATCGAGGAGATAGAGAGATGCTACCATAGGAATGACGCTCGCAGGTTTTACGGACTATAAAGGCAGGGCAACAACCTGTAGGGAGAGAAACGAACAACTAGTAGTAGAGTCACAGTCGATGCTGAGAATATGGAAAGACCACTTCTGTAAACTGTATAACGGCGAGGATGGATCTGATACCGCTGTCAGGCAGAATGATCCATTCGCAGTGGACGAAGATACAAGAGAATTTTGTCCACCCGACCAACGTGAAATTAAGCTTGTAATTTCGAAGCTGAAAAATACAGAAAGCCACGGACGCAGGCGGCCTGACTGCTGAGCTATTTAAAGCGGCTTGAGATGACTTGGTAGGGCGTATGCACCAGCTCATACATAAAATATGGTCAGAGGAAAGCATCCCCGACGCTGAGACCAAACGCATAATTACTCCTGCCGACCGCTGTTTCTTTGGGCTCAAAAGGCAATTGAGAAGTGGAGCCCTTTCTCGAAAAACCAAGGTAGCACTATATAAATCACTGATCATTCCCGTCCTCCTTTACGGCGCAGAGGCCTGGAGCTTAACGAAAACAGATGAGGATGCCCCTGGTGGCTTCGAGAGGAAAATTCTGCGTTGAATCCATGGTCATGTTTGTATAAACGAAAAGTACGGGCGGTACAGCGACATCGGCCTAGTATGATGCCTTCGCATTCAGCGAGTGGATGGATGAAGAATCTTCGAATCCAAACCCGAGGGACGAGACACAGAGGACGACCGAATCTAAGGTAGCGTACACAGGCGACAGGGGACCTTAACTGGGAGGGCGGCACTGTAAATAACTAAATATCGTGTCAGCAGGAGACGCTTGTTGGTTGAGGCTCAGGTTCATACCAGACTGTAGCGCCACCTAGGTAAGTAATTAAGTAAGTCTTCGCAACTTTATTACTGGGTGAGTGCTTGAGGTTGAATAAACATCCCCGGATCCTTGATTGTGCAGTTTTCTTTGTTCGAATGCCTGTTTGTGTTATTTTCCAAAATTGACTTTGTTGAAAATCTGGAAGACCCGAAAAGTTTGACAGTAGTAACGTGTCAGAGTCATTATTATGGTTTTATAAATACGGCTTCGGACAGTTCCATACAAAAGAGTTATTTTGTAGGTCTTTAATACAGAAGAAGGACGCGTTGCCTGTATGCAGCCTTTTATTTATTTCGGTCTTTTTGTCATTCTTGGCACTCGACAACCTACTTCCTTCCTGGTCATTATTCGAATTTCTGTGTTTCTTTTAACTATTTTCTTACTATCTTCGAAAAGGTCTACCTCATCAGCATAAGCTAGAGCGGGTGTAATTCCATTAAGGTTATTTATCTTTTGTTTTCCTTAGATATATTATGATATTATGAAGCACTCCGGCGCCTAATTAAACAGAAGTGATGATAAAATGTCTCTTGTTTTGATCCTTTATATATCTCAGGTAAGGCGCCTCGTACATTAACTCGCTGTTCATATCTCTGCAGGTATTCATTACTTTTCTAGAAACTGTCGTATAAAGAAATCTGAAAGAAAAATCATTGGTCGAACAGTTCTTTGTGTAGTCACACTGGTAGTCTCCGATTATGTGCTTGGCGTATGATGTTGGTCTCTTTAAAAGAGTACCATATTTGACAGGGCCTTGGAACAGCTTGATGGCAGTGATATTCCTCGGTAATTGTTGCGTTCTGCTCGGCCGCTCTTTTTAAATACGGGAAAAATGACAGAGTTTTTCCATTCTTCGGGGATACTCACATTGTTCCATATGGTTGTGGTGAGCCCATTTAATTCTTCTGTTAATTCCTCTCCAGCATGTATGTATTACTAAATCCGATGATAAAAGGTCTAAATCCTGCGGCCTGATATTCTTAAGTCGATGGATTATTTCGCCTACTTCCTCCATTGTTGGATGTTCTAACTAAATTTCTGTTGCTTGGATAACACCATTTTCCATGTACATTAAGCAGTTTATAGAAATATCTCCTTCATTGGGCTGCAACCCTTTCTTTATCCGAAACTAGTTCCTAATTATCTCAGGGTGTAAAACCTGATGTGGCTTAGCGTCCTTTTCGTACAGCGTTTATCCCTGCATACATTGCTCTCGTGTTTTTGGCTGAACATTCTTCCTGAATGTTAACAGACTTTTTCCTTTGCCATTGTCGTTTTTTCATCCCGAAGGAGATAGATGATTTCATTTCAAAGGATCTGATACCTTATACCCGTGATCTATTCACTATTGTCTGGGGCTTGAAATCTAAGACCATTACGAGATTTTACTTGTTCCTCGAGTCCTTTTTCGATTTCGAATCAAGACTTCCATTTGGGAACAGTTGCCTAGTCTGTTTCCCGCTGCTTACAGTATTTATTTGTTCATTGTTGTTCATTGTTGACCTTACTGCCTCAGCCTAGCTTTTAATATTTGGCTCTGATTATAATGTGGTCAAAATTGCAATCCGCTCCTCTGTATGCTTTAACCATAAGTACATTACATTTTTACACTGAAGTTAAGATTTGCAGAACATCACTTAACAGCAATATCCAATTTTCCCTGTAAGCATAATGCATCGGAAATAGTTGCTACTGATTTGTATAATTTCAAATCGTTCGCAATTAATAAATATTTTGATTTAGATACGCATAAGTGTAAGTCATTTACAAAACGAAGAAATAGTAAAAGGCCTAAATGGCTACCTGGCGGAACCCCAGAGTAATTAAAAATAACTTTGGAATGCAGCGTTCCAATTTTGATTAACTATATGCGATTTGTTAGAGAGTTCCGAACCTAATTTAAAATGGAAAAATAAAAAACGGAGCAGGATTTGACTACTAATTCGATGCAGCTACTCAAATTTTGTTTGTAAAATTACTTGGCAATAGTGCTTGCATCATGAGTAGAAACTATAACACTGTCTTTTGGCTTGCTCTAATGCTCGTAGACTCGTGACTTAAAAAACTCAAAAAAACTAATTTTGGAATGGTCAAATCTGGTGATTTTACCGGCCAGTGCACTAAGCGCAACATTTAGCGACTGGGAAACGCAATCTAAAAGATGCCGAGTCTCAGGTTACATATGTCAATGAAAACTAATTGGTCAAAGTTCTGTTGCAGTCTCTTTGTGGTAAGCGTCCACATACCTTAGTCTTTAACTAGTGGCTTTACTGAAATCTAAACTGAGAGTCCAGGTAAGAATACTCTCAGATAATGTTGAAAAACTGAAAAGATCCAGGTAAACAAGAATATTTTAAGTACGTCGGTCTATTTTTAACGCAACTTGCCGACTGTATAACAAGCTGTATTTTTAAAGGTACCGCACCAGATGTTTAGCGATGACTTTTTCCAGGGTTTTTCCTATACAAGGGACAGCTAAATTGCGTAGTAACTGGAGGTGGATTTAAGGTCTTTGTCTAGTTTATGCAACGGAAAGATGCTTACGACTTTCCAGGAATGTGTAATTACTCCTGTTAATATTTTGATTATTAACAGACATTTAGAACTCGGATCCGTGCAGGGACGGGTTAAGAATATCCCCGCAGCGATACCTCTCGCTTGTCGTAAAAGGCGACTAAAACAAAGGTAAACAAAAATCACATCTAGGCAATTTAGAAAACACCAAGGTGAGCCTAGGGACACATATACCACCATTAAACTGCCCCACAAGTGTACATGCAAATCAGTGGAGATCACCGGTGTTGTAAGAGTAAGATCAAACAAAAAAATCTGGAGCATGCCCGTGTCAAAAAAAAAAAAAAAAAAAAAGGCAGGCCGAAAACAATTGGTGCAAACAAATGCAAAAACATCAGCATTTGATTGGCCTCAGCGATGAAGTAATTCCAAACTGGGAAGCCTGCCGCTACTTTCTGAGGTCAAACCCGCGGACCCCACAAGCGGACCAGTAGGAATGCAGTTAAGTGGGAAGGTTATGGTCCTACACTTCTGACCATAACAACGCCGGAAAAAGGAAAAGAAGAAGAACAGACATTTAGAACTCGGAAGTTTAAAATCTCGTCGACAACCCTGCCCCAAGCCTCCCTATCATGAGTGTGTTCCTCCATGCTTCACTGTTCTGTCTTCCCATCTACGGCGCGGCCTTCCTGGCGTTTCTTTCCTTCCGCTTTGAGACTTACTATTCTTTTAAATGTTTTTCCACAGTTTTTATTTGATGATGAACAGCGTGCGCCAACCCATCTGGGTCAATGTAAATTTCGAATAACTTCAACAATTCTCAACCGATTTTAGAAATTGAAAAACTTTTATTCAATCTAGACCATTACAATTTATTTTTATTAATTTATGAAAACAATATCAATTTAATGACCGCCTTTATTGCCGATGCAAAAATGTGCTCGTTTTCGCTCATTCTTCATGACATTTTCGGCAAATTCGGTCGAAATGTCTGCGATTTCCGGACGAATGTTTCTTTTGAGATATTCTATTGTCTTCGGGCCGTTAGCATACACCTTGCTTTTCAAGTATCCCCAAAGAAAAAAGTCTGGAGGAGTCAAATTCGTCGATCTCGGAGGCCAGTCAATACCGCCCTTTTTTGGCACCAATCTTCCAGGGAACTTCTTACGCAAAAGGTTCATTGTTTTGTCCGCAGTATAGCATGTTGCGCCGTCTTGTTGAAACCAAAAGTGAAATAAGTCTTTTTTACGCATTTCTGGGACCACATAATGGGCCAATATCCACCGTATCGCCAATTTTGAAGAAATGCGGTCCAATGATGGTTTTAGCGCATACACCGGGCCAAACAGTAACTTTTTGATCATATAGCGCCTTTTCGTGAATAATGTGAAGATTTTCGGTGCCCCAGAAGCGACAGTTTTGTTCATTTACTGAGCCAGAGAGCGTAAAATGTGCCTCATCGGTCATCAAAATTTGCTGCCAGAACTCCGACACAGCATTAATCATTGCAACGACATTTTGTGCGTATGCCAAGCGCCGTGGCTCATTGTGTGGCAAATTTTTTTGAGTTATTTGCACTTTGTATGGAAATAAGTGAAGATTATCCTTTAAAATTCTCCGCAAAGTGGTCCCACTGATGCCTAACTGCTGCGAACGGCACCGATATGACAAACTTGGGTCTTCTTGAACACTGGCCTTCACAGACTGAATAGATGAGTGCTTGCCAAATAACCAAATTGAAAAAAACTCGGAGCCCAACGACAAATTGTATCTTTTTTGGGCGCAACACGATAACGATATTTTGCACGATACGCACGTTGAGTTAGCACAATCGAGCGTTCATTTTTAATGAACATTGAAACTATTTCCGCAAGTTCCTTTGGTATGAAGCGATACATAGTTAAAATTGTACTGAATTGACGTTTCCAAAAGGCTATGATATATGAAAATCGGTTGACAATTTTTGAAGTTATTCGAAGTTTACATCGACCCATATGAGATGGCGCTCACAGGCGACAGAATTTTTTTTTAACGTTTTTTTGTCAGAAAAGGACACCATCGGCGACTTGATTGAAATATCAATGTCCGTGTACATATATAATGATCGCTGTTTTCCTCTGGTCCTCGTCATTTCAGCCCTGCTATTTGTATCAGACGCATATGTTCTACCAACACCCTCCAGATAGAACTTTTACATATAATCACGCATTGACTATTAACTCTGCGGATTCTGCACGTCATTGCACTATTTGACTTGATGAATTTTCGACTCTTCGCTCAAAAGACGCTGTAGCAGATAATGGCAACATTTAAGGTGATGGAGAGGGACCGCGACCATGCTTGTCTTTTGTGACCCAGTTTTGTCGAGAACTACATCCCAACTACGACAATAATTAAGTTTTTAGCTCGAACCGGCTGCTAAGACAAAAACCATTTAATTTTTTCTCATTCGAAAATAGCTTTTCTTTGCTCTTTTTGAAACAGAGAATCTAAGCTTTTTACATGTTTTTGGGTGATTGATCGTTTCCACTAATTTTCGACTCACATACGGAATTGAGTTCAACCACGAAATCATATGAAGACAGCTGTTTCAGCACACTCTTCTTCTTTTTTGCTGTAGTGTTGACTGTAAACTGCCAAGCAATCGTTAGAAAGAACTACGACGATATAGACATTTAATAAATTAGGTAACCTAGTTTCCCAGCTTGCTTTTACACCCACACTTTGCCTAAATGCTCCATGAAACCCATTCACCTCCTTGAGTTGTTTCAGCTACTCCACTTGCCCATCAAGTGTGCACGAGTAGTCCTCGCACGAAAAACGGCAAATAAAGACTTTTTTTTCAAACTGCACCGTATGTGTGTCACCACAGACCCTGCCTGGGTGATGATGGAATCCACACATGGATGCATACTGCATCATTAGTACGTTCTTCGGTTGCAGTAATTAAATTTGATTCCAGAAATCTCGCCATTACCAGAGTAGCCCGCAACCATGACTCACGTTCATAGTAAGCAGTATAAGAGGGAGAAAGGCTTCAAGACGCTGAACCAGCGATCTAGTGCAACCCTTCGGCAAACCCATGCTTCCCCCACTAAATTGGAACAATTTAATATCCCCGACGTTGCTCTGCATTAATTATGAGAAGAAAAGGTTCTATTCTGATGGCATGTTGAGGAAATATGATCACCACGAGTGGCTCTAATATATCGCCGGAGGAAGCATCTGCTCTACCTATCCGGGTATCCGAACGAGTGTCGAAAAGACAATGCCTTCTTCGTCCTGGAGGGACTTTGCAGTTCAACTTCGAAGAGTTCTTGAATCACCCTGGCTTGTAGTAATATCCAGGACGAAAGATTGGCTCGAAGAGGTGAATGTATTTTTTAAATCTAATTAACAAGTTAAATCCATGCGTTATTAGTGAGCCATTAAATAATTAAATCCCATTGGTGTGAGGCGCGTCCTGTGTTTGCCATTCAGTTTACCTTATGTACTTGCTCCGATATACTTCGAACTTTCCCACCAAAGGAGCACCCCATTTCGCACCTTTCACTCCGTGCCCGCCCTTTGTCCTATTCTTCTTTCCCAACTTCATTAATTAAAACGCAAGTAAAAAAGGTGAACAAGGAACATAAGAATAAGGACGAGAACAAGAAAGGAACCAGGTACACGAGAAGAGAGGTGGTAGAGCAAGAAATCCGTAATAATAAGAGGAAACGAAATTTAGGGGAATTGCAAATTGGTTTCAAGTATTGCTCCATTGCTCCAGCCATTTTTTAATCGTCCTGTACGCGTGTAACAAACGAGAGGTCGTCAGCTCGTTAATTAAAATACAGAAAATAAAAGGGAAAGAGGGAATCGAAAGTGTGTTTTCTTTTTTTTATTTGCTTATTCGTTCTCTCCAATTTGTTTTGGCTGCTTTTCGCGTTGCTTGTTGACTGATATGGCCAGCTGGATGCAGTGGAACTGGGCTAGGGCATTGCCTGGGGGGAAGGACTGCGTTGTATCCTTGTAATAAATTGAAGTTTTGAAGGGCCTTTCAGGTGGCAACGGATTTATGTATAATGATTTACGAAAGTCAAATTAAATTGATGAAGGTAGATTGGATGGCAGATTTCATACGGCATGATGATTGCATGAGACTGTCGAAATTAAGGGCACTAAAGAGGCTATTATCCGGCTTTTTGAAAATCATTTTTGTAATTGTCCCCTTTTCGATATGCTATTATGTTTTGTTGCAGAGATAGGCAAGATTTTATATCAGAACTTTGCCCAACAGTGTCTTATTCTTATACAGCCTCCTGGCGGCGCCCTCTGGATAACCTCCCCAAAAGCCCTTGGTAGACGAACTAATGTATGCAGCCACTGCCCTAGGCAAGAGGACGTAATATCAACCCAATCAGGCTTGCCATTTTATCGGGAGCTAACAACCCAGCCACGTAAAAAATCTGTTGTTACGAAAGAACAACTGTTGGACGGAGCCTACGGAGCCTGTCTGGCGTACGACATCAAAATCGTCTTCAGAGACTTCAATGTCAAATTGGCAACCTTGCTATCTTCAGATGGTCGAACCGGCAGCCAAGTTGACCATGTGCTGATTTAAGCAAGGCACGCGTCAAACATCCTGGATGACCAAATATTCAGGGGCACAAACTCCGACCATCACCTGTTAGCAGCACGACTCGGAGCTTGACTGTGAAATGTCAAAAAGCTGTAATCACTAACACAACGAAGGTTAGACATTGGGCGACTGCACATACCTACAGAGAGCGGCTGGGCGAAACATTCTTCCATATTCCTCAAGCCTACACAAGCGCTAACAACATGTGGTTGTCCTGCCGCACTGCCATCCAGGAAGTAGCTGAAACCACTCTAGGTTTCCAACTACCCCCGTGGTACGATGGCGAATGTGCGGAAAGGAAGTGAGCAACGAATGAAGCATATCAGAAGACGCTGCAACCACCGAGAAGAGTACAGAGCAAGAAGAAGGGAGGAAAAAGGCTATTGCGAGGAAAAAAAGCAGCCTCCCAAGGATATCGAAAGAAAGAAAAAGGCGATCCTATGTCTTACGCCAACTACTGAAACATAATCCTGCTCAATGTCGCCGACAAGATCCCATTCAGTGTACTAAGAGAAAGTCTTAAGCCGTTTGGCGCCACATTAATAGGCACGTGCCAGTGTTGACTCTGGCCTGGCAAATCGCCTATAGACTAGATCTTCACCAAGCAACCAACCAATGAATTGTAAGTCGATACTCACCATCTTTTTATCGACTTTAAAGCCGCATACGACAGCATTTATCGTCAAGAGCTCTACAGGTCGGTGACCGATTTCGGAATTCCGGGAAAATTTATTCGAATGTGTCGCACCATACTGGAAGACTCGTGATGCACTCTGCAGTTTGGACCTCATACCTCTGAAGCTTTCCAAACATGCACCGAATTTCGGCAAGGAGACGCGCTGTCGTGTGATTTTTTCAATGCAGCCCTTGAAAGGATAGTGAGGCAGGCAAGTGTCAAGAGCGTCCAACTGTTGGGATACACGGACGACATTGAAATCAGCGATCCCAGCGCACCGTAGTAGAGGCATTCACGGCAAATTAAGAAAAGGCAGGCCTCATTGGTTTAAAAGCAAATGAGGATAACACCGCCTTGGGCAGAACGTAATCATCCACAGATATAATTTTGAGGTATTTATTATAGTTAAGGAGGGGCAAATGTTAACTTCATAAATGACAACTTAGTGGAGATCTTGCGAGAGTCACCCTGGGCAACGGGTGCTATTTAGGTTTGTCAAAACAGTTAGTGTCAAAACTCCTAACAAAGAAACCCAAATGACTCTCTACAGAACACTGATCTTGCCAGTCCTGCTTTACGGAGCTCAGTCGGGACAATAAGCAAGAAAACAGAGATAATTCTGGGTTCTTTCGAGATAAAAATTCTCCTTCGGATATATGGTCCTGTCTGCGAGGATGGCGAATGGGGGAGAGAACCGCGAACTGTAAGTGTTGTATAGAGATGTAGACGTAGTCTGGAAAGCAAAAATCTGTCGACTGCATTGGCTTGGCCAAATCGAGTACAAGACGACCGCGCTCCAGCAAAGAGGATCTTCGAATCGCAGCCACCTGGTTCCAGAAGGCAAGGGAGACCAAACCGCCGGTTCAGAAACCAACTCGTAGAAATCAGGAAACTTGGGCACTCCAATTGGAAACAGCATGTCCGGGACTGATATGATATGAATGAAGATATGAGTGGAAGCTGATAAGTAAGTAAGTTACACAGACCGCGTCTTACCGAGGATTAGTACGATTTTAATACAGAAATGACATCAAATTACCAGTGTATAGGTATAGTAGAAATCCTTTTTATGGCACTACATACCCAACGAATCTTATACGGTTAGATTCTATTTCTTTGTAATCCTGAGAATAGCTTTCTATCAGTAGAAAGTGGTATCTTGAACCTAGCCGACCAGTGACACAAAAATATAAGCCTTTGAGAGTCGTCTGTGAAACTCTAGAAGCAACTAATGAAATGGTCCATCTCAAAAGTCGCGTTCATACGTAGGTGAGCGATAAAAAGGTAGAAACAATTTCAGCCCACTTATGTTGCGCATTTTGTTGAAGGACTGCTCAGGTTTTTCTGCTCCATCTCTTCAAAGCATTTATCGAATGTAGGCAAGTGTAGGATTGTTCAAAAACTAAGGTGCACTTCTGATGAGTGCTTTTTTGTATAGTCTTGAACTCTGCCTCAATTTCATGTTAGGAAGAGTTTTTCAATTTTAGGAAGAGAAGAAAGAAACAACATCGAGCCTTGCCCCGGTGAATACGATGGCAGAAGCATAATTTCTTATTATACTCAGCAAGTACATTATCGTAATATAACACCCATGAATTTATTCCCACAAATCTGGACGTTTTCTGCGTATTCTTTCGCGCAAATGACGCATAACTTCAAGACAATATTGACCATACGACCGTCCGGGCGCAAGTGATCATAATGATCTTCGCCATTGCAATCGAAGAAAATATTGAGCAGGACCATCCCATTTGGCTGAATTTGGAATGCTTTCCTCGACTTCGGTCGTTCTGGTCGTTCTGGTCGCATCCGTCGCGTCGGGATGATTCGGCTTTGGTTTCGACATCACAACCATATGACCATGTTTCGTCATCAGCGATGACCCTTCACAGCAAGTTTGGATCGTCATTCAAGCTATTTAACAGCCATGCTCATGCGGCGGTACTTAGCAATTTCGGAACAAACTTCGTTGACCGATATGCCGATAGCAAACTCTCTGACAGTTTTTCGACGATTCTCCATAACAATTTTCTTCACTGCTTCAATGCTTTCGCCTATTATTAACGTGCTGGGGCATCCAGGGCGAGCATCGTCATTAACATTTCGTCGCCTTCTGTGAAAAGTGTAGCTTGGTATAAACATTTTTTTTTGTTCGTATCCTTGCCTCGGCAAATGCCATAGTCCATAGACGAAGACCAGAGTTCCAAAGACGATTAGAACCCTTCAGGTTGGCGAGACGTAAACTTGAAACGGCCATCAAAGAGAGCAAAGCAAGATGCTTTAGGCAACTCTGAAATGAAGCAGACCTCGATCCCTGAGTCAATACTCGTATATTATTAATCATCGGCTGCCTTGGCGGCCTGGCCATAACGGGAACATCATACGATACTCATGAAGGCACGCCAATATGCATGTTTAAACTTAGGTTAAGAATGTAAGGTTTAGTTGTAATCAAGACGTTGTAAAATAAAGTTGTTTTCCGAAAGGTTCCTAGTTTTACACATTACTCCTGCTGGTTAGCATATAGGAAGAAGCTAAGCAGCAGAAGGAACAATAGTAAAGCATCTATTTCCCCATAGACCATCTGCTCCATGCACCGACATGAGGGATACTAGCATGGACCCTCGTCAATAACTACTACAAAGAAATACTCCGCAGTAGTAATGTCGGACGTTACAAATGCCTTTAATTCCACAAAACTGGGCCTGCATTAGGAGGTCTCTGACCCGAATGGGTGCACCACAGTACCTTCTAAAGATAATTCTTAACTACTTCACTAACAGAAAACTGAGGTTCCAGACGGAGGCTTTAAATACTACAATGTTTCTGCGGGGGTCCCCCAGGTATCAATGTTTGGACCTTTTCTGTGGAACACAATGAGTCAAAATTGTCAGCTTTGCTGACAACATCGCCGTAGTTACTGCAGTGAAACACATTTTTTTTTTATAATTTGCGCGTGCAAAAGGGGTTATGACTACCCTTAAGTGTCCGGAATCAAGACACAGCACGGGCCGAAGGTATAGAGGGAGAAAGGGAGAGGAGGTACCTGTGCACATTGGTCCTAAATGTCTGTGGATTGTAGTGAGTAGGAAATATTAGGCTGGGAAGAGCATTCCATAACCGTGTTGTGCGGCTGAAGAACGAATCCCTGAACTTAACTGTACGTCCGAAAGCAGGCTTAAGGGTAAACTGATGAGCATTCCTGGCTAGACGAGTATTGCGGGTGAATTCATGGAGGTGAGGAATGCAATTGGCTAACTCATTTGAGCAACGGTTGTTAAAATAGCGATAAAATAGTGACAAGGAAGACACATTACGTCGGTGTTCGAGCGAGTCAATTGACTTTGCGATATTAGTGTCTCCTATAAGTTTTATCGCTCGCTGTTGTATCCTATCTAGTAGGTGCAGTGAAGTTTTAGGGGCACCAGACCAGATATGAGCGTTATACTCAAGCTTGGGGCGGATGTAGGCCTTATAAATTGAAGCCAAATCAGAGGGGGTGAAATATTTCTTGCATCGTTTGAGGAAACCTAGACATTTTGCCGCGTTTTTGGCGATTTCAATATGTGATCATTCCAATTAAGTTTGGTGTTGATACACATACCAAGGATGGAAAGTTTTTCGGTTTCGTCGACACAAGCGCCATTCATGGATAATGGCTGATTATTATGGGTTCGCTTTAACGACAGTAGACAGCATTGAGTTTTAGAAGCATTGAATTCCACTCTATTATTTTTACCCCAATCGATTATGCTGTCAAGATCGGAATTCAATGTGCTTGACATACGCTGCCGTTCCAGTTCTACGGCTGAAGAGCAGGGACGTGAGTCCTGGAACGAATATGAAAAGCTGAGAGTACTGTCATCAGCGAAGGAGTGGATTGGATTAGAAGTAACAGACAAGAGATCATTTATAAAAATGAGAAAGAGAGTCGGAGACAAAACAGAGCCTTGGGGGACACCAGCATTTATTTGGTGAATATCAGACTTGAACCCATCCAAAACAACTTGAATTGAACGGTTCGAAAGGTAATTTCTAATCCATAGAAGCAGAGATTTATCGGTGCCATAAGCACGCATTTTCGACAAAAGAGCCTGATGCCAAACTCTGTCAAATGCTTTTGAAATATCAAGCGCAACGATCTTGCTTTCGCCTTGATTGTGCAAAGATTGGTTCCACTTTTCGGTGAGATATGCCATCAAATCACCAGTGGACCTGTTGCTGCGAAACAGGTAGAGTCCGCTATGGATGAAGCGACCGCCAGGATCAAACATTAGCAGACCAAAATCTAACTGACCAAAAGACGGAGAGTTAGGAGACAATCAAACAGGTCTATAAATAAGGAGGCATTAAAATACTTGGGTGTAATGTTCGACAACCGACTTAACTTGTCGGATATTGAAGAAAAAAAACGTCACAAATGAGGCAGCGCTTTCCACAATGCTGTCAAACAACGGTGGACCGGGATACGCGAGGGATTCTGCTTTTCAGAGTGGTGAGCTCAATACCTCTGTATACTTTGCCGGTCTGGGCGGAAGGTCTTACAACGAAGGGGGTAAAAAGAAAGCTCTCGTCTGCATACAAGCTTTGCGGAATAAGTTATCGGACATTCTCGGATGAAACAGCCTGTGTTATAGCGGGTATGGTCTCTACCTTTATCCTCGCCGATGAGATGCATAGGATTTATCTTAGGCGAATGATGGTCCGTCAAGAGACCAGCGTTATTCGGAAAATAAAACTAGAAGAAAGGGCAACATCTGTGGCACTGTGGTAAGCCAGGTTGGATAACACGGCAAAAGCAAGGGAGACGCGGACCACGCAATATTACACTGCAGACGCTTGGATGGCCCTGCCTTGACTGTTGGCTGGAGATCTGGGCCTTCATAACAACCATGCATAATGGGCTAAGAAGACTCGAAAGATTTAGAAAAGCTGAAACGGCAGATACAGAACACATTGCATAAGTTGCTGACCAGCCTAAAGGCAGTCCCGTGCGAGGAGGGTGGATGAAGTGCGCGGGATGTGGTTTAGTACGTAAGCGTATTTCTGGCATTGAGTATTCGGGCTTGCGAATCGTATATACCAGTAGCCTGGGATACAGATCCAATTTTAGAGCGTTCAGCATTCTGAACTTGACTCCAACGTACCATACCCAAAAATGAGCCTTACTCAACGGGAACGGTACGAAACAGAAGCAACATGTTGCCTTTGTACAAATATAAACATTAAGGCGTGTGTGTGGGCTTATACGAGTATGTCCAAGAAATATGCGTCATAGGACATAGCCTCAGGCTCAATCCCTTAAGCTTTTAATGCTCTCAATACCATTTGATCTCTCACCCCTGCCTAGTAGGAAAACCCTTTACACTATCGTTTTCATCAGTCCACTATTCGTTCTTCGAATATAAAACGTTAAAGGATCACAACTCATATGTAGACAATGGAAACATCCCTATACCCGTCCATAAAAGGCATGCCACAATGCTATTATATTCAGTTTGGTGTTGAAATGAAAATGGTCCAGAGCTACTGAGGAATTTTTTTTGTGTGGCCTTAACTTCCTCTTCAATGTCAGCTCGTGTGTTGTGTGTCTGGCGATGCGAATGACCATGGTTGGGAGTTTTATCATAAGTGACCGATGGTCAGGGGTTTCTGTGTTGTTTTCGAAAATGTTTCCTTTTAAATGGCGATAGATAAGAGCGAACGTGTTGAGTTTCATCACTCTAGGGGATGAGGAGGGTGAGCTCGATTTGCATGAGAGTATTTTTCCAATCCTTGTGTTTTGATATGCGCAATGTATTCCTTTTTCCACGACGTAGATATTGTCGGCAAGATAGAAGTTCGACGGACGACCAGTGAGAGGTTTCAACTGTCGCTCGTAAATCTGAACAGAGACCCGGCTTTTCATGGTCATATCCAGCACACAGCGGACTTAAGTGAAAAGACACTTGAACTTCGAAAACCCAGGAGTTGATTTCGAGTGTTTTGAAAGCCATGCAAATTAGTGCCCTTGAAGGTCAATTCTCCTGCGAACTATTGTCCTTAAATCTCTGCTTCACTTGAGCTCTCCCACGCGAATGGATTTTTGCGACTTCCCAAAAAGCCATACATAAAGCAATACCTGCCGCCGAGGCGAAACTTAAATCTTTCTTATTTATTTGTTTGCCTTTAAATTGTTTTGGGAGTATTGAAAGGACTTCCCGGGGACTATAAAGCGAATTCTCCTACCAAAAGCGCTTTAAAATACATTCATCGCATTCCACTGTATCTGCCACCAGTCGGCTGCTATACAGCCAACTGCTGTACTGTGATGCACGTCTCTCTGCCCCCGATTCGTCTTAGGTTTGTGTTATTTTGTTGCTCTTCGTTTTCGATCCTTTGTATTCCATGTTAACGGCGATGTTTATGTCCTTTAGCTCTTAGTTTATTTCTTTTTCGATTCTCTCGCCATTTCGCAGCATTGCGCGTTTTTTACGGCCCAAAAAACCGAAAACGAATAAACGAAGCAGGAGAAAGCAACAAAAAGAAAAATACATAAAAGGATAAGGGAAACTGGAGACGAGGGCAAGCCCAGTTCCGCCGCCTCATACCTGAAGCCCAAAAATATTTCAACCGCAATATTTTTTCGTTCTTAACTGTTTTTGCCAGCCATAGACGCAGGGGGGCTGACAGCTGGCTGTTTACTGTTCTTTCATTTTCGTTTTTCACTACGACCATTCGGTCGTAGCTCTTTGGTGTGCTATGCTCGTGTCCTTTGATTTATTGCCGTTCGACTGTTGGAGTGTATGGGTGATGCCATGTGATTCTGTGTATGAGCTCCTTCTGAAGTCGTAGATCTTATTTCATTTTGATTATTCTTTTTTCTTTTGTTGTTTCTTTTCGAAATGTCAAAGTAAATTTTTGTTTCGTTCCTGCCTTTGAGTGGGCGACCGGAAATCGGGACGAGAAAAAGTTTTATTTGAGACGACGGCAACGAGGCAGGGATGTGCGGGACACTTTCGCATTTCGTTATTGCGGATCAGTATTTGCTACCGGGAAGCGCTTCCATTTCGCTACGAACTGGGTGATTTGAAAAATGTGACGAATGAAAAGACGACATTGTAGGCCTTTTTCTGGCTTCGTTGTTTTATATGTTTGAGGGCATTGTCAGCGGAGCTGGAGATTCGGAACATTCTGTGTTTAAATAACCTATATTACGGCTCGGAAGCTATAATACATATTATGTCAGATCCTTCTATGATGATTATTATACAAGGATGAATTGTCAATTGGATTGAGATTATTTTACATCAGTCATGGATATTCTTACTGAACTTTCAATAAGGTCCCTGTAATTATGAATGTTTGTCTTTAAAAAAAAAATGAAGACATTCTTCTAAAGTTCATTGAGCTCATTTAATGCTTAAAATATAGTAGGTCTATGAACGCGAAAAGTCTCATTACAAATGCTTAAAAAGAAAACGTTGTTGTTCTCTCTAAATGCTGAATTCTGAATTGTCTTAGAAAATCCGAACGTGTGTTCCAAAAATATCAGGAATATTGTGTTTTTCGCACATTTCAGTATTGCTTCTGGTGGGTTTGCTACGAGAGGCACTTATTTTTATGACTGATATAAATACTTTCATGAAAGAATTGAAGAACAGCCAATGAAAAGTGGGAACAATGAACAAAATTATTATAACCGAACTAATTTGTGATTTGTTAAGCCCTTGGATTTTAATCGTCAAAACATTACAAGAAAACTAGAAAAAATTTATATAATTTTTACTTAAGTTCATAAACCAAAGCTTGCCATTAACATTTTACTTTTATTTATTTCGTGAAGATTTTGATCTCGACTAGTCTTAAGTAGTTCATACGGTGAGTTCAATTTTGAGTCAAATTTTCGAGCATATTTGTTGGTATCTCGTTAATAGCTTGAGTTATATTGTCTTCCAAGGCTACATTTGAACGACATACATTTTAACGAAAATGAACGAATTTACATTTTGCCCACTTATCGGTATGGACGAGTAATTTCATATATTTTCTTATAAACTAGATCTAGCCGGCCAATTCACCGGTCCAAGAGTTATATGTTTTGCTCACCGATTTCATTTCTCATCCAGTGATTTGTGTGCTGTGTGGCATGTACCTCCATCCCGCTGGAAGCACATGTCAACCAGGTTTAGGTCGTACATTTTAGTCAAAAAAAAGTTAAAAATCTTTGAAATAAAGCGGGCGATATTAACGGCAACGTTGTTCTCGTTTCATCTTTGAAAAAAACGGACCTATAATCCCGCCATATTATAAGCCGCCTCAAACAGTGCATTTTCCTCGGTGATTTGGCAGCTTTTTCATGGTCTGAGTTGGCTCATCGGACCAAATACGCAGTTTTGTTTGTTAATCAGAAATGAGATTCGTCTCTGAAGACAATTTTTTGACAAAGCGGATCTTCCCCCAGCATTCCTTCTGGCACACTTACTGAATATTCGACGCTTTGACAGATCATTCGGCTTCAGTTCTTGCATGAGCTGTATTTTGTAAGGTTTAAGATCAAGGTCTTTCCGTAAAATCTTCCACACAAGCGAGTAATACTAACCTTATTGCTCCGAACAGCGAAGAATAGACAAATAGATTTCATTTAAACAGGCGGAAACAGCAGCAATATTTTCCCCGTCCCCACAGGTAGATGGCTTAATGTTCAATAGTGCGAAATCAGTGCGAAATTTGGTTACTGTGTCTTGAATTGCTTCTACAAGGCAAGCCATCTAGTCACAACTGTTTCCCGCCCGAAATCTTGACAGAAAGTCAGCATCATACCTCCGCGCAACGAAATGAGTTGCTTTACGCTTGAACAACGTTGGGAAATATTGAAAACTTATTTCCAAAGTGAGTGCTTATAGCCCAAACAGTGGGTTTTTTAAAAAGGAGTTTTGGCCGAAATGAAACACCCACCATCCGGAAACGATTCAAGCACTTAAGGCCAATTTCATCCAAGCAATTCGTGAGCTACAGCCCGAAATCATCAATAATGTCTTGGAAAATTGGAGTGACAGAATGCGCTACTGAGAAGGCAGCTGAGGTCGCTACTTGAACGACCTTTTATCTCATAGTTAATAGGAATGTTTATTCTTATTAAAACTTCAATTCGATTCATTTTATTGCATTTTTAAAAAGAAACTTGCATTTGGCCCACCCTGTACAGTAGGTCGATTACGATAATCGTTATATATTCGAAGAGCATGAAAAACATTTTCCCCAGAGCGCGAATTTTGAAAATAAAGATTGGTAATTTGTAAGCACTATTCGGTAATAAAATGGCAATACTAACTGAGCCACTTAGCCCTCGCCACAAGTGACGATAGAAGCGTGAGTTAGTCAAAAATGAAGCATTAGAAAAATAAGCATAAAAAATCACCCTTTGTAATTGGTTTGCTTTCTTTAGAGAGAGAACACAAAGGCTTAGAGTGGGTTATTGTTATAGCCCATAAGTCCCATAGAAATTTCATTGGATGTACCACAAGGGTCTGTCCTTGGACTCATCTTATTTTTGATCTATCTGTCTGATCAACCACTTGAAAAATTCCTTTTTTTACAGATAACCGTGAAATCATGACGTATGTTTGACCCGAACCTTAATCACACCTGCTAAGTGTTGATAGGCCCTACATCACAAACTTCAACCACTTGTTACGTTGCAGAAGAGCACCGTCAGAAGAATATGCAATGCTCTCCCCTTATCCAACCCTGTGGTGCAGTGTAGGTCTTTAAAAATCCTTCCAACGCGACATTTTTATTGTTTAAAATGTATGCAGATATGTATAAACGCTGTACGAAAAGAATACAGAGCCAAATCAGGATTCATACCTGACGATAAATGGAATGGGAATTTTGACGAAAAAGTCAAAAGGCCGAGAGAAAAAAAATATTTTTTTTACTTTTTGGAGTTTTTTTTTTATCAGGGGTTATTTAAAATTTTTAATTTTATTTTTATTTCATTCTTTTTAAATTACTCGCCCTAATTCCGACAGGTACGAGTAACTACTTAAATTAAATTTTTCGTAACACTCTACCGCATACAAAACCATATATAATTTACCACATTCAGCATAACTTATTCCCGTTATATTACACATGTGTGTCGAAAATGTAATCTACGACGGAACTGTTTCTATTTTTTTATAATAAAGCCATTTTTGTTATTAATTTCGCCGTTTCGGAATAAACTCATTGTTTTTAAAGCAAGTACAGCACCTTAACTATAAACAGAACTAGTTAAGACGAATGTAATTAGCCCACAATTAACCTTTCTGTTCTGTTAGAAAAAAATCACACGTGTTACGTTTCGGTTCTTAAATTACCCAATTTTGATTTTGAATATATTTTTATAAAATAACTAAGAAAAAAGGAACAAGAAGGAACGAGGGATACAAATTATTAATTTGGAGCGTGCTCTTGGCAATATGTTGTTGTAATTGCATGCCGATGGGTGGGACAAATTGGTTTGTTACAAACTGTGCAACAGGTGAAGGTCTTTTTCTCGTTGTTCGGAGGACAAAACTTGCAGCGCTTACGGTCACTTTCCTTAAGTCGTTTTTAACGGGTGATAATGATGTTGATGCCCAATACTATTAGTTTGAGTATTGCAAACGATGGATGCAGAAGCTTCAGCTCTTGGAAGACGATTCCGTCGAACAATACACGGCCGAACTAAGTGTTCTCCTAGCTCATGTAAAAAAATCCTGCGCATGAACAATTTGTTTTGATTCCAGTTCGGGTGAATTTCTGTCCATAATATACAGGGAGTCCTACGAGCAGTGTGCCAAAAAGCTAGAGCGTGTAGGTCTGGTGAAGACAAGAAAAAAATCGTACGGGAGAGGGGGGTCTATTCCCCACCGTTTAGCCGGGAGGTTAAATTTTCTAAAAAAATTGACTTAATTTGAAAAAAAAATTATTAAAAATCAACAGTTACATCCACAATGCCATGATTAATTTTTTTGTAAAGCCAGAAACCTCTTCCTTCATCTTGTTTTTAAATGAAGCTGTTTTAAGGAATAGTTTTTAGAAATTAATTTTCAAACTCAAAATTTTGGAAAAAAAAAATTTCGAACTATTTTTTTTCAAATGTATGTATGTATTTATGTACTAATTTTTTTTTCAAAAATTCAATTCTCTTATTAGCTTTTAGTTAAAAACAGAAAACCGGATGCAAAAATGTCTTGTAGTTTTTGAGAAATTAAAAAAAAAAACCGAACCACTTTTTTCTAAGAAAAATCATTTTTTTTTTGTTTTAACGCGGCAGGACTTGTAGGCAAATTAATGTATAAAACATTGACCTTTTTTTTATTATTTTAAAAAAAATCGGAGTTTTATTATAATAAATGTTCCATATGATCCCCATTTTTTAGAAGGCAAAGATTATATCTCCTTCTAATGGCTGCACATAAGTCTTTGCTTGACACATTTTCCTGCAATTTGACTCCAGCGACTTCAATCCGTTCTTTCAGTTGTTCCAAAGATACTATTTCCACTTCGTAAATATAATTCTTCATGAATCCCCCACACATAAAAATCTAGAGGAGTTAAATCTGGTGACCTAGGTGACCATTCCGTGGGGCCCCTTCTTCCGATCCAACGGTCACTAAAATGATCATCCAGCCAGTTTCTAACCCGTAAGCTGTAGTGTGCTGGTGCTCCATCTTGCTGGTAGATTAAATTATCTGCTATGGCCAAAGGAACGTTGTCCATCAAATCGGGCAAAAGGTCTCGTAGGAACTGCAGGTATGATTCTCCATTAATTAACGGCATTCAAAAACCGGGGCCCGATTACAGTTTGTCCAACAATACCAAGCCAAACATTACAGCTAAAGTGGTGTTGTGATTTATTTTGTTTTTTGTTGTGTGGATTGGTGCTACTCCAATGGTGCAAATTGTGGAAGTTAGTAACCCCATCTCTGGTAAACTGTGCTTCATCCGTGCAGAATATCCTTGCAAAATAGTTTCGTTCAGTTTCATCTCGAAGCAGTAATGAGTTCCTGAACTGGCCTAAAATGGTACGGGTGTAAGTTTTCGGTATGAAGCACTCTCCATACTCTACATTTGGGCACTCCAAGCATAATAGCTATCCTCCTTGTACTAAGAGACGGATTACGTCGGACCAAATCCAAAATTCTTTCATCTAAGATTCCTGTAACTGATCTTTCGCTTCTTCGATGCTCTAGCACTCCGTGTTTTCGCAGACGTCGGTGGATTCTTGAAAACATGCTACGACTGGGGCACCTCCGATTGGCATATCTTTCAGCGTAGAGTCTTTCGGCTTCACGATCTCGACCATTAGCTAAACCGTAGCAGAAGTGCATGTCCGTTAATTCTTCTCGAGAGTATGAGTTTGACATCGTAATGTGTTGATGAGTTAACATCCAATTTGAAAATGTTTTTTTATTAAAAATGCGATGCCTTTTATTTACATTTGGGTTGCAAATATTTTGTTTTTCAATAAAGAAAAATTGTGTTAAGGTCCTAGCGGGTAGAACCCATCGGCGGCGGGCGGACCCAGACGAAATTGTCAGTTTTCAGGCGTTATCAATGAAAAAAAAGGATTAATCCAGGGTTATTGTGTACATATCAAATATTGTATCATCATAAAACTCAGATTTTTTAAAAATAATAAAAAAGAGGTTAATGTTTTATACATTAATTTGCCTACAAGTCCCGCCGCGTTAAAACAAAAAAAAAAGGGTTTTTCTTAGAAAAAAGTGGTTCGGGTTTTTTTTTTAATTTCTCAAAAACTACAAGACATTTTTGCATCCGGTTTTCTGTTTTTAATTAAAAACTAATAAGAGAATTGAATTTTTGAAAAAAAAATTAGTACATAATTACATACAATTTTGAAAAAAAAATAGTTCGAAATTTTTTTTTTTCATTTTTTTTTCAAAATTTTGAGTTTGAAAATTAATTTCTCAAAACTTCTTCTTCTTCTTCTTTTCCTTTTTCCGGCGTTGTTATGGTAAGAAGTGTAGGACCATAACCTTCCCACTTAACTGCATTCCTACTGGTCCGCTTGTGGGGTCCGCCGGTTTGACCTCAGAAAGTAGCGGCAGGCTTCCCGGTTTGGAATTACTTCATCGCTGAGGCCAATCAAATGTTGGTGTTTTTGCATTTGTTTGCACCAATTGTTTTTCGGCCTGCCTTTTTTTTTTTTTTTTTGTGACACGGACATGCTCCAGATTTTTTTGTTTGATCTTACTGTTACAACACCGGTGATCTCCAGTCGTGTCAACCCACTGATTTGCATGTACACTTGTGGGGCAGTTTAATGGTGGTATATGTGTCCCTAGGCTCACCTTGGTGTTTTCTAAATTGCCTAGATGTGATTTTTGTTTACCTTTGTTTTAGTCGCCTTTTACGACAAGCGAGAGGTATCGCTGCAGGGATATTAATTTCTCAAAACTATTACTTAAAACAGCTTGGTTTAAAAACAAGATGAAAGAAGAGGTTTCTGGATTTACAAAAAAGTATATCACGGCATTGAAGATGTAACTGTTGATTTTTAATATTTTTTTTTCCAAATTAAGTAAATTTTTTAGAAAATTGAACCTCCCGGCTAAAGGGTGAGGAATAGACCCCCCTCTCCCGTACGATTTTTTTCTTGTCTTGACCAGACCTATACGCTCTAGCTTTTTGGCACACTGCTCGTGGGACACCCTGTATAAGCATTTAGCGCAGAAATGTCTATAAAATTGGCAAACAGAGCTACTGGCCACCGGTTAGTTTGTCGCTTGCATGTATATGTACGTACTAACTGGTCCATTGTGTCCTCCCTTAGTCGAATTGTAAAATTCTATAATCTCGGGAATATTTTTTGAATGTTCTTCTAACACTTTACCGTCACGATGCATTTTACTTAGCAAGGTGACCAACTTATACTTCTTTGGTACATATTGCACAAGTGTTTCTTTCTCATGAAAGAAGAATTTGCTGGAAAACACTGGAAGCTTTCTGAGCTGCTTAGCTGTAGCGTGAACCGGTAGAAACCTCTTAGTCTGTCCCAACTAGAGTAATTCTTTTTTTTAACAGTTCCAAGGCTAACGAATGGTTATTAAAAAAATTGTCAGTTGTTATATTTCATCCTTGGTACTCTGACACGACTCGTTCTCCCTGATTCATTTCCGATGCACCTCCAACTCGTCCAAGATAAATTTGAAAATTAAGACAAAACGAAGTCGCAGAATCAACAGCTATCAATGCCTTCATTCCGTATTTATCTGTTCTACTGGACATGTAAACTTTGAAGGGACATCTACCACGGAAGGGAATCAGTTGTTCATCTACAGTCACGTTTTCCTTTGGCACGTACAGTAACTTAAGATTCTGGGTCCAATTTTCATATAATTCACGGATGGGTGCAAGCTTATCTCCACGAACTTCTGACCTTCGGCTTAGTCTGTCATCGAAAGCAAGCATTCGTGAGATTTCGAAAAAGCGTTTAAGAGACATAACAGCTCTTAGCATTGGACGAGCGTGATTCTCATCCCACAAGGATTTCATGCTTTCTCCATATGAGCGATAGACACCTACGCAATAAGAGTAATTAATGAGAGCGGTATGTGTGAATGCTAAGTGGATATAACGTACCAGTAAGCAACAAAAGTCCTTACTAAATTCAAAAAAAATTCAAAATTCATCGCAATTCTAATCTTGGGGATGCTTTTGATATGTGTATGACTCCTGGTATAAAAAGAGATGTTATCCGTTCTACAAATATGCAGGGAGTCAGAGTATCAGAGCATTTTCAGATATTTGATTGATATGTTTTGATAGTTAGTCATGATTGAAGTTCAATCATTATTCATGACTAACCATCAACCATAGGTATGATTAACAATAAATTATGACTAATAGTTACATTTCCAAACTTCCCCACACCGAAACATAATATAATTTAGCTCTCATAATTTAATTCGGTTGATACAGGTCACACGGCGTACCAGTAATTCCACGAATAGGTATTTATATGGTTGCGTCTGGCGAACATCCACGGATCGTGGCGATTCCTGTACCCGTTTGTGCACCTGAATCAGCAATATAACCTGCTGTGTCGACTTATCGTAACTTAGCCGGTAAGAAAATTGTGAATTGAACATAAGTCTTAAGTTAGACCGAATAAAGACAACTTGGAACATAATACTACTTTCCTTTTCGATTGACGAATTTACCCAAAGCGAATAGACTTTCAGATAAACGTTTTGAAAAGCTAACGCACACTATATTTTCATGAGAACTAAAGTTTTATTTGGCAAAACAACAATGCTCAATATATTTCAATAATAAATGTTTACATTTGACTTTCAGTAGAGAAAATATTTTCATTTCAAAAGAACTGAATTTTTACGAAAACAATTTAGGCCTTAATTACTAAAGTTGATTTACTTGGAAATTTTTTTGGAAAAAACATTAAAAAATATATCTTATGCTTGCTGAATATTTGAAGTTTTTTTTTTTTTTTACTTTCCTTACCACACATTTTCTAATATGGCCATTCTAGTACCTCATGTTTGGCATATATGTACATATCAAATAATAAGCTAGATTAGTCATAAATGGTGATTAATGACCAATGATTGATAGTTAGTCGTGATTAATGAATAATGACGAATTTAGTCATGACCAACTTCTGTGACTAAGGACTAATTTAGTCATAAGTCATCGTTGTTATGGTTAATAAATAAATTAGTCACTAGTCACTTGTTTCCAGGACTAACGACTAAATTAGTCATTAGTCATTAGTCGACTAAAATTTGCCCAACTCTGGCTTGAGGAACGATCGGAAATGTTTCCGACTGAGGACATATGTAGTTCCTGGAACTATACATGTCCTGAACTACCCAACTCTACTAAGATGCTAAGAACCATCTCGATTACGGTAGCTTTAAAAAAAAAATCATCAAAATCGGTCCATTCGTTCAGGAGCTACGATGCCACAGACAGACCGACAAACAGACAGACAGACAAACAGACAAATAGACAAACAGACTAACAGACAAACAGACACGTCAAACTTATAACACCCCTCTTTTTGCGTCGAGGGTTAAAAATGGGCCTCATCCGAGAACGACATTTTCCGTTGAAAATGAGGATCAAGCTGAATCATGTTTTCGGCACAACGCGGTTTCAACTCTTGCACAAGTTGGATCTTATAAGCTTTTAAGCCAAGGTCTTTACTTAAAATCTTCCATAAAGTGGATGAACATAGCTCCAATTGCTGTGCATGATGGCAAACTGCGCTCCACAACAGCAATAAGTTCTTCTCTTCGCACTTTTTGTCACCTTTGGAGATGCGTATTATCGACTAAAGTGTGCGAGTATGCGGTGCGTAAATGATTCATCGTGGTCCGAATAACTTGTTCAGAAGGACGATTATTTCGACCTTAAAATGGACGTAGCGCACAATAGGTTTGGCGAAACTGCCCTTGGTTTTCAAAATAAGTTTGCGCAATTCGCATGCGTTGTTCTGAAACTAATTAATTTATCGTAAAAAGGCAAAATGTAGTAACCACAAATAAACTTTTGACTGTCAAATTAGCACTCTATAGAAACAGTGTTGCCATTTTAAAAACCAAAACCCTGAAAATAACATTCTTTGCTTGGAGAGCGAGTAGTATTTTAAAACGATGTTTTCTACATATCAGAAATCTAGGTATACCCGTAGCTGCCATTGAGAAAGTAAAGGAAACAATCTGTCGGCCTAAAAATAACAAGGCAGTAAGAATCGGCTAAATACCACTGGAATCAATAAAATATGCAGGAGAGGAACTAACAGAGAAGTTACATGGGCTCAACATAATTTCATGGAATAACGAATATATTTCCGAGGAATGGAAAGATTTGGTCATCATTCCTGTAAGAGAGAGAGGCAAGAAATATCACTCCTCTCAAATTGTTAGTAGGTTATGTTAAATGATGGAGGAAAAACTTGGTCTCTGACTAAAAATTCGGAAAAGAAATTTTTCTTAAAGCCTCAAAATCAAGTACTCGAGGCACTTCTTTCTGTCCCAAGCAAAGTCTTGGACACACAGAACTAATGTACAGTGGACGAACAGTCAAAAGAATAATGAGTAGAAAACCCGAGGGATAAATACTGCCAATTAAGGCCGCTCCGTAAATGGGAAGACAATTAAAGAAACATGGATAGGAACACACTTCTAACAGGCTTCCCCGGCGAAGGGTCGACAACGAAGATCTGAATTTCTCAGTTTCAAAAGGCTGTTAATATTATCTCTGATTAAAGGCGTGGTTATTTGCAAAGTCAAATCTAAGGCTCACAACTCCTTTTGCACCGACCATTTCAGAAACTTTTTGTGTAGTGTCTTGCAAATTGTTCAATTGATGTATTTTCAAAAGAGTTGAGACTAAGGTCACTCGATTTTAATCCTAATAATTCGAAGCTTTCTTGTCCAACATCGTCTGACATTATTATTGTGATTAAAACTCCTCCACCTTGTTTCATCCCAGACTCGAGGGAATAATCGGTAGGATAGACGACATAAAACGGTTTAATTTGAAAATATTGATGTAAACTGACACATTTTGATGGATGACCATAGGCAAACAAAAGTGATTTACTCCAGTTTACCCGCCACCCAAAACAATTTGGTAACAAGCCCTAATCTTATATTTCACAGTGAAAAGTAAAAAAAATCGTTATCCTCTTGCGGTTTGTTACTGCAGTTTCACTTTTATCTCTGTTCCACTTAATTAATCAATGTCTATTAGGTCTATACCAGGTAGTACGATCAATAGAGCCAGGAGTATTCAACCTTCGGAGAGGAGGATCCGTGACAAAGGTTGAAATAGACACTAAAGTCGTCAACACCGCGGTAAGAAGGCATCTTTTCTTACACCACTCCATGCATAACAAAAAACAAATCAACATCACCGTAACCGCATAGCAGTCACACCCGCATTTATCCGTCCTGTTATTAATTTTCCTTACTTGTAATATCCTGATGCCTTGCTTTATTTTCCTTCCTTTTGTTATTATTTTTATTTCAGTTCCTCCCTTACCGCACGAGTTGTTCCTCGTAATCATTTCAGGTGTCACAGAGAACGAAGGACGACTTCCATGGAAAGCAAAATAAAACAAACGATGAAGAATGAGGTAAGAAAGCAGATCCCGAGCCGGTTACACAGACTGAAAAGAAAGACGGAAGCAATAAAGGTAGAGTAGAGGAAGTCTCTGTCGAGTAGGCTGAGAGTAAGCGAGCTCGAGCAAGTGTGTTGGAAAATTTATTTCATCAATTTGTGAGTAAATTGCTTGGAGGATTGAATCACCACTGGTTTTCGTTTCGTGTATTTTAAATCGATTATTCCATCTACCCGCCATGTAGCGCATTACGTACACCTTCTAGCCCACAATTCGTCATCTATGTACCTTGCCATGTTAACGTGACTGCACACACGAAACACCTCGACCTGACAGAGGAGAGATGGAGCCTGTCGTGGCGGCTGAGAAGAATCTTCTCACTTTTAAGTTCAAGGATTCTTTTCCTAGGATTCTGCTCCTCTGATTTTCATTTCATTCTTCGGTGGGAAGGTAAATCCCTTTTACGTACGTGGAACAGATGTACAAAGTAATATAGGTATGCGCGAGTATGGAAGGATGATTTCCAGTGGCTGCGGCCGTAGTCGCTGGCAACGATGTTATCGAGGAGGCCTAAGGGAGCAATAGTTATTCGGTTGAGTTGCTGTTAAAAGGAGAATTCTAAGGAAGTCTTCTTAAATATTATTATCCTTGAAAATTTGTTCTTCATGATGGAGTCCTGTGAGTACCAACCGTCTGGCTGACTTTAAAGTGAACTATTCAAGTGCGAATTTAACGTTAAATTCAAGGAAAAAAAATGGGTGGGTTTTCGAGAACGTCCATTGAGAACTTTTCAAAACTTTTGAACGATGCTTATGGAGTTTATTCACTTATACTATTGCCTTATATAAATGTAATTCAATTATCAATTAAAAACCTTTAATTATGTAGCTTTTTTGGGTGCATTAACGCTACAAGAGGATTATGTCAATTAATTGCGGCTCAAGCTGTCAATTATTGTTAGAGTGCAATTGAATTTTTTTTCGTTTTTTTAAAGGTTCATTTATATTATATTCTGCCATCGTGAGATGGTCAGGGTAAGAATGAAACATTCAAGCCATGAAGGTAGTTTGATGTCAATTTTTAGCTGAATTGGAAAAAGAATTCTATAAATCTTGAGGTAAATGGCGTAAGGGGCATACACTGCTCAGATAAGAAATTTCACATGGTAAGTTGGTCAAAAAATTCTCATAATTATGCTCGCGAATTTTCATCAGGGTCTTAAATTTTTTCGCCTGGAAATGTCGACTTTCGCACTTAATAAGAGTCATTTGCTTAAAAAGTTTTGCTTTTCGGCTTTAATCTGAAAAAAAAATTAGGTTAAAGGGCGCCGAGGGATTATAGAAAGTAAGATGGGGCTTCTGTTGATGAAAGAAAGTATGTCGCGAGTTGTTTCATTGTCGCATAAGTGATGATTTTGACATGAACGACCGGACCGGAGAAAAAGTTTGAAAACGACGAATTGGAGGTATTACTGGGTCAAGATCCTTATGCTGCAAGAATTTGTAGATTCATTCGCGGCAACTCAACAAGTTACAAGTTTTTCATTATCCTGAAATCTTTGAAAGGTCTACAAGCAAGAAAATTGGGTGTCATACCAGTTGAAGCCGAAAGAGAGGAATTTTTCGCGAGCGAACTCGTTTTCTGGCGACAAGAAAGAAAGGGTTTTTAAAGTCATATTGTGACTGGCGATAATCCAAAGTTAAAGAAATCTTGGGTGCATCGCGACTATGCATCAACTTTGATCACTAAACCAAACATCGATCTAAGCCCATGCTGACAAGCTAAACTTTGTATTTTATGAGTTCTTGCAACTGGATGAAACCATCGTCGGAGCTCGCTACTGAGCGCAGCTAATACGCCTTAGACGAGCATTGAGGAGAAAATGGGCACAAAACGAGCAAAGACACGGCAAAATAACTTTGTACGAGGGTGGTCCGATAAGTACCTAGCCTACAAAACAAAAACAAACATTTTGGAGAAATGGCGATTTATTTTTCAATATAGTCTCCTTTTAGCTCGATACACTTGACCCAGCGATGCTCCAACTTCTTTAACATGTCTGAAAAATACGTTTTCTCGAGTTCTGCAAAGTAGGCTTCCGTGGCGGTGATGACCTCATCATTCGACTGAAATTTCTGCCCGGCGAGTGACTTTTTCAAGTTTGGAAACAAAAAACAGTCGCACGGGGCCAAATCTGGAGAATACGGTGGATGGGGCAGCAGTTCGTAGCCCAATTCGACCAATTTGGCCGTGGCAAGGGCGGAGATGTGAGCCGGTGCGTTATCATGGTGGAAGAGCACTTTTTTCTTCGCCAAGTGGGGGCGTTTTTCCTTCAATTCGGCGTCGAATCGGCCCAATAATCTGGCATAGTACGGCCCTGTGACCGTTTTGCCCTTCTCCAGGTAGTCGATGTGGATCACACCTTGTGAATCCCAGAAAACGGTGGCCACAACCTTTCCGGCCGATGGGACAGCCTTCGCCTTCTTCGGAGCACGTTCGCCGGGTGAAATCCACTGTTTCGACTGTTCCCTTGGTCTCTTGTGTGTACCAGTGGATCCATGTTTCGTCGACTGTCACGAAACGACGCAGAAACTCCTTCGGATTGCGCTTAAACAGCGTCAAACACTGCTCTGAAGTGGTCTCACGGTTGCGCTTGTTGTCTGGAGTGAGCAAACGCGGCACCAATCGCTTTCTCATGCCCAAAATTTCATGCAGGATATGACCCACGCGATCTTTTGAAATGCCTACTGTCTCAGCTATCTCGAGCACCTTCAATCGGCGACCACGTTGAAACTCGTTAAACCAATTTCTGATAGTCGCCATCGAAGGAAAAGAGTCCAAACGCTCTTTGATTTCGCTGCGCGATTTCCCTTCCAAAAACAAGAATCGAATCACCGACCGATAGTGCTCTTTTTCCATTTTTCTTAAATCCGCGGACACTCCCGCTCCCACACGCGGTCAAAACAAAACTACCAGTCCGATCCGGCTGAAATTTCGTCAGTAGCCGTCTACTAGAATGTACTACACGATAGTAAGTTCTCTTGCGATACCGGTGCCATCTGGCGGTGAGGCTAAGTACTTATCGGACTACCCCCGTACTTGATCTATGGCGCTTGACCAGGCTGAGCAGCCTTTCCAATCTGGCGAAGAAGCCAAAAATTGGGTTCATTAGCTTATAGCCTGCTAAAACGTGCACTTTTTTCATTGTGGAATTCCGGAATATGCTGCATGGAGATGAGCAAAGGTTGTAGCTAGCGGGGGACAATAGAGTTAAGGGTCTGTGTGTAATCATTTTTTCGAAATGAAACTTTCCACTATAGCTGGACTTAGTCGAGGACGTAATTCACAGAATAGCAAAGACAAAATCATTGCTTAGTGGAACTTTTTATTGATTTTAAAAAAAGCCTAACACTAAGCCACAAATGAATACTGAGACAGCTGGGAGACATTGGAGGACGAGAGAATATATTTACATGGCTTGAGAGCTGCCTAAGTAATAAAAAATTTCAAGTAAAAATTCATAGATTTTTCACGGATGGTGAAATTTTTGCATTTGGTACCTCCTTTTTTCACCTAAGCAATATCCCTATATCTACAGTACTTCGGATAGATTGAATCGCATCTAAGCTATGGTATATTAACATGGGGCAAAAGACCCTCAAGCAGTATAAGTCGAATATTGCTGCGCTCCTGGAAATACGCTGGATAAGACAGCGAATTGTAAAGGAAAAGGAGTGCAACATTTATTACAGTTGCCACAAAAGGCTGCACTTATTGGAATGCGGGGACTTTGGCGGAGTAGGCAGAAAGCCCAGCGTCCACGATATGACAACCGACAACGGTTTCCGACTTACGGGACGTGGCAACTCGTACACAAAATTTTCTCGCAAGAAGATCCATGCAGCAACCTGGCGGTCTCCAGATGGTTGAACTGCCAACCAAGTCGACCGTGTGCTCATAGACGCAAGACATAAGTCAAAAATCCTGGATGTTAGAACGTTCAGAGGGGCAACTGTCGGCTCTGACCATTTCCTAGTGACAGCAAGACTCAGAGCGCGACTTTCCAATGTAAGAAAGCTGCATCAGCCAACAAAAAGGAGGCTCAACAGGAGGCAAGTATGCCTATGTCGGACACAAACGCCAACAATACGTGGCTCCATTGACGCTCGGCTATCAAGCAGCTAAAACTGCAATAGGCTACGCGCTAACACCGACAAGAAACCCGTGGTATGATGGCGAGTATGAGCAGAAGAAGCGAGCGACCGACGAAGCGTATCAAAGGGTGCTGCAAAGGAGAACACGAACAGTGCAGTCAGAATCAGAAATCAGAAGGAGGGAGGAAAAAAGACACTACGGCGAAAGAAGAAAAATTTCGCAGCCTCCCAGCGTATGGATATCGAAGAATCTAGCGACAAAAATACGATAAGAGCCTTTAACAAATTAGCCAAAAGTCTCGCAGCGGGCTTTAAGAACGGCAGTCAGACTCTTTGAAATTATGGGGACAATCGCAGGGAATAGTGGCTGTTTTCAAGTAGCATATCCAACAACTGCTTAAGGAGCATGGAGTAGAGAGAGTGGTAGTGGACGAAAAGATCCCGCCTCCAGTTGACGAAGTTTCGTAGTCATGACGTACTCATAGCTATTAAAAAGCTGAAGGACAATAAAATCGCGTATTCGAATGGATTCCGATCAAAGCTTCAAAGCTGGAGGCGATGTTATGGTAGGGAGCATACACCAGATCATCTGTAGAATTTGGGAGGACGAATGCATGCCCGGCGACTAGAATATCAGTTCTATATGCCCGTCCACAAAAAAGCCTTTCCTACCTCTTGCGAAAACTACAGAGTTATATTCTTGCTCAATGTCGTTTACAAGAACCAATAGAGTGTATTGTGTGAACGTCTAGAACCGTTTTGCCCCGCACTAATCGACAATAGGCCAAATCTTCACGTTGCGACAAAACCTAAAGAAGGCCAGCGAGTTTCAAATCAATACCCACCACCTTTTTTTAGATTTCAAAGCCACATATAACGCAATGGCCGAATTTGGGATCCCAGGAAAACTGATCCCGATGTGTCGAACCACGCTATCATACACTTGATACACCGCGTGCAGTTCGGCTTTAAAACCAACGAACTTCTTCAATCTCGTGTTGGAACAAAAAGTGCGGTGGGCCAACGTCAACACGGCACTATCTTCCACAAATCGATCCCGATGTTGGGCTACGCAGACGATATTGATATTGTTGCAAGTTCCCAGCGCATCATTGTCGAGGCGTTCACGATAATTGAAGAGTAGGCTGGTCTTCACATCAATGAGGAGAAGATGAAATATATGCTGCCGACAAAAAACTGGTCCGGACAAAATATAACGATCGACTCTAGGGGCGATTATAAACTCCACAAATGGTGTGATAGTATAGTTCCGGCGCAGAATTACCCTCTGTAACCGCTGCTACATCGGCTTGTCAGTTAGGCTCCAAATTTCTGTCCCGAAGAACTAAGGTGATGCTCTACCAGACTCTTATCCTGCCAGTCGTGCTATATAGAACCTCAAACTGGAAGATAAGCAGGATAGCAGAACTGATCTGTGGCTCCTTCGAAAGAAGAATTCTGCGACGGATATTCGATTCTGTCTTGCGAGGAAAGCGAGTGGAGGAGAAAATATATCCGCGAAATCTATGAGCTGTAGAAAGATGTGGATATAATACGGAAAGCTACAATCTGTCGTCTACAATGGCTCAGCCGCATCGAGAGCATGGACACCAACGCTCCAACTAAGAGGATCTTCGAATCCGAGCCTCCTGGTTCAAGAAGAAGGGGGAGGCCGAACCTCCGGTATAAAGACCAAGTGATCGCGGACGCAAGACAACTAGGTCTCTCCGCGATGGAAGTATTAACTCAGGCCCAGACCCTCTATGGATTGCTGGCTTGAAAAGTAAGTAAGTATAGAAAGAATCGGGAAAAGGTTGGAATAAAACATTTCAGATATTGCTGCAAGACCTTAAATTTCTTTAAAGTGCATCCCTTGAGTATCCACACTTTTGCCATTGACTTTTTCACGACTTGAAGACTTCTTGGTAGGACGTTTTCAGAAGGTCCTTGAGGGTACGCGCGCAAGCTTCTTTGACGGCACTTTAGGTATCTTTTGAGGCAGAAAGTCGCTTTGAAGAGTAGAAAGCACCGTCATAAGCAATATCCAATTGCCGGCGATGTCTGTTACGTCAGAAAAAAACTTTCATTCACGATATAAACTCTAGTCACATACGAACTGCGTTTTCCATGACACGTTTCCAGGCTTGAACGTAGCTGGCCATGACTTTTCTCAAGCCTACGGATTCTCTGACAGCAGCGGCTTTTTATGTTGTTTTCCGTTGTGCTTTTGCTTGACTTTTGCGGTGTAAACAAAGGCTTGAAAGGGTTCTTTCAAATATGAATGAAAAAATCCATGACTATTTGGCAAGTTGACTCTTTAGTGGCCCAACCAATGCGCCATCTAATAAAATAAATTGACCTAAATCTAAATTGTGACAATCGAGGTTATCGCACCAGGCCTTTAAAGTTATTTTAGATTCAGGCTCGATTCACCCGACCAACAGTCCGATCGGCATTGTATTACAATATATAATTGTGAAAAACTACTTAGGATCTTCAAAAAGGTTTTATTGCTCCTGAATAATACTCGAGCATATCTCGTATTTCATCTGCATTTTTCATTACTTCCGGTACGAAGAAGCAAATGACTAAAAGCACAACCTTGATGTAGGCCTGAAACTCCGTAGAGTGATACAACAAGAGTGAAAAACAAAACAAGCAGCCACCGCATCTACAGGCGCTCGTAAGTCCAATGTCCAATGACCATCCAAAAAAAAAGTAAAGCAAGAAAAAATAATTAGAAGAACCGGAATAAACACAACAAATCCGCCTCCTCCATAATTAAATCCAAGCCGCTAAGTACATCCTTCACTTCTCGGTGAAGCATCCGTTAAAAACAAAAATGTTGAAGAACCCTGATCCATATCTGCATTTTAACAACTAATTTAAAGAGAGAAAAAAAATAACACAACTCACCTGGCTTGTATCCATCGGTGTGTTCGTGCGATGAAATGTATCGCAAACAAGTCATAACGAAGCAAAATAAAACCGGCAAAGCGAACTCCATGTCTTATCACTGAAACAAAGCACGCGCGTCTATCCTTTTTAGCAATTTTCACAGAAATCAAAAAAAGACGAAACTGAAAAGCAAAAGTCGACGACTACACTACCGCCCACGCGAAACACAAACCGACGCGAAAACAAAAACAACACATAAGCAGCAGCTCGAGCAAATACAAATAGGTTTTTATTAATTTCTTTCCTTTCGTCCTTGGAAACGAAACGGAAACGGAAACGCACGCACACTCCCGCACAATTGGTATCACAGGAAGGACTAAGGATTTTCTTTTTCTATTTCGGCCAGACAAGCAAGGGAATTTGGGGGCCGCAAAGCAAATGAAAAAATATAACACCCGAATCTAAAGGATTAATTACGTGTGACAGGAGCAGAGCAAATAGTTGTAATCGATTTTTGTCTTCAGCTTCGATGGAAAATTCGTCTTCGCATTATCGTTTTTATCGATTCCACGTATCCCTACGTAGTCCCGTATCCGTGTCTTAAACTTTCGTAAAGTTCCTCCGATTACATGTCGCTTACGTGTAGCCTGGAAGTGAGTGTCCCTTTTAAAATTTATTTCAATATATGATTAATCCTGGATATCTTTGTCTTGTCTGCCGGAGGCAATATGCTTGTATCGAGAATCAAGGACGCGACCTCGTTACTCGCTTACCCGCTGATATGCGGTTACTTTTTATGATAAAGCTATCTCGACCCCCTAATCATGCGAGTGAAAGGTTGTCCTTCTCTATGCAGAACACGAGTACAGACGACAAGGACGATGACGATGACGACGACGACGTTTCAGGAATCAAGACACAGCAGAATGGCCCGGAATCGTGGAGGATGCGGAGGACTGTCGTTTCTCCTTTTTTATTGCTATCGTCGACGAAATTGCTTCATTTGAATAGCAGTAACTCCTGTTCCGAGTCCTGATCCTGCCAAGATAACGATGATGACGATGACACTGCCAGCTCATATGATTACGTTCCACGTTGACGTCGTAGAGGTGCCAGTGGTGGAAGGAAGATGCTTTGAAGATGACATGCGACTGTGATGGACACGATTATGCGATATATAGCTGCTCGTCATCATCACCAGCAGCACCAGTCAACCGAATCGAGTCAGTTAGTATGTCAAACCAGCATCCGCTCGAGTTCGTGTGGGTAGCTTCGGGCTGTCGTCCTTTTATGGATCTGTAATTACAAGAAAAAGGAGGTTACGTTAATGCTTTGCTATTGTTAGCGTAGTCATTTGAAGCCGTTTAATGGTTCGTAACATGAGCATGGTCGAATTTGGTAGCCAGGGAAGAGACGTATTCAGGATTTGCTCGATGTGGTATTGGGAATGAAATAAGAGAATAGTGGGCGAGATAATTCGCGGAACTGTGGACATTAGCACCTACGCGTTAGTTTAACTTCTTTTCGGTGAATTGAACTGTCTTGTTGCGGTGGTCATAAAAGTGATTGGCACAACATTTACTTTACGGACACTCGACGTCAGCAGCCTGGGAGTGGAAATTCTCCGGATGGGAACGATGACCTATATAGGGCACGAATTGGTTTACTTTTTATGCGTCTACTTTAACGAGGTTCTTTTGAATAAACGACTATTAGGTTTCCACGCTGACGATAATAAACTCCTCCCTCTCTCAAGAACAAATTTTACTTTCTATCGAAATTAAATAATTGCGGAAGAGATTTTGAGAACTGCTCCTTTTTCCGCGCCACGGGCGGAAATAGCGCGACCGGTATCAGGTAATTAGTGGCCGCCTGTAAAGCTTAACATTTGATTTTTTCGTGCTTTTTAACCTCGAAGATCTACAATCGACCTGTTTTTATATTAGTTAATGATGAACTCAGAATAATTTCCGGACAAAGAATTTATCACCAGCAAATGTTATTACATGATGGCCATATCCTTCATTATTTTTAGAAGTAAACCGACTAGTATAGGGCAATCCAATAAAAGGTGTTATTTTAAATCAATAGAAAAATACAACACTCTTACGGAAAGGGGTGATATCTGCATTAAAGTTTAAGTCTTGAGGTTAGCAATAAAATATTATATTGGCCAGGAGTCCGTCTCAATGGACATGAAATTAGATTGGATTTTTAAGGCATTCTCATATTTGCTCCCCATAGGCGTGGTCTCTATCTGTAACATAGCCTCAATGCAAAAAATCTTTAGGTGTCAAATCCCACCATTTCGATAGGCAATTTGGTTTTTTTTTATAGGGTTCCTACCGATTCAAGAGTGTACGCTCTTATGGTGTTTGTCACACAACCTGGAAGGGGTGCAGATGGTTTGTGTCGTAGATGTTCGTTCACTACACTCCGGGGGTGGTTGTCCTAGATAGGATTTTTTTTAGAGATTCGACTGAATTTGTTGCGATGGTTGTAGTTCACAGTAACTCTTTTGTTTCCATGTCGTTAATGTGTTATATTGGAAATGCACACAGAGAGAATGAATTTTGAAGTGATCGTATGTTGCGACAACTGATGTTGTTGCACAATTTTTCCATATAGGAATTGTTCTTGGCTATGGACAGACTTGAACTACAGACCTACCGCTCAACAGTCGATGATGATTACCATTGCACCACGACCACCCCCACAATTAAGTTTTCCATTTAGGGAACATGCACGTAGAGGAAATTTGTCTGTAACAGAGCCACTGTTTCGATAGCTAAATGACATGTGACACCATCGGACGAGGAAAGTAAGCCATAATCATAGTAGCAATTTTAGGCAAAAGGAATCCGGTTACGCAACTCATTCACTGAAACGGCTGCACCAGAATCGCCACAAGGGCTACGATTACCCTTAAATATCAAGAAGTCAATGTAAGGGGGACTCACGGAAATTAAGGGCTGGAGACACAATTGGGAAAAAGAAAAGTGGTTCCTGTTTCTTTCAAGGATTTATTACAACATCGGTTTCATGTTCCGAGGTTCGTCTTTTTATATAGTTTAATTATGTACTTAGTTTAATACATATTTTACATGACCATCTCATCAGCTCGACCATCCTGACGTAAAGTCGTCCTCGATTTACCTCACGCACATGTGTTCTAATGTATTCTAACATTTTAGAATCTAATAAGGTTTAAAAACTTTTGAGGCTCCAAGTATATAAATTAACAATTTAACAATAAACAATTTTAAATACGAAAACTGGAAATCAGTCATTAACAATATATGTATTTGAATATTTGAAGATTTTCTGAATCTTTGATAACATACCGATCGTTACTCAAACGTTTAACTATCTCATAAGGACCCTTATGAGTTACACCAGGAGTGTTCAGAACATTTTTAAGCATTACATAATCTCCGACATTATAAATATGAGGAATTGTGTGTCTCTATTATTTATTAACTTCTTGACTTCGAATAATCTTTTCTTTTGCTTCCTACCTAATAGTTCCTATATTTCTGGGCTCTTCTGTATTATTGGGGTGAGTTTGTACCAATCTTTACATGCTGCACATCTGAATCGCTACAGAATTTTGAAAATTTTACGGATGTGAAATAACTTCCTCTATCTGAAACTATTCTATTTGGCATAATAAATTCGGAGACATATGACTCTACACACTTCACAACCTCCTTGGTGCGGGTACTTCTAACAGTATACAGTTTTGTGAACTTGGAAAAACCATCAACTACTAAGAAACGATGTCCTTTAAAATTTCGCATTGATTAAAGCAAAGGACCATAGTGGTCAATATGTAAAGTGTCAAATGGTTTGTCACCTTTGGGAATGCTATGTAAAATGTCCTCCCTTTTATCCATCTGTGATGAAAAGTGAATACACCGTAAGCAACTATCTATGTAATCGCGAATTATATTCTTCACAAAGGGAAACCAATAAGTTTTCTTTAGACACCTACATGACATAAAGCATCATGATGAGTTTGAATTACATTTCTTTCCATGTGAGTTGGCACATAATATAAAACCAGGTAATTTATTAAATCATAGCAGGGACTTTCACTTTCCTCCAAAGACTTAACCAAATTCTTAATGACAGTATCCTTGTGCTGCGCAGCTGCAAGTGCATACTCAATAGAATCGGGTTTGATAAAAAAGATGTTGTGCCACCTGCTGACGCATCTACATGACCCATTCGCTTTCCGTCGCTATGCTCTACACCAGTGATGCCCAAAGTGGTAAAGGTGGACCCCTTGTGGTCCACGGGAGACTCAACGGGGGTCTATCTTGGCATGAAAAAAAAAAGGTGGTTCACCAGTTGTAAGTGGGGGTCCACGAAAATTTATCTGGTTTTGATAGTAAAGAACAATTTTTTTGGTTAGGCTGGTATATGGATCAGATAACCTGTTTATTTAGCATGAATTCCCTTTTTTAAAAATATCAGCGACTGTTACCTGTAGAAACTTGTATATTTGATATATTTATTTTATTTTGTTGGTATATTTGACTTGCAAAGCGCCGCCATCCCGCCCGCAACGCTTGTGCAGACGTGCAAAGCTACGAAATACGACTTGTGCTGTGCTTGCAATCTTGCATGAACTTGTCTGATTCCTCACCAATATACATAAATACGAATGCTGCCAAGGACAAACGGTCATTTGTTTCTTGAATTTTGAAAAGAAACGTGTGAGTGAAGCGACCGGAAAAGGTAAGTACCTGCCTATTTGTACATTTATTATGCATACTTCTATTTTATAATGTAATAACATTATATTTGTTATGTTTGAGTGTAGTATGTACGTAATAAAAATTAAATACTGAACAGGGCCATTATTTGATACTTCTTTAAAAGAAAAGAAAGCCGCGAAAAATTAAACTTTTAGTATTATACTTTTTATTATAAAATTATTTATTTGCCCGACTGTAGCGATTCACTAAACGAGAGTAATAGCCCTCGTAGTTTCTAATATTAGATGACTAAAAATATTTTCATAAATTGTACGTTTCTTCATGTACATGGCTAGGTTAGGTTTGAGAAGGGGAGTGTGATGGTTAGACATCACTTCCACTCGGAGGCCAAGAGGCCCATTGTGATTCCCTTCGTTTGTGCGGGTACACATAAAATTAACGTGTCCTATCACGTGGTGGCTGAAACCACCCCGTGCTCTTGATGAATCTTAGAAGATCCGATATATCTGCATTAGCCACGTCCGCAATCTCTGTAAAGAATCTTTGGCCTAGCGACACTAGGCGTCGATTCTGGAGAGTTGGACAGTGGCAGAGCATATGTTGGATCGTCTCAGTTTCTTCCTCATCGCCGCAGCTCCGGCAGAGATCGCTGGATCCCGAGTCCCATTTCCGGAGCATTGCTCCAATGGGACAGTGTCCTGTGATCACTCCGACGAGCATACGGATCGAGTGACGGTCCAGCGCCAGGAGCTTCTTCGTTCGGTAGTTGCAATGACGTGTCCGCTTCGCTGATGTCCATTTCAGAACCTTGCCTGGCCAGTTCGTCTGCTCTTTCGTTCCCTGCGATTGAGCTGTGGCCCGGGACCCAGCAGAGTTTAACTTTATAATGTCTGATGGACTTCAGTGAGTCGCGACATTTCTTGACAGCCTTTGATCTCGTTATACAGGATTCTATTGACTTCAGTGCAGCCTGGCTGTCTACGAAGATGGTGATATCAGATGGTGGGATATCGGCTACCTGTAGGTGTTTGGCTGCTTTCTCTATTGCCAGGATTTCTGCTTGAAACACGCTGCACAGATCAGGGAGTCTGAATGATTCCTGTTTGTGGAGGGGATCCGAGTAGAACCCGGCCCCCACTCTTCCACTCTTCTCTGTCGGGGAAAAGGATAGGTATACTGAGAGAGAAGTCATTTTGAGGAGGGATATAGTCGGTCGTAGCTGCGAGGCTACTAAAACCATATTTCCTTCCCAGTTCGTCTATTATCTTAAGTATGGCCGCATGTCCATAGTTGGCTTGCTTCCACAGAGAGGACTCTCTTAATCTGAGAGCGCTCTTTGCAGCGTAGCCTTTTATGAATAGATCCAGGGGGAGGAGATGAAGAATCATGTCCAACCCTGCTTGCGGCGTGCTTCTCATGGCTCCCGTTGTACAAACAGCGGCTGACTTTTGTACTTTGTTGAGCATGTTCATATAGCTTTTTGTGCTGCTAGCAGTCCACCAGACTAGGGCCCCATAAGTTAAAATGGGTCTGATGATTGCTGTGTATATCCAATGAATGATGTACGGTTGCAAGCCCCATCTTTTTCCGAAGGTCTTTTTGCATGCATAAAAAGCGTTCAATCCTTTTTTCATCCTTTCCTCCAGGTTCCTTTTCGAGGAGAGCTTAGAGTCAAGAATGATGGCTAGATATTTTGCTTCCGCTTTGAGTTTGAGTGGGGTGCCTTCTAACTTTGGCGGAGCAAATATCGGAATTTTCCTTTTCCTGGTGAACAAGACCAGCTCGGTTTTCTGGGGGTTTATTCTCAGACCGTTCTGTCTTGCCCACGAGGAGAGTTCACTCAGCGCAGATTCCATTAGTTCACTGATAGTTGGTAGAAATTTACCTTTTATCAAGATAACCAGGTCATCCTCGTACGCTATGATCTTTGTGTCTTTTTCCATAAAGAATTTGAGGATCTTGTGGACTGTAAGAAGTCACAGTAGGGGGAGAGAACTCCTCCTTGTGGTGTGCCTCTAGTTGTCACTTTCCTTATAGAACTGTGTCCAGTGACTGTATTGATAATTCTGTTCTTCAACATATTCTCAATCCATATTACAATGGATTTGTCTACTTTTATGTCCTCAAGAGCTGTTGTTATGGCCTCTGTGTTTACATTGTTGAAGGCCCCCCTCTATGTCGAGGAAGGCTGCCATTGTAAACTCTTTTAAGTTCAGCGAGCCCTTAATTTCACGGACAACACTATGCTGAGCACTTTCCACTGATCTGCCTTTGAAGTAGGCGTGTTGAGTGCTTCTTCATGTACATACATATAGGTACATATGTAGGTACCACTCGTAACGTACATCAAAGTAATAAATAAATCATTGAAATCGTAGAGTTATGATGTCGAAATATTCTCTAAAAGTACATTGGTATTTGCTCTCGAATTAACAGAAATGTATCAAAATATGTAGTAATTCATCGAAAAATGTTTTATATTACATTAAAATAGTTCCAGCTGTTTTGTGAGAACCTCTTTATGGGTCCTAACGGCTTATTCCTTCTATTCCTATTCTGTTAAAAAGCCATATCCTGTTAAAATCGCCCTATGATTACTTAAACAAACATTGCTTTTTTCTTTACGGGTAGGTAATGGATATGAAACATATCTGAATCTAAGACAAAATGTCGACAGTACAGTGCTGATTATTTGAAATTTGGTTTTCTCCATCAAAGGCAGACAAGTGATTGCCCATATGCCTTTTAGGTAACAAAATTTTGAGTAATGAAACCATCGAAGATCGAACATCATCTGAGAAGATGTCATTCTGATAAAATAGGCAAAGATTTAAAATATTTTCAAACATTGAAGGAAAAATATGAATAGAACCCCACCGCGCACAGTATGTTCGCTTCAACGTCTCAAAGTAACGATGATGGCTTGCGGGCATCATACAATATCTCATTACTTATAGCGAAATCTGGAAAACCGCACACCATCGGAGAACAGTTAATTTTACCCGCCGTTGAAAGGTGTTGTTCTGCACAAACCTCAATTTGACGTACTCAGAAGAATTCTTTTGAGTAACAACGCTGTACAACGACGCATTGATGAAATGAGCTCTAATATTGAAAGCTTCTTGTGTAATTATCTGCAAACAACTCATTTTTCTATTCAACTGGACGAGTCAACTTTATCTGGTAATGAAGCATTAATATTGCATATATCCGATTTGTTATGGACGAAGAAATCCATGAATAGCTGCTCTTCACGAAAACTTTAGAGGTGGATACTTATGGCGAATCAATATTTAATGTCCTACTGTGAGAGTTTTTAAGGAGAAATCGATTTCATTTACAAACATCATTTCGGTGACAGCAGATGGAGTTCCTGCCATGTTCGGGCGATATCGTGGGTTTATAAGCCTTGTTAAAAGAATTATACCATCACTGTGTCATCCATCGGCACCACTTAGTAGCGAAAAAATTTAGTGATCGATTGCACCAATCGCTTCAATTTTGGATTTAAGCAGTTAATAAAATAAGAAGCAATGCGTTGAATACCCGATTGTTTGCACAATTGTGCGACGAAAATGATCAAGACTTCCAACGATTACTCTTACATACTGAAGTACGCTGTCGAAAGGTGCATGCTAAACAAGATTTTACTCCCTTTTTGACAGATTTGAAGATATTCTCACGATGGAAATACCACCATGGATCATAAATCCATTTGATGAAACGGAAGTGTTGAATGTGGTATTACAAAAGAAGCTACTCGAGCTTAGCAGCAATGAAGAGCTGAAGGTCAAATTTTAAATTTGGCTGCAGGCAGAAATATCCGAAAAAATTGGGAAATTGCGAGGAAATTTTCGATAGCGTTTCCCTCGTCATAGTTTTTCGAAAAAAGTTTTAGTGTCGTTACAAACTTACTAACAAATAAAAGGAGCAGAAACGGGGAGATTTGCGGATATTCCTTACAAATGTGAAGCCAAATATTGATAATTTGCTGTCAATCCATCAAGTATATCCCATCCATTATATAAATAGAATATAAGAAAATATACTAGATTTTTACCACTCCGAATTTAGGGTAGGAACTCAGCCGCGATGCAAATTTCCACCGTTAGATCTAATCTTCACATTTTTTGACGAGTTTTGGGAATATGGTAAAAATGTAGCAGCCGGGGTCCACCGAAATCAGGTTAATTTTGAAATGAGAAAAAAAAGTTTGGGAACATCTGCTCTACACTACATATATTCAAAATCTTGAAACTCCAAAGATTATCTTGAAATTCTCGGATTCAAAAGCTTTTTGCTTAAAGACTTCGTTATGATTTCGAATTTTATTCCAGCTAGGTAGATTCTAAACCGTCCAAGTGCATATATGTATAATCCTTTTACCGCTTAAGCAAAACGGCCCTAACACCTAAACTGCTGGTATCGCAATGCAGTTCAGTTTCAGCGTTTGGATTATATATGCTAAGTAATGGTGCTTTGGAAAGCAATTCTTTTAGCATCTTAAAGGTGGAAAACTCTTTTTGGCCAAACACAAAATCAATGTCCTTCATACAAAAGTATGGGCACAATTATTATGCTGCTAAAAGGTATTAGAGAGCTGCTTCCTACTCTGAAAAGAATTTTCACTGCTAGCCTGGCACTTGCCTACATACCTATTCCTTGGCGAGTGGTGAAAGTGGTCTTTATTCCCAAAATAGAGGAAAAACTCACTCGCCAAGAGTTTTAGATAAATTAGTTTAACATTCTTCCTGCTGGAATGCATGAAGATGTTAGTAGAGTTGCACGTGTGCAAAGTTGCCCTTCGAATGCATCCTCTCTCGGACATGCAATATGCTTATCTGTGCTTCAAAACCTAGTTGGGAGAATTGAATGCGCTCTCGAAAGGAAAGAATACGCACTAGGCATTTTCGTCGACATTGAGGAAGCTTTTGATAACACAAAGCAATGCTTGTGCACAGGACATTGATCACTGATGCAGGCCTCGAACAATGTGTCAAGTCTGGAGTAAACAGGGGCTGCCCGCAAGGTGGCGTCTTATCTCCGCTGTTATGGTGCATGGTTGTCGTCTCTCTGCTCGATGCTCTCAATGCCTCTGGAATCTATGCCAAGGCCTATGCGGATAATGTTGCTGTTCTCTCTGTCGGCTCATATTTAGCAACTGTCTGTCTCAAAGCGCAGGCGGCGCGATCGAGGACTGGTGCACGAGTAATGGGCTGTCGGTTAATCCCCTTAAGACTGATGTCGTTCTCTTCACGAGAAGGAGGAAAAATACTTGCATTACTCCGCTGGTGCTTGAAGGCATTCCCATCCCGATATCCAAGGAAACTAAGTACTTGGGAGTCTTAGCAAGCTTCTTTGGTCAAAGCATGTTGAGTCCAAAACAACCAAAGCACTATCAACTTGCTTTGCAATGCAAAGGTGCTTTTGGCAAAACATGGGGCTTATCGCCGAAAAAGGTCCCTTGGATCTACACGGCAATGATAAGGCCGATTATCTCATATGCATCGGTTGCTTGGTGGAAGAGGCTAACACGCAAATACGTTGTCGCTTCTCTCACCAAACTCCAAAGAGCGTTCTGTCTCAGCTCCACGGGGGCTTTCCCCAGCACACCGGGAGCTGCTCTAGATGCTGTGATGAATCTTCCACCCCTTGACATATATATCAGAGGGTGCGCACTGCAAGCCATGTCTCGCCTAAAGAGAAATGGTTTGATACAACTCGCATTGGAGTGAAAGTGTACTTGCGCGAGAAATATCCTATGATCCCTGTCTCATGGATATGCCTTCTGACGCAATGACATTTGCCATCCTACTGCGCTGTAATTTCACAGTCACATTTCCATGGCGTCAAAACTGTGTCCAACCCTCTATCCAACTCCAAATTAGTGCATGAACTCAAGACCGTTTTGAGCAAAGTGGGAAGACTAAATTCACTTAGGCTTGTATGGCTTGTATCCCAGGTCACTCTGGGATCCCAGGAAAAGAGATCTCCGATGAGCTCGCTAGAATTGGCTCAGAGGAGAGTTTCTCAGGACCTGAACCCGACTTAGGCCTACCTGCGTCCACGGTCAAATCTGACATCTACGACTGGGTTTTTAATGCACACAGTCGTAGATGGAGGGAATATCCAGGATGCAGGATGACTAAGCGCGTACGTCCTGATGTCTGCAAGAAGTCCGCAACATTTTCTTATTCTTAAGGAGAAATTATTGCAGAAGGCTTACGGGCGTCATTACGGGCCATTACACTTTTGCCAAGCATCTCTACGTGCTTTATTTAATGACCCCCCGTTAAGAATGACCCGTCAAGACTTCGTCACTTTACGTATTGTTAAATTGGTGTACACCCTTTAATTACGTGGTTTGGAGTTTTCGAACAGGTTTTCTTCGGCGGTCGGTCAACTGAAATTCTTTAAATTCTTACTTAAGAGAGATTACGCCTTCCAGAGTTTTAAAGGAAAAGTCGAGCCTTTCTTAGCCTGATCCAATGCGACACATGTTTAAAAATTAAAAGGCATTTTTTGAAAGATCTTTAAGACAGCATTTAGTTTCCATAACGACGTGCTTTGGGTCTTATCTATAGTTGCGAAGTGATGGTTGGTTAAGGAAACCTAAAAAAGTAAATGCTTCGGCTTTTTGGCAAGAACTTGAGCATCCGATCGCACTTTTCAGGCTTTTTCGGTCTTAGCGATCCAGAATGCTTCCACTGGGGCTACTGAGCGTCATACCGCAAGCCCACGTGTTATTACTATTGACAAGGTTATAGTGAAACCTTAAATAGTTCAGGTGTTCAAAAGCGTCTTGAGTGCATAATATTGTATGTTCACATAAAACTTAAGGAACGTGTCGGTATCCTAATACATTCTGTTCCTCACAATTATTTTTGCAAACATGTCATCGGTTAAATGTTGCATTATATGACAGCTATTATCCTGACAGTGCCATTGACCATTTATTAGACTCTTCGTGCTTTTAAATAATTGTCTGTTTCCGACTGTTAGCAATTAAATTTCATTATCGCGGGGTTAAAGTCACGTTATCGACCCATTACCCTCGCTATCCGTTGCCCTGAGACATGTATTCTGTCATAAATGCCGCAGGTGCCAAAGCTGGATGTCACCAGTTGTAAAACGATTTTACTACAGTCTTTGTAATTTGTCGCCCAACTATCGTGTATCCTTGCACTAGACACGTACAATTATTTGGCGCGGTCATAAAAGTTTTTCATTCGCCCCGTAATCAATGAAAAACAAACTACCCGCCCATTAAAGTATCTGTTGAACTGTTCCAACACGACTCCTTTGTGTTCATCGACATGTTGCAATTCGAAGGGCTTTCGGTTTTATGAGCACGACAACTAGGTGTATGTTGAAGTGTCAATGTTCCTCCGTTAGTATCTAAACGCCCGACAATCGATTACAAGCGCTGTGATTCAACTCTAGGAACTAATCAATCGTTTACAACAACCATATTGCCCGCGAAGTGATTACATTTAATTGCATTATTCGCTCCGCGGACTCTTACCACGGGGTGTAGAAAGCCAATGTCTCATGTAGTATCTGTGTCCTTTTTTCATCCTTCCGAGACTGTACTCAGAAAGGGGCAAGACATATGGTATATGTGCGTGCCTCCTAGTACCTCCTTGTGGCACTCTTACGAAGCAACCTTTGGAGGGAGAGAACAGCAAAGTTGCTTACAATTTTTATTCGACCTCAGCGCAAGGATATTTATGAATCCTTCGACGTTTACATATAGCTTTGAAATTGCACTATAAAAAACACCAAGTTATAGCGACAACAGTGTGCAAGGATGTACGAGTACACTCGTAAGTCCTTCACATATATTCGTATGTACGTTAAGCAAAGCACTCCGAAATAACAGCGGGGGGCATTTCGGTGTTTATACGAAGAATTCGCAGCTTGCATGAGGTAGGAATGTTTAGGATTAAAACGTTTTCATTTTTATGGCTTTTTTACAATAGTTTCATTGGTTTTTATTCGAAGTGTCGCGAAGTGTTCGACGATTGAGTCAGAGTTCAGCAGCTTACGATATATAAACTGCGAAGACGTGCTTGAGCGGAGGTGCGAGCTTATTGCGGAAGTGGTTTTATACTCTCGCTCAACTGACATGTGCACTAAAAATACTGTTTGGAATTTAATGCTTGGCTGAGGGTGCTGGTGGAGATATAAAATAAAAGTAGATAAACTTAGCGAAACTCCATCCAGATTGTCTGCATTTAATGCGATTTTTTTTTAGTGAAATACGTAAATATTCTTGAAAATACTATTGTTCACATTTCTATTATCATTACATGGTGACATATCAAAGTCAGGTTCTGGACCACACCCTGTTTTTGATATGCTCTGTGCTAACCCCGTCCCAGGAGAACACAATGATCACCTTCCGAAAGAGTTCGTGGGTGCAGAGATCACCTGTTGGACAGACAAGTGTAAGAAGTGAGGGGAGAAGTCTGGCTTCCCCAAGGTGCGCGATGCCTGACCCCCAATGAACCATACAGCCGTCCGTCTTCCACAATTTAGGAGAATAAATTGAAACTCTGGTGGAAATGGCGGAGGATAGTAAGAAACGCTCCATTCATCAACCGATGAGAGACGGCATCGAAAGCATGCACGAAACGTCTCATAGGCATCTCCTTGGTTGAAGGCGTTAGAAGACTGAAAAGACTGGAGTTCAATGAACTCAGGTACAAAACTAGCTCGGAAATCGACAATAGGAGAGGGGAAGAAGGTACCTCGATACAAAGCTGAAAGCAGAGCTGTGGCAATATTGAGAACAACTCGAATGCCAAGCCTCAAAAAGCTGGCAAAGCAGTGAACGACAGGCATGCTGAAGATAGCAACATCGACACCAACTCTTGGTCGAAAGTGACCACAAAGGAGGAAGAACCAAAGAAACAAAATGGGTGTAACAAATAAAAAACCAGATCTAATGCAATCGTGGTGGCAGTGAAGGGGGGACCTATCCTTTGCAGAAATACTTCACAGAGTCAAAGCGGATCCTAAACAGCAATCTCGGTGAGTCGGTGAGAAGATTCGAGGTGACTTGTTGTTCCCACTTAACGGAACAGGCGGGAAAGCCGAACAGTTTAGGGGTATAATTGACGAGGACGTAGAGGTTCGACCGTTGACACATAAATGGACATCAACGAGGTCAATACCAAAAACGATTGGGGTGTTGTAGTAGTGCAATGGTTACTGTTGAGCGGAAGGCCTGCAGTTCAAGTTTGACCATAGCCAAGAACAATTCCTATACGGAAAAAACTGTGCAACAAGACCAGTTGTGAATGAGAGGTGATAAAAAAAAATGCTTACGAAGGCATAACATTCGCAGTATAAGATCACTTTAAAATTCATACTCTGTGTGTGCATTTTCAATTTAACATCTTAATGACATGGAAACTAATAAAACTGCTGTGAACTTCAACCAACGCGACAAATTCAGTCGAATCTCTCAAATCATATTTAGGACAACCACCCCCGGAGGGTAGTGAACGAACATCTTTGACACAAACCATCTACAGCCCGTCCAGGCTGTCACACCATAAGACCGCAACTCTTGAACCTGCACGAAGCCTATAAAAAAAATCTGCAATGCAAAGATATCTCAGTACCAATTAAAAAGGATCGGCGAAGCCAACGTCCTAAACTTAACAAAGCCATGCGGCAGAACACAAGTCTCAACGAATGGGTTACCGGCAAGTAGTTCGAGCTTAATGTTGAAGTCGGGCAAGATAAACCTTAACCAATTGCTGGAACAAATGACGAGAGGAAAAGTGTCGACACTGCCCTTATTAGTGAACCATACAAACCACTGGATGGTTGTACGTAGATGGACGATAATTCAAAGAAGGTGGTGATATGGACCTGTGGAAACCACGCCCTGCAAAAAATCGGTGACCCAGCGATCCTTATTCGTCACTGCTAGAGTAAAGAAAATCCATTTCTACAGCTGCTACGCACCCCCTACTTTGGGACACGAGGATTATCTAAAACTACTTGATGACATTGTAGCTGGCGCACATGGGTAGCAGGACTACGGATATAAGGGGGCGCGCTCTCCTCAAAACATTCGCATAATTTAAGATATGCCTGACGAACAATGGTGCAAAAAATACATTTCGTAAAGTAGGCAAGGGCTCCAAAATAGACATCACGTTTATGAGCAACTCGCTCCTCCGTAACACAAAATGGCGGGTTAGCGAGGATATACGCGCAGCGATATTATACTCAACGTTGGCAAAGAGAAGACTCGGCCAGTGCCCCAACTTAACAGGGCCGAAGTGGAAATACGCATCCTTCTACAAAGAGGCTTTCGAGGAAATGTAAAATGCCGACTTCTTATCCAGCAACGGATCAGCGGACAACTTATCTCACTAACTAATTCAAACAATCGCGACAGCGTGCGATGCAGCGATGTCCAGGAGATCAGCTAACAGATGCGGTGAGCCTTGCTACTGGTAGAATAATGAGATCAAAACGCAAGATTTAAGCAGCACTGCAACGAAGCAGACCTAGATCCTTAGGGGTTGGTATAAAGGATAGTAACGAAGAAGCTAAGTGGCTAAGGTCCACAAAAATGTCCTGCCCAACAATACTAGGAACAATAGTAGATCATCTGTTTCCCAATAGACCATATCTACTCCGTGCACCGCCACGAGGTATACTAGCATGGACCACATCCCACCAATAACTACGGATGAACTGCACGAAGCATGTAGGAAGATAGATGACAAGAAAGCGACCATACGGGACGGAGTAGCGTCCCAAATATAGCCATTCAAGCCGCCGTTAAACGGAGACCTGACATTTTTATAGCAACGATGCAAAGGTTTCTTGAGGAGGTAATTTTCCCTGAATCATGGGAAAGAAACCACCTGGATAACCTTCGGCGTACCGGTTAATATGTCTGCTGGATACAACGCGAAAGATACTAGAACCATATAGGGCAGACTACTTGCCGTGGTGGGGGATAGAAGAGCTTTGTCTGAAAGAAATACTGCGCAGTAATAACGCTGGACGTTAAAAATGCCTTTCGTTCCGCAAATTTGTCCTGCATTAGGAGGTCTCGGACCAGAATGGGTGTACCACGTTACCTTGTAAAGAAAGTTCTAAACTACTCACTCACAGGAAGCTGAGGTTGGAGATGGACGACGGCTTTAATAATTACAATGTTTTCGCGGGAGTCTCCCAGGGATCAGTTCTTGGACCTCTTCTGTGGTACATAATTTTTGATGGAATTTTGCGATTAACGTTGCCACACGGAGTCAAGATTGTCGGTTTTGCTGACGACATCGCCTTAGTTTCTGTAGAGAAACACATCCATGAAATAGGATCCACCACGGATGAAGTGATCGCCAGGATCAAAAATTGGCTAGAGTCTGCCGATCTTGAATTAGCTGACTACAAGATGGAGGCTGTCTTAATAACCAGTCGAAAGACTTTGGAATACGCAAATTTCCAATTAAGTCAAAAGAGCCTTGGGTATTGGGTATAATGGCCGTATACAAATCTGGCGTTCGAGCGCTCGCGTTTTTGATAGCATGAGTAGGACCAATAGTTCATACGGAGTAACACGGAATGCGACCTCAGGCGTTGCCTCGGCTAATATCGTAAATATCGTAAGCTTAACGCCAGAGTAGAGCTTCTCGGTCGTGCGTTTTGACAACTGACAATATTTGGATGGGTTATTTCGTACATTTGCATTTGTAAAATAGAAAAAAAAAGTGCTGAGTGTGCGTATGGGTTGCTTGTCATATTCACGATCTTTAAACCACAGAGCGCCTGAAGCCATATTTCGTTATAAAAATTCAAAGGTCGCGCGTTTGACATATGTTTATCGTAAGTCGGTACAACGCCTGGCAAAAACCCGTGCGCTCTAACGCCGCATTGTGATACGGCCATATTGCTCGGAAACTGACTTAATTTTAAGACCCAGGTCGAATATTGCTGTAAAAAGGCGTCCCAAATGCAGTCAGCGCTTTCCACAATGCTGCCAAAATCGGTGGACCCCGTTACGGGAGGAGGAGCCTACTGCTTTCCAGAGTGGTGAGCTCAATACTCCTGTACGCTGTGCCGGTCTGGGCGGGAGCTCTTAAAACGAAGGGGGTAAAAAGAAAGCTCTCGTCTTCATACGGCCTTGCACAATAACTTTTCGGACAATCTCGAATGAAACAGCCTGTGTTATAGGGAGTATGGTCACTATAGATATTCTCGCTGACGAGATGTACAGGTTTTAACTTAGGCGAACCACGAACTCTCAAGAGACCAGAGCTATCAGAAGGATAAAGCAGAAGAAAGGGCAACATCTGTAAAGACATAACACGGCAAAAGGCAGGTGGATCTACAAGCTGATCCTCACGACCGACGATTGGGGAAAAAGTGCAAACGGCGATTGCAATTTTAATTCAATAGGAAAACGCAACATTTTTGCGAAAAGGGGTGATACTTGTATTTTAATCTAAAGCTCAGTGTCTGAGGCTAGCAATAGAAGACTACGATATCTACGAAATTTCCGGTTCGGCCTTGCCTAGAAATAGTCATAACCTTAATATAGGGCTGTCCAACAAGAGGTGTCATTTTAATTCAATAAGAAAACGCAATTCCGACAGTCACGATGGCTTACGCTCTCTGGGTAATTACGGGTCGCATCCTCAATATGCGATTCATATACCCGGGGGGCTAGATTAAAAGGCTAAATGGAGGAGCCTACATAGCTTTTTAGCCGTATGGCTATTATTAGCTACATATATAGCTATTTAGCCCCTACGCATGGCTTCGAATCTGGTACTTAGTTGCAAATAGAAGGGCGTTGGTTGTCGCACAAACATCAACCCCTTGCGGGAAGGCCCGCCGTGGAATTAAGCCGACAAGGCAGGTGTCCACGTAAAACACATAGCGGAGTCACGACGGCTATCGGAAATATCTTCATATATTTGGGCACCATATCTCGGCCCTCTGCGCAGAATGTCCAGAGAAGACGCAGAGCACGCAATTTTCCACTGTAAACGCTTTGTAGCTTCTAATAAACCACCTTGTTAAGCACCACAGGGGACTATTGGCTGGAAATCTGTTCCTTCAAAACGAGCGTGCAAAACGAGAATCCTCCTCCTCGAAAGATTAAGAAAAGTTGAAACTGCAGCTACGAAGCATATAGCATAACTTGCTAACCAGCCCTACGAAGTAATACGTAACGGCAGTCCGTTAGGGAGAGTGCCAGTAGCCCGGGCTACAAGTATCTTTCAGAGATTACACATCCTTTGGCGCAGCCATACGAATTTCGCTTCCTGTCGCGAAATTAAAAAAAGTCACCTTTTATTTTGAACAAACCTCATGGGGATTACGGTGTGCTTTATTCTCGAAATATTGGTTTGGAAGGATAGTATAGAGGTGTATGTGCCATCCCTATATGTACGTGTATTTGAAAAGTGATATGTCGGTCTACAATTTCCAGAAACAATTTTGTATTACATGTGTCTGAAAATAAGTTTCTGAATTTCTGAAATTTTTTTTTATTTAACTTCGAAAAAGATAAAATCTCGTAGTTTTTACGGTCAAGATGCTTCATCAAATGCAACATAACGACGCTTCCATTCTGGATATGTCAGGTAAAAAAAGCGTCTCACTCCGCTAAACCTGCTGTGGAAAATGTTGCCTTAATATTACCATAAGTCCATGAAAGGAAATTCACATCCAAAAGCGACTGAGATTTTTCCAGAGTCCAGAAATCCCTCAAGTTCCACACTGATGATGAATTGTGGAACTGCATACAAGATGGTAAAAGGCCATAGATAATAATGGCCAATACGAGTATGCCAAACATTTAATAAAAAAATTATAAAAAGCCTCTTAATACAATACCTCTCCCCAAACCAGTAAAATATTTACATTTGCCTTTCCCTAATCCATAATTTCTCTCAACGAAATCCCACGAAATATGTAACAGGCACATGTGTCCTTATATACCCACGTATGTGGGTATAAATGAGATTATAAGGTCGGGAAAAAACGGGTTGAAAATTACAAATACAAATTTAACGATGAATAGCATTGTTGGTTAGAATCAGCCACCATTTACTTAAGGTTTTTGGCGTATCTCCTCCCAATTATGTATGTCCCACCGCAATAAAATCCTGTGGCCCTTACAAAAGTCTCAAAAGATTTGCATTATAAGACGAAATCGTAATACCAATTTGGCATATATGACATAATAAGCTGTTTTTCATACGACATATGTACATTTCAGTCTATGTAGCTTAGAACATCTTCAGACATGTTTCCCGTGAGCCTTTAAGCCCTGGCTTGAAGGCAAATTCCGTCGTAGCCAATGGAATTGGTGTTCTTTGTTCACCTTTCCCACAGGCATGTAAAACCAGTTCGATTTTAATTAGCATAAATTAACCTCAACCGGTAACCAAACGACATAAGCTCTCCCCAAACTTCATCCGACACCCACAGGAAATGGAAACGAAATACTCGACAATTTTCAATTCGTCTAACTCTAACCGCAGCTAAATTCGCATTAATTTAGTTACTTAGTCGAAGCTTCAGTTTGGGAACGGCAATTCACAAAGGAACTAATCCACTTTTCCACCGCAATCAGTGATACCCCGACCGCATCCACTTCTATCGCCGCATTCTTGTCGAATAACCGTTACAATCTAACGTGCTACTTAAGGAAATTGCGAAAAGCGACGAAAAAAAAAAACAAATAAGTATGACATAAAAAAATCAATAAACACCCATTGCAGGACTACAACTACCTTTGCGACTCCATAAGCCGACAATTCAGACGGACATTAGCACACCGGTACTTGCAGGCCAGTGCTTCCAAACACCCATCGCCACATACAGGCCTTTGACGGCAGACCTAATGTAGCACACTTGCTCGCATTACCGACCGACCGTGCATAAAAAGCAAATTAAATAATTTTTATTCCAACTCGCTCGTTTTATTTCAATTGCCTTTCGGATAGGTCGTTCGTTTGTTCTTCGTGGGTCTTAGCCATTGAGCCGTCGGCGCTATTGCCACCTTGAGTAATGCCATTACCAGGTTGGAATGGCAGCTTTAAAGACTAAATAAAAAAAAAATCAAACATAGCGCCACCATGTGCGCTATGGGAACGTTGTGTGTACATGACCGGATGGTGCGAGCGGGAATCGGGGTCATCATCATCATCATCCGTTGGTTCGTGCCTGGGCAAATTGCCGACAAATTATGCCGACTGGGATTTAGTGGATCCGCGGTTGTTTCAATAGCTCTCCTTCCCCGCATCTCCTTCCAAAGGATTACTTTCTCTATTTTCCTTTTCAGAGAAAGAGCGGCCCTGGGGCCAGTTGCCGTTGGTATTACAGTATTAAGCTACGAAGAGTAGTCCTGTCCTTGTATACCGTGTAGCATGGCACATGAGTTGAAAATCAGCTTAGAGGGGATGGTACTCGTACTTCTGTATTAGCATATGTCATGTTGGGGACCAACAAATGAACGTCGAGAAGTGAAATAAAATTGACTGAGGTCACAGGGACGCGCATTGACACAGGTGGATGGGTAAATAGGGACGTTGGGCAAGGACGAAATTCAGTGGATGCAGGTGGTCCTGTCACATAAATAAATCGTGATCACAGTGGATGTATACGGATGAAAAGAGGTCGCTGATGTGCGGTTGTACAGATATCCTTCACATCCCTTATGAAACGCTGTAAATTGGGCAAACACTCATGACGAGCTTATTACGCACTCATTAGATCGTAAAGGAGTTTTGTCAGTTCTAATATATTATCCTCTGAGCTGACGCAAAGGCACAGCAGCTTCAAGTCAAACTGTCATGATTTTATAAAAAAACCATGGTTACTTGGTCTCACGTATAAAATTACAAAATTTAGGTCATTGCCCGGGAGTCTTGCTTGCAATTAATGCGGTTTTACTGAGGATTTCTCTTATTCACCGTGAAAGCAGTGACTCTTTGATGTTATAAAAGCAGTCATCGCAACGTCAACGCCATTGACAATAACACAAATGACATGATTTGTCGTCAATGCGCTCGAATATTTTGCTGACTGCGTCATTTTAGTTCACATGTAGTTCATCCCCCAATAGAGGCATTGCTTTTGCGTCAACGTAAATCGGTAACCAAATAAGGAAAAAGTTTCAGCATGATGCTATACCATTGACGGGGTGATAGGAGGGCGAATGAAAATAGTCAACTAGCTCTTCATTCTTTTTCTCATTCAATGGATTGATGCAATACATTTCAATGTTCCACGATGTGATGAATTCTTATGCCATACTGTTGTCAAGTCAACGCGTTGACCGATGTCAAAATCCATAATACTAACAACTTCAAGGCGTAGCGACTATCCTAAAAATCAGAAAACTTACCTAGCGGGTGGTGTCGTATGGAGATATTTTTCCCAGCAACTTGCTTCACATGTTTTAACCATGTTTGATTGGTTAAAGGTCCTGACTCTAACCTAATTGAACTGGCCATAACCTTGTATACATCTTCTCACCCAAGAAAACGTTATTGTTAAGTCCCCCATGTTAACGAATGACAGTGATGAAGCAGCCCTACAGCTAAAGGAGAAACCTTAGAAACAGTCGCGCACCCAAAAACATACAAACGATATTAGACGTCTTGAATCACTCAAATTTCACGGCAAAACGGACCAGGTGCTGAACAGGCTACAGATTTGCTCCTTAACCCAACTGAGTATCCTAGAGACATTGCAAAAATATTGTTTCTTACCTACCGTAGCCCGAAACACCAAATTTGACACTGAACGGTGACATTTTGGACACCTTATTCGAGATATCACACCGGACACCACTGAAATTCATGACAGTAGACCAAGCAAATACTTTCAAACTCTATAAGGTCTCGACCAAAAACGGTTTAATGACAGCCCTTTTCTAAAATAACCTGCTCCTATTCATCTCGCCTCCAGTTCTATTTTGGTCCAGCTTTTATGAACATACCTCTGCAAAATTGGAAGGAAGATAACTTAGTTTTCTTACCGAAAATTGGAAATCTTGTCCTCCTAACGGTATATCGTCGTAACTTCCGGTCAATGGGAACATTTTTTCAACTTAATATCAGAAGTCTATTTGCGAAAAAATAAACCTCTGTATCCTCACTGATTGCCAAGAACCAACCGAAAATAAACTAAACCATCGAAAAGGACGTGTAGAAGTAAGCTTGGACTCACAGAAGATCGGCATTTGCCTCCTACCGGATTTAGAGGAGTATTGGGTAATAATGACTACTATTTGTAGATCATCCCTCAAGTTTGAGCGGGTGGTCGTGGTGCAAATGGTAATCATCGCCGTATATTGAGCGGAAGGTCTGTTCAAGTATGTTCATAGCTAAGAAAAATTCCTATACGGAAAAACAACATCGGTTGTGAATGGGAGATAATCAAAAAAAAATGCTGACGAAGGCATAATACTCGAAGTATTAGATCACTTTAAAATTCGTACACTGTACGAGTATGTGTCTTCCCAATATACTGTGAACTACAACCAATGCGACAAATTCCGTCGAATCTCTCGAATCCTATCTAGGACAACAACCGCCGGAGATTAGTGAACGAACATCTTCGACGCAAACCATCTGCAACCCGTCCAGAAAAAAAAAAACAAAAATTGATCGGGTTAGGACGATGTTCGATGTGATGTATTATCTCAGCTATATCAGGTGTAGTGAAAGATTTAAATAAGGAGCCACATCACCACTTCTCTTTAATTTATTGCATGGACTACAATGAGATTCCTCCAGGAAAATGACAGGAGAATACGCCTTAATGGAGTCATACCCACTCTAGCTTGCACTGGCGAACTGAACCTTCTGGCAGATAGTAAGGAAACAGATAAGAGGAATGCAGAAAGTCGTATAATGGCAAAAAGAAGTAGATTCAGAAGTAAAAGGGGAGAAAACCAAATGTATGACTGGTGACCGACTTTGATCAGCAAAAGGCTCGCATCTCACTCTGTACTCCACAAATGCCTTGAGAAAATAACAAGTTCAATGATCTTCGAAACGTCTTGGCTGTCAAAAACGATATAAAGATCGAAATAACTGAAAGTTCCATAGGGTTAACGCCTACTTCTTTGTGAATAAGAAGCTACTCAAAATTATACAATTATAATAATGCCATTGAAACTTTATAGATACGAAACTTAGTCTCTGACGAAAAAGGATGAAGGAAGGATCCGTCTCTTTGAAAAGATCTTAAAGAAAATCGATGAATATAAACACATGAATCGAAAAAGCCACACATTAAAGTACTTTAGGGCCAAGCATTGTCCGAGTTGTAAAATTGCATAGACTAATATGTGCAGGACAGTGGAAGAACAGTCAAGACAATAATGAGTGCAAAAGCCGAGGGAAAAAGACCGCCAGGAAGGGTGCGTCGTAGAGAACAATATAAGGATGGAAAAAAAAAGAGATGGAACAGTAAAGCGAAACATGGAACATTGTTATGAAAGAGAGGTTTGGCGAAGGATTTTCTACGAAGTTCTGATCTTTCAAGATCCAAATCACCCCATCTTGGTGACAGTATCAGCAGCAAAAAGTTGCCCACCAGTGGGTCCTTCCCCACTTTTGTGGTCGTTCCTCATTGTATATGCTAATGTGCTAAAATCACAAATGTTAATCGTTGAGAAAGAAACTGAAATATTAATCGCAAACTGCTTCAACTGGAAGACCAATGAGCTCCTGAAAAATCCAAACGGTTTCAGATGGCCCGAAGGAGGGTTCACGCCAGCGGTATGTTTGCTGGGGTTATAGGAACGTTTCCAGAAGTCCTCCAAGTTGAGGCATGCACCAAAATATTGAATATGGCATCGCATCGAAGATTTCGAAGCTTTCAGAGCGCTGGGTTAGGTTAGGTTAGTTGGCTTCGCTTCGTAAGCGGTGGGGATCACTTAGACCAAGTTCGGTCCATTGTGCTACCACTCTCAGAGCGCTAAGTTCACACAACGTGAACGCAGGATCTTTTGAGGACTATCATGGTACTCTACAGGGCCCTACTGCATGAAACGATTTCGAGCTCTGGTGAGTGCCAGGACACAGAGGTATCAGTTGCAACAAAATTGCTGTGCTCTTTGGCAAAAAAGATTATGAAAAAAACAAACAACGATTATGTGGCTCACAACATCTGTCTTAGTTGAAAGCCATCCAACTTTTGATCTTGAAACTTAGCAGAGACGATATCAGAAGGTTTTTCGACTACTTCCCCGGGTAGTGTGAGAGCATCGTGTCACTCATAGTGTGAGACTATCGAGATCGAGACCGAAGACTTAGTTTGGAAAAAGAGTAACTGCAGTTTACATACCATATTATGTCAGTGTGTTGCCCTCCCCCACCTTAGGGTACACACCTTTCTCAGACAAGATGTGTCTCCAGAGGAAGAAGCTTCTATTTCGGCCGGATCTATGTCTATCTTCATTGGGAAAGTTGCGGTATTCCTTGCTTCCACAGTTTATTTGGCATAGGTTTCACTTTGACAGTTGAAAGTTGATTTGTTGTTAGTGCGCTTTGCCACCTTACCATCACCATATGTATTTGCCAAAACACCACAAGCAAATTGTGCAAACTTATTTTGAAAACCATGATTCGGTTCGCCAAACTTAGAGCACGATTCATTTTACGGTCGATATAGTCGTCCATCGTTGTGGAGCGCAGTGTTGAGCATAATCCGAATGAGTCGATTCGGCATCGTACATAGCAATAGGAGCCATGCCCATCCATTTTGTGGAAGATTTTATGGAAAGATCTTGGCTTTGGAGATCCAGTTTGTGCAAGAGTTGAATCCGTGTGACTATTATAGGCGTCGTAGGTTCGGCAAATGCGCCGAAAACATGATTCAGCGTGATCCTTATTTTCAACGCAAAATGTTGTTCTCCGACGGGAACCAGTGTTGGTTTAATGGATATGTAAACAAGCAAAATTGCCCAATTTGGAGTTTAATAAAACCCAGAAACCTTTGTCGAGACGCCTCCCAACTATTAAAGCTCACTGTTTGGTGTGTTTTATGGGCTGGTGCTATCACCAGCCGTCTTTAAGGACGATGCAGGCCAGAATGTTACCGTCAATGGAGAACGTTATAGTAAAGCGATTTCTGACTTTTTCGTTCCTCATTTGAGTGGCATTGACGTGACAGAGCTTTGATTTCAACAAGAACGAAACATGCCATACGGCGCGCGACACCATAAATTTATTGCGGGAAACATTTCCTGAACGCATCATTTCGCGTAATGAACCTGTGAATTGGCTTCCACGATCCTGTGATCTTACACCTTTAGATTACTTTCTTTGGGAGTATGTGAGGTCACTGGCTTATGCCGGTAAACCAGAGAAGATGGACGATTTGGAAGTCAACATGCGCCATGTTATTGCTGATACAGGGCCCCAGTTGCTCGATAAACTTGTCGAAAATTGGACCATATGATTGCGCTTGGTTCGAGCTAGCCGTTGCGGGCATATGCCCGAAATGTGATTTAAACACTGATGGCATAAAATTATCTAATTAATAAAGCTAAAATAATAGACACCAACATTAGCTTCAAACGAAAATAATTCCCCCCAGGCAAACTATCAGATCAGTACTGAAACCACGACAATAAAAATTGACTATGTAAATGCGCCGCGATTGGATGGCTAATATCGATGCATCAAATGACAAAAGTTTGAAGAGCTCATAACACTTCCTGGGCGAAAGTTGCAAAGTTCCCAAAAATATCAAGAGAAGAAAGATTCAGCCTCCTGACTAAAGTCTGGGGCCAGGGGCTTGAAAAGGCTTTAGAAGTATTGTCTTTAAAATTGGGTGACAGAAGCTATAAAATTCTTTTGTGGTTACCAGTAAATTGAAGCCGTTAAGTTTATGAGTCTTATCCGTTTAGATCCATTAAACCTTCCCGAATGATAAACGTCGAAACTTATAAAATTGTCCTGCCATGCCAGATAACCGATAAATGTTAGCCGTTTATGAATAAGCGACTAGGCGCAACCGATCAGCTTCAAATCTTAAGTAAATTGGACCTTAAAAGCCCTATGCAAGCAAAGCTCTTTTTGTTAAGTGCGGTGCAAAATGTTGAAGTCTTTTCATCATTATTATAGGCAGTACTTTCAAATCGATCGATTTTGTTCAGTATTGCTCTTAGAGAAGGTTCTTATGATGATCATAGGCAATGCGATCTTAACAAGATGTTTCTCTAATACTTTTAGTGTTTTGTAGTGAATTTTCGCTAGTTAAGCAGTTGTGCGAGTGGATGCCAATCAATGTTTAAAATATTCTTACATTTTGCTTAATTCATTTACTTATATGTATTTATAGGGTACGTGCAGGTTCAAGATTGTACGCTCTTATGGTGCTTGTCACACAACCTGGACGGGGTGAAGATGGTTTGTGTCGAAGATGTTCGTTCAGTACTCTCCGGCGGTTGCTGTCCTAGATAGGATTGGAGATACTTGATTGAATTTGTCGCGTTGGTTGTAATTCACAGACATTTTATTAGTTTCCATGTCATTAAGATGTTAAATTGGAAATGCACACAGAGTATGAATTTTGAAGTGACCTTATACTGCGAATGTTATGCCTTCGTCAGCATTTTTTTTTATCATCTCTCATTCACAACCGATGTTGTTGAACAGTTTTTCCGTATAGGAATTGTTCTTAGTTATGGACAGACATGAACTACAGACCTTCCGCTCAACAGTCTATGATGATTACCCTTGCAGGACGGCCACCCCCACTTTACTCGTATATTGTAACATTTAAAATGGCACATTTTGTTGGATAACCGAACGCAACGGGATAACTTTGTGGAAATAAAGTTAATCAAGTAGCTCAAGCCCCTAGTCCACAGGACTTTGCAAGCATTAGAGGAATAATCTCAAATCGTGTTGTAAAAACTCATTAAAAATATTTTTGGAATGTGAAGTCGGAGGACGTTGATCACTAATGCCTATCGATAATCTTCGGATTTTCCAAAAAACCTAGAGTACAGCATTATCGATCCATTAATTATTAAGGCTCAGAATCTTAATCAACTGATTGGACTGAAATAATTCGTTGCTGAAGATTAAGTGGATGACAAAACTGTCATTCCTACGAATTCAGCTATTCAAATTGGAAGGTTATAATCTGTATTCCCAGCAATTTGATGAAAAATATTCTCCGACGTAAAAGCATCTATTGGCGACGTACGGTACGAAATGTCTTAAAAACCTGGCCCGGTGAACGAACTCTCTTTAGCGCGTCTGGCGGGCAAGATAAGAGTTGCAGGACTTGTTTCCAAATTATCTCCATCCGAAGACAGATGAACATTAGCAAAATTGTACATCCATTCTTATCCCCTTCAACCCTATCGTCACATCCAGAAACATTTCACTTGAAGGACTTTCTAAACGAGTATGCCATTCGCAAGCTAATCATTCCTCGGCACAGTGTAATTAATGCATACACAATACACAGAATTTTGAAACAAATTCAGGGCATGCCGCAACCCCTACGAATACATCCACACCACTAGACGTGCTATTATATAACAGACCATTTGACCTACTTAACGTATCCTTTGATTCCTTCCACTGTGCACGACACTAGTACTACTTTCAAATCACTACTCGCTACTCCATCAGGCATATGACGAATGCAACTCCACTTCCTTGAATTGCTCCTAATTAAACAACCCATCGAGAGCATATGGAGTGAAATACGAGATACGCTAAAGCACATACACACTTGTAGGTAAGTCGTAAACAAGAATCAATTCCGCAGATGTTTACCCGTCAATCCTAACGCAGTACACCGTATCCCTGCCTTAACAGGACCCACATTCTCCAATTAACATTCGAACATTCAACACTCAACCAACACTCAACAGAGTGATGGCAAATAAATTGCCATTTTGTCGTCCTTACCATGGCTGTTGATGGTGTTGCTCTTGTCTTTTGCCTTTACCATCGTTACTGTTTGTCAATATCTATTCGACTCCTGTAAGGATCTAACTTGTGGCAGCGAACAGTACAACCGCAAGCAAATCATACGAAATGGATTTAATCTCGCTAAGCCTTTTATGCCCGCAGGAAAGTGAAATTATTTTTCGTACAAACAACAGTTCACATACGCTGGAATGGCATCCGCACTGCCGCATGGCGCTTCGTTGCCATCGGCACCCATCGGCTTATGTATGACGAGGTCGGATGGCTTACCATGGCAGTGTTTCGACCTTTTTCAATGATTATTTGAGCAAACGACAGTGGGGATATAGGCCAAATAGAAATCGGGGAGCAAAAAACGAAAAACCAAAAAGGGAACGAAGTAAAACCAATTATCCTTGTGATCCTTTTTGTGGCATTTTAGCGTAATCCATGCACACACATACTCGAACACACGTACACCCTCTAAGCTCATAACTCAGAATCAACGGAACTCGTTCAACTCGTTGATGTCCTTTGTATTGGTGCAAACTTTTATACAAAAACCAGAATCGAAAAAGGACTAAAGAGGTAGAGGTAGGATACCTTAATAAAATTTACCATTCAACGTGTGACGGGCGACGGCAATAATGTCACCGCACTCGTGTAAGTAATAAAAGGATTTCGTAGGCTTTAGTCCTTTTTACGAACCCTACCGGAAATTCAATGGATTCAGTGACATAATGGCGGAGTTATTTCCACCTTAAAACCGTGCAAGGCTTCTCTATTCCATAGCGTGTTGCTAAATCACAAGCCGACACCTCCGCTGGTATACAGCTTAAGTCGTCGAGCACACCTTCACGAGTTTGTGAGATCGAAGAGATAAGAATGACTTCTAGGACACGTTGTTAGTACAAACAACTGTAATAAAGTGATTATGTTTCTCATAAAGATATATCCGGTTTCGTGGGATATTGGGCGTGTAGTCCCAGATTTTGGCTGGAATATCGCGGATGAGGCGAAATCGATTAATCCTTCGAACTAGACCTGAAACACTTTTGCGAAAGTAAATTTGAAAGGGATTAGAAGTGGGTAATTTGTAGGTAAGCTGCGTATGTGGCGTGGCGATATGAGCTCGTAGATGGAAGGTAGACATATTGAAAATAGCAAGGAGTATGAACGCGTTTGTCCAACCAAACGGATGTATTTTTAGGTAATCTCCACAACATTCTTCTTTTCGGAATTAACCCGAACAATTATTTGAAATAAAATTATATAATTCCTGCTACTTTTTGAACACATGAACCATTGTATGGACATGTTGGCTGGAACGGTCTCAGGGAATATGATAAACTATAAGTACGGCCTTGGAAGATCCTTTCTGAAAAATGTAAATGTCGTGTTTTATTCCTGGAAATCCCTGGGAAGGAAAATAAAATGGTTTTGTCCCTGTTGCTCACTGTGTCAACCCTTATCACCTAACTAACTCTCTTGCCAATTACCCCAGCCTTTTCTCAAACCAGCTCCTCACAATTCTTTGTAATTGTCATCACAAAACAGAAAAGGCTCCACGACAAGGTCCACTTTCATTTGGAATAATGGGTGGTCCATTTATTTTATTTTGGATCCTTGAAAATTCGTCTAATCACTTTTTGAATATGATATCGTTTTAATGATCACTGCCGGAGCGATTAACGCAATGAACTTGTTTTTTTTTTGGTATTTTCCCCTTCTTTTCGAAAAGTTTCGTTTTATTTTGCAAGGCCTCTCAGGAACATGGGTTGTCGACATAACATTGGATGCCCGAGGGTGCTAGTCAAAAATATGAATTTTCAAAACTTAGGCAACCGAAAAACACATAACGCAATAAAGCAATAGTGGCTCGGGCTCTCTAAGCTGTGGTGCCCTCATGTTAGAATCAAAAGTTGTCCATGCAATTTTCCTTTAGAATTGGATTGAAAATTCCGTTCTCATGACTCTCCGCTAACGATTTTGACTGCTAACGAATCGTTTTTGAAAAAGGACGGTAAAATAATTCTTTAGACAAGAATTCTAGCCCAAGCATTCAAGGGTTGGTCCTGGACAGATTCCTCGTGAATCAGTTGGAGGTTTTCATTTTCATTTCGTATACTCATTAGCCTCATTGCTAATTTTTGTCCAAAGACATCGTCGGCTTGCACCACGTTCAGGGCGAAATTCACATAATTCAAGCGACATGGCTTATCAATCGGTAGTAGTCGGTGACACGTCTTAATATTTTCGAAGATCAGTCAACGCTTACCAGTAAAGGCTCAATATTTTATGAGACATCCTCTGGCGAGGTCGCTGGTCATCAATGGTTATCAAATTGATCGTCTGTGGAAATAGTGTTACTAATTTAAAAACCAAAATTCTAAGAAAAAAAACACGCTTTATCTGTCTTTCAGGCAGAGACGTTTGCATCCTTTATATTATCCATTACTTTTACATAATATTGAAGATTTTACTTAGCATAGTTGGAATAATCCGATTTAGGCCAAATATGTAACCTTTTCTTCAACAACTTTTTTTATAGTTTGGAAGTAGTTCCATTATGCCTCTCTCACTGGCAAAAATCTGAAAAATCGCTTTTTACAAGCCTCTCTCTTTGGACTATAAGGTGAACGCATAAGAATGTCAAAACCAAGCTCCCGCAGCTTCACGTCCTGATGGAATACAATTTCTTTGGTAATGACCAACGCTAGCCTTTTTTAGGCTACTGCTTTGTTAGCCAGTCCAATTATTGGCAGTACATGTCCAAGTTAAGAATTTTGCCATAGGGAAGAATCGCATAGTAGATGATTCCTTACCAATGTCACAAAACTCACAGCAATACTTTTTGACTGTCCCTCCTGGCCTAGACAACATTTACGCCAGGTCACCGACCATGACCGTTTTCGCTTGACATTTTTGCTAGTGATCCACTTGGGTTGATTTTGCTTCAGCGGCTCGCAGATGAAAATTCGGGGCATGAGGTACCCATGCATTGAGCTTATTTTTGTATCCAGCCTTATTCAATAGCTTTTTTGTGCAAAGTTTAGATCCTAGTGCTTAGATGTCGATCAGATTTGTCAATTTTCCATGATTTTATTAGGTAACATTTTCAACAGTTGGCTTTCCAGAGATCTTTAATATCCAAATTAAAAAACAAAAACCAGCGTCATTGGATGCCACAGTATCACTATCATGAACATTTTTCTGGCTTGTGGTGTCACCTTTATCGAAGAAGACTGTAAAATATTTTCTCTTATTTTTTAGTGCGAAACTTCATCTTTCTAAACCCACCTAGTGTACATACGAGGGTACCCAATCGAAAATAGGTAGGATCAATTTTAATTGAACTTATAATACAATTGAAATAACTGCAGCTTACTTCTCCTAAATTAAATTGAATATAAAGCTGAAGCCCTGTATAAGAGATTCAATCCAAAATCTTATTAAAATTAAGAAAAAGCTTAATAAAGCCTCACCACAAGTTTGCACCCCGGAGTCACTTTAAGCGTATGTTTCTTCTTAGAATCCATCATTGGTTTTGATAAAGTTTTTTATAGTTAATATCTTTACGAGTTTCCCCTCCTACAGTAGTGATGGCTTGTCCAATAACGTATTACAACGCATCTCCTTAAATATGCTCAATATACTTGCCTTCCTTTTCAACTTAAGCATATTCATTTCCCGACATGTTAAAATGTGCAAATGTCCTACCTAATTTCAAAAAGGGAAATACAAAGGACCGAACTAATTATTCATTTTATTTCTCCCTTTTTTCTTAAACATTTCTGAAAACGCTGCAAAAGAAGAATTTTTCAGTCTCCTTTCATTTTTATTTTTTAAACTTTGCAATAAGGTTTTCGGGAAGAACTTTCTACTGAAATATGGGCTTGTGATTTCCGTTCAATTATAAATAAAGGCCTAGATTCCAAAAAAAATTTATGTAAGTCTGTTGGTGGACATATAAATTGCCGCCGAGTGGAGGAGAAATTTCGATAAGCTACATTATACACATGGAGAGCACGCAGCATTTGATAACGACCTTATCCACACAACAGTAATCTAGCTAAAACTGCCTAGCATAGAGAAAGTAAAAGAAGGCAACCATCGACTTAAGAATAAGAAAACCATAGGAGACGACCTACTGCAATGGCAATTAATAAAATATGCTTACGAATAATTAACAGAGGAGTTACACGGGCTCATAAAAACTAACTGAAAAAATGAAATTTAAAAAATGAATGGAAAACTCAATCATCATTCTATTATTTGAAAAGGTTGAGGTAATGCAACAATAATCGAGAATATCGCAGCTATCAAGTTGTTACAAGGTGTTACCAAATACCTTAAGAAGACTGACGTCATACCCTAAGGAAATAATCGGAACTGCTGTGACCAGATTCTCACTATTCTCTCACGATGAAATGATTTGCCAGCGAAACTGGTACAAATATGCTTAAGGGAAACAAAAGACGAGAACCGTATGAAACGCTTTATCTGAGGCATCTCAAGGAGACGCCCTTAGGAAAATCATTTCACTTTTCACTTTTTTATTCGCCAAGTGTGGCCGTTTTTTCTTCCATTCGGCGTCGAATCGGCCCAATAATTTGGCATAGTACAGCCCTGTGACAGTTTTGCCCTTCTCCAGGCAGTCGATGTGGATCACACCTTGTAAATCCCAGAAAACGGTGGCCTTCACCTTTCCGGCCGAAGGGATAGTCTTCGCCTTCTGCGGAATACGTTCGCCTGGTATGTACCAGTGGATCCATGTTTCGTCGACTGTCACGAAACGACGCAGAAACTCCTGCGGTTAAACAGCGTCAAACACTGCCCTGAAGTGGTTTCACGGTTGCGCTTGTTGTCCGAAGTGAGCAAACGCGGCACCCATTGCGCCGACAGCTTTCTCATGCCTAAAATTTAATGCAGGATATGACCCACGCGATCTTTTGAAATGCCTACTGTCTCAGCTATCTCGCACCCAATTGGCGGTCTGCCAACACGAGATCGTGGATTTTTGTCACGTTATCCTCCGTGGTGGCCGTTTTCGGGGCACCTGGACGTGGCTCATCAAAAACCGACGTGCGACCACGTTGAAACTCGTTAAACCAATTTTTGATGGTCGCCATCGAAGGAGAAGAGTCAGCGTACACAGCATCCAAACGCTCTTTGATTTCGCTACGCGATTTCCCTTCCAAAAACAAGAATCGAATCACCGACCGATATTGCTCTTTTTCCATTTTTCTAAAATCCGCGGACACTCCCGTTTCCACACGCGGTCAAAACAAAACTACGAGTCCGATCCAGCTGAAATTTCGTCAGTAGCCGTCTACTAGAATGTACTACACGATAGTAAGTTGCTCTTGCGATACTGGTGCCATCTAGCGGTGAGGCTAAGTACATATCGGACCACCCTCGTATTGGAATCACATCCGCTCTAGCTTACGCCGATAATGTGGACCTTCAGTGACATAGTGAGAAAATGGTTAAGAGAGTCGCAGAAAGTGTAAAACTGGCACGAAAAGATGTACGTTTAGATGTAAATCAAGAGAAACCCATTTATACGACGTTGTTCGAAAAATAAGGTGATTTTTTTTAATTTCCCTAGTTAAGTAGATTCGATTTTCGAATTCTTTATTGTTACCTTGGTATACATGTCCCATTCAGTTTGTTGCTCACAAGATTAGACGTGGGTATTGACAAAAATGGATCACAAATTCTGTAATAAATTTTGTGTGAAAAATAAGATTAAGTGCTCCAACGTGCTTGAAATGTTGACTGTGGTATTTGATGATTCTATTCTGACCAAAAAACTAAAGGTTATAAGTGGTACAAGCTCTTCACAGAAGGGACTATTGCCATATCGGTTGGCTCATGCCATGAAATTTTTTTTCAGATAATTTGGGCATGAGACGTGTCTCAGAGAAGTTTGTTTCAAAATTCCTAATTCCTAATTTTTTTTAAAGGAAAATAAAAAGCCACTTTATTTTTTGGACAATCCGCATATTGTTTCACCGACTTGGATTGATCCAAGCAACACTCGTGACGATACCGATAAACTTCAAGAAAGTAGACACGCTCTAATATTTAGGAATGGTATTGACCGCCAAATATTGAACGATTAAGAAGGAAGGTAATTGATTTCCGGGTTTTGAAAACGAGAAGGGAGAATCTATTATGGAAAACATTGTCCGAGCATTGTCCGAGTAATAAAGTCGGGAAGATTGAGATGGGCAGGACACGTAAAATGGACAGTGGAAAAGCGGCCACAGAAGACCGTTAATGGAAGACAATGTAAGGATGGACTCAGAGGAGACGAAACAGAACATTGAAACATGGAAGGAATACACTCATGTTGGAAGGCCTAAGGAAGGGTTGTCAAAAAGCCCAAAATGTTGGGATTCTGTGAAAAAAACTTGGGCATGCCTCTGTATAAGGTGCAATTGACTTAGGAACTAAAGCTTCAAGATCAACCAAGCCTATTGTACCCTCGCTGATTGTGCTCTGAAGCACAATCAATGGATTCAAAATTTGGCGAATAATAGTCTTCAATGATGAAGCTTTTTTTGAGCTAAACGGCTTGGTGAACAAGCAAAACTGCCGCGTTTGGAGATTTGGAGTCACATACGCGTACAGCAATACAAGCATTCATTGTATTTAGAAAAATTTGATGTTTAATATGGGTTTTGAATAGGCGGCTTCATTGAGCCACATACATATCTTCCGACAATGTCGGGGCAATTTAGTGCCCCAATTTGATGACGTGTGTCTGAGCGACATGTGGTTCCAAAAGGGCAGTGGGTACTACATTGGAATTTCCGAGATGCGGTGTTTCCAGAAAAGACGATATGGAACGGCTGCCCAGATCGGGAGATTTGACGCCACTAGATTTTCTCTACATTGAGTCTCTGCCTTATGCCGATAAGCTAACAACAATTGACCAACTGGAAAACAACATCATTAAAACCGAAAAATCCCTTTAAAAGCACATTTATGAATTTAAAACTTCAATTCAAGTCATGTTCAATCGATGGCATTAGCCAAATAGCAGTTTTTTTTTTAAACACTCCATTACTTTGAGTACTTCATTACTTATTCATCTGATTCCATTATGATCGACGAGTTTTCCACAATTACCCATTGAACTCGTTATCAAAATTACTTTCGGTAATTCAAAAACACATATGTCCCTCGTTCGTGCCAACAAGCATCGACTCCCTTTCCGTCCTGCCACCCAATTCCGCTCCTTTTTTTTATCATTTCCCGAATTCCTTTACGAGGTGTTCAAATATTCACCCAGCAAAGTGTCGTATAATCACGAATCGAACGCACATGCAACAATTCTTATCATCTCATCGCAACGCAACGAAAACAGAATGACAATACTTACGAGCATTACGCTTGTACCGTTCGTCGCACGATTAAACATTGGGGCGGAGGCAGAAGGTGCTCCGTGTGGATCCATGGCTAATGGCCCACAAGTTCCATTCGTTGACCCCCCAAAGGCTAGCCATCGGCTTCGTACCTTATTTGCTAATAAACCAAATGCGATGGGTGGCTATGATGTAGACAATGCGAATGACAGCGGTCAAGCCATACTTACCCTATGATCATTACCATGATAGTGTGTGACAATAACCAGAACCAACATTCCCGCCTAAATACCCGATTCATTCTGATTCCAAGCGTTACCCGTTCTTCGCATATTCTCCCTCTTCCTATCCCTATCATTGCTGTCCAATTCCTTTGAATAGCTTTGAATTGAATAGCTGACCGCAGGCACTGGCAGGCTGTCCCCTTGCCCGGGGACCGAAAGAGATCCCAATGGCACGCAATGTGCTATTTGGACTCCAAACACGGCATCCCAGAGTCCTTCGTCGTACACGCCTACCCACTTTGGTTGTGCTTTGGAATGTGTCTCCGTACGGTGGACAAATGAAGGCCGCACGATTGCGTGACGGAATTTTTATCTGCTTCGGTTTTTTTTTTTTTTTGTTTTGCGTCGTCATTGTAGCCGTAGGTGGAAAACTATCTAGAGGATAATAGCCACGCAAGGACTTTGATTTACTGTTTCTTTCCCTTCCCGTCGTCCTTGGTTTTCATTTATTTTGTCAGTCATCATGATGCCACTGTTGCTTTTGGTGTGTTCCACTACAAGGACGATAACAACGGCATTAAGGACGCCACGTACGATGGACGAATTTAATTGAATTAAATGTTTGTATTTTTCACTCTTTCCCCTGTGCTTCGATTGCAAGCCTGTTTTTCTGAGATCGATTGGTCAACATCACACGAACGAGTTCACATTAAAGTTCACTCATCGGACGCACAAGCAGTAAGCCAATCTACTAAGGGGGCATCTTGCGTGGCTACAAATCTTTAAAAAAAATTGCCTAATGGCTGTAAAGGACGTTCATAAGAATTTTAATGGCTTTTAAAAAGTTTCCCTCTGATAAAGCGACAAGCATGAAAGAAAGCCGCTGATGGCTTTCAAAAGTCTTGACATGGAAAGAGATCTCGAATGTTGGACGTGTCCCTTTTAGACCTGCACCTGGGATGTGATAAGTGAGTTGCGTGCAACAGTCACTTTGTCCTTCAGGTCGTGACCGGTGTCGTGACCGGAGCTGAGATATGGTCCCTCCCCGGGGATGTTGTAGCTATTTGTCATTGAAATGAATAAATTATTTCAACATTAGACCAAACACGTGTCGGGGCACCGGCAGAGGTGAGGGTTTGTTCAGCGGTTCGGGTGTTGTTGTCATGCTTAGAGGAGTGGGACATTCGCGTAAATGCATTTTAAAAATTTCAGGAAGAGAAGTGTATCACTTTACGCAAATGTGGTGCAGACTTGTTTCGAGATTTGTAAAATATGAAAACCATAATGAAGTCGGACTTTCTTGCTAGTACCGAAGGATTGCCCTGGACAGGGAGACTTTCGGTGAATTTAAGAAATCAAAAAAAAGCGAACATTCGACCCCTTTTGAATAATCTTCATAAAAAATCAGACTCGGTTTGCTACGAAGGTAAAACAGGAAGGTCTCTATGTAGGCTTTCCAAGCTTCTAAAATCTTTTCACCAAGAATTTTTTTTTTATATTTCTGCCCAAAAAGTGTCAAATGACCTTGATGTTATCCGAATGCATAATTTTATTAATTAATTCTTTTTTCGTCATGTTTGTCTCCCTTTTTCCTCCATTTTCCTTTTACTTTATAATATCAGGCTTGATCTTTGATTGATTGAACTTGATCATCATGTTATCATTTACCTCGACGACCCCAATCGATCTACTAATGGTTGCCCATGTCAAGTAGAGATCCCACTAGCTGTCCTAACCACAATTGACTCATACTTTGTTTCAATATCTTCTTCCTTTTTATTGGCTTTCTTTTTTTTTTTTTTTTTTGATAGGTTTCGCGGAGGGTGGAGGGTTACGCTCTTATGGTGTTTGTCACACAAACTGGACGGGGTGCAGATGGTTTGCGTCGAAGATGTTCATTCACTACTCTCCGATGGTTGTCCTAGATAGGATTCGAGGGATTCAACTGAATTTGTCGCGTTGGTTGTAGTTCACAGTAAGTTGTTATATTGGAAACGCACGTACAGAGTATGAATTCCGAAGTGATCCTATACTGATCCTATACAGCATTTTATGATCATCTCTCATTCACAACTGATTGCATAGTTTTTCCCTATAGGAATTGTTCTTAGCTATAGACATGCTTGAATTACAGATCTTCCGGTCAACAGTCGGTGATGATTACCATTGCACCAAGACCACCCCTTTGTGTTAAGATTGCATTACCCCGGCATTAGTTCCATGTTATCTGTTTATGCATCTTGCTATCAGTGCCTATTGAACCCTATGACCTTGCCGTCAATTCGATTTACAATTTAATTGAATTTGACTTCTTTATAACTGGACTTCGTCATCGATCTATAATATCTCTGATCCCTTTAGCGAAATAGAACGATTTTTCTTAGATAGCCCAACTAATTCAAGCTATAGCTGATTCAAGTTCGAGTCACCTCGAGCCACATGCGTAGACAACTGGGCTTCATTTTAATCACCGACCTTCAGCTTCTTTGTTTTTCTTTGGTGCTTCTCCTTATTCATCGATAACTAATATCCTCTCCTTCTCCTCTTAATCTTTCACTACCCACCATTATAAAGGAAATCCCCTAAGATTACACTATGTCAGCAAATGTCCTTATAGCATCTTTCTCAAATTTGAATCTTATATTATATAACGTCATTTCCATATTCTACAAAGAAACACATATTTATGGTAGGTGTTCCCTCAAAGCGAAACATCGTTTACTTCCCAACCTTCGCAGAGTTGCAAGCGCCGTTCTTTTAGACACAAAAGAAGTAACATCTGGGCAAGTTTTCATGGCAGTCAATATCCTAATGATTTTTCCAGCTATCTTTGTGTTTACCATCACTTTACTTAGCTTAACTACTCTCTTCATCAACTCTATTTCATTGATACATAAGCAAACCTTATAACTGATTTTAAGCCCTCATTTCCGAAGAAAGTCTGATGACTACCCAGTCTCCCTGCCTCTCTAGGAAATTCTGCACAAATAGGGGAAACTTCTTTATGATCCCAAACTTTTCGAACCATTTTTTTGTAAATCTTAAATTTTTACTGCTCCATGTACCTTGAAATAAAAATCTAAAACCACAAACTTTGTCGAATTTATGTGTTTACGTTTTAACCTTTAAAGGATGGCAAGAAAGTAGAAGCTATTTGAACAAATCTCAGTAAGGCCGTTGCCAACATTTCTCAAATTGTCTACTCTTGACTTTGAACACATTTGACTGAGGTGAATATATTCTTACTTGCACAACAATCATTACATCACTCGTTTTAGATTTGTGTTTTCTAGCCCTCCCTTATCTTCTCCCCGGGTCCCTCAAGGCAGCCACCTACGTCCATTTTTTTTTCATTTTATTGACAATATTGAAATGGTTATTACTTCTCAACTTGAATATATAGGTACTAAAGGAACAATATGAATTATTAGACATGTTCTTCATTCATCGACTCCTTTCGGGTACCATTGACAGCACGACCTCTTAGAGCTCTCGACACTTATCCACGTAATATAAAAAATCGTTGTCTATTCTACCTCCCTAATAGATCAAACTCTCGTTTGATGCATAGTGTCAATGCCAATATTTCGAGTCGATTTTGACTTGAATCTTATCACTCATTGTCAAACCTCCTTGCCTCCGACATAGTTATTAAGTTTAAAATTGGATTAAGTGAGATTAGGAACCCAACATCATTTTATTTAGTGGAAATTCCGAGAAAAAATTACCGCTAACAAGGCCGCTCCGTAGATGGAGGAGGGAAATAATAGGATGAACTTAGAAAAGGTTTAAGAGAAAAGCGAATTCACATTCTTGATAGCGAACACACTCGTGAAGGGTCGGCAAAAGCTCTGGGTCGAAGCTCTGAACTTACGAGTTCTAATAGTGGTATTGCCCCCATTAAATTGAAATTAAATTTACATTAAATTAAATTGAACACGTGGACTAAATCACTCTTAGGTTATTGCTCTAAGAGCCCGTTTCAGTTTCAGCTATTAAATTGATTGGTAGTATGCCCGATGGGGCACATTGTCCCACAACTATGGTAGTGCGGTCGTTTCAGAGAATAGATGTTAACACGCTTTTGTTTGCGTAAAAGTGCTGTGAACCCAAGGGTATAGTTAAGATATTGACTACTTCGAAAAAGCAAGGTTTCATGTTCTTTCTAAGCTTTCTTTCCATGTCTTTCTATGCATTTTCTCACATTTTTAGTTGTTTCATTGACGTCTCGCTGCATTCGTTGAATCACCGCAATGTCATGAGCATACTGAAGGAGTTGTGCAGCCATATGGTAGATCCTGCCTCCTGTGTTGACCAGTTACCAATATATTTTGGAGACTTATCTTGAAAGAATTATGTGACGACGCCGTTTCGATCGTTTTTTTAACATTGAAAGTCTCGATTAGTTTATATCGAACCCAATAGAACATCAATAATTGTTCACTTTCATCTTGTACAGCTTTCCTTCAATGGTCGGCTCAAACGCATTAGTTGTGTTCGATAGCAAGCTCTTTTGAATAACTCATAATATACCATGCCGAGCTGGTCTCACCAAATGTACACTATGAGCTTCGATCTATGAATGTTTGGCTTGGCCGGCAATGTTGATGCATTTTATTTTGGATTATCCTGGTGGAGCAGCAGTTCGCTCATGAAAAACCGAAGTTCGATGTCTCTCGGCTTAATGTCATCCCATTGTTGCCATTGACATAGAGCTTGTTTCATTGCCCCAACAGCTCTGCGTCTTTACACTTTTTCAGCAGTCCGGAAAGCTCCTCGTGTTCTTAGTCGAAATCCCCACATTTTTAGTGTTAAAACCATTCGCTTTGGCGTATATTTCTATAACAATTAACAGACGAAAAGTATTATAAAACTTCTCGAATATAACGATTACACATTTGGCTTATATCTAGACTTAAACACATGTATGACGCTGATGAAAGTGAGTGACTGACAGGCAGCCTAAGCTTACCATATAATGTTTCCGAACTAACATTTCTGATCAGTATTTGCCGCTAGTACCATCTGTTGGAAAACGGCGAATTTCCACTTCCACACCAGATATATTTGAGAGCTTTCAAGCTTTCAAACAAAAAATGATCGGATTTTCTGAAGTCGGACGGTTGGTTTTTGAAGGTTACAGCGGTAAAAGCGGTAAGTCTGAAGTTCAAGTCTGTCCATAGCCAAAAACAATTTCTATACGGAATAACTGTGCAACAACATCGGCTGTGAATGAGAGATGATAAAAAAATGCTGACGAAGACATAACACTCGCAGCATAAGATCACTTCAAAAGTCATACTCCGTGTGTGCATTTCCAATATAACACCTTAATGACATGGAAACAAAAGAGTTACTGTGAACTACAACCAACGTAAATTCAGTCAAATCTGTCAAATCCTATCTAGGATAATCACCCCCGGAGAGTAACAAAGGAACATGTTCAATACAAACCATCTGCACCCCGTCCAGGTTGTCTGACAAAACATCTTCAGAGCGTGCACTCTTGAACCTGCACGAACCCTATAAAAAAAAAAAGGTAACAGCTTTCCTATCAGTCAACTGTTTAGGGTGATATTTCGAATTGTTCACAACAGAAAGAAGAATAAATATTTTGGTTTACGTTGCAACAGCAAATGGTAAACGGTTTTGTGGCATACGCCTAATTCCATACCACTATTCATATCCTTGCTTGAATTTTTAGAAAAAATTATTTGACTTGTTGAAAATCAGGGCTATTCCCTTCTATGAGAAATAGAATCATGGCTAGAGTGTAAGCTTTGGTGCACCACCTCCTTGCGAGTATAAGTGGACAGTCACATAGGAATAGGCCTAATAGTGTGTCGGCCTCTGACCCGCGTCTAGCGAGTTTGTATCCTGATAACAACAACGCCATTGAATGATTATTTCGTGGTTTTCTTCCTCGGCGGGGTATTGGCAAAACTCGCCTACTACACTTGCCTTGAAAAATCTTCGCGGCTTCGGGCTCTTTATAAGCTGCGACTCCATCTAATAATAATAATAAAAATTGTCTCTCAATAATTCTCACGATGTATCACGGTTAGCATCATTGCATCAGATAGTGATGGGTTTTCCCATAGCTATATATGAGCCTTGAGAGTTGATTGCAACTGCAAAGCTTAACACGATTGTGTTTAATCGTAGTCGCTGTTTTACGGTGAAGCATTACACCATTCAATAAGTCGTCCAAGTTATAAAATTTATTCAATAAACTTACGGCTTGATGGGGCAACTCTTATACGACGCCAAACGCGAGCCTTGAACTCGGCAAACTGTGCGAAAAAGCATGCATCTCTCTGTCTTATTGACACATGAACCGAACTGAAACTGAAGATCACCAGTCCGCGGTGCGTTCGCTTATTGGTCGCTGGAATAGTTGAAAATCGATACAATTATGGACGGAAAAATCGTCTTTAATTTTGAACCGAAATTTTGTTTGAACGGCTTCGTGAACAAGCAAAACTGCCACATTTAGAAAGAATGTAATCAACAGCAGTATCAAGAGTCTCTATTGCAACATGAGAAACTTACTTTCTAGTGGATATTGGTAGGCTGCATCATTGGGCCATACATTTTTCGAAACAAGAATTGTCATTGGGTAACGGCATCGGACTATGATCATCCATGATTTGAATTGGAAGACATGTGCCACACATGGGCCTTACATTGGACTTATGAAAGACTGAATTAATTCTAGAAGACGTCATGTGGAATGGCTGCCAATATTGTGCGATTTAACGCTCTTAAACTCTTTTCACTGTGATTACGGCAAGTTTATGTCTTATGGCATAAGTGGCTAATTTGAGAACAAGATCATCCAAATAATTAGTGTTGATTCAACCCGGTCTGTATTACCAACATGAAAAACTACCTCTTTTCCATTATCGATGAGGTCGGAGAGTGCAGAACACAAGGCATGTGGGATTCCCTACAACAATCTGGCTTGGAGAAAGCCAAATCATTGCTCGGAACATCTAAAGGCCCCTGTCAACACGCAAAAGAAACCTGGTGGTGGACAGACGAAGCCAAAGCAGTGATACACGAAAGGAAAATGGCTTTCCTGGTCAAAGTGCTCTTGTACTAATAGAGAGGAAAAAGCTCGCCGTGAAAAGGTATATAGATATTGCAAAGGTATCGCGAAGAAAAAATGCGCCGAATTCAAAGCGAAAAGCATGGAAGGCCTATATCAGGAGTTCGAAGAAATATCGTCTTCCGCGTCTGACAGGAACCAGGCTACCCAGGAGCTTCGACAAAACAATTTGAACAAAGGAGCAAATATCTTTAAGATAGCCGCCCAGAGAAGAAGAAATGATCAGGAGATTTGTTTCCCAAAGTTTATTAACAATGCTGAAGGCCAACTCCTTGTGGAAGACGAAAAGATTCTCCACAGATGGCGACAGTATTGCGAGGAACTTCAGAACGAACAGTTTCCCCGAGTGTACTTTCCAAGAGCCGCCCCGAATCATGCCGAAATATCCGACATCACAATCGAAGAAGTTCGGTACGGTTAAAAACTCCAAGAAAAGAAAAGCTGTTGGGCCGGACGGGATACCCTCTGAGTTCTGGAAAAAGATGGGAGACATCGGGTCTAGATGGCTCATGGTTCTTATCTCCAAACTTATGAGAGGCGACACTATGCCTAAACAATGGAGGGAAAGCTATCTTCTTCCATTGCACAAAGGAAAGGGTGATACGCGAAATTGTGATAACTACCGTTCTGTCAAGCTGATGTCGCACACCATGAAGATCGTTGAACGGGTACTAGACAGCCGACTGCGGAAAATAATACGACTATCTGATGACCAGTGCGGGTTTGTCTCGGGTAAATCAACGACAGATGCAATCCAAAGTATAAGGGTCATGATGGAAAAGCATCGTGATTCTTCAAAGGACTTGCATATGGTGTTGGTTGATTTCGAGAAGGCCTTTGACAAAAAGGAGTTCCAGAAACATACGTGCGAGTGATCATGGACATGTACAAGAGAGCAACGACAAGAGTAAGATGCACTGCAGGAGTCACCGAAGAGTTCGCAATCAAAGTCGGTGTACACCAAGGGAGCGTCCTCAGCCCACTGCTCTTTATAGCAGTCCTTGATTGCTTGCTTGAAGGAAAAGTGACGGACCCCAATGTGCACCAGCTATTCTTTGCTGACGATGGAGCCATTATAAACGATGATTAGGCGTCCCTACAACGAGCACTTGATGTGTGGGAGGACATTTTTGAGGGACACGGGTATCGTATTAGTTCAAAGAAGGCAGAGTATCTGTGCTGCCCGTTCTCTGACCCTCATCAGCCTATTCCAGACATTTACTTGAATGGAAGAGTGCTTCCCAAGTGTGAAAAGTTTAAATATCTGGGATCTATGATTAATAAAGAAGCAACTTGTGATGACGACATCAACCATCGCGTAAGCGTAGGGTGGATGAAGTGGCGGGAAAACTCCGCCATCTTCTGTGATCGAAAAATGCCCCCTAAGCTGAAAGGAAGGTTCTACACTTCAGTTATACGTCCGGCGCTCACATACGGTTCACAATGCTGGACAACGCACAAAAAGTATGAGAGCAAATTAACGGCAGCTGAGATGAAGATGCTTCGCATGACAGCGGGAGTAACAAAGCGTGACAGAATTAGAAGTTCAAAGATCCGAGGAAGCCTTCACGTAAAAGAAATCATCACAAGAAAGATAGAGCGCGACCGACTCAGTTGGTATTGCCATGTTCAAAGGAGAGATCCTTTGAACACCGTCCAAAAGGCGATATCAATCAACGTTCCAATTTCAACACGCAAAAAAGGCAGGCCGAAAAATAATTGGTGCAAACAAATGCTAAACCACCAGCATTTGATTGGCTTCAGCGATGAAGTAATCCCAAACCGGGAAGCCTGCCGCTACTTTCTGAGGTCAAACCGGCGGACCCCACAAGCGGACCAGTAGGAATGCAGTTAATGGGGAAGGTTATGGTCCTACACTTCTGACCATAACGACGCCGGAAAAAAGAAAAAGAAGAAGAAGATTCAACCCGGTCAGTGCGATAGTCAAAATAAAATTGGACCTCTTTCATTGAGTCCTGTAAACAAAACCACAGACCCACTTGATTGGTGTCGTGCGAATAAATGGTATTAAGAGTATTTCGATCCGCAATTAAGCATTTCATTATATCTCAGATAGACCTGTTTTTACTTAATTCGAAAGTTAGATCAAGCTTAGTGAAAAATCTTTGCATCCACCCATGTGCAGGGTTTTAGGATTGTTCTCGTGCAGGTCCATCTTTTGAAAACAGCTACTGTGAACTAGAATAGATTATATCGCGTTTTGTAATAGCCATTGCTATGCAGGACAAATTAAGGTATATGATTGGATTTGGCAGAATTTTGTCCCAATGTATCACCAAAGTGTGGACCAAAATGCCTCGCATGAACTGGTTTTAACTTTCATTTCACTTTATGTCTAGAGTCAATCTCTTGTACTAAATAGCTCTATCTATGGTTCCCATTGGGATATCTCAATAGAGATGCCACCTCTTCCTGACGATCTTTATACATACTAACTTTCCATTTGGATCCGATGTCGAATGAGACGTTTTCAAAATGAAAATTTGGGTTAACAAGTTGCACTCAAAATTTGGAATGTCAGTTTTGAAGAATCTTAGATTAGATTAGGTTTTATTATTCAAGCTAATTCTTGCTATTTACCTAGCTTTGGAACTAGCGGTAATGGACGATCATATGTTGCAAGTGACATAAAGCTAGAGCAGTTAGCTTTTTCAGCAGTTTTTTTTTTTCCAAATGTAGGAAAGGACTTTACGCTTCATTTCTAATTTTTTTTTTTTTCAGAAAACAAATACGTTCTTCGCAATAAGCACCGGAAGGTACCCAACTCTGGTTGTTTATACCTTGGTTAAAAAAAAGCCGTGTACTAGTTTATTAATATTATCAAGAGAATTTATAAATTCAACATGTTCTACCATGAGCTCTGAGATCAGCTTATTTTGTCTCCCTGACAAATCTCTTACTCATAGCTTTGTGTTAGTTATTAAAACCTTAGTCAATTCGCTTGAACTTTGATCGATGTCATGTTAGACATTTTATTTTAGATCTTTATCTGCGATCATGCCCAAATACGTTATACTTTCTACCTTTTCGAATGGAGCACTTCACTCAATCCAATGTCGACAATATTCCTCGCTGTTCTCATTTAACTTATCATTTAGTGAAGTCTGCTGACAAAAGCTATGAATAATAGAGGACCAAGGATAGACCCCTGTGGATCACCCAAGCTTTAAGTGCTTGAGAGCGAATGTGTTTTGGGTTCGTTCAAATAGGTTGTACCTTATGTTTTACCTTTGTGCAAACACGTAAATATCTGTGGATATTTACACTTCAAAAATAATAGTACTTTTCTATATTGATTCACCAATCCTATGTTCCCGGCTCTATCCCATGACACAGCCCCCTTACTGTCACCGTTATCACACAGTTGAGCAGTTAACAGCTGATAGCAAGCTACCAAACGCGAATTAATTAAAGTATAGCATTTTTAATTTAAAAATGTCCTTGCGGCAGTAGCATCGTATTATGTTATTATTGTTGCTGTGAGTCACGAGTCCCTGCTGCTGCACCCAACGAACATTTTCCCATTTTCACAATTCGTTCGTTTTTGTTTTCCCTTTTGTCTTTTCTGTATTTTCTGTCTTCACAGCACGGAAGCTACTCGAAGCTCCTATGCTTGTTCTGCTTGTCTACCATTTCCGTTTCCTGTCTCCACCAGCCCAATTGTTTCTCTTCTGCCCTGTATCCTCGGCACCAGTTTTCTAGTGGGGTGCTTTTGACTTTTGACGGTTGTTTTTTTTTCTCGTCCTGATGTCCTTGTTAACAACAGCAATGAGAATGGATCGCGGATACAACTAGATTTCCAATAGTGTAGCTCTACCCTCTGTGGTTGTATTTTGCCAGACGTGCTGTTGATATTATGGCTTCATTCCTGCATCCTCGCACCAATGTCATATCATAGTTTTGCCAACCAGCCAAGGCCTAGACGAGCAAGCGTGCTGTAGTTGTAATTAACTTTTGTGTCGAAACAAACAGGAAGTCTTTGACAATGTAATTAAAATTTCCATCATCATTGCAGCCATTGGAATTTATTAGTTTAATGGAGTCGTCTTTCCGGTTTCTCTTTTTTTTATTTTTTTTTTGTCGCCGTTCTGTGCCGAAGCTTCTAATAGCCGGGCGAGGTTGGAATCGATTTCGTTTCCTGCTCTCATTGAGAAAACGATTTCATTACACGACACGGAATGAGTTTCGAGGAAGAAACACGATTGGCTTATTAAGGATTCCAAACATGTACGAGTACCTGGGAATGGAAGCGTGTTGTAAAGAGGCGGAATGGTGCAGAAGTGAGCACATGTGACTGGGAGTGACTGGTTTTACAATAATGTAAATGCTTCTGTAAAATTGTTTAATTCACTTTTATCTTCGTTTACTATTAGGTCTTGAATGGGAGAGACTAAACGAGGGAAGCTTATTCTCATGTACATGGTAGATATGGGTGATTGGGAGATCACAGCTGTGCCATGATGAGAAATAGAATTCGAATAGAAATAAATTGAAATTATGTCTTACATTGCTCGACTGGTATAATCAATGGTCTGACAAGTCTACGCCTTCTGGCTTATAAATTTTAGTACATATAAAGGACGAAGATAAAAATGATAGACCAGTCTGTACGATAGAACAGGGTGTACGAAATGGATTTCGCTCAGCAGTTTTAAACCATGAGTGTGAATATGATTGTGTCTTCCTTCTTAAATCCTGGATTACCCTACAGAGGTAGATTCTCGGCTCCTTCGGGAGAGTTTTTTTTGTTTATGAGAGGATTAAAAATAACTTTTTTGGCTGCAGAAAGATTGATGCGTTTACCGACTTGTCAGGGCACATCTTCTGGAAGCGTACTAAGAAAGTTCAATTCCTCCGCAATCAAGCAAATATATAGAAGCCCACTGCCTAATGGCTTTGACTTTCATATGCTAAAGAGATTGCCTTCTGTGCCAAAGCCTGGCTTGACAGTAGACAGCCTACATATATGGTCCACTTTGCAATAATTTTGAAAATTTCATTTTAGTACAGAACTGAGCAAATACACCAGACAGAGAACCTCCTGAAAGTTTGATCAGACTTTTCAAAAGATTGTGTATATAAAATGTTTTAGGTATCATAGGAAATTCTTCTTCAAAACTATGCTGTCAAAATTTGAAGGGATGTAGCGATTGAGATTTAACTTGACCTTCCCAAACTATTTTTTTTTTTCGTCATAAAGACAGGCAATTAATTAATTTCTTTGCAGTTCAAATGTATAACGTACGCGTTTATGGTAAAAGCTGTCGTCAACTAAAAGTGGCACTAATCTAGTGTGAATAGTCAAACGTAAATTTGAAATGCTTACGATAGATAGTGGCAGCATTTTTTTCGGGAGCAATAGGAATTTCGTTACTCGACTACATCCAAGAGTTTACGCAAGACTCATGTTCTAAAACCTTACAAAATACAGTTCGTTCAAAAACTGAAGCTGAACGACCTGCTAAAGCATCGAATTTTTGAAGCGTTGAAGCTCATTTCTGCATGGGTATATTAATAAGCAAGACTTCCGTATTTGCTTCAAAAGGAACTTCAAGCAGAACAAGGTTTGTCGCGCACCCGAAAAAAATGCACTAGTTGGTGAGGTTTATGGTATGGCGAAGTGATTGTTCCTTTTTTTTTTCTAGCCCAGCGAAGCTAGGCGACGAATCTGGAGAGCTGGGCAGTGGCAAAGCAGATGTTGGATCGTCTCGTCGCAGCCCTGGCAGAGATCGCTGGATCCCGAGTTCTGTTTCCAGAGCATTGCTCCGATGGAACAGTGTCCTGTGATCACTCCAACGAGCATACGGATCGAATTTCCGTCCAGCGCCAAGAGCTTCTTTGTTTTGCCGATATTAGGCTCTGGCCACGATGATCTTGTCGTGGGACTGCCGTTTCTTGCAAGCTAAGACAAGTTGGATTCTTCTATTATTGTGTCATTTATGATCATAATGCAATGATCGGTGGTGCCAGTGACGTGTCCGCTTCGCTGCTGTCCATTTCTTGACTTGCCAATTAGTCCGCTCTTTCGTTCCCTGCAATTGAGCGGTGGCCCGAGACCCAGCAGAGTTTGACTTTGTGGTGTCCGATGGACTTCAGTGAGTCGTGACATTTCATGACAGCCTTTGATCTCATTGTACAGGATCCTATTGACTTCAGTGCAGCTTGGCTGTCTACAAAGATGGTGATATCCGATGGTGGGATATCGGGTTCTTGTAAGTGTTTGGCTGCTTTCTATATTGCCAGGATTTCTGCTTGGAAGACGCTGTACAAATCAGGGAGTCTAAATGATTCCTGTTTGTGCAGGGTGCCAAAGTAGAACCCGGCCCCAGTGCCTGTGTCCATTTTCGATCCGTCGGTGAAGAGGGTGATCTCATGGTCGTTGATTACGTCGTTTGATAGCCACTCTTCTCTGTCGGGGAAAAGGATAGGTATACTGAGAGAGAAGTCATTTTAGGGGGGAATATAATCGGTCGTAGCTGCGAGGCTACTAAAACTATGTTTCCTTCCCAGGTCGTCTATTATTCTGAGTATGGCCGCATGTCCATAGTTGGCCTGCTTCCACAGAGAGGACTCCCTTAGTCTGAGAGCGCTTTTTGCAGCGCAGTCTTTAATGAATAAATCCAGAGGAAGGAGATGAAGTATCATATCCAACCCTGCTTGCGGCGTGCTTCTTATAGCTCCCGTTGTACAAACAGCGGCTGACCTTTGTACTTTGTTGAGCATGCTCATGTAGCTTTTCGTGCTACCCCAGACTAGGGCGCCATAAGTTATAATGGATCGGATGATTGCTGAGTGCATCCAATGAATGATGTAAGGTTGCAAGCGCCATCTTTTGCCGAAGGTCTGTTTGCAGGCATAAAAAGCATTCAGTCCTATTTTCATCCTTTCCTCCAGATTCCTTTTCCAGGACAGCTTAGAGTCAAGAATGATGCCTAGATATTTTGCTTCCGCTTTGAGTTTGAGGGGAGTACTCTCTAACTTTGGGGGAGCAAATATCGGGATTCTTCCTTTTCCTGGTGAAAAAACCAGCTCAGTTTTCTGGGCGTTTATTCTCAGACTGTTCTGCCTTGCCCACGAGGAGAGTTCCTTCAGCGCAGATTCCATTAATTCGCTGATAGTTGGTCGAAATTGACCTCTTCTCAAGATAACTAGGTTATTTGCGTATATTAAGGTCTTTTTGCCTTTCTCCATGTAGATTTTAAGGATTTTGTTAACTGTAAGAAGCCACAGTAGGGGAGAGAGAACTCCACTCTGTGATGCGCTTCTAGTTGTCACTTTCCTTATAGAGCTGTATCCAATGTCTGCATTGATAATTCTGCGGTTTAACATATATCCAATCAAGATTACAATGGATTAAGCTGCTTTTATGTCCCCTGTATTTACGTTGTTGAAGGCTCCTGCGATGTCGAGAAAGGCTGCCATTGTAAATACTTTTATATTCAATAAGCCCTCAGTTTTACGAACAACACTATGCAGAGCTCTTTCCACTGATCTGCCTTTAACGTAGGCGTGTTAAGTATTGCATAAGTTGTGTGAGTTGAACGAGAGAGCGGACGAATGTGCCAGACAAGGGTCTGAAATGGATATCAGCGAAGCGGACACGTCACTGCAACCACCGATCATTGCATTATACCGGATCATATATGACACAATAATGAAAGAAGCCAATTCGTCTTGGCTTGCAAGAAACGACAGTCCCACGACAAGATCATCGTGACCGGAGCCTAATATCGGCAAAACAAAGAAGCTCTTGGCACTAGATGGAAATTCGATCCGTATGCTCCCATCGTTGTGACAAGTCGGATTCATTGTAATTTTTTTCTATTTTATTAAAATTTAAAATGGTTTTTGTCCATTTTCTTCATGAAAAAAAGGCATTTTTGTAGGCTTTCTTGCTGCCTACCCATATCCTACAAGCGTTTTTGAAAGATTTTTATTGATATATCAATAATTTGGACTACATTTTTAAAATTATCTTCAAGGCTAAAAAAAATCCGGTGGTCTTCACTCAAACGTTTTTCCCTTTTGCCCTTTTTCTTCCCCATCCTTTTTTACCTCTCCATTTAACCCGAACTGTATATATTTCACGTGCTGAAAGTTTTCGAGAAGGCTCTAAGCTTTCGACTTCCAAACAGTCGGCAATAATAATATTTTTTGAAAGGTATAATTTTGTCAGCCAAAATGCAATTATAAGGCTTTTTTGTGGTAAAGTCAAGACAAGACGTAATTTTATCCACATATTTTGGAACAAAATGTCTTCAAAGACAGAAAGTTCTCGTCTCAGTCACACGAATAATGTTGGTTTCCAAAGTGTCGATTGTTGTTGGTTTGTCAGCGAAGACTAGCGGCTTTACGTATTCCTGAAGAAAATAGTTAAGAGGCTCAAAATCCCAAGATTTTTGTGCCTAATCCACAGGCCCCTACACGAAATTATCCTTTCATCGAATGTTTCCTTCAATAACTTTATTGTCGCGATTGCTAAATGGTACGTAGCGCCATCCTGCTGGATGAATCACATCTCGTCGGTATTCGTGGCATTTAACGGGGGAATGAAAAAGTCATTGACCATAGTTCTATAGCGAATACCGCTGGCCGCAACAAGCTGATGAGCCTAATTTAAAAAAAAATGGTCCAAAGACGCCACCAGCCCCTTGACCGGACCAAACTTTACATTTTTCCGGATGTAACTGCGTTTCGATAAACTGATGTAGATTACTTTATTCACAAGCCCATTGCTCCAAAAATGAGCCACATTGATACATTTTTTCGATTAAATTTTGGACCCACCCACCGAAATTTCGATGCAAACTATGGTCGTTCGACTTCAATTCTTGCATGAGCTATATCTCTTAAGCCCTTTTCATAAAGTGGATGAACAAAGACCAAGTGGTTAGGACCGAAATCAAATCGGTAAATTTGGATCTTCTGAACGTATGCGATATTCTCTGCATTACGCCCTCTTATTCGTCACGGTGGCACGCCAAGCGCAAACGATAAAATATGACGAAAAGCGGTCTCAGATAGTTGATTATGTCGGTTGTAATATGGTGAAAGTTTGCATAAGTTTGTGATACAGAGCCTTAATTTTGGAACTAAACTCTAAAATTTCTTCGTCATTGAAGCATAAAGGGTGGGCCATCTAGTGTTTTTTTTTTTTAAATCATAGGTTATTTTTACACTGACAGCTGTTTCCCGCGCGAAATCTTGACAGAAAGTCAGCATCATACCTCCGCGGAACGAAATGAGTTGCTTTACGCTTGAACAACATTAGGAAATATTGAAAACTTATTTCCAAAGTGAGTGCTGTATAGCCCAAACAGTGCGTTTCTTAAAAACATGTTTTGGCCGAAATAAAGCACTCACCGCGACTGCTGTACGCAAGTTTGTGCAAAAAGTTCATGAAGCTGGTATGCTAGTGGACAACACCCATGGTCCCCGTCGTCGTACAGATGAGAATGTGGCTGCTGTGGCCGGGAGTGTGAGACTCAATTCACGAACATCAACTCGCGATCGATCTCACCAGCTCAAAAGTGTACGCACTAGCCTGAGGAGAATTCTGCACAAATAACTCGGATTATTCGCTTACAAGGTACAATTGAAGGCGCGCGACCATTCGCTTCGTTATCGCTTAGCAGTTTAGGCCCTAGAGCAGCTTGAATTGGACAACGATTTTGGGCAGAAAATCATCTTTTCTGACGAGGCACATTTTCATCCCGGCGGCTACGTTAATAACCAAATTGTACATCTGGGGTTCGGAAAACCCGCACGTTATTTTCGTGAAGCCAATGCATCCACAGAGAGTGACAGTTTGGCGTTGATTATGGAGTGGTGGCATCATTGGACCATTTTCCTTCGAAAATGAATCTGGGAACAACGTTTCGGTTAACGGTGGGCGTTACAGAGCCTTGTTAACCAACTTTTTTTTTACAAATTGAAGACATGTTTTTGAACGACTTCTAGTTCATGCAGGATGGCGCGCCATACCACATAGGCCATGTCACAATCGATCTTTTGCCCACCAAATTCCCAAAGCGTGTTATTAGCCGTCTTGGCGATATCAATTGCCTTCCTCGGAGCAGCAATTTGACCCCTTTGGACTTTTTTTATAGGGAATCGTGAAGGACCGATGGGTTGCCAACAATCCGGAATCCATTCAAGCACTTAAGCCCAATATCATCCAAACAGTCAGTGAGCTACAGCCCGAAACCATCAACAAGGTCTTGGAAAATTGGGGTGACAGAATGCGCTACTGCGAAGTTAGCCGAGGCAGCCACTTGGGCAACGTTGTATTTCATGATTAATGGGAATGTTTGTTCTCACTAATAAAATCATAATACGTACATGGAAAAAGTTTCATTTTGTTAATTTTATTGCGTTTTCAAAAAGAAACTTGTATTTCGCCCACCCTTTATATGTAATCATGATAAAATTGTAAGCCGGCAGGTGAGCAATATTGGGTTCAATTATACTTTGAATTCGCTACACATCTTCTGTGAACCAGTCACCTTGACTTGTCCATTATTTTACAAGTTCATTGAATTTAAAAAGTAAGAGTAAGGCATGAAATGAGTATTCCAGGTGGAGTACTTTCCACGAAAAAAAAATTTGCTTTCCCTTGTTTTGGGATTTTTTGCTGCTGGAGCACTCAGACACAACTAATGGTCTCTTGTGCCATACTACGAGGCAGGCTCCTTGCATTATTTTAATGAGGAGAAGCTAGAGATGCTACCACAAAATGCGGCGAATCACAATATTCCATCGTCTCTTCGACCTCATGTTGCTAAGCATGTTGACGTGCTCAGTGTAAGTGCAGCGGCCCGTAATTATACCTGTAAGTCTCCTTCATAAGACATGGGTCATAGGGAAATTCTGCGGAAGTTCATCAGAGTTTCAGTGTGAATGATAACAAATGCCATTTCTCTTAAATGACATATGGCTTACACCCTATGGTAAAAGTGTCAAGAGAAAGCAGGTTCGTACAACCGTGGCAAACCTCTCTTTTCTTTTTGGCGGTTATATGGGCTAAAACTGATACGTGTGAGATTACAGGTCTCATTATTACCTCATATATCCCGTAGACCTTGCTGGATGATAAGCCCCATGTCTCACAAAAAGCGAAAACACTCCATACGTGCCACGATAACATACTTCCGCATATAAATCTTACTCTCGCACGATTGTGCTTACGCAACGCAATTTGTAAGAATTCACATACTCCCCCATGCCATGTCCTTGGCTTCCATAGCCTAATTAAGATTTATGTCCCACGTTCACGTACATGACATATGCACACACATCTTGCCCGTGAAAGTCAACTGCTTTATAATGTAACACTACTTCCATATGCATGAATTCGAAATGTCCCAGAGGAGCGGACCCCACTGGAAACCAAAATGTTATTAATATTAATTGAAGTCGAGAAAAACAAAAACAAAAACAAAAAAAAAAAAACAAGTTACAGATAACGGTATAAAGTACTTCTACTTTAATTTCCCCAGACAATAAAATATTTAATTTCGGTTAATTTTTACCACACCACGCCATGCTATCCCATCCCGGGCGCCACCCGTTGTGCGTCGGTCTGACTTTCAAGTTCCTACTAATGACTGGGGCATCATGCTCCGAAACTACTTGGGATTAGTATCTAGCTACTCGTAAGGATTTATGCATTCATCTTGAGTTGAATGGTGTGGGTGGTGTTGTGTTGAGCGGATAAGTAGCAGTAAAACGTGGAGATACTTAGGCAGCACGGGGACATGGAGCGCGGCAAACCTATCCGACTTTTGGAAGGCAGTTCCGTTCGTTCCTTTGTAATTATGCATTTTTAATTAATGGGCTCCGTAAAAGGGGATATGCGCAAAACGACAGCTCACTCGTCGATGGCTGAAGGTAGGCAGGTAGGTTCCTAATGAAAGACTGATTTAGTGCCGTACGCAACGTTGCCATCGGAAGGACCTTCAGGTTTTTGAAATGCGTGAGCCCGGTCGTTGAAGAGTGATGAAGAATGATCCTGACTAGTGACGTAGTCCTCTTCTCGTATACATCCCAAGTGCAAGTTGAATTCAAGGACCGAGCGAGAAGCGAAGGATTAATGGCTGGTCGTTTGCTATCGCGCCCAAAGGGAAGATTGAAAGGATGCTACCGAGAGCAATGACAGAGAGCGGTCGTCCCGTTTTGTGCCTCCGCACCGTGCGTCGTTAGGTTTTGGAATAAATTAAATATTTCTCATCACAGTGATGAAACGACGCCAAAGGCAAGATAGAAGCTTGGAAGAGCGGTTCGAGAAGGATCTGCACGCAGTTTTGATTATACTTAATCGTTGGCTGTGAAATTTTAGTTAAATCAAGGATTAGAGGTGTTTTCAGCGAGAAATTCTGGCTGAATGATTTGTTTTGCCCCGCGCTCAATATACCAACTGGTGGTAGAGCTCCCTCTGATTCATTAGGGATTTTCTCTGTTTTCTAACTGACGAGCGCATCTTATTCTTGAATTCACAAATATTATTGAAGTAAAATCAAACGGGAATGATGTACAGAAGAGTGATGGATAAAAACGGAGTGCTCCTTTGTCGTTGCTGTAATGATCAAAGAGGAGTTCATTCATCTTTTAATTGACGGCAATTATTAAAGTCCTTTCGCGACGAGTTCAAAGCAAGTTCAAAGAAGCAATACTCGGAGGGAATAACAACCGAAAACTATGGCTATGTCGCTGATCTTATTTTGCGACATTGGTAGGTCTAGACGGTTATTAATATTTGAATTTAATATTGCGATTCATTAAGGTGGATTATTGTCTTCAATGGCTGCTGACGTAAATTAGATTTTGATTAATTGATCTTTCGATAATAATGATGGTCGTGAAAGGAACTCAATGGCGATATTAAGAGGATTTTATATGCCCAGTGAGATATGTTACAGTCAAACCTTCAAAGAAGGTTAACTTCATGAACCAAATTCATTAAGTATGGCTGCGGTCGGTATAGCTACCGAGGATTAGGAGTTTATAGAATTTCTAAATACAGTCTGAGCGCACTATAAGCCACTTATGTAGCTTTGATGTTTCCCATGACATACGTAATTCTAGTAGGGTCCCTGACTCTTTATAAACTGCTGATACATGTTGATCAGAAATGTCAGACCAGAAGCGGCAGATGTAAGTAGGGTATATCACAGTAACTCCCTCTTAGCACATTCGGGAATTTTCCTCGGCGTTGTACAACTCTTTTTGCAAGCGTTCATTTAGGTTTAATTAATTTTTTATTGGACTGATGTCGTGTGACTCGATGTAAGCTTAAAATGAAATGAGCGACTGAACAAATCAAAAGCATCAAATTTTATGTTTGACTGGAGAAGTAAGGTACGGACACGTTGGGCATTAATCCAAAAATATTCAAGGATGAAAGCATGGTGTAAACTACAATTTTAAATAGACCAGTGGTTTCTAAGACCGAGATAGCTTGAAGGACCACCCCGCACTTAACGGCCCACGACAACGTATTATATTATGAATGCATGAAGGGCTTAATTCAGATGGTGCGTTAAAAGTTTTTCACCTAGAAATGCTAAAAAGACTGAAGAGAAGGGTCAACCGGGAAATGGAAACTACAGCACAATAGTTCAGAGAGAGACCCTCTTACAAGATGACCGATTACCTGACTATTTGAATTGAAGAAATCGAGGTGTGTCACATGAAGACACTAGTACTGCGACCAAAAAGATTTTTTATATCCCCTTCTTTGGTGTAATATTTGAGTGCCGCCTTAAAAAAATTTACAACTTTTCTAGACGGGATTTCCTGGAAGTCTTTGCCTGTTTTGGTAGTGTTGCTTGTCATTTTGAACTTTCTCGGGCAAGGCTTGGGCCTTGGGCAGACGGTCAGTATGTGTTCCATACTACAGATTTCTGTGCTGCTGAGACTCATTTTGTAAAGTTGGTAGTTGCATGCAACGTTTCCCGTCAGTGCCTCACATAGCACTCTTAGATCGGCTTAATTTAATCATGGAGCTTCTTTGGTACGTTTGGGCTTGAGATTTTATTCCATGAACGTTCTTGAGTGTTTAATACCATCCTCTCTGTTCCAGAAGTAGTTATTTTATTTAATGATTCATTTCGTGTAAGTGTAGTTTTATGTCTGAATTGTCAAAGTCATAAAGGGGGGATGGCCCCGTATCTGAGAACCTTTCTTGGCTAGCATATCAGCCTTTTCATTGCCTTCTGGGTTTCTCGACCTGGCGTTCAGATCAGCTTTAGGCTCTTATTTACAGCCAAGCTTTTTAGTGTATTGTGACATTCCCAGACAGCCTTAGGGTTAAAGGTGTACCTCTTTAGCGCTTTAAGAACCGATTGACTGTGTGAGAATATAGTTTTCCTCGTGTTAATTAGCCTCCTGTCACTGATCCTATGTGCCGTTTCATTGATCACAAATAGCTCAGGCTGAAATATAGTTAACTCATTGCAGAGGGGTATGTGTCGGCTACATTTTGGACTTATTACACCAGTCTTTACCTTATTCATGGCGCTTTCTTTGTTCGCATTTTTATGACCATATAGCAGCGCCTAAAGTATGGTTGGTTTAAACATTTGATTGCATATCCAAAGACTCAAATTTAGGTTTAGCCCCTATATTTTGCCTACGAGTTGTTTTAGGGCCCATAGTGCTTTAATGGCCTTTGAGTATATTTAGTTTATTTGCGCATTCCAAGAGAGTTTTTGGCCCAGTGTTATTGCCAGAAACCATACGTCTTCCTTTAATGGAATGCAGGTATCTTTGATTTTTAGGGTTTGGAGATTATTTATTCTTCTTTTGTTAATCGAATTATGTTTATGTGTGTTTTGCTGTTCCAGGTTATTTCTAGGGCTGCTACACGACCCCATGTTTATCTTTTATGATTACGGTTATATCGTCAACATATCCAATGGCTGTGAATTGTTCCATTACTAGAGAGACTAATTGATCGGTAGGATTTGGGGTTTTCAGGTAGTTTGCTGCCACCTTTGGGTATAAATATTAGCCTAACCATTCTCCATTTAGATGGTATGGTTATAAGGTATGGCTATAAGGTATGTCGGATTATTTTAACCAGGGGCCTTGGTTTGAAACTGTCGACTTTTTCGTACGTTATGTATATAATTATGTTGGGATTTCTACCTTTGTTGAAGATCGCATTTGTTTCACATTTGTTGGTGGTGTTAGTTTTTACAATACACTTGGGAAAGTGAGTCATCAAAATACCTGACGCAAGACGAAGTCGCGACAATTCCACAAGCCACTTCAGCCGACTTAACCCCAGTAGATTTTTTTCTTTCTTCATATTTAAATCCTCTCCCAAACGACACTAACAGAGTTTAAAAAAAAATATCTTAAAGGCGTTTGCGTTATTCGTTTGTTTGACGTTATTAATTAGCATATCCCTCCAGCTTTACTACATACACAAAAAAAAAAACTGCCGAGACTTTGTTAAATATTTGTATTTTGATACAATAAGTGTTAAAAGACGTTGTATTTGGTAGTTAGACTTAGCCTCTAAGGCACCACATAATTTAGAGATCGTTGCAGGTTTGTGAAGTAAGCAATAACAGAGTTATTCATAAATAGGGGCCGATTGCGAATTATTATTTGTCGGCCGAAACTAAGTGGACCTAAATATTATATGCGTGTAAGTGAAAATTGCAGGTCGAGAAACACTTATATAAGTCATTTATAAAAAATGAAAAAAAGTGAGCCTAACCCAGAACCTTGAGGCATACCCGCATTGACACCTTTGGTATTAAAATATATGAATTGCGAACGGTTTGAAAGGTAGGATCGCATAAGAATCTCAGCAGAGAAGTTTTTTTTTGTATTGGTAAGTCGCGGGAGGAGTGATTGGGCCGTATTTTTTTGAGAATGCCATCGGCAATACGCTCACTATCACTGGCGAACCCTACAGGGCCATGATAAACGACTTCTTACTGCCGGAATTGAATGAAATAAGCTTCGTGAACATGTGGTTCTAACATGTGGTGCAACCGCATACAGCACAAGCCACAATGGACATTGTGGAGGAAGCGTTTCATGGCCACGTAATTTCCCGCTTTGGCGATTTGGAATGGCCAGCAAGATCGGCCGATTTAACCATCCTAGACTTTTTTCCTTGGGGCTACTTGAAGTCGCGGGCTTATGCCAACAAGTCTCAGATGTAATCTGAGGAATGCCAATTGTAATCATCGAAAATCTTGCGGAAAGTCAAGGAAAATGCGATAAAATGGATACAAATGTGTATCAACACTGTCGGCAGCCACTTGACGGATATCATTTCTTCTAAAGGGTCCGCCATCTAACGTTTTTTTTTCAAGTAGTGCTTATTTCGTGAATGGTAACACTTAGCTCATGTCTGATTTGACAGATAATTAGTTTTATCCTTCCGCTGAACAAATATGGTTTTGTATACGCTTGAACAACGCTTCGCTAAGTGGGCTTGCGATCGACTTACAGAAGATGCCGATTTTGCCAAAAAAATCATCTTTTCAGATGAAGCTCATTTTGATTTTGGCGGGTATGTAAATAAGCAAAATTGTCGCATTTGGGGCACAGAAAACCCGCACGCATACATTGAAAAGCCGGTGCACCCAAAACGAGTGGGCTAAGTGGATAAGTGGGCCATTTTTCTTCGAAAATGAGCAAGGAGTGGCCGTTACAGTCAATGGCGATCGTTATCGGGCCATGTTGAACGAATTTTTGTTCACAAAAATTGAAGAGGAGGATATTGGCAACATTTGGTTTCAACAGTACGGTGCTACCTGCCACACAGCCGAAGCTACACTCGATGTTTTGCGCCCTGTTTTTGAAGATCGCATTATCAGCCGCAGAGCTGATGTCGTTTGGCCATCTCGGAGCTGCGATTTGACACCGTTGGACTATTATTTGTGGGGTGCCGTCAAAGATAAGTGTTACGCCGACAAGCCAGAGACAATTGACGCTTTAAAGGACAATATTCGTGAAGCCATTGGTGAAATACAGCTGCACACAATCGTAATATGTGCTTAAAAATTGGACCGATCGTGTAGGCTACTGCATGGCCAGCCGAGGCAGCCATTTGAATGAAATTATTTTCCATTATTAACCGGAAGGATTGTACTTTCAAATAAAAAAAGAAATTTGAGAAAATATTCAGTAGTTTTTTTTATAGCATTTTAAAAAATAAAAAAGTTATTTGGCGGACCCTATACTTTCCATGACTCAAAATTATCTTTTTCTTTACTTAGTATTAAAGTACAATAATTCAAAAACGAAATTGAATGATTAATTTTGCGCCACCTCGTATTTTGTAAAGATTTGGGAAAATTTGCATACTCATCGCGGATCGAGGGATAAATTGTGTCCCAACGCATACTCTTGGATTTTCTGCGACTTCGTTTATACAGCTAATGCCGTTTGAAATGTTGGCCACCGGGCAGCTTAAGGAAAGTTGTATGCCGTCGGCAAATAGATGCATTGAGCAATGAGCAACACGTTTCGGAAGCTCTTTGATAATAATGGTCCAAGAATGGATCCTTGAGGAACTTCTGTAAAAATTCCAAGGTATAATGATGTTTGATGAGACACATTGTTGTCGGCCAGATAGATAAGAAAATATAAGTTTCACTGCCAAATGAGAGAACTTGTAGTTGGCTAACAATTTACTACACAGCACATCATGATTTACTGTATCAAATGCCTTAGAATGATCCAGTAATGTTAAAAATGTACAATAATTTGAGTCCATTGGAAATCGTATGTCACTCATAACACATAGGAGTGCGGTTTTGAGACTTTGTTTAGTGCGAAATCCAGACTGATTACTATACAAGAGCTCATTTCGACTTAGATGAGCTTGCATTTGTTTCAGTTTTGCCCTTTTAAGCATCTTGGAGAAAAAGGATATAGATATAGGCCTATAGTCGGTGCAAGTGCAGTGTGACGTTTTCGGTATAAGATGACTTTGGTAAACTTAGGATTAATTTCGTCATTGTCAAAATGGCATCGACTATGTCTTCGTCTATAAGGTGAATGAATCCAAAATATGTTTCGCCTTCAAGTTCGTGCCTGTTTTGCCATACGAGGGGTTCAAACTGCGTTCCTGTACTTTGAGTTCTTAAGTTGGAGATTGCCGCGAGCTGTTGGTTTAGAAGATTGCAATCTATATCGTCGGGTGACGATAGACATTCTTCTCAGTAGGTACCAAAATCGGAAAGAGGTTGCGTATACGCCCCGTAGTGTAAAATGCCGACAGGGTGTCTCAGCTTTCTGAGTCCTTTTCTGTTTGTTTTTGTTTTTAATCCATTTTTATTCATAGTTTCTTAGATCTACCTTAGCCTAGATAAAAATGTTTAAAACTAGCTTAACTACCCTTAAAATAATATCCTGCTGGCCTTAATCAGTCTCTTTCTCGACTGGAAAATATGGCAGAAAGTTGCCTACTATTCACATCTAACTTTCTCAGCTACATTTCATCTGATTCTTTCTCTTTTGCTCAGAACATAAAGAGTGTTTTTTTTAGAGCTATACATATTCCATATGAAATAAAGAACTTGAAGTCAATACTAGTCATGTGGTATTAGCTTCATTAAGTAGACAATTTTATGCCATAAGTTACTAAGTATGATTTTAGGCATACGCGCTTTGCAGTTAGCTTAAATGAAACATGAAAAAAATCATGTTTCCATATCGCTTTCCATTGACGGTTACATTCTGGCAAGCATCCTCTTTAAAGAAATATGGACCAATGATTCCACGATCCCATAAAGTAAACCAAACAATAAGTGTTGTAAAGACGTCTCGATAAAGGCTTCTGGGTTTTTTCCACTCCAAATTCCACCTTGTTCTGACGTGAATCTATTTATCGAACAGTGGCAAAACGTACTAACCGCAAATCAAGTTTCAAGTCTTAAATTGACTGTCTGTAGAAATAGTGCTGCGAGTTCAAAAACCAAAACTCTTAAGAAACACCCTTTACGTCCAAGATAGAAGAAGAAGAAAATGTATTCACAGGCTTAAGTCGAATTATTAGTAATCAATTTATAGTAGAAATTTGAAGAATAAGTCTGAATTTGAGGAAATGCTTGACTTAATATTTAGGACGGACAATTTTATCCTTTCATCCTTAGGGTCTACTTTTCGTCATTCTTCCCGAAGATTTCTGAACCATAATTCGATTTTTATTGCTTTGGATTACTTAAACTGCCAGTAATGCAGAGGTTTCATGCTAATGGTTTAACTCACAAGGAGCCTATTTTTTTCCATGAATCAAGCCATAACAAAAGCCATCAAGCGTAGAGTGAAATTCTATAATGAATATGTCATGTTCATCTATAATACAATCGAAAACGATAATGTTCGGCCATTGTTAAAGGATTTTTCTACCACTGAGGTATGTCCTCTTTGATGCCCATATGCTCATGGCACTTTGTTCAGTGAAGTCAACACCATGGCTATTAGCTCGAAATCATCAACATTTCATAATTCTCACAACAGATAGATACTTAAGTCAAAAATGTCCATTACCATCCTTTTAGTAGTCAATCCTGATTGATTGTGAAGGTAATTAAAACGAAATCCACTCTACGTCATTGTCTTGCTTTTTCGGCTTGACGCGCAAAGTCCAACTCGACCGACATGTCCTTGACCGTACTATAAAAATAAAATCACTCCTTCGACATCCTACAAGTATTAAGGACTGCTTCAGATTTGTTTTTAATTATACACAAACACAACATCATCGATCGTCGCATTCGACTAGTGGACGATGTCCGTGTCCAGGGGGTGTTCACTAGTAATTTTCGTCATTTTTCGACACACTGGACAATGGCTCTTCGGCACCATGGGGGTGTGAGAAATGGATACCAAATAAGGTACCAACAGAAAAAAAAAAGAAAACACAGTGAAAAACCCATTTCCGTCAAAGGAGACAAATACATAGATATAGAGAGGACGATGAGGTTAAATGATTTGGATACAAGAAAAGGACATTTCGTCCTCAGCAAACGAGGTACGGGTGAAGAACAAAAGGAAAAATTATGAACACCACACTCTTGACACACATTTTAATTTAAATGAACACTGAATGTGGGATGGACTACCCGAAGACCTTTAGGGAGGCGGTTTTAATTTTTTTTCGAAGGATCTTGCTGATTTTAGTTTTTTATTCGTTTATTGTGTAACAAAATGCAACCATGTGGAATACGATCCGATTAGCAATACAATATACGACAGACATCCCGAGACATTCCTTCTGCATCCTTTCCATTCGACTTATGAAAACCCATGGTCCAAGGAAGGATGTAGAACATTCCTGATCCATCGCTTTAAATCTTACTGCTTATTTGAAGAACAAAGATACGAACGAATGCTGGTTGAATGTAGATATTAAATCTAGCGTTTTAAGGTAACCCCAACCGCTCTTAAGCCCCGTACTCCGTACTGTGTAATTGGCCACAACACTCCAGGGAATCGAGGGAAACGAAGAGAGATCGAGATGGTTTATCTAAGGAATAAATTAAAAAACTTTCTCGTTGCCACACTGTAGTGTCCTTTTGAATTTATTTTCCCTCGAAAATGTTGTTTCCCTTCATCCAGGCAATCGAGGAACCTGAAGAACGAAACAACGATTTAACAACAAATAAATAAATGCGCACGCTGAGCATTCGGATTGAATATTTGATGTCTACCAATTTGCGATGGATAAATATTGGCGCTCTTTCGGCTGGTTGACATGAAAGACAAAGCTGTAGGAATCCTTGTAATATAAATATTTATCATTCGAATGGTTCGCAGGATATCGGGTACGCAACCGTGCGAGAAACTAATGCCAGTTACCCGGAGAATGGGGGCCAGTAGGTGGGTTCCGACCATAATCTCATCCTGGTTCGATCTAATTTCTAATTTCTCAACTCTTGGTCGTTTTCGGCCATTCATCCTTAACATTATCGCATGACTATTTATCAAAACCCAAGCAAGTTGCTAATTATTATTATGAAACATCAACTTCACCATCACACTTCGGTGCGTTCGAAGGAACACAGGAGAGTGTGTAGATACGCAGCAACTAGTACCTCCTTGGCCATTTGTTACACAAATGAGATACGGATGTGTTGTTGGTTCCGTTGCCATTCGTCTATGTATTCAGGATAATTATTCAAATGAATGGTGTTGTAATTCGCATTTGAAAGTACTTTTTCGTTTTCTTTTCGAGATGTTTTGGGAGGTTGTCCGGGGAGTGGGAAACACATCGAGTTAATGGAATTGTTGGGTTTAAGTTTTGAGGGATGTCTGGTTTGTTTGCTTTCCGGGACCGGGTGAGTAAATAGATGGATATTTAAGAAAGTTGTCAAAGTTCGGATTTCTCCATCTAAGTACGACATAATTAATGTCTTTGAATATTGCAGAGATCCATGACGAGACATTTATGAGGGTTGGTTCAAAAATATTTGTTTCCTCCTTCATGATTAGCCAAAGTGGGCCATTTAAATGATGAGGACTATGAATATTGCTTCATATACAGAAGGATAGACGCCTCAATTCTCACCAGAATATTTGTGGTAATACGCAAAGGGAATGAATGGGCGGCTAAAGCCCACAGTGTTTTACTCTGCATTGTAATTCAACGCCAATACCAGGACGAAATTAAAGACTGTTTACTAGATGGCATGGGTATGAAGGAGGAAGCAAGACGAGGAGCGGTATGGTCACTAATAAAAAGTTCTGTAAGGGAAACAGCGGAAAACAAACTAGGCCATTACCGAGCTTCTAAAGGTAAGACTTGGTTCGAAGGAGAATGTAAGGAAAAAATAAAACCTCGTTATGTTCTGAGCCCTGCAAAATACCGAAGCTGTAAAAAATAAAAGATATCTGACCCTATGAAAAGGAATCAGCCGTTTCATAAGGCATACAAAATTACAATGGCAAGAGAAAAAGTTTCCGACATTCAGAAAGAATGTGAGGCTAAGACCACGACAGCACTGTATTCAGAAATAAGAGGCGAAAGTCCAGATCAGGACCTATGCACAAGGATCATGTGAAGCTTGTTTCGGATGACGATTTCGCAGCCGCATAACAGCACTGGAAGAAGTAGGGATTTAGCAAGCATCAATTTTATTTTCGTGGGTAGAGTAGTCTAAAGAGTCTGAAGTCCGCCTTAAACCTTAGCAATACCTATATTAATGAGAGTATCCCAGGTGAGAGTACGATTAAGAACCATCCCAATATTCTTAGCAGATGTAACCCACTCTATAGGTTTTTGGTTGAGGAGAACACGCGGAAGGATTGAAAGATCAATTACATTATTAAGTTCTTTGAGGGTCAGGCAAGTCATATATATAAGAAAAATAATGTGGGTCCGAGGATTGTTCCTTGTGGAACTCCATTTAACACGTTCATAAAGCTAAATGAACTATCATCAGCAAGTATGCGTTGTTGTCTTCCACTTAGAACGACAACATTAGATTAGTAGAAAGAGAAGAGAACTCAAAGTCATTCCACAACTTATTGCACAGTTGACTGTGTCAAGGGCTGTAGAGAAATCGAGTAGAATTAGAAGAGTTGCTTTCTTATTGTCTAAATCTTTTCGGATTTATTCAGCTACTAGTAAAGGGGTATTACAGCTTCTCTTATGTCGAAAGCCAGACTGACTGCTGCTCAGCAAGTTTTTCCTATATAAATAATTTCCCCTTTTGGTAGGATAGCTATAGGTCTGTATTCAACAACATTTCTTGATCTATTTTTTGATATAGGGATCATTTTAACTTTTTCCCATTCGGATGGGCAAACACCCCCATTTATTGAGCTTAATTCAAGCTAACTTAATCTAACTTAATAACTAAGAAGAACGGGAGAGGGGGGCGCGATTAATAAGACGAATTTTTGGGCTGAGGTTGAAATCGAAGTAGGATTCGAATTAACACTTCGAGAAATGGGTTCATTGGAGCCATAGGCGGTACGGGGGTTGGATAGATAGAAGAAGAAGGGGAAGTGGATATGGGCTGGTTATTGAGGAAGAGTAGAGAGTAGAGATGAGGAGGAGGTTTGATTCGTTTACATGAAAAAGTGATTGATTGGTATTTGGAAATGTTAAGCCCTAAGCAATTTTTGAAACAACAGATGGAAAAACTATTGAGATCTGATCGAATAAGGGAAGAGCCATGACTGGCGGAACTGGTCTTGAAAAACTAGGTGTCGTCGGCATAAAGTGAGATGTGGGAATGTTTAATCACCATTTCAATATAGTTAATGATAAGAACGAAAAGAAGTGGACCTAAGTGGCTGTCTTGGGGAACGCCGGAGGAAACTAAAAAAAGGTTAGAAACGGCAGATCTGAAACGAACATTGAAATAGTGTTTTTCCAAGTATGAAGATATCTAAAGGGTCCGCCATCTAACGCTTTTTTTTTCAAGTAGTACTTATTACGTGAATGGTAACACTTAGCTCATGTCTGATTTGACAGATAATTAGCTTTATCCTTCCGCTGAACGAATATGGTTGTGCATATGGTTGTAATGTTGCAGAATGTGTGCGAAAATTGCGTACGGATTTTGGAAGAAGAGAAGCACCGTCAGCTCCGTATGTTCGTTATCTTGTGAAAAAAGTGAAAGAAACTGGCATCCTCATCGATAAACCAAAGCGTGAAAAGCCAAAAACAGTGCGTACACCCGAGAATATTGCTGCTGCGGCAGAAAGTGTGCGTGATAGTGTTGGGTTACTCATACAAGATGCACTACAAACGTCCCATACATCACTACAAAAATGTCGCAACACCTCAAAAAAATTATTTGTCCCACTTCAATTCTTGTCATAGTCAGAAGCACCTCACGTCCTCATGTCCCATACACCACTACAAAAATGTCCCAAGACCTCAAAAAAATTATTTGTCCCACTTCAATTTTTGTCATAGTCAGAAGCATCTCACATCCTCATGTCCCATACACCAGTACAAAAATATCCCAACACCTCAAAAAAGAATATTTTTCCCACTTCAATTCTTGTCATAGTCAGAGCACCTCACATCCTCATGTCCCATACACCAGTACAAAAATATCCCAACACCTCAAAAAAAATATTTTTCCCACTTCAATTCTTGTCATAGTCAGAGCACCTCACATCCTCATGTCCCATACACCAGTACAAAAATATCCCAACACCTCAAAAAAAATATTTTTCCCACTTCAATTCTTGTCATAGTCAGAGCACCTCACATCCTCATGTCCCATACACCAGTACAAAAATATCCCAACACCTCAAAAAAATAATTTGTACCACTTCAATTCTTGTCATAGTCAGAGGCACCTCACGACTTTTGCATTAGTACATATTGCAAGCTATCAATGGGATATGTGACAAGATGTAAAGGGTGTATTTTATAGAGGTATAGAACTTTGAAATGGAATAAAACAAAGATGATTTTTTTAAATTGACATGAAATTGACTTTATTCGAAAGATAATCTTCTGACATTATAATTTAAATATAATTTCTGGCATATGACTGCCCAAAACAAGATTGCCGTTCATCCCAATTTTCATAAGCGATTTTTGTTTAGCGATGAAGCTCACTTTTGATTGAATGGATACGTCAATAAACAAAACTGCCGTATTTGGAGTGATGATAATCCTCAAGTGTATGTTGAGGCACCGTTACATCCACCTAAACTGACTTTTTGGTGTGCTTTATGGGCTGGTCCGTACTTCTTTATAAACGATGCTGGCCAGAACGTGACAGTCAATGGTGACCGCTATAGAGCGATGATTACTGAGTTCTCCGTTCATCAATTGAACAACCATGATGTGCAGGAGCTGAGGTTTCAACAAGACGGCGCAACATGTCACACAGCTCGTGCCACAATTGATTTATTGAAGGAAACGTTTGGTAACCGCATAATTTCACGTTACGGACCCGTGAATTGGCCTCCAAGATCCTGCGATTTAACGCCGCTTGACTATTTTCTCTGAAGATATGTGGAGTCGCTAGTCTACGCCGATAAATCCGAAACGATTGACCACTTGGAGGACAACATTTGCCGCGTTATTGCCGATATACGGCCACAAATGTTGGAAAAAATCATTGAAAATTGGACCTCCAGATTAGACTACGTTCGAACCAGCCGTGGCGCTCATATACCAGAAATTATATTTAAATTATAATGGTAGAAGATTATCTTTCGAATAAAGTCAATTTCATGTCAATTTAAAAAAATCATCTTTGTTTTATTCCATTTCAAAGTTCTATACCTCTATAAGAAACATCCTTTACCTCAAATGAGGTGGGACAATGTACCACTTCACTCCTCCAAATGAGTACCTTAATACAAACTCAATAAAAATGCGTGTCCTACCCAACACTAGTGCGTGAAGCGCCACCAACATCAATTCACTGTCGTTCTCAACAATTGAACATTTCGGAGACATCATTGAGACGAATTTTGCATAAAGCTGTTGGTATGACGCCATACAAAGTCCAATTGGTTCAGGAGTTGAAGCCAACTGACCATCCAATGCGTTTTCGCTTCGCTAAGTGGGCCTGCGATCGACTTACAGAAGATGCCGATTTTGCCAAAAAAATCATCTTTTCAGATGAAGCTCATTTTGATCTTGGCGGGTATGTAAACAAGCAAAATTGTCGCATTTGGGGCACATAAAACACGCACGCATACATTGAAAAGCCGGTGCACCCAAAACGAGCCACTGTTTGGTGCGGATTTTGGTCCAGAGGCATAATTGGGCCATTTTTCTTCGAAAATGAGCAAGGAGTGGCCGTTACAGTCAATGGCGATCGTTATCGGGCCATGTTGAACGAATTTTTGTTCACAAAAATTGAAGAGGAGGATATTGGCAACATTTGGTTTCAACAGGACGGCGCTACGTGCCACACAGCCGAAGCTACACTCGATGTTTTGCGCCCTGTTTTTGAAGATCGCATTATCAGCCGCAGAGCTGATGTCGTTTGGCCACCTCGGAGCTGCGATTTGACACCGTTGGACTATTATTTGTGGGGTGCCGTCAAAGATAAGTGTTACGCCGACAAGCCAGAGACAATTGACGCTTTAAAGGACAATATTCGTGAAGCCATTGGTGAAATACAGCTGCACACAATCGATAATGTGCTTCAAAATTGGACCGATCGTGTAGGCTACTGCATGGCCAGCCGAGGCAGCCATTTGAATGAATTTTTTTTCCATTATTAACCGGAAGGACTGTACTTTCAAATAAAAAAAGAAATCTGAGAAAATATTCAGTAGCTTTTTTTATAGCATTTTCAAAAAAAAAAAATTATTTGGCGGACCCTTTACTTAAAAGAAATGGGATCGATGCCAAGGAAAGACAATTTAAAGACTATTAATTTGTGGGAGATTTTATAAAAAGCTTTGCTGAAATTGGTTGAAATAACATCAACTTTCTTGCCATTCTCTAAGGCCGAGAGGGTAAAGGACACAAGATAGAGGGGCAGAGTTAAATATTTCCCTGTAAAATATGGATAAAGCATCATTTAAAGTTAGATTATCAATCTAAATTTTACTTTTTGGAAATTGTGAGAAGGCAGAGCTGTAGGAGGAGTGTTCTGTAAAGAAGAATCGTAAAAGATAGGAAAGAAGGAGAAAGGATGGAAGTTATCGATGATTGAAAGGGAAAGGGGACAAAGTGAAACAGAGTTGAGGGGATCAGTTGTTAATATCTAATCTACTATAGTTGTCTACCTATGTTAGTTTAAGACGCAACCAACTTGGCTAAGATTTTAATCTGTTAGACGATCCAAGAAGAGACATTCTTTGGCAGTAGTAGGATTAGTGGCAATATAAAACAATTGATCGTCTGATTGAGGCCATTTAAGATAAGGAATTGTGTTAAGGGCAAGATGTAGAAACAAATGAAGAATTATGTCTTCAATGTTAACTAAAACAAAGTCGAGAGGTGGGGAGGATGATATTGCAATAAGGAAAGAGTCAATTATATTAAGGGCGGCTAGTAGGAAGACTCGACAAGGACAACCATCAGTGGGTCGGCTAAGTTCGTCATCGCGATAAACATTAAAATTTGATGGTGTTTCGGTCAGAGCAAGGATTTCAAAGGGTAGAACATGTGACTGTTAGAAAACAATTGGGTTTTTGAGCGAAGACCTCTTACATTCTGATAATAAAGGGTGGTCCAACCATAATGCACGATGTTAATTGTGAGTCACACCTTAACGTCAAGTTTTTTTGCCCAACTTAATTTGACATTTCTTTGTTTCAGTGTTTGACAAATTCAACTATGGAGACGTACACAATTGAGCAGCGCATTAAGATTGTTGAAGCCTTTTACGAAAATGATAATAGAAGGTACGAGGGACATTTTGGTAGAGTGAGGGTATTGCAGAGCGGGATAGACAATTATGGATGAAAAAATGTGTTTACTACGTCGAAGGTGCGATATTCGTTGTGAATTAATATATTGGCGGAATGTGTCAAGATCCTTTAACACTTTTTGGGGCGAAATGTTGAAGAATTCATGGTATTTGATGAAGAAGCTCTTGAGGCTAGCGAAATCCGTAGGAAGACCTTCCTGTTGAATGGTTGTTTTAGCTCTTAGTCGAGAGAGAGCGTAGCGACTTTGGGTGGGGGAAGGTTGAGGTGGTAATGCAATAGTTCAGTATATGTGTTAAGTAGTTTAGAATATACGTCAGCAGCAATTCAATGAATTTTAGATATAGGTTATCAAGGCCCATAGAGTTCGATATAATGGATTTCATAGCAAGAACAACATCTTGCGAATATACTCTTTGGAAGCAAAAGGCAACTTCGTAATCTAATGCAGGGCCTAGGTCGATTGAATGCTTTCTTGAAGGAGCGCCGGATGCAGTGATGAATTCAGCATTCAGCTTATTGCAATCAAGATCATCTCTGATTGAAGAATTTTTCTTGCCTAATCAATTTTTCTTCAAAACGGTTTCCAAAGATGTTTGCTTGAGGCAAACATGTCCAACTTGCTGCCAAAAAATTCAGCTTTAGTAGTCCTAATTTTAAAGAATTAATAATTGTTAATAATTAGTATAAAAATATTAATAATTGTTAATAATTGTAAGACGATACTAGGCTATACTTTTCCCATTTTAGATATACAGTATATCGCTCATGTATTAGTTGAAGAATATCACCTTTTAACCAAGGAAGTAAGAGAGGTTTGTGTTTTTTAGTTCTTAAGGAAATATGCTAATCGAAAAGTAAATATATTTGTTGTTGAAAAAAGGCTACTTGCTCGTCGACAGCCAGTTCATCCAGCTTATCAGACCAGCATTTTTTAATTTCTGCGATCTAACTATTTCTGTTTTTATGGTGTCTATAAAAAGTTCACTTTGTTTGTCCATTCGCTGTTCTCATTCGAGAACGAGTTTATGCAGAGAGAGGGCCTTAATACCGTGGTTGGCTATTGCTGAAGAGAACGTCTGCGACGGTCAAGAGAGCAGTGATTTGGAAGTTTTTTTAGTTTAATTTATAAAATAAAAACTAGCCACACGAAATTTAAATAATATGATTTAGATGTTGATTCGTTAGTTTGTTGATTTAGAAATTAAAAATAAAAAAAAATCCGATAAGGGAGTATACGCTTTAAAAATATGCAAAAAAAAATCGAAGCCGTTAAAGCAAGGACGTCTATTCACTACTACCACACATATGTATGTACATCATACGCCGAGGAAATAATCGGAGACTATCAGTGTGCGTTCAGGAAAAGCCGCTCGACGAGTAACCAGATTTTCACAATACAAATCGCACTCACACTAGGTGACACTGATGATTTGAACCACTTAGTGAGGAAACAGTTGAGAGAAATGCAGAAACTGTAAGAATTAGGAGTAACGTTGTATAGGTAGATGCCGAGCGCAAAACGCACCAAACGATGCTTTGGCAGCTCCAGAAATTATCTTTGCCGCTGAAGATAATATTTCGTAAAAAAAACTGGAAATTCCCCCGCTTTTTTAAATTTTACTCAGCGGAAATTCAACGCTGGGGATGGTCGTCCGACTTTAGTTCTTCCACAAACTGTATTTCGTAAGGTGCGGATAGGTGGCGATAATTATTAAATGAGAATTATTAAAAGCGTAAATTTGGTTGAAAATCTATTCAGGATTGGATGAATAGCTTGCTCAATAAATAAATTAGTCGAAGTATGCGAAAAACACTTTTCGCAAGGCACGAATATTAGTTTTAAAAGTTAATAATTAATAAGAATTTTAAGAACTTTAAAATATTTCTCGAGTGATTTATAAACTGTCAAAATTTGAACATTGAAAAAGCAAGCAACCTAAAAGCACCTTTTCTTAATAATGCCAGTGATACTTAACAGACGTAAAAAATGTCTTTAACTAAGGCGGTAAATATAGTTTTCAACTCTTTGAAAACGAAATCTTAAGAAGAATCTGTGATTGAAAACAAGACGAGGAAACAGACGGATGAAGAGAAGTACGTAATCAAGAACTCTAGGATCTTCACTGAGACTCAAACAGTGTCCAGCTAAGATATGCAGGGAACATAGAACGAATGAGTAGTGGACGACAGTCAAAAGAGTAATTTCCACTTTACTCGATGGAAAAAAATCGCCGTAGATTGGAGGACAATATAAGGATAGATCTAGAACAGATGAAACAGAACAGCGAAACATGGATGGAACACATTCATAATAAAAAGTTTTGGATGCAGCCCTGAACTGCCGATCTACATATGTGCGAAAATGATAATAATAATGATTGTAATCAAAAAAAAAGAAACGCAGAAGCGTTCATCTTCAAACCAACATCTTTAAAGAAAAAATTTTAACCTCGAGCTTACTATTGCCCACTTTGATCTTTGAACAGAGTATGGTGGGTGGACAGCGCAACCGTTTCCTTAAATATTGAATGTCCATTTAACTAGTCTAGATAAAAATCGGGATATGCTTTTAAAAATCAGTCGATCTTCCTTCGAACGATTCCGTCGATGACATTGAAATTTTTCCTGCAACAGTAGTTACTGAACTAGATCTGGAGAATTTGATGGAAAACATTTCTAAGGGCAACTTGTACGATTTTTCCATTGATTTGATCGACCTCTGAATGAAAAGTTTCCGCATAAAGTGTGCTTAGAAATTCGAGGTTTTCTTTCTTCTCAAAATTCTAAAGTCTAACCTGTTTTGATTCTTTGATATCAAGTGCTGGCCACAAATGTTGGCGATTTTTCTCGCAGCATACGAATTCGACGTTGACAAAATTGTGCGTCTTTTATGGCGATCAAATGGCACAAGACAGCCCAATTTTTGTGTTTTTACGAAACATCGATAGTGATCCGCTGCGACGGTTTAACCTGGCTGCAACAAGTCGAGCTGCTAGAAAAATCAAACATTCTGGATGTATGTCATCAAGATATTTACAAGACAGAGGTTGGTAGGCTTGTCTAGAAAAAGCTTTTCGGGACAGAAAGAGCTCAAGCCTGGAAGACAATTACTCACATCTGCATGGCTCGAATATAATTGTAAAAATTTAACAAGTAAGCCACCAGAGACCAAGGAACAGTCAAAACAGTGGACAAAACCTACCGGCCGAAAAGGTGATGGCCACCGTATTTTGGTATTCACAAGGTGTGATCTACATCGACTACCTGGAGAAGGGCAAAACGGTCACAGGGCTGTACTATGCCAAATTATTGGGCCGATTCGACGCCGAATTGAAGAAAAAACGGCCCCACTTGGCGAAGAAAAAAGTGTTCTTCCACCATGATAACTCACCGGCTCACACCTCCGCCCTCGCCACGGCCAAATTGGTCGAATTAGGCTACGAACTGCTGCCTCATCCACCGTATTCTCCAGATTTGGCCTCATGCGACTTCTTTTTGTTTCCAAACTTGAAAAAGCCACTCGCCGGGCAGAAATTTCAGTCGAATGAGGAGGTCACCGCCGCCACGGAGGCCTACTTTGCAGACCTCGAGAAAACGTATTTTTGCGCATTGCATCAGTAAAAAAAGACCTGAGGAAGCATAGTTGAGGGCACTACTGGATCGAGAACGATATCAAACTTACAGGTTGACCGACCGTAACCAAACAAGCTACAGAATATTCCAAAAGCAACCGAATTTTAAACCAAATACGTCGAACGGCGAGCAAAGACACGACAGGTCATTAAAATCTATCTTGAAACTCTAAAAAGGAACGCTCTACCCCATCGGCTGCATTCTATAGATATCGACCGTACCGATGGCGACCTGTTCCGATCGCTGACGCACGTCCTGTGTGAGTTGCATTTGTCGAAGCATCAAAAAATTATGTCGATTCGTTGTCCGCCTGGCTAGCGATGAATCATAACTCCGACCATAAACAATAACCCGAAATAAAGCTATAAATGTCGAAAAAAAAAACATGGCAGATTCCCCCATATACTCTGTATAATTTATTGTGAGTTTGTTCGGTGGTGTATATCATATCACCAGGAAGGTTAAAGTGTTGAACAAAGTGCGCGAATAATAAGAATTTATTCAAAAAATCAATCACTCGTCAAAAAAAAAATTGTACGTTACGCAATCATTACAACCGTCCTGTTGAGTTGACTATTCCAGCTTTGGTGGTCGAATTCGGGTAAACCGGTTCGGTAAAAAATCAATAAAGGAACATACTTCACCGAAAGGCACGGATTGCTGGCATCGCTGTCCTGCGTGAGGGTGTACGGGAAAGCCCAAGGCAGTTAAAGAAGTCATAGAACTCGGATTTTCTATGAATTTTCCAATGCTGTGTCGGGATTAAGATCTGTACTAGTATTAAATTCAGTTGACCTGGGAACTTTAAGGAAGCCATAGCAATGGCAATTTCAACAAATCCTTAAATCCATACTTGATAAATGCCGAGATTTTACCCATCAAGGATAGATTATTTTTTTTATGGGGTTCACGCAGGATCAAAAGTAACGCTCTTATAGTGCTTGTCACACAACCTGCACGGAGTGCCGATGGTTTGTGTCGAAGATGTTCACTTCTCCCCAGGGGTGGTTGTCATAGACAGGATTTGAGAGATTCGACTGAATTTGTCGCGGTGGTTGTAGTTCACAGTAACTTTTTGTTTCCACCACATTAAGGTGTTATATATTAGAAATACACACATAGAGTGTGAATATTGAAGTGAATGAGTGTGGAATTTAAGAAATTTAAGATGACACCTCTTGTTGGATAATACCTACATATCAGAGAAGCTTTTTATAGAAAGTTGGTTTTTAAAATCCGTCCAGAGGGTTGTTATTTTTTATATTTAGAGCCGAGCGAATATACTCTTATCTTAATTGCTTTACAGCCAATAATCCCTACGAGAGTGCCTTTCGTGCAAGGAGCAATGACCGTTTAAGCGTTAAATCTGACTTCAAAGCGGGTAATTAGAATTACATTTCGAATAGAATTATTTCCCTTCTCATTAACCAGCTAATATAATGTGGCCGTCGACATACTTCAAGCAGGGAAATGCAATTTTTTGCTTATAATCCCCAACAAATCCTATAAATTCAATCTAACATTCGCTCGAAACGTGGTTTTAATAGTCATCTAAAATAAACAGTTCAACCCTATACTTGCAATTGTTTTTACTCCTACTTTAGGTTACGAGTTGCCATTTACTTTATATTGCCGTACTCGAAGTCACCGCTAAGCTAGTTTTAACACCCTACACCTCCCTCACATAAAGGTAAGCGACTGGCATATCTTTTATTGCATCCACTTTAAATCAAAGTCCTGAATACACCGCGGCCACTCATAAATGACAACTAAGACCTATGCCGCCGTTATATGACTCTGATTTCCCACGTTACCTCCGCTTCCCAAAGCAACAAAAAAGGCACAGGTATGTGGTCATACCACGCTCCCAACCATTGTTTGATGGCGCAATATAAGAGGATATCGGCAAAAAACCAAAGAATAAAGAAGAAAGAGCGTTTTTTTCCACTCACGTTCGGAACAATTTCACGTCAGTCATAAAATCGTATTCATATCCGGCGTTAGAGTGTAGCTCGAGTTAGAAGTCGATTTTTTCATCCTCAGTTTTATACCATAGTAATGAAAGGAAATTTTGCGTAACAATGGCGTTCGAGGTAACAAAACAAACAACCACATCTGGTCAAAGTGAAATAAAGAGGAATACATAAAAAAAGCTTTTTCAATTCCAAAGCGCGCACAAGTCGTAATCCTTCCCAGGTTTTTAAGGTAAATAAAAACCACAAATGCGTGTATGGATGCCATAATAAAAAGTTCAAATCATCAGAGGTGTGGAAATAGCAGTGAGTAATGAGCACTGCAAATGAGCGGAAGAATCCTCTAGGATACCATTAAACACCACCTGAAAAATGTACATCCCATAATCTGGAATACCTCTCACCACGCAATCATATTGTATTTCAAATTAAATTAGAAATTCCCAGGAAATGTCTAGAAAACGAAAACAACAGCGACTGCTTCGTCAATGATGATGATGCTGGTGACGATAGCGATGGGAATACAGATGAGAAGGCTCATCTAACCGGAACATAGTTTCCTCCTTTTCGCGCTATTTGTAGCACTATGGGAACATGCCGCGTGAACTTTTCACACCGTTTATACCCATCTCCGATGATAGGCAATATAGGTACATATATAAAGGATGCTCTCTGTGTTTGGCTTTGTTTAAGACAGGACTCTCCATACCTACATACATATATTCTCTATATGAAGGAGCTTAAGGAGCACTAATCTCAAAGTCTCACTCGTACCTTACCCGAGTTTACGTCCTTTCTTTCCCGATTCCCAGCAACTTGCATTTCATATTCAGGACGTGAAATCCTTCGATTTCAAAGTACCAAACCAGGAAAGAAAAAAGGCAAAGAACAAAAGGAATATGTCAGGTCCTGGATCCGACTCGATGCAGTACGTGACTTTGATTTTGTTGTTTTCTTTCGTCTTCTTTTGTTTTTCTTCTGGCACCACTAGCAAATTCTTACTACTTGGTATCCTTCGCTTGGTTTTGCTTTTGATGAGTTGTGTCCTTATGTACGACAAGAAACGCCATCTGAATTTCTATTCTCAGTCGTTCTTCCTTCGCCATTCATTCTGTGTTGCAAACACATTGTTATGTGAGATGTTTTCAATATTCAATACGGGAATGTAACAGCTCTCTAGCGCTTCGTACATCTTTCAGGGAAGGCTTTAAGGAGTGCAAAGGTATTGTTATATTGCTCTGAATGACAAGGTTGGATTTGGAAAGTAAAAGATGTTCAGCACGTCATCGAGCAATTGTTTTTACGATCATACATATTTTATTTTAATCCTGAAAACTTTTCAACCATCTGAAGCTGGAAACGTAGGTGGGTTTTAAAGTTTTCAGGGGCTTTTGGTGAAATGTCACGTTTAGCTGGATAGATTCATGTGGCTTTTAAGGCTAAAGCCGGATGAAGGATAATGTAGATGAGCTCAGAAGGGAGGGGCATCATTGTTTCATACCACCCAGTTTTCAGGTGTCATTTCAAATTCGAGGTCTTATGTGATTGATCTCTGAAATACTTTGTTATAAGCTATTGGGGCACTTTTCATGAAATCGAAGCTGGAAATGAGATGAGTGACTCCATCGTATATAGTTCGCACATCGACTGACAGACTTGGCTTTCAAATATGCATATACGCCATCTGAATATTTTACACTATTGTAACACTTGGAGGAATCTCTGACAAAGTCGGAATCTCTACCAAATTGGGTCAGGAACAACTTTCTTTGCTTGCCTACGTAAGTTTGCGTTTTCATTCTCTAATCTTGCTTGGTGGATTTTGGGATTTACAATCGGATTCAGTTCGCTAGTTCGAGCATATGTAATACGTGCAGAACAGAGCTACGGCCAGAATATAGCAATCGCCTGAGCTTAAGGATAGAAAACGACTGAAATGTAAAATTATCCCACCACTTCGGGACTTAGGTACATCACCCCAGATGATGCTTATGTCTCTTTCCTAAAACGCGTTTTCCTGTGGGCTCGCTCGTTAAAGGACAATCAAGTTCAATGATTTTAAATAACATATCAAAAATAACAGACATATCTGAGGATGAGTTTACCTTTGAGCAAGCAATACATATTAACCAAATTGAGACTGACGCCAATATCGGTTACAACTTTTGGGTGATCCAATATCAAATACTCTTTTTTAATGGGGATTCTCAGTTATAGCATGCATGACAAATGTCATATTTCTATGCAGAATTCATTGGCACGTTTACAAACGATTTATTTCCAAAATCAGTGCTCAGTAGAAAACGTTTTTCGTATACTTTAACCATAGTGCTCTGTGCTCATAATATTTAAACTGGATGCACTATTCGCGAAGAAATCAACAGCCAACTCAATCAACGTTCATCTGCTGACTAGATAGGTAGAAACCCTGTCTTTTTTTAATATTACTGCTTCAGCTCATAGTGATCGTGATGATAGCGACGTGTGGCCATTGTGGTGTATCTTGAAAAGAAATCTTGGTGTACAAATTGGCATACAAAATCCAACTTATTCATCAATTGAAGACTCTTAATCTTCATTTGCGTCCTAAATTTGGTAATGGTTCTTCAGAAAAGACCCAAATATATCCCTTTTTTTGGCAAAGAAAAATTTGTGCAGCCACGAAGGCTGACAAGCAGCCAGAAGCCAGAATACCCAACAGATAACAATGCATCTGAAAAAGCGAACTTTTGGTTCGGTCTATGGACAGGCGGCATCATTGGACCATATTTCTTTAAAAATACGGAAGCAATGTGCCGCACCGTCAATTGCGAACGGTGTAGTACAATAATCCTATTTTTTCCGCTGCCAAAGGGCAAGACATTGGTGTAGATGGCTTGTGGTTTCAACAGATTGATGCAACATGGCACACAGGGGGCGTAACTATTCACTTATTGAGAGACAATTTTCACGAAAAAATCATCTTAAGAAATAGACTAGCGATTTGGTCTTGAAAATCATATGTTCCAACTCCACTGAATTATTTCTTGGCTTAATATGTGAACACACTACTTTCTGAGGTCAAACCGGCGGACCCCACAAGCGGACCAGTAGGAATGCAGTTAAGTGGGAAGGTTATGGTCCTACACTTCTGACCATAACGACGCCGGGATAAAAAGGAAAAGAAGAAGAAGAAGAAGAAGAAGTATGTGAACACACTTATTTACATTGTCAAATTACAGTCGATTGATGCTTTAGGAGTGAACATAATAGGCATTGTTGACGTCATTTCGGCTGATATGCCCCAGAGATCACTCGAGAATTCAGCCCATAGAAAGGATCACCTGAGGCCTAGTTGCGGACGACATTTGCAAGAGATTAAAATACGGGATTGCCATTTCTTTGAAATCGAACTCCTCGAAGCATACCATGGAGTAATAATCACCATAAAACAGCGCTCCTCATAGAGTTACATGTTAAATGTTTTTAAAATTTGTGTTCTGTATTTATTTAAATGCCTCCAGTACTCGATCGGTCACTCCTCGCACCACCTGTTTCTACTAATGAGCTTTCGGTACATTACTTACTTACTTATATGGCGCTACAGTCCGCGGTGGACCTGGGCCTCAACCAACAAGCTGGCACGATCTTTCGCCAGCTGTTTCCAGCGCCGCACGCCCACACGGTTGAGGTCCCCTTCCACCTGCGTGCGTCACCGAAGATTCGGCCGTCCCCTGCTGCATCGTCCCTCCGGGTTGGATTCGAAGACTCTTCGGGCCGGAGCCGTGTTGTCCATCCGCTCTACATGGCCCAGTCATCTTAGACGTTGGATCCGGAGACGTTGTACCAGGTCCATGTCGCTGTACAGCCCGTACAGTTCTTCGTTGTATCTTCTCCTCCATACACCGCTAGTATAAACGGGACCATAGATTAAACGCATTTTCCTCTCGAAACGACCAAGAGCTTCCTCATCCGCTTTAGTTAAAGTCCAAGCCTCCGCGCCATAAAGGAGGACTGGGATGATTAAGGTTTTGTACAACGTTATCTTGGTCTTTCGAGAGAGGGCTCTACTTCTCAATTGCCTCTTGAGCCCAAAGAAGCAGCGGTTGGCAAGAGTTATTCAGCATTTTATCTCAGCGCTGGTGTTGTTGTCGCTGGTCATAAGTGAGCCAAGGTAGACGAAGTCATTGACTACTTCGAAATTATAGCTGGCAAGCATGACGTTCTGGCCCAGACGTCGGTGTTGTGTGTCTTTTTTCGATGACGTCTCAATGCTTATGAATGCCTCATTGACGTCTCGCTGCGATCTCCCGATCACGTCAATGTCATCTGCGTACGCAAGCAGTTGGGAGGACTTGAAATAAATCGTATCTCTTGTGTTGGCCAGTGACTCTTGTACGATCTTCTCAAGTAAGATGTTAAAGAAATTGCATGACAGTGCGTCGCCTTGTCTAAATCCTTTTTGAACACCAAAGGTCTGGGTTAGCTCATTACCGACCTTTACGGAGCAGCGAGAATTCTCCATTGTCGACCTGCACAATCGGATGGTCGGGATGTTAAAACTAGACATGGCCCGTATAGCTCGTCTCTATGCACACTGTCATACGCGGCTTTAAAATCGATGAAAAGGTGGTGCGTATCGATTTGAAATTCTTGTAGAGCTCGCAAGCAGCTCTCGTCCGCCTATGGCTTTTGGAACATGGACAATTATTATTTGAACAGTTTACAAAAGTACTTTAGCTGACAGAGATCATGAGGCAGTCAGGAAATGAACAACGAACGTTCCGGGAAACTCTTGGATGAATGGCTATTGGCGTTCTGTCCACTGTAGATTACAGTTCGCTGTAGTCAAGATTTTTAGTGAACAACTTAACAATCGCCAACGAATTTAAAGATACTATTTGGATCATAGCCCGAAATATTGATGTATGTTCATATATTCAAGATATGCTTCGCCACTTAACTCGCCAGTCATACATATGTATAAGAGCTGTCCATAATAATGACACTGCTCTACGTGCGTCAGATGACGAAGCATATGGTTTGTCTGCATGTTTAACGCTAGCCCGCAAATGTCGAGTAATGTTAAAACGCAATTTGTAGACAGAGCTAGGTCTGTGCAATGGTTCTCTTGGTATAGAAGCCAACTCTAATAACCACCTTTTTGAGCTACCACTATGTGTATAGGTAAATTTTGCCAACTATCAAGGCCCAAATATTTACAACGGCTTGATTCTGATAACGCCACAAATAGCTGGATTCAGAAAAGGAAATGTCTCATGCACCAGGAAAGAGTTTTGCCTACAGTAGGGTTACGCAATTACGCTCCACAGAAGTCAAGGCATCACCGTTGACAGGGCTTTAGTGGACATTGGCACATCAGAGTCTGAACTTGGCTAACATACATAGCATTATAACGTGTTCGAATGCTTAATGAAATCTTGATCAACCCGGCATTTTCCCCGGACGGACTCTCCCAAAGCATGAACAAGAACTCGGCTTGACAAGGTAAGGAGCCTGAGCATGGATGACTACATAGGAAGGCAAATGAAGGCAAATTCTTACTTGATGACAATCGAATTTCATGGCCATAGTGACCTAAACTTTTTGAAATCAACAACGGAAGGATATATTTCAAATCTAGGATGGAGTAGGTTGGTGTTGAGATGTTTAAATTATAGCAGGGCAGGGTTGTCAATGTTTCTGACAACGAATAGAACGGCGGCAACTTTTCACCATTTATCGAAGCGTGTTATTTGCTAGTATTATCAGGAGTAACCCAGAATAGACATATACCAAAGGCTATCTGCGTACAGCAAATTGAATAAGTCTGCGTTGAACAGTCTCTATTCAAAGGCAATGGATTTCGTGAAAAGGCAGTCACACTTTACTAGCATATCCTATGATTTAACAAAAATTAAAAATATTGTTTTAGTTACATATGTACTTATAATGAGAAATATGCATATCGATTTGACCAGAGTTTAGTTCTCATAATAAACAGACAGGAGATGAAACGTGCCCGAAGTGCTTCATACCATCAGCGTAAAGTGACACACAATGATTTTCTTATAAGACTCTAATATCGTTGATGGACAGAATTAAAATAAAAAGTCCCTGATGACTGCTTTGAGGAACTCCAGAATCGATCATACAAAAAGGATGTACGCTATGTACGCCGTTGATTCTTTCAAAAGACATTGCTTTGGTAAAGGAATGTCATATAAAAATTTCTTTAAGGTTCCCAAAAAATTCCTTCTGACAAAAAGTTTTCAAGGAAACCTTAAGTGTATGGAAGTTTTTACAGTTTTCCAGACTTGTAGAGGATAATCCGCCAGGATAGGGTGGTTTTTCTTCCTCATAATGGAAACCACGGGTAGTCTGGTTGCTGCTTCTCGTATAAATATGACCTAGTTCGAGCTTAATGAAGTAAATTTCAACATTGAATAAGAAAGTGACTGACCATTCTAAATAGTTGGATACTTGTCTGAATTCGTTTTACTACTGATGATAGAGTTCGACAATGAAGGTAGAGAAACTTGAAGAGTCAGAAAATGTGGGTGGATAGTGATACGCGGATGTAATTGAAAAAATCAAAATGCGATTGACAACAAAAATAATGAGCCATGAACTTTTGAATGAACCATGGCGGTTAAGGCAAGGAATTTGTTTGTTGAACGAAAGGGACCGATAGTGTGAAGCATTAAACACTGTGAAATAGAAAAAAGTGAGAGCTTTGGTAATAGAAATGTTTGAAAATATAGCGTTGAGTTTAGCATTACTTAGTTGTTCAGTTTTTTAAAGTCTGCTTCGTCCCATTTAAGGCTATATTTTTTTTTTCAGTATGATAGACCCCATTAGCGAGCTTAAGAGGTGGATGGACCTTCGACATCCGTGGAAAATACAGGGTTAAACTCTCTAACTTGATTGTTAGCGGCCCCACTAAATTGATAAAGACCGAACATTAAAATAACCTTCGATTAATAATTGTCAAATAGTGCCCAGCAAAGACAGTCTTCTTCTTTATCAGAGGTATAGCTAATGGCGAACTTGGCCTTCTTTTAAAAACCTCTCCAACTGGCACGATCTTCATTCCCCTCACACCTAGTTGGCTGAAGTGCCTTCCACTTACGTACGCCACCTCAAATTTAGTCGCCCTCAGGGTTGGATTCAAAGTTCATCGGCTCGGAGCTGTGGTGTCCATGCCCTCTACACGATCTGTGTTGTGCAGTCCGTAAAATTTATTGTTAAATCTTCTCCTCGATTCCCCATTTATGCAGATCGATAAAGTTCATGCCTCTGCGCCATAGAGCACTAACGGTATGTTTAGGGTCTTGTATATGGTCATTTTGGTTTTCCGAGAGAGGGCCCTGTTTTTCAATTGTCAATTGCCTCCCGAGCCCAAAGAAACAGCAGTTTGCCAGAGTTATTTTGCGTTTGATTTCGGCATTGGTGTCACTGCTGCATGTCATTATGGAGCCAAGGTCTTAACTACCTCGAAATTATGCCTGCCAATATGCGCTCTGACTAAGACGCCGGTGATTCATGCTCTTTTTCGATGACAGTATATACAATATTCTGTTTTGCAATCGTTTACCGCTAGTCCTATCTAAGCTGAATAAAGGGAACCATTTAGGAGGCATTGCAAAACTATGCAACGGTGCAAAAATGTCGTAAATAATTAAAGGTATGAAGGGATGCTAAAAACAAGAACTGAAGAGGAGGAACAAAGTATTATCCCAACACAACGAGTGGTAACTCGGAAATTCTGAGCCTCATTGCGGAGCCAAGGTTGAAAATATTTGGCCAATTCTTCCCGTCACTGGTGTGTTCCTTTTGTGATTCGCTGTTCTGTTCCATCCCTTCTAAGTCCATCCTTATCCTTGTCCTTCCATCTAGGGCGCAGTTTTCCTGGGGGTCTTTTTCTTAAATTTTCAACGGATCTCGAATGTTCCAGATAATATGTTCAATGTTTTAGCTTGTTCTTGGTTCCCCTTAAGGCAAACTTGTACCAGTTTCAACAGCTCAGGGTTCCCAGCCTCATAAAAACATAACGACGGTGATGTTAAGAAACCTCGTAAGTCCGACTTTTTTGCTTTTTAAGGTTTCAGTGGTTTCTTAAGTAAAAAAAATCGAGGAATCAGATCCTGCAAACCTTGTAAGTCGTTTTCGTCAATTAGCGTTCCTGTCGGCGAAAAAAGAAAGCTCGTATGTCTGTCATTGAAAATTGTGATCATAAGAAACCTCATATGTCAAGACTTACGAGGTTTCTGTACTAATTTTTGTCAAACTGCAGAATTTTTCACCTCGTAAGTCCTAAGTGTGGTCCTAAACGTAAATAAAAATAAACATTAGATGATGATAAAAAGATTTTGTACCGTGTTGGTGATTTTAATTTCATTATGGTTGAGCGTTTTACTTAATTAACTATTAAGCCACTAAGACCGTCTACAGAAGGTCATTCCACAACCCAGTTCTATTCCCAACAGTTTTTTGTTTGTGCCTTAAACACCAATGTTGTTTTTTTTTAACGGTTCCAATTTGATCACGCTGAGTTCAATAGTGTGACAGATAAAGGCTTCAGAATTTTTTTCTCTGTGGACGGACAGTAAAATTTATTGTGCTGTCAGTGGTTAAAGGGTTAAGATGGACAAAAAGCGGAAATATACCATATCATCCGGAGCATATTGTGCAAAAAAGAGAAGCTCTTTAATGAATAATTTGGCTTTGAAGCAGACATCAGGTTGGTTTTCACATCACTGTAATCCTCTCATAATATTACTGTATTTTTTCAAACATTCAATTTGTGTCAAAACAGATGATACTGTGTCTGCAGAAACAAAATCAGTTAGCGCTTCTGAATCAAAATCTTCTACAGAATACTCCGAGTATCAGCAAAATAAGTCGGACAGTGATAGCAGCGAGTCGAATCAAGAAAGTGTCGGGGAAGAATATATTCGCCAGCAACATGAGATCAACTCAGATAATACTGTAACTAATGACCAGCATCCAGATACAAATCCGCTTCCTCACGGTGATCTGCAGCCACCTACAGATAACAAAGGAAACGAAAAGAGACAGCGAGCAAAGAAAGGCCAAGCCAAAATAACAGAATGGATCGTTCCAAAGAACCAAGCTTTACTCGAAAAAGGTTTACCTTACAAAGGTGTAAATCGAAAAAAGCCAGGTAAACAGCAGTACGACGTTCCTAGAGGAGAAAGAGAACTGAAACCCCGATGTAATTGTGCAATGAGTAACAAGAACAACTTCGTTATAAAATGTAATGAGTTTTCGGAGGAGGAACGAGAACATATTAAAGATAGTTTTTGGAACTTGACGTGGGCCGAAAAAAAAAAAACCGTGCAAATGCTTACTCGAGAATCAGTATCAAAAGACAAGAAAAACTGTAAGAATTCTCAGTCTCGCCGGAATTCCACTTTTTTCTTTCATTTGAGGAAACCGAACGTTGGATTAGTACGAGTGTGCAAAAAAATGTTTTTAGCTACTTTGGTACTGAATGAGTGGATGGCTTTGAATTGGGCGAAAGAAAACGAGACTTCTGTTCTTAATCCACAACCGCTCAGCCGAAGGCAGGAGAAATCTGAAAAAAAGGTATCGGTAGTCCAAGAATTCTTTGATAAATTGCACAAAGTTCCGTCCCATTATTGTCGGCAATCCACCAGTAAGGTTTATTTAGAAACCTTGTGGCTTTAAAAAAAAGAAGTGCATCGTGCTTACGTCGAACATTGCCGTGAAAATGAGACCACACCGTATAAATACAAAAAAATTTGTCAAATTATGGACGGAATGAATATTGCCATTTTTAAACCTCGCAAAGATCAGTGCGACACCTGTGTTTCTCACGCAAATGGAAATCTTTCTGATGAAGCTTGGGAGGTGCATATCTCTAAAAAAAACTACTGCTCAGGCCGAAAAACTAAATGATAAAAATGATGACTCTTTGAAGCATGTTTTTGTCATGGATTTACAGGCTGTGTTTGTGGGCCTCGAATGCACGCATCTGCTTTGTACTACCGTACAAAATTATCTGTGCATAATTTCACCATCAATAACGTGAAAACCAAAGATGGCTTTTGCTTTGTTCGGAATGAGTCAGAAGGAGGTGTATGTGCCAACGAGTTTACGTCAATCATTTGCGACTTCATCATGAATTTAAATTTGGAAGAAGGCGAAGAAGTGATTTTCTTTAGCGATGGCTGCAATTATCAGAACCGAAATGTTACTCTGGCGAATGGTTTAATTAATTTGGCGATGCTTTTAGAAATTACTATAACACAAAAGTACTTGGAAAAAGGGCATACTCAACAAGAATGCGACGGCATGCACTCGTGCATAGAAAAACGTTTAAGACGGATCGAAATATACCTACCAAGTGGTTATTTGAATGCGGCGAAAGAAGCGCGACCGAGGCAGCCATACATTGTTGTGAATTGGACCATACTTTTTTCTGAATTATCAAAAGAATATAACGTTTTACAGTAGCATCAGATCCGGAAGCAAAACTGGCGATCCCCAAGTATGCAACATCAGAGCTTTACGATATCAGCCGGATGGGAAAATATTATACAAACTTAATCATACCGAAGAATGGGAATTATTGCCTCAAAGGTTCAGAGGAACCAACTCACCGATAAAGGACATTCCCAAACTGTATAAAGGTTCAACGGCAATAAAGAAGTCAAAGTACAGACATCTTCAGGAAATCAAAACTGTCTTACCGCGAGATACCCATCATTTTTATGATGGTTTAAAATTTGAATAATGAATACATGTAATTTCGTAATTTGTATAATTTTTCGAATAAAAATGTAATTTTCTGACTCTACTTCCTGTAAAAACATTTCTTATTATTTCCAAATTTGATTTAATTTAATGAAAAATCGAAAGTAAGAAACCTCGTATGTCTTAAAAAAATACCCAAAAATTAATCAGAAACCTCGTAAGTCCACAAATTCCTTAATAACTTGGTTAAAAAAAAAAAAATTAAAAATTTCCAATCAATTTGTTTCGAATCACTGTAAGGATTATATTAATACAACAGTGAGCATTTTTAGAGCTGATGTGATTTTTTGAAACGTTTTTTGTCTCTCCTGAAAAATTTTACTTTTTGGACTTACGAGGTTTCTTAAGATCACCGTCGATAAAACATTTTCATAAAACGTTTATAGTCATATGTCTTTTAAAAATCTACGAATAGCCAGTAGACCAGTTGATGAAATATTCATAACCATGACAGTCTTCGGGATAAGGGGGGAAACCAAGAACAGTGAATTTTAGAATTTTAATTTGATGCGCCATTTTTTCGAAGACCTTGCCTTCTTCTCTAATGGGCTTTTCCCAGGCTTATAAATCAAGATCTGCCTTGGTATCCTTTTCGGGCAGCATTTATACGAACATACATTGCTCCCGTATTTTTCCAGCGGGGCGCTGGTTGCTCCGTGATTTGATGTTGGAAAAAGAAACGAAAGGTTATCGAATAACAACTTGGATAACTCTTTTATTTCTCTCATCACGTTTTTCCTCTTCGTTGAGGTCTAAATCCAGAAGAAAGAAAGGAAATATTGTAATAATGGATGGTTACGTGGGAGCAGCTTCCGATTTCAAGTAGTAAACTAGAGCGACTTCTATGAGAATTCTACTGGTAAATTGCTAGAAATGTCTGCCTCATAATTTTGGTTGCCTAGATTGGCTAGATTTAGATTTAGATTAAGGTGTGGGGAGAGACAATGTCACCTAATCACTGCGGCCTCTGATGGGCCTATTGTGATATCCCCCATTCAGAATTCATTCAAAAGTCCTGAGTTCATGATAAAACTTAGTATACTTTTGAGTGAACTAGCAGCGATTTCTTCTGCTTCAAGATAATGCCTGACTAGGTGTTTGTGTCGTGTACTGATGAGGCAATTACAGTGGCACAGTATGAGCTCTGCTGTTTCTGCCTCTTCGTTATACATTTAGCAGGTGTCATCTTGTGCGATGCAAATGGTTTTAAGATGTTTGTTGACCGGGCAGTGTCCAGTGAGGAAGCTGAAATCCATAATCCTTTAAAACAACAAGCCATTCTGGTAATGCACTTACATCCACAAAAGGTTCCTGCCGTGCGTGCTTATATCCCTTCAAAAACAATGCCAAAATAATGCTTTCGTCAATAAAGGGTACTAAACATGGGTTTTTACTGACACCCTCGTTTGGCTCAGTTAATGGCATTAAAGCGAAAGATGTATGGCTTTAACAATGCGCCACATTATGTCATCCGAGGCGCTCGATGTTCAATTTAATCGTATACACTCGAGCCAGATGGTCGGTTTTAATGCATGAGTTATGTATGTAAAATCGGGGATAACAAACCAGGGATGATGGATGTCTTTGAAGCCAAGAGTCACGCACAACGAAGAGGGGACGAAAAGTCGCCTCTGAGGCGTTTCGTGCCACAATACCCGTATGCCCAAAAGCATTTCTTCGGTAGCATAACAATGTGTTCCGGGCAAATTGAGTCCTACGGATATTGACTCGATTTCGATATATACTGCAAGATTCCTATTTCTGAAAATACAAACACATACCATATAATCACCTGGTTTAGATGGATCATCAAACATGACCCATTAGGCAACCCCTGAAATAAATATCTATGGTAAGTTTATACGTGTCTACCTGAGAGACCGTTTGAAATTTTATAACTTAACTTTTATGCATAGTTTTAGGGAAATATTTAATGAAGGCTTAACTGCACATGAGTCAAGTCAAGCATTGCGGAAATGTACTTATCGAGAGTAGTACAAGTACCAAAGCATCAGGTCATGCATATTTCACACAAACTACCAGAAGGCAATTAGAGCACTTCGTCATCACCGATCGAAAGGAATAGAAGGAATTGCAAAATACTAATTTTGCACTTGACACTACCGAATCAACCTTTTACCAATTCACTGCAAAGGAGTTATCATATTACCCGCGTCTAAATTGAAATCCAAGACAAGTATCTCTAGGGTGTTAATGGCACTTGGAATAGATTCATGCAACCACCGCCTGTCATACTCTGTGGCCAGGACAAAGTTTTAATTGTTTTCTGTCCCAATTCCCAATTTTTTTGCTGTTGATGTTGTTATTGTTTCATGTTCTCACTACTTGTTGGCTAGTAAGTAATTGGTAAGAAAACTTTCACGTTGGACACATTACGAGCCTTGATAAGTGCAATTTATTTGGTGAACGAGAGAGATTTGCGAGACTTCAAATCGTCACACCATCAATGGTAAGGATCGACTTGACGACCATCATCATCATCATCCAGTGGTCGTTCTAATGATTGAGACAAATCACAGCACTTGCTACCTGGACAGGTTATGTTGTGCGTAGAGAAAGTTTAAGAGCTTCTAAAGACATACACGCACATAGCGATTCTGTGGAGCAACATTATGTCGGGGACGGCAAATTGGTGGTGAAAAGTTGTAGAAGTAATGATTACTTCTTGGAAAGTTTCATCTTTCGAGACCGATGTGAGGAATGCAAAGTGGTAAAGTTTGTTTTTGGAAATTACTGTGAGAGATTTAAGAACTTGTTCATGGGTGGCAACTAACTGCCTGTTGGGAACCTTTCATTCGGTGTATTTTGGCAAACTTGATGACCTAAATTTCGGTTGAGCAAATTAAACAAATTTCATAATTCCGAAATAGTATCGAAGACCACGCATGCCAAGTTCACTTAAACAATAGTTTGTGAGGGAATCTCGTTGTTTATCTTATTGGCAGTAAAACAGAGACTACCACAAAGGATAGGCTTCAATGCACTAATTATTTGTATTGCTTTGCAATTCGCAGTACCTCTTACATGATATTGACGGAGGATAGATTTTGAATCTGTCTTTCAAATTGCGTGTAAAGCGATTTCCGTTTTTTTTCGAATCTTGTTACCAAACTTCATCAACTCTTTGCGACTTAGTAGATTGCTGGGGCTTATTTCTCTTTCGTTGATATTGGCAATAATTTCTTTCACAAAATTGGCAAAAGGATCCGGTATAAGTATTCGTACGAAAGCTTGCTAGTCTCTAAGACGGTAAGACTTAGGGCAATGTCAGGAACATTTTCAAGAAAACCTGGAAGACGTTTAAGAGGACAACTGCTCTGTGCCAATAAAAATGTGTTAAGACAAAATGATCCAATTTATGATTTCCAAATTAAATTCACAGAAAATGCCGATACGATAGAGAATTTGATTAAATCTTCATCTTCAAAAAATCCAGCATCTATAACTATAAATTACACGGTCTTGGTGACCACTTCACAGGACAAAAAAGCTAAGAGTTATTCCATCAAGATATTTTTCTTAAAATGGAGCTCAAACTGGTTGTGTTGTGTGAGATGTGGCATCGTCTTGTAAAAATCACATACTTTCTACATTCATATCTTGGTTTTGAGGCCATAAAAAATGGTTAAATTTTGGCTATAGCGATGAGAATCGACGGTGATTGTTATAACTTATTCACGTCGATACTTTAACTAGGCAGATCAATATGCGCGGGCTTAACTCCGCTACTGAAAATTTTTGATCGAGCGAGCAAATTTGTTGTTTTATCAAATTACAATCATAACCAATACTCTCAAGTAAATACATATAGCTAAGTGTGATACATCAAATTAATTGTCTACTTGCAAGGACGTTTAGATTTAAGATCATATTTTCGAGAAACGTGTTGTTCTGAAGCTTTGACCACATCTTTAGCACCTTTTGCCTTATAGGCTTTTCTGACGAAATTGAAAGCTCGTTGCATGCAATCTATGGATTCTTCTTGGGTACCTCTTAATAGTGTGATGATCCGATCAGCTTTCAATGCCTTTGCCAATTCCAGAGTGAAATTCCTCACGCCCCATTGCTCTCGAATACCCGGCGCATGGGGATCATATTGCGTCAACTTGTATTTGCCATTAATTTTATCCACCAATGCGACAATAGGGTGAAACGAAGGAATAATTAAGCCAGTGAGTGGATCTATTGCTCTCTTCTTTGTGACTTCAATTTCTTGAGTGGAGAATACAATTACGCGTTTTGAAGAAGACTGAAAATGTAATCGGATCGCATTGACAGCTTGAGAGATTGTGGTCTTATATCCGAAACATGGACCATCTTTATCGACCTCCTTGTTTAAAATTCCAGTCCTTGCATCTACAATTAATTCTTTAGAACCAAATGACGAATAAAAACGCTGTTTCTCGCTAAACTTTACTTCGTTATTTCTCACTATTTTTCAATCAAACAATTTCATTTGATAATTTATGGCTCATCTACAGACCTAGATCTATCGAATGACATGCTGCACACATGTGTGGTTATAGCCGATATCTACATTTAGTGCGTACAAGATTAGTCCGAAATCGTTTTCGGACCACTATATTCCCCGTACATGCACGCGCTAGGCCAAAAAGTGGGTGATTGCTCTCGCTCCGCTACGCTCCGCTCGATCAATTAGCCGCAACCAAATTTTCTGCAGAGCGTGCATTCCGATAATGGATAGCCCTAAGGACTTCTGCAATAGACCCTTTATCTTATTTTTCGCTGTTTTGCCTATAGTAAGCTCGGATGGACGATTATGTTGATCATAATCTGCTCGTATACGCGGAACATACCTACTGCGCAATCGCCATTTTTGTACTCACTTTTCGTAATTCTAACACTTTAACGAATATTAAGAACTCCAAATTGTAAAATGGTAAATCACAAGCTAATCGTGTACAATCTCAGGTTATAATTCAGGATGACTTATATGATCAAAATATTGATGTCAAATCCGGGCCACGAATTGGATAACCTTATAAAGGGTTTTTTTAATAAGGGCGGGTAGCTGTTGAAATGAAATAAAACAAGCTGTGTGTGCGGTATTCATAAAATTCTTTTTTTGTGTAAAAGGTCCGCATATGCCATTATGTATGAAATACGGCATTGTTCAAATGCCCACCTTGGCTTTTTACAGTGGCACGAATCCGAAGGGTCCAATTTCCGCATAGTTTCGACTGTGAGCAATGGCCTATGGCCTGTGTCATGTTCACCTTAAGGACATCGATCGATTGTGGTTTATTTGCACAGACCTACGACTTCATGAAACCCTACAAGAAAAGCCGGGTCAAACCGCATGACCTTGGTGGCTAAAGATGGTTTTTTGGACGAAATTGGAGTCCTCATCCAAATACCCCGAAGTTCAATCAACGAACAAACGGCGTTATCTACGGTCAAAATTTGATAAGTTGAAGTCTGCGAAAGGCTGAGTTCTTGTGCACGGCGAAGAATTGACTGCTTGGGTTCTGCTCTACTCTTTCAGGGACCGCGGCGATGTTCTTTATTTGCAGAATGTTGGATGATTGAATTCCGAACCTAACCGGTCGTCTTGAATTTGCCCACCAAATGTTCAACAGTCGACTATGAGGAGCCATCATGTCTACTATATAATGCCCGCAACGCACATAGTATGCACTCACGAACACCCATTTTGATATTAAAGTTTTATCGTTTAGACGTAGTGTTTAATGGTGTAGCTTGCCACGGTGATTTGGCATCAGTAACTGAATAATAAACTACAGATTTGTCAGATGTCACCAAAACAACTTGACCGCCACGAGCCGCTAAAATCGACCAGCGCTAATTGAAAACCTTTTATGTAATGTGTTACCAATTCGCTGAAGATACTAGCTTATAAACTGAATCTCGTCGTGTAATTTTGTCAAACGATTTATTTGTTTCAAAACTGTTGATTTTGAATAAATACATCGGAGAATGGATATAGGTCGGCAATCTAGCCTCATACTAAGAGCAATTTCATAAATTGAGCTCAAGGAGTATTACAGTGATTGGAAGACACATTGGTATAACTCTATAATATCTAACGGGCACTATTTTTAAAGCGATAGCATTGATGGAAGTAAGCAAATACAATTTATATCAAAAATCGGAAATTCCTGTTACATTTTGAACACGACTGGTCTGGTATCTCTTTGGTCTCATACTAAAGTATGAGATTGTGATAGTATTTCTGTAGGATTAGGTATTTTTTCTTTATTGTTTCATATAAAAAGTTTGATTACAACGACGTTATGATAATAAAGCACAATAAATGAACGATCTTACTCAACCGACGGCTGGTGAACGAGTGTGTCGTGTGCGGTTTTCGTCTTATCTGTTCTGTCTCGTTTCGTTTCGTCCTCTGTGCATGTTGTTCGTTGTGTGTGTTATCCGTTCGTCGCGTGATCTTTATGTTGTTGGTGTGTGTGTAGTTCTTATGTACTTGTTTGTTTGCGTATTGTTTGCCTCGTCCGTTTGTCGAATGATTGTCCTGTTACTCCGGAGCGTACGTGATCGTCGTCTGCTTGTCGCCTGATGGCCTATTCGTTTAGGGTGTTGTGCTGATGCTCGGCTCCCATCCCACAATCGGCTATCCTGACCGTTCATTCGCCCCGAATGAATGGCTCCACTTTTTCATATGCTCGGCCACTGTATTAGTCTTACTGGGCCCCTCTTGTCGCCCTACCTTCTCCACCTCATATCTCCCGTGGTTGAAACGCCTCAGGACTTTGTAAGGTCCAAGATATTTCGGACGCAGCTTCATTCCAGACCCGAATTGTGTGCGCTTGATGGCGACTAATTCTCCCGGTTCATAAGTCTGCTCTGGTACCCTTCTCTTATCAAAAAATTTCTTGTTTTCCCTCTGGATTCTGGCGATGTTCTCCTGAGCCTCCTTCCGCATTTCGTCTCTCATCACGTCTAATTCATTTATAAGTTCGTCGTTGAGAAGTTCTCGAATGTCATATGACTCATTGGTACGTAGCTCCAGTCCCGTAAGGATCCTGAAAGGGCTGAACTTGGTGCTCCGTGGTGGTGTACTGTTCAGAACTTGCTGGATGCGATCCACATGTTTGTACCAGTTTTTGTCGTTTCCTATGCAGAGCTTTGTTAACATGGGCACAATGATTCTGTGTATTCGCTCCACCTGTCCGTTCCCTCGTGGAACTCCGGTGGCTATAACCAGGTGTTGAATATTCTCTTCCCGGCAATAGTCACTAAATGCGTTGGACGTAAATGCTGCGCCTCTGTCGGATATGATCCTCTTCGGATTCCCAAAAACTACGGATTGTCTTCGCAATCGATCAATCACTTCGCCGGCTCCGGTGCTTTTCGTCGGGTACAGCCAAACAAATTTGGAAAAGGCGTCCACTACAGCCAGTATATGGTTATATTGTTTATGGGTTTGTTCCATAGGGCCAAGATGATCGATATGATAGGTTTCTAAGGGCTTATCTTCTTTATCAATTGGCGTCAGGTATCCCTCCTTTTTCCCGGCTTTCGATTCTGAAACGAGACATTCTACACATCCACGAACTACGACCTCCACTTTTGATTTTAGGTTCGGTATAAAGAAAGATCTTTCGACAAGGTCTTGCGTTTTCTTAATTGAAAAATGACCCTGCCGATGGGCAATATCAATAATCTCCTTTTCCATTGGGGTCGGTACCACTAATTGTTCTCTTACCGGATCCTTATACAAGATTCCTGCCTTCATGAAGAAGTCTTCATAGCCTTCCCTTTCCAAAATCTTCTTTACTGCTCTAATCCAATCGTCCTGGCATTGCGCTTCTCGTATACGATGGTTTAAAGAATCTTCTATGAGGAGACATGACACTCTGCTCAAGGCATCCACGTGTTTCAGCTTCGAACCTGCTCGGTGCTCGATGACGTAGTCATAATCTTGCAAGAAAATTGCCCATCTCGATATTCTAACTGGAACATCCGCTTTCCTCATCGTCATGGCGAAGGCTTTACAGTCCGTGATAATTTTGAATTTGATTCCCAAAAGGTAGACTCTCCATCTCTTGAGTGATTCGATGATCGCCAACACCTCCAGTTCGTACGAATTATATTTTTGTTCTGTCGGGGAAGTTTTCCTGCTCATGAACTGGACAGGATGAAATTGCTGATCTTCGGCATCTCTTTGTAGCAGAATTCCTCCATATCCGAACTTACTGGCATCAGTGTGCACCTCAGTTTCAACCATAGGGTCGAATAACTTAAGCACTGGCGCTTTAGTTAACGCTGCTTTAAGCTGTTCAAACGCTAACCACTGCTCGGCTCCCCATTCGAAGACTGCGTCCTTTCGGAGTAAATCGGACAACGGCTTAGCGATGATGGCAAATCCTTCCACAAACCTCCTGAAGTACGAAGTGAGACCCAAGAAACGTTGAAGCGTCTTCTTGTCCACCGGTACAGGGAATTCACCCACGGCTTTCGTCTTCTCTTGTGACGGTTGAATCGAGTCGTTTTCGATAATATATCCAAGGAAGTCGATTCTCCTCTTCAATAGTTGACACTTAGCCCACTTCACACGTAACCCATACGCGGCTGCCTCTTCAAGTACCCACTTTAATTTCTGCAGACCTTCTTTGTTGTCCTTTGCTGGGATTATAATATCATCCATGTACGCTATCATTATACCAGCCTGGATCCATTCGCGAAAGATAGCCGAGATAAATCTGTTGAACACTGCCGGAGAGTTGCAGATTCCAAACGGGACGTACAGGAACTCGTACTGGCCATCGGGCGTGACAAATGAAGTGTATTTCCGCGAACTTTCTTCAACGGGAACGTGGAAAAACCCGTTTTCTAAATCTAGTGTTGTAAAGACTGAAACTCCTTGAAGCCGCTCGACGACTTCGTCTATTAATACCATTGGGAAGTTGTCTCGAACGATCTTCTGGTTCAGCCTCCGGTAGTCGCAGCAGAGTCTCTTGCTGCCATCTTTCTTTCCTACGAGCACGATTGGTGAAGCATACTCCGAGGTACTGGGCCGAATTATTCCCTCGTCTAACCACTGGTTGATTTGCCTTCGCACTACAACCTGCTCATGATTTGAAAGACGTCTTGGTCTTTGACATACTGGTATGTCATCGGTCAATATAATTTTCATCTCAACAGGAGATCTTCTGACTTTCCTTGGCTTATACTCCTTCACTATCCTCATCGCGGATTCTTTGATGTCGTCCTCTAAATGTTCAACGTCGAAATTCGGTTCGGTTCTAAATTCTCCTTCCTCAACTGACAAACATATTGCTTCGAACTCCTTCAATAGAAACGACTCTCCTTGCGTATCTTCATCACCTCTTAAAATATTGCTTCTCTCTGCTTCTTCACATTCTTTTTGCGCCTTTCTTTGCAGCGCCCACTTACAACCTTTGTCTTCATTCCTCGTTACGTCAGTTGATTCTTCTCCTAGCCTTTGTTCGTCTTCCACCGAATTGTCACTGTTCGACTTCCTCTTGAACTTGACCCCGTCTCCAGAGATATTCAGCTCCATTTCCTCCAGTATGTCATTTCCAAGAACTGCGGGATACTGCATGTCCTTCTCGCTCACTACGTGGAAATGTATTTTTATTTTAATATCGTCCGCAATCACTTCTTCTTTTATACTGCCCTGAGTTAATACTCGATGTTGTCCGATGCCGTATAAAATCCTCTTGGTACCACGTAACTCTGTCATTCCAAGTCTTACGAATTCATCGTGTCGTATCAGACTTACGTCACTCCCTGTATCTACCAATGTTGAGAGCTTTTGCCCTTTGATAGAGATTTCTTTGAAGACGCGATTGGTACCAGTTGTCAAGAAAACTCTAGCCTCTGGCAGAGATGGGGATCCGTCATCCGTTGATGCAGCATGAACGCTTCTCCTCTCTTCCTTCGGCTGGTTCTGCGCCACATTTCCGATTGATCTACACTCAAAACTCCGATGACCGAGGCGGTTGCACTTAAAGCATTTGATGGCTTTGGCTGGACAATCTCTCGCGATGTGGTTTGCCTTTCCGCAACTATAGCATGTTCTTTCGTATTTTATACTCTTTGGTGTAAGCTGGCTACTCGTTGACGGCTGCTGGTGCCCTTTAGCGTATGATGACTGCTGACTGGGACCGCGTAGTTTTTCATACACCCTGATCTGTGTTTTTAGTTCCGTGATAGTCCAAGCCTGGTACAGGTTTGCTTTGTTTTGCCTTGAATCTGGAACCCCTTCGACAAAATATTGGATTAAACTCTCTTCATCCAGTTCAATCTCCTTCCCTATTTCCATCAACGAATACAGAAACTCCTGCAACGATTCTGTGGACTTCTTCCGACGAGTTTTCAATAGTTGGTGTATCTCCGCTGCTGACCTTCTGTAGGAAAATTCCTTTTGCAACGCGCTTTTCAGGGATTTCCAATTACCAGCCTCCGACAGACTCCTTAAAAATAACTTGGCCGGTCCTTTGATAAGCTGTTTCGCGTAAATATATTTTTGGAGCTCATTCCACCCAACAATGAGGGCATTTTCTTCGAAGTCCTGGATCCACCGATTGATGTCAGGGTATCCTGAACCGTCGAAAGATAGAAGCGAGCCTTCAATGTCCTTCAGCGTGAACGTCGCTTTTGGCTTTGAAGGTGAGGGCTGGTCTGACGCATATTGTTCTTCGTCCGACTCGGAAGAATCCCGTTCAACGTTCGCCTGTGGTCGGTTTAGCCGATAGTGTTCGAGGAGCCTATCCTGCAGAGTTGTTTTTAGTCCGGTCGTTGGTAAATTAAGTTGCCCTAGTCTTTCACGCAACACCTCCACCGTCGACGTCAGTATCGTTTGAGTATCCATTACAATTTTTGTTAGTTAATATAATACAAAGATTTTTCAATAATAATACAACAATTCAATAATACGATACATACACTCCTTTATCCTTCCGCAAAGAATTCTGCCACACAGGAACTCAGCAACGAAATAAAGCCGCTACTCGTCTTCTTCAGCTACCCGCCAACTACCGTGGTCTGCTTTGCACGCTGCACAGTTATATGCTCCGCTGCCTCTGCACCTTGCACTCACGTTGGAACTTCTTCTGGCCACCCGTCACTGCACCCGTTGGACAGACAACAGCGATAGGGTTGAATTTCGCACTTTTGTTTGGATACAAGCGTTTGAAAATTCACCACTACTGCCTTCACGTTGCTGCACTTTATTTTGTTTTCTCCTTCACTTTAGGTTTCGCGTGCACTCGATCTTTCTTTTCACTGTTCAATTTGTCTGTTTCGCAATTGTTTTTTTCTTTTGGTTTTTCGCACTGTTCACCACCTCAACGAACTTGGTGGTTACGTATCGGTTTTGTTGTGTTTTTTTTTTTTTTTTTTTTTTTTTTATTCCGGGTTAAAATCTTGATGGATTTTAAAAATTAAATAATCCCGGTTGAGCCCCCAATTTGTAGGATTAAGTATTTTTTCTTTATTGTTTCATATAAAAAGTTTGATTACAACGACGTTATGATAATAAAGCACAATAAATGAACGATCTTACTCAACCGACGGCTGGTGAACGAGTGTGTCGTGTGCGGTTTTCGTCTTATCTGTTCTGTCTCGTTTCGTTTCGTCCTCTGTGCATGTTGTTCGTTGTGTGTGTTATCCGTTCGTCGCGTGATCTTTATGTTGTTGGTGTGTGTGTAGTTCTTATGTACTTGTTTGTTTGCGTATTGTTTGCCTCGTCCGTTTGTCGAATGATTGTCCTGTTACTCCGGAGCGTACGTGATCGTCGTCTGCTTGTCGCCTGATGGCCTATTCGTTTAGGGTGTTGTGCTGATGCTCGGCTCCCATCCCACATTTCTGCATTAAATATTTTCCGCTTCATTTGAGGTGCATCTAGGCTATCAAATATTAGGATAGTATTTGAACCTGTTAGCAATAATAGCCTCTAACCCACGAAAATATAGGTTCATCCAACAAGAGGTGTCATCTTAAATCAAACGAAAGATGTAACAGTTTTATCAAAACGGATGGTATTTTTATTTTAATGTATTAATTGGTGGTTAGGCATTTAAATATAGCCCAAAAAAAAAGAGTCCAACAGTGTAAAATCACACGATCTCGGCAATCAATGCTGTACGTAGACGTAGGCGCCATAGCAACAATTTTAAGAATCAGCAAATACATCAGCATCGTTCATCAAACCACTGCGTTCAATAAAAGACTCGCATCAGGACCATGTTCTAAAAAATACTGATAATGGAGGGGTTATTTCAGTATTTTCTTTTTTTTTCGTAGTCACTTTCCTATGATGGAAATGAGCCTCATCAGTAAAAAAAAAAAAACGTCCACCGTTAACCGAAACGTTGTTCCCAGATTCATTTTCGAAGAAAAATGGACCAATGATGACACCATGATCCAAAGCCGCACCAAACTGTCACTCTCTGTGGATGCATTGGTTTCTCGAAATAACTTGCGGGTTTTCCGAGCCCCAGATGCAGCAATTTTGTTTGTTAACTTAGCCGCCGAGATGAAAATGGGCCTCGTCAGAAAAGGTAATTTTTCGTTCCAAAATCGTTGTTCAATTCAAGCTGCTCTAAGGCCCAAACTGCAAAGCGATAACGAAGCGGATGGTCACGCGCCTTCCATTGCTGAGTCAATTGGGCCTAATAAGCGAATAATCCGAGATTTTAGTGCAGAATTCTCCTCAGGCTATTGCGTGAATCGTTGAGCTGTTGAGATCGAAGGCGAGTTGATGTTCGTCAATTGAGTCTCACATTCTCGGCCACAGCAGCCACAGTCTCATCTGTGCGCACAGTACGATGACGGATGAGTGTTGTCCACTAGACTACCAGTCTCATGAACTTTTTACTTCCGTACAGCAGTCGCGGTGGGTGCTTCATTTCAGCCAAAACTTCTTTAAAAAAAAAACGCACTGTTTGGGCTACACAGCACTCATTTTGGAAATATGGTTTCAACATTTCCCAACGTTGTTCAAGCGTAAAGCAACTCATTTCGTTAAGCGGAGTGCTGATACTGACTTTCTATCAATACTTCTAGTGTCAGTGTCACTAGGTGGCCCACTCTTTTTTTTTACCATTTTTAAGTGAAATTTCACTATTTCAACACGTGCGTACATGTGACGCTACAATCCGGGGCCGACCAACGCTTCAAGTGCCAGCTTGCCTGGTCTCCAGTATCCCACCCCCAGCGAGTTGAGCTCTCTTTTCACCTATGAGCGGCACCTTACATTTGTTTGTCTCTATTAGATTCGAAGACTCAAGGTAGCGGAGCGGTAGTACCCATGTGTTTAACATATCTCAGCCATCTCAGGACGACTAGACCGATAGCGCTGTAAATTCCGTGCGAGTCATTCTTCAAAATTTTCCCTAATTTTCAAAAATTGGAGTGAAAATTACATGCTCAATCTGCCTCTACGACAAGGTTTCGGGATCGGGAGAATAAGAGTCTTATACAAATCCACCATGGTTTTTCGAGGGAGGGAACTACTGCTCAATTGTTTACCTCCAGCTTTTATCGAGCATCGGAGTTACATCCTGCACATCCTAAAGAGCTTAGCAAAAGAATTTATCACAAACCTAAACATAGCGCTTCTAAATGGCATATTGTCATAGCGGCTACAAGATCGACAAATAAGTGATGAGCACCGATCTATCGTTCGTTTTTTTCCAGGATCTGCCGAAGTGTCAATATTTGGTGGATTTACAGTGACGGGGACGCAAAACAAGCATCACTTTCTACTAGCCAGACCTGCGGCAGTTGATAACCTTTAACAATTTTTTTTTTTTCACGCTCAGGGAAGATTTCCAAAATAAGCTCTTAACACCTTCCAGGAATACATCAACCACAAATTGTATGTTCCTGGAATTCTCAAATTTCTCAATTTATATCCCATATTACCCTAGCATGGCGACATTCGTAGATTTTTTAATCTATTCCCAGATTCACCTTCCAAGAAAAATAGAAATAGAACATCACGAATATTTCCTTTCGTCAAATCACCGGGAGGGATATGGTTGACAGGTCATGTCGTGACTAATGCGAATCCACATGGTTCCGGTTGGCGACATTTCCCTATCCTCCCTCCCTACCCTCCTTTATGAGTCATTCACAATTAAATGCCGAATTAAAGTACAGTGAAAAGGTCTTGTATTTCCAAATAATTTCAATCAGCTTGGCGGACTGTAACGGATTGAATTTGTCACCATCCATCACAATCTACTTAACCTTTAACAATGACGACCAATGTATGCAAATGGATTAAATTGAGGCACGAGAACAGTCAACTTCATCCATCCGGCTATCGGCAGCAACATACAATAAGCAATAAAATTAAGCTTATTCATTGATAATTGTAATTTTCTTTTTTCCTGTACTTGTATGTATCATTAGATATAGATCACAAGCACGAATGCTCGATACATACCTCATGCATATGAAATTGAGTAACTTTATGGAAATCTGCTTTAGGAAGTATGTACTTTCATTAGTCCTCGAAAACGGCTGAAATCACCCCTTTGACGTGTTATCATACATTTCCTTTGATCAGATTATTCTTTTGTTTTTGTTGTTGTTGTTTTCCATTTTGTTTTCCACGGAAGCGTGCGAGATAAATGAATCGACGACCAGCCCAGTGAACAGGACGAGCGGAAAGCAATCTGCAGTGCACACGCCTGTTCGGTGAGTGTATATAGTAATTAAGGAAATTGACGATAATATACCGCCCCTGGCATTACTTAGTTAAATTTAATTATTTGATGGATTTCCAGTCGATGTTAACATACTCGAATAAGTGGGAAAATGGTGCTATCGAACGCGACGGACCGATGTCGATCGACCGTTGACTGTCAATAAAATTCGACTTGATTTGAGAAACTTGCGGTGTGTTTTCGACAAGCTCGGCTTCCATGAAGACTTGGAATTTTAATCTGATACATAAGGATGTCAGTAGACAAACGGAATGCTTAAAGTACGTCTGAGAATTGTTGCAAAGCTATTTTCAAACTAAGGACTTTGTGTACGTAGGTGCAGCATCACTTTCAGAAAATTTGCAACAATTCTAAAAATATTTCAATCAAGCAATTAATATTAAACGAGCTGCATACCAAAAAATTGCTGAAGACATCCCACACACAAGCAGTTTGAGAGACTACCGGTATATTGATGATTATTGGATTTTCGGAAATGTTCAATGATATTTGAGGAAGAGATATTAATTTCGAGCACGCCTTCAATCCACTACTCTTTTGGAATTTTTCATGAAAAATCTCTGTATCTCCTAGATTTCGTTGCAATCAAATTATTGCAGGATAATTCTGTAAAAGAAGGAATTTCAAAATAAATATACTTAGAAACCGCCCCCCGAAAGGCAATAGTACGTTGAATCCCTAATTTTTGCAGAAGCGTCATAGAGCTTCCGCTGCGCTGTTTGTAATAATATTAGTATACCTGTGGGATAGGGCTTAGAACTTGTAGCTCGAAATATCAGTCGTAGGTGGCGACTGAATTCCTCTAATCCTTGCCCCGTGAAATCCGCACACTGACATCACTACAAGAATACATCATTACAACACCACACTCAAAACAACATCGAAATTCGTTGACACACCTTAATGTTAAATATGGCTGGTCTTCCTGGATTAACATTGTCCCCCATTGGATCTTCAAATTAAAACTATCCCAGAGAGAGCATTCATGAAAAAGAATGCAAAAAAAATTAGGGATAAGCTGGTGGAACGTACAGACTGAGTGCTTTTTAAACAGTACTCAATAATTTGGTCACAGCAGTATGAGAAGTTCGACATTCAAACGGAACAACCACTATGGACCGATATACTTTCGTGTGTGGCAGTATGGATACCCGTTACTTATAACGACCATATTTCGATGACTAAAATCCGAGAGCCCCAATATAACAATATATTTTCGGACGTAGTTTGTCCTACTGTAACGAGCTTTCTGGGCCGGGGTATACTCGTCGGGCCAGGATCTATCACGCAAATTTGTTTGTGGCACCGACACTCGTGCAAGTGTGGTTCGCGCACTACTCTATCCCTCTGTGGGACACTCGGCGGCGCCTTGTCACCTCATAGCTGTCGCGTTGACATTACCCATTCAATTTCCTTATGGGTGAGAACCAGAGTCCGGTTTCCGACTGGTGATCGGTTGCCAGGTTTAGTGTGGGGCTGAAACCGTCTGGGTAAAAACCCGAGTCAAGGCCCTAGCTGTTGTTGGCTTGTGCCCTTGAGCGCGGCCATAGCATTTGGTCAGGCCCTTCCGGGTTAAAACTCAATTCGGGGAACTGGCCCTACGGTATTTGCCTCGGGAGAAGATACTAATAGGAGTTGATCGGTTTCGTGTGGGTTAAGACGAGAGTCGGAGAATCTATTTCGTCCTGTTAGTTCCCACTCACCGTTTTACTCACTGAGCGATAGCCCCAGTTAATGTCGACCACACACTCGTTCCTCACTTGTGAGTGACGTAGTCGAAAGGGTCTTATTAATTTTTTTTTTTTTATTTCGGGCAATATAATGCCATCACCAGTGCGTCGTCTTGACGAACACTTCTTACCTTCTTCGTGTGGTAGTTCCGTGCAGTTTCGGAGGGTTTCCTTCACATCGCAAGATAAAAACGAGAAAGTAAAGGAAGATGCAGTATGGCCAACAGACAAACTGGGCTATTGTAAATGTGCTACTAAAAATATCAGACCAATTTCTACAGGGCTGAACCCTGTGGGATAAGGAAAGTGTTGCAGCCCAATGGAGAAGATATTTCGATGACCAGCTTAATGAGTATGGAGAGCAACTAGCATCGCAAGACTATGTTGTTCACGCATGAGAGATCCAAGAAGAACTGCCAATCATTGAGGAAGTGGATCCAATCATCGGCTTAAAAATAACAAGGCCGTAGAAAGCGACATAATACCATCGGAATTAATGAAATATGCTGAAGGTGAATTAACAGAGAAGTTACATGGGCTGTACAGCGTGTTTTTTTAAAGGTTCTGTTTTTAAACTGGCAAAACTGTTTCTGCGGAATGCCAATTTTACAGTTGAAAGTCGACTTGTAGTAAATACGTTTTGCCATTTCACCTTGAAGAGGCTGACTCTAGAACAACGCATATAAATTGTGCAAACTTATTTTGAAAACCATAGTTCGGTTCGCTAAATTTATCATGCGCTACGTCTATTTTCCGGTCGACATATGTGTAGACGTCCATCTGAGCAAGTTATTCGGATCATTCATCATTGATTTCGCATCATGTACACTCTAGTGGATAATACTTATCCCCAAAGACGACAAACAGTGAGGAGAGAAGAAGTTATTGCCGTTGTGGAGCGCAGTGTTGAGGAAAATCCGAATGAATTGGAGCAATGCCCATCCACTTTGTGGAAGATTTTACAGAAAAATTATGACTTAATACATTACAAGATCTAGCTTGTGCAAGAGTTGAAACCGCGTGACTATTAAACGCGTCATAGGTTCGGTAAATGAGTTTGAACCTCCTTTTCTCCGATTTGTTCTCCCACCAAGTCCTTTTATGGATATGTAAAAAAGCAAAATTGTCGAATTTGGTGTGGAGGAAGCACAGAAGCCTTTGTCGAGATTTCCATCCAACCATTAAAACTCACTGTTTAGTGTACTTTACGGGCTGACAAAATAATCGGCCCCAGACGATTCTGGCCAGAATGTTACCATCAATGAAGAGCGCTATAGAAACATTATTTCTGACTTGTTGGTTCTTCAATTGAACGGCATTGAGTGACAGAGTTTAATTTCAACAAGATGGCGCAGACCTTTAGATTACTTTCTTTGGAGGTAAATGAAGTCACTAGTCTATGCCGATAAGCCAGAGAAATTGGGCAATTCGGAATTCAAAATTTGCCGTGTAATTGCTAACATACGGCCCTAGTTGCTCGATAAAGTTGTCGAAAATTACACTTCAGGGAAGCCCTTCATTCGAGCTAGCCGTGGCGCGCATAGACATTAGCATTAGCTTCAAGTAATTTATTACATATTAAATTTATATAGTTCTAAAAACAACACTCTTTAGTTTACGGAGAAACCACGGATGACCAGATATTCACTATACAACAGCTTTTAGAAATGAAATGGGAATTCCACGAAAAGGTGAGCCTAATATTCGTAATTTTTAAAAAGGCTTAAAAGTCTATAAGCCTATCGAAATTATATCAAGGCTTTTACGGCTGAGGATTACGGGAAGTTGGCGAAACTGATGCAAGTATTTCTAAATGAAAACAAGTTAAAGTAGGAAACGTCTTATCTGAAACAGTCGAGATACGTGAAGGAATGCCTTTTCATCACTCATTTTTAATTTCGTGCTGGAGCACGTTAGCTTTCAGGTCCTCATCAGCAAAATTAAAGAGGAGTGGACCTTAAGGAAATCACATCCTCTAGCTTATGCTGATGATCTTGACGTGCTCGTAGAAAATAAGGAAGTAAGGGAGAATTATGAGAAATGCAGAAAGCCTAATAATGGCAGGAAAGAAAGGAAATAAAAAAAATATCAACATCGACATAGACTATCCAATCTCACACCTGATTGTATTCGACAAAAACTTTGAGTTCAAATATACGGAAACCGTTTTGACTACCAAAAACGAAGTAATGATCAAAATAAATAAAAGGCGGAATATAGGAACAACGCGTGTCTTTTCTCGATGAAGGAAATTCTTAAAACAACTTTTTGTCCCGCAATATTAAAATCTATATCTATAATCACATAGTAATGGCAGAGACGGTTTACGGACGTGAAATCTGGTTTCTGACTAAGAAAGAGGAATATCGATTTCGGTTCTTTAAAAAGAAGAAAACTACAAAATCAAGAACACGAGGAACTCTATCCAGCCACAAGTACTGTCGGAGTTATAAAATCGCTAAGACGAGCAGGGCACATAAAACACATAAATGAGTGGACCGATAGTCAAAAGATTAATGAGTAGGAAACCCGTAGGAAAAAATCTCATTGAAAGAGCAATTTCAGTTTTCGCTGGATGTCGTAAATTTTGTTTCCCTAAAAATCTTATTCAGTCGGTTCACAAGTGATTGGGATTTTTTATTGAATTCAAATTTGTGTTCCATTATTACATTGAAGCTATTTTTTGGTTTTCAAGCACACTACATTGTTTTTTCGTGATTAAGTCATCAATTTGGATGAATAATTTTCCTTATTCTTTGAATAAATAATATAGGCTTTCAGAATATAACTTCAGGAGGGTATTCCATTGTGAATAACATTTGCTTCACTATAATTTCCATTTGGATGTTTTCCAACCAATTGTTGCCTTTCCCACAGTCACAAGGATTTTACAAATGGTGGCCCATCAGACTTTGAGTAGTAGATACTATTTTCAGCACAACCGTAGGTAATTAAATATCTTCCAACATCTTGACATTTCAGAATATGTATAATAATGGATATATCCAACCCACTTAATCAGCTTTTTCGAAAATGTTCCAAGCGTAAAAAGCTTCTTCCAAAAATCAACTTGTGACAAAACTTTGTTCCTTATGTAACTACTAAATTTTGGTTTAGTTCCCTTAAAGACCAGTGTACTTAAGATAGTTTTGAATTCCTTTTTTGTTAGAACAAAAAAAAACCGAATTAAAGTGATAAAATCTTAATCACTTGCTTAGAATGCAAAACAAAATTTGTTGTTGACATGATATGCCCTACAAAAGTTAAATTGAAATTTCTTACAAGCCTTATCAATTATACATCGAGCGAAGTTGGTCCGAAGTCAATATCATAACTTGTTTTTGAGGAATACGAATCAAAACAAGGTCACGAACATGCCTATGTAAACACAAACAACTCTCTAAAAACAATGGAATCGAGCTGTAGCACCTTGAAGCAAGCAGTTCCACCATCTCTCACCGTGGTTTTGTAAGTAGTATTTTGGCCCCTGATTCCTTTCAAAAGCCATTCACTGAGATAATCTTTCGCGGTATACCTTTTATGATATCTCTGTCTACGATGAGTGCCATCGAATTCATCGCTAATAAACAGTCGGTAAATGTCCTATAAAAGGGACTTAGCCATACGCAACCTGGATGGAAAAATCTCCGACTAGTACTGGATTTAGGAAAATATTTTGATTCACATTTAATATGGTAAATTTACAGATCCAAGGATTAAGTCGAAGATTATTATAATCCCCCTTAGATTTACTTGTGACTAAAAGTATAAAACATTTAATTATTCAATGCCAAGCCTTTTAAATTTATAATGCTGGCCGCCAATTAAAAAATCAATTCCTGGACGCAGCTGTAAGTACTATCCAAACGTCAAACTTTCCATTTGGCACCGATAAAAACCCTTTTACTACAAGAAAGAATACCAAATTAGATTGAGTAATAATCTTATGAACTATAATAATTTAACTTGTTCAGAAGTTGACCGAGATGATGAAAGGGTTTAAAAGTTGACGAACAAACGGGCACTCGAACACACGCACATCCCCCCCAAAAAAATTATTTAAATTATTCTCAAGGTTCCAAATCTTGGAGGTTTCTTTTTTTAAACAGTCAAACATTTATTTATGGAAATGTAATAACAGGACAATTGGTAATACTGCACATTGCTCCCACAAGGCTTTGGAAACATCGATAAAATGAAATATAGGTAACCCAACCTAATAAGATATGTGATAGTAGATAATTGAAAAATATGTTGTATTTATGCAGGACTTATTGCTAGAAAAATAAAGAACAACAAAAGGATGAACAGGAAATCAATCAGCTAAATTCTTATTAATGCCACAATTAGATTAGGTGCCGAGCCAATGAAAGACGCAGAATTTATAATGGTTCCAAAGCCGGGTAAAGCACTAACGGACAAAAAATCGTGGCGTCCGAGTTTGGTTTCGGAAGCCAACATTCAACTATTGACCAGGTACATCGAATAACTGATGTAATAGAAAAAGTACTCGAACACAAACTGACATGGTCGAGTAAATTCTTTGCCGTCTCTCACGCCTTTGACAAAGTGTGGCACGAAGGCTTGATGTTTAAGCTGATATAAATCTTACTGGGGAAGCTGACCAAAATTTAAAATACATATCTTGGGAATAGACTATTTTGCCTTAAATACGGAAGTGCGTAATTCGATTATTAAGTGATTTCGGCTGGCATTCCTCAGGGAAGTGTACTTGGCCCACTTCTGTATTTTCCTTATACCGCAAACGCAAGATTCCATCCTAGCCACGTTCGCCAATGACACAGCTATTCAAGCTTCGGTTCAAGAGGTACGGAGTATAATGCACAATAACCCCAGACTTGAATTGTTTTTTTTGAAAATACCGCCCCGAACTTGTAAGTTCAGTTTCAAAACGCCTTCTTTAGTTGCAACTTAAACAACAGAAATGTTGGTAATTCCTTCTCTCATTTCGTGATCGAAATTAATGAATGATTTTCGGAAATCATTCCGAATGATAAGGCGAATTTCCACTTGTTTGAAGACGCCTCCGTGAACCTAAGACAAATAGTAGAAAAACTTCTCCACCCACAATGAGCAACGATTCTATGTATGCAGGTTTTGTCGATGTCATTGGGCAATTTTTTTTTGAAAATGATGCTGGTGCGACCGTTTCAGTAAATGGATTACTTTATCAAATGCTATTGACTGGCTTTTATTGTCTTTAACATATCAACGTGAACCAGGAGCCAGATGCCACATAGTTGGTGATACAATGACTCTTGTTCATAGACCTACGAATTCTTCAACTAAAAGAAAACAACAAAGCTGTTATTTGCGAGATATCTCATCAACAAAATGATTTTTTTTTAGACATAGCCAACAGTCATTTGGCTAATGTTGTATTGCACCACATTAGCAGAGCTCGTTAATATACCAAAATACTATATTATAATAAAAATATCAAAATGGTTTATGAAAGTTTTTCTGCTGATTCAAAATGACTTCTTGTTGAATGACTCTATGCAATAAAACTACTGGGTCATTACATATAAAACTGTCGGTCGACTGTAGAGAAATCGAAAAGAAAAATTTGTTTGAACTCTGTACCATAAGTTCCATTTTTAACATACCTTATATTGCGAATACTTGCACCAATATCGGCAAAATTTTCTTTTTCAATTAAAAAAAAATTAGGGCAGCCCTAGCAACCCATTGTGCTTTCGATGGGAGAAAATGGTGTACCAAATTCGTCGAAGGTATTTTTCCATTAGAAAATAAGCCAAAAAGTTCAGCATAGGAGGTTATCGATAATGAATTACTTAAAGTAGCTAAGAAAGTAAATTCAGCCATATCTAGCTAAATCTAATTCTTGGCATTTCTGCGATGTTTAAAGTCGTAATTGCAACTTTTATCACATTTTAGTGATTGGAAAATTAAAAATCAAGGAATATACTATGACGTTTGGAGGTTGATATATCTTTGACTTACAGACACCGTGTTGAATCAAGTAGATTCTAAGCAATAATCGGGAAGATGCCTGTGAGCCTTGCGGACTAATCAGGACAGCACATCACCCCAGAGAGGTGGCTGTGCTAGTATGGTGAACGAGTGATGAAATTGTCCATTATGCTTTTTAATGGAGAGAAACAAGCACGGCCGAGTCGTACTGTAGGAAAATTGTCATAATGCAGAACGAACGTCATTCACAAAAGAAAAACAGATGTTACTGATAATAGCACTGCTGCATGATAATGCAAGTCCACAATTAGTATAGTCAACATTCCTGTAGCCGACTTAATCACAAGACTTATCCCCGATCAACTGCCACCTTTTTCCTAATTGGTTTAATAATCTCAAAAAAAAAAAAAAAAAAAAACATGGTTTAAGCCATTTTTTCTCTTGCAGTTTTAATTTTTTTACTAATTTTTTGAACCATAATATTAACTTTATACCAAGAATAATGATATTTTCTACCGGTCTTAGGGAAATGCAAAGTGTTAAATAGTCGGTTTTCAAACTCATTCACCACTCAAATGAAAGAAATGGTTTCGTATTCTACGAACGAAGCACCCTTAAGATGATACTTTAAATAAACTCGAATAGTCTATCGAATGTAATTATTATGGCTAGGATTTTCGTGCACTTAAAAACGCAATATATTCGCTTAAAATATGTTCTTAAAAATGGCAAATATGCACTTTAAATATGCATTTAAAACTATGGTGAAGTCGCCTATAATGACGTGGTTTATAACGAACAGTCGCTTTTAACGACCGATTTTCCCCCATGTGGTTGGTATTTGCAAAAGTAATTTTCCTATTTTTGAAAAGTCGGATAAAACGACCGTTGATTATTGCGACCAGTTAAACTGTACGACTGTAATTAAATTTTTCATTTTATAAGTAAAATAAAAAACATATAATCCAGTTTTACTTATATTTTATAGTTTAAGAAACTAAAAATGTTAATAAAATAAATGGAAAGATTAAAAAAAACATAAAAATGAAATTAAATTATAAAAAAAAAATTAAATAATGGAAGTAGCATTATTTTTAAAAAGAATATAAGAAGTTTAATAGTGCATTTGGTTGCTTGTTTTTTTTTTAATTATGAGTTATTATTTTCGGAAATATGCACAAAATATGCATTTATTATTAAAAGTATGCAAGAATATGCAAAATATGCATTTATAGTAAAATATGCAAAAATATGCACTAACGTTTTGATGTCAATTTAAAGGAAAATTAATGAATCGGAAAGATAACTTATTTTATTGCTTCTAAAGTGTCTCAAAAAAAATATGCAAATGCATCGAAATCCTCGCCCTAGTAATTATATAGGTCTCGCTATGGGGTCCGTAGCAGCTTGATCTAGGTCTTAGTTTTTAACTAGAAGGCACGAGACAGCTTCTCAATCCAATTAAATTGCTGAAAGGAAACACCAGTTAATTATTGTCAGAAAGCCGTAAATTCGGCACCGGTTCAAATAATAAAAACAAAGGACCTTAATCTTCTTATTGCCTGCCACGTTTATTGTTTTTTTTCAATCTAACTATAAAATGTTGAAAACAATTTCCAATTCATTATGCCTGGGACTTTCTGTTTTGTGGAAAATAGAGGTGTCAACAAAAGGATCGGATAAGGTACAGCGGCTAAAATAAAAGGCAAAATTATATTTTGCCAGCTTTAGTCGTATTAATTTTTCTTCTTATTTTTTTTTTATTTAGCATCAATTCCGAAACTGGTGAATCACATTCTCTTATATGTTATACGGAGGCCTTACAGAGCATGTAATGAGAAACAAAAAACCCTAGAACACCAAAAGAGCCCGCACAAAAGGTCAGCAAAAATGTCAACGAGTGGACTGCTAAAAAGGCACTTCTTTAAAGAAGACTAGCAACGAATTATTTGGTCCGATTAAATCAAAATCAATAGTAAATCAAAAATCTTACGACAGTAAAATTATTAACCGCTGAGGTGACGCAAATCGTTAAAAAAGCACTCTCAGTCGAAACGACAAGACGAGTTTTCAGGTCAAATAATTTCAACTTCAGACTTGTATGTTGCAAACAATTTATTTCCAAAGTTAGCAAAGAAGGAGACTTGCAAAACAGATGGAAAGTCGTTTAACTACAATAGTTTGGCAATGACGGGACAAAAAGAATTTGGCGAAGACTTACTACTTAGCTGAAAGAAGCTTACCTTCAAACGAAGATGAAACATGGCATTGGTAACGTTTTTATATGGAAGCGTTTGTCTGAGAACCAATATGACCATCTAAGCAAAGACATATCCAACAAAACGCCACGAAAATAGGCTTAGAGCGAAATTATAAGCTTTATTCAAAAAATAAGGTGACTTTATGAAGTTCACGTGCTAAGTACATTCCATTTTCTGACATAAGCGACGTTATCAGCTGTTTTGCGACTTTGGTTTCTTATTTAAACCTGTTTTGGTGTGCTGGGCAATTTTTGCTCTTTTTAATTAAGTACTTCAACCTTCAAGCAGCGAAGAAAATCGTTATGGAAAATCATCGAATCGAATTTTAGCATATCTGTTGGCTCATGCCATAAAATTATTTCAGATTTTTGGGTATGAAACATTTATCGGCGAAGTTTGTTGTGAACTTATCCAGAACGGTTCAGATGTGCTGAAAGGGTGATGTATAACATGAAGAAGATGTCCATATTTAAGAAAAAAAAAAAAATAGGGCTGTTGAATGACGATACCTGCTCAATAATCGTTGATTGTGAGTAATTTTATGTGCGTAATCTGAAAGATCTCATGAAAGGGCGCGCGTTTGCCACGACTGAATAGGTAAAGACCACATAGCTAGATGAGATCAATTTTCTGCGAAAAATGTATCAATATGGCAAAACGACTAAGAGCTTGTATTGATGCTAAGGGCTGCCCAACTGGATACTGATGTGCCAGCCACCATTGGATGTGTTTTTCCTGATTTTATTTTCGTGTTACGTTTTATTGATACCAGTCTGTTTATTTTTGTTTATGCCATTTCGGATTTAATTTAAGAAAAAATTAATTGTTTTCTAAAAATTTAAAAAAAAATTAAAAACAAGTCCAAAAATGATTTTTCTTAAATTAGTTTTCAATTAATATTTCATGACAGCTAGTGGAATTTGCTTATTTCGTTAAATGATGTCTTGTGCGAATAATTTTATCAGGATGTAGAATAGAATAGTTATCCAAAAGGATAAATAGAAATTTGCTAATTGCCTAATAAATCTAAGGTTCAAAGAATGCCATGGCAAGCATTAAACTCAGACCTTAACGCGATATTGGACCTTTAAAATATTATGAAAAGAAAGATAAGAGAGCCCAAAGGACACCGAGAAATATGGATGCCAAATGGTCAAAAATACTAAATGAAACCATTAGGATTTTCTTAGAGTGGGCAGTACATCTCTCCCCGTTTAGGTGGAAGGACAATTTTTCTAAATAAAAACAAACAAAACCTACTTTAAATGATAAAAAAAATATTTGAAGACAATGCCAACACTTCACAATAAGGTCTTATACTTTTGCTATACTAAAGCTTAACATTTGTTGTCTTCGATTCGATTTTTAAATCAACTAATGCCTATAATCATAGTTTTCAGAAAAAAAAACTAGCTATAAGCTCAAAATTTTAAGAGAAAAATGGAAAAAAAAGTTTTTATTGATTTTTTTCAAAATTGTGAAACTATGTACCGACTTGGCTTACAGTATCCTTTACTCAACTTTTAATCGATCGTTTAAAACAAAATAATTCCATCTATGTACATACATGCATACATATGTCTACTGGTTTTTGAGAAAATTGTAAATTAATATTTCAAATTTCGAAATTTTGTTTGGGCATTTACTTGGCTTACTTTGATGTTATTAAATGAATATGAATAAATCTTTATATAAATAGATCGAAGGAGAGGCAACTTTGTTGCTCCGATTAAGATAGGTAGAGTTCCCAAACAGGTGCCTATGTCAACAGATTTCTATATAAACAGTACGAAGCCGAAGTGCGCAATACGGACATGAAAATCTTACGCATTGTAGAAAATTCACATATACGAGGTAGTACTGTATAATATTATTCCACAGCAAATGTATATGCTTTATTAATATGTATGTTTGTATAGCACATATTGATAAGATTATGTTCGAAGTACTCGTATATATACGTACTTAGATCATAGAAAAGAAAACGGAACAAAACTTTCGAATTTCAATACAGTCGTTGTTTCATTCACATGTGGTAGAAGTTAATATTTATTTAGGTTATTCTTTGATCAATCTTTGTGAAAATAAAGTGTTCCACAACTTCATCATAAGTTAGACTCATTCCTTCAAAAATTCGACGCCCCCCTCGTGTTGCAATTTCCCGAGAAAGGTCGACAATAATAAAAATAGGTTATTTGGCTATATTCGGCGGTGTTCAACAAAGGGTAACAAAATGAAATGTGAAAAGACCTGGCAGGGAAAAATTATTAAAATAGACGTTCCCAAAATTTTGTTTTTTTTGTGACGAAAAACAATATTGATCAAGAACACCAAAAAACCAACCACAAAAATGGAATGGAAACCACGGCTATCTCCAGATCCTAAAGAGATTCTACAACCAAAATTTTCAGCTCCTGCCATGGTTTTAGGGGTTGTGAGCTACGAAGGACATCTAATGCCACTTCATTTCTGTCCCATACATCGAGGTTTAAGAAAACATTGTGAAACCTGGACTGATAGCGTAGGACAGACCATAGATGAACAACTTTTGGCATTCCGTGAGGATCATCTTTCCACATGTATATTCCTAATAAGCTGGGTAAATATGGATTAAATACCTGTTAAACCTGTGATAGTGGAACTAAGTACATGGTGGATGGAATGACATATTTGGGAAAAGGTACATATACTGGTAACTTGCCACTTGGAGAATTTGGTGTTAAAGAATCAACAAAAAGTATTCATGGCTCATACCGAAACACCATCATGGATAGTTGGTTCACTTCAGTTCAACAAGATGGTGTTTTTGGGAGCCGTACAAACTTACACTTGGAGGGACAATTCGATCAAATAAAAAAGAAATACCAAAGCAAATGATGAAATCCAATTCCCGGCGGTATGGAACGTTCATATTTTGCTACGACAAAAAGTTAATAAGCCAAATAATATGTATTTTTTTATTATCGGCTTGCAATGAGGAATTTTGAATTTCAGAACTTAACAAAAAAGAAGGGCTGCATTGAATGGGTAGCTACATGTCATGTTCCGGTTAGAGGAATAATTGGCCATTATGTTTATTTTACGGTAAGTTAAATATAGCATATATAAACAGATATACCATCTACACCCACAATATGAGTTCTAAACATCAGCCATCGTTAAACCGCAGGGATTTTATGAAAATCCACCGTGGATGAAGAAGCGGTTAGAAGCACCAACTTATAGAAAGATTCGTCAAGGGAGGACAACGTTAGTGCAACACAAATAAAAAATAAAATAAAAATTTGTAAATATTGTCCGTGCACAAAACGACGATTAACTAAGTCAGCGGCAATAAGTGTGATGCAAGCATATGTTGAAAGCATAAAGTTGACCTCATCAACAAATGAAAAAATATTTTTTTTAATTTTTTACTTCTATTTAAATAGATAGATAGATATTTCTTAATTTCGTGCTGTGATATTTTACAAAACGCTTGCCGCACAATATACATACAGGGATTCGATAGCTATATATGTATATATCTTTTAACTGAAATATTATTTTTTGGGGTGATGAAATAATGTTAATTTAAGCAATATTGAATCTAAAAGAAACCACGACAAACCCTTCAATATAAAAAAAATAAAACAAATAAAAATAAAATGAAATAAATAAGTAAATAAATAAATGAATAAATACACAGATAGATAAATAGTGAAAATATATAAATAAATAAGTAGATTAATAAATACAGTAGTAATAAATAATTAATAAATAAATAATAAATTAATAAATACATAAACGAATAAATAACGAAGTTAACAAATAAATTAATTAATTCATACAGAAGTAATAAATAAATAATAAATAGATAAATAATAAACAGATACAGCCGTTAATTAAATTAAACATTTAGTTGGTTTGGCAGAGGATTATCCAGAAAAACGCAATTTTGAAGTAACCGATCCGTTAGTTTAACAATTCTTTCAGAGATCAATTCAACACCAGTTTGACAATGAAGACCACATGTAGAATGGTACCTTGGTAGATCAAGCATCATCTTCAGCAGTTTGTTTTATGAAGTTTGCAATTTCTTAGTGTGACATTGTGCACAACTTCCCCATATCTGGCAATCATACAGTAATATTGACAGGAAAATTACTTTATAGATAACAATTTTGTTGGCTTTATTTAGCGACCGTCTACTATTTATAAATGGGTAAAGCATCTTAATACCAATATTAGTTTTATTAATTGTATTTGAAATATGTTCTTTGAAAGTTAGTCTTGTATCTAGATCCAACCCTAGGTATTTCATACTTGATTTCCAATTGGCATTTACCTCCCACATGTTAAGTGGATTATTGGGTAGAGAGCAACTTTTCTTTTTCGACTAAAAATGATAGGTTGCACTTTTTCGGAATTAATTTTAATTTTCCACTTATTGAAATAATAAGCGAATATTCTAATCCCATTTTGCAAATTAGTTTCAATATTGAGACAATATTCATGTTAAAAGAATATACCCGTGTCGTCGGCGTAAATAGCTATTTCGCATGCTGGAGGCCTGGGTAGATATGAGGTGTATATGTCATAAAGTATTGGATCAAGAACAGAACCTTGTGGTACTCCTGCGTAAAAGTTTTGCAGAGAAGATACTTTACCATTAACATTGATTGTAAAACGTCTATTAGTCAGAAAACTGGATTTGACTAAATATAGGAGAAAACCGAACCTAATCATTTTATAAATAATACCCTCATGCCGAACGGAATAAAAGCCTTTTCAATATCCAGCAAAACCAAACCCGTGGATCAGCCCGATTCGAAATTTCTTTTGACGTATTGGCATATTCTGAGTACTTGACGCGAGGTACGTACTGTGATGACTTGTGAACCCAAATTGCTCATCTGGGAAGATACGCATATCATCAAAAAAACTCATAAGTCTAGTTTTAAGTACTTTTTCGTAAACTTTGCTAAGAGAACTTACTAGACTAATTGGTCTGTAGTTATCTGGGTACTGAATTTGCTTGCCAGCTTTCAAAATTGGAACTACTTTTGCGATTTGCCAGTTATTCTTATATATCTTGTATATCTTAACTATGTTCCAAACCGGCCTAGCATTGACTGTCCCTATGCTACGCTATTTCTGCAGAAATGAGTTTATTGAAATAATTCATTTGTTAGCGAAGAAACGGTAAGCGATGACTTTGCCATTGTCTCCTCGGAATATTTCTAAATCGTTTACATATACATATGTATGTTACACTAGAACACGATCCGGAATTGTGATACAGAAATTATTCCTAGCTACTTTCGGTACACATTTCGCTATTGATCAATGGACATCACTTGAAAAAGCTTCCACAAGTCTGTCAATATGATCAGTGGAAACATTTTCTAAATCTGGAGGAATGTTAGTAAGATTGCTTTTCATTTCCAACTGAAATTGTGCCCAGTTCGGACGTTTTAAATCAAAATAATATTGTGTTCTTTCTACACTAGATTTGAGAATTTGGCGAATGACTGGGTTATGGTATAAGATCATTAAGTGCAATGGGTTGAGACAATAATCGTAGTGAATTTGTAATAAAAATGTCGAGCGTAGATGGAAGAGCTCTCGAACCTGCTGGAATATATGCGAGACTACACGGAAATAACACTGAAAACGGAACACATTAGACAGACCACATTTTAATTTTATTCTGTTATTTAATGAATCAACTTTTAACTTCCTGCTTTCTTACAAAAAAACAAAAATGCTTTCTTAAAAACTAAAAAAAGCAAGCGACAATATATTCAAAGGATTGTTTCGTCTATAAAAACTCAAGTATTTAAAAAAAAAACTATTTTCCTTCTTTTTCTTAACAGAAAACAACTAATAAACACAAATTGCTTCACTTCTCGGGAATTATTAAAGGGGGTAAGGCCAAGGCACTTTCAAAAAATCGATTTTTTTCATCTTTTCCCTCGGAAAGACAGCGTGCAGCTGGCGAGCAAGGTTATTCATTCGCCGGTCGCTCCGGCCTACGATTGTTGTTTCAAAAGTTTTTCATTCCGTAAAAACAGTGAACTAAAGCCATCAATAGGTATTTTATGTGTGTATACTATACACTGTACAATACTTTTAGAAGAGGGACGAGCGTCAGTTAGTTCTGAGTAATTTTTTGTCAAGATATCTTCTGTTCAAAAATGCCGAGATTATGTAAAGTTTCGAGAGATGACCCAAGCAGTGCAATAATTTTTTTTGTGCAGAATGAAAAAAGGCCTAATCCAAAGAAACAAAATAAGAATGAAGCTAATACAAAGAGTGCATCAGCGAAAACAATGAAGTTAAATACCAGTGCGAGCGTGCCAAATTTTTTGCTTGTTTCCCCAACAATTTTAAGTTTGGTTCAAAAGTTGCATAAAAAAAGGTCTTGGCTTTTGAATCCAGGTAAAATGTGCCAATCGTAATCCACGCTATATACCGTCGAGTGAGAAAATTGGTAATCGCTACGAAATCAACACTCGATTTGCTTTCGTAATGCGTATATTAGGTTTGGGTTTAGCAGGCTTCAATAAGTTTTGCGGTCTAATGAACATTGCAAGTAATTTTTAATCCAAGCCGTCTTATTTGGATACTATGGCATTGATTTAGTGCAAAGTCAAAACGATTGCTGAAAAATTTCTCCTTTAAACATAAGTACACTCCACTTCCAGAAGGTGTCATACAAGCCAACAAACCGATTTACGAATATTTGAGTACGGACGAACTTCTGGAAAGGTGTTGTGGAGGTTTTACCCAAAATACCAACGAAAGTTTGAACTATGTAACTAACTTTAAAATTATCCAGCGGCAGACAAATTGTTGAATTTGCATCCTACGTAGCTGCATGCACTTTCAATGAAGGTGCCGGTGCTTTCCCCACCTTTCTGTCAGATATGAACGTCAGCGGTGGGCCGAGCGCTCACGAGTACGCAAAATATGAGGACAGCTGTCGCATCAACAGAGCCGATATACAAGCTTAACAACACAGCAAAGAAGCCAATATAAAGCAGAAACCTGAGAAAAAAAGCTGAAGCCATCGAAGCTGCTGCTGCGAGTCTACTCTATGGAGCTGGAATCGATGATTCAGTGTAAGTTGCAATAAAAAAACAATTTTTTTTCACCTTTTAAACTTTAAACAAGTTTTTCTGGAAATCAATTTGTAAAAGTCCGAGTTCACTGCTATTTAAAACTACATTACTGATTCATTTGAAATTTGGTACACGCTTTCTACATATAAAATACCTCCTCCCTTAACCTTAACGGGGTTTTTCACTTATAAAATGGCGAAATATTTCGTGAAAAACAGCAATTTTCACTTTAAATGACGGTCAAAAATTATTTCAAAGGACGTTTTGTGGAAAACTCTGTCACCGGCTTGTTTGTCAACATTTTTACATAGAAAAATTATTGAGTATTGCTAAAATCATATTTTATAATAAACAGAAAGTTTTAATGAATTTGCTTTACCCATATTTCCGGAAAAAAAATGGACAAGAAGTGTTTTTAATAATAACTTTTCTTTAACAGCGCAGTTGAATATCACTTCGTAGATTCGACGAATGGTTACCTTTAACGTACTTAAAAATATGGTTACTCTTCTAGGGTTAAAAAAGTTAACCCATGGAGCCTAGGACTTAAAGATTTCGATCCATCAAGGGTTCAGACTGTAAATCCAGATGATGTTATGCCAACAAACCAATTAAAGCTTCTCACCATCAACGACGAACTCGACAGAAACGAAACTACAGGTGATGATTTCATTGAAGAGACAGACGTACATTTTTAAAAACATTTGAACCTGGACTTCACTATTTAAAATTCGCTAACTGACTGACTGACACAAGCTGACTGTATGTGAATTGCAATGCAAGTCTACCTCCTCGTGTTGCATTCTGGGTAACGCTAAGTGACTTGTTGTACTGTAATTATCAAGATTAATTTATTATTCATTGGCCCTAAAGCAAAATCATGTTAAAGTTAAAACAGAAAAAAAGGTTTTTGTAATTTTTAATTTTCTCAGAAACTAGAAGACATAAAACCATTTGGTTTTCAGGTCTTGGTTATGAACTAATAGGAGCAGGAACCTACTAAGTTACAATCCTGAAAACTTCATGTAATTTGGTAGTCGAAAATAAAAAAGTTACCAGGGGCATTCGGCCGTTAACAACACATAAATTTCAATCGACTTTGGTGCAACAGATTTCGAAATATTCAAAAATTCCTCGAATTCCACTCGTAGGAATTAACAGTTCCTTGTACAAAGAACAAATGAATTCCTGCGATTGGCACCGAATTCCACAAAAAGAAAAAACAGGTCCTCGCTTTGGTTAAACAGCCAACGGTCATAGTTTTTTCATTGGTTGCCATTAAGCTCTGAAATGTGCCTGAATCAAAAAAGTTGATAATAACGAATTCCCAATAAAAAGATTTGTTCAATACGATGACCATTAATTCCACAATAGGTCAGAGGGAAAGATGTGTTCCACGAATATCAATTCTGATCGAATTCTTGGAATGATGGTATCCATAAATACCTTTCGTAGAGAAGGCAAACGAATTTAGAGAGACGTGAAATGCCTTTCGCCTGCAGGTATGTACACTATACCCATGTAACTGCTAATAACTCGGATGTCATTTCATTAATGTAGATATATTTTCGTACGAACATCAGATTCATATTTCAAAGTAAACAAATCTATTTCAATTTCCACTTAACGAACTGTTAAATGCAAATCATTTATAAAGCACGCACCAATACCGACCTTCAATCAACCCTCGGTCAATGCCAACCGATAGTGAAACCCTTCGTGAAAATGAACCCAAAATAACAACAACAAAAAAATCATTAACCGATGAAAAAGGAAACAAAACGGACAGGGGAAATGGAATAGGAAAAATGGAAAAAGCGACAACAAGTTCCACCAGAACATGTGCTCATTTAAGGAACAACCAACCACCAACCATTTATCAATCTTATTCAACATTTCACCCTTAACCTGAAATCGAATTCCCACCGAACAGCAACAAATCAAACATACACACATGGGTACATACGGTTATTTGTTGCTTGCCGCCTTCATCCCCATCCCAGGGACATGAGATATACCATATTCCGCGAATCCTTACAACCCCACCGCTCAGATGAGGCTCAGGACGATAACGACGCGAGAGCAAGAAAAAGAAATTCAGATCATAAATAAGCCCATCAAGATTGAAAGGATAAATCGTTATAACATATGAATACACAAGTGTATGGGTAGAGCATGATTTTCATGTGAATTCCTTAGAGGAAGGTATGAAGGGAAGATTTAAATCAAAAAACAAAACACGAAAAATGTACATAATTCTGGAATAAGGACACAAAATTTCGCGTACCATATTCCTGTGGGTTATATCTCGACATATTGCGTGTATCCTTTTATACTCAATTGTTGTTGTTGCTGTTATGGTGCTGCCTTACTTAGCTTTTGTTCATCGCCTCGTTCGCTCGCTGCTGAGATGAAATTAGGTCGTCCTTGGGTTATTGTTATGCGTCGGAGGGTTTTCCACTTGGTTTTGTTTTATTTATTTTTTTAAATCGTACGGTAAGTTGTAATTATCCCAGAAAAAAATGTATTCTTGGTTCTCTATTATCCTTGCGCTTCTGACTTGCTGGTTTAAACAGTAAAAAAAAAAAAGGGAACAACACCAATCTAGATGCTCATTTATATTTTCTATATTCTTTTCCTTACAACACTTTAACTATTTGTATCTCACAAACTTCCCGTGATTGGACAAGGATCATCCCGTATCCTGACAATCCGAAAACCGACCGATTTACTTTCTTTTTTTTTTTTTTTTTTGTCGTAGGATCACCGCGATTCCCGTCTATCTATCCAAACGATATTGATAATTTCCATGTTTTTTTTAAACCGATACCGATCAGCGCGGGGGAATCCTTGAACTATGAGAGATTTTTTAGTATTTCATTGTCCATGCAACGATTTTCGAAAAATAAAAATAGGACCAAAGGACTATCCACTAATTATTATCGTTGGAAAAAACGCACACGTAACGGACAGAGAACCCGTGCGACGACTATACAAAACCGCGATCTTTTCAGTACTAAAGGATTTTTCACTCTCTGTTTAGAAACCGTTTGCATGGAGAGCAATCTACAGTAAGGGAAACTCTGAATAGGATAAGCGTAAGCATTCCCCATGTCCACCCACTTGCTGCCGTCTGTCGTTGAACGGCAGTAAGGAAAAAGAAAAACCAAAAACCAAAAAGGATGGAAAAACCATAGATACTCATTCTCTCACGGGTAATCTCTCAGTTGATTGCTCTCACTACCATCGTTTTCTGGTTTGTGACAGGATACTCTCTGCTGTAAAGGACATATACACATTCCGATAGTTTCGCTTTCAGTCCTTTCCGACACCCGAGTAAAAACGAAAATTCCATTGAGGAACTCTCACTCTCGGAACGATAGCGAGTCTCTCGCCAGCTGGAAAAGTCAATCGAACATATTTCGCGAAATCCGCTCTCTGGGAGCAGTGTACTGGAACGTTTCTCATGCACCTGCGCTACTCATTCGCTGAATCGGCAGATGAAATCTCTTATACTATGAACGTTCACTTGCTCTCCCACTCTCGTGAGAGGGAAATGGCCCTTTATACCTTGCCCTACATATATCGGGTTTGTACTATTTACCGAATGGTTGATTGTAACCATATCCTTGGACGTAGCAAAATCAATCACACGCACCCTCATCCTCGAAGGACACTTAGACAGCTTAGACAATGAATCTTCTAGCGATGCAGGAATCTGAATCTCAATTTGTTCAGGACTTTTCCTTGGAATCGGATTCCTTGGTGTAACGAATGGCATTTATTACATGCATTCCAGTAGCAAAAATGTGTCAGATTTACTTTGATTTCAAGTCGGTTTTTTTCCTCTCGTCCTTTCGTCCTCAAACTGCGCGAAAATGTGCACATACTCGTACGTGTGTATAGAGGTAGGCTGGCGTTTACGTAATTCTAACCACGACGAGGTGCTTCGGAAGAGAGTTTAGTGGAGCGTGGAGAGATTTTCCCATTTTCATTGTTCTTCCTTCTTGTGTGGGAAAATTGAACGAATAATAGCGCAATGACTCTTGGCCTAAGTGATGGTTGCTTCAGTTGCTATTGGATCTCAAGCTCCCTCCGCAGCCTGTCGGATGTTTTTCTTTCCATCTTTGTAATCATCAACCTTGTCTATAACCCTCCCTGGCCGATGCCACCTGCTATATGTCCTTTTCATGTCGACTCCTAATTAGATCGTAAAAAATCATTTGAATTCTCCATTCCCGTGAACAAGGCTGAAGCGAAAAATCACATTAACTAACAAATAACGTTCTCGATTTCGAGTGTCCCATTTTTAGTGGAAAGGACACTAACAACGGCTCAGACATGTGGAGAATGACTGATTAAGGAGCAAGCGAAAAAACCAAATTAATGGAGTTTTCATGTTCATAACGTGATTTGCATAAAAATTAGGTTGTATCTGTTCCTACCTCATGCAATGGCATGTAATGAGTTATACATGCGAGCGGGAGCAGATACTCTCTAGCGGCTCGCGTGGATGTTTTCGAAATTAATTTATTGCAATGTGCGAATCCGGGGGAGACATTAGGAAAACAGTCGAAAAAGTCATCGTCATCGACGTTACAATGTTGCTAGTCAAGTTCATTTTGGGATGAATTTTGTCCCCCGACCACTGCCGTATCGGAGTCCATTAGAGTGAGTAATGAGTTTGACAGAAATTTTGACATTTTTATTGGATTTCATGCTGGTCATGGTCGACCTACAAAATTCGTCAGTTTACCCGGAATGACAAGTTTCCGAACAGACTTCTCCAATTCAATTGCTATTGCTTTATTGTGATGTTGATTTAAAAATCTATAAGGACGTTGTCACGGTGAAATTGTGTCACACACATAAAAATGATTTAATATTGGATGACCATGTGGTCGTGAAAGCCATGGAATTGAAGAAAACCGACAATTTCCGGATAAGCAGGATAAGAAGAATAAATATCGTTTGCATTGAAGTGCCCTTTCCAAATGGGCTCAAAGTTGATTTACAAGTAGTGTTCAAAAAGTAAAAGAAATTCTATAATTTCGCGGTTTGTATGATTTCAAACAATTTGAAAAGAACTTATCCATTGCTAGTCAGGCTCCTTCGCTCTTCGGGCGCCTTGTCGTGGCGGAGGGGCTTAAGAGGGCAATGACCTCGAACTAAGACCTGGAGAACTCTGGGCTTTAGTTTAGTTAGTTTTAAATTCATTTTCATTTCATATTATCTTAATTCTATCTTACCCTAGTCAAAAATTCTTAAAACTAGTTTAACTATCTTAAAAAATGTAACTATCTTATTGGCCCTAGGCGGACACTCTAAAACAAACAGTACAATTGAAACATATGTCTTTCGACGACTTGGCAATTTTCACAACGAACTTTCTACCTGTTAACATGTCAAAAATCATATATAGCAGTGGTTTACTTATGCCCAGCCGACTAAGCTTGTAATACAGCCCTTCTAACCATACTAACCAATCAGACAGGCACCCGTGCATTGGTTCTTGCATTTGTTCCATTGGATATCCGATACGAGTTTCGACGCGGCATGAATAGTGTCATGCCCCGCTCTGAAACCGAATTGGTTATCCGGGATGATTTTATTGTTCTCAACCAATTTAGACATGGCCCTATGGATCACCTTCTCGAAGACCTAGCTGATACTCGGAAGGAGACTTATAGACCAGAGATTTGCCGGGTTAGAGGTGTCTTTACCCCTCTTGGGGATTGGTTGCACCACCGCTGTCTTCCAGTAGTGCACTGGATAATATGCATTATTCCGTGCATTGTTGAACAGGATGGTGTACCTCTCTACAGCCACTGGTGGAAGGTGCCTAAGCACAACATTGGATACACCGTCGATACCCGCGGATTTTTTCCTTTTCAATGACTGAAAGATCATCCGGAGATCCTCCATCGAAATGAACAGGGTATTAGCACCTTCATTGGTGACGGCATTATTTGCCATGAAATCGTCATCGAACCTGGTAAAACCAAGATTTTCGGATGGCCAATGATCGATATCACTTCTAAGATAGAGTTCATGAAGTAGAACTCTGTTTTCCAATTCGTGGTTTGGACGAATGCTATCATTCACCTTGTACACGTCCTGGAAGACAGCTCCCACTGTCGCCATCTTCTCCTGAGGATCCTCACTCACGGAAAAGTCGGCTTCCAAGGCGGCGCTCTCGGGATCGATGCTAACTATTCGTAGCAAACGTTCATTGTCTGACGTTCTCGGAAGCTTAGATCCTGAATGTCAGTCTGATTGTTTCGCCGAAATATTTTATTTATTTGCGGGAACATACTCGCGTTGGACTTTACAGCACGAATTCTGTTGTTCCAATGCAAACCTACAGATATTCTGTAATTCTCTTTGATCAACTGTTGGAGATCTTTAATCACCGACTTCAGTGTCCTGACCTCCGAGTTTTGTCTGTCGGTAAACCGCCTGTACAAGAGTTTGAGTCTTGTCCGGAGTCTACTTTTTTGTCTGTGCAGTGCGTCGATTGTCGCGTTTCGGTACACGTTTGTAGTATCGTTATGTCGTTGACGTGGTATTGTACTGTCCATCGTCTGCTTAATTATATCGTCCATTTGTTTGAGGTACCTGTCTCGTAGTTTGACAGGTTCCTATTAGACGGTGGGAAGGAGGCGCTCGAAGTCAGGGAATTGGCAAAGCGTGGCCAACGCAGCCTACTGTAATCATAGGATATACTCTGCCATCTCCGCGAACTCGCCAGGTACTGTGATCACGGCACATAGTCCGCAATGGTCACTGTCGTATACAATGGTCCGTAGACAGTTAATAGACCATTCGTTCGTGTCTGCCAGTCTCAGTCGAGAGTCTATCAGCATGAGATCCAGATAGGAGCCGCTCCTTGGAAACGACAGACTATCTGTTGCGAACAACTTCACTTTATATTCAATGTTGCGAAGAACCCACCAGTGACTTAGTAGGCTCCCCATAGTGTTGGAAATATTATTTCCCCAATCACTATGTTTTATCGAGTTCAAGCGCAGAGATCGAAAGAGTGTCTCGAGCTCTTTGTTTCGCTAACCAGGAGTACATCGGGGCTTTTGTCCTGCAACAGGTTGAAAAGTACGGCTCGTCGCTCGATTCTTATCAGTGAATTTACCTTCACCGACAGGATCTTCAAGGGCCTCTCTACCCAGCGTACCCATCATGATCTTAGGTGCGCTAGGCCCGGCAGAAGCGAGCAGATGCTATCTACTCGGGTCGCCGTCTCCAGGATCTGTTGTTGGAGTTGTCCAATATGCCCTTGGATTGCGAGCAAGATCGAACAGACATCCACCTCGGCCTCCGGTGCCTTAGAGACAGGCAATGGGGCTTTAGGAACAGCCATGGGCTTTTGTACCGTCTTTGGGTGTAGGTCAACTTGGGTGTGACGGCTGGTGTTTGTAAGCGACCTGAGGGACGCTTCTCCTCGACCTTCTGCTTACGGGCAAGGTTTCCTTTCTTGATGTCCTCGAACTTAGGACATCCCCGATAGTTTGCAGAGTGTCCTCGGTTCCGACACAAGACACACACGAACTGCTCTCTATCCGCCATCTTGTCTTTCCCAAGGTCGCATTCCTCGGTGGTTCTTTGCGTACTTAACGCATCGAGGTTGCATTTCGCAATTCGACGCGGCGTGCCCGAACCTTTGGCAGCGGATACATTGCAAAATGTTTCCGCTCCTCTTTAATGTTTCCCATGTGACAGTCTGGGATGCTATGGAAGTGATAGTCCTTAGCCTCTCCAGCTTGCTGCTGGGTGTGAGCTGCACCAAGAAGAAGGGTATCACTCGCTTCTCCCTTCGGGAGCCCACCGTGCAGAATGGCTTCACCCCCACGAATTTGAGCTCGTCACTCTCGAACTCTTTGAGCTCTCAGAGCATTTCCTCGGGGTCTGCAATCGACTCCACGCCTTTGAGGAGCATCGTCTGCAACCTCTCGGCCTTTGGCGTAAAGGAGAAAAACTCCGTCGTAGACTCTTTCAATAGGCTTTTAATCCGCTTATGGTGTTCCAGTGTCTTGCACTAAACATTTAAATTGAAAATTACTTACACCAATAGCATACTTACAGAGATCGATGTTCTCACGTAGGGCCGTGGTATAGGTAAAGATGGGTGGCACCTTCTCCTTTTCAGGGCGTTGTTGTTGCTGCTGCTGCTGTTTCTGTTGCTGTGGCTGTCGTTGTTGCTGGCTTTGATGTGTGGCGGCTGTTGCTTTCTTCCTCCCCATCTGCTGCATCTCCTTAAGCCTTTTGACTACGGCTTGCAGCTTGGCGCATAGGATCCGTTTTTCCTCCTCAAGATTGCTACGCTCTTCCTTCATAGCCGAACTTGAAAGGGCGGCGAAGGGGTTGTTGTCCCCCGTGTAGGGGCGTTCCCTACCATCTGGGGGGTAGGCAATGTCCGCTTCCCCGGGGATCACTGGCTTTGTTTGTTGTTGATGCTGTCCAGCTGCCTTGGACGTCGATGGTATTGGAGATGGCGCCCCTTCCCTCGCTTCGACCTGCAGCTTTTCGGTCGAAGTAGTGAGGCAGGGGCGCTTAATTAAATCGGTCTTCGGGTTGACCCTTCTGCGGTTACAGTCAGTGGAGGATTAGAGCTCAGGCATGCTACTAAGTACAAAACCAAAGCATGACATACTCCGATAGAACATCTACCCATTAAGACCACCATGACGTCCAAATAAGCTCATTCAATAAAGAAAGAAAAAAAAATCAAATGAATACAGGGTAATGAATTACTGCTAAAAATAAACTCACAAATCCATAACTGAAAAATGAATTCCGAGAAAACTAATCACACGATACCCGCTCCTTCCGTTCAATTCCATCCAGCAAATCATCTCGTTTGATTCGATTGAGAACAAGACCAATTTCATTTCTCGTCATGTCCTTTGAATTGATTACGCTACAACCCCCTAAAGCGTCGCATGGGGGTGTCAAATGGAATCAAAACATCAGGACCTGTCAAAAAATAATCCAATAAGTAAAATTCGATCGCATTAGATGGGTGGACAAATGCCATATATCGTCGATGGGGGGTGGGTGGACCCCCATTGAAACTATGAATGGATGCCGAATCCGTTAATGACAGACAGACAGATTCTAGTTTCCCATGGCCGGAATGTGTTCTCATTGAACAAATTTACAAATTCCATAGAATTAATTGCCGTTAAGCACAGCTCATTACCCATTCAAATGTCCAGAAGAACTTGAAATCCACTCTCCATGTTATGTCAACAGATAAAGTGAAACGGATGGAATGAGGTGGAATAAAAAATAAAAAGAGAAAAACACTTAGTGGGTGTCGTAGTGGCGGTGCTCATCCCCGGACAAAGGATCAAATTTATCACCGCAATGAATCGTGTGCGGAATCAAATCGCCCTATCGGTGCATAAGTGCTCTTCAATCGATTTATTTGCTTCCGCCAGCTCTCATTCCGTTCTGGAGCACCTAATTGGGAACCATTGTGGGTGGTTGGATGATTATATTGCAGCATGCCTCATATACCGCTCTATAGGATACGAGTCATGATGAAAGAAATAACGTTGGAATAAAACAGACTTACAACCCCCTTTGGTTCCCGTGCCAGAATCAGCTATAAAAGCGGCCACACACAGATGTTATCGCTCATGCATATCTGGAGATCCGGATGTGATTCGGTAACAGATACATTGAGTATGCCATTCGTATCGCATTCGATGCCGGAAAATGTTATTTCATCTAATTTGGAAAATTAATTGGATGCAGATGAGGTGGGGATGCGCGAAAGTGGTGATATAGTTAAGTTGCCTTTGATTCGCGGATTTAACGGGTGGATCCTAATAGATTTTGCGTGAAATTAGGTCAGCGAAGATCAGGACCATGACTTCGCTCTCACAATTGCGCATTAAATTTGTATAAACAAATTGTAAAGCGGTGGATTCGTTCACCCCATGTGTAACCGATGCACCCAATGACTGCAAAACTTATTCCGGGAACCTAAATATGCCGAGGGCTATCGTAGATATGTTTTATTCAGATATCCATTGCAGCGCAAGCCCTCGGTTGCAGAGATGTCCTTTGTATGCAGGAAAAGGTGTAAAACAGCGGGTGCAAGAGGGGTAACACGGACAAAACAAGAAGAAAAGAGAATAGTCGACCCGAATGCATTGTATCCATATTTTCATTCACTGCGTGGTGTATGCTATCTGTATATCTCCTCGGTGTTGTGTGTATCCTTCTTTGTACTTTCCTGTTTTTTTTTTTTTAATTTCGAGTCCATATGCTGCTGTTGCAGTCGGTAGTTGCATTATTTTCACATCAACACTCCGCCCATCCGTGCAATAACTACCCTACGACCAACGCCACCATCGCCATCATCCAGCCACTATAGCTAGCTCTCAAAGGACACCCTGCGTTCCTGATGCCGATGACGACTTACAACGGTGCAACATTACAACGATACGAATGATACAGGGATGATGGGGATTGGAACGATGCAACGTGGAGTACCTCGTGTCGAGCATGAGTATAAGGATGACACGAAACAGTAGTGAACGTGTCACGAAGAAGAGACCAAAGACCGAGAGGAATCTTCAACTTGAGCTGCGACTATTATAAAAAATTTAGTGTCCTCAAGAGGTGTAACATATTTTTACAGCGACTACCATATACTCGTATACCCACGTATATAGCTTCATCATCATGCCCAGTGGATATGGGGATTGGGGGATACCGAAAGGGATACTATAGTGTGTCCTTTCACATGGAAACTTCGCATCTCAAAGTTCGTTAATTCATTCCCGTTTCGAGTCTTCCTTGTTGTTATTTCTTTTTTCCTCTTCCACGCCAATCCCTTTTGTTATTTTACTTCTTTTTTTTCAACTTTGGCGACCTCAGCTAAGCCGCATGCACGCATTTAAATTTCAAATTAACTTTTCAGGTTACTTAGGTACGCGGAACGAGTGTGTTTAGGTGTACTTAGCTTTAGCTTTGGCTCATGGTTTAGCTCTTCATAAAGTGTTGTCCTTTGAGGAATGGAGAGTAAGCAAGTGGGCGAGGAGGTGGTATATGCCTAGAAGGGGCGAGATATATGGTTACGGAATGAGTGCTTAATTGTATTTTCCGGTTTTGGTTATGGTTTATGCGCTTGTTGCTGTTGTTTTCTATTTTGCGGCTCATTACAATTGGGATAAGCGCACTAGGTTATGCCGTGCGATGACATTTGACCAGTAAACGAGGCTCTAGGTGTTTGTGTTTTAGCATATAAAATGTAATTGCGGATTGCGGATTGTGGGTCATGTAAGTTGAGTTTTGAAGCTAATGCTGAAGGCCACTGGCTACTATCGTTCTTATGTGCCAATCTACAATTAAAAGTCTCAAAGGCTAGGAAGGCTAAAATTTGAGGCCACTACAGGAGCGCTTTAGTAGCTTGATGCAGGTCTTAACAAAACCTTATGGGCAATGTTACCACTAAGTAGGTCATGGATAGAAGTGTGCTTGCAATCTTTCGCAGTTTTCCTAGGGGTTGAACGTTGATTAATTTTAATCTACCATTATAGGGCCTAAAGAAGAACACACTTGTGTTTATAGCCCTCAATACGCACAGTTCGAATCTAATAAGAGTGGAAGGAGATTTGACCAGCATATTCGGTCGACGAAAGTGCGGTATTAGGGGGGTGGTTGTGGGGCATTGGCAATCATCACCGACTATTGAGCGGTAGGTCTGTAGTTAAAGTCTGCCCCTAGCCAAGAAAAATTTCTATACGGAAAAAAAACTTTGCAACAACATCAGTTGTGAATGAGATATGATCAAAAATACTGACGAAGGCAGTATAAGATCACTTCTATGATCACTTTCTATTATAACACATTAATGATATGGAAACAAAAAAATTTACTGTGAACTTCAACCGACGCAATAAATTCAGTCGAATCTCTTGAATCCTATCTAGGACAACTACCCCCGAAGAGTAGTGAACGAACATCTTCGACACAAACCATCTGAATCCCGTTCAGATTGTGTGGCACACACCATCAGAGCGTAATCCTTGAACTTGCGAGAACCCTATAAAAAAAACAAAGGCAAGATTGAAGTTGGGACGATTGAATACTAATTGTTGGAACAACTTCACGACAAATAACTTAAGTTCTGTTGGTCGGAGAGAGGCGAACATGTTTAGGTCGTAATAGAGAGAACAGGACAGAAAAATGTGTGGAGATTTTTATATCATTAGCGTAAACGGAAAGGTGTTAACTTTTCATGACACACTTGACATCATAAACGCTTAAATTAAAAAAATCTTCTACCCAAACATTTGAATTCAAAAATGGACTGCAACAGAGTACGGCAAATTCGCCGATCCTTTTCAGCATTTACCTAAGCGATCTGCTAGTTTCTTTTCACCATTCAATAGCGTACGCAGACGACCTAATCGCGTACAGATCAGGTCCAACGATCGACGTTATTGTTATACTTCTGCAGCGTGACTTCGAAAAAATTCAGCAGTACTGTGATGACTGGAAGTTGAAAATCAACTTCCAGAAATCAGAATCTATATTGTTCAGAACGCCTTTGTCTAGGGCCTCTCGGGACACTAGAAAAAACTGGCGCAGGTTCTTAATTTTAGGACCGGACGGGCGTCCACTGGCGAAACAAAGTGTGGTCAGATATCTTGGGATCGTTCTGGATCAGTATCTATATTTTGACAAACATGTAGATGCTGCTCTGGCAAGGGCCCGGGGCGCTTTCGCTCTGACAAGATGGCTGTTTCATAGCTGCCAACTTGATTCTAGGGTGAAGGTAATCTGCTACATGGCCTTAATCAGGCCCATGGTTGCCTATGGTGTCCCGTCTGGTTCAATGTGAGAGCCAGCTTAATGGAAAGGATTCGGGTGTTTGAGAGACAATGTCTCAGGACGTGTCTGGGGCTACATAGGACACCCGAATCTGAGTACATGAAATTTTACCCGAACGAGGTCCTATATATAGAAATAGCTAACATCTTGTTTACATGGTTCACGTCTATACCCTTGGATGATGATTTGACGCCCCCATAGGGGCACTTTATTAGCTTAATGCAAGCCTTAACAAAAATCTATAACTTATTAACTATGTGGCGGCGTGGAGACGATTAAAGAGAGTGAGAAGGGTTGTGGTATAGGGCAATTCTAAGGCTGGACTTACTAAGGTGAAGGTCGAAAAGATTGGTGTTAGCTTTGCGAAGCATTCTGGACATTGGTTCATGGTAGCCATAATTTGTGCGGTGAGTGCTTATACGGAAAAGGGGTGTGGACCGAAGGTTACGCGGGTTGGTGTTAAGGGGAATCATGTGCAATAATGAAGGGCTGTCAATGTTACCACTGAGAAGGTCATGGATAAATAGAATGTCTGCAACATCACGTCGTTCTTTAAGGGGTTGGAGGTTGATTAATTTTAAGCGATCCGTATAAGGTGGTAAATTAAGGGGGTCGGCCCAGGGAAGGCCACGAAGGGCAAAACGGATAAACCTGCGTTGAATGGCTTCAATACGCGTAGTATGGGATTCATAAAAGGGGGATCAGACTTGGCTAGCATATTCGAGAAGGGGCCTAACGAAAGTGATGTATAATGATTTCGTAACGTAAGGATTCGAGAATTCTTTGGACCAACGTTTCACGAAACCGAGGGCAGAGTTAGCACGTTTGATAATGTTGTCGATATGGAGGCGAAAGTTGAGTTCATGGTCACAAATAACCCCTAGGTCAACCAAGAAGTTGACAGGGGGAACGGTTTCATTACGAATAATGTAGGTTCTGGGTGGTGAGGAAGAGCGCTTGCGGGAGTAAGTGATGGTTTGGCATTTACTGATATTGAGCTCGAGATGGTTTTTTTGACACCAAGTAGTGAACCTGTTAAGGTCCAATTGGAGAGAGCAGGAGTCGACAGGGGAAGATATGTGTTTAAATATTTTCATATCATCAACATATATGGAGAGCTGAGAGTTCAGAATAACGTTGTCGACATCATTAATGGTTAGAATAAATATCAGTGGGCCGAGATGACTACCTTGCGGGACACCGGAGGTAGCGTTAATTGGATCAGAAATAGAAGATCTGAAGATAACGTTATATTGACGATCTTCGAGATAAGATTTGATCCATGAGATAAAACCGGGAGAGAAACCGAGGGCAGTGAGCTTGAGGAGAATAATTTGGTGAGACATTTTGTCAAAGGCTTTGCTGAAGTCAGTGGCGATAACGTCTACTTCTTTGCCAGCTTCGAGTGCACACAAACATTGTGAAACAAATTCGACTAGATTAGTGGCTGTCGATCGACCTTTTAGTAACCCATGTAGGTTAGGAGAAAATATGGGTTTGCAGTGAAAGAATAGTGCATCATAAACGATGCTCTCGAAAAGTTTGGGTGTGCGTGAGAGCTTGGCAATGGGACGATAGTTGGACACATCATTTTTTAGTCCTTTTTTGTGGACTGGAATGATGTAAGCATATTTCCAAAGCTTAGGAAAGAGTCCTTGAGAGATAGAGCTTTGAAATAGAGCAGTAAGGGGTAAAATAAGATGGTTGGCGCACTTTTTTAATACTATGGCAGGCAGACAGTCGGGACCGGGAGAGTAGTCGTTCTTTAAGTTTCGGCGATTAGGTCGGGAGTGATGTTCAATGAAACAAGAGATGTCTGGGGGCAGTCTTTCAAATATCGAAAATAGTCGTGATCGGGTTGAAGATATTGGTCAGTGAATGATTGGCTGAAGAAATGAGCAAAGAAATTGGCGATTACTTCGGATTCGTTGGAAGAGTTACTGAGAAAGTTAAGTGTAGTGGGGTAGCTATCGGTTTTTCTTTTTGTATTAATGAAGTGGTAGAAACACTTGGGGTCAGAGATAAGGGAGGATTGCATTCTGTTCAGGTATCGGAGGTAGAGTGATTCATATAGCTGTGCAAATTTAATGTAGGACTGCATGTAATTAGAAAGGTCTGATGCAAAAGAGGATCTAAGGTAGGCGTGCCAATTTTTGTTTCTTTTATTGCGCAAAGACCGTAGTTCCTTGGTATACCAGGGCGGAGATGAGGTGTAGTTCTTTTTTGGTGAGTATGGGACTGAAAGAATGAAGCAGCTGAGGATTTTGGTGTAAAATAGCGCAAGGGTTTCGTTTAAGGATATATGTGAGTTAGGGTTAAGGAGGAAGCTAAAATTAACATTGTTGAGCAGATTATTTAGTTTCGCGAAGTCAGCTTTGCGGAAATTGAAACAGTACGTATTTTCGGAGGGAAAGATAGTGAGTTGTGTCTCGAGTGAAAGAGTTACCGATAGAGGTGGATGAAGGGGGTCTAAAGTAGAGAGAAAATGGTTGCTTGGGTTAACAACGCAGTTTACGGCATCAGATGAGAAAATCAGGTCGAGTTGTCTGTCCATGTTATTAGTGATATTACTGAGTTGCAGAAGGCCGGAGTCAGAGAAATGATCCGTGAAAAAGATTTCTTTACCTGTGGAGGGGTTAGCGGCGATGTAGTGGGTCTCATCATCGGAATGAACCCATTTCAGGTGCGGGAGATTGAAATCGCCACAGATGATGATGATGTCATTGGGTTCGGTGATATCAAATATGGAGTCGACGAGATCAACGACGAGTTGGTAGCAGTGTGTGGTCTGTGAGGGTCTTAAGTAACAGCAGGCAAGATAAAGTTTCTGTTTAGGGAGTCTTATTGAGGCACTTGTGAAGTTGAAGTCAGCGGAATTCGACGATTTGAAGGGCAAGGGATCATAGCGACTGTGGATTGCTAAGAGAACTCCGCGACCGTCAGGATCGGCAGAGTTGTCGCGTCCATCGGCCCGAAACAGAATGAAATCTGATGTGAATAATTCGCTGTCTCCAATACTAGAGCATAAATTCCTTTCAGTTAATGAAAATATATCGTAGGGTAGGTTTTGGCAGTTAAGGAGTACTGCGGAGGTTTTGGTGCGTAATCCTCTGACGTTCTGATAGTACAGGGATATGTTATTATTTGATGGGTGAGGAGATGTAAATGTATTTAGGTTAGGATTTAAAATAGTTTTTGAGATTAGAACGGGTACTTTGCAAGTGTGCAATGCGCTTTGAACTGACGTGGGCTGCGAAAGTGGAGAGGTCGTTATTTACATCAAAGGGAGAAATATTAAGGCTTTCGTGAAATCGTATAAAGGTCTTTTTTATGACCTCTTGAAGGCACCTTATAATTCTACTTTAGTGGGAACTCTTAGAAGTAATAAGCGACAAACTGAAGAATTCGAAGACTCGCGCTATTGGAACTTCGATATTTTGCTACGACGGTGAAAAGACATTAGTTTCGTGCAAAGCTAAATCAAACAAAGTTGTGTATGATTTGTCCGCAGTTCATGATCAACCCAATATTAACGAAGACACGGGAAGCCAGATATCATACATTTTTGTAATAGCACAAAAGGGGCAGTCGACACTGTTGATCAAATGTGTTCAAATATATGTACTAATCGTAAAACCAAGAGAAGGCCATAATCAATGGTTATGCTGTTTACGTTTCTAGCAACGTGAGAAATAAGAAAAAACCTTTGCCTCGACGCGATTTTATCTTACAGTCAGGAGACCATCTCATGGAGCCCTGGCTAAGGCAAAGATTAGAGACTGTTATTTTGATCCGAGATATCAAGACCATGATACAGGAAATTTTGGGTGATTCGTCCAATATAGAAGCCCCTGTTGATTCTGCGTCAGAAGTGCGCAAAATCTGCTACCTGTGTCCCTCCAAAGCTCGCAGGATGACCAAGCACCGTTGCACGAAATGCAAACAAGCAATTCGTGGCCCTCATAACGTTGACATGTGCAATCGCTGTGTCGAATAATGCTTTTGGTTTAATTTTGATACTCTTTAGTATTTAATTAAAACAACTTTCGTGCCGTGGAACAAGTGCCTATTGTTTATTAAATACTTTTGAGAATATTTGAGTTTTTAATTGCGTAGTCAGCTCGACGAATGTTTAGTTACTATGTAACAGTGAATATAGTTTAGTTGACTAGGGTTAAGAAATGTTTGACGCGAGATTTTGTCGAAGCTCTTGCTGAAGACTGTGGCAACAACATCTACTTCTTTATCATGTTGAAGTGCGCATAAGAATTGTGAGACAAACACAATCAGGTTTGTGCCTGTTGAGCGACCTTTTACGAACTATTTCTGTCATGGCTGTGTTCCTTCTATGTTTCGCCATCTCTTCTCGATTCAACCTTATATTGTCTTCCCATCTACGGCGTCTCCTTCCTGGCGGCCTTTTACCTGCACTAATTTTTTTTTTTTTGACTATCCGTCCACTGTCCATTCGTTCTACCATCTCGATCTTCGTGATTTTATTACGCGGTCTACCTTCGTAGTTAGAGACTCCGTTTTACATCCGTTAAGTGTGGGTGGTATCATCAGAATTTTATAAATTACTTTCTCAATGCGTTTATCGAGTACAGTCAGGTACGGAGTCTGAATCGATCCAAGTCGGTCAATGACCATATAATGTTTTTTTTCTTCATTCGTACTTCCTTACTTTCTTTGCGGCTATTAAACGACTTTCTCTGTTTCTCACTATAATTTAGAAAATCCAGATCGGAGGTGTTGTCTAAATGGAGTGTCATTCCATTAAGGGTAATTCCCCTCCCATTTTCCTAAAAGGATCCCATTACGTATTCCAGCACCAAATTAAGAAGTGATGACAAGACGTCACCTTCTTTTTATTCTTCACGCATCTCGAATGTCGGCAAGAAGTCTCCCCTTAGGCACACTTGTATCATTTTTACCAATTTTTTTTGGAATTCCCAGTCTTCCCGAGAGTGCCGTGAGGCAGTGGACAGTGTGTCGGTTTTTGACGCGTGATGAGCGAGTTCCCGATAACACAAACGTAATTGAATGTTTATTTCGCTGTTTCCCTTCTCTGCTGGGTACTGGTAAAAATCCCTGACCGGGCCTGGTATCCTTTTCGTTCAGCGTTTCTAGGTGCATGCATTGTTTTATTGTTTTTCACTATACATTCTTTCTACATTTTTGCAAAATTTTTCCTATTTTGGTTTCATATCCCCAGGAAAACGGCTGATTTCCTTCCGTTGGCTGTGATATTTTGTACGCGTGACCGCTTCTATATATTCCAGGGCCTGAAGTCTTGGAACATTAAGAGCTTTTATCCAAACTTAAGCTCGCAGTTAGAAGCTTTGCAAAATCCCAGTTTGTTTTCCGCTGCTTGCTTCACTTTTAATTGTGCTGCTACTATCGTTGTTTATTTCCATTCCATCTAATAGAGCAAACCGGTTAGGTCTATATAATTTTTAAGTAAAAATGTATTTAAAATTTAAATTGAATATAGCGGGGATGCTAGACGTCGGGTAAAACACATATATCTTCTGCGAAGTACCACATTATCACCGGGTCCAAGCAGATTGAATTTCAACTGAACGGTAAAAAACAACTACTCCCATCCTGCTTGCGTCCAATTTTCGTAAGTTTTTGTTCACGTAAGCTTTTATTTTTAATTCTTAGGTTCAAGAAACGGTTCTAGACCCGTACTTTTCAAGGACAGATCGATCACTATGAGGGTGGTCCGATAAGTACTTAGCCTCACCGCCAGATGGCGCCAGTGTCGCAAGAGCAAGAGTACTGTCGTGTAGTACGTTCTAGTAGACGGCTACTGTCGAAATTTTAGCCGGATCGGACTCGTAGTTTTGTTTTGACCGCGTGTGGAACGGGAGTGTCCGCGGATTTTAAAAAAATGGAAAAAGAGCAATATCGGTCGGTGATTCGATTCTTGTTTTTGAAATAAAAATCGCGCAGCGAAATCAAAGAGCGTTTGGATGCTGTGGACGGTGACTCTTCTCCTTCGATGGCGACCATTCCTTCCTTTTCCTTTTTCCGGCGTTGTTATGGTCAGAAGTGTAGGACCATAATCTTCCCACTTAACTGCATTCCTACTGGTCCGCTTGTGGGGTCCGCCGGTTTGACCTCAGAAAGTAGCGGCAGGCTTCCCGGTTTGGGATTACTTCATCGCTGAGGCCAATCAAATGCTGGTGTTTTTGCATTTTGCACCAATTGCTTTTCGGCCTGCTTTTTTTTTTTTTTTTTTTTTTTTTTTTGTGACACGGGCATGCTCCATATATTTTTGTTTGATCTTACTCTTACAACACCGGTGATCTCCAGTCGTGTCAGCCCACTGATTTGCATGTACACTTGTGGGGCAGTTTAATGGTGGTATATGTGTCCCTAGGCTCACCTTGGTGTTTTCTAAATTGCCTAGATGTGATTTTTGTTTACCTTTGTTTTAGTCCGATGGCGACCATTAAAATTGGTTTAACGAGTTTCAACGTGGTCGCACGTCGGTTTTTGATGAGCCACGTCCAGGTGCCGCGAAAACGGCCACCACGGAGGATAACGTGACAAAAATCCACAATCTCGTATCGGTAGACCGCCGAGATAGCTGAGACAGTAGGCATTTCAAAAGTTCGCGTGGGTCATATCCTGCATGAAACTTTGTGCATGAGAAAGCTGTCACCGCGATGGGTGCCACGTTTGCTAACTCCAGACAACAAGCCCAACCGTGAGACCACTTCAGAGCAGTGTTTGACGCTGTTTAAGTGCAATCAGAAGGAGTTTCTGTGTCGTTTCGTGACAGTCGACGAAACATGGATCCACTGGTATACATCAGAGACCAAGGAATAGTCGAAACAGTGGACTTCATCCGGCGAACGTGCTCCGAAGAAGGCGAAGACTATCCAATCGGCCGGAAAGGTGATGGCCAGCGTTTTCTGGGATTCACACGGTGTGATCCACATCGACTACCTAGAGAAGGGCAAAACGGTCACAGGACTGTACTATGCCAAATTATTGGGCCGATTCGACGCCGAATTGAAGAAAAAACGGCCCCACTTGGCGAAAAAAAAGGTGCTCTTCCACCATGATAACGCACCGGCTTCCACCGGCCCTCGTCGTGGCCAAATTGGTCAAATTGGACTACGAACTGCTGCCCCATCCACCGTATTCTCCAGATATGGCCCCGTGGGACTTCTTTTTGTTTCCAAACTTGAAAAAGTCATCATCTTTTTATTGACTTTAAAGTCGCATACGACAGCATTCATCGTCAAGAATTCTACAGGACGATGGCTGATTTCGAAATCCCGGGAAAATTGAAGAAATTCACATGTGTCGCGCTACACTAGAAGGCTCGCAATGCCACTGTGCAGTTTAGACCCCATATTTTCGAATCTTTCCAAACATGTACCGGATTTCGGCAAGGAGGCGCACTGTCGTGTGATTTCTTTAATTTAGTCCCTGAAAGGATAGTGAGGCACGCAGGTGTCAATACGAAAGGTCGTACAACTGTTGGGATACGCGAACGACTTTGACATCATTGCAAGGTTCCAGCGCGTTGTAGTAGAGTCATTCACGGCATTTGAAGAAAAGGCAGACCTCGTTGGTTGATAACTAAATGAGGATAAAACCTAAGGAGTTTGTCTACTTCAGGGTACATTTTAACTCTACAAATGACAACTTAGTGAAGATCGGATGAAAAATCACCCTGGGCAACCGATGCTACTTCGGTTTGTCAAAATAGCCAGGGTTAAAACTCCTAACAAGAAAGTCTAAAATTACTCTCTATCGAACACTGATCTTACCAGTCCTGCTTTAGGGAGCTGAATGTTGTACGATAAGCAAGAAAGTTGAGATGATTCTGGACTCTTTGGAAAGAAAAATTCTCCGTAGGATCATAGTGCTATCTGCGAGGAAGGCGAATGGTGGAGAAGATACAACCACGAATTCTATGAGTTGTATAATGATATGGATGTAGTCTGGAAGGCAAAAATCCGTCGGCTAGATTGGCTCGACCACATCGAACGCATGGAGGACCGCGCTCCAACAAAGAGGAGAAGACCGAACCTCAGTGATGGCGGACATCAGGAAACTTGGGCTTTCCAATTGGAAGCAGCTGCCCGGGACTTTTACGAGTGAAGCAGGCACTCGATCAGGCTCAGACCATCCAAGGGTCGCTAGCCTCATAAATGAGTAGGTAAGAACTCCTGATAAGGTTGGTAAACAATTTCAATTGGCAGTTTTTTTTTTATAGCCAAAAAAACTGGTGTAAATTTGTCTTGTCTTGGAAAAAAAAGAGGGAAGCTGGTTGTGTGACAAATTCGGATTAGTTCGATTATTACGACCACGAACTATCACGAACTTTTAACTCAGGCGTGGATGCAACACACTGCTACGTTGGATACAGCTTTGCCGGGGAACCGGCAAGTTTTCAAATAAATAATTTAATGGCGGTGGTGGTAATGGATATGCGGCAGGTAATAAAAATCGAGGCAGCAGCAAAGGAGTGAGCTGATAAAGGTTGGCAAATGAACGGTAGAGGCAATTAACCTTGGCTCCATGGCGCAAAATTTCGATTTTCTATTAATAGGAAGGCATTTAACGGTATACGGTATATATTTATATATTTGGTTTACATATACACATTGTAGACCATTGTCAATGGTCTTCCAGGTCTTAAATAAAATAAGAGAAACAGCTGCTAAATAACTCATAGCGGTAGCAGGTAGCAAGGATTGCACGAAATTTCTCCAAGTGACCCTATCTTGATCTAGTCTTCTCACTTCGGGCCAGGTTCTGCCAGCTTCTCGAGGCTCATTCTCCACAGATCTCCTCTATGTCATGCGAGGGCGACCACATAAAGGCAATCTTTGCGACATCCGTGTCCGGTTCACGCAAAGTATACCCAACCCAATTCCATTTCCTCTTCAGGATCTCCATTACCACTGGTAGCTGTGAAACTCATATCCTTGTTCATGAACCACTCCGGCCGAAAAATCTTCAGGGTCCTCTTCAGGCATTTATTAGCAAATATCTGCAGCTTCCGGTTTATGCTGTCAATTCCAGGTCTCGTAGAGGAGAACGGATGCGAAATTGGAGTAGAAGATCCGGAGTTTTAGACAGGAAGAAAGCTGATTGAATCTCCATATATTCCTCAACGCATAGTAGACCAGACAAACAATGTCGATGCGCGCCTCCTTCACAGAGCATGCTGCCGAGGTAGCAGAACTTGTCAACATCTTGGATCACATCTCGTGCCGATCCTCATCTGCTTCGGTTTGGCGATGGTAATTCTGAGCTCAGCTTTGTCAGCGTTAATGTTGAGCGCGTTCAATTTCTGCTGGATACCAGTGAACGAGAAAGACATGAGATAGATGTCGTCTGTTTCTCAGTCAGACTTAGTGTTTCTCGGGAGACTGGATTCCATTGGGAGCTTCCGAGTTGGTGCATATGAGAACAAGGGTGACCCTTGTCTCACTCCTCTGGCGTTGATGAAGGCTCTGCTCTCTTTGCCCCTGAAGTGCACTGTGCGCACTGTCGATGATAGTGTTTGGGATCCCAATGTTCTACAAGGCGTTCCAAATAGCATCGACAAACAGAAGGAAGATCGGGCTTTTCCATTCACTAATCAATTGTTCAATAATCATTCTCATTGTGTTACAAGAATAATTAGGTCTATATCCAGCCTGCTCACACCGAAATTGTTCTTCGATGGTTGGTGCAATCCTCGAAACTATCAGGATGGCGAGCAGTTTCTGAACGGTGTTAAGAAGAGTGATGACACTAAGTCAGGTTACCTTTCTTCGGAATGGTGATGACAACGCCCTCCTTCCAATTCTTGGATGCGACGAGTAGACCAAGCCTCTGCCATGATGGGATGCAGGATAGAGCCATTTATGACGCAGGTGTTCTAAACAGTTCCGCAGACAAGGTGTTCGGGGCTCTTTAGTCTGAGAATCACGGCTTCGATTTCAGGAACTGTTCGGGGTGTCGTCTGAATCGTTCTTTGTGGATTTCTGTGCACAGAAGAGGAGAATGGGATGTACGCCTCATCATCAGTTGGAAATGACTCTGCGAAAAATTCCCTCCAGTGCCTCTGTCTCTCAGGAAAGGAGCAGGAGGCATTCCACCTTCACAGAGCCTTCTCGTGGCAGCATTAACACATTTCTCTGCCTCTGCTGCGCTTGCCAGGTCCTTTAAAAAGTTTCGTTTGTCCCCTCACGCCATGCAGTTGACGTGGTTATTATCACCGACTGTTGCGCGGAAGATCTGTCTATAGCCAAGAACAATTCCTATACGAAAAACTGTGCAAAAACATCAGTTGTGAATGAGAGATGATCAAAAACAGGCCGACGAAGGCATAACATTCGCAGTATAAGATCACTTCAAAATTTATACTCTGTGTGTGCATTTCCAATATAACACCTTAATGAGATGAAAGCAAAAAAAGTTACTGTGAACTAAAACCAATGCGATCAATTCAGTCGAATCTCTCGAATCCTATCTAGGACAACCACCCTCGGTGAGTAGTGAACGAACATCATCGACACAAACCATCTGCACCCCGTCCAGGTTGTGTGACAAACACCATGAGAGCGCAACTCTTGAACCTGCGCAAACCCTAAAAAAAACAAAAAAAAACAAAAAAAAACAGCAGGTCTGGCCACGATGGTGCTGTGTCTGACTAGACTATCGCTTCGATCTTCCCCACAAATTGACTGCTGGCTATCACCGGATTCTGTTACCGCTCGGTGAATAACCTCAGAGTTCAGTTTAGTTACAACTAGTGGTGAAGCGCCTTTGAAATAAGCGTACAAAATCTAGCCTGATCTGGATTGTGATAAAATATTATGAGGCGGGAACACTCTGAAATATGATTTCGGCGACTTGCTTGTTTCAGAAACATCAAAAGCCAATACTGTATCCATTGTTTCCTTTATACTATTGGAAGTGCTGGCCAAACAGTCCATGTAGCATCCATCGGAATGAAGAAATTACAAGGAGCAGTGCCTGATGAATGACTTACAGGCTGTCGATCATACAACTAAAGCAAACACTGGGTTTTAAGCTTGTTCATAATAATTAAATTCACGCTTATCTAAGGTCCTTTGATGAAAAACAACGAGAACTTTTCAATGTCCTAATACAAAGACCGGAAACCTGGTGGTTACAATAAGGTATTCCATGTCATTTTAATGATGAACCAGTATCGTAAAGTAAGACCCCTGTTTAGCCATCGTTGATAATTCCTTGTCGACTTCCCTCTTAAAATTCTGAAAGCACTTCTAAGTAAATACTCCCTTCCACACAAAACAAAACAACAATTGAGCCGTCAATTTTGGTCTCACTGCCCGTAGACCAACCAAGTAAAGAAAAAGGTGAAAGCATGCATCCTGCCTTACGTACAAGTATGAATCCCGATTCTACTGTTAAGCTTTTCTAGTCTGCCACACTTCATCATCAGCAGCGAAACGGAAACATCTCAAATAAAAATAAATTAAAAACCGTCATCAGCGTCAACCGGGTTTTTTGCTTGACACCCATCGGCTTAATCCTTGCGAATGAAGAAAGGACTCGACAGCAAACATAAAGCAGACAAAAGCTTCCTCGAATTACACGCTTCATTGTTTAACCGGAAGCACTCCCCGAATGAACAGCAGGAACAACAATGGCCATGCAAGTATTAAGGTGTAAATTTGCGATTCCTGCCACATCCTTCGGCGGCGGGTTCGCATTCCTTTAATTTCACAAAACCAAACACAGGGACTCTGCGTGCTCCTTGGCATCATCTCACTGTTTGTCGCCGTTGTCGTTCCGTTTTCCTTCTTATCCTCTTCACTGTTACATGCACCTGTAGAAATTACTTCGACCATTAAGGATGCACAACAAGTCCTTTTCGCTTCTGCGATTTTTTCTCGCTTACTCTATGTATACTTGGCGTGACGATTTAATTACGTTCAACCCATTATCCGGCAAATAATTTCACATTTCCTCCTCGAAAAAGGACCACCACAGTTGTTGTTGTTTTTGTTTTTATTGTTCCCTACTATCGTCTTTGGTTGGTTGCCAGTACACGATAAGGCTAGCGGAATGGGAATGTCGAGGCGACAACTATAAAGTCACACTCTCCACCTTACCACGTTCTCCCGTCTCCGTACTTCCATATCCCACTCGGCACTCAACTCCGTTCTTATTGTGCTTCAGTTGTAATGGAAATTCGCCGGCGACTATTTGGGGGTGGCATAGTTGGTGGTTTTCCTTGGAGCGCACTTAGCCTGACCGTCCATCGTGGTGCTTTTCTTAAAAAAATAGGAAAACGTCTTAATTTTTTTTTCTCTAGCCCCTGCAGCGTAGGGAAGACTCGTGTTGAACAAGGTTAGTGGAACGCAGAGAGTGGTTGATTCAGTATGGGCGCAACTGGACTGGTGTTTTTTACGGTACTGCATAATGGATGTCACATTTGTCGTATGGACGCGTTGGCGGGTTTCGTTATGCAGTTCGTTTTCGTGCACTTAGCTTGGGGAGGGAAATAGTTAGTGTTGCTTTGTGACCAAGCTGATAGGAATGTTTTGTCTTAGTCGCGCGATTTCAATCTGCGTGTGACTGGATTTGGTCGTGTTCGGATATAATCAGGGTGTAAGTCATTCAGGCTAGCTGAAAGTCGAGAAAAACAGTTAAAACCATGCTAAATAAATCTCTTGTCACAAATGTCGCTTTTAAACGTTAGACGTTCGATAGTTAGAGAAACTGGAAAAGGATTCAAAAAGAGCGATTTGTGGCAAACGATGTTGGCAAGAGCAGGACGAGAAAGACGTTATTAGGCACCATTAGGACCATAGGCATTAGCCATACTAAATACTACTGTCAATATCCACCTTAAGTGGACAATTTTATCACCTCCAACTCCTTAAAAACCACTTTAGTGTACGAAGGAAACGTTCCTCATTACACACATAGGATATGCAGTCTACCTCGATCATTATCGACACTGTTTAGAATCTTCAAAGCCCAATCATTCATCAGATTTTACGTTAAATACTAATAAAGGGTGTTTTTTATAGAGGTATAGAACTTTGAAATGGAATAAAACAAAGACGATTTTTTTCAAATTGACATGAAATTGACTTTATTCGAAAGATAATCCTCTGACAGGATTATCATCACTCCAAATACGGCAGTTTTGTTTATTGACGTATCCATTCAACCAAAAGTGAGCTTCATCGCTAAATAAAATTCGCTTATGAAAATTGGGATCAACGGCAATCTTGTTTTGGGCCCATTCACCGCCAGCCGTGGCGTCACATGCCAAAAGTTGCATTTATGTCAGAAGATTATCTTTCGAATAAAGTCAATTTCATATCAATTTAAAAAAATCATCTTTGTTTTATTCCACTTCAAAGTTCTATACCTCTATAAAAAACACCCTTTATTTCTAAAAAAACTTGCCGAAGATTCACCTTTTGGCTAGCCTCGTTTACTGTTCTCTTCGTTTTAAAGCGAAGCGATTTGGGCAATAGAAATTCACCAACTTACTTGTAGTTTGTAGAACAAGTTCTGTACCAAGGTTTTGGAAGATGAGAAGCTTGGTGAGATGTAGTTCGAAAAGATTGGAATTCCTTTCGCTCAGCATTCTAGGCATTGTCAGTCAGTATGACCGCTAAGTAGATTAAGGATAAAAAGTGTGTCTGCAACCCTTCGCCGTTCTCAGCGTTAGGGTTGTGTTTGATCAGTCATAAACATTTTATGACTGAGGTTATTCATAGATAGCAGCCCAAGCAAGACCATGAAGGGCAAAACGAATAAGCCTACTTCTTCAAGTTTGAATCTTTGATTAGTATATTCAAGAAGGGTCGATAAGCCTCTGAATCAACGTTTACTAATGCTGAAGGCGGATTTGACAAGTTTGGCCACCAGGAGCAGTGAACTTTAGAAGAACCTATAATTTGATACGAAACTTTGTCAAAGGCCTGGCTAAAGTCTGTGGCAGCAGAGCTTATTTATTTGCCATGCCAACTCAATCAGTTGTCGATCAACTTGTCGATCAACCTTTTAGAGACCCATGCAAGGCAAGAAAGGGGCTTGTAGTAAAAGAGTACCTAAAGAGCTTAAAAATGCAAATTTTCTGGATTGGGGTGATGTATTATAAGTATTTTTCCAATGCATAGAAAAAAGTACTTTTCAAATAGATCTTTGAAATAAAGCCGGCAGTGTTAGGATCATATGGTTGGTGCATTTTTTTAAGCCTCTAGTGGGGAATTTAGAACCGGACGAATAGCAATTCTTTAAGTTAAGTACGAATTTTGTTCAAATAAGAACGTGACTATTTATTTTTCTCGATAAATATTTATTTACACATCAATATCTATTTGTATTCTTCAAAGTACTTGTCTTTAGATGTAACACTCTTCCCTCAGCACTTTTTGTAATCCCCGAAGCTTCTGATATGCGCTTTTTCATACAGCTTTGAGCTCATGATAAATCTCCGTCCTTTCATAGGTCTTTTCAGGTTGGGAAGAGAGTCGTACGACTAGTATGGTCTTTAGCCAAAAAACAGTCACAAAGTGTTTTCTCACAAATCCAGACGTTATCTTCTCATTGCTTCATGCGAACGACGCATAACTTCAAGCTAATGTTTTTTATTGACTATACAACCTCCGGCAAGAACTCATGATGAACTAGGCCGTTGTTCATATTTGACCGAATTTGGTGTGCTTTCCTCGGTTTTGGCTCATCTGGTCATTTCCAATGGGATGATTCGGCTTTGGTTTCAACCTGATAGCTACATTTCTACTATGGGCCTATCATAGGCCTACCATGTCAACATATGTTAGGAAAAATAGTTACCAACCTAGCAAAAAAAATTGAATGTATAATGTACCTACACTTTATTGTTTGAGCACATCTTTTATGGTTCCACGAGCATGTTAATACTCTCAATAAAATCATTAAGGACGAAAGTGCAGCAAACCCAAAGTGAAAATTATTAAAAAAAAACAATGTTATCCCTGCAATTAACACTGATGAAGCCTAAATCCTCTTGTCGTCCTTTCAGTCAAATCATTCCGTATCCAACAAAGTGGGAAGCTGGCATGCAAAAGCTCTGGTGGAGAACTCCTATTCCGCATTAAATGTTAGCGCCAGTATGCTTAAATGCAAATATGTACGTTACGCAGAATCGGGGTAGAATTTCTACTCTTTATATTTAATTTACGACTTATTGCAATGTTTCCCAAAAGCATGAAAAAAAGCTAAAATACTTCCAATATTGAAACTGCTAAGAATTGCAAGGGCTACAGACTAATAAGCCTACTCAGTTCATGAAGCAGTTTGCTTGATAAAATCATTAACATTAAGATTGAAAAAGGCATACTCTCTTACCCAACACACTGAAAACGGTTTTATTTCCAAGAAATCGACGAATTTTATTTTTTGACATCAAACAAGCCTTTGACACCGACTAGCTTTATATAAAATAATATAGCGTACTGTAAAAATAGTAATAAGGAGCTTCCTTAAATAACGTATTTTTGTGTTTTAGTAAATAACAACTTATCCTCCGACAAAATCATTCCTGTAGGAGTCCCCCAAGGATCTGTTCCTAGACCCGTTTTGTTTAATTTGTAGACGTCCGACTTCCGGCCCCTTATTAACTGTGAGTCGGCCTTACGATTAACTTGTAATAATTAAAATAATTACAATAAATAAGCCAGAAGCCACCAGAAGCGTTGATGTTGTCGGACGACGTGTCTCCGATCTTGGCGTGACACCGATCCACTAAACCTGAGGCGCTCGGGCTCACGGAGCGCAACATCATGTTCGTAGAGAAGTCGCCGCTCCACGGACTTACGCGCCACGTGGAAGATTAACGGGATCGCCAATTCATCCTGGATCAGCCCACATTGATTTAAATAGAGGAATGCCTCCCGTTCGGCTCGCGCCGTGGTAAACGACTTGACCCCCATGAACTTAAAGTCGTCGCTCTTGAACTCCTTCAGCTCTGAGAGCATTTCCTAGGGGTCAGTGATCGAATGCACGCCTTAGAGAAGCATCGACCGCAGCCTCTCGGCCTTGGGTGTAAAGGAGAAGAACTCTGTCGTGGTCTCTTTTAAAAGGTCCTTTACTCGCTTGTACTGCTTCAGTGTGGTACACTGGTAGCATAGTAGGACGTTGTTCTTGCGACTGTTGTTGTTGCTGCGGCCGTTGTTGTAGTTCCGGCTGTTTTTGTTTCTGCGGCTGTTGTTGCTGCTGTTGCTGTGGCTGTTTCCGTTGCGCTGTTGAAATTGTTGCTGCTGTTTCCGTTGCAGTTGTTTCTGTTGCGACTGCTTTTGTTGCGGTTGATTTTGTCGCAGCTGCTTTTGTTGCGACTGCTGTTGTTGTGGCTGCTATAATTGTGTTTGTTCTTGCGGCTGCTGAAGTTGGATTTGTTGTTGCGATACTAGTGGGATGGTCGCAGCCCGCCCTCTTTCCTTTTGGCGCATTTTGGATATCCTATCTACTACGGCCCTCAATTTAGCGCGTAGAATGCGTTCCTCATCCGTAAGTTTACGTTCTTCCTCCGCTACCGAACTTGAAAGAGCGGCGAAGGAGTTGTTCTCTCCGGTGTAGCGACCCCCGGAGAGGTTGGCAATGACAATTTCCACGGAGAGTGGTTGCTGTATCTGTTCCTGCACTGCTGTCGACTGCGCCCCTTCCCTCATTTCGAGCCGCAGTCTTTCTGTCGATGCGGAGAGAGAGGGGCGCTTAAGTATATTACTCCGCAGATTGAGCTTCCTGTTTTTATTACGTCGCTCATCGAAACGGTGGATGGAGTTGGGCATTGAGACAGATCATCTGACTCCGACTCCGTTAGACGAACGGGCTTCCTCCCGACGTCTTTAGACATTTCTGTTTCCTGCTGTTGCTAATGAGTGATTTTTTTTTATCACTATCCACTTCAGATACGACTTTTTTTTTTTTTTTTGATAAAAAGTTTTCAAATTTTTCTTTTGACTTTTTTATTTATAGTTTTTTACGATTTGTTCTTAATCGCCCAGCCTACTGAGCGAGAATGATAGAATAAATGATCCCAACCAACTCGTTTCCGGTGATTTAAATAATTGAGCAGGCAGTCCTCGCGTCACCAGCTTTATTAGATAAGCTTCGATACCATTATCTTAACCTCGCCTAAGTTGAGTGACCCGAATCTAATTCTCTACATTGGCCTGCCTGTACACAAGCTAGGGGTTTCTTATATTTTAGAAAGGGCTTAAATCAAATGCCCTGATGACGCTTAGAAATTAATTAATGGTTTGTTAGGATTGCACTGGGCCTTGAGAAAGCTTGAGGCAGATATATTCGGCAAAGATCCGCCTCTTGAAAGTGAAGCTTATCGATATTAGATTTTGGTGTTCTTACCCAACTCTGTTGATCCGGTGACTTCTGCATCCTTACCTTGGGTGCTAGATAATGATCCGAGTCGATGTTTGCTTCTCGGAAGGTTCGGTTACTCACGGTGCTGTCCATATACAGGGACAGCGATTACATCATTTATTCGAGTGAAATCAATTAAGTATGAAGTAAAAAAAAAGTAAGTTTTATTACGATGGTTGCAAAGGGAATTTAAGGTGAGCTTAAGGGACTTGTGATTTGTATAATGTGATTGTGTCTTTAACATGTTTTCCGTCCGTGTCCGAGGATGTTGATCGCCTTTGGACACAACAAAGCTTGTAGAATTCGGGGTTGTGGTCTCCTCCACGCAGACAGGAGCATATATCCGACAAAGAATTTTTCAAAAGAGCCCAGAACCATCTCTGTTTTCTTGCTTATTGTGATGTACTCAGGTTGGGGGTTGGAAGTGAACTGATTTTCCTTAAAGCTACATACATATATGTCCTTTTAGCTGGTAGGCATTTTATAATATATATACTTGCTGGACTTATCGTCCAACATTCGGCTCCGTAAAGCAGTAGCACTGGTTGCCCAGGGTGATTTTTCGTTATATCTCCACTAAGTTGTCATTTGTGGAGTTAACATTTGCCCCGAGGTAGATAAGCCCTTCAACTATCTCAAAATGATATCCGTCGATGGTTACGCTTTGCTCAAGGCGTTGTTCATCTTACTTTGAACCAACGAGGCCTGCCCTTTTTTCAATTGCCATGAATGCCTCTACTACGGCGCTAAGAGCTTGCAATGATGTCATTGTCGTCCTCGCATCACAGCAGTTGGACGCTGCTGAAGAAGATAGTGCCTTCAATATCGAGATCTCCCAGCCTCCCTATACAGCGCTTATCCTTGCAGAAACCCGGTCCAAACTACACAGTGCATCGCGAGTCTTCCAGTGTGGAGCGACACATAGCAATCAATTTTTCCGGGATTCCAAAATCGGTCACCGTTCTGTAGATCTCTTGACGATGAATGCTCTCGTATGCGGGTTTAATGTTTATAAAAAGTTGGTGAGTATCGACTTGGAAATCGTTGCTTTTTTCCAGGATCTGACGAAATATGACGATCTAATGAAGATCGAAATATGAAATCCACACTGGTAAATGCCTATTAGAGTGGTTCAAAACGGCTTAAGGCGTTGTAAACTGAATAGGATCTTGTAGGCGACGTTGAACAGGATTTTTTGAATATAGAGCAGCAAGAGCTGGTGTGCCAGTCGTCGGGCATGCTCTCATCCTCCCAAATTTGACAGATGATCTGGTACATGAACCCTACCAGAACATCACAGCCAGTTTTAAAGAGCTCAGCCTGAAGACCATCTGGGAAAGCAGTTTTACTGGATTTCAGCTTATTTATAGCTGAGCTGACTTCTCCTAAACTAGGTCGCGGGATAAGTTCTTCGACTGGCGCAGGGTTTTCTTCTGACCCTACCACTCTTTCTAGGTCATGTTGAAAGTGCTGCTTAAACACATTCACTATAGGTATTTCTTGCATATGGGAGATGCTTTCGCCCAGCCGCTCTCTGTAGTCTCTGGCTATTTCCGGTGCATGCAGTGGCCCAATGTCTCGGTTTTGTGGGTTGTTGTAGCTTTCTGACATTGGGCAGTTGAGCTCTGAGTCGTACAGGTTATGTTCAGAGTCGACGTTTGCGCCCCCGAATGTTCGCACATCCATGAGTGACATGCGTCAATCAGCACATGGTTTTGGCGGTTCGACCATCTGGACATAATCAGGTTGCTGCGTGGATCTTCTTGCGAGGAAATCGTGTGCTACTTATTACCGTATTACGAGTTGCAGTAAAGTCCGTAAGTCGGAAGCCATTATCTGTTGTCGTGTCGTGGAGGCTGTGCTTTCCGACTACTCCGCCAAAGATGTTTTTGTCATGATTTTGATGTCATTCTGCGGACAGCCTTCGTAGGGTACAAGAAGTTATAGATATCCTCTTTAATGGATTCGTCATATGTGCACATATTAGGCTTATGTTATAAAACCTTCACTGGATGTGGAATACAGCCAGCTGATCATTTATTGGTTTGAAATCGATGACCTTCGATGTAAGCCCTATTTCTAAAATGAATCCGCATCCAAAAATGTACAACCTTTTGTAACAGATGTCGCAATGTTTTTTTTTTTATTATTCCATTTCCTATCCAGCATATTTGATAGACATGAGGATATTTTCCATATTCTGTGCGGCACCAGGAGTTCTTGTGTTCCAGGTATACACCCATAAATCTTCGTCCTTTTTCATGCCGTGTCGTTGTCTGTTTTAGCATCCATATATATCCGAGGCTAGTTGTTCTATCTATGTTAACCAATTTTTTTTTGATGTGAATGGCCAACAAGATTATCTAATTTGTCGTAGTCGAATCTTTTTGTAGAGGGCTATATAAAAGATCGTGATCATCCACTAAGTCCAATTTAACTTTTTAATAAGTAATATTCGGCAAGTTATTGCGAGTTATTGCCCAATATTTGACGAGAAGTTATCGAAAATTAACTTGAGATATTCAAGCCCTACAAGTTCTTCCTGTGAAAAAATATTTGATAGCCGTTTACATTTTATTTTTAATGGTAAGATTTAGACTATGTTCTAAAATCAGAACTTGATCGACATCTAAATTAAAAATATATTTTATACATATTTACTTTTACTAACCACAAACTGGATCACAACAGAACTGAAAATGCTTGTACATATTTTAAGCTTTAAATATGCTTTGAAATCTTTTCGGTGGACTCACATCGGTCTTGAATGTTGAACCCACAACCATTTTTGAAAATATCAAAATTGTCAAGTCAGTTTTTCAAAAACCTGTTTTTAAATCAAAACTCACAAAACGCAGTTACACCCAGTCTGTACGCTGTGAAAAATGCAATAAAATTTAAAAAGACAAAATAAAATAGCATTGAAGCAGCATTTCGCAGTCGCATTCCGCACTAACCAGGCGCATAAACCTGATTCCGATTCGACCCCCGGCATTCCAACTGCATCGCCTCAAAAGAGCAAATTAAAATTCCCCAGACTTGAGGTCGCAGCTGTGTTGAAAAGTATGCTTAAATGACCATAATTCACTTATTGTTCTCTGCACACTCTCTCGCTATTTTTTTGTTTTTTTAACTCATTTTTTTAAAAATAAATCTCCTTTAATTGATGAAATATTCATCCATCACAATCGATTCGAGTGAAAATTTGTTTTTAGCAATTAACAATAGCATGCCATTAAATGGCGAATGAATGATATAAAGTATATGGCAAGTCAATGCGGAATAAATAAAAAAACAACTTTTGTCGTTCTGTATGCGTTCCGGAGTATCGACAGCAGGCGCACTATAAATTAAGCGGCGCATACAAACACGTCCGATTACGAAAAAGGACCAATTATGTGAGTTGTGGAACCGTCAGGTAATTGCACGCAATCGTTTATTTGCAAATTGTTAAATCGATTCGAAACTCTGTGATAACAATTATTATCTCCCCGTTGAATTATTTATTATTCGCGCACAATTAAATCCAATTTGTTAATTTATCAAAAGTGTATGACGGTATTTCAGTGCAGCCGCGTGTAGGCGCTCCGACAAAAGGATAGCATGCGACGACGCCCTTGCATTCCAGCTTGAAAGTGTGGACAGAAAGGCCAACTTCAAACCAAATCACCCGATGGGAGAGAACCAATAACAACCCCGCGAAAAACAATAGAGCCCCCAGCAAGAGTGCAAATTAGCACGCAATTTGCATATGGCGCGACCGGGAGCGAGCCTGGACCTATTGTCATCCATTCTCTATTGGACCCCGAAGCTCGAGCCAGACGTATACGCCTTGTAATCTGGAAAAATTATTAATAAATGACAATAAATTGAACATAATGAATGTTAATTGGGCAACAGCAACGGGGGTGCTGGTCCATGGATGCCCTAGGTAACTGGTTGATTTGATATTGCTGCATGTTGCTAACGATTCAGCAGGGATGGAGAAGTATGCACCTCGCTGGACGGTAAACTTCAATCAATTTCCATGCAGTTTCATTGCATTTATCCTTTTTTACTCCTGTCCGGTTGTGATTCTGATTCGTATTAGTTATTATCCTTTTTCTTTTGTCATTCTGGTCTCCTAGGTTATAAACGTAGTTTTCTGCATTTAGGACCGAATGAATCGTGCTACAAATTACAGTCAATCAACGTAAATGAAAGAAAACTATCACCTGGTGCACTTTTGAGTCCTTATTGTCATGCGATGGAAGGGATATAAAAGCAAAATGTTAAGAAGAATATACCGAAAATAAGAAAGAAGTTGCGAAATAGGTACGGGGATGGTCGTAGTTCAATGGTAATCATCACCATCTGTTGAACGGAAGGTCTGTAGTTCAAGTCTGTCCGTAGACAAAAACAATTCTTATACCGAAAACTGTGCAACAGCATCAGTTATGAATGAAAGATTATCAAAAAAATCTGAAGAATGATTAAAACCCGCAGTATAAGATCACTTCAAAACTCATACTCTGTATGTGCATTTCCAATATAACACCTTAATGACAAGGAAACAAAATAAGTCACTGTGAACTACAACCAACGCGACAAATTCAGTCGAATCTCTCGGATCCTACCTAGGACAACCAACCCCGAAGAGTAGTGGACAAACATCTTCGACACAAACCACCTGCACCCCGTCCAAACATCATAAGAGTGTATCCGACGAGGAATCAGGGCACATGACACCATACTCAAATGGGATCAGTGCAGTACAAAAATTCAACAATACGAAAACTCAAATAAGGTCAGTGCATTGAGTTGAGTTGAGTTGCGTAAGGTTTATACCTACACGGCGGTAGCCAACTCCCCGTGAAGAACGCGGAACGCGGGAAGGAACTTAGAAAGAAGAAGGGTATAAGATGCTCACACAAATAAAGGTATACGTAAAAGGGTAGCTGATATCGACAGTCGGGCAGAGAATAATAGAGTATACTAGAGTACAGTGCTAAGCAAAGATTGTTGGTAAATTAAAGAACTTTAAAAAATTCTTAGCGAACATCTTTAATATTCTCTCCAATTGACCCTCTTCCCTTAGAACATTAAGGAAGCCAACGTAACAATTCGCATAGACCTGCGATTTCAGGAAACCCCACAAGAAATAGTCAAATGGCATGTCTTTGGTGGACAATTCACGTTACTTCTACGAGAGATAACATTACTCTCAAATCTTTCATCCAGAATTTCAACAGTGGCATCCGCTGTGTTGCACGTAGCGTCAATCTATTGGAACCACATATCTTCTATGTCCATATGATTCAATTTGGGCCATAAGAAATTGGCTATCATCGTTCTGTAGCGCTAGCTATTGATGGTAACTGCCTCACCAACGTCGTTTTCGAAAAAATATGGACTTATGATGCCGCCTCCCCAAATCCACACGAAACGATACCTTTTTGAGAATGCATTGACACCCGGTGAACTTCTTGTGGATTGTTGTCGTCCCATGTACGGCAAATTTGCTTGTTAACATAGCCATTCATCTGAAAATGCTCCTCGTCGCTGAAGAAGATTCTTCGCCCAAAATTGGAATCCTGGCCCAAACGCTCCGAAGTCCAGTCAACGAACAAACCGCGTTGTCTATGGTCATGAACTTCGGTCAGTTGTATCTTGTATGGGTGTAGGCGGAAGACTCGACGCCAAATTCGTCAAGTTGAAATCTGCGAAAGGCTGAGTTTTTGTGCACGGCGAGGAATCGACTGCCTCTGGTTTTGTTTTACTCGTACACCTTCCCATCTCAAATGTGGCCACAAAACATTGAAGAGCCGGCTGTGAAGGGCAACTACGTCTATCGTAAAATGGGCGCAAAGCACGCAACGTTTGCAGTAATGAACATTCATTTTGACAATAAAGTTTTATCATTGTGCAGTTCAATCGTGTAACTTGCCATGGTGATTTGGCATCGGTAACTGAATAATAAACAACAGATTTGATAGACGTTACCAAAACAACAAGGCAGCCGTAGGGCGCCAAAATCTACCCGCGCTAGTTGAAAAACCCTATAGCAGTGGCGTGCACCACGGTTATTCAAGATCTGAAATCGCCCTACTGAATTCGGAATTCGTACAATGGTGGAGCGTTTTCAAGAAACTGATTAGTGGTTCGATATCGGGTCAAACTCCATACCAACATGTTCGGAAATCACGGACTCATCTCACGACCATCACTCACCAGTCACCAGCCCTGTACCTCGATTCGTCGCCGAAGTCATCAACTGGTCTCATTTATACTAAATTGCTATAAATGAGACTAAATTACTATAAATGCGACTTTTAGAGATTGATCTCTTTCCGTGCAGGGACGGGTTAAGAATATTCCTGCAGCGATACCTCTCGCTTGTCGTAAAAGGCGACTAAAACAAAGGTAAACAAAAATCACATCTAGGCAATTTAGAAAACACCAAGGTGAGCCTAGGGTCACATATACCACCATTAAACTGCCCCACAAGTGTGCATGCAAATCAGTGGGTTGACACGACTGGAGATCACCGGTGTTGTAAGAGTAAGATCAAACAAAAAAAAAATTAAAATCTGCAGCATGCCCGTGTCAAAAAAAGGAAGTGGATGAAAGAAAACGGTCAAACCGTAGCATTATGGAAAAGAACGCTAAAAGGAAAAGCACTACCCCGCCAGGCACTACTTATGGTCGTGATCCTGGGACGAGCAGCAATACTCGGGTCAGAGCTATAGGATTTCCGGGGGATAGCAAAGTAATGCAACGGCGTAAGCCACACTTAAGAGTCGCGAGTTGGAACGTTGGAAGCATAAGTGGTCGCAGCTATGAGCTTGAAGAAATGATGGTTAGAAGGCGAGTAGACATCCTGTGCGTACAAGAGACGAAATGGCGAAACACCGGTAATCGGGCACGTTTCTTGGACGTTAAAACAAGAGCCTACAAGATGTTTTACTATGGATTGGAACAAGGAAAAAACGGAATCGCCATCATCCTTGCGGCAGAGCTACTTGGCAACGTCTTAACCATTTCAAAGTCCAGTGACCGTTTGATGGCTCTCAAATTGGTGATGCATGGTGAGGTGTGGAACATCGTAAGCGCATATGCCCTCAAGTAGGATCGAACAAAAAGAAAAAGATGCATTCTGGCTAGATTTCCACAACCTTGTCAAAATCATCCCAAAGGAAGAGCTTTTGTTTGTTGGGGGAGATTTAAACGGACATGTCGGGAAGACAAGCGAAGACTATGAAGGCTACCACGGGGGGCTGGGATACGGCACCAGAAACTCTTCAGGTGAAGATATCCTAAACATGTGCAAGTCGTACGGTCTTATAGTGCTAAATACCATGTTCGTCAAACAAAGCCGGCACCTGATCACTTTTAGCAGCGGCGGAAATGAAACTCAAATAGACTATCATTTGGTATCCAGTTTCAAGAAGCCACGAGTTAAAGATTGCAAAGTGATCCTGGGACACGCGATCGCCCCCCAACACCTGAGGTGTTGGTGTCTGAGAGAATCAAGTGGTATAAGCTGGATAAAGGAAAGGCGAGGCTTTTATTACCAACATGAAAAACTACCTCTCTTCCATTATCGATAAGGTCGGTAATGAGGAGTGCAGAGCACAAGACATGTGGGATTCCCTACAACAATCTGGCCTGGAGAAAGCCAAATCACTGCTCGGAACATCTAAAGGCCCCTGCCAACACGCAAAAGAAACCTGGTGGTGGACAGACGAAGCCAAAGCAGTGATACACGAAAAGAAAATGGCTTTCCAAGATTGGTCAAAGTGCTCTTCTACTAATAGAGAGGAAAAAGCTCGCCGTGAGAAGGTATATAGATGTTTCAAAGGTATCGCGAAGAAAAAATGCGCCAAATTCAAAGCGAAAAGCATGGAAGGCCTCTATCAGGAGTTGGAAGAAATATCGTCTTCCGCGTCTGACAGGAACCAGGCTACCCAGGTGCTTCGACAAAGCAATTTGAACAAAGGAGCAAATATCTTTCAGATAGCCGCCCAGAGAAGAAGAAATCCTCAGGAGATTCGTTTCCCAAAGTTTATTAACAATGCTTAAGGCCAACTCCTTGTGGAAGACGAAAAATTCTCCACAGATGGCGACAGTATTGCGAGGATTTTCTGAACGAACAGTTTCCCCGAGTGTACTTTCCAAGAGCCGCCCCGAATCATGCCGAAATATCCGACATCACAGTCGAAGAAGTTCGGTACGCGGTTAAAAACTCCAAGAAAAGAAAAGCTGTTGGGCCGGACGGGATACCCTCTGAGTTCTGGGAAAAGATGGGAGACATCGGGTCTAGATGGCTCATGGTTCTTATCTCCAAACTTATGAGAGGCGATACTATGCCTAATCAATGGAGAGAAAGCTATCTTCTTCCTTTGCACAAAGGAAAGGGTGATACGCGAAATTGTGATAACTACCGTTCTGTCAAGCTGATGTCGCCCACCATGAAGATCGTTGAACGGGTATTAGATAGCCGACTGCGGAAAATAATACGACTATCTGATGACCAGTGCGGGTTCGTCTCGGGTAAATCAACAACAGATGCAATCGAAAGTATAAGGGTCATGATGGAAAAGCATCGTGATTCTTCAAAGGACTTGCGTATGGTGTTGGTTGATTTCGAGAAGGCCTTTGACCGGCAACCAAGAGATCTTTTATGGGTAGCGCTAAGACAAAAAGGAGTTCCAGAAACCTACGTGCGAGTGATCATGGACATGTAGAACAGAGCAACGACAAGAGTAAGATGCACCGCAGGAGTCACCGAAGAGTTCGCAATCAAAGTCGGTGTACACCAAGGGAGCGTCCTCAGCCCACTGCTCTTTATAGCAGTCCTTGCTTGCTTGAAGGAAAAGTGACGGACCCGAATGTGCACCAGCTATTCTTTGCTGACGATTAAGCCATTATAAGTGATGATCAGACGTCCCTACAACGAGCACTTGATGTGTGGGTGGACATTTTTGAGGGACACAGGTATCGTATTAGTTGAAAGAAGACAGAGTATCTGTGCTGCCCGTTCTCTGACCCTCATCAGCCTATTCCAGACATTTACTTGAATGGAAGAGTGCTTTCCAAGTGTGAAAAGTTTAAATATCTGGGATCTATGATTAATAAAGAAGCAACTTGTGATGACGACATCAACCATCGCGTAAGCGTAGGGTGGATGAAGTGGTGGGAAAACTCCGCCATCTTCTATGATCGAAAAATGCCCCCTAAGCTGAAAGGAAGGCTCTACACTTCAGTTATACGTCCGGCGCTCACATACGGTTCACAATGCTGGACAACGCACAAAAAGCAAATTAACGGCAACTGAGATGAAGATGCTTCGCATGACAGCGGGAGTAACAAAGCGTGACAGAATTAGAAGTTCAAAGATCCGAGGAAGCCTCCACGTAAAAGAAACCATCACAAGAAATATAGAGCGCGACCGACTCAGTTGGTATTGCCATGTTCAAAGGAGAGATCCTTTGAACCCCGTCCAAAAGGCGATATCAATCAACGTTCCAATTTCAACACGCAAAAAAGGCAGGCTGAAAAACAATTGGTGCAAACAAATGCAAAAACACCAGCATTTGATTGGCTTCAGCAATGAAGTAATCCCAAACCGGGAAGCCTGCCGCTACTTTTTGAGGTCAAACCGGCGGACCAGTAGGAATGCAGTTAAGTGGGAAGGTTATGGCCCTACACTTCTGACCATAACAACGCCCGAAAAAAGGAAAAGAAGAAGACGCATTTTGAATGTCAGATAAGTCATTTCCTGTTTAATTTCCTGATACATGAAAAGGTTATGGTGAAAAGGTATCTGGTGGACATTGAAAGAGCCAATCCACTTTTCATTTCTTCGACCAGGGGAAACGATAAATGCAATCAAGTATTGTGAGGAAATCGACATAATGCATACGAAATTGGCTGAAAAGTAACCTGCATCGGTCAATAAGCATAGTCCGATCCTGTTGCATGACAATGCTAGAACCCATACCTTGCATCAAACGGTGCAAAAGCCGCTACAATTGGGATTCGAAATTCTTCCGCACTCTCCTCATATTTCTCCAACAAATTATCACATTTTCCGCAGTCTGACGTCATTTTGTTGGTTCCGAAACCGAGCAGAGGTCATAGAAGGCTTTGAAAACTTTATATAAATAAGGAATAATGGACCTTGTATCACGGTGGAAAAAGCTTATAGATGTCAATTTCCCATTTTGACTAAATAAAATGTTATAAAAAAGGAATAATTGACTTTTAATTTAAGACAATAGAACATTTTATGTGGTACAACATAATAGTTTCCAAAATCATTGAAACTAATGTCAATGTCTATGATATTAGATTTATTTAATAGATAATGTTATGCCATTGGTGTCTAAATATTGTATAACTTGGAGCATATACGCGCCACGGCTGTATCAAACGAAGCGCAATTGGGTCCGTACATCAGCAATAACATGTATGATTCCAACGTCTCTAGTTTATCGGCATAGACTACTGACTTTACATATCTCCAAAGAAAGTAATCTAAAAGTGTGAAATCACATGGTCGTGGAGGCCAGTTCACAGGTTCATTATGCGAAATTATGCGCACAGCAAATTATGCGTTCGGCGAACAAGTTAAAATCGTAAGCTCGACCTCAACGACGAAGTAGAGCAACTTTAAGGATAACACCACTATAGGATTTTGACATTTTGGAATTTTGTTTTTGTTTAAAGAATATTTTAGAGTCGCGAAAAAGCGTTACGTGGTTCAATTTTCAATTTTCCGGAAGCGCCTCGGAGCGCGCTGAATCAAATGCCGCTTGCGTGCTGGCGTGCTTTTTATTCGCGTTAGGCCAAGTTTACGATATTATGCTACTCGTTTAACATTCAAAAACAAAATTTCCAAAACGTAATGGGGCTTCGATGGTCACTTAAAAACATTAAAAGGTATCGAAGAGACAGCATCGAAGTACAGCCTCATAAGAACGTTACAAAAAAAAAGAGTGTATCGATCACGTGCAACCTGAAAAAACCAAAGGCTTTGGAGGAAAAGGAAAATTGACTGGCAAACTAATTGATGATTTGTCTAAGTACTATGGCTTAGCAATAAGAAGAAATTTATATAGGGTTTTCCAAAAAGGACTTGACAACCTTTTTTTTAAATAAAACGCAAACCATTTGAGATATTTCAAAGACTTTATTATCGGTTTGAAGTACAATCAAAACATTTATGAATGGAAGTCGACTTCGTTCATATGGCCACGTTTGCAGTGGTCGATTCGTTGGACCCAATTTTCGATGAATCGGCCACACATTTCGGCAGAAACGGCCGCTATTTCGCGTTCAATGTTGGCTCTGAGCTCTTCCAACGTCGTCGGCCAATGACTTAACGCAGCCCCAAAAAAAATTGTCTAGAGGCGTTAAAGCGCACAAACGAGGCGGCCAATCGACTGGCCCATTTCTTGAGATAACACGCTCATCAAACTTACTCTTCAATAAATCGATTGTAACGTGTGCTGTGTGGCTTGTTGCATCATCCCGTTGAAACCACATTTCGTCCAAGTTCATATCTTCCAATTGGGGCCAAAAATAATCGGTAATCATGGCGCGATAACACTGGCCATTCACAGTAACGTGACGATCGTTATCGTCGACGAAAAAATATGGCCCAATAACGCCGCCGGCATGCAAACCGCACCAAACAGTTATTTTTTGTGGATGAAGTGGTGATTCATGAAGCACATGTGGATTTTCACCCGACCAATAACGCATATTTTGCTTATTGACGAACCCATCGAGCCAAAAATGAGCTTCGTCACTGAAGATGATTTTGCGATGAAATTCATCATCTTGGCGCATCTTCTCCAGAGCCCAATCGGAAAACGTACGTCGCTTCGAATGGTCCGTCGGCTTCAATTCTTGAGTCAGCTTGATCTTGTATGGGTGTAAACCAAGATCCTTACGAAAAATACGCCATAATGTGGTCTGAGCGATGCCCAATTCTTGAGAACGCCATGGAATTGACTGATTTGGATCGTTTGCTACGGACGCCTGGCAGCGATATTTTCGACACTTCGACCAACCCGTTGTCCCACTGACACGGCAACATCACACAACGAATATGTAGGCTCAAATTTTTGCACTAAGCTTGTTATTGCCTGTCTACTAAGGCGAGAATTACGATCGAAAATTGGAGTTAACGCTCTTAAAGTTGCGGTCACCGACTCCGAATTTCGGTAGAAAATTTTTATAATTTGCAGACGTTGCTCGTTCGTGTACTTTACCATGATGAAAATGTTGAGTTTACTGAATAAATTGACAATGACAATTCGACGATTAGTGAAAGGGTGCGTTCACAAATTAAATTCAAAGCTGTCAAGTCCCCATTGGAAAACCCTTTACTACTTTGGACCACAAACCATCGACTAAAAAAAAACCGAAACACGAGAAGTGTCTGCGCGGAAAAGGACCCTGGTGTAAGAGGCAGAATTCACTGGCTACTGGAGATAAGAGTTACACACATAAAGCACCACTCTCTTAAGAAGTTTACGAAGCAATCACTCCAGTAAAGAATTAAGTACCGAAGATCTTCTCTCTCGATGCCTCGGCAGATTCACGCAAAATTCGAATAAAAGTTTCAACGCAACAGAGTAGTCTATGGCACCTAAATCAACCTCCAGTAGAAACCTCGTACTTGATATTGCCGTGTATTGCAGTAGGCGTTTACAATGATGGATTATTAAGTATAATATGTCTAAAGCAGAATTTGGGAATAAAAATTGGGCCAACGTCTGTGTAGAAGCCGATGAGCGCCCCATTAAGGAGCGATCATTCACTAATGCTGCAAAAAAGGCTCGGTTGTCATTGAAATTGTCCAGAAAGGAGCAATTAGGGCTATTATGGAAGGTCAGATGTACGGAGGCATCGCAAACAAAATGTAAATTGAATTTTTGAAAGGTTTAAGTAGTTATAAAACTTTAATGCCGCTTTCTCCTCGTGGGCAAGACAGAACGGTCTGAGAATAAACCCCCAGAAAACCGAGCTGGTCTTGTTCACCAGGAAAAGGAAAATTCCGATATTTGCTTCCCCAAAGTTAGCCAAATATCTAGGCATCATTCTTAACTCAAGACTCTCCTGGAAAAGGAACCTGGAGGAAAGGATGAAAAAAGGATTGAACGCTTTTTATGCATGCAAAAAGACCTTCGGAAAAATATGGGGCTTGCAACCGTATATCATTCATTGGATGTACACAGCAATCATCAGACCCATTTTAACTTATGGGGCCCTAGTCTGGTGGACTGCTAGCAGGACAAAAAGCTATATGAACATGTTCAACAAAGTACAAAGGTTAGCAGCTGTTTGTACAACGGGAGCCATGAGAAGCACGCCGCAAGCAGGGTTGGACATGATTCTTCATCTCCTCCCCCTGGATCTATTCATAAAAGGCTACACTGCAAAGAGCGATCTCAGACTAAGAGAGTCCTCTCTGTGGAAGCAAGCCAACTATGGACATGCGGCCATACTTAAGATAATAGACGACCTAGGAAGGAAACATGGTTTTAGTAGCCTCGCAGCTACGACCGACTATATTCCCCCCCAAAATGACTTCTCTCTCAGTATACCTATCCTTTTCCCCGACAGAAAAGAGTGGCTATCAAACGCCGGATCGAAAATGGACACAGGCACTGGGGCCGGGTTCTACTCTGATACCCTCCACAAACAGGAATCATTCAGACTCCCTGATCTGTGTAGCGCGTACCAAGCAGAAATCCTGGCAATAGAGAAAGCAACAACACACTTACAGGTAGCCGATATCCCACCATCTGATATCACCATCTTCGTAGACAGCCAGGCTGCACTGAAGTCAACAGAATCCTGTATAACGAGATCAAAGGCTGTTAAGAAATGTCACGACTCACTGAAGTCCATCAGACACCATAAAGTTAAACTCTGCTGGGTCCCGGGCCACAGCTCAATCGCAGGGAACGATAGAGCAGACGAACTGGCCAGGCAAGGTTCTGAAATGGACATCAGCGAAGCGGACACGTCATTGCAACCACCGATCAGCGCATTATACCGGATTATAAGCGACACAATCATCAAAGAGGCCAACTCGTCTTGGCTTACAAGAAACGACAGCTACACGACAAGATCATCATGGCCAGAGCTCAATGTCGGAAAAACAAAGAAGCTCCTGGCGCTGGACCGTAACTCGATCCGTATGCTCGTCGGAGTGATCACAGGACACTGTCCCATTGGAGCAATGCTCCGGAAATGGGACTCTGGATCCAGCGATCTCTGCCGGAGCTGCGGCGATGAGGAAGAAACTGAGACGATCCAACATCTGCTCTGCCACTGTCCAGCTCTCCAGAATCGACGCCTAGTGTCGCTAGGCCAAAGATTCTTTACAGAGATTGCGGACGTGGCTTATGCAGATATATCGGATCTTCTAAGATTCATCAAGAGCACGGGGTGGTTTCAGCCACCACGCGATAGGACAGGTTAATTTTATGTGTGAAGGGAATCACAATGGGCCTCTTGGCCTCCGAGTGGAAGTGATGTCCAACCATCACACTCCCCTTCTCTAACCTAACCTAACCTAACCTTAATGCCGCTTTTCTCAAAATCACTTTTTCAAAATCGGGCGGACACACTGCTCGATGAAGGATTGCTTCGAAAATTTTACTGTAATATCACAATCGGATTATCTAGTAAAGTACATAAGTATCCGTTTTATGATTGATCAAAAACTTTTTTTTTGACGAAAAATTGTCATTTATTTCAAACTCGTGCCATTATTGCATTTAAAAAAAAAGTCGTATGTGCTTCACTAGTTTTTGATATGTACTTTAAGAAAAAAATAACTTTTTTGTTTAGGTACTATTTCTTTTTTTATCATTCGTGCAGGTTCAAGAGTGTTCGCTTTTATGGTGTTTGTGACACAACCTGGACGGGGTGCAGATGGTTTGTGTCGAAGATGTTCGTTTACTACACTCCGGGGGTGGTTGTCCTAGATAGGATTTGAGAGATTCGACTGAATTTGCGTTGGTTGCAGTTTACAGTAACTCTTTTGTTTTCCATGTCACTAAGGCGTTATATTGAAAATGCACACACAGAGGACGAATTTTTGAAGTGATCTTATGCTGCGAGTGTTATGACTTCGTCAGCATTTAGGATATAGGAATTGTTCTTGACTGTACGGACTTGAACTACGGACCTTCGGTTCAACAGTCGGTGATGATTACCAATGCACCACGACCCCCAATTTCTTTTTCCATCTTTTCAAAACAAATTATCAAAGTAATGCCTCTAGAGTGATATTTTAAGAAATTTGTCCACTCTTACGACTGGCATTCCGAGCCTCGTGTGTATTGTAGTCCCTATGAGTCTTAAACATATAGATATGTATAATACATATCACAGACGAACTTGCGCTATCTTGCGAACGCATTCTATGCTGTGACTGGGGACATATTTGCCAATAGTGTCTTAAAATTTCTGCAGAATGAGAAGCACAATAGAGTTTTAGGTTTTCTTTCAACGTCAACTAAAAAGTACAAAATTGTGTGAAAATGTCGTTCGGTTCTATCACTGCTAGTCTAATGTTATGTAGACGGAGGCCAATGAAGTAACTTTGGCTTAAATTGGGATTGGATTAAATGTATCGAGTGGGGCCATTCAGTACAAAATTTAATATTTTTTTACTGATTTCTCATTTATTTGTGAAGTCACTACTACTATCTGTGACTTTTCCCCGGGTGACGGAAACCTACTGAACAAAATAGCAAAACACAACCGAAAACGGATTGAGTCGAAATAAATAGTTCATTCAATATCTGTGCAACCAAAAACCGAATGAAAAAGTCAACAAAAAAAGGATAAAAAACTGCTTCGAACAATTTATATGAATTTTTTACCACAGAATGAAGCAGTTTTTCTTGTCGATAGACGAGCCCAGACCTACAGACTCTGATACAGCGAAATATTATAGAATGGGGACAGAAAAGTTTAGGTTGCTCTCACGAAACACATGGGGTGACGGGGGGACACAAGAGGACTTTCGAAATGAGGAAGAAGACGAGAGCCACATATTAATATATGGTGTGGCTTCGTTAGATAGAAAAGTCCAAGTTTAAGTGCAGCACATGGTGTTATCCGTGATTCGAGTCGTATAAAAAGCAACCGAAATGGAAAGCGAAGAGCAACGGATTAGAAAGGATTAAAATTGTATTATAGTTTCTGGGTCACTAATGCTACCATGCAATGGGGATAATGAGGCAATATGCACAATAAAAAAAATAGACGCAGATTCTCTCTATTCGGTGTGATATAAGGACACTTTGTATAAATCGTTGCTATTAAGGCGACGGGTGCTTTTAAATTTTCATGAAAATTTCGGGTACATTGATCGAAATTTATAATTTTTTCGTGAAACATTGGAAATTCTAAGGGAATCCGTCCAACAAGAGATTGGTTTCCGTATTTCTATTCACGAGGTGTCAATGCCATTCCGACTTTGTTTCAATCGCTCGATCTGTTTAAGCTCTATTCGTGACCATACGGTCACACGGGAGTTCGCCTCCACTGCAGCGTTGTAAAGATGTACTCGTACTCGTACGTGTATTGTCCACATAAGTTCCTTGGCTTTTAAAAATCCGTTTCCTCCTGTACAGTTTATGCAACAAAACTTATGGCAGGATAATATGAATAGCTTAATGGAATGGTCAGTACGTGTGCGAACCATTGAGTGGTGGGTACGCTTCTAACAACGAGGAGCGGACACCGACCAAAATGGCACAAGGCACTAGTGGTCCTTCTGCGCTTTAACGTTTGTATGTTCCTTTCATGTTAAGCTTTTAGTGCGCGAAGCGAAAGAAAGAATCGTTCTGGTGCCGGTGGAATCCATAAAGAATTGTTTTTTTTTTCTTATGCAATAAAACAGAGAGAGCCAATGGTCTCTGATTCGGATTTGGATTCGAATCCCGCCACTGATCCTGACATGGTAGTTGCTGTTCTAGCTGCTTGCATCGCCTTGAATTGATGGTCATTTCGATACAGCTCCCACGATGATTTGATGTATTGGATTTTTATTTGCAGATATGGCTTGGCATGGATGTGTTTGTATTTATTCCAAATGGCCACGGACACGTTTGCAAGTGGATTGAACATTTTCGAAAACTAAAATATTAAATTTGCCAGTTTGTTGGGTGCTTTGGAGTGTATTGCGTGTTTTGTGTTGATAACCACTGACACGAGTATGTCAGTTCGAAGGGGTGAATAGCTTATGTATTCCAATTAAGGCTGCAGTTGAAGATGCACATTCGATGGACATGCTTGGTTTCAGGCACGACTGTTCCCTGCAAATGGACTTGTGTGTCATTTATGTCGGAAATAACTTTTAATGGGATTTCCTTTAATGGTTAGATGGTGACGGGTAAATGGGCTACGAGAAAATAACATAAAGTGCTGACGAGAATAGGAGAGTGATTATCTTAAATAGTTCACAAAGTGAATCTTAGGAATGGGGGATCACTCCGGAAATTACCTTAGTTCATGAAGTGCTTTTTGATGCACTGAACTGGTGGTGATGAGTCATTGCGAAAGCAACAATATAATCAATTGTCCTGCATTTCGTATGTAATATGAGCTCTCGGGGGTTTTGCCACATGCCATGACATCACCAACGATGCCCTCAAGAACACCTTCAGTGACTAGACATCCTTTCTTGATCTGTTTCTTCAACACTTTCTGTTTTTCTCATTGAACTTATTAAGATCCAGAAACCTTCCCTAAACCATCGCCCCACGAGAGCTTAGTTTAATGACTCCCACTCGACGTACATAAAATCTATGAAACATTACACCCTTGTCAGGTCGCCAATCGAAGCCATAAATAACCAGCTTTGTACTGTAGAAAGCACACCGCACCCCATCAATGCGGAACCGTTAAAATCCCATAATGATAATGATAATAAACCCCATTTTAAGAAGGATGAACTTGTCGGGCGTTACTCCGACCTCGGGCGTCGGTACAGCCAGCTAAGTGAGTGCAATTTACGAGAGAACTCGAGCGATGGGATTAAGTAGGGAATTAGTAGTAGCCAACTCAACAACGTCTCGTCGTTATACCGACTGTACAACATGACGTCATTTCATATACCGTGAATTCCTCAAATAGCCGTTAACGTACCACAATCTAATAATTTAGGATAAGTGTGTACATCGCGTGTACATTCCACAACCGGCAGGAACGAGACTAGACGTTGACTTGCTCCCGAACGTGACACTTTGGCGAAGTGAGCTCCACGTTGCTTGTCCTTTTTTTTTATTCATCACTTTTTTTTTGTGGATTTTCGAAAGGATATTGGCAATGCTCGGGATTAGCACTTTTTTTTTAGTTTTTTTTGTCAATATCATACCACCAACCAACGCGGGCAAAGTGTTAATTCGTTGTTTTGATTTGTATCTCGATACATTTTAGCGGCATGTCGGCGTTCATCTATTTTGTTTTTTGTTGTACTTCACTCCCGACGCGATGTGTGTAAAAGGATTTCGAAATTCGACGGAGTGCGCACATTCTGTGGAATTGGTCGCTTCCATGAATATCTATTGTTCGTTGGTAGTTTTTTGTTGGATGTTCTATTGTTACGAATCGCGTTTGGTGCTGAGTGCTTTTTTTGCAACTGTACGAGTCGTCGATTAAAGCCGATTAGCGAATGGGAGGAAAAGTTTGACATAAATTCTGGTGTTGATGACGTGATCGCGTATGGGATGTATTCAGGCTTTGTCCGGCGATAGTGAAACTGATTATAATTTAAAGTGCTCGCTTGTGCTGTTCTCCGACGATTTATTTGAAACTTGTCATGATGGAAGCAACCTGCTTATAAGACGAAAGGCTAGAATATATAATTCATCATAATATTCTCATACATGGCCTCGGGTTTCAGGAAATTATACTTCTTATTTCAGTCTTCAGAGCTGTGGTTAGAAATGAAGCAAAAAACCTGTCGAAAACTTGCCTCGTCTCTGCCCATTCCCATTCGACTGATTAATATTTTCATGAGGTTCCTGCATAATGGCGAACAATTTCCTTTAGTTTTTGAACGATCAATCAAATGCAAGATCTCGATGGTCATTTGAAATCTTCATTTCGAACAATAAAAATATTTCTCACGCATCGGAGCCGTTGATTCACCTGCTTTATACCATAAGCCACCGTTCTCTTGTAAATAAACATAGTTCACGTCCTAAGAAGAAGTGAGTCAACAGGGGGTGGTCGTGGTGCAATGGTAATCCTCACGACTGCTGAGCGGAGGATCTGTAGTTCAAGTCTGTCCATAGCCAAGAGCAATTCCTACACGGAAAAACTGTGCAACAACATCAGTTGTGAATGAGATATGATAAAAAAAAATGCTGACAAAGGCAAAACACTCGCACTCAAAATTCATATTCTGTGTGTGCATTTCCAATATAACATCTTAATGACATGGAAATAAACAAAAATAAAAGTTACTGTGAACTACAAACAACGCGACAAAGTCAGTCGAATCTCTCGAATCCTATCTAGGACAACCACCCCCGGAGAGTAGTGAATGAACATCTTCGACACAAACCGTCTGCATCCCGTCCAGGTTGTGTCACAAACACCATAAGAGCGTAACTCTTGAGCCTGCGCGAACCCTATAAAAAAAAATATATAATTTTGTATAATTAGCGGGGCGTTAAGAACCAACTTATCTCCAGCGGCCAGCATAGATTATACTATAGTTTCACTAATGGTGCATATCATTGCTGGCTTCTGATTTGCCTTATAGTTCTGATATGTTGGTTCTGTTTGCTTCCTGCAGGGAAATTCCACAGAAATCCTCCTCAAGTCAGTCGTTTTTTTTTAATTTCTCTTTATAATTAGTGCGTGCAAAAGGGCTTATGAATTCCCTCAAGTGATCTTCGTCAAGACGGGGCTCGGGCCCGAAGGTATAGAGGAAGAAAGGGAGATGAGTTTCCAGTGCACATTGGCTTCAAATGCTTTTGGATTGTAATGCGTTGGAAAAATTGAGCTGGCAAGAGCTATCGAGGAAGAGCTGAGGGAGGCTTAAGGATAAATTGATGAGCATTCCTGGCGAGACGAGTATTGTGGTTGAGTTCTAAACGGTGGGAATGCAACTGACTAGGGAGGAAACATTGCGTCGATGTTAAAACGAATCAAGTGACTTGGCAACATGAATGTTTTATCGCCCGCCATTGCATTCTGTCTAGTAGGTGCAAAGAGGTCTTGGGAGCCATAAATCGGATATGAGCAGTATACTCAAGCTTTGGGCGCATATTAGCCTTATAGATTGAAGCCAAATCAGTGGGGTAGAAATATTTATAGCATCGCTTACAAGTCATTTCTCAGTAACTATGTGGTCATTCCAGGTGTTCTGTTAGCGCAAACGGATAGAAAGTTTTTCGTTTTTATTGGCGCAAACACCATTCATAGAATATGACTGATTAATAAGGGTTCACTTAAGTGTCAATAGTTAACCCTGGGTTTTAGAAATATTACATTCCATTCTATTGTTTTGCGGTTCAGTGCTTAATATACGAGTGCGTTGTCGTTCCAATTCTATGCCCTGAGTTAGAAGAATTAGATAGAAAACCATTTATAAAAATAAGGAAAAGTGTGGGTGACAGAACAGAACCTTGGGGGACTCCATAAAAGAAGAGATTCATCGATAGCACGAACGCATTTTCGAAAAAAGAGCCTGATGCCAAACTCTGTTAAATGTCTTAGAAGTATCAAGCGCAAAGATCTTGCTTTCACCGAGGTTGTGCCAAGATTGATTCCATTTTTCGGTGTGATATGCAGTTAAATCACCAGTGGGCCTGTTGCTACCGAAACCATACTGGCGAACCAAGCAGATCTAAGACGTGCGAAAAAAGATACTTTAGTGCTATGTGTCGATTTTTTTTAGAGGACAGGCTGGACAAATGCTGTTTTCCATTTACTCGAAGAAACCAGAAAATTACGTTAAGAAAGCTTTCACAGTGGTTTTGCCAGCTTAGAAAACACCTCTACTCTACTTCTAGAGTAGGGGGCCAAGAATTTGTGGACATTGATAGAAAGTTCGACGTTCTCGTGTACAAGCGAAAACAGAGTATAATCTGGAAGAGTTGAGCTGGCTTTAAAATGAGCAGCAAGCAGATTGGCCTTGTCTAAAGAGCGGACAGCTGGGATCTCATTTGTTTATCAATGAACGCATGTCAAGCTATTGCCCCCGATGTGAGCTTGGCTATCATTATTTTACTCTTTCACCTTTAGTAAGTCCTACGCATTGGGAATAGCGAGAGACCTTGACCCTGGTCCGGCACGAGCTATGATGCCAATAGAATACATAGTGCCACTGACATTTGAATTAGATTCTATTTGACATTTACGATTTGACATGCCAATTTCAAATGCACTATAATTGATTACATGATATTCTACAAATCCCTTCAAATATCATGTTTACCTCCACGAGCCACATGAAATCAACCATGAATATGTGAAGAGGCGTGATATCGCCCAACGAGGTCTGTTATTTTCATCAGAAATGTGGTAGCAGAAGTGGTTCATCCTACACAACTCACTCGGTTTATACATCATTGAAACATTTTATAAATAACATAAACAAATATATTCACTGGGGAAATATCAATTAATCATTAAAATCCTTTTGTGAACTTAATAAGGATTTATTTAACCATGCTATTTGCAATGTGGTCTCGATGGATAGATACTAAATCAGAGTTGAAAACATAAAAAACGAATTCTCGCAAGTTGTAAATGGACAGATACAGCTTATAATGGCAATGAAATACTGAAATTAACTGGAAAAGTTTGCGATGTAACAAAACTAATATTTTTTCGGTTTCACTTGCTTGGTTGGGGGAGGATTATGAAATATAATTTAAGAAGACGCATTTGAATAAGTGGAACAAACCGCGTGGGGACAGCGGTTGGCTCCAGTCCTGAGACCCACTAGTGATTTATTAATTTTCGGGGACTGTAGTCACGGTTGGAATCGGATATTCGACCTGTGCCTCGTATGGAGGGCATTCCTTAGTCTTTGGAGAAAAGCCAATTGTTTACAACATACTAGTCGAATGTAGCGCAGGTTCAAGGCGTATATTTTGGAATAGGCGGGCAATTGTGAGTAATTTGGTAGTACGGGCCGTTGGCTATATTCAGCGTACTATATTTGGTTTCGTCCACCATACCTAAACGAGCTTAGGATAGCGATATCGAAACTAATTTTTTACATAGCCAATGAACATTAGGCTAGGATTAGTCTCCTAAGCATCGCTTATAAGATATTTTCTTTGTATTGTATGAAACCTAAAACCATTCGTGAACAATCTGATTCTTGTGAATGTGGTTTCAAACCTGGAAAATCTATGATAGAACAAATAATCATTACCTATAGAGGCGTGCTATACCGATCCATATCGTGTTTTTAGATCCCAGCTTTAGTCTTCAGGCCGTGCAAGGTGACAATGGAAAATTCTTGTTGCTCCATTAAGGTCGGTAACGAACTAACCTTCGGAGTTAACAACCTATTCAATGCAAGAGCACCAAAAAAGACGAAAACAGATTTATGTTGTCATCTAAGAAAGATGCACAAAACTGACCTATTGCCCAGAAAAGCACGTTTGGTATCTAAAACTTTGCAGTAGTCAGGGATATCATCTACCTTGTCTTATAGGTGACAACGATACCAGCGCTGAAATCAGCATCTTGCGAACCGCAGTTGTGAGTAACGTATAATCTTGAAAAACCAAGGCAATTCTTTATGAAGCCTTGTCCTCTACTGAGCTGATGCTTGACATTATAAAGAGAGTGCTAAAGAATTATTATTTATTTTGCAGATTTATTAAATTGTTTAAAATTCTTAAATTACTTTTATGCTCTGAATTTATATTTTTGTTAATGTTTTAATCACTGTACTTGGGTCCATAATTTCTGTGAGTCACTGTACATGCACATCACGCCATCCTCAGCCGATGTTAATTTCAGCCAATGCAAGGGAAGCAAAGATCGTACGATCCTTATCATGCAATTCAGATGCATCTTCATGCAAGTATTCCTTTTGAATATGTTTGTGTGTGTGGAAACTCTTTTTTTTCTATTTTGTGGACAGTCTCAGCACTTGTATTCTGAACGCCGAGGCAACCACAAGTGATATCGTTATATTTAAAATAAATAAAACTAAATTGTTTGTATCCGCAGTGTTAATAATTTTATCGAACAAATGCATTCCTTCGTCGTTGTTCGATATTCGTTGATTCATAAACAGAGAGTTTTTTGACAGCTTTGGTTTTTAAATTAACATTACTAATTTCTACAGTTGTCAATTTGGCCGTTGATATTTGATTTGTGATAAATGAATATTGCCATTTCTCAATAAATAGCGCAACCCCAGAACAACAACTTGCAAATTTGTGAAAACATTTTTTGAAAACCGGCTCGTGAAACCTATTGTGCGCTACGTCCATTTTACGGTCGACATAATCGTCCATCTGAGCAAGTTATTCGGAACATGATAAATCATTTTCGCACCACGTACACTGTAGTGGATAATACGCATCCCCAAAGACGACAAACAGTGCAAAGAGAAGAAGTTATTGCCGTTGAGGAGACCAGTGTTGAGGAGAATCCGAATGAGTCGATACGCCATCGTGCACAGCAATTGGAGCTATGCCCATTCGCTTTGTGAAAGATTTTACGGAAAGATCTTAGCTTAAAAGCTTATAAGATCCACTTGTGCATGAGTTGAAACCGCGTGACCATTATACGTGTCGTAAGTTCGGTGAATGGGTCGAAAACATGATTCAGCTTGGTCCTCGTTTTCAATGCAAAATTTTGTTCTCCGATGTTTTATGTTAAATGGATATGTAAACGAGCAAAAATTGCTGAATTTGGAGTAGAGATAACCCAGAAACCTTTTTCGAGATGCCCTTACGACCATTAAAACTCATTGTTTGGTGTGCTTTATGGTCTGCTGTAATCATCAGCCCATTTTTCGTTAAGGACAATGCCGGCCAGAATGTTACCGTCAATGGAAAGCGCTATGGAAACAAGATTTCTGACTTCTTCATTCCTCAGTTGAATGGTATTGACATGGCAGAGCTTTGGTTTCAACAAGATGCCACACGGCGCGCAACACCACCAATTTATTCTGGGAAACATTTTTGAGCTCATAATTTCGCGTAATGGATTCATGATCATTACTTTCTTTGGGGGTATGTGAAGACACTAGTCTACGATGAAAAACCAGACATGTTGGATGATTTGGAAGTCAAGATTCGCCGTGTTATTGCTGATATATGGCCTCAATTGCTCGATAAAATTGTTGAAAATTGGACTTCACGATTGTGCTTCTTTTGAGCTAGCTATGGCATGCGTATGCCTAAGATTGTAATTAGGTACAAATGGCATTGAAACAAATTATCTATTAAATGAAACTAATATCATATGCATTGACATTAATTTGGGTATTTTATTTCATATTGAATTTGTAAAAAAAAAAAAAAAGAAGGCCGGCCGAAAAACAATTGGTGCAAACAAATGCAAAAACACCAGCATTTGATTGGCCTCAGCGATGAAGTAATCCCAAACCGGGAAGCCTGCCGCTACTTTCTCAGGTTAAACCGGCGGACCAGTAGGAATGCAGTTAAGTGGGAATGTTATGGTCCTACACTTCTGACCATAACAACGCCGGAAAAAGGAAAAAAAAGAATATTGAATTTGTATGCCTCTAAAAAAAACACCCTTTACAATATTCTTCGTTACTCTGTAAACGGCTGAAACTATTTTTAAAAAATCTGAGCTCCTAGCTCCGACCCCATACGACAGATTTCAAAAAGTTCTTCCTAGATGAATGCCGCAAAATACAATTTTGGTAACTTGCTATTGGGAGGCTGCGGTATCAACATCAACGGTAAAACCTGCACCAGCTCCAAAATCAAAGTCAACGGCGGTAGTTCATCAAGCCACGCAACAAGCACCTCAACAACGGGAACAACGGCCGTGTGACATGTGCAAGGAGCGACACTTCATTGTATCATGTCCAAAGTTCAGAGCGCTCGACAAGGCAGCTAGACGGCAAATCATCATCATTAAGGGGCGAATGCTCCACTGAACACCAATGAGAAGCACCAAGTGATTCTTCCTAGACACTCACAGCTCACTGCATTACTGATCGACCATTCTCACAATCGAACACTTCACGGCGGCACTCAACTCAATCTTGCTCACCTCAGACAACAATATTGGATTCTTGGAGGACGGGCTCCAGTTAAATCATACGTGTTGCGTTGTGTAGTGTGTGCACGGCAAAGGGAGATCCGTGCACAACAACTGATGGGCCAACTGCCTCTTTCTCGGGTTACACCCTCACGACCCTTCACACACACAGGAGTGGACTATGCCGGACCGATCAAAATCAAAAACTGGAAAGGAAGAGGATCAAAATCTTATAAAAGCTGGATTTGTGTATTTGTGTGTTTCTCAACATCGGCAGTTAATCTGGAAGCGGTTACAGACTACTCAGCAGACGGATTCATTGCAGCATTTAGGCGGTTTTCATCACGGCGAGGCATCCCAAACTTCTTATACTCGGACTGCGGCACAACATTCATCGGAGCAGACAGGGAACTCAAGAGGTTATTCACCGACGGGACAAGAGAACATCAACAAATTCAAAATCTTCTATCAAAGGACTTTTCACAGTGGGTCTTCAACCCCCCTGCTACACCCCACATGGGAGCCAAGTGGGAAGCCATGGTCAAACTTATAAAGTTCCATCTCAATCGGGACCTTGGTGAGACCTTGCGTACCTTTGAAGAAATCACAGCCTTACTCAGCCAGATCGAAGCTGTCCTCAACTCGAGACCACTTCAAGCACTGAGCGACGATCCTGGAGACCTAAGCCACTTGACACCGGGTCATTTTCTCACCGGTAGCGCTCTCACCACGTTACCAGAACCTTCACTGACTCACATTGCACTGCCCAGACTTCTCCAATTCAAGTTGCAAAAGTTCTGATCACAATGGGCCGCACACTACCTACAACGGTTGCAGTCCATCTCAAAGTGGTATCACCCCAACAATGAAATCAAGATCGGATCGATTGTTTTACTCACGGACGAGCGGCTTCCACCGTGCAAGTGGCCATTAGCAGGAGTGGTAGCTCTTCATCCCGGACCGGAAGGCCTCACACGGATAGTCACCATCAAGACGGCAACCACCACGTTGACTCGACCGATCACCAAGTTGGCGCCACTCCCAGTTACAGCAGAAAGCACTGAACCAACATTTCATCACCATAACAGTGGTGATGGTCGGCGGAAATGTTAAAAATAATAAAAAATACAAAGTACTCATGTAACATCCCTGGCTGCTACTAAAGCGCCACCTTCCGGCTTGGGGCTAAAATGGGTACATCCACTTGGGGCGGTCGGCCATCTTGTCAACTCCACTTTTCAATGTGGTATCAAAGGGACAACAACACGTGAGAGGAGTAATCCAGCCTCATCGAAACGAAGGTAACAAAGAATATCACAAAAGTAAGAAAAACGAGAAAGGCGCATCATCAGCATCATCGGCATCATCGTATCATCGGCATCATCAGCATCATCGGCATCATAGTATCATCGGCATCATCTTTCACGGTATTAAACATTATTATTTGTAATAAGACTAAAAGGATTGAATAAACAGCAGTTGATTTGGACGTGTGACTCCGTCAAGTAATTGCTCTCTTGATTTCCGGCTCATTTTTTTTACAGTCCACTCAGGTCAATACCAGAGTCACACCAATAATTAACAGGCTGAAACTATTTTTAAAAAATCTGAGCTCCTAGTTGTGAGCTCGATGAAGAATAATTAATGTACCTCAGTACCTGCACGAACTTTGATGTTTGAAGAGTGACATCGGCTTGATAAGACATCTACGGGATAAACGTTTAAGGCAGCTAGGCCATGCAGAGTAGATGCTCACTAGCCTTCAAAGAGTATTCTTTCACCCCTAATGACCCCTAATGACGCAGCTGAAGTTCACTCTCCTAAAAGTTGTTGAACCGACTGACCTATATTTCCAATAACAACACATTCAACTCGGAATACCTCGAGGTTTTATTTATATTTTTCAACGTGCCCTTTTTAAATCAGCAACTTAGACTTTGAATTTCAACTATATTCAGAAGGGTTGATGATGTTACAATATGACTGAAAATAGGTATGTATAGTTGGTTATGCAGTTCAACGAACGCCAAATCCAAAGCTTGTTCTATGTGGCAGTACAGGAGAAACAAATTACTGTTGACTGCCGACCTCATTCGACAGATTTCAAAAAGTTCTTCCTAGATGAATGCCGCAAAATACAATTTTGGTAACTTGCTATTGGGAGGCTGCGGTATCGAACCTTCATGAGACTGATATTTGTCTGGCATGGTTTCAGTCAGTTTATACAAAATAATATTAAACAATATTTCAAAGACCGGAAAAGGCGCTTATATTTGAGGGGAAGTACTTTGAAGGATACAAAATGGAAATTGATAAACAAGTAAATATTTTTCGATAAGAATGAAAAAACACCTTATTTTTTGAACTAAGTAAAACTGCGAATAAGGTGACTCGAGTGATTACACGAATTAACGGTGTGAGTTCTACTTGTAAAAAAAAGTGTCACAAATGGTTTCAACGCAACAAGATTACTAATTTCGACGTTTTAAAATGTTTGAATTGGGGCCATACAAAGTCAAGGAGCAGGTCGAACGCGTCAAGAACTTGTAAATTCCAAGATCGTAGTCCAACAAACCATTTTCCATCATTCTAAAGCTTTGGAAATGGTCCAAAACTAGGAATTCAAGTGTCATACGAGTTGAAGCAGAAAGACGTCGAATGCCATTTTTCCACGACCGAATTTCTGTTCCTAAATCGTGTTGTTACTGGCGATGGAGAGTGGATCCATTACTGTAATCAAGGAAGAGAAATCATGCAACAGCACATGTTGCTGAGGTCGTTAAAAACTAAAGCCATATGCTTCCCGAAAGCGGGATAAACTTTGTCTCCAGCGATATACGTAACAAAGCTCCAAATTTTGATAAAAAAAAGGCTTCGATTTTCCATTTACACATCTAATAGTAATGACAGCAATTTTTTACTCACCTTAGGCTACTGTCATACATCAGAGTAACAACATCTTGAAATCTCTCTTTTTCAGGAGCAAACAGTAGTAAACAGAACATTTTAAGGCGTTTACTCTCAATCAGCAGTGTTCCGCTTCAAAAACTATCTACCTGCGTTCCTACTTATTTAGGTACAAACTTCATCTGCCTCGCCAGAATGTTTAAGTGGCGTACCCTCTGCACCCGGCATCTCAGTCATCCCAAAGAAATGAAAATCTGTTCCACAAGAGGTAACTTGTAGCTTCAACTCATCTATAGTAAGCCACAAAAGCCCCTTTCTTTTCCACTTACTCGTGCACTTCCTCCCAACCTCTATCGCCAGCCAAGTATTATAGTAAAAAGATGTCAACTCTAGCAACGAAGCCGAAGCCAGACTATAGAAGCAATGCATATGGCAGGGTAAACGACAACGGAAGGATGATGTGAGATGGTGAAACGTGGAAACGGCTCAGCCATTTTTATTCGAGTAGCATCAAAGCGGCTTATCAACTTTCAAAGTTCTTTTTGACGTGACGAAAATTGCTTTCTAATGCAAATTAGCTGTCGAGGGTGGCAAATGTAGATTTTACCTCTACCGTCGGCAGCCCGGCATCGCCGAATGAAAGAAGAAAGAACGAATGAGTGGCTATAGCGGTTGGGGTGCCGGGAGGAGGCGTTTGCGACTTTGGCGATTGTCACTGCTGAACAGTAGTGACAGAGGCTGACTGGCATGCGGTTAACCTGGGAAAACTTTCGTTTCATTATTAATTTCAAGTACCGACGGATGGTAGTGAGTAGGTGCTGCTACTGCGGCTGATACTAGGATGAGATGGGGGGGTTGTTGTCACTACTATGATAGAACTGGTGTTCCGGGGAAATAGGTGCGATGATGATAGTGATAATGAAACAGTGATGACACGGTGGGATGATTGGTTGTAGCCTCTAATGTAACTTTTCTTGACTTTCACAAACCGTAGGAGCATGCTGAAGGTCGATAATACTAGGAGCTGCTTGCAACAAGGTATGCGGAAAACACCTATTATGAATTCGTTATGCCTTCTCCCAATCTAAGATGAAACCGTGCAGATGGCATGGCTTTGTAAAATTATTTCCCATTGGCTTTGAGCGTGCAGGAGAAGACGGGTGGATGGATGAATATTGTCTGGCGAAATGGTTATAAGCAGTATTTGACTGTTTAGGTTTAAGGAGAGCTGGCTCCAGCAAAGTTTTCGGTAACCGCTTGTCTTATGGATTATTTTGAGTTATGACTACGATGCATGTATGTCAATACTAATTGGGGAGGTGGAAGATGACGGCTTGTCAGTTTCTTACGACAAACTTGACTTCTATGACTCTAAATTAAGATTTTTGGCGGACGCATTAATAGCAAATATCCTATCAAATATAGGAATGTCAAGATTCAAACTGCAACTTCCAACGAGATACAATTCGAATAAGAGAAATAACAATCCCAAAAATGTTACATAAGCTAGAGTTGCATCTTGGAAGCTCGTTTATATTGGATAATCCTTTATATTCCAATTTATGTTCTTATCAATATTAAACTTTGAAATATGTATTTTGTCCCACGGATTGTAATATTTTGAAGAATAGTTTTGTCGACTGTAGGAAAAACGAGAGGGAGATGACTGGGCTTTCACAAGACTACATTTCCTTGCTTCAAGGCGATAGTTGAAAATTTCGGTGAATCAATGATAGCGTTAAAGCAATGAGTGGTATTGGGGTACGTTTTAGTCCATTTAGAATAATTGCCTTGATCCACGAAAATTTTTAACAATGATTTTCAATTTTACACATGAAATCGAAATCGACGACCTTTGGAGAGAAACCTTCTGCATACGATGGTTGGCTTAGCTTGCATGAACATACCACTGGGGTTTCTTGATTAAAAAGAAGAAAAATCTCCTCCCCGAAGAGTCCTTGATTCCGTACCTGCAAGGACCATGTTTAAGGCCACAAAAATAACATCAACTAACAGGGAATACGTCGCTGGAGAAGGGTAGAAAAAAGAAGGAATATTAATTGAGGCCAGGTTCACTCTCAGAATACTGAATCATATACTAAAATTGTTCAAAAACTAAGGTGACTTTCTATGTTCCTCTAAAAATATTTATTCATTCATCAATATTTATATCGTCTCCTTAAAGTAACCCACCTCATCAATAATAACTTTGCATCACAGCTTTTTTCAGTCATCGGAAAACTTCTGATATTCACTTTTTAGTATAGGTATAGCCTTAAACTTAATCGTGGCAAATCTTCATCCTTTCATACCTCTTTTCAGTTTTGCGAAAAGAAAAAAGTCGCTTATGTCGCAGATGCTTAGTTAGGTTCGGTAGTGATTTTCCTCCCTTTGAATTATCGTAATAGATTTTCTTTTCATCACCGATCATACTACGATGCGTACAATTTTTTTCTTTCTTGTAGGTGGAGTATCAATTCGTTCGTGAAAGAACGGCGTCACTCCTCTTATATGACGTCGACATTCACCGTGATGTTGCGCTCCGCGAGCCCGAGCGCCTCAGGTTTAGTAGATCAGTGTCGCACCAAGATCGGGGGGACGTCGCCCGACAGCATCAACGCTTTTGGTGGCTGGAGCAGACTGCGTCAGTGGTTAACTTTAATAGGTCAGCCTCTTTAAGGTAAAGCTTGCCATAAGCCCGTGACAGGCTTACATAGACTAGGGTAGATTAGAAGAGGTTAGAGTAGGTTAGGATAGGTTAGGGCAGGCTAAGGTAAGGTAGGGTGGCTGAAAGGCTTACTTTGGATTTAGCTGTAATTAAAAAAACAAAAACAAAAAAAAGATAAATTATACATACAAAAGGTATATCACGTATGTATTTTTGTACATATATTTTAGTAAAGGTAGGTTTAAGTTGTTTTTAGTTATAAGTTTTTTTTCTAAAAAAATTATCCGATGCTAAGTTTTTTAAAAAATATCACTTTTCTTAGCCTAAGTTGTTTATTTATTCTAATTATTCCAAATTAATCATAAGGCCGAAAGGCATAGTCTTAAATTGTTCAATTTGCTCTAGAGTGTCCATATAGGGCCTAGTTTTAAGCATTTTTGTCTAGGGTAAGTGTGTTCTTAATATATAAAAACAAACGTTCAGAATTGTGGATAGATGTTGGCAGATGCCCAGATTGATCATGTGGCGTTTCTCATCTCATTTTTCTGACAAACATGTGCCGTTATCGCCATCTGTTGGAAAAAGTCGGACTCCCATTATTATTACTGAGAAATTAACAGCTTTTCCATCACAAAAGAAATTCTGTAAAATTTATCCCGAAACAATAGTTTTTTAGGTAAATTGTATAGTTTTTACTAAAAGCATGAGATATTAGTATGGAGCTAGGTTACTTGTCAATTCCACTTCAAACACTTGTATAAGGTAAATTAGAAAAAATACGCAAGGGCAAAGGCAAAAAAGATGTTCAGGTCCTGAGATACTCTCTTCTAGCGATTTCATCAGAAATCTCATTTCCTGGCATGCCTGAATGACCTCGGACCCATACAAGCTTTAGTGAGCTTAATCTTCCGACTTTGTTCAAAAAAGTCTTGAGTAAATGCACTAATTTGGAGCTGGTAAGAGGATTAGACACAGCGTTGCGTATATCTCTGATTGAGAGACAAATGCGATGGCAGTCCTTTCCAGTTTCAGTATCTGGCCAGAGCTAGTCCTGATGCCATCGAAATTTTACTGTGAAATTATAGCAATAGAATGGTAGGTGTTATTGCGTTGGAGGGCATATCCATGAGATAGGGGTCGTAGGAAATGCACTCCAGTGCGAGTTGTATCAAAAACCATTATTCTAGAGGCGAAAAATGGCTTGCTGGTGGCTTGATTGTCAATAACTTTTAAAAAAGGCCTATACCTCGAAAGGAAATTTTATTTTGGGGCAGTGGTCTAAAATTCCCGAACCAATATCAACTCAGTCCTCTTCTTCATCGCGATATATGGTAAGCTTTAACGTTAGCTTGTGAAGAAAAATCTGTACACCTTGCCTGGAAAAAAATAAATAAAGGAAATTTTCTTTCCAAGCATATACATATACGGGTGTCCCACGAGCAGTGTGCCAAAAAGCTAGAGCGTGTAGGTCTAGTCAAGACAAGAAAAAAATCGTACGGGAGGGGGGGGTCTATTTCCCCCCGTTTAGCCGGGAGGGGCAACTGTCCAAAAAAATTGACTTAATTTGGAAAAAAAATTATTAAAAAACAACAGTTTCATCCACAATGCCACGATATACCTTTTTGTAAAGCCAGAAACCTCATCTTTCATACTAATTTTAAATGAAGCTGTTTTAAGGAGTAGTTTTTGAGAAAATAATTTTCAAACTCAAAATTTTGAAAAAAAATTGAAAAAAAAAATTTCGAACTATTTTTTTTCAAAATTGTAGTAATAAAGAAGTAGCATTTTTTTTTTTTCAAAAATTCAATGCTCTCATTAGTTTTTAGTTAAAAGCAGAAAACCGGATGGAAAAATGTCTTGTAGTTTTTGAGAAATTAAAAAAAAACCCGAACCATTTTTTTCTAAGAAAAACCTTTTTTTTTTTGTTTTAACGCGGCTGGACTTGTAAGCAAATTAATGTATGAAACATTGACCTCTTTTTTATTATTTTTAAAAAATTGGGAGTTTTATGAGGATACAATAAAGTGACACAGTATTGGAATAACCCTGGATTAATTTTTTTTTTTCATTGATAACGCCTGAAAACTGACCTGCGAATTTCGTCTGGGTCCGTCCGCCGCCGATGGGTTCTACCCATTTGGATTTGGTCCGACGCAATCCCTCCCTTAGTACAAGGAGGATGGCTATTATGCTTGGAGTGCCCAAATCTAGAGTATGGAAAGTGCTTCATACCGAAAACTTACACCCGTACCATTTTAGGCCAGTTCAGGGACTCACCGCAAACGACAAATTTTTGAGAGCAGAATTTTGTCGATCATTACTGCTTCGAGATGAAACTGAACGAAACTATTTTGCAAGGATATTCTGGACGGATGAAGCACAGTTTACCAGAGATGGGGTTACTAACTTCCACAATTTGCATCATTGAAATAGCACCAATCCACACAACAAGAAACAAAATAAATCACAACACCGCTTAAGCTGTAATGTTTGGCTTGGCATTGTTGGACAAACTGTAAACGGGCCCCGGTTTTTGAATGCCGTTATTAATGGAGAATCATACCTGCAATTCCTACGAGACCTTTTGCCCGATTTGATGGACAACGTTCCTTTGGCCATAGCAGATAATTTAATCTACCAGCAAGATGGAGCACCAGCACACTAGAGCTTACGGGTTAGAAACTGGCTGAATGATAATTTTAGTGACCGTTGGATCGGAAGAAGGGGTCCCACGGAATGGCCACCTCTCTCACGGAATGGCCACCTCCTCTAACTCCTCTAGATTTTTATGTGCGGGGATTCATGAAAAATTATGTTTACGAAGTGGAAATAGTATCTTTGGAACAACGGATTGAAGTCGCTGGAGTCAAATTGCAGGAAAATTTGTCAAGCATAGACTTATGTGCAGCCATTAGAAGGAGATTTAATCTTTGCCTTCTAAAAAATGGGGATCATTATGAAAATTTATTATAATAAAACTCCGAATTTTTTAAAAATAATAAAAAAGAGGTCAATGTTTCATACATTAATTTGCTTACAAGTCCAGCCGCGTTAAAACAAAAAAAAAAAGGTTTTTCTTAGAAAAAAATGGTTCGGGTTTTTTTTTAATTTCTCAAAAACTACAAGACATTTTTGCATCCGGTTTTCTGCTTTTAACTAAAAACTAATGAGAGTATTGAATTTTTGAAAAAAAAAATTACTACTTAATTACATACAATTTTAAAAAAAAAAAGTTCGAAATTTTTTTTTTCCAATTTTTTTTCAAAATTTTGAGTTTGAAAATTAATTTCTCAAAAACTACTCCTTAAAACAGCTTCATTTAAAATCAGTATGGAAGAAGAGGTTTCTGGCTTTACAAAAAGGTATATCGTGGCATTGTAGATATAACTGTTGATTTTTAATAATTTTTTTTCCAAATTAAGTCAATTTTTTAGAAAATTGCCCCTCCCGGCTAAACGGGGGGAAATAGACCCCCCCCTCCCGTACGATTTTTTTCTTGTCTTGACTAGACCTACACGCTCTAGCTTTTTGGCACACTGCTCGTGGGACACCCTATATGTATGCATGTACTATTTCATCACCCCGGGTAGGACCACAACACTGTGCGACCCCATGCTAATCGTAAAATAAACAATATAAAAATATAAATTAACAAATAAACAGAAAATAAAAAAAAAATAAAAAAATATAGGACACATTTGACAATTGCCCGAGACCATAGGTCAAAGATACTAAAGATTTTACGGCTGCCGTCACCGTTGACAGATACCGTAAATAGGGGAAATGTCAGTGACGACTGGAAAGACGCTATTCACATCGGCACTCGCTCTAGCCCTATTTGTCAGAAGGGAAGTAGTAGCAATCAACAAATAACAAGTAGAAAAACAGTGAACTCCGAACGGAGTTATATCGAGACAGAACAACAACACTTGTTACGCAAACAAGGTAAGAGTTGTTCGTGAGATCAATGACACAGTGTTGATGCTAAGGGGGCATCACATTGCACAAAGTTTAAATACACCAAGAAAAAAAAAATACTAATAATGAGAGGTAGGGGAATCGGTGCCTCACAAATCCACCAATAAAATTTCTCCATTCGATTACGTCGCCTACAGGCGAGGAACAAATTGTGTGGCACTAGCAGAGGCTGTCGCTCGGTGAGTGGGCACCAATATGACGAAATTAATTCTCCGTCTCGGGTCCACACGACACTGATCAACTTCTCCAAGGAAAATACCGTGGGATCAATTCCCCGATTTGGATTTTAACCCAAACGTTATAGCCGCGCTAGAAGGCACAAGCTAACAGTAGCTAGAGTCTCGACTAGGATTTATACCCAGACAGGTTCGGCCTCACACTACTCCTGGCAACCTATCACCAGTCAGAATCCAGACTCGGGTTCTCACCTAGAAGGGGACTGACTGGGTGCTGCTCAACCCAGAGGGACAGAGTAGTTTGCCAACTACACTAGTGCGTCTGTCGGTGTCACAAATAAATTTATGTGACAGATCTTGGCCCGAGTATGCTCCGGCCCGAGTATGCTCCGGCCCGAGTATGCTCCGGCCCGAGTATGCTCCGGCCCGAGTATGCTCCGGCCCGAGTATGCTCCGGCCCGAGTATGCTCCGGCCCGGAAAGCTCGTTACAAGCTTTCTATCGGCTGCTGTAAAAGCAAGATCGAGCTGTCAACATCCATCGAAAGCAACGCAGATATTCCACACTTGCGAAGTTTAACTAAAGGGTTTTTCAGTTGGCGCCGGTAGATTTTGCGGCCTATGGCGACCATGTTGTTTTGGTGGCAATCGTCAAATCTGTTGTTTATTATTCAGTTACTGATGCCAAATCATCATGGCAAGGAGCACCATTGAACAGCACGTCCGAATGATAAAATTTTATTACCAAAATGAGTGTTCGTTAGTGCAAACGTTGCAGGCATTATGTCCATTTTACGATAAGGGTGTTGACCGTTCACAGTCGATTCTTCAACGTTTAGTGGCCACATTTGAGGCAACCGAGTTAAATAGTACAGCAGAACCCGAGGCAGTCGATGCCTTTCGCAGACTTGGCGAATTCTGCGTCGGGACTTGGACCTACACCCGTACAAGATCCAACCGACCCGGGAGCCCAAATTTCATGACCATAGACAACGCCGTTTGTTCGCTGATGGGGCTTCGGAGCGTTAAGAAGAGGGCCTCAATTTTGGCCGAAAAATCATCTTTAGCGACGAGGCGCATTTTTAGATGAATGGCTATGCATCCTCCAAAGTTACCATTTGGTGTGAATTTTGGGCCTGCGGCGTTATTGGTCCTTACTTTTTCGAAAACGAGGTTGGTGAGTCTGTCATCGTCAATGGCGAGCGCTACAGAACGATGATAACCAATTTCTTATGGCCCAAATTGAACCACATTGACCTAGACGACATGTGTAAGATGGCGCTACGTGCTCACAACGAACGCCACTGCATGAACGTTTTGAAGGATTATCTCTCGCAGAGGTCGCGTGAATTGGCCACCAAGATCATGCGATTTGACCCCGGTAGACTTTTTTTTTTGTGGGGTTTCATGAAGTCGCAAGTCTATGCGAATAAACCACATGACCCTTGAGGTGAACATGACACAAGCCATCGCTCAAATTAAGCCGGATCTATGCGGTAGAATCATTGAAAATGGGACCACTTGTATCCCTGCCTCCGTAAAAATCCGAGGTGGACATTTGTACGACGTCATATTTCATGCATAATGGCATATAAAGACCTTTCTTACGAATAAATAATTTTGTTAATATGTCACACAAAGCTTGCTTTATTCAATTTAAACATCTACCCGCCCTTATTGAAAAACGCTTTACATAAACTCCAAACAATGCCCGATGTATGGCCGCGACATATCGTCGCCGTGTCATCCATTCTCATTTTATAACGAACTCTATATTCTGACGTATACTTGCCAAGTCCAGTTCCGTCACATGAATTTATTTTTGTGTCACTCGAAGGCTCACTAGTTGTGTCACAGTACTCTGCTTTTGGAACACTTGATAGTAGTGGAGCCTCGGTTATCAGTATGGGAGTTCATGCTATCAATACTTGGTCTCGGTTCGAACTATTTTCGGTACGAGCGGCAACTCTGATGGATGTGAGCCACATTACCCACATGTCGCTATATGAAGGCAACTTAGTTTCCCATTCGGAGGAATGATAAGGAGTCAACGGCGGACCTCTCTTTTTGGGAAAACTAAGAACCTGGCCCAGATGTGAAGGCAAAAAGTGGATGGACAACTTTTAGATACGGATTTGTTTCCTGAGACATACTTGGATAAAAGGTCTTAGACCAACGCCACATAACTATCGCCTTCAAAGCTGCTCTTTAGAGGAACTCAGCGATACGTTAAGGCATAATCGAGGCGGAGTCCAAACATTGTATATTGAAGCAAAAACGGCTAAAATGGATCATTAATGATTGTCATAAACATGCCCACCACCGACATCTTGACCAGAAGGTATCCTTTGACAACTATGACTCTATGACTTTAGACTGTAACAGCGCCGAGATCAGCAAACAACTGTTACTAACCGCTGTCTCTTTGGGCTCAACTGGTCCCTGGCTTCGACACATGTCGGCTCTATTTCGAGGACCATCATAGCTTGCTGGGCATATTTCAAATTTCAGGCAAAAAACAATCATACTATTGCCCGCAAGCCACTGGCTCTTCCGGTGGTTATTATCAATTCTCGTCGGTCGAGCAATGACCCATTTGGCACTCCACCTACTAACTAGTTACCAGCACACTTATTTCAATTCCATTGGCCATTACTTGGCCACAAAACACTTCCTCCAGGACATGGAACCCAATCCTCGTCTATTTCCGAATACCAATAATTATCCCCAAATGAACGCACCAACTTGCAGAGTAAAAACTCACACACGCACGTAAAAAAGGAACGATTTCCTTTCCATCCACTTCCGTCGCAATAGCACTTCCCGAACGACCACAGCCAGGACACGAGCTCGACCGTCGGACATTTAAAACAAAATTATGAAAATAATTAAAAGCAACCATCTGATGTCCGGTTAAGCCCACCGACATTCAGAAAAATTCACAAACGAAACAGTTGGAAGGACATAAAGGACGAGATGCAAATTAAAACATCGGATTACTGCGTAAAACAATCGCAGGACGACTTCGGTGGAATTCCGCGTCGTCCTTCGCTTGAAAAATAGAAACATGCACGTGAACTTCAAACAAAGGATTCGGCACGTGAATGCCACGTACCGGGAGTGCATTGCCTAAGTGCAATCCTGACCCAGGATACCAGGCCAGAGAGACGAGCTTTTATTGTGCGGACATTTGGTTTGGTTTTGGATTCCTGGAATTGGAATTTATCGGGCCGCATTAATTTGCAATTAACTGCATAAATGCGATATGAATGTGTGTATAGGCGGCCGAGCGGGGACAATCACGACGGAGTGGAGTCATGAGTCGACATGCACTCGCCGGATATGCATAGGTACGTTAGGTATGTGTCGTTGTGTCCGTGGGGCTCGTGACCCAAGTCAGAGTTTCTGGTTTTCGGGTATGGCTTGCGGTACCACAATAATACCGATTCATCGCCACGGTAGCCTGTAGCCGTTCTATGTCCGGTGGCAGTGTTCCGGCGTTCGGAGCTTTGTCCTCCATCCGTGTTTACCACGACGAGCGTAAACGTTTCCCTTCGGGTCCTTGGAGAACAATTATCCGGAAACTTTGTGTGCAGATGGTGCTGGCTTGGTAGCAGTGTCGTATCCATCAGGATCTTGCATCTCTGCCACGGGTAGCACGCTTGTTGGTAAATACTCGGTACCTTTTGTCCTGGAACGATACACATGTGTGTACGTGCATGCGTGGCTGCGTGTATGAGTGGCTAGGTGAAAATAATTATCAGGATAACCACACCGATATCACCTCCGCGCTGTCGGTCGCCGCAAGCCAAGCGGCAAACGAGAGACGTAGGGGCGTGTGACTGGAAGGTATGTCCACGACGTATCACCATAACGCTGGACTACATATGTGCTGTGTAAGTAGAGTGTGCGAGAATCCTGTGCAGTGCGGTGTGACGCGGTTCGGTCGGTGTACAAATTAGTTTTTCGGTAATGAGTATTTGAATTACGATTGATATCGGAGTGGGGCCCTCACCACGGCGACCGACGCGACGGTTCGCTCTGTATTCCGCTCCCCCACCCGGTGATGTGAATTTAATGAGTGGCGACCGTATGTACTATACATATGTGTATGGATGAAACGAAACTCTGTTTGCTTTTGGGATAGATTTGGAAAGAGATAGAGTCGTGCAATTGGCCCCGGGTGCTAGGCTGCGTCGCCGATGGAGGTGTGTATCGAGACCGACAATTATTTTAACAATTTCAAATATCCTGACAGTCGCACGGTAGACAACGTAGACAGGATACTCGAGCCTCGACGAATTGGTGTACGTTTAGGGCGATTCCCTTGGGCGTAGTGTGGTGTCCCTCGTGGACGGGTCCGACTTAATGGCTAGTTTGCTTGGAAATGTACATATATTCATGCACTTGTGTACCGTGGATCTGCTGTAATTGAATGGTTCTCGTTTACTCTCTATTGACTGAAGGACTGTTTAGCTACCGTGCATGGAATAAAGGTTTTGTTTGAAAGTATGGCCTCCTGGGAGGACTACTTGACTAGCCTCTGGACTGCTTGAAACTGACTTGTGATTATATTGTAGTGAAACATATGATTCGATGTGTTGACATGTTTTAATGAATTGCTTGGTTAAAAGGAAACACATGCGTCCCTTCGATACTGTTATCTTTTCCTTAGGGCGGTGTCCTATATCCTGTTGAGGTACGGACATACCCAGTTTGTTTGAAAGATAAGAGTAAATGTCATTCCTAACAATCGATAACAGAAAAAGGGCTCAGGTCTCAGGAATTTTGCTCCCAGGGTTAGAAACTGAACAATGAGGCAGGAAACGCTGTCGGTAAAACACCTACATACATATGAGGAAGCTTAATGTTGGGTTGTGAATTCATTGCAGGTGGTTGGGAGAAAAAAGCAAAATCTCACTTTCATGGAACTAACGATGGGTAGTCCCGAAAGAGGATATTATTTCGGTGATAAAATAATAGGAGTCAAACCAAGGCTTATTTGGATATCGTTTTGCTTAGGTCTCATCAAGCAAATCATTTGATTTGGTGATCTCGTGGGGATCATAGAATATATTCTTCTCCTAATCGTCGTGTTGATTATTAACATCACTCGGAACCTCACGATTCCTTTATATTATCGGAGATAAATGCTGGAAAACTATGATTGGGCCTAGCTTCAAGAGCCACCCGTCTTCTGAAATGATAGTCTTCGATCCTGCCGACCTTGAACTAAGCATAGTTTTCGCATCTGAATTACCATAGTTACTTCAGGGGGAAGGTGTCTGCTTCTTGGTCATTATAATTCTTAAAACATGCAGAATTGAAAGAAACCTAGGTAAGCGAGTATCTTCGTGTCTCCCGTGGAACGCGTTGCGTATGTTTTGGCTGGGGAAAATAAGGTTTATTAAAGTCTTGCCTCTGACGAGTCGATGAGATTAAAAACGTTCCAAGCATCCTCCTATGACTTGAACATCATGAGGTTTGTTCAAAAAGTAAGGTGACTTTTTATTTTTCACGTATTTGTTCATCTTAATCTATTTTGTTCCCTCCATTCCCCTTCGATATAATACACATGTGTTAGCACTTCTTTCATTCCTCGAAGGACTTCTGATGTGAACCTTTCGGTATAAGCTTAAGCAAATCTCGTGGTAAATCGCAGTTTTTGGGGGAGAAAAAAATAGCAGAAGGCCAAGCTCGGTAAATACGGTGGCTGAGACATGATTATGATATTGTTTTGACCAAAAAACTACGCACAACTAATAGCTTTGATTTTTTCCCACAAATCTGCACCTTTTCTTCATATTGTTTCACGCAAGCAGCGCATAACTTCAAGACTTATCGAACCGTATAACTTTCCTGGTGAAACACGCCATTGTGATCAAAGAAAACAGTGAACAAAACATACAGTCATGTTGCGTCATCAGTGATGACCCTTCTCAGCAAATCTGGATCATCATTCACGTCATTCAACAGCTTCTCAGCGATGCTCATTCGACGGTTCTTTTGGTCAAAATATTGCAATTTCGAAATAAGCTTTGCTGATACACGTTTCATGACCAAAATATCTGAAAAAAATTGGCATGAGCCAATCTATATGCCGATATTCCCAGCTACTTTCCTGATTGAGATTCGTTAATTCTCCATAACAGTTTTCTACACCGCTGTTTTCAACGATTGTTGTTTTGCTGGGACTTCCAAGGTGAGCATCGTCATTAACAACTTTCATACAATATTTTAGAGGTTATTTGATATTTGGCTTTCAATAGCCAAAAATCGCCAAGCACACCAAAATATTGTACGTCTAACCTTTATGTCTTTGTTAAAAAAAACTCAATATCCAAAATAGCTGAAATCGAACGTACTTAGCTCGCGAAATTCAAAAAGTCACCTTATTTTTTGAACAAATCTTATATGTGAAATGTTAAAAAACTAACAGGAATTATATAATTGCAGGGATTGAATCACCCGATTTACGCTTCTTTATCGTTGCTTTGTTGCCAAGTATGTCTGATCAAATTGATGTTGTTAGCCAAACAGGTAGCTTAGCTTCTGTCAGCTGCCGAAAGAGTTACAACGTTTTCTGTACCACCACGGACTGTTAATTCTTTGTTTTGAGAATATAAAGTGAATTTCGCTATAAAAATAGGAGGAATTGTAAGAAGGATTTAGAAATGATACATACAGGTGTTATTTTGCCATTCAACTTGTCTCCGTCTCAGATGATTTGGAAATGAAGGGCAAAACTTCCCATCAAGTAATGCTGTTTTGTTTTGCCATCATTTCACGTAAAAAAAAAACCCACGACATTGAAAACTTACAAATATAAAGGATGTCCCTATTTACCACGTGACATTTGTGATCAGCATGTACAGCCAGCGCCATCTGTTGGAAAACAGATTAGATTCTCTATAAAACACTTGAACGAATGAGCTACTTGCCGGAAGTGAACAGCTTATTAAGTTAGATATATTGTCATTATTTAAATGGTTATTTAGACCTTTAGTGGTCAAATCGGGCAATCTTGCGGGCCAGTCAAATCATTGAAATCAGGCATTTGGCGACCCGAAAAATTATCCTCCAGAGTGTCTCTTGTTGCACCGTACTGTTGGAACGACATGTCCTGTAGTCTTAATTCATCCATTTGCGGTTACAAAAGCTCGTTGATCATGGTTCTATATTGTTCGGGAGGAACAGTTACTGATTTTTATCCGAAAATCGTCTACTTCGTCGTTGAGGTTCAGAGCCTGAGTGCAGTCACTAGCTGATGGTCACATCGTATGGAAAAATCTTCGTATCTTTCATCAAAGTGCCTTGCAGGGACGAATGTGTGATTGCACATTGCGTGTTTCGTTATCGTTTATACTCTTAATTCGGCGACCTCTAGACTACATTGCATGGAACGCCGTTTTCGGTTAAATCCTTCAAATGTATACAGATTTCATGGCTGAATATATTCAACTTGGCCATAAGACCAGTATTCCTATCGAGCAGCTTAAGACGGATACTGGTAAGCAGTTTTATATTCCACATCACGTCTTTCGACGGATCTTTCGACAACCAAAATACGAGTCGTGTTCGACGGGTCTACAAAGGATTCACATTGAGTCTCTTTAAATAATTCCCTATTAGTCGGTCCAGCAATCCAGCGGGATTTGGTAGGGGTATTTACAGCCGATGTCGTCAAGATGTTTCGCCAGATCTGGGTAGATGATCAACATGTTGACTTTTAACGCGTCGTGTGGCGAGAAAAACCGAACGATGAAATTTGACACTTTCGGTTGCGTACTTATGGCACAGCGGCTGCCGCCTTTCTATCGGTTCGCGTTTTAGCACAATTAGCTGAGGACTTCAATGGAAATATCCTACTGCTTCGAAAGTCATTCGTGAGGACGTCTATTTCGACGATGTGATGAAGGTGTCGGACTCTTAGACGGGATTAATTGCACTTAAGTCAGAAGTCAGAACTAGTTTCGCTATTGTCAGAAACCAAACTCCAACTTCGAAAATGGATCCCAAATTGTCTGCCGTTGCTGAAAAGTCTACCCGAAGAAGATCGCAACACATCGATGTTTGACCCTGAACATTCTACCTCTTTTGTGCTCGGGATGTTTTGGAACCCAGTCAGGCATCAATTTTCCCACAAAATTTCGAACGTTGGCTTCATGGATCCACCAACAAGACGATCGTTGCTGTCGTTAGTATCGCGGATATTCGACTCTCGGTTTTCTCGCTCCATCGGTTTTATTGTTCAAGGTCTTATTCCAAGAGTTATGGTTAGCCGAATTTCATTCCCCGACTCGAGCTCTGTGGTGCGCTGCTGCTTGCAGCTAACGGCTAACTTCTGCCTTCCTGTTTTCGGTGATACTCTAAATTCCGCGATCTCTAGACCCAGTTAATATGTTGTAGATTTATCGAAGTCAAGGGAATTTTGAATCAGGGTCAATGCGAAATATGAATATAATAAATAAAACAAGAAAACGCAAATATTCAATCGTTATAAATTGTTGTACTAGTAAGTAAGGAGCGATTCAGCTGCAGCCACCCACCCATGGTTCTACGTACGGAAGTTAAGAAAAAGGGAAAATGCAGAAAAGCGTTACTGTACCGAACATGGGTCGATGTCTGCTATTGATTGTATAGTCCTTGCAATGCAACGGCAAGAGCATCAGCCGATCGTGGCATGACAAACGATAATGTATAACAATCAATTACGATCATACATGTTCGCTCGAATATTATCGGATGTTCATGCGAGCATGTATGATCGTTCTAGATCAACGAATTACGAGTTCGATATCGGCTAGTACTTGTGCAGTGAATCACAAGCTTACAACAGAATGGTTACAATTATGAAATTTGAAACGATATAACAATGTGTCTTAAACATTGCGTGTCACGTCGTCTGTGCGACGTTGGTGGCTCAAACTTCAGCTAGAGCGGCGATATTGTTGTTGAAACGAGCACTACGAGACTTTTCGGCATCTCTTTTATCACGTGTTGTTTTAGTCTCTTTGAGAAGAACGACTTAACGCGTTAAGGTTTGACTAATGACGCATTATTAGGTAAAATATGGGCACGAGGCGATCTTGAGGAGTATAACATTCCATGTTTTGCCGAGAAGTATTCTGCATCTGTAAATATCACACAAAAACTGCAAATCGATGATGCCACATTTTATACTTATAAAGCTCGTAAAGCTGTTTTTGCCAAGACTTGGGCTTACGAGTGATGCATGTCTACGTTTCAAAAGTGACCCAGCGCATAAAAACTGAACTGAACCAAAAACAGAGCTAATATTGCGTTAACCCTCTATATTCACTGTGATCTCCAACATCACCTTCGAAAAATTATGCGCCAATAGTGCCGCCAACCCATAATCCGCGTTGACTTCTTTGGGGTGAACTCATTTCTCGCACTCTCTCGTCGGTTTTCCCGTTCCCAGATAGGAAAATGTTGTTATAATATACATACATGTGCATGCACCCACAAATATGATTCGCCCAAGGTCCATTCAGCGAATCGTCAACGGGGTAGGTGAATTGTTGTGTAGCTAGGTAGGTCGAAATGTCATTTTTACAAATTGTACATTTTCGTTAAAGATTTGAAAGATGATAATCCGTTGGAGAAATATCAGGAGAGTACGGTGGATGCGGAAACATTTCGAAACCCATCTGTAGCATGCAACAGGATCGGACCATGCCTATTGATCAATGCAGGTTGCTTTTCAGCCAATTTCGTGTGCATTATATCGATTTCGTCACAATATTTGATTGCATTTATCGTTTCCCCTGGTCGAAGAAATGAAAATTGAATTGGTCCTTTCGATGTCCACCAGATTGTCACCATAACCTTTTCTGGGTGAAGACCAAGTTTGGGAGTGTGCTTTGGGTTTTTGTCTACATCCAACCACTGCCCAGATCTTTTACGGTTGTCATACAAAACCTACTTTTCATCCCATGTGATTATACGGTGCATTTTGGTGCCTTAGACTTAGCGACGCACAGGTTTTAAACGGCGTCTTTTTTGGGCTTCGTTCAATTCATGGGGTACCCTACCACTTGTCGAGTTTTTTTCACTTTTCCTTTTTGAGATAGGTGTCGACTTATTGTCATGGGCGATACTCCCATGTTGTGTGCAATATCCCACATGGTTTTTGTTGGGTCTGCATCCACCGTTTCTCGTAAAATGGCGTCGTTAATTAACTTTTGCGGTTTCCCACGCTGTTGGTTTTCGAGGCTTAGATCTCCCGAACGGAACTTACCAAACCAACGCCGAATGATGCGTTCGTTCACCGCTCTATTCTCAAATGCGTCATTTATGATTTTGGCTGTCAGGAACGCAATGTACAAATTTGAACCGTCGACAGCATGATAAAAAAATCCTAGAAAAAAATAGCTGTACTTGTAACGGACCCTAAAAGTCGAATCAAACACACATACCACTTTATCTTATAAAAAAAAAAATCACTGTGTTGTACAGATCTTCACTCAACAAATCTAATTGAGGACTAAGTGAAAAATCGGATATTTCATGTGGTACAACCTAATGCTAGTTTCGCAGTAGCGCATTCTATCACCCCGATTTTCCAAGACTTTGTTGATGGTTTCGGGCTGTAGCTCACGGAGTGCTTGGATAATATTGGCCTTAAGTGCTTGAATCATTTCCGGATTGTTTGCATAACATCAATCCTTCACGGTTCCCCACAAGAAAAGTCCAAAGGGGTCAAATCGCAACACCTGGGCGGCCAATTGACATCCCCAAGACGGCCGATAACACGATTTGGGAATTTGGTCAAAAGATCGATTGTGACATGGGCTGTATGGCATGGCGCGCCATCCTGCATGAACTAGAGGTCGTCTAAGTTCATGTCTTACAATTCAGTAAAAAAAAGTCGGTTAACATGGCTCTGTAAGCCCGCCGTTGACCGAAATGTTGTTCCCAGCCACATTTTCGAAGAAAAATGGTCTAATGATGTCACTACTCCACAATCCGCACAAAACTGTCACTCTCTATAGATCCATTGGCTTCTCAACAATAACGTGCGTTTGTTTGTCAACGTAGTCGCCGAGATGAAAATGCGCCTCGTCAGGAAAGATGATTTTTCGCCCAAAATTGTTCTCCAATTCAAATTGCGAAGCGATAACGAAGCGGATAGCCGCGCGCCTTCAATTGCTGGGTCAATTGGACCTTATAAGTGAATAACCCGAGATCTTTGTACAGAATTCTCCGCAGGCTAGTGCCTGAAACGTTGAGCTGTTGAGATCGATGGCGAGTTGATGTTCGTGAATTGGGTCTCACACCCTCGTCCACACCAGCCATCATCTGTGTGCATCGTACAACGACAGCGACCATGAGCATACTGGTCTCACGAACTTTTTGCACAAGCTTACGTACAGCAGTCGCGGTCGATGCTTCAATTCGGCCAAACTTCTTTTTAAAAAACGCACTGTTTGGGCTGTTTGGGCTACAACGTTATTCTAGCGTAAAGCGACTCATTCGTTCCACGGAGGTATGATTTCGAGTGGGAAACGGTTGTCAGTATCAAAATAACCTATGATTTAAAAAAAAAGACTCGCTAGATGGCCTACCCTTTATATGGCCCAAATCTATGATATTTGATTTTACTGACAGTAAGACTGCAACATAGTCCTCATCATCAAACAGAGTAGGGCTAAAGGTGCTCTTAGCTTCTTCGGTTAAATCAGGAAACAAATCAGATTTGAACCGATCAGAAGATTACAACCGAGGTTATCGGAGACTTTGGAATTTTGTTTGCCGATACCCAAATTGCTTAAAGTCTTCCAGAATTTTTTTTTTCCAGAACCCAGATGGTTTGCATAGTACTTTTGTTTAGTCAATCTAACTCTATGGACGACTTTATTCCGAAGGGTGGAGTAGATTGCATGAAACTCGGGAATTCTACATTATCGCCATGCAGCAGCCATTCCCAAAACTAAATGTTTTGCTGCACAATTGTTTCAGTTTGAAGTGTCGCACGGTCAACTGCTTTTTGCTGGCGTTTAGGTGTGGCTACGAATCGAGCCGTTTTATAAATTAGCATATTTTCCGATAATTTAAATTAACGTTCAAATCGTGTGTTTTTGCATTGGATTTTCATTTCGACTGATATTAAAATCGGCCTTAATAGCAGTACCCGTCCATCAAGCCACGTATTAAAGCCACCAGGCGGTGGTCATACGAATATCTTCGGCGAACCAGATGTGAAAATCAACGCACCCCGTCCAGAGTATAATCAACAGAATTCGTCGAACCTTAACGCCTGTATGAATTTAACCGATCCGAATGAAATCGTCGAGAAAATCCGCGAGGAGCAAGCCGTTCAGACCGCTGAGAAGGTGAATGCAGCCTCGGAACAGCCAAAGAGGTCGCCAACCGAATCGACATCATCGTCTTCCAGTGACCAGCAGAAACGTGGTCGGATTCCACCTGGTGGTTTCTCATCGGACGGGTTTTGGTAAAAGCCATCCGATCATTATCCATCTACTTACGTGCTGCTTCCAAGTATTTTCGTTCCTTCAAATCAATCAAGCAGCCAAGATGCTCTCTCGAATTGTTTTGATCGTGCTTTAGCTATTTATTATATATTAACGCCTTCCTTCCGTACTATACCGTTGAAACCTCTTAATTTTTTTTTTCTTGTAGGCCTGATGAATGTCCAAATCACCATCATCCTGTCATGCACTAACAAAAACCATTAGACCAGACCCACGAAACACACACGTATACTAATGTTCGTTCGATCATGTTAGGTTTAGGATAACGTTTTAGGGAAATCAGGAAATCGAACAAGTTTTGGAACAAATCCATTTTCTCATCATTATGTTAAGATTTTGTATCGTTTCGGTTTTATTTTGATGTGTAAACATCTTAGGTCTCGGTATGGGTGAAATGACCGTCACGCGTAATCGAACTTAGTATTAGTACTACGTCCGTGTGCGTAAGCTGAATAGGTATAAACACAAGTCTATTGTCTGTGATTCATCTATGTCTATGCGTTAATACGTTCGTAATTTATACAGGGTGTCCCACGAGCAGTGTACCAGAAAGCTGGAGCGTGTAGGTCTGGTCAAGACAAGAAAAAAATCGTACGGGAGCGGGGGTCTATTCCCCCTCGTTTAGACGGGAGGGGCAATTTTCTAAAAATTTGGCTTAATTTGGAAAAAAAATTATTAAAAATCAACAGTTACATCCACAATGCTATACCTTTTTGTAAAGCCAGAAACCTCTTCTTTCATCCTGTTTTTGAACGAAGCTGTTTTAAGGAATAGTTTTTGAGAAATTAATTTTCAAACTCAAAATTTTGAAAAAAAAAAATGAAAAAAAAAAAAAATTCGAACTATTTTTTTTCAAAATTGTATGTAATTAAGTACTAATTGTTTTTTCAAAAATTCAATTCTCTTATTAGTTCTTATTTAAAACCAGAAAACCGGATGCAAAAATGTCTTGTAGTTTTTGAGAAATTAAAAAAAAACCCGAACCACTTTTTTCTAAGAAAAACTTTTTTTTTGGTTTTAACGCGGTTGGACTTGTAAGCAAATTAATGTATGAAACATTGACCTCTTTTTTATTATTTTTAAAAAATCTGAGTTTTATGATGATACAATATTTGATATGTACACAGTATTGGAATAACCCTGGATTAATCCTTTTTTTTCATTGATAACGCCTGAAAACTGACATGCCAATTTCGTCTGGGTCCGCCCGCCGCCGATGGGTTCTACCGGCTACGACCTTAAGACAATAAAACCGCAATTCTTCTTTATTGAAAAACAAAATATTTGCAACCCAAATGTAAATAAAAGGCATCGCATTTTTAATAAAAAAACATTTCCAAATTGGATGTTAACTCATCAACACATTACGATGTCAAACTCATACTCTCGCTACGGTTTAGCTAATGGTCGAGATCGTGGAGCCGAAAGACTCTAGGCTGAAAGATATCCCAATCGGAGGTGTCCCAGTCGTAGCATGTTTTCAAGAATCCACCGACGTCTGCGAGAGCACGGAGTCCTAGAGCATCGAAGAAGCGAGAGATCAGTTACAGATGGATCAGGAATCTTAGATGAAATAATTTTGGATTTGGTCCGACGTAATCCCTCCCTTAGTACAAGGAGCATAGCTATTATGCTTGGAGTGCCCAAATCTAGAGTATGGAGAGTGCTTCATACCGAAAACTTACACCCGTACCATTTTAGGCCAGTTCAGGAACTCACCTCAAATGACAAGTTTTTGAGAGCAGAATTTTGTCGATCATTACTGCTTCGAGATAAAACTGAACGAAACTATTTTGCAAGGATATTCTGGACGGATGAAGCACAGTTTACCAGAGATGGGGTTACTAACTTCACCAATTTGCATCATTGGAGTAGCACCAATCCACACAACAAAAAACCAAATAAATCACAACACCGCTTTAGCTGTAATGTTTGGCTTGGTATTGTTGGACAAACTGTAATCGGGCCCCGGTTTTTGAATGCCGTTATTAATGGAGAATCATACCTGCAGTTCCTACGAGACCTTTTGTCCGATTTGATGGACAACGTTCCTTTTGCCATAGCAGATAATTTAATCTACCAGCAAGATGGAGCACCAGCACACTACAGCTTACGGGTTAGAAACTGGCTCGATGATCATTTTAGTGACCGTTGGATCGCAAGAAGGGGCCCCACGGCCACCTAGATCACCAGATTTAACTCCTCTAGATTTTTATGTGTGGGGATTCATGAAGAATTATGTTTATGAAGTGGAAATAGTGTGTTTGGAACAACTAAAACAACGGATTGAAGTCGCTGGAGTCAAATTGCAGGAAAATTTGTCAAGCATAGACTTATGTGCAGCCATTAGAAGGAGATTTAATCTTTGCCTTCTAAAAAATGGGGATCATGTTGAAAATTTATTATAATAAAACTTCGAATTTTTAGAAATAATAAAAAAGAGGTCAATGATTCATACATTAATTTGCCTACAAGTCCAGCCGCGTTAAAACCAAAAAAAAGGTTTTTCTTAGAAAAAAGTGGTTCGGGTTTTTTTTTAATTTCTCAAAAACTACAAGACATTTTTGCATCCGGTTTTCTGTTTTTAACTAAAAGCTAATGAGACAATTGATTTTTTGAAAAAAATTAGTACTTAATTACATACAATTTTGAAAAAAAAAATAGTTTGAAATTTTTTTTTCAAAATTTTGAGTTTGAAAATTAATTTCTCAAAAACTATTCCTTAAAACAGCTTCGTTTAAAAACAAAATGAAAGAAGAGGTTTCTGGCTTCACAAAAAAGTATATCACGGCATTATGAATGTAACGGTTGATTTTTCATATTTTTTTTTCCAAATTAAGTCAATTTTTTAGAAAATTGCCCCTCCCAGCTAAACGGGGGGGAATAGACCTCTCCCTCCCGTACGATTTTTTTCTTATCCTGACCAGACCTACACGCTCTAGCTTTTTGGCACACTGCTCGTGGGACACCCTGTATATCATCATATATAAAAAAAGTGATTTTGAAAATAATAAGTGGTCTTGTATGTGAGAAAATTACGTGATTTGGCTCATTTTCAACAACTCAGTTTCGATTCGGCGTGAAAAGAGTAGGAAAGCTCGAGATCGCAGAAGGATGGATGAAGCAGATGAAATTACAGAGGAAATGAGTCCAGGTGGTCAATCAGCCCTGGTGACAGCAAGTCCAGAACCAGTTGAACTCACACCAAACCACGAAGCTGCAGAACACATAACACAACAGCAAAGTATTCAACCTACTGTTAGATATAGTCATCATTCAAGAAACGCATGTTCAAAGCAATGTTTTTAGACAATAATTTTGGAACTGCATGTAATGCCTGTGATAGATTGTGGTACGAAAAAAATCTTAAAACTGTACCGAATAATTCGTTCACTATTCTCACAGCTGAGTTTCCTGACATCGATTTAAACACAGCGCGAGTCTGCCTTACGTGTCACGCTTCCTTGCGGAAAAAGAAAATTCCGAACTTTTCAACATCACACGGATTTAAATATTCTCCACGGCCACACGATTTACCAGAGCTAGATTTGATCACTGAACGATTGGTATCCCCACGCCTTCCGTTTATGCAAATCAGCAGACTTAGGCATGGGCAAGGTCAATATGGGATTTTAGGTCAAGTTGTGAATGTACCAGTTTCAGTTAACAATATGGTTACTTGTCTCCCACGAGAACTCGATGACGACTATTGTATTAATGTTCATATTAAACGCAAAAAAATTCATAAGTTACCTGATTGGCTTTGTTAAAAAAACGCGTTGTCAAGCAGTGGCTCCAGTTCTTGATAGAGACACCACTCTATAAATTCTATAACATAAAGGTGAACGATTCCTTCTTCGTACCGAACACAGCACCAGCTCATTCCACCGAAGAATTAAGTGAAGTAATCGATATTGAAGATAGTCTGCCCGCTCAACAACAAACGCTTTTATGGAATGAAGATAGATATTTAAGTATAGCTCCAGGAGAACACGAAATGCCCGTTAGTGTTCTTTTTGATGAACACTGCGAAGAAATGGCGTTTCCTTCAATTTATCTCGGTCAATCTCGTGTCTTTAAGGAAGGACTGGCTGTAACGCCATTCATGATGGCAACGAGTGAACTGCGAAGAGCGGATAGACGTGGTGTGACTCCTCAGCACTTGCTATACATGGCAATGAAAATTTTATGTATCCGAACACGCGATGCAACAACTGTTGCCTTCAAATTCATTGGAAAAAATACAAAACTCACTCGAGCTCAAGTAGAATCAGCAGATTTCATTGATGGATGTCTTGAAACTAATTTGGCTTTTCTACGATCGATACCAAACTCCACTTATTACTGGGCTCAACGTAAACGCGATCTTTTTGCGATGATTCGTCAGCTTGGAAAACCGATGTTCTTATTGACTTTAAGCGCCAATGAAATTGGTTGGCCAAAATTAATGAAGCTGTTGTATAAACTCAGAAACAATGGAGCAGATATTGATACGGAAGAACTTGAAAATATGCATTTCAACTTAAAAGCTACACTCATCAATGAAGATCCTATCACCTGTGCTATCCGCTTTAATAAATAAACTTGTGCAAGTTATCATCAGTATACTTCAATCAACGCGTTTCAGTCCGTTTGGCCAACACTACGTGAAGCACTATTTCAAAAGAATAGAATTTCAACACCGAGGCAGTCCGCATGCTCATGTTGCTACTGTTGTGGCTAATTGAATCTCCAACCGATGCTCTGGGACAGGAAAAGGCACACGCTGAGGTTTTGATTGACCAACTAGTGTCTATATCTCCTGATGAGGCATCATGCAAAACTTCAACGACATAAACACAGAATTCAACCTCTTGTCGTTTCGAAGCGCCATTCTTGCCATCTCGATCATCACACGTACGACATACGTCGCGCACCATATTCGATTATTTACAAGCGAATCCAGAAAGCACTTGAAGAGAACGATTACCCTGATTTGAACACCTTCTTGCTAGAGCACAAAATAAATTCATATGCATGTACCTAGACATACTGCGAGCAGGAATAAAGAGACCACGAGTGTTTTTAAGGCGAGAAACTAAAGACAAATGGATCAACCCGTTTAATCCATTCATCTTAAATGTCCTGGGTTCAAATATGGACTTTCAATTTATTATCGAGGAATACTCTTGTCCAGCTTCTATCCCGCCAGGCACTACTAATGGTCGTGATCCTGGGACGAGCAGCAATGCTCGGGTCAGAGCTATAGGATTTCCGGGGGATAGCAAAGTAATGCAACGGCGTAAGCCACACTTAAGAGTCGCGAGTTGGAACGTTGGAAGCATGAGTGGTGGTAGCTATGAGCTTGAAGAAATGATGGTTAGAAGGCGAGTAGACATCCTGTGCGTACAAGAGACGAAATGGCGAAACACCGGTAATCGGGCACGTTTCTTGGACGTTAAAACAAAAGCCTACAAGATGTTTTACTATGGATTGGAACAAGGAAAAAACGGAATCGCCATCATCCTTGCGGCAGAGCTACTTGGCAACTTCTTAACCATTTCAAAGACCGTTTGATGGCTCTCAAATTGGTGATGCATGGTGAGGTGTGGAACATCGTAAGCGCATATGCCCCTCAAGTAGGATGCGAACAAAAAGAAAAAGATGCATTCTGGCTAGATTTCCACAACCTTGTCAAAATCATCCCAAAGGAAGAGCTTTTGTTTGTTGGGGGAGATTTAAACGGACATGTCGGGAAGACAAGCGAAGACTATGAAGACTACCGCGGAGGGCTGGGATACGGCACCAGGAACTCTTCAGGTGAAGATATCCTAAACATGTGCAAGTCGTACGGTGTTATAGTGCTAAATACCATGTTCGTCAAACAAAGCCGGCACCTGATCACTTATAGCAGCGGCGGAAATGAAACTCAAATAGACTATCATTTGGTATCCAGTTTCATGAAGACACGAGTTAAAGATTGCAAAGTAATCAAAACCGTCTCCTCCTGACTGATTATTTTATGGAGGCGAGTAAGAAGTCAAAGCAGCAAACGAAGGTGTCTGAGAGAATCAATTGGTATAAGCTGGATAAAAGAAAAGGCGAAGCTTTTATTACCAACATGAAAAACTACCTCTTTTCCATTATCGATGAGGTCGGAAATGAGGAGTGCAGAGCACAAGACATATGGGATTCCCTAGAACAATCTGGCCTGGAGAAAGCCAAATCACTGCTCGGAACATCTAAAGGCCCCTGCCGAGACGAAAAAGAAACCTGGTGGCGGACAGACGAAGCCAAAGCAGTAATACACGAAAAGAAATTGGCTTTCCAAGCTTGGTCAAAGTGCTCTTCTACTAATAGAGAGGAAAAAGTCCGCCATGAAAAGGTATATATATATGTAGATATTGCAAAGGTATCGCGAAGAAAAAGTGCGCCGAATTCAAAGCGAAAAGCATGGAAGGCCTCTATCAGGAGTTGGAAGAAATATCGTCTTCCGCGTCTGACAGGAACCGGGCTACCCAGGAGCTTCGACAAAGCAATTTGATCAAAGGAGCAAATATCTTGAAAATAGCCGCCCAGAGAAGAAGAAATGCTCAGGAGATTCGTTTCCCAAAGTTTATTAACAATGCTGAAGGCCAACTCCTTGTAGAAGACGAAAAAATTCTCCACATATGGCGACAGTATTGCGATGAACTTCAGAACGAACAGTTTCCCCGAGTGCACTTTCCAAGAGCCGCCCCGAATCATGCCGAAATATCCGACATCACAGTCGAAGACGTTCCGTACGCGGTTAAAAACTCCAAGAAAAGAAAAGCTGTTGGGCCGGACGGGATACCCTCTGAGTTCTGGAAAAAGATGGGAGACATCGGGTCTAGATGGCTCATGGTTCTTATCTCCAAACTTATGAGAGGCGACACTATGCCTAATCAATGGAGGGAGAGCTATCTTCTTCCTTTGCACAAAGGAAAGGGTGATACGCGAAATTGTGATAACTACCGTTCTGTCAAGCTGATGTCGCACACCATGAAGATCGTTGAACAGGTATTAGATAGCCGACTGCGGAAAATAATACGATTATCTGATGACCAGTGCGGGTTCGTCTCGGGTAAATCAACGACAGATGCAATCCAAAGTATAAGGGTCATGATGGAAAAGCATCGTGATTCTTCAAAGGACTTGCATATGGTGTTGGTTGATTTCGAGAAGGCCTTTGACCGGCAACCAAGAGATCTTTTATGGGTAGCGCTAAGACAAAAAGGAGTTCCAGAAACATACGTGCGAGTGATCATGGACATGTACAAGAGAGCAACGACAAGGGTAAGATGCACCGCAGGAGTCACCGAAGAGTTCGCAATCAAAGTCGGTGTACACCAAGGGAGCGTCCTCAGCCCACTGCTCTTTATAGCAGTCCTTGATTGCTTGCTTGAAGGAAAAGTGACGGACCCCAATGTGCACCAGCTATTCTTTGCTGACGATGGGGCCATTATAAGTGATGATCAGGCGTCCCTACAACGAGCACTTGATGTGTGGGTGGACATTTTTGCGGGACACGGGTATCGTATTAGTTCAAAGAAGACAGAGTATCTGTGCTGCCCGTTCTCTGACCCTCATCAGCCTATTCCAGACATTTACTTGAAAGGGAAAACTCCGCCATCTTCTGTGATCGAAAAATGCCCCCTAAGCTGAAAGGAAGGCTCTACACTTCAGTTGTACGTCCGGTGCTCACATACGGTTCACAATGCTGGACAATGCACAAAAAGTATGAGAGCAAATTAACGGCAGCTGAGATGAAGATGCTTCGCATGACAGCGGGAGTAACAAAGCGTGACAGAATGAGAAGTTCAAAGATCCGAGCAAGCCGCCACGTATTGTAAAAGAAACCATCACAAGAAAGATAGAGCGCGACCAACTCAGTTGGTATTGCCATGTTCAAAGGAGAGATCCTTTCAACCCCTTCCAAAAGGCGTTATCAATCAACGTTCCAATTTCAACACACAAAAAAGGCAGGCTGAAAAACAATTGGTGCAAACAAATGCAAAAACACCAGCATTTGATTGGCCTCAGCGATGAAGTAATCCCAAACCGGGAAGCCTGCCGCTACTTTCTGAGGTCAAACCGGCGGACCCCACAAGCGGACCAGTAGGAATGCAGTTAAGTGGGAAGGTTATGGCCCTACACTTCTGACCATAACGACGCCGGGATAAAAAGGAAAAGAAGAAGAAGATCGAGGAATACTCTTGTGCAGCTTACGTTGTTGAATATGTCAATAAAGCAAACAGAGGTATAAGCAATCTTCAGCGGAAAATAATTGAAACCATGGACGAGCATCCCGAATTCGATATAGTAGAGATAGCAAGAAAATTGAGCGTCGACATGGGAAATTGTGTAGAACTTACGAGCCAAGAAGCTGCTTGGTATCTTTTCAGGCAAGATATGTCAAAAAGTTCTGTTCAAATCGCCTATATTCCAGCTTCATGGCCTGTTGAACGAGAACGTGTTCGAAAATCGAACAAGGCATTGGAAGAAGAAAATACCGAACAAGATTCATGGGACATTTGGCTTGAAAACTGCGTCGATAAATAGCAAAAGAGACCAGAACAATTAGATGATATTACTTTAGCTCAAGCAGTTGCGCATTATACAGTATCCAAAACAAATGAGTGGAAACGCCGGCAAAATCCAAGAGTTATTCGGTACCGAAACTATGACATGACGGCTGATCCAAAAGAGTACAAACGAGAAATGGTAACGTTACATTTGCCTTTTCGTGGTGAGGAAAACGAAATCCTTATCGAAAAAAAATATATTCAAATTTACAACGACAACGATGTGCTCATAATGGAACGAAGACAAGAATTTGAGTCCTACTTGGATATCGGCAAGACAATCCAAATTTGCCGAGAATTGTGCATTGAGGAAGCTAATGAGGAAGAAGAAATGTTTACACATCAAATTTCATGAGTACCTGGTACTCACGTCTTTTTTTTTTTTTTTTTTTATCAACTTGATTGTCAAAGCTTTTCTGTGAATATTTCATAAGAACCTAATAAATATTTAAAAATAAAAACGGTGCATAGCTTCAAAGTAACATACGCTACCACCCATGTTTCGTAACCAGCTTTGACACTTTTCAGCAAATCTGGATCGTCATTCACGTGCGACGGATGTCTTGGTCAAAATTTTGAAATTTCGGAACAAATTTCTCAACTACTTCTCTGATAGCAATTCAACCATAATCTATAAAATTTGTTTTCACTGCTTCAACGTTTTCATCGTTGTTGACGTGCTGAGGCATCCATCATCGTTAACATCTTCTCCTTCGGTCCTTCCATCATCTTTTTTGCCCAGAGTAGATTTGCCACAGTCAACATTTCAAGCACGTTGGAGCACATTATTCCTTTGATCCAGTTGTTTTTAAATAGCAAACAAATCGCAAAGCACACTAAAACGGCTCATTTTCATTTCTGTAAAAAAAACTGAAAACCAAATTCTTGTACCGACATAAAAAAATGAAATCAAAAATCGAATGAAACTTATGAACAAATTTCCTATGTTGCGTGGTAGAGGTCAGTATCGACATTTAATTTATCCTAGTTAGATAACGTGAGCACGACCCACCAGCTCCAACAGCCCTATCAATTCAATAGTATTTGTAACCAGAGGTAGATACACGATTGTGATACAAATAAATAATTTCACGCAGACCGCTATGGTGAGCAAGGTTTCTGAACACGAAGCAAAGAAAAACTTAAACAATAAAAATAAATTTAAAAACAAAGAAAAGGACGACAAAGCAATGACTAGTTGCCACAACGGTTGACGCAAACAGGGAAAATATCAGTAACAAGTAGGATTGGCAAAGATTGGTTTTGAATAACTGGTCTCAAAAGAACCTTGGGGCAAGGTTACACTAAATGGGAAATGGAGCTACTTTCACATAGCGACCCACATGCAGCGTGGTCCGCACCAATTAGAGTTATTCTTCGTTCCAAAGACGAAGGAACTGAGAGTAGGTCTTGATAGCACGAAAGCTAAAACTCCCACTCGGATTTAAACCCACTAGTATATATCTACTCCTTATGATGGATACGCCTTAGGATGGATACGCAAAACCTAGTACTCCAACTTGAGTCGTTGACAAAAGCCCGTCAATGACTGATTTTCTCCACGTTAGAGTAGGAGCAGGTCACTTCATATACCGAACTTTTCCTAAGATCCCAACTCAATGGGTAAGATCAAAGAATTTTCAACTTCAATTCTACAACAGTTTCAACATATTAAATACCTCCATTTCTCTTTTATCATCAATTCTATTGACCAAACTTTGATTTTCTGTTGCTGCGATGACCTGATTAGTCCAACCTAACTGACACGATTCCATTCCAAGCCACACTATTAAAAAAATAACAGCAAAATGGCATAGAGTCAAAACTACCCCAGTATTCTCGATGCTTGTCAAATAATTCGGCAAATTTCCAAATCGTTTTCGAAAAATAACCCGAAAATCATTTAACCAATCTCGCCCCAGCATCAGCACCAGCACCCAACATGAGCGTCAGCACACCATCCACGTAGACCATTTCCATTTTGCCAAACACTTTCCAATTCCACTCGACAAAGAGAACACCAATTCGAAATACCAAGCAAAATGTCAATAGCAATTAATCCAAATTAGGTGGAAAGGAGTCGGGTACGACAGTGACCACTACCAGGCGCTACCGAGAAAACAGGGACCAAGTTTCGAGAGGACCATCCGGGAGAGCTACTGTACAGAGCACCGTAATGGTCCATCATATAGTTTTCGGTTTTCCCAATGACCTCAAATGTGTTAACAAATGTTCAAAGTTGGAACCTTTGATCCCGTCTCGGCATTGGCTTTCTCCCAGTTTCTCATTGTTCCTTATTCCCCGCTCCATTCGATACAGTTGACGAGCGCCACGGGTGAAGAGGGGACAAGAAAAAAGGAAAAGCCGAATAAAATAGAGTGACACAGGCTCATTTTCCCACGAGCATATGTTATGGATTGTCTCGTAAAACCCCGCCGCGGATGATGGTCCATGCCATCCTCCATCGCTATCTTCGCTAGTGGGCGCTCTTTAGACAGAAACACGACAAATTGATCCCATTTCGTTGAATTCCTAAAAGTATTTGTTAGCCATTCCCAGATGAGTGTATACAGCATGAGGCAGGGGAGACAATTCACTATGATGACAACAGCATCATAAATGAACAACTTAGACACTAAGACCGACGGACAAGGACGACTATTCGACGGTCGGTCGTTTGTTTAACAACGACGAGGATGACAACAATGATGACAACATGCTTAGGCCGCAAGGCCTTTTCACATAAGTCGCACATTACACCAGCACACACCCACATGGACCCGGCCTTCCGGCTACCATGCCTTGGCTAGGAGTCATCCAATTGGGATTTAAAATGAATTGACCAAAGTTGGGACTGCTGTGTCGAACCCTTGTAACTTAGGATGAGAATATGTTACGCTATAGTTGAACTTTTCTTCTTTTTCCCTTACTTCTTGCCGCCTGAATGGCCGGACGAATGGCATATTGGACGGGAATGGAAGGAGGTAAACTAAAAGTTCTAGCCGAGTCCGCACTGTGCACATAAATTTCAATTTTACTCACTAAAAAGGTAATAGAGTTGTGTTTAAGGATTCAGGATCAATTTCGATTTCGGCGCTCATTCCCCCTATATAGCCTAGGAGTATACATCTGACAACCATCGTGGCACTAACTATGTGACCTAATTCCTAACCATTTGCTTTTTTATGCTGTCTTTTTGCTCAGACAATGAAGCGCAAAGTTTTGCTTAGAAATTATGTGACAGAGAGCTGCGGAGGAGGAGGATTGAAAATATGAGAGGACACTTGGAGAGTGTCCAGAGGACATTTTTTTCTTCTTTTTTGTATTTCCGACTTTTAAAAAAAATACTCCTCGTCAATGTAGATTGAAGGTAGACGCTGTAATGGAAAATTGAAGTGAATATTTCATGAACCCTTGATGCCATGGACATTTTCTCATTCTTTTTCTGAACAGTCCCAAGGATATGTCTAGGGTAATGCTTTTGTGCACAGAATGAATGGGGTTCTTTGATGCTTCATTTCATTTGGAAAGCCACATGTTGCATACCATATAGCACTGTGAATACAAACGACTATAGCAATGAACAGGTTCTTTATAGGCACCTAGATTAATTGAGGACAAAAAAGAACCATATAAACAGCAAAATCAAATGTCTGGAAAAAAGATTCGTACCTTCAGATTGAAATGGAAAATTTCAGACTTTTGTATATATTTCATAGAACCTTCGCTACCATGATAGAGATGAGAGAAGCTAGGAGATTAATAGATTTTTAGGAGATTAATTAGAATTTAAATCAAATCAGAAGACGAAGTATCGGGGCTTCTATAAAAGTCCTTATGCCAATACGTTGAACAACTAAATGTGTTTACAGGTGACACACATGACCGAATTGTGTCTTCTTTTTAGATGCTAGTGTCAAGAGTGAAACCGTGCATATCTACCTCTCTAGATAGCACAATCTCCGATCATCTACTTTCGGTGATCTTGGTTGTTTCATCTTAAGCCTCATCTACGTCGTCCCATTGGGTTTGAGTCGGGCCTGTTATATTTATTGGAAGTACATAGCCTAGTCATTGTAGGCCTTGGATTTGGAGATCTAAGTAAGCAGACCGTAAAGGTCGTGGACAGGTCTCCTTCTTCAGTCTCTATCAATCCAAACCTGACCCAGCTTTTAATTCGATTGTGATAGGGTTTTTGTTTCCACCATATAGCATAATCGCTCAGGAGTCTTGTATAAAATCGTTTTGGTTTTCCAAGTTGGAGAGGAGCCGATGGTCGCATAATACACCAAGATCCCGGATCACCTGAACGGTAGAAAGGGGTTGATTATGGAGAAAGTAGAGGTGGCGAGGAGGTTTAATACGTTTGCGAGAGAAAGTAATAGATCGACACTTGGAATTGTTTAGGCCCAGGCAGTTCTTGGAGCACCAGGTGGAAAAACTATTGAAGTCCGAATAAATAATGGAAGAATCATGTTCGGAGGAAATGATCTTGAAGACCTTAGCGCCATCGACGTATAGAGAGATGTGGGAATGTTTGATAACCATTTCAATATCGTTAATGGTAAAGATAAAAAGAAGTGGACTTAAATGACTGCCTTGAGGGACACCGGGGGAAGCAAAAAGGGATTAGGGAGGGCAGTATTATTCTGTGTGAAATTTTATCAAAGGCCTTACTGAAGTCACTTGAGATAGCATCGACTTCGTCGTCATTTTCTAAGGTTGAAAGGGTAACGGATGCGAATTCAATAAGGGTTGTGGTTGTAGATCTATCTTTGAGGAAGCCGTGTTCTCTGGGGGAGATTAAGGACTTGTATCGAAGATTTTGGGTATAAGAGACAGTTTGGCAATGGGACGGTAGTTGTTGATGTCATTCTTCGGACTCTTTTTGTGTTTAGGTTTTATAAAAGAGGTTTTCCATATCCGGCGAAATTCACCTTGAGATAGGGATAGGCTGAAGATTTTTGAGAGAGGTAGAGAAAGGGAGGAGGAACATTTTTTTTTAAATATAGCAGAACGGTGCCTGCGATTATACCAAGGTGGGGAGGTGGAGGAGGTTTTGTGTCGAGAAAAGGGTACGTAAAGGGAGATAGAATTAAATATTTTTTTGCTCGTCTGAAGAGATCCATTTAAGAAGAGGAAGGTTGAAGTAACCGAAAACTAGGATCTCGTCTCGTAAATCAATTAAATTTTCGATTGTATCAATGGCCAATTTATGGTTCAAGAGGTTGTGATGGCAAAATGTAAAAGCAAATGACATAGAGCGATTTCCCGGGTAGTACAATCTTAATAGAGACAAAGTCGAAACACGGCGAAGATGAAATTGCTATGAAGGAGGAGTCAATTGAGCTTCGGACAGCTAGGAGAACACCGCGGCATTGACAACAGTTCAAGGTTATTTATACTTGGGATTAGGTTCGTTTCAGTTAAGGCAAAGATTTCATAAGATAAGGCATATGTTTACTGCAGGAATGCCTGAGTCTTAGAGCGCAGATCTCTTAGGTTCTGATAAAAAAAGAGGGAAGTTTTCGCAAAGTGTAAGAGTGGCAGGGAGGGGGAGACGTTTAGGAACGCAAAAACCTATCATGATCAGCTTTGCTACGCTTAAGGTGCGAGATACACTTTGAGTGTATAAATTGTCTGAAGGTATCAATATCGTTTGACACTTTTTTGGGATATTGAAAAACTCATGATATTTAATGAAAAGGTTCTTGAGGGTAGTGAAGTCCTTGGGGAGACCTTCCTCTTGAATTGAAACCATTACGCTAGTGTTTGTTTTACCTTCATAGCAAACCGAGTCGGATTTGTCATGAAGATAAGCCAAAAAGAGACGAATGTTCTCATAGAACTTTTTATCTCTTAGCCTGGAGAGAGCGAATCGACATTCGTTTGGGTCATTAGATTGCTGGGTAAGTGTCACTGATGGTGGCAGTAGGTGTACTGTTGGTAACAGTAGTACTGTTGGTCTGCAAAGGTTGCTTAGATGGAACGCACATTGATCCAGTTTTTTCTTCAATGATCCAAGGTGATCCAAGGTGATAACTCAACTTGGAGCTCTAGTCAAGCGTCGGTCCTAGATTTTTGTTTGTTGACATGTTTTCTATAAGTGCGGTGCAGTATCGTCTTCTTCGTTTCTTCACAGCCGATTCAATGCAAACTTTTTGCTTTACCTTAGTATTAAGTTCGTTTATAATTAACCTATGATCGTGACACCAAGCTGTATTTCTATCAAAGTTTAACTGCGTCAGTCGTGCAGCTTCGTCAACTCAAACTATTTTCGCTGTTTAGCTTGCATACGAATAGTCTCTACTATACTTTCACACTGATGGTAGCTAGCTATATGATAAAAAGAAGTAAACCTCGGTTTGAACTCTGCGGGACATCGCATTCGGTCTTTTGTTCATCACTGACATGTTCAACAATTATTACTTGAAATGACCTATATGAATGAATGTTTATACAACTACTGAACTGTGGTTTTCTTCAGGCTTTGGTAGATTTTATTTACATTTTAATTGAACTCCAATCAGTCTATTTATACTTTTGTCTTAGCGAAAGCCCCAAATTTGCCCTTCATTCAGAAGGCTGTACTTGAACGAATTCGTAGAGTCTTTTTGCAAGCACCTTTTCCAAAACTTTGTAACCTATAAGATTGAGGATGCTTGGCGAATCGATCGAACTATTGAGATTTTTAGTGTGTTTAGAGTCGATGCTTTATTGAAACTCATATTGATCAGTTTTTCGGCCCTATTCCGTCCATCTCCGCTGATTTAAACGAGCTGACGATATTAAGTGCCTTTCTAACAGACGCAGGATGAACGAGTTCGGATCCTGATAACACCAACGACATCGAATAATTATTTTGCGGCTTACCTCCTCGGCGGGGTATACTTGTCTTGAAAAAGCTTCTCGGCTCTCGCCGTTCGGAATCGGGATTAAGCTTTAGGTTCCGTTCACTTGTGTCAAATACTAATCGCACACAACATACATAAGTGAATAAAAAGAAGCTTGGGTCTGGCTCTTCATAGACTTTAACGCTAAGGTGTCTGTCTGGCAGTACAATGGACCAGTAATTATGTCACACCGTGCATTCGCGGTTGAGCAATATTTGAAAACGGGTGAATCGTTGGTTCGTGCGCGTCGCAATTTTTGTACTCACTTCAGTTTACGCAAGCTGAGTGATGGTCCAAGCAAGCAACTGATTTGGTCATGGGTGCAAAGGTTTAGGCAAGAAGGGACATTGGTGAACAGAATTCCTCCGGGACCATTAACATCAGCAGCGATAGCGGAATATGTCGCTCAAATTCGACGCAAAATTATACGAAATCCGCGTAAATCCATATGAATTGCGGCCTCTCCGGGAATGAAAAAGTCCACTGTGCACATTATTTTGGAAAAAAAAAATTCAAATCGTGGAAGGGTTAAAGAAAAACAACGCTCGAATGTTATCGAGCAGAACGAACGATTCGCAACATATTGTTTAGTGTTGAAGCGCATTTTCACATCATTTATTCCCAAGGGATAACTGGCCCTTATTTTTTTAACCTACAGGAGACAGTCAAAGCTGAAGTGTATTGCCGAATAATGGGCGAGTTTCTCTTGCCGCAACTGCAGTTGTTCCCCGGGCACAAAACCAGAACGCTATTTCAGCAAGACGGTGCTACACCACACATGGCTAGGATCTCCGGCTAGGATCTCGATGGAGAAGCTGAGGGCTATTTTCCTGAACAAATTGATCAGCAAGTATGAAGACATACCATGGCCACCTTGCTCTCCGGACGACACACCATGCGACTTTTTCTTGTGGAGAAATTGTCAAGGGTTGACAATAACAATCCTCGAACAATTCAAGCTCTTCAAGGGAATATTCGCCGCGAAACTGCCGCCATTGAAATAGCTCTTTGTTCACGCATTATTGCAAAAGTGAGTGTCCGGCTGCAAGAGTGCCTGGAAAGAAACGGGCGTCATATAGATATTGTTTTTAAAAAAATAAAGTCCGCAGTATGACTGTATATTTTCTCAAAATAAAGTATTGCCTGCAAATTTCAGTTTTTGATCTATTTTATTTCAAACTTGAAAATGTTCCACTGAACACCCTTTTGACTTCCACTGCAGACTTTTTAACTCTTTCACTGACAGGCAATTACATGCATCTGGATTGCTGCAAATCATGTATTAGTATCCAGAAAGGGATATGCTTGAATATAAAGGGTATGACGAATTTTGACGGTTCAATGGCTGGATGTTTGAAGTTGTTGTCCTTTGACGTTTGTTATTTGTCAAAATTACAATTTTACCATAAAGCGCGACACCATTCAATCATTCAACAGAGCGTCGAAATTATTAAAATTGGTAATTTATTCGCAAAACTTTTTACGATCTCTGCATATGTCCAATGACCGTCCAGTGACCGTCCATTGGAAACTCGGAGAATGCGATTCGGTTTCTGATCAGGCCAGAATAATATTGCTGTTGCTAAAGGTGTAGCGAGGAACTCTAAGTTCTTAAATTGAGGTCTAAGATTCAACTGAGACGACAATTAAAGCGGTAAGATTATCAAACTCCTGATCCGGGCCCTAGGTTGACTAATTGGGCCCTGGAAACGTATCCAAATTTTGACCAAAAAATCATATTCAGTGATAAAGTTCATTATTGGTTGAATGCCTTATTGACCAATTTTTCTAACATTAAGGAAGAATGTCTAACAACATGAAAACAATATATGCAGGGCTAAGCACTGTTCGAAAAGGTTAACAGGCTGGAACAGATTTTATACGCAACGATAATGGGAAGCACGATTCGGACAGCGGAAGGTTTTAGCCAAATGGAGGAGGAATTCCGATAAATTACTAATTGTACATGAAGAGGAAGTAGCATTTGCAAATGATGTTATCTACATAGCAGAAATTTGGGTAGAACTGCCAACTATCGAGGAAATAAAGGAGGCATTCCATCGATTTAAGAATAACCAGGAGGAAGGAGTCATATCGTAAAATATGCTGCTGATGAATTAATAGATAAGCTTCATAGGCCAATACAACTACATGGAACAATGACACTATACCCGAGGAACGGAAAACCTGAAACATCATTCCCGTATTTTCAAAAAGGACCGAACAGAATGCAACAATTACCGAGGAATATCGCTGTTTTCAAGTTGATATAAGGTGTTTTCAAATATTATCTTAATGAGACTGACATCATATGCTAAGGAAATAATCGGAGACTAGCAGTATGACTTCAAGAAAAGCCATTCGATGATCTATCAGATTTTCACTAAACGACAGCTTCTAGAAGAGAAATGGGAATTTCACGAAACGGCCCACCTACTATTCGTATACCTAAAAAGTCGCAGAACTAATCAAAAATATAGTACGAGTATGTTCCTGTAATGCTGGAAATTTCAAAAAAGTTGATGAAATTATCTGGAACGGTTGAGATACGTGAAGGATTAAAACAAGGAGATGCCTTGTCACCACTTCCATTTAATTTGGTGTTGGAATTCGTAATGAGATCCCTTCAGTAAAATGAGAGGGAATAACTGATTAATGGAACCACATCCGTTCTACCTTACGTTGACGATCTGGGCCTATTGGGAGATAGTTAGGAACAGTTAAGAGAAATATAGGAGGACTAATAAAAACAGGAAAGAAGTAGACGAAGAAGAAAATGAATAGAAAACCAAATATATATATGATCACCAACTGACTTGGATAGATTCAAATGAAGGAACTCTTTTGTCCGGGGAGGTCAAAATTCATATTTATAAGGCCATAATAAAGCCGATGACACTTTACGAATGTGAAACTTGGTCTCTAACTAAAAAGAAGGAAAATAGATTTCGGATCTTTAAAAAAAAATCTATGGTGAAAAACAGGACGCAGAACAGACGAAAATAGAAAACTGCACAATTAAGAACTCGAGGAATTTGATTGTCCGAGTAATAAAATCGGGAAGGCTAAGGTGGACAGGACACATAGAACGAAGGGACAGTGGACAAACAGTCAAAAAAATAATAAGTGAAAGACACGAGGGGAAAAGTTATAGACCCATTAGCCTACTCAGTTCAGTAAGTAAGATATACTCGTACGAACAAATCATTAAAGAAAAATTATTAAATATAATAGAAGTTAAGCAAATATTTCCAAACAAACAGTTTGGTTTTAGACGTTATCACGGGACTTCACATCAAGTTTTAAGAATATGCAATCTCATTAAGAGGAATCGTGCGATAGGCAAATCTACCGGCATGATACTGCTTGATATTGGAAAAGGATTTGATTCAGTGTGGCATGACGGACTCATATACAAAATCTTAAGTTTTAATTTTCTTCCATTTTTGTGTAAAATTCTCAAGAGCTTTGTGTCAGACCGTACTTTCGAGGTGTATGTTAATAATCAGACTTCTGATCATATCCCCTTTTATGCTTAAGTACCGCAAAGCTCAGTCCTAGGTCCAATCCTATATAACCTTTATCCTTCCGTTAACCACGTGGGTAAAAGTTGCGTCCTGCACTATGTGGGGTTTCCTATACCCCAACATCATTCTATCTATATATAGAGAATATCTTTTTAAAGTTTATTTTATACATATTTATATTGTTTTTGGACTATTGGGAGATAGAAATAAAATAAATTTGTTAAGTAAAATAAACACTTTTAATATCTATAGGCATTGTAACAAAAATAGTACTTTTTTAATAACTAAGAGGAGACCATCTTCTTTGGTTTAGCCTTATAAAAAAAAACTTATCTAAAAACTTCTTGTTGCCTTTATTTCAGGGACTAATAAGATAAGAAACAATAATAAAATAAAAATAACTAAACATTAGTCTTCATGAGATCCCAGTTGGTTCAAATCTGCACAATTTTTACAAAAAAAATATGCGTGCTCTAAGCATATATGTAGGTACTTCGCATCGCTCGCAATCGTACTTGGTCTTTCGATCTGTTCTTCTATCGCATTCCGAACATCTTGTTACACGTCTTAGCATCTTCTTTGGTGGTTCCACACTTGGTTCACCAAGTAAGACATGTATACGCTTACGAGAATCCCTTGGAATTCGTGGATTATCTTTGCGGTTTCTCAGGTGGTCTTTAATCAAAGCCATTCCCAAATCACGAATAAACTTCCTCCTAGTGTTAGATTTTCCTGCTTCAATGCCATTATTGAACATATGTAGGATCATAGCGTTGATTCCTGCATGATTGAGCATCGAGAAAAATAAAGTGAGAGGCCAGCGTTTGCTGTTGCGAGAAACGTCGTATGTTTTGGCAAGTTTATCGACCACGTCTATTCCACTTTTGGTTTCATTATAGAATGTAATCATAGATGGCTTCTGCTTGATTCCAGTTTTATGGTCGATTTCTTTATCATGATGAAGGGAAGACATCATATAAACTTACTTTCGAGGCTTTGGAACATAAGAAACGAGAGTGATATATTTTTGAAAGCCAAACCGTGATGCATATTCCTCTCGAGATTCCTTGAAACATAATGGAATGCAAGCTTTATAAGCTATCAAAGTACCAACTATCGTTAATTTATGTTTCTGCAACAAGTTTTCAGCAGTTTCATGACTGGTAAAGAAATTGTCCATAATAATATTTCTTGACGAGCCGGAAACGCAGTTTACCATACGATTGACTAAGTCAAATGGTTTATTGCTCAACGCAAACGGACTGTTGTCTGGCTGTTTGCCGCAATAAATTTCTAAATGTACGGTGTAAAATGTTTTAGCGTCGACTAAGGCATATATTTTAATTCCATACTTTGCGGGTTTCGATGGTATATACTGCCGAAATCCGCACCTCCCTCGAAAGACAACCAATTCTTCATCAAGAGTTAGGTATTCGGATGGTGTATACGCATTTTGGCAAAGCTGGACAAAGGGTTCAAATATGTCTCGGATTGGTGCTAAACGATCAGTCTTTATTCTGTCTTCTCTAGTCGTAGCGTCATCGAATCTCATATTATTTAGTAAGTACGAGAATCGATTTTTAGACATCGTGCATCGAAATATTTCGATTCCAGTACCATCTGAAGCCCAGAGGTCATTGAGGTTTTGTCTCCCAGAACGATACAATCCTGCTAAAAACAAAAGCCCAAAAACTGCTTTCATCTCATATGCAGTTGTTTCTTTATAGAGAACATTTAGCGGTTCATCGTATGTTTCACAACCGATTCAAGTATCTCATTGGAATTAAATACTTCAAAGCATTCTAAACTAGTTTTCTTGTCTTTATATTGACTTTTCACTCCCGGCAACTATGTAATTAGATTTTCTTGTCTTGTACGAACATTAGTTCTCAACGGCTCTTTTTGCCATTTTGTTTTGCCATCTTTACCAATATAAAAGCCTTGCGAGCTAGAAGACTCGCCTCCTGAAGAAATATCCACGTCCTCTACATCCTCTTCGATGTCACTTTCAGATTGAGTACTCAAATGATCCGAATCGCCTTCACTTCCGGGTAAATATAGCTCATCTGTGTCGCCATCACTATCATCCATAAGTGTCGATAATATTTCATGTTGATCTATACGTTGAGCCATTATGAGACCTGCAAACAAATACACAAACGATTAAAATAATTAAAAAACAAAATAAATAAATATTTATGTAGAAATAGGTATATTTTGCATGTCAAACTGCTTACCTTTTAGACGACATGCCGAACTACGTGGGGTTTGTGACACCCTGCCACAATTTGCGAGCGACTGTCCGCTGCGCCTGCGACGCTACTACTAAATCACTGTTACTATGCGACCCGGCAATGTCGCAACTTCAGCTACTCGATGTTTCGTGGAATTCGCGCAGCCGTTTAGAAAGATACGACGATTTTTGTTTCGCTGGGGTTTATTAAACCCCACGTGGTGCACGGAAGGTTATACATATATCTGATTTTCCCAAACTTCCGTTCTGTGATGTGGCAATGTATGCAGACGATACCGCAATATTATCGTCTCATGAGTTCAACATTGAATCGAACTTGAGAAATGCTACGATACTATTAGAAGAATATTATAAGAAATGGAAAATAAAGCTTAATGCCGACAAAATTCAATCTATCTGTTTTACTCGAAAAAGAAACACTTGTTTCCTACCGGCTAATCAGCTCAATATCTTAGGTAACTCAGTACCATGGCGAACATCTGTGAGGTATCTCGGTATATATCTTGACCAAAAATTAATCTTTAATGTGCACAATACTCAAACCCTCAAAAAATTAATATTGCAAACCCGGATGTTATACCCCGTTATTAACCGTAAATCTGAGCTTCCAAATGCAAACAAAATTTTTCAACACAAAACAATATTTCAAGCGATTCTACTGTATGGGTGCCAAGTGTTATACAATATAAAGGAGTTATAAAATTCGCAAAATAAAATAATAAAAAAGATGCTCAAGCTGCCTTGATTTCATTCGATAGATTTGCATCACAGAGCTAATGTTGAAATGATCTCCTCCAGAATACGCAAACTATCCGAAACATTTAAAATTAGATGCGATATTCCCGAAAACCCTTTATTAAATGAGTTAAACCAGTACCATAACACATGATTCCGTTACCCACTCAAATTTATCTATATACTTTGTTATATTTGTTCATCTGTTTATTTATTTATATCTCTACGTATTTATTTATTTACTAATTTATTTTTTTATATATTTACTTATTTACCAATTTATTTATTTATATTTATGATTTTTGTAATTTATGTTTTTATAAACTTCATTAATTAATTATATATATTATTTATTTATTTATTTATTAATATACTTATTTATTTTGACCCTTTTAACCTATTTATCATATATACATATGTATATATGTATATTTTTTGTTTTTTTATTTATTTTTTTTTTCTTTCTGCATTGGGGTTTTTTTTCGTTGTTTCCCCAGAATGTTTGCCTCATATAATTTGTATATTAATGAACCTGTAAAATATTTCTCAGTAGTAAGATTTCTCTTGTAAATCATAACTCTGAACAAAATATGTAAATTGTGCGAAAACTAATGTAATTTGGGAGGATAATATAAGGATGGACCTAGGAGAGATAGAACAAAACAGCGAAACATAGACCATTTAAGTCAGGAGAGCTTGCCAACGAGGCTCTGAAGTTCCGACTTCCAAAAGGGCGGTAATAATAAAAATACTATGGTATTCTAAGATACGAAAAGCTTAATATCACCACAATAGCTTATGAAAACTTAACATTGAACATTATATTAAAATTAAAAAATTAAATTGATTGGGGTAATCGAGATTTATTCATAAAATAAGGTGATTTTTGGAGTTTCGCGCGCTAAGTACATTTAATTTTTTTTGTAATGTTATTTTAGATATTTAATTTGTTTTCGCTGATATAAAGGTTTGACGGGTCTTGGTCTGTTTGATGATTTGTTGTTATTGAAAAAATGAATCAGAGGAGTATTGAATTTTCCATGAAAAATAAAATAAGTGATTCAGTGTTCATGAACTGTGGAATTGTTGCATTTTGAGCAAAAAGGTAACTGTTTATAAGTGGGAGCAACTGTTCACACAAGGTCGAAAAGATGGTAATGACGATGTCTGCCCTGGACGCCCCAGCACTTCGACAACGGATGAAAATATTGAAGCAGTTGTAACGAGCTTTTTGGACCGGGGTATACCTGTCAGGCCAGGATTTGTCACATAAATATATTTGTGACACCGACAGGCGTGCTAGTGTAATTCGCGCACTACTCTGGCCCTCTGGGTTGAGATCCTTTCGGGACACTCGGTCGTAGCCGCACCTCGTAGCTGACGCGTGCTGGGTCAATCCCGTTCTGGATGAGAACTCGAGTTCGGATCCCGACTGGTGATGGGTTGCCAGGAGTAGTGTGAGGCCGAGCCCGTCTGGGTAAAAACCCGAGTCGAGGCCCTAACTGTTGTTGGCTTGTACCCTTGAGCGCGGCTATAACGTTTGGTCAGGCCCTTCCGGATTAACACCTAAATCGGGGAACTGACCCTATGGTATTCGCCTTGGAAGTAGATACACTAATAGTAGTGGATCAATCTTGTGTGGGTTAAAACCCAAGTCGGAGAATCAATTTCGTCCTATTAGTCCCCACTCACCGTTTAACTCGTTGAGAGATAGTCCCAACTAGTGTTGACCACACACTGGTCCCTACTTTTAGCCATCGTAGTCGAAGGGTTTATATATTTTATAAAAAAAAAATATTTTTTTTTATTTTGTGCAATGTGATGCCATCTTAGTGTCAACACTGCGTTGTTGTCTTGATGAACACTTCTTGCCACGATAATGAAGCTGCTCACTCATGCCAATTCTATGAAAGCAACGAGATTTGCCGCGATTGGGAAATAAAGACGGCATCGCTAGAAGAATTCACGGCCATACCATATTGATGAATTACCGTATTGTTTCAACAAACCTCCTACCAGGGCGATTCACATACTCTAGAACCTCTATGAGAATGTCCGACAAGAGTGCGAGAACTTATCACTCGATCTTTCGCCGACGATTGAAAATGTAATAAATGGATTAAATCCGAATGGTCATCAATAATGGGAGTGCCCACTTGCCGACTTCATTTTAAGGGTAAAAAAATACACTTAAAAATAAAATATGTTGTTTTATTTAAATGGCATATCAAAACAGCATCGGCTCGGTGTCTTTGGGCCATTCTGTACAAATATATTCAAGCAAGTGTCTTGTGAGTTAAATTGTTCAGCTTAATAGTAGCCCACAAATATTGCAATTCAATCATTTGTCGCTGATATGCGAGATTACAAGCATTTTCTTCACTGGTATATAATACTTCTCGAGGATTCTACCGCAGATCCAGGATGTTAGCACCGCAAGCACTTCCTCTTCCTGGCATTCGAAAGCCACATCCTGATCTGGTAATGCACCGAAACCAAAGATACCCGCAAACAAAGCCACTTATAACGTCCAATCATATTGAAATCATTGCAAACAATTAATCACTCCAGCTTTGGTACTTCGTCCCATTTCAACTTCAATCTCCACTGTCGGTCAATTCCGCCCCAAACATCAGCAAAGAATAATGCAAAAAGAGAAGAAAACATCCGTTGACATTCTAATTACTTTGTGAATCCCTATAATAAATTCACATTACATCCCTCAGTTCCAGGGAACCGGAAAAAAACCACAACTTCTCTACAAAACCCACATAGTCCTCGCCGCCCTACTCCGTAATCCACTGCTCTAGCAAGATGATGCTAAAGAAAAATTTCTTCGGTCAAACCGAACTATGTAGGGATCCTGATTTCTCTAAATTAATTTCAGCTAACCCTCTTCATCCAAATCCACTTCCCATCGTTCCGAAAACTACCAACGAATTAAAACTACGAGATTTAACGACAACCTCCTGATAGGGTAGCCGATGGCCCTGATTCCCTGGTCCCTGAGCGAGTATCGGACAGCTTTCCGGCTTTAATGAATCCCCCACTCTGCTACCGGTATCACAAGCACATCCATCTAGACAGATAGATAAACATGGACATTGTGTCCTTGCGTGTGTGTTAGAACGGAAAATACAGTAATAATTAATTCCTTGCTCAAACACACACGCATCGCACGCTCCCCCGCCGGTCAGTTAGGTGCACATACTCGTAAATGTGTTCAAAAAAGGCCACAAGGACACTATACCATGCACGGATGTGAGTACTTTTCATCAAGCCAAAACTAAAGTGAAAATTTCATTTTACTTTGACATTCTTTGAAAGTCCTGCTAAATATTTAGCCATGCACAGTACACAGATAGATTAAAGGATGTTCTCAAAGAATTTCGAGCCAAGTATTGTGAAAGTAAATAGTTTTAATGGAAATTTGTGGGTGTAGTAAAATGCTTACAATTCGTTTTTATTAATGTCCTCAGAGCACAGGCACTGGCCCGTCTTTACGTCTGTACGGCTCTATTGCTCATCCTTCGTAAACGTTTCTGCTTTCGTCGGATTCGATTTTTCTTTATTTTGAATAGAGTCGAGCGAAGAAATATGTATCTCTGACACAGTGTCAAATGATGTGTCAAAATGTGAGAATTTATGTCCATGGCGAAGGACTAGGGCGACTGTAAGGAAATTTCCTTGTCATGTTCGAGTCATAAAAGTTGCCAACTTTAATGGGTGCAATTTTCAGGTTTCCCCTTCGTTCAAAGTCTGTCCTTTGCTCCCATTCTTTCGATAGTTGGCGAAAAGTTGTGCAGAAGGTAGTTGGCCGAACCCTTGATCGACCCTTACGCCCTGCTTCTTTCCTGCACCACTAACAGAGGGGGTGTGTTGTATGAACGGTTTATGAGCGGAAATTGTATGGTGACATTATGGGGCAGAGTGCCAGATTGAGATTCTATCGAAAATATTTTATTCATTAAGGGGTGTTATTAATTCCTAAGTGCTGTCAACGCAGTTATGTTACATTGGGGTGCCGGTCGTTGGCGGAAGGTCGAGACCATCGGTTTAATTTAACGACTGCTATGGGATGTGGGATGACGATTTTTTAAGAGTAAAAGCAACATTTTACTACGCCATGTAAAATATTGCCAAGGTTTTCATTAAAGCTTTATTTTCAGTTTTATGGCGGTGAGTTACTAAAAACCCGTTGAAGGAATTCCCAGTGTCGGTAATTGTAGAATATCAACGACAAATGTCTAAAGTTTTTCTTAATAACTAGTGGGACATGCAATTAATTCCACATCTGTGAAACATTTGTCCCTTATTGCCGAGGCTCAGTGGTATGGTTTGATCATTGCAGTGCCTTTACGATTCCCACAAAACCAAATTTTAGGGCAGATCTTAAAATGTGTACCTCACAGAAAAGAAGCTAGCTATATACTGGCTGGCTCTCCTCGCTCTATCCACTGGTAACTACATTATATAGTAAGGTTTTCCTGACAACAACGCATAATAAACGACAGTCTTTTATATAGCTTTCATGCCCAAGAAAATATGTTCTCTATTATCCTTCTCTTGACCTAAACTACTTGAGTATAGTATAGCGGCGATCAACAAAGATCAAAGCAAACATTTGAAGACGGAGAGAGCCAAAGACTGCTCCTCGGAGGCGGGCACTAGACATAACAAAACTCTTTCCTCTGGAAAGAAGATACAAGTGATCGTAAAGAGTCGAGACAAGCACCTCAACAAGGAGGCAGCTATCTCCTCTGAAAAGGTAAGGATAGGCAAAGCTGACAGTGAATGACCAGCACAGATTGCCAATGCTGCGAGGATCATCTACTGGAGCTAGCTTCAGCAACAGGCTTCTGTATTCAGGCTGAGAGTTCTGCTTTGATGAAGGGTACCTTCGTGGTGAGCTCACAGCAGACATCTGCCTGGATCAGGGGCATGGAGCCGAAATTTGCTCCCCTGGGAACTACTACCTATCAGGGAGAATAGAATGCGCTCTCGAAAGGAAATAGTATGTACCAGTTATTTTCGTCGACATTGAGGGAACTTTTGATAACGCTATTTTGGACAGCATGTGTAACGCTGCTAGACGGTATGGTGTAGATGAAGCACTGGTTTAGTGTATCAAAGCTATGCTCGTGCACAGGACATTGATCGCTGATGCACGCCTCGAACAATGTGTCAAGTCTGGAATAAACAGGGGCTGTCCGCAAGGTGGCGTCTTGTCTCCGCTGTTATGGTGCATGATGGTCGACTCTCTGCTCGATGGTATCAATGCCTCTGGAATCTATGCCCAGGCCTATGCGGATGATGTTGCTGTTCTCTCTGTCGGCTCATGTTTAGCGAATGTCTTTCTCAAAGCGGAGGCGGCGCTAGATGTGATCGAAGACTGGTGCACGAGAAATGAGCTGTCGGTTAATCCTCTAAAGATTGATGACGTTCTCTTCACGAGAAGGAGGAAAAATACTGGCATTACTCAGCTGGTGTTAAAAGGCATTCGCATCTCGATATCCAAGGAAGCTAAGTACCTGGGAGCCATCCTAGATAGCAAGCTTCTTTGGTCAAAGCATGTTGATTCCAAAACCATCAAAGCGCTGTCAGCTTTTTGGCAATGCAAGCTGCCTTTGGCAAAACATGGGGCCTATCGCCGAAAAAGGTCCTTTGGATCTACACGGCAATGATAAGACCGATAATTTCATATGCATCGATTGTTTGGTGGAGCAGGCTAACACGCAAACACGCTGTGGCTTCACTCACCAAACACCAAAGAGCGGTCTGTCCCAGCTGTACGGGGGCTTTCCCCAGCACACCGGGAGCTGCTCTAGATGCTGTGATGAATCTTCCAACCTTTGACATATTTCTCGCCTAAAGAGAAATGGTCTTTGGTAAAACTCGCATTGGAGTGAAAGTGTACTTGCGCGAGAAATATCCTACGACCCCTGCGCCTCATGGATATGCCTTCTGACGCAATGACACCGCAGTAATTTCGCAGTCACATTTCCATGGCGTCAGGACTGGCTTTGGCCAGACACTGAACCTGAAATGGAATGTCTTCGCATTTTCACAGGTGGCTCCAGGACTGGGCAGGAATCCGACGCTGGAGTTTTCTTTGAGCGCGAAAACATTCGACTGCACTTCTCGTTAGGAAAATATGCGTCTGTCTTTCAATCGGAGATCTACGCAATCCTAATGGCCATGCACTATGTTGTGAAACACAGATGAAGGGGAAAAAGCATATGCGTCTGCAGTGACAGTCAAGCTGCACTCAAAGCTGTGTCCAAATCTCTATCCAACTCCAAATTAGTGCAGGAACTCAAGACCTTTTTGAACAAAGTCGGCAGACTAAATTCACTTAGGCTTGTATGGGTCCCAGGTCACTCTGGAATCCCAGGAAACGAGATCATAGGGTGACTCAAAACACTTACCCGTTGTTGTTTTGCCAAAACTTTGAAATTAATCGAATAGGCCTGATGGAAGGTTTGTTAAAAAAATACGGTGATTCATGAATATTTATTTTATTTGATTCGAACTAATTGCCCTCGTATATACATGATTCACTTGAGCCAACACTTTTTTCGATCCTCGAAGCACTTCAATACGCTTTTTAATATTGCCGTGAGCTCTTCCAGCGATGCGGTGTTTATTTCCTCAATCGGGGCACATCTCGTTGCTTTCTTGGAATTGGCATGAAGCAGGTTCATTATCTTGATGAAGCAGCCATTCTAACAAATCCTTACGTCATCTTCGTATTATTTCATGCAAACGGTGCTGAACTTCAAGGCAATATTCCTTATTGTCCGTACGATCCTCCGAAAGAAAGAAATAATGATGAAAGATAATATTATTGTATAATCTAAGTAAATTGTGAGCAAAACTTTCAAATTGGGCAGAACTTGGGGCGCGTTTTTTGATCTTGGCCCTTCTAGTGGCTTCTATTAGATTTGGTTTTACTTTCGAGGTCATGACTATATGCCTATGTTGTCGCACCAGTGATAAGAGCAAATTTGGATCATAATCCACCTCATTCAACAGCTCCTGAGCGATGATCATGCGTCGGTTCTTTTGGTCAAAATTTAGCAATATCGGAGCCCAAAATATTTGGAGCCAAAAATATCTGAAAAAAATGTCTAGCATGAGCCAACCGATATGCCAATATCCTCGCCAGCTTGTCTGATAATGACTCGACGATTCTCCACAACGCCTGATGATGTCGTCCTTGCGGCTGATTTCAACTATCGCCATCGTGACTGTGGAGGTATATGCGCAAATACTTGGGGTAACATATTGTACTATCCAACGTACATGTTGGATGTTATCACATTCAGTATTTACGGATCGTTTTCCGTCCTTATGTACCTACAAATCTACGTCGAAGTCCTTCTGTTCTACATTTTTTCATTACTAATCGTTCGAGTTTATTGTCTCAACCTGTTGCTGTCAATAATCTGTTTTCTGACCACTATCCTGTCTTTTGTAGACTCAATTTTTCTAGACTTCCATGACTTTGAAAAAGCTAATTGGCCTAGATTTAGTGCAAATATTGATTTAGAACTTTGTACGTAATAATCAACACGCCGTTTTTCTACACGTTCTTTATTCAAAACAAGTAAGCGAGAGAGAGAGTACAAAAGTTGACACGAGGGAAAAATATTATGTGCTTTTAAAATGTAAATTCGGTTGATTGCTTCGATTGTAAATTTCATTTATATTTTCGGAACAAGCCGCCCGCCTTAGTCAAATCCTGGCGAACTATTTTCCTGCTCTATGGGTAGTACGCTGATCTTCGTGATGGGCCGAACCAAAGTCGATGTCGCTGTTCTTAGATGCATCACACGAACCAATCAATCTGAACTAGGTTTCACGTCGACAACACAAATCAGGGGCCATTTACACGGTGGATATAGATTGGACCGCAGCAAGCAAAGATCTCCAAGTTGTCGATTCATGCTGTTCGTGATGTTACTGAGTTGGAGGAGACTTTTCCTTACCAGAAGAGATCCTAGCCACGATAAATAGAGTGTCATCATCGGATTCGGCCCATTTCAAATACGGAAGGTTGAAATCGCCCCAGAAGATGATAATGTCATTGGGATTAGAAAGATCAAATATGGAATCTATAAAGTCGATGGCAATTATATGACAATATGTAAGTAGGTTTGGGCATGACTAGTATAACAGCGATAAGGTCCAGCTTGCCTTCTTTTCGGGAAGGCAAACGTAAAGTGGAAATCAGCGGAGTTCGATGTTTTGAAGAGTAAGGGATGTGAGTTGATATGAAGATACCGCGCTCGTCCGGATCGGCAGTATTGTCGTAGCCATCAGTGCAAAACAGAGTAAAATCTGTTGTGAATAACTCACTGTCTCTGATACTGGACCATAGATTGGTTCCAATTTTGGTCGCGGTGCAATGGTAATCATCAGCAACTAATGAGCGGAAGGTCTGTAGTTCAAGTCTGTCTAAAGCCAAAGAATAATTCCTATACGGAAAACTGTGCAACAACATCAGTTGCGAATGCGAAATGATCAATAAATGTTTTCGAAGGCATAACACTCGCAGCATAAGATCACTTCTAAACAATATAACACCTTAATGGCATGGAAGCAAAAATGTTGCTGTGAACTACATCAACCGCAAATTCAGTCAAATCTCTTGAATCCTATCTAGGACAACCACCCCCGGAGAGTAGTGAACGAACATCTTTGACACAAACCATCTGTACCCTGCCCAGGTTGTGTGACAAACACCATAAGAACGTACACTCTCAAACCTGCGCGAACCCTATAAAAAAAATAAAAAAACAAGACAAACAATTATTAGAACAAGCACTGTGCAAGTCCGAGAGGCGCTTGAAGCTGATGTGGACAGCGATCGGGAAAAAATCGTTAGTTACGTCATTGGGGAAAATATTTAGGATCTCGTGAAACTGGATAAAGGTTTTCAGGTCAGTCAGCCTTCTCAGTAGATCGATACCACGATGTTAATTTTGGTTTTGCTGTCAATACAGTTTGAGTTTCAGAGATGCAGTTTTGTCGTGAGAGTAGCCAAGAGCGAGAAGCAAGTTTCCGTAGATTCTTCTGTTGCTTAAACGTGTTTGATAAGTTAGGACAGTAAAGAAGACTGAAACCATTTGCCGACCTGGCGTTGATTTAAAATCTGGTCAAATAATATTAATATTGAGCCAAAAGGAGTATGATCAATATATGGGCAAAGGAAAAACGTGTTTTTCATATCACAAGGCAATTAGCTCTAGTAGAGTGAGGCCTAAAACAAATACCTGCGATATCATTGCTAACAGATAGAATATAATGCGATAGAGCAGCTCTCGTTTCGTTTCCAATGAAATTGCCGATTTAGTCGCTATAATTTCAACACTAAGTCCTCCGTAGCTGGAATTGTCAACAATATTGATAATGACCAAACGCTAAGCGCTTGTATTCGAATGTAATCGGCTACCGCCTGTTAGGCCGTTGCCAATCCTATCATCTCCGTATGCAAACTCATCCGATAAATACCACAACGCTTTCCACTTTTTTTTCCCCCCAATCCTGTTTAATACCACAGAAATCCATCGGCTACAACAAACAAAACTCCATCGAATTAATACAGCAATCCCATGGCTTCACCTGCTTGTCGGACAAATAAAATTAAAATTAACATTGTCTGCACAATGGACGGTCTAGTAATAAATTCCCATATCTGGCCAACTGATAACGTCATCAGTGTGTACATCTCCGCGTTCGAAATGAGTGGACATCGTTCGGCAATGTCCACAGCATGTCCGTAGAACCGCGTCGTGCTCCCGTCTCTTCATTGTCGCCAGCGCATTAAAATGAGATTCCGGCACGATGGCAAACAAAAACGAAACCCTAAATCAGAGCCACAAAAACTGAATGTGCAGCCCGTCAAACTCAAGGACAAAACTCAATATCGGAGAATGTTGGCCAGCGGCTTATTTGCCGGCGCGAAAAATGAATTCATTTCGCGGGATACTCTTTGCCGATGAATGGCTTCCGAGTACCGTGGACGACGGGTTGTGCTTTCGAAAAACAAAACCAATCTCGGTGTGCTTGCTAAGGCTGCCACCATCGATCATCGTTGTGCGAATCGGAGCGGGGAAACAAATAGACTATAGAGCAGGCTCAACACAATGGGTAGAGTGCAGGGATACGAGCATGAGTATTCCTCTTCGAGGCCTGCTAAAAGGATGTCGATCTCAAATTAATGCCAAACGTACCTACCTTGCCACATTACACCCCGAACATTGCCCGTTGCGTTCCTGCGCCCTTGCCAGTGCCGTTGTTGTTTAACTACCTTTTGATCCTTTTGAATGCAGCATATGCATCCTGCATACGTGCATGCACTTGATGTACCCTTCAGAGTTGTGTGAATATTTTACTTGCTGCCACTTGAGAACCAATCGTGTTCCAACACACTCCAGCAATCGCTCGGACTAGAGGATTATGTTGAAGAATGCAACTACCGATAGTAGCCGTTGCCAGCACTACAATCGGCCAAATGCAGAAGAGGCGGTAGTCGATAGTCACCCGCATCTGAACAATCATCAGTTGAATTATAGTTGACCTTCTTCGATGGCCCTTGTGCTCATTGGAGTAGGTATACGTCGACCCACAACATCCCCGGAACAGTGGCGTTTCAGGTTTATTTCTGTGCTGTGTAGCGCAAAATTGAATTGGCCATGGTCGGACAACTGATTGATTTTTGGAAAAGTTTCGACATGCCCGAACGGTGCAAATGGGTTAAAGTTAAAGTAGGCCAATCAATATAACGTGCCATGAATGTTGAATGTCCTTCGTGATGCTGCCCACCCATCACCCCCTAACCTCTATTTCGCTCGCCCTCGATGGGTACTTCAACTTTTACTCAGTTGGGATATCGGTAGTCCCAGTTCTGGCTAGGACATTGTGATTGTGATGTAGTCTGTTTGGCTGTGGGTGGTTGGTTAACTTTAGTCGTTTGCGCCAGGTGACCGGTTACAAGGGTTAGGATCACAACGAGGATGCATGGAGAAGAGGATGATGACGGGATTTTATGATGTGTTCTATGATTTACGGTTATGGCGGGGGATTTAAAACTTGTAACAATTAATAATCGTTAAGCTGAAGCGATTATCACGGGGCGGAGGAGATTTATAAGCTAATTACGTGGTGCAATAGGTGTATTTTGGAGTTTGGAAGCTTTCCATTCGACTAGGAATCTATCTGTGGAATGTTTCAATATGAAGGGATATTTTACAAAGAGACAAATGCATACTTGCTTCATGTACGTTATGTTTCTTGTTATTAACTTGAAATAACTTTTCGACTAGCCACATTCGTTACATGCTAATTTTTTTGTTTTTTTTATAATTCGTGCAGGTTCAAGAGTGCACTCTTTTATGGTGTTTGTCACACAACTTGGACGTGGTGCAGATGGTTTGTGTCGAAGATGTTCGTTCACTACTCTCCGGGGGTGGTTGCCCTAGATAGGATTCGAGAGATTCGACTGAATTTTTTGCGTTGGTTGTAATTCACAGTAACTTTTTTGTTTCCATGCCATTAGAGTGTTGAAAATGCACAGACAAAGTATGAATTTTGAAGTGATCTTATACTGCGCGTGTTATGCCTTCGTCAGCATTTTTTCTTTTATCATCTGTCATTTACAACTGATGTTGTTGCACAGTTTTTCCGTATAGAAATTGTTCTTGACTCAACAGTCGGTGATGATTACCATTGCACCACGACCACTCTCATTAGTAGGTAATGGACGATAAGAAACCGTGTGAATATACAAATCAAAGCTTATGGACTTAGGCGTCTACCCGTAAAACTAATTATTATGGTCCATGTCCAGTAGATACGTAAAATTCATATCTTACCGCCCACTGATTTTATAAATGCAAAAATAGAAGCGGACAACTATCGTTCTGCTTTCGATTTTCTCAATACTTCCTCCAATGGTCCGAAAATAGGAGCCAACTTTGCCGCCAATTTCTTCAGCCAGTCGTTCACCGAACAGGTCCTTCAACTCGACCATGACTACTGTCGTATGAAATACTGGCCCATCAGACGTCTCTAGAGTCAGTGAATACAACTCCTGCCTTTGTAAAGAAAATACTTTACTTAATAGACGAATTCTCTTCCGATGCTGACTGCCTTTCCGCCATAGTTTTAACAAAAAGCGACAACCATTTGCTACTGCTCCCCAGGGCCTTATCTCAAAGTTCAATTTCTCGGCACTCTGGACCCTTGGACTCTTGGACTCTTTCCTCAGTTTTGGAAAATTATCTCATTACCGCAATCCATAAAAGAGGGCGTAGGAATGAAGAGTTCAACTATCATCACATTGCTAAGCTCTCATGCCGGGTGTTTTTTTTAGAGCTTTGGTTTTTAAACTGACAACACTGTTTCTACAGATAGTCAATTTGACAGCCGAAAGTTGGTTTGTAGTCAGTATATTTTGCCATTTTACGATAAATGAATAAATGTAAGAACAATGCATTCGAATTGTGCATAGCGAATTGTGTTTTTTTGACCAAACTTACCCTGCTACTTCCATTTTACAGTCGACATAATCGTTCATCTGAGCAAGCTATCCGGAACACAATGAATCGTTTTCGCACCACGTACACTCTAGCCGATAATGCACATCCCCAAAGACGACAAACAGTGCGAAGAGAATAAGTTATTGGCGTTATGGAGTGCAGTGCTGAGAAGAATCCGAATGAGTCGATTCGACATGTTGCAATGCAATTGGAGCTATGCCCATCCACTTTGTGGAAGATTTTTAAAAAGATTTTGCCTTAAGAGCTTATAAGATCAAGCTCATACAGATTTGAAACCGCGTGACCATTACATGTGTCGTAGATTCGGTGAACCGAAAACATGATTCAGTTTGATCCTCATTTTCAACGTAACATTTTTTTCTCCGATGAGGCCCATTTTTAGGGTTCCGTACCTCATAAGGAAAAAATGGAAGCCTTATAAGATCACCTTGTTGTCCAGCTGTCTGCCTGTCAAGACACTTTATCTCGGGAACGCGTGGAGGTATCGTAAATGAAAACCTCAGAGCAGATCAGTACTCAGATCTGCGGTCCTTGGAGCTGTAAAAAATAAAACTTCCAAGTTAACATAAAAAAAAGTTACGGCTATTTATGCCGCAACAAAACGTATATTTCGACACTCTTAGCCTAGAACTATGAAATTTGGCAAGTAATATCGTTTTATATATATGTACTACAAGTTAAGAGAAAAGTCTGAAAACTCTGTAATTAAATCTTTACGTACGGGTCAGGGAAATACACGGAAATAAGCTTATTCATCGCATTGTTGAACAGGATGGTGTAGCTCTCTACAGCCAGTGACGAAAGGTGCTTAAGCACAACATTGGATATACCGTCGATACCTGCGGATTTTTTCCTTTTCAATGACTGAAAGATCATCTGGAGATCTTCCATCGACAACAGGGTATTAGCCCCCTCATTGGCGATGGAATTGTTTGCCATGAAATCATTATTGAACCTGGTAAACCCACTGATTGTAAATGAACGATATAATTTCGAAGATAGAAGTGGTGAAGCATGATTCTGTTCTCCAGGTCGTGGTTCGGGCGAATACTATCTTTCACCTTGTACACTTCGTCGAAGACAGCTCCTACTGTCGCCACCTTCTCCTTAGGATCCACTATCACGAAGAACTCGTCACTTCGGATGGCACTCTCTGGATCGATGCTAACTGTTCGTAGCAAGCGTTCATTGTCTGACGTTCTCGGAAGCCTTAGACCTTAAATCTTGAATGTCATTCCGATTGTTTCTCCGAAATATTTTACTTATTTGCGGGAATATATTCGCGCAGTTGGAATTCACAGCACGAATTCTGTTGTTCCAATACAAACTTACAGATATTCTGTAATTCTCTTTGATCAACTCTTGGAGATTTTTAATCAGTGACTTCAGTGTTGTGACCTCGGAGTACAAGAGTTTGAATCTTGTCAGGGGTCTAATTTTTGGTCTGTGCAGTGCGTCGATTGTCGCGTTTCGGTTTGCGTTTGTGGTATCGTGCTGTCGTGCTGTAATTGTAGGAGTGCATTGGGGCATACTCTGCCATTTCCGCGAACTCGTCAGGTACTGTGATCACGACACATAGTCCGCAATTTCACTGTCGTATCCAATGGTCCGTAGACATTTAATAGACCATTCGTTCGTGTCTGCCAGTCACAGTCGGCAGTGTATCAGTATGAGATCCAGATAGGAGCCGCTCCTAGGATACGACGGACTATCCGTTGCGAGCAACTTGACTCTATTTCATTGTTGTGAAGAACCCACCAATGATTTAGTAGGCTCCCCCTAGTGTTGGGAATGTTATTTCCCCAATCACTATGTTTGACATTTAAATCGCCGGCCGGCCAGAATGTAGAAGTTTTCTACCGAGTTTAAGCGCAGAGATCGAAAAAGTGTCTCGAGCTTTGCGATGAAAACGTTGGCTTGAGGTGCTTCAAGTACATAGGCTGATACGAGGGTTGCCTTTTAAGTTTTTAGAATCGAACAATAGGTGGCGTTAATGAGTTGTGGCACCACTGTATTTGTGAACATTGATGTTTGTTATTGCAAGGCCAATGGCAATTTAGAAATTGACTGAGTAAGTTGTTGATAGTGAACGTTTAAAAGAAGCAAGTTTGTGCAAAAATGGTAATCACCCGTGAAGGCCTACGTTGGATGATTTTTTATGATTTTAAAAAAGGCCTTACTCAATATCAATGCATAGAATCGCTTCGTGCAACTTTTGGTAATGAAGCACCATCAGAGAACACTGTTTACAATTGATTTGAAGAATATCGTCATGCTCGTGCGTCCGTCAGTGATGAATGCCGAGAAAGTCGGCTAAAATCGGTTGTCATTCCGAGAAACATTGATGCTGCGCACAACATGATTAAAGAAGATCGGCATGTGACCCACAGACAGATAGAGGCGTCTCTTAGGATATCGCAGACTGCAATACAATCGATTTTGCATGAACATTTAGGTGTGAGAAAGATATGTTCCAGATGGATTACGCATAATTTGACCGAAGCACTAAAAACGGGTCGTGTTGATTGGTGTCAGGAAATGTTGAAAAAATTCGACCGAGGACGTTCAAAATCCGTATACAACATTGTTACAGGAGGCGAAACTTGGATATATTCGTTTGATCTTGAAAGCAAACAAATGTATGTATTTCGAAAAGCAATAACACACTTTGTTTCGAACTTGTTCGTTTCTGTTTCACTTTTTATAAGAACTTAAAAGGCAACCCTTACAGTGTACATTTTATTTCCATTTCGGAGAGGCATGCACACAATACAGGCCTCTAGCACCTGGAACCTTCGCACTTCACCGTTATATATGACTTTATGTTTAAAATTATTTTTAATGAAGATCGCAACTCCCCCGCCTTGAGTAGCGTTGGGTCGATCCCTTCGAATTATTCTCTAAGAACTGTGTTAAATTTTGTGCTTCTCGTTTAGCTTTTCGTTTAGCTTTTCGTTTCGCTAACCAATAGTCCATCGGGGCGTTTGTCCTGCAACTGGTTAAAAAGTACAGCTCGGCGCTCGAGCCTTATCAGTGAATTTACATTCACCGATGGGATATTGAAGTGCCTCTCTACCGGCGTACCCGTAACGGTAGGTGCGCTAGACGCAGGGGTGGTCGTGGTGCAATGGTAATTATCACCGTTGAGCCGAAGGTCTGTAGTTCACGTCTGTCCATAGTCAAGAACAATTCCTATACGGAAGAACTGTGTAACAACATCAGTTCTGAATGAGAGACGATCAAAAAGTGCTAACGAAGGCATAACACTCGCAGCATAAGATCACTTCAAAATTCATACTCTGTGTGTCCTATTTCAATGTAACACCTTAATGGCATGGAAACAAAAAAAGTTGCTGTGAACTACAACCAACGCAAATTCAGTCAGATCTCTCAAATTCTATCTAAGACAACCACCCAAGGAGAGTAATGAACGATTATCTTCGATACAAACCATCTGCCCGTCCAGGTTGTGTGACAAACACCATAAGAGTGTACACTCTTGAACCTGCACGAATTATAAAAAAAAAACAAAAAAACAAAAAAACAAAAAAAAAAAAAGCGAACAGATGCTATCTACTCGGGTCGCCTGCTCAAGGATCTGTTGTTGGAGCTGCCCAATCTGCCCTTGGATTGCGAGCAAGATCAAACAGACACCCACCCAAACCTGCTCCCATTTGGGCGTAGGTCAACTTGGGTGTGACGGCTGGTATTTGGAAGCGACCCGAGGAACGCTTCTCCTCCACCTTCTGCTTACGAACCAAGTTTTCTTTCTTGATATCCTGGAACCTAGGACATACCCGATAGTTTGCAGGGTATCCTCGGTTCCTACACAAGCCACTGCTCTCTGTCCGCCACCTTATTTTTGCAAGGCTGCATTTTGCAAGGCTGTTTTCGCTGCATGCCCGAACCTTTGGCAGCGGATACATTGTGAAATGTTTCCGCTCCTCTTTAATCTTTCACATGCGACAGTCTGGGATTCTAATGAAGTGATAGTCCTTAGACTCTTCAGCTTGCTGCTGGGTGTGAGCTGTACCATGAAGAAGGGAATCACTCGCGTCTCCCGTTGGGAGAATGGCTTAACCCCCACGAATTTGAGGTCGTCACTCTCGAACTCTTAGAGCTCTGAGAGCATTTCCTCGGGGTCTGTAATCGACTCCACGCCTTTGAGGAGCATCGTCTATAACCTCTCGGTCGGTGTGAAAGAGAAAAACTCCATCGTTGACTCTTTCAATAGGCTTTTAATCCGCTTATGCTGCTCTGGAGTCTTGCACTGAACAGCACAGCGTTCTTGGCCTAAACATTTAAATTAAAAATTACCTACACCATACATACTTACAGAGAACGATGGTGTTTCGTAGGGCCGTCTTATAGCTAAAGATGGGTGGCAACTTCTCCATTTTAGGCATTAACCCTGCTTCTGATTCTGTGGCTGTTGTTGTTTCTGTTGCTTCTTCTGCGGCTGCTGTTGTTGTTGCTGCTTTTGCTGTGGGGCGGGTGTTGCTTGCCTTATCTCATTTGTTTTTATCTGCTTTAGCTTATCGACTACGACCCGCAGGTGGGCGCGTAGGATGAGGTCGGCGAAGGAGCGGTAGGCAATATCCGCTTCCACATGTTGTTGCTTTGGTTGTTGTGCAGCTGCTTCGGAAGTTGATGGTGATGGCGCCCCTTCCCTCGCTTCGATCTGCAGCTCTTCGGTCGACGTAGTGAGGGAGGGGCGCTTAATTTAATTAGGCCTTGGGTTTACCCTTTTGCGCCTCTTCATGACGGCGGCCGCTGGTCTGAAATCGGATGACAAATCATTCGATTCCGACTCTGTATGACGTACTTGACATAGCGCAGAACTTCCGGTGAGTGGATCCTCGAAAAGCTGAAGGAAAATTCACTTTTTATCGAAAGATTTGTCTTCAACGACAAAGCTCATTTTTGATCGAATAGGGTAATAAACGAAACTCCCGTACTTGGTCCGATAAGCAATGGCAGATCATATAAGAGCCGCCAATGTACCTGAAAAAATCCGGCGGAATAATATTTTCAGAGGCGACCGGTCAATCAATGATTTTTATTTGTTTTTGTCCAAAACGCGCGTGCTGAACCTGGTAGATGGCGTTACATGCCATACACAACACGTATTGACGGAGGAATTGCGAAATGTGTTTGTTGAGCAATTTATCTCTCGTTTTGGACCGTTGAATTTAATGGCTAGATCGTGCGTTTTGATGCTTCTAGAATATTTTTCATAAGGATACGTCAAATCACTGGTCTATGCCGACAAGCTAGTGACAATTGCAGTCCTGGAAGACAATATAACACAAAGCTGACTTTAAGCTAAATAAAATCCTGATATGATGAGCTATCATTTCCAGACTTAAGGGATTTCCTTCCGGCCTTTTAAGATTTACCTTCAAGATGTTTTATTAGGAGGATAGATATATATATTAGCCCTAATACTGACTTTACCAAAATCGAAAGGTGACTCAATTCTATTTCATGGTTGAAACCAAATACCTTTCGCACAGAAGACCCAAAATCTATTACCACTGGTCACATCAAGTCATATATTTTGATAAGGCCATAGCAAGTTTAGTAGGATATTTATCACAATAGAACACTTAGTAAAGGAATTGTTGTGAATTATAAATCGAATACAAAAATACATAAAGTCTTCATCTACCGTTAAACATTTATTATCTCACGGGAACACTGTTGATTTAAGGAAGAGCTGGATTTTTGTCAAAACGCCCACCTACTCATATCCTTGGAAATTAGTCTATGTCTATATCCCCACTGCGAAGCGATTACACATTATCAATTCATAGGTCCATCCATGCTAACCAGGTGAATTTTCTCACCTCTAATCCTACAAATTCGCCCCGAAAATTCCAATTCAATTCGAAGGCCACAAACCTGCAACATGGCACCCACATTCTTGATCCACAACTCATTCCAGTTACCAGTTCTCAATTGGCAACTACTGCAATTGCAATCTCGTGATTGGTGACAAAGATATTCCATGACTCCGTGAAAAATCTGCGACAAAATCTGTCAGTCCGAGTGTCATCTTCTGCTGGTCGACATGCAGTGCTGTCTGCATCCAAACTCGATGATGAAGCTTTGAAATTTAAATCGCAATCAACCGTAGCAGAGACTGCCACACACTCGTTGATCGGATGCAAGAGACGCATTCCTACAAATGTATCTATACACCCATACGTACTCGTCATAATTGGTAATAGATGACTGCAGGCGTTTGTAACTCCAACCCTTCCTTCCTCGCCACTGAGGCTCTATGAATGTAAACCATGTAATGGACGTCTACGCTGGCAACGGGTAAGCGCAGAGCTGCAGTATATCTGTTTATTATTGTGATATGATGGAAAATTTGCAATTGTTATGATTACTGTCGGGCATTTGTCCTGAAATTGGCAACATCAATTATTGCACCAGAGGATAGCAGCAGCCATTGAATAGATACAGACACAGCAACGAACGTATGAATATGAATGCACCCACGTGCCATACGAGGGAGATCCTTTGTAATTGATTTTAATTGTGTTAAAACTGATTGCGTTGAAATGAGGACCCGACCGGGGGCGTGGGCGTAGGCGGAATAGTGGGCATGGTTAAGGATGTAAAACGACATTTACTATATAAATACTGAACATCAATGGCCGAGAATGGGAGTTGACAGGACACTAGGCCAATGTTTACATTTAAGGCTTTTGTTGTCACTGCGCTGCAGGACATAATCAAATGTGCATCAAGTCAGGGCACACCGTCTAAACACACGACACGTAATACGTTTACACGCAATTGAATTGCTCATACATCTCAGATGGATGGATCTTTAAGATGAATGCGAAATGGGAGATAGAAAAGTGGATGATAATAAAGTTGTCTACACCCGATCTGGCTCACGTCTATTGAACACCTCTCACACGCACCCTCCCCTCATAGGTTCGCGTTTATTTGTTAAGCGAGATTCGTTGTTCATTCCAGCAGCGCGTGCTAAACCATTTACAATTGTAAATTCTCTCACATACAACACTAATTTGCTATTCCGCTCAGCCATATTCGTTTAGCTGGGAAACGTTGCATATTCTTTTACATCTAGGACCTTCAGATGGCAGGTATGTATGAGCACACGGGATGGCAGGAGACATGGTGGTTAGTAAATTCGCACAACAACCAACAAAAGACTAAGCCCCGTCTGCTCATCTCATCTGATTATTATTCCAAAGGTGAGTTGTTCTCGTCACTCCTGCTGTGTGTCAGTGACAAATGACTTGCACCTCGTCGTCGTCGTCGTCATCGTCCTCGTCGGCGTTACGATATTTACGAAGGAAACAAATGACAACATGTAAGTAAGTCAAATTTTATGCACGTGGATTGAAACAATGGTTTTTTGGCATCTCGGTAATTTGGCATGTCGCTACATCCGAGGACATCGGATCGTGGGGATAGATGGGATTCTGTAGTGAGTGTGACCTATTTGAATGGTGTTAACCTGCCAGAGAAACAGTATAGCCGAAATTCATCTCGTTAGGATTCCGATAGTGTGGAAAGCGAAAAACTAATTTCGACAAGAGATGAGTGGCAACGATGGAATATTGAAAATTTTCCAAAGGTGTAAGCTGCGACAGAGGTTGAACGATAGAGGATGAAAGATGTTTTCAAATCGATCAGGACCCGGTTTTATGGCGTTATTGAAGACGAAAGCAGTGACAACGGGTTTCGAACGGGTTGCGAAATTGACAGGATGAAGGAGTGATATTTCGGTGACTTTGTAAGGAACAATAATACGTTACAGTAGTATGGAAGTGACAGGTATTGACATTAGTGGTTTTTGTTTCGTAGAAAGTAGGAATGCAGTGACTCGAGTGACAAAATATATCCGGTATCCTGGTCCTTCGAATTGAATTGGAGGTTTCTAAAGAAAGAGGTTCGTTCACAAAATAAGGTGATTTCTATTTTTTTTCTGGAAAAATATCTATTTATTCATCAATATCTATGGAATATGAATTCAAGATACAAACATAATATACTTGCATCCGCGATTTTTCCAATCTTTGATGTATAGTAGAAGCTCAAAAAGATGAACGGTTCCATAACCTGAACAGTTCGGAAAGGTGAACGCTTTTTTACTTTAATTGAGGTGTTTCAAGAGTTGAAATTTGGGTGCTAAAGAAGATGAATGCTTTATTTCCAATTGCATTTTTCTTTCCTTGTCTTTACTTCTTCGTATATAGCGCGTTTAGATCCGTTATTCATTTTTAATTTAAATAATTGGGGGTGCTTGTGGTGAAATGGTAATCATCACCGACTGTTGAGCCGAAGGTCTGTAATTCAAGTCCGACCATAGTCAAGAGCAAATCCTATACCGAAAAACTGTACAACAACATCAGTTGTGAATGTGAGATGATCAAAAAAGTGCTGACGAAGGCATAACACTCGCAGCATAAGACCACTTCAAAATTCGTGAACTACAATCAATGCAAATTCAGACGAATCTCTCAAAATCCTATCGAGGACAACCACCCCCGGAGAGTAGTGAACGAACATAGTGTGACAAACACCATAAGAGCGTACACTCTTGAACCTGCACGAATTATAAAAAAAAATCACTTCGAGAGTGCTTAAAACTTCGATTGCTGGATCGGAAAAACGCAAAACATTGTACAAGGTGGCGCAGAACTAATCATTCAATTTTGTTTTTGAATTACCTTGTTACTAAATAAAAAACAAAATGATTTTGAGTAACGGAAATTTTACTTGAACCCTCTCAATTTTTTTGTTAGGTCGAAAAGATAATATCCGTTAAGTGGTGCCGCCAATGTGGATATACATTTGTACCTGTTTTATCGCATTTTTCATGACTTTCCGCAAGATATCCGGTGATACTCGTAACTCTTCGCATTCGTGTCGAAATTTCTCCCTAAAGGCTGCGATGTTTGAGACTGTCTGGGGTGATTAAATCGGGCGATCTTGCTGGCCATGCAAAATTCCCAAAACGGAGATTACGCGACCAGGAAACGCTTCCGTTACTATATCCATTGTGGTTCCTGCTGTGTGTGCGGTTGCATCGTCTTGTCAAAACTACATGTTCACCAAGCTCCGCTCATCCAATTCCGGCAGTAGTCGTTTATCATGCCCCTGTAGCATAAGCCAGTAACAGTGATCGTATTGCCATGGGCGTCCTCAAAAATATATGGCCCAATCGCTCCTCCCGCGTGAACACCGCCCCACGCAGTGGCTTTGACTGGATGTAATGGATTTTCAGTACTCCAGGAACGAAGATTTTGCTTCGACGTTTTCGCTTAAGTGGAAATGCGTCTCGTCGCTCATGATGATTTCCGTAACAAAATCGTCCCCTTCGTTGTTGAGATTAAGAATGGCTTGACAGTAATTCACACACGACTGACGGTCAGCAGGCATTAACTGATGCATTGTTTGAACTTTGTACGGGAACATGTGTAAGTCTTTCACTAAAATTCTGGTGATGCCTAATTACTTGTTCCGACGTCTAACGATGTTTCTTTGTTGTCAGCAGCATCGGCAATCACAGCCGCGATATCTTCGGTCGAACGACCAGTTCAGTAGTCTGTTCGGGTCAAGCAGCTAAGCGCCGGAATGTTTGCCCAGTTGGCGCGACACGATTAGGAAATCGACGTCGAAATTCACGCTACGCCGTGAATAAACAACACCACCGAACGGTTATTGGTCAAAAAAATCGACACAATTTTTTCATACTCTTGGCGAATACGCATGGCATTCCATTACTTATCTGTTTGTATACTGCAGCTGTCTTGTTCACAATTTTCAAATATGACTGACGCCGAGGCCATTTGCAAAAATTATAACATCTTCCTACACGGTGACTCATTTTGCGCCAGCTTGTATAACTTAAACTTAATAACAAAGAAGAACGGGTGAGGGAGGCGCGATCTTTAGAAACTAAGATGGAGAGAAGGGAAGCTATTGAGAAATCGGAGTTTTAGGCATGGAGTGCTGAGGCTGAAATCGAAGTTAATATTCTAATTAGCACTTGCCAGCATAGGGGAAATGGGTTCATTGGAGCCGTTTAAGGTGCGGAGCGTGGATAGATAGAAGAAACTGGGCTTGCCTGTATAACGAGGGTTAGTGTTAAGAGATATGAAATTATAAAGGATGGCGCAGTCAATGGTACCTGAAAGGAGTCGATGGATAAAAGAATATCAGACACTCTTCTTTTTTCCTCCTAAGTACTCGATTAGGTTAAGACAGTCTTGATAGGGCGGTAAGAACAAAGGATTGTTCCAGGGCAAACCTCGAAGAGTGAAACGTAGAAACCGACGTTGGATGCTTTTGATTCTAGATATGTGGGCTTGTTGGTAAGGGGCGTATTCAAGAAGATGCCGGACAAAGGTTTTGTAGAGAGATCGAGTCACGTAGGGGTTGGAGAATTCTTTAGACCATCGCTTCACGAAACCGAGCGAGTTAGCTTTAGAATAATCTCGTCGATGTGTGCGTGAAAATGTAGCTCCTGGTCACATAGTATGCTAAGATCGCGGATAACCTGAACGGTGGAGATGGGCTGATTATTGAGGAAGTAGAGATGAGGAGGAGGTTTGATTCGGTTGTGTGAAAAGTGATTGATTGGCATTTGGAAATGTTAAGCTCCAAGCAATTTTTGGAACACCAGACGGAAAAGCTGTTGAAATCCGATTGTATAAGGGAAGAATCTTGTTGCGAGAAAATGGTCTTGAGGAACTTGGTGTCTTCGGCGTACAGTGAGAGGTGAGAATGTTTGATGACAAACTCAATGTCGTTTATGGTAAGAATAAAAAGAAGTGGACCTAGGTGGCTGCCTTGGAGAACGCCGGAAGATTCTAAGAAAGGATTAGAAAAGGCGGATCTAAGACGAGCACTGTAGTAACGGTTTTTGAAATAAGAAGATATCCACTTCAACGCAGTTGGTTCAAAGCCAAGGGAAGACTGTTTGGAGAGTATTAGTTTGTGGGAGATTTTGTCGAAAGCTTTACTGAAATCGGCTAAAATGACGTCGAGCTCATTTTTCGGAAAAAAACAGATATAGTTATGATTGTGTTGAAAATATATGTAATTTGATGGATGATCGTTAGGTGTTAAATTTGTATGAATTGTTTATCGGAACATACTGCTTTAGATCTAATACCAGGTGTTTTCAACACATATTTCGTTTCTTAAGTTTTTCCATGATTTCCTCAATTGAGAGAAGGCCTAAAGAACTTGCTGCCGAAGATATGGATACAAGGCTCTTATTAAGTTCTTCTATGTCAATGTTTTTCGGGAGTGAAGCCTTTTCAGATGTAAATTCAATTCAACGAAATTTTTTCCGAATTCTAAGCTTGAATTGGCAGATGTAAATTTACTTCTAAGAGTAGAGTTATCCTTGTTATTCCATGTTATTACATTAGCTTTGAATTCTCTAGGAATGGCGGTGCATCCAATTCGTCGCCATCTGGAGTACAATAGATTCCGCGGTTTGACGAGATCTAGCATTTTTTTGTCTAAACAGAAAATACTTAGTTTACGAGGGTGGTCCGATAAGTACTTAGCATCACCGACAGATGGCGCCAGTATCGCAAGAGCAAATATCGTGTAGCACATTCTAGTAGACGGCTATTGACGAATTTTCAGCCGGGTCGGACTCGTAACTTTGTTTTGACCGCGTGTGGAAGCGGGAGTGGCCGCGGATTTTAGAAAAATGGAAAAAGAGCAATATCGGTCGGTGATTCGATTCTTGTTTTTGGAAGGGAAATCGCGCAGCGAAATCAAAGAGCGTTTGGATGCTATGTACGGTGACTCGTCTCCTTCGATGGCAACCATCAAAAATTGGCTTAACGAGTTTCAACGTGGTCGCACGTCGGTTTTTTTGAGCCACGTCCAGGTGCCCCGAAAACGGCTACCACGGAGGATAACGTGACAAAAATCCACGATCTCGTATTGGTAGACCGCCGATTGAAGGTGCGCGAGATAGCTGAGACAGTAGGCATTTCAATAGATCGCGTGGGTCATATCCTGCATGAAATTTTGGGCATGAGAAAACTGGGTGCCGCGTTTGCTCCCTCCGGACAACAAGCGCAACCGTCAAACCACTTCAGAGCAGTGTTTGACGCTGTTTAAGCTCAATCCGAAGGAGTTTCTGCGTCGTTTCGTGACATTCGACGAAACCTGGATCAACTGGTATACACCAGAGACCAAGGAATAGTCGAAACAGTGGACTTCACCCGGCGAACGTGCTCCGAAGACCGTCCCATTGGCCGGAAAGGTGATGGCCACCGTTTTCTGGGATTCACATGGTGTGATCCATATCGACTACCTGGAGAAGGGCAAAACGGTTACAGGGCTGTACTATGTCAAATTATTGGGCCTTTTCGACGCCGAATTGAAAAAAACGGCCCCATTTGGTGAAGAAAAAAGTGCTCTTACACCATGATAACGCACCGGCTTACACCTCCGCCCTCGCCACGGCCAAATTGGTCGAATTGGGCTACGAACTGCTGCCCCATCCACCGTATTCTCCAGATTTGGCCCCGTGCGACTTCTTTTAATTTCCAAACTTGAAAAAGAAATTTCAGTCGAATGAGGAGGTCATCGCCGCCACGGAGGCCTACTTTGCAGACCTCGAGATAACGTATTTTTCAGACGGGTTAAAGAAGTTGGGGCATCGCTGGGTCAAGTGTATCGAGACTATATTGAAAAATTAATCGTCATTTTTCCAAAAATTTTTGTTTTTCTTTTGTAGGCTTAGTACTTATCGGACCACCCTCGTAGCCCTGAATGATGTGAGGTTTCGGGAAGGCGTCTCCTTACACAAGTTTGAGATCAAGTCCGCTTTTTTCATTTATAGCCGTAAAGTTGGACCTTATCCAATCGGCTGTTGTTGGGTCGGCGCATATTAAAGTGGATCCAACCTGACCTGTATGTCGACCCCTCGAAGTGTGGTTTCGGCCCCTTACTGAGCAGTTCAATCGAGGTGTCAATCAGCCTTCTGAATTACTGCCATTTGTTCTGTGGTAGGGGGTTTGTGCCTTCATGGAGATGACGCTGAGTCTTGTTTTTCCAGCTACACTGCTGTAGCTCTCCTTATCGGCTTGCGGATTGCGAATTCTCCAGCGTTTGGGGACAGCGTTCGACGGGGTATTGTCGTGGACCGAATACATTTGGGTTTAGGACCCTTAGTGGCAGGGGCAGATTTTGCGTATGCTAGAGCTTCATCTCTTTTATCCCGCTTAATTGCGGCCTTGAAGTGTCTCTGTTCAGACGACTTTAGCCATGCATCCATCGGCGGTTACTGTTCCCCCTTAGAGTCTCGAGAGTCATTACCTGTCCTAAGCCTCCTCATTGCGGCAAAGTGACCAATTTTCGCGAAATCTTGTTGACAACTCGTGGAGGTGTAGTTTTGCAGCTTTCTTCATACCACTGAGATAAAGAAAGCCAATAAAAGTTTTCAGCTCAGTAACGCCTCTCCGTCCTTGGTATGCTAGCAGCTTGCCTTTTTTCGGAACATCGTCCTGTTGGCTCATTTATGTGAGTCATGATATCCAAAATAAATTATGTGCGCACAAGACTGGACGAATTTGAGTTGCTCAAAATAATGGCCTAACTCCGCGGAAAATGCTAAATTAGATTCAAGGTTAAAATGAATGACACTAACTATTCTTAATATTAAATTTGAGATCATAAATCAAGCCTCCGACGAAAAAATAAACAGGAAGGGTCCTAAAGGACTTCCTTGCGGAAATCGGAATGTACGTGAAATTATCACTTGTACAAATAGGAAAATGAAATGTTTTTAATTGAAGCATTACTTGGAAGAAATTGTTAATACTTATTCCTCGTCGCTAGCTATTTATGAATAGCGTGTGGGAACAACTGAACGTGTTTCGAGGCGATCCACGAACAGGCCCAAATTGTGACTTCCTCCAAGATCAGAAATGTTTCTCAGCCATGCCATCGAACGGAGCAAGTGATAATCGAAAGGGGAAAAGTCTGGCGAAAAAGCGGGGTGAAAGAGTGTGGTAGGACTTCCCCTTTAAGCGTTTTCAAGTAGGTTTTTACCGAGTAAGCATCATGATGCCGAGCATTGTCATCAAGAAAAATCGCCTTGCTGTGTCCCTGCTCATAGATTTGCCGTTTTTCCTTCAAAGCTTGGCTCAGGAGGGCATAAAATACTATTGTATATCCTGCTAATCCCATCAAACGCGGGGAAGAACCGTCGAAGAACCGAGCAAGCATTGCTGACTTATATTGCTGATTGCTTTTCGTATCGTCTATCGCCTGTCCAACTCTGATCTGAATGCCGATGAATTTGATTGAAATAGTAACCGTGGGTGACCATGGCAGAATTTGTGTAGGAATAAGGCACCACGGACATCTTCAGATTATATGAGCAGCTGAATAAAACAATTTTAAGCTCGAGGCATAAAGTATAAATTTTAAAGTCAAATGCGTATGCATTCGTGGATCTACATACCCTCCCATCTACCCGTATTTTAACAACCGGTAAAATGAAATTATTCTTTCCCCAAAAGATAATTAAAACAAAAGCCCGCGTGCATCTTCCGGCCAGCTGCAAACGTAAATCCCGATACACCTTCGTCCGTATCTGCATTCGCCGTCGAATTAATTTCATTTAAACGCCGTAATTACACAAAAGAGGTCACCGACGCGACCGCATGCACAAGTCCGACCCACAATAACAACGTCTACCCAGAAGCAGCATACTAAAATGCGCATTCGAAAGCAGTTGTGCATGATGCCATTGCATTTAATGTCCAGATTATGAGGCAAGCGGTTCTGGAAAAATACGGACACAATAGCTTACGTCCGTCGTCGCGATGTATAACCACGTCGACCAGAACGGGGATGGCTTTCAAGCTACATTAATAATTCAGGAAGCACCGAGATGAAGGCAGTTTTCTTCTTTCTTTGAATCCCTTTGAGGTGAAAACTTGCATGAGCATCCTTGGGTCGTTGACGGCCATAAGAGCTATTGTTGGTTTAGATAGTGACCTGAGCACTCGCGTGGGTACTGGCTATATTGCTGGTCAGCGAACTGGGGATCAGACGTTGGATGTTACAAGCGCGTGTGGGTAGGTGGTCGTATGGTCGGATGTACATCGTAAGCCAGTTATCCGCTGGTAAGTACGCAGGAGCAGAATCAAAATCGCTTTTAATTGCTCGAGGCTGAAATACTAATTAAAATGCACTGACCCTGATGGGTATTTACAGTCAAAGGGAATCCGTTTGCATTCCCTTTTCTGTCCTTTTCCCCCGTTGGTTTCCGATTTTTATTCTGTTTTGTTCCTTTTCAGCGAGGGCTTTCAGCGGCATTGAGTTCTTCGACGATTCACTTGTGTATGGGCAAACGTCCTTGCCGGCATGCTTGTGAATAGGCCAATGTGACATCCTTTCAGAGTTGGTCGCTTACTAAGTCCATGTTTCGGAATTGTTTTTGTTCAGTCGGTTTTTTCCTCAAAAAACTAAAATACTCCTAAATACAACTAATTCATTTCATAGGGATGTTTCGACCATCGACATGGACGAGTACGAGTCTAACCCGGACAGAGCTATGTGTGATGTCTATATTGTGCAGGACTATACGGGCTTGTCCTGCGAAAGGGAATATTTAATAAGGCAAACGATTTTGCATTTGGTTCGGAATTAATTATTTCTGTCAACGTTCCCAGCAATGGAATGTTTTTTTGCTCTATGCTGGAAATCAACATTGAAAAGAGCGGCGAAAAAAATAAACCAAAAAAGTCTCTGAGTGCTTTTGGCTGTCCGTCGGGCTTGCTAGCGTTCCGGTTGGCGTTTCGGGGGTGATGGTTAATAATTGAATAGTTGGTGGGTTTTAAGCAAACCCCTAGTAAATTTTCAATTTTTTAAATTGTTTCCCCCTTTTTTATTTTTTTATTTTTGGCAATATGAAATGGAAATGGAAAAGTTTTGAGAGCAGTGTAACAACGTTTTTTTTGAGAGGTGAAAATGGATGTGATCGGTATCTCTTTTCTGGCCGAAACTGGAGTTGTTTGGCTTTTAACGTTTTCGATAGGATCTGCATGCGGGTTATATGAGCTGGAGGCACGTTCAATTTGGTGCTCTTGATTTTAGTTATCCTCGGCAATTGTGTTGGGAACGTAGAACATGGGGAATCGAATGTTAAGTGCTGCCACTCAATTATAAGGCGGCTGGAAAAAATAAAACTCGTAGGTTTAGCGTGATAAATCACGAACCAGCGATTTTCGATACCCAATCATCTCATGTCGGAATCAGGGTTATCTATAGTTTAAACTACAAATATCGTACACTGCAGCCAGATTTAGAAAATGCGGCCAACTAAAACGGGATAGGGACGTGAACTCATAGATTCCTATGTTACTTTCTGATTTTTTTATTTTGAAATGAACTAGCTATGCCCGTTTGCATGTATGGATGCTAAGTCAATTGGATTTAGATAGTACCATGTTGTAATAGTGTATTGAAAAGGGTGTTTTTTTTAAGGTTTTGGTTTTTAAACTGGCAACACTGTTCCTACAGATTGTCAATTTGACAGTTGAATTTTTTTTTGTAATAAGCGTATCTTGCCATTTTAAGATATACATATAGGATGCTACCATTAGCACAACGCATGCAAATTGTGCAAACTTATTTTTAAAACCATGGTTCGGTTCGTCAAACTTATCGTGATTCTGTGATATCTCATCTTTAGATTACTTTCTTTGGGGGTATGTGATATCACCAGTCTATGCCGATAAGTCAGGGACGTTGGACGATTTGGAAGTCAACATTCGCCGTGTTATTGCTGATACATATACGGCCCCAGTTGCTCGATAAAATTGTCGAAAATTGGATTTCACGATTGCGCTTCATTCAAGCTAGTCGTGGCATATATATATGTACATAAAGTTACACTTAGTCACAAATGGCATAAAAATATCTATTAAGTGAATCTAATTTCACAGATATTAATGTTAGCCTTAAGTATTTTATTTCATATTGAATTTGTGTACTTCTAAAAAAAACACCCTTTTGCGCAATTTTTGACAGTCTGTTTAACTCTAAATCATTTGCACCAAGTGAAGCAATTTTATCGCGAATGTAATTTCCTTCACTGGAAATTTAGTTTTTAATGCCATCGCTACATTTTTTATTTTTGGCTTTGACGGAAGAAACACCCCAAGAACCTCTTGTAAAGGGTCCGCCAAATAATTTTTTTTAATGCTATAAAAAAAACTACTGAATATTTTCTCAAATTTCTTTTTTTATTTGAAAGTACAATCCTTCCGGTTAATAATGGAAAATAATTTCATTCAAATGGCTGTCTCGGCTGGCCATGCAGTAGCCTACACGAGTGGGTCCAATTTTTAAGCACATTATCGATTGTGTGCAGCTGTATTTCACCAATGGCTTCACGAATATTGTCCTTTAAAGCGTCAATTGTCTCTGGCTTGTCGGCGTAACACTTATCTTTGACGGCACCCCACAAATAATAGTCCAACGGTGTCAAATCGCAGCTCCGAGGTGGCCAAACGACATCAGCTCTGCGGCTGATAATGCGATCTTCAAAAACAGGGCGCAAAACATCGAGTGTAGCTTCGGCTGTGTGGCACGTAGCGCCGTCCTGTTGAAACCAAATGTTGCCAATATCCTCCTCTTCAATTTTTGTGAACAAAAATTCGTTCAAAATGGCCCGATAATGATCGCCATTGACTGTAACGGCCACTCCTTGCTCAATTTCGAAGAAAAATGGCCCAATTATACCTCTGGACCAAAATCCGCACCAAACAGTGGCTCGTTTTGAGTGCACCGGCTTTTCAATGTATGCGTGCGGGTTTTCTGTGGCCCAAATGCGACAATTTTGCTTGTTTACATACCCGCCAAGATCAAAATGAGCTTCATCTGAAAAGATGATTTTTTTGGCAAAATCGGCATCTTCTGTAAGTCGATCGCAGGCCCACTTAGCGAAGAGAAAACGCATTGGATGGTCAGTTGGCTTCAACTCCTGAACCAATTGGACTTTGTATGGCGTCATACCAAGGTCTTTATGCAAAATTCGTCTCAATGATGTCTCCGAAATGTTCAATTGTTGAGAACGACGGTGAATTGATGTTGATGGCGCTTCAAGCACACTTTCTGCCGCAGCAGCAATATTCTCGGGTGTACGCACTGTTTTTGGCTTTTCACGCTTTGGTTTATCGATGAGGATGCCAGTTTTTTTCACTTTGCAACATTACCATGATTTTCAATGTAATGTCGCAATATTTCCCAGCGTTGTTCAAGCGTATACACAACCATATTCGTTCAGCGGAAGGATAAAACTAATAATCTGTCAAATCAGACATGAGCTAAGTGTTACCATTCACGAAATAAGCACTACTTGAAAAAAAAAACGTTAGATGGCGGACCCTTTATATCATTTCGAGATCTATGTTGAAGCTTGGCAGACCTCGGAAGAAAAATAAATCTGAACTTGCCAAATCTGAAGAGGATGCACCATTTTGTCCCAACTGAACTCCTGTTACTGTCTTTCTCGCTGTATAAAAGCGAGCATTATCCTGATGGAATATAACACTCTTTCGATTAACCGAACCTGGAGGTTTCTGTTTTCTGATTTCGGTGAAGTCCACCTTTGGGATGTTATGAAATTCTACCATGTCCACCTCTAGACTAAGCCATTGGTGTCGACGTTTAATGTTATTGTGACGAACTAATTTCTAATCTCCGGTAACGATTCGGTTCAAAAACGGTTCTTGACTGTGATGCGTCAGAAATGGCAGGCAAGCTTCGATTCTGTGCTGAAGATTATTTTGCAATAAATGGTGTACCCATTTTTCTATGTTCGTTAGGTGTCGGTGGATGATCATATCAATATTTTGGAGATCAAAGACAGTAAAATATGCGGACCCCACAAGCGGACCAGTAGGAATGCAGTTAAGTGGGAAGTTATGGTCCTACACTTCTGACCATAACAACGCCGGAGAAAAAAAGGAAAAGAAGAAAGACAGTAAAATATGGCGAATTTGCTCGTGAAAATTCGGTTAAAAATACTTACAAAGATGTCAACACAATGAAACTTGCATACACAATAAGCAATGTATCCTATACTAGGTCGCCGCAGTCGCGTGTCGTGTCGCTACGCAGCGGCATATTAGAGCGGAGCTAGTAAATAAAATTTTTAATGAACTTTTTCTTCAAACATTGGCTGTGAAATTATCAGGTACATCAAATATACTATTTTGCATTTACATGCTGTTGATGATAAACATTCAGAGAAAATTTCTTTTTATTATGTATTTTTTCGTATATCTCTTAATAATAAAATTGGCACTTAGACCCTTTAGACTTACAACCCTTCAATTGGAGACATTCATCAACCTGATTGTTGCCCCACAAAATGTCATTTTTCTTCATACCGGCAATTGATTTTAGGAACTTTTTTGCATCTGAGGTGACCACTGTTGCGGGATTCGGATCAAACATTCGAACTTGATAATGTTTTCCAACTTTACGGAAGATCAAAATTATTTGATGGTAGCCAAATTAAAGAGGAGATCCGAACATGTTGGCCCGAACTAACGAAGTTACTGGCACAAACAAATCGATTCCATGATAGTGTTGGAAGAAGGTTTGGATGTGCCGCCTTGCATATTTGGGCTTGTAACTGCGCTGCCACTTTATTTTTTGGGTGTACACGTCACCTTGGAATATTGCGACCTTACCAACTTTAATAATCGGAAGACCTTTAAGTTGTTCAGCAATTTTTATTTCTAGAGTTAAATTTATTAGCTTTTTAAGCTTGTATGAAACTTATTTATTAATTGGCATTGTCGAGTTCCAGACCATTTGCCTGTTCCTGCAAAGCTAAATTGATATTCGTTTAAATCCATTATTTAATACTGAGCAATTAATTGGAATCAAAACAGAACAATTGTTTTAGCGCCAAAATGGTCGCGCGCAAATGCAAGGCCACAATTAAGCCACTGCTCAGCAACAATTAAGGCCATGGTTGGTAACAATTAAGCCACTGCTCAGCAACAATTAAGGCCAAGGTTGGGAACAATTAAACCACTGCCCAGCAACAATTAAGGCACTGCTCAGCAACAATTAAGGGCATGATAAATTTGATACGCAATCTTACATAGAGAAGGTCATCTGTTAGATATGTCAATATGCTAGTTTTTGACCACGAATATCAAAAATGGCAGGGAAGGTACAGTAATTTTTAGTACAGATTATGAAAGTGTATGTCAATAACATTCACTCGCTATAATATTTTGCTATTCGAGCCACAACTTTTGAAAATCCCTCTCTATGGACGTTAACGTACCAATCCTGTCTATTTGATAAACTATATGTCAAATAAAAAACAAAAAAACTAAAACTTTACATTGAGAAGTTTTGTCAATTAAAAAAAAATTTGTGGGCCAAAATTAAATATTTGGGCTTCGTCATGACGAGCGAAAATTTTACATATTTTAATCCAGTTAAAAAATCACAGAAATCCGTCAAGAAATCGAGGTGCTACACACGGGTAAAAATTTGACTTTTCTTACAGCATAATAATTTCAAAAACGATTTCAATATTTAATTATATGTATTTGCGCATTTGATGGCAATTTATATATAACCTATAAAACCTGAAAGATATATGGTTGTCAGACAGGACAACCTAACATTGAAGTCACTAAGGACTCTACTACTCTCAAAAATGAATTGTTATTGTGCGGTTTTGCATGGAAATCAGCAGTCAGGGGAGATTGAACTGGCCAGCCCATGACCCCGTTTTGGTCCCTTCAAACCATTTTCTTTCTTTTTGCTGATATGTTTTGGATTGTTCTCTTGCTGAAACATCTAATTCAAAGGCATTTAAAAATCAGCATAAGGAAGCATAACTTGTTCAAGGGTACCAATCAGTACGAGAAGCAAACCCAACGATACTTATAACAAATCGGTAAACATTTTTGCGATACCGAAAAATAATCGCCCCCAATCTCTGTTGGATTTTAAAACAATAAGCATATTCTATTTTTTAGGTATAGCCTTTGAAAAAATATTTGCCAATCCGATTCAACAATAATTTCATACAAATAATTTACTGGCGGTCTGGTTTTCGGGTAAAATACAACTGTGAATTGGCTGTCAAGAAGGTAACAAGTGATCTAAGGTCTTGGGCATATATTATCACTTGATTTCACTTTTCCAACCCTTTTTAGCTTCCTCCGGCGTCCCCCAAGGCAGCAACTTAGATCCAGTTCTTTTTGTTATTACCATAAACGATATTGAAATGGTGATCAAACATTCCCACATTTCACTATATGCCGACGACACCAAGTTCTTCAAGACCATTTCCTCCAGTTATGACTCTTCCCTTATTCAATTAGATCTCAATAGTTTCCCATCTGGTGCTCCAAAAATTGCTTGGACCTTGACATTTCCAAATGCCAATCAATCACTCTTTCACGTAAACGAATCAGACCTCCTCCTCGTTTCGACTTTCTCAATAATCAACCCATCTCCACCGTTCAGGCCATTCGTGATCTTGGCATATTATGTGAGTAGGGGCAATATTTTCGCGCACACATCGATAAAATAATCCTTAAAGCTAGTTCTGCACTCGGTCTAAATATCCCTACATCTACATAACCCTTGTCCGTTACCTTCTTGAATACGCCTCTCAAGAATGGTCTCCTTACCAACAAGTCCACATTTCTAGAATCGTGAGCCTCCAACGCCGGTTCCTATGTTATACTCTTCGGGGTCTTCCCTGGAACAATCCTTTGCTTTTACCATCCTATAAAGACCGTCTTAAACTAATCCACATGAACACGTTGGAGAAAAAAAAACTGTATCTGACATTCCTTTCATCCATCGACTTTTTTCAGGTAACATTGACTGCGCGAACTTCTAAAACTCTGTCTCTATCAGCACTAAGCCTGGCAATGTACGAAATCCCCGTCTCTTCTATCTACCCACCCCGTACCGCCTATGGCTCCAATGAGCACATTTCTCGTATGCTGGGAAATGTTAATTCGAATCCTTGCTTCGATTTCAACCTCAACATTCCGTGCCTAAAAATCCGTATTTTTAATCAAGTCCTCCCGTTCTTCTTAGTTATTAAGTTAGATTAAGTAAGATTAAATTAGATTATGTTAGCTTGAATTGATTTCAATAAATGAGGGTGTTTGCCCGATGAAAATTAAAAATTAAATTTCTCGAAATTCGCGATTGTATCTATTAATCATTCCATATAGCTCTCGAAATTATGACCACCGATTCGATTATTTTTCTTCATCCCTAAGATTACTGCAAACATGATCGCATTCAGATGGTAATTACCGGAACTGGAATTAGAGTTCTATATACTGTCAATATCGGTGTTCCACAGGGGTCTACACTGGGGCCTCTTTTATTTTCATTATATAAGAACGATCTTCCCCAAATGATTTAATTTGCATTACCCGCTTTATATCCAAAAGTTGTCATCACTCAATAAACTAAAAAGTAACCCTTTAACTTATTTGTTGAGGAACTATTCCTTACTTGCGAGAGTCCTGAATAGCAAATCTCCCATTGAAGAGAGCTTGAAACACCTTGGTTATCATATAATTCCTCTTTAAGCGACGATAGTACAACAGCCACATTTACATTGCTTTGCGATGCTCGCGATATTCTGGTTACCTACTGAAACAAGAAGGTCTAGTAGCTAGAAGTTGAAGACAACTTCTGAGTCACTGTACTAACAAGCTGTTGTGTGTTTTACCCCCATTCTACAAACGTATCCATGTACTGTTAAGAATTCTTTGGTGTAGTAGTTAACTTTACCATGTTCCCGCACCGTCTATGCTGGCCCGCTGGTTCGTTGGTCCGCAGATTGGTAGGGATCACTCAGGGAGCCCTAAGAACTGAGTACCGTGGCCGATATCCTATAATCATACAAGGGAATTGAGTGAGATATGGATATAAGTAGCCTCAGCTTATTCATCACTAGGTATCAAATTATCGCGATAATCCTATTGTGAGACGTAACTTTTGCCCTTCGCTTTGATGCCAATCTTATATGGTTCCAGTTAGTTGCAGTCCAGGGTCATACCCAGGTATTTGATGCTCCTTCTGGCCTACTTTCTCTGTGTCTACTTGGAACTCAATTTATCGCGGTATCCGCCTTATAGTTGGTCCGTCATCTCTCCCTGCACTCGTCTCATGACATGCTTTAGCTTCCATTGCGTCTTGGCTAGATCCTGCCCCGATGTCATCTGTATACCTTGTGAGAAACTTGGAAACATTTCGGTCCAAATATTGAACCCTGTGCCATCCAGCTCTCTATGGATTAATTCTCGGTTTTAACGATAGTTGTAGTGGAGCACTGAGCAGATTCTGTGGGTTTCTGAAGGTGTGTTTTAGAAGCCACAGAATATCTGCCCAGCTTGTAATGTATTCTTTACGTTTAGGGCTGCTAGCACGGCAAATTTTCTTGAGTACTGGTTGTTATGGCACATTATACCACCTTGATCACTTCTTCAATTCGACTGTTTAGAGTCACCTTTCATTCAGACAGATCATCTGCACTCTGATTTGCCGCGGTTAATCGGGCTTTCATAATCTTACCCAGGAGTCTCCACGTTGTGTCCATAATACATAGTGGCCGGTAGACTAAGGGGGATTCCAGGTCTACCTTTCCGTTGCTAGTTAAAACTAACCGCTGTTTCTTCCAGTTATTGTAAAAGGTCCCATAAGACAGCTATTAAACCTGTTAAGGAGAAGTTGTGTGCACGTTTTTGCCGTGATTTTCAGCGCTGCACTCGGTACGTCGTCAAGCCTTCTTATTCAGGTCAGGCTAAGGTCACGGCGAGGTCAGACTGAGATCAGGCTGAGGTCAGTTCCTCGTCGATTAATAGCGAGACCTCCTCTAGAAGTATGGTGCTGATGTCAGGTGGTCTATCCGGGTGGATCGGAAATAGTGTGTCCACTATCTCCTTAATTTTTGAAGGATTCCTAACGAGCTATTAGCCTGGACCGCTAGTTTATGCATCACCATCTTGTAACTTAACTCCCAAGGGTCATTGTTTTGTCTTGAGAGTTCCTTTCACTTTCGTCTCTTGCACGTATTGATAACCCACTTCGATCAGAGTAGTTCCGCTAGATTCTGTGTGACCTTGCCCCTCAGGTGCAGACATCTCTTTCTGAGTGCGACGATTTCTTCGGTCGACCAGTAAATCGGCCACCAAATCGGTTAAGCAAGGGTCGTTTTTCGCGCGAAGGTTTCTTCAAATCATAATATGCCTACCTCCAAATGGCGGGCAACCTTACCTTAAATTCCGGAAATTCCCTGTATTTCTTGAACACACTTCGCTGGTTCTTCATATCTTTCGATGCACTCTTTGACGTTGACGATGTTACATTTTTCTCAGTGATTTATTTCCTCTTCTGATCGATTTTTTAAAATTATTTATGTGCTACATACCTCCTTCCCACCAAGCTCCGGCAGGAGAACCACAATCTCCTTATCTATGCCTCCAGTCTGTAGAACTTCGGAATTAGTGTTGCAAGTTGTATAACACTTGGAATATTCGACATTGCCTAAAAGGGTTATTAGTTAAAAGTAAAATCCTTTTCAAATCCAAAGCTCAAACTGCCTAGTTGCCTGCACTGTTCTTTTGCAAAACCTCTTAACTCAAGCTTCAAACGGGCAACAAAACAAATCCATTCCAGTAGTCCATCTTAGCTTCATTAGTTTGCCAATCATTCCACGCCATTATGCACATGTGTAAACACCCAAACCTACTTACCCGAATCTCTGATACAATAGTTCCTAGGTTGCATACACAATTCAACATGCCAATCCGTCTCCTTCAGCTAGCATGCATGCCAATATGCACTAGAGCCATTCTCTCTCGGAATACAGGCTTAACACTGATATCTTTAGCACAAATTTTCAAGTGACTCCAATCGACAGAAACTTCAAAATGTGAAAATCGAAATTATTGTTTTCATTAAATCCTGCCCGACCAGATGCGACCGGCATTGATAACAACAACAAGAACGGCTACAAGGACGATGAGGACGAAGTCGATGATGACGATGGTGATGATGATGATGATGATGATGATGACGACTATGTTGTTGATGATGCTAGCGATGAGGATAATGCCGAGAGAACTTGAAGAGGCCCATAAGCACGGAAGCATGCAAATTGAATTTATTTTCGTACCTTCCATCCCCGAGGCTCCGGTATTAGAGTGAGAAAGAACGTGGGCTGGATGGTCCTCACATACGAGTTGGGAAGGCGTCCGTCTATACCAGTTTTGGGCACTTCTTGAGAACCTTATGTTCGGAAGCGTGTGTTTATGAACATGTGAGACTGTATTTAGTTTTGTCCAAAAATTATTATACTTGAATCGTTCGCTTGGCTGCTTGGGCAAATATTTAAGGTTGTGTGCTCTCTTTGGTGAGCGGAAGCATCCATTCAACTGGATGTGGGGAACACTCGATGGTCGACAGTAGATGGAAGTTGGAAGTGTGCTTAAAGCAAATTTATTCCATAAACTATCGGTTACAGTTGAAATTGATGGACCGATAGATGGATGGGCGACGTCCCGACGGTGCAGATGGATGGATGTGTACATGGATGCGTGCGTGTGTGATGGCATAAGCTGTATTTCTATGGTCGATCTCTTTGAAGACTAAATATACACGAAAGTTGCTTTTGTGTGTTGAGCTAATTTTGTATATTAAAGTTGCTCCTGGCAGTCATGTGTGCTGGCTTTAATTTCAATATTTAATCAGCTGTCAGGAGTCTTTAATGGAATTGACAGTTTGGAAGTGGAACTACTTATGGGATTGATTGTCGTAATAAGGCAAAAAGGAATGAGGAAGTGCCCAAGGCTTATTGGTTATAGGGGCATAACTTGGATTTTGATCAACTTAAAGTTATGATCCGGTTTAATCAAGACCATTGGACCTTATGACGATTCTAGGCAAGTTAAGGTTGTCGCCAGGTCAGGGCTTACTACCCGTACATAGGTCGTATGCTAATTAAGGTACGTTTTTTAGCTCTTTAAGTACATTATTTGTATGGCTTCAAATGACTTAAAGCTCTTTAAGAATAGGAACAATTTTAGGGTATATTTTCCTACTAACGTATAGTGACACCCAGTGCACCATCTCATGGTAATCAAAGGAAACTGGGAAAGCTTGAAAAGTGTGAATCTAACTTAGACTGGTTTTCGATGCAAAGGTTTCGAGGACTCTTGTCACGTTAACCATTATGATGCGTTAAGTGGATATAAGTTCCGTGGCGTCTCAGGAAATCATGCCCCTATTGACCAGCTTCCTTTTTGATTTTTAGACAAAATAAAACTCCTTCGAAACTAGTCTTATAACGTTGCCAGAAAAACACATTGTCTTTAGATGCAATTCACGAATCGATCCATATTTTGTAATGCTCAAAGTAAGTAAACTTCTGTTTATGAAGGCCATACGAAGAGGAATATCTAGAGAATCGGGCGGGTAGGATCGGACTTTTTTGAAGGTTTGAGTGGCTCATAGCAAACCACATTATTTATCCACCAAATACGGTGCACAAACCGCCATTCAAAGTCCTTCATGTTCCTTTCATGTTCTGGATCATTCTAATGGCATTATCAAGCACTTCCTCCAATTCTGAATATTTGAACTTATGTGGCTGTCTCAGCTTACATCACTCCTTTCAAAACATGCAAGCAACTTTCGACACGCTGGTTTGGCTAAGGTGTGGCCACTATAAGCTTCCGCTAAAATGAGAGGACTTTCATATTCAATCTTACTATCCTTACAAGGTCCCATACGACTGAGCAGGCCTAAACAGAATGGGCAATTTTCTTATTTCAAATGACTCGAAAGCACATTGCAAGAGCTATGACTCATCTTCGATTATTCCGATCCAATCGGGCTTGATCCTTCCAGAAGCATTTCTCCATACAAAGTCTGGGAGGTTAGCGCAGAATACTCGTAGATACCCCCCTTTACCACCACCACCAGACGCCAGAGACAAACAGCTCATCCGTGATGGGTACATTAGCGATATTCAGCAGCTCATACGTTTAATCAATCGCTTCCGGGATCTCGCCGATGTTGTTAAACAATACGTCGACTCTTGGTGGTTGAACCTAACACAGAACTTTACTCCGGTAAGATTCCTCTCACTCCTTTGTACATTAGGTAGATTATGATTAGCTAGGGGATATTTTGGAGGCTAGGTGTGTCATCACACTTAGATGAACCTGAGAGCTGACTGAAGCCTTTTAGCCTTGGTGAGATCTCGGACATGCAGATTGAGATGACGTAGCCCAGTCACAGAAGGACTTAATCAGGCGGTCGATCATTCGGAGCAAAGCACACGAGTGCTAGCCAACGAAAATCGCTATGGTCCGTGCGAGTGTACAGCAGAACCAGAGGCAGTCGATTCTTCGCCGTACACAAGAACTCGGCCTTTCGTAGACTGCAACTTGGCGAATTTTGGGTCGGGACTTAGGCCTATTCCCTAAGTCAGTCACAAGTTCATGACCATAGACAACGGCGTCTGTTCAATGACTGGGCTTTGGAACGTTTGGAAGGGGATCCCAATGCGTGCCGTAAAATCATCTTTACGGCTAAGTTGCCGTACGCGAAGTGCACCAAGTGACAATGCATCCTCAAAAAAAAATAGAGTTTGATTCGGATTTTTTCGAAAACGACGTTGGTGAGGCGGTCACCGTCAATGGCGAACGCTACATAATGATGATAATCAATTTCTTATATATCAAATAGGACCACGGCGCTATGTGCCACACAGCGGACGCCACGATTGACATTCTGCATGAAGGTTTGGGGATAATCCCTCGCAGAGGTGATGTGAATTGGCCCACAAGGTCGTGCGATTTGACCCCGTTAGAATATTTGTTGTAGTTTTCCTAAAGTCTCAGGTCTATGCGAATAAACCACAATCGACCGATGCCCTTGAGGTGAACATGACACAGGCCATCGCTCAAACTCAGCCCGATCTGTTTGGGACCACTCAGATCCGTGCCTCCGTAAAAAGCTGGGGCGAGAATTTTAACGATATTCCATACATAATGGCATAAAGGGTGGTCCAAATACAAGTTTCTTTTTAAAAATGCAATTAAATGAACTAAATTAAATTCTTTCGATGTATTAAGGCTTTATTAATAAGAACAAACATTCCCATTAATTATGAAATACAATGTCGTTCAAATGGCTGCCTCGGTTGGCTTCGCAGTAGCGCATTCTGTCACTCCAATTTTCAAGACCTTATTGATGGTTTCGGGCTGTAGATCTCGGATTGTTTGGATGATATTGGTCTTAAGTGCTTGAATCGTTTCCAGATTGTTGGCGTAACATCGGCCCTTCACAGTTCCCCACAAAAAAAAAAGTCCATATGGGTCAAATCGCAACTCCAAGGCGGTCACTTGACATCGCCAATCATGATAACACGATTTGGGAATTTGGTGCGCAAAAGTTCGATTGCAGCATGAGCTGTGTCGCATGGCCTGTGTCCATGTCTTCAATTTCAGTTAGTCGGTTAACATGTCTCTGCAACGCCCACCGTTGACCGAAACTTTGTTCCCAGCCTCAATTTTGAAGAAATGATGCCACCACTCCACAATGTGCACTAAACTGTCATTCTCTGTATTTGCAGTGGCTTCTCGACAATAACGTGCGGGTTTTCCGGCAATTTTGTTTGCTAACGTAGCCGCCGAGATGAAAATGCGCCTCGTCAGAAAATATGATTTTTCGCCTAAAATCATTGTCCAATTCAAGCTGCTCTAAGGCCCAAACTGCGAAGCGATAACGAAGCGGATGGTCGCACGCCTTCAATTGCTGAGTCAATTGAACCTTGTGAGCGAATAATCCGAGATCTTTGTGAAGAATTGTCCTCAGGCTGGTGCGTGAAATGTTGAGCTGTTGAGATCGATGGCGATTTGATGTTCCACCATGAGTGTTGTCCACTAGCATACCAGTCTCTTTGCACGCACTTGCGGGTAGCAGTTGCGGTGGGTGCTCCATTCGGCCAAATCTTCTTTTTAAAAAACGCACTGCTTGGGCTACACAGCACTCACTTTCGAAATAAGTTTTCAATAACTCCCAACATTGTTCAAGCGTAAAGCGACTCATTTCATCAGCGACTCATGCCATCCTTCCGCGGAGGCATGATACTGACTTCTGTCAAGATTTTAAGCGGAAACAGCTGTCAGTGTTTCGAGTCCATAGAGGAGATTCGACTTCCGTGCGTTGAAGACTATTGGAGAAATGGAAAAAATGTTGACATAAGGGCATTATGTCGAAGGAGGTTACTTTAAAGGGGACAAACAGGATTTGAAAAACCCAAAACAAAAATATTAAAATCACTTTTCAATTTGGTTGCAAAGAAAGCGACTTACGAATTCGCGGCAAAAAACATTTTTTGGGAGTTCATAAGCAATACCCTTTTGGCTATTATCTAGAGCGGGCAGTATTTTTCCAACACGATCCCCTTCATATCAATCCCCTTGACATAAGTATAAGGCTTGTTAAAAAAATAATATGCCTTTTTATATTTCGTGAGCTGAGTAAAGGGTGTTTTCTCAGAGGTTTGGTTTTTAAATTGGCAACACTACTGTTAATGATCATTTGATTCAAACTTAATTTGTAATTAATACTATTTCATGATAAATAAATTAACACCAGAACAGCGCATACAAATTATGTAAGCTTATTTATAAAACCATGGTTCGGTTCGCCAAACTTATCGTGCGCTACGTTGATTTTACGGTCGACATAATCGTCCATTTGAGCAAGTTTTCGGAACACTATGAATCGTTTTCGCACCACGCACACTCTAGCGGATAATACGCATCCCCATAGACGACTCACAGTACGAAGAGAAGAAGTTATGCCACTGTAGAGCGCAGTGTTGAGGAGAATCCAATTTACCATCGTGCAAAGCAATTGGAGCTATGCACATCCACTCTGCGGAAGATTTTACGGAAAGATCTTGGTTTAAAAGCTTGTAAGATCCAGCTTGTGCTGGATTAAATTAAAAAGAGTTAAAATATTGTGACGATTATACGCGACGTAGGTTCGGTGAATTGGCCGAAAACATTATTCAGTTTGATCCTTATTTTCAATGCAAATGTTTGTCCTCCGATGAGCCCCATTATTGATGAAATGGATATGTAAATAAGCAAGATTGCCGAATTTGGGGTTGGGAACCCTCACTGTTTGATGTGTCCATATTTCCTTAAGGATGATGCCGGTCAGAATGTTACCGTCAATGGATGCGTTGTTTTTCTGAATTCTTCGTTCCTCAGTTGAGTGACATTGACGTGACAGAGCTTTGGTGTCAAAAAGACAGCGCACATACCACACGACGCGCGTCACCTACAATATATTGCGGGAAACATTAGCTGAACGCATAATTTGGCGTATTTTTAGACTACTTTCTTTGGGGCTATGTCTATGCCGATAAACCAGAGACGTCGGACGATTTGTAAGTCAAAATTCTCCATGTTATTGCTGATATACGCCACCAATAGCTCGATAGAGTTGTCGAAAATTGGACTTCATATTTGCGCTTCATTGGAAATAGCCGTGCGACACACATGCCCAAGGTCATATTTAAACGCTAATAAAATTATTTATTAAATAAATCTTCTGTGAAGAATAAAACTATTTTATTGGGGTCTTGTCCGCAGAAGACTGATTACAAAAAGAAAACATTACAAGTTTACATGGATGTACAATTCAATTAGAAACAGAAATTTGTGAAAAAAAAGGAACAATGTTAAGGCGTTCGTGAATACTATTTACAAAATATACAATCATGGAGAATTACAATATAGTTAGGCCATACTCGTTCCAGGATCTTGGGATGTCACGACGCCCTCATCGCTTTCGTCGCGTATTCAAAATTTGTTGAATTAATATTTTGTAGCTGCTTTTGTTTCAAAAGTTAGAGATGACCTCAAGTTCGTGGAGATAAGTTATGTTTAGCATCTTTATACCATTTACAATCTATCGTTGGTGGTACTGGTTTCCATGCGATGTCGATTCAAGTTGAGCCATTTGCGACGTCTAACCACATGCTAAGATACCATATCTCATATGGGTTTCAACTCAACCAAGATAACATTGGTGTAGAACTAATGCTGGACAAAAGTTGCCGAGGCGGCAAGATGTATATGCTGATTATCGCAGTTTCTTCGTCATCGCTTAAATGTGGTAACTCCATTTGAGATTGTAGTCTGTAATGATGCCCAGACCCGCGGTGAACGTATGTGTATTAGCTTCGTTTTTTTTTAACATTTATAACAAGGCACCACGCAGTGACTGCATCATTTTTATTGCCTCTTCCACGTGCCCATGGCTTGCAATAATGGCTGTGTCGTCGGCGTAGCGTAGCCAGTACTTTGTTGAAGGATTGAAAACATATGATTGACATATATCATGAAGATGAGTGGTCCCAGTTTTGATCCTTGCGGGACTCCGAATCTGACACTTTCTTCCTCACTATGCTCGTCCTCAATTTTCACTTTGAAGTGCATATTATTAAGGTATTATTAAAATTAATGAAAAGAACCTGTTCGCAAAGTCTCCTAGCAATCGGCCTGTACTTTTGTTTTTTCTGAAACCAAATTGCTTGTCATTAAGAATATTATATTTCTCGATAGAGTCTCTTGGTCAGAACTTCTTCCACCACTTTATCAACAACTGAGAGTATAGAGATGGGCCTGTAATTTTTTCAACTATTGTAGATCGGTCGGACGATCGATAGTTGGAACTGAGGATTGGTCTAGGCTCATGTTAACCAGTTTCGTCATGACAGGTGCTTACATTTTCGTTCATTTTCAGGTTTCTTTGTCTAATTCCGTCTACGCCAGGTGACTTGTAATCTTTTCGAGCTCTGATAATATTTTTTATTTCTACAACTGATGGTTCTTTTAGAAACTTTGATCTTTGTACGTTGCCTGGTATTCGGTTCGCAGTTTTGTGGCTGCATCCGTGTGCTATGTTATCGACTCCTAATTAACTATTGACTTTAGCTACATTCTTCATGTTGCTTTCGTATGCAAGATTTACCTTCAGAGTCTTATCAAGGCTGTTGACTCTCTTACCCAGAATGGAACTGACTAGTTGCCAAGTTTCTTTAAGATTGGATTTGAACTTCTGGAACTATTGTTTGAGGAATAGAGTGTTTGTGTGGAAGATTCTTTTGTGGAGCTCGTTTCGATACTTTTTTTACTCTTTTGCATATTTTTCGTTTTTATATCTTCTTGTCTTTATATCCTCTGTACAATCTGTCTTTTTCTGCCTTCCTTAATTCGTTCGTCATCCACTATATGCTCATTGCTTCTTTATCTGTGTTGACACAATACGGTTGATGATTACAAAATAGTAGAACGCGGGTTCTTGATCCCTTCGTAGAAATCGTTGACATTGTTGTATTTGTTAAGATCTTCCCAACCATAGTTCCTAACATTATTCAGAATCATTGCATCTAGGACATACTGCTGCTTCTGTTTTGTTGTGTCTTTGACATAAACTTTGGACTTGATTCCGCAATATATCGCATGGTGCTCCGAGGTGTTCATTTCAGTTACTCCTGACATAATTGCATCGTCTGTAACTCCTACCAAGTAATGATCGATGAAAGTCTTTGTGTTTCGGGTTAAAACTACGAGATGAAATTGTATTCATCAGACCTTTCGATGCTATCATTATCTTGTATTTACTTAGGTAAGTGTCTTTTGACTGGGTATTTATGTTTACGTCTCCTATAACGAACATGTTTTTGTGTTTGTGAAATACGTCAATGTGGTCATTCAGTTCGGAACACGTTTCCCTGGGGTTTACTGTAAAATGCAATGATTACGTTACATATATACTAACAGATATATGTAGATCTTACGGTCAATAAGGAATATTACCGTGAAGCTATGAGCCATTTGCTTGAAGCAATCCGAAGAAAATCGGGGAGTGGTCGTGGTGTAATGGGGATCATTATCCACTGTTAAGCGGAAGATCTGTAGTTTAAGCCTGTCCATAGCCAAGAACAATTCCTATACGGAAAAACTGTGCAACAACATCAGTTGTGAATGAGAGATGATCGAAAAAGTGCTGCCGAAGACATAACACTCGCAGTATAAGACCACTTCAAAATTAATACTTCGTATGTGCATATCCAATATAACACCTTAACGACATAGAAACAAAAGAGTTTCTGTGAACTACAACAAACGCGACAAATTCAGTCGAATCTTTCCAAAAATCCTACCTGGGACAACCACCCGCGGAGAGTAGTGAACGAACATCTTCGACACAAACCATCTGCACCTCGTTCAAGTTGTGTGAAAACCACCATAAGAGCGTACACTCTTGAACCTGCACGAACCCTATAAAAAAAAAAAGATATGCGAGACAAAAATTATTCTCGAACCTGAGAACACAGGTTTGAGTTCTCGACCTGATCATTTTGTGGATTTTCAGTAGTCTTTCGTCTCTCAAATGCATATATTTCTTGCCTTAGGGTGAGCACTAGTAGCCCGTGCAATTCAATGATACTTTGCCTTTGACGTCATGTCCAATAGGATTGATTGGTCCTATGTCTAATTCTGAAACTAATGAATAGAATTCTTTTTAATTTCTTTGGGAAAAGGATAACTCAATCATCACTGATCCATATCAGCTATATATGTACGTATATCCATGTTCTATCAAAGCAAGCACATACGAAAGGTGAATCCATCATCCAACTGCACGCGCATCCCCTCCCGTCGAAACAGACAGATTTACTTCTTCCGTGACAAACCTTCCTCATCGAGCACCTTTTGAATGGTGCTCAATGAATCAGATCATCCCTTCGCGCATCACCCGGGAATATCTCAACAATCCTGAAAGGAAAATCAATCTAGAACCCCAACCACCACGCTGCGACATTAATACACTCAATACTTTACTCATAGTTAATTGCTTCAAATCTGACAGCGAGAGCAGCAGAATAAATCGAAATCACTTTAGCGCACCCGTTATCTCTGCCCCTCGGCCCGGGAGCTCCATCCACCCACCATTTCGTGTCGTTATTTTTCTAACATCACGCAATTTAGAGTGGAACACCTGTCGAAAATCTGGCGACTCAATTTGATATGAAAATTCCGATTGCCGCATTCCCGTAGATTGCCGCACCACCCGTGCTCTAAATCCGCATCGCACACCGCGTCACACGCAAAATGTGTCTCAATTTATAAGCCAAACGTTTCATTTCTTTACTCACTCGTTGACGTCGTCGTCGTCATCGTCGTCGCCGTTGCCGCAGTGCTATAGCGGTGAAGCAAGGAAAGAGCATTTTTCCATCGACGACAGGGACAACGCGTTCCGTGCTGGTTAACGAAGAAAAATTAAAGAATTTTTGACAGCACTTGCGAGTCTCGCCACCCGCTCCACCACGAAGGAAGCGCCAGTAACAAAAAAAAGGAAGAAAAAATAAAGCAGGCATTCACTCCCTCTCTATAAATCATTTGGGTTTTGTTGTCCCGATTTCTTCGTTCACCTTCCCTACCGCTCTTCACTCGATAGCGGTGTCATTTCGAAAACACGACAACACCAACGAGGATGTGACGATGAGAGTGAGGAGAATACTAACAAACAAAATACCAACAGAAAAAAAAAAAAGAAATGGAACTGGAAATGACAAAAAGAAACTGCTTTATCCCATTACCCAATCTCCGGCACGGTAATGGTGCTGCTACACCTAGAACACCCACCGTTCGGCCAGCATATACCATAGCCCGCCAAGTGGTAGTAGTTAGTCATTCACCCACATTCGCTCTTATTCTAGTACAAGGATCAACGTTTATACCTCAATAAGCTCATGATTAATAGCTTGTGAGCGTCGAGCTTCCATCACATATACACATAGTGAGCTGCTCCTTGCTCTGCGTCCAGGTATGATGGCAGCAGAATCCGTTGCTGATGCCGGAGATTCATATCCAGGACCGGTTGCACCTATGGTTGGCGGTGGAACACCTTTGGTGTTTGAATTGTTCAATATTTGCAGTTGAGCGACATTTTTTTATTCCTTTTTTCCTCTTCCCCGTGTCCCTTTCTCGTTCTTCTCCTTTCTCATTGTTCCATTGTGCCGTTGTGCCGCTAATGCGATGAATCAACTGACGATGATGGGTACGGATGGGGAGCCGCATTGGATTGGCGAAATGGGAGACGAGAAATGTGGTACTCGTACGTGAGCGTTGTGGCATTTTATTTATTTTTCTCGTTTTTGTCGTTTCACCCTGACTGCTCATCATTTAGAACAATGGAACGTATCATGTGACGGGCGCGCTCGATGCGAGTTTCTCAGGGGTGTCCTTGAAAAAGATTGAGATACACTTCACTTGAGCGGTTTTAATATCTTCTTCTATTTTTTTTTCTTTATTGTTTAATTTTGATTTCGATTGAGCGGCGCGAAGGGAGCGTAACGGAAGACAAGTGAGGAATGTGTATAACGAGGAATGATTTGACATTTCGAAAAATTCGAAGACAAATGTCGGGATGTTTTCGCGCAATACAGAAACATCCATCAAATTCATTTATACTACTAGGTATCTCCACGATCGTACGGCTCTCACGTCACGGAGGATCTTCCCCTAAAAGTATTGATCCTTTTCCTAAGGAATTATTCCATTCCTTTTTTCCAGCTGGGGTTTTCAAAACCCCTCCCTTTAATCATAGGGCGCCCTCTACTTATTGTTTTTTTTTTTTTGTTTTGGAGACTTTGGCTATCAGCTGAAGCACTAAGGCACACTGATCCTCTGTATTGCCAGAAAAGCACCAGACAAGCATATCACTATGGTTTTGACGCTCTTTCGAAGAAAAACACGATTAAGTACGATTTCAATGATGACCCTAAAAGAAAAGATGTGGCTTCGCCATCTAGAGTCTTAAGTAGAAGAGGATCAAATCACATATTGGAGCAACCACTCGGATCAGGTTTTTCGCTCAATTACCTACTCTAGTAAAAAAGAACTATTTATACAAAGTGGCGCAAAACTAATCACCCTCTCGGGAGATCTTATAATTTTTGCTAATGGATCGTACGTCAATCATATCATATTTGACATTTGCGAACTAGACAGCTGCAGTATACAAACATACAAGCAACGGAGTGCTATACTGTGTGGAAGTGGAAAAAATGTGTCGATATTTTTGACCAGTAATCGGTCGGTGGTGTTAGCTCAGTGTGATTATCGACGTCAATCTCCTAATCGTGTCGCGCCAACTGGGCAAACATTCCGGCACTTCGCTACTCGACTCGAACAGACTGGAACCACAGGAGACCATGCAGGGCGTGGCCGCCACCGCACTGGTCGTTCGGCCGAGAATATCGCAGCTGTGGCTGCCGATATCGCTGAGAACGAAAAAATATCAACCAGACGACGGGCCATCACCAGACGGACCCTTCAGCGAATTTTAGTAAAAGACTTATACATGTTCCCGTACAAAGTGAAAACAGTGCATTAGTTAATGCCTGCTGACCGTCAGTAGCATGTGAATTACTGTCAAGCCACCTTTAATCTCTACGACGAAGAGGACAATTTTGTGGCGAAAATCTTGATGAGTGACGAGGCGCATTTCTATTCAAGCGGTTACGTCAATCTTCGTTTCTGGGGCACTGAAAGAAGAGCCAATACATCCACACAAAGCGACTGTGTGGTGCGGCTTTCACGCGGGAGGAGTGTTTGGGCCGTATTTTTTTTAGGACGCCATCAGCAACTGTTCACTGCAATGGTCACTGTTACTGGCGAACGCTATAGAGAAATGATGAACGACTTCTTACTGCCGGAATTTTATAAGCGGGGCTTGGTGAACATGTGGTTTCCACACACACAGCACGAGCCACAATGGATATTGTGAAGGAATCGTTTCCTGGTCGCGCAATCTCGTTTGGACGATTTGGCATGGCCAACAAGATCGCCCGATTTAACCATCCCAGATTTCTTTCTATGGGGCTACTTGAAGTCGCGCGCTTATGGTAACAAGCCTCAGACAATCACAGCCACGAAGGAGAATATTCGACAGAAATGCGAACAGAAAGTGTATCCACACTGGCGGCAGCCACGCGGATACCATCTTTTCCACTAAACACAAAAAATCATACCCATCAAATCTTCGGTCGATAAGTCTCCCTCCAAGTATTAACAAGGTTTTCGAGAAGTGGTTTTATTGGGTTGAGGACAATAAAATCACTTCGGATAACCAATTCGGTTTCAGAGCGGGGCATAATACTGTTCATGCTGCGTCGAAACTCGTATCGGATATCCAATGGCATAGGTATAAGTAAAGGGCAATAGGGCATAAGTAAACCACTGCTATATATGATTTCTGACATGTTAACAGGTAGAAAGTTCGTAGTGAAAATTGCCAACGTGACTTCTACCCAAACATTTGATATTAACAACGGACTGCAACAGGGTACGGTGAACTCGCCGATCCTTTTCAGCATTTACTTCAGTGATTTGATAGCTTCTCTTCACCATTCAATAGCGTATGCGGACGATCTAATCGCGTACAGATCAGGACCTGATCACAGATCAGGTCCTTTGTCTAGGGCCTCCCGGGACACTAGAAAAAATTGGCGCAGCTTCTCAATCTTTGGACCGGACGGGTGTCCAATGGCAAAACAAAGTGTAGTCAGATACCTTGAGATCGTGCTGGATCAGTAACTATATTTTGACAAACATGTAGATGCTGCTCTGGCAAGAGCCCGGGGCGCTTTCGCTCTGATAAGATGGCTGTTTCATAGCAGTCAACTTGATTCCAGGGTGAAGGTAATCTGCTACGTGGCCTTAATCAGGCCAATGATTGCCTATGGATGTCCCGTGTGGTTCAATGTGAGAGCTAGCTGAATGGAAAGGATTCGGGTGTTTGAGAGACAATGTCTCAGAACTTGTCTCGGATTACATAGAACACCTGAGATCTGTGTACACGAAATTTTACTCGAATGAGCTTCTATACAATAGGGCCAGGATTGTACGGGTGGATAATTTTCTAATAAAACTGATCCGAGGTCACCTTTCGAGGGCAATGACTTCGGTTAATAATCTGATCTCCCGGGCTTACTTCCCTAGCTACATGTACCACGAGAAAGTGCGCCTTAGCGGCTTTGTCCCCCCAGAGGCATTCATCTATTTAGATCAATGAGACGAGATCAGAGAGACGTCGTCCGACAGCATCAACGCTTCTGGTGGCTGGAGCGATCTGCGTCAGTGGTTAATTTTAATAGGTCGGCCTCTTTAAGGCAAAGCCTGCCACATGCCAATGGTAGCCTTATATAGACTAGGGTAGGTTAAAAGAGGTTAGAGTAGTTAAGGGCATGCTACGGCAGACCAGGGTGGCACGTAGGTTTAGTTTAGTTTTAGCTTTAATTAAAAAAAAAAAAAAAATTAAAAAAAAAAATAAATAAATAAAAAAGAAAATAAATACAAAACAATAATGAAAACAAAAAAAGATGTATATATATATATATGTATATATTTTTGTTAAGGTAGGGTTAAGTAATTCTTAGTTATAAATTTCTTTATAAAAAAAAAGAGGATCTGACGCTGAGTTTTAAAATATCACTTTTCTTGGCCTAAATTGTTTATTTATTTTAATTGTTTTAATTATTATAAATTAATCGTTAGGCCGAAAAGCATAGCCTTAAGTAGTTCTATTTGCTTTAGAGTGGCCGTATAGGGCCAGTAAGGTGTTTTATATCAGTTGTTGTTTAAGCAAGTTTTAAGCATTTTTTGTCTAGGATAAGTGTGTTCTACAAAATAATAAAAACAAAAATGAATAACAAAAAAAAATGAATAATGAATAAAAAACCATGACTCAATTTGATGATTAATTTTGCACCAGCTTGTATAAAGGGTGTGTTTTTTTTAGAGTTATGCAAATTCAATATAAAATAAAACACTTGAAGCTAATGTCATGGTGGCCTTAGAATACACCAAATGACATAAGCAATGTTCGAGTAAGTGCGAGCTTCCTACGAGACGAATGTGACAATTTCAAATATAACATCAACAACTGAGGCGTATTAGTCGAAGTCATGAATCCATGTTTCACTGTTGTGCAATTTCCTCTAGCTCCATCCTTATATTGTCTTCCGACCTTCTTAGCACACCTTTACTTTTGGTTTTTCCACTCATTACTCTTTCGTCTTATCGTTCACTGTCCATTTATTCTATGTGTATTCACTAACTTTTTCGGATTTCCTAACCTTGCAAGGACGTGATACATTTCCGATCGGTGCAACAAATCGTGGAATTCCCATTTCGTTTTTAAAAGCTGACGTCAATTGAAAATCTGGTCATTCATGGTGCGCTCTCCGATTCTTGTCAGTCCCTTTGAGAATATTTGACACACCTTTAACAACTTGATAACAGTGATATTCTTGTTGATTGATGCATTGTGCTATCCGTTTTGAACAATCTTTATATCTGATTACATAGTTTTCGTGTTTCCGCGGTATTTTTCCCTTTCTCACTGTCTACTTTTAGCCAGAAAAAGCTTCGTTTTGTGGAGACTGATATTTTTTCGCGTGATCCCTTCAATATTTTCCATGGCTTGTACTTTGAACTTTAGGGGCTTTTACTTTTTCCTCTTATTGAGAATCTACTTTTTCCATAGGTGGCGGTAGCGGTGCATGCTAATCAGAAATGTCACATCTACAACTTCGCATGATGTGCTTGAGCATCTACCCACAACTGCTCGCCATTTGTAATTCTGATTCTTACTTTCAGCTCGAAAAAATCTTTTACTATTAGTGAAAAAAATATCGCGAATGGTTTCAACTCTAAAGTTATGTTTTTATGGTGGAAGACAAGAAGTGTCCGAAATTTTGTGACACAGCATTAGAAGTAGAACCTTCAAGACCCATATCCAACTGAACAAAAACCTGCAAATACATTGCACATAGCTTGGGAATGCTCCAAAAGCAAGAAAATCGCGTGCCATACGAGGTGAAATCGAGAGACATGGTGTTTTCTATATCTTATTGTGATTAGCCATCAAAACTGATTCCATGACTGTAGATGAAGGATGTAATCATGAAATCTTCATTAGAATTGAATTAAGAAGTCGTCAGCTCCTCTTTTGGAAGAGGAGATTCCACTTTAGGGTTTGTTGAACGTCTTGGAACTTTCGCATATCACGATTCCATATTAAGCAAATAAGCGCAATACCTTCTCTCCGAGAGCATCCGGGCACATTCGCCTCGGATTGTAGTACCAACTAAATTGTAGGTGAAAGGTTGAAAACATGAAAAGAACGATGATGGATTAGAGAGGGAAGCGCTAATATGAAATTCCAGATGCGAAAATGACTAAAGTAGTCGATTAGCCACAAACCACTTTGATGAACCGGACGCAAGCGAATGATGTGACTCTCGACCGTGATTGAAAAATCATAAAAATAATATTGTAGCTTTGGACCTATTAAATTTTTTTAAAGCTTTTTCTACTTACTTTTAATTACAGCTTTCTTGATCCGAAAATTGAATTGTTTTCGGAGCTCCTGGTATGTTGGATCTAATTGGCCCAAAAGGGGTGATCGTGTGTAACGGTAATCATCACCGACTGTTGATTCGAAGGTCTGTAGTTCAAGTCCGTCCATAGTCAAGAACAATTCGTATATGGAAAAACGGTCCAACCACATCAGTTATGAGTCAGAGATGATCAAAAAGTGCTGACGAAGGCGTAACACTCGCAGAATATAATCACTTCAAAATTCATACTTTGTGTATGCATTTCCAATATAACACCTTAGTGACGACATGGAAAAAAGAAAAGCTACTGTGAACTACAACCAACGCGATAAATTCAGTCGAATCTCTTAAAAAATCCTATCTCGGACACCAACCCCCGGGGAGTAGCGAACGAACATCTTCGACACAAACCATCTGCACCCCGTCCAGGTTGTGTGACAAACACCATAAGAGCGTACACTCTTGAACCTGCTTATCTATATCTTGAAAGATATCATCTGATTAGACACTTTAATAACTAAGAATACAAAAATTATCATGAAGCTCACATCATCCACATGCTATGGCAGCGCTTAGCATTTTGCGTGAACCCTGGTTTTTCCAACAACAATATACGTAGATTTACGGCAGGACCTTACATTACCAACATTGGGCCTGAACTTCGCTTTACGACCTTGTGATCAGAAAGCATCTGCCAAACATAATTACATTGGCTTGTGTGACCGGAGTTGGTTCAAAATATTGCAATATTTTTGTAATCGCGGTTTGAATGAAACGACCGGAGAAAAATTGAGAATACTATAAATAGCTGCATCGATCCCAAATCTCTAACCTTTGAGCAAAGACTTACAATAACTACAATTCGCAAGTGGTGTTCCATGATTAAGTTAATCAGGGCCTCTTGCACTATGAAAATGTGAAGTCAATCGACACTTTCCTGGAGGGAGTTAAGACATATTGAGTTCCTTCCTGGAGTTAGAGGTTTGGTTTTTAAACTAGCTTTTAAACATTGTTTCTGCAGTGTTCGTTAATTTGACAGTCGAAAGTTGATTTATAGTTGATAATAAAGGGTGGTCCAACCATAATGAACGATGTTAATTGTAAGTCACACCTTAACGTCAAGTTTTTTTGCCCAATTTTATTTTACAGTTCTTTGTTTCAGTGTTTGACAAATTCAACCATGGAGAGGTACACAAGTGAGCAGTGCGTTAAGATTGTTGAGGCTTTCTATGAAAATGGGCGTTCAAATCAAAATGCATTTTGTGCACTTCGTGATTTTTCTGGTCAGCATAATCGACCAAATATGTCCACAATGGGTAGAATTGTGCCCAAAATTTCAACAAACCGGGTCTGTAGGAAATGTGAAATGTGCATGCTCGCCCAGTTCGTTCTGCGGAAAACATTGCTGTTGTTCGCGATATTGTGGCAGAAGAGCCGTCAACCTCGACTCGTCGTCGTGCCCAACAATTGATCGTCTCACGAACATCACTGATGCGAATTTTGAATAAAGATTTGAATTTACACGCTTACAAGGTTCAATTGACTCAAGAGCTGAAGCCTACTGACCATTTCAAGCGTCGTCAATACGCCCAAGTATACATACGACAGAAGTGAATGGTGACTTTACAAAGAAAATCATCTTCAGTGACGAGGCACACTTTCACCTCAGTGTATTCGTTAACAAGCAGAATTGCTTGTGCAAATGAGAATCCAAGAGTGATTGTTGAAAAGCCGATGTATCCACAAAGAGTGACTGTTTGGTGCGGTTTATGGGCTGGCGGCATCATCGGGCCGTACTTCTTCGAAAATGAGGTCGGCCAAGCAGTTACCGTGAATGGTGTTCGCCATCGCGAGATGATAACGGACTTCTCGTGGCCAGAAATTGAGGATATGGACCTGGATGATATGTGCTCCCAACAGGATGGTGCCACTTGCCACACAGCCAACGAAACAATGGCTCATTTGCGCGAGAAATTCAATGGCCGTGTTATCTCACGATCATGTGATTTGACACCGTTGGACTTCTTTCTTTGGGGATATTTAAAAGAAAAAGTGTATGACAATAAGCCAGGAACAATTCAAGAGTTGAAGGATGAGATAATTCGGCACATTAACGACATTGAACCTCAATTATGTCTCAGACTCATTGAAAATATGGACCATCGGATACAGGTATGCCACCGAAGCCGTGGCGAGCATTTGGCCGATATTTTGTTTCACACACAGTTGTCGTAGATCCTTCTATCATAATAAAAAATATTAAAATAAATTCTCTGAAAACTTTTTGTTTTATTTACAATTATCATCGTGCGTTTTCGTTGGACCACCCTTTAGTTAAGAGGAGAATTCGAATGAGTCGATGCGACATCGGGCACAGCGATTGGAGATATGGCCATCCACTTTGTGTAAGAATTTACAGAAATATTTTGGCTTGAAAGCTTATAAGATCCATCTTGTGCAAGAATTGAAGCCACGTGACCATTGTACCCGTCGTAAGTTTGGTGAATGAGCCTTGCCTTCCATAAGATGGCGCAACATGCCACACGGCGCGCGACATCATCAATTAATTGCGGAAAAACTTTGTTGAGCGCATAATTTCGCATAATGGACCTGTGAACTGGCCTCCACAATCCTCTGATCTAACACCTTTAGATTACTTTATTTGGGGTTATGTAAAATCATTAGTCTATGTCGATAAACCAGAGACGTTGGACGATTTGGAAGTCAACATTCGCCGTGTTATTGCTGATATACGGCCCCAGTTGCTCAATAAAGTTGTCGAAAATTGGACTTAATGATTGCGCTTCAGTAAAGCTACCTGTTGCGCGCATATGCCTGAAGTTATAATTGGGCACTAATGGCATACAATTATCTATTAATGTACTTGCCAATTCCATCTTTTGAGAGATATCTATTGGACGGTAGGAGGGAGGCACTCAAAACAAGCGCTGTCGTTTGGATATAATCTGTCATCACCGCGAATTCGTCTGCTACTGTGATCATGGCATTAAATCCGTTATGATTAATGTCTAATACGAAGGCCTGTTAATAGTCGTTTGTGTCAGAATATTTCAGCAGAGAGTCAAGCAGCATGAAGTCCAGATAGGAGCCGCTTCTAGCACGGCGGACTATTCGTTGCGAGCAACTTGACTCTACATTTATATTCAATGTTGCGCATAATCCACCAATGACATTGTTAGCTTCCCTAGTGTTGGGCATGTTATTTCCCCCATCGCTCTATAGTTTAAATCACCAGCCAAAATGTGTATGTTTTCTACCGAGTTTAAACGTAGAGATCAAAAACGTCTCTCGAGTTCTGTCATGAAAATAGTAGGCTAAAACGCTTCGGGTACATAGGCTACTATAATAAACATTCTCTTCCCTGTACACAATGCAGGTCTCTAGCACCTGGAACTGCTGTACTTCACCATTACATATAATTTTATTTTTAGAATATTTTCTAGTAAAAGTCGCAACTTCCCCACCGCATGTGGCGTTGGGTCGGTCTCTTGGAATTACTTTATAAGAACTGCGCCAGATTTGTTTTGTTAAACAAAAAGTACATCGTGGCTTTCGTCCTGCAACAAGTTGAAAAGTATGGTTCTTAGCTCAATCCTAATCAGTGAATTCACATCCCAATGAAAATAGCTACGAAATTTTGTGTCGCATTTTGGTAACCAGTTAGTGTACTTTTCTGTCCGGAACAGCCCAGAGCAGCCTCATTGACGGACGGCTTTTTTGTTGAAAGCAAATATTTCGTCTTTTCCTCGTTGATGTGAAGACTTGATCTCTTCCTATCTTGAAACTTAGGACATCGCCATTACTCGTAGTTTGCACGTACTCGAGCTTTTTTCTGTCCGCGACATTGTCTAGAGCTTTGCCCACTAACGAAACTGTATTTCGCAATTCGACGCGACCTGCCGAGACTGTTGACAGCGTATACATTGTAAAATATTTCCTTGTCTTCTAAATATTTTCGATTTTACACACTGGGATGCTAAGGAAGTAACGGTGAACGGCTTGAGTCTCACTAACTTGAGGTTGTCACTTTAGAATACTTTGAGCTCTGAAATCATTTCCTGGGGGCTATTATCGAGAACATGCCTTTGAGGAGCATCGTCTGCAACCCCCCTGCCTAAGGGCGAAAGAGAAGTACTCGAAGAATTCGTTTTCTCCTTTAAAAACTTCTTGACTGCTTATGCTGCTCCAGTGTGATACATTGCATAACCTAGCGTTTCTCGCCTATGCCTTTATAAATAATATTGCCTTATAAATAATGGCGTATTTACATAGATATTTGGTTTCGCGTAGGGCCATGATATGAGTACGATGAGTTGCACCTTCTTCTTGGACTTTCTTAGGTTAGGTTAGGTTAGAGAAGGGTTTGTGTGGGTACACATAAAATTAACCTGTCCTATCACGTGGTGGCTGAAACCACCCCGTGCTCTTAATGAATTTTAGAAGATCCGATATATCTGCATTAGCCACGTCCGCAATCTCTGTAAAGAATCTTTGGCCTAGCGACTCTGGAGAGCTGGGCAGTGGCAAAGCAGATGTTGGATCGTCTCAGTTTCTTCCGCATCGCCGCAGCTCCGGCAGAGACCGCTGGATCCCGAGTCCCATTTCCGGAGCATTGCTCCAATGGGACAGTGTCCTGTGATCACTCCGACGAGCATACGGATCGAGTTACGGTCCAGCGCCAGGAGCTTCTTTGTTTTTCCAACATTGAGCTCTGGCCACGATGATCTTGTCGTGTAGCTGTCGTTTCTTGTAAGCCAAGACGAGTTGGCCTCTTTGCTGATTGTGTCGTTTATGATCCGGTATAATGCGCTGATCGGTGGTTTCAATGACGTGTCCGCTTCGCTGATGTCATTTCGTTCCCTGCGATTGAGCTGCGGCCCGGGACCAAGCAGAGTTTAACTTTGTGGTGTCTGATGGACTTCAGTGAGTCGCGACATTTCTTGACAGTCTTTGATCTCGTTATACAGGATTCTATTGACTTCAGTGCAGCCTGGCTGTCTACGAAGATAGTGATATCAGATGGTGGGATATCGGCTACCTGTAGGTGTTTGGCTGCTTTCTCTATTGCCAGGATTTCTGCTTGAAAAAACGCTGCACAGATCAGGGAGTCTGAATGATTCCTCTTTGTGGAGGGTATCAGAGTAGAACCCGGTCCCGGTGCCCGTGTCCATTTTCGATCCGTCGGTGAAGAGGGTGATTTCGTGGTCGTTGATTACGGCGTTTGATAGCCACTCTTCTCTGTCGGGGAAAAGCATAGGTATACTGAGAGAGAAGTCATTTTGGGGGGAAATATAGTCGGTCGTAGCTGCGAGGCTACTAAAACTATGTTTCCTTCCCAGGTAGTCTATTATTTTAAGTAGGGCCGCATGTCCATAGTTGGCTTGCTTCCACAGAGAGGTCTCCCTTAGTCTGTGAGCGCTCTATGCAGCGCAGCCTTTTATGAATAGATCCAGGGGGAGGAGATGAAGAATCATGTCCAACCCTGCTTGCGGCGTGCTTCTCATGGCTCCCGTTGTACAAACAGCGGCTGACCTTTGTTCTTTCTTGAGCATGTTCATATAGCTTTTTGTGCTGCTGCCAGTCCACCAGATTATGGCTCCATAAGTTAAAATGGTCTGATGATTGCTGTGTACATCCAGTGAATGATGTACGGTTGCAAGCCCCATCTTTTGCCGAAGGTCTTTTTGTATGCATAAAAAGCGTTCAAGCCTTTTTTCATCTTTCCCTCCAGGTTCCTTTTCCAGAAGAGTTTTGAGTCAAGAATGATGCCTAGATATTTGGCTTCCGCTTTGAGTTTGAGTGGAGTGCCCTCTAACCTTGGGGGAGCAAATATTGGAATTTTCCTTTTCCTGGTGAACAAGACCAGCTCGGTTTTCTGGAGGTTTATTCTCAGACCGTTCTGTCTTGCCCATGAGGAGAGTTCTCTCAGCGCAGATTCCATTAGTTCACTGATAGTTGGTAGAAATTTGGTCGAGTAGTCGAGTGACTTTTGGTCAATGGTAACCATCAGGTCCTTTCCCACTCCGTTCTTACTCTTGGCTGAAGAAATTATTCTCCAGCTGTGAGTGTCAAGCTCTTTATTCTGCTTGTCAATTAGCTTCAATATGGATTCGTCCTTTTCGGGAACCGGTGGAGGGATCCATATTGAAGCCAACGTGCGAAGCGGAAGCATCGAACGAGGGATAACCTCGAGTTTAGCGTTCTGCCAGATTTCGCCGCAATTGTCGATTGTGCGCTTTAAGAAGTCTAGGGACCTCTGATTGTCACAACCGACAACTTTGACTCCTTTGTGCCAGCCTGCTCCGTCGAAGTTGATCTCATCGCTGCTATCTGCGATAAGCATCGTTTCCAGTATTTTGGCTTCAACCGTTAGCCAATTGTCGGATATAATCTTCCCATCCGGGTTGGAACGGTCGACAATAGCCACTTGTAGACTTTCTTGGACTTCCTTGCTGCGGCTGCTTTTTAGCGGCTGTTTCTATAGTGGCTTCTGTAGCAACTTCTTTTCTTGCGGCTACTTTTGTTGCTGCTACTCTTGTTGTTGCGACTGCATTTACGCGGCCTCTTCTTTTGTTTTTTGCCGCATCTGATTTAGCATATTTTTACTTTGGTACGAACCGCGGCCGAAAGTGAAAGAACGACGAGAGAGTTGTTGTCAGCCATCTAGCGACCTTCTTCACACTCAGAGAGGTAGGCAACGTCAACTTCTACGGTATGTTCGATTGATTTTATTTAACACCAATAAGCTGAAACACGAGTACTCAGTACCTTGGTCTGTGATTAACTAATTATCGTCGACTTTTTTGGATAATTATTCCCACCATAAAAGTTTTTAATGATCACTTACGTAATACGTTTAACTTCAATGCATTGCTTTATCGCGTAGCTCTCCAAAGTTAAAATTAGACATGCATATGTCTAGTTCACAAATATCAAAGATGGCATCAAAAAATAAGTAGAGTTCAGCAAATATTCACTATTGACATCTAGGCGGGACTTTTGAAAGACCACTCTACTATATATCATGGACACACAGAGCCAAAACTTTTAGTTATCACCTATGTTGTGTGTGATTCATTTCATTTTCCTGTTGGCTAAAGGAGCTTATGGCGTATCGTCGATTCTGAATGATGAATTTTCAAAAAAATACTTTCACACAACAAGCAGATTGGGTTTTGGCCAGTACCCCCCCCACGAAAAATAATTTTGACCATTTGTTGCTGCCAGAACCATATCCTTACACCATCTGCATCATGTGCAAATATATTATCTGCTAAGGCATGCCGTTTTCGTATTGTTTAAATAAGCTTTTGTAAAGTCACCAAGACCCTTCACCGCTCACTCTACTCTCTCAGATTATGTCTTTAGTATTGTCCCACTGCTTTTGATGAATTATTGGACAATAGCCCTGATTGTCCGATATGGCTTCGGTAGTATCAGAGACTTCACAACAAAATCGATATTCCAGATGAGGTGGCTTCAGAAAGGTTAAGATGAATATCCATACCTCCAAGCCCTTTGGCAAGATAGTTTATTCCATACTTCTTGTGACTTTACCTCTTTCTATTAACTCTATCTCTCTTAATCCAGAAACACATTTTAAAAGATGTTCAAAATCATAAATTTAAAATATTTTGTTGCTTACTATTTGATACCTTTATATGTAAGAAGATTCCATCTATCTGCGTATGCCCATCAGAATTCCTGTTAACCCGCATGCTAGCCGTACTCGAAAGGACGACCCAATCCATCAAAGCATCCCAACATATCTCCAGTTTATCATACCTGCCATCTTACCTCCAACTCAATTGTTCTTCCTCAATCTTTTAGTAGCAATCCGGCCTTAAGAATTATGGCCGTAGCTACCCACGTTTTGACAGCTGAAGATACACATCTCGTAATGTCTGTTCCTTAAATGTAATCACTCTTCACCGCCATGCCTCCAGGCATACGAATTAAGGCCGACCATCCATCCATCCACGTGCCTCCATTGGTTACCGTTAATAAATTTAAATTCCCGTTTTCCTTTAAATTTTCATCTAAAGATACTTGCTCCCGACAGTAGTTGTAGAGAGCGTTCCCACCAACCGTCCGCCAACTGAAACTATTGAGAAATTCATTACCTTGAATACATCTTCATTATGCTGAAAACAAAATGAAGTACAACGAAAAAATGGTAAGGAAATGTACAAAATACAACCGAAGAGAGGGAGAATAGCAGCGAAGGTCGTTATCTCACTTGGTGGGTACCTTTTAATGCATCGATTTATATGCAAGGATAATTCCATCTTAAATCTTTATTAGTCAGCTTCAGCGGAGTAATTTCAATTCGCTCCTGCTACCAACTAGTCGGAACCGACCGACTCTCCTTTTCATCATCTTGCTATCGCATGAGCGAGGTATTTTTTTCCCCATTTACACTGGAATACTACACTTGTCGTCGTCCTTTCAATTTCGGTGTGGACGACGACAACTTTTGTGAGCAATTTTTCAAATCTGCACCCTTGAATGAGCATTTCATTGTAGCCGATGATTTCCACCGGACTTCAAAGGGCGATTTCTGTTTTCTTCTTCCCTGGCAACGACAGGACTTTCTCAAGAATAATATAAAGAAAAAAAAAATACGATAAAAGGACGAAATTGGAGAGAAAATATCAATCATCGGCAATTTTGTTGTAATTCCTCATTTCTTGTTTTCATGTTGCTTTTTTTAGGTCCTTTACGGGTGTTCCTATGTCCAGCTGCCAGTATTGTAGTTGGCGATATCCTTGCCATGTGTCCCTTTTTCTTATTGTGGATGTCGTTTTGGCCTTGTCTACTTCCGTTTAATTTTGTTGAGTGTGACAAGTTCGGACGGAATGACGACGCAACGACTTTTTGCGGTCAATAAGGAACGTTGTCCTGGCCGGCGATAGGGATGTGTTCGTTCGTGTGTGCGGGTTTTAAAAATTGAATCCAAAGATGATTTTTGTTTTTTTTGTTTTTGTTTTTTTACAGAAATCTGATAAAAAGGCGATGGAGCTGGGGATCGTTTCCTTTTACTTTATTCCCTGTATCTGATTTTATTTATAATTTGCTTTTAACAGTGTTGTTCGAAACGTTTTGGGGAGGAGTAGAAGACGGCAGATAAAAAGTTTTGCTTTAGACTTGAATATTTGTGGCGCCAATAGACTGAAAAGTTTATATGAAATTAAGGCATCGAGATGATGGGGGAGAACTAGCACCGAAGTGTGATTCATTTTGGGGGGCACTTCGCTTGAGCCCGTTTTTTGCACCACAACATTTTGATTTAATCAGTGGATATGATGGGTGATCCAATTCGGATTTCCTATATCAACAAAACGGTGAGTTAGATGGCTGTCAAGGAGTACCGCGAAAGTGTGGTCGAAAGCCTGGAAGTATCAATTCGTAGTCATTCACCGATTTATAGCTCTCTTCGGAGCATTTCAAAATGTGAGGGTCAGCGGTCGTAACTGGGACTTACTTTTCTAAATTGAATTTTTTCGGATTTTTTTTAGAAATCGAATCTACGCCAATAAACCTGCATTATTACCTTAAAGGATTAATCACTGCGAGCGCTTCACATATTCTTACATTATTATTGAATAATATGAAGTTTTAATACCAAGTTTGAAAATAGGAAAACAGAGTTGGGTCACCCTGTATGCAGAGCAGTGTGGACGAAGGAGGTTCCGGAAAGCAAAATTCCGTAATAAAAAGGAAGGGAGCATGAATTTGGGAAGTAAACTGACCTTTGATGCTAGGGTTCCAATTCCGCGAGATTCAAATCGCAGGAGACCCAATACTTCTGTAGTATAGGATCATCCAATTTCTGGTTCCGAAAGTTAGGTTAAATAAATCACATTAATAATTTAGATTTCGGTCAAGTTTTTATTTTAGTATATTGCCAGGATCTTACCATTATGAAAGGAATCTAGCAAGATTCAAATGTAGGTACTTCACGGAAGTCCTTGCTCGATTTTCACGAGAATATTTTCGATGACTTTTCGACACATTTTGGACAATAATTCGGCCAAAACTTCTAAGATATACACTTTCAAAGTATCAAGAGCTTACGAATTTTGGACATGAGCATGACCTTTTGCATAGCTCTAAAAGAAACCCAGCGGTGACACGATCGTTGTGGTCGGTTTATATCATTAAAACACGAAATAGTTAACTAAGCCAAGACAGAGCGTGTTATGTGAGATGTCTTCTACATCCATATCTGTTGTTTTGGCCACAACACTGTGCTCGCCGTGAATCGATTGATTTGGATTTACTTCAACATTTCACTAAGGGCAGTCATATTTACTGTAAACTGTGCATTTCGATTATGGATAGGCATTATGACTTCTGTCATAGAGCCAGCCTTTTCGAATTGTTCTTCTTCTTCTTTTGATGGCGCTACAGCCCAGTGTGGGCTTGGGTCTCAACTAAAAAGCATATCCAGGAGGCGCGGTCTCCTGTCAGCCTTCTCCAATTTCGCACACCAAGTTGGTTGAGGTCCTTTTCCACTTGTGAGCGCCATTTGAGTCGAGGGCGTCCTCTGTTGCGTTGTCCCAATTGCTCGGATTCAAAGACTCCTCGGGTCGGAGTTGTGTTGTTCATACGCTCTATATGGCTTAGCGATCTTAAGCGTTGTATCCGTAGAAGCTTAACCAAGCACATGCCGCCGTACAGCCCATATAGTTCGTGATTGAATCTTCTCCTTCAGATGCCATCAACGCAAACAGGACCAAAGATCGCACGCAGAACTTTTCTCTCGAAAAGACTAAGAGTTTCCTCATCCGCTTTCAACAGCGTCCGTGCTTCTGCACCATAGAGCAGGACTTGGATGATTAGAGTATTATATAAAGTCAACTTGGTCTTTCGAGAGAGGGCTCTATTACTCAATTGCCTCTTGAGCCCAAAGAAACCGCGATTGGCAAGAGTGATTCTGCGTTTGATCTCGGTACCGATGTTGTTGTCCCTATTTACTGCGGAGCCGCGGTAGATTCGCGGTGTTTCGTGTTGCCCTCACTTACCGCTAGACCCATTTTAGCCGTTTTCGCTCGTATGCCAGCAAACGCCTCAATGACGGCTCACTGTGTTCGACCAATCACGTCAATATCATCCGCGCAAATCAGCAGTTGAACGAAATTTTGGAATATCGTGCCTCTGATGTTGACTTGTGGGAGAGCCGTGGCGCAGTGGGTAGTGTGTCGGCCTCTGACGCACGATGAGCGAATTCGAATCCCGATAATACCAACGCCATCGAATGTTCATTACACGGCTTCTCTCCTCGGCGGGGAACTGGCAAAACCCCATGTAGTACACTTGCCTTGAAAAAGCTTCTCGACCCTAGCCGTTCGGAATCGGCATTAAACTGTAGGTCCCGTTCACTTGCGTGAAAACAAACAAATCGCACACAACATAAGTGAATGAGAGAAGCTAGGCTCTGGCTCTTAATGAGCTGTAACGCCATCTAATTGTAAGAAGAAGAAGAAGATGTTGACTTGTGAGTTTCGCACGATCTCCTCGAGTATTAAGTTAAAAAAGTCATATCACAGCGCGTCGCCTTGCCTAAGGTCCCGATAAGTTCCCGGTGGTGAGTGTCAATCTGCATCTCTTGTGTCTCTTCCAGGATCTGCCGCAGTGTGAAGATTTGGTCTATTGTGGACTTCCCTGGCCTGATACAGACCTATCAGGTTGTTGACGAACGGTTTCAGGCGTTGACACAAAACAGCAGAAAAGATTTTGTAGGCGATGTTAAGGAGACTTATCCCTCTATAGTTGGCGCAGTCAAAGGGGTCTCCTTTCTTTTAGATCGGGCAAACGACACCGAGATTCCATTCATCGGGCATGCTTCCCTCCGACCATATCTTACAGATGAGATGCATGCGTCCTACCAGATCATCCCCAGCTGCTTTAAATAGTTCCGCTGACAGTCCGTCCGCTCCAGCAGCTTTGTTCGACTTAAGTCTCGATATTGCTTTCTTGACTTCACCGGCGGACCCCACAAGCGGACCAGTAGGAATGCAGTTAAGTGGGAAGGTTATGGTCCTACACTTCTGACCATAACGACGCCGGGATAAAAAGGAAAAGAAGAAGAAGAAGAAGATTTCATCTGATTAGAGGGGACGGAATTCTTGTCTCCCGTCGTCCGTCCTCGTAGCCGTTTAACAGTCTGCAAAAATGATTCTTCCAAGTTCTCAGCATCCACTGCGATTCTACTACTTGTTATCCACTGGATAAATGTTTTACTTTCGGGTAAAATTTTTGGACTTCATTCCTGCTTTAGCACTTTTCCATCTCCTAGACCGTGCGCTTCTCATGCTCTTTCTTTTTCTTTCTGTTCGTAGAGCTCACGAGCAGCTCTCCTTCGTCGAAACAGCATTGCCTTGTTTGGCTGCATGGGCCTGCCTGCACTCGTCGTCAAACCACGAGTTTTTTCTGGTTGGTGTGGTAAAACCTAGCACATCAGTGGCAGCTTCTTTGATGGCTTTTTGACAACCTTTCCGGTCTTCTTCTATTGTTAGTGCAGGCGGTGTCGAACTTTCAGAGAGTTTTTGGGTGGTTTGCGATTGTACCTTTCTGACATCAAACCGTGGTGTTCTTTCTCGACTGCTTCGTTTTTTTGATATCCGTGTTCTTACCTTGGCTACAACAAGGTAATGATCCCAGTCGATGTTGGTTCCTCGGAAGGTTCGGACATCGAGAATACTGGAGGAGTGCCTGGTCGCGCCAGGTCCCTTAATGGATGTTGAGATGTGGCAACCGCGTACTCATTACAGAGAGGTTCCGCCCCGAGGCAAAGTCCACGAGCCTGAGTCCGTTCCCGGATGTGTTGTCGTGTAGGCTGTGTTTTCCGATGACTGTAGCAAAAATTTCTTCTTTTCCCAGCTGTGCACTGAAATCTCCTAGAACGATCTTCGTGTCGCAGATGGGGCATAGATAATATGTTCTTTCTAGAAGTCATCTTGGTTGTTGTCATCCCTGTCCTCTGTCGGAGCTTGGGCGTAAATCAGGCTAATGTTGCCGAATTAAGCCTTGATGCGGATTGTTATGAGGAGCTCGCTTATGAATTTAAAGCTCAAGACTTTTCGCCTAAGTCTGCCTCGAACAGCAAATCCACATAAGCGCTATCTTCCCCCTCTATAGCAATCGCCGTACTAGAGGTCGCAGTTTTTCATCCTCATTTTGTCCGGCCCGGATTACGGTAATGTCTGCTTTGTAGCAGTCAATGACCTCCGCGAGTTCATCAGCTCCACGTGGTATTTTAAGGGACCTCACATTCCACGTGCAGAGCCGAAATTCATTGTCCTTTTTTGTCTTTTTTGTTTTATGCTTGCCGGGGTCGTCAACAGTGTATCCATCCTTATCCGAGGCTTGTGGTTGTTTCGGAGTGATTTGGTTTTTTACGAGTACGGCTCACTAGGCCGTAGCCCAACTAACTGATCCTGTTTTCTGGCGCAGGAGACTCGCCCTTCGCCCTTTCCCATTAGTAACTCGCAGAGGGAGTCTCTAGATGGCACCGCGAGGAGATGCAGATAGAACTTGCTAATAGAGCCAGTTGCAGTATTGTGTCTAGTATATTAATGATCATGTCAATCATAATCTGTTCGTAATGAACAAAACGTACCTATCAAAGAGTCACTATTTTGCAGTAGTTCTCACAATGTAAACATATTCGGCAATTGCTGACCGACCCACACCTTAGACTAAGCACGTACATTCTCCGGTGATAGTGTGATTTGAAGGGTGTGATTGAAAGAGGAATGTCAAATCCGTTCCACGGATTGAATCATCTTTAATATTTGTCCTGGATCTTTAAGGCACTACAATATACTGGTACAAGCTGGCGCAAAATTAATCATCGGAAGATGTTATGATTTTTGCAAATGTCATTGTACCTCAATCATATTTGACATAAGTGAATTAGACAGCTGCAGTATACAAACTATATATACTTCCCAAGAGCGTGTAATAATTACAATACGTCGATTTTTTTTTACCGATAATCGGTCGGTGGTGTTAGCGCAGCGTGAATTCGACGTCGATCGTGTCGCGCCAACTGGGCAAACATTCCAGAGCCTAGCTAGTTGGGATAAAAGGAGCTTGAGAAACAACCCAAGGATAAGTGTGAATGAGAAGCCTACAAATTGCTTTTCTAATTCCGGTTGGAAAATATTTTGGTTTGCGTTTCCAAGACATGACGACGTTATGCTTACTTATATGATGCTACATATGGTCATACAATGAGAAAAAATTTGTCACAACATCAAAAAATATATTCCGGATACGTACCCTAAGGCAGCGGAGGGAGCCAATGCAATTTTGTGAAATTAGTCGATGCAGTTCAGTATAAGCTAAATATTTTCGATGACCTTTTGAAGAAAATTGGTCAATGACCACAGTTTTAGTTAACATGTTATGCCTTATCTTATTCTTCAAATAACTCTATAGAAAGAAGTCTAAAATGTGAAATGGCAATTATCATTTCTTCTGAGCGAAATAATACGATTACCAATTTACTACAACTGCTCTCCAGCCTCATCTTCGAAAAATGTCGGGCCAATGATGCCGCCGACATACAATCCACACCACCCAGCGTACGGGCTTTTCTTGAATCCCGTGTGTGTTTTCCAGTCCCTAGATACGACATTTTTTTTGCGCATCCATACATCGGAAAATGAAAAAAATTTGCGACGTCGTAAAAAGCCTTAAAGCCTTAATCGTCCAGTAATTTGGATTTAACAGGAGCAGAATTAATGGACCATATATGAAACCCAAAATTTGACTTCGGCGCAAATTTGCCGCCATCTAGTGGTGATGCTTTGGCATGTAAGTGCTGTCCGATATCCTTAATAACCCTAAATCGAACTTGTTTCTGGAAAATCTTCACCGTATCTTCACCGTAGCACGAATTTCAGGCTCACTAGGGTGATTATGTTGACCGAACACTCACGAATTTTAGGAAAAGTAAAGAAATCACCTATTTTCGTAACAAACTTAAATACAAAAACTGCGTTATTGGACTAGTTGTAATTTTCCAGCCATATCAACCACGAACATAGTGATCTGATAGTACGTAATTGACAGTCGACATCCACACTATCTTTTGGCTCACCTTATTATTTGAATGAATGAATGAAACAAAATTGGACATTTAAAAAAAAAACAGTTGGACTTGATTCGGGATAACGACAAAATTTCGTTATCACATGAGTTTGAGAAACAAGAGACCAGTAGTGTCGGCTAAATGGTCTTTGAGGAAGGGCTATAAGGGATGGACAATTGGCTTCGACTAGGTATGAAATACAATTTTATTTAAATGGCTTTAAACCTTCGTTTCTGGGGCACTGAAAATCTACGTGTGAAGCACGAAGAGCCACTACATCCACTCAAAGCCACTCTGTGGTGCGGCGTTTACGCGGGAAGAGTAATGGGCCGTATTTTTTTGAGGACGCCATCGGCAATACGGTCACTTTTACTGACGAACGTTGCAGGGTCATGATAAACGCTTCTTACTGCCGAAATTGAATGAGCGGGGCTTTGGTGAAAATGTGGTTTCAATATGACGCACACACAGCACGAGCCACACTGGATACTATGAAGGAAGCGTTTCATAGTCACGTAATCTCCCGTTTTGGCGATTTGGCATGGCCAAGAAGATCGCCCGATTTAATCATCCCAGACTTCTTTCTTTGGAGCTACTTGAAGTCTACGGCTTATGCCAATAAGCCACGGCCAATCACGACATTCAGACAAATGTGTATCAAAACTGGCGGCAGCCACTTGACGGATATCATATTTTCCGCTTAAATTCAAAAAATTGTAAAGGTCCACATAAAGATTTCCATCAATCGAAATCATTTTTTTTTTATTTAGTAAAAAAGTATTGTAATTCAAAAAAAACATTGGATGATCAATTTTACGCCGCCTTGTATAAAACATGATGAACCTATCTGACGACAGGTTGGCCACGAACACCATCTATTAAAAGTAATCCGAAGTGGGTACATAAAATTCTCACTGGTGATGTTGAGTGCATTCCCACACAAGAGATTAATTTTTTTTGACTATGTGAAATTTTTCTTTCCACTCCAGTATTGAGATGAACAAAACAAAAAAAAGAATTATACAGATCGGTCTAGTCGAGTCTGCAGTTTTTGCGAGACTTACACACCGAAATTGATTTAGGTAAGCAAACAATTTTGTAAATTGAATAGGACAATACGCTCAAACTCAACTATCCTTCTGATTTGCTGATTCCGATTCTGAATCTATATAAACAAAAACTTATAAAAGGTTTTCCAATAAGGGCGGGTAGATATTGAAATAGAATCAAACAAGCTGTGTGTGAGGTATTAACAAAAATTCTTTCCTGATTTGAAAGTTTATGATATGCCATTATGTACAAAAAATATAACATTGTTCAAATTCCCGTCTCGGCTTCTTTCGGTGGCACGAATCCGAGTGGTCCAATTTTCAATGACTCTTTCGCATATACCGGGCTGAATTTGAGCGATGGCCTGTGCTATGTCCACCTTGAGGGCATCGCTAGATTGTGGTTTATTTGCATAGACCTGCGACTTCCGGAAATCCCCCAAGAAAAAATCTAGCCTGACCTTGATGGCCAATTCAAGTCACCACGCGTGAGATACATTTATCCTCAAATCATGCATGCAGAATATCAAGCGTGGCGTCCGCTGTGCGACACGTAGCGCCATCCTGCTGGAAACATACTTCGTCTAGGTCCATGTGGTTCAACTTGGGCCATAAGAAATTGGTTATCATCATTCTGTAGCACTAGCTATTGACGTCGTTTTGAAAAATTACGGATCAATAACACCGCCGCGCCGGCCCAAAATCCACACCAAATGATAACTTTTTGAGGATGGATTGTCACGTGAAATTGTGTCGTGAACCTCGTTTGAGCTGGTGTCATCTTATAAACAGTAACTTTGTTTGTTAACATAGCCAACAAGTTTGCGCCTCGTCGCTAAGAATGACCCAAGAAAAGACTTGGATCCTTTTCCAAGCACTCCCAAGGTCAGTCGGCGAACAAACGGTCTTGTCTATGGTCATGAACTTTAAGCTTCTGGGTCACTTGGATCTTGTACGACCGTAGTCGCAAATCTCGATGCTAAATTCGCCAAGAAGTCTGCGAAAGCCCGAGCTTTCGAGCACCGTGCACATGGTGATGAATCGACTGCTTCGAGCTCTGCTGTACACTTCCACAGACTGCGGCGATGTTCTCAGCCAATTTTGCGTTTCTATAACGTATAAATGTTGGCTTATTAGTTACCGAACCGGACGTCACAAATTTGGCCACCAAACGTTGAAGTGTCGACTGTTAAGAACCACATCTACATAAAATGGGCACCTACATGCGCAACGTTTGCTCTAAAGAACACCCATTTTGATAATAAAGTTTTATAATTTGAACGTGCTGCTTAATCGTGTAACTTGCCACGGTCATTTGAAATTAGGCCAAAGGCGGCCGAAAGCTATCCGCCCTAATTGAAAAGCCTTTTATTAACGGAATAAAAAAGTAGCTTGGTCGTGGTCGTGGTGCAATGGTAATCATCATCGACTGCTGAGCGGAAGATCTGTAGTTCAAGTCTGTTTATAGTCAAGAATAATTCCTATACAGAGACAGTGTGCTACAACATCAGTTGTGAATGAGAAGGTATAACACTCGCAGCATAAGGTCATTTCAAAAATTCATACTCTGGCGTCTGCATTTTCAATATGAGGGTGGCCCGGTAAGTACTTAGCCTCGCCGCCAGATGGCGCCAGTATCGCAAGAGCAACTTACTGTCGTGTAGTACGTTCTATAGGGTCCGCCAAATAACTTTTTTTTTTTTTGAAAATGCTATAAAAAAAACTACTGAATATTTTCTCAAATTTCTTTTTTTATTTGAAAGTACAATCCTTCCGGTTAATAATGGAAAATAATTTCATTCAAATGGCTGCCTCGGCTGGCCATGCAGTAGCCTTCACGATCGGTCCAATTTTTAAGCACATTATCGATTGTGTGCAGCTGTATTTCACCAATGGCTTCACGAATATTGTCCTTTAAAGCGTCAATTATCTCTGGCTTGTCGGCGTAACACTTATCTTTGACGGCACCCCACAAATAATAGTCCAACGGTGTCAAATCGCAGCTCCGAGGTGGCCAAACGACATCAGCTCTGCGGCTGATAATGCGATCTTCAAAAACAGGGCGCAAAACATCGAGTGTAGCTTCGGCTGTGTGGCACGTAGCGCCGTCCTGTTGAAACCAAATGTTGCCAATATCCTCCTCTTCAATTTTTGTGAACAAAAATTTGTTCAACATGGCCCGATAACGATCGCCATTTTAACGGCCACTCCTTGCTCATTTTCGAAGCAAAATGGCCCAATTATGTCTCTGGACCAAAATCCGCACCAAACAGTGGCTCGTTTTGGGTGCACCGGCTTTTCAATGTATGCGTGCGGGTTTTCTGTGCCCCAAATGCGACAATTTTCCTTGTTTACATACCCGCCAAGATCAAAATGAGCTTCATCTGAAAAGATGATTTTTTTGGCAAAATCGGCATCTTCTGTAAGTCGATCGCAGGCCCACTTAGCGAAGCGTCGTTCAAGCGTATACACAACCATATTCGTTCAGCGGAAGGATAAAACTCATTATCTGTCAAATCAGACATGAGCTAAGTGTTACCATTCACGAAATAAGCACTACTTGAAAAAAAAAAACGTTAGATGGCGGACCCTTTAGTAGACGGCTACTGTCGATTTTAGCCGGATCGGACTCGTAGTTTTGTTTTGATCGAGTGTGGAAGCGGGAGTGTCCGCGGATTTTAGAACAATGGAAAAGAGCAATATCGGTCGGTGATTCGATTTTTGTTTTTGGGGGGCAATTAAATCAAAGAGTGTTTGGATTTGTGAGTGTACGGTGATTCTTCTCCTTCGATGGCGATCATCAAAAATTGGTTTAACGAGTTTCAACGTGGTCGCACGTCGGTTTTTGATGAGCAACGTCCAGGTGCCCCAAAAACGGCTACCACGGAGGATAATGTGACAAAAATCCACGATCTCGTATTGGCAGACCGCCGATTCAAGGTGCGCGAGATAGCTGAGACAGTAGGCATTTCAAAAGATCGCGTGGGTCATATCCTGCATGAAATTTTGGGCATAAGAAAGCTGTCGGCGCGATGGGTGCCGCGTTTGCTCACTCCGGACAACAAGCGCAACCGTGAGACCACTTCAGAGCAGTATTTGACGCTGTTTAAGCGCAATTCGAAGGAGTTTCTGCGTCGTTTCGTGACAGTCGACGAAACATGAATCCATTGGTACACACCAGAGACCAAGGAAGAGTCGAAACAGTGGACTTCACCCGGCGAACGTGCTCCGAAGAAGGCGAAGACTATCCCATCGGTCGGAAAGGTGATGGCCATCGTGTGTGATCCACAACGACTACCTGGAGAAGGGCAAAACGGTCACAGGGCTGTACTATACCAAATTATTGGGCCGATTCGACACCGAATTGAAGAAAAAACGGCCCCATTTGGCGAAGGAAAAAGTGCTCTTCCACCATGATAACGCACCGGCTCACATCTCTGCCCTCGCCACGGCCAAATTGGTCGAATTGGGCTACGAACTGCTGCCTCATCCACCGTATTCTCCAGACTTGGTCCCGTGCGAATTCTTTTAGTTTTCAAACTTGAAAAAGTCACTCGCGCGGGCAGAAATGTCAGTCGAATGAGGAGGTCATCGCCGCCACGGAGACCTACTTTGCAGACCTCGAGAAAACGTATTTTTAAGACGGGTTAAAGAAGTTGGAGCATCGCTGGGTCTGGCGCATCGAGCTAAAAGGAGACTATATTGAAAAATAAATCACCATTTCTCCAAAATTTTTGTTTTTCTTTTGTAGGCTAAGTACTTTCGGACCACCCTCGTATAACACCTTAATGACATGGAAACAAAAGAGTTACTGTGAACTACAACCGATGCAAATTCAGTCGAATCTCTCAAATCCTATCTAGGACAACTACCCCCGAAGAGTAGTGAGCGAACATCTTTGACATAAACCATCTACCCCCGTGTAGGTTGTGTGACAAATACCATAAGAGCGTATACTCTTGAACCTGCACGAACCTTATAAAAAAAAAAGAAACTGATTCTGAATCTGATGTTGCTTGTGTTGATTCTGATGACGGTTCCAGGTATTCCATCAAGATATATAGCGAGGAGTGTAATGCTATAGATCAGGGAAAAATTCCAACGCAAGAAGTGCGAGTAATGTTAAATGTGTCAATAGCTTGCGTAAGCATATGATATTGACTACATAGGTATTGCTTATAGTGTTAAGAGAGTTTTATAAGTAGACTGACACTAGTTATTTAAATTGGCTTGGCGATTAACGTGACTGGACATCTGGCATATCTACTTCAACTCTAGGCACCGCAGTTTCTTCAATTGCAACGATATCAACACCAACCACAAAATGCCATGCTGATTCTACTATGCAGCGCAAGGAGGAGTGTTCCAGCAAAACGAGAAAAGTCCCTATCCGGTTTAAGAATACCGTGTACAATTTAGGAGGACATTTAACATTGGACTAGCCAAGTTTTAAACTACTTAATTTCATCGACGTGGACTCGTCCTTCCCTATACTTCATCTTACCTATTGTTCCTATTTTTTATTCCGAATTCTGCTCAAAGTCGGTAATTAACTTTAATTTTATTCCCCAGAACTTAAAACACCAAACACGGTCACCACCTCTATACATCACCCAACACCCGTTTTGAAGATAACACATGTTCATGGCCATAAGCACGCCATACTCGTATGTAGCTATTCTAATTGTTGGTTCATCGCCAACTTAGATAAATACTACCGACGCCACTTAAATCAACTGAATAATTGCGAATTAAATGCAATTAATTCGATCGCCTGCACTTATCTGTATTTATCCAGTTACCCATTTTTCAAACTGATGATTTATACAAAAGCCACTAATAGTTGCCGCAGATAACACCCCATAACACGCCAAATCATTTGTTTAAGGATCGTGCCTATACATCGCGCAATTATTTTACTCACCTCCCTCTTCACCCTACTGTGTGGCCACGCTCGAGGCTCCAGTCGCTCTTCACTCAAATCACTGCTGCACTTTTAAAACAAACAAATATTTTAATTGTACCATACAAAATGGGAAAACAACTCATTTCCGGTGGATAGAGTTGCGTGATTTTGCGCTTGGAGGTGGGCTAAACAAAAAATAAAAACACCAAACTGGTTGTTAAATAGAAATAAATTCGATGTTCTATGATTTGATGATACTCGTAATTCGACAAATTGGATGATTGTTGTGCGAAATATTCGTTTTTTATTATAAATTATTTTAGTTTTGTTCAAGGATATATTTGCTTTTTGGGTGTGGCCGTGTAAACGCTGTGTTTACAGAAGAGGTGACTATTGGGCGCTTTCATTAAAACACTAGTTCCTGTTTCAATTGCCATTTTCGTCAGCGTACATAATGCTTATGTTTGGAACTGGTATAATGTCAGGACGTAATTATTCATTTTTAATTATTGTTTTTCCAGGCTTACACCGCAAATGGATGATTAGGTTCTCAATGACTTTTTTTTCACCACTTGATCCATTTGAATTAGAGGCTGTTCTGCATAATGGGGCCGGCAAGATTGGCTTTCGCATCAAATTTGTTGAAACATTTCGAAATTTTGTTAATATCAGTTGGGATGTCGAAGGAGTCAGGTTGACATAACCTAAAGTTAGGTTAAAGAAGGAGAGTGGTTAAGGTTAAGGATGGTTAAGCATCACTTCCACTCGGAGGCCAAACGGCCTATTGTGATTCCCTTCATTTGTGGAGTACACATACAATTAACCTGACCTATCACGTGGTGACTGAAACCATCCCGTACTCTTTATGAATTTTAGAAGATCCGATATATCTGCATTTGCTACGTCGGCAATCTCTGTGAAGAATCTTTGGCCCAGCGAAGCTAGGCACCGACTCTGGAGAGCTGGGCAGTGGCAAAGACGATATTGAGCTCTGGCCACGATGATCTTGTCGTGTGTCTGTCGTGGGCAGGATTTGTTGAAAGCCGCTTCCAGAATTTTCACAAGGTTTTCGACTGAATTCTCAATGTAAGTTGGATCGGGGTTAGTGATGGCTTGTGACGATACTAACCTGTGAGCAACTATGTAGGTAGGGAGCGCCGTGGAGCAGTGGGTAGTGTGTCGGTCGCTGACTCAAGATGAGCGAGTTCGGATCCCGATAACACCAACGCCATCGAATGATTATTTCGCGGCGTCCCCCCTCGGCGGGGTACTGGCAAAACCCCCCGTTGTATACTTGCCATGAAAAAGCTTCTCGGCTCTCGCCGTTCGGAATCGGCATTTAGGTTCCGTTCACTTATGTGAAAAAACAAATCGCACACAACATAAGTGAGTAAAAAGAAGCTTGGCTCTGGCTCCACATGAGCTCCAACGCCATCTAAGGTGTCTGTCTGGCAGTACAATGGACCAGTATTTGTGTCTGATTGCTCCAACAAATAGCAGAAGCCTCCAAAAAAAACAAAACTATGTAGGTTTGAGAAAAGATTCCAGTCTGTCTTGAAAGGATTTAGTTTTTCTGTTAGGATTTAGTTTTCTTTATTGACATTAAGGTGGAAGAGTATTCGGCTGTGGTCCGAAAAGGAACAGCTAGTGGACAGTCTCTAATTCTCTACTTGGATAGAGTTAGACTCACTTAGTAGAGTAAGGTCAATTACCTCTTCCCTAACCCGCTTACGAAACGTTGGTGTATTACCTTTGTTGCATATGTTGATGTTAGTGGAGACTATGAAATCCAAAATGGACTCACCCCTGTTATTAATGTCGCTGCTTCCCCATTGAGTAGCCATTGGCGTAGCAGCCTATCAATCGACACAATCCGCGTGACTTGGCGTGTCGCACAAGCATTCGGACTGCGTCAGGAGGTGGGTCCTTCTCATCGTATGGCAAATATGCGGACGATAGGAACAAAATTGATTTGTGCTGTTGTTCGTATGTTACCACAGTGAGGTCTCCATTGCTGTATGTACCTAGGAGAAAAATATTTATTTTTTGGCGACTATACAGGTTCGTAGCTTACCTTCAGTGTGTGGATAGTAAAAATTGTATACCTTAGACCTTAATCCTTGAATTTTGTTCCTATGGAGCCAAGGTTATTGGATTAAGGCTATATCCACATCTTCTTGCAGCATGTACATCATCAAGTCGTCGGTGGCTTCTTTGCAGTGGTGTAAATTAATTTGCACCACTAGCAGCCTCTTACCGCGTTCATTGGGAAGCCTTACCCCCAAGGTTCCCAGCCCGAACTTGATAATTGACAATTGTCGATTGTGCGCGTTAAGAAGTCTAGGGACCTCTGGTTGTCACAACCGACGACTTTGACTCCTTTCTGCCAGCCTGCTCTCGTCATTGCTATCTTCTGTGGTAAGCATCGCCTCCAGTATTCTAGCTTCGACTGTGAGCCAATTGTCGGATGTTTTCTTCCCATCGGGGTTTGAACGATCGACAAAGGCGCCTTACAGACTCATAGGGAGGTTGAAGCTGGCTGATCTTTTTGCCTTTTTCGCTTCCCTTAGAGTTTCTTCTCCGGAGTGCTCCCTCTTGACGTTCTGCTTCGATCTTGAGGCAGTGTGTACTTTGGAGGTGCTCGGTTGCTAAGCGCTCTTTTCGACAGTGGCCGGTTGTGTTAGCGACTGGCCTATTATTTAAACTGGGCCGGTTTACAAGAGTCATTGACCTTTACTGAACCTTCGCATTGCGGCAAGGTGTACAGCCACGCGAAGGAAACAAAGTTAATCCGTTGACCAATTTCGCTGATCGTGGAATCAACCTTTCAATTTGAAGCTTCGCCACCCACCAAGGTACTACCTAACGTACACGTGTTATCAAAGGGGTTTTTCAATTGACGCAGTAGATTTTGAGGGCCTGTGGCGGCTATAATTTAGCTGAACTCTTGTTTATTATTTAGTCACTGATGCCGAACCACCATGGCAACTTACACGATGGTACGGCAAAAATAATCTTTAGTGACGAGGCGCACTTTTGGATGGATGGCTGTGTTAATAAGCAAACTTGCTGTATATGGGAAACCAGCTCACACGAGGTTCACAAGGTGACAATTCATCCTCAAAAAGTTACTGTTTCGTATGGATTTGGACCATATGAACCTAGACGACCTGTGGTTCCAGAAGGACAATACCAGATACAATACAACGGACGATTGACATTCTGTTTGAATGATTTGAGGGCAAAGTTACCTCTCGCAGATGTGACGTGAATCTGCAATCTAAGCCATACGATTTCCAGCCTTTTGGTTTGGGTATTACCGGAGTAGAGTCCGTTGCATCAATTTATTTGTTTGACAATCGCAAACTTACTAGCTCTGTTGGATCCACAATTACAATATTTTGTCTCTCTGTCCCCCCGTTAGGGACATTCGTTTGTTATAGCACTTCGACCGCTCTTTCGCATTGACAGCGCCTGATCTGACCATTCTGACTTAAAATCCACTTGGATGGCAACTGGATTAGGGTCAGAGAAATAAAGGTACTATACTCAAATGTGAATTTAACAGCAGACCAAATTCGAATGACTTGAAAGGAAAACTCAGAGATATTTTTAAGACGGTTTATAAAAACCAAACGCAGAAAGCTGACTTATAAAGCAAAAAGTATACAGTTCCACGATAGGCCAAGGCCATACATATGTGCAGGCAAAGAGACATTTTATACAATATAATTTTCTTCTTCTTAGATGGTGATACAGTCCGGTGTAAATCTGGGCCTCAACCAAGGTTGGTTAAGGTGCCCTGCCACCTGCGTGCGCCACCATAGACCCAGTCGTCCTCTACTGCGTCGTATCTCAGGATTGGATCCGGAGACTCTTCGGGCCGGAGCTGTGTTATCCAATCGCTCTACATGGCCTAGCCGTACAATTCGTCGTTGTATGTTCTCTTCCACTCTTTGTTTATACAAATGGGACATTAGATTGAACACAGAATTTTCCTCTCGAAGCGAGCACGGACATCCTCATCCGTTTTCGTTAAGGTCCAGGTCTCTGCGCCGAAAAGAAAGACAGGGATGATCAGTGATTTATATACATAGTGTTACCGTGGTTTTTCGAGAGAGAAATCTCTCAATTGCCTCTTGAGCAAAAAAAAAGGCTGACGAAAGCATAAGAAAGAAAGCATAAGCAGCATAAGATCACTTCAAAATTCATACTCTGTGTGTTCATTTCCTATATAATACTTTAATGAAATGGAAACAAACACGTTACTGTGAACTACAACCAACGCGAATTCAGTCGAATCTCTCAAATCCTATCTAGGACAACCACCTCCGGAGAGTAGTGAACGAACGTCTTCGACACAAACCATCTGCACCCCGTCCAGGTTGTGTGACAAACACCATAAGAGCGTACACTGTTGAACCTGCACGAACCCTATAGAAAAACAAAACAAAGACGTCGGTGCTTACCAAAAGCCCCATTATAGCCGCTTCGGCTTCAATGCTTTTGAACGCTTCCTTTACGTCTCACTGTGACCAATAACACCAATGTCATCCGCGTACGCAAGCAATTGCGCAGACTTGAAATAAATCGTACCTCTTATGTTAACCAGTGAGTCTCGTATCATCTTTTCAAGCACGATGTTGAAGTTACATGACAATGTGTCACCTTGTCTGAATCCTTTTTTAACCTCAAAGATCTCGGTTGATTCGCTATCGACCTTAAATGGAGGAGCGAGAATTCTCCATTGCCTTCCTACACAATCTGATGAGTTTGGCAGGGATGTTAAAACTAGACATGCACACTGTCATTTGCGGCTTTAAAACCAACAAAGAGATAGTGTGTGTCGATTTGGAATTTTTGGGTATTTTCTGTCGCAATGTGAAAATTCGGTCTATTTTGGATTTATTATCAGATTATCCACAAAGACTTTCAGGCGTTCACCCCGAGCGGCAGAGAAGATCTTGTACGCAATATGTTGGCACAGTTATAGGGGTCTCCTTTCTGGGCAAGCGAGAGATTCCATTCGCCATGCATGCTATCCTCCGATCATATTTTACAGATGAGTTTCCTGACAGCGGTATTCGACTTATCCTCGCCGTTGAACAGTCTACAGAAATGGTTTTTCCATATTCTCAGCATTGACTGTGACTGTACTACTTCTACTTCATCCCTACAGGCTTCTGCTCTAACCTTATAGCCCTGGCATGTACAATACGTTTTATTTTTTTGTAAAACTTGCGAGAGCCACACATTTCTCCATTTCCCCGATCTCACGCTTTTCTTGCTTTCTTTTTTTCTTCCTTAAAAGCGCGTGTTCCTTTCTTCTTTACTGCTCGTAGAGCTCACGAGTGGCTCTCGTCCATCAATGTAGCATGGCTTTGTAGGCGGTTAGCATTAGCCTGGGGTTTCTATCTGGCGGCGATTTTAAACCCTGCACATCAGAGGAAGCGTTTCTGATGGTGCGATCGAACTGTTGTTCTGTGTATTGTGTCGGTGTCATTGGACTTGATCGGCGAAGATCCTAGCGTTCTCATGCGATTGTAGCTTTTTGACGTCAAACTCTCTTGATATCCTCATTCGTACCTGGGTTACAACAAGGTAGTGATCCGAATCGCCGTTGGTTCCTCAGAAGGTTCGAACATCTAGGATGCTGGAGGAGTGTCTGGCGTCGATTGTAACGTGATCAATCTGCTTGATCTGGTAACCGTCAGGTTCCTTTATGGATGTCGAGATGTGGGAATCGTGTGCCTGCTACAAGTAAGTTACGACCAGCTAGGAAGTCAATTAGCGTAAGTCCGTTGTCGGATGTACTGCTATGTAGGCTATGTTTTCCTATGATCGACTCAAATATGTCATTTTTGCCCAGTTGTGGTGTCATAACTCGGACATTGGGCATACGTTCGGTCCAGGAGATCATAGAAGTCATCCTTGAGTCGATCAACTTTTTCTTTCGTAGAGGCATGAACCCATGTTCCCAAGTATGTATGTCTTTGATGGGGATTGTTATGAGGCGTTCGCTTTCTGTTGAAATGAAAACATCTGGGTCTTCAGTCATACATCAACTACGAGGGCGATATTTCTAGCCGACCCTTCCAAATAAACACGAGTTGGGCTCTTCACACTATTGATCTCTCATATGTTCGAATTTATCGATTAAATTCACTATAAGTGTGCGAGAAGGGAGTTGATGAATACCTTCATTATGCAACTCTGCGGTATTTTCCCCAATCAGGAGCGAATTTTCAATACTTCAGGAAGCTTGTGGGAGCATGCATCGAGCTATGCTTCATATCCTCTTTGGTTTTCCTTCATAAAATTAATTGCCAGGATAATTAAATGTGGACATTTAACAACGATGCAAAATTTAAAATAACACCTCTTGTTGGAGGACCCCTCATTTATTAGATTTATTAGTGCAGAAATCTCTCAGAACTTCAGTTCGAAGAGTCTGCAGGATGGTGATGACGAACTCCCGCTTTTTGACTAGGGCCGGTAATGAACCGATACCTTTTAAGGAAAAAAAGTTTAAGACAGGGCGTGACAGAAAAGTGGACAAGCATCCCGCTTTTCCTTCCAAACTTTACGATTACCTCCTAATTCTTCTTAAGCTCTCTACAGTTCACGACTAGCCAAAGTTGCCGCCACTTGCCCGACACCTCTCCTAGCCTTCTCAAAAAGAAATCCTAAAATAAAAGCATAAAACCATCAAAAAACTTTGAAAGAACTTCATGACTTCCTTCTTTCAGGCATCTACATGTCGTCATGTAGGAGCCCGTTCCTCTAAATTAATTTCCATAAGGAAAGCGTTTCTCGAGCACAGTCAGATTTTTGCATATCCATGCCATCCCGTAGGTTTTTTGGCCTCGCCTTCAAGCTGCTTCACGCCAGAGAGCTTACAGTTGATATTCTTTTTTTTTTTTTTCTTACTCAGCCAGAGCTGCTAAGCCCATAGGGCACACGAGCAGGTAGAATGAATATTTAAACGTGAATATTTCTTGTTTTTGTTTTTCACCTTATTTTTTGGAATGAAAGTTCCATGTACCTCCGAGGAGCTGGAGTAATATATGCAACATGGAACTTTCTAATAAACATATTAATTAATTGCCAAATTATACAAAAGTTACAAACACATTCATTAGTGTATGCGTATGGCTCTAAGGGATGCTTCCTGCTGTATCTACATTCATACGGTCGACGTGCATACCACGTGGTCTTATGTTCGTTAGGGTAGAACCAGGTAAGCGGGACTCTTTCCGGTGCTTCTCGGCCATTACTTCGACTTCTACCATCGGGTATTTACGATTCCGTGGTAGCTGGGTGACATTTTAAAACTTTTCACTGTACAGTTGTACACTTAACTTTTTTCTTAATTTTCCAAAAATAAAAAGAAGAAAAAAGACGAAATCTTCTTTTTTGGTTTTTGTGCATTTTTCTTGGCATTTGATTTAGTTGAGGGAACTTTCCGTTCCGACAAGGACCACTGGATGAGTTAAAACGTATCCATGGAACCGATGTTCTTCTTTTTGGTCAAAGTCAAAAAGTCGTCTGAAACACCACACCATGGCGTAGCACGACATGAATTACGAATCAGTTGGTAGACGAAGGACGTGCTTGAACAACTTTTCTCGGTTTAAAGGTGATCCTTCGTCGAAGGGACATAGCCGACGGAGGAAGAACTGGTAATGCCGAAGTGAGGCTCTTGAATATTTTTTTGCCATTCATTGACCCTTAATTAGGAATTCGTGGAAAATGATGCTTTTCGTTACGAGCAGATGTCGTACGAATTGAATTCATTCTTAAAGGCTTTAGGGGAGTCATGTGCGACTTGATTATTTTCTAGGGTTCTGTGCTATGTTGATATATTAAGTACGCAATTACATGTTTCGGCGTCGCGTTGTAAATTTCTCGGCACAAAAATGTGTCCAATCAAGTCATGCTGGTCTTTCTTACTCCTCATAACGCTGCAGCTACTCACCGAAAAAATCCCACACTGGAAGCGGCTTTCGAATCCACATAATTAGCCACCGAAATTTCGAAAGACACTAGAAAACACTTTCCCTTAGTTGAAGGAAGGAGGAAAATAATACACAGATAATCGAAGTAGGGTCCAGGATTCAGTGTTATCCACTCATCAGTTGGAGGAATGGACTTCGTATCTTCCATATTTGAAAACAGGTTCACTGCTTTCAATTCCGGATGAAGCCTCGTCGTCTTGGAAATCGTCAAATAGGTAAATAGGAAAAATAGGTAGCGGGGGTAAAACTTTTCAAGTGGAGAGGGGAGACAGCAACATCGCCAGTTATTGGGCTCGAAGTCGGTCGAGAGCTTGGTAACCCAAAACTGCGGCGCACGTCTGGTGTTCTTACGCCATATGGCACGGTGGTTATGTAACGTATACACCCCGACAATTTTCGGCAGTTTTCGTATCTTCTTAATAGGCGAAGAGGTAACATTCCGTTGGCTAAAATGAGCAGCGATAACTATCACTGGGTTCAGTCCCTTGATTGAGTGATTGATAAATCTGGAAGTTTCTCGAACCATTGAAAATAGACAAGCGAATTAAGAATAAGCTCGTAGAATGTACGAACCTTGTTCAGACGAGGTGCCTACCAACCAGTATTCAAAGAACAAAATTTATTTCTCAGCGGTACAAGTTCAATTTTAAAACGGAACAACTGCTTATGACTTTATTCTGAAAAAAAAACGGTTACAAATGAATCATCATTTAATGCCATCAAAGTATCAAAGTATTGCCCGTCGCTAGCGATATCTTTTTCCCATCTTTCTGACAGAGCTCGCATACCGTCACGGTAGAAGTGTTCGCCTTTTGAGCCTATCCACGAATCAAGCCATTTTGAGATGTCTTCATTTGAATGGAATTGCTGATCAGCCAGACCATGTGCTATCGAACGGAACAAGTGATAATCGGACGGCGCAATATCTGGGGAAAATGTCGGGTGGTGTAGGACTTCCCATTTGAGCGTTTCACGGGTTTGGTAATGTGAGGCCGAGTGTTGTCCTGCTGTAGAATCACTTTTTCGTGCCTCTGCTCGTATTGTGGCCGCTTTTCGCGCAGTGCTCGGCTCTTCTTCTTATTCTTATTTTCCTTTTTTCCGGCGTCGTTATGGTCAGAAGTGTAGGACCATAACCTTCCCACTTAACTGCATTCCTACTGGTCCGCTTGTGGGGTCCGCCGGTTTGACCTCAGAAAGTAGCGGCAGGCTTCCCGGTTTGGGATTACTTCATCGCTGAGGCCAATCAAATGCTGGTGTTTTTGCATTTGTTTGCATCAAATATTTTTCGGCCTGCCTTTTTTGCGTGTTGAAATTGGAACGTTGATTGAAAACGTCTTTTGGACGGGGTTCACAGGATCTCTCATTTGAACATGGCAATACCAACTGAGTCGGTCGCGCTCTATCTTTCTTGTGATGGTTTCTTTTACGTGGAGGCTTCCTCGGATCTTTGAACTTCTAATTCTGTCACGCTGTGTTACTCCCGCTGTCATGCGAAGCATCTTCACCTCAGTTGCCGTTAATTTGCTCTCATACTTTTTGTGCATTGTCCAGCATTGTGAACCGTATGTGAGCGCCGGACGTACAACTGAAGTGTAGAGCCTTCCTTTCAGCTTAGGGGGCATTTTTCGATCACAGAAGATGGCGGAGTTTTCCCGCCACTTCATCCACCCTACGCTTACGCAACGGTTGATGTCGTCATCACAAGTTGCTTCTTTATTAATCATAGATCCCAGGTATTTAAACTTTTCACACTTGGGAAGCACTCTTCCGTTCAAGTAAATGTCTGGAATAGGCTGATGAGGGTCAGAGAACGGGTAGCACAGATACTCTGTCTTCTTTGAACTAATACGATACCCGTGTCCCTCAAAAATGTCCACCCACACATCAAGTGCTTGTTGTAGGGACGCCTGATCATCAATAATACATCGTCAGGAAAGAATAGCTGGTGCCCATTGGGTCCGTCACTTTTCCTTCAAGCAAGCAATCAAGGACTGCTATAAAGAGCTGTGAACTGAGGACGCTCCCTTGGTGTACACCGACTTTGATTGCGAACTCTTCGGAGACTCCTGCGATGCATCTTACTCTTGTCGTTGCTCTCTTGTACATGTCCATGATCACTCGCACGTAGGTTTCTGGAACTCCTTTTTGTCTTAGCGCTACCCATAAAAGATCTCTTGGTTGCCGGTCAAAGGCCTTCTCGAAATCAACCAACACCATATGCAAGTCCTTTGACAAATCACGATGCTTCTCCATCATGACCCTTATACTTTGGATTGCATCTGTTGTTGATTTACCCGAGACAAACCCGCACTGGTCATCAGACAGTCGTATTATTTTATATTTAATACCCGTTCAACGATCTTCATGGTGTGCGACATCAGCTTGATAGAACGGTAGTTATCACAATTTCGCGTATCACCCTTTCCTTTGTGCAAAGGAAGAAGATATCTTTCCCTCCATTGATTAGGCATAGTGTCGCCTCTCATAAGTTTGGAGACCATGAGTCATCTAGACCCGATGTCTCCCATCTTTTTCCAGAACTCAGAGGGTATCCCGTCCTGCCCAACAGCTTTTCTTTTCTTGGAGTTTTTAACCGCGTACCGAACTTCTTCGACTGTGATGTCGGATATTTCGGCATGATTCGGGACGGCTCTTGGAAAGTACACTCGGGGAAACTGTTCGTTCAGAAGTTCCTCGCAATACTGTCGCCATCTGCGGAAATTTTTTTCGTCTTCCACAGGGAGTTTGCCTTTAGCATTGTCAATAAATTTTGGGAAACGAATCTCCTGAGCATTTCCTCTTCTCTGGGCGGCTATCTTAAAGATATTTGCTCCTTTGTTCAAATTTCTTTGTCGAAGCTCCTGGGTAGCCTGGTTCCTGTCAGACGCGGAAGACGATATTTCTTCCAACTCCTGATATAGGCCTTCCATGCTTTTCGCTTTGAATTCGGCGCACTTTTTCTTCGCGATACCTTTGCAATATCTATATACCTTTTCACGGCGAGCTTTTTCCTCTCTATTAGTAGAGGAGCACTTTGACCAAGCTTGGAAAGCCATTTTCTTTTTGTGTATCACTGCTTTGGCTTCGTCTGTCCACCCCCAGGTTTCTTTTACGTGTTGGCAGGCGCCTTTAGATGTTCCGAGCAGAGATTTGGCTTTCTCCAGGCCAGATTGTTGTAGGGAATCCCACATGTCTTGTGCTCTGCACTCCTCATTACCGACCTCATCGATAATGGAAGAGAGGTAGTTTTTCATGTTGGTAATAAAAGCTTCGCCTTTTCCTTTATCCAGCTTATACCACTTGATTCTCTCAGACACCTTCGTTTGCTGCTTCGACTTCTTTCTCGCATCCAAAGAAGGATGAGACGGTGTTGAGGGGCGATCGCGTCTCCCAGGTTAACTTTGCAATCTTTAACTCGTGGCTTCATGAAACTGGATACCAAATGATAGTCTATTTGGGTTTCATTTCCGCCGCTGCTATAAGTGATCAGATGCCGGCTTTGTTTTACCAACATGGTATTTAGCACTATAAGATCGTACGACTTGCACATGTTTAGGATATCTTCACCTGAAGAGTTCCTGGTGCCGTATCCCAGCCCTCCGTGGTAGTCTTCATAGTCTTCGCTTGTCTTCCCGACATGTCCGTTTAATTCTCCCCCAACAAACAAAAGTTCTTCCTTTGGGATGATTTTGACAAGGTTGTGGAAATCTAGCCAGAATGCATCTTTTTCTTTTTGTTCGCATCCTACTTGAGGGGCATATGCGCTTACGATGTTCCACTCCTCACCATGCATCACCATTTTGAGAGCCATCAAACGGTCACTGGACTTTGAAATGGTTAAGACGTTGCCAAGTAGCTCTGCCGCAAGGATGATTACGATTCCGTTTTTTCCTTGTTCCAATCCATAGTAAAACATCTTGTAGGCTTTTGTTTTAACGTCCAAGAAACGTGCCCGATTACCGGTGTTTCGCCATGGATGTCTACTCGCCTTCTAACCATCATTTCTTCAAGCTCATAGCTGCGACCACTCATGCTTCCAACGTTCCAACTCGCGACTCTTAAGTGCGGCTTTCGCCGTTGCATTACTTTGCGCAGTGCTCGGCTCAATCGCATCAATTGAGTTCGATACCGTTCCCCAGTGATGGTTTCGTTTGAATTCAGCAGCTCATAATAAATAACACCGCCCTGATCCCACCAAATACACAGCATAACTTTCGCAGCGTGAATATTCGGCCGAGCCGACGACGTAAAATCGTGACCGGGCTGTCCCCATTTTTTTTTCTCTTTAGGTTGCTGTAATGAATCCATTTTTCATCACCCGTGACGATGCGATGAAAAAACTCTTCCGTTTTTGCCGCTGGAGCAGTTGTTCACAGGCGAAAAAACGACGCTCAACGTCTCTTGGCTTCGAATCATAAGGAATCCAAGTTCCTTGGTTTTCAATAGCTTGGCGGGTAACTCCGAATACTGAAGCAAGCTCTTTTTGCGTTTGGCATGGATCCTCATCGAGCAATGCTTCCAATTCAGCGTCTTCAAATGTTTTTGGCCTTCCTTCACGCAAACGATCGCCAACATCGAAATCAAAGTCTTTGAAGCGAAGGAACCAATCACGACACATTGTTTTACTTAGAGCAGCATCTCCATAAACTTTTTGGAGTTCTCGGATGCGCTTCAGACGCCGTTTTCTTCGAATGGAAGAAAAAAAAACACTTCCCCGCAAATGACGATTATTTGGCACAAAATCAGACATTTCCACACAACCAAAAGTACATGAAAACAAAAACAAAATCACTAATGTGTCAAAGCGGTTTATTTACCATATGTCTAAGCTTGGTTCATGACGTTTTGGATACGTCACAATCGGTACAGCCATCTCTTGATAAACAGCGAGAACCTAGTTGCATACCTAATAAAGATTTCAACGCCTGCTGGCCTTGATAGTATTTCCTCTATAATTCTGAAGAGGTGTCCCACCGAGTAGGTGGATGCATTTGTCCAGCCGGTCCCTAAAAAGAGTTAATCTTCATCTTCCTGCAAGTATCGATCCATAGCTCTAACGCCCCTTTTCTTTAAGGTCATGCGAACACTGATAAATCGTCAACTTTATGAAATATTTTGAATCGCGGAAACTTCTTAACGACCAACATCATGGTTTGACCTGTTGGCAGCATGATTGAGATGGCATATCTCATCGAAAAATGGAACCGATTTTTACACAACTTCAATGAAAGCAAGATCTTTGATATGTCTAAAGAATTTTTTTTTAGGTTCGCGCAGGTTCAAGAGCTCTTATGGTGTTTGTCACACAAACTGGGGTGCAGATGGTTTGTGTCAATGATGTACGTTCACTACTTTCCGGGGGTGGTTGGCCTAGATAGGATTCGAAGGATTCAACTGAATTTTTCGCGTTGGTTGTAGTTCAGAATAACTCTTTTGTTTCCGTGTCATTAAGGTGTTATATTCGAAATGCACATACGAAGTATGAATTTTGAAGTGGTCTTATACTGCGAGTGTTATGTCTTCGGCAGCACTTTTTCGATCATCTCTCATTAACAACTGATGTTGTTGCACAGTTTTCCGACTGGGAATTGTTCTTGGTTATGGACAGACTTGAACTACACACCTTTCTCTCAACAGTCGGTGATGGTTACCATTGCACCACTACCACCCCTATTTGACAGAGTTTGGCATTAAGCTCTTTTGCGAAAATGTATGCTTATGAATTCGATGAATATCTTCTTTTACAGATCAGAAATTACCTTTCGGGCCGTTCAAATCAAGTCTTTTTGGATGTTTGTTCTGCCACCGACTCTCTTCCTCATTTTTAAACAGGTTCTTTTGTCTGCCACTTCTAATCCAATCCATTCCTTTACTGATGAGAGAACTCCCAGCTTCTCAACAAAAAGTTGTCAACAAGGCTTTGAACTACAGGGCTGGTAATAATAATAATAATCTCACGTTCGAAAAGAGGACTACTGCAATTGAACAAAAGCAGTGTAGTGGGTTTCGACATTGTTGTGATATCAAAGTCATCATGAAGCCGATAGACATTAAGCTTCAAGGTAGCACATTCTTTACAAAAGCGGACATATCAGATGAGTATTTTCACTGAAAATAATACTGAACTTGTGTTGTTCTAATACTCGTACCAACAACTTACTTTCGGGACAGCAAGTCGGAGACTTTTCTGCCGTATATGGAGTAGTTGATGATCGATCTGGTTGACATCATCATATCTGGTCGAGGCAATGCTGAGCATTTGAAATATTTCAAGACATTACGAGGGTGGTCCGATAAGTACTTAGCCGCACCGCCAGATGGCGCCAGTATCGCAAGAGCAACTTGCTATCGTGTAGTACATTCTAGTAGACGGCTACTGTCGAAATTTTCAGACCGCCGATTGAAGGTGCGCGAGATAGCTGAGATAGACAGACAGATCGAGTGGGTCATATCCTACATGAAATTTTGGGCATGAGAAAGCTGTCGGCGCGATGGGTGCCGCGTAACCGTGAGACCACTTCAGAGCAGTGTTTGACGCTGTTTAAGCGCAATCCGAAGAAGTTTCTGAGTCGTTTCGTGACAGTCGACGAAACATGGATCCACTGGTATACACCAGAGACCAAAGAACAGTCGAAACAGTGGACTTCACCCGGCGAACGTGCTCCGAAGAAGGCGAAGACTGTCCCATCGGCCGGAAATGTGATGACCAATTATTGGGTCGATTCGACGCCGAATTGAAGAAAAAACGGCCCCACTTGGCGAAGAAAAAAGTGCTCTTCCAACATGATAACGCACCGGCTCACAGCTCCGCCCTCGCCACGGCCAAATTGGTCGAATTGGGCTACGAATTGCTGCCCCATCCACCGTATTCTCTTGAAAAAATCACTCGCCGGGCAGAAATTTCAGTCGAATGAGGAAGTCATCGCCGCCACAGAGGCCTACTTCGCAGACCTCGAGAAAACGTATTTTTCAGACGGGTTAAAGAAGTTGGAGCATCGCTGGGTCAAGTGTATCGAGCTAAAAGGAGACTATACTGAAAAATAAATCGCCATTTCTCCAAAATTTTTGTTTTTCTTTTGTAGGCTAAGTATTTATCGGACCACACTCGTATATGGTGTGATAAGTAACCGCGGGCAATACAAGAGTTGCCGTTTATGCTCCGGCGAAATCATTGGTACGCATTTTTTCATGTTGACCATGAGAACAATGTTACTGTCAACGGCACCCGATATCGTTCAATGATTTCGAACTTTTTTTTTGCCCAATATATACGAGCTGAACTTATTGGGCTTTCAAGAAGATGGCGCTGCATACCCCACAGCACGCCAATCGATAGACCGATTGAGAAATGAGTTCAGTAAGCAATTTATCTCTCGGATTAGACCGGCTAAATCGTACGATTTGACGCATTTAGACTACATATCTTCTATAGGGACACATCAAATCACCCTTCCGTGTTAATAAACCAAGCTCAATTACGCCCTTTGAAGTCAGCATTACACGTGATGTTAGCGAGATACTAGCCAACATGCTCGAAAAGGCGACTCAAAATTGAACTCGTCGCATGGAGCACTTAAAACATAGTCGTGGATAATATTTACAGATGATAATCCTTCAGAAGTAAATGGCAAGCATTGGCCAATTAAGTTAAATAAAATCTGTATACACTTCCGTAAGTTTCTTCTAATTTTTCTGACAAATTAAAACCAAGGGCTTAAAAAATCAATTAAAAATTGTTCGTTTCTTCCTTGATTCTTTGAGTTTTTTTAGACGACCTCCATAGCTACTGCAGAAAAATTACTTTTGTAAAAACTATTGTTCACCTGCCCTGCCCTGGACCGGTATAACAAAATTCTACAATACCTCGAAGACACACGGGAAAGTACAGAAAAGATTGTTTTCCTTCTTACCCGAAAAACCGACTCTCGCAATGTTTTGGTGTAAACCACATACATTACTTGACGCCCATAAAATATAGCCCCCAACTAACCCCAGTTAACTTAATGGCCCTCATTAGGCACGGAGTTATCTGGTAATCTTAGCTAAAGCCCATTAGCTCCATTAACTGAGCCAAAGCAACTGATTCATAACCGTGTAACGCTATTACGCCACAACTGCTAATAAATTTTAATGAAACGCTATCCATCTTCCCGCCCAAGCCAAGTTGTCTCCAGCCTAGCCCTCTTCAATTGACACCTTTCGTCAACTACTCAATCCTTCGTATCTCCTCACATGGTCATTCCACCTGTCAAATGAAAGGAGCATGCAATCTGCCCTTAGGTTAAAATGCCATGCGTGTCGACCGAACATCAAAGTTTATGTTCGTTTTGCGCGTTCCGTTTAATTTCTCAAGACCGAACGCGTTCGCATTACACTCCAACGTTAACGCTTGCATAGGTGCACGTCGGAATTCGTTTTAATTGCTGCACGCATTTTAACTTCTCAATCGTTGGCAGTAATCACGACACACGCACGTAACGTGCCGTAAAGTTGCATCAGCGCCGCGTGTCTCTGGGAGCAGTTAGCCGCAGGATCGTTAATTCTCGTAAAATTACATACATCCTGTCTAGACGTGGACGGCAAATTGAAAATCATCCGTGCACACTGGCTGCACCGGTGTTCCCCGGGGTTGGGGAATGCGCTACGACGTCGTCATCATTGTCTTTTGTTTGGTGTCATAAGTCTTCCAAAACGATGACTATTACTTCAAGATGAGGGAAACAGAAATTAATTCTAATGACTCTTCATGAGGACGACGAGGAGAAGGTGTTAGGCGGCGTCGTCACGTGAGTCGCTTGGCAGCACACAAGCCTTCCAACGAGTTATGGTGGGATGGAGATGAGTGTGGTGATGATGAGGAGGATATGAAGCAAGCAACTTGAACAGATTTCATTCCATGAAAGCAACAAGGATGCCGAGGGGATAATGATAACGTCGACAATGGTAGCGCCCACGTCGACGCCGTCGTCGAAGGTGGCTATAGTGATGTCAGCGATGGTAACGAATGACGAATAACTCCAATGATGACGACGACAAACGGCGGCCGGCTCTATACTCTATACTCGGCATTATTATTCGCAAAATGTTGTCCGCCTCGGAATAGCCTTACATACATACAATACAATACAAATGAACAACTTGGATTACGAGTAATGGCTGACGGATGTGGCCCCTATGCGAACAACTTCGCTTAGATAGGTGTAAATTAATGTACCGTATTGTGCCGGGTACCGCACTTCACGACAATGGAACACAAAATGACTCCGATGACAAGAACAACACAAGAACAGCAATAACATCAGCAACAACAACACGAACAAAAAGGACATAGAAGCGCTGTGGAAGAATAGAAAAAACAAAAGCGAAGAATTGAAGGAACTTCAAAGCCTCGGTCTACTTGTGTAGCTTGTGCAGCTTATCCTGTAGTCTGTAATGCCTGTACTTACATACATATGCTGTTTGCATTGTTATTGGTAATGGTGGCAGGTCCTTGTGACATGCCCTCTAATTGTACACTAAGGAGGTGATTGAAGACGTCGCTGCAGTAGCGATGGCAGAAGGAGCAGCAGCACAGACTCGTGCGAAGTTAAGTATTCTATGTGCTGCTGCTGGTGGCTATGGCAGAATCACTGGCAGCAAATTGTATCAGCCAAGTGTCAAGTAATTGTTGCACGACGTAACAATTACAGGTTCTTGACAGTTGACGCAGTTGGTTCTTTCGTTTCTTCACTTCACTCGACATCGTTTGCTGCGCCTCGCATCTGTACATCGTCTGTTCCAATTTCGTCCTTTCGCCTTTTGGCAAACGTTGATTTTGAGTCCTTACAATACTCGTATGTTGTCATCGACTTCATGTGTAGCTGGAGTAGTTTCGAGCTGTATTGCGGTTGGTAAAGGAGGAGGCACTTGAATGGAAACTTGCCCGTCTCTTGTACAAGTCCATAGTGGCAGGAAAGTTCTTTGATGGTATTCCCAGCAGTTTCTTGGTGAAGGGATATGGATCAAGTTCAAGGGCAATTAATGTCTGAGCAATGGATTCTTGAAAAAAGCACGGGTTTTCGATCTTAAAGTAGGGTGATTGAAAAATTATCTTGAGGCTACTATTAAGGCCACCTTTGGAGGTCAGGATCTGGATATTCAATACACAAAGAGAATTTCACATAGACACTTAATTATAGCCATATAGACGCACAAAAAAAACTGAGCCGACGGCCTTCAAAGATGTCAACAAGATCGTCTATTTATGGAGCTAGTGTACGTTCCTTTTATATCTACTTGGTTCTTTTGACGAAGTTACCCATAGCACCTTTACGCCTAGAATTTCCTGCGATCGAGCTCGATTTTATTGAATTTTTAAGACCAATAGGAACTTAAACTTATGGACGTCTCTAATCAGTTTTTAAGATCTGATGAGGGGCATATACATATATCAAGGCAGAAAAAAATTGACTCCTTTCCAGGATGCCAGCGCATTCGAATAAAACGTAAAAGATCCGCCACAAACTTTCGGAAACCATGTTGTTGATATAACCATTCTGTCTTAGGTCAGAGCCTTGAATACCAGTAAAGATCATGCCCAGGCCTATGCGAATGATATTCTTAAAACTGAGTCAGCCCAGGCTACGGGACTTAACCACCCAGAAAGTTGATATGAATGAACATCGCAATTGACTTGACTTGATATTGACCATCAAATATTGTGATAAATAGCACAAGATTTCCTCATAAGAAGATCCACTCAGCAACCTGGCTATATCCAGATGGTTGCACCGCCAACCAAATCGACCATTAGCTCATTGACGCAAGGCACACGTCAAACATCCTGGATGTACGACTGTCGAATATCAGAAAGCTGCAATCACCAACAAAACGGAGGTTAAACATTGGGCTGCTGCACGCACCAGAAATAGCCAGAGATTAGATAGAGTGGCTGGGCGAAAGACTCTGCCATATGCCTCAAGCCCACGCAAGCGCTAAAAACATGTGGTTTCGCTGCTGCAATCCAAAAAGGAGCTGAAATCACCTTAGGTTGCCCATCTCCCCCGAACAGAAATCCGTGGTACTATGGCGAATGTGCGGAAAGGAAGCGAGCAACGAATGAAACATTGCAACTGGCAGATCGGGCGCCCAGCCTAAGGTAATCTTGTCACCGACCCGCAAGAAATAGTGAAGCTGTAGTGTTGAACAGATGATTAGCGGGCATAACCAACAGGGAGTGATAGCGTCAGAAGAAAACCGAGAACGAGTCGAAGAACATCATCGTATTCTTCGACACCTAGGGGTTGGTTCACTGTTTTTTTTTTTTCGTGCAGGTTCAAGAGTGTACGCTCTTATGGTGTTTGTCAACAACCTGGACGGGGTGCAGATGGTTTGTGTCGTAGATGTTCGTTCATTACTCTCAGGGGGTGGTTGTCCGAGATAAGATTCGAGATTTTCGACTGAATTAGTTGCATTGGTCTTAGTTCACAGAAACTTTTTTCTTTACATCTCATTAAGGTATTATATTGGAAAATGCACATTCAGAGTATGAATTTTGAAGTGATGTTATACTGCGAGTGTTATGCCTTCCAGAACTTTCTGGATCATCTCTCATTCACAACGGATGTTGTTGCACAATTTTTCCGTATAGGAATTGTTCTTGCATATCGACAGACTTGAACTACAGACCTTCGGCTAAACAGTCGGAGATTACCATTGCACTACGACCACCCCCATTTGTATTTTATTGTATTTTTTGTGTTGTAATTTGTATGATGGAACCGGTTTGTACAGGACAGACAGCGAATGGGGCTTTTTACCCAGAAGTGCAAAAAAGAGAAATTGCAAATTGCATCGCGACAATGCACCCAGCCACATCTACTCCAAGATCACCGGCTGCCTGACCCAAAATGTCATCACCATGACTCCGCAAACCCCTCACATTATAGACTGGGTCCTAGCAAACTTTTTTTCATTCCTAAAAGTAAAATCCTCCCTCAAAAAAAAAAAAAACCTTAGGCCTTGTCAGCGAGCTTCAGAGTCATCGAAAAACCGATGGTAAAACCGGTGGTAAAGTCAAGGGATTTTAGGAATCTTAGAATTTTAAACAGTCATTTTTAAAATTTAAATTTCACGATTTTTTTCACTTCCCATTCAGAGTACAGACATTCCATCAGCTGCGTACAGGTCTAAATCACGCTCACGCTCTACTGAACCTCAACGGGGAAGTAGACAATCTTCCGTTGAAATTCTTCATCATCATGAGCGACGAAGCCCATTTTCGAACACTCGGGCACTGAGAATTAACACATTACTAACTAGCAGCCTTAACATACACTTAAAGTTGCTACTCTCTACGCCAGAGGTGTCACTGGGATGCACAATTCGCGCGACTATCGACGTTTTTAATGGCGCGTTTTCGAGTCGCCCAATGTCTTGTTCTGAGGATTTTCCTTGTCCGGCAAGGACACTTCTTTAGGGTTGAGAACACTGGCATATCAGACTGAGCTAGGGACTCTGAAAGCTCTAAAAAAGAATATACGACAAGGGTTCGATAACTTATTGTTTGAAGGTCTTGCTGAAACTACTGATAATGGGTTTAAACGAGCCCAGGGGAATATTAAGAAAAGTAGCGGTCACTTGACCGATATCGTCTCGTCTTCAAAAAGACTTTCTAAGAGGATGCGCCATGGATCGATTAGATAGGGTCTATAAAGATCCCGGAGTTCTCTTGCTGTCAGTAACGTGGCTGTAACAGGATAATGATTTGAATCGACGTTTGCTCCTCGAAAGAACGAAGTGCCTGACGTCTGTTGAATTAGCCTTTGATTGATTGATTGATCAAGTGAGTGTCATGCTAAAAAGCTCCAGGTAAAAGCAAGTTAAAGGTTCAACAGAATTCGGAGTCTTTAAATTACATTAAAAGAAAAATTCGATCTGCCCTGAGAAGTGGTCAGTAGTATCATAACTCGTTGAGGTGCTGTGAGAATTAGTGAACCACATCTAGCTATACTTAGAATGACAATCACAAATATTTGCTTCTTCTTTCTCTCTCCTATCTACTCGTAAGTCAAATGTGAACTAATATCATATTTTCTTTATGTCAAGGTCTTGCCCGGTGTGTCCACAGATGCACATTCAAGTTCCACACACCCTTAAGTTTACTTAAGTCAAAGCACGTGCTCCGAAATGACAGAGCCTTCCTGTCATAACTTAAACTGTCAACAAGAACGCAATTCGTGATTTTATTTACCCTCACACCTCGTTACCTTAACAAGTATTGACATTTCCCCGTGATGGACGAAAACACGCTAACACGCTATCGTCCACCGCAAAACCAAGTTCCGTCAGACTTGAAAGCAAACACTAGATAAGTTTGCAAAACACAAATCCCGGACCTGCTCAGTCCACTTTGATGGCACGCATAAGCACACAAAACAAGAACTCAACCTTAAAATCCAGTTTGCTGCTGCTCATCTGACAACATTCCTTCGAGTGACGACGACCAGGATGATGGCAGTCTCTGCACAATCTACGTCAATTGCAAAAACAAATCGGGTACCATGTCCATCGTCCATGTCTTGTGCACCGGGAAGTATGTTGAGGTTTTTAACATTCACAGCATTCACCCCGAAGGTATTTGACTGAAAGTTTACCTCAAACTTCAAAGTAAAGTTGAACTCATCGTTCGAGGGTTACGAAACACATCGGCAGAGTGAGGGAAGGATAGTGTCAAGAGATTGATTTCCGTTTAGAGTGTGAGAATGCGTGGCGCAGGACACGTTTAAATTTCGTAAACAAGCACTTGTGAGATCTAAGAGAAATAAACATCCTCACACTGACTAGCGTCGCTCAGTAAAGAAAGTTGAAGGAGCAATGCCCGCTTGTCATCGTCATGACGGTTAAGAAGTTTTTCCAAATCTGTCATTTCGAGTCGAAACAGTGTCCGGTCCTCCATCATCCCATTATCCTGTTCAATCTATAATCTATCTTCAGATCTGAATTTGACAACGTCCTGCGGGTAATGACTCATAAAACTTTGACAGACATTCATGCGATCATGATCCTTTCGGCGAAAAACGAGCACAGGATTACGACGACAACAGGAAGGAAGGGCAGAGCAGGAGTACGACTAGAAGAAAGTAGAAATGGGCGGATTACAATTCTGGCGGTTTTCAATTCATTCCTTCTCATTATGGTCACACAAATAGCAGTAATAAAAATATCCTCGTTGTTTCCGGTCTTGCTCGTTTCCTTCGCTTACTGTTAAGGACCTGTCAACTTGTGTCCAATTGAAGAACATAATTCAATAAGGGGTCATTTGTCATTGAAGGAATTTCTTTTTTCCCATTTTTGTTCTTCCTTTCGTCCTCGTTTGCTTTTCTGTTATTTTCGATGCTTCTAGGTTATCCGCAGGAGACGAAGGACCCGAGGATGAACGTGATGGAAATGGATTCACGCGAATTTCGCTGCTCTTCTTCATGGATAATCGTGATAGGGTAGAACGAGTATGGGGGCCATATGAACAGGGATGTGGGTAATGTGAGAAATGTAGCGGATGTCGAGGATGTGAAAGAACATCGAGAACGTGGCGAAATGGTGGCAGTTTCGAGAACTCCATTCGTGGATGGGGTTCATTGTCGAGTTGGATTCTGAAAATTATTTGACATCAAAGTGGTGGGGAGTTTTGATTAATTGAAAACGTTTTATTGTATGTGACATTTGTTTTTGTTTTCGTGGTCCTGTGGTCTTGAATTTTATCCTATCCTGGGAAGGTTTGGTTCATTTAATTTTTGTTTCCTTCGTCCTGTTTGTCTATTTTTGTTTAGTTTTACCGGCTCAGGGTGGTGAACAACTTGGAGTTAACCGATTTTGACAGCAGGGACACTTAGGGGCGATGGGAAAGGAGATGGATTGTTATGTGTCTACAGTAATTTTAGTTTGGGTGTCCTGTTTAATGACATTGCTCAGTGGGGGGATGTTAATGGACATTCAAAATGTAACACTTAGCGAAAGATAAATTAGAGGGAAAACTTTTGAAAATGAATTTTCTATTTCGATATATTTCGAACAAGATGGTGTTGGGGGATGTCATAACAATATGGAAGTGGTTAAGGGATCTCATGTAATTCAGCTGATACGAGGTTCGGAGCGATTAAGCTACCAGTGTTGAAGGTATTAAAGGATAATGTATTATAGAAGAATATTAAGGGGCTATTGTCGGCATCAGTGGCAGTACGAAGCGCTTTTATCCACTCGATTGGGAATTGGAAAAAAGAAGAGTGTAATATTCAAAATATTATCCATCGCTAGCCGATACTTTTCCCATCTTACGGTCAGGTATGGTATTCATCATTTCGCTTTCGGAGCATATTCTGTAAAATATGGCACATATGGCCTTCCCATTTGAGCATTTTCGGTATGTTTTGATCAGTCCTTCTTTGTGCTCGTTCTTTGCATCTGGTGAAGTGTACTTTTTTTTGGGCTACTCACTGCTCTGATGCGCTTGTTGCTGCTCTGATGATGATGTTTTTGTTTAGACCACTCATCGATTTATACCCGTATGACGATGGCTTGCTCTAGACATTAAGTCATGACTGTCGTCTTTTATTGGATTACATTTTCATTGACAGTGACAATTCGTTGCAAAAGTCTTTCCCTATTCTGGGGTTGAAAGAATGCCCTTCGACTCCTCTAGCCTTTACTTTGAAAGAGACTCAGTTCCCTTGTTTTTGGATTATATTATATGGCTGAAAGTCGATTCAGTACATTTTTGGAGTGTTTAACGTTGGCCTCTATCGAGCAGTTCTTCCGATTCCTTAACCCAATTAGCTTCGAAGTCGAAATCACCACTTTCAAAACCTTCAAACCACTTCCAAAACGTTTATTTATCTAGAGTATGGCCGTAATAGACTTATACCAGAGTACGATGACCTTCAACAGAAAATTTTGGCTATTATTATTATTGCCGGCAATTTGGAAACTAGAAGTTCAGTGCCTCGTTAACAACCCAATCTCTACGTCCATCCTTAAAAAGAGTGTTTTTTTTAGAGATAAGGTTTTTAGACTGGCAACACTGTTTACATAGACTGTCCATTTGACAATCGAAAATTAACTTATGGTCAGATCGAACTCGAAATTGAAGAGCGTACTCTACGCGCAAAATAGAAGGCTGTAGTTGACAGGCTCTTCGAAATACGGCGGAAAGAGAGGGAGCATGTTATAGCCACCCAATTACAACCGCTACAATGAACATAAAACAGCAGCCTCAACAAAAGTAGCTGTAGCAGAACCAGTCGCAACAGAAACACAAGCAACAACAACAGCCGCGACAACAACGTCCTATTAAGGACAAGGTACCACCCATCTAAGCAGTATAAGCGAGTTGATCTTTTAAAGGAGCCCATAACGGAGTTCTTCTCCTCTCCACACAAGGCCGAAAACCTGCGGTCGATGCTGCTCAAAAGCGTACTCTCGATCACTGACCCCGAAGAAATTCCCTTAGAGCACAAAGAGTTCGAGAGCGACGACCTCAAATTCGTGAGGGTCAAGGCGTTTGCTACGGCGTACAGAAGTCTGAGGGGAAACGTCCCTCGGGTCGCTTAGAAACACCAGCCGTCATACCCCAGATGACCTACGCCCAAATGGCGTAGACGGTACACAAACGCATGGCTGTGCCCAGTGCCCCGGTGCCTATTTCTGAGGCACCGGAGGCCGACGCGGACTTGGGTTCGATCCTGAATTCGAGACACTTTTTCGATCTCTGCACTTAAATTTGGTGCAAAACTACTACATCCTGACCGGCAATTTGAATGCCGAACATAGTGATTGGGGAAATAACATTCCTAAGACTAGGGGGAGCCTACTAAGCCATTGGTAACATTGGATATAGCGCAACATTGAATATAGAGTCAAGTTGCTCGCAACGGATAGTTCGTCGTATCCAAGAAGCGGGCCCTATCTGGATTTCATGTTGCTTGACTCTTGACTGAGACTGGCTGACACAAACGAATGGTCTACTAACTGTCTACGGACCTTCGTATACGACAGTGACCATTGCGGACTTAGTGCCATGATCACAACACCAGACGAATTCGCGGAGATGGCAGAGTATGTCCAAACGCGCCTCTGCGATCAAGTAGAGCGCGTTGGCCACGTTTTAACAGTAATCTGACGAGATCGCTCACTTCGAGTGGTTCCCTCCCACCATCCAATAGGAACCTGTCAAACGGCGATATCTACAGGTACCTCAGACAAATTGATGATAAAATTAAGCAGACGATGGACAGTACTATACCACGTTAACGACAGGACCATACCACAAGCGTATACCGAAACGCGACAATCGACGCACTGCACAGACAAAAAAGTAAACTCCTGACAAGACTCGAACTTTTGTACAGGCGGTTTACCGGCAGACAAATTAAAAATATCCAACAGTTAATCAAGGAAAATTACAGAATTTCTGTAAGCTTGCATTGGAGCAACAGAATTCGTCCTATAAGATTGAACAGCGCAAGTATGTTCCCAAAAATAAATAAAATATTTCGGAGAAACAATCAGAATGACATTCACGATCTGAAGCTTCCCAGAACGTCGCACAATGGTCGCTTGCATCGAACAGTTAACATCGTTCCAGAGAGCGCCATCCTGGATGACGACTTTTTCGTGATCGAGGATCCTCAGGAGAAGGATTATCCAGTGGATTGCAAGACAGCGGTGGGGCAACCAATATCCAAGAGGGACAAGGACATCTCTAACTCTTCAAGTCTTCGGTCGATAAGTCTCCTTCCAAATATTAGCAAGATTTTCGAGAAAGTGGTACATAGGGCCTTGTCTAAATGGGTTGAGGACAATAAAATCATCCCGGATAACCAATTCGATTTCAGAGCTGGGCATGATAGTAATCATGCTGCGTCGAAACTAGTGTCGGACATCCAATGGAATAAATGCAAGAACCAATGCACAGGTGCCCTGATTGACTTGGAAAAGGCTTCGACACCGTATGGTTAGAATGTCTTTGTTACCAACTCAGAAGGCTGGTCATAAGTAAACCACTGTTATATATGATTTTTGACCGGACGGGTGTCCACTAGCGACTACCGAGACAAAGCGTAGTCAGATACCTTGGGATCGTGCTAGATCAGTATTTATTTTTTGACTAACATGTTGATGCTGCTCTGGCAAGGGTCTGGGGCGCTTTTGCTCTGACAAGATGGCTGCTTCATAGCAGCCAACTCAATTCTAGAGTGAAGGTTATCTGCTAAATGGCCTTAATCAGGCCCATGGTTGTCTATGGATGTCCCGTCTGGTTCAATGTGAGAGCCAGCTAAATAGGACACCTGAATCTGAATACACGAAATTTTACCCGAATGAGGTCCTACAATAGGGCCAGGATTATACGGGTGGATAATTTTCTATTAAAACTGATTCGAGGTCACGTTGCGAGGGCAACGACTTCGATGATCTCCGGGGCTTACTGCCTTAGGGGAGGGACCTTAGCGCCCCCCACAAATTGTACCACAAATTTGAAACAAAATATTCACCACCTATTTGAATGACTCTATATTACTGACATGCTTCTTTCTTCGACATACTCATGAAGGATTCACGTCCAGTTCAGGCGGTTCAGCACACCAAACCCTTTTTTAAATACAAATTTTAGGGCAACTCCTCTTTCAGTGAATAACCAACAATTTGACTAAAATCAATGCGCTCAAACTCAGTCGCACGACTCAGGCTCAAACTCTGTGTAAAGAACCAGAACTTACATCCCTTTCACAGCGGTTTGCTTTCCAAGTTATCTACCACCCTTCAGCGACAGACAACCTTGCAGTCGATTAGGATAACGTTTTTAAGATTAGTTCTTTGAAAATAGAAATTAACTTTTTATGGTCGACACCATCGACTATTCGAGCAAGTTTTTATTATGCCAAAGGATGGGCTACGCTACGAAGCCAAAAAAGTTATAGAAAATATTCAAAATTGTGCCCAACTTCACATCAATGGAAAAGGTCTAAAAACTCGTAAATAAATGAAAATGAATCTCTTAGATGTTGGGTTATATGACAAAATATTTGTTTCATCAGAGGACAACTGATTTTCGACAAAAGAGTCAATATAAAATTATGTTATATGTTTGGCACAATTTCGACCGAAATGCTTCTTGTAATAAAATGACTTTTCGTATGCCGTAGAAGAATCGCTCTGAGATCGTTCGGAAAAACTGAGTGTACCACCAGTATTGACCAATTCCATCAAAATTGTCATAGAATTCATTAAAAGTAGGCCAAAATTGTATTCTTTTTCTTCTTCTTTCCGTGCATTGTATTGCAATTATTGGAAAAAAAAGAAAATATCAACTTTTCGAATTGTGACCGAGCGTTTTCGGTCCCTCAGCTATACATAATCTGAAATCCAACAAAGCTACTGGCCCAGATGATCTTCAGAGTGAGCTCTTTGAGACTTGTGGTGGGTTTTGCATCTCTAGAACCAGGCATAGCGAATAAAAGGCAAGCAAGTACGTATCGGAAAGCAAGAATGGGATCCATTACAGACTAACACTCGCCAGCTACCCTATTTTGCGCAATATGAAGGCGATTGTCTTCGAAATAACAAAGAAAAGAAGCAGACACACACCAGTGCTTAGAGGCCCACAATAGAAAGATAGTCTGTTCGAAAGATAAACTTTTGAGGAGATGCTGAACAGCAGTTCAATTGACACAAATGGATAAGCTGAAGACTTGTCGCACTGACTTACACAAATTGTTACCACAGCCTGCGATGCGGCGATGCCAAGGAATACAGTAACCCGGAGAAGCGCCCCAGCTACTGATCGAATGACGAGATAAAAACACTCAGATCAAAATGCTTACAGGGCAAGAGGAAGAATTGGTTTTCAACAGCACCTCGACACCTTCAAACAGATGGGGCGGGACCTAACGAAGGCAATCAAAGGGAGCAAGGCAAGATGCTTCAAACGTATGTGCAAAGAAGCCGACATTACCCCTGGGGCACGGCGTATAGAGCGGAGATGGCCGTACTAAAAGGCTACAGGTCTCCACAACTAACATGTCCACTACTGTTAATAGCCATAGTGGAGCACTTGTTCCTCAAATGGCCAGATGCGACGCCCACAATTTTCTGGAAAGCAGACGTCGACAGTATTCCAGTCACTACGCTGAACGAACTGCAGAGAGCTCTCGACAGAGTAGGAGACAAAAAGGCGCCTGGACCCGACGGAATACCGAACAAAGCATTGAAGGCTGCTTTACTACTAGGTCAGAGATGTTCATAGCAGTCATGCATATATGCTTAAATGAAGGAGTGTTCCCAAAATCATGGAAGTTGCAACACCTAGTACCATCAGAGTACCATCGTCATACCGCCCGATATGCGTGCTCGATACAGTGAGAAAAAATTCTAGAGCGGGTAATATACGATAGGCTCCTTACTGTAGCAGAGAAGAAGGGAGCCAAATCATCAATACGGATTCCGAAAGGTACGCTCTACTACCGACGCAATCCAAAAAGTAGTCGATATTGCGTCTGAAGCCATAGCAGGACACTCATTGAGGCGGGGGTCAAAGACGTATTGTGCCTAGTGACTTTAGACGTTAAGAATGCGTTCAACTCTGCCGACTGGACCCTGATAAAAAAGTCGCTGGCAAGAATGGAAACACCTCACTACCTGCTAAAAGTAGTGTAGACATCACCGCCGGGGTTCCTCAGGGATCGATGTTATGCCCACTTCTTTGGAACTCAAGGTATGACGGTGTCCTGAGACTATCGTGGCGGTTGCAAAGCACACACACAAAGTAAAATCAGCCACAAACACAGCAGTTGTCCAGATAAAGCAGTGGCTAGAATCTGCAGGCCTTGAACTGGTAGACCATAAGACGGAGGCCGTCCTCATAATAAGCAGAAAAACTGTAGAATACATCGATATTCGAGTGGGTAACCAGAATGTCCGATCCAAGAAAGCGGTCAACTACCTAGGAGTGATGCTTGACAATAGGCTGATACACGTGGACTATGTGAGCAAAAAAGCATCCTCACTACAAACGGCTCTCTCCAGGATACTGTCTAGAATACATCGATATTCGAGTGGGTAACCAGAATGTCCGATCCAAGAAAGCGGTCAACTTCCTAGGAGTGATGCTTGACAATAGGCTGATACACGTGGACTATGTGAGCAAAAAAGCATCCTCACTACAAACGGCTCTCTCCAGGATACTGTCTAACGTGGGTGGACCCGGACATGCGAAGATGATTCTGCTGGGCAGAGTGGTGAGGTCAGTCATGCTCTATGCTGCACCAGTGTGGACAGAAGCGCTCAAGAGGAAGGAAAGATGCCGAAAACTGTCATCGGTATACCGACTCTGTGCTCTAAGGGCAATAAGCGGTTGCCGGACGAAGCCGCATTTGTTATTGCTGGCATGATCCGGATTGATTTTTTTAGCGAGGAGATGAAAAGAATCTACCGGAGAAAACTCTCAAGGCTAACCATTGCCGGAGAGGAAAGAAAAATCAGGGAGGAAGAGAGGTCGCGCTCGATGGCCCAATGGCAATCTCGGTGGAATAATACCTCAAAGGGCAGATGGACCCATACCCTGATTCCATCAATCGATATATGGCTAAACAGAACACAAGGAAACTGCAACTACCATCTTAGGCAGTTCCTCTCCCTTTAGTTTACGGTGGTTACCGTAAATACCTATATTGGTTCGGGCACGATACCTCTCCTCTTTGTCCAGACTGCTCAAACCAAAAGGAAGACGTGAGGCACGCAATCTTTGAATGTAGACGCTTCACAGATTGGAGGGGCACTCTACCAAGACTAGGCTGACGATCTGCACACTAATCAAAAATGTGCAGATAGAATTTAGAAGAGTAGAAGCGGCAAGGAAAGCAGCAGAGACCGCAAGAACAACCGAAGCAGGTGGAAGTCTACAAACTCAGGAGTTGCATGAATTGCTTGCCAACCCCGAGAAGTAATACCTAGCGGCAGTCCCGCGTGAAAAGTGGCAGATGAGTGCAGAGTGTGGTTTAGTACGTAGGCGCAGGCTGGGCAAATAGGCAGAGCCTGCGAATCGTGCATGCTAGCGCCATGGGCCTCTAGTATCTATGAAGATTCCACATCCGTTGGCTCATCCAAAAAGAAAAAAAAACAGTATTATGTGGACGTCTGAACCCGTTTTGCCACACTGGAAGACTCGCGATGCACTGTGCAGGACCTTGACGCGCTGTCGTGTGATTTCTTTAATTTAGTCCTTAAAAGAATAATAAGCTAGGCCGGTGTCAACACGGCGGGCATTATCTTTTTCAAGAGCGTCAAACTGCTGGGATATGCGGACGACATTGACATCATTGCAAGCTTCCAGCCTTCCAGCGCACCGTAGTAGAGGCATTCACCGCAATTGAAGAAAAGGCAGGCCTCGTTGGTTTAAAAGTAAAACTAACTAACGACTAAGAACCGCTCCGTGGAACACCGCCTTGAGCAAAGCGTAACTATCGATAGATATAATTTTGAGACAGTTAAGGAGTTTGTCTACCTCGGGGCAAATCCACAAATGACAACTTAGTCGAGATCCGACGAAGAATAACCCTGGGCAAGCAATGTAACTTCGGTTTGTCAAAACAGCTGGGGTCAAAACTCTTAACAAAGAAGTCCAAACTTAGTCTCTAGAGGGCACTGATCTTGCCAGTCCTGCTTTACGGAGCCGAATGCTGGTCGATAAAGAAGAAAGCAGAGACGATTCTGGGCTTTTTTGAAACAAAAATTCTCCATCGGATATATGGTCCTGTCTGCGAGGAAGGCGAATAGAGGAGAAGACACAGACGCGAACTCTGCGAGCTGTATAATGATGTGGTTGTAGTCCAGAAATTAAAAATCCAGCAAAGACCCACCCACTCACAAAGAAGGCGAGGAAGACCGAACCTGCGCTTCAGAGACTAAGTGATCGCGGACATCAGGAAAATTGGACTCTCCAACTGGAAGCAGCGTGCATAGATAGATGATCAAAATTTCTTTTTTTGGCCTTCTAGCTAAAAACCAGGAAAAAAGGGTACAATTAATAATATCTCCGGAGATCGTGCTCAAATAATTTTAGTTCCGAAAAGAACTTGATTTTGGACTTAGTTTAGTTAAGTTGTTTTATTATAGATGAGCAGGATACTATGGGCGTTATTTGAAATTCCATATTCCGTTAATTTACCGTCTCGACTGGTAGTGATTCTCTATTAATTCTTGGGGTCAGTAAACTCCACTTTGAAATACCCCCTGATGATGAAAGCTGTCTGTTTTGTTGACTATTATTACAACAATTTAGCCCTGAGGTCACCAGACGACATGCCAATCATGCTCAAATCTGAGTGTCGCCTGTCTCGTTGTTGAGTGTAATTTGGGACTTGTAACTAGCTTACACCAATTTAAATCACTGAGATTATGGTCTCCAAACGATGTTGTTCTGTTTCAAAAGCCACAAATCCATCTCGGCTTTGAATCCTGTCTCTCATCACTCGCAGTCAGCAACATATGACCTCGAGAACACAAGATACTGTCATCTATGAATATTTGTCAACAAACTGTTCCCTGAATTATGATACTCACTCCGTTCATGTCCCATTCCCCATGCACATCCATCCACATGCCCAGTATCACATAAGCAATATCTGTGCCAAATTGTCTCTATCAAATTAGCTTACTGGATGGATCTCCCCAAACATATGAACTCAACCGGAAGAGCAACGAGATGATGATATAGATGCTGACGAAGAAGAATAACCCACACGACGTCATCGAAATCACATGCACCAACTTCAAAATTTAATCAAGCATAAAAATCGTGCGTGAGTCCCTGCCACCCCAAGAGCCGAGTTCAAAATACACATTCCCACGCCGGGCAGTAAAAAAGGACACACATGGTCGACCGGATCTTCGTTCGAATGTTAAACTTTATCCTGCCACCACAAAACTACAGACACTCGTACTATTCTATGGTGGGTGATGGCTGAAAGGATATATCATTTGGGCACGTCCTGTCAGAGTGGTGTTGTTTAATATTATTAACAAGAATTCGAACCATCATCCTGCTTCCCCCAATCGATTTGTGCTAAATATTGCCCGACGATTGGGGCGGCACAAATCAAATTCAAAGGAACTTCGATTCGATTCGAGGAAAGTGAGGGTGAGCAAGGAATTTCCATAAAAAAAAATAACTCAACAAACAGCTGTTGTCTGTCAGGACTGAAACCCATTTCCATTCCCAGACACATGTGAAGATTCGTTGAAATTTTTTTCGCTTCTTCTCCCTAATCCAAATGCCCTGGTGACATATTGAAAGATAAATGCCCCATTAAAGGCATTTGTTAGGGATGAATAATGATCCCGGCCAAGGATTACATGTGCACGCCAATACTCGTACGTTTTCCCTTTTCCCCTGTGATGGAATATTAAATTGTACCCGTTGCCAAATTACTAAGCGGGGTGCTGGCAGGAAGCGAGCCCAGTGAAAAGCAATACAAGCTGCGGCGACATATTGTGCGTGAAAGGACAAAGTTTTATGATGCTACTTGGCACGCAAATGGTGCAAATGGCTGCGATGATTTTCACTCCGAGTCCTGTGGCCAAAGTCGTAGACTTTCAGTGGTTATGACAACAACAAGAGCCAAAGGGAGAAGTTCCTTCGACGGAATTGTACTTGTAATTGAATTTGAATCAATAAGCTCGCATGTCGATAAGGGACCTGAACAGAGGACTTTGTTTACATGTCACATTTTTGCATGACTTCTCGAAATGGAGCGCGAAATGATTGGCGGTAATAAATCTTACTGCCACGAGGGGGGAAGGGGTAGTATGGTGATTAAATTGTCATCGAGGGGGAGACTCATATGCACGAGATGACAACGTTGTGCGAGTTACTATGCGACAAGATGAATAATTTAACACTGGCAGTTCAGTGAACCATTAAATCCCGACCCATACACTGGTGACTCGTACATAATAGATGTTATGGTTCCAAGTTGTTCTTATGGCTTAGAAAAAAGATTTAGCGACGGAGTTATTAAACACACACGAGGTGATATAGAATGCAGAATGTTAAATGCAGCAATTCTCAAAGGATCAATACAACAGCCTCGAGTGATAAATAATTAGACGAAGGACAGGGAATAAGGCATAGGACACAGATCCCACTTCCCTTATTCTTTGGATAAGGTCGGACCTGCTTCCTTCACCGGGCCAAGGGGTCATTGCTGACGCTACATGCTAATGCTGATGCTGATGTTAGTGCTGTTGTCTTTCGGTTGCCACAATTCTGACGTGTTTTCAACAGCTCCGTTTTACTAATCAATGTATTCAACAATTCAATAATAGATCAAAACAAAGATGGCCAAGGATTAAAAGTTCTCAAGGACAACCAGGGGCAAACGGACGCTCCGACGGCAAACGGAGATGAAGTTTAAAGAGGTTCAGGCAAGTCTTAGAGACGAACTACCTCAACAACAGCGACCAATATGATAAACAACGACCTGAAAAGTGATATAAAAGAAATTAAAAAGAAGCTTAGAATATTCTTTAAGCGTAGAATTCGCATCCAAAAACTACGACAACTTGTAGGTCCACGGGACTCACCTGTCGCTGCCGCCTCATGCTCGACTGACACGAGGTTATCCACTTCCTCGTACTTGGATGGCTTGCGATGTCACAAACGTCGTTTCTGCTCCGTCTGGCTCCTCTCGATGTTCTGCAACGCTCTCTCTCTCTCTCTTTCCTTTGCCGCATTTCATCCGAACCGATTGGTCCGGTTCACTTTAACTCCAACAGCAGCTTGTTATCCATGATGTCCCTCGGTGTATACGCAAACAATAGCTCGTGTGGGCTCGCCCTTGTAGTGAAGTCCCTTGCAGTACTCAATCTCCATTGAATCGCTCGCAGCGACCCGTGCAGTCCATTCCGGCAGATTGTTCACATTTTAGTGCTGAAAGGATGGTCTTATTACAGCGTTTCACCTGGCCATTCGCTCGAGGGGTCCTTACAGCAGTTCTGATGTGCTCCACCCCGTTGCCTTCGCAATAGTGCTCAAACATCTTGGACGGAAAGGTTGTTGCACGATCGGTGACCATTCGTCTCGGTACACCAAAATATCCCGAAATATCCGTCAGCACGTTAAACACTCCTTTCGTAACTCGGTCCGCGCTGAGTAAGTCTCGTTCAGTCATCCCGCCCTTCCTTTTGGAGTACGCGCAGCCCACGCAGGCCTTGATGTATTCCCAAATGATGCTCCGCTGTTTCTTGTGCCCGTATCAGCATCTTCTCCTCAGCCACATCATCGTGACAATGCTTCAAAATTCTCCATCTTCCAGCACTGTTGATTCGGACGACTTCAGTTCCTTTGTTATCTCCCGCAACTTAGTTACTTGCCACTGCATAGCCGCTAACCAATCGTCATTCATGATGTGCAGATTAAGCACGAACAACGATGGCGGTTGCGAGTTAAAGCGTCCACATAAGCTGCTTTTCTTCCCGGTTGATGCACGGTCTTGAATGTAGTTTAAGGCACCATCCATCCACTGGCGGAATGATCTTCGACTTTTTTTTTGTGGCTAAGATCGCCTCACAATTTGTTACCACTTTGAAGTCTCTTCCTAGCAGGTAAACTCTGAAACGATGGAGACTATCTACAAACGCCAACACCTCCAATTCGTAGGAATGATACTTCTACTTATTTCATGTTCCGAGAGCTTGTGACTATAGAACAAAACCGGATCCAAGGTCGAGTCTTCCTTCGCCCTCTGAAATAAAATTCCTTCCAGGCCCGCGGTTGATGTGATCCATCGCGAGTCAAACAGCACCAGTACTGGCGGATTACTTGACATTCCTTTAAGACGCTGGAATGCCTCCTGTCCACACGAGTTCTTGATCCCCTTTCGTCAAATCAGTCAGAGGTACTGCCAGCTGCACAAAGACCTTCACCAATTTCCTAAACAACCCGGTGAGTCCTAAGAACTGTCGCACCTCATGGACGTTTCGGGGTACTGGGAACTCGGTGCTCGCTGCTTTCTTCTTCCGACTCGGCTTCAGCTCATCTTTATCCACCTCGTACCCAAGAAACTTAATCCTTGTCTTTAAGAAGACACTTGCTGACATTCGGAGTTAGTCCGGACTCCTTTAGTGCTCTCAGAACCCTTTGCAGCTTATCCAAACCCTCTTCGACATTTTTGCTGGTTATGATGGTTTCGCCCAGGTACACCGCTACATCGCCTTTCCTCAACTGTGACTTCACCGATTTCATAGAGGCTTGAAAATGTGCCGGAGCGTCTACGAGGCCAAAAGGCATCCTATTAAACTCGAAACATCCATGATCGGTGTATTTCTTGCTGCTTTCCTCAAAACGAATTTGATGATAGCCTGACGCTAAGTCCAGCACAGTAAAGTACGCATTACCGCTCAGTGACGTCAGCATTTCGTCTATTATGGGCATCAAAAATTTCCGTTTCTGAGTGACATTATTGAGCGCGTGAAAATCTATACAGTACCGATCGATTGGCAAACAATAGTCCGATGATGACGGCCGTATTATCCCCAGCTTCAGCAATTCCTCAGCTTTCGCCTTAACAGCGGCCCGTTTACCGAAAGAAGCCTATACGGTTGTACACATATTGGCTGTACTGAAGACAATTGAATTAAACCTATAGCTTAGACTCCCCCAACTCCTCGATGCTCAACATAAAACAGTCCCGATGGGTGTTGACTATGTCCCGCAGCATCTGCCTGTTGGCTTCCCCGACGTCCCCATCATCAAAGTCAACAATCTCTAATTTCTTTCTCAGAAACCATTGATACTCCCCCTCGGTTACAAGCACTTGCTATGACCCGCTTTGCAAGCCATCGAAGATAGACAGCTTTTTTTCCGATCCTAACCTGCGGTTCGACTAGGAGCTCCCGACCTATGTTCACGGGATAAGCTAAGACCTCACACCAAGACGTCAGTTGGTCCACGGAGATCTCCGCATATAAGCGATGAAACCCCTACCACCAAACCAACATCATTTCGTATGGGGAATTGCGATCGCTGCCCAGATTAAAAAACGCTACCATTTGGTGCCCGTTTATAATCGCTTCTTTAATGTATTCTAATCTGACTGCCGTGACCAACATTTAACGCGGATTTTCGTCTCTCCTTCCTGAGCCTATATTTCGTACGACCTCCGCCAATTGGCCCAGTCGTGACGGACAATCTTTACACAAGTGTTCCACTTGATGATATTGCTCGGTGTCTTGCCGTTCTTATTCATGTCGGTCCGCTTTACCATGCCCCAACTCGCGCCGCCGAGAATTCTTTGTCGCACGACAACTCTTGGTCCTCAAACCCACAATCCAAAATACTCTCTCAAGAATTTTGTCCACTAACGCAGGCCTCGCTATTCGCAATGCTTGCAAGGATTCACTATGCGAGATTCCGTATGTGATATATTTCACCACAGAGGGTTTCTGAACGTGACCTCTTGACGCAATAATTTTCATCTCGAATATGAATCTATCAATTTTGTTGTTACTGCCATCAGAACCACCTTCTCATCTACCCCATAGATGGGTTGCATGTCTCCCACCTTCCTTATCCAGGCTATGGACGAAAGTCCCGTGATGGCTTTGGGATCGAACAGCGGTAACATATCCGCAACTTCTCGGATATGGTATACGTTATGTGAGCCACACGCATCTGCCCTCGGTGCGACAACAACGTCACGGGAGGCACACGCATCTGCTCTCGGTGTAGTGAAAGTAAAAGTCGCTTCAGCAACTCCGCCAAAACCCCGCTTCTTGAGCTTCTCGCGTAACTGGTCCCCGGTCATCGATCCATAATTCTCTTCCCGTTTCTTCCTGCTATCCATCGCTCGTGCCGTCTCACCCACCGACTGCAGAAAATAGTCAGAAGTCGATGGCAAACTGCTGATTGGTACCTTATTCGGGGTCACTGCTCTACACGAATCACGCCTACATAGTCTTCGCAGCGGCTTATATTCCGTTCGCGTTGCGATGTAACACACTTTAATTTAACACTAGAAATAAACAAGATTTTATAAAAGCTTTCGACACATTAACACTCGAAAAATAGGGATATGAGGACACAACAAAGATTGGCATAGAAGCTAACTAAAAAATAGAAAAATAAAAAGGGAAAGTGATATCTAATGCTGTTAGCCACGAAAAAAATCTAAAATATGGAGTTCCGCAAGGGTCTATATTGGGACCACTGCTTCACATAATATAAATTCTTAGTGTACTACAGAATAGCACCGAATTTGCTTTTCCGGAGGACGTGGTGATCGTTGTCAGCCATAGAGATTTATCCACGGCAACTAGCATAATGTAGGGGTATAGAATACTGGCATGGGGCAACAACACACCGACTAACCGTAAACGTGAAAATTTTAAGAAAAAAAAATTAAGTCCAATGCGGGCCAGCATACAACTTAAAAACAACTTGGAATATTAAATATATAACAACTATACGAGCTGAGTATTTTCGAAGAATATTATAACAAACAGCTCTACAAGCGACCTATAGAACATCAATTTAATACAAGAAGAAGAGCACAAGGCTTCTTGCAAACATCAAAGTTGTGGAAGACTTTATGGTTGGCAATTACAATTTACAGACATTATCGTGTAACCTTCTATCGACGAAATTAAGAAAATGAAAAAAAAACAAATTGAACGAAATCAATTTTCAATAACCAACCGAAACCGAGCGAGTATACTGCACAGCAGGCCACCCCCTACTTATGTGATCAACAACCCTGGTATACCACGGTGAACATGAGAACGAAACCGTTTAACACAATTTGCACAATTTTCACAAGCGTACTCAGGCCATGCGGCACCTCTTCCAACGTCTGACCACCCGCCCAACTGACCATCAAACCATCAGACCGCTGGAACCACCATCTCACTGGTTCCCTTTGATGGATATTACATTTTTACCAGACCAACCATCCCGATGAGGTTGGTTCTAAAAAGGGCTACAATGGTTACATCATCGCATCCATAGACTCGTACTCGTGCACTCCACGGTGTATGGGGACTCTTTCGGGGAACAGCAATATAACAGCAACAACAAGTAACGGAGAGGAAGACAAAATAAAAAAGGAAAAGCTGAAGGGAAACCAACGAGTCCACAGATCTCAATTAAAGTTAAATTACAAGGCTTTCCTTGGTGGCAGCTTCAATTATTGAAACAATGTGTTGAGTTTTCTTTGATGTGTCCGTGTTCTTGTTCGTTCAGTTGGAAACCATCCACATGGTGTTGGATCCGTTTCTCTTTTTATTTTTTCCTTCTTTCGTCCTTTTTTCCATTACTTCTTCAATTTTGTTAACAAAAAAATGCAAGAAATAAAACGAAATACAAATGAAACGTACCCAATCCCTCGTTGAGTTAAAAACAGGATAAAAAAAGAAAAGGTTGTTCCCGAATGATTGCAAGGACGAATCGAATTGGCGCTGCTACTACTGCCACTGCCGGCTTGAGAAGGCTTCTGCGAAGACCGGAGAGGACGAGAATTTAAAAATCATTTAAACAAATAGGGAGAAATGCAGATCACATCAGCGCCAATAATGGCTACGTTGTTGTGTGGAGTAGGGCAAGTTGCTTTTTAAACCGCGCTGGCGACTTGGGGCTTAACGGTGCCCACTGTACCAGCGATGCACTTAATTGGAATCGACGAGGTCAATGGAGAAGAAATATTTACAATAATAAGAATTGAATTAAGAGTCCAATGAACAAATTGCAATTGAGAATGGGCATGATCTCGTCGCCTGATCATGAGTCTGATTAGTTAAAAAAAAATCGATTTTAGACCATAGAGCCCTGAATTAACGAGTTGTGCCTTTTGCTTTTTGATTTAGGTATGCACGACTAAATCGAACGATTTCAGAGAATATTGTCTCGAATGGCTTGATGTTCAACAAAACATCACGAAATATATTGAATGGAACCCTCTAATTGACAATGGCCTTACACCAAGCTGTCTACATTCAAATTGTAAGGACATTTAAGCTGGTCTAGTTAGGCTATTTCTTTGGTTGAGAAAAAGGACTCCTTCTCTAAAAATCTTGACTTGTAGGCTAAAAGTAATCTTCAATTCTTCAACGGCAGAATCGACACTTTTATAGATTAGTAAAAGGTAGGTAGTTATGATAAAACAAAGGCAAAGGTGATGAAAGAATAAGACGAATGAATGGCCAATGGCTAAGGCAGCTTGAAGTTTCTTGCAGAAATACTCTTTTTGCAAGCCTCTGATCTATTGTTGTCGACCTACCGTTTCTCTATTTTAATAACCTTCTATTTTTGCGAAGTAGATATCTTTATAACCGGAACTCTATTTTTAGCCTTCTATTGATATGGCATCAAGCAGAACCCATATATGGTATAATACGTCAACCGTATTGTTTTACGAAAATTAATAGTTTTTAATTTTAATGAAATAAAACCAAATGAATTAAATTATTTTATAAATTATAATGTATTACAGAGATGATCTGCTGATATTGTATATGTATAAATGTGCGTAGATACGATCTACAGATACTTATGTTCCAAGCGAGGAGAACAGGAAAAAAAGAAGAAGGCCTAAATGCCATTCGCGCAAGTTTTATAGTTACAATAGTTTCGTTAAGTAACATGAAGTTATAATCAATTCAGTTTAAGTGTATAGTTACATTTTTAATATAGTTCTGTTCATTTAGATTTAGATTTATAGAATTTGTTAAGTAAATTTTACTGAACATCCGCCCCCTCTTGAGGTGACGCAGGTGCCTCAACAATTGGTAGTCTTCTTAGCCTTGTGGTTGCACGTTGAATTACGCCTGTCGATGTTCTTACAGACACTGTGCGTACGATGTCGTCCTTACCCGGCTGTGTCTGCACTATCCTTCCAAGTCTCCAGTGGAGCGGTGGAGTATTGTCGTCGGCAATAAGTACGATATCGCCAACTTGTAGGTTGCTGTGAGTTGTTTTCCATTTTGTTCTCTGCTGCAAACTTTGGAGATACTCCCTTGACCAACGTCTCCAAAACGTCTGAAAGTACCACTGAAGAAGTTGATATCTTGTGAGTGAGTTTATGGAGCATGACTCAGTGAGTTGTGGCATAGACATGCAGGTGAGAGGGCAGCCTATAAGAAAATGACCAGGAGTTAATGCTTGTAAATCAGAAGGATTATTAGAAAGTGGCGTAATAGGTCGCGAATTTAATACGGATTCTATTTGAATGATGATCGTATTTAATTCTTGAAATGTTAAAGATGTTCCTTGTAATAGGCGTTTCATGTGGAATTTTGCGGACTTTACCGCGGCTTCCCACAAGCCACCAAAGTGCGGAGATCTAGGAGGAATTGTTTTCCAGGAAATATTATTAGCGGTGCAGGAACGAAGTAGCTCATTTTGTGTATCCGGACTATGTAACATTTTGTATACAGATGAGAGCTCATTTCGGGCTCCAATGAAATTAGTTGCGTTGTCGCTGTATATAGTGGATGGATAGCCACGACGTCCAATAAACCTTTTCAGAGCTGCAAGAAAGGCAACAGTTGATAAGTTTTCAACAACTTCCAGGTGCACTGCACGTGTACTGAAACAAATAAAGATGGCTACATATCCTTTTACAGGGGTTGTTCCTCGCCGTCGGAAATGTATGCTAAATGGTCCACATAGATCAACTCCAACTGTCATGAACGGGCGACATTGCTGAACCCTGTACTTCGGCAAATCTCCCATTATAGGAGTTTCAGCAACTGGGTGAGCGCGAAAACATGTTATACACTGACGACAAATCCTTTTGCAGATAACCTTTCCATGTATTGGCCAGAACTTTTCACGAACGATGCTGAGTAATGTTTGTGGGCCAATATGCAGGTATTTTTTGTGGTAATAACGTACCATAGCCTCGGTAAATACATGATTTTTCGGTAGTAATACTGGAAACTTTGAGTCGTAATCCAGATCCGCATTGCTTATTCTCCCACCTACACGGATGATGTTGTCATTATCAATGAATGGACGAAGAGATGTTATATGTGATCTTCCAGGAAGTGATTTTTTGTTACGTAATAGGTCGAGTTCTGATGAGAAGTGTTCTTGCTGAATACTCCAAACTATGCCCTTCAGAGATTTGTGTAATTCTTCTGGCGCAAGTTCTCCCTTTTTCGACTCCAAATGAAGGAGTTTTGCTTTACAATTGTGAGTAAAGCGAAACATGAATGCAACAACCCTTAAAGTTTTAAAATAATCATTATGAAATTTTATATGATTTATCAAGGCTTCATGTCTACTTGCTAGGAGAATTACGTGTTGCGTTTTTCTTTCCAAAAGAGATTCATCAACTGATGTTCTCTTAATTTTATTAAGTGATGGCCACTTACTTTCCTCAAGTTTGAGAAAATGTGGACCAAAAAACCATAAAGGTGAATTTAATAATTCAAGTGGAAAAGCTCCTCGAGATAAAATATCTGCAGGATTCAATTTAGAGCCAACGTGACACCATTGATCCAACCGTGACAGATTTTGAATGGCTGCAACTCGATTTGCAACAAACGTGTCAAAGTTTGATGATTCTTCCGACAGCCAGCTTAACACAATAGAGGAGTCCGTCCAGTAAAATATTTGAGCAAAGGTTGTTTTAACAACATGCAACATTTTTTCCACCAGCTGAACCATGAGTACAGCTGCACACAACTCTAAGCGCGGGATTGAGACCTTTTTTACTGGTGCTACTCTTGATTTGGAACATAGGAGGTTGACTGCAATGCTTCCGTCGTCTTTAACACATCGAACGTATAAGCAGGTCCCATATGCGTACTCCGAGCTATCTGCGAATGCATGTAGTTGCATGTTCTCGGTGCTATAAACAACTCTTCGGTTAAATTTGAACCTTTCAATTTTAATTAGCTCTTCTCTAAACCGCAACCAACGACTATGATATTCCATTGGCAAACTCTCGTCCCAATCAAATCCCTGTCTCCACAGTTGTTGCATAAACACCTTTGCTAAGACTATTATAGGGTTAATTAGTCCTAGAGGATCAAAGAGTCTTGCAATTTCAGACAGTATTGTTCTTTTAGTAATAGATCTGGTTTTACCTTCAGGACAGTCATAAAGTAGGGTGTCTGAAGAAGGATCCCAAAATGTTCCCAGAGTTTTTATAGCGTTGGAATTCGAAATTCTGAACAACGTTTCCTTATCAGCTTCCTTGATGCCTTCCAGAATTCGATTGTCATTAGAACACCTCTTTCGCAAGATAAATCCTCCTCTACTCAACAATTCGATTAACTCGTGCTTCAATTTCAAAGCTTCTTCTAAGGTACTTGCGCCGGTTAATAAATCATCAACATAAAAATCTGAGTTGATAACTTTAGCAGCACTAGGACAATCATGACCTTCATCGATGGATAGTTGTTGAAGACACCTCGTGGCTAAGTACGAAGCGGAAGCGGTACCATACGTTACGGTGGTGAGTTGATATGTTTTCAATTCATCAAATTCGTTCTATCTCCAAATAATTAGATGGAAACAACGATCAGCTGGATGCATGGCAACCTGGCGGTACATTTTTGATATGTCAGCTGTGAAAACGTAAACAAAAAATCGGAATCGAACTAAAAATGAGAAGAGGTCATCCTGTACAACTGGTCCGGTAAGGAGGGTATCATTAAGCGATAACCCGGTTGTTGTTTTTGCTGATCCATCAAACACGACTCTCAGTTTTGTGGTGGAGCTGGATGGCTTCAGCACACAATGGTGGGGAAGGAAGAAATGGGGTTTAGAGAAATCGATATTTGGTGCAACTTCCATGTGTTTTAAATTAAGAAATTCATTTATTACAGCGACATAATCTTGGCGGAGGTCATTGTTTTTACGAAAACGTCTTTCGAGGTACTTAAAGCGGTTGAAAGCTTGAACAAATGATTCACCCAACCTTAATGAATCTGGCTTGAAGGGCAATCGAACCTGATATCTACCATCGCCTAGCCTGCAGACATGTGACTTAAAGTGATCTTCACAAGCTATTTCAGATTTCTTTAATTTAAATTCCTTATCGACCAGGCTACTTCCATTCTCAATCTCCCAAAATTGTTTAAGCACCTCATGTAAGGTTGTTTCTTCTTCAAAACTGGTTGTTAAATATGTAACGTTTCTGTATAACGTTTCAAGCTGGTTATGTTGATATGGTCCTGACACAACCCATCCAAGCGTAGTTTTTTGAAGGATTGGTAGATTAGGTCCAAGTTTGACTTGACCAATGGATATCAAGTCATAAAATAATTCAGCGCCTAATACTAGATCAATTTTCTGCGAGATATGGAACTGGGGATCAGACAATATTATATTTTTTGGAATATTCCATGTGGAGATATCAATGTTGCGTTCAGGAACATTGTTTGTTAATTTTTTAAGAACAATGACTTCAATTGTCCTTTTAAATTCAGATATTCGTGAAGCAAATTTAATTGAGCTCTTATATTGCGAAGAGGAGAGGCTCTGCGATATTCCGCTTATAATTTGTTTTGAGTTAAACATTTTTAGACCGAGAAGGCGAATGAATCGTTCGGTGATAAGGTTTAGTTGCGATCCTGAATCTAAGAGAACTCGACATGGGATTGGCTGGCTTAGACTATTATATACATAAATTAATGCAGTAGCTAAAAGTGTATTTGAACTTAAAGACGCTCCATTACTATTTCACACAATTTGAGATCCTTTACTTTCTGATGACGATCAGGAATTGACAAGTTAATTAATTGAAAGCATTTATATACGAAATGACCAGCCTTCAGACAGAATGAGCATTTGGGTTTCGATTCAGCAGTTGTAATTAAAGATTTTTGCATGCAATGTTGATTACTTGAACTGCTCCTTTTGTTAGTACTACTTCTTAATGCGATGGTGTTATATAATGAATGATTCAAAACATTACCTTCAATTATTTGGCATCTTTTTTTAATAAATGCATTAAATTCCATAATGGTTGGCAAGCGATCCACAGGTAACTCTTCATTCCAGCGAGTGGCGGTATTGGTGTCCAATTTTGATGTTAGCAGGTAAACAATTAGATCATCCCAATGATCGACGGGGCGTTTCAAATTCCTTAGGCTGGTGAGGTGATTGTTTGTTTTATCCATTAAGCTTCTTAGTTCTGCAGCTGTTGGTTTTACAATGCGTGGTAGATTAAAGATGCGATGAAGATGCTCCTGAGCAATAACTCGTTTATTTTCAAAGCGTTCCTTTAGCCTCTGCAGAGCCTCTTCATAGTTGTCTTCTACTACCTTGAGCCCATCAATTGAAGATCTCGCTGCGTCCCCTAGCTTGTTGATTAAGTGATGGAATTTTGATAGGGTGCTAAGATGCGGATTTTGGTGTACGAGGGATGTGAAAGTGTCAAACCATGGCATCCATGCCGTTATGTCACCTGAGAAAATAGGAAGGTCAATTTTTGGTAGTTTTACGGGGTCAAACCTGGTTGGTGCGGCGTTTAACGATGAAGATAAATCCAACGACGGGCCTTCCAATTTATTCAACATAACCTGTAGAGCTGATGATGTGAAATAATATAATTCCTCATTATCTGACCGAATTGAACTCGTAATCTCCGAAGGGTCTGCTTCCTCAATTTTAATTTGTACCTTTTGAAAATTTACAAACGCTTCTTTCACTGCATCGTGTCGGAGTTTAATTTCAGGAACTGAAGTTAAATTAATATTTTTTTCAACTCTCGAAACGAAATCACTGCAACGCCTAACTTGATCAATTATGACAGATCGGCGTGTTCGCAAGCTTTCAACCAGTTTTTGCTTCTTGTCAGATAAAGAAACCTTAGGAGCTTCGAGCTCTTGTTCGACGGATGACAGGTCCCCGTTGCCCATTGAATTGGAGGTAAGTTCTGTTTGCTTTATGAAATACTTATGTATTGCTTAGTTTAATTGCATATGAAAAATCACGTCGGGGTCACCAATGTTTTACGAAAATTAATAGTTTTTAATTTTAATGAAATAAAACCAAATGAATTAAATTATTTTATAAATTATAATGTATTACAGAGATGATCTGCTGATATTGTATATGTATAAATGTGCGTAGATACGATCTACAGATACTTATGTTCCAAGCGAGGAGAACAGGAAAAAAAGAAGAAGGCCTAAATGCCATTCGCGCAAGTTTTATAGTTACAATAGTTTCGTTAAGTAACATGAAGTTATAATCAATTCAGTTTAAGTGTATAGTTACATTTGTAATATAGTTCTGTTCATTTAGATTTAGATTTATAGAATTTGTTAAGTAAATTTTACTGAACACGTATAATGAATCAACCTTAATTCTTGTGCATATTTTGGCGTGGCAAAGCAAAAATATTTTTTGCTTTCAGACAAATGATTTTATAAATAGTTGGCGGACTTATCAATCAGAGCTCTGCGTTGAACCACGACTTTTCACATATTTTTGGTCTATTTGGCAGTTATAGCGAAAATATTTAAGACAATTTCTTCACTTCTAGCAGAACCGTTGGGTTTTTGGAAATTGCTTTGCATCATGTATAGAATTGAGTTACTTTCTTATATACCCTAAGTTATATCGATTTTTAAAAAGGCGTTCCTATCTCCTCTCAATCTGTAGTTGATTCTCTCCTGCCCCCTGGAGACAAACTTAGCTTAAACTTTTGACTTATGAGAATATTCGTATCAAATCAGATTCAGTTTGCTATGAAAACAAATCAAACACAATGTAATGGTCTCCTTTCAAGAGAGAGTTTTTCCTACAAGCTCCGCTGGCCTGAAAAACCACAAGTTTTTCAATAATTCCCCTGAAAGTATCAAAGGATCTCGATACCTTTCGACAATGCATACAGTCAAAGCGGATATTTCACTTTCAGTGCAGCAGAGCTGACCATTGATTCTAACTGTCTCTTTTTTCTGCCTCCCTTTTTTTCTGTAAAAACCACCTTCTTACATGCCTTACCTTTCAAAGTCTACAATCAGACTGAAACAAAAGTGATTCCCAGCAAAAATAACATGTAACTTTTCCCAACAAATTTTAACGCTCATCGCCACGACGATCTCAACCGACCTACTCATACTTGCCTTACTCGAGGCGTCCTACTAGCTGTCCTAAGTTAATTTCATTTATACCCCATTCCCATAGTTTCTTCCCTGTATATCCACTTTATCTCTATTAAGTTTGTACTACTTCAGTAGCGCTTTGCCCTCACATCCCAATGAACCCTGTGAACTCGCAATCAATGCGGTTAACCATTTAACTGATTTGGGGATCTCCATGATAAAATCCTTGACTCAAACGACCAATCGTCTTATTTTGCCTCTAGTTCCAAAGGTCGCTAGATCGCCTATCCTTTACCATGTAATTGACATCTCCAAGTACTTGGGTAGGAAACTAGATCTCACTGCCGCGGTTGATCCATTTAATTTCCTTACACATATCGTCGGTATCATTCGAAATTCCATTTTCTCCTTAGCACTAATCATAGTTTTGGACGTGACTTTTGAGCCGAATTCGAAAAACTCTCCAGCTTGGGCGCGTCACATTATAAAAAATCTACGATAAGGCTTCTGTTTGCGAACGTACATGTCGAATGGTTTCGATGCTACAAAAGTGGCAACTTTGATGTGAGAGAGGAGTGTTCCGCACCTCTGAAAAAATTTGAAGACATAAAATTGGAAACATTATTAGATCCTGATTTATTGACCGGAATTCAGTAAGTAATTTTCCACCATTTGAAATCCGTGGTTCAAAAGCAAGACAATTGTGTGCCATACGAACAACACTTTTTCACGAGCAGACTGCTTATGTGTTTCAGCGGAATTAAAGGAAAAATTTTCAACATTATAATATTGTGATTGATCGGAGATCATGCTGTGTATTTTGTCGGACTGACTGGCTCAGCGTAGGAATTCACTAGCATACTAGAAAATATGTATATCTGAGCCGTGCCTTGAATAACGGTCACAATACGAGCAAATAGGTCCACGCATATCTTGATTGAAAACCATATAGAGTGGAGGCCTGACATCTAATCTAATTTCAGAATTAAGAAATGCTAAAGAAGCTCTCAAACCATTTAAACCCTTTATCTAATTTCAGAATTAAGAAATGCTAGAGAAGCTCTCAAACCATTTAAACCCTTTAGCGACATGTAAGTGGCTTTGGAAAAACTTGCTCCAAATAGACAAACGTCATCTGGGTAACGTAGCTTGTTATGTTTTTAACTCTCTCTTCATTTCTCCCTTACCCTCACATGTTGTTCAACAACATTTTGTAGAAGCAGAGTCTGTCCCATCTAGTCATAGGCTGTATTGGCGACTATACTATCCGTGAAATCGAATGTCGTTGATCTTGATGGAATTAACCCTAGGTTCTTAAAGTTGCCACTACTTGTTAGACTACATACATAACCTATATTACCGACAGCATTCTCAATACCTTTATATTTTCGCCTTAATAGAATAAGGCAAAAATCATTCCTGTTTTCACTTAAGCCATCTGCCGCCTTACCGAGTATCGATCATCACCATTTGTGTCTCACTTATCCAAAATTTGTAAAAAACTACTCTTCCACAAATGCTAAGTCATCTAATCGTTGAAAACTTGCTGAATGATAACGAGTCAGGCTGGTTATCCAAGCTTAGCTGTAAAACGAACTTGAAGTTTGCCATAGATCATCCCATGAAAGATCCATTTTTCCATTTTCCAAAGCCTTTGATACATTCTGTTCTTTAAATTCTAAAAAAAAATGTAAATTCTTCCATCAAACAACAAGGCTGATCTTCTCATATATGTATTTATACATCTGGGGGCACGGCAGTGCCCCCGCCAAGTCGAGCAAAAAAGCGGCACGGCCTTTTCTCGAAGCAGTTCGGGCCATTTTCGACCCCCTATAACTTCGTTGTGGATAAAACTAGAAGCCTGCATTTTCAGTAACCAAGCAGGCATCGCATAGACACGGTATATTTCAAATTTCATTAAATTCGAACCAGTAGTTTAAGAATTATAACTAGTCAAAGTTTCTTAATTCTGTCACTCACTCACTCACTCACTCACTGACCGATCATCAAAACTCTAGGGCACTTCTAGCAGACATAGAAGCTTGAAATTTAGAATACAATTAGTGTTTAGTGTATAAATCAAGGAAAAACTAAAATATTTTGCAATTTTGGTCCAGTTTTCTAGATACACCAAATATTATTACTATTAGGATAGTGTCTGTATGTATCCTTTTTCAATTTATCTAGATGGCGATTAAATAAAAATATGCAATGCAACAATCAATTGGCGGTTGGGGAATTGGGTTTAGTGGTCAATGTGGTTCATGTATTTGACGGAATATAAAATAAATATCTTTATTATGTACATATATTTAATAACCATTTGATGAACTTATAATTAAATCAATTTTAAAACAAATTGTATGTTCGGTGTCAGAGTTGGAGACTACTAACTTGTACAGTTTCGCTCAAAATTACGATATTGTTAAAACACGCCCAGTCTCCTCTAAAGTCGAGTGCTACGAGATAAATAACGGTAAAAAGTTCCTGAAAAGAAGAGATAACCCATATTTGATCAATCACTATTTCTACGACGGAGAACAAGTACCAGAGAAATATTTCTTCTCTTTACTTCTTTTATTCAAGCCATGGCGTTCCTTAGATGAACTCAAAATGGGGTGTGATACTTACACGGAGGCCTTTAATTTGGCGAAAGAAGATTTAAAAGAAGGAGTCGATTATGGTAATTCAATGATAGAGTCAAGTTATAAGATACAAAAAGCATGTGAAATGATAGAATCTAAAGTTGCTGAGATAAACGAAGAAAGGGAAATTGTTGATGATGACGATGGTAATGAAAACCCTTTAGACTTTGAAGCTGTGGAAGCTGCAAACGCAATGGATGACTTTCACAGAATCAATCTGGTAGAAGAAGAGCAGACTGATCTTCAAAGTATGATCGCAAAACTTAATGCCGATCAAAAAAGAGTCTTCGATATGATCACACATAAAATGGACACAACTGATAATAACGCTGACGTTTTACGCTGTTTTGTGAGTGGAAC